>CM057449.1:1063315000-1066047500 GCA_016271365.2 Neoceratodus forsteri | reverse complement strand
TGGGACAAATGTATTAACAGATTATCAGCATATGAGGTGCTTTCACTTCATGCCACCCAATTCTCACTCTTTTTATGGAGTCATTATTGAGAATGTCTTGGATAAGAGGTTCGAGATATAAGTTAAATAATAAAGGAGAGAGGGGGAACCCCTGTCTAGTACCTGAGTGAAGCGGAAAAGAGTGGGAAAAGGCCCCATTCACGGAAATTCTTGCCGAGGGGGGTTTATAAAGGGTGGCAATCCAGGAGATAAACAGAGAAGGGATATGGAAAGCCTCCAAAGTGTGAAACAAGAAATTCCAGTTCACACAGTCGAATGCCTTCTCAGCATCCAAGGAGACCAAGCCAGCTGGGAACTCTGCATCCCTGGTAGCCGAGAAGACGTGCAACAAAGTGTGTAAATGATCAGAAGATAATCGCCCTTTCATGAATCCAACTAATTTGTACCTATTAACCCAGGAAGAACCAGTGCTAACCTGTTGGCCAGTATTTTAGAGAGAATCTTAACATCCTGGTTTAAAAGAGAGATGGGTCTATAACTTTTAACCTTATCGAGGTCTTTATCAGGTTTGGGGAGCAGAACAGTCAGGGCCTCATAGAGATACAGATCTGTCTCCCCCCCAGATAGGATTTGTTGACATAAATGACCAAGTATTGGTACAAGAAGGTCTCGAAAGACCTTGTAAAATAAAGGAGAAAATCCATCTGGACTAGGGACCTTATCGGCAGGCAATTCACTAATAACCTTAGCAATCTTCTCCTGAGAAATAGGGACAACCAGAGTTTCACTGCATCTGTCAGGAAGAAGGGGCAAGTGGGAATCTCTTAGATAACCCTGTATATCTTCTGGGCAGGGAGGGTGCTCCATGTTGCTATACAGTTTAGAATAATAAGTAGCAAATTCTTGAGCTATTTTGTTAGGAGACACTTTGAGAGTTCCGTCTGCTGATGACCTGATAGGCGGGATAAATCTCATTGACTCCTATTGTTTAATATGCAATGCCAGTAAACGTCCTGCTTTTTCACCCTGATCGGTGTATTGAGCTCTGGTATGAATAATAGCTAGTTCTGCTCTCTCTTGAAGTAACCCCAGGTATTTATCCTTTAATTTCAGGAGTTTCTCAATATCCTCATCTAGGGGATTGGTCGGAAGGTTTGTTTCCAGAAATCTGATTTGGGAAAATAGG
This sequence comes from Neoceratodus forsteri, assembly GCA_016271365.2. Lineage (NCBI taxonomy): Eukaryota > Metazoa > Chordata > Ceratodontiformes > Ceratodontidae > Neoceratodus > Neoceratodus forsteri. The sequence continues at coordinate 1,066,046,314 of CM057449.1, read as the reverse complement.
GATTTAAGGTCTTCCTCCCACTCTCTTTTCCTACCAACCGCCATGCTAATCAGTATCCCTCTCATGAAGGCTTTAAAGGCCCCCCACCAGATATCAGGTTTTACACCATCTAAAGGGTTTAGTGAAGAAAAATATTTTATTTTTTCCCTAATAAGTTTGCAATATTTAACGTCTTTAAGAAGTTGATCCTTGAGCTTCCATCTAGTTTTCCTGTTAAATGAATTGAGCAGTACCAAACTGCATACCACTAGTGAGTGGTCGGAGATTGGGCCAGGTTGAATTGAGGAGGTCTTCACCCTGGGCAGGAGGCACTGAGAAATAAGTAAATAGTCGATGCAGGACTGCGAGCCATGCGCCATGGACCTAAAGGTAAACTCCCTAGAATCAGGTTGTAAAACACGCCCGACGTCTCAGAGCCCACATTGATCTAATAAATCCATGAATGCCTTCTGCCCAGGGGTAACTCTACCTAGGCCACTACCCAGTCTATCTAAGTGAGAATCAAGTACTTGATTGAAATCTCCCCCTAAAATAATTTTAATGGGAATCATTGGGAGAATGATAGATATAAGTCTCACAAAAAATCCGGGGTCGTCCAGATTAGGGCCATAAACACAGCCCAATAGAATTGGGACAGACCAGAGGGTATCTCTGACCAAAATAAACCTATCCTTGGCATCTTTGATCACTTGTGTGGGAGAAAAAGGGATACTCCTGTTAGTCATGAGCATGACCCCACAACTATTTGTTGTGCCCTGGGCACTGTAAATCAATCCCACTTGCTGCTTCCTTAATTGCAAAGCTTCCCCTTCTAATAAATGGGCTTCTTGCAAAAAGGTTATCTGTGAATTGAACAGACTTAAGTGTTTAAGAACCTGAAATTGCTTATGTTGCTTTCTGATCCCCTTAACATTCCAAGACACAAATGTTAACTCATTTACCATCCTGAAGAGATATCAAGCTGAAATAATTATACTCAGCACTCGAGATGCAAATCCTGTTTACATATATCCCCAGGGTTACTGCAGTAAAGCTCACCCTCTTCCATAGCCCACCCAGAAGTAGATACTTCCCATCCCCTCTAATCCCCCACCCCCAACCACGCTCCTGCCCCCCCAATCTCCTCCCCAAACTGTCACAAGCAACATTCAGCACAGTACTGGTTCTAATCCCTCTACTCCTTCCCCCGATACTGAACCTTGCTATTTAGCACTGTTGCACACAAATCACAGCCTTCAGAGATCAAACCCTGTCAGTTGTACCCCCAACAAGAATGAATAGTCCTGGGCCTTTGCCACAGTCCAACCAGGGCATGGGTATAAGAGAAAATAACATGGGGGACTATGTTAAGGCCATATCATCGCCCACTCATTCGTGGTATCTGAGATTAAAATCGGAGGTGCCAGGTTCAGCAACCCCCGGAGGGAGAAATGCCCCAGCTCGCATTAAGAGCGAGAATTAAAATAGGAAAGCTGAAAACATTCGACCAGAGGAGAAGGTATAAAAGCTACCTTTCCCCACTACCAGTCAGTATCTGGTAAATAGGTCCTCCCAGAGAAATTGAGAGTGCTGCATCCCAGCTAAGCAGTGCCCCACTAAATCCCTCAAGAGTAGAGTTTCCCCGTAAGTCCCCAGAGGTAGGAATGCCCTCTAGCTGTCGATTCCCTGCCCCAGCCCAAGTGGAGGGTGAGTTGGAGAAAGCCCAGGACCATCCCAGCAACAGCCCTGAAAGGAAAAAATGAGAAAATAGCCCACAACCAAACTGGGCCCTTTCAACCCCCAACAAAAATAGTCACCAAAAAACCTGGCTCTCAACCCCCCCAAGAAGGCACGAAACCCCAGTGTCATTTGCCTCAGATCACTATGGGCCCATTATGAAATGGAAAGAAAAGAAGGGACGGGGCGGTCTGTGGTGATTCCCCAAGTCCAGTACAAACTATGCAGTCACCCAGATCTTCACATTCTTAAGATTTCTCTGAGGAAGGAAAAACAAAAGTTAGAATTTTTGACTCTGTGTGATACTCGATACTATGCCACCACCATTCAAGGATCCTTGAAGAGATCAGGCAGCATGGACTTAAGGCTCCTCAGGGTTTCTTCAGGGTCTTCATAGCTTTTCCAGGATCTGTTAGTTGAAATCTGTAGTCTAACTCATTCTGAACTTCAGACTTGCAGCAATTAGCTTAGAAACAATAGGGTGAAACGCCTTGTGTTTCATGCAGACCGAGATGGCTAGATCTTGGGAGATTCTCAGCTTTATATGCTCCCAACGAACCTCTTGCAGAGCACACATTTTTTGTAGAAAATGTTGTTTCTCCAGATAATTCAGGAACCAGCACACGAGCAGGCGGGGGGGTTCTTCAGGGAGTGGCTTAGGCCGTAAAGCCCTGTGGGCACATTCAATAATGTAGCCAGAGCCAAATGGGGATGAGCCTGCCACCCGCTCAACCAATTTCCGAATAAATGCCTCAACATTTTGGTCTTCCTCTCCCTCCGGTAGACCGAGAACCACTACATTATTTTTTCTGCTCAGACCCTCTAGGTCCTCGAGCTTGGCTTCTAAACGAGACAGTTTCTGGTGCATTGAAACCAGTTCAGGGTTGAGACCACCAATTCTTTTCTCAATAGAAGCAATTCGGGCTGCGTTGTCGGAAACAGATAATGAGAGTTCATCTAACTTTCTGGATAACAACTTCAAGTCCGTTGCCATATCCTTCATTTCCTCTCGAAAGGGTTTGAATTCCTCGAGAAATCTGGCCAGCGTTAAGGGTTCCTGATCACCACTTTGGCTCTGGAGATCAGAGCTAGAACCACCCGAGGCCCTGGATTTCTTAGGGGCCTTCTCAGGAGTTGCTGGAGGGGTATGCTTCTGTTGGGCTTTCTTCATATAAGCCTCCATCTGCTCGAGATATAACCAGACCAGATTGCAACAGTTATTGTACAGCATAAAATCTTAGAAAAAAGAGAAAATTGTAAATTAAAACACCAACACGAGCTGAATAAGAGGTGGGAAGTGGGAGCTGCTTGAGGGAGCTGCTACTCAGCACTCTGCATCACGTGATCTTTCACCTGATAATGTTTTAATAAATTTAACATTTTCAGAATTATGACCATGTCTGTCACTAACAACTGACCTGGAATAATTGTTGACTATCAATGTATAACAAAGGAAACTTCATACAAAATTGTAACCTATTCAATAAAACTAGAAATGGTATTATGTTATTTGCTTGCTTATTTTAGCATGCATGCAGCAGTGTGTTTGTCAGAATCACAACAGTGCATCATTTTAGGGGGCTATAAAAGGAACACTGAGCTGAAATTTGCCATAAAGCAGCAAGGAGGTTAGGGGACTTAATGAAGATCACATAGGATGGGATTTAAAGATACTGCATGTTTTTGGTGGTATATGCAGTAATACATGTTGGCATGCAAACAACTGTGATATTGATTCACTATCAAATTAAAAAAGGACTATCTGGATATCAGCATTGAACCAAATTGCATTCTGGTTCTATGTTTAGTGTTCTAAGAATTATCAAGCAGGTAGTCTAGTGTTACAGGGGATGATATTGGCACATGAAGTGGGAGGCAGAGTAATGAAACGATTCTGAACTCACATGAAAAAATTGGTTAGCAAAAAAATTTAAATGGTATAGAAAGAATTGTGGATGAGGTATTGCATCATTAAGAGACCTAAAAACAATTAAATGTTTTTTTTTATAATGGAAAATGTTTTCAGTATACTCACAAGAGGCATATTTTATTTTTGCTAAGAAACTAGATAACTTCTTAAATAATCCTAATGCCTTACTGTGCCTTGAGGTAAACGCACACAAGGAATATCATTCTCACAATGAACATTGATTTTAATTATAAATACATAATATTGATACACTTTTTCGGAGTTCATTGCTGGGGACATAATGTGATTTAATGAGACATTGCCAAAATATGGAATCATATTTTCAGATCAGTAAGCAGGTTTAAGTATTAATTTGTGGGCAATATCCATATTGACACATTAATTTCTGCTATATTTTCCAGAGCAGTTAACTTATTTCTTGATTAAATGAAATAGTAGTTAGTGTGACGTTAAAAAATGTATGCTGTTGTAGTGCATGAGCAGTTTGAGCAGATGAGTCTGGTCACTTATTTTGTTTTTTTATCTATGACCTACCAGTGCTGGATTGGAGAGGAGAGCTTCGGCAATGGCAGTCAGAAAGTGCGATGTGATCTGTAGTATCAGCTGATAATGGGTGTAACTGGAGGTAACTGGGGCAGATTCATCAATGTGAGGACTAGCTGCTGCCATTTCTGCCCAGGTTTCCTTCGCTATGTGCTGTGAGCTGGAATTCCATCTCGTGGCATCGGGGCTGATCCTAGATGATGCAGTTGCAGGAATCACAGCTTCAGGGATCAGAACTGCTAAGCAGTTTGTAGTGTAGAAGGTTACCAGATCCAACAATGTCTGGTGGGGGGATGTAAGTCAGTTCCTGGGCTCCTTGATCTCCCCCTGCCTGTCAGATATTCCTGCTTGCAGTGCTTCTTGGAGGTATGCCACTTGTGACTGCTGTGTGGCAGAGACCACAAAGTGTACTGTTCTTGGGCAGATGCATTTTAAAATACTTGACCTGACCCGACCTGATTTAAATTTAAAAAATGATCGGGTTGGATATGGGGAAAAAGCTTGATATCTGACTGGATCAGATCTCTGGGTAGGATATCCGTGCATCACTAATGAGAACATAGATACATAGATACATAGACAGTGTCGGCAGATAAGGGCCTATGGCCCACCCAGTCTGCCCATTTGAGCTTGTAAGTTTAGTTTGTTTTCCTAGAAGTCTGTTGCACCTTACCCCTGACCTCCAGAGTTCCTTTATGTCTATCCCATGCATTCTTAAATCCTGTGATTGTTTCAGCCCCACCACTTCCTCTGGCAGGGTGTTCCACTTGTCCACCACCCATTCTGTGAAGAAATTCTTTCTCATGTTTCCTCTGAATCCTCCTCCTCCAACTTCATCCCATGCCCTCTAGTTCTGGAACATCTTTTCGCTAAAAATAGTGTTTTCCTGCACCCTGTTCCTCCCTGTAAGATACTTGTATGTCTCTATCATATCCCCTCTCTCCCTCCTCTCCTCCAGGGAGTACATGTTCAGTTCCTTCAACCTGTCTTCATAGGACTTGTGATGCAATCCACGCACCATCTTTGTTGCCCTCCTCTGAACCTTCTCTACCCTGTCTATGTCCTTACATAGGTATGGTCTCCAGAACTGTACACTGTACTCCAGGGGGGGCCTCACTAGTGTCATGTATAGCAGAATTATGACCTCCCTTTTCCTGCTGGTAATGCCCCTGCCTATACATCCCAGCATCCTATTTGCTTTACCTGCTGCCTTGTCACACTGTTTCCCTACCTTGAGGTCATCAGAGATGATAACCCCAAGATCCCTTTCCTGCTTGGTGCATGCTATATCCTCACCCCCAACTGATATATTGTGCCAGGGTTTTTGTGCCCCATATGCATTATCTTGCACTTCTTTGCATTGAATTTCAACTGCCAAACCCCTGACCATTCTTCAAGTTTCTGCAGGTCACTTCTCATTCTGTCTACACCCTCTGGTGTGTCTACTCTATTACAGAGCTTTGTGTCATCAGCGAACAGTGAAATTCTGCCTTCTAGGTCCTGCGCCATGTCACTGATGAAGATGTTGAATAGGACCAGTCCAGCACTGATCCCTGTGGTACCCACTGGTCACTCTTCCCTCTGTGGAGTGACAGCCATTTACCACCACCCTCTGTGTCCTGCCACCCAGCCAGTTACCTACCCACAACACTACTGTCCTGCCCACACCCATATTCCCCAGTTTGTGTAATAGTCTTCTATGGCACAGTGTCAAGGCCTTGCTGAAGTCCAGATAGGCCATGTCCACTGCCTCCCTGATCCACCTCCTAGTCACCCAGTCAAAAATTCAATGAAGTTGGTCTGACATGACCTCCTGGTGAAACCATGCTGCCTTGGGTCCTGTAGTCCATTGACAACCAGATGTTCCACCAATCTCTCCTTCAGTAGTGCTTCCATGATCTTCCCCACTACCAAGGTGAGGCTGACTGGTCTGTAGTTCCCTGCTTCCTCTTTGTTCCCACTTTTGTATAAGGGGACTACATCTGCTGTCCTCCAGTCTTTGGGTACCTCCCTGTTTCCAGTGATCGGCTAAACAGGATGCCAGAGGTTCAGCCACCACCTCTCTTAGTTCTTTAAGGACCTGGGTGCACCCATCTGGCCCCATTGCTTTATCAACTCTTATTACTTCCAATTCCTTCAGGACCCTTTCTCGTGTAAAGGGACTTGTGTCCATTTCTGCACCATTCTCACCTTGTACTCCTTCAGACCCATTACCTCCTCTTCCTCAGTAAAGACTGAGCAGAAATACCTGTTCAGTATGTCAGCTTTACTGTTGTCATCCTCCACTGGCCCCCATCCTCCCCTTCAGTCTCACTATCCCTCCCTTTGTCTTTGTTTTTCACTATGTACCTGTAAAGGTTTGTCCTCTCTACCCACTGATTTTGCAATGTGTTCTGTCTGAGCTTTGGCTTCCTTTACTGACCTCCCTGCCTCCCTTTGCTTCTCCTGGTACTTCTCCCTATCCCTTTCTGCCTGTGTCTTTTTGTATTGCCTGAATGCAATCTTTTTGGCTTTCACTTTCTTTGCTACCTCTTTGGAAAACCATAGTGGTCTCCTCTTCCTTTTCCTCTTGCTAACCTGCTTAATGCATAATTCTGTTGTTCTTGTAATCCCCATTTTAAATACTGCCCACTGTTCCTCAACCCCCGATTCCTGTCCCACAGTAACAGTTGAGTAACTCAACAGTTGAGTAGGAATATTTTTATTTACAGCCTTGATTGCTGACATGGAAAATCATGTTTCAAGACATTTGTGAGATTTGTCCTACTTAAATTAAGCAAATATCTTGATTTTGTGAAAGCAGCCTAAATTTAAGATTTTCTAGACGTTTCAGCTATGTCTAAAAACTCTTGTTTCAAGACATTTGCAAGATTTGTCGTATTAAATGAAGCAAAGATGTATCTTGATTTGGGGGTAAGCAATCTTAATTTGACATTTTATTATGTCTAAGTACTCTTGCATCAAGACATTTGAGAGATTTGTCCTACTTAAATTAAGCAATGAAATACCTTGATTTTGGGAAAGCAGTCTAAATTTAAGATGTTCTGAATGTTTCAGTATGTCTAAGATCTAGTTTCAAAACATTTGCAAGATTTCTTTGACTTAAATTAAGCAAATACATATTTTGATTTGGGGTGAGTAGTCTTAATTTGACATTTTAGTATGTATGAGAACTCTTGTTTCAAGACATTTTTGAGATTTGTCATTCTTAAATTAAGTAATGAAATATCTTGATTTGGGCTCAGCAGTCTAAATTAAAGATTGTCAGGACATTTCAGTATGTGTAAGAACTCTTATTTCAAGACATTTGCAAGATTCGTCATACTTAAATTAAGCAAAGAAATCTTGATTTTTGGCTAAACAATCTTAATTTAAGATTTTTTGACTCACTTCGGTATGTCTGATAACTCTTGTTTTTAGTCAAGCAGTCATGTTTTAAGATTTATACATTTGTTTTAAGAAAACAAAGATTTTATTCAACATCGAGACATCAAGTCATATTATCTTATTTTTTAAAAGTCTTACTAAAATAATCATCTTACCCCATTGGCAGATAATTTTGCTTATTTCAAGGATAAAAGATGCAAATTTAAGTTTTTTTGGCTATTTTTAAGACCATCATTTTTTGCAGTGTACAAACTGAAGCATGTATCATTTCATGTCAGGGAATGGTGTCTCTGGTGGAATCAGTGCACTGAAAGAAAAAAAAATTATTATTGCGATTAGACTCACAATAATGATGTCAGAGCCAGTCATTTCCTTTAAATTAGTGACTGGCTGGGTGTGGGTGGCCATCTGATGCACCTCGGGCTACCCCACCAGTTGGTTGTTAATCTCTAGGAAATGACCAGGTCTTCAGTCACTGCTTGAAATGTGCTTAGTCTGGGGGTGGGGGACCAGTGTAGCATTAGTTGGGGGGGCAGTGTAGCATTAGTAACATGCAATATCACTGACGTGGGTGATGGCAGGATTTACCCATGGGTTGTGTGATTTACTCATGAGGAACAGCCAGGTCAGGAAACCACACCAGAAGTGGGTAATTCTTGCCATTACTCACACCATATCATGGCATATTGCTATTACACAATGGATGAATAAATGTGAGGTAGGTTTCAATGTTTTATTTTGATTTTTGTGGGTTCTCGGTTAGCAAGAAAAAACAATATGGTGACTGGCAGCTTTAAAGCCTGGTACCCTGATTGACTGGCACTTCTACTGTGGGGTGATGGCATGATTTACAAGTTGTAAATCGTGCCAGCCAACCAATCAGGAACCAGCATTTTCTTGCCCATTGTATAGTTTATTATAGTGAATGTGTACATGTCTCTGTGTGGCTAGGACGGCGGGGGGGGGTGTGTGTTATGTGTGTCTCTGTGAATTGAAGTGTGAGTAGGTACAACTGTATTATTTAATATGCAATATCTGTTGCTTAAAGATGTAATATTGATCATGTCATCTTTCTCTTCATTTATTTCACCGAACACCCTGCAACTTTACAGTGAAAGTCCATAATGCCAAAATATTGGAAAGACAGTGATGTGCTATCCCTCATTCAGGCATTTGAAAGCCAGGCAAATCCTACCATTGTGATGAGGGTGACCAACCTCACCTTGTCACGAACATGGACAAAGGTAAAAATAAACATGACTATATTGTATCTGCAGTGAAAGTTTTAAACACGGACATATGTACTGTCTGTAGAAAGACTGTCTCCTGCTTAGGTAGCTTTAACAATTCACAGTGTGTGAACTGTATTATGCTGCATACAGGTGGCCATGATTATATGCTTACTAAAGGGTGACTCAAGCACAGCACCTGTCTAAAGTGCTACCTGGCAGGGCAGCAGGTGGATAACAGTGTATGCAGTATCTGGTGAACAGATGTACACAAGTAAACATGTACAGGGGCTCGGGGGAAGAGAACATGAGGGAACTCATATGGGATAGGGTGCGATGGGCAGCTGTTGAGCTGGAGCACTAGCACGACTGTGTGGGTGGTCACTTGGGAGGTGCAGGGTTCAGGTCTGGCACAGTGTTTATTTATTTATTTTTTCATTGCCAATGACAACTTTGTAATTTTGTCTCAAAATTTTCAGCCCCCATCCACGACATACACCACCCTGAAGTTGAGAGTCTATTTGTTGGGGAGTGGTGGGAATGAAGCCCCCTGGGTGTGGGGGTGGTGAAGGGGGAGGAGATGGCGTGTGGCACAGCACCACTGCATGAAAAAAAGAAAGTCTGAAGCACAGTATCTATGTCTGCCATGAGTTAGCATTGCTGAAATTCATTTTCCAGCAGTGAACACTTGCTGTAGCGGTAATTACAATTCACTGGGCATTGTTATTACATAGAGCCACTATATATATATATATATATATGTATTGCTAAAACATTTCTCTTTTCTTTCACAAATTGGTCATTCCTTGGGGGAGCAAGGCATTGTAAAATCACCAGATGAGTGTTGGAGGAAGTGGAAGTTCACCCAGCAGGCATTCTACAAAATCAAGTCTGCCGGTGAGGTCCACAGGAGGAACTGGAACTGGTATGACATAGCGTATAATATGTGGGTCACGGCAGGGAAGCTTAAATTCGTGGGTCGCCACCATGGACATATGTATATTTTTTACAATGATTGATAGTACATCTAAAAAATGTAATAAGTAATCAACAATGCTTGACAGGGTGTGTGGTATTTAAGCAATAAGGCACAACAGGTTGTGGGTTATTGGGGATTTAACCACACCTTGTGTGGTGTGTCACGAGGCACAGCTGAGAGACTAAACCACACAAGAAGTGGGTAAATCACCCAATAACTTACACCTTAAAGTGCCTTATTTTGATTATACAATGAACTCACATTTAAAATAAATTTAAAATGTGTTTCATTGTGTTTTCTATAAATGCCATTCCTCAGCTGTTGGTTATTAAAATAATAATGCCCAACAGGATGGTACTTATGCTGGGATAACATCCCACCTCAGGTGGTTCGTCCAACAGCCATGAAGGGATGTTATCCTAGCATAACTCCCATCCTGGAGGGCATTATTCATATTATGCAATGGCTCAAGTAAAAAAAAAAGAAAATAGTAATAGGTCCATTGAAAGTATATAATAGTGTAATTTTTTGAATGGGTAGATATACATAGTAAAAAAACAGTGCTTATTGTGTACAGTATGTTGTCCAATAGGTGTCTGTGTCCCACTCCCTACTCTGTTCTCCTGTTATAGCAGCAGAATCAGGAGAGAGCATATTGTTTTGTGTTTTTTTTTCTTTTTAAATGTAATAAGGCAGTTTGTTGTCCTGTATTTAGTTGCATTTATCTTTTTAAATGCATGTGAAACCAGAAGTTGTGTTCCTGGCGACCATGCCCTCCTGTTATGCTGCATCTTTGGTGATACGGCTAGTGTGGGTATGTGTTTGGGGGAGAAGAATTAGCTGCAGTGATGATTAAGAAAGTGGCAGGTAAAATTCTTTGTTTTCCAGAGCTCATGGGCAGCACTCTACTCTGCTCATTTCTGACAGTTTCAGTTTTATAGTTTGCGGGTCGTGCGGTCAGCTGCCCAAGAAACCCTATACACTTTTCACAGTGGCAAAGAGTTTGTATTAATGCTTCTCCTGGTACAGTTCTTCTATGTTCAAACAACACGAAGTCTTGCTGTATTCTGACATATGCAGTTAGGTTCTGCCTTTCAACTGCCCCGGAGAACAAAGAGTTAAACTTTCCATGGCCAGCATGGAATGTTCACCGTGAGCTTGGTTGAAGCCCCTGTCTGCTGTTGTTTAAACTCCAGCTGTCAGATTCTTTACTCCCCCTCACTGAACAGTCACTCTGGAGATTTCTTCTCTGCTCGGTTCAAGAAAGTCGGTTAAAGTGTCGTTTTATCGCTCGGTTTCTACCGAATTGCTGTTACCAATCTGTCGGTTTAAGTCCCTGTCTGTGGTACCATGAGTACTAGATAGGTTTTCTGTATAGTTTCTGTGTGGAACTTGTAAATTGTGGATCGGTTTGACTGAACCGATCAGTTTCCAGGTAAAAAAAAATTGTGATTTACTTAGAGTGTGGTAACTGGTCCCTATCGGTTCTAAAAAAAACGGATTTTATCATGGTTTTTTCCAAGACCCGTGACACGGTCAGGAACCAATAGGGGAGTCTTGCCTGGCAGATTGCCAAAACAAAGGGTAAGTTTTGGTTAGGATTGGCCATGTCTGAGAAACCCAAGGAAAAAATGGGCCCACTGGGTTTCAACACTACAGTGCAGTGTGTGGGGAAGTCTTTGCCAAGGCTGATCCCCACACCACCTGTGTTTATTGTCTGGGGTTTGACCACCTCGATTCAGACTGCCAAATTTGTATGAATTTTCCCAGATCTACCCTGAAAAAGAGATTAGGTAGACTGAGGGAAAGGGAGGCCCAGAAGTCCGCTGACTAGCCCGGTTCGGTTCCGACGGAACCAGAAGGAGTGCCCTCTGACCAGGGCGATACTTCGGGCAAAAGGAGAGCCGATTCTGAGGAGTTGGTTCTGGTAAAAGGAAAAAGAAAAGATAAATCATCTGGTTCGGACCCAGAAATTCATACTCCGACCGCTGATGAGATAGCCAAGGTGATAAGGATAGTGCAATCACTTACTTCTGTTCCGACCGAACCGGCACCATCTGCCAGGGGTTCAGTTTGGTTGGTTCCCCTGATTCCGGATTACACTTTGGAAGAATTTTATGAACCGGAAGAAGAGGATGGAGAGTATGAGGATGATGATGGTGATTATGAAAGTCTGGATGTGCCTATTGACCAGGACATCTCCCCAGACAGACCTTCAGGTATTTCTCCTCCTAGGCTTTCTGTGTCCCCTTCTCACTTTATGTTTTACAAAAAAGTGGCTGAGCCCCTCCACCTTCCTGTGGATGAAGCAGTAGAGCATCAGGAGGAGCCTGATTTTGTTGAAATGATGGACATCCCAGAGTCCAAGAGACTGTCTACCCCCCACAAATCCTTTGGGAAACAGACACTTAAAATTCTTAAGACTCCTAATTCCATACCTCCTGTGGACAGACAAATGGACAAGAGGTTATACTCTTTCAGGCTCAGACATGGAGTTTCTTTCCCAGCAATGCAGCCATGTTGGGGTAGTGCAGGCTGCTACCTGTGATAAGGCAAATATCCCCTTGGCATCACACTGTGCAGATAAGGACTCCAGGAAGATTGATGCCATGGCAAAGAAACAGTTCATGGCAGCATCTTTGGGACTCAGGCAGGTTAACTATATATGGCCTACACAGCTATATACCAGAAGTCCAGGTGGGAAACTGTGCTGGCTCTGACTAAACAGGCCCCTGACCAGCTTGCCCACCAGGACCAGGTATGCAGGGGGGTCTCTGCGCCCACAGTGACCACTGCACTTATTCTCCTGTCAACAAGTTGAGTAACTGTTAAACGTCATCCTTACACCAGTCTGACCCCCCTTCCTCCTTCCCTAATGAGATCACCAGGCCCTCTGTTCCCCTTCCCCCCCCCGGTTGGTTCATTCCTGAGTTTACCACCCCCCAGTCCCCCATCCTACCTGCTGGCACTTACTTCTGTTTGCATTTGCCTGAACCTGTTTTATATAATTTTGTGCACTGTACTTATCTTGTGCTGAATCATTTCTAATGCTGTTAGGTACCTACTCAACCCTGCTAAGCATGTCATATTTCTGGAAGTCTAATTCTGATATTGCCTGTTATCTCACTATATGTAAACTCAACTTCCTCACTGTTCTTGTATGCTCTAGCTTGTAATCCTCCTGGGTCGCACCTGAAAATAGACACTTGGCTGTCTAGTGTGACTTACCCGGTAAACAAAAGCAAATAAATAAATAAGGAGCTGGAGCAGATGGTTGCAGATGGGATTGAGGCATCCAAAGCGCAATTTCATGCTGCTGTGGACTCCGATGATGTTTCATCATGAGTCATGGCTACATCTGTGGCTCTTTTGAGGATGGCTTGGCTCAGATGTACTAGCCTATCACAGGATACCCAGGCTAAGGCCATGGATTTCCCTGTTATTGGTAATTCTCTGTTTGGGGAGCAGACAGAGAACTACATGAAAAAGATGGATGAGTACAGGACCACTTACAGGATCGCTCGGGCCAAAGAAAGGGAAGCTACTCCTCAAAGGCAGCAGTCCAGGGGTAGGGGCAGGCCTTTCCATAGGCCTTTTTACCAAGCTCAGGCCTCCTCTTCTTACTCTCAGAGGGGGTTCTTTAGAGGGAGAGGCAGACAGGGGATGAGCAGGCCTGCATCCACCCCTCAGCCTAAAGCCCCTGCCAAGCAAACACCCTGATGGGTCCGCCCGGGCTGATTCTCCAATACCAGTAGGGGGCAGGCTGGCTTACTTTGTCCAGGACTGGAAATCTCTGACATCAGACAAGTGGATTCTGGAAGTTGTAAGCCAGGGACTGGTTCTCAGCTTCAAAAAATGTCCCAAGATGAGAACCGGATCCTTTCCACCTGCAAATCCATCACAGACCCTTGCCTTAGAGGCAGAGTTTTTTTCCCTCCTAGCTCTCAGAGCTATAAAGAGGGATCCCACCCTACACAAGGGCAAAGGATTGTACTTCAGGTACTTCCTAACCCCCAAAAAAACAGGAGAATGGTGGCCCATTCTGGACCTAAGATATCTGAACAAACACCTTTTAAAACCAAAGTTCAAAATGGTGACTCTGGGAATAATCCTTCCCTCTCTAAGGCCAGGGGACTGGCTAGCCTCCCTGGACCTCAAAGATGCCTATTTTCACATTCTCATCAGGTGCTCCCACAGAAAGTACCTCAGGTTCAAGTTGCCCTCTGGCCACTATCAATTCAGAGCAATGCCCTTTGGCCTAACATCAGCCCCAAGGGTTTTCACAAAGTGCCTGGCAGTAGTGGTTGCTTTCCTAAGGAGAAAGAAGATCTCCATCTTCCCATACTTGGATGACAGGCTCATAGTAGGTTAGTCTCCAGAGCAAGTCAAGTCACATTTGCAAATAACTCAGCAAGTGCTCACTTCCTTAGGATTCATTCTCAACCTTCCAAAGTCAGTTCTCGAACCAGTACAACTCCTCACCTTCATAGGGGCGGAGCTGGATACAATAAAGGCAAGAGCCTTCCTTCCTCTGGAAAGGGAAAGGACCCTTATGGAACTGGCCTCTTCATTCACCCTGCAGGTATCTCAATCAGCAAGGCATTTCCTTCAGCTTCTGGGCCACATGGCAGCTTCCACAGCAGCGGTCCAAGGAGCAAGATTCCAGATGAGGGACCTTCAGTTCCACTTAAGAGCCTTCTGGTCCCAAAGAAAGGAGTCCCTTACCAAACTAGTCCCAGTGACTCGAACCCTGATCCAGGCCTTGCAATGCGGCAGGATCAGGACAATTTGAGACAAGGGGTTCATTTTGTCACTCAGTCTCATTCAGTGATTCTCACCACAGATGCTTCCCTGCTGGGCTGGGGAGCCCATCTGGGGGATCTTACCACCCAAGGGCTGTGGTCACCTCAGGAATCTCTGCTTCACATCAATCTCTTGGAAATCAGAGCAGTGTTTTTGGCACTGCAAGTCTTTTCCAAATCTGTGCAGAACAAGGTGGTCCAGGTCAGAACAGACAACACCACCATCAGGTGGTACATCAACAAGCAGGGAGGCACTCAGTCTATGGCCTTGTGCACAGAAGCAATAAAGTTGTGGTCCCTGGCCTATTCCCTGCAAACCTCTCTGATAGCAGTTCACCTCCCAGGAAAGGACAACATCCTAGCAGATGCGCTGAGCAGAATATCCCAGGGCCATCACAAATGGACCCTAGATCTTCTAGTTTTGAAAGTGATTTTCTCGAGATGGGGCACTCCACAGATCGATCTTTTTGCAGCCCCAGACAATCACCAACTTCCTCTCTTTTGTTGCAGACCCCCAGTCTTGAGCTCAGTCCCCCTGGTTGCTCTGATTCTGAATTGGGAAGGGAAATTTCTGTATGCTCCCCTTCCCTCTCCTGTTCAAAGTGTTAGTCAAGATAAGGTCACAACCACGCAAAGTGATTCTGATTGCTCCAGACTGGGCCAGACAGCCCTGGTATCCCCTGTTGCTGTTCCTAGCAGTCCACCTTCCCCTGTCTCTTCCCAGGAATTACAACCTGTTGACATCCTCTCAGTGGAGGATTTGGTACCTGAACCTTCGGTCTCTCAATCCCAGGGCATGGCTCTTGAAGAGTTAGAGTTTGGTGATCTGCATCTTTCCGAAGGGGTTCTGGATATCCTTAAGGTTTCTTGAAAGCCTTCCACCAGAAAGACTTACAACTCCAAATGGAAAAGATTCAGTATTTGGTGTTCTAAGAAAAATATTTCTCCAGATTCTGCTGAGTTGAATACGGTTCTGGACTATATGGTCCATCTCAGTGGCCTAGGCCTTAGGCCAGCTACACTTAAAGTGCATTTGGTAGCTGTTTCTACTTTCCTGTCAGTAGGCAAGCCATCCTCTCTGTCAGCCCATCCTGTGTTTTGTAAGTTCTTCAAGGGATTGCTTCACACCAATCCCCCCCTTTAGGGATCCTGATCCTGCTTGGGACCTTAATGTTTGCATTGCTCAGCTTATGCAACCCCACTTTGAGCTTTTGTCCTCTGCAGAGCTTAAGTACTTGACTTGGAAAACGGTGTTTTTGGTGGCCATTACCTCTGCCAGGCATATTAGTGAATTGCAAGCCCTGTCAGTGGAACCTGATTTCATCTCTTTCCATAGAGATAAAGTGGTCCTAAGAACTAACAGAAAGTTTTTGCCTAAAGTGGTTTCAGATTTCCACCTCAACCAGTCTATGTCTCTCCCTGTTTTCTTCACTGACCATTCCTCTTCTGGAGAGAGGAGGCTACACAGCTTAGATGTTAAAAGGGCCCTCAGTTACTATATAGAGTGCACCAAGGGTCACAGGTTTGAATCCCTCCAGTTGTTCCTCACGTATGGAGAGATTGGTAAGGGCAAACCTGCCACTAAGAGATCTATTACCAGGTGGATTGTTTCTTGTATACAATTCTGCTATGAGAAACTGGGTAGGACTCCACCCTCAGGCCTGAGGGCTCATTCCACTAGAGGTACAGCTGCTTCCCTGGCAGCTGCCAGGGATATTCCTATCTTAGAAATGTGTCAAGGAGCCACCTGGAAAACAGTCCATACATTCACCAAGCATTACGTTATGGATATCCAGGCTAGGAATGATGCTCGGTTTGGCACAGCAGTATTTCAGACCCTGTTTCCAAAATAGTTTCTCTCCCTCCTCCATGGAGGTACTGCTTGGTAGTCTGCATATGTCAGAATACAGCAAGACTTCATGTTATTTGAAGAAAAAATTACTCACCTTGGTAATGTTGTTTCTTCTAATGGAGTATTGCTGTATTCTGACCTCCCCTACGCCTCCCTTCTCAGAACCTAGTTTTTGGGATGTGGGTGGGAAGGAGCAGAGTTGGCACCCTAGGGGTGTCCCTTTTTCACCATCCTTTATTTTGGGTGAGCTATTGTGTTTTGGGATGTGTTTTGTTTTTTGGGTTTCCTGACTTGAGTCTCCTTTTTGAAATAAAAACACATTTATATAGATATAGTTGCCAGTTGGCTAGTTTTGAGTTTTAAAGTTTCCACACAGAACTTCTAGTGAGTATTGCTCGTAAAGATCTGACGGTTGGAGTTTAAACAACAGCAGACAGGGGCTTCAACCAAGCTCGCAGTGAACATTCCATGCTGGCCAAGAAAAGTTTAACTCTTTGTTCTCCGGGGCAGTTGAAAGGCAGGACCTAACTGCATATGTCAGAATACAGCAAGACTCCATTAGAAGAAACAATATTACTAAGGTGAGTATTTTTTTCTTTTGCACCAGAACATAAAATTATCCATAGCTTGTGTGTTGATGGGGGCACCTGGCTCTGAGTCCATGCAGTTTGTGAAGCATGTTTAGGAGCAGAGCGGGGACCACTAAAGGTACTTCAAGTGATGGCTGTGGGATTTTTTTTTAATATGCTGCAATCCTGAGTGTAGTGGGACTACAGCCAGGATGTTATGTTGGGATAACATCCCAGCTGTAGTCCCAGTCTCACCAATCAGGATCAGGCATTCTTTCTTGCCATTGTATAAGGTAAAATAACTGACCATCCACATCTGTTATGAGGCCCAACACCACAGGCAGATGGCCTTATGGCCAGTGGAAGCTCCAGTATTTCCCAATACTGCACACCATGGAGCATATTACTGAGCTTAGTAAATGGACATCTGTACAATTTTTATTGTAAAAAAATGTTATTATTGTAAGCATCTACTTTTTGAATGTACTTTTATGAACCTTGCATTAAAATAGTTCCTCCACATGCACTACTTTGCTGTTTTCTAGTTATCACTCTTCCAGATGGTTGTTATGGTTACCAATCCCCACCTCCCCTTATCACAATTGAACAGCTAGACATGAATACAAATCACGTTAACAGTCTATCAGTAACAATCTGGCAAGAGGGATGGGGATGGGGAGGGGTGGGAGGCAGTGAAGTTATGTGGCATACCTTGTAGTCAAGGTAAGCAATGTTGTGGGTTATGTTAAGATTAACACCACCTGCTATGTTTGTTCACAACACTGATATGGCAACTCATTTCAAAGATCGGTTCTGCTGCAATCGCCTGGCAGCTGACACGTCTTCCTGTTGCTTGTGATGAGGGTTAACATTATGTTGGAGGTGGTAACCAGCTAATCAGGAAGCAACATATTGTGTATCCGTTGTATTATGCCATATAGCCAGAAGCTTCAATCAATGTATTGATAATGTAGGCAATGTTAGTCTCTCACTGTTTGTAATTAAAAAAAAAATTCAAAATATACAACATTAAGAATTTTGAAAGTAATTCAAGTAGCAACATTGTACTAACTGAACAGTGTTAGAGGAAAACATTTGTCATAAAATAATGTTCTGTGATGATTAGAATACTACCGCAAATACTAACAGTTGTTTATAAAATGAATCAAGAATCATAACATACAACATATGCAGCATAAGTGATTTTGGATTTTGAAATGGCACTAAATGTTTTCTCTGAAACATTACAGCCCAGATATTCAGACATGCACCAAAGGCCAGCACAAGTCCAGCACAGCACAAATCTGATGAGCCATGGAGAAACAGGAGCCATATTCAGAGGTTGCACTGGCCGCACTGTGCCAACAGAACCTGACTGAATATGGCACAGATGCACTATGGCACAACCATGGATGCACCATGGGGCAACCAGAGGTGCACCATCACTCAACAACAGGTGCACCATGGACAGACAGAGAAGCCCCAAGGCAACCATGGGAGCACAGCAGCAGAGCAACAGAGGGGGGCACAGCACAGAGAGAAGGCACAGGCACAGAGCCAGGAAAGCGTAGTGACAGGCCACAGGAGGTCTTCACCAGCTGGGCAGAGCAGGGCGCACACAGCCACCCAGACCCCCACCCCAGAACACAACAGTGGCACAGACAGCAGGCAACAGAGAGTGCCAATGGTGCCCAGAGGGCAACTAAGGGGGCCCCCCCTGCATGCTGCAGGCCGTGCACCCCCTACACAACCAGACCAGGGCAGGCCACACCCAGGACCACATAGCCAAGCATACACACCCACCACACAAACCTGACAGCTGCCTCAAGGGCACCCCACGGCACAGCCATCAACCGAGGTGAGGGATACCACCACTGTGGGACACACTGCAGCACACAGCAGTGATCCACAGAAGCACAACATGTGCCCCAACACATGCACACCGCATGGACAGTTCACTGGGCCACTACAGCATGGCTCTGCATGCCACCTGCAAAGCAGACACATGCAGGTAAGTCAAAAGTAATATATATTTCAAAACAACTATATACAAGATAAGGATGTGTGGTAGGGTAGGAAAGTGAGGGAAGTGGATAAGGAACAGGGACTGTACAGTGGGAAGAGGGACTGGAGGGGGAGCTAGGGCTGGGGAAACAAGGGAAACCAGGGCCCCACTAGCAGCGGCCTTGGCTTGCCACACCCTGCTGACGTCGCTGTGGCCTGTCCCCTAAGATCATTCTCTGAACCTGCATCACTACCTCCATTGTAGTTGAGGTAATGAGGATTAGCTGCCTGAGGAGCCTGCAGTACAGGGGCCTCCTGTACCATTGCCAGACACCTAGGACAAGGGACAGAGCAGGTGATCAGTGCAATTTCCCAAGGAACCAAGCCCATCCACAGCGTGTACTGGGCAGAGGGAACACACACACCCAGAGGGCCCGTACAGGCCACCCACAGGGGTGTGGACCAATGCCCACAAACAATGTGGCACACCACATCAGCACACAGTGGTGGTACCTGCCACACAGTGGCCATCAAACTGTGTCATGGCAGTCACATGGCACAGTGCTCCAGCAGCACCATAGCATCATCAGTGGTGGCCAGGCACACACCCACCCAACCAACAGGTGGCACACATGTCCAATGGATGTGTCACAGTGACGGGCACCACGCACAATGCGACACACACAGCTGTCATGGCACACAGCACAGGTGGACATGCCCACACCCACACCCCCACCATCCCCCAATGATGGTGCGCAGGACAATGTCAGTGCCTACCTGACCTCTGCAGCCCCACTGGTGTCAGAGATGCTCCTCCACCCTGAGCCACTGTGGCCTGGCATCCCACCAGTGCTGCCCGCCTTCGGTCTTCAGGTCCTGGGAATGGAACAGAAACAGGTACAGATCAGTAACCAACCACAGCAGCTACCCACCACCCCCATCCCTGTGCACAGGGTGAGTCCCTGCCCGACACATCCCACACAGTGGCATCATAGTGCAAGGGGTGGAGGGCGATGCCACTCCACAATGCATGTGATGGTAGTGCACTTCCCTGTAGGACATGCCAGGCAGCCTAGCCAATACCACAGGACAGCACCAGGGCACACATGCATGATGGGCCTACTCACCTCACTGTGGCACAGCCCCATGCCTGACACATGCCTCCAGCCTTCTGAGGTGCTCTGGGTCTCTCTGCACCAGGTCCCCATAGTGGTGGCGATGCTGATCTCTCATGCGGGCCACCCCTGTGCACTGCCTCAGTGAGGTAGCAATAGCCTTCCACACAGCCACCCAGGAATGCTGCAGTGGCACCTGCCCAAACAGCTGCGGTGCTTGGGGCTGGATGCAGGCCATGAGGCTGGCAAGCTCAATCTGCATCCAGTTGGCCACTCATCCAGTTCACTGCTGCGCCATGTCTCAGGTGTGAACCACGGACCAAAATGGTGGTGGCAGGCACACGTGGCCACTGCATGCACCAGATGCAAGGGCTGAGGGAACATGTGCAGTGTCTGCCCATTATGCAGCCTCTAAGATGCATGGCATAGGCATGGCTAGGTGGGGTCATGGGTGCGGGGGTCATCCAAGGGCAGAGGTCAATGCAGGGGTCAGAGGTCGGCAGCTACAGAGTGAGCACATGCGCAATAGCAGTCATGGTGCACCATGCGCCATGGCCCCTATTGTGCAGTGGGTGCACAGTGCGCAGTAGGTAACTGTACACCATCTGGTGCAGGTGCACTGTGGTCCCGTGCACCGTGCATGCATGCGCATTGCACCGTGACTTGCTCTGGAGCAATCTCATTGCGCATGGAGCACATACGCAATATTCAGCTGCCACCTGAAAATGAGCTCATCAGTCAATGCGTGGCACACTGGGGGAATTAGCATGTCATTGCCATTGCGCCAAAGCTCATTTGCATGTGATGCGCTATAAAAGTGCCTCAGTTCAGCACAGGTGTGGATCGATATTGCATCCTTTTGAGGTAAGTTGTGCATGCTGCTGGAGCATGCTCAGCCCAGCCAGTGCAGAAGGAGGGATGGAAAAGGGTGCTGATGCCACTGACACACTGTGCTGTTCATGTTCACAAAAAGTGACTTGTCAGAATGGGAGGAAGGAGCGGAGCATGGGCTTGCTCACAAGTGCAGGCCCAACTTCACGAAGGCAAAAGCAGAGGCCCTGTTTGAGGCCTACCTCGACAGGGAGCTGCTGTTGAGTGATGACACGGGCAAACCACAGGCCAGGGCTGGGGTCTGGGAGGTGGCGGCATACATGAACCAGTAGGGCCGCCACCAGTGGATGGTGCAGGAGTGCCGCAAGAAGGTGGGCACGGACAAGCGGTGCATTAAGAACAAGGTGGAAGTAATCTGTGTGGCCCAGAATGGCACTGGAGGGGGGTCTGCAGATGCACCACAGCTCACGACACAGGAGGAGCTGGTTGGCAGCCACCATGTGCCTCATCACTGTGGATGGCGTGCTTGGTGGAGGATTCCAGACAGGTGTCAGCCCATCACTGCATAATACATATGTCTGCCACACATAACATGCAGTGGCTGTGTTGGGAGGGGCACTTGTGGACATTGCATCACTAACACACCAGTTATCTGTTTCAGTACTGGCATGCCTGTGTGTGGAGGATGGGATGCCAGCAGCAGCCATGGAGGCAGGACCAGCCCTGGATGTCCAGCCATCCACCTCCATGGGCATTCGGGGGCCTGATAGGCTGCAGCACACCACCACTGTCTAGCTGGATGTCCTGGGCATGGGGTTGGATGAGGCCCTGGATATGTTTCTCCAGGATGCCAGTCTTGGCATCATCTGCATGGAGACACAGATTGGGTAGGGGTCCAATGCCAATGATGATCTCACTTTAATCCTGTACAGCATGGGCAGTGTTTTGGGGGAGATGCCCATACCAGACACCAACACAAGAAGCACGCCCAGTGACCTGACAGCAGAGGAACATCTGCCAGCCACCACTGCAGGTGCAGCTGTGTACACTGCCACAGCTGTGCTCTGTGGTAGTGATGGTGTGCCCGCACAGACGCTGGGCAGCAGTTAGTGGCCAGACAGGCAATGGCAGCAGGCAGCAGGTGCCACAGGGCAGATGGATGCAGGGTCTGCTGCTGGGAAGGCAGCTAGGGACATGCCCCATGAGGACCCCACTATGCAGCATCCACCTGAGAGTGGGTGCTGTGCAGCATAGCCAGTCACCACAGGAGGGTCCTGCCCGGGAACCCCAAGGTGCTGACCCACTGGCAGAGCACACCCATTTGCTGCTGGCCTCCATGAAACAACAGGTGCTGCTTGCCACTGGGGTGTATGCACTGCATGTGGAGGTACACCAGGTGGCTGAGCAGTGTGAGAGGGACACTGTGCAGCTCCTGGCAGTGATACAGCACATGCAGGAGGCCAAGATTGCATCCCCAGCTCGCATTGCCAATGCAATCATGGATGGCCTTGCACTGCTGGCTGTCACAGGGCACAGTCAGCCACCACAGACCCCACACAGTGCACTGTCCACCCCACAAACCATGCGTCGGGTAACACCCTCACTGTCGACACCAGGCTCTGATGTTGGCATCCCAGGCATGCCTGGGGCAGGCCTGTTTGGGCACCTATGCACCACTGCATGGACCTGCTTATGGTCCCGCAGTTCAACCACTGGGGAGCTGATGCAAACACCCTCTGTGGGATGAGTAGCCTGTGGCTGCCAATCGACCCCGGCGCGGCTGCCCCAGTGGCTGCTGTGGCCATGGTTCCATGTGGTGGCCCTGATGTGCATGTCACCTTGACCGCTGTCTGCAGCTTCTGCCTTGTGCGCACATGGGTGGTGTGTTTGTGTGCATACCACTGGTGTGGTGCCCGTGTGTTACGCCACCTGTGTGTGTGTCTGCCCAGCTACTGGACCATGTGGCATGGGCATGATGAGGGCACTGTTTGTGCCTGTGCACTGGTGCATTGCATCTGATCCCCACCACATGCCAGCGTCAGCGGGTGTGGGTGCGTGTGTGTTGCTGTGTGCTGCTTTGTGCAGTTGTGTGTGGTTGTGTGCCACTGACTCCCCTTCCTCTGCACCACACCTCTGTGTGTGAAGTCCCATTGCCATGCATGCCCCTGCCTGTGTGCTTTACCTGTGTGTGTGGCTCTTGCATGGGTTTTGCACCACCTGCCTGTGTGCACCATAGTGCTCCTATGCAATACTGTCATGATGCTGGCACACCATCTGTTGCAGCTGGGGATCCCTCCACCCGAGGAGGGTGCTGCCCACCACCCTAGGGCTCATTGCCTCCATCATCCCCATACTGTCACCCTCATCAGCCTCAACAGCTATCCCATGGTCAATGGCTATGTTGTGCAGAATGCAGCAGGCCAGGAATAGGCCACAGCCTTTTGAGGGGCTGTACAGTAGGGCACCGCCAGACCTGTCTAGGCAAAGGAAATGTGGCTTCAGCATGCTGAATACATGCTCAATGATGTTGCGTGTGCTGGCGTGTGCCTCATTGTAGCGTTCCTCTGCTGAGATGCTGGGCACTAATAGGGGGTGAGCAACCAGGGCCTCAGTGGATAGGCACTGTCTCCTGTGTGGATAATGACATGGTTAGCCCACTGACATCCTTTGCTGTGCACCTTGTCTGTCTGTGGTGCCCTTACCAGCATGTCTACCCTACCCTCCCCATCCCATGGCCTGCTTCACCCATCACCCCTTGCCCATCCCATACTCACCCATTAGGTGGCCCATAGGGATGTCCCCATGCTTGAACCTGTGACACAGTGCAGAGCTGCGCCAGATGAATGCATTATGTACACTCCCAGAGTGTGTGCCACAGACATTGGTTATGCGTCCCATGGCATCGCACACCACCTGGCAGTTGATACTCAGGTACACCTTCCTATTGATGTAGGCCACACCCTCAGGGCCAGGTGGCATGTGGATGCCCACATGGGTGCTGTCAATGGCCCCAAGAATGCCAGGCATATGTGCTACCCTGTGAAAGTCCTGCATGGTTACTAACATACTAAAATGCCAGCAGAATAGACCTAATGGTCTTTCGTGTCTGCTCGTTTGGTCAGTCCCCAGCCTGGGTGCTGACCTTGCTGTCCCTCTCGCCTTCTCTGGCTTCTCCCTTCCCAGTTCCGGATATTCTTGCTGCATTGGATTTTGCTTCCAGAACCCTTCCCCTGTACCTGTCACCCCTCTTGAACCCCTCCACTGTCTCTGCCTCCACTAGCCCCTAGGCAGTGCATTCTGTAGCTCCACCACCTCTCAGTGAAGTAGCACCTCCTCCTCTCTCCCTGAATCTTCCCCCTCCAGCTTCCACCCATGCCCTCTAGTGGCCCTTCCTCCTTCCTTCAAGCACCCCTGACTGTTCCTCCCCATTTATCCTCTTCATGTACCTAAAGACCTCTATCATGTCCCCCAGTCCTTCTCTCTTCCAATGTGTACATATTTAGCTCTTCGAGCCTCACCTCATAGGTCCTGTCCCCCAAGCCCCAAATCATTTTGGTTGCCCTCCTCTGGACCCTCTCCAGGAGGTTAATCTCCCACTTTAAGTGTGGCCTCCAAAACTGCATGAAGTACTCAAGGTGCGGCCTCACCAAGCAGTTATACAGAGGGAGTATCACTTCCCTCCTTCTGAGGTGATCCCCCTAGCGATGCATCCCAGCATCCTGTTGGCCTTGGCTGCTGCCCTCCTACAAGTCTCAGAGTTGTTCATCTTGACATCCACCACCACCCCCAGGTCCCTCTCAGCCATCGAGACTTGTAGCATTTCCCCCCCCCAGGGTGTACACTTGGCCTGGGTTTCTGGCCCCAGGTGGAGTACCTTGCATTTCCTGACGTGAACCTCAGCTTCCACTTTCTAGACCATCTTTCCAGAGCCTCCAGGTCCCCTGTAGGGCCACCCTCCCTCCTCCCCATCCACCACTGCCCCCAGTTTCAAGTCATCTGCAAAGAGACTCATCTCACTCCTGATTCCTGTCCTTATGTCAGATACATAGGTGTTGAACAGAAGGGCCCAGGGACTGATCCTGTGGGACCCCACTAATGACCCTCCTTGGGGATGAGACTATCCCACCAACTACGACCCTCTGGGTCCGGTCCTGGAGCCAATTGCCTATCCATCTGATCGTCTGGTTCCCCACCCCCATTTCTCCCAGCTTATCCAACAGACCCACGTGAGGAACAGAGTCAAATGCCTTGCTGAAGTCTAGAAAGAGGACATCCACTGGTCTACCCAGGTCCAAGGCACTTGATGGTTGCTATATGCTCCTCCTGCGTGCTGTGGAAATGGATGTATTCCACAGCACTTGGCAGCAGAGCATTGAGGAACTGTGTGTGAAGGCGGGATGTGGCCAACTGGGTAATGCCTGTGGTGTCCCCAGTTGGCCTGTGGAAGCTGCTCATGGTGAGCAGGCATATGACAGTTGTCACTTTGGTCTCCACAGACATTGCGTGGCTCTGTCTTGTGGGTGCCTACAACTACTCACTGCACAGCTCACAGAGCTGCTTCAGAATGGCACTGTTCAGGCAGTACCATTCCACAGTCTCCATGTCAGAGTAGTTCTTAAAGGTGGTGTGGGCATGGTACCACCCCTATTCCGGGCATACCGCAGATAGGCCCTTCCTCTGCCACATCATTGTTCCTCCTGCCCCCTCACACCCCTTCATTACGGCCTCCATCAGAAAGGGTGCACTATCCATGGCCCCTGATGTCCTGCGTCCCCCTGGGTGTTCAGCTGCTGTGGGCTGTGTGCCATCCTGGTGCCCTGCCTGGCACTGTGCCTACCTGTCCCTGTCACTCTCTCTGCCCCTGTCTCCCTCTCCACTGCCACCCCATCCCTCTCCCTCTGTGGCTGTCTCTGTCTGTCTGTCTGTCTGTCTCTCACTCACTCTGTTTGTCTTTCTGTCTGTCTGTCTGTCCTTCCTTCTTTCATTTGTTCAGTCACACTCTCTCTCTCTCTCTCTCTCTCTCCTTCTCACTTGGCGCAAGTGCTGTCTGTGTGCTTGCACTCTGTATTTATAGGCTCAAGTCTGCTCGGCACATCTTGGTTTTGCTCCACTCTTGCGCCCTGGTTCCACAGTTGAATATCACACTGCACTGGATATTCATGGGCATGCCCCCTGTACTTGCACCTGCACTCATTGTAGTTGCACATTGGCACAATGGGATTTGCGCTGTGCAATGACTCCACTGAATATTGCTCCTTGGCACAAGTCCACACTTGCTTCAGTGCAACTCAGTTTTACCATGTGCAACTGCTTTGAATAACCTGGCCTACATCGTTTTCATTTGTATAATTTTTTTCCCCAGAAACAGCACAACAAAGCTTCCCTGCTGCAGAACATGGACTCCACCTTGTGTCAGTCCCAGAGGGTCAAGAGCGGGAGGTTCCTGTAGTCAGCCAACTCCTGGTGGTCAGCTCTGCTGGTAAGTAAAACTAAAACACTTTTCACAAACACGGCTTCAACGAACAGCATCAAACAGAATCCCACACCTCTATGATTGCCTAGCAAATGACACCATACAGTATATCCTGTTACTACATTCTTCTACACTGGGTACTAAAACAGTTATACCATATACTATAATAGTTATTCACAACTTTCTCAATAAATGACCTTGTACAGAAAGTTGTATATCACTACAACAGTATAGATACCAAACGTGTTACTCTACAGTGTGCAGAAATTCACTTATGAAACATACTGTAAGTTATTTGTCAGGCAGCTGTGAAACATAGAAACATAGAATTTTTCAGCAGATAAGGACCACTTTTCCCACCTAGTCTGCCCATTTTCCTACCTGATGGATAAGCTGCAGATCCTAGTGAACCAACTGCCTACTTCCTCCTACCCCCCAACTAGAACTGCCTTATGTCTTTCCCATGCTTTCCTGAATTCCCTCACTGTTCTTGACTTCACAACCTCCTCTGGAAGGCTGTTCCATGCATCCACAACCCTCTCTGTGAAGAAATACTTCCTCACATTTCCTCTGAGCCATCCCCTCTCTATCTTCAAATTGTGCCCCCTTGTTCTTGCACATCCCTTTTTCTGAAAGATACTACCCTCTTGGACATTGTTGATTCCCTTGAGGTACTTGAAAGTGTGGAGGTCTGCAAGTCTCTTCACTGCCCTGGAATGATGACACAAGGACAGGTAGGGGAGTAGTCTAAGCTATGTGTCCTTTGTGCATGGTTTGGACAGTGTGTGTGTGGGGGGGAGGACTGTACAGGGAAGGGAGGACAGGGATGCAACCATACTATCAGGAATGGTCATTTTACTTATTTGCCCAGAATCACAGTATCAGTCAAGGAGAGGGGCTAGACTAGACTACCACAGATACATGAAACTGTTTTCTAATGGTGATCAAGGCACCAGGCAAGGAGTATGGTCACTCGACTACCAGGGCACACTGTGACTGCTTATGGACAGTTTTCTAGGTGATAGGAGATTTGGGGGGGCTGTCACTCAGGAATGGTGCTTGCTATGTTGTGGCATACAAAACAGCAGACCACTTGTCTGTAGCTACCATCCACAACTGTTTTTGTGCACTCATAACTTTGTGCACTTGTATGTATGAGTTGTGCAGTGTTCACCAGCAAAGTGCACCAAGCACCCAGCACAGCATGTGTTCTTCTTGGTGCACATGAAAGACAGTGTTATTCATCTCTTGTAGTCTACTGGAAGTCCTACCCCCCTAGCACCCACATCCACACCTAGCACCCAGCTCACACCTTCACAGTCACTGATCACCATCAAACTAACCACGCACATCCACATATGCCCACTGAATTGCAGCATACAGTAGCTGCAGCTAATGCACTGTACCACACTGGATGGATCAGTGGGCTTGCACTAGATACAATGATATTCATCCACAACTTTATCAATGAATGCCTTCATACAGAAAGTTGTATATCACTATAACACTATGTATATCAAGCGTATTGCTTCACAGTGTAAACCAATGCAGTTGCAGTAGATAATGTAAGTTGCCATTTCTTGGACAACTGCAGTGCTCTACAGGTGTGTCAACTGCATGTCAATAACTCTTATAGCATGGGGAAAGGGAACAGCATTAGGTGGGTGTTGTCTGTTGGTATTAGGTAATGGGGAGGAGTACATGGGTGCCACCACACTATCAAGAATGGACACGTCCCCAACATATGTGTAAACTGGCCTTTTGGAACAAGGACCAGGGTAAAGTAGATTATTCACCTCTTTGGCTGGATATTGAACAGGGTTTAGCGAAGATGGCCAAATGTTCTTTATATGCATTGTTGTTTGTCCCTTTGGCCGATCTACCCAAATCTCTCAAAAATAACCCTATGGGGTGGTCAATCAGGGCTTACCATCAATTACAACGCTATTTAGGTGTTCGCTGGTGGCTATGCGGTTCCCAACCTATTGTGGACAATCCACAAATTAAAATAGCAGGCACTTCGATACCTGTAGCTTTCTGGCCCCAAATAAGCAATCTGACTGTGGCTGATTTTTGGAATCAGGGTAGACCGTATGCATTTGAGGATCTGAAGGAGACCGTGGGTCTTACGGATTTGGATTTCTTTAAGTGGCTACAGCTTAGTAAAGCTTTAACCCAGGTATTCACCTTGGTTTCCTTGGCTGATCTGGGGGGTGCAAACGTCCATACTCTCTTGAAGACAGCGAAGCAACCACATGCAGTTGCCAGGGTTCACAAGCTCCTCCAAGAATGGGATCACAGGCTCCCTTCTGGTATATGTTATTATTGGGTAAAGGTCTTGAATATAAGTGTCTCCTTGAAGGTCTGGAAAGCACTTTGGAGGACAGCATATAGGTATATTAAGCAAGACAGGCTAAGACTGATACATTTCAAAATTATGCATCACTTATACCTGACCCCTACCCACTTATTCAGAAGGGGCGCGCTCAGCTCACCTTATTGTGGGAAGTAGAAGAAGGAAGAAGGAACTCTATATCATTTACTATGGTTGTGCCCAGAAATTCGAAGTCTCTGGGGAGCTGTGTGCACTTTGCTAGGCCCTATCCTTGGCTCCTTTAAAATGGACACGCCTGAGATTTGTTTACTTTCTTTCCCTGTAACCACTCCCAAAGTCTGGAGAGCACGTGTCTCTCTTATATCAGCTGTTACGAAGTTGCTAATTCTAAGACATTGGGCGTCGGACAAGGCTCCAACATTGGTGGAGTGGCATAGAGAATGTACCCTGGCTATACAACTTGAAAAACACATAGCGTGTATGCGGGGGAAACGAGAGTATTTTGTATCCCTATGAAGTTCTGAAGAACATTTTTTGATGACCTGGAATCTGTTAAGTTAAGAAACTGTGGACTTTTAAGCAAACACCTCTCTTTTTTTTATTTGTACCTGATCTGTTGTATATCACAGTAGGGGTAGGGGAGGGGGTGGGTTATGGGTTTTGGTGTATACATTGTATGTAGTTGACATTCCTGCAGAAAGTGCAAGGCCTTCAAAATCTAAATTGTAGAAACAATGATTTGCGCTTTCAGTGTAATAACCTTCATGATTATGTTTCTGTGGTATGTCTTAGTGTAAACGTTAATAAAAATTTTAATTACAAAAAAAGAATGGACACGTCACTTATTTGGACACAATCATGTTATCAGTCAGAGAGAGAGGAACTACTGTACTACCAGAGAGGCATGCAACTGTCTTCCATAGGATTCAAACCACCAGACAGGGAGTTGGGTCACTAAGCTACCAGGACACACTGTGGGTGATCTGAACTCTTTTCAAACCATTGTGTGGGGGCGGTTGTCACTGATGATTGGTGGCTACTCCATTGTGACATGCATAACAGCAGCTCACCACTCTGTGGCTACCATTTAGACCTGTTTTGTGCAGTCAGAAGTTTTTGGCCATATATACATAAGTTGTTCAGTGTTGATCAATGAAATATGTGAAAGACTCAGCACAGCATGTGGTCCTCTCAGTGCATATGAAAGACAGGAGGGGGGGGGAGTGTACATGGGTGCCACCACACTATCAAGAACAGACACATCACTTATTTGATTACAATCACACTATGGAGGGAAGAACTAGTAGACTACAAGAGGGACATGCAACTGTTTTCCACAGGGTTAAAACCAGCAGACAGGGAGTAGGCTCACTAGGCTACCAGGACACACTGTTGGTAATTATGAACCTTTTTCAAAATGTTGTGTGTGTGGGGTGGGGGTCACTGACAACTGATTGCTGCTGCATTATGACATGCATTATAGCAGACCACCTCTTTGTGGCTACGATTTATACCTGTTATTTGCACTTGTACATGTGTGCCAATATATGCATCAGCTGTGCACTGTTGATCAGGAAAAAATGCATGAAACACCCAGCAGACCATGTGCTTCTTTCAGTCCCCCATGAAAGCCAGTTGTATCCATCCATTGTAGTCTAGTGACACCTCATCCCCAATCAACCACACAACACACCCAGCTCACACCACTCTCTCCCCCCCCCATCCCACCCCAGTCATCAAAAAACAGCATATCAAATCACACATATCCATGGCTGCCCAAGAAATGATAACATACAGTGTGTGCTGCCACTGCATTGTTCCACACTTCATTGTGTATGGCAATAACAGTATGCTTTGCAAACATATTGTCCACAGTGTGGAGCACTACACTCAGAGCACATACTGTATGTTGCCATTAGTGAGACAGACGGAGAGATCTTTGGGTGCATTCACTGCCCATGATGCCTGCAAGAGAGTAGGTAGGGCAGGGCAATGTTGTGAGCTATATGTCCTATGTGGGTATTCGGGAGAAGGGGGAGGAGTGGTGGTGGTGGTGCAGCAGTGGTACCACAACACTGTCAAGATCAGCTACATGACTTATTTGGGCACAATCATATTATTAGTTAGGTAGTAGGGATACACTAGACTACCAGACATGCAAGAAACTGCCGTTTTTTCACACACGGCCAATGCATCA
This sequence comes from Neoceratodus forsteri, assembly GCA_016271365.2. Classification (NCBI taxonomy): domain Eukaryota; kingdom Metazoa; phylum Chordata; order Ceratodontiformes; family Ceratodontidae; genus Neoceratodus; species Neoceratodus forsteri. The sequence goes on along the minus strand of CM057449.1, from coordinate 1,066,015,352 downwards.
CATAGGGAGTATGCTCACTAGACTATCAAGTCACACAGCTGCTGCTTAGGAACAGGTTTCAAGGTGGTGTGCTACAGCGGGGAGAGGGGTGTGAGCTGCTATCCAGTACTGTTGACTCCTCTATCATAGCATTCAATACTACAGTCCACCTCTCTATGAGTGCCATTCACACCAATTTCTTTGCAGTCATAACATTTGTGTATGTATGCATGACTTTTACAATGTCCACCAGCAAAATGCGCCAACTTCCCAGGTCAGCATGTGCATCTTTTGTTGAATGTGTACCACAGTTTTGTCCACTCCTACATAGATACATAGATACATAGACAGTGTCGGCAGATAAGGGCCTATGGCCCACCCAGTCTGCCCATTTGAGCTTGTAAGTTCAGTTTGTTTTCCTAGAAGTCTGTTGCCCCTTACCCCTGACCTCCAGAATTCCTTCATGTCTATCCTTATTCTTTGGTGCCAGCCCTTGCTTCCTACATCAACACCCACACAGGACACCCAGCTCACCCTCCCCCATACTCATTGAGGAGCAGGAAACACACTCCTCCACTTGTATATGCAGAATGGCGACATACAGTAGCTGCAGATATTGCATCGATAGCCACTGGTGAATCAAGGTGTTTGCACTGCATACTACATACTACGATAGTCATTCACAACTTTCTCAATGAATGCCATCATACTAAAAGTTGTATATGCCTATTGCAATATGTATAGCAACTATTTTACTCCACAGTGTGAACCTATGCACTTGCAGTGTATACTGTAAGTTGTTATTTGTCACAGACAACCACAGAGGTCTACAGGTGTATTCACTATCTGTCGAGTACTGCAGGAACACAAGACAGGTACTGTTATCAGCTGAGTGTCTTCTGTCACTGTTGGGGAAGGAGTGGGGAAGTGCAGAGGTGCCAACACACTACCTGCAACAATCACATCACTTATCTGACCACAGTAAAATAAACAGTTGGGGAGAAAGAACTACTAGATGAGCAGAAATGCACGTAACAGTTTTTCACAGGATTTAAAGCACAACATAAGTATTAGATTCACTAGACTACCAGTACACACAGTGGCTGCTCAGGAACAGGTTTTAAGGGGGTGAGGTACAGGAGGATGCTGTCAGCCTCAACTGTAGCTGTGGTGTTGTAGCATGTAATACCACAACCACCTGTCTGTGGCTACCATGTAAACCCATTTTTGTACAGTATTAACTTTGTGCCCATGTATGCACGAGTTTAATACAGTTTATCAGCAAAATGCACCAAGCACCCAATACACCATGTATGCCTCTTAGTGTATGTGAAAGACACTTTTACCCATCCATTGTACTTCACTGCCACCCCTAGCCCCTACACCCACACCCACACACAACTCTGAGCTCAACTCCCCCATCAATCAATGAGCAGCAGCAAACGCAAATGCACATGTACACGTCTTCCCACAAAATGTAAACATACAGTACCTGCTGCTGCTGCATTATTCCACACTGGAGTTCCAATGGTCTTGCACTACATACTATCACAGCCATCCATAACTATCACAAGAAAACCTTCATACAGAAAGTTGTGTATGGCTATTACAGTATGCATACCAAGTGTATTGCTCCACAGTTTGAATCAATACAGTTGCCGTTGATGTTGTAAGCTGGCATTTGTCGATGAACTGCATAGGTCAACGGGTGTGTTCATTGCCCATCAATAACTGCAGGACTACAGATAAGTTACTGAAATCAGCTGCGTGTGTGTGTGCTCAGAAGAGAGTGGGGCACAGCAGGGTTGCCACCATACTATCAAAAACAGGCATGTCACTTCTTTGGCCACAGTCATGCTATTAGTGGGGAAAGACAGATACACTAGACTACCAGAGTTGCACGAAATTATTTTCTATGAAGATAAACACACCAGTAGTGAGTGGGGTACTATGCTACCAGAGTACACTGTGGGTGCTTATCAATAGTTTTCAAGGGGGTAAGCCATAACCACCTGCACAATGTAAAGCTTAAAACAATAACAAAAGTATCACAGATTATGCAGTTCAAGAAAAAATATCATTTACTGTCTTCCAGAGAAAGAAGAACAGCTGGAGGGCAGTGTTGTGGGGCGATCAACAGGCTACAGAGGAAGAAGAAAATGTAATGGTGGTTGAACCCTCTGTGGCTAAACCAACAGCCCCAACAGTGACTGAGAGACAGACAACAACAGAGCCCCACCAGGGTCCATCCATCGCTACTGCAGGTATTGCCAGACCTCCAATTGAGGAATGTAACTACCATTATATCAAATTATACATCACTATCTTACCATTACGTCAGATTTCTCTGTAAGATCAACCACTCATTCACACAATATAACACATACAGTAGTTGGGAAGTTAACACTTTGCATAACTTATGAAGGTGGAATAGGCTGTGAGAAGCAATCCATCACATCTAACAATACACAATCTCAACTGCTAGAAAAACCCACTACCTACAACAACCCCATGCTGTTTTGCACTCAGCACACACAACAATTCCCCCCTCCCAATGATGTTAATTTATAGGAATGAAAATTTCTAATCTATCAACATGTGTAACTACTATGTGATGGACAGGTAAAAAAAAAATAATTCATTGCCTCTGTTTTTTCTGAACACCATGGTGTTTATTTTTCAGAACAGAGTCAAAGATACAAATACATGGTGAATGTAACACTTATTCCTGTGATAGTAAGAAAAAAATGGTTGCAGGGGTACAAAAAATATATACTTCTAGAAGTAAAAGGAGCATTTTGATGACCCTGTAATGTTGCTCAACACTAGTATAACCATGTATCATCCTTGAATATCCCACAGTCGCATTGAACATACAACGTGATTACCCATACACAACAGGCATGTTTGCCACTCAAGAAATGTCTATGTTTACCAGACATCTCAAAAGAGCAGCCCAACAGGTCTTTTTACCAAAGACACCTCAAGTGTTTAAAAATAGTTCTGTTAGATTTTATCGACCACCCACCATGTTTCATAGTTTGTGGTAAGTTCTTATGGTGAAGTATATACAGTATGTCTGTCTTCAAAATTTTCAAAGGAAAACACTCATTTGCAGGGGCTCCCACCCCTGCAAAGCTTATCCTCTGGTTCAGCTTTCATGACAAAAGAGTTGTTTTTTTTTCTCACGTCACAAAGTAGTTTAATTCAATTATGGAAACTCCATCATCTGGAAGTATGGCAGATGCTGGGGCAGCTCCATTAACTGTAAAGGTGCATCACTGGTGTACTTTATAGTGAATGTAAAATTTTGTGTACTGTAAGAAAAATGGTTGTGTATACTGTGTCTTTTTGGAATTTCTTTGTGTAACTCTTCTCATTTCTGTGTACGCTCTGTACCCAGGTCACACCTGGAAATGAGCTTCGGCTCCTTGTGACTTTCCCAGTTATCAATTTTTAATAAATAAATAAATAAATAAAATAAACAATTTGTTGCATGCTGGGAGCTACAGTTGCAGTCAGTTTTTTTGATGTCTCTGGCCTGTTGTCTGTCATGTGAAGCAATGTTTCACTGGGCTTTTGAACTGCTTTCAGAGTTTTTTCTTTGGTGTCTGGAGATGATTTTGAGGTATTTTGAGTGAGTCATGTAGCAGTATCATCCACCACACTAGCAAATAGCAAGAGTGTTGGTTGTTGGTGGCTGGTGTTGTCCATATACAATGGATATTGGGGTGGGGGGGCACAGCTAACACCATAGTATTAAGATCACATAAAAAGCACAGCTCACAACAGAAAGAACAGTGGGGGGCAGTATCATATAAATTTATTTAGCATATAATAATCATTAAGTTTGTATAGTTGAGCAAATCTCTTCTCCAAAAGGCACAGCCTTATGTATTTTATGAAGTGGAACATTAAATCTCTGTCTTTTATTTCAACAGATCGCCGCACGGAGTATCCACAATTGAACTACTAACACTATCTATCTTAGCATACGAGTAGGTATGTGTCTGGGAAAGGAGGAAAGGATGGTAGTCTTTCAACGACATATTCATATACCAGTTTTTTCTTCTTTCTTTCCATAACGTCACACACTGTCAAGAAAAAATGAAACAGTAAGCAATATGTCTCTCACAGTATGAAAATGGTGTATTGCTATGCCGTAGCACTTTTAGCTGCTTTAATACTGGGCTAAACAGCAGAACTCCATGGCTGCATGCATCACTGTCTTCATATCTTCAACTCTATCCTCTTTTCCAGTCTGCAATCCAGCATGATCACATGCGTCATAGAGCTTGAGCTTGTCTGTGAAGATATGCAAATAAATGCGTTCATGCTTACTGCAAGGTTGAACTATATGTTTCTACATATCACTTGCAAACATCACATTCAAAACAACATGAAATATGATGCATGGATTTTCAACAGTGACAACACTCTTAACAGCTACCAGCTCCCCAACCCCCCAGCAAGAGATCCCTCCTGGAGTGAAGAACACGCGGGCGCTAGGAGGTAATAAACTACCTCTAAACAGCAGCACCCTTGTGAGGGGTGATAGCCCATCGACACGCTGTGCACGTCGACTGCCCCACCCACCCTGGCTCAGCATTTCCTTTATAGGCTATTTCTAATGACATCACTTCTGGTTACTCATTTTAACTAAGTCCCCACTTTTCCATTAGCAGGTTATACCTGCTAGCCACCAGAGGGGCCCGCTGTCCTTCCTCCTCTATCCCCTATACCTGTATTACCCTCACACTTCTGGCTACCTCTCTACCACTCAGGTTACTTCTCTCCCTTCTCACACTCTTGCCTCTACCCACACCCCTCCCTTGCCTTCCATCTGGCTAACCCTTCACCCCTCTCTAGTCAAATTGTCTGACCCTCTCCCAGCCTGCCACCTACCTCCAGTGTCCACTAGGAGTCACTATTTCAACCCCATTTTCTGGCCCAAACATAGCGTGCTACAAGCCACGTAGTATATGGTTCCTGGCGCTCAGCCTGGCCAAAGTCCTTCTGACCTACCAGGATCTTGAACCCTGCACCCTGTCCACCAGAGTCTGTGACAGTACCACTACTCCAAAGTGGTATCTACGCTCTTGGAGGGGCTATCAAGACACTTGTAACTCCCCTCGAAATATTAAGGTATTATGACGGGCCTCCTCTTCCCTAAATCTGGCAAAATGACCCCCGCTTCATCTCTGGCACTATTGTTCACCTCCATTTTACTATCCCTTCCCACATCCACCCCCCCATGTTCCTGCCCTTCTCCACCTACTCCACCAACTAGTCTGTCACACCCTTCTTTTGCCCCCTTTAAATCCACTGCTTCCCTCTCAGCCATCTCCTGGTCCCACTACCCCACTCCCCCTTCCTCCCCAGTCTATTCCTTCAGTTGCCTTCTGACCTCTCTCTCTCTCCTGCACCTACTCCATCCACACTGCCCTCACTACTACTGCCCCGACCCATCGCTTAGCCAAATCCCAGCCCCTTCATTCATTACGCTGCCACCTTACCATTGCTCTACTCCTACTGGTGGCTGGGGATATTCACCCTAACCCCGGCCCAACCTCTACTCAATGCCCAGGCCACCTCTATTCAAACCCCTCATCCAGCACAAACTCCAGCTCCCATCCTAGCTACCTCCACTGTGGCCTGTGTCTCCTCCATCTAAATATTCGTAGCCTAGCACCTAAGCTCGATCAGCTCCAAGTCCTTGCCACTCATTATACCCCTGATATTATCATCCTATCTGAGACCTGGCTAAACCATAGCCTACCTGATAAAAATCTTGCTATCCCAGGGTTCAATATCATACAGCAAGACCGGCCCACCAGAGGCGGTGGGGTGGCTATCTACATCAGATCAGCCCTCCACTTCACTGTCTCCCTTACTAAAATGGTACTCAAAGCTTATGAACTTCTGTTGGTGAAACTGCCCCCCCCATTACCTATCTTTGTGGCTGGTATTTACTGCTGTCCAGGCATGCCAACAACAATTGTCACTGATCTGCTGGGACAGCTGTCTTCTCTTGCCCAGTCAGGTGAACTTTATGTTATGGGTGATTTTAACCACAATTGGCTAGTACCCACTCTAAACAAAACCCAGACTGAGTTAACTGCCCTTAACCTAACCCAAACCATCATGGAACCCACTCACTCAAACTTTAAGTCCGGCAATCACTCACTCCTCAACTGGGCGCCTACTTCCCACCCTCACCGTGTCGTCAGCTCAGGCCTTCTCCCCGATTCCATCAGTGACCATCACCTAATCTACCTAGTCCGCAAAATCCACAGAGCTAAATCCCCTCCCAAATTTATATTTCAGTGCTCGGATAAATCCCTCAACCTCTCCCCCCTTTTGGACGACCTTTACCACTCTAACTGAGTCCCAAGCTCAAACTGCTCTAATATGGATTCGGCCCTTATGCACTTTCAGAATACTTTCCTCTCCATCTGAGATAAACATGCCCCCATACGCCGGACCAGAGTCCGTGGTTCTCACCTACCCTGGATTACCCCTGAGCTGGTTGCCTGCCTACAAGCCCATGATAAGGCCTGGCAAAACTATAAATCCTCTCTTCTCCCAGACGGCCATACATCCTACCGCATGCTCCTCAATAGATGCACCAAGGCCATCCGTCTAGCTAAGTCAGAATATTTTAATAAAACACTTAATGTTAACATTGACATCCCATCCAAATTCTGGAAAGTAATTAACTCCCTTTTCTCCCCCAAAACAACTAGCCCTCCACCTCTTCTCCTTGTCCAATGGTCTCTCCTTTCTGACCCCCAGAAGGTAGCCTCTGAGTTTAATTCCTACTTCACTACTTGCGCCCTGACCCTCCTTGACTCTCTCCCACACACAACCACTCCATCTCCTCAATCTTCCTTCCCCCATACATCTGGTACGAACTCCTTCTCCTTTAGACCCATTTCCCCCACTGAAACCCTAGACGCCCTTCGCACCCTAAACCCCTCCAAAGGTAAATCCCCAGACGATCTTGATAACAGACTTCTCTTCCTATCTGTTCCCACCATCGCTACCCCCCTCACAGCCCTACTAAACCTTTCCTTCAATACCAAGTCTCTCCCCTCTGACTGGAAGCACGCCACTGTTCTCCCCCTCCCTAAAGGCAGTGACCCTGCCTCCACATCCAGTTACCGCCCTATCTCCCTCCTCCCCACCCTCGCTAAACTCCAGGAACACCTAGTGCTATCCCAACTCTCCCAATTCCTCTCAGAAACTAACTTCTTCACCCCATTCCAGTGCGAGTTCAGAAAGCACCACTCCACCACCTCCTCCCTGCTAAGACTCACAGACCATATCCTCACTGGGATGGACAAAGGGCTAATTACTGCTGCTATTTTCATAGACCTAGCAAAAGCCTTCGACACTGTATCCCATTCTCTCCTACTATCCTGCCTTTCTGGAGCTGGGTTAGCTGATTCAGCCACAAACTGGTTCAGTGCCTACCTCCTAAATAGAGCCCAATCCACCAAAATAGCTGACCACATCCCCCCCTCCCAATCACCACTGGCGTCCCCCAAGGCTCAGTTCTCGGCCCCATCCTCTTCTCCATCCTGCTAAATGACCTGCCTAACTAGTGCTCTTCTTCCGCCATTCACATGTACGCAGACGATACTGTCCTCTTCACCTCCAGCCCGACCCACGAAGAAATCACCTCCAAACTTCAAACCGACTTCAACAAAATCCAACACTGGTTCAACAGCAACCAACTCTCCCTAAATGCTAAGAAGACCAACTCCATGACTTTCGGTACCAGACAGTGGCTATCCAAACTCACCTCCCCTCTGAGATTCCACACCCTAGATAACACCATCCTCAAAGAAGTACCCACCTTCAGGTACCTAGGGGTTTGGCTTGACCGTCACCTCTCCTTCTCTTCACACGTGGATGCCATCATCTCAAAATTACACCCCAAACTTGATGCCCTCTATAGAAACCGCATTAGTCTCCCACTTCCTGTCAGACGTGAAATTGTCCAGAAAATGATTCTACCCTCCTTCGATTACTGTGATATAGTTTACAGCTCTGCTGCACAGACCACCTTAGCCAGATTAGACCCTCTCTTCAATGCATTCTGCCGCTTTGCCCTCGATGCCCCCCCATACACACCACTGCATGCTTTATCGTTCCCTGTCCCTGCCTTCCCTAAGTAACCGGTGCCTAATTTGTTGCACTAAATTCATTTCTAACATCTGGCTCGGCTCCCTCCCTCCCTACCTCACATCCGTCCCCATCCCCCACCTCCCCTCGCAGATGCTCCTCAGGTTCGCTGACGCTAGACTACTATTCATCCCCATCGAAGGACCTCCACCAGCCAATCTGCTTTCTCCTACCTCTTCCTAAACTCTGGAATGACCTGCCCACCAAGGTCCGCCATTCTTCATCCAAACTCTCCCTTTCCTATGCCCTCTTTAACTTCCTTACCCCCAACTGCAGCTGCCCTGACCTCCCCTTTACCTCCCTTCCTCTGTTCCCCTGCAGCCTGACCAGCGGCCGGCTGTCGCCTAATTGTCTGGCTTATATACTGCCCTCACGCACTTACACTCTCTTTCTCACTCCCCACTGTCAATTTCTCCTTCCCTTCCCCTTCCCTTCAACCTGCGCCTCCCATCCCTCCCCTTTCTCACCTAACCTCCCCTTCACAGCTCATCACCCCTACTCCCTCCTTTCCCTACCCCCATCTTGCTCTCCTATTGCCCCCATTCTAGCCTGTTACATCTCCCTTTAGCTCAACTTCTGCTACTGGCACTCAAGCTCTGCTATCACTACCCCTGTTATGAAACTTGCACTTATGTACCACATGCTGCCTCAATGTGTACCATGATTTGTATTCCAAACCCTATTGTTCATGTTCAGCTCTGTTCCTAACTCACTGTGTAACCAAGATTCTGTTTACTCGGTTATTGTTTGATACTGTGGAGTACTTTTCTGTTCTCCCTATGTATATGCTCAATTGTAATCCCTTCCACCTATGCTCTGTATCTGAATTGTATTATTGTTAAGCTCAATCATTTATATGTTTACTTGCCTCCTCTGTAGCTCCCCCCCCAGGTCGCACTGTGAGACGAGCATCTTTTTGCTCAGTGTGCCTTTCCTGGTAAAACATTTTCAATAAATAAATAAATAAATTAACGCTTAAAGAAGCAACACCAAAAACTCATCATAAGTGTTGATAACTCACCTAACAATTGTTACACAAGAAACCCTCTAAAAGTATTTAATATTGTATCTGTATAAGCTATATCCACACATAACACATAGCATGGTATGGCAAAAAATGTTTTTTTATGCCAAATTGAGAACCTATATCTCTTCAATGTCCTTAACAAAACAAATATTCTTCTCATCATACCATTTTTATCATAGTATTGCTATGGCAGACTTCAGAAACATAGGACAGCAGACTGCTGCTATACTCTCAAAACTGCACTGTTGTTATACTATGCAACACAGGCAGCAATAAAAGCTGTATAATGCACCAGAAAAAAAAATACAGGCATGTCCATACATCTGAAAGTTACAGATCTGTTGTACAATGTTTCTTATCCATGCAATGTATTTCAGAACATTCTTAACATACCAGTATCACTACAATGCTCCTCATGAGCAATATAGCTTGTCACTGCTCAATAGTAGGAATAGTAAACAGCAAAGAAATGTGAACATTAAGAGTCCCAAAACACTAAATCTAAACAGCAATACTATATAACATTTACTTAGTCTCCTATTTTTTTTTTCTTACAGAATGTCTAGAGCAGTTAAAAAAGGACGCTGTGCAGCCCCAACTGGCTACTTGAGGCCATAGAGGATGGTAACCAAGCTGCAGAATGATGCAGCCAAGTTGTTGCAGCAAACCAAGAACAAACGTTAGAAAAACAAGATCAGGGGAGTCACGTGATGCAGGTTCCATGAAAGCTGCCTGATTGATCTGCTCCAGCCTCCTGCTCCATTATAAGCCTTTTTTATACTGCAACAAAGGAGTTACATCAAGTGCTGTCTCTGTTCTGTACACCTGAAAGCTGCCAGAACACTTTGTAAGGAAATTGGGAACAGATGGAAGTAGAAATGAGAAAATCCATGCCAAAACATACTCCGCTGGCGTCCCCAGCCAAGGCCTTGCTGAAAAAAGCCAGAACTTCTGTGCTTGCAGGAGGCCTAGAAAGTGAAAGCTGCAACCCAGAGAATGAGCCCCTGATGCTGGCACAATTTCTAGCAGAATTTAAGCCTTTTCGTGCTGAATTGTGCTCTGTGACCGAAGAGCTGAAGGTAGTGACACAGGCTCTCGAGGATTTGTCTCGTCGAATGGGAGATACAGAAGCAAAAGTTACCTCTCTGGAGAAACGGATTGCTAAACAAGAACCAGACTTAATTCAGTTGAAACAGAAAGTCAGTAAAATGGAACTGAAAATTGAAGATCTGGAGGGATGAAGCAGGTGGAGCAACATGACTATAATCAGTCTCCATGAAAAGGAAAAGGGATCCGATGCAGTTGCTTTCATCCAAAAATTCCTCCATTGGATCACAGGCCCCACACCCTTTGGCGAGACCTACACAATTGAGTGAGCGCACCGGGCTCTGCGGGCTATGCTTCCCACTGGTTCTCCGCCTCGTACACTGATATTCCACTTCTAAATTTCCAAGAGAGGCAGTTTGTTTCAGCGAAGGTTAAAGAACTTAAAGAAGTGAGATGGGAGGGCACCTTGCTGAGAATCACCCAGGATCTCCCGCTATCAGTGCGCCAAAGAGGAGCGGAGTACCATTGCATTGTAACGAAATTAATAGCCGCTGGCATCCGCTTTAGAATGGGGTACCTCGCGTGGCTACAAGTGGCTCTGTCCGGCCAATGGTTCAGCTATGAGAATGCCCAGTCAGCAGCTAAAGGGTTGCAGAAAGCCCTTCCGGACCTGTTCAAACAAAAGTGAACATGGGGTTTTTAGCCCATAAAGAGTATCGACCAGGAGAGTACTAAAGAATTAAATTCAATCAGCCAAATGTACAGATTGATGTAGCCTAGGTTCTCCCTATGATACAAAGAACCAGGGGGTCACAGGAATCTACAGAGCTCTCTCATCAGGTGTATGGTGCCAAATAATAGTAACACTTGGGGTCTGCTGCGCTCTCAAATTAAGCCCTAGCTACATTGGCAGTCATGGCTTCTTTTTTATTGTTACGATTCTGGCGAACTAGTATGAAAGTGGAATTCGGGGCTTGATCGAGATTCCAGAGTAATACTGGAAGGAAGAGGAAAGGTGGTAATTGGGAAGCTTTAAAGTGCCACACCTTGATGCTCACCGGCTTTAATGCATGAAGCACTTACGGCGATTTCCTCTCATCACCACTCACCAAATAGAAGTCTGGACTTGGTTCTTTTTGGTTCTCAGTAGCCCCGTATCCTGTGCCAGTTCTTGGTGCCTCGCTTTGGACATCTCGTTCCAATACTTGGGTACGGCTCCAGTTTCCTAGGGAGCCCTCGGGGGCTGCTTCACTTGCCGCTCAGGAGCATCTGAAGTTGGTTGAAGGGGTGCTCCCTGTGGACCCTAGCACCATGGCCCTACTGTCTGGAATCAGATTGGAGAGGGTTTCTATCTTGGATAGTCGCCATTTGTAGCACTTTGAACGTCTTTCCAAGTGGTCAGTCTGTTTTTTTTGTGTGTGTGTGCACTAACCACTAGAGGGAGCTCTTGTACTACTTGGACCTTCCGGAGCCTTTGACATTGGGGCTCGGAAGTTGGATCGATCCCGCTCCTTTCCCATCATATAACCCGAGCTTTTATTGCTCCTTCTTCCTCTTTTTTCTTTTTCTCCCTTGAGAATGCGCTTTCTCGAATAGGGGCTCGGGGAGCAGTTGTACCTAGAGAGACCAGACTTTTTGAGAGTCATACAAACTGATTTATGCTTAATTTTCCCCCACTTGGTCTCTCATTTCTGATTTGGAGCGCTCGATCTTCTGGACTGTTTTTACATGGTCTTTTTCGTTTAAATTGTGGGGGATTTCTGCAACAAGTGGCAATGTTTATAAGTTTGTAGGTATGATAAAAGTCGGTTAAAGAATGTAGGCTTTATTTCAGGGGGATTAGGAGTGTGTTCACAAGGTTGTTAAAGTAGTGACATTTCTCCCTGAACCATAATGAAGAACCGTTTTTATAAGTTTTTTTCCTTTTTTTTCTTTTCAGGTTAGTACTACCCGGGATGGCTAAAAATGTTAATTGCCTGCATTGGAGGTATCAGTCCTAAGTTTAACTTGGCCTTAGGGAGAGGCAATTAGAGATGCTGAGTACATCATCTCAGGTGTTGCACTAAATAGTTAGGTTTGGGAGGTGTATGTCAAGGGGCTCATACCACAAAAGGCTTTCACCCGACAAGTAGGTAGTTATGTTGACAGTGGGAGGGGGAGGCTGGAGGGGGTTCAGGAGGATTGGAGCCTGGGAATTCATGGGCCAAGAGGAGGTTTTGTTGGTCGGAGGGGAGGGTGGGAATCTTTATTGGGCAAATTTAAGGTTTAAGGCAACAGCAGCAGGAGGGGATAAGGGAGTTGCTAGGAGTATTCCTGGTTTCAGAAAAAGGGATAGAGTGGACGAGGGGGGGGGCAGATTGATAGGAGGTCAATGGGAAACTGCTCGAATGGATCTGCCCATCAGGGGGTGCCAGGAGAGGAAGGGAGAGCTAGGGTGCGGTCAAACACACGTAGATTACACAAGGAATATATGGAGAATGGGTAGTATATATGAATTCATCACGTGGAATATTAAAGGAGTGAGGAAGGAGTTAAAGAGATACAAGGCTTTGAGACACCTGTAGTTGCAAAAGGCCCAAATAATATGTTTGCAGGAAACACATTTATTGGAGAGGGAATCTAATGTACTGAGGCGTCACTTTGTGGGTCAGGTATATGCCCCCGGTGATAGTACTGCCAGTAGGGGGGTAGCTATTTTAATAACTAGGAATATTCCCTTTGTGTGCAAGGAGAAATTAGCAGATCCCGAGGGACGGTACATAATAGTAGTAGGCCACATAAATCAAACAAGGATCGTGATGGGTAGTATATATGGCCCAAATGGGGACTCTCCTGGGTTCTTTACGGAACTACTAAAAGTCCTGTCCCCCTTTCTTCACATTCCTATCTTGTTAGGGGGTGATTGGAACCTTGTTTTTAACCCAGAAATGGATAGAGAAGGTAGGCGAGGTAGGGGTCTCTCTCCGGCCCAGAGAGCCATCAGAGATCTATCAGACAATCTGGGCCTATGTTACCCTTGGAGGGTTTTATGCCCCTCTAAAAAGGAATTCACTTTCCTATCGGAGGTCCACAAAATCAGATCTCGCATAGACTATTTCTTGATGAGTCAGGGCATGCTTCCTGGTTTGATAGATTGCAAAATTACTCCAGGGGTCATCTCAGACCACTCCATGGTTTGTTGTACCCTTAACCTTGTCCCTAACACACCTAAGCAAACCATCTGGAAATTAAACAATCAACTTCTCCACTCGGCGGGGACTAGAGATAGTATAAGCCTGAGAATCGCACAATATGAGAAGGAGAACTGCAACACGATGGGTAGGGAAGATATAGAATGGAGTGCGCTGAAATGTGTGTTAAGGGGAGAGTTTATCAAGATCGCTGCAGTAAGGAAGAAAAAGAGAGAGAACTGGACCAGACAACTGTTGAGCCAGATCAGAGAAATAGAGAATGCTCTATCAAAAAATACTCCGGCGGAAACTAGGGAGAAGTTAGTTAGGCTCCGGAGCCAATATAATGAGACTCTGAGAGATAAAGCAGAATATGCCATGAATAAAACGAAAGCCCTATATCTAGATCAGGGGGAGAAAGCAGGCCGCCTTCTTGCTATGAGACTCAAAGCAACCGAAACATCCAGAATTATCCAAAGTATATCCTCCCTCGCAGACGGGTCCATCAAAACCACCCCCAAAGAGATTGTAAAAGGAATATTATAGGGACTTGTATAGCCCTATGCCCAATAGGCCAAGTAGTGAGGAGGTGAGGGCCTATCTTTCTACATGTAATTTGCCTCTAATGAGCGATGACCAGAAGGAGACACTCTCCTCCCCTATATCAGAATCTGAAATTTTAAATGCAATAGAGATGCTTGCAGCAGACAAAGCCCCTGGGCCGGATGGCTTCTCTCCGAACTTTTACAAATGCTTTAGGAACCAGCTATGCCCAGGGTTAAAAAGGCTATTCCATAGTATTCTTACTTCTGAAATGGTTGATAGTCACCTTTTTGAGTCTTTGATTGTGCTTATCCCTAAAGAAGGGAAAGAACTTGACAAGGTCCCAAACTATAGGCCCATAGCCTTAATTAATTATGATGTTGAGATATTAACGAAAATACTAGCAGCCCATTTAGCTAAGGTCCTTCCTAGTCTAATCCACAGAGACCAGGTGGGATTCATGAACAGCAGAATGGCATCAGACCATTTCCGTAAATTATCTCACATTTTCTCAGCATCTAAGGATAGCAAAGCCCCATGTGGACTGATGTCTTTGATGCTGAGAAAGCATTTGACAGAGTAGATTGGGGGTTTCTGTCCTTGACTGTGGAGGAATTTGGCTTCCCTCCTCTATTCATTAATTGGGTGTTTGCCTTATAAAGATCCCCGTCCGCAAAAATATACTGCAATGGAGTATTTTCAGCAAACTTACCATTGTTATCGGGCACCAAACAGGGATGTCCTTTATCCCCTCTTTTGTTCAACTTATACCTAGAGCCCCTGTTATGCAAAATTAGGCAGGATCCCAGATTTGTGGGGATAAAAATCGGGCGCAGGAATTTAAGATCTCAGCATTTGCGGATGACATCTTACTCCACATTAGCCACCCCCGAGATTCAGTACCGGCGGTTCTAGAAACCATTGTAAATTATGGCAAGTTATCTAACTACAAAATTAACATAGGGAAAACCCAAATATTCCCCCTCAATATGAAATTTTTCAAGTCTGATATCTCGGAGCTGGGTATACAATGGGCCCCACTCGTCCTGAGATATCTTGGTATTGTTTTGGCAAGATCAGAGGCCAAAATGGTGAGACTTAATCTGGACACCCTTAAGGTAACTATAAAACAAGATCTGGACAGATGGGGCAGACTTCCGCTCTCTCTCTCTCTCTCTCTCTGGGGAAGGATAAATATAATCAAGATGAATGTTCTGCCGAGGATTTTTTATCCCTTAAATATGCTCAACGTCTGGTTGCCTTTAAAATGGCACAAAGCACTACACTCAATTATCTCGAGTTAATCTGGGGAAGGAAATCTCCCCATAGAGCTTATCACAAACTTGCCACCCTCAGGGAGAGAGCTGGTTTAAGGTTGCCACACTTTGGGTTATATCACTGGGCATGTAGTCTCTGTAAGTATTTACGTTGGTTCCTGCCCCCCAGGAACTTGGAACTACTGCCATATGTACTGTCCTGGATCGAATTGGAAAAAGAGTTGATAAAGCGGGAGTGTGTAGATCCGAAAGCTCTCCTTCATTCCCTGTTAAGGATCCTCCCTTCTAGGCTAGCAGCCACCCCAATTAAAGATTCCTTACGCACACACATACAGTTATGTGCTTCCCTCCGCTATTCTCTGTGTGCAGATAAATACCAGCCAATATGTCATAATCCCAATCTGAGGATTGGGGGGAAAATGATAAGTGAATCCTGGCTTCCCTTATTGAAAGGGTTAAAGATTGCTGATATCATGCAAGGGGACAGGTGTCTCACAGTGGCAGAAATTCTAGTAAAGTATAGCATAGGTCCTAACCAAACCTTTAAAATATACCAACTCAAACACTTGTTAGAGAAATTTAAGAACAATTTAAGAGAGAGGAAGGTTAATGGGGAATGGTTTGAATCCCTGGCCCATACGGCCTGGGAGCCACATGTGGTTTCCAAGGTCTATAAGGCACTGTTTGACCAAGTTTATGCGGACACCGATGATAAACCTAGATTCTGGATGAGTCGTTTTGGGGACCAAGGAAGGAACTGGGATGTTATCTGGTGACATACGTACCAGTATATCACCCAGGACAGATTACACATCATGCAATACCATTTTTTAAACAATTTGTTCTGGACTCCTTCCAAATTGCATAAAGTCGGACGTAGATCTGACCAGTCATGCTTCCGTTGCCTGCAGGCTGATGGAGACCTGTTTCACATTTTCTGGGATTGCCCACTGGTAAAAGAGCTGTGGGACCAAATTAAACACAAGGCGGATCCCCTGCTGGGCATCGAGCATTACTTTACCTCAGAAATTTGCCTGATTGGTGATTATACTGGTATCGCTGTGAAAGCCCGAAGATATTATATGGCCTTGATCTCATCTTCGGTCAAGAAAGTAGTGTTAAAACACTGGCTGGATAATACTTCACCTAATTATGTAGAATGGTTACAAGAACTACTTTTCAATTTAAACATGGAAAAATTCAGGGCCTTGAGAAGAGGTAGCCTTGCGAAATTTGAGCGGGTATGGAGTCCCTTCCAAGCACTCTACTTGCTCCAATCTTAGTCAACCAATGCATGACTAGTTGAACCTGGCACTTACACTGATGAGCAGATCCATCTTAACCCTCATAGTTTTAGGGAGGGAGGGTGGGGATGTAAGAGGGCAGGCAAGGTAACCAAACAGAGGGGGGCTTATATTGTTAAAAATGTTTTGCTCAATCTGTGATGGTGCATTGTAAGGGGCACTGCAAGATTACTGGTTACCTTTTGTATGATGTGATTATTATCTTTGTGCCAACACTACTTCAATAAGCTTGAATTTAAAAAAGAAAAACAAGATCAAATTATTGATTTGCTGCAATGACATGGCTGCGTTGGACATGCAGCTAAGGTTACTGTCTGTGGTCTTGAGGGCAGCAACAGAGGCCTCACCCAGGCAATTAGCCAATTGCACAAGCAAGAAGAGGCCAATGTAGTGCCAGCCCACCAGTGCAGCGGTTGGAATTCCCCTTGTGGCGCCAGCGACCCGGGTTTGGGAACAGAAGTGGGTTGTCAGAGGGCCGGCTGGAGGGAGAAGGATACAGTACCCCATGGGTGTCTCTCCTTCTCCGGGGGAAGGGTGGGGCAGTGTCCAGTGCAAGGAGGACTTCTGGCGGAGGCCGGGAGTCACTCATGCTACCAGCACTCGGCATCAGGGAGGGGGGCGGACACTGGCGTCATTGCACATCCCCACTGCTGAAGAAACCAGGAAAAAGATGGCAGGTGGGGGGTCTGCAGTCTATGTGAAGCCCTTTCTAGGGCTTCAATTAGCTGCCATCGTCACTTCCGCTACCAAATACCAGTTCCACAGCCTGGATGAAGGGGACCCATGCCACGGCCCTGATCTCCGGGGGTTAAGCCGGGGATAACTGGGGATGGTGGCAGTAGATGGCAGAGGAAGTCCCAGGGGCCATGACCTGGGCTGATGGTGACAGCTGACCAGCCAGGATAAAGAAGAAAAAAAAAAAAGAAGAGGCCAATGTTTCTGCCCAAGAGACCACACATGGCCTCATGTTGCAGCTGGCTGAGAACCAATTGGTTACCACAGAAGAAATCCATCACCTGATCTTCCAGGACCTGCAGCACAGTACCAGGAAATGGACCCAGCCCCCCAGCATACTCAGCAGCACAAAGAACCTACACCAAGTGCCCCTCCCAGACAATACTAGAGGAGGAGGGGCACCAACTCCTGACCCAACATTCTCCTGTGGACCTTTCCACTTACTCCACCTCCCCTAGGCACCCTCATCACAGAACAAGAGCTAGCACATCACTGTCACAGACAGTGGCCTTCATTTGTTATTTCTAGTTTGTATGTAACCTATATCCCAATTTTGTTTCGACTTTTTCTCTTGTCCCCCCATGTTAAATCAACACTTTTTTGAAGATGAACTGCAAAGAAGTCATGCAGCCCATCCCATCCCCACATATCTTTCAATACTACTGCAGGAGTCCAGAACTGCAATCCTCACTAATTCTCATCTCATGTTTAAATTTAAATCAACTGCCAAAACGTACGACCAAATGCAGAAGTGTGAGCAAGTTCAGATAGAGTGGGCACAAGTACTCATTGGTATTACACCCATTTAGTAGCATGTCAAGTACCACTACTCTTATTATAGCAGTGGTGCAGGTAGTTAATAATATTTATTTCATTTTTACCATGGGGATATTGATATTCGAGTATTACTATAAGTAATATTTCAGGTATCAAGACCCCCAAGGAACCAACAAAATAAATATAACAAACTACCATTACCACTGCTACAATAAGACCAGTGGTGTTTGACACATCACCAAATAGGTGTAATACCCATAAGCACTTGCACCCACTGAATCTGGACCCACTAACACTTTCATGTAAGTTTGTGCACTTGATTAAAATTTAAGCATCACATGAAAAATAGTGATGATTACAGCCCCGAACTCCTGCAGCAGTATTGATAGATATGTGGAGATGGGAGCAGGCTATGCAGCTTCTTTGCAGGTCACCTTCAATATGTTATTTATGTTTTTGCACATACTATTATTTAATAGACTCATTTGTATAACAAACAGAAGAGTGTAATTGTTTTAAATCTTTAAAAATGACTTCTTTTTTTAATACAATTTTATATCATTATATTAAATGTAAACACTAAGACCTTCATACTTTTGATTTCAGGTAAAACATTCCCATTTTATTTTTAACATTTTTTTCCTTATCCCCATCCAACCCCCCATGTGAAAATAACACAGTTTTTGTTTTTTTGCTTTCTACATAGTCATATTTAATTTAAATAAAAGTACATTTTTTTGAAAAGAGTTTTATTTTATGTAAAATTTGTAAAGCATTTTATTTTTATTAAAAAAAAATAATTTCCAACACAAAAACATGTCACCTCTGTCTTCTTTCAAAATCTTAACAAATTATGCAAACTAGATAGTATCAAATGGTGAAACCAGTAACATGTATATGGCAGAGATACAGTGGTAGTACATGTAAGGGAGGGAGGGAGGGAGGCAGGGGGTGTTGTACCACAGTTAGTATATCTAGTAAAGGAACAGGTGTTGAGAAACTCTATGTGGCTGTGGGGGGTTGATCTGTGTGTGTGTGTGTGAAAGGGGGTGGGAAGGGAAGTAAATCCAAGGGGTTTCTGAGCTGGTTCATGGAGTGTATCAGACAATAGACTGTGTGTCTGTGTGACAGGGGAGTGGTAGCAGGAATGTGGTGAGATTAAGGAGGACGGTGTGACTAGAGTGAAAGGCAGTATGCAGAAGCATAGAGACTATGTAACCATAACAAATCATTGCTATACTTTTGGCCCCACTGTCACAGTTATATACCCTCTACAGCTAATTAGTACATCTTTTTCGTACCATGATCCCTCTGAGCATGGCGCTCCCACTAATCTGTCCACTTTCCAAAACACTATATGTGTGCGGCACCACAGACCCTCCAAGCCCTGTGCTCCCACTTACACATAGCACAGACACACAATACAGCATACAGCTAACTAGTGCATATTGGTGGGATCACATGCCCTCCGGACCCTGTGCTTCCACAGATCTGTCCATTCCCTCTGGGTCCTGTGCTCCCACTTACACATAACACAGACACACAATATGCCATAGGGCTAACTAGTATATGTGACTATTACCATGAATCCTCTGGGCCTTGCACTCCCACTAACCTATCATTTTTCAGATAACAGTATATGTCTGTGGGAGCACTGGCCATCTGGGCCCTGCACTCCCACTTACACATAGCACAGACACACAGTTTACAAAAAATATAACTGGACTATTTAATGTTCCATATGAAAACTGTTTAAAAGATCTCAATCTTAGGCCATTATCACTTAGACATCTTCGGGGTGACCTTAACAAGTCTTATCTGTTTACTCAAATGAGATTTGTGTTCAAAAATAATGCCTATAACTCCAGAGGTCATCCCTCCAGATAACTAGGGCAAAATTTAATCACACATCAGAAAAGTATTTTTACATTCAGAGGATTATCAACCCATGGAATAACCTACCATTTGAAATGATCCCAAGTGAAAATAAGCTAACATTTAAAACTTGTCTAAATAAAGTTATTATTAACAAAGTCAACTTCAGCTATTATAACTAATTAGGTGCACTTTAACCCCCTTAGTATGAATCTTAGTATGAATTAGGCATATGGCTATCTAGTACAAATTCTGGGAGTGCGGGCCCTCCAGGCACTGTGATCCCACAAATTTGTCCATTCCCACCGGGCCCTGTGCTCCCCCTTACACATAACACAGACACACAATATGCTATAGGAGTAGTACATGTTACTAAGACCATGAACCCTCTAGGCCCTGTGTTCCCACTAACCTGTTGATTTCCACATAACAGTATATATGTGCATGGAAGCTCAGGCCCTCTGGGCCCTGCACTCCAAACTACACATAGCACAGATACACAATATGGCATATGGCTAACTAGTACAAATTGCTGGGAGCACGAGCCCTCTGACCCCTATGTCCCCACAAATCTGTCCATTTCCACCTAACAGTATGTGTGTGTGGGATCATGGGCCTTCTGAGCTCTGTGCTCCCACTAACACATAGCACAGACACACAATATGCCATAGAGCTAACTAGTACATGTTAGGCTGAGCATGAGCCCTATGGGCCCTTCATTCTTATTAATCTGTCAATTTCCACATAACATTATATGTGTGTGGCAACACAGGCCCTCTGGGCACTGTGCACCCAGTTACACATGGCACAGACACACACTACAGCTTATGGCTAACTAGTACATATTGTTGGGAGCATGGGACCTCTAGGCCCTGTGCTCCCACAACACCCTCCATTTCCACTTACACATAACACACACACACACACACAATATGCCATAACCTAACTAGTACATGTTAGAGTGAGCACAATCCCACTGGGCCTGTGCTCCCGTTTACATATAAGTACAGAGCCATACAGCAGCTCCACACCACTCCAAAGAAACCCTTGTAACATGTTTTTGCCAATATCTCAATATCCGTAGCAAGTATCTCAATATCCGTAGCAAGTAGGGAAAACATTCCACTGCAGGTGCCATTTATGACTTCCAAACCTTTTTTTGTGGCTTAGATCACCTAAAGGTGATCTAAGCCAGAGGTAGTGAAAAATCCATATCGCGCTACGTTTTCAAGATATTGCTCCTGAAAGTCACTATGGGCGCCACAATATTATCCTATGGGAAAAATCTCAACTTCATGATGGCATATCTATGGAACTGATTAACTTTTCAACACCTAAATAGTATAATTCACATCTCTGGGGCATCCCCTTTATATTCTGCAAATTTCAAGTCAAAAGCCCAAATTGTTAATTTACAATGCAGTGGGAACTTTTTTTAAAGTTTAAAAATTCCTAGTTCACGAAGTAGCAAAATTCCTGACAGCTAGATCAATCCCCATTCATGAGCTGTCAAAATCACCATCTGTGTGAAATCCTTGACCATCAGATTTTGGCCATTTGGTCATAAAGTGACAGTCAAGGATTTTGCTACCTCATGAATGGGGATCGCTTGTGGCCTGCGATTATGTCAGGTCGCAGACTGTAATTTTGTTAGCTCATGGAAGGGGATTAGAAAATCCATTCCCTTTTTGATATTTGACAAAATCCCAGTCTGTAAGCTGATCCCCTTTCATGAAGCAGCAAAAATCCTTGTCCGTGAGTCAATCCTCATCAGTGAGAAGGGCCACCTGGTCATAAAGTGACAGTCAAGGATTTTACTATCCCATGAAAGGGGATAGGCTGTGTTTTGTCATCTTGCAGAAGGGGATTGGAAGCGAGTCATGGATGAAGAATTTCAAAATTTGAAATGCCTGATTTTTGCCCAACACTAAGCAAACCAAAGGTATAGGTTTGTAGAGGGCACATGCCTAAACAAAACCAATGCCTCATTTCAACAAGAAATCACCTGTGGAGGAAGTTACAACATTTTGTTTAGGGGAAAAAATAAAAACAAAACGGCTGCTCACGGATGAAAAATGTTTCCTTACCGACTGGGATTTTTAAATTCCCCTTTTGTGAGCTGACAAAATCCTTGACCATGAGCCCAGTCTCCTTTCACAAAACATGCATATAAATCTTGGAATGAACTGAGCATACTCAGAACCCAAAAATTAGAAATTAAATAATTTTGGAATAGATTAATATTTTTTAACCAAGCCAATACTTGAGTGTTCTTTGACCCAAACTCTTTCTACATGCCAAATTTCAGACCAAAACACCAAACAGTGTGGCCACAATGCTATGGGCACAAAACTTGTCAAAAGTAGCACAAAACAAGTTTTTCAGTGTTTTGCTGCACAGAAACCATAACTCCTACCAAAAAGCAACATGACAAATCAAGAGATTTATGATACAAGACTGTGCATTCCAAATTCCATGCAAATATTGTGAACGGTTACAAAGTTATTAACCCTCAAAAATTGGGGTTTAACATTAAAGTGCCTACTCAACCCTAACTATACTGGCACTACTGTGCCAGTATAATATATATATATATATATATATATATATATATATATATAGGCACAGTCAAGTCCTTATAGTTAGGGTTGAGTAGCCTGTTTAATGATAAACCTCAAATGTTGCACTTTAATAACTTTGCATCCGAACAATGGATTTGTACAAAATTTGGTATGCTCTGTCCTGTGGTGTAGATCTCTTGATGTAGTAAGATTCTTTCTGGATTGGATGTATGGATTCTGAGATCTGGATATTGCTAAATCCTTAAAAGTCCCAATTTTTTGCATTTTTTTTCTGATTGTGTTGCATCCAAATAGTGTGGAATTTTTGTGTGATTCTTCTATAGTATGGTAAATACAGTTTGGGTAACAGAACTGCCATGCTTTGTTTAGTGAAAAAAATATTAATCTGCTGCAAAGTTATTGAATTTTTAAGTATCCATTGTTTTCAATGGGAAGTTCACTGTCCAGAATAGAGGGATAAAGTTCAACAAAGTGTTGACCTCACAAAAAAATGAATTCTTTCTCATGAGATCTGTTCCTTTCTCATTAGAGAAAAATCCTTTTTTGCCAGCCGCCATCTTGTTTTACTTTTCCAAAAACTAAAAATTGTGAAAAATAGATACATTTTTTTTCATTTTACAAATCAAACACCAGAACCTAACTAAACAAGCCTCAATTTGCTAGATTCTGTTGTTTGTTGTTCACAGCTAGGGCCAGAAATATTTTTTCTAGGCACCAATTATACAGCGACCACTTTGAGCATATTTACCTAATATGGAACAGCCATTCATGACATGAGTATTACCATCCCACTTAGTTATTCCCATTACTAATGAGGACTGCCTGTTGTGGTGGCTGAAATCAATATTACAGCTGTCATTATATAAACACAGCCTCCCATAATAAAGCATAGTGGTTTGGGGCTGATAAAACACACTCACTGCAAACAAGCACCACCACCCACATGAGCAGCCCTGAAGCAGCCCCCTGCACTCACCCCATCACCTCAGCAACTTGCCCCCCCCCAGAACCAAAGTGGTCTGAGGATCAGATAAATTAAAAGGCAGACATTTCAGGGAACCAAAATAGAAAATATTAATTAAAACTAATTCATGCAAACATATAATATAAAGGACTGCAGTCAATGTGAGTTAGCAGGAGTCTTTATTATTCAGTTGATCAGTCACAGACTGGAGATTGCCCTGGTACAGTGTAATGGTGCTAGCCACCTCTGTCCCAATTTAGCTCACTGTGAAGCCATTTTGGTGAGTCACATCAGAGTCTGCTTAACCAGTTGGAGCTAATGCAGAGCAAGTTCAGGTAACACCAACATTACTGCCAGTGATTCAACACTAGACCCAAACATCATGATAGTGGGCTGTGTTGGCAGTTAGAGCCCCCCCAGCAGTGTGGGACACCACCAGAGTCCCAAAATATTTCTTTATTTAAATCCTGTAAAAAGAAAACAGCTGACCCCCTTTTTTACCTGAAAAAAAGAAAATGGTTCCTTGTCATTCCCACCATCTCCCTTCCCCTGTCCTGACCCTTCAAGTGAGCACCCACCACCCCCACATGCCCCTTACCCTATCTGTACCACCAGAGCTCATAGGCTGTCATCTTCTGTGGACTGAGACATGTCTGCACTCTTCAAAGCCAAACTGTGAACTGAGGAATAAAGATAAGTGCCGTATAATGAACAGTTGCAGCCAAAGACATGGTCAGATATTTCCTGAAGTTTCTTCGATATTTCTGAGGAAATCTCCTGCTTTCTGCATTTCCACAGTAGGGGTAGCAGAGAGAAACGCTTTACAAATTTTACAAAATATCTGAAAATATCTGACCATGTCTGTGGCTACTACTGTACAGTATTTCAATGGCATTTTAAACTTATGTTCATAACATTGTCATTTTTGGAATTTTTTCCCAAAATTTTCAACATGGCCATTTTGTGATCCTACCTAATGAACACTGCAACTGTCATTTTGTTAATCAGGCCTGGAAGGTAATTTTGCAGTTGCCATGCAAATTCACCTTTTAGGACTGAATAATGAAATTTCATCACCAGTGTTCATGAGGTGGGTTACCAGAAAGGCCATGTTGAACATTTGGTGAAAAAATTCCTAAACATTACTGAGTAACTTGTGTTCATTGAAATATTTCTATGCACATGCATAACATTGGTAATTTTCAATATTCTGACTCAAAATTTTCAACATAGCCATTTTTCCACATCACCTTATGAACAGTACAGCTGTCATTTTTCACATCCTGTCCAAACTGTGTTTTCATACCTGTGGCATGGAATGTCATTTTGGCATGGATTTTAACATTTTCACTTATGGGGTTTATGAGGTGGGGTCATAAGGAGACAATGTTGAAAATATGGGGTCAAAATATAAAAAAATTACCATGTTATGACCATTTGTTTGATTTTGCTACGTCAGCATGTAACTTTAGAAATTTTAAATATTTTTACCCCAGATTTTAAACATAGCCTTCTTATTGCCCCACCTCATGTAGGTCACAGCTGTCATTTTTCAAATCCTGGCAGAAATGTGTTTTCCCACCTGTGGCATGGAATGGTGTTGCAGTTGTGCAGACTTACATTTTGGCTGGGATTCAAATATTTTCTGTAATGGTACATGAGTTGGGGTAATAAGATGGTTATGCTGATAATTTGATCACTGTTATACTATAAATGAAAGCTTGGGGTCCAGCTACATACATATACGCATCCACTGAGGGATGGGCACTCAGGGTCTAAGGGACGCTGTGCTCCCACAGTAAAATAAGGATACTATTACACTATCTCAAAAAGTAACTAAATAAGTTGCAAAAAAACATTGTTAATTCTCCAGTTAGGGTCAAAGCAACAAAAGCTGATAAATGAAGCATTACTGTTTCCCTAACACCCCACCCTCACAAACCATTTAGAAGAGCAGGTGTGGGGTGTGCTTTGGGCTTCTCAAGCCTAACGCTCATCCCATTCTCATAAAAGCAACTCATCTAACCTTGTTTACAGATGGAATGGAGAGAGTGTTAGGTTTGAGAAGCCCAAGGCACACCCCACACCTGCTTTCCTGCCTGGTTTGGGAGGCTGGGGTGTTAGGGAAGTCTTAATGCCTCATTTACCAACATTTGTCACTAGATGTGTGTCTATATATATATATATATATATATATATATATCTCAACCAATCCACATTGTTTTATATTGACAATGCAGGTCAATGGAGTCTCAGAATTGACAATGCTGGCTGAAAAGCAGTTTCTGGATTGAATATGCTGGCCTTTGGTAGGCATTGTCATTACTTCTAACAGTTCCTGGATTGGCAATGCCTGGCAAAATATAGTTACTTATTGTAGGAGCAAAAACATTGTCTTGGTTTAACATACAGTAAAAGTGCCTTCCAGTTCTAACAACTGTATGTTTGCCTCACAACTGCCCTCAGGACAAAATGTTTTGTCTCAAGACACCATCTCCCTTGCTGTTGCAAAAACAAACAAACATGAAAACACATTTAAATTGCAGATTGTTTTGCATTGACAAAAACAAAACTGGAAGGGTTACCTTTTGACTGGAATGTAACTAACCAGAAAGCTTTAAGTGACATTTTCAGCAGACCCATTTTTATTGATTAGCAAAAAAGAGATATATGTCTTCAAGAGAGGGGAGAGAGAGAGAAGCAGCTCTGAGTACAGGAACCAGTGGTTGGTACAGAGTGGGCAGTTAAGGGCAAAGTGCTGCAAGAAATGATAAAGGGTATGAAGTAAAACATGACATGGAGAATGCACTGTAAATTACATCCCCATAATTAAATATCAAGAATATCATTTTGATATCAAACTTAACAGTGTTAAACCCCACGGCCTATATGAAAGATGGGACTTAAAGCCATTCTTGAACAAATGATTGAAGCTTTAAGGTTTTTGTTTCTTTATATGAGAGTTAGAAATGTAGAAATTAAAGTTCTGAGACATAAGTAACCTCTCCCCTTTTTTCTTTCCCTCCTCCTTTTAGATCACTTTTACCTGAAATGCACAAGAAATAACAATATTAATCCTGCAGTCACAAATAAACCTGGATTTTTTTCTTCACTTACATGCATAAGTTAACTGATTCTGGAGACCTCCTGTGGCAGCCTTCAATTAACAATGCATTGTGTATATTAAATTTGACATGCCTGTAAGTGTGGTGCAATTTTGGTAATAAGAATGAGATTTTTTAGTCATTTTTGATAATACATTGTTTAGTATTTGGGACATTGTTTAAAAATTTTTATTTTTTCTTGAAAACTGAAAATTGAATACATCATCATTATCTCATGTATTATGCAGTAGAAAGGTGTATTTAAGGAATGACATTTTTGTATTGTAACCACACCCCTGAGGAAGACTTGTTTGAAGTCGAAGCGCTGGGTGAGGGAGTCCATTGTTGTTGGTACTCCTTGCATGAATAAAGACACACGAATTATCTACCGGCTTGTTTGCTCACAATTCTTTTAAGGAGAGACCCGAGTGACACCTGAATTTGGATTTCTGATATCAATGTCTTGCTGGGTAGGGAGTGAAATATAAGATATATTCTCTGTGTGGTGTGCCTAGATTGTGGAGCAGTTTCCAGTGGTAAACATCTGTGTGTCTGCAGAAAGGTATAATGCTGATATAACCAGATACCACTGTATTTTAAGGAGGGTACCTCTTTCAATTTTGAGCAATCAAGAGTTATGAAGACAGGGGTGGCTGGGACATTGGCCAACCACTGCTTGCTTCCAGAGGGGACCTATGTGTTAATGATGATCACCATTGCGGTGAATGTACATTGCCAAAAACAAAAACAGCAACGTAAGTTTGCAGTGAGAATAAATACTTAAGTGTTTCATGTGGGGGGCTTTGACCACCACACCCCCAAGACTAAAATAACTAACTCCGGGGGGGTGCATGTCGAGGAGGGGGAAGCACCAGGAAGCAAGAAAAAAAGCATACAAAACCAGCACAGAAAAGCACAAAAACATTGTGCTCGCCCCCAGACCCAAACCCTGTACCCTCCTCACCAGAGCCAGACTCCCTAACTACAGTACCACTAGGCTAGCTTGGTGGCTTCCCCCCTCTCACCACCCCCACATACCTCATGGATACCTTCCAGTATCCTGTTGCCATCCTCTCACCCTGTCCTTTCCAGTCACTGCCCTTTCAGGGTAGCTCACAACAGAGATGCTAAGATTGAGTCGCTCATATTTGAGTTGCACAGTCTCGGTCGCCCTTTTAGTGGTATACCTTCTAGAGGTCATAGGGACAGTTTATGTAGCATAGAAGGTGCAGAGCACAGAGAGCACTCACTTGTATGTAGCTTACTGAATGCAGGGTTGAGATAGAGGAGAGCCCTTTAGTTAACAGGTACTGTACAGCACTGTTTCCAACTTTACAAAATGGAAGTACCATAGCTCCCATCTGAGGTGAAGAAATCATTGAAGACATACACAGCATTAAGGCTGTCAAACATCAGGGAACTCCCTGTTTTGAGCACTGGGGGCTGACAGGATGGCAGGATAAACATGGAAAGGAAACTACCCTCTGAAAATGTGAAGGGCCATTTAGGTTATACTGCAAGGCTGAAGCAAAGTAATCTGCCTTGTTCAAGATTATGTCCTTGGAGTTTTGGTGCAGGGGTTTCAAATTTGTTTGTACCCGGCGAAGTTCTCATGCAAAGCAAAGGCTTTTTGCAGGTGCCAGGCAACCTCATGAGTCTTGAGGCACAAATAAGCACAGCTGAGATCCAGGGAAAGGAAGGTGGAAGACTTATCCTCAACTGTCTTGACTTGGCATGATTGTCCTAGACATATATGTTTTGAAGTACTGTAAAACTACTTAAATGCATCTTCATATGAGGATGTTTGGGTGCCTGATTAATCTTTAGTGGTATGGTCAGCCAGCAGGGAGGCAATGTTTAAGAAGTTAAAAGATCAATGGGGATGACCTTTGGGGGGCTTTGGGATGGTGGATTGTATGCATATGTTAGACCATACCAAGATCACTAAGAGTGTTTCAAAGCATACCTTCCTGCAGAATACCAATGGGGTATTGTTACAGAAAATGAACCATCAGGAATGGATATGTTGTGCATGGGAAGCCCAGTAATGTGTTCTGTGAGGTGAATGGCTTGAATGTTTGGTGAAATCTTTAGGAGGAGGGACAGAAAAGGAGCTGATGATATTAAAGTCACCTAGGATCAAGCTAAAGAAATAAGTGAAGTGAAGATGTTTAGGAGGGCATCAAGCTGTGGACCAAGTTAGTAGTACACCATCTAATGAAAACCAGGAGGGATCAGTGGTGGAAAGAGAGCTGGTCTACAAGGATTTCATGTTCTATAAAGAGGGGCCAGTAGAGCAAAGAACTATGTCAGACCTAAGACCAAGAAAAAGGAGTGTAGCTATATCCCCATACTCTTGCCATATTTCTGTTAGGGAACCACATAAGCAGATTTGGAATTGCTGGCATACAACTATGGGGGTGCAGGACTCAGTGTCAGCAATAACTTCCAGCCTGGCTTGCTGTATCTGCAGTATGAAATTTCCAGCTTTAGATCAGAGGCCCCGAGCATTCAGTGTAATTCACTAAACCCCTTGGGGAAGGAGGGTGAAGGAAGGGAACATGCTGTAGGTGGGGATGACGTTCAGCTCAGCATCTCCTGACGGCAAAGTTACCAGGAGATTGTTAGTGGGAAGGGCACCTGCTTCATCCAAGAAGTTCAAAACTGAGGAGCAGGAAGAGGAAGAATATCTGGATATGGGGCAAGGCCTTCAGAGATCCT
This sequence comes from Neoceratodus forsteri, assembly GCA_016271365.2. NCBI lineage: Eukaryota > Metazoa > Chordata > Ceratodontiformes > Ceratodontidae > Neoceratodus > Neoceratodus forsteri. The sequence goes on along the minus strand of CM057449.1, from coordinate 1,065,986,057 downwards.
CAAAATTGGAGGTATGGAAGTGGCAGCTGTTGATATGACATTTGGTAGTTGTTCAAGGAGGAGGGTGAGTAAATAAAAGAAGGCCAGGAGAAGGAAACAAAGGAACAAAGAGAAGGAAGGGAAGGAAGGGAAGGGAAGGAAGGGAAGGGAAGGAAGGGAAAGAAGGAACGGTAGCAAAGACACAGGGGAAGAGTACACAATGGGGGGTGAGATACTAACAAGAACAAAAATGGAAAGGGACCTGGGGGTAGTCATATCAGATTACCTAAAGGTGAGCGAGCAATGTGAGAGGGCAATAAGTAAGGCTGGTGGGATACTGGGATGCATAGATAGAGGCATCACCAGTAGAAAACAAGGCGTTTTTATCCCTCTGTACAGACAGCTGGTGAGACTCCATCAGGAGTACAGTGTGCAGTTCTGGAGACCCAATCTCTGCAAAGACATAAGGCATGTTTACACACAGGTTTTTAAAATGAAATGAGCATTACCTGTGGCACCGTTGTGCTCTGTTGCGTTTTTAGGATCCCTTTACACTCCACGAGTTTTCCAGCAGCTCCCACCCCCATTTGTGTTTCGGCACCCCCACAGAGCTTGCTGCTCTATTGCTGTTTGTGCACCACTTCAGAATAGCTGTTTTACACAGCCCGACAAAATGGAACACAGTGGTGCAAACCTTGAAAAGCAGAGATTGCGGTTTGGTTGAACGTTCACCTATGGAACGAAACAGATGCACTTTACACACAAGGGATGTAATGGAATACTGTTTCCGTAACAGTTATTCCATTACATAAACCTGTGTGTAAAAGTGCGTATAGACAGGATGGAGGCAGTCCAGAGGAGGGCAACTAAAATGGTATGGGATCTGCACCACAAAACATATCAAGAGAGACTTAATGATCTTAATATTTATAGCCTCGAGAAGCGGAGGGAGAGAGGGGACATGATAGAAACTTTCAAGTACCTCAAGGGACTCAACAAAGTCCAAAAGGGTAGCATCTTTCAGAAAAATAGGTGTGCAAGAACAAGGAGGCACAATTTGAAGCTAGAGGGGGGACGGCTCAGAGGTAATGTGAGGAAGTATTTTTTCATGGAGAGGGTTGTGGATGCATGGAACAGCCTTCCTGAGGAGGTTGTGGAATCAAAAACAGAGGTGTAATTCAAGAATGCATGGGACAGGCATAAGACAGTTCTAGGGGGTGGAGCTGGAAGAAGTAGGCTGTTGGTTTGCTAAGATCTGCAGCTTATCCATTAGGTAGCGAAATGGGCAGACTGGGTGAGCCAAGCGGTCCTTTTCTGCCATCAAATTCTATGTCTCTATGTTAAAAAAAAACAGGGTGTGGATACTGTAAAAAAACAGGTAAAGGAGCATCATGGGAGGGATTTTGTTTAAGAAACTATAGCAAATAAAGGACAGTGATGGAATGGGGAACTATAAGACAAGAATGAAGCAGGAAGGCAATGGAGACTTAGAGAGTGAGGTAGATACATTATTATGCTAGCATAATAGTACCAAACACAATGACTTCTTAACAAAGAGCCATATTGATTGTGTTGTGGACAAATCCATGATTGTGGCAGTGATATGAATGGTTTCAACTATCACCTATATAGTTAACATTTTTTCCCACTGCACTTTTATTATCACAAACTAAGAAAAGTATGTTTTTAATTTGGCCTTTTATTGTGCTTTGGGCCATTCTTTGTACTATGCATTTTATTTGACCAACATTGTGTTTTGGCTTAAGATGAGTATATAATTTAACAGGTTTACAAGGTTGCAATTTGAGAACTCTGTGTGAAACTGTTTTTTATGAGACATGAGCTGCCGTAGTCCAACCAACACAGCAGTTTGGCTAGTTGTTCAGTCTGGGCCTGTGTAAAATGGACCATGCAGTAGTTAAAGCTTTTAATGAGGATTTTCCTTAATCATTTGCACATTCAAATAACCTGGATTAAACAACTTGTTGTCAGGACTGTGGAAGTTTGACCTAATGCTGCCCACTTAATAGATACTATAGATGAGAAAACAGAATGTCCAACCATACCACAGATACTATGTACAAATCAAAGAATGCTGCGGACATCCCAATGCATGAGTCACCCAAACTTACATTCTAATAGGATATTGCAGTTGAAACTGACAGAAGCAACCTGATTCCAGATAAATGGAAGACTGGCAGAAGTTCTGAAGCCATCAGCAACAAACTGCAAGCACATGCACTGACATTTTATGAGAATCACCTTGCTTACATAATGTTGAAAGTGTTAATTGGACAACCTGCCTGTACTCGTGCTGCAAAAATTGTGTGGAACTCCTCTGGACCTGAAGTTATTACAAAAAAAAAAAACAAAGCAACAGACTTTTGGAACCATGAGCTGCTATGTGATTATATAGCACTTAATTTAAAAACTGTTCTGTGAAGTTTCTTTCCAGAAGAGACAGTACACATTCTCTTTTCTGTGGATAATTGGAAAAGAGTTTTTCAAATAATATTCTTTTTCTACTATGACTTTTAAGTAATGTATTTTATCTACCTATCCTGTTCAAAGAGTATTAACTCTAACTGTGGGGCAACAAAAGAATAAGGGGCACTGAGTAAACAGAAAAGGAAAGAAAGAAGGAAGGAAGGAAAGAAAGAAAGAAAGAAAGAAAGAAAGAAAGAAAGAAAGAAAGAAAGAAAAGAAAAGAAAGAAAGAAAGAAAGAAAGAGAGACACTGTAGACCTACTTACTTTTTGGGCCATATTAAGCAACATGCCTGCACCCCCTGCAGCAGTGTTGATCCAGAATGTACTGCTGAAATGGATGTCTCAAATCCATACCAAATTAATCCATTTTATGGAAAACTATAAATCCCTCGGTCTGTTCCCATTTGCAGCTACCCAACACCAAAGCACGCTCACAGTTGTAAAATGTTCCTGAAGCCCCAGTAGACTTATCTATGGATGAGTTCAGTCCATTTTGACCAAGTTCAGCTAAATACTGCTTGTGGTAGCAGCGAGGAAGCTGAACTTGGCAAAGTATGTGATTTTTAAAAATGAGCACCCTAACTTCTGTAAATCCAAGTCTAAAACTTAAAAGACATGACACCAGGCATGCGCATAGCCTGCACATGCTCAGTGTCATGGTTGGACTTTCGGACTGGGATTTACAGAGGTTAGGGTGCAATCCTGTATGCCTAGTACAAGCTTTGATGTAAATAACTGGCCTCTGATACATGTAAATGAGGGTAAAGCTGCAATAATGGCCAACAAGAGAAAGAAGGCAGCCGTCATTAATTCCATTACAGCAGAAATTGTTCAATACAATTGTGACTTTTGGTCAATGTTATTGTCAATGATTTTTACACTAATTAGCAATGGCCTAGTCCTGCTAAAAGACTGGAATAGTGGGGTTATTATACCACTTTTGGAAATGGGGCAGTACAACAATCCTAGCTGTTACAGGCCTCTAACCCATTCACTTATTATACGTAAGAAATATTGAAAAGTAATTCTATAGAGATTAGAGAACTGGATGCATTCTTATCCAAGTTTCTGTTTGGCTTCAGAAAGTACCATAGCAAGCTTGATCTAGGATTTAGATTGAACTGCTTTGTAGAAACATATGTGTTAGAAAGAAATAAAGATCTGTTTTCATGCATCATAGATACAAAAGTGGCATTTGATCCTGTTACTTGAGAAATGTTATGGAATATGCTACAGGATTTGAACATAGACAGCCATTTACTTCTGATTTTGGAAATTTTGCACTCAAACAGAAATGCCTGGATCAGATATACAAAAGATGAAGCATTAAACAGGACCTTCCCCAATGGTCCAAAAAAAATATCCTTGCAGTCATTTTATGCAGTAATGTACCTCAAATGTTGTGTGCATGTGTTCATTTTGTCAAAGGTTTACTCTTCTTCCCAAATTTTGAATTGTTTTTTAGCCCAGCTGCACTTGCATTTCATCTGCTAAGCTCCTGGATCCTGCTAGTGTCATTGTATGAGTAGGAGTCTGCTGCACAATGATGTTGCAGCAGTTCCACTAGGGAAAACTTCCATAATTTGGTGTGCATACTGCAGTAGTAGTACAAAATTAATCAAGGGATTTTTAAGGATTTTTAAAAACCCATAATGAGAATTTTGGAAGCCTTTGTTAGGGTTTTTTTGTTGTTGTTGTTTGGTAGTGTGTTCACTGATAGCAGGAGAGGCAGGAGTTGATTTTGACATTATTTTATTGGCCCAAAACCTAGTGGAAATTGACCAGGGCTAGTGCAGCATACTTGTCTTTCTGGAGTAGTGCAGATTTTCCTTGGCTGAAAATTAAGTAAAATATTTCCCTAAAGTAATAATCTCTAGTCCTTATGGTACTATCTCTCTCAATGTTACAGTTGGCATGGTGTGATTGACATTTCATTAAGAGCTGCAGTTCAAGAGCAATTCAAGGACAAAAGCATCAATGGGAGTCATCATTATGACTCCAGTGTTAGGCCTCTCAGATAGTGTCTAGGATGTAATCAAGGGCCGCTTCAAGTTTTCTGAATGTGTCTCTGTCTGACAATTTGTCCCACAATATTAAGACCAGTGGCTCTCATTTCTCTACCTGTTGAGTGTCTGTATCCAACATTTCAGTGACAAAATGCTATGAGGTATACAGGGAGGCATTACTGAATACAGATTACAAAGGCATTAAACACAGATGAAAAAACTGACAGTGAGCTGTCTCAGGTTACAGTAACTTTTTATAAATCATTGTGCTTTGCTACTGAGTAACAAAATAAATCCACTTTATAAAATGACATACACACAAGCCGTTCCTTAACCATTGGAGTTGGCATACTGCATTGATAACAGGGTGTCTTTTGCAAGGGTGAACACTGCTGTACATAGTATGTACATCAAGTAATGGAAGTTTTCCCTAGTGAAACCATTGCATCTTCATTGTACAGCATAATGTCATTCACTCCTTTGCCATATACAGTAGCAGCCACAGACACTGCCAGCTATTTCCCAAAATTTCTGTGATATTTCCAGAAATATCTCCTGCTTTCTGCATTTCAACAGTAGGGGCAGCAGAGAGAAACTCTTCAGACATTTTGCAAAATATCTGAAAATAGCTGGCAATGTCTGTGGCTACTACTTGTCAACAGCACAGCCAAGGGTTTGCAGCAACACCAGGCTCAGTGTAGAAGTTCTGGTGCTCCACGTAGCTTTTAACAGCTCAGAATGCAAAAACTAATTGCAGAGAACATTACAGAATATGAAACAAGAATCAATGCAGGAAGAGGAATTTTATTCATGAATGTTAAAATGAATGGGAGTGGTCATCTTTAAGTAGAGATTAAGTATGGTGTAAATCTGGGGTTTCTACTTGCTCCCCAACTTTTTAATTTATATAGTGAATCCTTAGTAAACTATTTAAGTGATATAGATACCTTTCCTTTCAAAAATTAAATAACCAAAAAATAAGAATTATGCTTTAAGGTGATGATGGCTTAATCCTATAAGCATCATTTGAGCTGAGAGAAATGGACCCCCCCCCCCAATTAGGAGTTGATGTCATTCTCTACCCTGAATCTCTGTCCCAAGATATGTAGGGAGATTTCTCAGGACAGGTGTGATGGGTTTGTGAATTTCTTCTCAGCCAAGATTGTGGACATAAGGGCTGAGATTTCCTCCATGGTGAGTTTAGATAATTGTAGTAGTAGAAAGTGGGCAATGACAGAAACTTGTCTCATCCTAGATAAGATTTGCCCTACTAATTTGATGAAGATTTGCTCAGTGCTCTCTGAGCTACACTCCAACAAATGTGTACTGGATCCTGTTCCTGCCTGTCTAATACTGAAGAGGTGGTGTTTGGTAGCGCACTTACTGAAGCCGTCAATGCTTCTCTGTGGGAGAATGTGTTTCTTACTGTCTTGAAAGAGGCTATGATTTGACCACATCTAGGAAGGCCACTTTAAATGCATATGACTTTGCAAGTTTTAAACCTATCTCTACCTTACCCTTTTGGGTAAAGATATTGAGATAGTAGTGGTGACACAGCTTAAAGAGCATCTGAAGGAATTATCCATCTATGAGCCATTCCAATCTGGTTTTCATTCTTGGCATAGAGCAGAGACAGACTTTGTAAACATTTTAAATGATTTGCTCCTTGTGAGGGATCATGAGAGGTTTCTTTCCTGGTTCTTTTGGATTTATCCTCTGCATTTGGCACTGTTGATCATGAGGAGCTTGTGAAGTGCATGAGGAGGTTCATTGGGGTGGCTGTGACAGTCTTCGACTGGTTATAATCCTTCCTTTGCTATCTCCCTCAGTCAGTGACTTGGGGGACATTTCCATCTTATTCCTCTATCACTGACTGTGGCATTCCTCATGGTTCCAGCTTGTTCTTCTGTTTTGTTCACAGTGATTATGCTTCTTCTTGGAAAGGGGATCCTGAATTGTCGCTTGAGTTTACTTTGCTGTGTGGATGATATCCAGCTATATCTTTCATTCAAACCCAGACAGGGCTCCTCAATGATTGTGATGGAGAATTTCCTGTTGGAGATCAGTGGTTGGATGGCTCATAGAAGGATGAAGATTAATCCTGGAAAGACAAAGTTGTTATCAGTGAGATTAGATTGTCTCAGGTCTTCCATTTTGGAGAGCCTCAATCTTCCCAGTTTGGAGGGAGATTAACTCCAGGCCTGGGAGGTGGTTCATGATCAATGGGTCACTCTTGACCAAAAGCTGACTGTTGTATCTCAGGTGTCCTCTGTGGTCAGGAGTGGCTTGTGTCATTTAAAGATTATAGCAGGATTGTGTCCTTACCTTGGCTGGTATATGATCTGCAGACACTAGTGCATGCCTTCAGTCTCGCATCTTGACTAATGCAATGTGATCTACCAGAGCATTCCAGCAGGTAAGATCTGCCATCTCCACTATTGCAGAATGCAGCAGCCAGACTTGTTACATTGGTAAAGAGGAACAGTCTTATCACTCCAATGCTTTTCTCTCTCCACTGGCTTCCTGGGAGATGACAGATCAACTTTAAGATTCTCTTACTTTCTACCAAGGCCTTCAACAGACTGGGTCCCCATTACTTTATTGAGCTTTTTACAATCTGCCCCAATATCAGTGAGTTACTTTCCACAGGTACTATTTTGTTGAGTGTTCAAAAAACTGAAATCTACTGGCAACAAGGCATTCTCTGTAGTGGAACCAAAATTAGCTGCTTCTCTCATGCAATATCATACACATTAAATTGCTTTTCTCATTGGGGTGCTACCAGTTATGGTATACACAGTCAAAACAAAACAAAAGATCCTGTGCACACATACCCCCCAAGAAAATGGCAAATCATTAATTGTGCTTTCTGCCTCAAATGGCTACTTGCATATTTCATCCCAAATGGAGAGTGGGGTCTCTTAGTCTTTCAACTCAGAGCTCTGGTGTGAAATTAAGCTCAGCCACCAGTTGGCATACTGGACCTCCCATAAGCTGAGGCCCTATTCTAAAATCGTAACTGCCAAAGTTGCCTGCCATTTAAAATATGGTGCATTGCTAGATTGTCTCACTTTAAATAAGGTGCAGTCCCCAGCCAATGTGCTAGTCACTGATGCACTGCCTAATTGGCTCACTTTAAATAAGGTGCAGTATCCTAGCCAATACTGAACACTGGTGGTCAAATGGGAGCCAGCTAATGGAAACAACCATAAATCTCCTAAACATAAACAAAACCAAAATGATCTGCACAATCCATAAAGTATCACACACATTAAATTGCTTTTCTCATTGGGGTGCTACCAGTTATGGCATACTCAGTCAAAACAAAATAAAATATCCAGTGCACCCCCAAATAAAATGGAAATCAGTAAATGTACTTTCTGACTCACATTATCTGTAGCATCCCCTTTATTATGGAATGATTTACTCATGGATATTTGTGCTGCCTTATCTGTCACCATTTTTAAAAGTAAATTAAGACCTGGTTGTTCACTCAAGCTTTCGTAGGAGACTGAAACAGTTGTGGCTTTCACATTGATCTGTATCATATGTTTGTGGTATCATTTATTGCCATTATTTTTGATTTGTTATATTTATGTAAAGCATCTTGGTTCTTAGAAAGTAGTTGTAAAATAAATTAACTACCATAATGCTGTGCAAAATTCAGAATTCTGCAGGCAGAATTAGTGTAGAATGACCATTCCACTGATGGAATTTCCACAAGAAATTTGCTTGTTCTCATGCGGAATTCCACCTACTGTGATCAGCAGAAAAATATTCTGTGGAACAGTATTTTTGCCATGGAAGATCATTCTGCAACTATTGTATGTTGTGGAATTCCTCCATTCCATTTCCAGTGGAATTTCAATGGAATTTTGAATATTCTGCAGAATTTCGTTCCACTGGAATTTGAAAATTCTGCACAGCACTAACTACCTGTCTGTCAGTCTGTCTGTCTCTCTGTCTGTCTGTCTGTCTGTCTATCTATCTGTCTGTCTATCTATCTATCTATCTGTCTATCTATGTGTTATTCCAGACCCCACTTTGTTTGATGAGGGGGCTCTCTATTGTAGTGTCCAAATTAAAACAAATTGATCTGGACCTTAATTTGTCAAAACAAAAATTATAGGACTTGGAGTTAGAACAAGAAAGTTAAACAATTGGATTATTGATGGACATGAATCTGAAGAGGTATCTGAATACAAATTCCATGGGGCATTATTTAACAAGAATCTAACTTGGAAACCATATTTATTAGTAGTAAAAGAACATGCATACAAAATATTACAGGCAGTAAACTTGTTTGTGTGCTGTATACATTTGCAAATTAATTTAAGGTGCTAAAAACAGCCTATGATTATAAAACTGTTGTCCAAATGTGTACTGCAGTGAAATTTAGGGCATTCACTTCATTCATTGATTGAATCTGTGATTAATTTTGTTTTGTTTACTGGGTAGGGTACACCAGACAAGTAAATGCTTATTTTTAGGTAAACCCCAGGAGGATACAACCGTGTGAATAATAAACACAGGAAGATACATAGTACAAAAAAATAGCAAGGGTTCGGCAAACAACATATAACAGAAGCAATAAACAGTTCAAATTTTTTGCAGTCATGGGCATGAGAGTATAAACCTGTAAAACCCAATAATCTTGAAGCAATAAAAAATGTCTTTATTAAGCATACTTTAACTCTGCCAAGAAATTGTCCATCCGCTTTTTTGATACTTAAGATATGCATGTTACCATAAGAGTCAAACATTACATTAAATATGGTCGCGCCATGGGAAAGAATTATGAATATGGACAATGGCAGGCTGCATAAATGCTGTTGGATTAATATGATTGTTTAAATAATGATACCAACATGGAAAACTGGTTTGTTGAATTAAATGGCACTGTTAAAAAGAAACTGGGAATGCCAGATATTTGGTTCATAAGAGCCTGCACCTTCTTTTCTGTATACTGTATGTTTCTGTAAAGAGCATTTAATGTGATAATTCTGTATGAATTTTATACATTTAAATAAACTGAACCAGAATCTATTATCACAAGTTGATTTTTTCATTTTTAGAGTTAGCTGCTGTGCTGTTGTGGATAAATCCACTACTATGGCAGAACAAGGGATGGTTTCAACTATGACCAAAATACTTTTTTGAAATTTAATAAACTTTATTAAGTTTTGCAAACAAGTGCAATACAACAAACCACACATAACAAGACAAACAAACTCCCCACAACTCCACCACCCATCCTACCCTAAGGAGAGTGAATGGCATAGAGCAGGATATCGACATAACATTGAACTATAATTTAAATACACAGAGGACCTAACTTAGCAGATAAAAAAAGAACAGAAAAGGAAAGTATCAGATATCATCCATCAGGTGCCGCTCCTGAGGAGGGTAGAGAATATAAGGTGTACAGTCTATCCCATTTCTTTTCATACAAGACAAGCCTATTGCAGAAACTTGCTATCATTTTCTCTACCCTTAGTTTAAAGAAAGTTCTTGCAGCCACTCGTGGTATGAAAGTGTGACTTGATCAGACCTATGGCGAAGGACAATTTGTTTAACTGATATGTAAAGCATAGCCATATGATACCTCCTTTCCCATATCTATATCCCTGAGTAGTCTCCAACAATACAAACTTAGGATGTGAAAGATCTTTCTAAACCTAAGAGAAGGTATACCCTAGCTTTAATCTGAGCCCATAATGGGGCCATTTAGCGCATTCCCATAAAATATGAAGTAAAGAGCCCTCAGCTTATCCACACCACATGCAGAGGGGAGAGACCAATTTACCCATCTTATTCAACTTTACAGGTATATAATAGATATTGTACAGGATATAAAATTGAGTATGGTGGAGTTTAGCATTGGAGACACATTGGTAGAGATCTCCCCATATCTTTGTCCAATTAATGGTATATTGCGGAAAAGCTGAGGACCAATATGAAGACTGTTGGGTAACATTGGGGCACAAAAGAGGGAAAAGAAGAGCAAAAATATGGTTTAGCGAGTGCGTTTGCACTGCAAAATCAATGAGTGACTGCGAGAACTCACTACGATCACCAAGCTAAGGCCTAGCACCAAAACATTGAATAAGAACATGGTGAAGTTAGAATACTTTAAAAGCAAATTTAGTTTGCACTTGAAACAGAGTAAGTATATCTTGACAGGACATAAGATGACCATCTCAAAGCAAATCACACACCCTTTTCCCTCCAACTGGGTAATCAAGTGTCTGGTAGAACTGACCCCCTATTTTAAAATTGGGGTTATGGAGAATTGGCTCGGTGATGTCGAACACTGGATTGAAGTGCATATTTTTATATAACTGGGTGTATGCCTGCAAAAAAGTGCCTATCATTGAGTCTTGAAGGATCACTGGCAAAGATTTGAGGGGTGTATGATGTAAAGCAAGGGGCAGAGCCAAGCATCAGTGATCAAGGCTCTTCCCAATTTCATCCAAATTGGAGTATAAGTAGTTGTTACTGTCTCCAGGCCTCAAATAGGCCTACAGAGATACTTACTGGTATGGATGGTGAGGTAATACATAGAAACATAGAAACATAGACTTTGACAGCAGACAAGGACCGCATGGCCCATCTAGTCTGCCCATTTCCCTACCTACAGGATAGGCCGTAGATTCTAGTTAACCAACAGCCTATTTCTTCCCTACCCCACAAGAATTGCCTTATGTCTGTCCCATGCATTCTTGAATTCTCCCAGTTTTAGACCCACAAACCTCCTCAGGAAGGCTGTTCCATGCATCCACTACCCTCTGGCAAATAATACCTCCTCACATTGCCCCTGAACTGCCCTCCTTCTATCTTTAAATTGTGTCCCCTTGTTCTTGCAAGTCTCTTTTCTGAAAGATGCTACCCTCTTGGACTTTGTTGATTCCACTGAGGTACTTAAAAGTTTCTATCATGTCCCCCTCTCCCTTCTTTCCTCAAGGGTATACATATTAAGCTCCTTTAGTCTCTCCTCATATGGCTTCTCTTGCAGACTCTGCACCATTTTAGTTGCCCTCCTCTGGACTACCTCTATCCTGTCTATGTCCTTGCGGAGATGGGGTCTCCAGAACTGGACACAGTACTCCAGATGGGGTCTCACCAACTGTCTGTACAGAGGGATAACAACTTCCTGTTTTCTGCTGCTGATGCCTCTCCCTATACATCCCAGTATACCCCCAGCCCTCCCTACTCCTTCTCACATTGCTTGCTAACCTTAAGGTCATCTGATATGATTACCCCCAGGTCCCTTTCCTTTTTTGTTGTTGTTACTACCTACCCACCATTGTGTATTCTTCCCCTGGGTTCTTGTTTCCCAGGTGCATTATTTTGCACTTCTTTGCATTGAATCCTTGCTGCCATACTTCTGACCATTCCTCCAACCTTGCCAAGTCCCTTTTCATCCTTTCCATGCCTCCTTGTGTATCCAACCCTGTTGCAGATCTTTGTATCATCACAAAGAAGGCATACTTTTCCTTCAGTCCCTCTGCAATGTCACTGATGAAGACATTAAAAGGACTGGACCCAACTGAACCCTGCGGTAACCACACTAGTAACCTCTCTTTCTTCAGGTGGACTCCATTTACAATTACCTTCTAGTCCTGTTGTGCAGCCAATGTTTTACCAGGCTACCACCTGGGACCCTCCCCAGGCTGGTTAATTTGACTATTAATCTTTGTGTGGGACTGTGTCAAATGCCTTGCTAAAGTCTAGGTAGGCCATGTCCACAGTCCCTCCTGGTCTACTACTTTGGTCACCCAGTCAAAGAAATCTATTAGATTCGTCTGACATGACCTTCCCACTGTGAATCCATGCTGCCTTGTGTCCTGTGCTCCACTGGCCTCTAGGTACTCAACTATTCTTCCTTCAGAAGTGACTCCATCACTTTCCCTACCACAGAGGTCAGACTGACAGGTCTGTAGTTTCCTGCCTCTGTCTTGGTCCTACTTTTGTGAAGGGGAATCACATCCACCTTCCTCCAGTCCTCAGGTACCACACCATCCTCCCATGATTTATTAAAAAGAGTAGCCAGTGGTTTCACTAGTTCCTCCCTTAATTCTTTTAGAATTCTGGGGTGAATTCCATCAGGACCCATTGCTTTGTCCACCTTCAGTTTTAGGAGTTCTTGCAGAACCCTTTCTTCTGTGAAAGGACTGGGATCAACCCCCCTATCAAGAGTGCTTCTGTTAATTGGATTAGGCACTTCCCCCTCCTCTTTTGTGAATACTGAGCAGAAATATTCATTCAGTATCCCTGCTTTTTCATGTCCCCTCTGCCCACCCACGTTCATTTCTATTCAGCCTCACTATCCCTCCCTTTGTCTTTCTATGCTCGCTTGATGTACCTATAAAGGTTTTATCCCCTTCTTAACTGAGTTGGCTATCTTTTCCTCAGTTTGGGCCTTTGCTATTCTGACTTCCTCTCCTGCTTCCTTCTGCCTTAACTGGTACAGCTCTCTGTTCTGCTCCTTCTGTGTTTCTTTATACTTCCAGGATGCTATCTTTTCTTCTGACTTTCACAGCCACCTCTTTTGAGAACCATAGTGGCTTTTCTTTCATTTGATTTGTTTATTTGCTTCACACAAGGCTTGTTGCCTCTGTGATGACAGTTTTGATGATTCCCCATTGTTGCTCCACACCTCCTTCTAGCCTGTTTGCTAGTGCTTTCAGAGGCACTCTCCCATCTTGCCAAAGTCAGCTCTCCTAAAGTCCAGTACCCTCACTTTTGTATGGATTGACTCTGTAGCTGAGTTTAACATACCACACTGTTTGATGGTCACTTGTCTCCAGATGGCACCCACTTCTAGATCTGAGATCCTCTCACTGCCCACGTTTGAGAGTACGAGGTCTAAGATTGCTCCCTCATGAGTGGGTTCTGAAACTAGCTGTCTAATGCCTGCCACCTGTAGGGCATCAAGAATGGCCCTGCTCTTGGATGTGGCTGCAGCAAATGTGCTCCAGTTAACATCTGGCGTATTCAGGTCTCCCATCAATAGTATCTCCCCTTTCTCTGCCATTCTAAGAATGCCTTCTATCATATCCATAATAAAGTAGTAAATTGGGCAACTGAAGCCCTCCCAAAGCTTTGGGTGCTGATAAATGAATGTACACCGGTCTGTGGGGTTTACCTTGACAGACAGAGTCTGAGATGGTTCTATGAATGCGACAAAACAAAGATAGAGGGAGTGTAGTGTTCAGGGCATGAAGAGGGTAAAAAATGCAGAGGAAGCACTTTAATTTTAAAAATATTGATACAGCCCCAGAGAGTGAGCGGCAGATAAGTCCACCTGTTTCAGTCACTTTGAACATTCATCATCAAGTCATCTAAGTTATGCTTCTTAGAAAGTGCAACACTGTTCATAAGAATAATGTCAAGATACTTAAGCCTTGTAAGGGCCCAAGCCAAGCCCATACCCATGATGTCCAATTTAGAAATATTGGGAGTTAAAGGCATCACCACAGTCTTGTCAATATTAAGTTTATAATAAGAATACTTTCCATATTCTTCAATAATTGACAAGACTGCAGGGACAGAGGACTGGGGATCAGTGACATGCAATAATATATCATGCTTATAAATGGATAGTAACAAGTCACTGTTTCCCACCCTTACTCCTATCAGATGAGGGGAACCCTTAAGCTTAAGCAGTAAAGGTTCTAAATATAAATTCAATAATAGAGGTGACAAGGGACAACCTTGCCGAGTTCCTGAGCACAAAGGAAAAAAACAAAATGAACACCCCATTACAGTAAATTATAGCACTGAGGCAGGAATAAAGAACGTTATTTCACTCTATGAATTTAGATGAGAAACCAAATTTACTGAGTGTAGTGAAGTGAAAGACCCAATTCACCCTGTTAATGGCATTCTCCGTGTCCAGGAAAACCAGAACAATAGGGGCTTTCACCTCCCGGGACGCGGGGAAAATGTGTGACAATTTACTGAGATGGTCGGCTGACATCCAAGATTGCATAAAGCCAGCCTGATCATAGTTTATCAGCCCATACCAAACTTTATAAATTTTGGTAGCTAGAATCTTGGCCAATAACTTAATGTTACAATTCATAAGGGAAATAGGTCTGTAACTGGTGATTCTGTTTGAAGGCTTACCCAGTTTGAGGAGGACCACTATCAGAGACTTGAGTAGAGCAGCTTCTGATACATTGGTGTCAAAGATATAAAGAAAAAAGTGATGCAACAGGGAAACTAATTCTGTAGTGAAGACCTTGTAAAAATTGGGAAATAAGCCATTTGACCCACGAGCCTTTTCAGCTGGCAAGGACCATATGGCTTCCAGAATTTCTTGCTGAGTGGTTGACTGCTCAAGAAATGTTTGCTGAGTGTGCATTAGTCTGGGAAGTAATATTCCATCCAGATAAGCCTCTAATTCTTCAATTGAAGAAGGGTCAGGGGCATAATAGAGGAACAAATAGTAAGATTCAAATTTGGCAACTATTTCCCGAGGTGACAATTTGGAGGAGCCGTCTGTGTGTGATGTAATTGAGGAGACAATGCAGGATGCCTCATGCCTGTGGAAACACAAAGCAAGTAGATGGCCTGCCATCTTACCTTGATCAACATACACTGAACATGCCTTTAAGATGGCATACTGTTACTTTTCTCTCAGACATTCCTTGTATTGGTCACAGAGGGAAATGCACTCACGCTGGTCCTCTGAGGAGGATTCAGGTGACAACTGGTTCTCCAGAGCTCTAATATGGGTAGGAAAACAAAGTGCCTCAGCCTCCCTGCTAAGCTTCTTATTAGTTACCAAATGAATTAACTTGCCTTAAAGGAAGCATTTAAGAGCACTCCATTCCATGTCCCCTTGGACAAAAGATCCCCTGTTCTGAGCAACAGAATTCTCCAATGATTCTCTAAGTTTGGCAGTAATGTTCTTGACCTTTAAAAGCTGATTATTCAGCCTCCAGATGATGTCTTTCTGGGTTGAGAAGGAACTGTGTGCTTCAGCCACACTATGGAATGGTTCAAAATGAACCGTGGTGCTATTGTACTGCCCAGCACCCCACCCACGGCACTCCGACTTATTAAAAAATAATCTATACGGGAGTAAGAACCATGGGCTGGAGAGTTACATGTGTACTTCTGGGCAGACAGATATAAGGAGTGCCATGGATTGCAAAGTCCTACTGTGTCTACCAGGTTGCAGAGTGAGCAATGGACAGGAGACACCCCACTTGTGTTCTATAGGTTCTGTCCAAATCCAGGGAAAATGAAAAATTCCAATCCCCCCTCTAATATGATGGTAAGGGAGAGGAAAGGGGCTAAATGGGTAGATAATTTAGTAAAAAAGGATAGGGTGTACATACTGGGCCTGTAGACCCTGCCCAACAGCACACTGTGTGATCTAGAATACCTCTCATGAAAATGTAACGCCCCTGCCCTGTGGATCCTCGGGACTCTGTGAACATTGAAACTTGATCTCCCTGGACACTAAAATGAATACCCCTTATTTAGTTGTACTGTTTCCAGCAGCAAATACCTGCCCAATTGATTGGCTATGGAAGAGAGACCCTTCCAAGCCAAGTAGGTGGGTTACCTGTAAGAAAGAAATCTGGCAATGCAGTTGCTTTAGATAGTGATAGATAGATTACTGAAAAAGGGAAGTTAGAGGCCTTTAAAGAACACCTAAAACATCAGGATTGGAGCTTTCTAGACACTACTAATGACATTGACACTGCACTCAATGGACTAATTCATAACTTTAATAAATCTTGTGACATCTTTGCCCCATCACAAAATATAAAGTCAGGACCTCCAATAACACCTTGGTCACACCATAGCTCCTGCAGTTAATGAAAAACAGGGATGAACTGTGGGAAAAGGCTAAGAATGCTGGCTCACTTTCTGATCTACAGTATTATGAAACAGCCAGGAACTGTTGTACCTGGGGGATTCAGAAGGCCAAAGGGCACCACTTCAGAACTGAGCTAACCAATTTTTGGGGAAACTCCAAAAGATTCTAGGACAACATCGAGCAGCTAACAAGTAAACCAAATAAGACCTCCCCTGCCATCCTTAAAGTAGATGGAACCCCTACACTCAACCCCCAAGACCATTGCAGATACATTTAGCAAGGCATTCACAGACCTAAGCAGCGTGCTGCCCACAGACTTCTTTGAACCACTGAAGGGTGAATCCTTTCTGCAGGACCCGGGGAGCAACACGAAATCTTCACCTCCCTTCTATCTGAAAGTTATCACCCTGGCCAAGGTGAAAAAATGCCTGGTGAAAGCATTAGGCAAATCAAGGGCAAGTAGTGACTCATTCAACCTAAATCTCATTGGACTAGCCCTCGACACTCTCCTCATTCCATTTCCCAAAATAATAAATGTATCCCTTACTATAGGGAAAATTCCCCAACTCTGGAAAACTGCAATGATCGCATCTATTCACAAAAGTGGGGATCAAACAAACCACTCTGATTATAGACCCATTTTAATCCTTCCCCCATGATCTAAAGTGCTTGAGTGCATTGTTGCAGATCAATTGATAGAATATCTTGACATGTACCGACTGTAGTGCCAGCAGAAACATGGCTTTAGCAAGCAGAACAGTACCTCTACTTCTTTAGTCGAGTTCACAGGCTTCATTCAGAATGCTTTAGACAGAGGGCTCTTGGTGGGGACAACCTATATTGACCTCACCAAGTCCTTTGATACCATTAACCACAAACTATTGCTGAAATAATTAGCCCATATTGGTCTCTTTCTGTCTCCATTGCCTGGTTCAGGAGCTACCTTTCTAGAAGACTGCAAAGAGTCAAAATCCAAAATATCCTCTCCAACAGCAGGCTGGTTCTAACAGGGCTGATCCAAGGCTCCATCCTTGGCCCTCTTCTATTAAGTTTGTTCTTCAACCAACTCCAACTGGCTGCTAAAGACAACATACTGCTGTACACAGACAACAAGGTACTTTTTTTAAACCACAGTGACCACATAGTTTGCTAGAAAGTCAAATGCAATCCAACTTCACAGCAGCAGATCAATGGTTCCTAAATTCCAGGCTACTGTTAAACTACAAAAAGATGAATACAATGATATTTGTTTCGCCACATAGCAGACACAAATCCTTCCAACTGAAAATCTATAACAAGCTTAATTCCTCCCTTGAAATGGTATGCTCTTTTAAATATCTTGGAGTAACACTGGTCTGCTCACTATCATACTTACAGCATGTCAACCAAGTTTCAAAGACAGCAAATGCTAGATTATGGCTGCTTTATAGAAACAAACAGTACTTAACCAATGAAGCCCTGTAATTAGCGGTCACTAGCTGAGTGCTATCGGTCATAGACTATGGTCTTGTAGTCTATGGTTCTGCAATCTTTACAGCCCTTAGATGAGTAAAGACTTCACTTAATAAGGCCTGTATGCTTGTTCTGGACTCAAATCAGTTGACCCACATCTGCGATCTATATACTTAGACTGGTTGGCTAAAGTTTGATATCAGGATATGGTATCACGTCTGCCTTCTGGCAAAGAAATCTATGCAAAGACTTACCCCGGTAGGGGTCAAGAACCTCCTCAGCCTGCCTGACTCCACTAGAAGCATTAGGATCATAAATAGCCACTCTCTTAAAGTCCCCTTCCACTGTACCATGCAATGCCAGTGATCTTTTGAATACCGTACACAAGATTTATGTGATAAAGGTGAGTCTGAGAGACTGCCCATCACATAAAGCAACCACAAAACAACCCATGGTCAAAAGAGTGCCTGATTCTGTAGCGACTGTCTCAAATAGTGATGGTCGCTATAATAGATTCATTCTGCAAACACAAAAACTATATTTATTTGGGGGGCTATGCCCCCCCACACCCCCTGCACCTCCCAAATTAAAATAATTAACTCCAAGGGGGGGCGCAGACCAAGGGGCAAGTTACTGTTTTTTTTTTTTAACTATTCTGTCTGAAACCAGACCTGAACCCAGGTATGCTGGCATCACAGTGGTGTATGTCACTATGCTATGCTGCCAGCTTGCAGACATTGGCCACAAAGGATCCTATATCCTGTACTAGTGAGTATAGCTCCCTGCTATACTCGCTGTACAGGATATAGCTACCTACTTCACCACTCACTGTCAGTGAGAGTGATTTTATTGAGTTGCTCAAATTGTAGCGCTCAATAATATGCACTCAACATGGGCACTACCCCATGCTCCCTCCTGGTTCAACTCTCTCAGTGCAGACTTACAGAAGGAAGTTTGGTTTGGTTTGTTTAAGTCTAAACTTCATACTCTACTGGCAGCCACCAATGGTTGTGACTGCAGTACCTAGGCATCCTTCCTACCTTCTTTATACCTTGTTAACCTAACCAATGTCCTCTAGCACCCCTTCGTCTCCACTAATCCTCCTCCCTGCTGACTATGGCAGATCCCCTCCACCTCCTGGCCTTCCCCATCCTGCCTCTAACTCTACTATCTGTCAAACCCCCACTCTTGCTTATTCCTTGTCTACCTGCTCTCCTCCCCCACAGCATCTCCCCACTCCCCTACTCTCAGCATATCTCCCCCCTATTGTCTGTAACAACTCACACTGCCTTGCACTTTCCTCCTCACCTCTTCTAGGGACTAACTGTCTTGCACTTAGATGAAAGAACATGTTCTGACTTATCCCTTACCATGTAACCAGAACAATTGTGACCCCATGTGTGTACCTCAATGTTAAAATTGTATGCTGTTAAATAGAAATTGTATGCTGTTATATAGGAATTGTTTGCTGTCATGCAGAACTTGTAGGCTGTTATATTTCATTCATCTCTCCTCTATTGTTCCATTTAAACCTATCTCTCTGAATATCATATTAATTTGACTTTTGCATTAACTTTTCTTTGTCCTAAATATATGTAGTCTTTCCTAAATGTATTAGTCTCCTACACTTTTCTACAATGCATTATTAATTTATTTAAGAGTTTTGACCAGGAAGGCATACTGAGCAGAGTACTGCTTGATTCCAGATGCATCCTGGGGGGAGGGGTAAAGGGGTGTATACTGGCAGCTCTACTGGCAACCACCAGTGGTTGTGACTGCAGGACCTAGGCATCCATCTTACCATCTTCATACCATGTTAACCTAACCAATGTTCTCTAGCACCCCTTCCTCTCCCCAACACCCCTCCATGCTGACTATGCCAGATCCCCTCCACCTCCAGGCCTTTGATGTGAAACCTCTGTAAATGAGCCTCTGACTCAAAGGTTTATCCAAAAGCTAATAAAATCAAATCAAATAAATAAAATTGATAAGTTGGTAGCGTTTCACCCTGGAATGGGCACCCTTCACATTCCAAGATACATATTTAATACTTGCTGACATAGTCAGCTAATTTGTCAGAATCAAATACATAGGATCTGAAAAAAAAACAGAAAACCTCCAAACAATAAATCTATTCCCCTGCTGATCAAATCATCCTTCCAAAGTTATTGCCCACCTAATATTTAAGTATATTCACCCAAGAGCCCCTCTCCTGGCAACAAGGAAGCACAACTTGGTAATAGTATCAACCCTGGACTTAATATGTGCATCAATGAGGCCTAAAGTAAGTGCCATGATGTAGGAGGGGCACCTTTCCCACTCCTTCCCCCAAACACCAATCTACCAAGAAAGAAAAACATCCACCCAAACAACCCATCCCAATGTATCCAGCTAAAAAAAATAATCTATCCCCAGTCCAAATGACCAAACTCCAAAGAAATCCCAGCCCATGATTCAAAGAAACCAACCAAAAGCCAGTGGCCAAATAATTCTGATGCACCCCTCCACCTCCCTAGATGCCCAACCTCTCCTAAACAACTGTCCTGAAAAGATACCTACCACTAAAGACTTACATCTAAATTGTATCAAAAAACTATTTATAAGGGATCACAAGTTCCTCCCAGTCCAAAGAATAGAACCAACCACTGCCCCTCAAAAATACACTAACAGATTCACAAAAGAATTAGGCAATCCTGTGGATTCAAGACAAGACATTTCCCAAAAGCGACATTACTTACAAATCTATGTAAACCCCTGTAGACAAAGAGAAAATACCAAATTAAAAACAAAGCTTTTATGAACAAAGGCAGCTGTAGGATGTACCAAAAGAAAAAAATGAAGTTCATGGAGTACCTTATTGCTAGATTATTGTGGGGTCTCAAAATAAATCATAAGAGAGAACTAGGGTATAGGAAAGAAAAGAAAGAAAAAAGGGGGGAGAAACTCTAGGGAGTATACTGGGTAAGATTCATTATCTGAACTTAACAAAGCAGGTATATATATAATAAGGCTTGTCTGCACAGGCTACCCAGTGTTATGCCAAGATATAGTATGAGTAGTGCTTAGAGAATCAAGTGCCATAGTGAGACTAGTTTAACAACCTAAGCTGGAAAACAGCTATTGATGAAACAGAACACTTTAAAAGCCAAAGCATACCAGGCACCAACAGACAAATTAAGTTGAAAAATTAGATCCAGAAGCAAATGGTTGGATACCTTTTATTGAACCAACTTAGATGTTTCAAAAAGAACAAAGTGCCTAAACTTTCTGACCAACCAAGTCCTTCCTCAGAAGCTTATGACAGTTATTTAGAAAATCCCATACTATTAACACCTAGATCATACATAAAAAAACAGAACCAATTATCATTGGTTTAAAATACTCATTTAAACCATAAAAGCAGTGTAACTTGGAGGAATCACATTTCACCAGTTTGTTTTAAAGTAAGGAGCCTTTGAAGATCAAATGGCTCCAAAATTAGATAAGGACCCTTCAAGCAGAAAGCTCCACTAACATTAATTATGAATGCCTCAGTGTGCATTGTGAATACTGTCTGATGAAAAACAAGAACTTTAGATACAATACTAACTTAAGTACATGTTAAAATGTGATATTAATGTATGCTAAAACAAGAAAAAATATATACAACAGAAATGTTCTATATACTGTATGGCATACAGAGGGTTTAAAGTACAGTTTCTCTAGTGTGAGTAACTGTTTCACATATTCATGCAATATACAACCTATTTGGAGACATTTTCCCAATTATACACTCAACTAGTTATTATATTCCATAAACCTAAAGATCTTCAGTGCTATATATAGGATAAAGTATGGGGAGAAGTGTGTTACGAGAATTTAACACACACCCGAGTTGTTGGATGGCACATAAACCACGAGGGCGAAGCCCGGCAGTTTAAATGCCATCCAACAATGAAGGGTGTGTAAACAGTTTTACACACTGTCCCCATATTTTATTTTATATAATTGAAGGATCCGTTTTCTGAAAAAAAGTCGCTGTGCTTAACTTGCAGATAAAAGGTTTTATTTGTGTGAGGAGAACAGAATTGTGGTTAAACGTTTCACCTAAACATTAAGATAACATTTTATTTCATTAAACATGATAAAAGGAACTGGCCACAAGTCCGGTATGGAGATCCTTTTTTCATTTCCTGGTTGAATGGTATTATCGTTTGACCTGCGGAAGGTTAGAGTTGAAGGGAGAGAGTTAGGGATCATCGTTTAAGTGTTAACTGGATAAGTTTCATCCGCTGTTTAGAATTGGCTTAACATTTTTTTAAACTTATCGGTGATGTGAGGCTGCTGCTGGCTATCTGGGATGGAGGTAATTCTTTTTTTCTTAGTGGCAGTTGAAGTTAGAGGGACAGTTTGAATGTGCTATCTTTAGTTTCCTCGAGCACTTTGTTGTGGAACGGAGCGCGTGAATGCCGTAACACCTACTCAGGTGTTACGGCATTTAACACATCCACGGTTTTCACAATACAAGAAAACAGAGACCATTAATTATAACATGATATTATACAAGATAATATCAATTGTCAGTATGAGAGCCTAATACAAAAACAAACCTGTCAAAAATTAGTCACTGACACACCCACATAAATATATAACCTATTGACAAAGTGTGAACCCTGAAATTAATGAGGAGCTATGTTATCTGCATAACAAAACTGGCACATAAAGTAGATATAGTGTATGGTAGAATGCTATAATCACTAAAAATCCATAATTTACTAGTGTTGTTGTATCATCGATGTGACGTAATTTAGCTGTTGTACCATCGTTGGTATGTCACATCGATGGTACAACAGCTCTGCTCACGTTTGCACATGTGCAAGTCGCACTTCTGTTCATCATTAAAATGCATATAGCAGAGCCCAATTATTCAATTTAAAATGTGGAGCTGGAGTAAGATGAGTGTTGTCAATGACACATGCTTGGTTGGGGGGATTCCCCGACATCACAGCGTGACCCCAAAAAATCCACATTTTTTTAACTTTTGCCTATACACTATAAAAGACAGTGTATAGGCAACAGTGAACGACAACAGTGCCATTCACTTCTCAAGGTGTCATGACACCCAAAAACATCTTGAGCTTCACTCTCGAGGTTTCAACAGTTGTTATGACAACCTCTCAAAGTGAACAACACTGTTGTTGTTCACTGTTGCCCATACACTATCCTCTATATGTTGAATACAGACTATGACAGAGTCTGACTAAAGCACATCCTTTGCTCTACTGGTCAAAATGTCTGAAGTATAGAGTTCAACAGCCACTTTAATAATAATTAAAGGCATAGTCCCATAATGAAGATAATGTAAGGTCCATGAAGTAACAGAAGTCATCACCAAGACAGGAAAAGAAAGAAAATTAGTCCAGCAGTCCAGTGAAGCTTGGTGATTAAGCCCATGCAACTAAACAAAGTATGGGCATCCAATTTTGGCAAAGAATCACTTGATAAACCATGTACAGTAGACCGTCCCCCGATGACAGTTAGAAAGTAATTAAGTAAACTGAAGTGTAGCAAATATAGCCACAGGGGGATAAATGTAGTCCAAAGCATTGTCCTTCAGATAACAATGCTATTTAAAATACAGCCCAGTAATGAAACACTCTGTGATGACAGGAATATGAGCAGCAGGCACAAAGAATGGATCAGATGATCAGTACAAGCATTAGTCTAATACCCATAAAGAGTGAGTTATCAGCTCAAAAAAATCCAAAACAAGTACTCACAGATATCACAGATGAAAGTCTCTTAAGCCCTCAAGCAGTAAAAGTAACCCAAGATAACAATCAAATAGCATCATGGACCAGTAAGGAAACATCAATAAACTTTGCTGCACAAAATCAAAGCCTTGACCAGAACAGAAGGACAAACCCAGTTCTGATCTCCTTCTGTGAAGGTCAAAGCAAGGAACATCCAATAGGAGCAGCGTGAACAGTTTGAAAAAACTTAGCCATAGATACCACAACTTTAACTTATTAAAACTGAGTAAATACTGTAGATACAACTAGAGGAAAGGCTATAAAATTTACAAGAAGCAGATTATCCTGAAAAACAAAGTGTTCAAAATTCCTAGAGTAGTATCTGCAGAAAGATGAGAAATCTCCTCCGTCGAATGTCCTAAGATGTTTACAGGACCATGAAATCCTAGGCAAGATCACAAAGCCTTGAACAGGTCTGGAAACAAAGATGTTAAGTCCAATGTGGCTTGCTCCAAGGTATCAAAGGACTTCCATGTGCCTGGATGTTGAATCTGAAGTCTTGCAGGGTACAGCATCCTGAAACAGATGCCAGTGGCCAACACTTTGGAAACAATAGGGTGAAATGAAATTCTTCACTGCCTGATGGCTGCCAGGAGATCTTGCTCAACCCTCAGTCTGGAACCTTCCCATAGAACCTCCCAGACATCTCATATCCTAGATAACAGATGTTGCTGATTTAAATAATTTAAAAATAAAAGTTGGGTGGGGCTTCTTCTCTGGGCATCGGCCAAAGTGCCCTGTGTGCCCGCTCAATGATATAGGTGGTACCATTGGGAGATGAGCCAGCCAGCTTCTCCACTAACTTCTGGGAGAACAGGATGGGCTGGGTACCTTCTGTCCACTCTGGAAGACTGAAGATGACAATGTTATTCCTTCTTCTTTGCCCTTCTAGTTTTTCCAGGTGATACTCCACTGAAGAAAAGTTCTGGTGAAGGGATATTACCTCCACATTCTGCCTTGCCCTCCAATCTTCCAGGGAGCTGGATTGGGCCTCAGTATCCCTGACCCTTCTATTTAAGTATATCCAGAGAAAACCACATGGCTTTGACCTTCCCTGTTAAACCAGAGGCCATTTCTTGGAGCTTGTTAAATTCCTGGAGAAATCTTTCCCCCGACAAAGTGGGTGATGCAGATGGTGTTTTGGTTGTGCTAGAGGGCTGTGCTTTGCAGAGCTTTATGGCCTTGTCTGGAGTAGATGGTGGCATATACCTCAGAGGTACCTGTTTCATTTTGGTACAGGCGCAATCGATTTCTCCAGTTGAAGTAGGAATTTTTCACTGAAAAACAATGAATTCAAAGCTGGGATGGTGGGAGCATACAGAGAAGGCAGCTAGCACTGGCAGTGCATCACGTAACCTCCTGGTGAACAGTGTATGACAGAAATACTTGACATTTATCCACTGCATTTTTATTTTCATGAACTGTTCCCACTGTTCTCCTTGTTAGAGTCAGCTGGTCTGATCATGCCAAATAATCATGGAGGTGGCTGTACCATAAAGGCAGTAGCATGCAATCATACAGTTGATCTCTGGTGTGCAATCAGTGCCTAAAGGCTTTCACAGAGGCAAAAAATGCAGTTTATATTACATGTTATATTAAAATTCTTTTGGGAAAGACCTTATGTAAAACCTATTTTATTTAAAAGTGTCAAGTTCAAAGTCTAGTGCTGTGTTGATAGTTTCATAGTTAATTTTATAATTTGTTTTTAGTACGTGAACCATTTTATTTGATTGTAACAGACAACTTAAGAGCTTCACCCTAACATATAGTTACAATTTAAGACTCTTTCTGGCCTATCTGTTAAAAACAATCATCCCTCAGTTTACGGTTTACTTGTTTCTTAAATTTTGTCTTTTTTTTTTATGAAATAAAACTTTTGAGGTTGCTGTTTTGTTTTTTCCTGGTGGTTGCTGGCAGGTTGAGGGGACCTACAAATTTATTTATAATCTATTGATATAACATTTAGCCAAAAAATGTCAGTTTTTGCTTGTGTTAGGCCCCAGGCATGTCCATGTCCACAAGGAAGAAATCATTTCTCTAACTATTGGAAAAATTATTGTCAATTGTAGCATTAAGTGATCTTCCCAGGGACCACCAGGGCTCTCACTGCTGCCTCAGAGGTTGCTAAGAAAGAGGAGTGGTTGGACCACGATGGGCTCAGGGAGGGTAAGGATGGTGGAACAGAGGTGCATCCCTCCAGTTGTACCTCTTCACAGTTCATATGCAATTCTGGCATAGCATGGTTCTGCTATGGAGGAACCCACAATGGAGACCAAGGAGGATGCTGGAAACCTCCAAAAAGGAAACCCACAGGAGGGTGGCATGGGACCCCAAAGGGGAAGAAAACAACCCCTGGTGAGGGACTCAATCGTTAGGAGGGTAGAACTGGGGGAGGGGGAGAGGTAGATAAAGTGCCTACCCAGTGCCATGACTTGGAGGGACAGGGAGCAAATCCTCAGGATTGCAGGAGCAGCTGCATGGGGGAGGTAGCTGGACATCACTGTCCACCTAGGGGCAAATGACCTGGCTGGGAATGGAATCTAAGTAGTGCAGGGGGGAGTTTGTGGAGTTGGGGAGGGTCCATAGACAAGTAGCATGCATGGTAACCTTCTTGGAGGTGCTGCCTGTCTGTGGCATGGGTAAGGCTAGGGTGCTCCACAACATGGGATTCAATCAAAGGTTGTAAAACTGGTGCAGAGCTCAGGGTTTTGGCCTCACTGGGGACTAGTTGTCCACCTGAAGGGATGCAGGCCTATACTGGCATGGTGCTCTGCATCTGTCCATGAGGGGAACCAGGATTCTAGATGATAGGGTTAAATGCTTCATTGACAAGCATTAAAACTAGCTGGAGGGGCACTTAAAAGGAGTGGGAAAATCCTATCCCCCCCCAAAAAAAGGATGGTTAGTGTGGTAAACATCAACATAGAGAAGTTAATAGGGAGAAGGGCAGGAGTAAAGGGAAAAAAGGGAAAGGCAGTAAGGACAGGGATGGGGTTAAAAGGGGTAAGGCCATCAAAAAATGGAGGGCGATGAGTGCCAATGCCCATAGTCTGAGTAACAAGCTCCTTGAACTAGTGGAATTGATGGAAGAGGGATGTCTGAATATTGTGTCAGTCACAGAAACATGTACACAGAGAACCATGACTGGAATTTCAGCATACCAGGGTGCACAATCTACAGGAGGGACAGGGAGGGTAGAAGAGTAGGCAGAGAAGCTCTCTATGTAAGGGAAGGGATCAAAGCAATGGAACTAAAGGGTAAACAGGGAGGAGAGGAGGCACTGTGGGTCACCCTGGAGATGGGAAATGGCACCACAATTCGCATGGTGGTTGTATAAAGACCCCCATCTCAGGGAGAGGAAATGGACAAGGAAATGATAGAAGGCATCCTTAGAATGGCAGCAAAAGGGGAGATATTGTTGATGGGGGACCTGAATATGCCAGATCTTAACTGGAGCACCTTTGCTGCAATGACATCAAAGAGCAGGGTCATTCTTGATGCCCTATAAGGGGCATGCCTCAGATAGCTAGTGTTGTAACCCACTTGAGAGGGAGCAATCTTAGACCTGGTACTTTCAATCGGGGATGGAGAGAGGATCTCAAATTTAAAAGTGGATAGCAATCTGGGAACAAGTGGCCACCAAACAGTGTGGTTCATGACATACCTCTCAACCGCCTGCCTCATAAATCAGGGACAAGGCTTAAAAACATCCAGAACAAAGGGCCAAAATCATGGACACATCTTCAAAATTGGTGATATCCATTCAGGAAGCTGGCAGAATAAGGGGCTTAGTGTAAAATGTATTTTCTAAGGAAGAACAAACCTGTAACTTTAATATTTGACATTATTTTGTACTTACAACTCCCACTGTTTGGACAGGGAAACATAAT
This sequence comes from Neoceratodus forsteri, assembly GCA_016271365.2. NCBI lineage: Eukaryota > Metazoa > Chordata > Ceratodontiformes > Ceratodontidae > Neoceratodus > Neoceratodus forsteri. The sequence goes on along the minus strand of CM057449.1, from coordinate 1,065,958,611 downwards.
TCTTAGGAGGGACAGAGTAAAATTTTGAGACAAAATCAGGGACTGTTGAGAGGTATGGTTCATGATAAACACAGTCTTAGACTCAAGCCATACAAAAGTGAGGGCACTGGAATTTAGGAGGGCTGACTTTGGCAAAATGGGACAGTGCCTCAGAAAAGCACTAGCAATCAGGCAAGAAGGAGGGGTGGAAGAATAATGGGGAAACATCAAAACTGCCATCACAGAGGCAAAAAGCCTTTGTGTGAAGCAAATAAAAAAATCAAAAAAAAGGAAAAAAACACTATGGTTCTCAAAATAGATGGCGAGTAAGGTTAGAGAGAAAAAGATAGCATTCAGGAAGTATAAGGAAACACAGAAGTAGCAGGAGAGAGAATTGTACCAGTTAAAGCAGAAGGAAGCAGGGAAGGCAGTCAAACTAGCAGAGGCCCAAACTGAGGAACAAATAGCCAACCCAGTTGAAAAGGGGGAGAAAACCTTTTATAGGTACATTAGGGAGCAAAGAAAGACCAAGGAAGGGAGGGATAGTGAGGCTTAATAAGAGGGTGAGTGGGCAGAGGGTGAGAGTGAAAAAGCAGGGATACAGAATGAATACTTCTCCTCAGTATTCACAAAAGAAGAGGAGGAGGGGAAAGTACCTAATTCAATTTACAAAAACACTCTGGATAGTGGGGTTGATATCAGTCCATTCACAGAAGAAAGGGTTCTGAAAGAATTCTTAAAATTGAAGGTGGACAAAGCAATGGGACCTGATGGGATTCACCCCAGAATTCTAAAAGAACTAAGGGGAGAACTAGTGACACCACTGACTACCCTTTTTAACAAATCATGGGAGGATGGTGTGGTACCTGAGGATTGGAAGAGGGAGGATGTGATGTCCCTTCACAAAAGTGGGAGCAAAGAAGAGGCAGGAAACTACAGACCCATTAGTTTGACCTCAGTGGTAGGGAAAATGATGTAATCACTTCTGAAAGAAACAAGTGTTGAGTACCTAGAGGCCAGCAGGGCACAGGACAAAAGGCAGCATGGATTCACAGCGGGAAGGTCATGTCAGACGAATCTAATAGATTTCTTTGACTGAGTGCCCAAAAAAGTAGACCAGGGAGGGGCTGTGGACATGGCCTACCTAGACTTTAGCAAGGCATTCAACACAGTCCCACACAAAAGATTAATAAACAAGTTAGCCAGCCTGGGAGTGTGTCCCAGGGTGGTAGCCTGGGTAAAAAATTGGCTGAACAACAGGACACAGAGGGTAATAGTAAACGGAGTCCACTCCAAAGAAAGGAGGGTTACTAGTGGGATACAGCAGGGTTCAGGACTGGGACCAGTCCTTTTTAATGTCTTTATAAGTGACATTGCAGAGGGACTGGAAGGAAAAGTATGCCCCTTTGCAGATGACACAAAGATCTGCAACAGTATGGATAGACAAGCAGTGTGGAAAGGAAAAGAAGGGACTTAGCAAGGCTAGAGTAATGGTCAAAAGTACAGCAGCTTAGATTCAACACAAAGAAGTACAAAGTAATGTACCTGGGAAGCAAAAACCCAGGGAAAGAGTACACAATGGGGGGATACTAACAACAACAACAATGGAAGGGGACCTGAGGTAGTCATAACAGATGATCTAAAGGTAAGCAAGAATGTGAGAAAACAGTAAGGAGGGCTGGGTGATACTGGGATGTACAGGGAGAGGCATCATCAGTAGAAAACAGGAAGTTGTTATCCCTCTGTACAGACAGTTTGTGAGACCCCATCTGGAGTACTGTGTGCAGTTCTGCAGACCCTATCTACACAAGGACATAGGATGGAGGCAGTCCAGAGGAGGGCAACTGAAACAGTGCAGGGCCTGCACCAGAAGCCATACAAAGAGAGAGTAAAGGAGCTTAATATGTATACATTCGAGGAAAGAAGGGAGAGGGGGGACATGATAGAAATTTTCAAGTACCTCAAGGGAATCAACAAAGTCCAAGAGAATAGCATCTTTCAGAAAATGAGATATGCAAGAACAAGGGGGCACAATTTGAAGATAGAAGAGGACAGCTCAGGGGCAAGGTGAGGAATTATTTTTTCATGGAGAGTGTGGTGGACACATGGAATGGCCTTCCTGAGGAGATCATGGGGTCAAAATCAGTGGGGGAATTCAAGAATGCAAGGGATAAGGCAATTCTGGTGGCGGTTAGAAAGAAGTAGTCTTTTGATTAACTAGGATCTGCAGCTTATCCAATAGGTAGGGAAATGGGCAAACAGGGTGGGACAAGTGGTCCATATCTGCCATCAAAGTCTATGTTTCTATGTTTCTATGATGTAACAAAAATGTTCAAAACAAGGTTTTCAATTGCTGAGACACATCAGATTCTTTCTTCTTAATCTTAACTGTGGGATATTGAAATGAACCCAGGACCTAATGTGGGTTCAAACAACATGAAATTTATACATGAAAATGTAAGAAGTTTAGTGGGTCAGATGGATCAGCTGGGGGTTTGTGTTGAAAAATATGGGCTAAGATGAATCAGTTGAGGGGTTGTGTTGAAAAATGTGGGCTATAACATCATAGGCACTTCCAAGTTTTGGCTTCTAAGAACCCAGAACTTTGATATATTTTTGTATGACGGACCCAGAAGGGGAGAATAGGGTTATTATGTATGTTACCAACAGATTGGGACAAAGGGACAAACTGACTTTTTGTTTGCTGGAAATATGGATGGAATCCAAAGGGTCCTGTCAACTTACTGCGTTTCTATGAACACATTAGTTCTCACCTTGATAATCCAACATCATGTTATGTCAAATGAATTGATTTCAGCAATGCATTTGATGTCTTGCCCAATTGGGTACTTATAACAAAATTAAACAACCTCAATATTAATAGTAATTTAATTAACTGGATTCATGACAGAATACAAAGAGTTCTAATTAATGCCATTCTGTCAGACTTGGGCAATGTCACTAGCAGTGTCCCACAGGGATCTGTCCTGGACCTATGTCTGTTCCAGGCATTTATCTCAGACATGACTACAGACTGCAATCCACTGTCCATTAAATATGCCAATGATATCAAAATCAGTGGTCCTTGTACTAATCCTGACCAGGCTTTAACCATACAACAGGATCTAGATAAAATCACCACCAGGGTAAATATGTGGGGTATGAAGCTTAACACTACAAAATGCAAGGTTATGATCGTGGACCCCAGAATCCAAATTACTCATATACACTTGGAGGAGTTATATTGAATACTACTACTAGTGAAAATGTTCTCAGTATTGCTATCTCAAATGAGTTAACTCACGCCAAACTCATACATGATACAATAACAAAAAAATCATGTACAGTAATCTGGTCTATTAAGTGGAATATTAAATCTAGAGATCCGAAAGTCATGATGCCTTGCTTTAGGTCTTATACAAAGCCACATTTAGAGTATGCATCCCAGCCCTGCAGCCCATACAGAAAAACAGAATGTGATTTATTGGAGAAAGTGCAAAGAAAATTCACTAAGCACATTCATGGGTTGCATGAGACCTATGAAACCAGACTTCAATCCCGTAACCGCATGTCACTGGGTACTGGTTGTCTCAGAAGGGATTTTTATTTTTATTTGATATAATCTAAGACCCTTATCTGATGACAGAACTTGATATTGAGTTCAAAAATAATACCTATAATACAAGAGGTCAACCTCTTCAACAGGCTGGAAAACCCTTCAACTACGTAAGTAGGAAATTATTTTTCACACCAAGGACTGTCAATCCCTGGAATAGATGACCTCTTGAGGTAGTCATCAGTGAAACCAAAAGTGCATTTAAATACCACCTTGATAACCTAATAACCTCTGGGTACATTCTTTCCTATGATACTTTGTAACAAGTATAGAAGCACTCATGGCTACTGCCATCCTTGCTATTCAAATACCTTAGTATGAACCTTACTATGCCTTCTTAGACAAAAGTTATGAGTTGGAGTAATGTAGTCTCCCACATAAGTGACTGCATTTGAGTCTCTCACTAGTAAATTGACCACATATAAATACTGATACATAATATCAATGTTAGGGAGGTAATACTGTTGGGGGGATTTTAATGTGGCCCAGTGTGGACTCCAGGGGTCAGTCTAGCATGTGGTCTCTTCTCTTTGGGCCTACTCCAGATAACCAAGACATCCACACGAAAGAGTACTTTACAAAATCCAGGAAATATTTTTGTTTAACCTGTCAATATACAAGGGAAGGGTTCTGGGGGACTTGAAGAAGGCCTAAGTAGTACCGCTGTGTAAGGTGGGAGGAAGGGAGGAACCGGGAAACTACAGCCCAGTTAGCCTAATCTCAGTGGTCAGAAAACAAATGAACTAATGGAGACACTTATAAAGGAAAGACTAATAAAGTACCTAGAGGGGGGGAGGGCCTCCTAAATGACAATCAGCATGGATTCGTAGGTGGTAGGTCATGCCAGATCAACCTGATTAAATTCTTTGACAGGGTGACAGAGATGGCTCTGTGATGCCAATTTGACTACAAACTCATAGACTGGCATCACAGCACCAGGCTCCATGTCGACTGCGATTTGCAGTCAGCATGGAACTGCACACATCAGAGTGTGTTTCTTCTTAGGGGGGCTTCACCCCAACCCCCCCATATAGGCACTGCCCCCCACACCCCCCGTAATTTAGATTCCAACTCTGAGTTGGATTTGGTTCAGAGAGGGGGTGCAGGACAGGGGAAAGTGTTGCTGGATCTCAGGTGAACATCTTCAGTGACTTTCAGATTCAGAGGGGACATCAAGTTGAGTTTTTTTTTACTGAAAGGGTGGTAAGGCCATGGAACAGACTGCTGGAATGGGTGGTGGGAGTGGATAAAGTGGACAGCTTCAAAAGAGCCTGGGATAGGTATGTGGGCCTAACGGGAAAGGGACAGGCTGGTAAGGGGGGGAAGGGGGTCTTCCTAGGGAAGGAGGGTTATGGGCAGACTGGAGGGGCCATGGGGTCCTCTTCTGATGACAGTTTCTATGATTCTATAATTTTTTTAAATATATAATAGTAAATACCAATGCTGGATCTCTATGTTGGGTGGCCACGGTCATGTAGAATGTTCAATAATTACATTGACACCTTTTTGTAAATCCAGTGTCAGTAGCATCTAGTAGATGCTTTAAAAACTTTAATCCTCAGAACTTTAGAAATGAAAGAAACCATGTAAATTGGGAAAGACTTCACCTGATCCCTGATGTAGATACTGCTGTAAGAACATTTACTATTTAATTTGATGACGTGGGTTATAGCAATTCTTCCTTTAAATCAAATAGGACATAGAAAAATCAACTCACTTGAGTTAATGAAAAAAAATCAAAAAGCAGCTGAGGTGGAAGGAAAGATTGTGGAGAAAGGAAAACCAAACCCTAGACATTGAGGATTGGGCTGTTTCAAAAAAGATATGAAATAAATGTAAGAGTATGCTTAACAAAGCAAAAAACAAACACACAAAAAATACTGTATAAATAAAATAAACCAAATAAAAAATCCAGATCAATACTGGAATCTAATAAAACAATGGAAGGTAACATCAAGAATGAACAAAAAAAATAATGTGAAGGCTGCAGAACTGCTTGCATTTCTGACTACAAACTGACTAAATAACTACCTCTGTCACCAACCTGATATAGGCTTTTTGGGATATAGAAAAATTCTGGGGACTCTGTGTGAACACTGCACACGTGACTGACTGCACAATAAATTCTGGGGGACTTTGCATGTCGTGTAATGCTCCCATTTCACTTTGTCAGCACTTGGGGATTTTCTGGACACAAGACAGTAGCATTTTGTGTGTTGTGATTGTAAGCACATAATGTTATAATTAAATTATAATTAAAGCAGCAGTGCAACAATATGGTGAACATTTTGACCTATACTTTTTTATGTTATTTTAGATTACCAGCCACTAATTACCTCCTGACTTGTATGATACCCTTCTTTTCACAATTTGTATCTGCTTTAGTGCTTTTTCTCATGTCTGAAAAAATAAAAGGAACACTCCTTTTAATATGGTTTGGACCAGGTTTTCATTACTATTTGCAGCTGTTTTTGAACAAATATTGTTCTGTGAGGTCAGAAAACACTGCCTGCTGCATAATTGTTAATTTTACTCACAACAGAAGTGATGCAGTTTAACGAATGGTTGAAAATATGGTGTGGAGCACAGGGGTTTGGCTTCATTGGGGACTGGGGTCCCACCTGGAGGGACACCAGCCTATACTGGCAGGATGGTCTGCATCTGTCCAGTAAGGGAACAAGTCTTTTGGGCAATCGGTTTAAATGCTTCATTGGCAAGCCTTTAAACTAGTCAAGGGGGGAGGCACTGATAAGCAGAAGGAAAATCCCAGCCTCCCCCTGCAAAACAGGGTACTAAATGAGAAAAAGACCAAGGTAGAAAGGTCAGTGGGGGTTGCCACTATAGAAGGTAAAGCCATCAAAAAATGGAGAGCAATGAGTACCAATGCCCATAGTCTGGGTAACAAGCTTCCTAATGCACCTGGCCTTGATGGAGGAGGAAGATCTGGATATTGTGGCAGTCACAGAAACATGGTACACACAGAACCATGACTGGGACGTAAACATACCAGGATACACTATCTACAGGAGGGACAGGGAGGGTAAAAGACGAGGAGGAGTAGCTCTCTTCATAAGAGAAGAAATCAAAGCAACAGAACAAAAGGGTAAACAGGGAGGAGGAAGAAGCACTGTGGGTCAATTTGGAGGCAGGCAATGGCACCACAATCCGCACAGGGGTTGTATACAGACCCCCCTCTCAGGGGGAGGAAATGGACAAGGAAATGATAGAAAGTATACTTAGAATGGCAGATAAATGGGAGGTATTGCTGATGGGTGATCTGAATATGCCAGATGTTAACTGGAGTGCAGTTGCAGCAGCCACTTCTAAGAGTGGGGTTATTCTGGATGCCCTACAGGGGGGCATGCCTTAGACAACTAGTATTGGAGCCCACTCGAGAGGGAGCAATCTTAGACCTGGTTCTCTCAAACGGAGATGAAGAGAAGATCACAGATGTAGAAGTGGGTAGCCATCTGGGAACTAGCGACCATCGAACAGTATGGTTCACAATAAACACAGCAATAGAGTCAAGCCATACAAAGACAAAGGTACTGGATTTTAGGAGGGCTGACTTTGCCAAAATAGGTGAGTGCCTAAGGAATGCACTAGCAAATGGGCAGGAAGGAGGGGTGGAAGAACAATAGGGAATAATAAAAACTGCCATCACAGAGGTAACAAGCCTTTGTGTAAAGCAAATAAACAAAATGAAATGAGGTAAGAAACCACTATGGTTCTCAAAGGAAGTGGCAGTGACGGTTCAAGAGAAAAAGAAAGCATTCAGGAAGTACAAGGAATCACAGAAGGAACAGGACAGAGAATAGCATCAGTTAAAGTATCAGTATCAGTGGATGCATGGAACGGCCTTCCAGAGGAGGTCGTGGAGTCAAAAACAGTGGTGGAATTCAAGCATGCATGGGACAGTCATAAGGCAATTCTAGGGTATGGGGGTAGGAAAAAGTAGGCTGCTGGTTAACTAGGATCTGCAGCTTATCCAGTAGGTAGGGAAATGGGCAGACTGGGTGGGCCAAGCGGTCCTTATCTGCCGTCAAATTCTATGTTTCTATGTTTCTAAAGCAAAAGGAAGCTGGGATGGCAGTCAGAACAGCAATGGTCCGAACCGAGGAAAAGATAGTCAACTCAGTTAAGAAGGGGGATAAAACCTTTTTTAGGTACATCAGGGAGCAAAGGAAGACCAAGGGAGGGATAGTGAGGCTTAATAAAGGGGAAGGAGGTGGGAAGAGGGTGATGGTGAAAAGGCAGAGATACTAAACAAATATTTTTGCTCAGTATTTGCAAATGAAAAGGGGGAGGTAACTAAAACAAACAATAGAACCACTGTGGATACAGAAGTTGATACCAGCCCATTTACAGAAGAAAGGGTTCCAAAATAACTCTTAAAACTGAAGGTGGACAAAGCAATGGGGCCTGATGGGTTTCATCCCAGAATTCTAAAAGAACTAAAAGTAGAACTAGTCTAGTGACACCACTGACTACCCTCTTTAACAAATCATGGGGGGACGGGGTGGTACATGGGGACTGAAGGAAGGCAGATGTGATTCCCCTTCAAAAAAGTGAGAGCAGGGCAGAGGCAGGAAACTACAGACCTGTTAGTTTAACCTCAGCAATAGGGAAAATGATGGAATCACTTCTGAAGGAAATAATTGTCGAGTACCTAGAGGCCAGAGGGGCACAGGACACAAGGCAGCATGGATTCACAGCAGGAAGGTCATGCGAGATAAATCTAATAGATTTCTTTGACTGGGTGACCAAAGTAGATCAGGGAGGGGCTGTGGATATGGCCTACCTAGACTTTAGCGAGGCATTTGACACAGTCCCACACAAAAGATTAATATACAAGTCAGCCAGCCTGGGAGTGGGTCCCAAGATGATAGCCTGGGTAAAGAATTGACTGGAGAATAGGACACAGTGAGTAATAGTAAATGGAGTCCACTCTGAAGAAAGGGGGTTACTAGAGGGATACCGCAGGGTTCAGTATTAGGACTGGTCCTCTTCAATGTCTTTATAAGCAACATTGCAGAGGGACTGGAAGGAAAAGTATGTCTCTTTGCAGATGACACAAAGATCTGCAACAGAGTTGATGCACAAGGTGGGGTGGAAAGGATGAGAAGGGACTTGGCAAGGTTAGAGGAATGGTCAAATATATGGCAGCTTAGATTCAATGCTAAGAAGTGCAAGGTAATGCACCTGGGAAACAAAAACCCAGGGGAAGAGTACACAATGGGGGGTGAGATACTAACAATAACAAAAACGGAAAGGGACCTGGGGGTAGACATATCAGATGATTTAAATGTGGGCAAGCAATGTGAGAGGGCAGTAAGGAGGGCTGGGGGAATACTGGAATGCATAGGGAGAGGCATCACCAGTAGAAAACAGGAAGTTGTTATCTCTCTGTACAGACAGCTGGTGAGACGCCATCTGGAGTACTGTGTGCAGTTCTGGAGACCCAATCTCCGCAAGGACATAGACAGGATGGAAGCTGTCCAGGGGAGGGCAAAAAATGGTGCAGGGTCTGCAACGGAAGACATATGAAGAGATACTAAAGGAGCTTAATATGTACAGCCTCAAGGAAAGGAGGGATGGGGGGACATGATAGAAACTATCAAGCACCTCAAGGGAATCAACAAATTCCAAGAGAGTAGCATCTTTCAAAAGGGTGTGCAAGAACAAGGGGGCACAATTTGAAGATGGGGCAGCTCAGAGGTAATGTAAGGAAGTATTTTTTCACAGAGAGGGTTGTGGATGCATGGAATGGCCTTCTGGAAGAGGTTGTGGAGTCAAAAACAGTGGTTGAATTCAAGCATGCATGGGACAGTCATAAGGCAATTCTATGGGGCGGGGGTAGAAAGAAGTAGGCTGCAGCTTATTCATTAGGTAGGGAAATAGGCAGACTGGGTAGGCCAAGCGGTCCTTATCTGCCATAAAATTCTATGTTTCTATGTTTCTATATATAAACAACTGATGGACAAAAACAGCGGAAAATACTGATGAAGACGTGGTCCATACCATATTAAACGGAGCACTCCTTTTATTATTTCAGACATAAAAAAAGTACTAAAGCAGACTCAAATATTGGAAAGAATGGTATCATACAAGTCAGGAGGTTAGTAAAGTGGCAATATAAAATAGCATGAAAAAGTATATGTCAAAATTTTTACCAGATTGTTGCACTACTGCTTTAAAGTCTATTTCAAAAAATAAATATCTCTGGAACCTCAGTAATGTTTAGTTTGTGTCGGGACTCGTGAAGTGTTTGTCAAAAAGCAGGACTGAGCAGTGCAGGTATGCTGTGCTAAACTGCTTGTGTGCTGTCAGTGTTCTTTCCAGTGTGTGCAGACATCGTCCAGCTATGTGCAAACATATATATGGTGTGACTTATTGCAGTACGTAAAGAATAAAGATAAAAAAGAATATATGATGAATATTTTATTTGCACCATCAGCAATGGTGGAGTAGGTGATATAATATTTTTTTAGTGGTCTCGGGTCACTGTGCACCTCAGTGACTCACAGTGCACACATGACTTTGTGGAGATAATAGCACAAAAAACACATGCTCTCCTAAAAGTCATGTGTACAGTATGTGATTAAGGTGCACTCTGGCCAAACACCTCTGAAAACATTTCATATCACTTAGTACACCGATGATGATGGTGACAATAAAATATATGTTATATATTCTTATCTCTATTCTTTATACCATAAACACTGCAACAAGTCAGCATATATATGTTTGCAAGAAGCTGGACAATGTCTGATATCACACACACATACACACACAGGAAACAACACTGACAGCACACATGCAATTTAGCACATTATACTTGCACTGCTCAGTCCTGCTTTTCCTCAACCACTCCACAACATAAAGTAAACATTACTGAGGCACCAGATTATAATAACAGGGCAATAAGGAGCACATATGTATGTATGTGTATGTATATATTTAAAGGGAAGCAGTCAGAAACAGGAACTCCCGCCCCCTGCAAAGCTTACCCTCCAGTTATGTTTTGAAGTATGTTGCGGTGTTTTTTCTCGCCAACATACTTTATTTTAATAGAGAAAGTCTCATGACAAAGAAGTATGGCGGATACTATGGGGGCTTCATCATGTGTAAAGGTGTGGCAACGCACCATGCATTTCAATACAAAAATATTGAAGTGTACGGTGCATTGCGCACCTTTACGCTAATGGAGCTCCCATAGTGTTTGCCATACTTCTGGGTCACTGACTTTTCTCTATTAAAATAAAGTATTTTGTGGCACAAGAAAAACGCTGCAACATACTTTAAAGGCTTAACTGGAGGGTATGCCTTGCAGGGGGGCAGGAGTTGCTGTTGCTGACTGCTTCTCTTTAAACTACAACTGTGGCCTTTCCTCTATCTGTTATTAAACATAAACAAGAGACAAAATACTACAGCGGTGTGGGGGGGATGCTGAAAAAAAAGCTAATGCTGATCCCTTGATGATCTAGCAGCAAATAGAGCATTGACACAATCTGTAACTGGTGTCGCTCTAGCTGCTCCAACTGCTGCTTGACAGTAACCACCCTCTCATTATTCTCTTCCACCACAGCCCACAAAAGTCCTATGTCTGCCTTAGTAGCAGGCATTGAGGGGTCCACTGGTTGGGGAACACCAGGTAGATGCAGTGGTGAGGATGGTGCTGGTGGTGGTACTGGGGCAACTGCTGCTGTGGCCCTCTTCTAGCTGTGATGAAGGCTAACAGCAGCACCCTCTACCACTGCCACAGAATGGCCAGCAAGTGGAGGTCTGGCCCAGTCTGTGGCAGCCTGCCACTCCATCCTGTGGTGGTTCAACATATGGGTGCACTAGCCACCGGTCCCCAGATGTGTTCCCCAGGGGCCACAGCACACCTGCACCCCACAAAGCAGACACACCACAAGGCTTCTGTCCCCCCGACACAGTTAAAAAACTGCCAAACTGGGGAGCTGCGGGAAGACCAGGCACAGGAGGGGCAGATTCACTGCCGGCAGCATGTTCATGGACCTGGAGCTCCACCTGTTGCTATGGAGGCAGTGCTGCTGGAGCTCCTGTAGCTGCCACTGGTGGTGATGGTGGTGGTGGCGGACTTACTGGATGTGGCACTGGTGGTGCTGCAGCTGCTGCTTCTGGAGGGTGGTTGACCAAACACTCTGGACTCGTCCAACACCGCCATGCTATGCCCCCCATGCGTGCTCACTGCCCCCTCCTGCCATGGGCCACATACTGTCTCTGATCCTCCATTACAAAAAAACACATTCCTTCCCTCTCTGACTTCACACACACTTGCACAACACAGGCACACACACAGTCTCACACACACACACCAAAAGTTATAAAACAAAGAACTCAGTCACCAAAAAGAAAAAATGAACTGACAAAACAGTACAAAAAAAAAAACTAAACAATTTGTTTTTAAAAAAGCTTTTCAGTTTTGAATCTGATCAGCTTTCAGAACAAGCAGCCAAGAACTCTCCTCTCCACAAAATGCTTTCTCTCTCTAACTCTGCAAAGGAGAAAGTGAAAGTATTGGCTTCTATGAGTCATTTCCTTCTTGCCTGGTTAAAGCATATGACTTACAGTACTGTAAGGCATGTGATATGTAGGGGGGCTGCCTAAATTGTTGTCATTCCACCTTACTTTGCATTAAGGTAGAAAAACAACATGAAGTCATAATAGAAAAGTGAAGTGAGCACTTTACAGTGGTCATTCTGCATAGCACTGGGGCAATGTGAAGTGAGCACTTTGTGTTCACTTCGCCGGTGGAATTTAATTTTGCTGCATCTCTACTTGAATACATTCAGGTGCATCCAATCTGGACCCAGTGCCTTATCTACTTTCAGGGCTACAAACTCTTTTCTTACTCTTTCTACTATTATTTCCACCTGTCCCATTTCTGGGATCTCTTTGCAGCTGCTTTTATGCCATTTTGTGGCACAGGCCTACTTTCCTCCACTGTGAATACTGAGCAGAAGTAGTATGGCTGCTTTCTGCTCATCATACTCTAGTAACCTCCTTCTTCTACTCTTTTTCCCCATCCTTGACCCCCTCTGAAGTACAACTGTGTTTGCTTTTGCATTTCTGATCACCTTCTTGCCCTCATTAGTCTTTACCTGAAATATTCACTATCATAACAAATACCATAGGAGGAGGTGCAATGCATTCATCATTTGCCATAGTGGGCAGAGCTATGGACAGAGCTATGATTTATTGCTCATGGTGCTGTTTTTACCTGATGAAAGTATTATAAATGAGACACTTTAAAATTCTGTTGAATTTTTTTTTTCAGATACATAGTAAATCAATGTTAAGGAAATAGGAAATGCCCATGGAATAGGGAACCAGTTTGAATTCACCCCCCCCCACCACCACACCACCACACCACTGTGAGTTCTTCGGATCAGCCTGCATCATCCAAGTCAAATTCTTAAATGTCCAGGCTACACTGGATCAGAATCAGAGATGCCCACTAAGACATTGCCTAATGCTGATGTGGACTGGCCTACATTCAGATCCAAACTGCCAGCTAGGCTGGCTGATGGTCTGGCCTTGATCTTCGGTACAAATTCCCAGAGATCTGGGTTGCAGTCTAAACTAGATCTGATCTGGACCATCCAAAGTCTATGTTTCTTAGTGTTGCATAGGCTGTTGAGCATGCTGGAGATCAGTTAATAAGTAGAATATATAATGCTGTCTAAGGGACAAAGAATTAGAGAAGCAATGAAAAACTCAAACTACCTTGCCAATGCACAGCTAGAATAAAATACTCGTTTCTAAGAATGACAGATTTGGCTGTATATAATATGTTCAATCCAGATGCAGTGACTGATAACAAGATAATAGCTTTCAAACTACTCAAGTGAGGTGGTGCTGCTGAACTGGATCTGTTCAGACATGTGGAGCTCCACTGTTTCAGGCTGAATTTCCATCTAAAGTCTGTTCAAAAATCATTTTTAAGTACTGAATATTCCTGCTTATGCTAGGTGGATAAGTCAGCAAGCATGGCAGAGAAGCTGTTCCCATAAATCAACTGGGTGTGGAGTTCCAGCACAGGGGCCTGCTAGCTCCCTTAGAGTGGATGGCACATGAGGCTGTCCCACCACAGCAATGCACACGATTGGGAACATGAAGCCAAAGGCACTTATGAAACCTACCCTAATGTCTATACAAAAACCACACACTTAGTTCAAAGCTGAAGTCCATTTGTCCAACAACTGGATTGAGACTGCATTTGCTGATATTTCTTCTCGATGTGCTGCAATAGAATTTCATATGAAGAACGCGGAGAAAGCCATTGAACAAAATGAGATGGAGATAAAAACTGTAACCTCAAGGACCCTTACTCTAGAAGGGGTTGTGTATGTAGCCCTACATTAGCAGCTGGCTCAAGCTGCTAGACTCAAACGCATATAGAACAATATGCTAAAATGAAATTTACAATTAATTGGCCTGTCTGGCACTATTCCAAACTCTGAGCTAAAAGAGACTGCTCAAAATGTTCTGCTGCAGTCTTTGCTATAAAGCCTCCTTTGATCTTGGAATCAGTTTCTCACCCTAATGCTAGCCGAAACTTGAAAGAAGAGGAGACTGTAAATTATGAGTATGCAATGGAAAACTCTACCATGTTACCATCAGAAGCCAGGTACATTATAATGTGGCAGGCATTTACTGAAAGGCAGAAGTTGCTTCAGACTACAAAACAGACAAAAACATTTTCTTTACAAAGGGAATAGGTTTCATACCGTATATCCAGACTTCTGTATACAGACCTAACATAGTCACAGGGGATTCCTCTCTGTTCAATTGGAATTTAAGGCACCCAGGGGACCAGCCACTGCTTACTCCTGCTAGGCTAAAAGTGGCTTTTTAATGGAAAATGAGGTTTTTTGAGTACTAAGTATAGCAAGAGGTTTTTTTTGAGGAAATTGTTAAGATTCAAGAGGATGTTATTTCTGAATTTGAAGACAAGGAGGCAAAAGTGACAGAATATCAACCTATTCAAATGACTTGAATTTAGTTTATATGAAGATCAAGGCCCAGATATTCAAAAGGGTTGCACCCCGGTGCGATATTCAAAAGGTAAAAGTGAGAGGCACAAATTCCAATGCACCGGAGCACATCAGTAATGTATGCAGGCATAGGTGGGGGGGCGTGCCCATGCATACCCTGCCCATCCCGATATTCAGCCCGTGATGTGCAGAGCCATGCATGCACAACCCCTACCTGGGCCAGCACAAAGTTGATCCCCCCAAAAAAGGAACAGCTGATGGCACCCCACAGGAATGAGCTGCCCGCGTACCCAGGAAACACTTAACCGGCAGCTGCCAGCGTGGGTGGCCACCCAGCTCCCTCTGCACCTGGCGGTATCCCCGCATACCCATCACGGCATTAGTTAATAAAAAGGATTCTTTCCAATATCCCGGTGGTCTAGTGGACCGCTGTCTGCCTGATCACAGGCATTTGTATAAATAAATAATAATTATGTCCGATATCCCTGGTGGTCAGTGGACTGCTGTCTGCCTGATCCACGGGCATCTGTATAAAATAAAGAATAGATCCTTCCAATTCTCAGGGTTCAGTGGGCACTGTTTGCCTATCACAGAGCATTGTATAAAACTCACTAATTCTGGTGGTCTCGCGACCCCTCCCCACCCACCTACTCGAGTCCCATCGCCTCGCCCCGGTCAGCCGGCGGTGGCAGCACCCACCCGCCGCCACTCGCCGCCCGCCAACTGACACTGTTGTAGCTGAATGCCCATTGGTCCACAGCATGAGCCACTGGGCGCAGCCTGTATTGATTGATACATTCCAGATATGTGAATGATCTGCCCACATATCTGAATGGAGTGGTGGCGGCGCGCGATGCCCGGCTGGCTCACGCCAGACCAATGTGGGCGTACAGCCCCACCGATGGTGTCAGGTGGGGTGGCGGGCGGCAGGTGGGTGGTGCGCGCCCACTGGCTAACTGGGGAGCGGGCGATGGGGGGTCAGTGGCAGGGAGGGGACACCATCAGACCACCAGGGATATTGAATTATTAATTTTTTTATACAGATGCCCATGATCGGGCAAACAGTGGTCCACTGGACCACCAGGGATATTGAACTGAATTATTAATTATTTATACAAATGCCCGTGATCGGGCAGACAGCGGTCCACTGGACCACCAGGGATATTGGACAGAGGTCTGTTTTTTAATACAAATGCCCGCAGTCGGGCTGTGGAGCACATTGCCGACTGCAGGGGGCATCAGTCCCCAACGGCTGCTGCCTGGCAGGGCACCAGGCACAAGTTGTCGGGGATCGGCGCACCTGCATGCAAATGGGGCCATAATGACATGCAAATGGCCCCATGTGCACCTTGCATACATTAGGGCCTCATTTGCATGTTAACTTTTGAATATCGCAGTTGCT
The DNA here is from genome assembly GCA_016271365.2 of Neoceratodus forsteri. Taxonomy (NCBI): domain Eukaryota; kingdom Metazoa; phylum Chordata; order Ceratodontiformes; family Ceratodontidae; genus Neoceratodus; species Neoceratodus forsteri. Next base: position 1,065,942,590 of record CM057449.1, on the reverse strand, counting down.
GTGTATGGTGCAATGGAACTTGCGCTAGCGTATCCCCATGCTCTACTCTGGCCACTTGCTCTGGTGCAGTGCCACTGTGTCATGCACACTGTGGGTGGCCATGGTGCGATATTCAATGCTGCTGAGCTATGGTGCAGCTCAGTTGAATATCGCCCAGTCCACACCCCTGTGCAGCCAAGCTGAGCTGCGCCCAGGCTTGCGCCACAGTCTGGTGCAGTTTGAATATCTGGGCCCGAGTGTTTTCTTCAGATTCTAACTGTAATGTATTTTCTATCCTTTCTCTATTCTATTTTTTCTTATGATTAAATATAAATATTTTTGAACTATATTGGGGTTGTAATGTTTGGAGTTTGGAGAACAGAATAATTTAACAATTTTTCTTACCGAGGGAAGTTTAAAGCTTGAAGCACAGACATGATAGTTACTTTTAACTTTACGGAGCTCTACTATTGTTATGTATAATGTATTATTTTTAACACCCTCCCCCAAAGTTATAAAAATCATCTGTGCTGTATTTTATAAGTTGTCATCATTTCATGTTGTACAGAAAGTTTTCTAAATTATCTGCTTATTGTAATTGTAAATGCGCTTTTATCTCTATAATTAAAAAGACAGTTTCAACAACAACTACTCAGATGGGACTGCTTTCTATACTGGCTATTATTGCTGTGAGTCATGTCAGATGCACTTGAGAGGTCTCCACTAATAGCAAAGATTACAGGAATACTAATGAAGCAGGCTGCACATCAGTAAACCTACTAGGGAATATCCTCAAAGGCATTCCAAATGACATTCAGGATCAGAAACATAGAAATCATAAAACACTTAAAATGGAAAAATAAAAAAGTACCATTGTCAAACATTTACCATATCAATTCTGAATCACTGATCAAAGTCTTTCTTAGGATAGCACAGGACTGTGACAGCAATCCTAAATTAGAGTCACAGCAGTAGAACAGCATTAATTTGTCATTTTTTCAATATGAGCCCATGTTTCCACTGTATTACCTGAACTAGCTCAGATCGGAGTGTGCTAGCACACAGAAAACATGAGTTCAAGTTGTTTATTTGACTCCTGTCTCTGGGATGGAAGAATATTAGGAATGCTAGAGTCACTGCTCTCAGACTATGGGGAAAAGTAATGACTGCACCACAGTACCATGCAGAGATCTCATGTGTAACTGCACAATAGGGTGGCTGTCACCCTGGGTGAATACCAAAGAAGGAGGTTAGATAGATTAAAGTAAACAGATAGTGGGAAGGACACACAGCAGAATGAAACCCATTTGACTGTTCAATTTCATTGATGCACTAGCAGCTCTTAATTTACACACACACACACACACACACACCTGCAAACACATTGGGTCCTGGTGTGGAAGGAAGCTTTCCATGGTGTAGGGTGAATCTGGAATAGTGTTGTAAGTGGAAGCTTCATTCTATGACAAGATTCACTGTGGAAGGAAGCTGCCTCTTACAATAATTCCTGATTCAGTGAAGGAAGCTGGCCATGCTCTATGGTGGATCTGGCATTGTATTGTAAAGGACAGTAATAGCTGAAAGGTGACCTGGAAAAAAGTCAGAGGAGGGATTAAGTAAATCACTAGCCCCCATGAATAATAAGAATAAAAAAATATGATTCACAGCTGCACCAATTGTGTAGTGGTAGCACATCCAACTGGCATCAGAGACAAAAGGATTCATGTCCAAGTAGCCATGCTGGGTTGGTCGTCTGCAACAGCTGGAGCAGTGCACGAGTTTCTATTTTATTTTTACTTTATTTCACTTATTTTTGGTATATTTTACATTTTTTGCTCATTTTTTGTTGTTATTGGGTAGCAGTAGGGTTCAGGAGTAGTCAAGGAGTCAAGTGAGCTAGTTAGTCTCATTGCATCCCCGGGTTAGAGAGAAGGAGGGGTTGTGAACTGCCACAGTTCAATCGCCAAAATTTGCCATTGCAAACTGCCATTGCAGCCGTGTTATACCAGTTGCTTTTTCACCACTGTATATCAGTTTTTGCCTCATTAACCTGTTCAGCCCTTTTATTCCTATCTGTGCCTTGTTTTGCATTTGATGCTGGTGTGTCTGTGAACTACAGATTACGGAGGTCCAAGGAAGCTGCAGAAATTTGATTGTGCCACTTCTTCAACTGTTGTAGGGAAATCTGTTGTTTGCTTAAGGGTCATTTGATGAACTGAATTATCAGAATTCTGGCCTGCTGTTTCTTGTCTAAGTCCACCTGAAGGACTTGTGGACTTATGCTGTCTGGTTTGGAGCTGGACTTCTCACACTGATGGTGGTTGCCCATTCCCAGTCCTCTAGGAGAAGTTTTGCAGTGCTGAATGGTGGATTGTTGCCCCAAACTCCTAAATGAGTACCTGGTGTTGCTTGCCAGAGGGCTGGCATATCTCCAGTATATCTGCCAGAGGTTTGCTGGGTTTGGGCACCACTACATGTGATGGGTCATCGCAAGCCCCTTATTTGGCAGAAGTCCTGTGTGGTCCTGCAGCCACTGCAACAAGAATTTGATGTTTGCCTTTTATGAACTCTGGCAACATTTGACTAACTTCTTCTGGAATTAATATATCTGCTCCATTGTTTGCTTTATTTTTATGTTTTGTGTGTTCAGTGGTTGTGTGGGTAATACTGTTGATTGGGAAGGGGTTCATATGAGTTGATTGGGTGTGTGTATGTCAGGGGTATATGTGAGTGTACATTTTATTTTTATCTGCCTAGTGTTGGGTTATTTTTAGCTTGATTATTGCCTGCTTGCTGTCTGATGTATTTTAGCTACATTACGTGTTGACAGAGGGTTCAAGCAGTCAGATACTACTCTCCCACCAGGCTTAGAGACCGCCATCCTTTTAATTGGCCCTTTCTGCCTGCAGAGGTGTATTACCATTGTCATGCCTTAGGGATAGATCAGAGAAGAATGGGTAGGAGGAGAACTGGACCTGGTGGAATAGAGGAGAGTGGTGGGTGGATTTGGGTGATGGAGACAAGAAGACGCCCTGGGGTAAAATGGGTCCTGGAAAGGTGTCCTTCCCACCTATTTTGCATATCCAAGCGTTCCACTTCTTGTGGGTAGATGGCTTAGTCAGTCTTGCCTACTTATCCTACCTGAACGGTGTTAGGCGATGCCAGGTCCACTAAAAACAAGACAGCTCTTATTGCTGATATTGTTGGTTCAGCTGACTTGACTTGCATCACTGAGACCTGGTTGGATGAAAATGCTGGCCCTATTTTGGAAGCAGCAGTTCCTGTTGAGTACTTAGTGACACACTGCTCAAGGTAGGATAGTAGGGGTGGGGGTGTAGCCATTTGTTTTAAGTCAGAACTGGGCCTTGTGGAGGTCTCAGTGGGGGTGACTAAATCTTTTGAGTGCATTGTGGGGGCAGGTGTGGGTTGCAGAATACTTCTCATCTACTGTCCACCCAGAGGTGAGAAGGAGTTTTTGCATGAAGTTGTGGACTTCATCGTCGATTTGGTATTGGAGTCACCCAGATGGATAATTCTGGGGGACTTCAACTCCTGGGTTGATGATGAACTCTTACAATTTGTTCAGGACTTCCTCCAACTTATGACCATGTTGTGCCTTACACAGGTGGTTACCTCTGTCACCCACACTCAGGGTCACTCATTGGATTTGGTCTTTCTACCGGGGATGGAGACCTCTGACCTGGTGGTGGAACCAGTTGGATGGTTTGACCATCATACCATAAATTTCAGTTTCCTGGCTTCCCCTAATTGACCTGCCCCTTTGGAGATCATTTGGCATCATCCTTTAAGGGATTTTACCCTGATGGTCTTATGGTGGAGCTGAACCTATCAGATTTGTCGAGTACTAACAAGGATCCAGAGGAACTTGTACTTGCCTATAACAAGGTGGTGATGGCAGCTCTGGATTCCATAGCTCCTGCCCATGTTCACCCCCTCACTCTCTGCCCCAAGTCACCATGGTTTTATGGGACTATTAAGGAGCTAAGACAAGTGGGGTAAAGGTTGTAGCATCGCTGGTGGAATTCTGGCCTGGAAGATGACAAACTTAGATTAATGGTTCATTTTACAAACTATCAATCAGCAATCTCTCATAAGAAGGCAGAGTTCCTGTCCAGAGAGACTACTGTTGCACAGAATCGAACAGTTCAGCTCCTCCAGTCTGTTGACAGGCTGTAAAATCCAGCCTGTCTTCAGTCTTGGAGAGTATTTTCACAGGATAAGTGTCACGAGTTTGCTCAATCCTTTGCAGATAAGATTGCCACCATCAGGTTGGAGATTCATTCAGCCCCCTCCAGTGGGCTTTGTGGAATTCAGCAGGAGGTCACAAGCACCCAGTTTGTCTGGTCCAATTTTGGTCAGCTGGAAATCATAGATGTTGTACAGATTATCAAGACTATGCACTCAACCTACTGTAGTTTGGACCCAGACACAACATGTCTTTTAGTGGGGTATGTTGAGGTCATCAGCCCAGTCCAGGCAGAGATTGGCCAGTGTTTGTTGGATACAGGAGTATTTCCTGCTCACTTGAAGGAGGCAATAGTAATACCCCTCCTTAAGAAGATGTCCCTTGACCTGGACTGTCTAGCTAACTACAGGCCGGCCTCTAACCTGCCCTTTGTGGGTAAGGTTATTGAGAAGGCAGTTGTGGTGCAACTGGAGGCCCACTTAACATCTGCAATGTCTATGAGCCTCTCCAGTCTGGTTTCAGGAAGAGGCATAGTACTGACATGGTGTTTATTTGGGTACTTAATGATCTCCGGACTGCGAGAGATTGAGGGAGCTATTCCATCCTGGTTCTGCTTGCCCTTTCCATAGCATTTGACACTGTGGACCATGATGTGTTGTTGGTGCACCTGCTTTCAATCTGTGGGCTGTCTGGAACAGTCCTCAGATGGTTTTGATCTTTCTTCACAGCTAGGACTGAGATAGTGGTGTCCAGGTGATATTCTTTGTCCCCTCCCTCCCTGTCCTGTGAGGTTCCACAGGGCTCCATACTTTCACCCATGCTGTTCACAGTGTACATGCTGCTGTTTGAAAACATTATAAGGCAGTATGGACTGAGTTTCCACTGTTATGCAGATGATACTCAGCTCTACATGTCCCTTGTGCCTGAACAGGCTGGAGCCATCTCAATACTTAACAGCTGCCTCTCCAAGATCCAGGACTAGATGAGAGCCAGTTGGCTGAAGCTGAATCCTGATAAAACTGAGGTTTTGGTGGTGGCTCCAGGTCACTGGGGTTCAGGATTGGTAACTGGTCAACTGTTTGGGTTTTGCCTCAATGGGTTTCAGCTAACTGCCTTGGATTGGGTGTGGAACTTTGGCATTGTTTTCGACAGCAGCCTGACTTTAAAATCTCAGGTGTCTGCTTTTGTGAAAATCTCATTTTACCACCTTAGGAACATCACTTAGGTTAAAGTCCTAGTCCCACCTGATGACCCTCCAGTATTGGTCCATGCCTTTGTGACCTCCCACCTTGCCTACTGCAATGCCCTCTACCTAGGGCTACTAGGGGTGGATATCCATTGAGTGCAGCTAGTCCAGAATTCTGTAGCCAGATTGTTGACTGATTTACCTTGATCTTGCCGCATCACACCAGTGCTCCACAGCCTGCACTGGCTACCATTTTATAGGTGGATCATCTTCAAGATCAGATTACTGACCTACAAAGCCCTACACATTCAGGGACTGGGCTATCTGCAAGATCTTCTTAGCCCCTACCACCCTTCCAGTCCCTCCGCTCCTCCAATTAGGAATTGCTAGAGCTTCCCAGGGTTCATCGTAAGACCTCTTGTGCTCGTTCTTTTGCCTTTGCAGCTCCTACCCTATGGAACTATCTACCTCATCAGGTAAGAGAGTGCCTGACTGTCGAGAGCTTCAAATCAGCTCTTAAGAGTCATCCTTTTAGTTTGGCTTTTTCAGAGTTTAACTAATATGTTTGCATGTTGTGTTAATGATTAATTTTGCTGGTGTTTTATATATCCTGTTTATTATATTTTATTGTGCAAGTGCTTTGATCAGTTATGGAATTGCTCTTTTAAAAATAAATATTGATTGATTGATTAATTGTTGAAGTACCTATCCCACTATGAGTCTGACTAGGGCCATCATAGAAGTGAAGTGCATGACTGCTGCAAATGAAGGCCACTGGAAACCCAGAATTTATGTACTCCCCATTGACTAACAATGGCAAGGCACAGATTATTCTTCTGGCTAGAGGAACAGTTCTTCAGCAGTGGATCTGGCTGTGTGGGCAGTGAAAAAGATGAAAAACAATAAAAAGATGAGTCACATACCTATCTAAACAAAATTCTTAATGTAATTATCAAAGTGAATAGGACCAAGTTAAAAAAAAGAACTGATCAATTTCTTATGTTTCACATTGTGTCCCTATCCATTATGTACAAGTAAGAAAAGATTCATCACCAGTAACCAAACCTCTCAACCTTTTATCACCCAAATGTCAGAGTAGCCTGTGGGAAAGGGTGCAAACATGTGGGTCAATGAAAACAGAGGTCAGAACTGAGTGCAAATAAGTGCTTACATGTCCATAAAGCATTGTGTTGTGTGAGCTACAGGGATTTTTATGAATTTTGACTTTAAAACATCTCAGTGCACAATACAGGGTATCACCACCTCCATGGGGTGCTCTGGGTTTCTGAGGAGTAAAATGAAGGATGTTACTTGTATTGAATGGCATTGTGATAAATGCGTACTAATAAATATTTTGTAGGAACAGACAGTCTCTTGAATAGGAACACAATTAGTACAGATATTGTATAGTTAGAATTTTTTTTTTTAAACTTTCAATCTTTATTTTTTCCAAAATATAACTTAGAACATATAAATAAAACTTCAATCCTATTATTTACAAAAAGAAAAAGGTGTTACAAAAAATGGATGCATTTGCAATTTATATTGTGTCTGACTACATCAATTGCCTAGACCAGTGATAAAATATATATTTATTGCAGTATTAAAATCCTATTTCCTTTGAGAAAGACACAGTTCATGGTACAAAGTCAGTTTGTAGAGGTGTAGTATATATTACCCATCTTCTCCAAAAATTCTCAAAGCTGGATTGAGATTTATTTAATAAAGCTGCAATCTTCTCCATTTTATAGATGTGTATCATTATTTGAAGCCATTGATCCAATGTGGGAGGCAAAGGGGACATCCATCATTTAGTTATAGCTTTTTTCACTGCAAGGATAGCCAGATTAATACATTTCTGTGTCAACACATCTCTACAGTCCTGCGGATACTCCCCAAAGCAAAAGAAATGTGGGTCAATAATTATGTTGGGTGAAATTATTTGTTGTAGGGCTTCTTGGAATCTGGCTAAAAAAGGTTGAAGAACCTTACAAGTCCAAAATATGTGGCCCAGTGTAGCAGAGGCATAGCCCCAGTGCCACCAACATTCCGCCTCACTAGAAGAGTTATACTTCTGAATGACTGCAGGGGCTCTAAAATATCTTAAGGACATTTTCCAGGCAAACTCCTTCCAGTGTCCAGAACTAACGCCCTTCTGCATTGTTTCTAAGTGTCTTTCCCACTGTGGAGGTGGCACTTCCAGCCCCAGGTCCCTTTGCCATGCCAATCTGATATTATTTAATGAATTTTCTTCCAAGGACCTTAGGCCCTTATAAAGAACTGAGATCACATGGAGGGGCACTGGTCTATTATCTATTGCCCCAATAAAAAGTTCCAAAAATTTGGGGAGGGGAGAGTCTCTCTATTTCACTGCCCCAAAAGTTTTAAGATAATCCCTAGTCTGAAAATATCTAAACCTGTCCACATAACAGTTAGAAAATGTTATTGATGATGCTGTTGAATGCTACATTTCTCCTGCTTACCGTCCCCCCCCCCAAATGAAGTAATTACTTCGCCCTAGGATTTGGAGATTAATCTGTCTCCTCCCCTATAGAAGATTGGACCTTGATCCCAAACATCAAAACAAAGCATAGAGGGGGTAAAGATCATTACCCCTTTCAGATTCCCCTTCATAACAGGTTTGAGTCCCTAGTTAATTCTGTACCTCAGGCTGGTGACTCTGATACATTAAAATCTATCAGTTTACAGGATTCTGTTAAACCAATAAAATCTGCCCTTAAGGTGGACATGAAACCCAAATTAACTTCTGTGACCAACATATTACTCGATTCCAGATCTCCCGACACACCTAGTCCAGTACGCTCCTGTATATCTAGTACCGAACCTACTTCTTCTCCCTTAAACAAAAATCAACACCAGGAACAGATATTTATTTTGGGTGATTCAATAATAAAACACATAGACAGGGCAATCTGTAATCCAGATAAGGCCAACCACACCTGTTCCAACTTTAGGGGACCAAAACTTCAGATATTATTGCTATGATTCCTAACATCATACACAATCCAGGACCAAACCCACTAGTTGTTGTCCATGCTGGTACAAATAACATACAAAGTACCAGTTTTAATAATATGAAACATGATTATATTGCTCTTAACAACGTGTTTACTGAAAAAGAGTGTACAGTCTGCTTCTCAGAAATATTGCCAGTTCCTAGAGCTTCCCAGTTTGTAACCTCAAAAATGAAAAAAAGTTAATGAATAGCTGAGAAAATTGTGTATTTCACAAAATATTCCTTGTATTGCCCACTGGTAGAATTTATTGACAAACCAGCTTGGTATAGCTGGGATGGATTGCACCTCAGCAGAAGAGATAGTTCTATGCTGGGGAAATCTATACTAAACATAATTAAAAACCATTTAAACTAAATATAAAGGGGAGAATGGGACTGCATCCATGTCTCTTGCTTACCACAAAAGTGTATCTGTAAGATTTTGTAATATTTTGTCTTTGAATGCTCGTTCACTAAACCTCTGTAAATTAATGGAATTAGAAGCAAAAAGTAAACTTCTTAACATAGGCATTATAGAAACATAGACTTTGACAGCAGATAAGGACCACTTAGCCCAACCAGTCTGCCCATTTCCCTACCTACTGGATAAGCTGCAGATTCTAGTTAACCAACAGCCTACTTCCTGCAACCCCCCACCATAATTGCCTTATGTCTGTCCCATGCATGTTTGAATTCCCCCACTGTTTTAGACCCGATGACTTCCTCAGGAAGGTGGTTCCATGTATCCACCACTCTCTCTGTGAAATAACATTTCCTCACATTAACCTTGAGCTGTCCCCCTCTATCTCTAAATTGTGCCCTCTTGTTCTTACACATCTCTTTTTCTGAAAGATGCTACCCTCCTGGAATTTGATTCCCTTGAGGTACTTAAAAGTTTCTATCATGTCCCCTCGTCCCTCCTTTCATCAAGAGTATACATATTAAGCTCTCTCAGTCTCTCTTCATATGGTTTCTGCTGCAGACCCTGCACCATTTTAGTTGCCCTCCTCTGGACTGATTCCATCCTGTCTACATTCTTGAGTAGATGAGGTCTCCAAAACTGCACACAATACTCCAGATGGGGTCTCACCAACTGCTTGTATAGAGGGATAACCACTTTCCTTTTTCTACTTGTGATGCCCCTTCCTATGCATCCCAGTATCCCCCTGGCTCTCCTTACCGACTTCTCACATTGCTTACCCACCTTTAGGTCATCTGATATGACTACCCCCAGGTCCCTTTCCATTTTTGTTGTTGTTAGTACCTCCCCTGCTATTGTGTACTCTTCTCCTAGGTTTTTGTTTCCCAGGTGCATTGTTTTGCACTTCTTTGCATTGAATCTAAGTTGCCATATGTCTGACCATTCCTCCAACCTTGCCAAGTCCCTTCTCCTTTTTTCTACCCTCTCTTGTGTATCAACTCTGTTACAGATCTTTGTGTCATCTGCAAAGAGGCATACCTTTCCCTCTAGACCCTCTGCAATGTCACCTATAAAGATGTTAAAGAGGACTGGACCCAGTACTGAGCCCTGAGGTACTCCACTAGTAACCCCCCTATCTTCAGAATGTGTTCCATTCACTATTACCTTCTGTGTCCTGTTGTGCAGCCAGTTTGCTACACAGCATACCACCTTGGGATCCACTCCCAGGCTGGCTAACTTGATTATTAATCTTTTGTGCGGGACGGTGTCAAATGCCTTGCTAAAGTCTAGGTAGGCCATATCCACAGCCCCTCCCTGGTCTATTACTTTGGTCACCCAGTCAAAGAAATCAATTAGATTTGTCTGACATGACCTTCCTGCTGTAAATCCATGCTGCTTTGGGTCCTGTGCCCCGCTGGCCTCTAGGTACTCAACAATTCTTTCTTTCAAAAGTGATTCCATCATTTTCCCTACCACTGAGCTCAAACTTACAGGTCTGTAGTTTCCTGCTTCTGCCTTGCTCCCACTTTTGTGAAGGGGAATCACATCTGCCCTCCTCCAGTCCTCAGGTACCATCCCATCCTGGCATGATTTGTTAAAAAGCATGATCAGTGGTGTCACTAGGTCCTCCATTAGTTCTTTTAGGATTCTGGGGTGAATCCAGTCAGACCCCACTGCTTTGTCCACCTTGAGTTTTAGGAGTTCTTTCAGGACTCTTTCTTCTGTGAATGGACTGGTGTCAACCCCCCTACTAGAGTGCTTCTAATGTCTGGTTTAGGTAACTCCTCCTCATCTTCTTTTGTTAATACTGAGCAAAAGTATTCATTCAGTATCTTTGCCTTTTCACTGTCTTCCTCTGCCCACCTCCCCTCTCCTTTATTAATCTTCACTATCCCTCCCTTAACCTTTCTATGCTCCCTAATGTACCTATAAAATGTTTTAGCCTCGTTCTTAACTGAGTTGGCTAATTTTTCCTCAGTTTGGGCCTTTTGTTATTCTGAATGCCTTCCCCACTTCTTTCTGCTTTAATTGATACAGTTCCCTGTCGTGCTTCTTCTGTGATTCCTTATACTTTTTGAATGCAGCCTTTTTCTCCTTAACCTTCCCTGCCACCTTTTTTGAGAACCATAGTGTTTTTTTACTCTGCTTTGTTTTCTTTGTTTGTTTCACACAAAGGCTTGTTGCCTCTATGATGGCAGTTTTGATTTTTCTCCATTGTTCTTCCACCCCCTCCTTTTTGGCCATTTGCTAGTGCATTATTCAGGTAGTCACCCATTTTGCCAAAGTCAGCCCTTCTAAAGTCCAGTATCCTTGTTTTTGCATGGCTTATCTCCATGGTTGTGCTCATTGAAGCACACTGTGCAGTGGTCGCTTGTTCCCAGATGTCTACTGACTTCTAAAATGTGATCCTCTCTTCATTTGAGGTACCAGGTCTAGTATTACTCCCTCCCAGTGGGTTCCAACACTAGCTGTCTAAGCCCTGCCCCTGCAGGGCATCGAATGACCCTGCTCTTGGATGTGGCTGCAGCACATGTCATCCATAACATCTGGCATATTCAGGTCCCCATCAACAGTACCTCCTTTTTCAGCCATTTTGGGAATGTCTCTATCATTTTCTTGTCCATTTCCTCCCTTGAGATGGGGGTCTGTTATACGACCCTGTTGCAGATGTGATGCCTTTCCCTGTCTCCAAGGTGACCAAGAGTGCCTCTTGTCCTCCCCCTTTACTTTTTAGTTCTGTAGCTTTGATCCCTTCCCTTATGTATAGAGCTACTCCACCTCCTCTTTTACCTTCCCTGTCCCTTCTGTAGATTGTGTACCCTAGTATGTTGACATCCCAGTCATGGTTCTCTGTGTACCATGTTTCTGTGACTGCCACAATATCCAATTGTTCATCTTCCATCAGGGCTACTGCTCAGGAAGCTTATTTCCCAGACTATGGGCATTTGTACTCTTTGCCTTCCATTTAATGTTGGCTTTACCATTTTTCCCCCAGCCCTGCTCTTATTGCCCTTGTTTATTTTTCCATTTACCCCTGTCCTGCCCTGTGTTGAGCTCTGTACCTCAGTGTTTACTTTAATACCTGACATGTTTTGTAGGGGGAGGTTTGAAATTTCCTGCTTCTTATCAGCACCTCCCCCCTTGGTTAGTTTAAAAGCTTGTCAAGGAAGTATTTAAACCTGTCACCTATGAGCTTGGTTCTCTTCACAGACAGATTCAGACCATCATGCCAGTATAGACCTTTATCTCTCCAGGTTGACCCCCAGTCCTCAATGAAGCCAAAGCCCTGTGCTCTGCACCAGTTTTGCAAACATTCATTAAACTGCATGGTGTGCAGTACCCTAGCCTCACCCCTGCCATGGACTGGTAGCACCTCTGAGAAGGTTACCATGCTTGCTACCCATCTGAAGCCCCTCCCCAACTCCACAAATTCATTCTGCACTGCACTGATCCCATGCCTAGCTAGGTCATTTGTCCCAAGGTAGACAATGATATCTAGTTCCCTCTCCTGTCATCCTGCTTCTGCAATCCTGAGGATTTGCTTACTGTCCCTCCAAGGCAAGGCACCAAGCAGGCATCTTACTTCCTTCTCCTCTCCCTTCTCCAGTTCCCCCCTAACAATTTAGTCCCCTATCAGAAGCTGTTTCCTTCCCCTGTGGAATCCCTTGCCACCCTTTTGTGGGTCTCCCTTGTGGATGTCCTCAGCATTTTTCTGAGTTTTCACTGAAGGTGCCATCATAGAGGAACCTTGCTCTACCATAATGGCATATGATTTGTGTAGAGGTACAACTATGGGGCTTCACCTCTGGTCCACCACCCGTACCCTCCCAGAACCCACTGTGGTCCAACTGCTCTTCATACTTGGCAACCTCTGAGGCAGTGGTTGTGGCAGTGGTGCTCTTTGCATGGGGAGGACTCCTTAGTCCTTGCTAGTTCAGCCTGGAGGTGGGCAACCTCCTCCCTCAGAGATGACAGTTGCCTGCAAATAGGATGGCAATGCAGTTTCCAGAATGTCTCCCAGAAAACTGCTGCCCCACAGCCAGTACCTTGCACCACTCCCCACATGTCCCTCTCCCTTATAATATACAATATGTAATATATATATATATATATATATATATATATATATATATATATATATATATTATTATTATTTGTGGTGTGTACCTACACTTTATGCACTGTGCTGGTTTATTAAGAATATGACAGTTCTGCCCCAAGACCTGTTGAGGAAGTGATGTCAGAACTTTGGCTATAAAGGAACTGCCACGCCTGGGGGGTGGGGTGTGGGGAAGGGTGGGTGGGTAGCCCACAGCCACAGGTGACTGTTAGAAACAATCAAATACACAACTGCTCCACTACACTGGTGAGTACTGCCCTTTATAGTAATTCAACTAACACCACAATTTACTAGACCACTGCTCCTACACAAACCTCTCTACTGAGTCCAGGGATAAAAATGAACTCACTCCTCAGCCAGCAGGACACTTTTAAAATGCTGCAAAAATATCCTTCCAAATCATAGGTCTCAATTGCAGGAATCAAGCAAATTCAGTTGTATCTCACTCCCTCTGGTTATAAAATGACTACACTTTTAATGGAATCCTGCAATTCTCTGCTTAATGCCAATAAGGAAAAAAAATGAAACTTTTTGTAGAAAGTGTAGCTCCCCTTCTTAACAAGTCCCCAACAATATTATGCCTTACCAGGTTTCCAGGTCCTTAACAGAGTTATAGTTTGTTCTTTGCAGTGTAGCACAGTTCTCAGCTTCCAACAGACAAATCAAAGTCAGTCTGTCTGGCTTCTAACTGTGAAGGATGCCTAAGACAGCACAGTGATGAAATCCTACCCAGAGCCAATTGATTGACTTGTGACACCTTTGATGTAAGCAGGCCTTTCAATGTAGGCACTCTGCTATGTCTGATTCCAATACACAAAACCTTTCAGTGAAACCAGGAATAAAAACTTAACTTCTCAGACAGCAGGACACTTTTAAAATGTTGCAAAAATATCCTTCCAAATCCTAGGTCTCAACCCCAGGAATCAAGCAAATTTTTATTTTTATTTATTTGCTTTTGGTAACCGGGTGTGGATTAAATCAGAATGCCTATTTTCAGGCACGGCCCAGGACAGAACAGTTTGAAAAATACATAAGTGTACATGTGATTCAGCACATGTGGTAATAGAGCACAAACAAAGTACACAGGTTTACAAGTGATGCAGCTACAGTACAGTTTGTACCTGTAAATGCAACTCAAAAACAATGTGAGAAAACAGGCATTGCAAGTGATAGCATACATAAAACAAAGCAATACAAAACAATTTAAGTGCCAGGTTGTGGTTGATGAAGAATGAAGAGAAGAAGGAAGAGTGGTTGGAAGAAGGAGGGAGTGTAAGAGAGGTAGGAAGGAGGTGTCAGAGGAGTGGATTAACTTGGAAGAGGGCAGAGAATGGATGGTCTAAGGTGGATTAAAGCAGGTGCAGGGGCTGATAGCCCACAGATGTTCACTGTGAAGTTTCTTGAAACTGGCATGGGAGGTCGCTTGACAAATTGTGTGAGTTAAGGAGTTCCAGTATTTTGGAGCCGTGTAAGAGAAAGCATGTGCACCCATGTTAGTTCCTCATCTAGGGATGTGAAGAAGTGCTTGGCCTGTAGATCGCAATCCATAGGAGAGAGGTTGTGAGTGCAGCAGGGAGGTAAGGGATAGGGGGAGGCCTGATCTGGTGATGCAGTCAATAAGAGCGCCAAAAGTCTGGAGTTGGTGGGTAGAGGGGCAAGGTCATTGAAGGTCAACATAGAGCTGGCAATGGTGTTTGTAACGTGGGGATGCAGAGGCATTGCAGCAGATGCTATTATAGGTGGTGTCACATTTATGGAGGGAGGATTTGGAGGCTGATTGGAAGGTGACTGAACCATAGGCCAGGGCTGGGAGCAGGAAACCTTGTGCCACAGCTTGACTGGCTGAGGGGGTAAGGGCATAGCTAGTTCTGTAGGCACTTCCTAGTGTGGCATTCACAGACTTGCAGATGGTTGCTATGTGCAGGTCAAAGTCTAGAGATTCATCAAGTGTAACACCCAGATATTTGAAGGATCTAGTGCTGTCCAGAGGGGAGCCATCAGCACACAGGATTTTTAGGGCATGATGATTCATCTTAAGCCTGGCAGGCGAGCCAAAGAGCAAGGAGTATGTCTTACTAGTGTTGAGAACAAGTTTGTTCTCAGTTAGCCAGGACTGAATATTAGTGAAGTCTGAAGCAAGAGGGTGGTTTATGTCAGCGGCATTTCTAGCACTGTGGTAAATAACTAGGTCATCAACGTAGAGAAGAGACAAGCAGTTTGGTACAAGGAGCGGTAAGTCATTAATGAAAATTGAGAAAAGCAAGGGGCCAAGTATGGAGCCTTGGGGCATTCCAACATGTATGGGGGAGAGATCTGATATGGCTGAGTTGAAAACTACAGCCTGTTTCCTGTCTGATAGATAGCTTTTGAACCAGGCTACTACATTAGAGGAGAAGCCTAGGGAGCGTAGTTTATCAAGAAGAAGGGTGTGGTTTACCAGGTCAAAAGCCTTGGTTAGATCAATGAAAACCACACCTGTCAGGAGGCCTGAGTCCATAGAGGCATAGATGTCATTTGTGAGTTTTAGGAGGGAGGTGGAGGTGCTGTGGCCTTTGTGGAAGCTGTGCTGGGAGCATAATAGAAGGTTGTACTTCTGAAGATATGCTATTGATTCGGTGGCCACTAGTTTTTCCAGGAATTTGATGATCATGGAGAGAATTGCTATGGGATGGTAGTTCTTAATTTCTTTAGGATCTCCTTTTTTGGGAATTTTGGTGACTTTAACTATTTTTCAGATATCAGGAACTGAGCCATGACATAGGGAAAGGTTGAACATTTTGGTTAGGGGAGAGGCAATGAGAGGGGCAGCAGCTTTCAGGAGCCCAGCTTCCAAACTATCAGACCCCGAGCTGGTACTGTCAGGAGCGGAGAGTAGCAGTTTTAGCACTTCTGCCCTTGTGATACTCCAGAACCTAAAGAGAGGGTGCTTGAGTAGAGGTTCATTATGGGGTGAGGCAGTACGTATAGTTGGGAAGAAGGTCAGGTAGCTGGTCAGATCTGAGAAGTGGTGATTGAAAAAGTTAGCTATGGTCACTGGATTATTTCAGTGCATGCCATTTAACAGCATATCACTTGTATGGGCCCTGGTATTTGCACCAAGGAGTGTTTTTATGGTAGACCAGAACTTTTTAGAGTTTCCAGCAGCCTTTGTTAGAAGGTCTCTGCAGAAGGTGCTTTTAGCTAGGTGAATATTTCTTTTACATGTGTTTCTCAGAGATCGATAGTGGTTATAATCATTTAGTAGCCCAGTGGTTTTGAAGCGTCGCCACAGTTTGTCCCTGGCCCTTAGTTGGGTAAGTAGATTTTTTGTTAGCCACTTAGTCTGTGTTCCATGAAACTGACGAGTGACACGGTGAGCATAGATGTCTTGAAGCAGGCCAAAGTGAACCAGGAAGTAGTCAAGTGCCACCTGGGCATTTGTAGAGGTGTAGATGGGGGTCCAGTCAATCAAGGAGAGATCATGAGTAAACTGTGTTAGGTTAAAATGGGCCAAATTGTGGAAGGTAATAAGTTTAGGAGGCAGAGATGGTTTATTTGTAGAGCGCCAGATGCAGTAGATTGGGGAGTGATCACTTATGGCATCTGCAATGTGCCTGCACATACTATGCTGTCAGGGCAATTTGTAAGGACCCAGTCAATAAGAGTACTTGTCCGAGGGGAAGTCATGACCCTTGTTGGGTCAGTGATTAGTTGATGAAGGTTGTTTCCTTGTATCATAGTATGTGAGGACTGGTTTGATTTACTAGTCCAGTTTAGATTGAAATCCCCCAATATAAGAACTTAATTTTGTCCGATAGTGCTATTTACTTGGGAGGAGAGTTCATCGAGACCCTTGCTACCACCAGTAGGAGGATTATAGGCACAGACGATGTGTAATTTCTTTGAGCCTAGTTGTAAAGTTGCATGGATAGCTTTGCATTGAGGTAGTTCCGGCAGCACCTTTTGGGATAGAAACAAATGAGGTTTATAGAAGATAGCTACGCCATCTCCAAGATTGATGATGGCCTATCTTGTCTAACGATATTGTCATTGGGTGATCAGTTGCATCTCACACCCTGTGGTTATAAAATGACTACACTTTTAATGGAATCCTGCAATTATCTGCTTAATGCCAATAAGGAAAAAAAAAATGAAACTTTTTGTAGAAAGTGTAGCTCCCCTTCTTAACAAGTCCCCAACAATATTATGCCTTACCAGGTGTCCAGGTTGTAAACGGAGTTATAGTTTGTTCTTTGCAGTGTAGCAAGGTTCGCAGCTTCCAACATACAAATCAAAAGTCTGTCTGATTATAAGTATAATAGAAACCTGGCAGGACTCAAACTCTGTATGGAATCAACACATTCTGGGTTATAAACTCTATCATAAAAACAGAGTTGATGAAAAAGAGGGAGGGATTTGTATCTAAGTAAGAGAAGATATCCTCTCCTATGAGATTCCATTTCAAAGTAATACTGAAAGTATTTGGGTAGCTGTACAATTCAAAGGTCTCTCACAAATTATTATTGGTAATTGCTATAACCCCCCCATCAGCTGACTCTTCTTATAGAGATGCACTACTCAAGGATATAATTTACTTTTCTGAGCAAAAATATGTTATTATCCTGGGTGAATTTAATATGCCATATATAGACTGGTCTACTAATTCGAGCAGCAGCAAATATGATCTTGATTTCCTGGCTATGTTATCTGAACAGGGGCTGTCACAACTTATTACTTCTCTTACTAGAGGAAACAATATCCTTCATCTCCTTATTTCTAATTTGAACCATAAATTAACTAATATTCAGAGTGTAGATCTCTTGGGTAATAGTGATCACTACTCAATTATGTTCAAACTACTAGTGGAACATCATAGTCTTAATAAGAAAACAACATACAGGAATTACGATGGAGCAGATTTCAAAATTATAATTAAGAAATTATACCATATCCAATGGAATAAAACCTTTCAAAAGCTCACAGCAAATGAGGCATGGATTAAATTAAAATACATAATTCACCACTTGGAAGTAATCTATGTACCCTTAAGAAAAAAATATAACAAAAAGGGTAGAATTTCTTTATGGTTAAACAAAACAATCAGATTGCAAATTAAAAAAAGGAAAAGTTGTTTACAAAACTCACAAATGGTTCTCCAACTGACAAAAGTATAATCTATATTAAATATAGAAATATTTTAAAGAATCTAAAAAACTTGATTAAAAAAGCCAAAATGAAATTAGAATTTAAGCTAACCACACTAAAGATAGCTATAAATCACTCTTTTCCTATCTAAATAGTAAAAAGGGAAACTCCAGAAAGATAAGTTCTCTTACCAACAATGGTATTACTATATTATCCGATACTGATATAGCCAATTATTTTAATGATTACTTCTGCTCGATTTTTTCTACCAAAGTACCTCCCCTACCTAAGATGACTCTTAGGACATGTTCTTTCTCTAGTTTACCCCATAAAACTATTGTGTCTGATATTATTCCCTTCCTGAAGTCTCTACATAAAAACACTAGCACAGGAAATGATGGAATCACTGCTGGATTTCTCATTGAATCAGCTGAAGTATTGTCCATTCCTTTAAATATAATATTTGATAAATCCTTGAAATCAGCTGACATTCCAGCTGACTGACTTATGGCATCCGTAACTCTTATACATAAGAAGGGAAATAGATCACTTGTCCAAAATTATCTCCCTGTTAGTCTTACTCCTATTATTTGCAAAGTTATGGAAAAGTTAATAAAATCCTTTCTAACAAAAGAAATGAAGAATCTAAACATAACTGATAGTTCCCAACATGGGTTTAGAACTGGACATTATTGTACTACAAACCTGTTAGCATTTTATAATAATATTAACCAGGGCCTTGATAATAAACATCAGATGGACGTTATCTTACTCGATTACAGCAAGCCTTTGACAAGGTTCCCCACAGAAATTTAATTATAAAAATGGAATCCTTAGGATTTTCCTCCTGTCTAATTAATTGGGTAAGTGCATGGCTAACAAACAGAATTCAAAGAGTCACTATAAATGGCAGTGTTTTAAATCTTGGTTCAGTTACCAGTGGGGTTCATCAGGGCTCAGTGCTTGGCCCCTTATAGTTTAATATTGACATAAGTGATACGCAAATAGGTTCTAAAAATTGGTTATCCAAATTTGCTGATGCTACAAAACTAGGCAGTATTGTTGATAACCCCCCAGGATTCTGACTCTCTTAAATTAGATCTCCAACACATTGAGAAATGGGCATTAGGCAATAAAATGGACTTCAACATTGAAAAGTGTGTGGTTTTGCATTCTGGGTTACATAACCCTCATATTAAATATTACATTAACAATATTTTAATCAAATCATCAACTAAAGAAAGGGATCTGGGCATTCTGGTTAATTCTAAACTGTCATCTTCTGATCATTGTCTAAAAATAGCTAATGTATTGGATAGTTTAATCAGACAAATTAAACGTTCCTTTGTTTCTAAAACAGAACAATGCCTAATACCCCTATATAGAACATGCATCAGACTGCTCATTGACTAAGGCTCTCCCCTTTGGTGCCCCCATTTAAAGGGCGATATAAATAGGCTTGAAAGGTTCAGAAACTGGCAACTAAAATGGTCCCAAGACTACAACATTCCCCTTATCAGATTAGACTTCAGAAAACTGGGCTAAATTCCTTAGAACGTAGAAGAATCAGAGGGGACCTACTTTTGGTTTTCAAACTGATGAAGGATCCAGAACTTATGAATAAGTGTGGACTAAATTTAACCACTAGGAGAACTGTCCCAAGATGTCATAATAGACAACTTATTGTTCCCAAAGTCAAAACCAACCAGCGATTACATTTCTTTGCAGTTAGAGCACCAAGATATTGGAAAAAACTTCCACAGGAACTAATCAATGTCAATAGTGTAGAAGCTTTTAAAAAGGGTCTTGATAATTGGTTAAATCAAAATTGCATGCCTTAATTTACCCACATCGTGTAGGGGAAAATCTAGATGGGCCTCTGCCTTCTTTTTTCCTATACAACCTAGTAAAACCTAATAAACCTAGTTTAGAGGTATGCAAATAACCAATTTTGAGAAAGAGTAAATCCATCGTACTGTGCACTGAAGTATACAGTGCAGGCCCTCCACCACCACCACTTTGGAACATTAACATTTCTTTCTGTCTGCATTCTCTTACATAGAGTGCATTGCCTAAATCCGCTTCTTTAAAATAATGTGGTTCTCCCTAGAAAATTCAGAGGTGATTAAAGAGAAGCATGCTACAGAAGTGCCACACAGCTCCCAAATGTTTAATAAATTCCAAATCTAGCGTAGTCTATCCTTCTTTAATTTACAAAGTTCAAATCAAATCACATACTGAAATCAAATCCTGGTTTATGAAAGAGGCAAGACAATGAACCACAATAGAATTGTTTTAGTGTATTTTTGAATAGTTGGGTGGAGTATTTTAGTTTTAGTATGTATTTATTAGGCCATTTTTGGATTTATGTAACATGCATACTGTATTTAATTGCATACTTTCATATGTCTTTGTATTTTGTATTGTGTACTATGTAAATCTTGTAACGTCGCACAAAGGACCTCACTGGAAATTATCTTGTCTCAGTTGAGCTATCCAATTCATTCATTCAATGTATGAAAGGAATAAAAATTTTTACTACTACTACTACATATTACATTTCTTATGATGAGTGCTACCAGTTTTGTGGCATGTAACAACAAACAAGCAGAGTATAGTGCACACACACACCCATGTTAAATCTTTGAAACATTAACATCTATTTCTAATTAAATTGGCTATTTTCTTATTTTATCTCCTTGGGAAAGGAGATCTCTTAGTCTTTATAGCAGAGTACTCATGTGAATTGCCCAAACCACCATACAAACAGAAAATGATGGCAGAGAAAAAAGACTGGTCCATCTAGTCTGCCCATGATAGCCTATCATACCCTAATACTTTTTGTCTATATAGGGTTGTAGCCCAAATCATCCACCCAAGCTTCCCATTTTACTGCTACCACCATGAGTAACGACTAAGTACTTAACTCTGTTCCACTCATGATTGAAAGCATTAATGGTTTTGGAATCACCACATCAGCTGGCAGACTGTTCTACAGCTCAACTAGCCACTTTGTAAAATAATGCTTTCTCACATCCCTCCTGAACCTCCCACTACAGAGTACTACAGATGTTCCTCTGCTCATTTTTTTTATACTTTATTTTTATTCAGAGGGAAAAGAAATGAAATGTTCCATAAAATTCACTCTGTAAGAATATCTTGGGAGAAAAAAAGATGCAGAGAAGCAATTCTTCAAAAAGCATTTTTTTAATTTTCAAGGAGATGAACAGTTAGGCCCCCATTTTCAAAACCCAGGTGATGTGCAGTGCATCTAGATGCACCGCGCAAATGGGCCAGCACTCAAGAATGCAATGTTCAGACAAGATGTGCGATCCCAATGGATCATGCATCTCATCTGAATATAGCAATCCTAGCTGGTGGTGCAAATGGGGGCAGCCGACAATGTGCTGGTGCTTCATGGGGGATGGCCTGAATACAAGGAATGGGGAAGCATGGCACATACCCAGATGCACCAGTCCAAAATTCCTGATATTCAGCCATAATATGCAAATGCAGCCATTAGGCATGCAAGGCACAAATGGGCCATTTACATGCTCATTATGGCTGTATTTTCATGCCAATGCATGGCAGGATGCACCTGGACAGCCTGTCTTCCCTGGGCTGATTGTCGATGCCCAGGTTCACTGATCTACACACCCCCATACTTTTCAGAGTGTAGGGCACCTCCTTTCTCAATCCCAGTCTGAAATGATGTTAATGCCCAAATCATTTTCCATAGTGTTTGGCCCCCCCATCCAGTCTACAGACCTGATCCCCTTTTGAGTAATAATCCTGTGCCATAAAATAATGTCTATCACATAGAACATTAGAATAACAGAATAACAGTCACAGTGACTTTTTCATAGTGTAGTGGCCCCCTCTCCCAACCCTGGTAGGCAGACCCCTTCCCCACACCCAAGCCCCAAACATGACCTGTAATCTCCATTTGCACATATTTTCCATAGTGCAGTGTCACCCCACCCCATCTCTGAACCCCATTCGAACTATAATCCCCTTTTAAAACATTCTTCCTTGGAATTGTAATCCTCTTTCAAAAAATATTTCCATAGCGTAGTGGCCTCCAACCCCCCACCCTGGTAGGCAGGATCCCTTCCCACACCCACACCTGCACAACCCATGCCAATGACTGGCACAACCCTCCACACCCTGCCATGGCAGCCACAGATTGATTGAAGCACAATCTCTGTACTGTACATTGTATGAGCCCATTGCTGGGGCCCATACAATGCACAGTACAGAGATCTCACTTCAATCAGTTGATGGCTGGCTGTGGCAGGGTGAGAAGGGCTGTGCTAGTCACCAGCATGGGTCAGGTTGTGGGGGGTGTGTGGGGAGGGGTTTATGCCTACTGGGGTAGGGGATGGGGGAACACTACACTATGGTAAATTGTAGACAGCGAGCATATTAGGCAAAGTGATCCTGGACTGGGACACTATGGGTTTGGTGGTGATCAGTGTTGGGGTTTAGGATGGGGGGTTGCTACACTAGGGTAAGGGGGTCTCCTGACCTTGGTGGACTGGGGCATTCAGAAGTGGGGAAATTGCACAGCAGGAAGGGGGGGTTCAACTGTCCATTACAAGGCATGGTGCAACAGGGCATTGGTGGGTGGGTATGCACAGAGGGTGGGGGATTCCAATGTTCATTGAGAGGCATTGTGGAATGGGGCATTGAGGGGTGGGAATGCACAGCAGGTGGGGGTGTCCAATGTTCATTAAGAGGCATGGTGGAATAGGGCATTGGGGGATGGGGATACACACTGAGTGGGGGGTTCCAATGTTCATTAAAAGGAATGGTGGAAAGGGGCTGGGGGGGGTTTGCCACTGGGCTACAGGGGCTGGCAGCTGCTGTGATGCTATGTGTAGTACAGCAGCCCACCTGTGGGTGACCAGCAGTTAGGCATGGTTTTTCCATGCCTAACTTTATGCAGCACATCTCCAAGATGAGCGGGCAGCTGTGCTGCTCATCTTTGCTGAATATGGGGATGTGCCGCATATTCATCGGAATGCCCCCCTCGAAATGCACTTAGGCACAGCCAAAGATGTGCGACACATCTCGTCCCACTGAATATCATGCTGTGGAGCATCTCCTTTGAAAATGTCCCCCCTAATATCTAATAATAATATTTCAAGAGCACATATCTTATTCAGTATTATGAATATTACATTATTCATGCTCCAAGCTATAACATCCCAACTAATTAGAAATTAAAGTAGTAGATTATCATTTCAGACAAAAACAATAATATCAGTGGACCTCATTTAACCTTAAGATTCTATAAAGATAAAAAGGTTACTAACTTCAGTCTATTATACTAGTTCAAAATGTATGTAACTACTAGGAGATAGTAGGTATTGTCAGCTAGTTCTTCATCATCTTCATCTTCCTCTGGTCCCATGTCTGTGGGCAAGGCAACATTTTTATCATAAAACACTTGTGCAGAATCCACATCTACAAAGAAGTAATCCTTCCCTTAAAAAAAGATTTTCAGTTTAGCAGTGGACTGCAAAACTACAGAAACCCCTGCTTGTACAAATTCAGATCTGATTGCCAAAAAGTGTCTTCTATGTCTTTGTGAAGTAAAACACAAGTCAGGTTGAGATGAATCTTTGAACCTTCATATACAGAATGAAGTCCTTTTTATTTCTGGAAAACTGCAGCATTTTATTCCTCTGAGCGACAGCATTAAAGTTACATATCACATACCGGGTATCAGCTTCAGTCACTTGTATTTTTAAAGGGCCCCTTCAAGGTTGTGCTTTAAAGACTGACTCCAGTATGAGTGGCTAATCTGGAGAAAAAGCAAGGGTTAATACCCTCTCCACTACAGATTTAGGATCAGAACCTTTGATATTTGGTGTCAGGCCAATTAGTCTTAGATTTTTCAATAAAAGAGTATTCTCTATTTTTTCCCAATTTGGCCATTCTTCCCAGCTGATTGTGCAATGATGCATTCACCACGCCCTCCACAGTCAGAACTTGAGCCGCAAGCTTCTTAGCATTTTTTTCAGCTGACTCTACCTGCTCTTCATTTTAGCAATCTTAGTTTCTGTCTGCTGGCATCTGGATACAATCTCAGTTAATGAGCTTTGCACCTTCTGTAGCAAGAATTTAGTGTCCAGATGGAATTCCACAAGGTTTGAATTGAAGCCAATGTCAGCTTCATTGTTGTTTTCACCTTTGCACCCAGCTCAGGACACTGCATCACTGGAGAAGCCGTTGCTCCTTCTGGGTGCAGAGAATCACCTGCTTCCAGCTGCAGAGTCATTTTCTGGAAATTGGAGGCTAGGATCTTTTTAATCAGATCAGTTCTGTTCTCTGCCCTTTCTTTAGTTTTAGTTGACTTTGCGTGGCCATTTTACCATAACTGAATATTATGAGCTTGTAGAAATGGTAGATTTAAACAGACAAAGAGCACAGCTATGAAAGAACATGTGCTTCTATGTTGCTTTAACCAACAACTCCCATGTCCCTGTATTCATGATTCAGTATTCATACTGAATAGTTCCTTACAGTTCACCTTATTCTTTCCTTTCAGGAACTTGAAGGTCTGTATCATATTTCCCCTCTCCCATTTGGCTTCCAGCAAGTACTGTACATGTCCTGTGTCTATAGCAGATCCTCATAAGATCTGCCTGCTGGCTCTGAATTATTTTGGCTACACCATGTTGCACCATCTCCAGCCTGTTCCTATCATTCCTAAGGTGATGATTCCAGAACTGAACACAGTACTCCAGGTTCAGCCTCACCATTGGTCTATAGAGACGTAGTAATGCCGCCTTTCTTCTGCTTTCAGTACCCCTAATGATGCACCCAAGGCATCCTGTTTGCCTTACTGTAGGCCGTGTTACTTTGGTTACATTGTTAAGTTATGCAGTACAATGTCTCCTAGTATACAATATGACTCCTATGTCTCTTTCTTCATTAGTAGTGACCAGTTAAACCCCTCCAATCAAGTAACCTGTACTGGGGTGCTTGTTCCCTATTTGTATCTCCTTACACTTGTCATTGAATTTGTTTCTGAACTTTGGACCACCTCTCTAGCCTTTGTAGGTACCTCTGCATCTCCCTAAACCCCTCCTCACTGTCTACCCTACCACACAGCTTAGTGACATCTTTGAAGAGACAAATCTTGCCCTGATTTCTTCTCCTACTTTATGTCACTGATGAACAAATTAAAAAGGACTGGACCCATAATGGATTTCTATGGCACCCCACTGGTGACCATCCTCTCCTTGGATTTGACTTAATTTACTGCAGCCATCTGATGCCTACCTGCCAACCAGTTTCCCACTCATCTGTGTGCTTTGCTGCACCCATATTCTCCACCTTCTTCAGCACCCATCTGTGAGTCACTGAATTAAAAGCCTTGCTGAAATCAATGTAGAGTGCAGCCACAGCAGAACCCCTATCTATTACCCTCTTTATCAAAAGAACTACAAAAGAACCCCAGATCAAATATCCTGAGGCATGGGTTATCCCTGAGGATATTGGTCTTACAGCAAAGTTTTAAAGAAAACACAATTGCATATACTCCAATAATGCAAAGTATCATGGGAACCATATGCAAATCTCCATGACAGAATTTGGGCTGGTTAAACTCTAAGCAGAATTGCATGGTGCTGGAAGGCCTCACAGTGCAATCAATAAAGGCTAAGAACAGCAGACACATACACGTGTGTTGTCCTCATATCCTCATTGTGTCCTCATGTGCCATATCTATGCCTTAGCTCAGGGAGAGAGAGAGAGAGAGAAAGCAAGAGAGAACCACCCTTAAGGGGGATGTATTTTGTTGGGCCATGAGGACCCCAAACAAATAACATGCCCCCTTAAGGGGAGGCTGGCTGTCTCTCCCTGGGCTAAGACACAGATATGGCACACTGATGAGTCCAAATGAGGATGAAACATGTGTATGTGTCTGCTGCTCTTAGCCTTTGCTGATTGCACTGTGAGGCCTTCCAGCACCATGCAATTCTGCTTAAAGTTGAGTCAGCCCAAATTCTGTCATGGGGGGGTTGCATATGTTTCCCATGATGCTTTGCATTATTGGGGTATGTGCAATTGTGTTTTCTTTAAAATGTTGCTGTAAGGCAATATCCTCCAGGTTAACCCTTGCTTCAGGGCATTTGCTCTGGGGTTCTTCTGTAGTTCTTTTCCTTCTCTATTTTGGGGTCCACATGGTCCAAACAAATAACATCCCCCTTAACGGGTGGCTGGCTCTCTCTTCCTGGGCTAAGACACAGATATGGCATACTGATGAGTCCAAATGAGGATGAAACACATGTATGTGTCTGCTGTTCTTAGGCTTTGCTGATTGCATTGTGAGGCCTTCCAGCACCATAAAATTCTGCTTAAAGTTGAGCCAGTCCAAATTCTCTCATTGGGATTTGCACATGTTTCCCATGATGCTTTGCATTATTGGGGTATGTGCAATTGTGTTTTCTATCATGTTGGTCTAACAAGACCTCCCTGCCATGATGCTATGATGTTTACCATCCTAGAGTCCATTTCTCTGAAGGTAGTCAACAATGTTCTCTTTAGTGTATCCATCAGTTTACCCACAATGGATGTAAGACTGAAAGATTTGTAATGACCCAGTTGATCTTTGCAACCATCTTGTGGACTGGAACTACACCCACTATCCTGCAGTCTGTGGGAACTACACCTGTCTGAATTGAGAAACTGAATAGTCCTTCCATGGGTTCAGATAATTCCAATGCAATTTCCTTGAGCACCTTCAGATGCATCCCATTCAGCTCCTGGGACTTATCTATTTTTAGGGCCGTTAGCCCTTTTCAGAGAATTTCACTAGTAAATATCTTCTGCCACATCTCTGGGACCTCCTTTACAATTGTTTTTATGCCACTCTCTGGCAGAAGCCCGCTGTCCTCCTTGTGAGTACAGAGCAGAAGAAGACATTGAGAATGGCTACTTTTTGCTCATCCTTCTATATGACTCTGCCTCCCATTGTTAGCCTAACAATTCCCTTCCCATCTTTCTTTTTTTCCCTAATAATTTATATTTGGGGAATGTGGCCAGCTAGGCACAATGGTGGACATGTTCTAGTTAAGTTCTGTCAAGCACTATCATTAATACAGCCCTATAGTACTCTATATAGAAGGTAGAATGGAAAACTGCATACTAAATTGTTGGTAAAGTCAATGGCATCTAGAAAGCAGGAAAGTAGGCAACTTAAAGATGTTCTCTGGTGTTTCAAATTCCCATTTTTCTAATCCTCTCAAGAAAGTTTTCACGATTGTTTTCTGGCACAAGTACATTCTTAAATATATGGAAGCATTATTAGAATAATGATTTATTCTATTATGTGATGTCCAGCTAAGAATATATACAGGATGGATGCAAGGAAATTAGTTCCCACAATTGCAACAGCTGGGTATCATTCAAGGTGCTTTACTTACAGTAAATAGCTGTGTCTCTGGTTATACTGTTTGTTTTCTGTTAAAGTCCTTGCCATTTTGTATGTAATTTTGAATTGTTTGAATAGTATTCTTGCAAGTTTTATTTTTTATTGGGATGTCTCAATTATTTGTAGAAGACCTTCAATACTGTGGATCAGCCCAAATTCTGCTTACTGTACTGAGTAACATCGGACTTGATAGTTCTGCCATTAAATGGTTCACCAGCTACCTAACCAATAGGTTACAACAAGTCAAAGCCATAGGAGATCTGTCCCCACAAAAATCCTTGTTTCGAGGAGTCCCACAAGGCTCCATCCTGGGCCCTAGCCTCTTTGCAATATACATCAATAATCTGGACTCGCAGCTGGGCACAGCAAATGTGCACTTATTCTCAGATGATACTGTACTCTATACCACAAATTCATCCTTGGATCTGGCCCATGAGTGACTTACAGAAAGACTTCATCACCCTCAATACAACCTTCTCACTCATAAGCTCCTCCTCAAGCCAAAAGACTAAAGCAATGATTCTCTCACAAAGTCTACTTACGGATGTCCACATATCACACAGATCCGAACACTCTTAGATGAACCCCTTGAAGTAGTTGATACCTTTAAATACCTAGGGTTCTGGCTGGCTAACAAGCTCAACTTTCTGTGCCACTTAAATGAGAACCTTGAAGAAACTAAGACAGCGATTAGGTTTATTCTATCGCATTAAACACCTACTCACGTTAGAAGCCAGACTGAGACTAGTACAAACTACATTCCTACCTATACTGGACTACGCTGATTTCCTTTACAGTCATTGCCCATCAATGGTGCTAAACAAACTGGACACACTTTACCACCGGGCTTTAAGATTTATCTTAAATCTACCCCGTGGTACACATCACTGTCGTCTATACCAGGTTTCGGGATGGAACTCACTCTCAACTAGAAGAAAAAGGAATGCTCTCCTCTGGATTTTTAGAGCATTATCTGATAACCTCCCTGCATACATCTCGAACATCTTCAAATGGGCTAAAGGTTCCTATGGCCTGAGACACTTCTCCTTAATCTGCTTCCAGATTCCTAGAGTGAAAGCTACTCTTGGCTCAGCAGCAATCAACTTCTCACTTCCATCTCTTTGGAACACTATGCAAGACTCATTAAAATTATCCTCACTGCCAAGCATTTTCACATTCAAAGCTCTATTAATGGATTATCTGAAGGAATCATGCAACTGTTTCAGATGCTGATGACCCCTAAACCTCGGGTGCCACTCTCAAATCCTACGCCTAAGTATCTCATCCACCCCACATTCCTAACAACAGAGACCTAGGACCTACAAGCCTAGTTCCCTTAATCCAAGATGACCCTGCCTATTCTGTACCTTTTACCTATTCTGGCCTCCCTTTTGGCTGCCTACTCTTTCACCCCAATTTCTACCCTATTCCTTAATACCTCCTTATTTTTTATCATTTAGGTATGAACTCTTACTCAGCGGAGACTATATGGGATTGTTGTCTCTTCTCATTTCAGTAAAGCTTATCATTATGTACCTTTGCATGTTAATTATGTTGACTGGTATGTATAGGTCCATATTGACCGACACCTTCACAATGTTTTTCCTTTTTTTTTTTTTTTGCACCGTTGTCCACCATAACTGTAATCTTATGAAGTATACTGTATTGTATTTATGCCCAGGACCACCTTGAAAATGAGCTTACTCAATGGTGTTTATGCCTGGTTAAATAAAGTGATTGATTGATTGATTTGTGTCTTGAGCCAACCACCTCTGAAACTGCAACTTTGAAAGCAGATATATCCAAAAGTAACATGGCGACCCCTATATTTCTTTCTGTTTCTATTTTTTATTTATTTATTGAAATGTTTCACCAGGAGGGACACTGAACAACATGTTGCTCGTCTCATGGTGTGACCTAGGGAAGGGAGTACATGGGGATGAGCACAGTAGTATACAAATTAATTGGGTGGAAGAACAGTTACAAATTAATGTGAACAGGTAGACAAGATAAAGCTACTATATAGGTGTAATACAGACAATTAAAAGCATGTAAACATAAAACCATCAGAAGAGTCATGGAGTGTAGTACAAAAAACATTCGAAACAATAAAGAGATGGTACAACATTAGTGCAATGTCACGCCGGGAGCAAGCTGAAGGAATAATTCAGGTGCTGAAAGAGGAGAAGAAGTAAAAAGTTCAAAACCGTATTCTACATCTATCAAAACAATTTTATGGAAATGACATGGGTCTGAAATGGTTTTATGTACAAAAACATACAAATATTTCCCCCTGTTTTGGGGAATATAATTTCAAGAAAGTGTCATAGTACTGGTAATTTACTCTTTATTTTTGCATTCATGGAAAATTGAAGCAAGCATCATGGCAAATCTGTCCTTGTTTCAGATTGTCTTTCACACTCATGTAGATATCTAAAATACTAATGTTATAACCACATAAAACAATCTGACCCTTTCCAAATTTTTTCCAAAAAGAGAGTTTAATTCTCACCAATGTAACTTAAAAACAAGCATTTGTCAAAGCCAAAGGTTTGCTTGGGTGGTATTGGCATTGGTATTACAGGAGTTAGAGAGATGCATAATAGGAATGGCAGTGAAGTATTAAACTAATGCCAACCCCCAACCCCACCCTGCTGAGACTGACAGGTGTTTGGGGATGTGCCTTAGGGTCATCGGCAATAATGTTCATCCCATTCCACCTAATTCCACCCTGCAGACACCAACAGGTGCTGTGGTGTGTCTTAGGGACTTTGGCCATTACACTTACCCCATTCCATGAGGAAATAAGCAGAGATGGGTGCAGTAGAGGAGAATGGGATGAACGTTAGGGTCAAAGACCCCAAGGCACACCTTGAAGCCTGTCAATGGCTGCAGGGTGGGGGTGGGGGTGGATTGGTATGAGTATTATGGCCAATGACCCCAAGTCACCCCCTCGACATCTATCAGTCTCTACAGGGTGGGGCGTTATGGTTGGAAACCCTAACGCCCCAGGCATTAGTTGGTATTTTCACTATAAATTTTAACATGGGCTTTTTTGGACCTCACCTCATGAAAGGTGGCACTATTATTGTGTTACTCAATCCCGAAAGGTGATTTCATACAGCAACTGTGCCTTTTGGTGCCACAGGTGCAAAAACACATTTTGGGCAGGATGTGAAAAATGACAGCTGTACTGTTCATGAGGAGGTGTGTTCTTGGCAAAAAAGTTAGCAGTTCTACAACTAAGCCAACAAGTCAAGCTAATCTCTCTTTTTTTTAAAGCTCTTAAAGCTTCTGGCTCCTCTCCAATCACTTTGTTCTGCCTCTAAGGTTATCTAGGCACCATGTCTGTTCACTTCCTCTTTATGTGCCTCATCTTCATAATCATCCAGGGCCCACCTCCCACCAACCAGACCTCACCCCATGCCCTGTGTGGACTGCACCTTCATATCTGTCCAGAGTAATCCATCCCCTCCTCACCCTGTCATTGCACCCTGGACCCCTGCATCCACCTCCTAGCTACCCTACCAACCCTACTGCCCACCCTGGCTCCCCTTGGCTCCACCTCCTTTGTGTCTTCCCAACCTTCAACCCCTGCCCATCCCTTGCTCCCCTATGGTCTTCCCCTCCTGTCAATGTACTTCCAAAAAGTTAACAAGTTGTCACTCAAATGCTAGAACCTTGGTCATTCTATTACTCCTCTCTTGTAATATCCACCCTAGTCCAGGCACTGCCCCCACCAGTCCACCAACAAGTTCCACTGGACTCTGGATTGCTTCTTTGAACGTATGTAGCCTTCTGAAACAATTTTTACCATTCAGTGCTGGGTCATACTACACCAACCAGACATCATAGCCCTAGTAGAAATCTGGCTAACTAATTCCACCCCAGAATCCTTTGTCTCTCTTCCAGGCTACACCCTATATCATGAGAATTGAGCAGGTAAACACAGAGGTGGTTGTGCGATTTATACTTGTGACACCATCATTGGCCATGTACTCCCTGCCCCCAGGCTTGTTAATGGTGCCAGGGTACTTACCCTCAAACTCACCCCAGACCCCATCAAGAGCTCACTGTATCTCACGGTCTCCTATGTACCCCAAGGAATCAGAATCCAGTGATATCTTCTCTTACTGAATGTCTCTCCTCCCTCCCCCATAAAGCAGAACAAGTCCTAGTTGATGACCTCAATCCTCAATTTGAGCTGGCTCAGTCCCTCTGCCTCACCAATAAGAGACACCTTCACTGCCTTAGACCTGATCCAACTCATCTCCCAACCCACTAGACATAACCAAACTACAGGAACCTGTACCCTCCTAGACATCATTGTCACCAACCACCCTCAAAAGATTCAAGACATTCAAGTCCTCCTGGACTCCTTAAGTAACCACTCCCCACTCCTATTCCTCTAGTTTGCTCCCACCCCCAAACCTGTAGCCCAAACCACACTCCACAGGCATCTCCGCCCAGGCAGGCTGAAAAAACTCAAACAGTTCCTCACTCAGATTGATTGGCCCACCCATCCACCATGCATTCAACATTGATGCTGCCCTCAACCTCTTCTCACAAGCCTTTAACAAGGCCTGAGATATTTTTGCACCCTTCACCAAAATCCACTCCAAAAAGCATAGTGTGCCTTGCATCACCCCTGCTCTACTCCAAATGCTCAGGGATAGGGATAACCTCTGGCACCTAGCCACTGAGACCAGCCGGACAGCTGACAGACAGGCCTACAACACTGCATGTAACAGGTGCACATGGGCCATCCATAAAGCCAAGGCAAACCACTACCAGGCCACCTTCCCCTCCTCGTGGGGGAGTGCATGGACTTTCTGGGACAATAAAAAAAGAGATAAACAGGAAATCACACTCCGCCCCATCCCAGCTTACCATTGATGGCTCCACCTTTACTGACCAAACTTGACATTGGCAACTGCCTTAAATCCTCCCTTACCGATCTTAGCCCTGTCCTCCCTAGTAACTTTTTTGACCCTACCCCCGACCCACCGCCCCCAGTTTTTCAATGCCTCTGGTTCTATCTATGTGAAGTATTGGTCCAGGAAGCCAGACCTCTTCTGCTTAAAGCACTAAACAGCAACAGTCCTAGCAACGACTACCTAGATCCCTAAATACTCCTGCTGGTCCTGGATGATGTCCTGGTCCCACTCACTGGCCTACTAAACTGATCCTCTGTCTGGGACAATTCCCCACAGCATGGAAAATAGCTATAGTCACATCTATTCACAAAGGGGGTGACCGGTCCACCCCGGATCTATTGACCAATCTCCATCCTTCCTCCCCCTCCAAAGCCTTAGAAAAAAATGGTGGCCATCCAACTCACCGAATATCTTGCAAAATACAACATTCTATACCTGGAACAGCATGACTTCCACACTGGTCACAGCACAAATACAACATTTAATGGAGTTCTCCAACTTCCTGCATTCCTCCCCGGACTCTGGCTCCCTAGCTGGAACAGTGTTCATTGACCTCTCTAAGGCCTTTTATGCTGTCTCTCACCCACCTCCTACTAAATGCCCTCTACCAAACAGGTTTCTTGGCTGGCATCCTCACCTGGTGCTTGAGTTACCTATCAGCCTGCTCCCAGCATGTCAAAAACAATAGGAAACTCTCGGAAACCCATCCCAGTCACTCTGGGGTTCCCCAGGGCTCTATATTGGGCCCACTACTCTTTAGTCTCTACCTAAACATCCTGCCCACTGCCTGTTCTGGCAATATTCTCCTGTATGCCGATGACGCCATTATTTATGCCACTCACAGGAATCCTACCTGCCTCCAAGACTCCCTCCAACACTCCTCCAATGATGCAGAGAACTGGTTTAAGGAGAGCAGACTAGTCATTAACCTAAAAAAAAAACAAGTCAATGCTCTTTGCCCACCACCATCAGAACAAAGCTAGCAACTACCTCCTCCAAATCCTCCCCTGCACCCTATAATCGCTTGAACAAGTTTACTCTTACAAATACCTTGGGATCAACTTTGACTCGGCACTGACCTTTCATGTCCACATTACAGCCCTTGCAGCCACCGCTAACTCCTGACTTGGCATCCTCTACCATCACAAGGACTGCCTCCCTTCTGATGCTTTCAGGCTTGCCATTACATCCTCAGTAATGTCCCTTGTGGATTACGGCCTTCTGGTCTATGGTGCTGCTGACTCCATGGCCCTCAATGTAACTCAACTCACCTTAAACAAGGCTTGCAGACTAGTGACCAGTGCCCCAGACTCACCCACACTTGTCAGCTTTATGACATGGCCAAGCTCCTTAACCTCGATGAATGGCTCTGCTACCAAACTTGTCTTCTAAGAAAATTCTGCTTGGGCTCTTCCTCCTCCTGGGGTTTCTGCCTCTATCCAATTTACACCCTCCACAGTCTCTACCTGAACTGCAGACAAAGTCACCCTAATAGTATCCAGAACTAGGACCACCAGGGCACAGAGGTAATTCAGCTACACAGCTCTGTCCTGGTTCAACTCACTCCTGGCAGCCATCTCTAGCACTCCCAAAATTGCCCCCTTCAAAACTGCCTTTCAGAACCTACTGTTTAAGACCCACTGCTGTAACTCTCTCTAACAGTGTTATGCCTGGGTTATGACCCTTATCATCCCACATACACCTTACATAAACCTCACACTGTATTCCTGGTCTATTGTACTGTAATACTGCTATTTTGCACTAATATATAAATATGGGCACCGATCATATAACCATGGGTGCTAGGAATGTGCTTTGCTGTTAATATATGATTCATTATACCTCACTATAATACATTTATCTAGATTAGTTTGTCTTTCATAGATATTCCAAATATAATCTACCTAATCACTGATATGATGACTCTGAGGGATCATCAATGATTATTGTATACTTATATTCTCATATAATTATATGTAATGTGTGTTTTACACTCAGGCAGATGTGTAATAGGGATCTGTCAGCAGTTCTCTTTGTCTAAGCAAGCTGACACAGAGAGAAGACCTTTGTTATGTCTCTATGTTTTATACTGTACATAAGCAAGAAATGCCACATGTAGTTTGAACCTGTCAGCATTCCTTTTGTCTAAGCTATAATGCTAATGGAAGCATATTCTGTCTCATATGATGCTCATTAGTAATTCTGTCTCCTAAGTCATTATCCAATGGAGAATGACTTAGGACCAATACATATTGTTTCTCATATCTGTGACTATGTTGTAATCTCTGTTGCTATGCTGTTATCTGTAGTATTTAGTTGTTCACAACCCACTGTAGCTCCTCTAGACACTACTAGTTCAGCTCTGGAAGATTAGTACACTCTGACAGAGAGCTGGAGTGTGGGGAGAGAACACAAGACCTTAGAGAACCTAAGATCTACAGTCCTGGAGATTATGTACATTCTTCAGGCTAGTGGTGAGAAACCCATTTTCCTTGTGATTTTCTTTGTCACGTGCTTGGTGTTAGTAGTATAATAAACTTTATTAGTACTCCTTGCTTGTTTAAGAATGTTTCTTGGCAGACTCCGAGACACAAGAATCTGCATTATTATTATTTACCCTACACACCAAGAGTGTTTAGATCACAACAGATGCTCTGCTACTCTGATAACACTCTTGACATAGCCCTCTGGGCTGAACTCCCACCTCACCCCCTCCCACTCCCTCATGGCCTCCCATCCCTCTGCCGGTACCTCCTGGTACTAAATCTGTCACTCTGAAATGTTTCTAATTATTCATTGTGTTCTAGCAACTATGTAAATCTATGTTATTCTGTGTGATTGTATTCTGTAAATATGTGACACTGTATGTCCTCTGTGTGACGAGATACCTTCGTAAATGGGCCCCTGGCTCAAAGGTTGTAAATCCGATTGCACAATAAATAAATAAATAAAAAATGGCAATGTTGAAAATCTGGAAAATTGATGAAGTTATGAGCACAAAGCACACCTGTAATGCAATCATTTTTTGGAATTTTTTCACCACATTTTCAACATGGGCATTTTGGGACCTCCCTTCATGAACAGTGCTACTGTGATTTTGCTAATCTGTCCTGAAAGTTGATTTCCTATAGTGACCACGCCAATCTGTGCCACAGGTGTGAAAATATGTTGTGGGCAGGATGTGGAAAAATGACAGCTGTACTGTTCATAAGGAGGTGTGAAAAAATGGCAGTGTTGAAAATCTGGAATGAAAATATTAAAAATTGGCAAAGTTACAAGCGTGCATAGAAACTATGCAGTGCACACTTATAATACAGTCATGTTTTGGAATTTTTTCACCAAATTTGCAACATAGGTTTTTTGGGACCCCTTCTCGTGAACAGTGGCACTGTAGTTTCATTAATCGATCCTGAACAGTGATTCCATGTAGCAACTGTGAAATCACCTTTTGGGACTGAGTAACCAAATGACAGTGACAGTGTTCATGAGGGGGTTCCCAAGGACCCCATGTTGAAAATGTTGTGCCAAAATACCTAAAAATGGCTGAGATATCAACCTAAGTGCAGACGTGTCCCAGTCCATAGAAGATCACTGCTCCTGACCTCCGGAGGTAAGTATGGGGTAAGAGGGGGGTGCAGAGAGGTGGGTCCACAGAGGAAGGGTGAGGGTGGGAGAGGAGGGAATGGGGAGATGATGAGGTATCATTTTATTTTTTACAGGGGAAAATAAAGTCTTTGGGGATGGTTTTCTTTATTTTACAGATTACCAAAAATATTTCCGCACACTGGGGTGGGCTCCCAGTGTGTCACAATAGTGTGTGTGTGGGGGGGCATGCCAGCATGGAATTTAGGCACCCTGATGTCAGCTCATGAAATATTCAGATGGGTGGGGGGGTCATCTGACACAGGGAGTGGGCATCCCGGTGTTGGAAACATAAATAAAAAATTATTTTGACACACTGGGGTGGGAGCCCAGTGTGTCACATTAATAGGGGGGAGGGGGATACATGCTGACATGGGAATTGGGCACCCCATGTTGGCTTTTCCAGGGAGTGTGTGGCAAGTAGCAGGAGCCACCAATGTGGAAAGATGTGCCATTGCTCATTTATTTATTTATTGAAATGGTTCACCAGGAAAGGCAAGGTGCTCAGAGGAAGGAGCTGACAAGAACTGTAACTCTGGCCATGCGCATTACGTGCATTGTGATGGTAATGGCCAGAGTCTTGTCAGCTGCTGCCAACAGACAGAAGGTACACCTGTGTGCCTGGTTTTGACTAGGAAGGGGGAAGGTCCCTCTGAAATGAGGAAACTGTCCTTCATTGCAGCAGCAGATTTCTTTCAAGTGCAGTCCTCTCTCTCAAACTCCTGTCATAGGCAGCTCACCGATTCATTGGTGCCTGAGGGATCAGCCCCCCCAAATCATCAACTCATAACCATCCCTGATTGGAGCAGCACTTTTCCTTCAAGTGAAGACCGCTTCTCTCAAACTGCTGTCATGGACAGCTCACCAATTCATTGGTGCCTGAGGGACGAGCCCCATAAAGCATCAACTGCATTGGGCAGAAACTCACTCACCTCTAAAATGTCATACTGTCCCAAGATGCTTCTTGTGAATGCATGGTGCGCATGCATGCAAGCAAACATAACAATCATTGTAACCCATGGTTTCTGTTGTGGATTTTAAATGTTCAGATGACCATCATGTACTGTGCAAAAAATTATGACTTGGACATGGGATTGCTGAAACACCATGGAACGTCCTTAAATTAACCTCCCATATCCATTGTGTCAATTTATGTAGCACCACCTGCCTATCCTTAATCACTGTCACATGTACCGGACACCTCCCACTTTTCATCAATCGTACCATCAGGGAATTTGGCTTGTTTCCCCATTTATATCATTTTTTCCTTCCAAATATCCATGCCCTTCTAGCTTCCTCACTAAGCAGGGCATTCAACAGCTTCCTAGTTACATTTAACTGCTATCTCACCATGTCCTCCTCCCCATCTGCATCTCTTTTTTCCAATTCCTTCACCCACCCTTACAGTTCCAGTCTCTTCTTCTATTTTTCCTTTTTAAGTCTAGCCACATATTTAATAACCATCCCCCCATGAATGCCTTTCCTGTGTCCCAAATGACAGTCTTACTAATGGGGGAGTCCGCAGTCATAGCCCAATAAATCTTCCACTGTTCCTCAAGACATTCCTTAAAGGCTTTGTCCCCTAGCAAGTAGGTTGGGAATTTCCAGGTGGGGGGCCCTCTCTAAGCTTATTCATGATCAGGGCCATAACCATCATGGAATGGTTGGAGACATGAATAGGAGTGTGCCACACATTCTGCATCCTCCCATACTAGGTTCATGGAAGGAACATGTACTCTATCCTTAACCATGTGCCATAGGGTTAGAGTAAAAAGTATATTCTTTGGCTCCAGGATTCCCCTCCTGCCACCCATCTAACATGTCTAATTCTAAAGGCCCCCTACACTACTGCCAAATCCCCTCATGCTGTCGGCACTTACCCCATGAGTAATCTAATTTGAAATCCAGGGTACAATTCAGATCTCCCCCAGAAGCAGACCCATGAATTGTTCCTTAACCAGTATGAAGAGGATATTATCATAGAACAAAGCATCAAAAACCGCTGGGGCATATATATATTACCAAACATAATCTGTTCTCCCCACAATTCTCCAACCACAAAAATATATATCTACCCCCATTTGATCTTTAACCACACTCTCTGCACCTGAAAAGGAAGGTGCTTATGCAGGAGGATAGTGACCCCACATTTATGGTCCTTAAATGAGGCTGCAAAGCAATTTCCAACCTACCCTTGCACCAATTTTACATGCTCCACTGCTGAGAGGTGAGTCTTCTGTAACTGTGTGACCTGCACCCCCCTGTCTACACAAGGCAGTAAGTAAACTAGTATGCTTCACTGGGGTTGCTAACTCACTTACATTCAATGAACATATAGTGAGGTTCTGTCGGTTAGCCATGAGGAGTACTTAACCATTTCACCTTTGCCCCTTCCAGCATTGCAGCGCAGATATCCTGCTCCCATCCAGCCCTGCCCAGGGACATTTTCCCCATCCTTCCATTTCTGCTGCATTCCTGATACACCATATCCATATCGTTAATGCTATGTGCATTTGTGCAAAAACATATAAACAGCAAAAGATTAAACACAAACCAAGACTGAACATTTTTAACTTTACCCATCCCAGCAACATGTTTCATACACATCCCCAACCTTCCTCATTTCCTTCACTTCCATTTCTTTCCATACCTCTACTTCCCTCTTCACCCCAAAATTCAATCTTCCCATTTTAACTATTCCTTCCCTCCTGTCTCACACTGGCTGTCACACCTGTATAACTGTCAATGAATACCCCCTCCACGAGCATGTTCACCCTCCCCACCTGATCAACTATCTCACTCAGTCTAGAGACCCAATTTGACTGCATGTAGTTTCACATATGCTTTCCCCCAAGCATATACCCCCAAAGGATACTTAATCTGTCCATAGTAAGATAAACAAGCCACTTCCTGCCACTCCTGCATAAACATTTACCACTCCCAACCCCACCAGATCCACTCAATCAGCTTAAACCCAGTGCCAGGAGGCACCACACTGTCTGATCTATGTGAGAGTACAGGGCATTCTCCCACCTGCTGCTTGCGATGTTCCCCCTCCAGCACTTGACAAGAGAATGTGGAAGGAGAGAGGAGAAAAAAGAGAGGAGGAAAAAAGAAATAGGGAGAATAAGGTATCTAATTCTGCCTCTCTGTCTCTCTGTCCGAGCCTCCAATTGTCCTCATACCCTGAAACATGACAACTAGCTCAGATGTCACCCCATGCCTCCATCTGCCTCCCTCATGCACCCTCCCACCCCTCCACAGCCCCCTCCTCCCCCAAGTACACTGACTATTGGGTATGTGTTCCCTACTTCTTTTAAATCTAAACAGGGTATGTCGGCCATACAGGCAAAAAACTAAAAGAAAACACCCCAAATTAGAGAACACAACCCCCATATAGTCGTGACATTAGTCCTCAGAAGGCCAGTCATCCCAACAGGGCCATATAATGATCACCTGCCCTCCAGGCAGAGCACGGGGGGGGGGTTGGAAACCAGCCAGAAGTACAATCCTACATGAGATAAAATAAACTGCCATATGTTGTAAGCATAGTTCCTTTGTACCGCAGGATATAAAAGCCAGTACGCCACCACGGTGTCTCATCCCCAAGTTCCACTAAAGTCACTCTGTTCCCTGGATCCTCCATGATGTTCATCGCCCACTCCATCTCCCGGAATGACCAGATTACCCCCCCATACTTCCCCCTATAAAGTGGCCTAGTGGATCAGATTATGTTTCCAGATACAGAGTCTGGAGTAGAGCCATAGCAGTTTCGGCAGCAAGGGCAAGAGACAAAACAATTTAAAGAATGCGACTACCCAATGGTAGCTGCCATAGTCCTCGGAAGTCCAACCAACCCAACGGAGCCATACAAGGTTATCCTGCACCGCCACTAAACAGAGCCCAGGAAACGGGGGGCAGGAGTCCATTCAGAGGTGCAAGCCAACAAGAATAAAGTTAATATTCCACATACCTCTGATGAGCTGTTCCACACTGTAATATTCTAAACCACCACAATTTAACAGTGTTTTATCCACCACCTGTTCTCTCTTATTAATATCCATGCACAGATATCTTCTATAGGCATCATCTGTAAAAATAAAGGCAGAGAAATGAAGCAGCCCACTTTCTTTTTCAGCTCTTCCGTGAACTTTGCCACCTTTTCTGCTTCCCAAAATGAGTAAACTGCCCCCTCATACTTCACTTTAAGGGTATCTGGGTATATCAGATCATTTTCCACCTTCAGGGCTCAAAGTGCAGCCATTACTTCATTAAATAACTTCCTCTTTTTCATGAATATCGCTGAGTACTTCTGAGATAAAAAGAGTTGGTGGCCCTCGAACATCAACTGTCCCTTCTGCAGGTAAGCTCAGAGCACAGCCTCACAGTCCAGATAGTGATGAAACCTCACTATCATTTGGCTAGGTGGTTGTCCCGCAGGCGGCCTGGCATAACTGCCAGATGTGTGCATTCCAACTTAAGGCACCCATTCATTGCCTCCAGAGCCAACAGTTTAGGCAATGTCACAGCACAAAAGTCCATCACACTCCCTCCCTCCCTCCAGTCCTTCTGGTAGGCCATGGAGACAGAGATTAAGTCTCCGATGGTAGTTCTCCTGATAATCCGCCGCCTCCTTCATATCCTCTAATTCTTTTTGCAATGCAATAATTTGTGCCGGGACACCCTGCAACCCGTCCTCCAGTCTAGAAACCCATTCTTTAGCTTCTGTGATTCTGGTAGCCTGGTTCACCTGCTGGGTCAACACCTCTTGCAGCCGGTCATCAATGCGAGTTTCTAGTTTGCAAAGCCGCAGCTCCAATGCCACGAGGACCTGGCCCATCAACTTGCGCACCAGGGCACTAACTTCCACGGCTGACAAAGAAACCACTTGGTGGCTGTCAGCCTGCACACAGGCTGCATTTTTCTTGGTGGCTTTTCCAGCTGCTCTTTGGTTCGTCCCTGTGCCCAAGGTCAAGTATTCATCCATGGTACTTCAGTATACAACCCACAGATAAAAACAGGCATACGTTCAAGCAAAATATAACTTTTATTTCTTTATTTTACTCTGGTGGAGATGAGTGAGGTGTAAACACTTCTAGCCTCATCTGTTACTCATTAGCGCACTCTGCAATGATTCTTAGCTGACCAGGCACACATAGTTAGTGCTGGAAACTTTGTTCATACTTTCCAATACAGGTCTATGTTGCCACAGCTGCTAGGTGTGTAGAAGATCCATGGACCACATGTACGTTTATACACTATCTGATATATAGCCCAGCATTATCACGTGTATTAGATTTGGAAGGTGGTAATACTTACTAGCGATGTATCACTAGAAGCATACATAAATTTAGTAGCTTCCTCCTCAACCTGAAGCTCAATTTATAAACAAGACAATCCAGTACTGAACTGTCTCTTCCCAATACTATGGAGAATGTAATTCGTTGGTGTTCTTTTCTTCAATACTTAGTCAGCTGTACTGTGCTTCTTATGTTGGCTTGCCACGCTTGCGCACAAGTCAACATCTTGCTGTAGTGCAGCTTTGGAGGCGTGGCCACTGTTGGGCGAATGCAGGGCACACATCAGTAGGTGCATCCCTCATTCCTCAATCAGTGGCACCACATCATGCATGCTAATGTGGCAAGCACATCTAAGGAAAGGTCCGCTGCAATCTGAGCAAAGCTGCGTCAGATGCAGCGGACCCGCTCTAGTGCTAAATCACATCAGCAGCATGGCGACTCCTGCTTGGCCGACCTCGAAGTGTCCCAATCCCTCAGCTGGCTTACTGTGGCTGCACAAATTTGCTGATGGGGAGCCCACTCCCGTCGGCAAACAGCAGCCCATTCCCTATGTGCCAAGGGGTA
This sequence comes from Neoceratodus forsteri, assembly GCA_016271365.2. Lineage (NCBI taxonomy): Eukaryota > Metazoa > Chordata > Ceratodontiformes > Ceratodontidae > Neoceratodus > Neoceratodus forsteri. The sequence continues at coordinate 1,065,900,649 of CM057449.1, read as the reverse complement.
CCCAGTCCCCTTAGTTCTTGCCCCCACTTTCATTGTGTGCCAGCGGGAAGCCCCTCCCCATCGGCATAAACCATCCCCCGCATTTCTTATATGCCAAGGTGCCCAATCCCTCACCTTCTTGTCTCCCCAGCTGTCATTGTGTGCCAACGGGGGTGCCCAATCCCAAATGGCATAAATTAATCCCCCAAGCCCCCATTGTCTGCCAATGAGAGTGCCCAATCCCCTGTTGGCTGCAGCAACCCCACCCCAAAACAGTTAGGTAGCATGCTGGGAGCCCACCCCAGCGTGTGAAGTCCCCTGAAAAAAAATAACTGTCCCGCGATGTTAGGTTTTTTTCTTCCCTTTAACAAAAAGGTCTCTTGTAGTCTCCTGCCCCCACCGCACCCACCCACAGTGCACCCTGCCTCCCCACACTCTCCTCACCCCATACTTACCTCCGGAGTCCGGCGCAATGATCTTTGCTGGACCAGGAACACGTCTGCACTCTTCAAAGCCGACCGCGAACTGAGGAAATGCCGGTAAGCTGTATAATGGAATGAATAGGGTTTTTTCAACTTTGCTGCATATCTCAGGAATTTTTTGGAATTGTGGCACCAAATTTTCAACATGAGGTTTTTGGGGTCCCTCCTCATGAATTCTATCACTGTCATGGCGTTAATCAGCCTTGAAAGGTGATTTCGCAGTCACTGTGCGAAATCACCTTTCAGGACCCATTAACGAAATGACAGTGCCAGTGTTCATGAGGTGGCCTCTCAAAAACCCTATGTTCCAAATTCGGTGGAAAAAAATCCAACAAATGCCTGTTTCACGAGCGTGCGTTGCACAGTTGCTACGCAGGCTCGTAACTTCATGAATTTGCAATATTTTAATGCCAGATCTTCAGCATTGTCATTTTTGTACACCTCCTTGTGAACAGTACAGCTGTCATTTTCCACATCCTGCCCGAAATGTGTTTCTGCACTTCCGGCGTACAATAGCACAGTCACTGTGGGAAATCAGTGTTTGGGCCAGATTATGAAAATGACAGCAACACAGTTCATGAGCAGAGGTCCTAAAATGCTTATGTTGAAAATTTGATGATGATACTCCATAAAATGACTGTGTGACGAGCATGTGTTGGCAGATTGCATGCACGCTCGTACCTTCGTGCATTTCTGATATTTTCACTCTGGATTTTCACCATTGCCATTTTTCCACACCTCTTGATGAACAAGACAGCTGTCATTTCACATATCCTGCCCAAAATGTGTTTTTGCACTTCCGGTGCAGAATAGCGTGGTCGCTGTTCGAAATCACTTCTTGGGACACTTTGAGGAAATAACAGTGACTCTGTACATGAGCAGAGGTGCTAAAATGCCTATGTTGAAAATTTGGTGCCGAACGCCCATAAAATGGCAGTGTTCAGCGTGCGTTTCATATTTCCCAAGCACCCTTGTAACTTCACAAACTTGCTATATTTACATGCCACATTTTCAACACTGGCATTTGTTTACACCTCCTTATGAACTGTACAGCTGTCATTTTTCACATCCTGCCCAAAATGTTTTCCGGCACTGCACTACCAAGCACCCAAAGGGACACCCCAATGCCTGTCAGTCTCTGCAGGGTGGGGGTGGGTTGGCATCAGTTCAATACTTCACTGCGATGCCTATTATGCATTTCTCTAACTCCTCCACTGCCAATGCCAATGCCAGCAAGACAACATTCGGCATTGACAAATGCTTGTGAATATTTGCATAATTTTGAAAGATATCCTTATCTATCTCTCTATCTCTATCTATCTATCTATCTATCTATCTATCTATCTATCTATCTATCTATCTATCTATCTGTCTGTCTGTCTGTGTCTCTCTCTGTCTCTCTGTCTCTGTCTTTCTCTTTGTCTCTGTCTCTCTGTCTCTCTTTTTCTCTCTCTCTCTCTCAAAGACTGCAAACTGCAGCAGAATTGTAGCCAGACTACAGAAAACTATAGCAGTAACACTACTTGGTATTACTTGGTTTGAATAGACAAAGTAGGCAAAATGCCCATTAAATTGTCTCCCACTCATAGTGGGGTTATCTGACGTAAGTCTGCAGTAAATACTTATCTAATTGTTTTTTTAAAAGTGCCAAAATAGGTGCATGCACTAGATAACCTGGGACTGAATTCCAAGATCTGGAGGATCTTATCATATAGAAGCTGAATCTTTTAACTGAATTTACTTTAGGGACTATTAGCTGTTTACTGCATGATCTAAGATTAATATTCTGGGAATATCATCAAAAAACACATTGTTCCATCAGAATCTGATTTTTCATAATTTTATATAGCAATAGTAGGTCACCTCTTTTTCATCTAACATCAAGTGTGAATAAGCTTAGTACTTTAATTCTGGTATTGTAATCTAAGCCTTTGAGGCCCTTAATTGATTTAGTTTGTTTTCTCTGAGTTTTTTCCGAGAAGTTTATATCACGCCATAAACAGGGGCTACAGATTGGTGACCCATAATCAAAGTGGGGTAGTATGTAAGTTTTATGTAGTTTCAGAATACAATTAATGTCCCTTGTAAGAAATGTTTTTTTAATAGACCGCAGTAACCTGTTCATAGTTTGGGCTACATGATGACAATGGTCAGTAGAAGAGAAATTTCTATTTATCCAAATGCCAAAGTCTTTTTCCGTATAAAAAGTTGTTAATATTTTACCATTTAAAGTACATTGAAATCCTGTGTTTTAGTGTCCAACCTGGATAACACTATGTTTAGATTCATTGATTTTCATACCATTTTCTATACCCCAATCTTCAATCATTTTGAGATCATTGGAAAGTTTAAGACATTTTTCCAAGGTGTCAACTTCGCCCCCAGTCTTAGTATTGTTGGCAAATTTTGATATATTACAACTCAGCCCATTACCCATATCACTAATGTACATGCCAAAAAGAACTGGCCCCAGGGCCGAGCCCTGCGGCACACCACTAGCCATAAAGCTGTCACTGGGGCATGCTCCGTTTATCCTAACTTTCTGTTTACGATTTGTTGATCACCTGTTAATCCATGTAACAATGAAATTGTTTATGCCCATTTTTGAGATTTTGTTAGTTAATTTATCATGGGATACTGTATCGAAAGCCTTTCCAATGCCAAGGAGGATGATATCTACTGGACTTTCCTTGTCCATACTATCTGTCACTGTGTTATAAAAAGAAACAAGATTACTACTACTATGTGGTGTGCTGTGATGAGTCAATGAGCCCCTCATGACTGACTTGACTCAAGTGTGTATAGGTATTACTGACTGCAAACACACTGTAGAATCCTTCACTCCCTACTGCTTTTCTATTTATTACTATTTAAAGAAAAGCTTGCTCAGCATAAGAACTCTCTCTCTCTCTGTCTCTCTCTGTGAGCCTCTGGCAACCACTCTGCAAGCACTGTAGATTAGGATTCAACAAACAAACCAAGTAGCAGCCTCTTTTCTAGTTTATTACTTATGACATGTTTAGGGCTTCACGCCATGCCCCCAATCTGCTTCCTTGCAGCTCTTCCTTCCGCTCCAGAGATGTTGGCAGTGGTTTGAGGAATGTATAACCTCTGCTTCATATGATCAGCAGTCCATCACAGCACAACAGGATTGCCTCTGAAGTCTCAGAACTATTCTAGTCTCATACCATGTAAGGCTTTGCCAATCCTGTGTGTCAGCCCATCATTGTGGCTAACCAAGCATGCACCATGGACAAGGTGCCTCAGCACCATGTATGGAGTAGAGGAAGAGATGGGACCAGAGGCAAGCCTCACAATCATGCATGCCAAAAACAGTGTCAGGAGGAAGAGAGTGATAAGGTAAGCCTCCAAACCCTGACTCAATAATCCAGGAAGCATTTTATTTTTGCTGCTGTTTTCCATGGACTTGGAACCAGCCTCATATGGTTGATTCCCTATTAATCCAAGTCTGTAAGTGAGAGTTTCCTCCAACCCTACAAGATCCCGATTATTGATAAGACTTCTGCCACCAAACCCCACTATGGTCCTCAGCTCTCTCTCCCTTCCCATCCCCATCTAGAGGACCCTAAACAATCCAGGTTTGGATACCTGTAAAAGAAGAGAGCAATTCCCTGGTGCTGAGATAATAATAATAATAATAACTTTATTTATAAGGTGCCTTTCAATTTCCAAGGCGCTGTACATAAATAACAGATTAAAACAATAAAAATCATTAGAAAATACAGCTGGATCAAAACAGTCATTTTAATCACTATTCTAAAAATGCAGTTTCCCACAAAAAGTCTTCAAACCTCTCTTGAAGCCCTCCACAGAAGTGCACTCCCGCAACCAATGGGGTAGAGAGTTCCAAAGGGTGGGGGCCACATACGCAAAAGCCCAAGCACCCAAAGATTTCAAATTCACCCTTGGAACCTCTAGCAACCCCTCGTTGGCCAAGTGGAGTGATCGATTAGGGCGATAAGGAACCAGAAGTTCTTTCAGATAGACTGGGCCCAGATCGTGTAGAGCTTTGAAAGTCAGCAATCTGGCTTTAAAGGTGCTCCGCCACCGAATTGGCAGCCAGTGCAGTTCGCGCAGCACCGGAGTGATGTGACAGGATCTACTAGAACCTGTCAAAAGCCGGGCTGCAGCATTCTGCACTAGCTGTAGGCGACAGATTTCAACCCCAGAAAGCCCTAGATAAAAGGAGTTGCAATAATGCAAGCATGATGACACGAATGCATGGACTAACACTGGCAGGTCGGCAGATGGAACAAGATACCAAATCCTGGTGATGTTCCTAAGATGGTTAAAGGAAGTCTTAATGACTGCTGACACCTGCGAATGCAGTGTCAGCCCGTCGTCAAGAACTACCCCCATATTCCGCACCAGTTCAGAGGTCAGGAGAGAAACGCCTCCAAGAAAAATTCCGGAAGACGCACCAGCACCCAATCCCCCTATCTGTCGACCCGGGTCCACAACCAGTACCTCAGTCTTGTCAGAGTTCGACCTCAGCCAGCTAGAATTCATCCACTCCTGGATTTTTTTTAGACAACTATTAAAGGCTGAGAGAGCTCCTTTCTGGTTGGGAGCAAAAGAAAGGTAGAGCTGGGTATCATCTGCAAAACAGTGAAACCTCAGCCCATACCTCCTTACAATGTCTCTGAGAGGTAGCATATACACCACAAATAGCATGGGTGAGAGTACTGAACCCTGAGGCACCCCGCATGACAAAGCTGTTGAATCTGAGGATAAAACCCTGGACACAACTCTTTGTGCTCTCCCAGTGAGGAATGATGTGAACCATCTTAAGACGGTTCAAGATATTCCACAAAACAACCTCAGGCGTTCTATCAACATCATGTGATCTACGGTGTCAAAAGCTGAAGAAAGGTCGAGGAGAACCAAAATGGAACGACTCTTCTGATCTCTAGCCATCAAGAAATTATTGAGCACCCGAACCAGCACTGTCTCGGTACTATGTCTTTTACGAAAACTACACTGGAGGGGTTCATAGACATCATGGATGGTCAGATGGTCTTCCAGTTGTGCAGCTACTACTTTCTCAATCACTTCCCAACAAAGGGAAGGTTAGAGATAGGTCTGTAGTTTTTAAGACAGTCAGGGTCCACGGTAGCTTTCTTCAAGAGGGGTGTCACCACTGCCTCTTTCAGGGAGCTGTTCACTGAAAGTATCCTTAGTGGCATGAGTGAATGGTGATATATTTGCCTATAGTAAAACCTTATTTGCTGAGCCTACTGAGACATTGTGCAATGATTGTGAGATGATTTGTTTTTTGACCACTGTGGAATGGCATGACCGGAGATGGCATTGGGCAGGACAGGCAGGGCAGAACTAAACTTTACATTTCTGGATGAATCACTTCTGTCCCTAGTAAGGTAACTGGAAGCACTTTCGGGCTCAAGCGCCGACAGTCTGGCCCACTTGTGGCTCGGCACTCCCAGCCGCTCTGCCACCCTTCACCTGGCCAACCAAGGAACCTGCTAGTTTGGGTCATGCCCTTGACTCTCAGGCCCATGCACTGACAGTCCGGCCCACTTGTGGCTCAGCACCCCCAGCCGCTTTGCCACCCTCCACCTGGCTGACCAAGAAACCTGCTAGGTCCGGTCAAGACCTTGACTCTTGGGCCCACGTGCTGACAGACTGCCCGCTTGTGGCCCGGCACTCCCAGCCACTCTGCCACCCTCCACCTGGCTGACCAAGGAACCTGCTAGTTCAGGTCAAGCACTTGACTCTTGGGCCCACATGCTGACAGACCGGCCAGCTTGCAGCTCGGCACTCCCAGCCACTCTGCCGCCCTCCACCTGGCTGACCAAGGAACCTGCTAGTTTGGGTAAAGCCCTTGACTCTCGGGCCCACCCAACAGTCTGGTCTGCTTGCAGTTCGGCACTCTCAGCCCTCTGCCACCCTCCACCTGGCCAACCAAGGAACCTGCTAGTTCGGGTCAAGCCCGTGATTCTCGGGTTTATATGCCAACAGTCTGGCCCACTTGTGGCTCGGCACTCCCAGCTGCTCTGCTGCCCTCCATCTGGCTGACCAAGGAACCTGCTAGTTTGGGTCAAGCCCTTGACTCTCGGGACCATGCACCGACAGTTCAGCCCACTTGCAGCTCGGCACTCCCTGCCATTCTGCCACCCTCCACCTGGCCGACCAAGGAACCTGCTAGTTTGCGTAAGACTGCCTGTCTTACTGGGGCTTCTCTGAGCTTCCGCCATTGGCCGTCGCTCGCAGCATTGCACCTTAATTTGGAACCCTGCCCTTTGTCGGTTTCACTGATTGGACTGCTGCTTTTACTGGACTTGGGGCTGCTGTGCCCATTGAAAGCTAGTGGCAACGGACAAAATTTTTCTTTTATGGCCAGCTAGGACTTTGTTAATTGTGAATTTTTTCTGTTTATCCAGTGCCGATTCCGAGGAAATTGATGTAAAAAATGTTTACTGCTCCGTTTTGAATCTGTAATTCTCCTGCTTTCTGCCTCTCCCTCCTCTGCTCTCCTGGGCATGAATCGCCCTCCACCTTACTCTCTATACCTCAGCTATATTTTGTACTGTTGTCCCCAGTCTGCTACTACCCCTCACCTCCACCGTGTGACTCCTAGCTAGGACATTTTGCTTTTGCCTGAAGTAATTTGCTGTCTGCTACCACCACACCCCCCCTTCTCTGCCCCAGCTGTCTGCCATCTCCGGCATCTTTTGCTCTCACCCCCCGATTTAGCTCCTTTGTCCTCTGAACTTTGTCCTGCCCTCCTCCCACAGTAATCCCCTATTTCTTTCTCCCTCTCCCCAGGTCAAGCCCTTGACTTTCGGGCCCACGCACCGACAGTCCGGCCCGCTTGCGGCTCGGCACTCCCAGCTGCTCTGCCACCCTCCACCTGGCTGAACAAGGAACCTGCTAGTTCAGGTAAGACTGCTTGTCTCACCGGGGCTGCTCTGAGCTGCCGTCATTGGCCATCACTCGCAGTGCTGCGCCTTGATTGGACTTCTGCCCTTTGTTGGCTTCTCTGATTGGACTGCTGCTTTTACTGGACTTGGGGCTGCTGTGCCCATTGAAAGCTAGTGGCAACGGCCGAAATGTTTCTTCTACGGCCAGCTAGAATTTTGTTAATTGTGATTTTTTCTGTTTATCCAGTGCCGATTCCAAGGAAATTGATGTAAAAACTGTTTACTGTTCCGTTTTGAATCTGTGATTCTCCTGCTTTCTGTCTCTCCCTCCTCTGCTCTCCTGGGCCTGAATCACCCTCCACCTTACTATCTATACCTCTGCTTTATTTTGTACTGCTGTCCCCAGTCTGCTACTACCCCTCACCTGCCCTGTGTGGCTTCTAGCCAAGGCATTTTGCCTGAAGTAATTTGTTGTCTGCTGCCCCCCTTCTCTGCCCCAGTTGTCTGCCATCTCCAGCACCTTTTGTTCCTGCCCCTGATTAAGCTCCTTTGTCCTCTGAACTGTGTCCTGCCCCCTCACCCACAGCTACTCCCCTATTTCTTTATCCCTCTCCATAGATCAAGCCCTTGACTCTCGGGCCCACGCACCGACAGTCCGGCCCGCTTGCGGCTAGGCACTCCCACCTGCTCTGCCGCCCTAAACCTGGCTGACCAAGGAATCTGCTAGTTCAGGTAAGACTGCCTGTCTCACCAGGGCTGCTCTGAGCTGCCACCATTTGCCGTCACTCGCAGTGCTGTGCCTTGATAGGATCCCTGCTCCTTGTTGGCTTCACTGATTGGACTGCTGCTTTTACTGGACTTGGGGCGGCTGTGCCCATTGAAAGCTAGTGGCAGCGGCCGAAATTTTTCTCCCACTCCCCACCCCCACCTCTGGCCTTAACTAAATAGACTGTTCCCACACCCCCTGTTCTGCCCCTCACCCCTACACTCTTTCTATTGGATTGTGGCTGGCCCTCCCCTGGCTTCCTGTCACTCTCTCCCACCTCCCTCTCCTGTACACAACCCTGTGTTGCCTCTTCAGTGAAATTAACATTACTGTTGTGCTAGTATTACTAATGTTGCTGCTGTGCCCCTCTATCACAGTAAACCTTTGTGCTCTCCACCCAGCCCCACCCTCTGCCCCTTCTCTCACAAACTTCCCTACCTTTTTCCCTAGGCCCTTTTGTGCTCTTACCTTGCTTTACTTGCTGCCCTTTCTCTCATTACCTCCCTCTTATCTAGTTCTTCCTTTTGCTTTCTCTCCCAAATTCACTTAATAATGTATCCTACCCACTCTCTGTTCCCCTTCTCCTCCTCTTAGTTCCCCTCTTCTCCATCCTCCTAGTGCCTGTTACTCCACTGCCCAAAACAGCTACCTACCCACGCATACATACCGTTCCCTAGGTACCCTTCCACTGAATCTCTTGTACCCACCATGGGCCCTACCTATCTCTAATAAGTGGCCTTTTCTCTCCAATGTCCATTGGGTACTCCCCTGTCCATCGCTATTGCTGGCACGCTGTACCCTCGACTCCACCTTATAGCATGTTCTGGTGAACAACGCTGTTGCTGGGCACATAAGAATAGGTGCCCGACTTGGGTATCTCTCACCTGTACTCTGAAGCTAATTCTTCTTTTCCTACTGTTGTCTGGCAACATACAGCCAAATCCTGGACCAGTCCATACTAAAGGAATAATTCAGAACAAACACACTGGATCACTCTCAATCGACTCGCTTAATATCCGCAGTCGCCTTCATAAAATTGATGCCCTCCAGACTTTTGCCTACCAGCACTGTCCGAACATTCTTGCAGTTGTAGAAACCTGGATCTCACCATCGGTCCCTGACCATGCTATCAGCCTCCCTGGGTACAATGTTTATCAGCTTGATAGAACGACAAAAAAAGGTGCTGGCTGTGCCATGTACCTCAAGGACACTATCCTAGGTCATCACATCAACTATACCCCAAAACCACTACAGCACAGATTCTTCCTATCAGAATCCACCTTGGTGCACAAAACGAAGTGATCACAGTTGTCACAATCTATATTCTTTCAAAAGAGCAAGGTAGTGGGCTCAACACAGTTCTGGAATATACCAAATTGCTCTTGCCAGATACTGAAGCTATCCTACTCGGAGACTTTAATATTAACTGGCCAGCAGCAGAGACCAGGGCTTATAGGGACTCCATAGTGGTCTCAAACCTTACACAGATGGTAAGCTCCCAACCAGAAAAAATTATAAAACCGGTACCAGCACCCTTCTGGATTGGATCCTAACCAGCCACCCCATCAGGATCACAAATGCCACTGTTCTCCCTGACACACTTAGTGACCACTCCCCTGTTAGCTTCCTCTGGTCCAACAAATTCATCAACACCCCCAAAACTATTATCAGCTGAATTCTACCTGGAGGCCAGTTACCCTGTCTCAGATCTTTCCTTCTGCAGCAGTATTGGTCCCTAATCTTTTCAGTAACTAATGTGAACTCTGCTCTAGACCACTTCATCAGAATCTTTACTCAAGCCTGCAACAAATTTTCTCCCCTAAAGAAGTGAAAAGTAAAAGCACTCTGCAACCCCTGGCTCTCCAGAGACCGACTAAGGTGACTAAAAGCCCAAGACCTCCTTTGGGAAATTGCCAGAAACTCTGGAAGACAAGTTGACATAGCTAACTATAAACATGCAAGGAATGACTGCACCAAATCAATCAGGGAATCAAAATCCACCTACTTCAAAAACTCTTTTACAAAATCTTGAGGAAATGGAAGGGACTTCTGGAATAACATAAAAGAAGTCACGGGGAAGCAGTCTAAATCACCCCCCTCAGTGCTCTGCATGAATGGTGTTACTACACTTGACCAGAAACGCATTGCCGATACTTTCAATGATGCTTTCAATGACCTCAGTGCAGGACTCCATCCTAATTTTTTCAAGGAGGAAGACCCACCTACTGGCACAGCCCCCACAAGCCACCCTCCCTTCTACTTTAAAGTGGTAAAGTTGCATCAAGTCCGGAGCTATGTAACTAAAGCCATTAGAAACTCCAGAGCCAGCAACGACTCCCTCGACCTCAAACTACTATCACTCACCCTAGAAGAAGTTCTACAACCATTGACCAGGATCTTTAATCTCTCTCTTAGCCTTAGCCAGTTCCCAGACATATGGAAGTCTGCCACTGTAACCCCCATACATAAAAGTGGTGACAAAACTGCACATGAGAACTTCTGGCCAATCTCCATCCTACCTCCCATCTCCAAGGCCCTGGAATGGATAGTTGCAGATCAGCTTACTGACTTCCTAGACAAGCACAGCATCATGTGCAGGCAACAGCATGGTTTTAGAAAAAGCCATAGCACCTCCACAGCTCTACTTGAATTCACAGGCACAATCCATCACTCACTAGATAATAGTCAACTTACTGGGTCCACTTTCATTGACTTGGCCAAAGCCTTTGAAACCATCAACCAACATCTTCTACTTGTTCAGCTTCAGCTAGCAGGGCTTTCACCCAATTCTGTAAACTGGGCAAAAAGCTATTTAAAGAACCAGTCCCAAAGAGTGAAAATTGCTGGCATGCTCTCAGATCCAAGACCTGTCCGGTCCGGTGTCCCTCAGGGCTCAGTCCTGGGCCCCCTCCTTTTCAGCCTTTTCTTGAACACGCTGCCAGAATCCTGCCCTAAAAAGCTATTTCTCTACACAGATGATGCTGCCATCTTGGCCTCCCACCATGATCCAGCTCATCTACAAGAAAAACTCCAGCGGGCTTTCTCAGCAGTCAAAAGCTGGTTCTCTAACCACAACTGATCCTAAACCAGAAAAAAACAAAGACCATGATTTTCAGCAGCTCCCACAACAAAAACAAACAGTATCAACTCTCCATCAAAATCAAGCAAAGACTCACCCTTGAACAAGTCCATATCTTTAAGTACCTTGGTCTCACCCTTGCCTCGAATCTTACCTATGTTTCCCATATAAATAATGTTGCAAAGGTAGCAAACACCAGGCTGGGCCTTCTGTTCTGCCATAGGAAACACTTAACTCCAGAAGCATTGCCTGTTGCCATACAGAGTTCTATTGTGAGCATTATTGACTACAGTCTCAGCATCTATGGCTCTGCCACAGCCACCTCCCTCAAACGTGTTTCCATCTCCCTCAATAAAGCCTGTCATCTCGTTACTGGATCCCACCATCTCACCCATACCTGTGATCTCTACTCCCAAACTGGATGGCTGCAACTGAACAACCGAATAAAATACCAGACCTGCATCACAGCAAGGAAAATCATGCTGAGCAAGGCACCTTCAGGAGTCTGCACCCTCATCAAACCCAAAATTAACATCTGCGACACCAGGAGTTCAAAACTCCAAATCCTCCAAATCCCCCTCTGCCGCATATCCCAAGGCCAAAGGTAATTTGCATATAGGGCTCCCAGTTGGATGAACAGTCTGTCTAGTGACATCTTGACCTCACCAATGCTTGGTGCTTTCAAAGCCAAACTCTGCCACTCTGTAATAGGCACCAACACCTGTGACTGCACCACCTGATTACGTTGCTCCCTACAGTATGTAGACCACCCCTGCTGTCTGTTTTTTGTTTCCTCTCTGCTAAGCACTTGTCAGTCATCTGCCTCTGCCATTGCTCTTTTCCTCATGTTTGTCTTGACAAAGCCTCTGGCTGCTCTACCCTGCCCCACACCGCTTTCTCCCTCTCCCACCCCCAGACCTCTTTTCCCTCACTTGCCCTCCTCCTCCTAGTGCTTATTTTGTACTATCACTAAAAAAATGATTATGGCAACCTTAGTAACAGTATGATATCACTTGTTCATGTAACCTATTTGATGTTAATTGTCTGTACTTACTGAAGTGGAACCTTTGTAAAAGAGCCTTGGCTCAAAGGTATTTTGTAATCCTAGTCTCAAATAAATAAAAATAAAAAAAAGAAAGAGGGGAATCTTGTGTGCATCTGGATTACTCAGCATGTTTTCATCACCAGATGCCCTGGATAACCAGCGGGGATGGCTACTTGAACTGCAGCGGTAATAGAACAGGTGGATTTAAAGGGACTAATGAACTATGGTATTTTTAGTACTATCATGTGTCACATCATTGTCCTGACAGCTACATGACCATGACTCAAAATCCTTGTCCCACCCTGACAGCTCCATCTACCACCACCACTTCATGAACATGAATTTGGTGGAGTTAGCATGGTAGAACACTTATCTGCTCATTTTCTCCTCCTGCATCCCTTTTTCCTCTGCTCTTCTCTTCATGCTTTCTACATGTGTAGTCAACACACATGACACAGCTACCACCAGATGCTAAGAATGATGACTCACGGTAGTTGATGAAGATTTTTACATGTCCACTGACAGAAACACTTGGTGCATGCACACCCTGCAGAGACATATGACTGGTAAGGTGACAGGGAAGAGTGATACCACCAGACCACTACCCCAGTGACAAACCACACCAGTCTACTGAGAGACCTTAGAAGGGCTGGATTTTCAAAGGATGACACTGTCTGCATCAGTCCTTGTGCCTTGTCCCAGCTGCACAAAATCCAAATGCCACAACTGCAACTACAGACAAGGCAGTTGGGCCTAGATTATTGCAGCTTGAGGCAAAGGCTAGCTACAAGCTGCTTGAAAGAGGCCCCAATACTGATGTAGTCAAGACTACAGAAAAGTGGTTTAGTGGGTGCCTTGAAGATACAAGAGATATAAAATCCAAATTTGTGTGCTGCAACTCCAGTGCAGCATATCTTTGATCCTCCTGGGACTTGTCACAAAAATACATCTTTGAAAATCCAGTCCTTTGTCACTTATGCAGCAGCCAGATGGCAGGACAAGGACACACACAGACAAAAATAAAAAGATGGCTTTCTGTGTACCCTGCTGCAGCAGCAACAGTCAGTAAAAATATTTGTCAAATATAGCCTTCAAAATCCCCCTTTAACATTTCCTAATCTAGTTAAATTCATTCAGCCCTGCTCCTACTCCTGCTGCAGGTTGTACAGCTGTAGTACAGGTTCATATTGTGCATGCTATCTCCTGTCCTCAGCAGAATAATTTTACAAGTCTGGCACTGAGACGTGTATAGCATGAAGAGTTATTAATCGACTGGCTGCTGTAGGCCATATGGCTTGCCAAGATCCTGGAAATTTTTTTAATTTTATTTAAACTTTTGTTAAGCAGGTAAATGTAATGAGCCAAAGCCCATGTTCATACATGACCTGGGGCTTGTTCAAATAGCTGAAAGATGTCACAAATAAAATCCAAGTGATACACATAGAACAGACATATCACAATTACAATTATACAAAACATGTACAAATAAGTTGTGCACAATAACATTTCCTAAGATGCAGTTTAAAAGTAACATAACTAACACCTTCATACAGATAAATGGGTAAAAATTTTCAATTTCTAGCAGCACACACAGTAAAAGCTCGCTCACCCATACTATCTGTACTTGAAACTCTAGGGACAACTAAGGAAGTACTACTGTTGGATCTTAAAGTTCTAACCTCTTTTTTTTTTAGTTCAAATAAGGTAAAAAGAGGAGAGTCTGCTTTTAGATGACGTAGCTGATCAGTTACGCAATATAAGTCATATTTGTAACTAAGTTTAGATGGTAACCACCCCAGTGATTCATATACAGAAAAGTGCAGTGATGAGTTCTATATGGGGAAATTAACATAAACCTGCATATTGCATTAAAAGTGATGTTTAACAAAGATAGATCAGCTTTTGTTATTTTTGTAAATAGAAAGGCATTGTAATTTAATGTTGACAGAAGAACAGTGCAGTCCTAGCATGCAAAGTCAACATATTTTGTAATTTAAACAGAACATGAAGTTTATTATTAACCTTCCAACAAATCAATTTTATGTGCAATGTAAAGGTTATATTCAAATCTAATATTATTCCTTAGTACATAAAACAATCAGCTTGTTCTACTTGATCACCTGAATTGTTAAAAATGACCAGGGTGGGGGACTTTTAGCAAGTTCTGGTCTAGATCCAAATATCATACATTTTATCTTCTTACTATTAATTAGAAGTCTACATTTTAATAATCAGTCATCCAGAAAAGAAAAATCCATACTCAAAGTCTTGTTTAGGACATCTAATGAGGGAGAACTGTAATACAGTATTATATCATCTGCACACATTAAAATATTCATGTTGGAAAGGACAGATGGGAAGGTATCAATAAAAGATGTAAACAGTAGTAGCCTCAATATTGAACCCTAGGGAACACCCTGTTCCATCACTGCAATATGGGACAATACACCCCCGTTGTTGACCCTCAGTGGACGTTGAGACATATTACTTGTAACACATCCACACCGGGAATCAGCTAGTCCCATGTTCCACAGTCTTCTGAGCAGCAAATTGATCATTAACCAAATCAATGGCCTTTGACAGGTCCATGAATACTGCACCAGTCAGCATCTGATTATCCATTGCTCTACTGATGTGATCCATGAACACTGCCAAGGCCGTATCCATACCATGATTTTTCTGGAAACAATGATGCTTGGGAGACTGGAGGCCACTGGAACTTAAGTATTCTATTAATTGGGCATTAATTATTTTTTCAAACATTTTCCACAGGGGAGGTAAAATGGATATTGGGCAATAATTGTCCATAATATCCCATTGCCCACTTTTGAAGATTGGTTATTTATTTATTTATTAGAATCTTGAATTTACACCTTTGAGCTAGAGAGCTCGTTTACAAAAGTTCCAAGCTGAAAATGGTACAGACAGAATACATAGACTTAGACATAGACAATTTAGATTAGGAAGAACATAGCAAACAAGTACTGGCATTACAGTTAGGTTGAAATGAACACAATTTAAAGACAGTACCAAGAGCTAAAACAAATGTGGACAATCAACTAATAGAGGTAACTGATCTTATAAGCTTACTGGTTAAGTTAAGAAGGTGAGGAAGTGGGTGACCAAGATGGGTATAATTGTAGTTTGCTTCCATTGAGATGGGAATTGACCAGTAATTAAGGATAAATTAAAAATCTTGGTCAATGGGACATAGATATACTCTGCCACTAATTTTAAAAACCATGGCTCAAGGCCATCTTCTCCTGAACTTTTTATGTACTGCAATATTTTTTTTTTACACTTTCAGGACTTGCTTATATTTTACAATACAAAAATAGAAAGATGGCCTTGGACTATTGCTAGATGGATTACTACTAAAAATATTATCTTCAATATTTTGATTAAACCTTTGTATGTATTCTGAGAGATTAGTAAACTTATTTAAAAATGCTTCACTTGTCTTAACAGGATCAGTTACAGTAGTACCATTAATATTTAAAACTGTAGGAGATAGGTTTACATCAGGATCAGCAATGGACTTAATTGTGGACCAAAACATTCTGGGATTATTTAACTCTCTATTCTGGTTATTTATATGATAATCAGATTTACACTTTTTAATTTTTAATTTACATTGGTTTCTTAACCAATGATGGTCATGTAGATCAGATGAACTACCAGAACTCTTAAATAGTTTCCAAACTTTGTCTCACTCTTTCATTAATCCAATCAGTTAAGAAGTAATCCATTTGTTTTTGACCCTGACACTTCTAGTAACCCAAGAAAAGTACTTATTTTATAGTTCAAGTAATGTAGTACTGAAATAGTCTACTGCTGCATCTATTATTGGTATAGCATCAAGGAAACTTCAGTCAATCTGCATCAAATCTTAGTTCAGTTCCATTCCCAACACTCTATCAATTCTTCTAAAAGATATAAATCTTGGAAGTGGTTTAGTAATCTTAGATTTCCAAACACAGTAAGTGGCCAAATGATCATTTATTGTGTCAGGAAATACTCCTGAACATGTTATACTACCCAAACAATTTGTGAAAATCCAATCTAGGACTATATGTTGGCCACTTGACAAATTCATGTGTGTAAATGTGTTTATTATCTGATTGAGGCCTGCATTTGTTATTAGGGACCCCATTTCAGGCTCTACATCCAGATTCCAACTTAAATTAAAATCTTCCATTGCTAATACATCCCCCTTAGGCTGAAGTGACATAATAATCCCCAATGAATCCTGTAGGCCATTCAGGCCAGTTCTTTGAGGATTATATATGGCACAAACCCTGATCGTATGACATCCATCAAGTTTCAATTTTAATAATAAATACTCCAAACCAGTAGTATAATTATAATTTACCTTCAGTTCCTTTAAGTCTAAGTGTTCCTTATAATACACTAAAATCCCCTTGCCCTTTTGTTTGCTTGAGCAGTCCCTTCTAAATATTTTAAAACCATCCAGGGTACATTGATTGTCCCTGATTATGGGCCTCAATTATGATTTGATGAAGGTCACAATGTCAGGGTCATCAAATGTATCCATGTCTCAAGTTCAGATTTCTTTGATAAAAAACTACGTACATTCAAATTAATAAATATTAATCCCTTTGCCTCCCACTGTAAGTTATGTAATTCACCATCTTGTGCTTGGGGACCAGGATTAACTTCAATGCCCCCAGCCAGAATTAGAATTAGCCAATTAAATGAGGTCAATATCATCCCTGAAAAAAATGCCCAGAAAAAAGTAAATTCTAAGTATAATTCCAGCTCATACCTACTTTTTTAAGACAGACACCCCAAGTACTTTACATTACCCTGTATAATGTAAGTAGAATCAAGCAATAAATTAGAATATGTTTATTCAATTGCTGAACCACAAGACACATCTACATGTAAGGGTTGCATGTGATAACGGTGATCACAGTTAGGGTGAGTGTACATTGCTGAAAATCAGTTTCGGCGATGTACATTATGGCCCAAAGCAGTAGGGTGCCGGAGCCTTACTTTTTTTTAATTTATGCAGAGGACTGTGCCCCCACACTCCCAACTGGGGGTCTTTGCCCCTCGTACCCCCCTACTTAAGGATTCTCAACTCCAGGGGAGTGCATGTTAGGGGGTGCAAAACCAGAAAAAAAATTCCAGGGCAAAGCATAAAAAAGCAACCACAGATAGGACCAAACCCGGTACCCTCCCAGCCCTAGCCTGCCACCTACCCACTATGCCACATGGCCAGCTTGGCAGCTGACAACTGCACTATATTCCACAAGCCCTCCTTCCCCTTCCACCCATCACACAGTGTGATTGGCCCCCACCGTGTGCATGTACATATAGTGACATCCTGTCACTATATTCACAGACACCCCCAATCTGGTCGCCTTCCCTGCCCGGTAGCCCTGTACACAGGCACTGTGATTGAGTCACCCTTTTTGAATGTGCCCAATTGTGGTTGTCATTGTCACAGACTACCCATGGTTCTGGTAATTCAGCAAGTGAGAAGCACCCTGGTCCAATAAAATGAGGTCCATTAAAGAACAAATAGCTAGAGTAATACTACCCTTCATTTTAAAATAAATTAAAAATCAGTATAAAAATGTGCTACTATAAATACAGAATTATAAAAAAAACTCTAGTATCTTAGTGGGTGTGCAATGTAATTTCCAAGAAACAAAGTTGGTTAAGCAAATATACAGGGTTTCAGATTTCAACTAACACAATTTACTCAAACAGCTATAGTTTGGTCTTACCCTGAAGTATTTGTGAAAGTGATCAATTCTTGCTCAGTTTCCTGACCGAGTGGCACTATTCACGCTTGTGCCTGCACACTCATTCTTGCAGGTGATGCATGCTCTAATACTATGAAGACCCTCCCTCCAATTAGGTGAATAACAGCTGGCCCACTTCCAAGTCCCCTTGCCAGCCACAAAAAAACAATGAATGTACATTAAAGGGGCAATTGATAATGATATCTAGCATAGTTCAGGTATAAAGTCTGTTTGGGGACCACACTGAGGTTGTACAATAATGCTGCTCTGTAGTCTTCTGCTCAGGCAGTGGAGCTTCTCTTGAGCAAGGCAGGAGCACTAGTGAATCTGACAATGTCAGGCCACTCAGGATCTTCTCCCCACACAGCAGTGCTTCTCCCAGGCAGCTTACAGAGGATGACAATCGGCAGTGAAGTCTTCTAGTCTCGGGTAGCAGAGCTTCTCCCGAGATGGATGTTAACAGGTGCCACACACTCTGTTTACCATCAGTGCATGCTTTAATACTGTGAAGTCCCTCCCTCAACACAGATGATTGGCACCTGGTCCACCTCCGAGCCCTCTTGCCAGCCACAAAAAAACAATGAAGGTACGTTAAAGGGGAAATTGATATTGATATCTGGCACAGTTCAGGTATAAAGTCTGTTCAGGGTGCACACTGATGTTACACAACAATGCCACTCTGCAGTCTTCTGCTCAGGCAGCAGCGTTTCTCCCCAAGCCAGGCAGAAGCTCAGTGTGTGCTCCCTGTAAACAATGCTGTGTCATGACGTCATGATGCCAAAGTGCTGAACCTAAACCAAGCTCCTTTGGACCAGCATCAGTGGTTTCCAAACCACTGGATGTTTGCACATTCACTGAATGCAAATTCAGTATCAGTTCATCCTTTATAGAGGGCACACCGCAGTGTTCCCCAAGGTAGGTGGGAACATTTAAAACAGTATGAGGGCAGGCATCATTTGTTGAGGGTGAATGGTAGTAAGGAGGGCCCCTAAGAGTAACAGGGGAGGAGCACAGTGAGTGCTTAGGTACCTGCAGGCACAAACACATTTCTGAATCTGAGCATTCCTTAAAGTGAGTCCTAAATCTGGACATTGTTACCCAAGCTCTCACCTAATCCCTTTACATGAAAGCAAGAGTCAATAGGGATTTTTGTTCCTAGCTATTCCCCTTGGTTCCCAATGTTCTACTTCCTGATAATATAATCACCTTGGTAACACCCTTTGTTTAGCCAGGAGTGTGGGCAAGCAGCAGTATTCCCAGATGACACTATTGCTTGTCGTTAGTCATTTGACATGTGGTGCAGAATGTCAGGTAACCTGGACCTCCACCCCCTTCTGCCTCCTGTCAGCCTTGGGGTAGGATTTAGGGGCTTGCATGGGAACCCTGCTCTTCAAGGTGGCAGCATAGCACACTTTTGTCATACCACTGGACTGATCTTTGATATAATATTTTAAGAATAAAATATAATGGTAGCCAGAGATACATCCCAATATGTATCTAAATAAATTTAATGTGGGAAAACACATAATATAAATGGGGACTCCTGTGATATTTCTAGATATATCTAGATATTGTACATTGGGACTTATCTCTATCTCTTGCCATAGATAATAACTAAGCAATAAGCCATGACATGAGGTCCTTTATTATGGGATAATGGCATGCCCCAGAAAGGGTAGCACTAGGTAAAGCTGAATACCTTGCACACGTGAAAATGGCCATTGTCCCCTGAACCTCCTCCTACAAGAATGATGGACACTACAACTTTTATTTTACTTTTTGGTTGCTTGTTGGCAATATTTATTTTGGCATGAAGAATATTCACATCCATCCATGTTAATACTTTAATTTCCATACATAACAATTTACTTCAAATTTTCTTCCTTGCTCTGGCTGTTCATCCATCTTGGCTTTTCAGGGTCCAGACACTGTGAATCCGGCCTCTCATCCCCTTCCCCACTTTTAACACCACACCTGGGTTCCTTGTCCCCAGCCCCTGTACCCTACCCCCCTTTTTCCTTCCCCCTGCTCCTCCTGTCCTTCTTCCAAATCATCTTCCACTTGTCATCGGGCCTTGACCCAGCCCCCTGGACCTGCAGCTGCCTACCCACAGCCAACTGAACCAGTCCCCTGCCCAGGGACCCTGGGCCTCAGTCTGCCCACCGCTTATCTTTGTGCCAACCTTTCCTCTCCATCATCTTCCTTAATAAGGGTGGGTGGTTGGGAAAAATCCCAGCAAAAAGAGGTTGTCCTGCAGGCATCCTGGCCTGATATACTGCCACAGGACCCCTGCTCAGGACCACTAAGGCTCTGCCCCCAGCCAATCCCTGGGGCTCTGGCATCACCTTGTCATAGTACCCTTCCCCTGACTTGGTGTTGTCACTAGTCTCTCCCTTCTACTTGCTCCTTCCTCCTCCCTCCCCCACCCCTTTCCCTTCATGATCCTTTCCTAGCAGGGGTCATTAGACAACCTGGCTTGCCTTTCAATGGCAAGCCCAATTGTCCACTGAACCCCTTCCAGGAATGACAGACACTACAGCTTATGTTACTTTTTTGGTTGCTCGTTGGCAATATTTATTTTGGCACAAAGAATATTTACATCCATCCATGTTAATACTTCAATTTCCATACATAACAATTCACTTCAAAATATTCTTGTTTCCAGCCTCTTCCTTCCTCCCTCTGGTTGTTCATCCATCTTGGCTTTTCAGGGTCTGGACACTGTGAATCCGGCCCCCTCCTCCACACCAGAATGAGGTCAGTTCCACCTACCTGGGCCTTCACCCTCCAGGCCTGGACACTTCTGAATCCAGCACCTGGATCTATCCCCCTCCCCACTTTTAACACCATGCCTGGGTTCCTTATCCACAGCCTTTGTACCCCACCTCTCCCCCTCCCCACACCTTCTTTCCTTCCACTGCCCCTCTCCAGCTTATGATGGAATGAGGGTCTCTCCTCTTGCGGGCTAGTATTGCAAACCTTTTTTGCTATTTCTCCCACTAGCTCCACAATTGGTCTCAGGAATAGACACATGCCAAATTCTGACAAATGCACCCCATCAGATCTGTACACCTCGGCCTGGTCGAAGGAAATGTCCTTGTGCTGCAGGTGTACAACCCCCATTTCGATTACTGCCCTTGCTACCCTCCTATTCTGATGCTTCCTGACCTTCTCAATCAGCCTTACATCTCTGACCCCCATCCAAACCCACCAGGAGGTGATATCAGACCAGCCGATTGTCACCCTTAGCCACCACTCTTTAATCTTTTCTAAGTCCCCCAGGATGTTCCACCCCAGTTCCCCCCATGGCAGGTCCCCCAAGTCATTGTCCCCCAAATGTATGATAATGCAGTCTGGTGTGCCCCATTAGACCCTTAACTCATCCAATAATGGCAAAAGCTGTGCCCATCTCATGCCCCTGATGCCCTTCCACAGCACCCTGGTATGCTCAGTGTTTTTTCATAATTCTGCTCCTCTGGAAGTGGTGACTGCAAACCTTTCCACCCAATAGATGAAGGAGTGCCCCGCTATCTAGACTTTCCTCTTGGAACCTGCCATGAAAACAAGATAAAACAGTGTGAGTCACTGTTATATACACCTGACATATTTCTTGTAGCAGCTGGACTTCCAGCACCCAACCTTCTTCACCTCTTCCACTGTAGCCCCTTTTTCTGCTGCCTCTGAGTCTGCCCTAATTCAAATGGAATGCAGGGCAAATTCACCTGGATACTCCCCCAGAAAAGCCAGGGTCCTTTTGAGCACTGCTCCCACCTGAAAACTGGTGACCCAGGAGCCATCCCCGTGCTGGAAAAAGGCCCCCAGCCTCCCGGCTGCTCACACTATGCTTCCAGTGCACCCACTGCACAGCTGGTGGACTGAGTTGTCTCACTAATGGAACCTTGCCCCCTTCCCCTTTTGGTCAGTTTTGGACCTGGCCAGGTTAATGACCACTATGTCCTGCCCCCACCAGATGTCCTTGTGTTGCAATGCTTGTGCAGCAGCCGTTTTTCATGGAGCCACCCCTTCCCCCACCCAGAAGACCCCTGCCTCCATGACCGCAAAAATGGCCAGGAACAGGGCTGTCTTCTGGGCCGATTTACACACCTATTGTATTGCCCCCAGTACCTTTGCCAGCAGCTGCCCTCTTATGGGCGCCTCCCATCCACTCTAGCAGCCTGTCCCCTCTGCCAGCCTACCACCATCAGTTTGACTACTCTGCTGGTCACTACATCGGGCCAACTCCTGTCCTGGCATACCCAACTAATGCCAGCCAGTTGCACCACCACTGTGGCATGGGACAGCCCTTCCTTCCACTTCTCCACAATAAACCTCCTTACCTGCTCCACCCAGACTGGTTCATCCCCACCCCACCCATGCTTCCTTCTGAATTCTTGAAATCTCACCCACCCTGACTTATAGGCCCTCAGTGTGTGTTGGCTAACCAAGAATCCTGGTACATTGCCCTGGCTGTGTCACTCCAGCCTCCCATACCTGATCCGGGATCCTGGTTCTGTGCGTTGCTGTCTGTGGCCTCAGCTCCTGGAACATTCCAAGCTGTAAACAGGAAAGACTGTCAGCCACCTCATTCTTCAGCCCTTCAATATGTTGCGCTTTAAAAGACAAGTTCAGCTGCAACCCCAACAAAACCATGTGCCTGAGCAGCCTGCCTACTATCTCTGTCCTCCACCCTTACCTATTAATAACCTCCACCACCTCTTTGTTGTCGCACCAAAATAGGATATGCTTCCCCCTCAAACTAGTGCCCCACACCTCCATGTCCACCCATATCAGAAATATTTCCAAAACTGTGATGTCCTTCAATATCCCCCACTCCTTCCACTACACTGGCCATGCTTCTGACATCCATTCCCCTTGGAAGTATTCCCCCATCCCAAGGGTGCCTGAGACATCCATGAATAACTCCAAGTCCGTATTCCATTCCCACTCATCCTGCCAGAATGTCACCCTGTTATAGCTGTCAAAGAAATCCCCCCATACCTGGAAGTCCTCCCGCACCCCTTTCCACACATCTACCCAGTGGTGCGGCAGCTTAGCCTTCCCCATGGCCCTTCCCAGCCTCCTCATGAATGCCCTGCCTGGGCTGATGGCCTTGCAGGTGAAATTAAGGTGCCTCAGCAATTGCTGCATCTGTACCAGTGGCACCCTCCTCCTCCCCATCACTGGGCCAGCAGGCCTTTAAGGAGTGCAACTTTTTCCCCTGGCAGCAAGAAACAACCCCCCCTCTGTGTCAACCACTATGCCCAAGATTTCTAATCTCCAGGTGGGACCCTCTGCCTTGTCCTGTGCCAGCGGTATCCCTATCCACTGGCACATCCCTTTGAAATCCCGTAACATCCTCTACACTTCCTCTCTTGACTCCCTGATGATGAGGAAATCTTCCAGGTAATGCACGGTCCTCCGGTGCCCATATCTGACCCCGAATATCCACTGCACCCAGGTGCTGAAGGCTTCAAAGGTGGAACAAGCCACCGAGCACCACATTGGCATGGCTTTGTCAAAATATTTGCTCCCCTGGAATTGGAAGCCCAACAGGTCCCAATCCTCTGGCTTGACGTGCAAGTGTCAAAATGCCAACTCGATGTCCGTCTTCACTACCACACCCCTTTGATTGCCCTGATGAGTGCTATGGCCTGCTCTAGCAAGGCATACGACACTGCCCTAAAGTGGTCTGGTATGCCCTCATTCACTGACAAGCCCTCAGGGTAGTATAGGTGGTGGATCAGGTGGAATTCCCCTTCGGCCTTCTTGGGTGCAATGTCCAAAGAGGAAACTAAAAAATGCACCCATGGAGGGGCTCCAAGTGGCCCCTCTACTCAGCCCGCCTTGATCTCCTTGTCAATCTTAGCCCCTACTATCCCTTTTCTACCTTCACCAACCCCAGATTCTTCACCCACATCTTTGCCCATCTCCCTTGAAAACCCAGTGGAAAACCTATCTGGAAACCTTCCCTGAGCAGCCCTGTGGCTCCCTTGTTTGGGTAGTCTGCGGTCCACACCTCTACCACCACTAGGGAAATGGGTGTACACGTCAGCATATACCCTCACCACCCTCCTCTTGGGTCTACACTGACACCAGCCATTGGAGGCATAGTACTGCCCCCTGTGGCTGCCCTCTCACCCCCTGCCTTGCCCCCTCGAGCACCCCAAAAGGACTGCTCATAGAACTGCCCCCATTCATTCCCCCTCCTTAGCTGCCTTGTCAGCAATTGGAGACTGGGTGAGACCCTTCACATTTTGAACAGGCATGCCTGAACTGACATACGTTCCAGGTACAGGTTGCCTTGTTAAAACCCCAGCAGGTCTTGGACCCTGGGGCCGGAGGGTTCTTCCTCGTGTGCTCACCTCCACTCCCACTCCCCTCCCCCAAGAGGGTCCTCACCCACAGCTCTGAGTGTGTACATTCCATCTCAGATCACCTTTTGCCACTATTCTCTTCTGAAAATCCTTATCATATTTGAGCCACCCGTACCCTACTTTCCCTTTGTATGCATCTCTGATGATGTACATGTACATCAGCAAGGGGATGGCTAGCTCTGTCTGCTTCTCTACTACCAACACGCTGTAGATGATGAAACTCCCTTTCCAATTCTCGATGGTCTTCCCCTTGTATTTTACCTCCTCGACCTTGTGTCCTACCACCGCCAAAGCCACTGACATCTCTGAACTCCCCACCGACTCCTTCTGCTGGTATTTTTTGACCACATCCTCATCTACTAGCCCGAAGATGTCAAAATATTCCCCCTTCCAAATTTTGTCTTTGATCGAGGCCGGGACATGGTCACCAAATGAGCAGCCCAAAGGGTCTTCGTATAGTTTCCTGCCCGTCAGCTTGGCCCCCCTCTCTGTTCCTGCTCCAGCCCATTTACCTTTTAAGACCTGCATGGTCCTCTCCATCTTTTCATTCCCTGTGTCCCCCAGGCCACTCAACAGCCCCTCCAAATATACCTACAAACTGTACTCATCAGTGAGATCCACGTCATTCTTACCCCAATTCCGCCTCTCCTCGTTCGTTCCCAGTGCGGGCAGCAGCACAGGGATGGGTGCAGGGTGTGGCACTTCCCATCTGGGTTTCTTACCCCCTCTTCCCCTGCCCGGGTATTCCTCTTGCTCCTTACACTTCTGCACCTCCTTCTCTGCCTCTCTCTCTCTGCTTTGCCACAGCCACCAGCTCCAACATCTGCTCCATCAATTTTGCTGCCTCCTGCATCATCCTTTCACTGGACATCGGGGTTCACTTGGGTGCCATTGTTGTTATTTGTCACTGCATGTAGATGGGTGAGAAACAAATGCACAGACCTGTGTACACCCCCCCATACCACCGTGGTTGCAGGGACCGCCATACTCCAACATCCATTTTCTTCTCCCTCTTTTCGGGGACCCCGCCACAGCCCAACGGCACTGCAGTCCCACTTGCAAAGGATGCAGCTCCTTTGAAGGCCTCTTGCTTCCACAACCCTGCTCACCTGCCAAATGGTGGTACCAGGAAAACGCTCCACCATTGCCCTCCCGCCGGAGGAGGGTATCCCTCTCACCTGCCCCTGCCCCAATAGCTTCCTTTAACAGGAGCAGTCCAACATTATGTTTGTGCTCTATACCGAGGCAGATGAACCTCCAACCCTTGATGAGACTCAAACTTAGGACCACGTGTCCTGAGAGCTACCACTCTAACCATTCAGGTAGAAGGAATTTCTCTCCTCCTATCTTTCCGTCCTCTTTTGCATTGCTTTTGGTCTTGTGCCCTTGACTGCTTCGGTCCCCATTCCCCAGCCAACTTGGCCTACCAGCCCTTGGCATAGTGCAGCCCCCAGCCTGTCATATGAGGCCCCTCAATATTGAGAATATTCCAACACATCCCATGTGCTGGCCAGCCTCGCACCAATGCTAGGCCCTCATGAGGTTCTGTGCCTATCTGGCACCCCCACATGCTGTCTTCTGCCCCCCCCACAGAACCTCCGGCCTCATTGTACCAAAAAAGACACCCCCAACCCTGCCATCATGCTATCTGGAGGCACCAGTATTGCTGTGCAAAAGCACTGGGTTGTACCCCCTAAGTTCCTGCCATAGGGTGAGGACCCAAAATTTCCAATAACATTGTTTCATTTTTGGTCTCATAGGCAAGTGTACAATCTGATGCCCCACTCACACTGAGCATCCCTTTTTTGTTGTTGTTGTGGTCCAAGCCACACATTGCCCCAGTCTGAACCACCACCTGCTGCTCCCCCCAAGCTCAATAGCGATGATCCTAGCCAACTGGTCCGTCCTTGGAGGCCCGAGTGCTCAACCCACATGGCAAGCTTGCCCCTCTTTGGGTTTGCCTTCCCCTTCAAATCTTGCTCATCCCCCTAGCCCACCCTCTTTTCCACCATGGCATGGTTGCCAGGCCTCAAAACAAACAATGCAGCACAAGCAGCACTTTCTGGTGCACATCCTGGCCTTACCCAATGGAGGCCCAACCCTGGACAAGGAGCGATCTGCATTCCCCATTTAAAGCTTTTTTCTTTTTTTTGTGTAAAAACCCAGTAATTGTGTGCAAAATACCCTCCCTTGTCCTCAACCCAACCACACTGTGCAAAGAAAGCAGCCATCACCCACTAGGCCACACTGGACCATGTGGTAGTAAGGGCCTAGTAGCCACAAGCCAGACCTGGAAGGGCCTCCCCCCCACACCAAGTGGTTCTCTGCTTTCAACCCTGAAATCACTGCAAAATAACCCTCTGGGCCATTCTCCCAACTCCAGCATGCCTGGTGACCACAAATCCTTGCTTTATGCCCCAAGGTGCACAGCAATGGTAGACAACAAAAAAGGCCCCCCAGATGTTCTGCCATGAACCCCACATTGGCGAAACAACATTGGATATTCCCTGCAGCAGCCTTCCACTGGATCTTCCTGCACAAAGAGAACCAGCATGCTACCCCAGGTTGCATCAGGCAATGTGTCTCAAAGGCCCAGCTGCTCCCCATGAGCGCCACACTGGCCCTGCCTCCTGATATCACCATTTCTTTTTAAAACAAACAAAAACACCACCAATGCGTACCCCAAGCAAACGCTTATCCATTTTCCCACTTTGGGTCTGATTTTTACTCACTGAGTCCAAAACAGGTCCCCCATGGCTCTCTGCCCTTAAACAAACAAACCCCATGGCTCTCTGCCATTAATACGGATGACCATGCCTCAACCATGAGCCTGCATGCTGCCCAGGCTCTTCTGGCCTATAAAGCATAAAAGTTATTTTCCTTTTTTTTTTTATTTTTGATGTGAAATGAGCAAAATCCCATGGCTCTCTGCCATTAAATGGATGACAGTGCAGCAACTGCCCTCTATCCCCTTGAGCATGCTTTCAGCTCACTCTTTTCTGGCCTATAAACCCCTGAAACAACCCAAACAAAAAGCCCTAGACCAACATGCTGCATCCTGCACTCAGCACCTTCAGCCATTCAGACACCACAAAAAAATGCCATACTGGGCAGCTACTCACTCCTGTTTGCTGCCCACGCTAGCTCCAGGTTACAAACACCCTGAGCAACAATCAAACCATCATTTTTAGGCCAATGAACATTTCAGGGGGAAACCTGTTCCTGCCCAGTCTATTCTTCTCACTAAATGCTAGGAGAGATAAGCACAAAAAGCCCCACTGAGCTATGCATTCACAAACTACATTTCCTAAGATTAATTGATTATTCACAGTGTACAGCAATGAGAAACAAACTTCCTTTTCTTTCTTCTTTTTTTTTTACACCGTGTTATAAACCAAACAAACCACAATGCTAGTCACAATGCACCACATGGCCTACAAGGCCTAGAAGCCTCATGTCCCTTACTTGCTGCTTGCCAACGATGTGCTGACTTCTCAATCTGAAAAAAATTCCACCAAAAGAACTCATCCTATATGTGTCCTGGCCTGATATTCTGCCACAGGACCCATGCTACGGACCCCTAAGGCTCCACTCCCCAACCAATCCCTGGGGCTCTGGCATCGCCTTGTCATATTACCCTTCCTCTGGCTTGGTGATGTCCCTAGCCCCTCCCCTTCTATTTGCTCCTTCCCCCTTCCCCCACCCCTTAACCCTTCATGACCCTTCCTGGCAGGGGTAATTAGACAACCTGGCTTGCCTTTTAATGGCAAGCCCAATTATCTCACAATTACATTTAACTTGGGGTGCCTCATTGTATTGTGATAATAAAATTATTTTTACTGATTTTTAATGATAGACACAAAAAATGAGGTTTAGAAAATTAAGCATTTTAGGCCTGTGCCATTTTGCTGAAATAACACTTGTGATCATGTCAGACCAATCCCATGTCTTGGTTTCTTGGTATCCATTTTATAAAAGCAGTGCTTATGTTGAGGTGGTAGCTCAAGTTAGGACTAACCAAACTGCATTTATGGCCTCCGTGTTAAGAAAATGTCAGTTATATACAGTAAACTCATTCCAGCTAATTACTAGATATTTTTCAGTGAGGAAGATAATATTCTTGATGCCAAAATGTTCACTTTTTATTTTCATGATGTTGTAATGCTTGTGCCTGTATTACAATGTTATTTTCTTCTCTTTTTTTAACATTCTATTCTTTATTAAGTAATAATGAAGGATTACAATAATAAATCAACAACATGACAAGAAAACAGATAAGATCAATACTACCACAACAACAAAACTAAATACCCATATAACATTTAACAGGAATATCTCCCCTTCCCCCAGCAAAAAGGCAAAGGATATGGTACAAGTCAATAATATTGGCTAAAAGATAAATATAGAAACAAGAATTTGAGGGGACAAAAGGATACACAAGTTAGCTATTTTAAGCACATAAAAGACAACAGTGATAAGAGCTAATAGATTTAGATGCATGGAGCACATGTGAGCTATGGCACTACATGCTACAGTTTGCATTCCTTGTGGACATGACCTTGAGGTGTATTAGATTTATAAGCAACATGCTTTAATTTATATTATCAATGGAAGGATTATAAAGAGTGTATGACCTGTGTTGTAGGTTCTTGGACTAAGTTATGGCAGGACTTTAGAAAATAATAAGTAATTAGTTCTTCAGACTGCAAGGTATAAGAGAGTAAGCATTCTTAATAATTTAAATGTTATATAAAGGAGTGGTTCACCTTATGAATACTGTCTATATATGTTGAAACATACGTGGTGTTTAAAGGATGTGGTTGTAATCTTTTTGATTTGCCTTTGGCATTTAAAAAAGGTAAGCATTATTTGTTGAGTGTTAAGTGTATAATACAGAATTATGTTCCAATTTATGTGATATGACTGTAACATATTTGAACAGTTGGTGTGATGATATGGTCAGAGTTTATAAGTTGGTACCCTTTATAGGCACACAATGTTTGTAGTAGGACCAGTAGCAGACCTGGATAATAATACTGAAACATAGTGAACTATTAATATAATAGAACTGAGAATAATAGGGATATTAAACAGAAAGTTTGGTTATGCGAATGATCCATTACAGATTTATAACATTGTGGTACTATGAAAATGTATGGGATAATGAATTCAGATTATTCATACTAAAATATTTTTCTAAATTAATTAACAGTTCCCCAGAAGAAGCAATTGTATGGTGAAACAGGACACTTTTAAAGATAAAATTGATGTTTGAGAGTCATTACAAGAAACAAGAGTGTATGGCTTTTTGCTAGAAGTGGTTGCAGCAACATTGGTTTTGTGAAGATTTCACACCTTCAAGCAACCGAGCTCCACAAGTAATCTTGAATGAAACATGGGATTTCCCTTGGACACTAATATTTGTTTTGCATAGTATAGGAACCAGCAATATAGGGTAGTGGATTTGAGCCATAAATTTAGTGTAGACAATTATATGTCAGGAACAAAGAAACCAAGAATGATTTCCAATAACATAACATAGCTTAATAGTATGCTCCTGATTGGTTTTAAGACTGGACAAGTGAAAAAGGACAATACAGCTGATAGTAGGTGATACATCTTATTATCCAAATATACTGTAGTTATAAAAATAATAGAATATAGCATATTCCATAGGGAATGTGACCAAAGTTTTAGATGTAAAATTAAACAGCATCCAGAGAGACTGTAATGTTAAACAGTTTACCCCCACCTATGTGTAAAATGGGATATATTATTGCGAAACTGATATATCAGTTGTATATATACTAAGTTCTGTCGTAGGTAGGCAGACCATTCCTTAAAAGTGGGAATTGAGTTGTCTGACCAGAGATTAAGAATTGTCTGCTTGACAGTGATTCTAATCAAAGATATGACAGCTTTCTCATTAGAATGCATATCTTCTCGAAAACAACCTCCTTCTAGTGCCCTACTGTCAGACTGCTCAATACCAGTGATCCTTTCAATACAGAGCCGCCCTGTGGTTTAATAATCTAAGCAACCAACTGAGCAGTCTTTCTAGACTGTCCCAATTTAAATTTATGCTTCATCAGTATCTCCTAACTGAAAGCACTTGTGATTGTTACACCTAGTTTCCCACTGCTGCAGACACCCTTATACCACTTTTTTCACTCTCTGAGGCTCTTACTTGACTTCCCGTTTTGTTTCACCTCTCCTGACAGAGCAATTTTCCTTTTCCCCTTCTACCTCCTCCCTTACCTCACCCCCTCCTTGCTATTATCCCACTGACTCCCCCTCTTCCTGGAACTGTCCAGGCCCTCTGGTCCCCACTCTCCCTTATCTTCTTCTCCTTCATCTGCCCTCCTTTTCTCCTCTTTTACCTCTTCTCCCACCTTAGCCTCCCCTCCCTCTCACCTTATGACAAGGCCTCTGGATGCCATATTTTCTTTTCCTTCTCTATCTGGACTCTGCCCTCTCATCTCCCCTACCCCTTCCTTACTCTTCCCCTTCCCCCCACCTCTGATTAGCAATGTTGCTTCAAATGTACCTTATGGTTTTCTATGCTTGTTTGTAATCTTGAGTGTGTAGCACTGTTCCCACTTAGTTACTAGTTGACTTGCTGTGCTCCGTTGATACCATGAATGTTGTCTGTAACTCCCAACCTTATTGTAACCCTTTCCTCTGACATGGAACCTTTGTAAATGAATGTCCCCAGCTCAAAGGTATTTGTAATCTGAGATTAAAATAAAATAAAATAAAATAAAAAATAAATAAATGTCACTAGATTGAAATAATTAGTTGAAATAGTTGTCTTAAGTACTTTGGATATGATTTCCTGCCAAAGATTCTGGATAGGTAAACAAGACCAAAAAATATGATCCAAGATACTCATGGCAGAGTCATATTTCAAGCACGGAGGTGACTCTTTTAATCCCATTTTAAACAAGTTAAGGGGGTATAATAAGAATTATGCAGGGATTTAAACTGGATTAATTTTAAGTTGCTAGGGGTATGTATCTGTGAAGGTTTTTCCAAATCCAGGACCAGTCTAGAGAGTAATCTGCTGTTACTTTTTGCCAGAACGAGTTTATGATGGGTGAATTAGACAGTTTTCTGTTTAACAGCAAGTTATAATTATTTGCAATGGGGTGAAGTCTGCCACTAAACATCATTAGTTTAAGGATCAAATCATCCTGTTGTATCCATGGTTGAGGTCCAAAGTGAGCTTTTAATACTATTTTTAAAAGAAAGATCAGAAAAATATTTTTAATAAGGTTGTAATGTGTTAAAATATCTTTTAGAGGGTGCAAAGCCCCATTTTCTAAGAGTTCAGACATGCTCAAATTTAATGCTAGTGGAAAGTTCTTGGAAGTAAATAATTTGCCATTAATAGTAAAATTAGGATTGTATAAAATAGGTTGAGTAATACTGCAGCTGAGATCTATATTGAGGAACTTGCAAATCTGGTTTTGGATCCTAATGGAAGTACCTATAATATAATGTTTCATATTATTAGGGATATGTATAAATGTTGTGTACTTTGTGGCTTCAGGGAAAATTTTATTTTTTTCAAGTGTATCTCTTCCCAAAGTCACTCAGACGTAAAGTGACCATGTCATACATTTATGAATCTGAGCAGCCATATAATATGTTATAAAACTGGGAAGTTTTAATTCTCCTTGCTCTTTGGGAAAGGTGAGTTTATCAAAAGATATTCTGGGAGTTTTGTCTAACCAGATGAAAAAAATTGTTAATTATGTAATGTATTTTGTAAAACCATTTTATGGGTAAAAATGTATTTAACATATTCAGGGGATAAAAAAATCCTAGGAAAAATATTCATTTTTATTAAATTAATCATTTCCGGAAGGGAAATAGGAAATGAATGTCATCTTTTCAGATCTTGGAGTGCCTTATCTATTATATTTTCTAAATTAAGCTTTTTAAATTTTTCATTGTCAGAAGATACTAAAATGCCCAGATATTTAAGACCAGTGGGTTTTCAGGATAGACCTA
Organism: Neoceratodus forsteri; assembly: GCA_016271365.2. NCBI lineage: Eukaryota > Metazoa > Chordata > Ceratodontiformes > Ceratodontidae > Neoceratodus > Neoceratodus forsteri. Next base: position 1,065,868,232 of record CM057449.1, on the reverse strand, counting down.
ATTCCATTAAAACTTTCTTTAAGGAAAAATTATTTAAGGGCATGACTTCTGTTTTATCTTTGTTTAATATGTAATTGGAGACTAAACTATATCCTTCAATATTATGAAGAGCTGCTTTGATAGAGGAAGTGGGGTTGGAAACATGCAAAAGAATGTCATCAGCAAAGGCTGAAACTTTGAAGTAAAATTTGTCAATTTTAATTCCATTAATATTACTTTTTTTCTGTGTAAGAAATAAAGAAGTGGCTCTAAAGAAAAGTTAAATAGAATGGGAGAAGGGGGCATCCTTGGTGGGTGCCTTGAAGTAATCTAAAGGAAGGAGAGAGTAAATTATTACAGTAAACATGGGCAGAAGGGAAAGAGTATAATGTTTTAAGACAATCAATGAAAAGAGAAGGGAAACCAAATTTAATTAAAGTGGCAAATAAGAAGTTGTGGTTAACCCCATCAAATGCTTTTTCTACATCCAGAGAGACCAATGCCATGGGTATCTGGGACTCCCTAGATGCAGAAAAAATATGAGAAAGTTTCCTCATGTGATCTGAGGCCTGTCATGATGAGATGAAGCCTACCTGTTCTCTGCATATTAGTGGTTACCATATAGTCTTAATTCTTTGTGCTGATATATGCGTCAAAATTTTGATATCATTGATAAGGGAAATGGGATGATAATTTCTTACTAGATTTTTAGGTTTATTAGGATTAGGGATTAATATGATTGTTGCTTCCAGTAGTGAATGTTCAGTCAGACCAACGGATAGAATGTAAGAAAATACTTCTTTTAAAATAGGTGCCAGAGTATTTTTAAAGGTTTTATAAAAGTTGACTGTTAATCCATCTAGACTTGGGGCTTTATTCATTTTAAAATTATCAATAGCTTCATTTAAATCTTGAATATTGATCAAGGAAACTAAGTTTTGGGGTTTTAGATTTGTGATTTTGGGGCAGGTACAGTTTTGCAAATAGTCCTCTAAATTATTTTAAGAGGGAGAGTTTAGAGTGTATCCATACAACTAAGCATAGAAATTGAAAAACTCAGATAAGATATCTTGAGGGTCAGTAAGAACTTTGCCATTTATAGTAGAGATAATGGAGTCAATATATCTATTTTGGTCCATCCTTTTAATTTGTTAGCCAAAAGTTTGCATGCCTTTTCCCCAATATCTTTGTATGTTGCCTTCGATCTAATTAACAATTAGTTCTGCTTGTTCATTGGCTATCATAAAGAGCTCATCTTTTAATGATTGAATCTATTGTGCAGTATGAGAAGTAAATGAATTGTTAAGTTCTAGTTGTTGAATGTTGTGAGTCAACTAGTTAATTTTTTGTTTTCTTTGTTGTTTTAGTTTATAGCCAAATCTGATCAATTTTTCTCTTAAAAAATATTTGCATGTGGCCCATACAATATCTATCTTTCCTAGGACACTTGCATTCATTTCTCAAAAGTCCTTAATGGTATTATTAATGTAAGATATAATGTATTTTTGCCTTAAAAGGGAGTTGTTCAGTCTCCATATATTGTTTGTGGTAACAAACATCTATTTTTAGTTTTAAGTGTACCAAAGAATGATCAGATGAGCAACGGGGTAAAATCTGGGTGTCATATATTAAAGTCAGAGCATGCCTAGAGATAAGAAAATAATCAGTTCTTGAAAATGATTTATGAGGGATTGAATAAAAGGAATATGCTTGCACATTAGGGTAAAGTTTTCTCCAAGGATCAAATAAATTGCATACCTTTATAAAGTCCTGCAGAGCACTATTGTCAGTGTTCAGGGAAGGGTTGGGGAGAGTTCATTTATCAAGGTTAAGATCTAGTGGGACATTCCAATCCACTCCTAACATAATATAGTAAGACAAGACATGAGCAGAAGGCAGTGAGCCAGTGTTTTATGGATTTTTAAAGCTGATAAGTTTTTAACTGAAAGGGCTAAATTTTCCAAGCAGTCAAATGACACCTGGATAACTTCCGTGGTGTGACACATAAAGTGAGGGGCAGGAGCAAGTGAAGTGAGTTCAAGCACATGGCAGCATGCGTGGAGGTGCATGCAGAGACATGCACATCATAGTGCATGTTATGTATGTTACGCAGGTGTAGCGGGGAACAGGAGCACAATATCAAGTATACATAAACAAGTAAGTGGACCTATATACTAACCAGAGGAAACAGAAGTGAAAGTGAAAATAAAAGCTAAAACACAGAGGGCTGTACTAACATAGAAAAATGAACACAAATGTGGTGAAATTAAAAGGGGGAATTTTTGGTTTAAGGTGTATTTTATACAGAAAAATAAGTACAGAAAATGTAAATGAGTTGCTACTGTTTTCATGCGAACAATGCATAATGATTCAAGAGTTGCAGAGGAAACTATTGGAAATGGGAATGGAATTAGTCACTCTAAAACAAAATGCCATATTATATGACTCAATAGATAGCAGGAAGTAAAGACAAAAAAATAAGGTGGTAAAGGAAAAAAGAAAGAGAAATAGAGATAGAGAACATGATTATGACTGGGAATTTCAGGAAAGGAAATCAAAAAAAGGTAGTAGAAGAAGAACAATGCGACTAATGGTAGAAACCAGAAATTGTTTTGAGACTTTAGTGATTTTGGATACTGAAAATAACATCATAGATAGTGGCCAAACAGGGTCAGATAGTGGATATAATAAGGAGCAAATCAAAGTGGATAGAAACACAGCTATAACAAATATTACTCCTGCCATTACAGGTCCATCAAATATAAATCAGACACAAGGAAATGAGATATGATTACAAAATGATACACATGTTATATCAGAAGTGCAGACACAAAGCAGAAGGGAAGAATATGACACAGACAGTAATGGGGGTCAAGAGGGGCAAATGGGAAATGTTCACAAAAAGAACAATGATGCACAAGCAACAAAAGATACTTGCACTTCAAGAACAAATGAGGGGGGAATGTAAAAAGTGGACATCATGTTACTGGAGGGGAAAATTATATGGACACTACACCACCACAAAACCAAATTGTAAATGAAGAAATACCCAGCAGATTAAATCCAGACCCAGGCTCAAAGTGTATGTATTAGGGGATTATATCGTCAAGTATACCGATAGATATGCCTCAAGTAGTAATAAAGAAAACATAACCACAAGCTATTTTTCAGGGACAAAGATAAGGGAAATCCAGGAAATGTTGAAAGATATCATACAAAAAGAGATGGAACCAAAACAGTTATAATACATCTAGGAGTGAATAATATTAAAAAAAACAGGGACAGGAAGAAATGAAAACAAAATACATAAATATATGGAAAGAAGCAAAAAGTCTGAACTGTAAAGTTTACTTTTCCAAAATATTGCCAGTTCCTAGAGAATTTAGGTGGGCCATGCGGTCCTTATCTGCCATCAAAGTCTATGTTTCTATGTTTCTATGTAATAGAAAGATTAAAGAGTTAAATAACTGGTTAAGGCAATGGATTATTTGAGAAAACGTTGGATGCATCACCCACTTGGAGGAATTTATAAATGATCCTACATATTATTGTAAGGACAGGTTACACTTAATTAAAAAGGGGAGTCAGAGGTTGGGTTTGAATTTAAAATGAATAGTTGATCTAAATTTAAACTAAAGCCAAGAGGAAGAAGGGAAAATACAGAAAAGGGTATGGAACACATTGGAAAAAACAGAGTAAAAAGAAAGAGAGACTCAAATATGAAGATATGGGCATTAAATGCTAGAAGCTTAAATGTGGCAAAAAAATCAGAACTGGAGGCCAAACTGATACAAGAAACAGTAGCTATCTACACGATAACTGAAACATGGTGGGACCCAGAAGTAAATTGGAATATAAATATAGAGGGACACAGGCTGTACTCAAAACCAAGAAAAGAAAAAAGGGGAGGTGGTCTCCATGTAGAATATGGATACACTACAAAATAAACCATACAACAAAATAGAAGAACATTATGGGGTTGAATCAATATGGATTACTATTCAGGGAAGTTCTGAAAAACAACTGTTATTAAGTGTATATTATAGATCATTAAGTGCGAAAAAAGAAATAGATGCACTAATAAATCAGGAAATTGAAAATATTGGAATTGAAAGAGATGTTATAATTATAGGTGATTTCAACTACCCAGAGATAAATTGGTTAGAACATAAAGTAAAAGGAAGTGGGGTCATTTCATTGAAGTGTTGGAAATGGTAGGATTAAAACAGATAATATATAAGACAACTCGGGGGGGATAATATATTAGACTTGGTAATAACAAATAGAGAGGACTTATTACACAAAATAAAAGTACGAGAACATCTTAGAAACAATGATCATAATATCATTAAATTTTATAAAAAAATATATCAAACACATACAAAGGGGAAGACGGTAGTAAAACATTGTAATAAAGCAGATTTTGTACAAATTAAGAAGGAATTAGTAAACTGGGATTGGAGGAAATAATTGTTAAATAAGAATGTAGAACAAATGTGGATGGTATTAAAAAAACTATTAGATTTTGAAGACAAATATGTACCAAATAGAGAATTGTATAACAGAAGGGACAAAAAAACACCTTGGTGTACAAATAGATTATTGAAATTAAACAAACAGAACCAAAAGGCCTTTAATAACATGAAAGAGAAAGGTTCAGAGGAAGGACATAACAATATAAATATGCCCTAAAGATCCTTAAAAAAACAATTAAAAAAGAAAGAAGGACATTTGAAATAAAAATGGCATGCACAAAGGACAATGGCAAATGTTTTTATACATACATAAACCAACAGAATTAGGGAAGTAATCAGGTGGGTCCACTGATAGAAAATGACAAGGAAGTTCAGGGGTCTGAAGATATGGTAAACATTTTTAATAAGTGTTTTGGATCTCTGTTTGAAAAGAACATGTTACATTACAAACAATGATGTAAATATATGCCAAAACCAAAATCTAAATACAATCTCACAGGAAATAGAAGTAATTTTAAAACAACTGAAATCCCATAAGTCAGCAGGCCCTGATAAACTGAACCTAAAATATTTGAAAGAAGTGGGCAGTTTGATCTCAAAACTCTTAGCTACAATTTATAATTCCTCCTTTGAGGGGGGGAGGTGCCTGGGGACTGTAGGCAGACAACAGTGGTGCCACTGCTTAAAAAGGGAGGTCTCAAATTATAGGCCAGTAAGCCTGACCACTATTTTAGGGAAAATAGCTGAAACAATTCTTAAAAATAAAATTGAAAACAACCTGGAAATTTTGGGGTATGTGGATAGTAAGCAACATGGGTTTAGAAAAAATAGAGTATGTGACACAAATCATTTATGCTTCTATGAACACATAAATAAAAATGTAAATAACAATATACCCATGGATGTTTTATTCTTTGATTTCCAGAAGGCATTTGTCAAAGTACCATATTTAGTAAAAATGGTAAAAATGTCAACAATAGGTTTAGATAGTCACATCATTTCATGGACTAGGAGCTAGCTCCAAAATAGAACACAAACCATTAGAATTATGGGAGAATTTTTGGATCCTATTAAAGTACTTAGTGGGATCCTGCAGGGATCCATGCTGGGTCCAGTTCTCTTTTCAATATATATTGAGGACTTGCATCATAAAATATCAAATCAAGTGATTAAGTTTGCAGACAACATTAAACTTGGAGGACTAGTGGATACACAAGAACAGGAAAATAGCATGATGAAGGACTCAAAAACTATTGAAAGATGGGCAGAAGAAAATCGGATACCATTTAGTGTTAATAAAGGCTCAGTTATGCATCTGAGAAAAAGGAATACAACTCAAATATGTACACTGGATGCCAAAATATTGAGAAGTACCCAGGAGGAAAATGACGGTGGGACTAAAATAGATAACAAATTAAGTTTTAAAAAACAAAGAACATATGCAATACAAAAAGCAAACTATATGATAAAAAACATAAAGAGAAGTTTTGTAAACAGATCTCCGGGATGTCTCTTACCCTTGTATAAAAGTTATGTTAGGCCTCAAATCGATTACAGGTCACTGCTTTGGAGCCCTTATGCAATGGGAGAAATTAAATGGCTGGAGGCGGTACAAAGAAGATATACTAAAATGATAGGATCGTTAAGAAAAGTGAGATATAATGATAGATTAAAGAGAACAGAATTATTTACATTGGAACAAAGAAGAAAAAGAGGAGACCTAATGATAATGTAAAATCATGAAAGATAAAATATTTTATGAGATGGGGGTAGTAAAGCAAAATAAACCAATTGGACTGAGAGGTCATATGCAGCAAATTAAAGTGGAAACAGCTAAAAGAAATAGTAGATATTTTTCATTTTTAAACAGGACAGGTACAATATGGAATACACTTTGAGATAGAGTAGTAAACAATGGATCCTTAGATGCATTTAAAAAAGAAACAGATATACTTATAGAACAAAATAAGGTTAAATGGTCCCACTAAGGTGGGGAATGGTTTCCATATGCCAAATATTCTTCTACCATTCAAAACCTGGTATAGGAGCCCAGCATATAAAAAAGATGAAAGCTGTGAGAGTAATTGCATAAGAAAGGATGTTGAGTTCTGACTGAGACCATAAATAGATCCCAAAATGCAATCAAAATGAAATAGTTTCCCTGCTACTAAAATAAATCTTCCTTCTGGATACGGATCTGGAATAACTTCAGACAAATTAAAATCTAGAGATGAATCCATCAGAATAGCAACTCTACTTTTTGCAGTATATTTCCCAGCTACAAAGATAATTTTATAACTAAATCTTTTAAGACACTCTAACTCTGATGTCAGTAAATCAGTTTTCTGAAGAAAAAACAAGTTATATCCTAAATTATTTAAGTAGTTCAAAATCTGTATTTTGTTTACTTTTGATCAAATTCCCTTAACATTTCATGTGACAGCTTTAATGTCTGTAACAGTCATTGTATAAAATAATAGAGTTTAGTACCCCTTTTATGTACACATCCAGGGTGCGACAAAATACATTTTTGTAAGTATATATATCCCTTTGCCTAAATCCTTCTCCCACCCACCCTAAGCCTCCCATGATAACCCCTACAAAAAATATCCAACTAAAGTAGGTACAGAAAAAAATTATATCCCCCGGTCCCTAAGACTGAATTCCAAATGTTTAAACTATGTGATGAATCAGTTCAGCAGCTCTCTCTGTTCCAGGGCTATCAAAAGAGAATCCTAATGAAGAACTTTAAAACTTGTTAGCAGAGACTGGTATCTGCTATAATAAACAGTAAACTGATGTTGTAATTGGCCTTTAATTAAGTAATATAGTAAGCTTTTAAAATTAAAAGATTGCTGCTGTGTGCCCCAACTAGAAAAGAATAGTACATGAACAGTCATCAGAGAGATACAATTAAATCAGGTGGGAATAATCAAAATAGACAGCATATTCTTTCATAGCTTAGGTAAAAGAATTGTCCAAAAAAAAAAAGGATGATTTCCCTTACAAGAAAAAATTACAGATTGTAACACACCAGCAATAAATGCAATCTTCGCTTTAAGTGAACTGACCTCTTTATCAAACTTGTTTTAACTAGGTTAAACTAAAGTTTCAAATACAAATGTCCCCACGTGGTCCTAATATCAGTACAACTAGATTTACAAAACTTCTGAAAAGAATTATCAGAATATAAAAGTAATAATTAAAGTTAATCTATCGAGATCTACTTAAATATTTGTGTTAGCACACTATTATATAAACCTACTTGACTAAAATGTTGCTGAGCTTCATTACAAGAAGCAAAAACAAAAGGATCAATTCTAGAAAGTGAATCCTAGATGTAAGCTGTTTAACCTCCAGGGGCCAGATATTCAAAACATTGCCCTGGGGCTAAATTAGCACTGCCCGGTGGGAAAACTTAGCCCGGAGCACAAAGCAAGCTATATTCAAAAGGAATAGCCCGCGGCAAACAACGTCTGAATATAGCATGGGAATGAGGCTGGGCAAACTGGACTGGGAGTGCAGGGCAAATGTAGCCCTGGAATAAGACAGCTCTGAATATAGCAACCAGGAAGTGCAAACCACAACAGCAACACAGTGCACAGCAACATGAGGGTAGGTAGAGGTGAACCATGTGGCCAATGTGTGTGCCAGCAAATGCGTGGAACCAGTACAGCTGCATGCAGCAGTGGATGCAAAAGAACAGTGTTCAAAACTGTATAATATTCCCCAAACCATTACCGCCGGGCTAACATGTTTGTACGGCTTTAGTGAGGAGCTAACCATTAGCCCAGTGCAAACACATTGCCCAGCACTAAACTTTGCTATATTCAAAAGTGACATGCAAATGAGCCTACTTAGGTAGTCTCTGGGCAAACATCCAGATTAGCATCTCATTATGCCCTGATTTGCATGCAGTTTGCACAGCATTACTGCAGGGTCCCACAGCTCCACCTGTAGGTCAGTCTGGAAGTACAGGGGCTGGCCAGGTCTGGCCACAGCTCCACCTGTAGGTGAGTCTGATAGTGCATGATGGTAGCTGCAGGATACATGTATGCAGTACAGCATAGCAATGTGTACCCCAGGGGACAACACAGCATAGGCACAGGTGGTAGTGGTGATGCATGCAATCTGTCACACTGTAGGGCATGCTACAGTGCACAGCAGACACCACAGTAGCAAGGGGGGCAGTAGTGTGAGGGACACAGCAATGCCTATGGTGTGTAGGGTAGAGATGACTACTGCACTGAACACAGTGACAAGCCCACCTTGCAGGTGTGTACTGCCAGTGGACAGTACTGTCACACTATCATGTGACCCACAGATGCTGCACCTCTGGCATGGGATGCTCATAGTGACAGAGACATGGCTGGCTGTGAGTGCTGTGGTGTATGTACAGCTGTGCAGTATGTGACTGGAGGGGGCACATACGATCAGACAGGCACACTGGTATTGGGGTATTCCCAATACTGGCCCATGTGCACTGCATGCTGTGTCCCAGCCTTGTGGCTGCACCTGGACTGTGGTGAGGCCTGGCCACCCATATGCCATCCTCTCAACACCCACCATGACAACAGTGCTGCATGTGCGTGCTGGCATCTGTTGGTCACCACAGACATCAGGTCTGCAGGTGTGTGCTGTATGGCCACACTAACTTGGTGGCCCCCCACGGGCTGGGTCACCACATACTGCCTGGCTTGGCTGGGACTGGAGGCAGCAGTTGGCATCATTGTGGTGCCATCAGTGAGCAGCATGTTTCCTCTATGTCTGGCTTTTTCTCTGTGTCATAGTCATATGTTAGGGTTGCACAAGGCCACGCTAATGCTGTGCTAATGCCACGCTAATGCCACACATGATGACAATGTCACGCAAAGTTGTTTGCCCATACTTAAGACCAGCTTTTCCTTGGGCAGTAATTTGTACTGCGTAAATGGTTGCGCTAAGTCGCGCTAAGTATCTTAGTGCGGTGCTAGTCGCTGAATATCTCATAGCGCCTGTATTCATGTTCCGTTTTCCCCTTGCATATATTATGGTTTGCCTGGTGCTAGTGCAGTTTGCATGCACTATTTGAATATAGCAGACCGTGCAAATCCCATGCTACACCTAAGCAAACAGTTTGCGCACTGCGCAAAGCTTTGAATATCTGGGCCCAGGTCTTTAATATTGCAGCATCCACATTGCATAGTGGCAAATAATATTTTTATTTTAAGCAAATCTATACAACTCAAAATAGCCCGTCAAGTAATCCACAAGACATGAAAATGCAAACAAACCTGCCTCACTTCATGTCTGACCGCAATCATCAACTGAGACATATATCATGAAATTCTGTAGGCATATAAAGGAATTCAAAATCTACAGAACTTATCAGACCCCCTCAAGTCTCCCACAGTAAGATACAAAATTACTCAAATCCAATCTGGGATCTAAACGGATGAAGCTGCAAGATTTGAGCAAATCCTATCAGAGTTCAATGTAAATATAAAGAAGCCCTTCATAAAAAAGGAGGAAGCCCAATACAAATCTGTGCTTTCATCTAAATAAATAAAACAAATGCAGTGGCCAAACTGCCTCTTACAAAATTAAATTATTAAATTATGACCAAGTTCTTCACTATGAGCACTACTTATCTGTTGTTCTAACATCATTGCCTGAGTCACGGTCAACGGATAGTAAAATGCAGAGGGCTCCTGACATTTAAAGGAAAGAAAAGTGGGCAAGAGAGAAGTTTCTTGAATATGATGCCCGGAGAGTGTGTCATTAAAACAGAAAGGTAGGAATGTAAGGTCAGATGTTAGTTTAAGTTAATTTTGGTGAAAAAAGAAAAAAAGCATAGGTTCAAACAGAAAAGGGTCTCTTTGCACATAATCCAGAGAAGCTGCACAATAAAGATTTTAAGTGAAGTAAAGGAGTATCCCTATTCAGATTTCTTAAGAGAGTAAAGCTAAAAAAGATCAGACGAATTACAGAAAAGAGAATAATAGTGCCTGAATTAGGAAATCAATCATATGTTAGTTTACAAACCGCATATAAAGGTCATTCAGTATTAGTTAACGTCAACAATCGGAATCCTTTATAACTATGGATGACCCAGATTTGAAAAGGTCCGAAAAGATTTGTGGCAGTTGTTTCTTTGCTATTTCAGGGGAGTCAAAAGTGTAAGAGGTGTTGTCTTTTTTAATTGAGAGCTTTGCTGAGTAAAGCATTCTGAATTTTATGCCCGCAGCGATGATTTTGTTGACCATAGGAGAAAAGTCCTTTCGGCAAAGTCTTCGTGACTGTGGTAGATCCTGAGTAACTAATTTGTCGACCATCCCATATGATTTTGCTGTTGTTTTTCATTTTTCCCCAAGACATGAGATCTGTCTAGATAGTTCAGAAATTTTATATAAAAAGATCTCAGAGGTTCACCTACAGCAGGAGTTGGACACAGAGCCCTATGAGCTCTTTCAATTGAGTAGCAAGAGGAGTTTGGGGAGAGACCAACTAAGTTTTCATAAAGGACTTGAGCAAATTTAATAGGGTCTGTTCTTTCCGACGATTCAGGGAGACCATGCACCACTATGTTATTCCTCCTAGATCTCCCCTCAAGATCTTCAAGCTTAGATTCCAATTTAACCACTTTCTGACAAAGTGAAGTAATTTCAGGCTCAACTCTGCTTTTCCAGTCATCTAAGGAAGATATGTGGCACTCTGCATCATTAATTCATCTAGTAATAACTTCAATAGCTCCTGTCATCTTTTTGGATTCTTCAGTTAATTGAACATTTACATCTTTGAGAGGGGTAAACTCACTCATGAATTTCTCTTCAGTGAGAGAGATATGTTGTGCTGTAGAGGGTGAGTTTTTCCCCTGGTTTTGTTTAGACCACTTGGCTCCACTAGGTTAATAAGGCGTCAGCAGATGAGTATGTTTAATGCCAGCTATTTTCATTTCTGTATCCATCGTAGAGCAAAGATTGTTAGAGATACTTGCTATAAAAGTTTGTAGCAGTTTCAGAAGCAGCGGTGGTTTAAAAATCTTATTTCAACAGCAAAATAGAAGGTTGAGATTCACTCAAATGGCCAGACCGACAGCAGATTGCTACTCTCCTGTCTGAGGCATCACCGGAAGTCCACAATGTTATTTTCTATTAATAGAAACCTATGGATTGTACCTGCTTGGCAAGTATAGAATTAAGAGATAGTTTTGAAGAATGAACTTCCAAGGTATACAGTATTTTGTAATTATAATCCGTGTGTATGAGCACAAATTTCACAGATCAGTTTCACTTATTCCCTAAATGCAAATTTGTATTTCAATCAACATCTAAATGTCAGCCAAATAAAGGACTGTCACATGTTTTCTGTAGATTTCCTGTTTTATTTAGTAAGCCTTATCATTCCCTTCTTCCTTATCACAAATGACCATACACAACTGTCTTGGAGGAAATGGCCACAACCATGTGTTTATTGAAACTTATATAATTACACAGTATGCAGCATGATGTGCACAGTGCAGGAGTCTCCCCAAGATTCCTGGTGATCAATGCCATATACTGGTCTGTATCTTATCCACAATGGGATCCTTTGGGTGGACCCAGTACAGCCTCTGGAGGGATACCAGCCTCCAAGGTGAGTGAGGGACCTCTGGCTGGGTGATGAGCACCCACTTCAATTGGATGGCACTTCCTCCACTGATGTGGTTATCCCTTGATCTGTCCAAACAGGGCCCCTGATCATCTGGTCCTCAACTCATGCTGGTCTGGGGGTGAAACTGTCCAAAACAGGAGCATATTCTCCCTTTCTAACCCCGGTATGACTATTTGTGAGATTTACATGTCACCACAGGAGGACAAAGTCCATTCGCCCAAGCATATCATGCCAAAACCTCTCTAAGATCTCTTGCATAGGTGCAAGAAACATGTTACAACCAACATCCAATAACTGTATACCATCCTTTACATACACTTGGAGCATCATTGTAACAATATCATCATGTGACACACAGTCCCACCAATCCAGTCCATAAAAGGTGTATCTTCATATTATTCCATCTGCAAAGCTTCTCAACATCTCCAGGGTCCTTCATGTGGCACTAGTGATGTCTCTGAATGATATGGGATGAGATAACTGTGATACCCAGCCAAGCTTCCTGGATGGATCTCAGATCATCTTCTTTCATCATGCACAGTGAGCTGACAAATTTCTCCAAACCCATGTTCTTGCCATACAGATGCACCAGGAACATATTGGGGTGGCTTTGTTGCCGGGTTTCAGCACTGAGCTAGATAGCAAGTCCCTCCACCATATCACTCACTTGTTCATCCAACACACCTGTGCTTGTGCAGAGTTGAAGAATAGGTTTGTTCCCCTGTGGTACTAACTGGACCATCTTGCTGCCAGTGAAAAAAGAATGCCTGCATATCCAAATCCAGTTTTGCCTTGAGATCAGCACCTGCTAGTAAAATGAAGACAGTTAGAGCAAATGTGACCTCCACTGCCTTAAGCCTTGTGTCAGCCTACTGGTCAGACCCTCATCCATGCATTGGTGGCCACCCTGATGTGAAAGGAATGGGTATTGAACTCCTTTGAGGAGTTCAGTCCCACTTTCCTTACAGATCTGTTGAAATAGTACCTGACCTGGTATGCAATCAATGGAATCCCACCCCTGTGGGAGAAAAAGGCTTCTCTAATGACTGATGTCTGAGTCACATACTGTTGTTTCATGGCTTCTAGAGCCCATCATATCCCTGAAAGAAACCACGTACTGCATCAGCCTTCCCAAGCAAAGTAGTTGATTTTGCATCTACGCAGCTGGACAAAGACATCCTCTGAGGTTATGGCCACATAATCATCACCTAGTCCCAGGATAGGGATTGCGTAGCCCTCCTCTCCTGCAAGACTAAATAGAATACTCTGGGAGAGATCTGCTCCGTAGGTAGCAGCCAATACACCAAGGAATGGAATGATGGACCAACTGACCAGAAAAAAATAGTAACATATTTTTTATTTAATCATATCACACTCATTCAAGTGCCAACATATTGTAACTCACCTCTTCACTTTATCAGGGCAACTTGATAACAAAAATATGAATATACCTATTCATTATTTTACATTCCATACTCATATACCATTCCATTCCATTATGTTACATTCTTTATTCATGCATATTGAGTGTAGAAAAAAAAACACTAAAGGGTATGAGGATACTGGGGATTAATCAGTGTCCCAGATGTGATGATGCAAAGCCCCTGCCCACACCTGGAGTGTTGATTAATCCCCAATAACTCCATATCCTGTCATGGATTATTGCTTGCTTAATCCACGGACATGCAGAGTGACTCCACCAATTGCAGTCGACATTTTCTCCAACCCCTGTTATAATGTAAAATAATGAGTAAGTAAGGGATGAATTGACATGTCGGCTTATAATGAGCTTGCTTTGATTAAATAACATACACAGTGATACTTTTTTCTGGAGAGTGAGTCCATTGTTCCACATCATCATCCCCTATTATCATTAAATGGTACTGGAGCACCAGAGTCCTTCTTAGGTTGAACCTGTTCAGACAACCTGAATACATCAAAGAAAGCCACTAAGAAGGTCATGCAGAACAATAGTGCCTTGAATGGTGACAAGCATACATGAGGCAGCTCATCCCCCACCTGGTCACGGAGACCCAGACTGTTTGTGCATTTATCTATTAATTGTGTCCATTAGTTTGTTTCAGAGTCATCAAAATCCAGCCCAACAGCACCTTGCTAAGCTGGAAGGCCCAGATATTATCCTCTAGCCCCTCGACTTTGGAAAACCAAAATGTGCCCATCAGGTACTGACTACCCACCCTCAGAGTCAACTCACCTGTTTCCCTTAACCAGGTAATGACATAGTTGTTTCACTGGCAATTGCCACACCTCAGGCCAATCCCAAGTTGTCCAGACCCTCAAGATGTTTTCAACACCCCTCCTGTAGGCTACCTTTGTGCTAGGAGCCATGGATTTCCTGAGCATCTCCCAAATTTCAGAGTCACTAAATCTCACAGAGATGTAGGAAACTCCTGTGTTTTTTCTGCCATGGACATCAATTCCTGGAACCTCTTCCACTGAACATGAGATAAAGTGTTAGAAATATTGTTGTTGATACCAGGGACATGCATAGCTTTGAACTACTGTTGCAGCAATAGATACATTCAGATTTTTTTTGTAATATATCTAAATTGAGTCTCTCTGGCAGCTCATAGTGGTACCACAGGCAATCAGGGAAAATCTCTAGAAATTCCAGGAAATATCTGGCCATGTCTTTGGCTGGAACTGCAAATGTTGAGAAGTGAGAACCTGAGTATGAACACTCACATCAAGTCACCAGAGGAAACTTTGCCCCAAGCTACCCATTAATGGTGTGGACCAACCCATATTACTGCTTGGGAAAGACCTCCAAGAATGTGACCTACTTACTGGGCCGCTCTTGACCCAGTAAACCAATCAGTAGGTGGTACACAAACATTCTGCAAAATATGCCCAAAACCCAAAGCCCCTCCGTGTCATCTGTATACAAGTCCATTTCCTGGCTAGTGATCATTAGGGACCAAATGGGCACACCATTATATCATTATAGTCTGCTTAAAAGGCATGCCATACTTCAGTGTCCTCCCTCATGCTCTTGGTAACCTGGAGCTGTATTTAGGCACAGGGAACCAAGCCCATGCTTTAGCAGTGTGTCTGGGGATGGCCTTCCCCATAAAGATATCCTTTCAAGAAATGTTTAGATGACCAAAAAGATGACAAACTCATACAATCTCTTTTTGCTCCAATAACCTTGACCAGCAACTCCTGGTAGGCCTAGATCTTCTCAGAAGGGAGGTGAAATTTGGTTGTTTGGGAATCAATAACTATCCTCAAAATCAACAGGGTAGTTCTGGGTCATTCCAGCTTTTGGAGCACAAAAGGAACCCCAAAGTCTGCACACACCTCCTGAAATGTAGCCAGCAAGTTTCAACATTCCCTGTTCCCATGCATTGCCAACAAACACATAGTCATCAAGATAGTGAATGATCCCAGTACTGTCCACCATTGTAGCACTACCCAGTGCATAACTGTGAGAAATCACTCAAATGCTACACAGAACACTGCACATCACATCATTATGCATTTATCTATGTAGTACTGTCCCTCAAACTTCATTCATAGCCGTTAAATAAACCGCAAAAACAGCTCCTCCGTGTACACAGGTGCTCAAGTTAAAACGTTGAAGTCCATCAGAACCAAAACTCAGCACTCTGTAATTGGCATTAATACAGGCATATTTAATAAAACATTTAAACTCCAAACCAAGCCACACAAAGAACAGGTAGCACAGCGAAGTAGCCGTTCCCTATCAGCAGAGTGAACCTGTATGAGGCAGAAGGCTAATCCTAGAGTAAGTCTGCCTTTGCTATCCAAGCTCCATGACTCATGGCTGTCACCAACTCCACCACTCTTGAATGAAGCATATGACACTGCAATGAAATGCATGTCAGTGTGGTTACTGACAGAGTGTTCCTCTG
Source organism: Neoceratodus forsteri (assembly GCA_016271365.2). Lineage (NCBI taxonomy): Eukaryota > Metazoa > Chordata > Ceratodontiformes > Ceratodontidae > Neoceratodus > Neoceratodus forsteri. The sequence continues at coordinate 1,065,852,250 of CM057449.1, read as the reverse complement.
GGTAAAACAGTTGATTTATCATCCTGAACTCACATCCACTAACCTTTCCCAAAGACAATTCCTTGTTTAGTTTTGCCAAACCAAGGCTGTCTGTCCCTGACTGATGTCAGATTCTTGGCATTGCACCCTTTATGCGGACTATCATACTGGATCCTGAAATCATCAGAAAACTGAGTAGTCTTTTTATCGAAGACATTTAGGCAGGGTTCTAGCTGTTCCACTCTTATTGACATTAGAAGGCCTGGAGCACTTCCTGTGAAAGGACTGAAAGCTCTGACACTGAACCATCCCACATGGGATACACCATGTGAATGGAGGGGGTAGCCAAAAGGCATGCACTCATGCTTGTATCTGTATGACTTTGTTTAGCACTTCCCTTGTAACCAAAACAGTGCAGGTCACTCCTGCCAAAGTCTACTTTCTTGGGAGATAAAGTCAATCTAAGAGAAAGGCCACTATCTGTGTGCAGAACCCCACCCCCATGCCTACCTCCATTAAAAGCAGCTTGTCTAAAATGCCATGATCATTCTGCATTTTCCTAAAAAATTGTGAGTAATATTCCAGCCACCTCCATCCACCATACGTTTTCATATGGCCATAGTTCACCCATAGTGGTTCCACAGGCCTATGGGTGTGGCAAATATCAAAAACGCTGACCAGTTATCCTAGTTGCAACTAATCTGAACTTTCCCCTGTTCCTCCTCCTCATCCTCCTGCTCCTCCTCCTCTTCCTCATTTTCTTCTGGCTGCTTGGGTTGGTTTAAAAGTGAGAACATGTCCTCATATTCCTGATTCCAGATATGCAGATGCACCTTCTCTTTCAGATGAGACCCAACTGATTCTGTCACTCACATAATTGTTAGGGGGAGGCAGAACCAGAACCAGGCCAGCATCACTGGCACCACTGGAACGCTGAGTGATGCTGAAGGTGGACCTTGTGAGCTAGCATGGATTGACCCAATGAGGGAGGGGTGGGAAGAGGGACCAGTGGCCCAAAGGCTGTGGAGTTGTCAAAGGGGAAGCTATATGGGCACACAGGGGATCTACCAGAGGAGTTTATGGTGTACCCAGTGGCTGTTGCAAACCATGTGGGGTGGAGGAAAATACCATGGGACCCAGTGACAGCAAGAATGCCACTGGAGGAGTTAGAGGGCTCTGTAGAGGGGCCACTGGGAAGTCATCAAATTCTTAAGTGGGTTGGCCAGTAGGCAGGTGGTTCATGTGGAACAACTGGTAGGAACTCAGGGTGCTGGGTCTCAGCTGATTCCAGAACAACCAGTGAGGGACCAGACCCATTTGTCTGCCCGGGTTGCTTAGATGTCAGCTAACCCCTCTGACTATCTCCTGAATGCCCCCAATAAAAATGCCCTTATTTGCTCTGGGCTCCATATACTAAAAGTCAGCTTACATCTGGCCATTGCGTCTGGCATAGGGATTGTAGGTTTAGTGTCTGCAGCTTCTGTGAAGACGTAAGCTTCTTCTGGGGGAAACTGACCCTGAAGGATGTGTTGACAGAACAGCCCCATTAGAGTTTTCAAAATAAAGAATCGAGCCATGTCTTCCCATTGAAGATGAGCAGGGTCTGCAGCTGCACCTTCAATAACTTGGCCACTACAGTAGTAGCCACAGACATTGCCAGCTATTTCCAGATATTTCACAAAATTTCTAAAGAGTTTCTTTCTGCTGCCCCTACTGTGGAAATGCAGAAAGCAGGAGATATTTCTGGAAATATCACAGACATTTCAGGAAATAGCTGGCAGTGTCTGTGGCTGCTACTGTACCTTGTTCACCACACTCTTTCCTTTACTTGGCATAGCGTTCAACAGGATCTGCAGAAACCCAGACACATAACACACTGCCCTGCAAATCATAGCCACTTCCACTTATCATTTTTAATTGGGGCTGTACTGTGAGTGCTAAACAATAATTTATTCACCCAATAGCTATGAAACAATATATCCATTCATCAGTAAGAACACAAAAACATATGAGAAAATAGTCTTCCACCAAACCTATTATGTTCAATAGAAACATAGAAAAGTGCTTGCAGGAGGAGACCAAAGGTCCACTGAGTCTGCTCAGGGTCTCCCAAGATCTGATGTGCATCCCAGGATGTAGCCCTCCTACTGCTTTTTACCCTTACCTAGCCCCCCAGTTCTCACCTGTAGTCCTTGCTCTATCCCACCCTCTTTTGAAAGCTGTTAAGGTCCTTGCATTCACTACTTCCTCTGGTAAGCATTTCCAGGGCTTCACTTCCCTTTCTGTGAAAAAATGCTTTCTCATATGCCTCCTGAAGCTCCCACCCTTTTCGCTTCCAGTCATGGCCCCTGGTGGTTTAGACAGTAACCCTTTGGAATAGTTCTGTGTGTGGCACCTTGTAAATGCCTCTCAAGAATTTGTAGGTCTTGATCATATCTCCTCTGTCCCTCCCTCCTAGGCTCCAGCAAGAAAAAGTTAAGCTCTTTCAGTCACTCCTTATGTAAGAGGTCATGGAGGCCCTGTATCAACTTGGTTCCTCTTATCTGCAAAGTCTCTGGCCTATCCTTGTCCTTTTCAATGTGTGTATTCCAAAATTGGATGAAGTACTCCAAATGAGGTTTTACCAGGGACCTGTAGAGAAGGAGGATCACTTCCCTGCTCCTGTTGTCGAAACCCCTCCCAATGCACTCCAGCATCTTGTTTGCCTTGATGTAAGCTTTGTTGCATTGGCTCGTTTGTTTAAGGGTGTCGCATATGATGACCCCTATATCCCTTCCTTCCTAAGGGGTGCTGAGTTTGATCCTGTTGATCCAGTATTCCATCCTGGGATTACTCTTACCCAGGTGTAGCACTTTGCACTTTTTTACATTGAATGTCATCTGCAGTGATAGACAATCTTTCTAGCCTTTGTATGTCTTTCTGAAGTTCCCTAATTGCCTCCATGCTATCAATCCTACCAAGCAGTTTAGTATCATCTGCAAAGAGTACAAGCTTGCCTTGAATGTCTACGCCTATGTCACAGATAAACACATTAAACAGCACCGGGCCAAGACTGACCCCTGGGGTACTCCACTAGTGACTCTACCTTCACTTGAACTAACCCTGTTGACAACTACCCTCTGACGGCTTCTGTCCTTAAGCCAATTTCACATCACTTGACTAAGTTTTCAGCAATGCCTAAGTCTTCTAATTTTTTAACAAGCACTTATGTGGTGCTGAATCGAAGGCCTTGCTGAAATCAAAGTAGAGGAAGTCCACCAATTGCCCCCTGACCACTTCCCTAGTTACCAGTCAAAAAATGTAATAAGGTTTGTCTGGCATGACCTGCCAGCCACAGAACCATGTTGTCTGTTATTCTGGGTAATATTTGTATCTAGATTCCTGCTTGACTAGTGTTTCCATTAACTTCCCCACAATAGATGTGAAGCTGACTGGCCTATAATTGCCAGCCTCTTCTCTACTTCCTCCCTTGAGGAGGGGTACCACCTCTGCCCTCCTCCAACCCTCTGGTACTATCGCTGTCAACAGTGAGCAGTTAAACAGATGAATCAATGGGTCAGCTAATTCTTCAGCTTGTTTCTTTAGCATCCTTGGTGTTGCCCATCAGTCCCTGGTGCTTTTTCAGTCTTTGGTTGCCATAATAATGCCTCTTTAACCCTGTCTGTGGTGATTTTTTGAGACTCCATCCCTGTGATTCCTTTATCACATGCTCTAATGCCACTTTCAGGTAGTGTGGTCCATCGTGTTCCTTGGTGAACACTGAGCAGAAGATATTGATAAGGACAGTGCCTTTTCGACTGTCATCCTTTATGAATTTGCCCCCCTCGGTGAGTTAAACTATCTCACCTCATTTCTTCCTTTTTTCTGGGATGCAGCGGAAAAATTGTTTATTGCCGGTTTGGATATCTGTAGCAATTAAGAGTTCAGCTAATACCTTTTCAAGCCTTACAACCTTTTTGGCCTACTTACATTTATGATTGTAGACTTCCCAGATATTGTTGTCCTGGTTCCTTTTGTACTTGCGGTTCTCCTCTCTTTCATCTCTAAGTGCTGCCTTGACCTCCTTAGTGAACCAAATGGGTTTTTTATGTTTTTTCCTTTTGGATACTGTTCTTACACAATGAATGGTGGCTTCTAACGAGGCATGCTTTACGAGACCCCAAATGTCGTCAACCTCTAGTTTTATGTGTACCCTTATTAAATTGTCTTTGATCACTTCTTTCATTTTTCTGAAGTCAGCTTCCTTGAAGCTCAAGACAACTGCCCTAGACTGAGATTTTACAACCCCTCCTGCCAACATAAACCAGACAGAGGACAGAGGACAGAGCTGTGGTCATTGTTTGCTAGGGGTTCCCCAACTTGAACCTCATCTACTTTCTTTGAATTTGTGAGGACCACATCAAGTATGGTGCCCTCCCTTGTTGGTGTGCTAACTAGCTGGATGAGTAGGCAGTCTTGCAGGGCATCTACCACCATCTGATTTTTTGTTCATCTTGTGACAAGATTATCCTAGTCTACATCTGGCATGCTCAGAACTCCCATTAGCACTGTTTTTCCTTTTAGTGTCACACCTTTTATTTCCTCAATGAGTCATGCTTCTGTCTCTTCTGTCTGACCCGGCGTTCTGTTGATTATCCCCATGTAGATTTTTTCTGGTATCTATGTTGAGTTGAATCCACAGAGATTTGACCCCCTCCTTTTTATATGTGTCAATTGGCATGGTAGTCATACTATCAAGAACATATGTTGCTACCCTTCCTCTCCTCGCACCCTTCTTTTCCTGTCAATAGAGAGAGTAACCTGGGATGTGAGGTCCTAGTCATTGTTCTCTGTGGCCCATGTTTCTGTGATGGCCACCAAGTCTACCTGGGTGGCTGCCATTACTGCCAATGGCTGATGCAAACATAACATATGATCATTTTTCAGAGAGAAGCAGGGATAAATAATTAGCATTAGCCATGAAATACAGTAATCCCTGTTAGAGAACTATCACAGTTGGTAGACCCATTACTGTTTATGAATGATTTAGGAATTATGTCCTTAGCAAACAGGAGTGCCCCAGAGCCAGCAGACCATATGCTCAATGCCAACTTGGTGAATCTCCACAATTTTTTATCAGTAATTCTCCCAACCTCAATCAAATCTACAGACAAGATGCACAATTAAATTATTCTGAAAAATATATTGCCAATCAAGCAGTCTCCCTGCTCACTGCTTCCACTGTGATAATACTGCACAACAAGCATGTGTGATGCTAAGGCTGACAAACAATCCCTCTAAGCACAGGTGGGGGAGAGGGGAACTAGCCACAATAATTTAGAAAAGTAGATTTGCTTGAATAAGCAGAGTGTTTTAGAGCAATGTGCAATGCAAAACTGATGACTGCACCTATAAATGCCAGTTCCTACTGTAGTCCTTAACTGATACAAATTGATCCATAAGCAAACTTATTGGCCCAGAGTGGACACATTAACATCGTCAAATTCAAGCAGTGCACCCTGTTCTTTACTATAATTTTATTCTATTTTTTTTTATTTGCACCTCCCATTACCCCAGTGCTGGCTGAACTTCAAGCCAGAGTCAGGTGGAAAGGACTTCTGCCAAGACCACATAGCCCATTATTCTAGCAGTGTCTCACATCAGTCTTCATATGTTGCTTTCTTTCTTTCTTTAATTGTAAAAAAGAAAAATCATGGTGACCCATTACCCAAGGTTTTGTGCCAGACACCAGCTTGAGTGGGATAAGGGGTGAAACAGTCAGCTATATGAGTGTTCCCCAGACACCAAAACCACATGGCCTCATCTTTAGACAGTTCCTTCCATACTACATACAGCTTCTTCATTTTATTTGTAACAGGCCATTACTGTATTTATTTATGCAGTTGATAACTAGGTAAGTACACTGGTCCAAGGGATCATTTTTGGGAACACCCTGGACCATCTAGTTGAAATACAGTACAGTAGAACACAGTATGTTAGAGTCAACATACAATACATTAAGATCAGCATAGGTGTGCAGATGGTACATACAGTCAAGTCATGCATAATAAGTAACAATTTATACAGATAGAGACCAAAGCAAAGGCAGAAGTCAACAAAAATTGGACACTCAGCAGATACATAAATAGTGTGGCTCAAAAGGAAAATAAACAATGACATTATTAACTTGGGTAGCTTGCTTAGAGACAAGTGCAGCATGTGGAGTCACGGGTCCCCCATATCATATCAGGAAGGGCACTTGCAAACTGTGGCAGCTAAAAGGACATTTTAAAATGAGATTTAAAGAGACTGGAGGTATCTAGTAAATGAAGAGTTGCAGAGAGCCATTCCAGAGTTTGGGGGCAGTGATGGAAAAGTCTGTGTGACCCATCTCAGTTACAATCAGGGGATGGGCAAGGATACGTTGTGAAAGAACCTCAGCACACAAATGCCAGCTGTAATACTGAGGAGTCTTGTTATAGGGGAGTTAACCCCTTCATGAAGGGACTTTGTAATAAGGGAACCCATAAGGTAGTCATGGTGGGCCAGTGGAGACAGCCAATCAAGCATCAATTAAAGGGAGCAATGATGAGTGTTGAATGGCACCAAAGTAAAAAACCTGCAGATGCTGTTAAAGGTGATATTGAATCATAAGAGGTACAAATTTGAGGACTGGGTAAAAATAAGGGAGCAATAATCAGAAGGAGTAAAAGTGTGCCTTATCTTTATGATCATGAGGTGCTCTAGGCAGAAGCAGACACCCAGTTTCTGGTTCACATGCTTGACTACTTGCCCATTGTGATCCACAAAGGTTAGGAAGGGAACAAGGGTTACCTCCAGGTATTTGAAAATAGTTGCTTGTCTAAGGGTGGCCCATCTGGGACCAGAATGCTCTGCATGTTATTTTGCCCTCTATTGCATTCAGAGAGCCTAGGATTGGACTAAAATAGTAGTGCCTTAATCTTCTTGGCATTAACGCGTAGTCTGTTTAATGCAAACCACTTTTTGACAAGCTGAAAATCCCTGGATAGGGAGGCAGATAAATTCATTGGGCTCTTATCACTCCTGTAAAGATAAAGATCATCCACATACATTATCATGCAGCAGTCTGAGCCATCTCAGAGAATGTTGTTAATAAACAGGGAGGATAAGATAGGGTGCTCTGTTAGACTGGTATATGCCTGCCCAACAAGTGTGCCAGAACATGCAGGGGAGTGAAGAGTTTCCATGTCTCAGTATGTCACAGACCCACTCCTCAGGGTCAGGTCCACTGAGCTCATAGTGCCCACACCTAAGTGCAATCTGTGCCAGAGTACAAGGGATACCATCTTCAAGTCCCTCTGTAGTGCTCAATGGCATCACAGCTTAACACTCACCACAAAGTCCCAGGGTCCCCTCTTTACTCTGGATCAAGGTACAATACCAGTCTTGAGTCTTGTAGCCAGATGTGAGCCCCTTCGCAGCTGTTACACAAAGAGGGAAGATCCAGGCATTACAGCCTCTTCAGGGTACCATTGTAACCCTGATTCTGCCTTCTCCCACAGGCATGCAATAACCTGGTTCAAATTCCCACAGACCATTCTTTAAAACATTAGTATTCCCCCATCTTCATAGGTTTCATAGGTTTATTCAAGCCGAGGATAGAATACCATCCTTTTAGGCTCACCTTCCAATTATTATTGACATAAAAATTTACTGTCTCCAAAGAACAAATCTATCCCATTTTTAAATTCATTCATAGTTGTGCTATTTACAACTTCCTTGGGTAAATTATTCCAGGATCGTACCACTCTTAAACTGTACCAGTATTTCCGAAAGTTATGTTCCCAAGCTTGTTGGTACAATTGTTTATTATGTTTCCTTGAACTAGTTCTCCCTGTTTTGTAAGTGAACCCCAATTCTTTTAATAGCTTGTCATCATCCATACTCTTGAATAGGAAACTTAGATCTCAGCTTGTTCTACGATAGTGTAATGAATAAAGATTTAGACTAACCAGTCTATTATATGTTTTATTTTATAATCCTTTTACTTTTTTAGTAAATCTTTTCTGGACTCCCTCGATGTTTGATATGTTCTCCTTATTATAGGGTGACCAAACCCTTGCACAGTACTCCAGGTGGGGCCTAACCAAAGCAACGTACAGAGGCATCATTACATTCCTTTCTCTACACACTATATGCTTAAATATGCAATTTAGAATCTGGTTAGCCTTTCTCAGCTGTTTTCTACAGTGCACTCTGAATTTTAAGTCATTTGTTACTGTAATTCCCAAATCTTTTTCCTCAGTTACAACACCTAAAATAATATTGTCTATTTGATATGTTGCTTCAATGTTGTTTTTCCCATATGCATGGCCTTACACTTAGTTTTATTTAGCCCTAACTTATTGCTGATCGTCCATTCATATATTGAGTCCAGTGTGTACTGTAAAGCTACTATGTGCTCATCTTTATTTGTAACAACACCCAATCTGCAATCATCGGCAAATTTTTGCATCCATATATTATTATTCCTAATCTTTAAAGAGGAAATATATATATTAAACAAGGTGGGGCCCAACACTGATCCCTGAGGTACACCACTGGTCACCTCAGCCCAGTCTGGGTATTCCCCATTAACAACCACTCTCTGTCTTCTATCCCACAACCAATCGGAAATCCATCTGCATATATTTATGGGAAATTTTGCATTTTCCAACACCAACAGCAATTCCTTATGTGGCAATTTATCAAAGGCCTTAGCAAATTTGAGAAAGACCACATCAACAGGGCTTCCAGTGTCCAGTTCTCTATTGACCTTTTCATAAAAGGACAATAGATTGGTCTGGCATGATCTACTCTTCACAAACCCATGCTGTACGGGATCCAACATATCCTGTGCCTCCAGGTGTTCTTTTAAAATGTCTTTAATTATACTCTACATAAGTTTTCCCGGTATTGATGTCAAACTTATGGGCCAAAAGTTTTCTGGTCGGGTACTGGGGCCTTTTTTTAGGATGGGCACTACATTTGATAACTTCCAGTCATAAGGAACAGAACCAGTATTTAAGGATGCTTGAAATATGTGTGTCAAAGGATGGGACAATTCACGTGCCAGTTCCTTCAAAATTTTAGGGCGCAAACCATCAGGGCCTGGGGATTTATTCGGGTTAAGTCCATATAACTGTTTGAAGATGTTATCAGGGTTCAATCTTATCATCTCTAAATCAAGAGGTTGCTTTGTGTTATATGTATCATTTTCGTTTGAATTATAAACTGAACAAAAATATTTATTTTGAATATTCGCCATTTGTTGATTGGAAACTGGGGATCTGTCATCAATAGTGAAGGAACCTATACTATTTGAAGTCTTTCTCCAGTTATTTATATAGGAAAAGAAGGCTTTTTTATTATCCTGTACTTTTTTAGCAAGATTGTACTCATGCATTTTTTTAGCCTTCCTAATATTAATTTTAACTTTTTTTTGACAGTCCTTATACTCTATAAATAATTTAGCCATTTTAAAAACTTTCAGCTTCTTAAACAGTCTACTCTTTTTATTTATTAGCTTTTTAGTTTCTGTAGTGAGCCAGACGGGTCTTCTAGCTCTGTCCATAGGGTATTTGATGGTTTCAGGGACAAATTCTGTAGTTAGTGCCTCCATTTTTGCTTTGAGTGAATCCCACATACTTTGGATAGGTTTATTATCAAACTCGGAATTCCAATCCCAACAGTCCAATTTAATTTTCATTTTATGGAAATCTGCTTTCCCCATGTTTAATTTTACAGTAGCTCCCATAGGTTTCCTAAATTCAGCTTCCTTTATACTAAATGTTACTATGTTATGGTCACTACTACGTAATGTGGCACCAGCTACCACAGAATTGACTACATCTCCCATGTTAGAAAAAATTAAATCGAGAATATTATTTCCCCGAGTACTATCTTGGACCATTTGGACAAGGTCCCTATGATCCATTGTATCGATGTATTGCCTTTCAAGGGGACAGGTGCCCATGCCTTTTACCCAGTCTATATTTGGTAAATTGAAATCTCCGCTAATCAATAATCTTATATTTGGGTCCAAGTTCTCAAAAATATTCAATAAGATCCTATCGTCCTCATGCGACATAGATGGTGGCCTATATAATAGTCCTAATATGATTTTGGGTCTATTAATCGGAGTTATTTGGACCCACAGGAGTTCAATTTGGCCAACATCCCATTTTAGTTCTTCTAAGGCAATATCACTATGTATATAAATTGCCAATCCACCCCTTTTCTGTACTTTCTGCAGTACATAAAGAGTTTATACCCCTCAATTTCCTTGTCCCACTCATCATTTTCATCCCACTATGTTTCAGTGACCAAGGCTATATGCACTTTATTACTATGTAGAATTATAATTAGCTCATCAACTTTATTCTGTAAGCTTCGTGCATTAATCAGAATAGCATTCCACTCCACGATGTCCACATTGGGATCTGGGTTGTCGTTTAAGTTTTTATTTTCTGACCCCACCTTCCTATCCAGTTTAAATGAAATTTAACAACCTCTTGAACCTTTTTTCCCAAGATCCTAACTCCAGCATAGTTTAGATGAACACCATCATTTCTGTATAAGGAAGCTCTACTAATAGTTTTTTCATTGTCCATAAAACCAATCCCTTCTTCCACACAGTATTGCCTAAGTTTACCATTAATTATTGATATCTGTGTGTTTTTGTATGATTTATTTCCCTGCATTGGGATTATTCCAGAAATAATAATTTCCCCACCGTGGTTTCTTACTACATCAACTATAATCTTATAGTCTCTTTTCATGGAGTTCCAGTGTGTTTTACCTACGTCGTTAGTCCTCACATGTAAAATGACTAGGGGAGTGATTGTATTTTCAAATAGGCCTTGTAGCATACCAACTATGTCACATAATTTAACACCAGGTAAGGAACTTACTGTAGTATGTTCATTACGGTTATAACATATATAGGTATATATACCCCTGATAATTGAATCCCCTATAATCAAAATGTCCCTTTCTATCAGATTATTTTCGTCGGATATTTGTTTTCCAGCGAAATGAATGGGGTTATCCAGAGTTATACTACTTCCTGATACCTCACTTGGTACCTGTACACAATCTATATTGTTAAATGTTTTATTTTCACTTGATAAATTATTCCTGGTGTTAACAGAATCATTATTTGTAAGGCATTCAAATCTATTTTGTACATCTACTGTGATAAATGTTTGAGATACCCCATTAGTCTCAATTTTGTTGTTTGTACTTTCTAAATGAACTGAATTGTTCAAGATCAACATTTGTCTACTACTAACATCACATACAGCCTCATCTATATATTCTTCTAGTGTGGATATTTCTTTATAGGTCTTTATTCTGGCCTCAAGTTCAAGTACTTTCTTTTGCTAATCAAAATTTTTAGTACATTTATCACAAGTAAACTCAATATTAGCGTCATCAGCCATATACATGAGGCATTCTTGGCATGATTTTTTGCCTTTTGATTTTTTTTTGCCTTGTGTGGGCCATTTGTTGTTATTATTATAATTACTCTTTATAATTAGGTATTTAAGACCTGTCAGATGTTAAAGATTTATGCTCACTTACCACTTCCCTGTTTTACTGAACTTCAACAGTTTGTTCCCCAGTAGTTCCCAGTGTCCAGAGTGGACACAACAGACACGCGACACGTGTGTCTCTGCACACGCCTCCGCGTGTGACCCCCGCTCCACTCAGCTCACTCCGCTCACCGAGGTGGCTAATTTTATAGTGTTTCTCAGCGGAAGTAGTCAGAGACCCCTCACTTTTGAAAGACAACTAAAGTTGTTATTTTTTAGCCCACAAGTCAGTATAAGGGATTTATTTGCAGAATTAGAGTTCCAAAGACATAAAAAACTTAAAAACACATAAAATTAACTAGCTTGTAGTTCATTAGCTCAAATCCCGAACGACAATCTCTCTTCCTGCTTCCGGTTTAATTGCAGGGCTCAGTATGGCAGATTTGAAATGTTAATGTATTCTCTTTCCTTTTAAACTACACAGGACCAAGTTTCATTTCTACCAAGTAGTAAAAACAAATCTTTCAATGTTTCATTAATTGCTCCGATCGCCGAGGTGGCTAATTTTATAGTGTTTCTCAGCGGAAGTAGTCAGAGACCCCTCACTTTTGAAAGACAACTAAAGTTGTTATTTTTTAGCCCACACGTCGGTATAAGGGATTTATTTGCAGAATTAGAGTTCCAAAGACATAAACAACTTAAAGACACATAAAATGAACTAGTTTGTAGTTCGTTACCTCAAATTCCGAACTGAAATCTCTCTTCTGCTTCCGGTTTAATTGCAGGGATCAATATAGCAGATTTGAAATGTTAATGTATTCTCTTTCCTTTTAAACTACACAGGACCAAGTTTCATTTCTACCAAGTAGTAAAAACAACTCTTTCAATGTTTCATTAATCGCTCCGCTCGCCGAGGTGGCTAATTTTATAGTGTTTCTCAGCGAAAGTAGTCAGAGACCCCTCGCTTTTGAAAGACAACTAAAGTTGTTATTTTTTAGCCCACAAGTCGGTATAAGGGATTTATTTGCAGAATTAGAGTTCCAAAGACATAAAAAACTTAAAAACACATAAAATTAACTAGTTTGTAGTTCATTAGCTCAAATCCTGAACTACAATCTCTCTTTCTGCTTCCAGTTTAATTACAGGGCTCAGTATAGCAAATTTGAAATGTTAATGTATTCTCTTTCCTTTTAAACTACACAGGACCAAGTTTCATTTCTACCAAGTAGTAAAAACAACTCTTTCAATGTTTCATTATCTTATTCAGACTTTCCCTTTTCAGACCCTTTGTTCAATTTGATAGCGTATGATGGCACCAGTAGCAAGAACAGTTTTGTCACAGATTAATTCTGAACCTCCCACAATCGCCAACCCAATATAAGATAATCTCACTCAAGCCAGTTTTCTTAAAAACAGAATGTTTTTACTAAATAGTTACTAATCTTACAGTTACAACTTGAAAGGTTTAAATATTCTTTTTGTTCACAGCATAACAAAAAAAGGGAAATTGTACAAGAAATGCACTATGACAGTTATCTAAAGTTCTACCTTAGTTTGTAGTGAATTGAAGTATGTAAAGAGTTATCGCAGTCTCTAGTTCTTAGTCTCTATGCTGTGGCAGTTTTGTTTCTCTATGTGTTCAGGAGAGAGTCCAGATGAAAAGCGTGCTACATGCCTTGGGTTGAGGGCGTTAAATACCTTCTGCAACTTGCAGTGTCATTAATTATCCCAGTTCTAAAGAAATTGGTTTATTTACCTATCAGATGAGTCTAAGCAAGTACATTTGGCCAGGAGATGTCACTGTTCCACTGTTTCTAAAATTCAAAGAATATCAAAAATCAAATACAGACACATATAATTAACATGGATATGACATTCCGAGTGTAAGCCTTTTGAAGTCCCCTTTAGTCAATTCTCACCTGTTAGACAAAATTCACATTAGCCTGTCAGAATGGTCATTTGCTGCTCAAAATCCTGGCTAAAACATCCTGGGATTTGAACTAGCTTCCTTCAATTAAGTTACAAGGAAGATCCAGTAAGGGTTATGACTGTGTGAGCTGATTTTATTACCTCTGGATCAGCTAGTGAGGAAATGCAATTAGCTTCTTGCCAAACAAGCTGTTTTGCAGGTTACAGGACTATTATCCATTAAAAAAGCATTCCCTTTTCTACACATTGGCATTTACCATGTGGTACTTTTAATCATGTACAAGAATATAACACAGCATAACACCACACCTCTGCCCATATGACTGGCAGGGGCATAGCTTGCAACATCCCTCCCTCCTAGACTGAATTTGTGGGAATCCATCACTATGCATGGTATGATTTTTACAAATTATGTTCACTACTCTAACTGGTGAGATAGGCCATTTGTGTTTGCATTGGCTGACCTGACTCTGTGCATAATGGTCATATGATTGGTCTGTGGGGCAATACTCCATCTTAAGAGGTGACCATTTATCTTAACCATCTAATTCAACCACTCCAGGGGTTGTGATTGGTCTGTACCTTGAAGCATCTCCCATATAGGTATGGCTCTAATTTCTTCAGGGCCTACACCAGTGCAAGGCATTCCTTTTCAACTGTGGAATATGCCTGCTCCCAAAGAAGTAACTTCTTTCTCAGGTACACTATTGGGTGGTCCTTTCCCTGATTATAGGTCTGACTAAGGACTGCTCCAATACCCACATATGAGGCAGCTGTCTGGACTACAAATGGCTTACTGTAATCTGGACTGGCTAACACAGGGGGGAACTGCACAGTGCCTCCTTTAACCATGTGAAGGCGCATTCACAGGTTGGCTCCCAGTCTTCCTTTTGGGCTTTCTTTTCTTTAGCAGGCCAGATAGGGCAGCTGCCAGAGTACTGTAATTTGGTACAAACTTTTAATAGTACCCTGCGGACCCTAAGAAGTTCCTTTCCTGCTTCCGGGTTTCAGGCATAGGCCACGCCTCTATTGCCTCAATCTTTGCTTTATTAGGGCAAAGCTGACCCCACCCCACCCCACTACATCTGATGGGGGGACATTAACCTGGAGGATATTGACTGGTTTAAGAGAATCGCATCTAGTGGAATTGCAAAACAGTTCCTAGACAACCATCATAAACATCATTTAAAACAGCATGTATGAGAGCCAACAAGAAATAAACATACATTAGATCTAGTAATAAGTTCTGATGAAATTAAATCTTGTATAGTGCCCCCACCCCTTGGGCACAGTGACTATAATTCAGTAAGTTTCACTGTGAAGATTGAATATATGCCACAAAATTGTGTTACAGAGATTAATTTATATGAGAAAGCAGATATGGAGAAAATTAGTGCTAAATTACAGGATATAAAATGGGATGACCTGCAAAAAACCTAGAACTCAGAGGAATGTGGGATGTTATCAAAGCATGTATCATAACAATTGTAGATGGTATATCCCTAAAATTAGAAAGCAAAAAAATAACAATAAAAGGCCCAAGTAACTAAATGAAAAGATTAAGAAACTTATTAAAAAGAAAAATAAATTCTATAAAAGACAGAAACAGTCACATTCGAAAGCATTGTTTAAAAGTTATAAATATCATTAAAAAAGGTGCAAAAGTGAAATTAAGGAGGCGAAGATAAGTATGAAAGTTGCATCAGCCAAAAAACAATATTGAAATAAATGAAGCAGATATTAGAAGCAAAATTCAATGACTGAAAAAAAATTGTCCCCTTGACCTGACAAAATATCTGCAAGCTTACTAACAATTGTGAACGAGTACATTACAAAACTGTAGGAGTGTGTGAGAATAGGCAACACTGACAAAGTGTTATAGTGTAAAACACAAAAATCTCTTGTGTGAATTTTATTTGTTTCTCTTTTCCTTTTTTTTAATTATTCTTTAACTTAGAATATAAAATAACAAATAAAACAAAATAAGAAATTCCAGCTCAGCTGAGTTGCAGCACTGTTCTTCCTCAAAAGTGTTGCCACAGAGTGGAAAAAAGTTCACCAATCAAAACATCCACAATATTTTGTGCTATACCCTGCTGTACCTGCTTTCAGTATAGCTCTCCAAGCTCTACTGGCTATCTGACTTCAGAAACTCTATGACATCATTAGGTTAGCTGATCCACCCCTATTTCTAATACAAAGTTTTTCTTATACTAGTACAAACATTTGGGGGATCAGTCTGACCACAGGCATACATATGCCAGCATTAGAGGTAATCCAATATTAAGATCACCTTATTAATCTTTCATTAATTTAGAAAGGCATCCCTGTGTCTCACTAAATGACCCCCTATTTTACGCACAGGGCAGCATGGCCCCTTTGGATATGGGGTCAAAACAACACTCCTGTCCCTATGTCTGGCCCTCATATTTCAGCTCAGTAGGGCAGACCACAGGTACTTTTGCAAAACCTCTTTTGTAGGCATAGTGGGATGAAATCAGGCTTTACTGCACACTAACCTAGGGCTTTATTAAAGGAGGCTTCTCATAGCCTCTCCCATTTACACCACCAAGGATGGAGAATATAATTAAACTGGGGAAGTATAGCATAAGATACACTGATGGGAGGCCACCACATCAGAATAGAATAGGAACAAGGTCAAGAGAGACTTAAAGAAAAGAGTGCTACTGCAGTAGGCTTAAGAGAGGGGTTAGAGATGATGGAATGTCCTGGGGTGTATATAAATGTTCTTGGGTGGGGGAAGAAAACTGATGCTAAAAATGTTTCTCAAACCATCCTTGAGTACAGGTACATTACCACTAGATTGGAAATTGACAAATGTGGTGCCAATTTTTAAAAAGGGTGACACTGCAAGTAAAGAGAACTACATACCAATTAGTCTTACCAGTGTTTGTTGTAAGATCTTGGAATCTATAATTAAGGATAGATTATCAACTATTTTGGGAAATTGTGATATGGTTCATCATTGTTTTAAAGAGGGTAGGAGCTGCACAACACATCTGTTATGTTTTTTCTGAGATGGTTAGTTCAACCCTATATTTAAATATTTCATGTGACGTAATATATTTAGACTTTGCCAAAGCCTTTGATCTTACCCCTCATTGGACTATTATAACAACATTAACAAATCTTGGTATAGAAGTAACCCTAGTAGACTGGATAACAGAATGGCTTAACAAACTAATACAGAGAGTTGTGGTTAACAGACATTTGTCTGAGGTGGGATCTGTCACCATTGGGGTGCCCAGGGA
Source organism: Neoceratodus forsteri (assembly GCA_016271365.2). Classification (NCBI taxonomy): domain Eukaryota; kingdom Metazoa; phylum Chordata; order Ceratodontiformes; family Ceratodontidae; genus Neoceratodus; species Neoceratodus forsteri. The sequence goes on along the minus strand of CM057449.1, from coordinate 1,065,835,533 downwards.
TCCATTTTGAGTCCAGCACTTTTTCAGATTTTGTTTGCTGATTTATCATGTAACATACACAATTGGGTGTTAAAATATGCTGATGACACCAAGATAGGAGGTCCCTCTAGTACAGAAATGGAAGCATCCATTATACAGAGAGAGCTGGATAAGATTGTTAACTGGACACATGAATGGGGTATGAGCCTGAACTTGAATAAATTAAGGTGATACACATGGGGAAAATAATAATAGATATAATTATTATATTCGGAATACCCCAGTACCCAAAGCTGATAGGGAAAAGGATCTTGGCCTTGAGATCTCCAGTGACTTTAATAGTTTCACACAGACCATGACAGCAATAAAAAAGACCACAAACATTTCCTGGACAATAAAAAGGACAATAACTTCAAGGGAAAGTGAAGTCATGTTGCCATTGTACAGGGCCTATATGCGCCCACATTTGGAATTTGTTAGTCAACTATGGAATCCTTTTAGAGAAAATGAAATAAATGAAATTGAGAAAGTGAAAAGAAGATTTACAAAGCTTATAAAAGGCATAGAGAAACAAAATTATGAAGAAAAACTGAAGTCCTTTAATGTCCCTTCTCACAAGACCCGTACGTTGGGATGTTTTGCTCATGTATGATATCATGCAGGACCCAGTACTCATTAATGGTATAAATATTGTATATAAAGAAGGGTATATGGAAACAAGAGGTCACTCATTACAAATCAAGGGAGGAAAATTTGCACATATACAATGAAAATACTTTTACACACTAAGAGTGGTAAACACATGGAATAGTTTGTCACTCGAGGTAGTGATTAGTAAGAATAAAACTGAATTAAAAAAGAACTTGGATGCTTTTATACTAAAGGGGGCAGTCTAAAGTATTACTGATATGGACTATATGAGCAAATATGGGCACATGCCTTCTAGCTCCTGATGAATCTCAGTATGAACCTTAGAATGAACATGGCTTAGGCATGCCACCTCTACCATACCCACCTGGCACTTTTCAGCTTTTACAGTGAGCCCTGCCCTCTGTATCCTGCCCAACATTTCCTTCAGGTGAGACAGGTGTTCTTTTCAACTGGCACTAAAGATGACAATATCATCCAGATATGCCACTGCATACTCTTCAGTGCCATGTAACACCTGGTTGGCCAACCATTGGAAGGTGGCAAGGGTGTTCTTAATTCCAAAAGGCATTACCCAGAACTTGAATAATCTATATGGAGTGATGAAGGCCGATCTCTCCCTAGCTCTGGAAGTTAACTCTACCTGCCAATATCCTTTATTTATTTATTTAGTTTTTGTTGACCAGGTAAGTGCACTACACAAATTCTGCCCATTTTTAGGCACAACCTGGGGAAGGATACGGATGAATGTTAACTGACCTTGAACCAGATGAAGCTGTTGGTTGGTAGTATTTTTAGTGAATGGAGGGAAATTTAGCCAGGGCACCAGGGAAATTCCCCTACTCTTCCAGCAGGGGGCTTGACTTCCTGAGAGCAGATTGGAGGAGCACAGTTTGGAGCTGAACAGCAGAGGAGGAGGAAGTGCTGATGTGGCAGGGGAAAGGGCCTCCTCACCTGTCTTGTATACCACTAGAGGCCTGAAAATGAGTTCAGACACTTTTATGGATCAAGAAGATTGAAGTGAGGATCTGGAAAGGCAAAGGAAGGAATTAAGAGAGAAAACTTTTTCCATGGAGATGGAGGGAGGAGATGTAGCAAGTGTGAGTAAAAATAATGTTTTGGAAAAAAATCAGCAAAAGAGTAAAGAAACAGGAGGTCTTATAGAGCCAGATATTTCTGTTGTGGAAAGCAAAGAAAATAGGCTGGACTCCTATCAGGCTAAATTGAGAAGCAATGATGTGTCAGTATCAAAGCAAACTGCACCTGCTGAGATGGTGAAAAACAAGTGAAAGTGTCAGCACAGAAAGGAAAGGTGAAAGTAAGTCAGAAACGGCTTGGCCTGAAAAGGATTGTAGAAAGCAAGATAGAAAGTAAAGAAAGAACTAAAACAAATAAAGAAAACACAGATTTTGAAGATATTGAAGAAGTCACAGACAACAAGGGCCCATTATGAATCAGTAAAACAGAAAAAAAGGAAGTTTCAGATTCAGAAGAGAGAACTTTTAGAGACTCTGCAGAAACACCTGAATGGGTAACAGAAGCCTTATTGCGAGCAGGCTGGAAAAGAAAGGATGATGGGTCTGGGTGGGATCCAAACAGGCCCAGTACATCAGCAATTAGTAAAAAAGATAAAGAAGACACAATGGAAGTAGAAAGTAAATTTGGGGGAAAAGTGGATGAAGCAGAAAAACAGAAAGATGTAACATCAGAGGCAGATGAAACAAAAGAGATATTTTTTGATGGACTTGATAGCAATAATGAAGAGTCATCTATGAAGCTTGAGCAGAAAATGATATTAACAGATAAAGAAATGTAAGAGGAAGGGGAAGGCCAAAAGGAGAAACCCTGGGGTGGGAATACTAAAGAAAGATTATTTCCTAAAAATATAAAACCACAGCAAGCTAAAGGAAGAAACACAGTACTCTTAAGATTTAGAGGGCCCTCTGAGGATGTGCTCAACAGAATTTTTATTGGGAAAGAACTCTTAATGAGTAAAATGAAGTTTTATCCATATTAAATATATGCCCTTATTCATGTACCAGGAAGTACAGAATTTGACATAAGTTTTAAACATGGAGAAGGGTTGGACCACTTTTGCAAATTATATCAACAAATGAAATATACAGACTTATGGAAGGATTTCTCAGTTATCCCCTTATCAAAATCTGCTTTTGAGATAGTGACTGTGTTATTTCGAAATGAAGATGTCAATGTGGTCGACATTAATTTCTGGATCAAGCAGAGGGGTGTAATGCATGGGCCGCTGGAACCGATATTGGATGAAAATGGTCTGTGGACGGGTGGATGGAAATATAAACTAACACTTAAACAAGTAGATGGGGAAATTCAACATTTGCCGATCTGTTTCTTTCTAGGCCAAGACAGAGGCATTGTTTTTTATGTAGGACAAGTGTGGACCTGCTACAAATGTGGAGAGCGAGGTCACTTAAGTAACGTCTGTGGAAAAGTCAAGTGTGGCCTACGTGGGGTTGTTGGGAATTTTGGGGCAGAATGCACAAACCAAGTTAACTGTAGTTTGTATGACGAGGAAGGGCACACCTTTGCAAAATGTCCCTGGGTTTCCCATAACAGCCTATAAACTGGAGAAAGAGCAGAGCAAGATGTCTACCTGGCTGTGGTGCAGAAAGAGAAAGAGAAGCAAGATAAGGTAATAAGGGAAGCCATTATCAGAGAGGACATGGAAAAAGGAATAAAGGTACAACCTCAGACTAAAGGGTTGGTAATACCAGAGCAAAAAGAATCAAAAGAAAAAACAGGGACTTTTAAAATGGAAGGGAAGACAGAAAAGGAAACTGGATTTACTGTGGTTACAAGATTTAAAAACAAAAAGAAGAGTACAGCAGAACAGATAATTTCATTGGAAAAAGATTGTGAAGGTGAAGAGTTAAATAAATACACCTTATTACAAGACAAGAAATGGTCCACTGAGGAGGAAGACTCTCATCGGTCTAACACGGATCTTTCTGAAAGTGCAGGAGAGGAAGATGGAGACACAACAGACATGCAGGTGTCAAAGAAAAGGAAAAAAAATCTAAAGAGGCAGGGTAAAATTGAGGGGAAAACGAAATGGGAAGTTTAAAATGCCTCACTCATAATACAAATAGTATTAAAAATAGAAGGAAGAGGCTGGTAACTTTTAGACTACTATATGTCTTGAAAAGTGACTTATATGTATTCCAAGACACAAGGTTACACACTATAGATGAAATTCAACAAACTCAGAAAGACTGTACATAGGGACCATCCTTATGGTCCTTTGGGATAAATAGGTGTACAGGGGTGGGGGTAGCTTTCTCTTCTCATGATGTTAAAATTTTAAAAGTAATAGATTTGGTACCTGGAAGAGCTATGATTATTGATGTTATCTTAAAAAAGAATTCTGTGAGAATTATTATAATTTGTAATCCACAAAGGAAAAAAGATAGGAATATGCTAATAGATCAAATAGAGGCTTATTTGCATACTTCAAAACTTGTGGTGTGGGGGGAGACTTTAACTGTGGATTATCTAGAGCAGATTGGGGAGGGCAACATCAAAAAAAGTTTTGTGATACAACTCACTTGAAAAGAATGTTAGATAAAGCTGGGATGGAGGATGGATATAAGTTAAAAGGGAAAAAAGGAGAACACACATATTTCAAGGGTTCACGTTCTACTCATATAGATTTTTGGATGGTACAAAAAAAAGGGGAGGTAGTTGATATTAGGAGTATACCGATTAAGACATCAGATCATATGGCAGTAGAAGTTGAAATTAACTTGGGGAATGGGATGAGAATAGGAAAAGGCTATTGGAGGATGAATATAGCTAAGCTACAAGAAGTTACTTGTATAGAAAAGATTAAAATAATACTGGAAGATAAGTTAACAGTTATGGAATTATATGATAGCGGAACAGAATGGTGTGAAGATACTAAAAATGAACTCAAACAATATATGATCGAAGAAGGACAGAAAGTAGAGGCAACAAATTATGGAAAGTATTTAAAATTAAGGGCTAGATTATATAAACTTATGACAAGGCAGGTTAAAGATAAGGTGGATGAATCTAAACAAATTGAAGAAATTAAGGTTAAAATGAAAGAACACCAATATAATATGGTCATGTCTTTAATTATGGAACAAAAAAGTGGTACCCAGGGAACAAAATATCATACAAATCCTATTGACAGTAGTAAAGAAAGAATAGAAAATCAAGTTATGTACAAATTACAGGATGGAAAAGGGAGGATACATACAGATATAGAAAATATTAAATGTACAGTACAAGAGTTTTTGAAGGAAAAATACCAGCACCAAAGAAGTAGGAAAAGTGAGGATTTTTTTCTGACAATTGAGATGCCAGAGTTGGAGGAAGATGAGGCAGAGGTGATAAAGGGGGAAATTAAAGAAGAAGTGAAAGAGGCAATAAAATCTTTGTCAAATAACATGGCACCTGGAGTGGATGGGATTCTGAATATGCTATATAAAATTTTGGAAAAACAAAAAGCTCCCATTTTAGCAAGAGTATACAATGGTATAATGAATGGAGACAATTTAGCAGAAAGCATGAAAAAAGGAATAACATTTTTTTGCATAAAAAGGGGGAAAAAACACAACTTAAAAATTGGAGGCCCATTAGTTTATTGATTTCAGATTACAAACTTTTAGCCAAGGTAATAAATAATAGGTTAAGGACTTTTTCAGAGAAATTGATAATGCAGTCTCAAACGTGTGCTATTCCTGGATGGAGCATACAACAAAATTTAATTTATATTAGAGAAGTCATAAATAAAGGACAGGAGGATTCTTTGCAAGGGTATTTGTATGCCTTGGATCAAGAAACAGCATTTGATGTTGTAAAGCATCAGTATGTATGGTATACCTTAGAAAAGTTTAAAATTCCAACAGAATTAATTAGTTTAATAAAAGCGATATATAAGGAAGCTCAAATTTGTCCTATGGTTAATGGGCATCTAGGGACTTCAATGTATATAAGGAATGGGGTTCGGCAAGGGTGCCCATTAAGTCCCCTACTATATGTATTTTGTCTAGACCCACTTCTGAGGAGAATAGAGGTGGAGAAAGAGATTAAAAGTATTGTATGGCAAAATAGGAAACTGAATAAAACAAGTGCTTATGCAGATGATTGCTTAGTTTTAGTAAAATATCAGAGTTCATGGGATAAGTTAATATAGTCAGTACAGAAGTATAGCCAATATACATGGATTAAGATAAATAAAGGGAAAAGTAGAATTTATCTATTGGGGGCAGTGGAGAAAAAGAAAAGAGGAAATTTGGCGATAGCAGAAGGAAGCATTAAGGTGCTGGGAATAAGATTTGGAGGGGATGATGCAATACAACAAAACTGGGAAGAAAAGTATCAAATAGCCCAAATAAAAGTACATAAATGGAAACAATGGAGTATGACACGAGAGAAAACAATTTACTTATTAAAAATGTTTATTGTCCCAATATTTTTATTTGTAGCATACATTTTTCCAGTACCATTTCAAATGCAATCCAAAATTCAAAGTCTTTTTTTTCAGTTATTGTGGGGTAGCAAGTTAAATCCTATTAAAATGGGGATAACATATAGAACCATAAAAGATGGGGGGTTAAACATGATAAATCCAATTGTTTTTTATATCAATATTTTTGTGTTTTCAAATATTGTACCATTAGTAAAAGGTGAGAACAAAGCTTGGTCTTGGTTAACACAGCAATGGAATGTACCTTTCATTAAATGTATTGGGAAGAAATGGAATATAGTAGGAGGTAAAGTATGGCCAATATATATGGACATTGGAAGGAAGTATTTAACCCAGTGGGGTAACAGTGGATGCTCTAATTAGGGGTAACATAAAACAGATGTGTAAAGAAATTATGGAGAGGAATTTCTGGGAAAAACAAGTTTTTAAGGTAGAAAAAGGAATAAAAGAGCAGGAAATTTTAGAAACATAGAAACATAGAAACATAGAAGTTGACGGCAGATAAGGACCGCAAGGCCCATCCAGTCTGCCCATTTCTTTTTCTACCTTATAAATGTGCCATCGGCCTTTGCTCTGTCAGTGACCTATCTATTCATAGTCATTTGTATTGCTCCCTTATGCCTATCCCATGCCTGTTTGAAGCCCTGCACTGTATTCATAGCCACCACTTCTTGTGGTAAGCCATTCCATGCATCTACCACCTTTTCTGTGAAAAAGAATTTCCTCACATTCCCCCTTAATCGGCCTCCCTCTAATCTCATGCTGTGTCCTCTTGTCCTGCTATTTTTCTTATATTTAAACATGTTAGACTCTTTCACCTTGTTTATGCCCTTAAGGTGTTTAAATGTCTCGATCATATCACCTCTCTCCCTCCTTTGCTCAAGGGTATACATATTGAGCTCCATTAATCTGTCCTCATATGTCTTCTGATGCAGTCCCTGCACCATTTTGGTTGCCCTTCTCTGACTGCCTCAATTTGGTTAATGTCCTTGTGAAGGTGTGGCCTCCAATACTGCATGCAGTACTCCAGATGGGGCCTAACCAATGTCTTGTACAGAGGGATTATTACCTCCCTCTTACGACTTGTGATACCCCTACTAATACACCCTAACACCCCCCTAGCCTTACCTACTGCTTTAGAGGTCTGCTTGGATGATTTTAGGTCATCAGTGATGATGATGCCCAAGTCTCTTTCTTAAAGAGCTGTTACATTAGAAAAAAGAATTCCATGAAAAATGAAAGATGTAGTATGGTTGTGTAGTCATGGGAAGTTAAACATGAGAGGTAACCATAAACATAAAAGAATGGAGGAAAGAATATGTGGAGAAAGAGATTGTGGGACAAAAGAGGAAAGCATGCAGCATTTATTTTTTGATTGTGATTTTATTAAACCTTTTTGGGGTATGGTTGCCAGTTATTGGGGAATGCAAGCTTTTAAAAGTATGACATACAAGATTTTGATCTACTATGGTCAGTTAACAAAATAATGGGAAAAAGTTAATAAAAATACAGTCTATGTTATTTTGGTAGTTTTTAAATGATCTATGTGGCAAAACAGATGCTCAAGATTTTGCAGAATAAGGATTTGACTGTACAGGATGTTTTTTTTTTCAAGTTTCAAGGTGAAGTAGATAACATTTTTCAAGATGAATGTAAATTATGGGGAGAAGAGAAAGCAAGAGAGCTGTGGAAAAATGTTACTGGAATTGGGTAGATAATATGGATATCAAAATGACTGTGTGATTTGTTTTTGTTTTGGAAAAAAAGTGTTTTTGTTTTAATAAAAACTTCCCCTACTCTCCTGTGTGGATCCCCTTACATCCTGGCTTTCTGCCAAGTTGGCTGCCTCTGGACTTACTGTGGAGGACATGGAGGTGTTGGAGACAGGGGGCTGGTCTCCTCCCCTGTCTCTGGATTGCAAGACGCCTTACTGATTGTTCCTAAAGCTTCCTCTACTGAATCTGAGTTGCACCCATCTGCAAGTTTAAATATTTCCCCGGACACCTCAGTGGATCGAAGTAAGCGGAATATTATTTCATCTCAGAATGCTCCTGTACTAATACAGTCAGCATCTGATATACAGTCTTTACATGCTGCAGACTGTTTAAAGAAACAGGATGTGGATGCTTTATTTTTACTTGAGGAAAAGCTTTTATCCCTAAAGAACTCAACTATGCAGCTGTCTAACAGTCCTGACTCACAGTTGTCGAATGCTGCGTCGGACACCCGAGTGCAAGTTTTGACATTTCTGCATTCGATTGTGGACTGCTTGATGCTTCCTTCTGCTCCTCCTGCTGTGACTTCTCCTGGACACCTCGCTGTTTCTCCTGACTGACTATGGCAAAGCACTACATCTGACTCACTCCCTGCAGAGACTGTTGCACCGGGAGACTGGTAGGTTGACTCGGCACTTGCTGCGGTGGGGTGGGAGAGGGATCTGGTTATCGGTACATCGTGTTCTGGTCCTTTCCCCATTTGGATCTCCCCTGCAGATGTCCCAACTGTTACCCCCATAGACAACCAGCTGGATTTAACTCTAACTCCTGATTTACGTTTAATGCAGAATCCGATTTTAGATTGCCACTTTCTATGTCTCCTGCAGCTCGGATATTGGACTCTGACTCTCTTCATCAAAGTCTCCTTCCCCAGGGCCCTGGTCTACGACCCCAACAGAGTGAACTGACGAACTCTTTAACTTATACAGCTACAAAAATGTATGCATCTTGTTTTTCTGTCCCCACTCAACAGGCTAAGAGACATAATGCTGTACGGTTACAGTATCTGGGGGTTTATCTGAAATACCTGATAGGGTTTTTGTTGGGCGCACTTTACCAAAGGAATCTATGAAATTTGCAGCTTATGCTATACATGCATTGGTACATGTTTCTAATGAGTCACACTTTGATATTAGTTTTAAAACCTTAGAAGGTTTAGAAAAGTTTTGGTCCCAATTTCACTTGTTAAAAAATCCTCCTTTATGGTCACCGTTCAGTGCTATTCCTTTAACTAAACCTGCAGAAAAAAATGTTACCATCCTGTTCAGGAATGAAGGTGTCAGTCTGAATGATATTACGGTTTGGTTAAAACAAAAGTGCACAGTACTTTCTGATCCTGAAGCTATTTTTGATACAGAGAATTTGTGGATGGGAGGGTGGAAGGTTAAAGTTATGTTTCGGACCACCGATGCTGGTAATCAACACCTGCCCAATAGTTTTATGTTAGGCAGGGATAGGGGAGTACTATTTTATTCACTGCAGCCAAAAGCATGTTATAAGTGTGGTTCCACATCCCACCTGAGCAGCATTTGTGATACAATTAAATCTACTGTCTGTGGTGGTCTTGGTCATGCAGGCTCACAGTGTATTGAAGAGCCTCTCTGTGTTTTGTGTGAAGACCTAGGACATACTTTTCAGCAATGTTCCTGGGCTGCCCAAAATTCTCCTACCTTAGCAGATGAAGAAGAACAAAGGCTTATTATTACAGTGGCCCAATGCTCTAAAATTAATGGTCCCTCTTCTTTTTCTTCTATGGTTAGACCCTCCCCCTACTACTTTAGCTAAACCACACAGTATTGCTTCCACTGCTACTGTAGCGCCTGCTAGTGAGGATTTAACTGAGCTTGTCTCAAATTCTGTTCAGTATTCTCTATCTTCTGACCTTCCTTCCTCCTCTGTTATTCCTAGTTGTTCAACTTCAGGTGACTCTTCTATGGGACCCCTCCGGCTCCATTAAGAACAATGGAACCCCCCTGACCCTTTTACTACACCTTCCAGAATTACAAGGGGTTCAAGGAAGTTTGGTTCACCTTCCTCGAAAGCTCAGAGGGTGGAGACTCTTCCTTTAGCAAATAAATATGAATTATTATGACATGTTTCTGACAACACGGACTCAGATTCCTCCTCTATCTTATCCTTTCACCCTGAACTGACAACTGATACTGAAGTCCCTATCGACAATGTGGGGTCCCAAAAAAGGAAAGCAAAAGCCAAGACGAAGCATAAAGAATGTACCCCGAGGAAAGGTAGGCCAAAGTGATTCCTATTAATATGTCTACCTCTTTTGCAATACATACTGTTAATGTTAACAGTATTAAAAACAACCTAAGAGGGATTCAGTTTTTTCCTTTTTATCCTGCCTTACAGCAGGTATCATACTTTTGCAGGATATTAGGTTCAATTCCTTGCCCGAAATTTCTAGGGCCCAAAAAGCCTGGCATTTAGGCCCTTCCCTATTGGTCAGTTGGACAGGAGACATGTTCTGGAGTGGGTAGCTTGTTTAATCTCCCTAATATATCTATTGTTAAGATCTTAGATTTATGCCCTAGAAGGGTATTGCTTATAGACTTTAAATTCCTTTCTATCCACTTTCGGATAGTGAATATTTATGCCCCACAAACTAAGTCACTTAGGATTGAACTCTTGAAAGTAGTTCTGCCCTATCTTTACACTTCTATGTATGTTATCTTTGGTGGTGACTTCTATTGTGGTTTGTCCAAAAGGACAGGTCCTCGACCTCAAAAACCACGAAATTATTTTGTGATACTAATTTTCTTAACAATTTCTTATTTTCAGCAAAACTGAAGGATGCTTATCTATCTCTTACCCAGAAACATACTACTACCTTTCATAAAGGCTCTTTAGCTACCCATATAGATTTATTTTTTGTCTCCTCCTTTTTGCAAACTTCTGCTGCTGAAGTACAAGTAGCTGAGTTTTCAGATCATGACTTGCTTGTTATTTTCCTTGGTCCTAAGAATACTGCTGTTTTTGGCCTTGGTACTTGGAAATTTAATGTTTCCTTGCTAGAGAATTCTTTATTGTTGACACATCTTCAGACCTTTTTCCAAAACAGAAAATCGGTGTTTTTTCTTTATAACAGTCTTTGGTGGTGGTGGTTGGATACAAAGAGGGATTTAACAAAATTACTGAAGATTTTTAGCAAATCACATCATGAGGTTTGCTATTTTACATACCACAGGAAAAGGAATCAGTTGCAAAAACTTCTTACCCTTTCTTATACAACAGGCCAAGATTTTTCTTCACAAATTAGTACCCTGAAAAAATCTTTAATGGACAACCACTCCAAAAAATATGCTTCTATGCAACAACGCTAACGTTTTAGTGTAAAAGGCACCTATGATGTGATTTGTCCATTTGCTCATTTTTATAAGCAGATTACTGGTAAAACCATTGACACTATTGTGACAGATGATAATCATGAGCTTACAGATTCAAGGCACATTCAAAATTATGTGGCCAAGTATACACAAAATGTATTCAGTCCAATAACTACATGTCTAGATGACATATTAGCCTACCTTAGTCCCATTCAAATCCCTGATGTACAACAATCAGTGTTAGATATGCTTGATTGTGACATTCAGGCATGGGAAGTAGTAGAGGTCATCAAAACTCTGTGATCTGGAATATCTCTGTGCTTGGATGGCCTTCCGAATGAACTTTATAAATTGCTTAGTATTGAGTTGAGTGCGGAATTGGCCGCAGTTTATTATTTCCTTTTAAAAGCAGATACTTTACCATTGGAATTTAATGTGGGAAGTATCTTCTATATTTGTAAGAAAGGAGACAAAAAATTACTTACGAATTGGAGGCCCCTTATCCTATTGAATACAGATTGTAAAATTCTAAGATTCTTTCTTTCTGTCTAGCGAAGCTAGCCCCTCTTGTAATTTCAGAAGCCCAATCTAGTAATGTTCCCCGAAGAAGTATACATAATCATGTCCTCTTGTTATGGAATTGGTGGAACGTGGCAATTCAGATAGGTTAACAGGCCTCCTGTATTCATTGGATAAAAGACAGGCATTTGATTCAGTGAATCATGAATTTTTATGTCAGGTTTTGAGATATTATAAAGTTCCTGATACTACCCTCTCCTGGTTACAATTATTATATTTCATAGCCACTTCTATTCCTATTGTTAATGCCTGGAAGAGTCCTTTAATACCTTTAAAGAGAGGTGTTAGACAAGGATGCCCACTCAGTCCTCTTTTGTATATCCTTTTTTTGGATCACTTACTTCACACCATTAATACAGCACAAAATGTCAGGCCTATTCTTTTCTTGCCACTTTCTGTTTTAGCCTATGCTGACGATATGAGTTTAATAGTAACTGATGTTCCTTTGGCAAACACATCTCTCCACCTCTGTACATCCTTTGGTCATGTCTCAGGAGCATCTCTGAATCTGGAGAAATGTGTCAGTCGAAGACTTGGGTCTCAGCAGTTGAATGAAAAGGTAGTTTCTAGTATTGCACTTTGTGAAACCCCTATTAAGATTTTGGGAATTCTGTTTGGGACTGGTCCTCTGGATATCCTAAATTGGACTCCTAAGTCAGAACTTGCACAGGCCAAGGTTTCTCTTTGGAACACCTGGAAGCTCAGTAAGAAAAAGAGGGTTTACCTGATAAAATCTCAATTGCTTCCGATTTTTTTGTTTTTAGCTTATGTCCCCCCACCACGAGTTTTGGAAACTAAACTTCTGAGTATATTTTTTCAGGCCTTATGGGGAAGCCACCTGAACCCAATTAAGCATTCTATAACCTGCTTACCTTTAAGATAGGGTGGTCTCAACATGATACACCCATAATTTTTTATAATAGTGTATTTTTATGACTAATCTTAAACTACTTTTGATTAATTACCATGTAGGCTGGGAATTCTATTTTTTTTAATCTTGTAAACATTGGTTCCATCTCTGGGAACTTAACAATTTGAAACAAATTAAACATATCTCTTCTACCCCTTCCTATCTTCGTGACACCTTTTGTCGTTTAAAGCAATGAAAGATTACTAGTCATATGATTATGTCCCTAAATAGGAACAATATTTATAACTTTTTGATAGATACCACCTGTGCAGACCTTGTGATATTTCTCAAATGTCCCCCTCAACACTTACCTGCCTTACACATGTTGTTAAGGAACCCTTGCATCCACCAGAAGATGTGGGACCTGCATTGGCTTAGTTGCCATGAATGAATCAATATAAAGGCTAATTATAAACATAAACAACTAAATGACAGATTGTGTTCTAGACCTTTCTGTGTATGACAGGATGAAACAATACAACACCTTTTTTTCCTTTGTTCTTATATAACTGGTTTTTGGTTGTTTTTAGCAAACAGATGGAAAGAACCCTTATTTACTTCTATTACCTATGAGATGTTATTATATGGTACTTTTCTAGCATGCTGGAAGAAGTGGAATATTGGCACTCTAAATTTATTGTTTACTGTCATTAAATGGCATTTATGGACTGCTCGATGTCTTTTCACCTTACAACAAAAAAATATGTCCCACCTTCTGGTGGTTCAAGGCATTGAACAGGATTTGAAAGACATTTATTTTTCTGAAATGCAAAGTTTGTCTTCTGGAACATTGCTTGCTTTATGGAAATGTTTACCATGGGTTACTGATTCTGATTTTACTATTACATGAGTCCTCTTTATTTGTTTTGACATGTGATTTCTGTTCTTCAGTTTATTTGTCAATAAAAATGTCCCCTACTCACAGGTAGTGGAACCTATGTCCAAGATGGCGACAGCTCACTGTTCGGCTGTGGAGGGAGCTATGGAGGTGGAAGACTTGGTTTCAGCTCCCACCTTGGCACTTTTAGAGATTGCTGCTGCAGATAGTGTGATTATTTGTGAAGCACAAGAAGTGCAAATGGATGCAGTCCTGTGACAGCGGGAAGCTCTGCAGGAACCATTACCAGACATGGATAAAGATGCTCCTGAGGCAATTGAGGTTGACTCCAGAGAGGAGGAATCTCATTCTTCTACCCAGGAGTATGAATTGCCTGAAGTGAGAGAGCTGAAGAGGCAACTTGAAATGGAGGAGTGAAGATTTGTGGTCACTAAATTGAAACTGCAGCAGGAACTCTGGAAGCTCCGAGCTGACAGCCTGAGTTCTACTGTCAAAACAGATGTCCATGTCCAGATGTATCTTCAGATGGAAACTTGACTAATGAGGGTGAATCACATGTGCCTGCTAACTATGTAACCCATTTGATGTAATCAAAAGTCTGTTATGTATTTGTCCTCAATGTGACGAGGTACCTTTGGAAATGAGCCTCTGGCTCAAAGGTTGTAAACCGATGTACAAATAAATAAATAAAGGAAGCATGAACAGTGCATTGCTACCACTGCTGCTTCTCTGGCACAGGCTGTGAGTACCTTTCCTACTGACATAACGGATTGTGTTAAACCGGCTGATTTGCTGATTTCTGTTATGGCTGACATTTCTACAATTCCACCAGCTTGGTCAGTGGAGAAGGTCTTGCAAGGTGCTGGCTGAGTGCAGACAATGTCAGAAGGGAAGTGGGAATCTGGCTTTTCCACAATTCGGCCACCGAGCCTGAGGACTTTCCTGAGCTTTTTCAGGCACAAGACTGGGTTTTCAAAACTGGGGATCTTTTGCAATTACCAAAGGAACTAGGTCTGATGCAGCATCCTATCTTACAGCTTCCATAGAAGCCTTTGTCCTCAGTAAGCATTACCTCAGATTTACCTGAGAAACGGGCCTTGGAGACAGCCCCACATCAACCACAGAGGGCTAGTTAAGCCCGTACTTTTTCTTCTCTTTTTAAATTCCCAGTTTTACCTGTGAAACATCATAATGCAGTCAGGTTGTCCTATGTAAGAGGTTCACCTGACCACCTGACCATATCTTTGTGGAGAGACAACTTTTGAAGGACTCAATGAACTTCTTTTCACATGAGATATATGTGCTTATCCACACATCTGGAGAGTCCACCTTTTGACATTAGTTTCCAGACAGTTCATGGTCTGGAGCGGTTTTGGCCAAAATATCAGGCTTCGAAGAACTCGGCCTTGTGGACACCGTTCCTGGCTATCCCCTTGACCAAACCCTCTTACAAGAATATAACTATTCTCTTTCAGAATGAGCAGATTGATATGATGGATGTCTTATACTGGCTGAAGCAACATTGCACAGTTTTAGGACAGCAAGAAGCAATTTTGAACACAGACAAGATTTGGATTGGGGGTTGGAAGGTTAAAGTGATGTTAAAAACTGTTGAGTCTGGGACTGTGAATTTGCTCAACTCCTTTTTTATTGGGCGGGATAAGTTTTTTTTTTGTTTTATCCTGGACAGCCAAAGGTTTGTTACTGGTGTGGAGACCCATCCCATCTCATTAGTGTCTGTGATAAAATTAAGTGTAACACCTGTGGGAAACTTGGTCATCTTGGTGCAAATTACTTGCATGAATGCAAATGCAATTTGTGTGAGGATGTGAGGCACACATTTCAGAACTTCAGTGGGCTGCCCATAACCAAGAATATCATGAAGAAGGTGTTGATCAACATTTTATTATCTCCCAAGCACAGAAAGCTAAGCACCATAATAGGTCTGTGATGGTCCAGCCAATGGTTCCCCCAAGACTGGGCCTGCTGATAAGAATAGTGCCAGGGCAGGCCCTTCTGAGCCCCCAGCATCCCCTCCTATGATGACCCCACTTGCTCCCTTACCACCCAGACCTGAGACTGTTGCTGTTGCTGATGGTGCTCAGTGCATGACCCTGAGTGATCAGACTATGCCACCTCTGAGGGATCCAACCTTTCCAGCCCTTAGAAGTTCAATGAGGAGTCATACACATGCAATGTCTCCCCCTTTAAAGGCTCTGAAAACCCTAAATTGTTCCTTTGTTGAATCAGTATGAGCTCCTTCAGTAGCACTCTGATGATGCAGGAGGGGAGTCAGATTCTTCTTCCATTGCTTCTTCTCACCCAGAGTACCACATATTTTGAGATTCAGATAGGTAAGAGCTTGTCTCAGGAAAGGAAGGCTAGGGTGAAATTGAAGGCAAACCAGGTGGAAGGTGAAAAAAAAATGATGATTGTGCAAACTGTTGTTTTCTTTTCTTTTCTTTCTCTTCTTCCTGTTGACTCATTTCGTGTGTCATACTAGTAATGTAAATAGTGTCAAACACCTAACTAAACAAGAGGTGTTTTTTTTCCGTTCTGCATTTATTGCCATTGGGAATTTTTTTGTTACAGGACACCAGGTTTCATACGACTCATGAAACTCGACAGACACAGAGGGATTGGTTGCTTGATCCATATTTCTGGTCTATTGGCCAGGATATGTGTTCAAGTTTAGGGATTCTGAACAATGTGCCAGGTTTTAGATTACTTAAACTTCATGATGTTTCTCCTGGAAGGGCACTGATTTTGGACATTTTGATTGGGCATTGTTCTTTTCAGGTTATTAATCTGTATGCACCACTGATGGGGACTTCAATCATAGAATTGTTTCCCCTTGTCCTTCCATTTTTACACAGTTCAAAACAAATTATTTTCTCAGGAGATTTTAATTGTGGTTTAAGTATTCATGACAAAAGTCACTTTGCAAAGACACAGAAACGGTTTTGTGATTCTCAGGAATTAGTCAAAATTGTCAGGACTGCATGCCTTTGTGATGCATATTTGACTCATACCAATCAACATACTCCAACATTCCAAAAGGGTAAATGGGCCGCGAGGATAGGTTTTGTTTTTCTTTCTCAGACCCTCCCCATATTTTTAGCTTCTGTACAACCTGTAGCTTTCTCAGACCACAAATTGCTTTCTGTGGAGGAGGGAGTGGACATTTCATTACCCAAAGGTCCTGGGCTCTGGAAATTCAATATCTCCTTATTGCTGGAACAAGAGTTCCTGCAGACACTACTGCACTTTGTCCGTGCAAGGCAATCTGTTTTTATTTGCTATGAGGACTCTGTGCAGTGGTGGGAGGATACGAAAAAAGGATTTGGTAGCCTTTTTGAGATGATACAGCCACAGGGAAATGTAATAAGGAGTACCTGCATTATCTGCAGCTGAGGGTGCACTTGCCATCCTTACTGACAGTAGCCTAATTGATGGGTCAAGATCTTTCACAACAATTTCAACGTATACAGGCAGACATGCTTCTCTATCAGACACATCAGTCTTGCCAGTTGTATCACCAACATAAGTTAGGTATGCATGGTAAGCAGCATGTAACCTGCCCCTTTGATAATAATTTCCGCATGGTGGCCCAGATGTCTATGTCTTGTCT
This sequence comes from Neoceratodus forsteri, assembly GCA_016271365.2. Lineage (NCBI taxonomy): Eukaryota > Metazoa > Chordata > Ceratodontiformes > Ceratodontidae > Neoceratodus > Neoceratodus forsteri. The sequence goes on along the minus strand of CM057449.1, from coordinate 1,065,818,341 downwards.
CATGGACTCTGAAGGCTGCAGACATAGTACCCAGTCTGAAATTTGTAAGGTGGTAATGGACCATTCTATGGCCCTTTTTTTATCCTTCCCTGACATGGGTGGTGATTACACTTTTTTCCTGTCCAGTCTGGATATACCAGATCCCTCTCTGGCCTGTAAGAGATAGGCATGTTCCCCCATAACTGTGCAGGAGCTCATGTTGGCTCTGGGCTCCTTGCACGTGAATCAGACTCCGGCTCCAGATGGTCTTCTGAATACTTTATATAAGGTTTTGGGTGACCATCTACTTCCTGAACTTACATCCCTTTTTAATGCTCTATTGTCTATAGAAATGATTCCATTGGACTTTACAAAGGTTTCCCTGATACATGTCTTTAAAAGGGGTGATGCTACATTGCTTCAAAATTGGCATCCACTTTGTATGTTAAATACGGATTTTAAGCTTTTGATGAACATTTTGACAAAAAGATTATTAAGTATTGTTGAAACTGTTATTTTTCTGGCTCAATCATGTTCTGTAATGAATAGGAGGTTCCCAGATCATTTAATTTTGCTCCAGGAATTATTTTCTCAGGGTCATGCTAACACAGCTTCGGGCTTTATTGTTTCAGTGCATCAAAGAGCTGCCTTTGATTCCATACATGATAAATTTTTGTGGGAGACTCTTTGAAACTCTCAAGTGCCAGTGGACATGATACAATGGTGTTGTGCTTTGTATAGGACTGCTACAGTAGTTCTGGTAGTGAATGGTTGGGTGGGCCCTCTGATTCCGATCAAGAGAGGGGGTCCACCAAGTGTGTCCTTTGAGCCTGCTTTTATATGTCTTTTTCTTAATAGTTTGCTAAGACGTTTGAATTCTCACCCCCAAATTCAGTCAATTCATAGTCCAACCCAAGTGGCGTGGTATAAAGTGATCACATATGTGGACAATATGTGCTTTTTGGTGGTGGATGAGGACTCAGTTGACCTTTCTCTCTCTCTATCTGTAATGAGTTTGGTATGCTTCCTTGGGCCGCCCTAAATTTTGATAAAAGTGTAGGTATTAGACTGGGCCTCCCCCAGATTCCATTAGGACCTATTGGTCCCTTAACCTTGAGTATGGGACCAATTATGATATTAGGGATTAACTTTGGGGTCCCTGACTCTGACTTATTAAACTGGGAAGATAAATTGACCCAAGGGAAAAGTAAGGTGGCATACTGGAACAGAGGACAGGTAGGGAAAAAGAAACGTGTATACCTTATTAAATCCTGTCTGATTCTGACCTTTTTATATTTAAGTTATGTTTTTCCAATTCCAAAACAGTTAGCAACTGGAGTCTTTAGCCTGCTTTTTCAGGCCTTGTGCGGTAGCAGGCTGAACCCCATTAAAAGGAATGTTACATATTTGCCAATTAATGAAGGGGGTTTACATAGGGTGAATCCCCTGCTGTTCTTTACTAGTATATTTTTTCCTGCTAATTTGAGGCCATTGTTGGTTCACACGCAGAAAGGGTGGGAAGCCTGGTTGTATGATTCTTGTCATATATGGTTCCATCAATGGGAAAGGAATTCTTTGTCAGTGCTTTGGAAACCTGAAGGTATGCTCCTTTATCAGAAATAGATGTTTTTACATCTGAAACAATGGAATGTTACTACTCAGATGGTGTTAGCCTCCTTCCATAAAGCTTTGTATCAGAGCTTACTTCTGTGTAGTTCTGCAGCCTTTTGAGAAATATCCCAGTCCTCATTTGCCTTCCTTAAGGTCCCTTCTTCAGTGCACGAGTGCCAGCCCATATATGTAAATTTTTCTGACTGTTTTATCGTGAACGTATTAATATAAAGGCAAACCAAAAGCACAAGCAGTCCCAGGAATGGTTATGTTCTCATCCATTATGTACTGCAATACAAAACATGATTTCTCATCTATTTCTTGATTGTTCCTTTATTCATGCTTGGTGGGCTTTTTTAGCTAAGGCATGGAATGTTCCATTGTTTCAGACTATAACTTATTTGAACTTGATGTATGGTGCCTTTTCTTCACATTGGTGTAGGTGGCACAAAGACACCCTGAATTTAATTTGTGTCATTATTAAAAGGAACATCTGGATGGCACGTTGTTTATTTACTTTACAGCAAAAAGATTGTTCCTTTGTGGAATTGGAATGCAAAATTGTAATGGACTTACAGAAAATCTATGCCTCTGAATTTAATTATTTGCCTAGAGATGTAGTTTTGAAGCTCTGGAAAGCACTTCCATGGGCTACTGATATTGATGCTGCTATTACATGAAGCTTATACTGTGTACTATTATGACTGTCTTTAATACTTTCTTTTTTTTTGATTATTTGTTATGATCTTTTGGTTTCCTCTCTTATGTTGCGTTTTTCTTTCCTACATTGTTGTATGATTTTGGTTTCAATAAAACTTCCCCCTACTCTTTCAGCAGGTGGTGCTGTGGAGTCAAGAGAGTGTTGGTCTCAGATGGAAGAAGACAGTGGAGGAGATCAGGCAATTGCACGCTCGCAGCAAGCTTGCAGCGAGGGGAATGGTATGGCTGGGATGCACCCAGGTGCTGGCCAGCAAAGCGTACCTAATCCCCCGCAGCCTGGATCGACGTCCGTTGGTGTAGCATGGACCGGTAGACAAATGACATCAGAGGGCCAACCTAACTTGGATTACCATCCGGAGGGCATATCAAGAGGAAACATGGATGCAACTATGGATGCGAACAGGGAAACAAGTAATCGTCTGGAGGAAAAACAACAGATTTTAGAAAGAGAGCCAAAGATTTCAGATTGGCCCAATTACAAACAGAGGAGGATCTAAAGAAAAGGAAATGGCCTGAGGTTGATTCACCCTCAATGACTCCAGGTACAGGATCTAAAGTATTTCTATGCACAGCCCCATATGGAACTGGAGAAGAGATGTCCATGCCCCAGCCTCCAAATCCACAGGCAGGCTACACCCAGCCGCAGTGGGCCCCCAAAATAGCCCTTGTAAGAGCAGGCTGGATGCAAACCGAGACTGGTCAGTGGGTAGCCGACCCTACTATACCAATTCCATGGGTATCTGGAGTAAGGAAAAAAGAGAACATTGTACCTGAAGACCAGACAGGCCCAGTTTTACAGCAACAAGAACAGCTGTCACCAAAGAGGGGACAGAATCCCCTAAACACGGAAAAGTCTATGAGCAATATTACTCCACATTAACATGTTACAGGAGCTCTCACACAGCAATGGAATGAGCAGGCAGACCCTGTGATGGCAAGACCTGTTTCATATTCACCAATTGAAGCACTATCTCAGGAAAAATGCTATGATGTCCCCACTGTAGGGGAGGACCCCCATACTGAAACTTACCAAGTCCCTGCCCCGAGTACAGAGGTAGATCAGCCTACCCTAACAGAACCAGCACCTACATATGCAAGTTTATTTCATAAACCCATATCCTTGGCAAAATGAAGGAATGCTGTAAGGCTGAGATACATGGGGTCCACTGATAATATGCCTGACCGATTTTATGTAGGCAAAGTCCTAATCAAACAAATGTTGTGGTTTTCCCCAAGAGAGGTCTATGCCTTAATTCATACACCAGGGAACAATACTTACGATATCAGTTTTAGAGCTCTGGATATCCTAAACATATTCTGGATTAAATATGCTCTGTTAAAAATGAACCCAGCATGGTCCCATTTTCAAGCCATACCCCTCACAAAGCAATCTTTTAAAGTAATTACGTTCCTGTTTTGGAACAAAGGGGTAAATGTGGTGAATATTTCATACTGGCTTGAGAAAAAATGTAGGATTCAAGGCAATCCTGAGCCCATCCAAGATTCAGAGGGTTTCTGGAATGGGGGATGGAGCTATAAAGTAAACTTGACACAAACAGATGAGGGGTTACAACATCTCCCCAGTTGTTTTTATCTAGGCCATTACAAAGGCTTCATTTTCTATCTGGGACAATCTCGCCACTGTTACAAGTGTGGCTTAGGCAGACACCTCAGTAGAACATGCAACACTTTAAAATGTGCCCAGTGTGGAGAGTCGAGGCACCTAATGTCTGATTGCCATCACCCTGCTAAATGCTCACTGTGTGAGGGAAGTCACTCCTTTACAGAGTGCCCATGGGCAGCCCACAATACTAAAAATGGGGATTTTTGTACCCAAGATTTCTGTATAAGCACAGCTGTTAAAGTGGCCCAACGACAAAGGCTTCAACCCCTCCCCCCTTTGGGTGGAGCCAGGCCATTGTCCTGGCAGAGTAAGCAGAGTCACCTTCTAAGGGAACAGCACAGGGCAACCAAGCCAACAGGGGACCCACTGAAGACCCTGTCTTGGAAGAAACAAGCACCCCAGCAGAAGTACTGGCCATAACTTCTACATCGATGCCCCCACCTTTACCACAAAAAGAAGCACACATAGTGGTTTCAAACAGATGCAAGAGTCTGAGAAGCAGGAACACTGCCAAAGCATCTTTGGAACCATCCCGACTCCCTTTACAAAATTCTTGCATGGTGTTACAAGAGGAAGCACCAGATGCAAGAACAGAATCTGACTCTATGTTGGTTCAATCCTCTCAGCCGAAGGGAGTATCGATATAGAACAACCTTTGGAGGACACAGATACTGTTAAAAAGAAAAAATCTTGACTGGGTTTGAGGAAATGGGTGAAGAAAAAATAGAACTGTTTTAAGTTAGTTTAGGGTATAAGAAGGTATCATGATGAGAGGTAGTCTGTTGCATTTCATTATATTAATGACTGGTATATATACTATCACTGTTTTATCTTTGAATGTAAATAGCATCCAGTCAGAGAGAAAGAAGTTACTGATTTATTTTTTATTTGAAAATGGGTGACAAGATAAGTTTTTTTTTTTATAGGAAACCCATTTACACTCTAGGATAGAGATGGAGCAGGTCTCAGTGGGTTGGAGACGGGGAATCCGTTTCTGGTTTCTGGTCAATAAGGGAAGAAACATGTAGTGGGGTGGGAATCTGTGTGAAAACAATCTGTCAGCACACTTTGTACAAATTCTTGACAAAATACCAGGTCGAGTGTTGATGCTGGATATGGTTCTTTGTGGACTCCAATGCTGTTTTATAAATATATGTGCACCTCAAGTTAAAGCCACAAGAATATAATTGTTTAGAGCAATGGAGGCATACTTATTTATCTCTAACTATGTCTTCCGGGGGGGGGGCGATTTTAACTCTAGCCAATACTGGACAGATAGAGGTTTGAAAACAAGAAAGATGTATTGTGATGCAAACTGTCTTAATGACCTCCTCACACAAACAGGTCTAATAGATGTGATGGAATTATTGGGAACACCTGGGAAAACCTTTTTTCATGGCACTCAGGCCACCAGAATAGATTTCTGGTTCCTATCAGAATCATTGGGGGTTTTAAATACTAAAACACAGCCAGTGGCACCATCAGACCATGTGATTATAGAGGTCACCCTATCTAGTCATGAGACAATGCACCAGGGTCCAGGGTATTTGAGGTGGAATTTAGAATTATTATCTCTCCTGATGGTAGAAGGAGGTTTTGTATCTCGCCTTAGAGCACGAAAATCGATTACATGTCTTTATGATGCATCCCAGGAGTGGTGGGAGGATACAAAAAAGGATATCAAAAATGATTTTCAAACAATAGGGAAAATTAATGGCAAACACAAAATTGGCACTTACCAAGAGTATAGGGAGAGATTTCAAGATCTATTTTCCCAGACAGCCCAGGGCAATAGGACAGTACTTCCAGAGTTAGAAAAGGTAAGAAAACATGAACAACGTTCAGTATAACAGACTAAAATCCCTAGATAAAGAACAAAGGTTTGGATCACAGGGCAGCAAAGACTTCACGAACCCATACCAGTTCTGCGCCCAGCAAAGACACCAGAAACACATGGCACATATGCAGGATCAGCAGGGGAAGATGTGTATGTCTAAGTCAGATATTATGCAGGCATAGGCATGTGAACACACTCTTTTGCCTGACAGACTCCTCCCCGGGTACACATAATTTATGGGTAAAAACTAGCACCTTACCACAGGCCTCACAAGTTAATAAAGATATGTTGAGCTCTCCCATTACACCCCTTGAGGTCACAACAGCATTCTCACAAACAAAATCTGGTACTGCTCCTGGAAAGGACAGGATCCCCTACGAGCTATACAAACCTATTTTTAAAGTGTTATTGCAGGAATGTACAGCAGTTTTACAAGAGGTACTAGCTTCAAGGATACTAAAAGACAACACATCAGAAGGCTTAGTACTCCTTATGTTTTAAAAAGGGGATAGAGCAGATCTACAGAACTGGCATCCAATCACCTTGCTTGATACTGATTTTCAACTCCTAACAAAACTACTTAACAACAGATTTTTATGATGCGCCCCTTCATTAATTCATTCATCACAGACCTGTTCAATACCAGAATGAAAAATTACAGATGGATTTATCCTGCTAAGGGAAATATTACAGAGGGGAGTTACAGGGGAATTCACAGGCTTACTCATCAGTCTTGATCAGGCCAAAGCATTCAACAAAGTAAACCATGAGTATCTATGGGATTGTTTGAAACAATACAGGCTACCACAAACCTTTGTAAAATGGATTCAGACTTGTTACACCTGTGCAACAGCTCAGACATATTGCAATGGCTGGCTAGGACAGAAATGTAGAATTAAAAGGGGAGTCAGACAGAGTTGCCCTCTGAGCCCGCTTCTATATATGTATTTACACTGGTTCCCTTAATACGATGGGTAAGTGACACGATGGACATCAAAGGAGTTTCCTTTTCAAGTACAGATCCAGAAATGAAATGTATTGCATATGCCGATGATATTTGTTTTATAGTGGCGGATCTACTACCAGCAAAAGAAGTAGGACAGGTTTTACAAGATTTTATGCAACATACAGGGGCACAAATCAATTTTGAAAACTGTAACTGCATTCCAATAAGGAATGATGAAGTTCATGAAACACAAATTATAGGTATTCCAGTTGCCCAAGAGCCATGTACCATTCTAGGCCTACTCTTTGGTGCAGGGGACTTGGCCCTCCTGAACTGGAATTCCAGGTTACATGTAGCACATGATAAAGCAGGTCTATGGAACAAATGGAGGTTATCAAAGTTAACTCATGGCCTCTAAAGGAGCTCTCTGAAGTTGCACCACTTGTCTCCTGTATACTGTTAATAGTAAATCCTGGGACTTTCTAAGCAAATTTAAGCTACAGTCAGCATGCCACAAACAAATCCTAATAGCTCAAGAACTGTAAGTGCTAGACACAAAGTATGAACAGCAAAGTTATTCAGCACAAAATTACCTTTCTAGTGGTGGTATGCAAAGAATAATACGTAATTTTGTTTATGTTCTTTGCTGGTTGAAACAGCAAAAAACAAAAATGCTTCACTAAAACAGGCAGCATAAGCCATACACACCATACCATAAACAAATACAAATAACTCCCAAAGTATACATGATATACACAGAATATCAGTGGCAAAGTTGTTCAGCATAAAATTACCTTTCCAACAGTGCTATGCAGTCAAATATATATTATATTCTGTTACATAATAGAAACATAGAAACATAGACTTTGATGGCAGATAAGGACTGCTTGGCTCACCTAGTCTGCCCATTTCCCTACCTACAGGATAGGCCACAGATCCTAGTTAACCAACAGTCTATTTCTTCCTACCCCACACAAGAATTGCCTTATGTCTATCCCATGCATTCTTGAATTATCCCACAGTTTTAGACCCCACAACCTCCTCAGGAAGGCTGTTCCATGCATTCACTACCCTTTCTGTGAAAAATACTTCCTTACATTGCCCCCGAACAGTCCCCCATCTATCTTTAAATTGTGTCTCCTTGTTCTTGCACATCTCTTTTTCTGAAAGATGCTATCCTCTTGGACTTTGTTGATTCCATTGAGGTACTTAAAAGTTTCTATCTTGTAACCCCTCTCCCTTCTTTCCTCAAGGGTATACATATTAAGCTCCTTTAGTCTCTCCACGTATGGCTCCTCTTGCAGACCCTGCACCATTTTAGTTGCCCTCCTCTGGACTGCCTCTGTCCTGTCTATGTCCTTGTGGAGATGTAATCTCCAGAACTGGATGCAGTACTCCAGGTGGGGTCTCACCAACTGTCTGTACAGAGGGATAACAACTTCCTGTTTTCTGCTGGTGATGTCTCTCCCTATGCATCACAGTATACCTCCAGTCCTCCCTACTGCCTTCTCACATTGCTTAGTAACCTTAAGGTCATCTGATATGATTACCCCCAGGTCCCTTTCCTTTTTTGTTGTTGTTACTGCCTCCCCATTGTGTAATCTTCCCTTGGGTTCTTGTTTCCCAGGTGCATTAATTTGCACTTCTTTGCATTGAATCCTAGCTGCCATACTTCTGACCATTCCTCCAACCTTGCCAAGTCCCTTCTTATCTTTTCCATGCCTCCTTGTGTATCAACCTTGTTGCAGATCTTTGTGTCATCTGCAAAGAGGCATACTTTTCCTTCCAGTCCTTCTGTAATGTCACTTATAAAGACATTAAAGAGGATTGGACCCAGTACTGAACCCTGTGGTACCCCACTAGTAACCCCTCTTTCCTTGCAGTGGACTCCATTCACAATGACCTTCTGTGTCCTGTTGTCCAGCCAATGTTTTACCCAGTCTTAACCACCCTGACCAACTCCAAGGCTGATTAATTTGACTATTAATCTTTTGTGTGGGACTGTGTCAAATGCCTTGCTAAAGTCTAGGTAGGCCATGTCCACAGCCCTCCCTGGTCTACTACTTTGGTCACCCAGTCAAAGAAATTTATTAGATTTGTCTGACATGACCTTCCTGCTGTAAACCCACGCTGCCTTGGGTCCTGTGCCCCACTGGCCTCTAGTTACTCAACAATTCTTTCCTTCAGAAGTGACTCCATCACTTTCCCTCCCACAGAGGTCAAACTGACAGGTCTGTAGTTTCCTGCCTCTGTCTTGGTCCCACTTTTGTGAAGGGGAATCACATCCACCTTTCTCCAGTCCTCGGGTACCACACCATCCTCCCATAATTTATTAAAAAGAGTAACCAGTGGTTTCACTAGTTCCCCCCTTAATTCTTTTAGAATTCTGGGGTGAATTCATCAGGCCCCATTGCTTTGTCCACCTTCAGTTTTAGGAGTTCTTGCAGAACCCTTTCTTTTGTGAAAGGACTGGGATCAGCCCCTATCAAGAGTGCTTCTGTTAATTGGATTAGGTACTTCCCCCTCCTCTTTTGTGAATACTGAGCAGAAATATTCATTCAGTATCCCTGCTTTTTCACTGTCCCCCTCTGCCCACTCACCATTCATTCTATTCAGCCTCACTATCCCTCCCTTTGTCTTTCTATGCTCTCTGATGTACCTATTAAAGATTTTATCCTCCTTCTTAACCGAGTTGGCTATCTTTTCCTCAGTTTAGGCCTTTGCTATTCTGACTTCCCTCCCTCCTTCCTTCTGCCTTAACTGGCACAGCTCTCTGTCCTGCTCCTTCTGTGTTTCCTTATACTTCCTGGATGCTGTCCTTTTCTACCTGACTTTCCCAGACACCTCTTTTGACAACCATAGTGGCTTTTTCTTTCATTTTGATTTTGTTTATTTGCTTCACACAAAGGCTTGTTGCCTCTGTGATGGCAGTTTTGATGATTCCCCACTGTTGCTCCACCCCTCCTTCTAGCCTGTTTGCTAGTGCTTTTCTGAGGCACTCTCCCATCTTGCCAAAGTCAGCCCTCCTGAAGTCCAGTACCATCACTTTTGTATGGCTTGACTATGTAGCTGAGTTTATGTGAACCACACTGTTTGATGGTCACTTGTTCCCAGATGGCAACCCACTTCTACATCTGAGATCCTCTCACTTCCCCCATTTGAGAGTATGAGGTCTAAGATTGCTCCCTCATGAGTGGGTTCCAAAACTAGCTGTCTGAGGCCTGCCACCTGTAGGGCATCGAGAATGGCCCTGCTCTTGGATGTGGCTGCAGCAAATGTGCTCCAGTTTACATCTGGCATATTCAGGTCTCCTATCAACAGTATCTCCTCTTTCTCTGTCATCCTAAGAATGCCTTCTATCATATTCTTGTCCATTCTCTTCCCCTGACATGGGGGTCTGTACACAACCCCTGTGCGGATTGTGGTGCCATTTCCAGTCTCCAAGGTGAACCACAGTGCCTCCTCTCCTCCCTGTTTACTCTTTTGTTCAGTTGCTTTTATCCCTTCTTTACTTAGAGAGTTACTCCTCCCCCTCTTCTCCCCTGCCTGTCTCTCCTGCAGGTTATGTACACTGGAATGTTAACATCCCAGTCATGGTCCTCTGTGTACCATGTTTCTGTGACTGCTATAATATCCAGGCATCCTTCTTCCATCAAGGTCACCAGCTCAGGGAGCTTGTAGCCCAGACTATGGGCATTGGTACTCATTACCCTCCATTTCCTGATGGCCTTACTCCTTTTTGCACCAGCCCTGTCCTTCTTGCCTTTGTCACTTTCCCAATTTTCCCCTGCCCTTGTCCCTATTGACACCTCTATGTTAGTGTTTACCACACTTACTACCATGATTTTTTTGGAGAGGCTAGGATTTCCCTGCTCCTTTCCAGTGCCTCCCCCCTTGGCTATTTTAAATGTTTGCCAATGAAGCATTTAAACCTATCACCTAGGATCCTAGTTCCCCTCCTGGACAGATGCAGCACATCATGCCAGTATAGGCTTGCATCACTCCAGGTGGACCCCTAGTCCCCAGTGAAGCCAAATCCCTGAGCTCTGCACAAGTTTTTCAACCACTGACTGAATCCCATGGTGCTGAATGCCCTAGCCTCTCCTTTGCCATAGATGGGCAGCACCTCCGAGAAGGTAACTGTGCATGCTACTTGTCTAAGGCCCCTCCCCAGTTCCACAAACTCTTTCTGCACTGCTCTAATCCCTTTCTCAGCAAGGTCATTTGTCCCTAGGTGGACAATGACATCCAGCTCCCTCCCCTGTGCAGCTGCTCTGACAATCCTGAAAATTTGCTCCCTGTCCCTCCAAGCCATAATGCCAGGCAGGCATCTTACCTCCCTCTCCCCTTCCTCCCCCAGTTCTACCTTCCTAACAATGGAGTCCCCCACCAGGAGTTGTTTCCTTCCCCTGTGGGGTCCCATGCCACCCTTCTGTGGGTCTCATTTGTGGAGGTTCCCAGCATCCTCCTTGGTCTCCACTGCAGGTGCATTCATAGAGGAACCACACTTTGTCAGAATGGCATAGGAATTGTGGAGAGGTACAACTGGAGGGATGCGGCTCTGTTCCACCACCCTCACCCTCCCTGAGCCCACTGTGGTCCAACCGCTCCTCTTTCTTGGCAACCTCTGAGGCAACGGCAGTGGCACTGGTGGTCCCTGGGTGGAAGGGAAGGTCCCACAAATCCTGGCCAACTCAGCCTGAAGATGAGCAGCCTCCTCCCTCAGCCCAAAGAGGTGCCTGCAGATGGGACAATACTGCATCCTCCAGAACGTCTCCCAAAAGACTGCTGCTCCACAGCCACTGCACTGCATCACTCTCATCATGTCTTATTTCTGGCCCCTTAACTGTTGTTTGGAATCTACTCTTTCCTCTGTTTTTTTTCTCTTATCTCTCTACTTGCTTTCTGCCTCTGTGCCCTTTAAGCTCCTGATTGACCTGTTCTGAGACAAGAATATCCTATATTTCTCAGTAGATTGCTTACTTGCTCAGAGGCAGTCCTCCAGCAGCTAGATGGGGCCGGAGAGCTACTCTTGCCCTTCTAGGATGGTGGGTCTTTGGTGACTCTGTGATCACACATTTCCTGCTCCCAAACAGGAAGTTCCTGTTGTCAGTTAAATCCTGTGCCTATAAAAGTAGAACTAGCTTTGGGTGGCAGGGTGGAGGGGAGGGAAGGAGGGCAATATAGTCCCAGTAGAGAAGTCCAGTCACACAGCACTCCTAACTCATGGTGTCTTCTGCCAAGCTACTAGCAGAATCTTTCTAAGGTAGTCTTTAAATTTAGCTTCCTTCTAGCTAAGCCACTCCCCCTACTTATTAGATCATTCTACAAGTAATTTAAATTGCACAGCTATCAAACCCTTTCAGTCACCTGAGATTTACACCTAGATAACTGTTCAGATAACCATTCAGTTCAGTTAACCCAGAAAAACACACTAATTTTTTTTGGTTTTGTTTGTTAGTTTTTTTTTTACCCAAATTAAAGGTCCAAGTACAACTTTTCTATTTCTTTAGTCCCAGTAGAGAAGTCCAGTCACACAGCATTTCTTCCTCCTGGTGTCTTCAGCTAAGCTACTAGCAGAATCTTTCTAAGGCAGTCTTTAAATTTAGCTTCCTTATAGCTAAGCCACTTCCCCTACTTACTAGATCTTTCTACAAGTAATTTAAACTCCACAGCTGTCAGGCCCTTTCAGTCACCTGAGATTTACACCTAGATAACTGTTCAGACAACCATTCAGTTCAGTTAACTCAGACAAACACACTAATTTTTTTTGCTTTGTTTGTTAGTTGTTTTTTTTTTACCCTAAATTAAAGGTGCAAGTATAAAAGTTCTATTTCTTTAGTCCCAGTAGAGAAGTCCAGTCACACAGCACTCCTTCCTCCTGGTGTCTTCTGCCAAGCTACTAGCAGAATCTTTCTAAGGCAGTCTTTAAATTTAGCTTCCTTCTAGCTAAGTCACTCTCCCTACTTACCAGATCTTTCTACAAGTAATTTAAAATGTACAGCTATCAAGACCTTCCAGTCACCTGAGATTTACACCTAGTTAACTGTACAGATAGCCATTCAGTTCAGTTAACTCAGACAAACACACTCATTTTTTTTGTTTTGTTTGTTAGTTTGTTTTTTACCCTAAATTAAAGATCCAAGTACAAGAGTTCTACTTCTTTAGGCCCAGTAGAGAAGTCCAGTCACACAGCACTCCTTCCGCCTGGTGTCTTCTGCCAAGCTACTTTATATAAATATATAAGTGACATCTCCAGATGTTGCCAGGGAAACACAGGAAGTCAGTAGCTGACTTCTGTAGGCATCCTCTGGACACACCAGTGTATTTTACTGATGACTACAGGCGTCTGGTAGGAGAAAATGAGTTAAAAAGGGTACAGATGGTGAAAACTTGTTTGCTCCCTCGTATCTATATTTAAGCACTGTCTTCTGTCTACCTCCTCAATTGAAAACCAAAATGTATAGCTGCTTCATCTCATGTATATGGGGTAGTAGGCCTAACCCAATCAAATGATTCCTTCTACTCAGGGACAAGAGATTTAAAAATGGTACAACCCATAGTGTTCTTTTTCATTATGTTTGTCTATTCTAATTTAAAACCTTTATTAACCCAAAGTTCAAATTTCTGGATATCCTGGGTACTGGATTCCCTAGGCACTATTTATTCTGCATGGGCTGTGCCCACAAATATACCAAGGCAAACGTTTTTACAGCATCTCCCTGAGACTTTTAAGGTATGCTTTGGGAAAATCAAGTTATGGGGCCTAGCAAAAGAACACATAACTAATTACAGTAGAAAGGAATTATATGGTGTTATACTTCAAAAATTCTTTCAGGATACTGCTCATTTCGACAAATATTCCCTACAAGATAAGATATTAATAGGTAAAATGTTGGAATCCCCTTGGATCCCACACCATATGTGGGATGTCTTATGGCTTTCTCCACATGGGAGATTACAAGTGAGAGGGAATTTGAGGCACAAGCAAATTACAAATAGGTATTGCCCTAGAGACACATATCCCAATAAGGTACAAAAGATGGAACATTTAATCCTGGAATGTCCCTTTGTTCAAGGATTTGGGTAGACCCATACACAAAAGTGGCTTATATCACCCTTCTGTAATATGACATTGGAGATACTATGACTAGGAATATTACCTTTCCTGTGGAGCAAACATGACAGAAGAATAATGTGGTTATTTCTAGTATGCTTTAAATTCCATATATGGTATGTTCATTGTAGATTGACAATACAACACCTACATTTTACCTCAGATGAGCTGTTTTACATGATTGAGAACTCGGTTAAAAATGAGAAAACTCAAGAGTCCACTATGGTCTCTCCATATATATTTAAATCATGATGGAGCTCTATAGATTGACTGATTTAAAAGAGGAGAAAATAAGTGTAAAAAGAAGGTGAACCAGGGTTGAGGCAGGGTGCATCATTTTCTTTATGCCTAGTTTAGTTGTGTTTACATAGTTCTGTAATTTATAAAAATGGTTTCGGTTTGGGTTGAATTTTATGGTTAAAAAAAAAAAAAGCCCCAGTCTTGGTTAAAGCCGGAGGGGGGGGGCCTCCCAGAATACGAGATGTGAGTTGAAGGAAATCAGTGATTATAGTTCACAGGGAACTAGGAATGGTGCTACACAAGGGCTTAGAGTATCTATATGTTTGAGTATCTGAACTCCCGAATACAAAGGGCAATTTCCCTTTCCCTATGGCTATGGGTTTACCAATTTAGGGAAAAAGAGGGAAAAAAAAAGATTTTGCTTTATGAAACTAATTAGGAGATGTATGACTGAAATACTAATTGTGAGTTCATTTTCTGTTTTTATTAATACTGATTAAGCTCAAAGTTTGCTTTTATTTTCCTGATGCACAAATTCAGTTTTTTTCACCCTTTTTCTTTTCATTTATGAAAGATGGAATGTTTATGTTCTGAATAATATGATTTTATGATTTGTGCAATATAACACTTTTGATACGTATAATTCGTTTATGATATAAGGAAAATTCCCCTACTCTTTTATTGGGGGGGGGGGCTTTTGGGTTTAAGGATTTATTTTCAAGTATAAAACTTTAGTTGTAGGTAAAGTTGATTGTGTGACTGTAATACTCACTTGAGTTCTCTTATCTTATGGTTTGTATATTGTGTTACGTGATATAAACATTTGTTATTATTTGGATTTGAAGGTATAATAAAAATGTCCCTACTTTTTTTGAGAAGTGCCATGGGATCTTTAACATCCACCCGAACTACCACCAGAAAAGGCAGATGGGACCTTGGTTTAACATCTCATCTGAAAGCGAGCACTTCAGGAGTGCCTCACCCCTCTTGTGCTGTGCTACAGTGTCAGTATTGGGATATTAACCCAAGTGCCGGTTGTGAAGATAGAACCCACAACCTTCTGATCTCCCGGCCTCAGAGGTGAGTGTGCTACCTGCTGAGCCACTAACACTGCTTTCATCAAGTCAATGGTGGTAAGGAATGTTGCCCCTCCCAACCTGTCCAGTAATTCTTCCGTACAGGGCATTGGGTGTGCCTCAGACTATGTGACTGAGTTGAGTCAATGACAGTCCACACAGAAGTGAGTAGAGCCATCTGGCTTAGGAACGAGGACTACAGGTGAGGCCCAGAGACAGTGGGTATTCTTGGATTACCCTTAAATCCAGCATTTCTTCCACCTCCCTCCTAATGTCCTTTAGGATGGCCTCAGACACCTGATAGGCTGTTAGTTGGATGGGTGCTTGTGTCTCTATATCTACGTTGTGTGTCACTTGGGGTATATCCAGACTTGGCCATAAACCAATGAGCAAAGTCCTCTAAAAGCTCTTTTACTTCCTGTGACTGTTCTGGCGTCAGTTAGGGTGACAGTCTGCCTCCACAAATGACTTCCACTTGCTTTCCTCTAGCAAGTCCAGTAGGAGGTCTTCTTCATCCAACCCCTCCCCAGGACTACACACTGCAAATCCCATGTCAGTCCTATTTGCATATGGCTTCATCATGCTGACATGGTACATTCTATGGTTATATCTCCTGTCAGGCAGTTCCACAATATAATTTATGTCATTTACCTGTCAGACTACCTTGTATGGTCCCGCCCACTCAGCCTGCAGGTTGTCCTTCCGGTCTGCGATTAGGACCATGACTTCCTGACCTGCACTGTACGTGCGAGTGTACCAGACATTTTGTTTCTTTTGGGAGGCTGACAGGTTCCTTTTCCATCCTCATAAGCTCCTTCAGCTTCTCCCTAAACCTAAGGACATACTCCATTATGTGAGTACCCTGGGTGGAGTGCTTTCCTTCCCAGTCTTCCCAGATCAAGTCTAGGGGGGCCCAGGCACCTTATTTCAATGTAAAAGCTCAAAGGGGGAGAACCCTGTTGACTCTTGGGGCACCTCCCTGTATGCGAACAACAGGTGGGGAAGGTATTTTTCCCAATCCCTCCCATGCTGTTCAGCAAACGCTTGGAGCATCACTTTTAGGGTACCATTAAACCTTTCCACAAGCCCATTGGCTTGTGGGTGATAAGGTGTCATGCATCTCTGCACCACCCTATGTCTCCCACAAACACTTAATCAGGTCCGACATAAACATACCCCCTCTATCAGTGATCACCTCCTGTGGAAACTTGACACAGGGCAAAAGTCCTAGCAAGACGTCTGCCACTTTGTCCTAAGTGAGGCGAGGATGACCACCTCTGGGAATCATGTGGCATAATTGATCACTGTCAGGATAAACTTCTTCTCAGAGGAGCTTGGGGTACACAAATGTCCCACAATAGCCATTCCTACCCTCTGGAATTGCTCCTCCACAATGGGCAATGGAATTAGGGCAGCTTCGGTTTTACTGCCTGCCTTCCCTATTTGTTGGCACCGGTGACAAGACCTGCAATATTCCTTCACCTGCTGGGTGAAGTTGGGTCAATAGAAATTCTTGGCCAATCGCCTGTGTGGTGTGCATGATTCTCAGATATTCAGACATGGGGATATCATGAGCAATCTTGAGCAACCACTCACGGTACCCCTGGGGAACAACAAGCTGTCTGCCCATCACCCCATCCTCTGTCCTCACGTCTTGCATATACAACAGTCCATTGTCCCAAAATATCCTAAGTCTTTTGTCACCTCCTGGTGTTCCATCAGATTCTGCACAAGCCATCAGCTTCTCCAAACTAGGGTCAGTTCTCTGAGCAGCTGCAAAATCTTCACATTTTCCCAAGGCATTGGGCATTGGACATGTCCTCTTCAGTTCCTAAACTGAAGACCATAGCTCTAGCATCAGGGCATTCAGGGTCACTGCCATCCTGAACCTTCTGACCATTTGTTACCCCACCTTCCACAGAGTAACCTTCTGTAGCTGTCTTGTGAACAGCTACCTGGAGAAGTCCTGCCTCCCTTTTGCTACCCTGCATTTCAGGAGACACAGGCTGGGGAACCAGCCTCCTGTTTTTTTTACAGGGGTTACTATTGGGTTCATGGGACTACAATTGGTCTTTGCCTTCTCTCCTGTGGGTAACCACACACACCACCTCCTTCTGGAGATTATTCCCTATTATCACATCCAAGTTGAGATTGTCTGCCACTGTCACTTTTTTCACCATCTCTCCTGTCTCACCCCAGTCCAAGAAAACACTATCAAGTAGCAGAGTTTTTTTCCTCTCTAGTTAATCCCTTCACCATTAAAAACTGATTAGGTATACGCTGTTCAGGCACAACCAAATTCCCTTTTACTAAGGTAAGAGATGCCGTTGTGTTCCTTAACCCATGGTTCTGCATCCCATTTACAGTAAATGGGTGTATGTGCTCCCTCATGTTTACAGGCATGCTCTCAGGGATATACAAATAACCCAACTCTGTTCAAGCACCATTTTGTCCATTCTGTGCCTTTTTAGGACACAGTCTAGCATGATGCCCTGTCTGTTTATGAAGCCAACATCATCATTTCTTTTATTTGAGAAAACCCTTCTTTGTAACTTGGGGCTTACCCCTTTCTGTGGAGTTAATGAGAGTTTAAGCTGCCCTAAAGGCACGCTTTTCCCTTTCTGTACTGCCACACCTGCCCTACTCCCTTTAAGAACAGACCTGCTTTTGGCATATCGGTCTGAAAGCTCAGCAGCTTGCTGTGCTGTTTTTGGATCTCGGTCCCCTAGCCAGGTTTTCAACTCTGCTGGGCAAGCCCAAAAGAAGTGCTCTAGTAACCTAACCTCCTCAATTATTTCAAAAGAATTTGCTTCTACTCCCTGCCACCATTTCACAAGCTGATTTTGCTTTGTGGTGATTTCCTCGTAGCTCACATCAGGGCTTCTTTGGATCTTATGGAACTTAATCCTGTATGTTTCAGGAGTTAACGCATACTTTTTAAGGAAAGCAGTTTTAAGTTTCTCATAATTGCTACTGCCCGGGTTGTCCATTTGGCCTAGTTCCTCATGACCTTTGCCAGTAAGTAGCAGGGACAGCTGAAAGCTCCAGCACTCCATGGGTATTTTTGCCTGGATACAGACCTTTTTAAACAAATTCAAAAAATGCATCCATATCCTCTCCCTCTTTAAATTCAGCTATTAGTTTAGAATTTAATTTATACCTCAGCCCTGGAGTTTCATTTTCAACCCAGTTCAATTTACCCTGGCCTTCATCTTCCTCTCTCTCAGCCTTTCTCTGTTGCTGGTTTTCTTTTTCCTGCCTCTCCAGTTCAAATCTCTTCTGCTTAGGCTCCCTCTGCTGCTGTGCTTTAAACTTTCTCTGCTAGAAATCCAACTCCAATTTCCTCAACTCCAGCTGCAGCTGATCCCTTCTAGACCCAGCTCTGTGGTGACCTTCCACTGCTGCTGTGACTCTGAGTTCCTTCTGGTCTTGCTGTACTCCTCCCTGGGACTAGAATCTGCAATGGACCCTTGCACTCCCATACCCCCATATCTAGGCTCTGCTCCATTTCAGTCATTGACAGTAACTCAAGCTTCTGGGCATCTGCTAGCTCATTGGCTACCATGACAGCCCCCATGAGGTGCTTTTTGGTTTGCCCCTTGTACTTGACCCTTCTTTCCTGGCACAACTGCCTTAGGTGGTCTGCAGTGCATTCATTATAGTTGGAAGTCATCTTCTTCCTTAACTAGTACTGCACTAGCTTACACTGAAAAGAAAAAGAAAACAGGTAGGAAACTTTATACTGCAACCAAATTATTTTTTTCCCAATCTCTGCTTGATTGCATGTGGATTGTTTTCAGTTTATCAATATGATACACTGGCCTTGAATCCAACTGTTATGCCTGTGTCACCAATATTTCTTGAATCTCACTGCTACCAGATGTCTTGGATCCCACCTCTGTGCACCAGATCTTTCATGAACCCACTCCTGAGCATCAGGTCCACTGAGCTCACAGTGCCCACCCTTAAGTGCAATCCATGACAGGGAAGGTCGAAAACAGGGGATACCCTCTTCGAGTCCCTCTATAGTGCTCACTGGCTTCACAACTGAACACTCGCCATGAAGTCCCAGGATCTCCTCTTATCTCTGGATCAGGGTACAATAACAGTCTCAGGTCTTGTAGACAAATGAGAACCCCTTCTCAGTTGTTACACAAAGGGGAAAGATCCAGGCATCACAAACTCTTTGGGGTAGAGTTGTAACCCTGATTCTGCCTTCTCCCACAGGTGTGCAATAACCTGTATCAAACCCCCACAGACCCTTCTTTGAGACTTTAGTATTCCTCCATCTTATCCAGAGTTTCCCTTTTCAAACCCTTTGTTTGATTTGGTAGCTTATGATGGCACCCCATAGCAACAACAGTTTAGTCACAGATTAATACTAAACCTCCCATAATCATACACCCAATATAATAAAATCTCACTCAGGCTGGATTTCTTAAAAACAAAATGTTTTTACTAAATAGTTACTAATCATACAGGTACAACTAAAAAGGCTTAAATAATCTTTTTGGTCACAGCATAACAAAAAAACACACTATGACAGTTATCTACAGTTCTGCCTCAGTTTGTAGTGAATTGACGTCCGTAAAGAGTAAGTGCAGTCTCTAGTTCTTAGTCTATGAGCTGTGGCGGAGTCCAGATGAAAAGTGTGCTACATGCCTTGAGCTGAGGCTTTTAAATACCTTCTGTAATTTGCAGTGCAATCAGTTATCCCAGTTCTAAAGAAACTGGTTTATTTACCTATCAGGTGAGTCAGAACAACTACTCCATTTGGCCAGGAGATGTCACTGTACCACTGTTTCCAAAATTCCAAAAATATCAAAAATAAAATCCAGACACATATAATTAACATGGATATGACATTCAGAGTTTAAGCCTTTTAAAGCCCCCTGTAGACAATTTGCACCCATAAGATGAAATTCACATTAGCCTGTCAGAATGGTCATTTACTGCTCATATCCTGGCTAAAACATCCTGGGCTTTGAACTGGCTTCCTTCAATTAAGTTACAAGGAAGGTCCTGTAAGGTTTATAACTATACAAGCCGATTTTATTACCTCTTGGTCAGCTAGTCAGGAAATGCAATTAGCTTCTTGCCAAGCAAGCTGTTTTTCAGGTTATATGACTATCAGCTATTAAAAAAAATATCCCTTTTCTTCACATTGGTATTTACCATGTGGTATTTTTAAACATGTACAAGAATGTAACAGAACATAACACCACACATTTGTCCATCTGACTGGCAGGGGATTGGAAGAAGAAGAATCAGCATTTACTGTATATAGCACTTTTCATACACAGTGTATTGCAAAATGCTTTACAAGCAATGGTAGACTGGTTGTGAAGTGACTGAATGTGTAGTGGCTGCCATATTGCACATCAACAAACACACACATCCTGAACAATTGCATGATCTGGTTTATGGGAAGGAGAATGTTGGCCAGAACCCCAGGAATGTCCCCTACTCTTCATGAAGAGTGCCCTGGGTTCTTTTACTTTCACCTGGACATCCACCAGAACAGCATTAGGATGGGTAGAAGGGACCTCAGTTTAACATCACATCTGAAGGATGGCACATCCCACCAGTACAGCACCCTCTAATACTGCGCTTGAATGCCAGCATTTATTTTAGATATGAGTCCAATCCCAGTGTGGAACAAGAACCCACGCATGACCTTCTTATCCAGAGGCAGATGTGCTACCAACTGAGCCACACTGACACCTTATAGCTTGCTACACAGTGCACCTCCAGAATCCAGCAGTCCTGGCATCCCAGACCCTTTAAATGGGTGGATGGAAAAACAGAGGCAAAATGATGGGGGTGGATGTTGAGTCAGCCAGGCAATGAGGCCCAGTTGTCTGCCTGCTCCATGACCGAATACAGTTACAACAGAAGCAAGTAGCTGCTGATAAAACTGTACCTGTAGGAAATGGGAAAACCAAACAAAGGAACACATTGCTCCTTTTTTATATCAGGCCCTTACTCAAAAGGCAAGCTGAACAAAACCCACATGAGGAACACAGTACTAGCCATTCAAATGCAACATATGTGTGAAACTCAAAATGTTGACCTGAATTCCTACTGCTGAAGTTGCTGCTGGCTGCCAGAGTTACTATTCTGTCCCAAAATAGAGTGCAAGAGATGGAAGTGAGCCCTGTCAAGGCTTCCTAAGCCCCTTACACCACCTCTCCAATAGAAAGCCCCACTAAGTTGGTGGTCCTACCTAGCCCTTCCCCGATCAACCAACTACCAGATGCCACATGAACTATGCCTATTAGGTTCAAGTTTTCAGGGGTGGGGCCAATAACAAATCCTTGCATTTATGTCCCAGTGATCCCCTCCCAGTGATCCTAGAAGAGAACATCATACACCTGACTCTGGCCATGAGCAGCACATTGTATGTGGTAGTATCCTCCGAGGCCCCACCAAGTCCTGCTCGTCACTAGAGCTGGAAAAGATTTGGGCAGTTTGCACTATGTACAACAGCTTTTGCAAAATGTGATAAATCATAAAATAGTGTGCACTTTACAGAAATAAACTCCATTTTAATAGTGTAACCCTTGATCAGCTGGAAACATGCTCTTTGGCTGTATCTTGTGAGGAATTCTACATTGTTAGTAAGATGTGGCATACAATAAAACAGAAACGTATGAAACTGTAAAATAAGAAAATGCAAATACTATGCGTGTTGATGAATTTTAGTGCATCTTTCATTACAATGCCCATTTTATCAAGATGCAATACATATTATATAAATGCACACTTCGTGTTGGAGTTTCTTCCCCCACAGGAGCATAACATATTTGATTCTCATTAACATAGTGATATAATAATTCATTCATATACTTTAGTCTATGTAGGCAGTATGCTACAAAATAGTTAGACATAGAAGGATGTTATTTATTCTGTTCCTTTCCAGTGCATAGAATGAATTATACATCACACTTACTGTATGTGCAAAGTAGCCAGAAGACAAAAACAACAAATTTATTTTATTATTTATTTTAGAATTGTTTTGGCCAGGAAAGACACACTAAGCCAGGGTTTATTTCCAGGTGCATCCTAAAAGTGCAGGGAATGTAAGTGATATATTCATGGTCTCACAGTATGCAAGTGGTGGCTGGAGGATTCAAACCCTGTTGTCCAGGTTTACAGCTCACTAATCTTAACCACTGTGCTATACTGTCTCCCAAGGAGATACAGATATACCTCAAATACAGCAAGGATATACACTGAAAGATGAGAAATACAATGCAGGCATTGCTGACCATGCAAATTATACTATTCTAGGCCTAGATATGCCTGTCTCTGTAAATATTTCCATAGATTTAATTTGAAAGATGTTACTGAATGGATATATCAGATCTCCTGTGGTAAAGCGTTCCACAGAGCCAGAGCCACCACTCAGAATGCCTTCTCTTGCTGACTTTGAAGGGGAGGAATACTTTGTAAGACCTGTTAGGAGACTCCAGTCTTTCCAAGGGAACAGGTAGTTGGGAGTTCAGAGGAGGTTGGGTGGTCCCATTTCATTTAAGGTATTGCAAGTCAGTAAAAGAACCTTGAAGTCAGTACAACACATGACCCACAGCCAGCCCAGAGCATTCAAGTAAGGGTGTAATGTGATCTGACCTCCAAGCAGAGGTTAGAAACCTGGATGCAACATTCTGGACTACATGCAAATGGCATTATTGATCAAAAGATAAAGCTTTAGAGTAAGCTTTTTTGGTGCATCAGTAGCCATACCAAACATGACACCAGCAGCCTGGGTTCAGGAACAAGCTTGGCTCATTGGAGGCCAGAACGGGGAATGAAGACTGAGTGTCCCAGAGAATGTTCTTCTCCAGGAAGGCAGGACCCTCAACCTTGCTGCACATACACTATTCTCACTCTTATACAGGTTTTATGCACATTAAGTACCCTCAGTGAAGATAGATATTTACCCCCAAATCACCGAACAGTCAATCGTAGTGAAACCCCCATCACTGCTGATATAGGCCTCGTGGGGGGGTTCACTTGGGGGGGTCGGTGTGCCGGTGTCACTGTAGCGACAGTATGCCATATGCATGCACACCTTTTTTAGGTGTACTGTCTCTTTAATGAATTCACCATTTATTGGAAAGGTATGTGGCACCAAGGCACTCCCTGATGATGCTTTATGTGAAACCAGTTGGAGATTTGTGGTGTTACCACCGGTGTCGGTGTAAGGGGCTGCCACTCACAGGTACTGTTCAGTATTCTTTTAGCATTAATAAAGCTTTTGTAATTACATTTTTTGGTGTCCTAGTACCTCTTTTGGAAATTAAAGGTAGGTTGTGTTATATTCTTTCTCATTCTGATTTCTTAATTACTCTTTTTGAACACCCAGCAGCAAAGCAGCCTTGATGTGCTTTGCTATGTAGAATTTAGTAGCCTGCTCTCTGCAACCATCCCAAATTTGCTTTTTGAGTGCCATATTGGTCCTAGTTCTCATATAGAAAGGCTACTGAGAACTGTTATAGCTATACAAATCAGGGATATAAGTTTGGGGAAAGCTGGAAAAACACTTATTGCCACCATCTTTAGCAACTTAAAGGAAAGTAATATGTTTAACACTAATGACTCAGAATCTGGCACTGGTGTACCTCAACAAGTCTTGAACACTGATGAAAATATATCAGACATTGTTATAGCCTTCAGGCAGTTACAGAACATTGCCCTCAAAGCACGTCAACATTTTTGGCATCGAAGTATGGTTGAGGCATATGTGAAAATGGATAGAGTTCCCTGAGGCTTGCAAGTTATCAAATGGCCTTGATACAGGCAAGACCACCAGAATTGTATGCAACACTGGAAAGATTCCATGCAGCAAGAATCTCTTCTGTTTGTTAACTGGATAAACAGAGATTACATTTCTCAATTAGGAGCAGAGCTCAAACAAAGAGAAGAAAGGGCAGCTGAATTCGAAGAGCATCCAGACTTTGCTGCTTTTGAAGCTGAACTGAAACAAGCTATTGCAGAAGATGATTCCCATATAAAAGCCCAGAAACATTTTGAGTTTGAGAAAGATCGGCAAGATCATCTGGCTAACATTTTTTACATGGAAAAAAACAAACAAATGGGATAATACTATAAGAAAAATCAGAAAAAAGATAAATGTGCTCCTAAATCTATTCTGAAAAATATCAAAACAACACAAGATCACTTTACTTCTAAGAGTGAATCAGCTACTAATTCATCATATGATTTTTTTAGAACAAGCAGAAACAGAGTACACATCCGCATCCACTCTGAGATGCAGCACAAGGACAATGCAATTCAGCAAGAAGGAAAATAAATGGACAAGGAGAGGTGGGAGGAAGAGGAGGCAATAGAAAAGGTGTAGAAGGGCAGAAACAGTAGGGGATGAAAACCAAGGGGAAAAATTACCAAAACATACAAAGCACAGAATTAAACATTATTAGTTTGTCAACTTTTGAAGTCACACCTGCTCAAGCTGCCGTTTTGAGTAAAGGGTTAAGTTTTGTTACCACCAGTACTGTCAATCCATTTCATCAATTTCTTGATATCAAGAAGTTTTAATGGAAAATCAGTTTGAAAATATTATTTGGCAAGGACAGGAATATGACAACAAATGAGATTGGCACTGATACACATAGTGATTTGGGATCACCTGTACAGACATTAGGTACTGTATGCACTAAATTTTATTGAAATCACTTTCTGCATTTAGACCACAATATTACCCTGCAGTATTAACCTTTGAAAGGGCCTGTTTCTGGAACAAGAAAAGAGTCTTTCCAACTGGCAGACACTTAATTTTGTTAATAATTCATTGCACAAGAAACAGGCCATTAAAGAACTACAGTAAAACCCATTAATTGTGAAGCCAGCCAACAAGTGCGGGTCCATTGTGCTGATGGATACTGAAATGTATAAACAAGACATTTTTAAACAGCTTGCAAATATTGATTTTTATGCAGAACTTATGTCTGATTTTACTAATACTATACATTTAAAAAGGAAATGAATGCTTTTCTATTAGAATATTTGAACTCAGGCATTGTATCACAAGATACAGTTGAATTTCTTACTGTGAAACATCAGGTAAGACCTACTATATATGTCTTACCAATGGTCAATAGACACTGCACCACCCTCCGGGATGCCCTATAAAATCTGGGCATAGTTCTTTTACTGAGCCACTTTCTCAGTTTGTGGATAAATATATTAAATGTATTGTTTCTACACTACCCCTGTATATAAGGGATACAACTCAGATATTGTGTGTCCCGTGGGATTTGCATTGGGAACCTGAATGGATGCTAGTGACTATGGACATTGAGGCCTTTTACAGGAATGTCTCACGTGAAGGGGGGCTGGAAGCTTTATGTGTATGGCTTGATGTTGCAACAACCTATAGTCCCCATTTATAGATTTTCTTTGTAAGCTGGCAGAAATTGCCCTGAAATGTAACACCTTCCTTTTTCTGGGGCAATATTTTTTATAGGTGAAGGGTACAACTATTGGTTGAACTTTTGTCCCCAATTATGCTAACCTCTACCTGTGTCTCTCAGAAAGGGAGGTTGATTTGGATGTTGAAGTGAATCCTTTTTATGATTATTTGGATTTTTGGCATTGATATATCAATTATGTGCTGTTGATATGGCAGGAGTTGCTTGGATTTGTCAAATTTTTGGAGGACTCCAATCCAAATCTGAAATTTACTGTAAAACACAGCTATCAAAATGTTCACATTTGGATTTGAATATCCAGAGGACATTAGAAAATACAATAACAACACATCTGTTTCAAAAGAAAACTGAAAGAAACAGTTTCCTGCACTCCAGCAGTTGACACCTGTGCCACACCAGCAACATACTAAAATCACAATGTCTCTGCATAAAAAGGAATTGTTCAAATGAAGAAGTGTATGAAAGAAGGTGTGATGAGATACGAAACCATATTCAGCAAATGGGCTGCAGGCACCCCCATAGGCAAAGTTGTGGAAGCAGTGCAACATATTCCAGGCAGGATCTGTTACAATACAGATCAAAAACAGGAATGCACTATGGAGGTGTGAATTTTGTCACAGAATACGTTGCTAACAGTGAGAAAGTAAGAGAAGTGCTTAATAAAAACTGGCACATTTTGGCCACTGAATAAATATTGTAGGATGTTGTAAATAATCCCATTAAAAATGCATATAAAAGGCTACCCAATCTTTGTGATATTCTTGCACATTGCTTCCTTCAAGCTGAAAAAAACACAGATATTGAAGTGGCTATAAAATGTACCAGTGGGTTATTATACAGGTGGTCAGTGTTAGCACTGTCATGTCATCAAAAAGCGATAAATGCTCAGTACTGTTAACAGCCATGGGGAGTACAACATTAATAAGTTTATTCATTGTAGCACCCAAGGTGTCATTTATTTGGCCAGTTTTACTTTCATAGTCTTCTATGTTGGGAAGACAAAGAGGGCATTAAAGGTAAAGGTGGGGGAGCATATGACTTCTATTCAGAACAAGAATAGTCACAATGCCTTGTGTTGCCATCTGGTAGAAGTTCCCAGTACTGTAAAACATGAATTTCATTTCTGTGGAATCAAGAAAGTGGGATTGGGACTGAGGGGAGTATCAAATCAAATCAAAATCAAATCAAATCAATATTTATTTGCAGTGCACTTTTCAAAGTACCAACGCGCAAATACATAACAAAGATAACGTACTTCAATAATAAATACAAATATAAAAACATTTAAAAGGCAACAGGATAAACTTATTCAAAAGCTAATTTGAATAAGTAGCTCTTCAATGAAGCTTTAAATGACTCTGTGGACAGGCAGTCTAATCTGATGAGGTAGAGAATTCCACAGGGTTGGGGCCACGAAAGAAAAAGCTCTGGCCCCAGATGACTAAAGACGAACCCTGGGAATCTCTAGCAATCCCTCTTTGGCTGAAAGGAGTAGACCATGAGTTACAGTTTGGAAAGCAAGAATCTTTTTGGATTTGTGTATTAGGTCCCCTCAAGTTCCTCAGTCTCAATGCCAATATAGAACTTGCTGAATTTTTGAAACAATTTTGATCCTGAAATACAATGTCATAATAGTATTAATTGATGTATATGTATACGCTAGAAGTCTGTGAAATAAGATTGCAGACCTAGATGCCATCGTGGCAGAGGCTGACCTGGATATTGTGGCCATTACTGAGTCATGGTGCACTGTCAAGCATGAATTGGAACATGGTCATACCAGGCTACACAACGTTCAGAAGGGACCAGATAGGAAGGAAAGGAGGGGGAAGTGATGTTTTATGTGAAGGAAAGCAAATGAGCAAAAGAAATAAATTGAATTTGGGGGGCACAAATGTTGTGGGTCACCCTTGAGACAGGAAATGAGCCACTATTCAGACAGGTGACATCTACAGTCCACCAGCACAGCTGGAGGACTTAAATAAAGAAATAATATAAGCAATAGATAAAATGGTTGAAAAGGGCAAGGTGTTGCTGGTGGAGGACTTAAATCTGCTGGATGTATCAATCAATCAATTTTATTTGTATAGTGGAAAGTATCTGAGCAAAAATGCCCATTTTCACAAATGTCCAGTGTTGGAATACAACAGATAAACAATTACAGAGATAATTTGAATACCTAGAACATACAGACATTGTAAATACAATATATTTACAGAAGAAAAGGTACAATGAGCTAACAAGTACACACTATAAATATCATATTTAAAGGAGTGGGAAATGTACAAGAGTCAAACAGAGTACAGTGATGTTTACATAGCATGACCTAGTAGCTGAAGAGATTAACTGAGCAAATACTGGAAAAGCAATGGAGGAATGGAGGGTGAATAAAACATAACCTGGGTGAAGGAATCCATTTCAAGGATAGTGGGGGCCAGCTATTGTGCCAGGTCCAGAAAAGATTACAGTGCACTGGTTGAGGAGAGAAGTGTAGGTCATATAGGGGAGAGAATGCTGCTGGGATTTAGCAGGTGGGTCAGGGGGAGGCCTATCAGCACAGCAGCAGTTGGACGAGAAGAGGAGGTGATCCTTGAGGGCAGAGTTGAAAGAGTACATGGACCCACAGGCCTGAATTTCAGGGGGTAGTTTGTTGTAGAGCTTTGTTCCCTTGAAGGTGATAGAGTTCTGTACCTGCTTGGTCCTGCAGAAAAAGTGTAAAAAAACAGACTGGAGGCACTTCTATTTGGTCACCTGGGGTCTGGGAATGGGAAGGAGTTAAAGCTAGGGGGAAGAATATTGAGGTGTACCTTTGTGGAGGAAGGATAGCATCTTTAGATGGAATCTCCCTTCAAGAGTGGGCCAACTGAGGGAGGAATAGAGAGAGCAGGGGTATGTTTTCCAGGGGAGGCCAGTGACAAAATGAGCGATGCTGTTGTATGTGGTTCAGAGTTTGAAGAAGATAAAGGATGAGGAGGGAGGAGAGAAAACAATGGATCCATAGTGGATAAGAGGAAGGCATAGAGAGCTAGCAAGGTTATGTCTGTCTGCAGGGACAAAGAAAGTTCTGATCATGTAGAGAAGACCAAACCTGACATGAAACTTCTTTATGAGGTTACTAATGTGGAGATTGAAGGAGAGGTGGGGATCGAGGTGGAGACCTAGGTATTTGAATTCTGACACTTGTTCTATGCGGTTGCCAGAATTGTCAAGTAGCTTAAAACCAGGACTTTCCTGGGCCCCAAGAAGATCATGAGCTTGGTCTTCTTGGAATTAAGGACCAAGCCATTTCAGGAGACCCAGGAGTGCAACTTTGAGAAACTGGACTGTAGATTCTGGAACATCATGGTGGGGTTATTGTGGCTACAGAAAAGAGCCACATCATCTGCATAGAGGACAAGTTGGGTGGCGTGGCATATGGAAGGGAGGTTATTTATCAAGAGTGAGAGGGAAGGGAATGGACAAGGAAATGATAGATGGCTTCCTTAGAATGGCAGAAAAAGGGGAGATATTGTTGATGGGGGACCTGAATATGCCAGATGTTAACTGGAGCACCTTTGCTGCAGGCACATCCAAGAGCAGGGTCATTCTTGATGCCCTACAGAGGGCATGCCTCAGACAGCTAGTACCAGAACCCACTTGGGAGGGAGCAATCTTAGACCTGGTACTCTCAAATGGGGACGGAGAAAGAATCTCAGATTTAGAAGTGGGTAGCCATCTGGGAACAAGCAACCACCAAACAGTGTGGTTCACGATAAACACAGCCGCACAGTCAAGCCATACAAAAGCAAGAGTATTGGACTTTAGGAGGGCTGACTTTCGGAAAATGAGAGAGTGCCTCGGAAAAGCACTAGCAGACAGGCAAGAAGGAGGGGTGGAGGAACAATGGAAAGTAATCAAAACAGCCATCACAGAGGCAACATGCCTTTGTGTAAAGCAAATCAACAAAACACAACGAAGGAAAAAAGTGCTATGGTTCTCAAAAGAGGTGGCAGGGAAGGTTAAGGAGAAAAGGATAGCATTCAGGAAATATAAGGAAACACAGAAGGAGAAGGACAGAGAACTTTATCAGTTAAAGCAGAAAGAGGCTGGGAAGGCAGTCAGAATAGCAAAGGCCCAAACCAAGGAAAGGATAGCCAACTCTGTTAAGAAGGGGGATAATATGTTTAATAGGTACATTAGGGAGTGAAGAAAGACCAAAGGAGGGATACTGAGGCTTAAAAAAAGGGGAGGGAATGTGGGTAGAGGGTGACAATGAAAAAGCAGGAATACTGAACAAATATTTCTGCTCAGTATTCACAAAGGAAGAGGAGGGTGAGGTACCTAAACCAAGCAAGAGAAACACTCTGAAGATGAGGGTCGATACCAGTCCATTTACAAAAGAAAGGGTTCTGAAAGAATTAATAAAATTGAAGGTGGACAAAGCAATGGGGCCAGATGGGATTCACCCAAGAATTCTAAAAGAACTAAGGGTAGAACTAATGACACTGCTGACTACTCTCTTTAACAAATCATAGGAGGATGGGGTGGTACCTAAGGACTGGAGGAGGGCGGATGTGATTCCTCTTCACAAAAGTGGGAGCAGGACAGAGGCAGGAAACTACAGACCAGTTAGTTTGACCTCAGTGGTAGGGAAAATGATGGAATCACTTCTGAAGGAAAGAATTGTTGAGTGCCTAGAGGCCAGTGGGGCACAAGACCCAAGGCAGCATGGATTCACGATGGGAAGGTCATGTCAGATGAATCTAATAGATTTCTTTGACTAGGTGACCAAAGTAGTAGACCAGGGAGGGGCTGTGGACATGGCTTACCTAGATTTTAGCAAGACATTTGATACAGTCCCACACAAAAGATTAATACACAAGTTAGCCAGCCTTGAAGTGGGTCCCAAGGTTGTAGTCTGGATAAAAAATTGGCTAGACAACAGGATGCAAAGGGTAATAGTAAATGGAGTCCACAGTGAAGAAAGGAGCGTTACTAGTGGGGTACCGCAGGATTCAGTACTGGGACCGGTCTTTTTTAATGTCTTTATAAGTGACATTGCAGAGGAACTGGAAGGAAAAGTATGTCTCTTTGCAGATGACACAAAGATCTGCAACAGGGTTGATACACCCAATGGAGTGGAAAGGATGAGAAGGGACTTGGCAAGGTTAGAGGAATGGTTAAATGTATGGCAGCTCAGATTCAATGCAAAGAAGTGCAAGGTAATGCACCTGGGAAACAAAAATCCAGGGCAAGAGCACACAATGGTGGATGAGATACTGACAGCAGTAACAATGGAAAGGGACCTGGGGTAATTATATCAGATGACCTAAAGGTGGGCAAGCAATGTGAGAAGGCAGTAAGGAAGGCTGGGGGGATATTAGGATGCATAGGGAGAGGCATCAATAGTAGAAAACAGGAAGTTGTTATCCCTCTGTACAGACAGTTGGTGAGACCCCATCTGGAGTACTGTGTGCAGTTCTGGAGACCCCATCTCCGCAAAGACATAGACAGAGTGGAGGCTGTCCAGAGGAGGGCAACCAAAATGGTGCAAGGTCTGTACCAGAAGACATACAAAGACTAAAGGAGCTTAATATGTATACCCTTGTGGAAAGGAGGGAGAGAGGAGACATGATAGAAATTTTCAAGTACCTGAAGGGAATCAACAAAGTCCAAGAGGGTGGCATCTTTCAGAAAAAGAGATGTGCAAGAACAAGGGGGCACAATTTGAAGATAGAGGGGGGACGGCTCAGAGGTAATGTGAGGAAGTATTTTTTCACAGAGAGGGTTGTGGATGCATGGTACAGCCTCCCTGAGGAGGTCGTAGAGTCAAGAACAGTGGGGGAATTCAAGAATGCATGGGACAGACATAAGGCAGTCCTAGTTGGGGTGTAGGAGGAAGTAAGCTGTTGGTTAATTAGGATCTGCAGCTTATCTGTTAGGTAGGAAAATGGGCAGACTAGGTGGGCCAAGCGGTCCTTATCTGCCGTCAAATTCTATGTTTCTATGTTTCTATGAGACAAGAAGTGGGCTGAGGATTGATTCCTGGGGGATTCCATATTTAACTGGACATAACGAGGAGAAGTGGCCTTCTATTACAGTCTTGTGGTATCTCTTAGAGAGGTAGCTTCCAACCCATTTTATGGCATTTTCTAAAAGATGTAGCCCTTTTAGGGTGTTTAGGAGGAGGGTGTGGTCCACAAGGTTGAACGCCTTGGTAAGATTGACAAAAATGGAACCAATGTACTGGCCTTTGACACTGACTTTAATGAAGTTGCTGGTGAACCTAACCAGGCCTGTTTTGGTGCTGTGCCCCGATCTGAAACCATGTTGGGCACTAGAGAGTAGGTTGTTGGATTCAAGATAGGCGGCGAGTTGAGCATGTACAACCTTCTCAATGATTTCTGAAAGGGGGAGAAGGAGAGAAATAGGACGGTAGTAATCAACTTCATTTCTAGACCCAGACTTGAATAAGGGTCTGGTGGTGGTGATTTTCCATATGGTAGGGAAATAGCTGGTGCAGATGAAGCAGTTTGCAGTGTCAGTGGCTCAGTAGGTAGCACACTCACCTCTGAGGCCAGGAGATCAGAGGGCTGTGGGTTCAGTTCCCACATCTGGCACTTGGGTTAATATCCCAGTACTGACACTGTAGTGCAGCATGAGAGAGGGGGGGCTACACTTCTGAGGTGTCATCTTTCTGATGAGACGTTAAACCGAGGTCCCATCTGCCTGGATTGGTGGAAGTTCAGGTGGATGTTAAAGATCCCATGGCACTTATCGAAAAGAGTAGGTGAATTTCCCCAGCGTCCTAGCCAAATTTCCCTCATTCACTTAAAATACCACCAACAACTTAATCTGGTTCAATTTCAGTTGCTTACTATCTGTATCCCCCTCCCCCCAGTGCCCCCTGAAAAAGGGACTTCAAAGCCCAGTGGGCTTACCGGGTCAACAAAAATTCAACAACAACAACAACAACAGTTTAGAAGGTTGGTGATTGGGACTGACAAGGCAGTGATGGAGAGTTTAAGAATGTTGTAGTCTATGCCATCACCACCTTTACTGGATTTGGGGTAGTTCCTTTGGATGAGCTTTTTGGTGTCAGCAGGTTTATGGGCCTTAAGGTAGAAATCAGGGAAAGGCCTTCCTTTGGGGTTTAAGTCGGGGGGTGATCGGCGGGAGAGGTGGGCACCGGAGAAGAGGTGGAAGGTTAGTATTTGTCGAGGTCACCGAAAAAGGTGTTGAAAATGTTCACTACTTCAGTAGGGTCATTCGTCTGAATGTCACCATGGTGCAATGTGATGGGATCTGAATTTTTGGACTTACCAAATAGCTAGTTAAGGGTTCTCCAGAGCTGACAGGAGTTAGAGGATCCACAGAGTTGTTTCTTGTGCAGGAAGTTGACTGTTGCTTTTCTTACAACTGATTTGCACTTGTTTTGCAGTCACCTGTAAAGGGATTGCTGGGCTGGGTCTCTGTGCTTTTGGTAGTGGTCCCATGCTTTGTCCCTGGTTCTCATGAGTTTGATGATATTGGAAGAAATCGATTCATTAATATGACCCCTGACCCTGATTCTTTATAGGGGAGCGTGCTTGTCACAGATGCTGACAAGGATCCTGGAGAACTTTTCTATAATAAAATCACAGTCTCCAGGCCCTCTTGGTGAAAGACCAGTTAACTAGGCTGAGATTGTGGATTATCAGCTCAATTTTATGGTCAATTGGTCTCCTGGTGAAAATGAATTTAAGTTTTTTTGGGGGTAGACGGGCTGACATAGATAAGATATGGCACAGTGATCACTGATACAGTCAGGCAAGAAACCCGTGTTGGTGATGCAGGACAGGTGAGAGGTGAAAATCCAGACAATAAGTGTCTGGGTGCCAGTTTTGTAATTGGATCCAGTGGGTGAAGAGATGAGCTGATGGAGACCAAGATTTGCGATACAGGATTTGGCATTAATGGCATGGCAGGAGTCCCAGTTTATGTTAAAGTTCCCAAGGAGCATCGACTCTCTATTCAGTGGGAGGGACAGTCTAAGGGCTAGCAGTGACTTAAGATCAAAGTGTGGGGTTTCTGTGGGGAGGTAGGTGATGGTAAGGGTGATGGTGATGGTTTTATTGGGGCCAAGGAAAAGGTGGATTGAAAGGATTTCCAATGGGGCAGACTCAGAGCTGGGGTTGTATTCAGTGAAGGAGACTTTGTTGGAGACAAAGAACCACAACCTTTTTTACTCTGTCTGTCCTTTCTGACAGAGGTGTAGCCACTGAGCTTGATCTCTCCCTCAGAGATTTTGTGGGAAATCCAGGTTTTGGAGAGGGCAATACCATCAAAGTCATACAAGGCAACCTAGGCTTGGAGAGTCACACATTTTGCTGGGAGACTCTGCATGTTAAGGTGGACTATGCTGATATTTCTTTCTATATTGGGGAAGGATTGTGGGGTTGGGATGCTGGGGTTTCCTTGACCAGGGTTAAGATGGATGGTGTCAGGTAGGATACTGGCTTTACTAGTTTAAGCTTGTTTAACAAGTCCATGGAGGGGCACTGGAGCTTTTCCTTGCTGGCTTCAAACTCTTTGCACAACTGACCCAGCCAGTAGAACATATAGGAATTGGTTCCTACAATAATAAGGATTCTTTTGTACACATTTCTCCATGGGCCCACCAGGGTACATGTCTCTACAGCAGCAGGAGTTCCAGCAATGTCAACAGGGCAGGAGATCCATATACAAATCAGGCCCATGTGGAGGTATGAAGCTTCACTGAGACCTCACACATCCAAGCCTTCCAAAGGATCCAACGTTTTGTGCTGTTAGACACTTGGTCACTGGCAGTGGAAGCAAATGGGTCTGCACTGTTCACCTTGTTCCTCAGCCTGTCTAACATCCCGCTGCAGGACTTGGTGGGAGGTGGGATCAACTAGTCCCTCATTTAATCGATTCCACCTCAGTGGTACACTTTCTCTAAGGCCCTCTTGGGTCTGTATAGGCAGACAGACAGGTCCCCCCCTGTGCTGTTTAGGGGTCTTAAACTTCCAGTACAAGTGATCACAGGATTCAGTACTTCAAAACACACTGTCTAGGGTGGCAAGGTATTCATCTTCTTGGGCCTCTATGTCTGTAGCATGCAAGGACTGGATGGCATCCAGTACTGGCCCTTTCAAGATCTCTACCAGTCTCATACACTTTTCCACCTCAGTGCATTGCCATTCGTGTAGCATTGGTACAGAATAATTGAGCCAGGTTTCATAATCATCTTCTTCAGTGGGGGTGCAGGGATGAAAAAATTTGTAGGCATCAGTAAAAGCCTGAACCAGTAGGGTGACCTGGCCCAGATTCTTCAGAGGTTGCCTGGGGAGGAAACAAGGTCTGCACATCTTTAAAAGTCTTTCTTTCATTAGCCAGCAATAGTTCTGATTTGATCTTTTAATCCCCAACAGAGTTCAGTCAGGGTGAAGGAGGTTGTGGGCTGACAGAGATCCCTGTGCTTTTCATCACCCAGCTCTTGTGAGACTCCTCAGGTGTTACGGTGACAGGTAGGTTTCTTGTCCACATAGTCTTTCAGGAAACCCTCCAAAACAAGCCATGAAGTCTGGATACGGAGATACTGTTAAATTTAGATGCATCAAATTGGTGACATTGTGTAAAAGGGGTAGGGATTTAGATTCTAAACAGCTCATAAGGGAAAAATATTGGCAATATGAATTCCTGTCGGACAAATCGTCAGGTTTGAATGAAATATTTTCCCTACAGCCATTTTTGAAACATCAATGAGATGAAACTCAGTACATAAATGTTTTTACTATGTGAATAATGTACATTATGTATATATTTATTTCTGTTTGATTTTTATTTGGTTTGATTCAAATTATGTTTGACTCATTCGTGGTAGTCTTTCTGTGCATCTCAAAATACTGTTGTGTCACTTTCATATATTAATTGCTGATATGAGATCAGCTTTAAAAGAGGTGTGTTTGAAGACCTAAATAGAGATGCAGCGAAGTTTGAATTTGTAGGTGAATTTCCCACAGAGTCACAAAATTCACCTCCACGGATCATTTTGTGAAGTTTTTCTGTGTGATAGGAAATTTGCAATTTGTGACTTTGCCTTGCTTTTAGGTTACTTTTAAGTACAAATTGCACTTACAAAAATCCAAAAGCAAGGCAAAGTTACAAGGGAGAATTCTCAGAGCACCAGCATGATCTTTCTCTGGTGTCTAGTTGTCTCCCCCGTCCCATGATGTTGAATGAAAAATCTCCAGCCCAATATAAAATAAAGTTATTCCCCTGGTGGCTAGCAGTCCTTCCCCCACCTGAACCCATGCCCCTAGCATAGTTGTAAAATATATTCCCTGGTGGCTAGCAGTCCCTCCCCCAACCTGAACCCATGCCCCTAGTTGTAAAATATATTCCCTGGTGGCTAGCAGTCCCTCCACCCACCTGAACCCATGCCACTAGTTGTAAAATATATTCCCTGGTGGCTAGCAGTCCCTCCCCCCACCTGAACCCATGCCCCTAGTTGTAAAATATATTCCCTGGAGGCTAGTGGTCCCTCCCCCACCTGAACCTATGCCCAATGTGAAATGAATAATTTCCCTGGTGTCTAGTGGCTCCCCAATCACTGATCACCGGCTCAATGCACATTTAATAATTTCCCTGGTGTCTAGTGGTGCCCCCCAATCACTGATCACCAGCCCGGTATAAAATTTATAATTTCCCTGGCATCCAGCATCTCTCCATCCCCATCCCCAAATGTACATTCCCTGGTGTCTAGTGAACCTCCCCCACTGCACTGGCAGGTAGTGGCCTACTACCCCCCCTCCTCCACCCTGTACCCAAGTGAGCAACTGGCACAGCCCACTTCTCACCACCATGACCAGTCGCCTGACTGAGCTGTCAGTGAATGAGCATGTACTTTTGCAAGCATGTGTTCATTCACTGACAGGCCAGCTTGCACTGTGTATCCCTGCATTCTGTCAGCAGTGCAGACAAGAGTAGAGGGCTGTTCCAGACACCGGTGGGAGTCAGAAAATGGGGGGAGCAGTACTATGAACCCTCACTGGAGGCACTGTACACAATACAGTTCTCCCCTCTATCCCAACCCCCTACCTGTGACTGGAACAGCCCGCTGCTCTTTTCTGCACCACTGACAGAATGCGAGGGTCTACAGCATGAGCTGGCCTGTCAGTGAATGAGAGCATGCATGTACAACTGTACACTCATTTACTGACAGCTCAGGAGGTGGTCAGCTGTGGGGGTAAGAGGAGAGCTGTGCTAGTCACCCACTCAGGGTCATGGTGGGGGGAGTGAGGTGGTGGTAAGTGGGGCACTATGCCAGGGTGGGGGGTCCACTAAACACCAGGGAATGGACATTTGGGGATGGGGAAGGGGAAGAGAGGGAAATTATTAAATTTATATACTGCTGGTGATCAGCAATCTAAGGAGGGGACCACTAGACACCAGGAAAATTAGTAATTTTATGCCGGGCTGGCAGTCAGCGATCGGGGGGACCACTAAACACCAGAAAAATAGTTAATCTTACATTGCGCCATCAATCAGAAAGTGGAGGAGGGGACCACTAGACACCAGGGAAATTCATTTTACATTGGAACAGAGATCAGTGGCATAGTGGAACCACTAGACATCAGGGGAAATTATTAATTTTACATTGGGCCAGCAGTCAGCAATCGGAGGGAGGGGGGAACCACTAGTCACCAGGAAAGTACATTTTACATTGGGCCTGCAATCAGTGGATGGTGGACCATTAGACACCAGAGAAATAAATTTTTCATGGGGCTGGCGAGCAGCAAGGGGGGAGGACACTACTCACCAGGGAACTTTATTGTATGTGGGGCTGTGATCAGTGGGAATGAGCACCTATAGACACTAAAAAAAGCCTCTGCAAAATGCCAGCACCAGGTCATAATGTCGTACGCTTAATAGCGTACAGCATTATGGTGAAACCTGGACCTGTGCACTGTCTGAGTTGGACCCCCCTGGAGTTGGAATATTTAGCGGGGGGTCTGGGGGCACTGCCCCCCGTAACAGGTGGTGTGGGGGCAGAGTCCCCCACAGAACAATAAATAACAAGCAATTGTGTAACACGATTGTGCAGCACAGCATTCTGCTTTGTAACATTATGACCCCATGCCTAAAATGCCTAGTTCCCTAACTACAGTGGCTAAGTTGCGACTTTGCATCTCGGTGGAGTCGGAACCTCACCATAAAGTTCTGACTTCACATTGTGGATTAATTTGTAAAATTAGGTGAATTTACTAATTAATCCAGAAAGTGAATTTTCCCAGCTTCACACATCTCTAGACCTACACCACACCTTGAAAAAGCACACATCAGTGTGAAACATAGTCTTTTGTGGTAGGGTGAGTGCTGCTTTTATCTTTTTTAATAAATGCATTTTCATCTGACTTCAGTGTGATGCTTATTTTTTGGATTAGTTCTGTTAGCCCATTTTTTGGTTTTAAATCCCACATAACCTGCACCCTGGAGTGGATATTGCAATTATACAACTTTTAGTCAGCAAAGGTTTAAAAAATATTATACAGCTTACATTTTTAAAGTGTTTCTTACTGCCTTTATAGTAACAGTGTTTCTTAGTAGAGAAATAGTCCTGTGTTGCTAGGCATAATAAGGAAGGAGCCATCACCACACACACACACACACACACACACACACACACACACACTGGAATTGATTATTTTTTTCTTTTGTCTTACTTTTTTTTTTTACAGGACCACATGATGCTAGCTATGAGTGGCTCTGAGTTGGCGGACTATGGTTGAAGAAGACATCCTCGAGATAGTAAATGGTGTGAACAGCTTTGAAAGAGAGAGTTTTGTGAGTGGCTGGGAGGGAGAGCAATCACAGTATGCAGCATGGTTGCGATTGTCATTGGGCGATAGCATCAAGGATTTTTTCTAATTTTGTTAACCAACAATGTGACAATTTGGGCTGTATGCATGACCTAGAACAGCAGTTCTGTGAGTGGGTTGGGTCGGAATGGAAGTTGAGTGGCTTTTCTATGAGTTTTGGCAAACAGTAAAAGCATTACAAATCTGAGGTATAATAGTAGGTGCACTTCAGTCAATGCTCTTTGTTTTTTTGGCTGGAGATACATTTTGGAGGCTTCAGTAATTAGTTTTTGAGAACATTGGGAGAGATTTTTAAAAGCAAGATGGTGGCTAAATGGAAATGAAAATAAGAAAAAAGGGTTGTAATGTTTTGCTTTGTGCAGCGGTTGTCTGGGATGTCTGGAACTCAACCCATATGTTATGCAAGCAATAACACACGACAAGGTGTGGTTTATCGCCTGATAAGAGCATGTCCTGTTGCTAGACTTGCTTGTAGAGCAGAAAGCAGCTAACTAAAAGAAGCTACATTTTCTTATTAATTTAAAACTTATATCTCAGCAGGAGTCAGTGTCTGTTAAGATTAAGTAGACAGATAACTTTATTAGAAGTAGAAGGGGTCTTATTTAGGGTTAAAAAAAGAAAGAAAAGAAAGAAGGTCAGTGTGTGTTCTGTGTGGGGAAGGGTACTGTATCAGCTGACTTTGCTAAACCAATAGGAGGAAAGATAGCTTACCTGGGGGTGTGGTTTAGACACTATAAAAGCAGGTGAGTCAAATTAAAACTTCCTGTTGCTAGCCTTTTTTCTTACTAATTGCCCTCCATCCCACCCACCCAAAGCCAGTTCTACTTTTATAGCCACTGGATTTGACTGTCAACAGGAACTTCCTGTTTGGCAGTAGGAAGGAAAGGATCATAGAGAAACATTGGTTTAGTGGTTTAGACACTATAAAAGCAGGAGAGTCAAATTACAACTTCCTGTTGCTAGCCTTGCTTGTAGAGGAGAAAGCAGCTAACTAAAAGAAGCTACATTTTCTTATTAATTTAAAACTTATATCTCAGCAGGAGTCAGTGTCTGTTAAGATTAAGTAGACAGATAACTTTATTAGAAGTAGAAGGAGTCTTATTTAGGGTTAAAAAAAAAAGAAACGAAAGAAAGTCAGTGTGTGTTCTGTGCAGGGAAGGGTACTGTATCAGCTGACTTTGCTAAACCAGTAGGAGGAAAGAGAGCTTACCTGGGGTGTGGTTTAGACACTATAAAAGCAGGTGAGCCAAATTACAACTTCCTGTTGCTAGCCTTTATTCTTACTAATTGCCCTCCATCCCACCCTCCACCCACCCACCCAAAGCCAGTTCTACTTTTATAACCACTGGATTTGACTGTCAACAGGAACTTCTTATTAGGCAGTAGGAAGGAAAGGATCATAGAGAAACATTGGTTTTGTCAACCTTAAAGGAAAAAAGTAGCTCACTCTCCCCCCCCCAGCTGCTGGTGGTCTGATACTGAGCAAGGAAGAAGGAGGCTACTGAAGAAGATAGGAAGTTGCTGTCCCAGAACAGTAAGGGTGAGAGTTGTAAGGAGAGGAGATAATAAGCATCCAGAGAAACAGTAGAGAGGACACAAAATAAGACATGATAAGAGTGGTGCAGTGCAATGGCTGTGGGGCGGCAGTGTTCCAAGAGACATTCTGGAGCCTGCAATGCTGCCCTATTTGCAGGCACCTCTCTGGTCTGAGACAGGAGCTTGCCCATCTCCAGGCTGACCTGGCTAGGATTCGTGAAACCTCCTCCCCCACCCAGGGACCACCAGGGCCAATGCCACTACCTCAGAGGTTGCCAAGAAGAGGAGAGGCTGGACCAGGGTGGGCTCAAGGAGGGAGAGGGTGGTGGAACAGAGTTGCATCCTCCAGCTGTACCTCCACAATTCATTCGCTCTTCTGGTGGATAGTGGTTCCTCTATGGAGGCACCTGCAGGAGACCAAGCAGAATGCTGGGAACCTTCACAAAGGAGACCCACAGGAGGGTGGCATGGGACCCCACAGGGGAAGGAAACAACTCCTGGTGGGGGACTCAATCATTGGGGGTAGAAATGGGGGAGGAAGGGGAGAGGGAGGTAAGGTGCCTTCCTGGTGCCACGGCTTGGAGGGACAGGAAGTGAATCCTCAGGATCATGGGAGGAGCTGCATGAGGAAGGAGCTGGATGTCATTGTCCACCTAGGGACAAATGACCTTATTAGGAATGGGATTAGAGCAGTGCAAGAGGAGTTTGTAGAGTTGGGAAGGGGCCTTAGACAAGTAGCGCATACGGTAACCTTCAGGAGGTGCTGCCTGTCTATGGCAAGGGAGATGCTAGGGCACTTCTCACCAGGGAATTCAATGAGTGGTTGAAATACTGGTGTGGAGCTCAGGGTTTTAGCTTCATCAGGGACTGGGGAGCCACCTGGAGGGATGCAGACTATACTGGCAATAGTCTGCATCTGTCCGGAGGAACCAGGATCCTAGGTGAGAAGAGTTTAAATGCTTCATTGGCAAGCATTTAAACTAGCCAATGGGGAGGCACTGAAAGGACAGGAAATCTGAGCCTCCCCACAAAACATGGTGATTAGTGAGGTAAACACCAAGGTACAGAAGTTATTAGGAGCAGAACAGATTTAAATGTAAGAAAGGCAAAGGCAGTAAGGACAGAAATGGGGCTACAAGGGGTAAGGCTATCAAAAAGTGGAGGGTGATGAGTACCAATGCCCGTAGTCTGTGTAACAAGCTCCCTGAACTAGTGGCCTTGATGGAAGAGGGTTGTCTGGATATTGTGGCAGTCACAGAAACATGGTACACAGAGAACCATGACTGGGATGTCAACATACCAGAATACACTATCTACAGGAGGTACAGGGAGTGTAAAAGAGGAGGAGGAGTAGCTCTCTATGTAAAGGAAGGGATCAAAGCAACAGAACTAAAGAGTAAACAGGGAGCAGATGAGGCACTTTGGGTCACCCTGGAGACAGAACATGGCACCACAATCCGCATGGGGGTTGTATACATACCCCCATCTCAGGAGGAGGGAATGGACAAGGAAATGATAGAAGGCTTTCTTAGCATGGCAGAAAAAGGGGAGATATTGTTGATGGGGGACGTGAATATGCCAGATGTTAACTGGAGCACCTTTGCTGCAGGCACATCCAAGAGCAGGGTCATTCTTGATGCCCTACAGGGGGCATGCCTCAGACAGCTAGTATTGGGACCCACTCGGGAGGGAGCAATCTTAGACCTGGTACTCTCAAATGGGGATGGAGAAAGAATCTCAGATTTAGAAGTGGGTAGCCATCTGGGAACAAGCGACCACCAAACAGTGTAGTTCACGATAAACACAGCCATATAATCAAGCCATACAAAAGCAAGAGTACTGGACTTTAGGAGGGCTAACTTTGGGAAAATGAGAGAGCACCTCAGAAAAGCACGAGCAAACAGGCAAGAAGGAGGGGTGGAGGAACAATGGGGAGTGATCAAAACAGCCATCACAGACTCAACAAGCCTTTGTGTAAAGCAAATCAATAAAACACAATGAAGGAAAAAAATGCTATGGTTCTCAAAAGAGGTGGCAGGGAAGGTTAAGGAGAAAAGGACAGCATTCAGGAAATATAAGGAAACACAGAAGAAGCAGGACAGAGAACTTTATCAGTTAAAGCAGAAAGAGGCTGGGAAGGCAGTCAGAATAGCAAAGGCCCAAACCGAGGAGAGGATAGCCAACTCTATTAAGAAGGGGATAAGACCTTTTATAGGTACATTAGGGAGTGAAGAAAGACCAAAGGAGGGATACTGAAGCTTAATAAAGGGGAGACAATGTGGGTAGAGGGTGACAGTGAAAAAGCAGGGATACTGAACGAATATTTCTGCTCAGTATTCACAAAGGAAGAGAGGCGGAGTTAGCTAA
The DNA here is from genome assembly GCA_016271365.2 of Neoceratodus forsteri. Classification (NCBI taxonomy): domain Eukaryota; kingdom Metazoa; phylum Chordata; order Ceratodontiformes; family Ceratodontidae; genus Neoceratodus; species Neoceratodus forsteri. Next base: position 1,065,775,971 of record CM057449.1, on the reverse strand, counting down.
ACCAAACAAGAGAAACACTCTTGAAGATGGGGGTCGATACCAGTCCATTTACAGAAGAAAGGGTTCTGAAAGAACTAATAAAATTGAAGGTGAACAAAGCAATGGGGCCAGATGGGATTCACCCAAGAATTCTAAAAGAACTCAAGGTAGAACTAATGACACCGCTGACTCTCTCTTTAACAAATCATGGGAGGATGGTGGTACCCAAGGACTGGAGGAGGCAGATGTGATTCCTCTTCACAAAAGTGGGAGCAGGACAGAGGCAGGAAACTACAGACCAGTTAGTTTGACCTCAGTGGTAGGGAAAATGGTGGAATCACTTCTGAAGGAAAGAATTGTTGAGTACCTAGAGTCCAGTGGGGCACAGGACCCAAGGCAGCATGGATTCACAGTGGGAAGGTCATGTCAGATGAATCTAATAGATTTCTTTGACTGGGTGACCAAAGTAGTAGACCAAGGAGGGGGCTGTGGACATGGCTTACCTAGATTTTAGCAAGGCATTTGATACAGTCCCACACAATAGATTAATACACAAGATAGCCAGCCTTGGAGTGGGTCCCAAGGTGGGTAGCCTGGATAAAAAATTGGCTAGACAACAGGACGCAAAGGGTAGTAGTAAATGGAGTACACAGTGAAGAAAGGAGGGTTACTAGCGGGGTACTGCAGGGTTCAGTACTGGGACTGGTCCTTTTTAATGTCTTTATAAGTGACATTGCAGAGGAACTGGGAGGAAAAGTATGTCTCTTTGCAGATGACACAAAGATCTGCAACAGGGTTGGTACACAAGATGGAGTGGAAAGGATGAGAAGGGACTTGGCAAGGTTGGAGGAATGGTCAAATGTATGACAGCTCAGATTCAATGCAAAGAAGTGCAAGGTAATGCACAAGAAACAAAACCGGGAAGCGTACACAATGGGGGTGAGATACTAACAACAGTAAAATAGAAAGGGACCTGGGGTAATTATATCAGATGACCTAAAGGTGGGCAAGCAATGTGAGAAGGCAGTAAGGAAGGCTGGGGGATACTGGGATGCATGGAAGAGGCATCAATAGTAGAAAACAGGAAGTTGTTATCCCTCTGTACAGACAGTTGGTGAGACCCCATCTGGAGTACTGTGTGCAGTTCTGGAGACCCCATCTCCGCAAAGACATAGACAGAGTGGAGGCTGTCCAGAGGAGGGCAACCAAAATGGTGCAGGGTCTGCACCAGAAGACATACGAAGAAAGACTAAAGGAGCTTAATATGTATAGCCTTGAGGAAAGAAGGGAGAGGGGACATGATAGAAACTTTAGCCACCTCAAGGGAATTAAAGTCCAAGAGGGTAGCATCTTCCAGAAAAAGAGATGCAAGAAAAGGGAGCACAATTTGAAGAAGAGGGGGATGGCTCAGAGGTAATGTGAGGAAGTATTTTTTCACTGAGAGGGTTGTGGATGCATGGAACAGCCTCCCTGAGGAGGTCATGGAGTCAAGAACAGTGGGGGACTTCAAGAATGCATGGGACAGGCATAAGGCAGTCCTAGTGGGGGGTAGGAGGAAGTAAGCTGTTGGTTAACTAGGATCTGCAGCTTATCTGTTAGGTAGGAAAATGGGCAGACTAGGTGGGCCAAGCGGTCCTTATCTGCCATCAAATTCTATGTTTCTATGCCCAGGGGTGTACTAAGGCACGAAGCACTTGTGCCAGGTACCTTATGCCACTGGGCATGCTCTTATCAGGTGATAAACCACACCTCGGAGTGTGTTATTGCACTTATAAAATGGGTACCCTAAATAAAAAAAAAAAAAAAAGAGGAAAGAAAATGTGCAAACAGTTTTTAAAAAGAGTGTTTTTATACAAGTTATAGGAAAAATAGTCCCCTATTACTGTATTGTGCTGTATTTCAGACTGGCTAGCTGATCAGTAGAGGGCTCTCCTCCATTCAAAACACATAGTGCTGAGGTTAGTATCCCCCCTGCCCCACACCACACAGACACGTGCAGAATATGTATATTTTTTTTAAGAAATGGATACAAAACTGAAAAATTTCTGATGGTCAGCGGACGGAGGCTCCTCTCTCCCCGCTGCCACCCAACTCACAAACACAGTATGTCCCACTGGTACACATTTTTTCTTACATACTGTGTCTCTGTGAGAAATGCTGAGTGGCAGTTGACTTGGGAGCTAGTGTCCCGTTTACGAGTGTGTTCTGTTCCAGCTGCCATACTTCCCGATTTCAGAATCACGGTTTTTCGTATTGCGGACACTTGCTCAGTCATATCTGGAAAGCAACATTTTCTTTTGGTATTTATGTATGTTTGAAAGAAAAGAGTCGGTGGAGTAGATCATCTGGGAATTGAATCTCGAGGTCCCTGTCTGCCACACATACTCGCTTCAATGCCATTGCTGCCATTTTTTTTCCATCTGAGCAGCAGAGGTTAGTAGTTTTGGGGGAATGTTTTTCCATTGAGCTGATTTTAAATGAGGTAATATGCTGCAGCTGCTTGGGCCGGAGAGAGCAGTTGGAGCGGGCTGCGCTTGGTTGAATTTAATTATTTTTTGGCTTAGAGAGGCCCAGAGAGGCTATGTGGTGTACATGCAGCTGTCAGTGCGGACTACTAATTTCCTGCTGCCGCTCGCTGAGCTGTGCCAGGCTGTGTTTTTGTTTCTGCTTGGCAGACGTTAGTGCCAGCTGGTAAAAATATCATGCATTAAGGACACAGCTAGGAAGCTCAAACAGCCAATCAGGATGCTTGATTTGTTTACCCCATTTTATAATATAGCATAATGCACATTTTGTTAGTGGACTACAGTAGTTCAGTTTGGATTATTGTATTCTACGGCAAACATTCCTCCTGTTAAACATAGAGTAAGACAGAGATAAAAGAAGCAATGAGGAAAGGAGGCAATACTACTGTATACAGTAAATAAAGAGGAAAGGTGGGAAAGCAATTTTACACACTGTAGGCAGAGGCAGACCCAGACTGCTTAAATTACTATTATTCCCAAAGTTCATAAAAGCACATATATTTGAAATCATATATGGGTGTTTTCTGGAGAAATCAACACCTCTTCCAAAATAACTGGCAGTTTCAACATGTTTAAAAACATTTTCATTAAATTACATGTATTGGCTTACAAAGAAAATTGAGTAACTTTTTTTTTTTACAAAAACATGTACAACAAATGTTTTTTATTGTCTTTTGTTGTTTTAAGGTATCCCCCAAGTTACCAGAATATGAACATATTTTCAACCTCAAAGTTAAAATGGAAGCATATTTTAATGAAAGGTCCTAATTGTTATCTTTTTTTATTTATTTTTATCAGACTTTGAACTGATCCAGCCAGTAACAATTACATTAATATATCACAGATATTACAGTACATATGGATGTAACAACCCTCATTTCAGTACCCAGATTTAACAATCTATTAGCTGTGATACAGCATATGGAGAAATCAATCATATATTTGTAACCATCTAGTTCCCTGGAGTTACAAAAATCTACTCGGTTACAATGCTTGGCAGGGAGAGGCAGCTGGTAACCAACTAGTTAGATGGGTTTTTCACCTGCTCACTCTTCTATTTACTTGGTTTCAGTTGAGATGGAAGTGATGAGTTCATTTGGAACTCACACAGCAGCATAAGCCTTAGTCAACTGTGAGAAGGGAGTTTAAAATGTTGAGACACGGGTCAGTGTGAATCTGTAGTTGGGAGAAGGAGGAGTGAGAACTGCGCAGCTGGGGGCTCTGAGTTGAGGGCCCTACATTCTCATCCTAGTCCTGGTAATTCTCCAGTTTGCCAGGAGAAGTGGTGGAAATCATTGCCTATAGCAGGATCTCCTGATTTTCATCTCTGAAGGGGTTAAAAGGACTGCTAGTGGATGGATCTAAGGGGCAATCCTCTTTTTGATCCAGGATGTTTGAAGGTGCGTGAAATGTCTAACAGTGAGTAGGATCTGACTTTTGCTAAAGGAGGTAAGTTACCTGTGCTGTTGTGTTCTTTGGCTAAAAGGGAAATGCACAACTTTTGTGTGAATTCAGAAGTGTGAGACTGTTCTCATTTAAAGTTGGCTGAAGTGTGTGATGTCCAGAAGTATGACTATATCACATTGTTCGGGACTTTAGTTTTCAACTACCAGAGTAGTGATTTAAATGCTGGATGCCAAAATTTCATTTAGTTAAGCATTTTCTGAAGTGTGTTTTCAAATGTTTAAGGTGTAACTGTGAAAGAATGGCTGAGTATGGATTTGGGAGCAAAGCGTGGGCAGACCCCCATCAGGAGTAACCAGTTCAGGAGTACAGGTTCAGTAAGGGCACCTGGTTACTTTAGACATAAAGCCAATGTCTAAAGAGGATTTTCCCCAGAAGTGGGTTGTGCTAGTTCTTATTGAAATGCGTGTTTCAGTTTTGGCCATTACCCCGGAAGCAATGTTAAATGACCTACGACATGTGAGAAATAAAGTGCAAGTGTTCTACTAGCAAATGTATGCTCAATTGTGGCCAGTGCCACTGGAAGAAATGTCCTATGCTATATGGGAATACAAGTGCAAGATGTTCTATGTCCTACAGTGCGGGAATAAAAAGAGTTTTATTTTAGATGCAGTAGATTTTGTTGTTCTGCAACTCATAGTGCCACGATGTGTAAACCTTGGTGGTCCACTCTTGCTTTAGAGAACATCTTTTGGAATAAAAGTACACTCTAGAACCCCAACTATGGTATGGACAGTTACATTATTGCTTCTTGTGTGGAGTTACTGGGTACCCTCCAGAAGTTGGGTCTAGCATAGCCCTAGCAAAAAATGTTCTCCCCTGGACCTGGTTTTGTAAATACCAAATAGGTTATAAATCGCTTTTGTACACCCCCACCCATTTCTTTCTAGAAGAATGAGCCTGGTTTACATTTCCAAAGCTAGGGGTGGTACCAATTGTCTAAATGTTTCTGAAGTCTGTGCCCAGTTATGGGTGCCAGGGGTAGCTAACTATGTAAAGTAGCGGGGGTGGGGGTTACATATTCAATAACTTAAAGATATGTGCTACAGATATGCACACCAAGCCATGACCTGTGGAAAGAAAGACAGGTATTAATGTAAAGACAATTCAGTCAAAGTGATCGTGCTTCAGTCATTGTTTCCACTAGTCCTTAATATAGTCAGGTAGGAAAGAAAGGGTTTAGTCAACAGATCCCATAAAAGTACCATGTTAAATGCCAAAAACTATAGCCATTTAACAGAACCCCCATAATGTGGACATAACTGAAATAACAAAGAGCAGTTCCACATTAATAAAGAGAAATGAGCAAGGATGGATGTACCGTTTATATTTAATTTCCCCACCACCCAGAGCGTAGAATGTCTTGTTCGCACCAAAAGTCCAGGAAAAGAAATTGCACCGATATGAAATTAGCACCATCTTAACTTCACAGTTGCAATGGGGGAAGGTCACTGTAAAGTAAAAACATTGTAAAATAAGAAATTAAACATCAGTTTCTTTAATAATGTATAAATGAAACCCCCCTGAGTCATGGGCCCATGTAAGTAGCATTTCACAGGAGTAAGATTTAACCTGCTCAACTGCATTGTGAAGGACCAACAACCGAGTTCTGGTGCTCAATTTAAAGGTTAATAACAGCAGTTTGAAAGTCATTAATGCACCTTAGATTTCAGTCTCTGAATCAGCATCTTCTGTTACCCTTTCAGGACACGCCATGAGATGAGCAACTTATTGTTCAGTGTGCCCTTCCTGGTTAAACATTTCAATAAATAAACAAATTTCCAGCACCAGTGAGATGAATTCTGTCACCATTTTGTACACTTGCTTAATAGCTTCATTGGGGTCCACAAATTTAAAAGATTTACCTCCGCAGGTAATTCAGAGCCTTGCCATTGCAAGGAGTGAGTGCACCACCCCAGGGGCTTGCAGTTGTTGGTGCAGTGGGTCAAACTGTTAACGTCGAATTCAGGTGGCAAATGATTAATCTGGAAATAGTCTCACATCCATACCAGCCAGTCACAGCAGATGATGCAGTCTGGCGCACTGTAGAACTTGATATTGTCCCTCCATCCCAGTGGTGACAATCAGGACCATGTGGGGAGAACCCTGGTTTAACTGTAGGGTATGAAAAGTCACCATGTAAGCTTTGATAATCTTCTGCACAATGACTCTCATTTCATCAGGAACAGCTTCTGACAACCAGGTCCGGATGTAGGTTACCAAATATTCCCCTTCAAAGCCTTCTGATAGACTGATAATTCTCAGATTCATGGCCCATGTGCCATTTTCAAGGATCTCTAGGCAGGTGCAGAGATAAGCATTCTCAGTTTTTAACTGGGTGACTGTGGCTTGGGCCCACATGGAGCACTCATTCGTATCCTTAGTAGTGGCTACCGCATTCTCCATTTTAACATCTTGGGAGCCCAGTCTTTGCTGTACATTTTTGACCTTTTTGTCCAAGTTGCCCACAGCCTTTAGAACCTGATCTCAGGGTGGTGGATCTCCCACATCGTTCATTTTATTTCTTTTTTTTTATTTTATTTTTTTGTAACTGAGAAAGGCCCACTAGGCACAAGTGCCTGTTTTCAGGGGTGACCAAGAAGCACTGAGGAAGTTACTTGTTCAGTGTCATGCAGTATGCAAGATGAGTCAGTAAGACAGTAGACAGGGGCCAAGCAGTAGACATCCTCTATCTTGATTTCAGCAAGGCCTTTTACTCTGTGCCCCACAAAAGGTTGTTCAGGAAGTTGGTGGATCTTGGGACTGGGGAAAAGATGGCCATATGAGTGGAAATCTGGATGAGGGACAGAACCCAGAGGATGGTTATGGGGGGAGAGTTATCTGGTACCAGAAAGGTAACCAGTGGGGTCCCACAAGGCTCTGTGCTGGGGCCGGTGTTGTTAAATGTCTTCATCAGTAACACTGGGGATGGCATTATGGGCAAAATGTGCTTATTCGAGGATGACAGCAAGTTCTCCAGGAGAGTGGACATAGCTAAAGGGATACAGGACCTACAGGAAGATCTGGAAAAGCTGGGGATGTGGTCCAGGATCTGGCAGCTTGGCTTCAACACCATGAAATGCAAAGTTATGAATATTGGAGCCAAGAATCATAGGACAGAGTACTACCTGGGTGGAGTCCGAGTCTCTGCATCGGACAAGAAGAAGGACCAGGGAGTAATGATCACTACTGACCTGAAACACTCCATGCAGTGCAAGAAAGCACTGCAAAGGAAAACAAGATGCTGGGATGCATATCTAGGGGGATCAGTAGGGAGTGAGGAGGTTATACTGCCCTTTTACAGGTTACTGGTAAGACCTCATCTAGAAGTATGGAGTTTAGTACTGGTGTCCACACCTCAAAAAGCATATTAATGTGCTGTAGAAGGTCCAGAGGAGGGATACAAAAGTGATAGTGGGTCAGCAGGGTAAGGCATATGAGGGGAGGTTGAAGGCACTGAACATGTACTCCCTGGAAGACAGGCGAGAGAGAAGGGACATGACTGGGACCTTCAAGTACTTGAAAGGGATAAATACAATTGATAAGGAGAGTCTCTTTAAGCTGAGTGGCAACCACAACATGAGAGGGCACAGTCTTAAGCAGGAAGCACTTCTTCACAGAGAGGGTGGTAGACACTTGGAATGCTCTGCCAGAAGATGTCATCTTGTTGAAGACAGTGAACAGCTTTAAGAGACGCTGGGATAAGCATGGGGGAAAGTAAGAATCATGGGTAGGGAGGATGGGAGGAGTGGGGGGGGGAGGGATGGACATTAGCTCAGCTGTGACATTGCAATATGAGCAAACTTGGTAGACCAAATGGATTCCTTCTGCTGGCTTCTTTGTATGTTCATGTGTATGAGGTTGTGGGAATCAAACCCAGGTCTGTCTGCTGGATGTACCAAGTTCATTCTCAGCTCGTTACTCTAACCTCTAGGCTATACTACCAGCCATTTGGCTGCGGCATGGCTGCTGTGCAGGTTGCTGTGAGGACAGCCATGTTTTCTGAGTTTGCACTCCTATAGCTCCTTTTGGGCACCCCATGGTTAAGTTTTATAACAAACTGAAGCTCCAACTCTTACAGTGCTGCATCAAGAAAGAAAGCCAACCAAAAGATAAAAATCACTAGTTTAATTCAGTAAAATGTCAAGGTTTTGCTGGAGCTGAAGTGAACCACATCCGGTCCATTGCCTGGCTTTTTAGTACCCCAATTTTTATCTTATTAACATAATTAAAAATCTAAAACAATTACAAATTGTGCTAACATTTCAATTTTCTAAAGTGCTCTAAAAAAATGTCTGTTTTCTGAAGCTGATTGTCAATGTTTAAATTAATTTTATTATTTGAATGTACAGTATACTGTATTTGTATGTTAATTCAGTATGTTCTTGTGGTTTGTATTTATGTAACTGGTCACCAGTGTAAATGGGCATTTTTTTTTGCTCACTGGTCACTCAGTATAAAAAATAAATAAACAAATTTATATTTATTTCTATTCATTTTAAGTCAAATATATAAATGCTATTTTAAAAATGTAATAAGACACTCTAGGGAGACCCACTATGGTGATATACAGTAATCTCACTTCTCAGGTGCACTTAATGGCACTCAGCTGTACCTCATGCCTAACAGTGCACTTGAGGTATGTGATTATATTGCCATAATACACACCCTGTCATGTCTTATTGCATACATAGTTCAATTAACTTAGAGCGGCACATTCAGATATTCATCTGCTTGTGAGCCAATTCATGTTCCAATTCAAATTCAGTTTCATCATCCTTATCAAATATCTGGTTACCCCAGAGGAAGATTACATTAAGTCAAAACTACTTGGGTGTCTTGTCAGTCCAATCAGTCAATATCTCTAGTCACTGTGGGACTCTTGTCAACTCTCACAAAACCCAGTTGTAGTAAAATAAGTTTTAAGCATTTTCTTTTACTGTCTTTTTTTTTATTTTCAGAGTCATGACTTCTCTGAACAATAATGACTGAGCCAAAGGCGTGAAAGACATGCTGTTTTGGTACCGCAGAGAGAGAAAGACAGTTGCAGCATGGCTTAAGCCATTCAGTGTGTGATTGACAGCAGAAAGCTGTCTCATAAATCCCATCTCCCTTCACTCCTCCCAATCCATCCTACTCCTACCATCACATTGCCAGTCCCACCATGCTTCCTTCATTTCCAAATACTGTAGACAAGTCCAGTGAGACACTTGCTGTGAACAGCAGTGTGAGGCAACTGCTGAGGAAGGGTGGCCAGCCCAAGCATACATACGTTCCAGAACCTTGACACTCCTAAGGCAAATATGCAACCACAAGGTATACAATCACTTCAAATAACTGCAAAATAAAGAGTTTGTTCATGGCTGTATATAGAACATTTGCAAGTGCTAGTAACCCCAGCGCTTTGACAAACCGCCTTCATCAGGGGGTGTCTACACCTAACATAGAAACATAGACTTCGATGGCAGATAAGGACCGCTTGGTACACCTAGTCTGCCCATTCCCCTACCTAAAGGATAAGCTGCAGATCCTATTTAACCAACAGCCTAATTCTTCCTACCCCCCACAAAAATTGCCTTATGTCTGTCCCATGCATCCTTGAATTCTCCCACAGTTTTAGACCCCACAACCTCCTCAGGAAGGCTGTTCCATGCATCCACCACTCTCTCTGTGAAAAAGTACTTCCTCACATTGCCCCTGAGCTGTCCCCCCCTCTGTCTTCAAATTGTGTCCCCTTGTTCTTGCACATCTCTTTTTCAGAAAGATGCTACCCTCTTGGACTTTGTTGATTCCACTGAGATACTTAAACATTTCTATCATGTCCCCCCTCTCCCTCCCTCCTTTCCTCAAGGGTATACATAGCATACAGACCCTGCATCATTTTAGTTGCCCTCCTCTGAACTGCCTCCATCCTGTCTATGTCCTTGCAGAGATGGGGTCTCCAGAAATGGATGCAGTACTCCAGATGGGGTCTCACCAACTGTCTGTACAGGGTGAGAACAACTTCCTGTTTTCTGCTGGTGATGCCTCTCCCTATACATCCCAGTATCCCCACAGCCCTCCCTACCGCCTTCTCATATTGCTTGCCAACCTTAAGGTCATCTGATATGATTACGCCCAGGTCTCTTTCCATTTTTGTTGTTGTTACTACCCCCTCCCCCCATTGTGTAATCTTCCCCAGGGTTTTTGTTTCTCAGGTGCATTACTTTGCACTTCTTTGCATTGAATCCAAGCTGTCATACTTCTGACCATTCCTCCAACCTTGCCAAGACCCTTCTCATCCTTTCCACACCTCCTTGTGTATCAACCCTGTTGCAGATCATTGTGTCATCTGCAAAGAGGCATACTTTTCCTTCCAGTCTCTCTACAATGTCACTTATAAAGACATTAAAAAGGACTGGACCCAGTACTGAACTCTGCCGTACCCCACTAGTGACCCCTCTTTCTTCAGAGTGGACTACATTTACAATTACCTTCTGTGTCCTGTTGTTCAGCCAATGGTTTACCTAGGCTACCACCCTGGGACCCACTTCAAAGCTGGTTTGACTGCTAATATTTTTGTGTGGGACTGTTTCAAATGCCTTGCTAAAGTCTAGGTAGGCTATGTCCACAGCCTCTCCCTGGTCTACTACCTTGGTTACCCAGTCAAAGAAATCAATTAGATTTGTCTGACATGACCTTCCTGCTGTGAACCCATGCTGCCTTGGGGTCCTGTGCCCCACTGGCCTCTAGGTACTCAACAATTCTTTCCTTCAGAAGTGATTCCATCACTTTCCCTACCACAGAGGTCAAACTGACAGGTATGTAGTTTCCTGCCTCTGTCTTGCTCCCACTTTTGTGAAAGGGAATCACATCAGCCTTCTTCCAGTCCTCAGGTACCACACCATCCTCCCATGATTTGTTATAAAGCGTAGTAAGTGGTGTCACTAGTTCTCTGCTTAATTCTTTTAGAATTCTGGGGTGAATTCCATCTGGCCCCATTGCTTTGTCCACCTTCAGTTTTAGGAGTTCTTTCAGAGCCCTTTCTTCTGTGAATGGACTGGGATCGACCCCCCCCCTCTCCAGAGTACTTCTGTTAATTGGATTAGGCACCTCCCCCACTTCCTCTTTTGTGAATACTGAACAGAAGTATTCATTCAGTATCCCTGCTTTTTCACTGTCACTCTCTGCTCACCCACCATCCATTCTATTCAGCCTCACTATCCCTCCCTTTGTCTTTCTATGTTCTCTGATATACCTATAAAAGGTTTTATCCCCCCTTCTTAACCGAGTTGGCTATCTTTTCCTCAGGTTGTGCCTTCGCTATTATGACTACCTTCACTGCTTTCTTCTGCCTTAACTGGTACAGTTCTGTGTCCTGCTCCTTCTGTGTTTCCTTATACTTCCTAAACGCTATATTTTTCTCCCTGAAGGCAGTTTGCTGAAGTGCTGGGGCTACTGATGCTTGCCACTGATCTATGTACATACTACTGGTTATGAAAGAGAGGTGTGGAGACAACTTAGAGATGAAAGGGTATATTCAATTCAGTCTTTATTGTTTGACTCTAAAAAAGTCATTACAAATTATACAGAAAGCAGAATTTTGAAAATATGAAAGTGTGAAATTAATTACAGTACATAGACATATACAGATTCAGTTAAAATCTATTAATTTATGCAATATTCTTATAAATCACTTTTGTCTAAAAACAAATAAGCACCAAATTTTGACTAAATATTAATGAAATCTTAGCAGCTGTGGTGATAAGTTACTCACAATTAGCTTTTATTCTTTTTTTTCCTAATTTATTCTAAAGAATCATGGTACATCTTTAGCTAAGGCTGTTATCTCTCACAGATTTAATATGTAATTTTCAGTGCTATTACACATCCATGCAACAGCCTCCAAATGTTTGGAATTAGAAGTTTTTAAAAGATAATTATGCTGATACTGGGGTTCCATATCCAAAGATGCTAAGATATCCATAAGATACATCCTTCTTTCTAAGTTATAAAGCGGGCAGAACAACTAAAGGTGAACTGATTTATCATCATCATGATTACATGCACATTTTCTTGTTGTAGAAGAACCAAAATGGTATCTCAAGTGTTGGCTATTTATATAGCTGAATCTAAATTTAGTATAAGATTTTCTATGGTACAGGTTTTTAAGTTTCTTTATATAGCTCTCTATATCGAAGTATCTCTTGTTATTTTCGGCAAGTCAGCTACTTAGTTTAAAATTATGTGCTCTAGTTATTTCATTTTGCATATTTACATATTTTATTCTAGTTTTAATCTTAACCTGTATTTCTATAAGAGAGATTATGTAACTTTGCACTCTACAATCCAACAAACCATATGGTTTAATGATTTTATCCAAAATGCATATACTCGGGAAGATAAATCCAGCTTTTTGTTATGTTATTGTTTCTTCAATGCATAATCTTGGTGATCTCTCCTCTAACATTTTACATGTTTTCAGCCAATAGATGGATAACCTTGAACCTACGTCACACCTTATAGTTGTTTGGCCTAATTCTAGTCTAACCAGAGTAAAGGCTGCACTTTTTGGGAGTCCCAAATGCCTTTTGTATATCTTGTTCATGGCTATTTCTAGTGCATCTAATTTCTTTAAACCCCAAATTTCAGCCCCTTATAAAACCTGACTATTTATTTTTGCATTGAATACTTTTATCATACCTTCAATAGATTGACCTCCATATTTATAAGAGAATTTCTCTATTGCTAAAAACATTTTATTTAATTTTTTGTACTATTGACTGAATATGTTTGTGAGATCTTAGATTATAAGAAAACTCTATCCCAAATAGTAAACACTTTTTACATGCTCTATACAATGATTCTTATATTTTAAAACTGTTATTTTGCCTTAGCAACAAGGTGTCAATTAAAAATAATAAATTTCATCTTTGAAAAAGTTATCTTGAATCCGACCTTGGAGCATTCTTCCACAAATTAATCTAATTCCTATGTAGCTTGTTGCCAACAGGACTACATCATCCTCATAAGCCAGGAAGGGGCACCATCTGAAACCCAAGCTAGGCATGTGCAGCTCAGAGTCACTCAATGCTTCTAGCACCTTGTTCAGAAATATATTAAATAGTATTGGAGAAAGTACATAGCCTTGTCTCAGGCCAATATTGGATGAAAATTTAGATGTACAATCGCCCTCCTTGTTATAGTGAACTGAAGTTGTATTATTTCTATATAATACTTTCAACAGATTTAAAATGGATCTATCCATTTTATAATAATCCCGAACATCCCTCAATTTTTCCCTTACTACTTTATCAAAGGCTTCTTTTAGATCTGTAAATATGCAGTATAGCTTCTGTTTTTTAATATTAATATATTTATGCATAAAGTCTGCATGTATGAAACATTGGTCAGTTGTGGAATGTTCTGCAAGAAACCCTGCTTGTGACTCATTTAATATTTTACTTTCTGTTAGCCAAATCATTATTCTTGCATGTAGAATTCTTGTAAAACGTTTTTGTGATGTGTCTAGTAGACTTATGGATCTATCATTCACAAAAAATACCACCAACAGCTTAATCTGGTTCGAGGTCAGTTGGCATTCATCTGAATCCCCCTCTTCTGGTTTGTGCCTGAAAATAGGCAGAATTTGTCTAGTGCACTTACCCGGTCAACAAAAACTAAATTAATAAATTACCTGGATCTGCCTTTTCTCCTTTTTTATGTATGGGTATGATTATATTCTCTGTCAAGGTTTTCGGTATCTTCCCCATTTGTAATATATAATTAAATATAATTTTTAAAGCTGGCACCAACAAATTAAGATCTTCCTTTAATATATCTACTGAGACCCAATCCAGGCCTGGGGCATTGTGATTTTTTGCAGTCCTATAGCTTGAAATATTTCTTGCTCAGTAATTTCAAGACCAATAAATTTCCATTTTGTAATAGGTTAGTTAACTTCAGTGGTTTATTGATTAAAAAAGAGGTTTCTGTAGTAAGATTCCCAGGTTTGTGGGTTTATGTTGCTTTCAATATTTTCTGGAAAATAATCCCAACTATGTGCCACCAATTTCCAAAACTTCTTTTCATCCTTTTTTTTTACTGTCATTTTGAATTTCTCCCATATGCTCTTTCTGTATTCCTCTCTTTTACATGTCAGAAGTTTTTTATACTCTTTTCTTAATTTATTTAGCCTAATTTTGTTTTGAGTTATTAGTTTTTCATGAAAATTTCTGGCACATTTATTTATTTATGCTTTGTATCTTCTGCAATCCCCAACAAACCACTTATTCCCCTTTTTAACTCTATTTATTGAGAGTTCAGTAATTACTGCAATAATATTTCTCATAATTTTTTCAAAAGTCTCTAGACTAAGGTCTGTGGTTTCTTGTAATAAATTTGCTATCATCTCCCTTATTCCATGTTCGTTAAGGAGTTTATAAGAATTTTGATTTTCTAAAAGATTCCATTTTACCCCTTTTTTAATTCTAACTATACAGTATCAGTTTTATTCTGTGGTCTTAAAGGTGTTTTAGGTCACTAGGCCATTTTCATTTCTAAAGGGTTATGCTCATTTTCTGTTCTTACTCCTAATTTGAAATCTTGAAAATTTGTTATTAGATCAACGGAGATCCAGCAGTGATCAGTAATTGAGGCATCCTTAGATCCTAAGTATGTGAATGCCCCACATTGGTCACCTCTGCAGCGTCCATTAATCAAAATAAGAAAATTATCTTCCAATTCTTTAATAATCTGTTTACCTCTATTACACTCTTTTAGATCCTTAGACCATCTTTGTACTCTTAAGGCATGAGGATTCAGAGCTGCACAAGTGCTGGCTATTTCTATCGAGGGCTCCCGACTGCTCCCCACTCTGGTGTTAAAATCCCTCACCAATATTAGGCCACAAACAGGATCTTTTAAAGTGGTCTACTCCATTACGTTAATAAGTTTAGTAATGTCATCTGGGTCCATAAATTTGGAGCCTATCAGTGGTAGATAAATGTTAACTATTAAGGTAGTCCAATTTTTAGTTGTCATAAACACTGGTAATATGCAATCTGAGCTAATTTCTATCTCTGTATAATTGATTTGGTTATAAACTTTGCACCAGGTTGTCAAACCTCCCAACATTCTTCCATACTGTTTTGCCTTTTTAGCTTTCTTTTGAAACATTTTATATCCATCCAAATTTATTTCTTCATTAGTCCATGTTTCCTGTATACACACAAAATTAAATAATAGCATATAGTCCCTAATAGAGGAGTCTGCCATTTTATCCCTAATACCTGTCACATTCCATGATAGTAAATCATTCTTTCCTTCAATTTCTATTGGTTCCTTGGTAAAGTTATTCTCACTGGTTAATCATTAAATTCTTGTATCCTGTAGTACTTGATATATGTATTGGCTGTTTTTATTAAATTTTGCCATTGTCTGTTATATGATCCTAGTTGCTTATTTATCTCTATTTCTCCTTCCCCTTACATATTAATATCATATCTATCTATATTTCTGCTTTTGTTAAAATGTGACTATAGTCTGTTTTATCTCTTGTCAAGATTGTCACCTGACCATCTCTCTCTCCCACCTTTTGACTTTTTATTTTCCTTCCCTGTATGCTGTTGTCTTTAGTGAGGTTCTGCAATAAATCCACTATCTTCACCTTAAGATTAGTTTTTGCTTCTAGTAGGAAATTTCCAATTCCAAAAATGGATATTGGGATGTCACTACTTTCTGATTCACAATTTTTTAGCTCTTTATAATATTCTGGAAATAATGTTGCAATACTAAAACCACGTCCACCTCAAATCCCAATTCTCTCAGTTTACCTTTCTGTTTTTGGATTACTTTTAAAGCATAATATTGGTCCAAGAGTATTAGGACTAATTCCACATTAATTAGTGGCCTAATTATGCTCATTGTATCCAACTGACTATCATGTTTTGTACTTCCTTAAATAATTGAGCTCAATAATTGTTTTACATGGGTATTCAATTTCAGCTTGGTTTCCTCAGGTATTATTGGAACATTATATAATGGCAAGACAAAATCCATTTCTAATGTTCTTTTCAGTATCTCTCTGAGATTACTCTCATTTTTATTGTCATCACTACCTTCAATCTTTACCTTTCTATATTCCAATCCTTTGTTTTTAATTGGTGATTGTTCTTTATTTATTATAATCATTGCCTCACTTCTCCCTTCATTGTCTTGTTCTTCATTTACATTAGTTTTACCCTTCTGTTTCCTAATTGCCTTGTCCCTGGTTTTATTATTCTTTTTTACTTTCTTTTTACCTTAACCTCTTTATTTGTTCTTTCTCCATTCATTATTGTACTGAAATTACAAAAATATATATTTGATCTCATCTTTATTTTTTTATCTGTTTTTTCTGTTCTCCTTTCCCTTTCTAATTCCTTTTTGTAGCAATTTCTCTGTTTCAATAATAGGGAGCTCTTCTGTATCAATTTTAGTCCAACTTTTCCAGCTCTTATACTCTGAAGATTTATCTTTATTCTCTATCATAGATTCTGTATGACTGAAATGTACATCCTGTGTCTTATTGTTAATAGGATTTCCAGAGAATCCCATTTTTTTCTTTCTTTTTCTTTCTTGTCTGACACCCTTATCCCATCAGTCAAGATTTCCTGCTCTAAGCTCTGTGATAAGGCTGTCTTGTTTATTATAGTCCTGGGGGAGCATAATCAACTCACTACCCTCAGTTGTACTTTATTCCATCCCTATAACTGTTGAATGCAGAATATCTGATGTACTTTTGCAATCATTCAAAACCAACATATTTCCTTCTTCAAGAGGTCAGTTCCAGAATTTGTTTTTTAACCGACATAAATGTAATACTTTGTTACTCCTCTTGTGGCTCCTCTTGAGACAATTTCCTAAAAATGGACTCAATCTTTACTTTTTTTTCAATTACTACCCCTTTCATAAAGGACAGCTCCTGTCCTATTGTTATCATCTGTTCATATATCATTAGTTTTGCCAGAAATGGGTCTTTTAATGTATTAGTACATTTCCTAGTGAGTGTTTCCAGGGGAGGTGGACTTGATTCCTCATAGCTCATCCATTTGGTTCCATCATCTGTGTACTTTACATTAATCCCCTCCTCTAGATTACAACCACTTACTTGCTCATTAACATCTTTATTGTCATAAAAGGAACCATATTCTAGTTTCATATTTTGAATTTCTTATATTTTGCTCTAACCAGTTGCTAAATTTAATTATGAACTGGGGATCGTAAATATGGGAAGCTGATTGGCCAAGAGGTTTTGAAGCCGTGATGATATCGGTCTACATCATCATGGCTTCAAAAAAACTCCAGCCACCATCCTTCTCACTCAGGAAAATAATCATACGACCGCAACATTCTCCGCATCACTCAGTCTTTCTCAAACAGGCCACCAGAAGACGCACTGTGAGGCAGACTAAACCACAGCTGAAATGCCTGTAGAAAGTAAAGATTATTAAATTCCAATCAATAGGAATGAAACAGTTGCCAACTGCGGCACATGAACACACCAAAGCAACCTGCTGCCTGCCCAAAGTTTTCACACCATGCAGCAGCAGAGAACTTGCAATTTTCAAAGTAGCAGTTGAGTCACTGTCCAAACCTGACAAAATGTCCGTTTTTTTAAACAAGTCTTTCAGATATAACAGCACAGAACTTGAGTTCTGTGCTTCTAGCAGTATCCTGCCAACATCTTTCTGCTGTGCCACGTTTCTGTTTCTCACAGGCTAAAGTGTGTGCACATTTCAAAATGGCAGTGCACAATGTACTTACTAAACTCATCTTTTCAGTCCCACTATTTCAAATCCTGTGTTGATAATCGTCGGCTTAATTTTTCTTTAGTTTTCAGTACTGTGATCATCTGCTTTGGGGGGACTACAGATGAGACAAAGAGAGAGCAGATACTGTGGCAGCTTAACAACATTGGAGACTGACAGAGATCAGTCAGCATGTAGTAGCAGCACTACCTTCTAGTGAAAGCAGAAACTGTGGATGTTTTAATTGAAAGATATACTTCCACATCACAAATATAATAAAAAAAGTATTTAAAAACTTTTTTTTTAAAAAAGGAACTAAAACTTTTAAGCCTGTTCATAATAGCAATAATGCACTGCAGCGTGTGGTATATCATGGGATATCATCACTTCTCCAGCTATTGGATGCACTCAGCCTGCAGCCTTGTGCCCAACCACCTGAGATGTGATGATATCCCATGACATGCCACATCCTGTCATGCATTATTGCTTAATTGTTTCCCTTATGTCCTCTATTGTTTTGGTGACTTCATTATTAACTATTTTAAGTAAACTTGTAGCTGGAAAAGATGTTATATTTATCCTTTCAGCAGTAATAGGAGTAATCACCTCATGATTAAGGCCTTCATCCTTACTGCAAGTCTGATTTCTGTTTTCATTTATAATTCCAATTGGGGTCACCAAATTGTTTTCTTATGATTTTTTAGTGTTGGACTGCCCTTCTTCTTATGCCAGAACTCCTCAAGTGATGGCTGCAGCATGCTATGAATGGGTTCATTAATTAATGTATCAAGTTTCTAGCTTATTAGAGGTTTCTGCATCTGAGCTGGAATAAACTCCTTCACCCCAATTTCCTCCCAGTCAGTTATAGTTGTTTCTTCTTTTTTAAACATTTTTTTTCATTTGATACCACCTTCTGCCTCATGGGTAGATCAAGATATCCTGGGCATCCTTAATTTATTTTTAATTGCCCTTTTAATTAATGTGTTTTTATCTTGTTTATTGCTTAAACCATGATCAACCTCAGCAATCAATTTGCCACTTCTAGTATTAACAGGCATTTGTATTACCCAGTTGCACTCTTTTCAACTATTAACTCAATTTACTCACAGATCATAGAACGAGGTGTGTTACCAGTTCCATGCTACCAGAGTACCAGGAACAGAGTACAAAATATAAAACATAGAGTGCAGACATTGAGAAAAAAGCAGCATATTAATTCCCTAATCCATAAAAAAAGGAAGGAAAAAAGAATTGTCCCAGCTTTAATATTCACTATTCAATTTAGAACCATATAAATAAAGCTTATAATCAGTGGAACCAAATAATTATGCAAAAAACCTCAGATGTCCTTCAATCAATGTTCAGGAATAATTTCTTCTCAATTTTTCAGATAACAGTCTGATCGTCTAAGTTGCTGTACTGCTTTCCAGTTTCTAGCAAAAATGTTGGTCCTGGTCCCAACCTCTCTTCTAAGGTAGACTCTTGATTTCCACTGAAAATATTCCCGAGGAAAGTGCAGTTTTATATCCCTCTAGGTTTCTTTATCCTTTCTGCTCCCAGAACATACATGTTGTTTCAAAGTATTGCCAGCAGTTCTAATTGTTCTCTCATATAACTTCCCCAGACAAACAGGTAAAAGCAGCTTGGCCCTCTCCAGATGCAAGCAGATCCCTTCAGCATGCACTGTGGTGGAAAACAATACATAAAACCAGTAAAAAGGGTAAATATAATAAATAATACAAAAGCAGTCCGCAATAAATTGCAACTATAAATTGCAACAATATTTTGTGCAAATTAACAAACTAATTGGAGATTCCCTTGCTTGCTTACTCATTTATACACTTATGCATTTATGCGCTTATTCACTAACTATTCACTGACAAAAAACTTCAATTCACCCATACAAAGTCTTCAAAAAGGCAAAGCAAATATCAGCCTCTTATAAAAAGTAGTATAAAATCTCCAGAACCCCCCTAGGCTATTGGATTATAAATGTTTTTAAGTGTTTTAATTGTTTTTAAGTGTTTTATTAATTTGGAGAACGTTGTTTTCCTTTTCTTTTCTTTTCTTTTTGGGATTTGCAGCGTTAGCAATAATTACAAATGTATTTGACTCAAGTAAATCATCCACACGCTATCCTCTGCTCTTGTATCCACTGTATCTTAGGTTACTGCAGCAGTTTTACTGGCAAATACAAAGCTTTGCACCGGAAGCCTGAAAACCAGTAATCCAATAACCTAGTAACCCAAATAGGGAGCCAAATTTTAAAAGCAGCCTTGGAGCCAACTTATCAAACTTAACAAAAGCTAAGCTCTTTTTTTATGAATGAATTCTGCTTTCAGCTTACAGTTAAAAGAGTAGTTGACTGTCTATCTATCTGCTCTGTGCTCCATGCTCTGTGCTCTGTACTCTCCTCTCAAGACACTGTGTATGTATGAAACTCTGGGAGTTAACACTTTTATGCGCCCAGTCATGTGATGGCTTGAGCCAAATATGCTGCTTGAGAGCAACTCCTACTTCCCAGTTATGTCCTGGTTTTAAAAATCACAAAAAAGGAATAAAACAGGAGTAAAAATATGATTTCCCTCAAAAATAACAGTAAACAAAGGAAAAAGAGGCAAGCAAACTCTAGTAGTCCCTTATACACTCTAAATGTAGTTGTGTACAAGCCTGTGCACTATGCATTATGCGCTAGACACACCACCAACCAGACTTTTCTATCTCTAAAAAAGAATACCTTATCATGCAAAACATAGAATAATCATGCTGCCATAATAATAAAACCAATAGGATTCTGTGGGAAAGTTAATACAGTAATGGGTTAGAGAGACCATTAGAGAGTCAGAGATTTGTAGCTATGATCCTCTGGTATAGATCAAAAGAACCCATATGCTTTTCTGACTGCTTCCATACTAGGAGAAGCACTCAGAATGACTGGAAAGGTTAGCAATTCTTCATCTTGTTTTATGGCAATGGTGGCATACCTGTTCCCAGATAAAAAAATGTATTTACTAACTCCACTGCCACTGAATTCCTTTTGGCTCAGTGTGTGTCAAAGATGCCTGATGAGAGGGTATATGAAAAACTCACATCAGATCTCACATGGTAATTTAAAGAGAAAAGAAATGCTTTTCTGATGCTGGTGCTGGTGTGTGCTGTATTGCACATGGCTTGTGGTCTTTATCATTGACTGTGCACCTTGGAGTGCAAGCCTTGTTCTTTGTTGCTGATTGTGCTTTTTGGCCCATGCACTCATTTTCCTGGTGGTTCTTTTTTCTTCCTCTGTTTTTTTGATCATGCCTGGGTGTTTTGTGGTCTTTTCCCATGAGTCTTTTTTAGATCCCTAATGACAGAAGCTGCAATTGGATTGAGTAATGAAGCCAGTAACATTGAAGCCCCCAGCTTGCCTCTGAATTCATTTGCTAGGGGCAGGGTATCTTAATCCTCTATTAGCTGCTCCCCAGAATAACTCTGAGAGTGAGAGCCAAGAGGATCCTCAATTAAATATACAAAAGGCTTTCTCGCAAAGGAAGAAAGTAGTTTAGTTTAGTTTAGTTTACTGTTCTAGGAATTATTACCTTTGAGCCAATGGCTCCTTTACAAAGGTTCCACGTCATCAATGTACAAACAAACAAGACATGTTACAAAGAATGGTCAGCAAATTATAAAGCTTTCAAAAAGCCAGTATAATACAGTACATCACAGGAAAAAAACAAAACATTGGAGGAATGGTCAAGGTGGTAAGGGTAGGAGGAGATATGGGGGGAGCAGACTTAGAGTAGTTAGAGGTACTCAGATGCCTTTGTCAAGAAAGGAGCAGAGGAGGAGGAGGAGGATGAAAAATTAAAAAACAGCCATGAGGGAAGAATCATTAGTCAAGGCAGTCACAGGAGCTAGAGGCTGAGAGGTGAGAGCAAAGCATAGATTTGAAAGCTCCTAGTGATGTGGAGGATGTAATGAGTGAGCTCAGGGCATTGTACTAGCTGGGGGCATGATAGCCAAAAGATCTTTGGCCCGGTGTGGTCCGGCATCTGGGGACCTGGAGAGGCTGGTGTTCTGATCTTCTGGTGGGATGGATGCTGGTATTCAGGCAAAGTAGGTCTTGGATACACGACGGAGTGCGGTCGAAGATGGATTTTTTTGCCATCAAGCATGTGAGGTACCTTATGCGATTTGAGAGTTGCAACCATCCTGTTTCAGTGTAGAGCTCACATGTATGAGTACATCTTTGCACTCCAGTGAGCAGCCTACAGGCCTTGTATAGGGTGGCTGTGAAGCACCTTAGTGTGGTGGTAGTGGCAGAGCCATAGATAATTAAGCCATAGTCTGTGATTGAGATGACAGAGCTTTGGATAGCAATCCTCAGCGCAGCTTGGGTAAGGAATTTCCAGTTTCAGAACAGGATACCAATGCGCTGGTTCACTGTTTTCGCTGTGTTATCAATGTGGGTCGCAAAGGTAAGACCTTTATCAAAGGTGATTCCAAGGTATTTAAATGTTGACACTTGTTCAAGGGTATTTCCTGGGTATGTTTTGATAGTAAGTGGAATTTATCTTCTTCTGTTTTGTGGACTGGAGAAAAGCATGGATTATGTTTTTTTCTGATTTAGGACCAGCTTGTGATCTAGGAACCACTTTTCAACATTGGAGAAAGGAAACTGCAGGCTCTGGAGTAAGGGTTTAGGGTCCTTATGTGAGTAGAGAATCACAGCATCATCAGCATAAAGGATTATTTGTTCTGGGCAGGATTTGGGGAGAGAGTTTAGGAAAAGGCTGAAAAGGAGGGGGCCTAGGATTGACCCCTGTGGAACACCTGAGAGGACCAGTTTTGAGTCTGAGAGAACTTCTGAGATTTTTACTGATTGAGAGCATTGGGCCAGGTAACTTTTAACCAAGGCACCTGGTCCTTCTGCGAGCCCAAGACTATGTAGTTGTGTGATAAGTAAGCCATGGTGAACAGTATCAAATGACTTTGTTAGGTCAATGAAAACAGCTCCAGTTTGATATCCTTTGTCCAAGGCAGTTTGAATTTCTCTTGAGAATTCCAGTAGGACGGTTGACATACTGTGTTCTTTCCTAAATCCATGTTGCTGCAAGCACAGTATGTTATACTTAGGTAGGTAGTCTGAGAGTTGGTCAGCCACAATGCATTCGAGGGCCTTGGAGAGGGGTGGAAGTATAGATATAGGCCGATAGTTTCCTAGTAGGGACTTGTCACCACTTTTGAACACTGGTGTGACTATAGCAGACTTCCATTTGCTGGGAAATTGACTAAGACAGAGGGAGAGATTGAAGATTTTGGTGAGAGGGTGCACCACCTCTTCCAGAGTAAGGGACAGAATTTTAAGATCAATAGTATCACTGCTTGCTCTGGATTTAGAGATAGCCTTTTTTATATATTTGTAGACTTCATGTGCCTTAACTATTTTGAAGTGGAAAAGCAGTTGGTCAGGTGATTCAGTAGGAGATGTTGGTTTTGGCGAGTCCGTGTCAGAGAAGAAGTCCGGCGGGAGGACCCCACTGAGGTCAGTGAAAGTTTTATTTAAGGCCTTTGCCATGACCATTGGGTCTAGGGTAGTGGTTCCATTGACAGTCATTATAGTGGGAGAGGATCTGAACTGCTTACCTGCGATATTTCTGATGTTGTCCCAGAATGATCTCCCATCACCCCAGGAGTTTGCGAGGGCATTTTTGAAATAGGATCTCTTCATTAGTTGGATTTGTTTGGTACATTGGTTTTGTGCCTGTTTATACTTCTGGATATCCATCAAGGAGCCTGTGGTTCTGGCTATGGCTCAGAGGTGGTCCTGAGCTTTGAGTTGGCCGTGAGCCAGGGATTTGAGAGAGCTTTGATTTGACACTTTTTTACTGGTGCTTAGGTGTCACAGGCAGTGTTGAAAGTTGTGATAAAGTAATCTAGGGCTGCATCAACATCTAGAGTATTGTATATTGGGACCAGTCTTGCTGTAAAAGACAGGTCTTGAGCTTAGTAAGGTATCCATGGGGTAGCACTCTGCTTGAGGTGTTTTTTGGAGGTGGTTTTTGGAACTTATTTGTCCAGGTACAGATCACATGGGAGTGGTCACTGAGAGAGTCTGGGACAACAACTGTGTTTTTGATGTGGGCTGGGTGGCTAGCAAGGATCCAGTCAATGAGAGTGCAAGTTCCAGTTTTGTAGTTTTTTCTGGTGGGGGAGCTCACCATCTGTGTTAGGTTAGCTGCTAGGATAGCATCCTTGAGGAACCCAACATCTGATGCAAGCCAATTTATATTAAAGTCACCAAGGAGAAGGAGCTCAGTGTCAGGTGGTTGCTATCTTACAAATTCAAGAACAGTCTGGAGGCCAGACCCTGGATCTTTAGGAGGGATATAGACAGCGGCCACAGTAAGCACTTTATTGTTGGCACCACGTAGTAGCTTGACAGGGAGAAATTGCACAGAGGAGTTAGTGGTGGAAAAGCAGACAGGGTGGCTAGAGAAGTTGTCCTTAATGTAAATAGCACCCCCCCTTTTATTAGTCCTGTCCAGTCTGAAAATATTGTAGCCTTGTAGTGAGATGGCATGGTCTGGAGTGCTTGGTGTCAGCCAGGTTTCAACAATGGCTAGTATGTTGGGATTGTGTTGACTGGCAAAGACTTGAAGGGATGCCAGTTTTGGAAGGAGGCTACAAATATTTAAGGTGACGATGGTGAGACCCCCCTCCATTTTTGCTAGATTTGTTACCCTGGTAGAAACAGGGCCAGGGTTTGGATGGACACTTACAGACACCTCTAAAAGCTAGGCATATCCATTGGCAGCAGTCCACAATCCAAGCCTATCTGAGTGTGAATCAGGTGCCTCGGGGGGCAGCAAATCTTAAAGTGGCCAGCTTTTGGACATGATAGAAATAGCTTGATGGAAATATGGAAAGAAGAGTTCCTTAAAGGGAGCACATGCCATATAGAAGCTGTGCTCACAAATTTGAAAAAACTACAGAGTGAAGTTGAGGGAGAACTTAGATTGTGTAGACAACAAGCCCGTAGTTTCAGTAACGATCACAATTTTTCATTCTATATGGCTAATTTAGAGAAATCAATTGCCAAGTAGGATAAGAAAGTAAAAGTGGCAAAGGAAAAGAAGTTCCTGAAGGATCAGCGGGATTATGAAAATGACCACTTTTTCTTGGGCTAAGCAAAAAATCAGCAACTGAAAATCAATATTAAAACATAGTGTGATGGGAGATATAACCTGCACTGAAGCTGAATATGAAGTGGAGAGCATGTGATCAACTGTTTTTTAGAAGAGGAAATTGTCAAGCAATCAACACCAGGACTAAGGTGGAGTATGAGAATCAGATTTCACACACCAGAAGTTCAAGGAGAGGTGGAAGACAATGGGGGAGATGAGGGAAACAGCAGGGGAACCAGAGGAATGAAGAGTGGATTTGCAACCAGACAACAGAGAGGGAGAGGATGGAATCAATAGAACAACAGACAGAACTGGGACCAGAATCAACTTCAATACACCAGAGGGAAGAAGCACTCACAGTAGTGAATCTTTCAAAATATGTACTTTCTGATGCAGAATATTCAGTACTGAGTAAAGGGCTATCTTTTGTGCCTACAACAGACATTAATCCGTTTGACACTGTCAATGACCTAAATAAATTCTCTGGTAAATTAAACTTGAAATATGTCAGTAACAGCGTGATATACAAAATGAAATATGTTTTAAAACTAAATCTACCTTTAGTGCCCCCAAAGCTCCAGTCATAAAAGTGTTTGAATAGGTGTGTGAGACGAAACTGCAAAGATTGTTTAAAATGGATAGACCTGATTAGTATGTTAATTTGTGTGGGGATGAACACTCTGCATTAAATAGCTTAAAGTCTAACAGATGTATTACAAAACAAAAGGTGGATAAGGGGCAGGGTGGTTATCATGGATACCACTAGTTATGAAAGAGAGGTGTGGAGACAACTTAGGGACTAGAGGGTAAAACAAACCTCACATCAGATCCCTCATGGGAATTTAAAGAGAAAATAGATGCTTTTCTGATGCTAGCATATGAAAGAGGATTGATTAGTGAGGTAGTCAAAAGATTCCAGATAGTAATACATCCATCACTGGCAGTGATATGGGTTTTCCAAAAAATAGACAAAAACTTGATGGATTCTCCTGGGATGCCAATGGTTGCCAGCATCAGCAGTGTCACGGAACCAATTTCCAAATGTGTAGATTCTTTCTTGAAACCTTTGGTAGTCACATTACCTTCATTTGTGAGTGACTCTGCTGACATTCTGCATCAACTTCAAAAAAAAGTTTAGCCCCTGATTCTCTCCTCATCACGCTCAATGTGGAATCTCTGTATACAAACATTCCACAGGAGGGTGGCTTGGAATCAGTGGCATTTTTTCTTGAACAAGTAGGGGGAATTAGAATTGCAATGTATAAGATTTCTTGTTAAATGTTGTGAACTAGTGCTGAAAAATAACTTTATTTTCTTACAGAAGCACTTTCTACAACTGACTGGTACTGCCATGAGGGCAACATTTGCCCCACATTATGAGAACTTATAAAATATCCAGTAGGTAGTGTGCACACTGTGTATGTCTAACTACCCCAAATAAGGGATTGTTCAAGCTACTATAATGAGAAAGAGTACTTTACTATGTAAGTCCCAATTGTGTAGCAAGTAAACTTAATTGATACAAAATGGCAAGTATGCCTCTAGTGCCTTGACTCTTGTGAGTCTTCAGTGGGGGTACTGCTTAAAGAAACAACCACTCCTTTTAACCTGATGCCTTATGTAAATTAACCTGACATCACAATTTAAGGTTTACAGATTCCAGGCATCCAGTAATAATTCATTATTACTGTTACTATATCCAATGCTCATGATCAGGCAGATTCTTAGTATACTACATACAGTGTTTAACTAAGCCCTTTGGCCAGTGACAAGTGGGGTGCCACAGAGCTTTGTGCTGGGGCCAGTATTATTTGGGCTCTTCACACATCAGACATTGCACAATGGGTGGTGAGCAAGGTAAGTCTGTTTGCTGATGACACCAAAATCAGAGCAGTGGTGGATGGAGGGGAGGGATGGAAGCAGTTGCAGGGGGACCTAAGCAAGCAAGAGGAGTGGTCAGAGAGGTAGCAGCTTAGGTCAATGCAAAGAAATGTAAGGTTATACACTTTGGGGTGAAGAACCCAAGGAGACAGAACTGGCTGGGAGGGGGTTAAGCTGGGGATCTCTGAGGAAGAGGAGAAGGACCTGGAATAATAATAACAGGGACCATGAACAACACTACCCAGAGCAGGAGAACAGCAGCAAAAGTGAACAAAATGCTGGCATACATAGCGAGATTTTTTTTCTCCAGACAAAGGGAGATGATCCTGCCCCTCTACAGGTCACTGGTAAGGCCACACTTAGAGCATTTTGTGCAGTTTTGGAGGCCATACCTAAAGCGTGATATCAGGCTACTGGATGGGGTGCAGAAGGGGGCAATGAAGATGATATGTGGAATGGAGGGGAAAGACTGTAAGAGCAGACTGAGAGACCTGAATAAGTACACTCTGGAGGATAGAAGGACAGGGGGGATATGGTAGAGAGATTCAAATATCTAAGGGGATTCAATAAGGATGGGGCAGATGGGGTCTTTAAGCTACAGAGGGGGGAGGGACACCAGAGGGCATGGGCTAAGAATGGAGGGGGGGAAGATTTAGGATGGAAGTGTGGAGACACTATTTCACAGAAAGGGTGGTAGCAAAATGGAACACACTACCACAATGGATTGTATCATGTAAATCTGTGAACAGCTTCAAAAAGGCATGGGACAGGGAACAGAGGAAAATGAGGGTGGGGAAGATGGGGGGTGGCAATGGGATGATAAAGGAGGGGTGGAGCAGCTGCAAACTAGGGGTGCTAGCAGCACACTCAAGCAGACTTAGATAGACCAGATGGTCCGTTTCTGCTGGCACATTCGTATGTTCGTATATTTACATAGTGAATTTAATTCTTAAGAAAAAAGTGAGAAAATACACACTAAGACCATCTCATGTCATCATCAGGTCCTGGCGTGATTGTTAGCAGTGCAACCAATCAACACTCCAATTTCAATTGAAAATTGAAGTAGAAAGAAGAAGCCAGGACCCAAAATGACAATGGGATCACAATCCTATGAAAAAGGAAATACAAACTTAGTTTAGCAATGTATATTAATATAAAAACACATATCAAAAACATTCAGTATACATAGAAGGTCAATAAGGTCACGGTTTCACAAACTTAAACTTATCATAAGATTCTTGCATTTGTAATTATATAAGAAGTTGCACTTAAAAAAGTTAACAATACAAAATAAGTTTTAAGTTTTTTATATATTTT
The DNA here is from genome assembly GCA_016271365.2 of Neoceratodus forsteri. Taxonomy (NCBI): domain Eukaryota; kingdom Metazoa; phylum Chordata; order Ceratodontiformes; family Ceratodontidae; genus Neoceratodus; species Neoceratodus forsteri. Next base: position 1,065,747,870 of record CM057449.1, on the reverse strand, counting down.
GGGAAACTGTTGCTATTTTTTCAGAAAGGGTTTTAGGTCCCATTTGTCATTCAACTCCACTAGTTTCATGGATTTCATTTTGAAAATCCTTTTGATTTCCTTCTGTAGTAACATGTTTGGGTGGTCACCACCTAAGGTTGGGGTTGGGACCCACTCAATGCCCATAACCTGTAGATTTTCAGGAGAAGCATTATGGCATGTAGTGAAGTGTGTACCCACTGGAGTGTCTTCACAATCATTAATGATCGACCTGACATGTTCCTGAATCCTTTGCATCATTGGTCAGATTGTCTTACCTATCTACAGAAGGTTGCATGAGCACCAAAAAACGTAAACTACATCGCTGTGTCACAAGTTATCATTTCTCTTATATTTATCCTAAGTCTATCTAACTTGGGGTGTTGAAATATTTTACCTGGCATTCCATATCTGTATAGCATCTTTTGCAGCAAAAAAGCCATTTGTCCTGTGTGGTAGCCACATGCGGCCATTACTAGCCACTTCTGTCTTTATGCAGCTATGGATCAGTTTGTCCCTTAAGCTGCTAGCTCTTTTGAATGTTATCATGGGTTTTTCCCCAACGGCTTACCCTACTTCTTCATCTTCTTGTAGGATAGGTCAATTTCTGTATAAAATATTACCTATTTGACCTGCTAGGTCATTGTATTTAGTTATGAAGGTGCGGGTAACCTGAGTTTCAGTAGTGTTCATTTCCTTATTGAAAGGCTTGTCCTATTAATTTTCCTCAACTTTTCTTTCTTTGTTCCAATAAATCCCAATCCTACTATCTTTCATTAAACCTGTACATAAGTTCTTCTGTCTGTATTTCAAAATCTGCTTCCTTGGTGCAGTTCCTTTTTATGCACAGAATCTAGACATATGGAAATGATCTTTTGAGGCCTGAAGGGGTGGGCACTTTCTGAGTGTAAAAGTGAGTTGGTAGCTGTATTTTATCTATAGGTTTTTGTCCTGATAGTGTAAATATCTATACTTTTCTGTTCTATGCTCAAGTGTACATCCAAAAACTTAAGTTCCATGAGGTCATATATGGAAGTGAATATCAAAGTGAGATTGTTGTTTAGCCACCCCATGAAATTCTGTGCTTCCTGTCTGTTCTCTTTCCAGACATGTGCCATAGCATCAATAAAATAGTGCCTTTTTATTATATGTTTAAAGAAAGGGTTTGCATTTTCATTTAGCACTAAAGTCGCCTCCCCGTCACCAAGGAACAGATTGGCAAAACTTGGTACCATTGATGCACCCATTGCCATGCCAGATTTTTGTTCATAAAAGGTGCCCTCAAATTCAAAGAAATTGGGTTTCAGGATAAAGTCCAAAGAATTGAAAATGAATTCTATTGGTACCACATCTGTTTACTGGTATCTGTTTAGAAACATTTTGGTTGGCATAGTCCATCTGTATGTCATGCCGAGGTATATAATGATTCTACATCTATGCCCAACCAACTATAATCACTTTCCCATTCTAGATCCTGTATTTTGCTATGAAAATCTGTTGTGTCTTTTATATATGAACCTAAATTATTTACAAGTGTCTGTAAGAAAAAATCTACAAGCTTACACAAATTTTGTGACTCGTGAGAGTCGAGGCACTAGCGGCAATCTTGCCATTTTGTATCAATTGAGTTTACTTGCTGCATGACTGGGACTTGCACAGTAAAGTACTCTTTTGCATTATATTAACTTGGACAATCCCTTATTACGGATATCTAGACAAATATCCAGTGTGCGCACTTCCTACTGGATATTTTGTTATCTGTGGAGGTAAACCACCTCCAGTAGTGCTGCATGGGCCTACAGCTGCAGCATCACAGTGTTTCCTATGGATTTTTTGTTTGTGCTTTCTTCCATCACAGATCACAGCCATCACGGTGGGTGATGTTTGGCTTTTTGGAACTTTCAATTGATTGAGGCTCTGAGTCCAGGAGTATTCCTACAATGAGGTACACAGTGAGAAAATTAGTCAGAGCAGAAACAAAATTGACTCAGGTAACAATATTGGACTTTCATTTTATTTATTTATTTAGTTTTTGTTGACCAGGTAAGTGGACTAGACAAATCCTGCCCATTTTCAGGCATGACCTTGGGGGACGGGGATACAGATTAATGTCAACTGAACTTGAACCAGATTAAGCTGTTCATTGTATTTTTAGTGAATGGGGGAAATTTGGCCAGAACACCACGGAAACTTCCCCTACTCTTTTTGAGAGGTGCCATGTTATCTTCTAACGTTCACCTGAACTACCACCAGAACAGATAGACAGGCAGGACCTTGGTTTGACATCTCATCTGAAAGACGACACCTCAGGAGTGCAACACCCCCCTCATGCTCCACTGGAGTGTCAGTATTGGGATATTAACCCAAGTGCCTGGTGTGGGGATAGAACCCACAGCCTTCTGATCTCCTGGCCTCAGAGCTGAGCATGCTACCTGCTGAACCACTGACACTGGATATTTTGTTATTTGTGGAGGTAAACCACCTCCAGTAGTGCTGCATGGGTCTACAGCTGCTGCATCGTGGTGTTTCCTTTGGATTTTTTGTTCGTGCTTCCTTCCATTACAGATCACAGCCATCACAGTGGGTCACGTTTGGCTGGGAACACATGGAGGTGGATTCTTTCGATGTAAGATGAAGGAAACTGAAAGGCAAATTCAATTTGAAAATGAACACAGGTACAAATAACACTTGTATTGATGAAAATGTCAGAACTGTATTTTTTAAAATTGGTGAAGTTGCTACTAAAAGAACTAGAGATAACATATAATATAAGCACTCTAGAGGAGTATCTAGAGAGAAAACAGGCACCAAGGAGACTTAGAATTAATATTGTTTCCTCTTATGGGTTAGGGGAATTTCAGTTTAAAGAGGAGTGGCTTAAAGTGGCTGCAGAATGTTCAAGAATTTTTATTGAACTATTAATTAGAGATTATCTCAGTAAACATATAGAACTGCTGAAAGAATTTGAAGCAGCTAAATCAGGAGCAGTCAACTTCAAAGAAAGCATTGGGTATCCAGACTTAAATATATAGTTTTATAGCAAAATAAAAATACATGAAAAAGAAATTATAAAAAGAAAGATCACAAAGCTTAATAGGGACAAAACAGACTATCAGAAAGGAGACATTTTAAGCTGGAATAAACCACTTTCACAGAATGGGGGAGATCCAGATCTAAAGAAACATTGGCCCGAAAGAATACACAGACCCCAAAAATAGAAGTGATAGGAACAGGAATCCACTACAGGCAGGAGCCAGGATTTTCAGAAGTCCCAACACCCACAGAAAAGGAAAAAAGAAAACCACAAGGGGAAGACACGGAGGAAGGAACAAGTATAGGCACAGAAAGAATCTTGAGAGAGAGAGAAGGAAGGACATCACTGACAATTACTAAATCTCTCTGAATTTAGACTTATTCAACACCAGGAATCAGTTCTGAAATGTGGATTAACATTCATTCCAACACCAATGGTAAATGACTTCAAACTCTTTGTGGACCTAAAGAAATTCTTTAGAAAACTACATTTGAAATTACACTTCCATAAAACCTAACGTCTGTACATACAGATGGGGTTTGCACTTGAAGAAACCTCTGACTTCTTTGAAGACTGAGACCTTGATTTATTAACAAGGGAAATTACCACTTTGGACAAGGAAAGGGACTTAAATATTGACATGATGACATTGAGGGAATTTGAAGAACCTGGGGTCTCTTGTTCAAGCCCCACGAGGAAACTTGATTTTCTAGAAGTGAATTTGGACTTAAATACATTGGAGGAATTAACAAGGGAACAATACTGTGAACAAGAAAGGATTCCTCCTTTGTTATGGGAAGGTATCAGCTTATTAAATGCAATCCAAAATTTTAGACACTTGAGAAAAAATTGGTTCAGACCTAATTCTTAAATCATTCCCAGGACATATAATGCAGCTATTTTTTCATATGAAAAAACTGTCATTAGTCAAGTAACTACCTTGCTAAACAACAATACTGCTACCAAAAATATAATTTGACTAAACAACAAGGAGAAGCACTTAAATCCCTCACTATGGAAAAAACAATAGCGATAAAACCAGCTGACAAGGGTAGCAATATTGTTGTTATGGACAAGGAAAAATATAGATTAACAGTATTAGGACTACTGAACAATGTGAACAAATTTGGAATATTATCTGGTAATCCCACAGCCAAATATAGGAAGGAATGTAACATACTTATGGAAGCTGTAACCAAGGGGGAAATCACAGAGGCACAGTACAGATATTTATGGAAGAAATGTCCAGTGGTACCTGGTTTTATATACTTCCCAAAGTACATAAAAACAGGGAATCACCCCCCGGGAGACCGATAGTGTCAGGCAGGAAAGGAGGAGGAGTGGCACTGTATGTGAAAAATGGCATAAGGGCCACAGAGATCCAGGAGGAACAAAATGGGGAGAGATACTGTGGGTTTAGCTGGAAAGGAAAATGGGGACAGCCATCTGCACAGGTGTGGTCTATAGACCACCAGCCCAGGAGGAAGAAACAGATAGGGAGCTGATGCTAGCCATCCAAAGGATGGCAGACAAGGGTGAGGTAGTACTGGTTGGAGACTTCAATATTCCAGATGTGGACTGGAGCATCCAGCAGCAGCATCAACTAGGAGCAGATTTATCCTGGACTCCTTCAGGGTGCCTTCCTCAAGCAACTGGTCATGGAACCAACTGGCAGAAGGCAATACTGGACCTTGTGCTCACAAACAGGGAAAGTGTGATGGGGTAACAGTGGGAAGCACCTGGGAAATAGTGACCACCAGTCATTGTGGTTTGGAATCACAGAAAGAGCAGAACAAACCACACAAAAAGCGTATCCTGGATTTTAGGGGGCAGACTTTGGGAAAATGGGAGATACTTGAAAGAGGCATTAAGACGCATAGGAATCAGGGTTGAGGAACAGTGGGCATTATTAAAATGGGGATTACAAGAACAACAGAATTATGCATTAAGCAGGTTAGCAAGAGGAAAAGAAGAGGAGACCATTATGGTTTCCAAAGAGGTAGCAAAGAAAGTGAAAGCCAAAAGATTGCATTCAGGCAATACAAAAGACACAGGCAGAAGGGGATGAGGAAGTACCAGAGGAAGCAAAGGGAGGCAGGGAGGTCAGTAAGGAAGCCAAAGCTCAGACAGAAGAACACATTGCAAAATCAGTGGGTAGAGGGGACAAAACCTTTACAGGTACAAGTGAAAAAAAAAGAAAGACAAAGGGAGCGATAGTGAGACTGAAGGGGAGGATGGGGCCACGTGGAGGATGAAAACAGTAAAGCTGACATATTGAACAGGTATTTCTGCTCAGTCTTTACTGAGAAGAGGATAGTAATGGGTCTGAAGGGAGTACAAGGGTGAGAATGGTGCAGAAATGGACACAAGTCCCTTTACACGAGAAAGGGTCCTGAAGGAACTGGAAGTAACAGAGTTGATAAAGCAATGGGGCCAGATGGGGTGCACCCAGGTCCTTAAAGAACTAAGAGAGGTGGTGGCTGAACCTCTGGCTATCCTGTTTAGCCGATCACTGGAAATAGGGAGGTGCCCAAAGACTGGAGGACAGCAGATGTAGTCCCCTTATACAAAAGTGGGAACAAAGAGGAAGCAGGAACTACAGACCAGTCAGCCTCACCTCGTAGTGGGGAAGATCATGGAAGCACTACTGAAGGAGAGATTGGTGGAACATCTGGTTGTCAATGGACTACAGGACCCAAGGCAGCATGGTTTCACCAGGGGAGGTCATGTCAGACCAACCTCGTTGAATTTTTGACTGGGTGACTAGGAGGTGGATCAGGGAGGGCAGTGGACATGGCCTATCTGGACTCAGCAAGGCCCTTGACACTGTGCCACATAGAAGACTATTACACAAACTGGGAATATGGGTGTGGGCAGGACAGTAGTGTGGTGGGTAGGTAACTGGCTGGGTGGCAGGACACAGAGGGTGGTGGTAAATGGCTGTCACTCCACAGAGGGAAGAGTGACCAGTGGGGTACCACAGGGATCAGTGCTGGGACCGGTCCTATTCAACATCTTCATCAGTGACATTGCGCAGGGACCTAGGAGGCAGAATTTCACTGTTCGCTGATGACACAAAGCTCTGTAATAGAGTAGACACACCAGAGGGTGTAGACAGAATGAGAAGCGACCTGCAGAAACTTGAAGAATGGTCAGGGTTTGGCAGTTGAAATTCAATGCAAAGAAGTGCAAGATAATGCATATAGGGCACAAAAACCCTGGCACAATATATATCAGTTGGGGGTGAGGATATAGCATGCACCAAGCAGGAAAAGGATCTTGGGGTTGTCATCTCTGATGACCTCAAGGTAGGGAAACAGTGTGACAAGGCAGCAGGTAAAGCAAATAGGATGCTGGGATGTATAGGCAGGGGCATCACCAGCAGGAAAAGGGAGGTCATAATTCCGCTGTACAAGATACTAGTGAGGCCCCACCTGGAGTACAGTGTACAGTTCTGGAGACCATACCTACGTAAGGACATAGACAGGGTAGAGAAGGTTCAGAGGAGGGCAACAAAGATGGTGTATGGATTGCATCACAAGTCCTATGAAGACAGGTTGAAGGAACTGAACATGTACTCCCAGGAGGAGAGGAGGGAGAGAGGGGATATGATAGAGACATACAAGTATCTTACAGGGAGGAACAGGGTGCAGGAAAACACTATTTTTAAGCGAAAAAGATGTTCCAGGACTAGAGGGCATGGGATGAAGTTGGAGGGAGGACGATTCAAAGGAAACATGAGAAAGAATTTCTTCACAGAACCGGTGGTGGACAAATGGAACACCCTGCCAGAGGAAGTGGTGGGGGCTGAAACAATCATGGGATTTAAGAATGCATGGGATAGACATAAAGGAATTCTGGAGGTCAGGGGTAAGGGGCAACAGACTTCTAGGAAAACAAACTGAACTTACAAGCTCAAATGGGCAGACTGGGTGGGCCATAGGCCCTTATCTGCCGACACTGTCTATGTATCTATGTATCCATGTATCTAGGGTGGGGTCTTTGTCACAAAACTTGGGGAAGTTTGTAGAATTTTTCTTATAACCACTTGTAAATAATTTAGGTTCACATATAAAATACACTACAGATTTCCTGAGCAAAATACAGGATCTAGAATGGGAAAGTGACTATAGTTGGTTGGGCATAGATGTAGAATCATTATATACCTCAATACAACATACAGCTAGACTATGCACAACCAAAAAGTTTCTGAACAGATACCAGGAAACAGATGAGGTACCAACAGAAATCATTTTCAGTTCTTTGGACTTTATCCTGAAACCCAATTTCTTTGAGTTTGAGGGTATCTTTATGAACAAAAATCTGGCATGGCAATGGGTGCATCAATGGCACCAAGTTATGCCAATCTGTTCCTTGGTGACTGGGAGGAGACTTTAGCGCGCATGAAAATGCAAACCCATTCTTTAAACACAATAAAATGGTATCATTTTATTGACGATGTAGCATGCATCTGGAAAGGGAACAGACAGGAAGCACAGAATTTCATGTGGTGGCTAAACAACAACCACCTCAGTTTGAAATTCACTTCCATATATGACCCCATGGAACTTAAGTCTTTGGATTAACATTTGAGCATAGCATAAGAAAGTATTGGGAGGACTGTAAGCCTGAGGTTCAATGGGCGAAGCAACAATGTCACTCCCCCATCGAGCTTAAAAGGTCCCAACATCCTGGGCCTCCTCAGGATTCTTTTTCATTGCAGCTGGAGGCTAGGTCATCAGTTTATGCACTCTGACATTCCTCATTGCTCACCTCTAGCTGCCTCCTCAATATCTGCCCCTTTAGCATTTCTGTGTCCTTCTCCTGCCCGACTCGGTTCTCCTTCCCGCCTCCCTCACTGTCCCTCACTCACCCTCTCCCTGCTCATTGTGGGCTGCTGCTCATTCTCCTCTCTCGGCACCTCAGTGCTTCTCTTCTCAGTAGAGCTGCATTGGCTGTTATTGCTCTGCATTTTAGGTTGCCTCTCAACCCCCTCCACTGCTCGTTTGCAGCCCTTTGTCTGTTTCCACCACACTCCCTCCCATCTCCCTCTGTCATCATTTTATTGCCTGCTCACTCTGCCTGTCACTCCTCGGGGCCACTTCTCCTCCCTGTCCCATCCTTTTGCTCATTGATGCACACTGCTCGCAAGCTGTTCCCCTGCCATGTCTCGTAGTCATCCGGCAGGGATGTTGCTTTCCTTCGTAGTGCTCTGCATTCTCACTTTTCTCTGGTAGTGTAGCTAATTCCAGGAGCTGCACTTACAGCTTCCATTGCCAAGTCCACCTGGCTCCTATGCTGACATTTCAGCTTACCAGGTCATTTTTTCCTATGTCCTGAGTATGCTTGGGAATTTGCTCTGTCAGGCAACTGCCACTGTCAGCTGGCTGTTCATTCCAGAACTTTTGGCCCAGGATCCTGTTCCTGCTGTGGCTCAACTGCATTTTCTGCTGCCTCTTGTTTTGTCCCTTGTCCATCTCCTATGCTTCCTTACTCCAATACCCCTTCCTGGACCATTTGCTTCCTACCGCTCAACCTTTTGTCCCTATCATGGGGACATGGCCATTTTGTACTCTCTACATATGGGATGATCAGGGACTCTGCCCGCAGGCTACGGGACTCATCCTCAAACTTGGAGATACTAGCTATGATCACGGTGAAAACCATACTGTTTCCTTGTAGTTAGTTTCTTTTGGATTAGTGTTTTTGAATATTATGAGTTTCTGATTTCTGGTCTGCATTTCAGCACATTCTCTGTGTGAGCAGTGTCACACCTCCTCTAAACTATGTGATTTGTCTCTCTGTTGGTTTGCCTGCTATGCAGCTCCTGATTTCCTCATGTTTTCCCTGGACAGCATTCTTTTGCCTGTCCTGCTTTGGAGGGTGCTCATTCTGCCCCAGTCACATTTCTTCTATGCTGGGTCCCCTCACACTCTTTGCACTCTTACCTCTGGTAGGACTTGCATTAAAGAAAAACCTGCAGCCATTGCTTGTTAGTGCAGTGCTTGTTATACTGTTTTGGACCACAGCACACTGTCCACTAGTGTTTTCTTCTGCCTATTGAGTATGCTACGGCCCTCATTACCCATCATATGGGACTCCCTGAATAAATGACTAATGAATGAATTTCTTTCAGCTCGGCTGCCTCTTTTGGGGTTCTTCTTTCCTGCTGCCTCATTTCCTAATTTTGCTTCCTATTGCCTCATAGTCATACATTCGGGTTTGACCCTTTTTCATCTATAATACTTCATATCAACCTGCTTATCTATTTATATTGCTCTATCAGTATACTTCTTATCCACTCCCACCTTGTTCATCCCAACCATCAAGGATTCACTCCAGTCAAGCTTGCACCTATCCTGACTTAACCCAACCCCCCTACCATCTTTGTCCTTTCATCAGCACCTATTCCCTTTCCTTCCTCCTTTCCTCTTCCTCAGCACCATGCTGAACTCATTGTTCCATTTCCTTAACTCACTCAGTGTCCTTCTCCTCATCTTCTCTGCTCCAACCCATGCATTCCTTTTGAGCATACCTATTCCTGACTCCTCTGCCTTTACTCCAATATCGTACATCATTATGTCCATACCTCACCTTTACCTGTATCAGCTTGCTTGGCTTTCTTTCCTTCATTGTACCTTATCCATTTCATACCATCATCCATGTTGTACCTCACTTCACTGTTCCAGCCTTCACAGCTTTCCCTCCATTCTCCTATATCTCCAGGTTCATGACTCGGGTCTTCAGTCACTCATCCGTAATCTATTTTCTTCACTTCCTTGATCATTCCTATCATTGACTCCTATGCTGCCTCATTGAACCTGCTACACACCAGCAGCTATCATCATCATTGTCAGTCTTCATCATTCTCAAACTGCATCTAGATACATGCCTCTCCCTGGTGCCACCATCCTGAGGTGCTCATCATCTTCAGTCTTCATCACTGCATTATGTTCCTTCTTCAATCTGTGCCTTCTTTTGGGGTTTTTCCCATCCCATCATCATCTTCCTTACTCATATCCTTCTCTTTAACCTACTTATATCCCTCATCTATGAACTATTCTCTTTACTAACATATGTCCTCAAATCAAAGGTTTTCAGTCTGGAGGGAAGGCGACCTAGGCCTTGGATCCCCAGAGGTTTCCTCCTCAAAGTTTTTTTTCCTCTCCTCCATGCCAATGGTCATAATATTTGTTAGAATTAGTGCTTTATTCCCATTAGTTTGTTAGGTTCTGTTGTTGGATGGAAGCGGATGGTGGCCCAGCTTTCCCCTCTCTCCATAGGAGGTTATCCCTTCTTCACACAATTCATTCATCATCCTCGCCTCTTCAAAGATTGACATATTTGGGTATTCTTTTTGGGCTTCTTCCTACCATACCTTTAGCTGACTCATACATTCCTGGCACCTGTAGGGGGGAACCCTTCTCTAGTGTTTCTTGTGTCGTACCCCTACAGGGTGGTATATCCCATGGATAGAGAAGCAGAAAGCCACAAAGCAAATCAAGTTACACAAGCATCATCACATATCTTATCCAGTTGCATAAGCACATTGAATGGGAGGGCTTTAAGCCTGAGGTTCAGTGGGTGGAGCAACAATGCCACTCCCCCATTGAGCTGAAAAGGTTCTAACATCCTGGGCCTCCTCATTATTCTTTTTCATTTCCCACCATACACCCCTCCTCCTCCATAAGGCAATTCTTGTGGGGGGTAGTAAGAAATAGGCTGTTGGTTAACTAGGATCTGCGGCCTATCCTGTAGGTAGGGAAATGGGCAGACTAGATGGGCCTAGCGGTCCTTATCTGCCGTCAAAGTCTATGTTTCTATGTTTCCTCCAGTGGCTTGTCTCTGTTACCCATGGGCTTCTTCCTAACCTACCTTTAGCCAACTAATTCATTGCCAGCACTTGTAGGGGGGAACCCTTCTCTAGGATTCCATGCATCGTACCACTACAGGGTGGTATATCCCATGTATAGAGAGGCAGAAAGTCACAAAGCAAATCAAGTTAAACAAGCATCATCACATATCTTATCCAGTTGCATAAGCACATTGAAAGATACTTACACTATTAGGACAAAAACCTATAGAAAAGATACAGTTACCAACTCATTTTTACACTCAGAAAGTGCCCACCCCCAGACCCCAAAAGATCAATTCCATATGGCCAGATTCTGCACATAAAAAGGAACTGCACCAAGGGAGCAGATTTTGAAATACAGACAGAATGTATGCACAGGTTTCATGAAAGATGGTAGTATTGGGGTTTATTGGAATAAAGAAAGAAAAAAATTGAAAAAAATTAATAGGACAAGCCTTTCAATAAGAAAATGAACACGATTGAAACTCAGGTTCCCTGCACCTTCGTAACTGAATACAATGACCTAGTAGGTCAAATAGGTAATATTTTATACAGAAATTGACCTATCCTACAAGAAGATGAAGAAGTAGGGTAAGCCGTTGGGGAAAAAACCCAGGATAACATTCAAAAGAGCTAGCAGTTTAAGGGACAAACTGATCCATAGCCGAATAAAGACAGAAGTGGCTAGTAATGGCCGCACTTGGCTACCACACAGGACAAATTACTTTTTTGCTGCAAAGGATGCAATGTATGCAGATATGGAATGCCAGGTATAATATTTCAACACCCCAAGTTAGATAGACTTAGGATAAATAAAAGAGAAATGATAACCTGTGACACAGAGTATGTAGTTTATGTCTTTTGGTGCTCATACAACATCCTGTACATAGGTAAGACAGTCTGACGAGTGAAGCAAAGGATTCAGAAACATGTCAGGTTGATCATTAATGACTGTCAAGACACTCCAGTGGGTGCACACTTCACTATGTGCCATAATTCTTCTCCTGAAAATCTACAGTTTATGGGCATTGAGTGGGTCCCACCCCCAACCTTGGATGGTGACCGCCCAAACATGTTACTACAGAAGGAAAACAAATGGATTTTCAAAATGAAATCCATGAAATTAGTGGAGTTAAATGACCAATGAGAATTAAAACCCTTTCTGAAAAAATAATAACAGTTTCCCAAAATATATAAAAAACGTGAAAGCTTTACTTTGTATTGTTAATTTTTGTAAGTGCAGCTTCTTATATAATTATAAATGCTAGAATCTTATGATAATAAGTATAAGTTTGTGAAACTGTGACCTTGTAGACCTTCTATAAGTACTGAGTTTTTTAATATGTGTTTTTATATTAATATGCATTGCTAAACCAAGTTTGTATTTTCTTTTTCTTAGGATTGTGATTCCATTGTCATTTTGGGTCCTGGTTTCTCCTTCCTACCTGGATTTTCAATTGAAATTGGAGAGCTGCCGGCCCGGTGGCACTGAGGGTTGAGGCGCTGGATAGCACCTCGTGCTACGCCGGCGACCTGGGTTCGGGAACGGACTCGGATGGCCGGGGGTCGGCAGGGGAAGGGAGAATCGAGCGTCCCAATGGATGCTCTCCTTCCTCAGGGGTGGGAACCAAGAACGCTTTCGTGTTCTGCATCCCCCCTCCTGCTTGGTCGACTTACAACCAATTGAGGAGTGGAGTGGCCCGTCATCGGAGCTGGGAGAGGGGACGCCAGCGGCGATGAGGGCTTGGCATGCATCAGTACCGCCACTTGGGACGTACATCCTAGCGCACGACATCTCAGAGGGCAGGGAAATTAGGGGAGAAAAATGAAAAACCCTCTCGGCAGCCCTAGATGATAGCCTCTCGGGTACCATCCGGACCACCAAAAAGAGGGACAGACCCCACTGTGCAGGAGGGGAGCAGGAGGCACTCTAGGGGCAGATCCCACCGGAGGTGGAATGGAGGGATGAGAGGAAGGAAGGAGTGGGCTCCGAGAGAAGGGAAGGAGATAAAAGAAATAAAGTAAAAAAAAAAGAAATTGGAGAGCTGATTTGCTGCATTGCTAACAATCACCCCAGGGCCTGATGATGATGTGAGAGGGTCTTAGTGTGTATTTTCTAACTTTTTTCTTAAGAATTAAATTCACTATGTAAGGATTTAAGCACTGTATGTAGTACACTAAGAATCTGACTGATGATGAGCATTGGATATAGTAACAGTAATAATGAATTACTACTGGATGCCTAGAATATGTAAACCTTAGATTGTGATGTCAGGTTAATTAACATAAGGCACCAGGTTAAAAGCAGTGGTTGTTTCTTTAAGCAGCACTCCCACTGAAGACTTGTGAGAGTTGAGGTGCTAGGGGCATGCTTGCCATTTTGTATCGACTGAGTTTACTTGCTACACGATTGGGACTTACATAGTAAAGTACTGTTTCGCATTTTATTGGTTTGAACAATCCCTTATTTTAGATAGCTAGACCCAGTGTGTTAGCTACCTACTGGATATTTTATTATTTGTAGAGGTAAGCCACCTCCAGTAGTGGTGCATGAGCCTATAGCTGCTTCATCGCAGTGTTTCCTCTGGATTCTATGTGAACTTATACATGGGCTTGTAGAAGCTCACTATTATATAGGGCCCTGATTTAAATCCACACCATGGACTTATAAAAACATAGAGCCAATACAATGACGATTTGTTCTTGGTGTGGAAGGGAACCGAGATGCAGTTACATGATTTTGTTGATTATTTGCATCACACTAATCCCCAGCTTCACTTTTCAGTCAAATATAGCCAGCATAGTATAAACTCCTTCGATCTGCTGATTCAGAAAAATGCTGAAGGGGTTGAGTGTAGTGATCTTTTTTGTAAAAATACTGGTACTAATTCTGTCTTGCAGGCATCAAGCTGCCATCCAGCAAAATTTGGTAAGAAACATACCACAGGGTCAGTTTTTACAAATTCGTAGGAATTGCAGTAACAATCAGCAACTTGAGGAGAGGGCTGCAGAAATGTCTATAAGGTTCAAAGCAAGAGGCTATAGAGGATCAGATATTGCCAAACCAAATACTTGGGCTACCTTGCAGGAAAGAAGTTCATTACTTGTACCAAGAGAGAGAAAAATAGGTGTGGAGACTAATGTGGTTTTTAAATTAATTACAGTTCAAACAAAAAGATCTAAGGAAGTGCGAGATATCATTTTGAAAAAAAAATGGTGTATTGTACAAGCAGACCCTATATGCTGGCGGTTTACAAATGAATGGCCTAACTTTGTTCAAAGAAGAGCAAAGAATTTGGGAGACATCTTTATGAGTTTTTTACAGCTTCTTCCAAAAACAGACTTTCAGACAGACAGACAGACAGACAGCCTTTTGGAAGTGCTCCCTGTGGGACATGTAAGCTTAGCCCTGATATTAAGAAATGAAAAACTTTTCAGAATGAGACAACAGGACATGTTTTTCAAATCAGTAACTAATAATGTGTGATTCTGTGGGAGTAGTTTATAGGGCAGAATGCAGATGTTGGGGAAAACCACAAGGGCACTAAAACTATGAGTTGGAGAACATTTGAGAGATATATAAAATATAAAAAATGAGAATGTACTGGCAGCCATGTTAAAGGGAGAATAAAAATGAACATAAGTTGAGTTTTTATGGTATTGAACATGTAACGTTGGGAATATGAGGGGTGCATTGTGATGCTGCACTATTAAGATTGAAAGCATTTGGGATGTTTCAATTAGACAGCCTAAGAATACCAGGTCTGAATGATCGTTTTGAGCTGTCCCTTTTTCTATAAACCTTCTGCAGTAAATATGACTTTAACTGCTTACTTCTGAGTATTAATATTTCTTCCTTTTGTTTTATCAACAGTTCCCTATGACGCAAATATGGTCCTATGAAATGGAAGAGCAAGTGATCAAGCTGCCCGAGAAGTGACATGGGATTGAACCATCGGAATCTGCTGATGGACTGTTACATTAGTTCAAGTCCCACTACTGATATTGAGATTATGTTTAGAATGAACAAAAGTTTCAATCTTTATGAAATTTACATGGTTTAATATTTAGATACTTAATATTTAGAGTATTCTTGTTCTAGTCCTACCACTGATACACGTTGCTGTTCATTTGTTTGATTTTTGTTGATATTTAATTAAGGGCTTTAACAGTTTGAACTATATCTTGGGCAGCGTTACGTTTCTGAATGTGAATGTCTTTGAATGTTCTATTGATAAAATTGTATTTGTAGAATTATATTTATACACTGCTCTATATGTATTAACATAGGCTTTTTAATAGTGCTTGTAAGTGTGTCTTTTAGATTAATTATGTATAGGGTAGGGTCATAAGTTGATGCACCTGTGATGATGACACTTGTTATACTATTTAAGCAGCATGTTTTTTGATCTCTGTACACTTGACAAAGTGCCAGATTAAGGCACCAAATGCCATTGGGTTTTTCAGGCTGAGGGGCATTGTTTATATTGACTCACTTCTCTTTATCTAGATGTGTGTAAGTTTGCAATAAATATTTTTGTTGTATTGCACATGATTTGTGATCTGTATTATTGAATGTGCACTTTGGATTCTGTGCCTTGTTCTTTGTTGCTCTCTACCATCTTACCTAGTCACACTCCTTTTACCCATTAACTCTGCCTCAAGCTACCTCTACCACCCCCACTCCTCTGCTGTGCAGTCAGCCTTTTCCTATTGCCTTACCATACTCTGGAACCAGCTCCCTTCTCTCTCCATCTCTCAACCTCCCCTGTTTCCCCTAGGCACCAGCTAAAGCTCTTCTCCTCCCCCTCCTGCTCCTGTCAGGACCCTATCTAAGTGCTCCTAGTGCCCTTTGCACCCCCGTCATGGTCTCCTGGCTTCTATTCATGTCACTGCAACTGCCGCATTTATTTGTATCAACCTATGTTTACCATTTTAATTGGGAATTGGTGCTGATCATAGAATCCATTTCTGTTCACTGTTTATTGTTATTTGTACTTGCATCTTGTTGCATTGTTCACTGTTTGCACTTTATCTTTGCAATGCATCTCTGCTGCTGTTTTTGATTTATTGTATCCCTTTTCCCTGGTCGCACCCAGAAATGAGCCCTGGTTCAGTGTGTTTTCCTGGTTACTAATTTTAAAATAAATAAATAAATTATAGATAGACAGTTATAATAAGAAATAATGGACCAGTTATCTGGTTATAACAAGTGCAAGTCAGTAAATACTGTATATGGAGAATACTGGATGGGCAAATATGCACAAACAGTGCGTTCTGCCACTGGAGGGCTCTGATTCCCTCTGATCTTGAGAGTGAAGCTTGAGAGGTCCGTGGGAATCTGAACACTGAGATGGGAGAACATACTGGTTGTGCATGAAGTTGCTCATCCAGTACTTCTTATAGAGGCCTGTTCATGAACAGCAAGTGCTATGTGTGAAATGAATGTAAATGCGGGTGCACAGCTGTGCACTCACCGTGGTAATGAAATATGCAACATACACAACACAGCACGACACCCCCCCCGAGGCCAGGGTGGAGACAGAGGAGGCATGCAGGTAAGCACAGGAGTGTGCTGGAGCCTGTGCAAGATGATGGGAATGCACCTTGATCCCACCATAAAAGGAGATGCAGAACAGCCACAGAGCCAGGTAACAGCAACAGTCATCCACCACCTGTCATTTACCTCCCCACAGTGCCTGATGATGACAGTGCTAGAGAGGGACCATCCAGCTTGTGAAGAGAAAGAGGTGGCATAGGACCACCAAGAGCAGGCGGTGAAGGTGGGGACTGCCAGGACTATGGCACACACAGCCGCACACACTGTGCACACAGGTGCACTAACTGATGTCACCCCCTTCACGCACACAGGTAACAGCAGTATAGAACACCATCCATGCAGGAGGAGGACAGCCAGCAATCTGCATTGCCCATGGACCAACATGGTGAAGACTTGGAATGGACCCAAGAGCAACAGTAGTGAGAGGAGGAGGAGAGCAGAACTGGCATGGGTAGAGGCATGAAGGCAGCCATCAATTTGAAGGGGCAGAGGCACATCACACCAGCAGAACAGCCAGCACCAGGGCAGGGGGCAGCAGTGAGGACAACACCATTCTTCCAGTGGACAGTCATGCTGCAACTGTGGGAACATCGGTACCAACCACACCACCCGATATACAGGACCAGGACACTAGGGCTTCCAAGGGCCCCCCCCAAGGCACTGCAGGCTGAGAGCCAGTAACACACTCCTAGCCAGCTACTACCCTGACCTCCGTGGGCTGGAGCATGAGTGCATGCAGGTGACAAGGGAATGCATGGAGGCCAGGCACCACCTCACAGAGGTCATGGTGGGGTCTGTGCATGTGCAGGAGAGGCTTGCAGAAGGTGTCACTGTGGGCATGAAAGTGCAAGAGCACATGGCTGAGGCAGTGGCTGCAGGTACCCATGCCCAGGAATAACTGGCTGATGAGGTGGCAGTGGGTGCCAGGGCACAGGAGCAGATGGTAAATGCCATCCTAGTCATTACCACCTACCTTGCCATCCAACAGGGATGGCCAGCTGTGGCCACCAGGACTACTTCAATGGCACCAGCCAGTGCATCAGACCCCACACCCATGGGACCATGGGAGTGATGCAAAGGTGCCACACAGCACCCCCAACCCATGGCAGACGATGCCAAGCAGGAGGTGGGGCAGAGCACCATGACCCAACATTTGTGCCACATACAGGCAGTACAGGGTGATGCACACATACTGCAGACCCTGTACGCCACATGGCTGCAACCAGATGTGTGTACAGATGCAGTTGACAACAGCAGAGATCTGTGACCCAGTGAAACGCTGTCCCTGATGACATGCATGTGCCACAATGGACAACCCCACCCCACCCACACCCCATGCACCAGACATCAACCCCCCCCACAGCACACCCCACATCCATAAGAACACCCCATTGACAAACACCATCTGGGGAAAGCACTGGGCTGGCATGCAACAGGCTCATGCCACACAAGACACCTGCAAACACCCCCCCACCATGCAGCATGCACATGGTGGTGTGCGATGCCAGCGGCAATGTGCCCTCAGCATGGCCCACACAATGGGAACAGGATGTATCATGCATCGCAGACCATTGCTGTGGCATGCACACCTGTGGCATGCCGTGGCCACAGCAGCACCATGGCATGCACCCAACACACATGCATGCCAACTAAGTTATGCACTCTCATAATCGCCAGCATGTGCACAAACCTACCTGCCAGATGTGCCATAGACAATGCGATGGTGCATTGCCCTCACTGCCATGCATCCTGCTGCATGGTTTTCCATAGACAGAGCCCTGGTGCCCTCCTCATGTGGTGCTGGCCCATGGGGTGGCTGCGGTGGTTTCTTGCTGCTCTCCTCTGAGTATCCATCTTGTGGCACAGGCACCATGCGACACATGCATATATTGTGCAGCATAGCACAGGCAGTGAGCACTCTGCACACCATACCCAGTGCAAGCATCATCGAGCCACCCGTGTGGTCCAGGCATCAGAAGTGCATCTCCAGCAGTCATATCATGTGCTCCATGAAGCCATGCACCCGCGTGTGTGCTGCATTGTATACAAACTCCACTGGGTGCCGTTGTGCCAGCTATGGTGTCAGTAGTGTGGGCATCTGGGGTAGCCACTGTCACCTGTGTAAGTAGAGTGGATAGGACTGGTTAGCAGTGCTGGGGCACATGTGTAGATGATATATACACACATGGTAATGGGGCCTCACCCAATCGCCAGCCATAGACCTCTGGCTGCCACTCCATATGGTACCTAAGGGCACTGTGTTCATATATGTAGGAGTCATGGCATGACCCCGGTTATCATGCCAGAACATTGGTCAGGATGCCCGTTGCATTGTAGATGACCTGACAGTTGATGCTGTTGAATCTCTTATGGTTTCTGTAGGCATCCTCATTAATGGGCGAGGCTAGGATGGGCACAAGTGTGAAGTCAATTGCTCTGACCATGTTCAGCATGCCATATATGTCCAGGAACACTTCCTTGCCTGCCCTGAGGTCTGTAGCATATGTGGGGAATATTATGTGCCCCTTCTGATGCCTCACAGGGCATCAGTCATGTGATGCAGCGCCCTTGACATGGATGCCTGATTCACCCCTGACACATCACCTGTCACCAGCTGAAATATGCCTGTAACATACTACTGCAGGGTGCACAGCACCTTGGTCTCCACTGACATGGCCATGGAGCACTGTGTGGCTGGCCTGATTGCATCCTCCAGTAGCTCACAGATGTAGCATAGGGAGGCATTGTTGACCCAGTACTGCTGTAGGATGTCTGTAGGGTGCAGCATCCAAATGATGATGCATGGCCTAAATGCCCGGGGATGACACCATGCTCTGCATACCACTCTGCCTCTGCCTCCTCAAGGAGGAGCACATGTAGTAGTGCCCCTGGGCACATAGCACTGCTCCTGCATGTTCCGCTACTTGTCTTCACTTCATGGCATTGCACATTCTCACATGTGAGCCATGCATGATGTGTGGCATGTCGCATGTGCCCTTATGGGTGTTGCATACACACATGGTGTGGGCATGCCCACCACAGAATGCCATATGTACTGGGGTGATGATGGTGGCAGCAGCACTGCCCATGGTAGGGGTGGATCCCTGTGGCAGGCTCGCACTGTCTCGACAGCTGTACTGGGTGGAAGAGGCCACCTATGAGGACAGGATTCCATCCAGTGAGATCTGAGAGGTCACAGAGCATTGACAGATGGGTGCTTGCACCAGTGGCCGGGTGACCTGTGTATTTGGTGGGCCGGTTGGGCTCTGTGCTATGGGTGTGTCTGCTAATCACTGTCCCCATTATGTTGTGCAGGGGACCAGGCATCAAAAGGTGGTACTGATCCTGGAGCACTGGGATGTGGGTGAGCCAGGCCTGGCCTGTGTTGTGACCCCATGGCAGTGGATTGAACAGGACTTGCCATGGCGGCTGGATCTGTGGAGCAGCATGGAGGACTATGTATATCGGGATGACGAGAGGGATCTGTGGACCATTCGTGCCCCCTTGAAGGTAGGTGGTCCATGGCCATGTGTGTGTGTGTGTGTGTGTGTGTGTGTGTGAAGGTGGGTGGCTGTCTATGCTGGGGCAGGGTTATTGTATGATGCCGTAGCACTGATGTCAGTTTGCTCTGTCTGCTCTTCTCACTGCAGCATTATCGTGGACCTATCAGGTGGCTGGTGCTGGAGTAGAGGGAGTTCAAGGACTCCCCCCCCAGAGCTGACACCATTCACCAGTCCAGACCTGCCCTGGGAGGAGGACTCAGATTGAAGGTGAGCACCCATCCGTGCTGCTCCCCCCGCTCAGGACTGTTGACCTTGTGGTGTTGTTGCATGCATTTAATCTGTGTTATGTGTTGCTGTAAAGGATATATGCTTCATCCCCATTTCAGTGTCTGGTTCCTTACCCTGACATGGTGTGCACAAGTAGCTGTGCATGTGTGTGTGTATGTGTGTGTATGTATCTTTGTCACCGCATGTCCATTTCAGGGCCTTCTGCCGTGCCAGTGTATATTCTGCCTGCAGGTTGGCACATGCACCGTGCTGGTGGCGGCTGTTTAGGCCTTGTTGTCACATGTGTGATGGTGGCACATGGTGGGTGCTCATCAGGTTGGCCAGTACAATCACCGTGCATTGCGTTAGTGCATGCATGGCTGGCTGGGCTGCTTTGCTGGGCACTCACAACTGTGTGTGCACCATGTAGGCTGATTACAGCTGCTTTCAGAACACATAAAGGTATACACGGGAGCATGATGTGCCTTTTCAACATATCCTGAATGGTACATGCTCATACGCTGTCCTGCTCAGACTGCTTCAACAGGAATGCCCTTCCACAGCCGTGTATCCACCTTGGTACGCATGTTTACGTGGTTGCACTGTGCAAGTCATTATATGCAGTTGGTTCATACATTGCCTCTGTACTGGGCTTATAGGTGGTGTGCAGCACCTTGTAGCCTTCATGAATAGGGCCCATAGTGCATAGTAACAAAAACAAAACAAAACAAAAAGAACATCCTGACATTTCTGGCCTTTCGGTTAAAAATATTAACTCTTTCAATTTTAAACCTGCCAACTTTCTCTCACGCTTTGCTCTCCCTGTCTCCTCCAGTCAGTAACTGTAATTTTTCTTTTTCCTTAGCCATGTTTAAAAAGTGTTTCTTCTTCCACCTGCTGCTGTTTACTCCTCCACTTGCAGCTCCACTATTTGTCTGTATGAACTGCTGCTCCATTAAGTCAAATATGTATGCAGCAGGGATCACATGATGGCCCTGTAGTGGAGACAGCACTGCAGATTGTCTCCTTCCCTGAACGCTGACTTTTTATTAAAACTAGAGGTACTTCTCCAAAAATAAGTTAAAATCAGAGTCCACAGTCATTCTACAGCCTTACTTCTATTCTGGTGGGGGAATCTCTTGAAATTGGTCTCATTTAAACCGATACCTGAAGAGCGGAATCTGGGCCTATTGACGACATGGAGGCCAAAGTGAGACAGGCGCCCCCAACCTATACCCCGCCGCTAACACCAGAAAAAGGGCTGAAAAGACCGAAAGCCCAATCCAGTGCTTCAGCCAAGTCCTCTGCATCTACAACTACAGCTCAATCAAACGCTTCTCTTTCTGAAAAAAAATTTATGGAAGAGTTTTACCATTCAAATCTGCCTTACAAGAGCTGACCTCTGAATTAAAATCTCTTAGAGGAGACCTGGCTGAAACTAATTGAGCTATCTCTGACACCTCGGCAAGAGTTACTTCATTGGAAAACTAGAAACAATCTACAGACGCTGAGATTATAGCCCTAAAACACAGGCAGCATAAGACAGAGTCCAAATTTGAGGAATTAGAAAGTCGAAGTAGATGAAATAGCATACTTATATTTGGTCTCCCTGAAGATGCTGAAGGCTTGATGCCAATTACTTTCCTGCAAAAGTTGCTTACTAAAATAGCAGGACCATTGCCTAATAATACTACATACATCATTGAAAGAGCACACCACTCTCTACACCTGAAGCCTGGAGCTGGGAAGTTACCTCACCCTCTTATTGTGAAATTCCTGAATTATCAGGACAAAATCCATGTGCTGGATCAAGTAAGAGATGCACGCCAGGTTTTATGGGAGGGCCAGCAGCTCTGATTTACTCAAGACCTGCCTGCCTCTATTAGACAGTGGCATGCTGAATATCATCCTATGGTGACAAAGTTAATCACTGCAGGAATAAGATACAAGGTTCAGTACCCTTCACGTTTTGCGGTCCTTATTGCCGGATCCTGGCATAATTTCGAGTCAGCTCAGCAAGTGCTCCCAGCCCTTCAATCATTACTTCCAGACCTGTTTGCAGCTCGTTGAGGGCTCACCTTGGTTAAGAAGACCTTTCTAATTTTTTTTTTTGGAAAGTACAGCATGAATGTGCGCTAGATGGCTTACAGTGCTCGGATAATACCCTGAGGGGTCACAAGAGGGCGACAAAGCCCGATGGAAAACTGTTTTCTTTAGTAGGACATTCATAGTTGAAGGGATGTTGTCAGATCTCTTATACAGACAATTGCCAGTTTCTTAGTACAATAGTTTCCAATGTTATGTTTGGTTAATTACGTTTCAAGTAGAAGGGGTGCTGTTTAGGTGGTTTTGAGAGATGACTGGCTGACCAAGCAGGAAACTACACTGCTCTCTTTCAAGGAATCTTTTTTCTTTTTTTCTTCTTCCGGGTTTGGTAACTCTATAACACATACTTTTTCAATATGAAAGAGTTGGTTGTTCAGGGGGGAAATTTAGCAGTGAGAATAGACTAACAGGGTATTATGTGCCATAGAGATGGATGGAGGGGTAACCACAGCTGCACACAGCCATTATTTGCTGATAGCCTTGATAGCAATGCTCATGGTTATATGTTGGCATTATGTATTTATTACACTCAAGAGGTTTAGAATTGCAAGTGCTGTGGTAGGTAGGGTTAGGTACTTACTTAGAGAAAAATGTATGTATAACTACATATTAAGGGATACTATGTTTTTTTCTAGGGTTAATTTATATAGGGTCGGTTTATTATGGTTATAGAGAGATTGTGGGAAATGGGGAGGAGGGGTTGGGGATCAGGGGTATAGGGTTGTCTGCCACCAAGAAAATAAGGATTAAACTGTATCTGGATATTTGTTCATGGTTGCATATCTACAGTGGTTGCATCTTTCTATCACATTTCATTAGTGTCCATCATGGGGCTTAAATATTGTTCCTGGAACATAAAAGGGGCACAAACCCCAGCTAAACGGACCAACATTTTAATTCATCTCAAAATTCTGCAAATTGATGTTGCCTTTTTTACAGGAGACACACCTTAAGTCTACATGTACTCATTACCTCGTTAGAAATTGGGTGGGTCAGGTATATGGGTCCGGTAAGGACTCCAAGAGAAGAAGGGTAGCTATTTTAATTGCTCATAAAGTTCCCTTCTGGCTTTCAAAAATAATTGCAGATTCTGAAGGTAGATTTATTATTATAAGAGGCCTGTTGGTTCATACGGAGGTCATTCTGGGGGCAATTTATGGACCTAACTCAGATGACCCTGAATTCTTCTCTTCTCTAATGTCAACACTTGCTCCCTGGTCCAAGTTGCCAATATTACTTGATGGAGACTGGAATCTTGTGTTTCAAATGCATTGGATAGATCTGGCCGTGCCAGATTAAGGTCCTCCCCTGGCCAAAAAGCCGTACATGAGCTAATGTCTTCCTTGGGTCTTGTGGATCCTTGGAGGTTTACACATCCTGAAGACAGGGAATATTCATTTCATTCTCTTCTGCATAATACTTTCTCCCACATAGATTTTTTTCTTTTGTCAGTAGATCGCATTTCAGGGATCTCCATAGCCCATTATTCATCTAAGGCCATCTAGGATCATCGGATGGTCAATCTCCAATTAAATCTTTCATCAAATGTGCACAGAGACAGAATATGGAAGCTTAACAATCAGCTTCTAAATTCAGAGGAATATGTTCGCTTAATTCAAGATTTCATTAAGATCTACATGGAGCACAATGCCTCATTGATGTCCAAAAAAGGCTTCCTATGGGGATCCCTGAAATGTGCACTAAGGGGAGAACTAATTAGTTTGGCGACCACATGTAAGAAATAAAAAAACACCGATCTCTCCTTAAAATTAAATCAAATAGCAGAGTTAGAGAAATCCCTCTCCCCTTCCTCCTCAGTGGAGGATTGGACTAAATTGGAATCTCTCCAGGCTCAGTATAATAAATTACTAGCTGAAAAAGCAGAATTCATGTTTCTCCAATCAAACATTTCCTATTTTGACCAAGGCGAAAGGCCTGGAAAGTTATTAGCCTTGTGAATGCATACTCAATTAGCTGAAAGAATAATTCCGTCTGTTTATTCTTCCTCAGGGGAACTTCTTAGCTCCCCCCCAGATATTGCGAATGCCTGTCGTGAGTATTATCAACAATTATACTCTGCCCCAGCAAATCTTCAGCTTTTACAACAATTGGAACTGTTTCTCCAAGACATAAAGCTCCTAGTACTGGCTGAACACCAGACTGACAAACTAAAAAGCCCCATTACTTTATCAGAGATTTTCGAAGCTATTGACTCTCTCTGTGTGGATAAGTCCCCCGGACCTGATGGTTTCACAACTAATTTTTACAAGGTGCTAGAGGAAACCATAGCCCCCATACTACTGGAAACATTTCATTACCTATTTGAGAATGGTCTATCAGATATTTCCCTGTCTCTTGCCACCATTGTGATATTCCTGAAGCCTAATAAGGACCCTCTGCGAATTAGCAACTATAGGCCCATCTCCCTCATTAGTGTAGATCTTAAAATCCTTGCAAAGTTCTTTTCTCCAGACTTAGTCAGGTATGGGAGCATCTTATTAGTACAGAACAAGTTGGATTTATCAAAAACAGACTTTCTTCAGATCATCTCAGGAAAATAGCCTATCTTTTTTCTGCATCCAGGGACTCAGACATACCTGCTGCTCTTGTGTCCCTGGATGCATAAAAAGCTTTTGATAGGGTGTCGTGGGAATATCATTTTTATTACTTTCTAAATATCACATACCCCAGGAATTTATACAATGGGTCAAAATATTATACACAGCACCGTCTGCCCAAATTCAATGCAATGGCATTTTATCTACTTCTTTTACCCTGTCATAAGGTATGCGTCAGGATTGTCCTCTTTCCCCCTACCTTTTTAATCTTTATCTAGAACCCCTTATTAGGAAAATTAATCTCTCCCTACTCGTAAAAGGCATACAAATAGGGCACCGGGAATATAATATATCTGCGTATGCAGATGATTTACTGCTACATATTGCTAATCCTGCTCAATCCCTTCCAATGATATTCCAAATTATAGCACAATTTGAGTCCTTCTCAAATTATAAGCTAAACCTGAAGAAAACAGAAATTCTTCCCCTTAATAAATATACTGTGAAAGTCGATGTTGCACATATGGGTATACAATGGAATCCCAAGAGACTGAAGTATCTCGGGATTTATCTTCACCCTTCTTCAAGAGTCATGAGACAACTCAATCTAGAAGACCTCATCAACACCTTAATAGAAGATTTTAAGCATCGGTCAAAACTACTTCTAACTTTATGAGGGCATATGAGCATCATCAAAATGAACGTACTTACAATACTGGACCTTGTGCTCACAAACAGGGACAGTGTGATGGGGGTAAGAGTGGGGGAGCACCTGGGGAACAGTGCCCACCAGTCACTGTGGTTTGAAATCACAGAAAGAGCAGCACCAAACCACACAAAAACACGTATCCTGGATTTTAGGGGGCAAACTTTGGGAAAATGGGAGATACTTGAAAGAGGCATAAGGGAATGGGGAGGAATCAGGGGTTGAGGAACAGTGGGAAGTATTTAAAATGGGGATTACAAGAGCAACAGAACTATGTATTAAGCAGGTTAGCAAGAGGAAAGGAAGAGGAGACCATTATGGTTTTCCAAAGAGGTAGCAAAAGAAAGTGAAAGCCAAAAGATTGCATTCAGGCAATACAAAAAGACACAGGCAGAAGGGATAGGAGAAGTACCAGGAGAAGCAAAGGGAGGCAGGGAGGTCAGTAAGGGAAGCCAAAGCTCAGACAGAAGAACACATTGCAAAATCAGTGGGTAGAGGGACAAAACCTTTTACAGGTACATAAGTGAAAAAGAAAGAGCAAAGGAGGGATAGTGAGACTGAAGGGGAGGATGGGGCTGTGTGCAGGATGACAACAGTAAAGCTGACATATTGAACAGGTATTTCTGCTCAGTCTTTACTGAGGAAGAGGAGGGTAATGGGTCTGAATGGAGTACAAGGGTGAGAATGTTGCAGAAATGGACACAAGTCCTTTACCGAGAAAGGGTCCTGAAGGAACTGGAAGTAATAAGAGTTGATAAAGCAATGGGGCCAGATGGGATGCACCCCAGGGTCCTTAAAGAACTAAGAGAAGTGGTGGCTGAACCTCTTGCTATCCTGTTTAGCTGATCACTAGAAACAGGGAGGTACCCAAAGACTGGAGGATAGCAGATGTAGTCCCCTTATACAAAAGTGGAACAAAGAGGCGGGGAACTACAGACCAGTCAGCCTCACCTCGGTAGTGGAGAAGATCATGGAAGCACTACTGAAGGAGAGATTGGTGGAACATCTGGTTGTCAATGGACTACAGGACCCTAGGCAGCATGGTTTCACCAGAGGAAGGTCATGTCAGACCAACCTCATTGAATTTTTTGACTGGGTGACTAGGGAGGTGGATCAGGGGAGGGCAGTGGACATGGCCTATCTGGACTTCAGCAAGGCCTTTGACACTGTGCCACATAGAAGACTATTGCACAAACTGGAGAATATGGGTGTGGGCAGGACAGTAGTGCAGTGGGTAGGTAACTGGCTGGGCAGCAGGACACAGAGGGTGGTGGTAAATGGCTGTCACTCCACAGAGGGAAGAGTGACCAGTGGGGTACCACAGGGATCAGTTCTGGGACCGGTACTATTCAATATCTTCATCAGTGACATTGCACAGGACCTAGAAGGCAGAATTTCACTGTTCGCTGATGACACAAAGCTCTGTAACAGAGTAGACACACCAGAGGGTGTAGACAGAATGAGAAGGGACCTGCAGAAACTTGAAGAATGGTCAGGGGTTTGGCAGTTGAAATTCAATGCAAGGAAGTGCAAGATAATGCATATGGGGCACAAAAACCCTGGCACAATATATCAGTTGGGGGTGAGGATATAGCATGCACCAAGCAGGAAAGGGATCTTGAGTTATCATCTCTGATGACCTCAAGGCAGGGAAACAGTGTGACAAGGCAGCAGGTAAAGCAAATAGGATGCTGGGATGCATAGGCAGGGGCATCACCAGCAGGGAAAGGGAGGTCACAATTCCACTATACAAGACACTAGTGAGGCTGCACCTGGAGGCACTGGTAGTTCTGGAGACCTTACCTACGTAAGGACATAGACAGGGTAGAGAAGGTTCAGAGGAGGGCAACAAAGATGGTGCATGGATTGCATCACAAGTCCTATGAGGACAGGTTGAAGGCACTGAACATGTACTCCCTGGAGGAGAGGAGGGAGAGAGGGGATATGATAGAGACATACAAGTATCTTACAGGGAGGAACAGGGTGCAGGAATGCACTATTTTTAAGCGAAAAAGATGTTCCGGGACTAGAGGGCATGGGATGAAGTTGGAGGGAGGACGATTCAGAGGAAACGTGAGGAAGAATTTCTTCACAGAACGGGTGGTGGACAAGTGGAACACCCTGCCAGAGGAAGTGGTGGGGGCTGAAACAATCACGGGATTTAAGAATGCATGGGATAGACATAAAGGAATTCTGGCGGTCAGGGGTAAGGGGCAACAGACTTCCTGGAAAACATAAACTGAACTTACAAACTTAAATGGGCAGACTGGGTGGGCCATAGGCCCTTATCTGCCGACACTGTCTATGTATCTATGTATCTATGTAACGTGCTGCCACGCTTGCTATACCCACTACAAATGCTCAACCAAGCTCTTCTGCACTCACGGTTTTCTAGAGTACATGGCATTCTCAGTAAATTTATATGGCAGAGCAAAAAAGTCAGAAGAGGTTATTTAAAACTAACTAGATGAAAATTAGATGGTGGCCTCCAAGCCCCAAACTTTTATATATATTATTTAGCAATCCACCTGACTAGAATTCTTTATTGGTTACAGCCTAAACAATGTGCTGGTTATTTGCCTCCTTACATTAGGATTGAGCAGGATCTCTGTGATGAATTTGGCCTAGACCCGAAGGTTTTACCTTTTATCTCACTAAAAAAGCTTCCAAAACCCCTACACATCACCCCTTTAAATTCTTTCATTCAGGATCAACAGCAGTTAAGTGTTCTTCTCAAGAAAGACAGGTTCAGGGACATAGCACAACCTCTGTTTTGGAATCCTAATTTGTTAATTGCTGGCAAGCCAATAAAATCTCAGCTCTTCTGGCCACAAATAGGCATAGAGAGGGTGGAGCAATTAGTGAGGGATCAAAAAAATGAGTTCTTTTAAGGAAGGTTGTTCTCTTTTTAAATGGGAAAAAAATTCAATTTTCAAATATGTTCAGCTATCTCATATGCTGATGCAGCATTTTGGGACAGGAACTTGGCTTAGTCCTTCTTTCAGTGTACTACTCCCATACCAGGAGGCTATACCGTCTTCCCATTTAATATCTTATTCTTATAATTTTATTCTTATGACAGTGACCCTTTCAGATAACCAAAGATTCTATCAATGGGATAGGGTCACTCAGGTACTCTCTAATTCTAGAGATTACATAGATACACAGATACATAGACAGTGTTGGCAGATAAGGGCATATGGCCCACCCAGTCTGCCCATTTGAGCTTGTAAGTTCAGTTTATGTTTTCCTAGAAGTCTGTTGCCGCTAACCCCTGACCTCCAGAATTCCTTTATGCCTATCTCATGCATTCTTAAATCCCGTGATTGTTTCAGCCCCCACCACTTCCTCTGGCAGGGTGTTCCACTTGTCCACCACCCATTCTGTGAAGAAATTCTTCCTCACGTTTCCTCTGAATCATCCTCCCTCCAACTTCATCCCATGCACTCTAGTTCTGGAACATCTTTTTCGCTTAAAAATAGTGTATTCCTGCACCCTGTTCCTCCCTGTAAGATACTTGTACGTTTCTATCATATCCCCTCTCTCCCTCCTCTCCTCCAGGGAGTACATGTTCAGTTCCTTCAACCTGTCTTCATAGGACTTGTGATGCAATCCATGCACCATCTTTGTTGCCCTCCTCTGAACCGTCTCTACCCTGTCTATGTCCTTACGTAGGTAAGGTCTCCAGAACTGCATACACTGTACTCCAGGTGGGGCCTCGCTCAGTGTCTTGTATAGTGGAATTATGACCTCCTTTTTCCTGCTGGTGATGCCCCTGCCTATGCATCCCAGCATCCTATTTGCTTTACCTTCTGCCTTGTCACACTGTTTCCCTACGTTGGGGTCATCAGAGGTGATAACCCCAAGATCCCTTTCCTGCTTGGTGCATGCTATATCCTCACCCCAACTGATATATTGTGCCAGGGTTTTGTGCCCCATATGCATTATCTTGCACTTCTTTGCTTTGAATTTCAACTGCAAACCCCTGACCATTCTTCAAGTTTCTGCAGGTCCTTTCTCATTCTGTCTACACCCTCTGGTGTGTCTACTCTGTTACAGAGCTTTGTGTCATCAGCGAACAGTGAAATTCTGCCTTCAAGGTCATATGTAATGTCACTGATGAAGATATTGAATAGGACCGGTCCCAGCACTGATCCCTGTGGTACCCCACTGGTCACTCTTCCCTCTGTGGAGTGACAGCCATTTACCACCACCCTCTGTGTCCTGCCACCCAGCCAGTTACCTACCCACCACACTACTGTCCTGCCCACACCCATATTCCCCAGTTTGTGTAATAGTCTTCTATGTGGCAGGTGTCAAAGGCCTTGCTGAAGTCCAGATAGGCCATGTCCACTGCCTCCCTGATCCACCTCCCTAGTCACCCAGTCAAAAATTCAATGAGGTTGGTCTGACATGACCTCCCCCTGGTGAAACCATGCTGCCTAGGGTCCTGTAGTCCATTGACAACCAGATGCTCCACCAGTCTCTCCTTCAGTAGTGCTGCCATGATCTTCTCCACTACCAAGGTCAGGCTGACTGGTCTGTAGTTCCCCACTTCCTCTTTGTTCCCACATTTGTATAAAGGGACAACATCTGCTGTCCTCCAGTCTTTGGGTACCTCCCCTGTTTCCAGTTATCGGCTAAACAGGATAGCCAGAGGTTCAGCCACCACCTCTCTTAGTTCTTTAAGGACCCTGGGGTGCACCCCATCTGGCCCTATTGCTTTATCAACTCTTATTACTCCAGTTCCTTTAGAACCTTTCTCATGTAAAGGGACTTGTGTCCATTTCTGCACCATTCTCACCCCATGTACTCGCCTCAGACCCATTACCCTCCTCTTCCTCAGTAAGGACTGAGCAGAAATACCTGTTCAATATGTCAGCTTTACTATTATCATCCTCCACGGCCCCCATCCTCCCCCTTCAGTCTCACTATCCCTCCCTTTGCGTTTCTTTTTTTACTTATGTACCTGTAAAAGGTTTTGTCCCCTCTACCCACAGATTTTGCAATGTGTTCTGTCTGAGCTTTGGCTTCCCTTACTGACCTCCCTGCCTCCCTTTGCTTCTCCTGGTACTTCTCCCTATCCCCTTCTGCCTGTGTCATTTTGTATTGCCTGGATGCAATCTTTTTGGCTTTCACTTTCTTTGCTACCTCTTTGGAAAACCATAATGGTCTCCTCTTCCTTTTCCTCTTGTTAACCTGCTTAATGCGTAATTCTGTTGTTCTTGCAATCCACATTTTAAATACTGCCCACTGTTCCTCAACCCCTCATTCCTGCCCCATTCCCCTTAATCCCTCTTTCAAGTATCTCCCCATTTTCCCAAAGTTTGCCCCCCTAAAATCCAGGATATGTGTTTTTGTGTGGTTTGGTTCTGCTCTTTCTGTGATTTCAAACCACAATGACTGGTGGTCACTGTTCCCCAGGTGCTCCCCCACTGTTACCCCCATCACACTTTCCCTGTTTGTGAGCACAAGGTCCAGTATTGCCTTCTGCCGAGTTGGTTCCATGACCAGTTGCTTGAGGAAGGCACCCTGAAGGGAATCCAGGATGAATCTGCTCCTAGTTGATGCTGCCGCTGGGATGCTCCAGTCTACGTCTGAAATATTGAAGTCTCCAAGCAGTACTACCTCACCCTTGTCTGCCATCCTTTGGATGGCTAGCATCAGTTCCCTATCTGTTTCTTCCTCCTGGGCTGGTGGTCTATAGACCACACCTGTGCGGATGGCTGGCCCCATTTTCCTTTCCAGCTTAACCCACAGTATCTCTCCCCCATTTTGTTCTTTCTTGATCTCTGTGGCTCTTATGTCATTTTTCACATACAGTGCCACTCCTCCTCCCTTCTTACCTGCCCTGTCTCTTCTGAATATGTTGTAGCCAGGTATGGTCATCTCCCAGTCATGGTTATCATTACACCAGGTTTCAGTGATGGCCACAATGTCCAGGTCTGACTGCACCATGACAGCCTCCAGATCTTCCATCTTGTTGCTAAGGCTCTTGGCATTTGCACTCATGGCTTTCCATGATTTGACCTCCCTAGACTGTTTCACTGTTCTACTCCAGCCCCTTCCTTGGTTGTCCTTAATCCCTGGTTCTCCTTGCTGTCTGCCCTTCTGCTGAATTTTGTCCCTTTTCTGCCTATCCACCTCTTGGGCACTAATCTCCATCTTTTGCACGCTGCTTTGCAGAGATAGCCACTCCTCTGGTTCACTGGTTCCACTACTAGCTGTGGGAGGTGAGCAAGTAGGTACCCTCCTTGCTGACCTGCCACCCCATCTACTAGTTTAAATGCTTGACAATGTAGCATTTAAACTTATCATTGAGTGCTTGAATTCCCCTCCAGGATGGATGCAGGCCATCAGGCTTGAACAAACCTCCATCCCTCCAGGTGGGTCCCCAGTCACCAATGAATCCAAACCCTTCCTCACAGCACCAGCTCTTCAACCATGAGTTAATGTTCCTGGTACATGCACCCCTATGCTCTCCCTTGCCTCTCGTAGGTAGTACTTCTGAGAAGTGACAGAAGTAGCTACTTGCTTGAGACCCCTCCCAAATTTTCTAAACTCTTCCTGAACTTCCTTTGGCTCCCCATTTGCCAGATTGGTCATTAATTTGGGCACATCTATATAAATCCATTAAATGGGACAAATATAGGTACATGCAGTTTTGTATAATACACAGTCTATATTATACTCCCTCCAAATTAGATCAATTAGGTTTCCTATCCACTAGCCAATGCTCTAAATGTCATCAAGCTGCTGCAGATCTAACTCATGATTATGGTCCCATGAAAAGATTGCTCCCTTCTGGCATAGTATTGAAAATAGGATAAATCCACTATTAGCTTTGTCAGGTAGTTTTAATATAGAAACCTGTCTTATAGGGGACTACACATTAATACCAGGGGACAATCAGAGAGCTCACATGGCACTAATTTCAGCATGTGCAAAAAAAGTCATACTAAGACACTGGTTGGACTTAACTGCTCCAAACTATCTGGAATGGTTTAATGAAATGCTGTTTGCTTTGCAGGCTGAATTCACAATAGCAAAGTTGTCAAATGGTATGAATAAATACAGTAAAGGATGGGAACCTCTTTATACTCTTCTCACAACCAATTAATCTTGTTTTTTTCATTTAATTTTATCTTCTGTCCTTTACTTCTTATGAGGTGTTTTCTGGGTTATTAAGCCTATATGAAAACCAAATTTATTTGCTATCGCTGTTCTACTCTGTAACTTCTCTATTTGTGTTTCTGTTTGGTAGTGATAGTATGTAAGCAACCATAGCTTGGTGTAAATGTGATTGGTGGCAGACATGGGTGGGTGAGGGCTGGGTGGGTGATGGGTGGGGGGAGGGGGGATTAAGTAAGCAACAAACAGTTGCAGTTTTTTCTCCTTGTTGTAAATGTCTTTTACATTTTTCACTTTGATGTCTTGGTTGTTACTGCCTGCTTACTAAAAATCAATAAAGTATATTAAATGAAAAAAAATATGTATGCATCAGTTCTTTCCCTTTCAAAGCAAAACTGATGCAGTTGCTAAAGGTTTCTGAATGCTGTTGTACTACAGAATGGTACAGTCACATTCTATGGTCTTTGAACTGTGAAACAAAAGCATTTTGAAAGGGATGGAATTCCATGCAGAACAACACTCTACTACTGTATACACTATAGAAGATAGTGTATGAGCAATCACACACAACAAGGCTATTTTTTCAGTCATGAGGTTTCTGTGGTAACAGAAGACCTTGACAGTGAAACTCGAGAGGTCACTTTACCATAGAAACCAGAAGATTTTAAAATAGCCTTGTGTATGATTGCTCATACACTATCTTTTATAGTATATGACAACCATAAAATGAAGATGGTGTCCGTACTTTTGCTTTTTTTCTTTGCACAGCTGTCTTCCAGGCCAGTCTAACCACCATGGTCATTTCAAGAGGAGTGGAGGATTATGAAATGTGGCTGTCCAAAGGTGTTCCATGATGTTGTGCTGTAGTAGTTACATAGCTTCTGCAGAACAACAATGCTGCTCTAGGCATGGATCGCCATGCAGAACAACATGCTACCATATGCTATATAGAGAATAATAAATGGCAGTCCATTGGTAACATGCTGGTTAGATCTTCAAGAGGTTCCTATTGTGACTATTGTAAGCTAGAGAGTGTAGCTTGAGAGGTTCGGTTGGTTGCCATGGGAACCTTAAGAAGATCTAGCCAGCGTGGTACCAATGGACAGCCATTCATTGTTTTTGTATAGTGTATGATAGAACATTGGCTGCATCTTTTGCTACTCATCCTTGAGACACTCACACACACAAAAAAATATCAGTAAAGGAAACTTTTCTTACTTTTGCTGTGCACATGGTACAGACATACGGTAGAGGAAATGTGCTAATCGCAGCCCTCAAAAAAAAATAAACACATACTCTTATAATAAATAATGAATAGTTTACGGTCCCAAAAAGTAAAATAGCATCCATTTTAAAGAAAACTGAACTCCTTTCACAGGAAATGAAACATTTTCATGAGACTCTGACATCCCCATACTTTGACCTTTCAGCGTGTCCTATTGAGAATCAATACACACAAAAAAAAAACACGGTGTCACAGATTACATTCAAGCACATTACTCATTATGTTTGCAGGATAGAAGGAAAATAGTTTTGGCACTTATCTTATCCTGTCTGATCATTTCTGGGAATCTGCATTTCACGGTTAGTAGGAGGATGATTAAAAATCTGTATAGTGAATCCCTGTTGGAATACACAGTTGGCTCCGAAAAGGTTGAAGTTAGTTAAGTCTCCAAATGGTGTAGGTTGCTGTGCTTGTAGAAGACTTTCTGCACACTGTGGCAGGGGGTCAGAGGCAGATGATGTGGATGCCAGCTAGGATTTTTTTTACTGCCATAAAGGATTACGCTATATCATTTTTGATTTGTGTTTGACAACACGTTGTAGTTATTTATGGACTGCAGAGATTTGTGACCGGAGTCTTGTAGCACCTCATTGGTAGGATGTCACCATATACTAGCATTTGAATCACTGTTTTATGAGTTGAGTGGTTTGTGATCCTTTTGTTGGGTGGTAGTCCAGCCTGCAGTTTCATTTATTTGACCATAAGCATATTTTGTTCTCTCCCACAGGCATGGCATAGAACCATTTTGAGTAACCAGGTTTTTGGTTTAGGTTTAGGGCAAGATAAAATGGAGATTCTGCTTCCATCATGTTTAGAGGTCTCTGCTCTCTGTATTGCAGATAAGCTGCCACAGGGCTCCTCAGTTGATTTTCAGTATTCACATACATGCGGGGTCTCACTGGTATTTGGGGTTTTCACCTGATCACATCTTTGTCTGATGCTTAAAGCACTAGTAATACTACTGTCCATCTGTGTTAGTAGCCAGGTATAAATCTACCCCCCCCCAGTGAATATTGCTTGGCAGTCCTTAATGCATAGTATAATCCATTGTTGAAAAAGACTATTAAGGAGGGATGTGGGGTTTGCAGGCCAAGTATACCACTGTCATGTCACTGTCAGTGTCAGTGGCTCAGTAGGTAGCACACTCACCTCTGAGGCCAGGAGATCAGAGGGCTGTGGGTTCAGTTCCCACGTCTGGCACCCGGGTTAATATCCCAGTACTGACACTGTAGTGCAGCATGAGAGGGGTGTTGCACTTCTGAGGTGTCATCTTTCAGATGAGACATTAAACCAAGGTCTCACTCATCTGCCTGGATTGGTGGTAGTTCAGGAGGATGTTAAAGATCCCATGGCACTTATCAAAAATAGCAGGGGAATTTTTTATTGAATAGAAAAGTAATGTACAAACAAAACAATGTTTCATCACTTAAAACATAAAAATAAAGAAAATCAAATTTTCCCAGCATACGGAGTTGTAACAAAATTGATTTCCCACATATAATCATATTTACAGTGCATTATAGTAAAATAGTTAAAACAGAGCATAATGATGTTCATAAAGCTATAGTCTAAACACAAAAATGAAACTCATTAATCCTAAAATCTCTGAAAAAATGTTTACTAAGTTAGGATCCACCCACAATTCTTCCAGTACCTTCTATGTACAGTACTTGAGATTTTAGTTTCTTCACTATAATAAATGGCTTCTAATTGTGACTGAATTTGAAACAAAACTTGTTCTGCAGTATAACATTTTTGCTGTAGCAAGAATGCACAGAGTGCCTGCCATAAATAGAACCTACAAAAGGCGAATATAAGTCTTAGAGTGCTAAGGTGACATGAGGATATATTAGAATTGAAAAACACCATAAACTAAGACTTCATAAGGTAGGGGGATAAGATATTTTTCCTTCCATTTATGCAATAGTAAAGTCCATAGGGATGCACTGTATGGACATTCTAAAAAAAATTATACATTGTCTCAAGAACCCCAGAACAAGTGCTTTGAGGACACATTCTCTCCTCTATGGATTTGTGTTTGTAATTACCCCAGACACCAAGGAGCCCATGGCATGATAACCATGTAACATCCCAGCATCTCAAGGGAATTCTATGGTCAGTAAGCTGCTGAAAACCCAAGTTGAAATTTAAACTATTTCCTTGTAAATCCTGAATTAAGGGGTTTACAGAATAATTATTGTTTAATACATAATGATTCATTTGCTTTCTGGTTGATGTAAGTAGCTTGCTTGGGGAAATATGCCATTGCTGTATTTTGAAAAATGAAGGTATCAAATAAAGTAAGGGAACAAATTTCCTAAAATTTCTGGGAAGTTCAAATGGTGATTGATTCCATACCAAAAGCAAAGGAGTAGTTAAATGCTTGGCTATAGAATATCAGAATGAGGGAGAGGCATGTAAAATGTGCAATATGCCATGTGAAAAAAATTAAGTACAAAAAAATACTATGGGATTTATCATCCGCACTCCCCCCAAATAATAGTCTTGATAGGTATATTGCCTTTTGGCAGGATTTAAACTGCTGCCCAAGAATCTTTGGAAAAAAACACATTATAAACTTTAGCTTCTAGGGCCAAAGGCAGTGGGTAGATAGAAGCAACATATACAAATTGAGGTAGGATAAGAGTTTTTATTAGGTATACTCTTTTCCTTTTGGAGATGGATCAGAGTTTCCAAGAAAATACTGTTCTGTTAGCTTTCTCAATAGCAAATGTCCAATTGTGAGATGAGTCATCAGTGCTAAATAAAAAGAGCCCTAATATTTTAGTAGGTCCAGTAGCCACAGGTATCCCAGCAAACAGAACAGATTGTACTGGTGCCTTTTCTGGTGGTAAATATAGAAGTGAGCTTTAATTATAATTTAGTTTTGACCCAGACAGGTTTTCAAAATCAGTAATGATTGCTGTCAGGTCAGAGTCTCTGAGAGAAGAAGGGGTAGTGCAGATACATAAATCATCTGCATAAGCTGTGATAGCTGAAAGTGACGCCCCTGTAGGTAAAAGTATACGAGGAATTATGGGATGTTGTAAAATCTTCCACAACAAGGGGTCTATTTGAAATGCATAAAGCATGGGACTTAGGGGGCAGCCTTGGTGTACCCCTCTTTGCCCTAAAAAGGGAGGCCCAGGGGAGCCATTTATATGAGGGGTAATCCAGGCAGAATGGTATAACAGTTTAACCAAAAGAATAAATGTTTGTGGAATGTGGTAATGTCTCAAGACCTGAAATAAATAATTATGTTTGACCCAATCAAATGCTTTCTCCTGATCTAAAGAAATTAGCATCGAAGGATTAGCTATCGAGGAAGAATATGCAGTATCCCTTAATCAGGATAGGTTTTGTTTTATTGATCTAAGTGGAACAGTACATGTTTGTGACTCAGTGAGGAGAAGGGGAGCTACTGAAAGTAGCCTACTCAATTAAATAGATGCCAAGATTTTATAATCAACATTGAGCAAGCTAAGTGGTCTCCAGTTTCTTATATCTGATCTATCTCCTTTCTTAAATAATAAAATCATGATAACATCAAAAAATTGTTCTGGAAATGACCATGAAAATAATAAATTATTAAATACTATTGTCAAAA
Source organism: Neoceratodus forsteri (assembly GCA_016271365.2). NCBI lineage: Eukaryota > Metazoa > Chordata > Ceratodontiformes > Ceratodontidae > Neoceratodus > Neoceratodus forsteri. Next base: position 1,065,710,240 of record CM057449.1, on the reverse strand, counting down.
TAGGGGAAAACATTTCACTATAGTGCTGGTAAAACTCAGTTGTGAGGCCATCCTGCCCCAGAGAAGTAATTTTCTTTTGACAGGAAATAGCCTGTCTAGTTTCTGATACAGAGACTGTAGCAGTAAGAGAAGACTTGCTCCTGGGGGATATTTGGTATGATGATATCAGTAAGAAAATCAGAAGGCCCCTTAATGGGTAATGCTTACCTAATCATATGCTCTAAATATTTCTGAGCCACTTTTTTGTATGAGGTAATGCAGTACAATGAATATCTGTGTCTGGGTCCAATAAGCTTTTTATATGGGTGGCTGCTACTCTGTCTGAGCATCCCTTAAATAAATCGAAAGAGGGTTTAGAGTTCTGAGTGCCACTATGTGCTTCCATTGTTAAAGACATGGCCCTGTTGTATTGATAGAACTCCATTTGGCTTTTGACATTTTTAATGGCCTGAGCATTATTTACTTGATTTTCATACGGAGATGAGATAAGGTCTTGCAATGTTTGCCTTAATTTGGAATATGTAAGGTATACCAATAAAGTTTTAGACCTAGCCTTACTCTGAAAAAAAATGTTTTGTTTGAATTTTGTATCCTCCCACCAGCTTAAGGGAGAGGGATAGGCATCAAGAACAGTGCACCGGGCCCTTAGGAGTTCTAGACATTCTGCAGCTATGGCAGGGTCAGTTAATAAAGTGTTATTTAATTTCCATCTGGTGGTGGGGGTGTAAGGCAGAGGTCCCCCTGCAGGAAAGCAAGTTAAGGAGACCACCATATGAGCAGAGGTCTCACAAGGGATAACTGCCCCATGAGACAGCGTAACATTGTCAGATAAAAAAAGGAAATCAATTATTGTGGCATGTGTGCCCCTATAATAAGTTTTTTGTCCCTTTGGGTGTATTGCACAAAATCCATCTTTCATTTTAGCAGTAGCTAAAATGTTATTGAGTGCAGCAGAGTCCCCAAATATTGTTTTTGTTGTACACCCTTTATCAGTCATTGATAACCCACAGTTAAAGTTTCTTCCCAAAATCACCTGCCTGGAAGCATGTAAATAAGGTTGAATTAAATAAAAAAGCTCTAATCTGGCAGCAATGCTTTGAGGGGCATACAAATTCATAATTCTTAATTTTAATTGCCTGAAAAGACAGTCAAGTAACAAAGCTCGCCCAGGGAGAATGTCAGACCTTTGTTATGTGGAAATGATATCCAGAGAAAAGAATGCCTAACTCAACACACAAGTCCTCATCATGAGCCCAGAATGAAGAGCCACTTGACCATTTCAATTTTGCTTGATTGATTTCATGCCTTGTTTTCATTCTGGTATCCTGTAGTAAATAGATATCATGAGGTAAGTTGTTTCTGAAAGGACTTCATACTGCACACATTTAAAGTAAGGCACCTTCTTTTAGTAGCCATGTGCATAAGGGTTTAGGCAGAAAAGAGAAAAGGAATAAATCACCTTTTTGGAGGGGTCTCTTCTCAGGATTGGAAGTTTTGCTCTGTCCTTCTAAGGGAACCTCCATTTTAGAACAAGACGCCCTGGAGAAATCAGAGTCCTCCTCTTCTTCTTCTTCTTCTTCTTCTTCTTCTTCTTCTTCTTCTTTCTTCTTCTTCTTCTTCTTCAGTATCCCCCCATTGTTTGTGTTTTTTTGCTAAAGCCTGAAATTTATTCCTGGTTAGAACTGTCTTTCTAGGAGAATGAGCTTCAGACTTTCTCTTCCCTTTCCCTCTCCTAGAGCTCTTCACAGGTGTAAATCCCTGAGCTGGGGGGGTGTTGCATATGACCATGGTCTGAAGCTGTGCCTAAGACATCTTCTGCTCTGGGGGTTACTTCATTACAAGCAAGGAGGTTATCCTGTGCTGTGTCCATAGATGCTAAAGGAGAGGAATGGAGGGGGGTTAGTACTGCAGGTTCAGATGCTGAGATGCCAGGAATCTCTGGTTCTTGTGGGACTGGAAGGGTTATTGTTAAAGAGGCTATCTCTTCCCTCTGCTTAAGGGCCTGTGACTGAGAGTCTGTGATAAGAGTAACCTGATGTTGTGGGGGCCAATCTAATCTACTGTGACCTGCCCATGGGCATTGCTGATAAGTATGGCCCTGCTCATCACAAAGATTACAAAGTAGGGGGTTAGGGCAACCAAGACTAACGTGCCCATAAGCCAAACATAAAGTACAGTGAGGTTTATCACAAGCATAACTAAGGTGAGTCCTAGACCCACACTTATGGCAAGTTCAGGGCTGCCCTGGGTAGAAACAGATGCCCTTATCCCTCCCGATATAAAAACTGCTAGGGAGATGTACAATGCCTTTTTCATTCTGATGCAGTTGGACTTTAATTTTCCACCCTCCAGTCCATACAAAGTCATCATCCAAAATTGATCAGGGGGTATCTAAAATGTCTCAACTCTGACGTAACCAGTACTGTACATCAGCAATGCTAACCCCTTCACTAATGAACAATAATGTAATAAATTTTACCGCAGACTTAGTGAGAGGAATGAGAAGAAAGGAGGCCCACAAAGGAGAATTTTTCACTAGCTCATACTTCACCCAAAATGCCTCCAATGTTGTCAGTGTTAAAACTAACATAATAAGTGAGTTCCCCGTGAGCAAGAATGAATGCAAAAAGCTCAGATGGACTAATGCCTAACTTATCTTTCAACATATTTTGGAGAACTGTTTTCCTGGTTGGAGCAGTGGGCACACCTCCTAAATATTTCAGCCTTGCAGTGTTGTGTCATTGAGCAGGCTGTTCCACAGCTGTAAATAAGTCACTCAATTTGAAAAACTTTCCATGTTCCCCATATCTGTTTGCAGGAATGAGCCTCTCAATGAAGTAGCAGGAGGTAATTCATCCTCAGAGGAAGAAGTGTCCAATTGTGCACTGTTGGGACCCATGGAGAGAAAGAGAGAGAGAGAGAGAGAGAGAGAGAATCCTGTTGTGGGTAAAAGTTGCCTTTGTTTGCTGTGTGCAAGTCAGAACCACTCTCGGGAGCTGCAGAGGGTTGCTGCAAGGAAGCCGCGGTAGGGTGAGAGATTTGCACAAATGTTCATGCCACAGAGAGTATCTCCCCAGCACTGATAGGTCCTGGTGAAGACCAGGGATCTTTCTCAGTAGGTTTCTGCCAGCCAGCTGCTTTTAGTGCTGCTGCAGGGGACCAAGTATTGGAAAATTCATACTGGTCTCCGTTTGTCTGCCTAAGGTACAATGAGGCAGGTTGCCGAGAGCTCACAGAAGAAACATCTGCATTGATAATGTGAGGAGAGGGTACAGCATCAGCAATGTGTCCCTCAGCAGCAGGATAGATGGAATCTGGTATATCAATATTTAAAGCATTATTCTCTTGCATCAATTGTTTCATAAAATCCTTGTGCATATTAAAGACTTGTTGCAAACTCTCTTGTGATAGTTCAGGTGAAGATACAGGTATAGAATTAAATACAGTACCTTGTAAATCTTTTCTATCCTGAGTAAGAGGAGCCATAGGATGGTTAGAGTTGTCTTCTGTAACAAAAGTAGTATTTCCAACTTTAGATTCCATTCTGTCAGGTCCCACTGAGATCGGCTGGCTAGTATCAGCCCTGCTGGGTCTTTCATCCACCTCCACATCAGCACTTCCTCCTCCTCCTGTATTCTGTTCCAAAATGTGTCCCTCCATCCTGTCCTCAGGAAGTGGCAGCACTCCTGCAGGCAGAGTAGGAGAATTTTATTTGGGGGGGGGATTCAAAAACTGAATAAAACAATACATGGCAATTCAATACATCACATTCATTCCTATGTCCTCCACAACACAAAGACAAGGTTAACAAACCCACTAAACATACCATCCATTACTGCTCCATATTCAGTTTGTGCAAATAATGTTTCATATAGTAAGCCTTTTTGTTTGTTTGTTTCTTTCTTTTTTTCTCTCAGTCCTTCCATAGAATATTCTCACAACCTTTCCATAATTGCAACATTTGACCTCTGGAACATTTTCCCAAACCTTTATCACAGACTTTCATAATTTCACTATGCACCATTCACAATAAGGCCATATGAGAAACATATTGTTGCTGCAGAACCCATTTGCACCGTGCTTTCCATAAATAATACTTCAAAATTGCAAATACGACTTGCAATGTATGCCTTGAAAGCTGCTGTCAGGCTAAGGACCATATTACAAAATTTGAATCTTGATATGTAATAGTACAGAATGGTTGGATTTGTCAATACTGTGCTACATAACCCCAAAATTATTTGCCATACTCACATTCCAAAAACAAATGTTCTTGCATCTCTAAAAGCTGAGAACAACTAAGCCTCAAACAGTATCTCTCCTGCGTGCCTTGTGCTTATTATTGTTCTTGACATTCAGTTTCCCGTAGATAGTCAACCAAAGAACATCCCATACAAATACTGGTAGTCTCTTATTAGATAATTGTTGGAACATCCCCTGACTGCTCTGAATACTACAATATGGCAAAACCAAGGCTTCTGAACATAGTGATTTCACTATCATGTTATAAACATCTGATCTCTTTTTCAAGCTTGTAATATCATAATGTATCTTCCAAGCAATGATTTGTTGAAACAATTCCCTTACTTCTTTAGGAACAACCTGAATTTTACTCAATAACCTAGTTTCTGCTGTTTCCAAGCTGTTACACAAGGTTTAATCCATTCCAGCAATAACATATACCAATCTCTAGTCTTAGTAATCCCTGGTTCTATAATATTATAATAAAGAAATACACTATAATAAACCCAATGGGATAAATCATTCCTATGCCTCCCTCTTTTATTTCCCAATATGTTATATGTCTCTTAATGGGATTCAACCTACTCCCCCACAAAGCCCTAAAAATAAACTAAACAATCTAGTATATAACATCTATGGAGGAAGGTAGATATAGCTAACATACAAAAAGATTGGTACAATCATAGTTTAAAGTAAAAGAATCCTTTTCTTTTTAGAAATCATGCTATCATCACTCCATAGCAACTTCTGCCTGCTTTAACTTCACTTCCCAATTCATCAAAGTGGAATGTTCAGCACCAAAAACATACCTAATATTTTTATAGGCTCGCAAGTCAAAGTAATTCCCATATATTGTTGCCTAAGCAAGTGGCCCCCACCCAGCTGATATCCATTACTTTTGTCTTTATTAATACAAGAACCCGAGGCTTCAGAAAATTCCTGAAGTTGTGCCTGAATCTGTTCCTCCTTTGTAGAAGTATGTACCACTATAACAACATCATCAGCATATGCTAATACTTTCAAATATGGGAAGGGTTCTGAAAGACATACCCCTAGTATCCCAGGGTCAAATCGTATACTGCATAATAAAGGGTCAATGCCAAAGACATATAACAAAGGACTCATAGGACAGCCCTGCTTAACACCTCTACACACTATTACCCTATCTCCATGCCATCCGTTTACCCTCGGGATCACAGAAGCTTCCTTATACAACCCTTTAATCCAGGAGATATATTTATGAGGAATTCCATATTTTTCTGAAACCTTAAACAAATAATGTTGAGAAAGAGAGTCAAATGCTTTTCTTTGGTCCAAACTAAGAACCAAATTGATGCCTCCCCATTATGTCCTCTTAAAATAATTCTCTTAATCGAATCTAGTTGCCTTGAATCCCCGTCTGAGGTATAGCACATCCTTGTTCAGCACTAATCAAGCCATCTGCACACTCAGTCAAATGATTAGACAGAATTTTACTTAACATTTTCAAATCCATATTCATCAAACAAATCAGCCTCCAATTTTGCAACTGTGACCTATCACCTTTTTTAAATAAAAGAATCATCTCTGCCTCCACAAAAGAACTAGGAATATTCGAAGAGGACAAAAGTTCATTAAACAATTTAACCAGTTCCAAACTCAATAAATCACAAAAAACCTTATAAAATTCCTCCAGAATGCCATCCAGACCAGGAGTAGAATTATTATGTAGCAACTTAATTACTTCCTTAACTTCTTTCTCAGTCACTAAAGCAACCATCTGATCCTCCTGTAAGACAGACATGCCCTTTGCCTCCAATTTCCCTATAAAACAATCATGTTATGTAGAGTTGACTCTGTACCACCACTTATTCATGTATGATACGTTATAATGAAGGTTTATCTTTACACATTATACCATTCTCATCTCTCAACTCATCTATAGTATATCTTGTTACAATTCTTTGACTATCCTTAAAAGGATCAAACATCTGCTGGTTACTAACTGTACCAAATCTTAATTCTTGTTTCAAGGTTTTAGCCCTATCATATTGAAACAAATACATATCTTTCTTCACCTTCTGTATTTGTGACCTAAAATCATGTCCAGTCCTATCAGCCAATGAAATCAATATATGTAATTGTTTTATATGTTGCAAATATAAGAAATATTTATCCCTATTCATTTTCCCTGCTAATTTCTGGAAAAAAAACTTGCATATTTCCATTTTTGTATACATCCACCATCCTATTAAAGTGTTGTACATACATTGTACTGAGAGCCTAGCATCCCACAATTTCTTAAATTCAACAACCACGTCATCCTGGTCTAAAAGGGAGACATTCAACTTCCAAGAATGTTTCTCTTGGATGTGCCTAGAACCCCCAAAGCAATCAACACATACAGCAGAATGATCAGTGAAGGCCATCTTACTAACAACTGACCTTGTAACCTCCACTGATCATGATACCCAGATATAATCAATCCTAGTTTTCTGATTACCTTTGCAAAATATAAATCCCCCTGAATCATGCAACGAGCTATACCCATCTGTCAATTTCGCCATTGTAGTTATGTCAATGAGACCATTAGAGTCACAAAACATTTTATCATTTTTTAAACCTCTATCCCCTTTTTGCACACTGCAATTAAAATTGTCCCTCCAATATTAGTGACCTAGCAGTACACAAAAAGGGTTGAATTTTTCTAAACAATTCCAACCGCAATGCCTTCCTCTGAGGGGCATACACATTAATCAATCTAATTTTCTGCCTTCTAAAGGACACGTCCAAAATAAGTTCTCTACCCGGTTCCAGATCAACCAGTCTGGAAACCTTTAATTCAGGGTTGGAAAATAAAATTCTCAACCCGTCACATAGGTCTGGACCCTAAGACTAAAATGTGACCCCCTGATGCCATAACTTGTTACATTGTGCTCTCTCCTGGAAAGTTTTAATCCTGGTATCCTGTAAAAAGATAATATCAGTGTTCAGGTGACTCAATTCATGCAGAACCACATCCCACTGTACCCCATTTTTAATACTATTAACATTTAAAGTCAAAATTCGGAAGATATGCATTGGTTCAGAAAGGTTATAGCCCTTTTAATTTGGATCTGGTAGCCCATCGTTTTCTTCTGGAACCACTTTTATCCATGTCCAACTAAGTTTCAATGGAAGAGGCAACTGAGGAAGAATCAGATCCCTAGTCTCCCTCATCTTCCAAAACATCTGTTGATTTATCAAGAAGTAAAGAGGCATATTTATTAGAATGTAATTGTTTCCCTTTCAGTTTCTTTCAGTCTTTTTCCTTTGGTTCTGGAAGTATTCCCGCTTTCTCCCATGTCCATTTTTTATAACTCACTCTGGTAAAGGGTTATTCCCTATTTGAAACAGTTGGGGGGGAGACATAGATGACTGACCCAAGAGAAGCTCCACATTGTGCAACCCTTGACTCTGTTTATAAGTCTTATCCTCCATATCCACAATGGTATCCTGCACAATACTATCCACTTGTACTTCCTGTTCAGGTTCCACTGGAACCCCTTTCTCTTGTAATTCTGTCACTAACTCACTAGAATTTCCCTGAAGCTGTACCCTATTTCCCACATCAGACACTAGTGATCACTCTTCTCTTCCCACATATTATCAGTTTGTACATCTGTTGGTACTATAAATCCCATCTGAGCCATGTTCACTCTAAAAGCAGCCTCCTTCTCTTATGAAATGTCAAGCAATCTTTTCTCTGAGGCCTGATTAAAACTCTTTCATTGGGCCTGGGTTATCAGGGCCTCATGTGAGGGACTGTCTCCAGAATTGTGAGACTCCCAGGGACATTTAATATATTAATGACCCTTTTCCTCACAAAGGTTACAATGGAATACATTTTTACAATTTGTAGAAAAATTGCCTGTTTCCAAACAATGAGTGCATTTTATGGGTGTTGCATTGCTAAGATGCAATCTAGATCCACATTTATGACAGGATTTAGGCTGCCCAGGATAGAATAATTAGCCCCTGTCTTTCCCCAGAAAAAAAACTTCCAGGTAAATGAGCAATTCCATTATTGGTCATAAATAATTTGCATTTTATTTTCCAGCTACAAGTCCAAAACTGTTCTGAATCAATCACTGGTACCAGGTGCTCAAGTACTTCACATCTTTTTCTCAGCCAATACAAAATATCTGCAAGTGCCACCCCTTCATTTTTAACCAAAACTGTAGTCATTCGCACCACTGGTTTTGTAATAGGGATAGCTAAAAAAGTAGGCCATAGCGGAGTATCTTTTAAAGAATTATATTTATTCCAAAATCTGTCCAGAGCTTCAACCATTTTGAAACTAACATCATAGTTAAAATTATCAGTGTGTACTAATGCAAAGACCTCAGAGGCAAAGAATTTCAAGGAATCTTTCAGTAATTTTCTGCCTACATACACCCTATCTGGTGGATCCTCTAAGAACCCTTTATACATTAATCTAATTGAATTCCTTCTTGTTGCAGGCTCCTTAGTGACTGATTTAAACAAGCCTGCCATTCGCATCAATGGTTTGAACAATTTTTGTTTACTAGAATCCTGTAGTATATTCACACCCAGGCCTACAGCTAAAGTGTCAGTACTGATCTGCCTAGCAGGTTGCTCCTGCACCAAAGTACTACCTGTAGTAGTTGCATCTACCAGTCTGAGATTGCTAGGACCAGGAATGGGAGTCTGCTCAGTTGTATGAGTGAGCAGTTCATTAGCTGCATTATCCAACCCCATAGTAGCAATCCCTCCATTAGAGATAATGGTTCCAGAGTCCTGTATAACCACTTTTGGCACCATTTTCCCTGAGTCAGTAATCCTCAAAGAGTCATACTCATGTATTTTATCATCTGTAGGATCTGGTGACCAGCTATTTTGCGACTGCACCCATTCTGCAGCTTGTAGCCATATCTCTGGATCTCCATCCCACTCTGTCAACACTGGGACCATGGCAGTCTGTTCAGGACATCATCTCCCTAGCCCCAACGTCTTGCCTGTAGCTCTCCTTCTTGGTTGTAGAGACTGATCCTGAACACATAAACCACTGACATCTTTCATCGAGAAAGTTGCCTGCTCACTTGTCTCACACTCAGATGAGCATCCAGGCAATTGGATCTCAGTGGACCTGCCAGCACTCCCTTCAGGTACAGTTTGCACTGGCTCCAAACACTTCACTCATCCCATCAGTTCATCTACATCTGCTGATTCCAAACCAAGTAGCACAACTGCTACGCAGTCCTGTTCACAACTTGAGGTACAAATTGTATTTAAGTCTACAGCCTCACGTACATTGCAGGCAGAGCCGTCTAGGTCAGATATCATTGGTGAGAAATCAATGTCAGTAGCTTGGATCTCTAAAGCAAATGAGGATGGGGAGGAGACCCACTCCCCTACCTCACTTGCATCCTCTCCCTTTGACCTCCAAGACACAGTGGCCATCCTGACAATGGACGGCAGCTCCCCCTACAGCAAAGTAGGGGAATTTTTTTTTATTGTAATCAAGATATAAACAAAAAAACAAAATCAAATCCAGAGTTATGTACAAATCAGTATTACATCATACAGAAGTATACAAGGAAAAATGAAGAAACAAAACCATAAATAAATATTAATTCATATGATAAATCTAAACAGTAAGAAACAAACCTAAAATATGTATTAATCCATACAGTAAGCTATTTCTTAAAAATAAAGAAGAAAAATAAAAAATACTCAATAATATTATTTTGACACAACACAAATCATAATGCTCTCATAAATAAGAAAAAAAAACAATTCTGTATATCGTTTTACCTTCATAGTTCAAATTATCAAGGTATATCCAACTTCATTAATGAATGGAAACAAATTCCCCCTGCCTACGGAGTAGGAACAATTGTTCCCCACCCTTTTTTTTTTAAATCATAATTTCATAAATAAAAAGTTGCTTGCATTATATAGCCCAAAGGGAGCAATAAGCCACCATATTACATAATGCATACAAAATGTCTTAAGCTGTAAGGATTGCCTTCAACCAAAAAAGCCCTCCCCTCCCCTCCTCCTTTGTTTTTTCCTCTTTTTTTCATCACTTAATTGGTAATGACCTTTTATCCTAACACAAAATAATTAAGTAATTACATATTTCCCATTAATAGTTTTAACTTTCCCTCAAATAAAATCTAAATTGTCCCATAGTGACTTCCATCTAGAATTTATAAAGTTTTTCTGTTCTGCACACTTTCATTTCTGTAAATCTGTAACCAGCATTTGTACCAGTACCAATTCAGGAATATCTTGTTGTTGTGGTATTAAATGGCATTTTCACACCCATATCCAGTATAGGAAAAGAACATGAATGATTTGCAACATATTCACTTTATCCACTGTATCTTGTTTAGAAAAAATGCCATAAAATGAAGCCTCTGGTGAAGATGGGCTTATTAGCCATCCCTTCCATCTATTTATTAAGGCATCCTAGAATCTGACAGCATATGGACAATGAAAATATAGGTGATTCACTGTTTCTAATTTAGCTAAACATTCTACTCTCAGGCAATAACGTTTATGTAGTGCCTTATGTTTTTGGTTACTTTTCACATTAATCTTATCATGAATCCCTAACAAAGCAGTGTCTCACATACAGTATGTGCCAGCAATATGTTGTTAATAATGTAAGATGAAATCTGTTCTTGTTGAATAGCTGAAAATGCCAAAAAGGGGTATTCGATGAAGTGCGCATTCAGCACTTCTTCATATAATACCTCCCGTATTTGGCTTAACACTCTTTCATACCTGATATTCCATAATTTAATTTTATCTAAAACAATCTCCCAAAGTTTTATTAATCTAGGGCTTCTCTTATTTTTATGTAAAAAAACTTCTAGCTTTCCACTCATCTAGGACTCCTTTTAACCTCAGAAATCCCCATAGTGTCCATAATTTTGGCTCCTGTTTTAGACGAGGAATCACATTATGATAAAAAAAATCATAAAAAAATAAGACTGGATTAATCATATCTATTCATCCATTTTTAATACTTATATACAATATGTTCCTCTTTACTGGGTTTAATCTACTGCCCCAAATACAGCTGAAAAAAAACCTTTGTGTCCTTGTTTCTAGATGCTTATGTAAAGGAAAAACAACACTTATATACAAAAAAAGGTAATAAAAAATGTTTAACATAATTTACTCTCTTTTTTTGCCACTTTCCATCTGGACCAGATTTCCACTTTCCCTATTGCTATTCCCAATGCATGTTCCCAGTTGTAGGAAGCTATATCCTCTCCATCCCAATAAATTCCTAATATTTTACAAGGTTCTTGCGCCACCAAAAAAGTACCCACATAATGTGTATCTACAGAAAACCTGGTTAAATCTAAAATCTTGGTCTTGTGCAAATTCAAAGTTGCCCCTGTAACCCTACCTATTGCCTGTATCATTTCATATGCTAAAAAAAAGAAAATTTGTTTTTCAAAATTAAACAGATATCGTCTGCATATGAGAAAACTTTACAATTTACTCCTATCAACTGATCCTCTCCCTTAATTAATGGGGATTTGTGCAATATTCTTAATATTGGATTCAACATAAAAACATATAAAAGTGGGCTAAGGGGACATAGCAACAAAGAATCATGGACTTTGATGGCAGATAAGGACCACCTGGCCCACCTAGTCTGCCCATTTCCCTACCTAGAGGATAAGCTGCAGATCCTATTTAACCAACAGCCTATTTCTTCCTACTCCCCACAAAAATTGCCTTATGTCTGTCCCATGCATTCTTGAATTCTCCCACAGTTTTAGACCCCACAACCTCCTCAGGAAGGCTGTTTCATGCATCTACCACCCTCTCTGTGAAAAAATACTTCCTCACATTGCCCCTGAGCCGTCCCCCCTCTATCTTCAAATTGCGTCCCCTTGTTCTTGCACGCCTCTTTTTCTGAAAGATGCTACCCTCTTGGACTTCGTTGATTCCACTGAGGTACTTAAATGTTTCTATCATGTCCCTCCTCTCCCTCCTTTCCTCAAGGGTATACATATTAAGCTCCTTTATCCTCTCCTCATATGGCTTCTCTTGCAGACCCTGCACCATTTTAGTTGCCCTCCTCTGAACATCCCTGTCTTAGTCCTCTACAAATCATGTGTCTATTTCCCTTCCATCCATTTTCATATGGGAGTTTAAACGCTAATACATAACACATTTTCAACCATCCTATAAATTCCTCAGGCAAATCAAATGCGGTCAAACATGCCCATAGAAAAGAATGGGAGACTGCATTGAATGCCTTAGCTTGATCCAAGCTCACTAAATATCCACACTCTCTTAAATGACCACCATCTATTACAACCTGTCCCATAATTTCCCTTAACAATAATAAAGCATCTGAAATGCCTCTCCCTGGTATAGCACAGTATTGTATTGGACTGATTACTGAAGGCATAATTTCTGATAATCTGTTCTCTAATTGTTTTGCAAATATTTTAAAATCGACATTTAGCAAGGTGAAAGGCCTCCAATTATTTATATCCTCACGGTCCCCAGATTTAAATAAAAATATCAAAAGCCCTTCATACATTTGTATCAGTAAAATATTCTCTTTTAGTATATGATTATAGAACTGAAGCAAAATTTCTGGCATTGTGGCCCTTAACATTTTATAAAATTTGTTAGATAACCCATCTGAATCTGGAGAAATATTACTATGTAATGAATTTATTACCCTGTTTAATTCTAGAGTCATGAATGTCTTCACTAATAATTATTTTTGAGAGCATGACATCTCAGGTAGTTCTGCTATCTGTATAAACATGCTCGGTTGTATCCATGAATCTTTTACCGCCCCAAATTACTGCTCTACATACTCATCCACCTCTGTCATTATCCCCTTATTATCCCCATGTTTTTTCCCATGCAAATCTCTCAATGCTGTAAATCCTCATTTATCCCTTCTCTTTTTACTCACCAAAAAGGGATTAACCTGTTCCAATTTTCCTTGAGTACCAAATTTTTGTTCTTTATATAGTGACGTAATGAGGGAATATTGAAAATCCTCCATTTCATGTTGCAACATAGTAATTTTGCCTGACAAATTTATACCATCTGTCACTTGTCTCAACAATAAAATCCCTAATTCTTTCCTAGATACCATATATTTTTCTTTTTTTGTTTGTGTTCTATATACACTTATTAATTTAACATAATTAAACATTCCTTCATATCTTCCCACCAGATGCCTATATCATGTAAGTCTAGTGTTGTCATTTTATCCTGTATTATACACTTTCATTCTTGCATAATGTCTATGTCAGTCAATAACGTGTTAAATCTCCAACATACTGCCCCTACCTTTAGTCTCTGGTGGGACTCAAACACAATACCTAGTAAATAATGATCTGAGGTTTCTAGTGGAACTAATGTTGTAGTAGCAACCTGAAAGGACTTATGGACAAATAAAAAATCAATGCATGAAAAGAGAGATCCTTTATAAAAGGTTGCTTTTTTTTCACTAATGTTGTATCAAAGAATGCATCTTTAAGATCAGCCTGGGACAAAGCTTGTTTTAAAAGGTTTTTGTCATAGTATTGCTTCTCTCCTACCTTTTTTCCTTTAAAATTTATATTTAGATCACTACCAAAAATCAGTTGACTGCTTGTATGTAAATAAGGCTGTATTCATTGTAATAGCTCAAATCTAGCTGACTTGATTTGAGAGTTGTAAATGTTAATTAACTGAAATTTGATACCATGAAATATTATATCTATCATAAGCGCCCTTCCAGGTTCAATATCAACTAGCTGCAATAATATCACTTCCGTAGTTAAAAAACATATTCCCACCCCACTACAAGGGTCAACTCCTGGAGACCAAAATGAAACAACCCAACCCCAATCTCTTTTTGCCTGTAAAATATCACTTTCTATATGCAATCTTGTATCCTGCAAAAAAAAAATATCATATCTCAAGGAATACAAGATACCAAATGTTATAAGGCATCTTTTCCTACTCTTTATGCTATTCACATTTAAACTTGAAAAGGAAATCATCATTGTTTATGGAAGAGATTTTTTTTGGTTTCCCTCTTGATCTTGTCACATGTTGTGAGGTGGGTAATACACGAACCCCCTTTTCCCCCCGAAAATGTGTGAGTACCACCTGTTCCCTCCTGATCAATCGGGTATTCCAGCTCCATCTGATCACTCCATGATTTTAATGGAATATATCTATTAGTGAGTGGTATTGGGGAAGGAGTGGGGTCAGGGATTAACCCTTTATTTCCCTTTTTCTTTTTGACTTCTGTAAAAGGTCCCTCAGTTTGTGTTGTCTCTTCAATATTCAAAATATCTGAGTGAGTATCATTGTCAGAATCATCCAAATGAATGCTGCATGTGGAATCTCTAGATAAAATACTCTGTGAACTAATTGGGGATCCTTGGGGTGTAACAAAGGCAGCCTCTTTAACTTCCAAACCTCTTCCCTGCATCTTCCTCAGAACTTCTTTTATCGCATCCCAACTACCTGTGTTTGGTAAAACACAGACTTTCGGGTCTGGGGGTTCCTACTTAATCCTCTTTGTGCCCCACTCCCTCTTTGGCTTTCTCTCCTGTCCAATGTATGTTCTACCTCAGTTGCTACAATAAAGGGGAGCTTTGCTTTATTCAAAAAATAAACTTGATCAGAGGCCTCATCCTGATCATTTGATCCCCATGGACAGTCTTCATATGAATGCTCAGAATCCCCGCACTGGTTACAAACTGGAGAAGCTTCACAATCTGCTGCTATATGCCCAATTACTCCACATATAAAACATTTAACCTTGTTACAATCTGTATTCAAGTGTTCAAGTGAGCCACATTTATAGCAACTTTTGGGTTGGCCAGGGTAGAAAATTATCCCTCTGCCCCCTCCCCCAAAAAAAGAGCTTGGAAGATGCTGTATTCCGGACTCTTCATGAAATAGTTGTACCTTAGATCTCCATCCACTGGTCCAAAACCCATCTTCATCAATTATAGGTTTAGGATGTTCCATAATTGTACATCTTTGTTCCAGCCAGTGTGCTATATTGGTTACATTTACCCCTTCATTTTGAAAGAGCACAGTTACAGTCTTAATCGTGGGTTTTGTAATCGGAATTACTAAAAAATCCTTACAAATGTCCAAATCTTTTACCTCATAATAGAGCTTCCAAAATCTATCCAGCAGTTTCATATTACAAAAATTTACATCATAATAATGATTCCCTGCTGAGTGAATTAATGCACATACAGTACGTCCGATGGTACAAACCCCAAACTATCAATGAGCAATGTTTTACCTACCCATATCCTATCAGGAACAATTGGAGAGAACTCCTGTATTTCAGTCTCACTAAGAATCATCTTTTTGCTTCCAAAGCAGGGTGTCAAAACAAACCAGCATCGTTTTTTTTTCCTGGTGGATTCTTGACCAACATTATTCCTCATATTATCACAAGAAATTTTAGTTACATTTTCAGCTTCTCTAGAAGCAGGCTCATTTATTTTAGGCATCCTACACTCAGTTTCTAGGTTTAAACTCACCCCCATATGTCCATGTGCAATGTCCATAACATCAGAGGGCCAGTCCGTAGCATCTGGCGCAGTTTCAATCTTGACTGTCTTCTCCTCAGCCGGCGACTGCACAATATGCATATTCTGGGACTTTAACTTACTAGAAAAAGAAATACCATCATCAGATATTTCTATTGGGTTTTGGGCAAAGGATGTAGAAGCTCCTGGGATTGGAATAAGTGGGTCAGGGATCCATATGTTATTCTGATTGATCCATCCCACTCTAGTCAGAACATCACCCATTGACCATATCTCCTCTCATTCTTTCTCCTGTAAATTTGATGGTACCTCCTGCATCTCTGGTGCTTCTAATTCTTCCATTGAAATGGCATTAGATTCTATTGAAATACTTCCAGGTGGTCCTTTTTTCCCTATAGATGTAGGGCTGGCTATCAAACGTTTCCTTTTCTTTTCATCCCCTAATCTTTTTTGACATATTACATAGTCTCTTTCTGCCACTTGTATTAGTTCCAACAATTGTTTCTTTTTTAACTCTAATTCCATTTTTAATAATTCTTCTGACATACGTTCCTCTTATGGTACCTCCAATGGCAAATCCAGGTCCCCTAACTGAGGAGAAATATCTTGAGCTAATGACAAAAACTTGTCCATGTTAGCTTGTAAATCATCCTTCAAGCACTCCAGAGCTCCAGGGACCAAATCTTCCTCCTCCACAGCCTCCTCCATACTGGAATCCTCCATTCCTGCAAGTTGATGGACAGCACCACCTGCCTACATAGTAAGGGACTTTTCCCGGTGTTCTGGCCAAATTTCCCTCATTCACTACAAAAACCACCAACAGCTTAATCTGGTTCAAGGTCAGTTGGCATTCATCTGTGTCCCTTCCCCTGGGTCATGCCTGAAAATAGGCAGGATTTGTCTAGTGCACTTACCCGGTCAACAAAAACTAAATAAATTAATAAATAAATAAATAAATATAGCTTGCCAATGTCATCTTGGGATAATGTTTCAGCCGCTTAGGCTTGTTACCTTTTTCCATGCACTTTAGGAATTTTTGCTTGGCTGCCAAAGTAGTGGGAGTCTCTTTGAAATATCCTGTGTTGCCATGAAATATTGAATAGGGGTATTTCTCTTTTAACTGGTGTCTGTCCAAGCTGCAAGCTATACCGTGGACAGTGCTTGGCTTGTAATGACTGCCATCACTCCTCTCCAGCATGAATATGAACTCTGCAATCAACCTGTCAAGCTCCTCCAGAGGTATGTGTGTAATTGACCTGCTTTCCTCTATAGATGCTATAAAACTGTGGAAAAGCCATAAATCATAGTTAGCTTTTTAATGTTCACTGGTTTTCTTGATCCTGTATGAATTTTTCAGTCACTTAACACTTTTGAAAAAAACACGGCTGACATTTTACACACAATTTTCCTTTTTTTGTGATACTTGTCACAGAGACTACAGCCAACTGTCACTACTGTGTGATGCAAGATCATGCAAGGTGACAGCATGTGAGCTTTGAACATTCTATACTGTTATGCTATAGTGGATACATAGCTACTGCAACATAACAGTATACATGACACTGCTAGTGCAGCATAACAAGCTTTGGGAAGCTATCAATTTTTAGCAATAAAGACATTCTATCATACACTATATACAGTATTACTGCCTCTTTTCTTCACTGTTTCTTTCTCTCTCTCTCTCTCTCTGTCCGTATATTCAACAGATGGAATGTTCACCATGAAATGTAGAGATTCAAAATTGCACAATTACACTGGCAAAATGTTCCTATCCCAACATACTGTACATATACACACAACAGCAACAACAACAACAACAAAGGCATTGTGTGGAGCAAAAGCCTCCATTTTATCTCTGGCTGGATAAGCAGCAGAGATTTGCTGATAAGCAGGTAAAGGTAGAAAGAGGACTTCATTGTAAGAAAAGGAACACAACTTGTTACACCTGGGTTATGCCTCCTATCATCTCACATACACTACACACTGTATTCCTGGTCTATTGTACTGTGATACTGCTATTTTGCACTAACATCTAGATATAGGCACCCATCATATAAGCATGAGTGCTAGGAATGCGCTTTGCTACCAATATATGCTAATGTTTATCATGCATGCTTCATTATACCTCACATTAATACATTTATCTAGATTATGTGTGTCTTTCATATATATTCCATGTATAATTTACCTAATCACTGATAAGATGACTCTGAGGGATCATCCGTGATTATTGTATCCTTATATTCTCATATAATTATATGTAGTGTGTGTTTTAAACTCAGGCAGATATGCCACATGTAATAGAGCCCTGTCAGCCCTTCTCTATGTCTAAGCAAGCTGACAGAGAGAAATCCTTTGTTATGTCTTCTATTATACATAAGCAAGAAATACCACGTGTAGTTTGAACCCATCAGCATTTCTTTTGCCCAAGTTATAATGCAAATGGAAGCATATTCTGTCTCATATGCTACTCATTAGTAATTCTGTCTCCTAAGTCATTCTCCAATGGAGAATGACTTATTTATTTATTTATTTAGCTTTTGGTAACCGGGTAAGTACACTAGACAAGTAATATGCCTATTTTCAGGAACGACCTGGGAGAATACAACAATGGGAACAGAGAGGTACAGAAAAACACACAGATCATCATTACAGTACAGGAACACTTGATAACACATTGGAAGCATCATAAAAGAGAGAGCAGGTCATATACAACAGCAGATCAGTTTAGCATGAATTACATTAGAGTAGATGTCACGCCAAATTAATATGAGGTAAAACTCAGTCAGTGCACGGGGTACGTAACATAGAGCAGGGACAAACAGGTTTTGGAAGGAGGTCCCACCGTGAGCGACCTAGGATCCAGTGGACAGGCACCACTACACTAGGGGGGCCTGGGGCAATCACACACTGAGGCAAGTTTCAGGACTCCCCACAGGGATTTACGGAAGCACTGATGTGTGGAGGCCGAGCAGACAGACTCAGGAAGAGAGTTCCAGAGTCTAGGAGCACACACGGCAAAGTCCCTGTCACCCATTTGGGTCCAGGACGGGGGAACCTTTAGCATCCCCGGGGCCTGGAACCTAAGTTGATATGGGGATGGGTCAGCTGGAGGAAGAAACTGGGCCAGCCCCAGAGGGGTTCCGGTTCTCAGCACTTTGCCTACAAGAGGACCAATACATATTGTTTCTCATATATGTAACTATGAGGTAATCTCTCTTGCTATGCTATTATCTGTAGTATATAGGCATCTGCAACCTACTGTAGCTCCCCTAGAAGGGTTGGGACCCAGACCTAGATCTTGGAGAATCTGAGATCCTACAATCCTGGAGATTATGTACATTCTTCAGGAGAGTGGTGAGAAACCCATCTCCCTTGTGATTTTCTTTGTCACATGCTTGGCATAAGTAGTCTAATAAACATTCATTAGTACTCTTGCTTGTTTACAAATGATTCTTGGCAGACTCAGATGACACAAGAATCTGTATTATTAGTATTATAATTATTTACTCTACTATCTGAGATTATTTACGTAACAAACTAACAAAAACTATGGACAGTAATTCATTTTCCTAACTTGTTTATGTGTGTAATGAGTGCGTGATCATCAGTTGGCATGATTCATTGGTTTAATTTGTTATTTAAGGTAGTTTTATTCTTAGGGCCTAATTGAAAGTTTTTAGTAGGCAAAAGTGGCAGCCGTGCTTGTGATAGAAGATCAGTTCTGGGTGTAGTTGGATTTATTTGTTCATTGTGTGATGTGGCTACTGACAAATTTGGTCAAGTTTATGACCAGGATGACCATGCATTATGATAGGAATAAGACATGCCACAATATGGTTTATGTCTTGATAAGACTATGGCCCAAGTGTGTAATAAGAAACATAGTGATTCTGCCTAGTGCCTTTAGCACATGGAAAGTGTGCTTTTCAGGCCATAACCCACACCTAGGGGTGTCTCATTCTGCTTATTAAATGGGGCCCCAGGAAAGAAAAGATTAAAAAAGTCACATAGAAAGTGTAAATATATATATATATATATATATATGTTAGAAAAAAAATAGAAAAATAGCCCTTGTCCTTCTCATGAAATTGAAATACTTTTTTAATAAAAAAAACACTATATGGCAGTGGTGTCTGTCACACAGACACACACACACACACACACACACACACATTCTAGAATGTGTTTTTATTTTTCCTTTCATGTTTTTGCTAGCTGCCTTTGGTAACCTGTGAGATATCCATGCCAAGAGCAACAGCTGCAATCAGTGCTACTAAAGTCAATAGCTGTGATTGGTGTTGCTAAACTCACTACACAGCAGTGGTATCTGTCTGTCCCCACACACACACACACACATAAACATCTTCCACATTATTGCTTTTTATGTTCATCGAGCACGCTAGCACAGATGAACATGTTGATATGAGAGTTGCAAGAGAGAGGTGTGAGGGGTGCAAGCAAAATGGCCAGTGCTGTTGCAGGGGCTGGTCTGTGGCTGTCAAATCAGCAGGCGGTGTTCAGATGACATTGGTTTGCTGAGGGCACTCATCTCAGCAAACATTTCAAAGGACAGAGCCGACACTGCATGAGGCTCTGTCCTTGAAATGCAAGCCCTTTAGCTGCGATTTAGGGTGTCTTTCCTTGTTAAACAATGTCCCCTTTCTGACACTGAGATGCCCACTCCCAGTGCTGTATGCACCCCATCAGCCCATCTATATCCCTAGCCAACATCGGGGTGCCCAGTCCCAGTGTTGGCATTCCCCTCTCCCCACCACTATTGTGGCACACTGGGAGCTCACCCCAGTGTGCATTAATTTATATTTATATTTTTTTACTTGTAAATATGAAAACTGTCCCTCGTTGTCTCCCCATCCCACTCCTCCATCCTGATCCTCCCTCTGTGCACCCACCTCCCCTTACCACCCTTACCCCATACTTACCCTCTGAGGTCAGTGAACCTTATATTCTGTGGAGTAGGACATGTCTGCACTCTTCATAGCCAACTGGCAAACTGTAAGAATGAAAGCTAAGTCGTACAATGGGAATCAATGGGGGGTTCAACTTATGTTGATATCTCAGCCATTGTTAGGAATTTTGGCCCCAAATTTTCAACATGGAGTTCTTGGGACCCCACCTCGTGAACATGTCACTGTCATTTCATTCCTCAATCCCAAAAGGTGATTTCACGGTCACTACAAAGAATCACCTTTTGGGACACAATAACAAAATGACAGAGCCACTGTTCATTAGGCGGGGCCCCAAAAAGCCCATGTTGTAAATTTGGGGAAAAAATTCCAAATAAAGACTGCTTTATGAGTGTGCATTGCATGGTTTTTATGCACACTCAGAAATTCACCACTTTTAATATTTTCACTCCAGAGTTTCAACATTGTCATTTCTTCATGCCTCCTTATGAACAGTGGAGCTGACATTTTTCACATCCTACCTGAAATGTGTTTTCACTCCAGTTGTGCAGAATGGCTCTATCGCTATGTGAAATCAACTTTCAGAATGGAGTAACAAAATCACAGTGCCAGTGTTCATAAGGAGAGGTTCCAGAAAGCCCATGTTGTAAATCTGGTGAAAAATTTTCAAGAAATCACCACGTTACAGGCATGCATTGCAAAGTTTCTATGTTTCTATGCACACTCGTAACTTTGCCAATTTCTCATATTTTCACTCCAGATTTTCAACATTGCCATTTTATCACACATCCTCATGAACAGTATGACTGTCATTTCTCACATCTGCCCAAAATGTATTTTAGCACCTGTGGCACCGAATGGTGCAGTCGCTGAGCAAAATCACCTTTTGGGATTGAGTAAGGAAATGATAGTGCCACTGTTCATGAGGTGGTGTCCCAAAAAGCCAATGTTGACAATTTGGAGTGAAAATACCAGCAAACATTTGGGGTGCTGGGGTTTACAACTGTAACACCCAACCCCCCACCCTGTAGAGACTGACAGGCATCAAGTGTGTGTCTTGGGGTCATCAGACATATTGCTCACACCATTCCACCACCACCCCCACCACCAGTGACAGGCATCAGGGTGTGCCCTGGAGTCTTTGGCCCAAATGTTCATCCATTCTCCATTACTGCACCCATCTCAGCTTATTTCATTATGGAATGTGGTGAGCATTAGGGCAAAATACCTCAAGGCACACCACGACACCTGTGAGTGTCAAAAGGGTGGGGGTGGAATGGCATGAGCATTACGGCTGATGACCCGAAGTGACACCCCAATGCCTGTCAGTCTCTACAGGGTGGGGGTGAGGCATTAGGATTGGAAACCCTAATGCCTCTTTAAGAAAGTAACTCAGGGAGGGATGTTTGATGTCACCTACCTTGATTTCAGTAAAGCCTACTACAATGTCCAACATAGAAGGCTGATTAACAAGAGGAGTAGTCTGGCAACAGGACACAAGCTGATAAACTGGGTTAGAAACTGGCCGATGGGCAGGAGGCAGACAGTGGTGGTAATGGGATCCAATTCAGGGAGAGAGGGTGATCAGTGGGGTACTTCAGAGATAAGTCCTGGGACCAGTCCTATTCAATGTCTTCATTGCAGACATTGGTGAAGGGCTGGAAGGAAAGATCTGTCTGCCTGTTTGCAGATGACACCAACATCTGTAACAGAGTGAATACTCCTGAAGGGGTGGAGAACATGAGCAGGGACATGGAGAGGCTTGAAAAATGGTCTGAGAAGTGGCAACTGAAGTCAATGCAAAAAAGACCAAATAATGCACCTGAGAAGAGGGAAACCTGTGGAGAGTTACAGGATGGTATGGAGGTGCTGATGATCACCAAGGAAGAAAGGGACCTAGGAATTATCAGTTCTGATGACTAAAAGGTGTCAAAGCAAAGCACAAATGTTGCAAGGATGGCTAGTGGCATGCTGGAGTGCATAGCCACAGGTATCACTAGCAGAAGGCATGAGGTGGTGATGCCCTTGTATAATGCACTAGTGAGGCCTCACCTACAGCACTGTGTGCAGTTCTGGAGGCCACAAATGTGCAAGAACATTGGCAGGGTGGAGGCAGTCCACAGAAAGGCAACCAAGATGGTACATGACTTGCAACACAGAACATATCAGGAGAGATTAAAAGGATCTCAATATGTACTTAATGGAGGAAAGGAGGGAGTGGGGGAACATGATAGATATGTTTACTGGATTTACTGGATAAAAATAGGACAAAAGAAGGCACAAGGCCCATCTGGATTGTCCTCCCACAACAGTGGAATATTAAACAAATTATTGAGTGAGTAGCCATGAATCAAGCCTAGTTTTAAAGGAATCAAAGTTATCTGCCTCTACAATAGTGAGAGGCAGGGAGTTCCAGGATTTTGCTGCTCCTATGTTGAAAAAATTATCATATTTTTTGTTATTAGCCCACTCAATTTTTAATTGCTTGGCATGTAATCTTCCCACAATTCTCTTATTGGCTGGTGATAGCCCACATGTGTTAAACAGCATAGGATTATAGTCTATTTTATACATAAGAAGCAAATCTCCCCTTTGCCTTCTCAATGACATTGAATAAAGCTTTGTCTCCCTAAGCCTAGTCTCAAAGCATTTATTTCTTAATCTGGGGATGGATTTAGTTAATCTCCTTTGAACTCACTCAAGACGATTTATATCATATTTAAGATAAGGGCTCCAAGAGGGAGAACCGTAATCCAGGTGTAGTGTAATATAAGTTCTATACAAGGATACTAGGTAGTGTTCAGATTTGCTAATAAAGGGTTTTTTTTTGATTTGTCTCATAATTATGTTGGCTGTTCGGACTACTTTACTACAATGATCACCTGATGACAGTTTGTTATTGACCAGAATACCAAGATCTCTTTTGCAGTTAGTTGCTTCCAGTTCTTGCCTATTTAAGTAATATTTGTAAAATGGGTTATTCCTACCAAAGTATAAAAGTTTACATTTATCAATGTTAAAAAACTTTGAGTTTTCATTGGACAATTGCTCAATGGAATACAAGTCTTGTTCGAGAAGTTTGAAGTTAGCTAGAGTGTCAACTGTACCACCAAGTTTTGTATCATCTGCAAACTTTGATAAATAATTATTAGAGTTGATAACCATATCATGAATAAAGAGATTAAACAGAACAGGTCCCAGCACGGACCCCTAGGGGACTCCACTCATGACAATACCAGAAAAGGATAAAGCCCCATTAATTCTAACAGATTGGGTATGATTGAATAACCATTCAGATATCCAGTTAAATAATCGAGAAGACATTCTCAAGTTATGGAGTTTGTTGATTAGCAAGGAGTGTGACACATGATCAAATGCCTTGCTAAAATCAAACAATAATACATCTGCTGGAATGTTATTATCCAATAACTTAGCAATCTTATGATAGAATGATATAAGATTGATTGTGCACGAGAAACCAGATTTAAAAACCATGTTGTGATATATCATGAATATCAAGTTGTTCCAATGCATTCTCCAGTCTACATTTGATTAAACATTCCATAGCTTTTCCCAGGATGGAAGTCAAACTAATTGGATGATAGTTCTGGACTTTGGACTTTGGACTTTAACCCCTTTTTATAAATAGGTGTGACTATGGCAGTATGCCAAGCATCGGGTATTTCACAATCTAGTAATGATTTATTGAATAAAAGTTGAAGTGGGGTAATAATTGAATCCAGTGTTTCTAGAAGAAATATGACATTAATATTATCTGGACCAGAGCTAGTGGATCTTTTGATATTGGATAATGAATTCTTAATTTCAGATAACTGAAATGAAGAAATATAGGAGTCATTATTATTAATGGTGATTACAGGATTTGTAGGTTGATCAAAAACAGAATAATAGTATTTGTTAAAATAGTCAGCCATTTCTTTATTTGAAGTTATGGCAATCCCATTATCACAGAGTGGTCCTATTTTTCTGTTATTAAACCTATTGCCATTAATGTAAGAGTATAAAGATTTTTGGTTAGTTTTAGAATGCGCTAGTTTAAACTCAAATTTAAGCTCTGCAGTTTTAATTAACTTTTTTAGTGTAGACAAGGCAGTTTTGTATTCAAGTCTCAAGGATGGACTAGGATTTCGTTTTAGTTACTTAAATAAGTGTTCCTTAAATTTTATTTGTTTATTAATAGTGTTCTTGAACCAAACAGGAAATTTACCTTTGTTATTATATTTTGGTTTTAAAGGAACATACTTGTCTTCTAGTTGGTGTATAATATTGATCAGACATTCATACATTTCGTTAACACTTTTATCTTTAAATATTTTAGCCCACTCAGTTCTTTTTAATTCTTGATTAATCTGTGTGAAATTTGCTTTATTATAATCCCTAAACTGGGTGTTATTGTTGATTTTGGGAATTTGTAAGGAAATATTAACAAATATGGAGTTATGGTCACTATTGCCAATGGGGGCCATAATATTTATATCAGAGATGTTGAAGCCTTCATTTACTATTACAAGGTCCAAAGTGTTATTACCATGTGTGGGCTATTTAACCAATTGATCCAAACCCAGATCTGTAATTGAATTTAGAAATAACTTATCATGGTTATTATTACCTATATTGAGATTCCAGTTAATACCAGTTATATTAAAGTCTCCTAAAATGAGAATATCATTATTCTGAGATAGATCTGAAATTGTATTTAATAATTCAGTAGTATATTGGGTATCCGCTGAGGGTGGCCAACAAAAAAACCCTATATTGAATTTAGGATGATCAGTAAGTTGAATGGAAGTCCATAATGATTCAGTTGAAGTAAAGGAAGAAATTTCATGTGAAATGATATATTTAACAAAAAGACATACACTACCACCTTTGCTATCTAATCTGTCCTTATGATAAAGTTTATAGTTGGGGAGGTTTCTGGACCAAGCTGATGAAGGATCCCACCAAGTCTCTGTAACAGCAATGATATTAAGATCCACTAGGATACATTTGGCTGTAAGCTCCGCCATTTTAAAGGAGTTCAATGATCTTGCATTAAAGGACAAAATATTAAACGATTTCCCAGTACTGGCATTCACTTTTGGGTTAAGAGAATTAGGAATTGTCCCCTTCTCCCACAATCTATTTAGTTTAAATATTTATTAATGACAGAGCTAATTGATGTACCCAGTAAGGTACTTCCCCTCCTACTTAAGTGTAAGCCATCCCAACTAAAGAGAGATTCCCTGCCGTTAAAGTTCTTCCAGTGTGGGATGCAACATATACTTTGTTGAAGGCATCACTTTCATAACCATTCATTTATTTCCCTAATATGATGGGTCATGTTATACGTTGCCCTGGGGACTGGAAAAATTTCAGAAAATCATACGGTACATCCCCTTTCTGTAAGTAAATTATTTAAAGCTGCAAAGTCTTTTTTGATCTGTAAAGGACTATTTCTGTTTACATCATTGGTTCCTGCAAGGATAATAATTAATGGGTTATCACCAGCGTCAACAAGTATATCATTAACCATTTTAGTGATGTCAAGTGCCTCAAGGGCATAAACAAGGTGCAGAGGTGGACATCTTTCAGTACATCAAACTTCAGCATTGTTAAATGCTTGTTTCTCATCCTAAAAATAAAGAAAACTGTCCATCATTGTCCACTGTGTAACCTCCTTCCCCTAAACAGTATACAGACACTGGGGGGGGGGGTCCAATCCCCTGTGTCCTCATCTGTTCATCCATTGTTGTGCACAATGTAACCCTTCCCCAAACAGTATGCAGACACTGGGGGCACCCAGTTCCCAGTATCATCTGTCCATCCATTGTTGTCCACTTTGTAACCCCTCCCCCAAACAGTATACAGACACTGGGGGTGCCCAATCCTCCAGTGTCCTCATCTTTTCATCAAAGTCCCTGAAAAAAGAAAACTGTCCCTCATAATTTTGTTCCACCGTAACCCGACCCCCTACCCACCCACTCAGAACTCACTACCCCACATCCCCACTACCCTATACTTACCCACCGGAGGTCCATTGCCATAATCTACCTTGGATTTCAGGCATGTCTTCACTCTTCAAAGCCCAACCGTGAACTGAGGTAAGCTCTTCAATGTATTTCAATAGGGTTTTCAAATTAGTGACATAACTTGGCCAATTCTAAATATTTTTGCCCCAAATTTACAACATATCTTTTTTTGGACTCCACCTCACAAACAACTTCACTGAAGCAATTTTCAAGTATCCCCCCCCATGACACTAGTGCACAAGATGAACATTCGGTATTGGCAAATGCTTGTTTTTATAATGTATATGTCAGATTGAGTTTAGTTTTAAGTGAGAAGGTGCCTGGTTTCAGTAGGAGCAAGTGGGGAGTGAGTGTGTCCCTTGCCAGCTGCCATAATTTTCATGATCGTGCATTCCTGATGGAGACCAAGATGCTGAGATTCACCAGTGGTAATGTGTGGGTAAATGGTATTTGCAGTGATTACTGAAAAGAAAACTATAATGCTTCAAAGTGTAGACAGCATGTTTCTCTTGCAGGACATGGCAGCGGGGAGGGGAGCATAACAGATGAGTATCAGCAGGCAGCAGCTGGTACAAGTAGTCCAGCAACATGGGGCCAAAGATCACAGGCCTGTAAGAAAAAAATAAGAAAAATATAGGTATCAAATGTTGATTTATACCATATACTGTATTTTGTTTTATTACTGTGTACTGTTTCTTGACTGTATGGTGGTGAATGGTTTGTTCTGTCACTTGTAAAAATGTATTTATTGGTTTAGGGCAGACAATGGGTGTTGACTTTAGTAACATGGCTACCAAAAATTATTTTCCAAAACTTTCTGGCAGGCATGGATCTCAGGGCATTGCATAATAGTTGACATAAGTAATACCAGTGGGTACAAAATGTGCTAAAAAGGACATGGCAAATGATACCTATTAGCCAGTCAGGATGCTGAAAACTTAATACCCGTTTTATAAGCTGTATTAATGCATGGTCACCTGACTGGTTTTACTTAATTACATTTGTCAGATTTTTAGACCATCTTATAATGCAAAAAAATCTGTTCCCAGGTTCCCAATAATACTTAATTCCCCTTATTTGCTCTAGGTCTGTTGCAGGGCAATTAACTGGGTTACAGAAAAAAGAACTTTCTCCACAGAGCTGTTCCAATTATCTTGGCTTTATACATTTGATTACATACGTTAACTGGCCACCTCACACTTCAATGTTTTACCATTTAACCTTTGGACTTTATAAGAAGAGTTTACCTATGTTGATAACTATTACAAAGTAAAATGTTTTGCTCAAACATATTTGAACAAAATGTTTTTACTATCAGTATAGATCCACTTTTCTTGGATAAAGCACTAAGGTTAAAGAATGAAATGGTGCAGTGTGAGGTGGACAGTTTATATATATATATATATATATATATATATATATATATATATATATATATATATCAAATAAATGAAGACAGGATAATTGGCTAGTTAGCATGTGAATCAAATAAATGAAGCAAGGATAACTGGAACAGCTTTGTGGGGTCTGTTTTTTTTTTCTGTAGACCTATTTTTGGAAAAAAAACATTTGCTCAGTGTGTGCACACTTATATAGGGGGTGACAGAAAGGGCCACATATTTATTTTCATTCAATGTTTGTACCTTTAAGTCTGCTGTAACACTAGAGATAAATAATAGAGTAAGTGTTCTGACCTTGTTTTCTCATTTATTAAATGCTACTGAGGTATCATCCTGGGTATGTCAGCTTGTGGACTGAGTTTGCTGCTTTGTGGAGTTTGAAACACATATTATTAAGAACCAATGCAGCTTATATATTTAAGATTTTCTGACATTTATTATTCCCTTTTTTCATACATGCTCAATTTGTATGGGAAATGGTTCTTTGTCCTTTACAGTTGATCTGAACCTGTTGCTTAAACCATTTCTGAAGTCATAATCCTTTGTGATATCAGTCATTTCCACAATAACCAACTGTAATGTTACAAGCAGCGGATTATCACATCAACAAAGGAATATACAGCAAGAGCAGATGAATTTTGGGAGACAAGGATTGTGTTTTTATATAAATTAATCTGGTAATGACGACCAAGTGGAATAGAAGTATAGTAAATCTATAAAACAGTCACTATACTGTCTGTAAATATTACTTTTTATTTCCAACCTTTTCTCAAAAGTGACTTGTCTTTAAAAATACAGACTTGCTAGTTGAGTCTCATGCAGCAGGGAGTACACGCTTCAGAGTTACTGTACACAACATTATCAGGGGTCTGGCAAGAGGATTAAACTAAAACTTATGAAAAGCAAATTAACTCAACATAATGGTAGACTGACCAAGTTCAAAGTGAAGATAAGTTTCATAGGATTATTTTAGAATGGATTTAGCTTCCATAGTAACTCATCCATGTATAAACTTTGTTAAGGCTTTAGTTTTAATGATTTATGTCATAGGGACCTGATCACAAGTCCATCCTGCCAATTTTGGGAAGCATCATTATTTTCCTTTGAACACTTTGGGGCAGTATTTAACAATCAGTTACTGATTTTCTGTTCTTTTGGGAAACAAACAAATATCTAGAAGAAAACCCCAAGTGACTCGTCCTTTAAAATTACTAAATGATGTATATGATTGAATGAAAAAATAAGTAGTGATCAAGGGTCAACAGTTTTTAAACATTATTCCCATTCATAGCTGAATACTTTTTCTAGTAAGTATGTGCCATGCTCTATCTATCAAAATGACAACCAAATGAATTGCAGTTACCCTGACAGGGTAGTTTGTGGACATGTTTATGAGCTACAGTAGCTAGGGATTTCAGTATCTCTCAAAAATGCTGCTACTATGTGCAGGCAGATTTAAATTCACATTATCCTATGATTTTAACTGTTCTAGAAGTTGTTGAATTGGGAATATAAGAATGCCCAAGTTTGAGTTTTATTAGGTGCTAGCTGAGAAGAAGAAGAAGACTTTGCTAGTTACATTAAAAGGTAATAAGATACTGCTAATGTGTATAACATGTCTGTTACTACAGTAGAGTTCAAACTGCTTTACAGTATGTGTGTGTGTATGTATGCACATGTATTAATATGGAAAATGTTTGAATTAAAGTTTCTATTAGACCAAAGTATATTTATTTTACTCTTCTTTTACAGATATTTCCCTTTAGTATTCAGACATTTACAGTACTTGCCAGATATGAGTTTTCATTCTGTTTGAAGTGTGTTTTGAGTTCAGAATGTTGCTAAAGCCTGATGATCTTTGCTCAGTGGCCAAAGCATATTACACCTTCACATGCTCATTCTAGACTGGTTGCCTGTCCAGGGGGCAAGTTGAATACAAGTTGCTTACTGTACTTTGCCTCACAATGCTATGGGTGATCTGAAACACCTGTTTCTTCACAAACTTCTGAGCCCCCCCAACCTGATAAAACTAGAGCTTCACAGCAGAGCCTACTTGAGGTCTCCTCCTCTCACCTTAAATCAGTGTGAGATACAGTATGGCTTTTGCAGTGTGTGCCCCTTGTTTGTGGAATGCACTTCTGTAGGAGGTACTGTATGTCCCTATGGCTGTCACATTCAAGACAAGACTCTGCAAACACCTCTGGAGACAGGCTTTCTAAGGCTGACATTTACATATTGATTGTGTTTTGGGATCATTTTTATTCTGTTTTCATGTACTGTATTGCTTTTGCTCGTATCAATGTGCTTTTGCAACTACACAAAGGTTCATACAAAGGAAAAATAGGAGCTTATTAGACTGAGTGTCCATTGTACATCATTAATTGTAATATGGTAATGCACTATTTGAAGCTAGGAACAAGTCATTCATTTTTTAAATCTGCCTTTATTTTTACTAATTACAGCTTCTAAGGGTAGAGCATTCTAAGAGTTAACCATCCTTTGAATATAAAAGTACTGTCATTTCTTTGTGTTGACACACCCTCCAAGGATTTGCAATGGATGTCCTCTTGTATGATTGCTGGTTTAGTTTTGAAACCCATTTCCCTAAACAAATATTCATCTTTTACAATCTCATGCATAAGCAATAGAGCTTCCCTTCTCTCCAGTGGCATTAGGTTTAATTCTTTGAGTCTATGAGCATATGAAAAGCTGTTTTTTTAAGTATTAATTAATTTGGTAGCACACCCCTGAATCTTTTCTATTTCATCAATGTCCTTTCTTTTTGTACAGATACCAGGGGCCCCATTTTCAAAGAGCCCTTAGAGCATCACAATTTGTGATGATCTAGGGCTGCATCAAACTCTGGGTGCATCAGGGACCCTGTTCCCAATTTTGTAAAATTAGGTGTCCCTCCACCAAAGACCCAATAGTTGCCACAGCCACAGGGCTGCACCAAATATTGGGTGCACCTGCAGAGTTTAATGGAGGGATCTGTCAACACCCCCCAGCCCAAGCCTACATGACCTACAGAGGTGGGGGAAAACTCTGACTGGAAGGTGGGGAACGAGGGCTGCTGGGGCACTGAAGGTGCCATAGGGCATGAGGAAGGCAGGGTGGCAGGTATAGGGAGTGAAAGAGACACCTGGCAGAGGTGCTATTGGACATATCAGACAACTGAGGGGACTGAGTGTGTTGGTTGGCATTGAGATATTGTTATGACATGGCTGCAGGTGGAAGCATCCCTGCCCCACAAGACTGTGGGTTCTGTGGGGCAGGAGCCAGGGCTGCTTCCACCTGGGGCCCTATGATAATAGTATCATGATGCCAATCCCTTCACCCAGTCCACTAACTGTCTGATACTCCCTATGGCTCCTCTGCCAGGTGCCTGCTCCACTCCCTATATCTGCCACTCTGCCCTCCTCATGACCTATGGCACCCTTAGTGCCCCAGAAGCCTCCATTCCCCACTGTGCTCATCCCAAAACTTACTTGCCACCCTGCCAAGTAGTGAATGATCTGGAACACCTGTTTCTTCACAAACGTCTGAGCCCCCCCAACCTGATAAAATTAGAGCTTCACAGCAAAGCCTACTTGAGGTCCCCTCCTCTCACCTTAAATCAATGTACTCTGCCTGGTCTAACCACGGTGATGGCTTGAGGCCAGTGTGGGACTTTGTAAATCCTGCTGTTGAGGATATGGCAGGCAAGCAGTGGTGCAAGCCCCCTCAGTGGTATGGTGCAACCTGTGAATTGCCACAAGTGCGGTGCCTGGCTAAAAGTGCAAGGAGTTCCACAGGTGGCTCAAGAACTGTCGGACAATTGGGAATGACACAAGGTGTTGCCCAGTGACCCCTTGTGTCATGTCTGTTCGATGCAAACACCTTTGAAAATTCTGCCCACTGTTCTTATAGTTTTGTTGTAACATCCTGTAGAATCTATTTAATTATCTTAACATATTAAAAATAATATTTTTATATATTTCATGTTTCTGACTCCTTTGAGGTGCAGTTAGCAAATTTATAACAGACAATAACTATTTCTGCCACTGAGGAGAAGGCTACAGTTATCATTTACTGTTTCTAAAGTAAGGCATTCTGAGTTGTGACATAGAGGGGTAGTCATCTGACCTTGAATAAGGAGCACTGTACTGTGTGAGCAGTGGCTCTGAAAGGACGCAGACCTTGAGATTCACCAACAGAGTGTCTAAGCTGAGTGATGGCAGCTACTGAAGTATTGGGAAAGCTGGTAACAGTGATACAGGCTGAGTCAGGAAGGACCAGTCTGCCACAGGCTCCCTCCCAACATATGCTACTTTGATATACACATGTGAAATATGAACAGTGATTCACTCTATAGCGAGCAACTAGTGCAGATATCCTTTAGTGACAACTCCCTCCATATAGCCACACTGGAACTGTAAGCTTTGGACATCAGGACCACTCAGAAACTATTTTCAGCTGGGTTTGCCCACGTTGTCAATGCCACCTATATAACATGGGTGGCCCTTCTTCTTCTCATTTCTTTCTCTTGCCATCTACTACTCATCAGATCTGCAGAGAAGCAATGCTGCAGAATGGCACTTTTCTTACAAATAAACATATGAACATGCCAGCAAATAAAGGCCTTATAGTATATCAAGTCTTATAGAGTGTGCAATCCCCACTTTGCTTACAGAGGGGAACTGCTCCACTCCTCTTTCCCCTTAACCACACCTAAACACCCACCCATTTGCTCCTCTTCTACTAGAAACTTTCCCCTTCACCCTATCTCTATCTACTGTTTTCAGGGATGTCACCTCCTCCAGCAACTTATTCAATTTGGCTACAATCCTCTCATCTCCCTCCTGAACTTCCTCCCCACCAGCTTTAGGCTGTCCCTGCCTAGTTGTCTTGTTCCCACTAAGGCTGAATAGGCTCTCAATGTTCAACCTGCTTATATTTCTAAGGTACTTGAAGGTCTCAGTCATGCCCCCATCTCCCTTTTATCCTCAAGAGAGTACATGTTGAGCCCCCTGAGCCTCTCCTCATAGGTATTGTCCTGCTGACCCTTGATCGTCTTGTTTGCCCTTCTCTGGACCATCTTCACCAAGGTGATATCCTTCTTAAGATAAAGGCACCAGTGCTGCACACTGTACTCAAGGTGTAGTCTCACTAGTGATCTGTGCAGCAGTAGAATTACCTCTACCTTCCTGCTGGTAACCCACTGGCTATGTAGCATAGCGTCCAGTTTGATTTGGCTGTTGCTGTCCTGCAGTGTGACAAGTGTTTTTGGTTACTGTTGATGATTACTGCTAGGTCATTTTCTTGCTCAGTCCAGGTTACCTTCATACCACTGAGCCAGTATATGGTCCCTGGGTTCTTCACCTCCAAATGCATAACCTTACACTTTTTAGCATCGAACCCCAGTTGCTAAATGCCAGACTACTTCTCTAGCTTAGCCAAGTCTTCCCTGAGTTACTGTCTTCCCTCCTCCATGTCCACAGAGTTTTGTAACATCCATGAACAGGCAGATTTTACCCTTGATCCAATCTGCAATGTCTCTTAGGAAGATGTTAAACAACACTGGACAGAGCACTGAGCCCTGTGGAATCCCACTGGTCACAAGAGACCCAGCTTTTGACAGCCCCTCCCCCCTGACTACAATCTTGTCTCCTGTCCTGCAAGCAGCTTCTAACCAATCCAAGAAACTTATCTACCACCTCTAGGTCCTCCAGCTTTCTGACCAGTCTCCTATGATGCACAAAGTCGAAGGCCTTTCCGAAATCCAGGTAAAGGACATCAGCTGTTTGGCCACTGTCCACTGTCCTTGTGACCCAGTCAAAGAAGTCATTCAGGTTAGCTCACTGATCTCTCTTTCTTAATGGTCTCCATGAGCTCATCCACTATTGAGGTTAGGCTGACTGCCCTGTAGTTCCCTGATTCATCCCTCAGCCAGCTTTTATGGAGAGGCACCACATGTGCAGTGCTCCAGTCCTGGAGTATGATCGTTTACTCGAGACAGGTGTTAAACATTTCTCCTAGGATACTAGCCAGAACTTCCACCAGCTCACTTAGGACCCTTGTGTGCACATCTGCACCTGGGGAATTTATCCACCTTCAGAGCCCTTAAGCACCCTCTCTGCTTGTATTATGCCATCTATGACTTCCTACCTCCCAGTCCACACCCCCTTCTCCCTTGTGGCTCTGGTGCATCCTTCTCCCTAGCAAAGACTGAAGTACTTGTCAAGTACCTCTGCTTTCTTTTTGCTACCCTCTACACAACCCCTTCATTTCTTACTCTGACAATGTCATCCTTTATGTTCCTCATCTTCCTTATATATGAGAAAAATCTTCAGTACCCTCTACCCAACCCCCTCCATTTTTAATCTCACAATGTCATCCTTTGTGCTCCTCTTCTCCCTTATATATTAGAAAAATGCATTCTCACCAGTTTTTACCACCTGTGCTAGCTGTACTTCCCTTGTAACCTTTGCCACGCTAACTGCTTTGCTCACGTCCCCTGATTTAGCAGAGTAAACCTCCCTATCCTCTGCTTTCTGAGTACATTTGTACTTCCAGAAGGCTACCTTCTTGTCACCTACTACTTTTGCCATCTCCTTGCTGAATAAGATGGGTTTTATGGCTTTAGATTACTTTTGATTTTGGCACTTTACCAATGGCCTCCATTAGTCCCTCCTTTATATAGTCCAGTTCTGTCCACATCCATCCCCTTTCTGATCCCAGCAAGGTGTCCTCCGAAAATCTCCTCCATCCTACCAAAATCAGCTTCACAAATTCCAAAATCCTTGTCTTTGTCTTAACTATCCATCTGCCCATTTCTATATGGAACCACACCACACAGTGATCACTTCCT
Organism: Neoceratodus forsteri; assembly: GCA_016271365.2. NCBI lineage: Eukaryota > Metazoa > Chordata > Ceratodontiformes > Ceratodontidae > Neoceratodus > Neoceratodus forsteri. The sequence continues at coordinate 1,065,675,239 of CM057449.1, read as the reverse complement.
GCAAGCAGAGCTTCTACCTTCACATACTGAACATATGCAACATTAGACAAGACCAAGTCCTGTACAGAACTACCCTTAGTGGGCTGTATGACACCATGTGTCATGAAACCACTCTGGAATGCATCCAGGAGTACTTGCTCTCGAGTGCAGGAAGTAGCCTGGATTTTCCAGTCCATCACAGGTAGATTGAAATCCCTTATTATTACTACCCACTCCCTTCTGGACATTTCCATGATTTAGGACCCTAATACCCTGTCCAACTCCTCATCCTGGGAGGATAGCCTACACACCATCCCTATCCTTAGTTGTCTCCCCTTAGTGGATTGCACCTGTACCCACAATGCCTCAGTCTTACCTTCCACCTCCTCCTCTCTGGTACAAGTTATCTACTCCTTCACATACAGAACCACTTCCCCCCTTCCCATCCCCCAATCCTTTCTATACATTTTATACCCAGGAACTGCAAGGTCTCACTCATGGTTTTGTGTGATCATTGTCTCTGAGATAGCTGGTATACCCACTTCTCCCTGGCCATCAGTGACTGTGATTCAGCCCTCTTGTTTCCAAGAATTCTGGAGTTTAAAGACACAGCTCTCCACTGTGACTCAGGAACTACCTGATTCCTGACTTGCACATCTCCATACTTCTCCTCCTTCAGTCTCTCCTTCCTTCCTTCCTTCCTTCCTTCCTTCCTCTGTCCCTCTCATCTAACTCCTCATGCTGTCCTGATTGGGGGGGAGGAATATCGGCCTCCTCCTCCAGGTGACTAAGGGCGCTGTGCCTTCAAGTCAGTTGAAATTGAGGATTTTCCCATTTAATTACTCCAGCTTACCCTTAAAGACCCTTGTTCCCTTCTTACAAAGATGTAACCTGTCCAGTGCACACAGGTCTTTTTTATTCCAGGCCCTTCCTCAGCCTACAAAGAATTCATACCCTTCAATCTCACACCGCCTTCTGAGCCATTTATTAAATTCCTCAATCTTACCTTCCTTGCTGTACTAGCCCTTGGGACAGGTAGTCCACCTGTCCACTTGCAGTCCCACTTGCAGTCCACCCTGCAGACACCACCAGATGCCACATAGATAGATGCCACACTCCTGCTTCAAGGCACTCATGCTTCAGGGTTGCTGGGAATTATAAATCTATATACTGGCTGCAGCCAGGCTATTGACCAGCTGCAGTTGTGTGGTTTCAGCTTTGTCCTATGTCCAGAGTCTGGAGTCTTTTGCCCATTCCCAAGTCAACACTCACTGTTCACTTTCCACTACCCCCTTCCCAATCCCCGGCAGAGTGAATTTCAGCACATCATTCAGATCATCAGCAATTAAATGAACCTCCTAGTACAATTCTCAATTCTGAAAGTAAAAAGGCACACTTTCATCTCACTGCTATAGGCTTCACTCATTCAGGTCTGGTCCCCTAACAGCTCAGATTCTTGCAGGCTGGAAAAGGAAAGAAAAACTATAAGTGCCAGAGTTTAAATCTATCATGGCTGTAGCCGTGCTATTGTCAGGCTACAGTCATGTGGTTTTGGTGTAGTCCTATGACTACCTTTGCTTTTTCATTATTGTTGCTACTTTCTGGAGTCATCATTCTATGCTGCTGTCAAAGGAGAAATTATAGTGTGTGGTGGAATGTTGTTCTGCGTGGAAATCCAAGCCAATAATAAGGTTGTTGTGCTGCAGTAGTGACATTCATATGTTGTTGTTCTGCAGTAGTGATGCCACTCCTGCAGCAAAACAACTAGTGCCCCCTCAAATGCCAGTTCATTGAAAGGAAGCGGATTGTCTGAAACGGACATAGATGGCCACATAGTATAAAAGATAATGTATGAGCTTCCTTACACAGACAAGCCTGTGTCTTCATTTCAAGTTTTCTATGCCAACCAAGGAACCTCTCAAGCTTCCCTCTTGAGGTTTCTGGTTGCCATTGAATCCTCCCAATACAGAAATAGGCTTGTCGTGTATGGCTGCCCTCACGTTATCCTTATATTCTGCCTCATAGTGGAAGTGTGAAGATCTACAAAGACAATGCTCACACAGTTGCGTTTGCTGCCTGGGACTCTCAGATGTCATAAAGAGCTATGCCATTTGCCAAGATTTCAACCAGATCATCAGGAGAAGCCTCTGAAAGGCCTTCAAAGCTTTTATCTGGAAAATGTATGGTATTCTGCATTCAGCAACAGCATCTACACCAGTGTGTATGCCCTGTTCCTTAGACTTCAAAGCAACAAACTGCTGTTCTCTATGGTGTTTGGCATTGCTGTCCTCTCAGTGGTCATCAAAGACTAAGGATAACTTCTCAAATTCTGTGTTGTTGGACAGGCACCATGGTAAACATTCCAAGTACTGTTGATTCATGACCCTGTTCTTGGGTTCCTTTTTATTAAATTTTCTCATCTGTAGAGATGAGGAGACCTTACAAATATTGGGTCATTCATGCTTTGTGTGTGCTGTAAGGTGCACTACCCCTAGAATAAATACAAAAAATCCAGTCCTTCAAATCCCTACCATGTTAAAATGTAGAAACAATATGATCGACTGCAGAATAGCTGTGCAAGAACAGAGTATGTCAAAACAGTGCAGGTTGAATATGCTGCCCAACAATAATGCTGCTCTCTCCCAATATAGTGTGACCTGGAGTTGGTATAATAAAGTACAGGGGGTGCGGGGGTAAAGCATTAAAAGCAATGAAGCATGTGCATGTAGCAGAATGTAATGCTGTGGTGAGAGCTGTGTTTAGTGAGGGGTGGTGGAGTGAAAAGGTGCCACTGCTAGGGAACTGAGCTGTGCTGGTGAGTCAGTGTAGTGGTTATGGTGTGTGGTTTGTAAGAAAGGAGTTGTAGTGTAGGGAGGTTGCTGTGTTGCTGTGGTTCGAGTCCTGGTCAAGGAATTCACAAGATGTTGTGGGAATGTGCTTTGGGTGGTGTGGGAATGAAAGTTAGTGAGTAGCTGGGGATGTTTATATTTTTTACTGATGTATGCTATGCTGTTGTTGAGCCACAGGTGTGTTTGCAGGTGGAACCAGTGCTCGTAATGGCACAAGTTATATATGGAGGTGTGGTTCACGTTCATAGATGTTGGAGTGTGTGAGTTGTTGTGTTTGAAATGCCTCTGCAGTTGGTTCACAGTTGTTGCTTGTGCTGTTTTGAACTGTCACTGTGTTGGCAGTCACTGTTATTTCATCGCAGATCGAGGTTCGTGATGATGGTATTCTTGATTTCACTTCCTTGTTCTAGTGCCCTTGAAATCCATGGTATTTTTATTTTTCTTCAGCACATTCTTAATTTAATCCATCTTTATTCCAGTTTTGATTTCCTTCTGTTATAGCACAATAAAATCTTGAAATTAAATCCCAAAGTAGCTAATGTTTCAAGACCTAAGTGAACTCTTCCTCAGAGCTCGCCTAATTGTGTTAAAAGTGAATTACATTTCAAGAGAAAACTTATTACATGATAAACCCAAACCAACATAATACTGTAAGGCAAAATCACTTTTTAACAACATTTTGGACTTGTTTGGAGCTACCAAAAATACCATATTAAAAAAAAGCACTGGGCCATACTACAAAGTACAGACATAGGGGAAAAAACAGTCCCAGATAAACCTTCTACTACAGCATAAAAACAACTACACTAAAGGACAAACTAGTTAAAACTCAGTATTGGAAGGGACAAGAGAAGAAGACTACAGTACATGACTCAGCACCAACCCAACAGGATTTTATAGATATGGCAGTGACACACATTGTGATAATGGAATAGGAACTGAGGAAATAAGAAGCACTTGCCAGGAAAGGGGTTACAAAATCAGGGATCTAATAACATGTACCATGGACCATGTGGTTTACTGTATTGTCTGCCTTTATACTTTGTACTATATTGGAAAAACTTCAAAAGCACTAAAAATTTGAATAGCTAAACGCAAGAGCAATATCAGCAGAAGAAGAAGAAGAGGAGAAGAAAGAGCACCCCTGGTTAGACATTTCCAGGAATATTACCAAGTCAGTCCTCTAAGGTTTATGGGTATTGACAGGGTACATCATCCGAGAAGAGGGGGATGGGAGAAAGTTCTGTTAAGATGAGAAGCCTGGTGGCTATTTGCTTTACAAACCATCAATTCCAAGTATGGACTTAATGAGAATCTCACATGGACTGCAATTGAATAGTTATAAGTACCAAAACAGCTTGATAATATAATGTAGTATTAAACATAAATGTGTGTCTAAAATTGTATGACATAGGGTGGAATGCAAGTTTAACACCATACAACTAGTACAATAACTATTATGTATGCAATATGATAATAGGAAGGATGTATGTGAAACAGGAAGGAATTTTATGGACTGAAAATACATATACAAAGGGTAAAAGAAATATGGGTGTAACTTTAAGAATTATATCATAGCTGAAGAATAGAGAATATAGATATGAGGGCTTTCAAATAGACTTTTTTACATAGTTATACATTTAGAATCATGAAAACCTGTAATACCATGTACGTAACATATGCACAGCATTAGAACTGAAGCTGAAAAACAAAATGAATAGGTCCTTTCTTTCAACTGAACATTTGACTGTGGTATATAAGACTATGGTAGTGTTTCAAATAAATATTCTCAACCACCCAAACCCAGTCCGATCCTCTTCCCGATGTAGAACTACAGTATGTAAGTAATGTTACAAGAAAATAATGTAACTAGAAAGAAGCATAATATATTTTTACACATAAAGTCCTGGACCTGAAATAGTCACTTCTTACAGAATAATTTCTTCTGAATGAGGCTTGAAACAGAGCTAACACCCTGCAAGCAGGGGGATCATGCTTACTAGTTTTCATTGAGAACTTCTCATTAGGGAAACTGCGCTTGGTTTCCATAGTGACCAGACCATTGGCTGGATTCTCAAAGCCTGTGAAAATCCTGCAACTGTGGGAACAATTTGACATAAGTGAACTGCCACTTGTGGAACCACAGTTTCTCCCACAGCTATGGTATTCTCAAAAGTGGAGCTGGTTTAAGACTGGCTGCATAAATTATGGCAGTTTGAGGGTGTTTTTCCCTGCAGCTGTGGAAAAATGTTATGGCTGGTGGGACCAGCCATAACATCTCCTACAGCTTTGGCAGACTAAGGATACCAATATCTACAGCTGTGGAGATTTCAGTCTGCAACTTGGGCTGTAGTCTTGGACTTATTCCCAAATTGTTTTAAGAATCTGGCCCCATGTATCTATGTCATCTAGCTGATGCAATCACATGTCTTCAATGCATGATAAAGTTGCCCAGTTTCTTCTCACCAAGCACAGAGATGCCCCTACTCAAGATGGCATCCTGAATTATGGTGGCAGTGCAGGAATGTGGGTGTAACTTCAATTAAGACATTATCATAGCTTTTGAGAGCTGGGACAAGCAGTCTCATGATGCATTGTTATATATTAAGTTCCAAAAAGGTAGGAAAGACAAAAATATTAAAATGGTACAACTAACTTAAATTTGGTGTTTGTAAGAAATGTTTATTCTACTTGATGGGTGGATTCTGGGTTATATTAGCTCATTAGGTCATATAGGTTTCTAGTTGTTTTTTTGTGTGTAATAGGGGTTTGGGGGGACTTCTGAGGAGCTCAGCTTGGTTCAGGTATTGTTAGGGGTAGAACAGCAAAAAACTGCACCACTCAGAGAGTCTTACTGCATGACAATACGTTTAATACATAAAAAAACACTGCAAAAGTACTAGAGCACTTCAGGTACGTGAACACAAACACAACCTCTACAGGTTTCGCACAGAAATATGTGTCATCATGAGGATGTGTTGCGGTCTTTTTAATGTATTAAAGGTATTGCCTTGCAATAAGATTCTCCGAGTGGAGTGGTCTTTTGCTGTTCTACTACGATTTTTCATTACCGCACACTCCTTGCACTGCTGAGCTGTTTTGTTGTTTTGCTATATTTTTAGAGATGCAGTCTGTGGGACTGGAGATAGTAGGAATTATATTATTATTTGGGATCTGTTGGGTGGGATTGTTTATTTTTCTTAGATTGGGTTTAACATGGGGAGAGGGAGGGCTTTTATATATAACATGGAAGAAATGCAGGTTATTTAAACAGTTCTATGAGTACCATTTTGTTATCTTCCTCTATTACCTTTTCATAATGGGTTATGCCAATTTTCCTTAAAATAGCATCCCGGAATGTCAAAAGTCTATGTCTAAGAGTTAAAAGAATGCAAATCCTTACTCTTCTAAACTCACTTGGATATACTCTTATATTCTTGCCAGAAACCCTTCTATAGAGATGTGCGTAATTAGAAAATTTCGTTCAGCAAAATATTTAGTGAAATTTTTGCATTTTGGGAAATATTTTGTCATGTAAAATGCAAAATTCTGCAGGTGAAATGCAAATTTTCACTGCAAAATGTGAAATTTTACCTGAAAAATGTGACATTTCACCCACAAAATTGTGAAATATGGGCAAAATTTGGCAAAAGTTGGTGAAATTTGGGTAAATTTTAGTGAAATTGCACATTTTGCAGTGAAAATTTGCAGTTTCACACCCAGCAAAAAATTTAGCGGAATGGTGGAATGTCACGACATGTTTTGCACGGTAAATTGCCAGTTTTGCAGCATTTTTGCAGGCAAAATTTAATTTTGCAACATCTCTACCCATCTATTACTTACTGAAATAGAATTACTTAACATATTTGGTTATACAGTACCTAGGTGTTTGGAGTGGGTAGCTACTCATCAAAATGTGGAGTTCCTATTCTGGTGAACAGATCATTAAATTTTACCTCCACATAGATCATTCAAGATCCAGAGGGAAGATATATTATTGTGTTAGGAAAGTTTAACCATTCAGATGTTTTTAAAGGTTTGATTTATGGCACCACTACTAATAACTCTCTTTTCTTAGCTAAACTTTTAACTACTTTATCCCCCTTTTTGTTACACAGGATCTTGATTGGTGAAGACTGGAATATCTCATTAGACCCACTATTAGACAGGCCAAATTCATCTAACCTTGCACTTTATTTGGATACTCAAGCATTAAATGAATTTTTAAATATTTGTAAATTAATTAATCCTTGGAGAACCCTTCATCCGTATATAAAAAACATTTCATTATATTCACCAGTTCACAGATCCTATTCTCGCATTGACTTTTTTCTAATTACTAAAACGTGGATGAATGATATTCAGAGTTCACAGATTTTGGAAAAATCTCTTTATGACCATTCCTTAATTGATTTACATATGTCTCTATCTGTACCATATCCTAGACACTCTATATGGAGGCTAAAAAATATTCTACTTAGGCAAGATTTTACTATTAACTACATTAACCTTTCTATCTGTAATTTTTGGAAAGAAAATTATGCCTCTATAGCTAGAATAGACATTATTTGGGCAACTTTAAGAAGCTACATTGGGGAACTTTTATTAGATTCACTTCAAAGCAGAAAAGGCAACATTCAGAAAAGGCCGTGCTTCTTTAAAAGTGAATAGAAATCCTAGAGAATAGAAACCAGTCTTTATTGATGTAGTCAGAAATTAAAGAACTACAACAAAGTAAGAATGATCTTTTTCTACTTTCTAAGAAGAAAGCATAATTTACCATTTTGAAACCAAAAGTTAGATATATTGACTTGGCGGACAAGCCCAATAAACTATTAGCAAATAGACTCAAACACCAGGAAAAATCTAAATACATTAATTCCATAATATCTGAGAGTTCAGGGAAAGTTAAAACTGATCCTAAGGACATCTTAACAGAGTTTTACAAATATTATTCATTATTGTATGGCCAGATGAATAATCCACCTACAACTGAAGAGATAGAAAAATACTAAAGCAATTTTGTTTGCCCCAAAATCACTCAAGATCAGGCTAAAGATATTAATAAAATTCAACAAAAAGAGATCGAGGATGCCATTGATAGGTTAGCTTTAAATAAAACAGCAGGCCCAGATGGCTTTACAGTTAATTGTTATAAAACGTTTAAAAAATCTCTTACTCCCTTGCTTCAATAGCTTTATAATTTTGTTCTTGAAAATGGAGTCAAAAATAACTCGCTTCTTGAAGCATCAGTCATTCTGATACCTAAGCCTAGCAAACCAAGCAACAAGCTGGGTTGTTATGGACCCATCTCTTTGATTAATTATGATATAAAAATTATTTCATCCATTTTAGCGCAAAGGATCAAAACAATGTGGCATCCTCTTGTCTCAAGGGAACTGGCAGGATTTATGTCTAACAGACAAGCTTTGGACCATATTAGTAAAATTGCCCATATTTTTTCTGCATCTCATGACTCCAACACCTAGATGCACAAAAAGCTTTTGATAGGGTTCACCATGAATTTTTATTTTGCACTCTTTCTAGTTTTGGATTCCCAGGTAAGTTTATGCCTTGGTTAAGGATACTTTAATCCTCCTCTTCAGCTAGATTAAGTTGTAATGGTTTAATTTCAGATACAATCAGTCTATATAGTGGAATTAGACAAGGCTGCCCACTATCTCCCCTTTTTTTTAATTTATATCTTGAACCCCTACTTTTTCCTCTTAAACACTAACCCTCAGAATATAGGTATTAAATGTGGAACCATTCAATGTAAAATGTCTGCATTTGCAGATGATATTTTACTCTGTATTGCCAATCCAGTGACCTCAATAAAAAAAGGTCTAAGTACTATACACAAATATAGCTCCTTCTTTAACTGCAAGTTAAATATTGACAAAATGGAGGCCATCCCTCTCAATTCTCTTTCTTATAAAAACGAAATACAAACCTGAGTTTTACCTGGTCACCTCAGAATTTGAAGTATTTAGGTATATACCTAACAAGAGATCAATCCCAGTTATTAAAATTAAATTTGGATGATTTATTCATCACAACTAAAGAAGACCTTAGAAGATGGCATCATCTCCCTCTTTCATTTTGGGGTAGAGTTAATGTCATCAAAATGAATATTTTCCAAGGTTATTTCATACCCTCAACATGTTGAATACTTTTATACCTTTGAAATGGTTTACTCTAAATTCAGAAATTACTAAATTTATATGGGATGGTAAAACCCCAAGGATATTGTGGAGGAAGCTCATTCTGCCTAAGAAACAAGGGGGCATTAAATTACCTAACTGTATGTTATAGTAACATAGAAACACAGAAACATAGAGTTTGATGGCAGATAACGACTGCTTGGCCTACCTAGTCTGCCCATTTCCCTACCTACAGGATAAGCTGCAGATCCTATTTAACCAACAGCCTATTTCTTCCTACCCCCACACAAAAATTGCCTTATGCCTGTCCCATGCATTCTTGAATTCTTCCACAGTTTTAGACCCACAACCTCCTTAGGAAGGTTCTTCAATGTGTCCACCACTCTCTCTGTGAAAACATACCTCCTCACATTGCCCCTGAGCAGTCCCCCCCTCTATCTTCAAATTGTGTCCCCTTGTTCTTGCACATCTCATTTTCTGAAAAATGCTACCCTCTTGGACTTTGTTGATTCCACTGAGGTACTTAAAAGTTTCTATCATGACCCCCCTCTCCCTCCTTTCCTCAAGGGTATACATATTAAGCTCCTTTAGTCAATCCTCATATGGCTTCTCTTGCAGACCCTGCACCATTTAGTTGCCTTCCTCTGGGCTGCCTCCATCCTGTCTATGTCCTTGTAGAGATGGGGTCTCCAGAACTGGATGCAGTACTTCAGATGGGGTCTCACCAACTGTCTGTACAGGGGGATAACAACTTCCTGTTTTCTGCTGGTGATGCCTCTCTCTATACATCCCAGTATCCCCTCAGCCTTCCCTATTGTCTTCTCACATTGCTTGCCAACCTTAAGGTCATCTGATATGATTACCCCCTTTCCATTTTTGTTGTTGTTACTACCTCACCGCCCCCCAATTGTATAACCTTCCCCTGGGTTTTTGCTTCCTAGGTGCATTATTTTGCACTTCTTTGCATTGAATCCAAGCTGCCATACTTCTGACCATTCCTCCAACCTTGTCAAGTCCCTTCTCATCCTTTCCATGCCTCCTTGTGTATCAACCCTGTTGCAGATCTTTGTGTCATCTGCAAAGAGGCATACTTTTCCTTCCAGTCCCTCTGCAATGTCACTTATAAAGACATTAAAAAGGACTGGACCCAGTACTGAACCCTGTGGTACCCCACTAGTAACTCCTCTTTCTTCAGCGTGGACTCCATTTACAATTACCTTCTGTGTCCTGTTGTCTAGCCAATATTTTACCCAGGCTACCACCCTGGGACCCACTCCCAGGCTGGTTAATTTGACTATTAATCTTTTGTGTGGGACTGTGCCAAATGCCTTGATATAGTCTAGGTAGGCCATGTCCACAGCCCCTCCCTGGTCTGCTACTTTGGTCACCCAGTCAAAGAAATTAATTAGATTCATCTGACATGACCTTCCTGCTGTGAACCCATGCTGCTTTGGGTACTGTGCCCCACTGGCCTCTAGGTACTCAACAATTATTTCCTTCAGAAGTGATTCCATCACTTTCCCTATCACAGAGGTCAAACTGACAGTCTGTAGTTTCCTGCCTCTGTCTTGCTCCCACTTTTGTGAAGGGGAATCACATCTGCCTTCCTCCAGTCCTCAGGTACCACACCATCCTCCCATGACTTGTTAAAAAGGGTAGTCAGTGGTGTCACTAGTTCTCTTCTTAATTCTTTGGAACCCTTTCTTATGTGAAAGGACTGGGATCGACCCCCGTATCCAGAGTGCTTCTGTTAATTGGATTAGGGTCCTCCCCCTCCTCCTCTTTTGTGAATACTGAGCAGAAGTATTCATTCAGTATCCCTGCTTTTTCACTGTCCCTCTCTGCCCACCCACCGTCCATTGTATTCAGCCTCACTATTCCTCCCTGTGTCTTTCTATGCTCCCTGATATGTCTATAAAAGGTTTTATTCCCTTTCTTAACAGAGTTGGCTATCTTTTCCACAGTTCGGGCCTTTGTTATTCTGACTACCCTCCCTGCTTCCTTCTGCCTTAACTGGTACAGTTCTCTGTCCTGCTCCATCTGTGTTTCTTTATACTTCCTAAATGCTATCTTTTCCTCTTTAACATTCACTGCCACCTCTTTTGAGAACCATAGTGGCTTTTTCTTTCATTTTGATTTGTCTATTTGCTTCACACAAAAGCTTGTTGCCTTTCTGATGGCAGTTTTGATGTTTTCCCATTGTAGCTCCACCCCTCCTTCTAACCTACTTGCTAGTGCTTTTCTAAGGCACTCTCCCATCTTGCCAAAGTCAGCCCTCCTGAAGTCCAGAACCTTCACTTTTGTATGGCTTGACTCTGTAGCTGAGTTTATCATGAACCACACTGTTTGGTGGTCACTTGTTCCCAGATGGCTACCCACTTCTAGATCTTAGATCCTCTCACTGTCCCCATTTGAGAGAAGAAGTCTAAGATTGCTCCCTCATGAATGGATTCCAAAACTAGCTGTCTGAGGCATGCCACCTGAAGGGCATCAAGAATGGCCCTACTTTTGGATGTGGCTGCAGCAAAGGTACTGCAGTTAACATCCAGCATATTAAGGTCCCCATCAACAGTATTTTCCCTTTCTCTGCCATCCTAAGGATGCCTTCTATCATATCCTTGTCCATTCCTTCCCCCTGACATGGGGGTCTGTATACAACCCTTGTGAGGATTGTGGCAGAAGTTCCAGTCTCTAAGGTGACCCACAATGCCTCCTCTCCTCCTTGTTTACTCTTTTGTTCAGTTGCTTTTATCTCTTCCCTTACATAGACAGCTACTCCAGCCCCTCTTCTCCCCCCTGTTTCTCCTGTAGGTTGTGTACCCTGGTATGTTAACCTTCCAGTCATGGTTCTCTGTGTACCATGTTTCTGTGACTGCTATGATATCCAGACATCCCTGTTCCATACAGTCCACCAGTTCAGGGAGCTTGTTGCCCAAACTACAGGCATTGGTACTCATTACCTTCCATTTCTTGATAGCTTTACCCCTTTTTGCCCCATATCTGTCCTTAATGCATTTGTCATTTTCTCCATTTACCTCTGTTATTCTCCCTATTGTCACCTCTATGTTGGTGTTTACCTCACTTATTACCATGATTTTTTTGGGGGGACTAGGATTTCCCTGCTCCTCCTCAGTGTCTCCCCCTTGGTAAGTTTAAATGCTTGCCAATGAAGTATTTAAACCTATCACCTAGGGTCCTGGTTCCCCTCCTGGACAGATACAGACCATCATGCCAGTATAGGCCTGCATCCTTCCAGGTGGACTCCCAGTCCCCAAAGAAGCCAAATCCCCAAGCTCTGCACCCTGTTTCTCAACCACTGATTGAATCCCATGGTGTGTAGCACCCTAGCCTCACCCATGCCATAGACAGGCAGCACCTCCGAGAGGGTTGCCATGCGTACTACTTGTCTAAGACCCCTCCCCAACTCCACAAACACTTCCTGCACTGCTCAGATCCCTTTCTTAGCCAGGTAATTTGTCCCTAGGTGGAAAATGACATCCAGCTCCCTCCTCTGTGCAGCTGCTCCAGTGATCCTGAGGATTCATTCCCTGTCCCTCCAAGCCATGGCACCAGGCAGGCACCTTACCTCCCTTTCCCCTTCCTCCCTCAGTTCTACCTTCCTAACTATAAAGTACCCCACCAGGAGTTGTTTCCTTCCCCTGTCTGGTCCCATGCCACCCTCCTGTGGGTCTCCTTTGTGGAGGTTCCCAGGATCCTCCTTGGTCTCCACTGTGGGTGCCTCCATAGAGGAACCACACTTTGCCAGAATGGCATATGAATCATGGAGAGGTACAACTGGAGGGATGCACCTCTGTTCCACCATCCTCACCCTCCCTGAACCCAGTGTGGTCCAACTGCTCACCTTTCTCAGCAACCTCTGAGGCAACGGCAGTGGTCCTGGTGGTCCCTGGGTTGGAGAGGAGGTCCCACAAATCCTGGCCAACTCAGCCTGGAGATGAGCAACCTCCACCTTCAGCCCAGAGAGGTGGCTACAGATGGAACAACACCACATCCTCCAGAACGTCTCCTGGAAGACTGCTGCTCCACAGTCACTGCACTGCACCACTGCCATCATGTCTTATTTCTGGCCCCCTAATTGTTATTTGGAATACTTACTCTTTCCTCTATTTGCTTATTTTTTTTATTTTTTATTTTTTATCCCTACTTACTTGTTGCCCCTGTGCCCTTTCAGCTCCTGATCTTCCTGTTCTGAGACAAAAAGTTCCTGTATTTCTCAGTAGTCTCCTTACTTGCTCAGAGTCAGACCTCCAGCATCTGGGGGGGGGGAAGGAGAGCTACGCTTATCCTTCTAGGATGGTGACTCTTTGGTGGTTTCACATAACAATAAATATATAAAATGTCTCTCTCCCTCTAATTATTCTTGAATCTACTGCCCTATATGGCTTGGTTTGGAAATAAATTTGATGAAACATTATAAAGTCCATCCTGACACTATTTAACACTCAACATTTAGATCTCTACCTACAAAACTGAAATGTTCAATGATTGATACTTCTTTGAAAATACATCACCAAGTTTTGTCCTACATACAGTAGGTCTATCAGATCTCAGAAATTTAGATCAGCCTATTTTTGACAACCTATACTTCAAAATAAATGGGAGGACTATTCCGGTTAGTTGGTTTCCAAATAATGGTAATCTCACTGTTAGTTCCTTTATTAAGAATAATTATTATATCTCACCATATAAAATACTGGATAAGGAGTCGCTAAATAAAAAAAATCCTTTCTAAGTTGTTATTAATTAAAACTGCTTTAAAAGCTTACTTTAGACATGTTCTGGTCTATATCACTTCTCAAGACCCAGTGAAAGATACGAAAACCAGGAGCCTAAAACCCCATCCTATCTCTAATCTATACCAACTGCTCCTTTCTCAAAAATTTGGCAAAGATCCTACAGTTCCCTACTATTGGAATAGAGAATCTGGAATTTTTGCTCAAAATTGGTCTACTTTGTGAAAAAATATATATTAGTTTATACCCCTAGACAATCTTGGGTTAATTTAATATAAACTTCACAATGTTCGTATGACTCCTCAAAAAATGTGTAAATTCAGGCTCTTTGAATCTGATAGATGTATTAAGTGTAACCTAGAGGAAGGGATCATCAACCATATCCTATGAAAATGTCCAAAATCTCAAACTATTTGGAACTTTCTGTAGTTAAAGCCACATATGGTAGGAAACTGTCTTTACAATATGCTTTTAACTTTGAAACCTGTATTCTAGGTAACCTTACCACAGTTAAAGTTTATAGTGATAGAGCTATTATAACTAAATAATTACTGGGTAGCGCTTTTTTCCATAGTGAAACCTGATTATAATTTGCCATTATAACCAGCCCGGAAACACACGCCAGGTTTTCCTTGGAGCAGCCATGCGCAGTCCCCTGTCTCTGATCTTCCCATTCTGTGGAGCAATCCCGAAGAATACTTTCAGATCCCTCTTATTCGGTGGTAATTTACTTTTTTTTTTAATTAACTCTTTCTTGACTGACCCATGGAAACAAAAGAAAAATATAAGTAAAACTAGCACCCTGTTTCCTGTCAGCATGCGATCCTGCCATAAGTGTGGCTCTAGATTGCATCTTAGCAATGCATGTAACACACCTAAATGTACCCATTGTTTAGAGACAGGGCACCATGCAGCTAACTGTAAAAATTTGTTTAGGTGTAATCTCTGTGAAGAAAAAGGTCATTCGTACATTAATTGTCTATGGGCCTCTCATAATTCAGCAGACAGTCATTTGCATTAGGCTTTAATTGCACAGGCCCAGAAAATAGAATGTTTTCAAGCCTCTGAAAAAAAGGATACAGGACATTTTTAGGGTGAAAGGGAATCTTATGAAAGAAGCAGAAATGCAAGCAAGAGTAGAACTGCAGAAAGCAGGACAGAAAAAAGAAGGCAGGCCTCAGGTACTAAAGAGGAGCGAAGGGGAAAAGAACAAAGAAATACTGGCAGTCATGGATCTAACTACAGAAGGGGTACAGAAGGAACACACAAGGGAAGAGGTTCAGGAAGAGGGTATACAAACAATGAATATGGAAGTAGAGGCTGAGGTGGTGGATGTGTTACAAGGGACAAGTGGAGGAGAAATTGATCTAGGACATTCAACTATTCCCCCCCCCCATTTCTGAGTTGGATAAACCTTTCCAAACAGTGTCATACAAAAAGAGGTTGAGGGAAAAGAATGGGATTCCAGGACCTAAGGGGAAAAAAGGAAGATAGTGACAAGAAAGGAAGTGTTACAATCGAATAAATAGAATTTAGTACATCTGGATAAAAGAATAGAGTGTAAAGTGGAAGAAGATGCGGATTCAGGGTCAGATTCTTCCTCACTTTCCTCCTCCAAAGAAACATCTTCAGAGATAGAGAAAGGTGGCACTGGGAGAAGGAAATGGGCCACCAAATCAAAGCATTAAAGAAATGAGGATTCTTTCTTTTTTTCATATCTCATGGGTGACTTCCGTATCTTAACTTTAAATTTGAATAACATAGAATGGTATACGGAGAGACTTGGTTATGCATGAATTAAAGCTGTTAAAGGCAGATATATTTTTGCAATATACTAGAATCAAGTCTTTTCAAGACATAGCACAATGCAATGCAAAATGGGGACAGGGAGTCACATTCTGGTCCCAAGGTCAGGACTGATGTGATGGATTAGGCATCTTGTTATCAAATCCGGATTTAAAAGTCTCTAGATTGTTAGACTTGGAACCGGGTAGAGCTTTGGTTTTAGATGTTTCCTTTAAAACTCAGAGGTTGCGATTGATTAATATATATGCTCCACAGGGAAAGGTATTGAGGGTGGAATTATTTTAAAAAATCCAGTCCTTCTTGTGTACAGCACGAATGATAATATGGGATGGGGATTTTAATTGTAGTATACAAAGGGAGAATACTGGTTTACAGACAAACAAAATGTTTTGTGATTCAAATACTTTAAAGGATATTGTAAGAACTGCACATCTAAAAGATGCA
Source organism: Neoceratodus forsteri (assembly GCA_016271365.2). Classification (NCBI taxonomy): domain Eukaryota; kingdom Metazoa; phylum Chordata; order Ceratodontiformes; family Ceratodontidae; genus Neoceratodus; species Neoceratodus forsteri. The sequence continues at coordinate 1,065,659,243 of CM057449.1, read as the reverse complement.
TATAGAATTGTTCATGATGCTGGAAGATTTACTTTTAGAAAGGGGACACAAAAAACAAGGATTGATTACATTTGGGTTTTGAATTTAATGAAGGTCAAAAGGTCAGGGATTATGAATCTGGCCTTTTCAGACCACTCTGCTGTTATATATTGATTGCCACTGGGATGAGAGACATATTCCTGAAAAATCTCCATGTAAATTAAATGTACCATTATTAGAGCAAGAGGAAGTGGTTACAGAATGTAAGAAGCAATGGGAAGTGAGAAATTCGGTACAGTGTATGTATGATTCCTTGTTGGAGTGGTGGAAGGACTCGAAGAAGGAAATGGACATTTTTTTCAAAAGTTAGCAGGGAGAAGGAGCAGAGATAACTATTTTAGATACTTACAGTTTAGAAAGCAGTTGCATAGATTAATCTCATTAACTGACACAACAGGACATGATTTTAGTTTACAGATACAGAGGGTTAAAAAGGAGATGTAGAAATTTCAGTATGACAGGGTTAAAACCTTAAAGCAGGAATTAATGTTTGGCACTGTTAGTAAAAAGTAAACATTTAACCCATTTAAAGATAGTCAGGATATTTGTAAGAAGAAAAGAATGGAAGAATTTAAAAGATGGAGAAGGGACATTGCACACTGATAAAATTTCCATATTAAGAATTATAAATGACTATGTGAAGGATACTTTTGGTAAAGAGCCTGAGACATGTTATAAAGAGGATTATATAGGGAGGCTTGAGAAGAAAAGGGTTTCAAAGGATCAGGAGTCACAAATTGTGGCCTTAATAACAGAGGAAGAAGTGAAAGTGGTAATAAAATTGGCTAGGAATAATAGTACTCCTGGACCAGATGGCATTCCTGCAGAATTTTATAAGGTTTTTTGTGACATTTTGGCTCCAGTATTGAAAGATTTGTTTAATGAATTGTTCCAATCACCATACATTCCAGGTTGGTTAGTGGAAGCTGATCTAATATTTTTATTTAAAAAGGGAGATAGGGTACAGTTGCAAAATTGGAAACCCATTTGTTTGTTAAACGCAGACATTAAAATTTTGAGTAAAATGTTGTTGAATAGATCAGCTAGGAGTGCAAAAACCATAGTTAGTAAAATGCAAGGGTGTGCTATACCCCAAAGAGGCATACAGGGTAACAATACAGTTGAGGGAATTATTTTATAGAGGCTATAAGAGAAGCACTGCTGGTTTGTTTATAAGCCTAGATCAGAGTAAAGCATTTGACTCTCCTTCTTAGGAGTATTTATTTTTGGTTCTAGAGAAATATGGGGTACCACCTGTATATATTTCTTGGATTAAGAAATTATACAGAGAAGCCACGGTGGTGCCAAGGGTGAATGGATGGAAAGGGAATAGAATAAAATTAAAGCGAGGACTGAAACAGGGGTGCCCTATGAACCCCTTGTTGTATGTATTTGGTATTGATCCTTTATTACAAAGGATTTGTAATGATTCAGAGATAAAAGGGGTGTGTCTTGTTGAATCTCTCCCATCATTGAAAGTATTGGCTTATGCTGATGATGTGGTCATTATTGTACAAGAATCTACAGATGAAAGTACAATAGTGAAGCAGCTTGAGGAATTTTCTGAGGCCTCAGTATCCAGTATTAATAAAGAGAAGAGTTTAGGATACAAGCTAGGTGGAAGTAATCAAGAAAAAGAGCAGTATGCAGGAATACAGTTAACTAATGACCCTATAAAAATACTAGGGATTCAGTTTGGGAATGGAAATGCAGCTGGGCTAAATTGGGAAGGGAAATTAAAAAAAGCAAAAGGGATATTGGCAAGATGGGTACATGGTTCACTATCTAAGCAAAAAAGAATTATGTTGATAAAGAATATGATTGTGCTAATTTTCTTGTATGTAAGTTATACCTACCCTCCACCAAGGACATTATACACTAGATTATATAACCTTTTTTTTAGGGCTTTATGGGGAAGTAGGTTGAACCCCATTAAGAGGAATGTAATGTGTAGAGGAATAAAAGACGGAGGTATAGGTATGATACACCCAATAGCATTTTATCTCAGCATTTTTCTTTACTACAATGTGATGGAAGTAAGTAGGAAACAAAATAAGGACTGGTACGGCTTGCTAGACAAATAGATTGGGCCTAGTATAAGGGCTTGGGAACAGAAGAAAAGTATAATGTTTACTAAGATTGAGGTAGTTCCAAAAGAGGTAAAGGAATTGTTTCAACAGGTGATATCTTGGAAAGTGGATTATAACACTGAAACAGAGGGTAGATATTTATGAAGCATTGGTAAAAGCTCAATGTTCAGAGAGAATTGTATTACCATACTGTAGTGAGCAGAACAGTCAGGAGATGTTTCAGCAATTATTAAATAAATGGATGCCAGTGTTTCTATGGGACATGATATGGTTGACGTTACATGGGAAGTTAAACATTAAAAACAACAATAAGCATAAAGCATTGCAAGAGAGGTATTGCTTAAGACAAAGCTGCTCTCAGATTTTGGAAACTCAAGAACATCTGTTTTTGGAATGTGTTTATGCAAGGCAGTTTTGGAGTTTACTTGCAGATCATTGGGATATACAGCAATTTAGAAATATTACATATAAGGAGTTAATATATGCAAATTGGTCTTCGGTTTGGCGAATGTTTTCAAGGGACAATTTACAGGTCTTATTTGCAATACTGAAATATTACTTATGGTAGACAGGTGTAAATGGGTTCTGCAGCAACAGTATGTACCGCAAAAAACATTACTGAAATTAGTGATGGAAGCGGTTAAGCAAGTATATGAGAATGATTTGAGAAAGTATTCAGAAAGGCAGATTAAACAGATTTGGAGGGCTTGTGAAAAAATATTATAGAACTGAGAAAAAATAAAAAAATAGAAGAAAAGGAAAAAGGAAAAAGAGAGTAGCGAAATATTAATGTATATGATAAGTTTCAGGTAGAAGGTGAAGGTGGGACATGATGGATGTATTAGAATTTTTAAGTAAAGTATAGGTATGGATCAGGGACATGAGGATGGTTGTGTATGTATGTATAGAACTGATTATGGATTATTATTCCTTTTTCCCCCAACAAAATTCCCCTATTCTTGGGAGGGGGTGCTGTTGGCCCAATTTCCAAGATAGAGGATATGGAAGCAGCAGACGAAGGAGTTCTGCAGCAGGCTGGGTAGCAATCTTCCTACCCAGCCATAGCAAGCCAGGAGGATGATGATTTTTTTTTGAAAACTAGCGAAGAGTCTATGGAGAATTAATCTTTATTTGTATCCCCAAACTTGGAGGATGAAACTATTGGAACAACTGAGAACACTGATATCATAGCAGCAGCTGCACAGCTGGAAAAAGAAATTGAGGAACGGAGAACTGTGATCCCGAATATGTTGGCTGACGATGAGGAATGATATGAAAAATGAAAAAATGCTCTGAAATTGCAAACCAAACAAAGGATGCAGGCTACTGTAACCAGGTCAGAAACTTCTGTTGCTAACGTCCCTAAGGTAAATGACATGGTGAAGAAAATGCTTACTGCCCAGGAATATTTTATACAAAATTTTGGAGTAACAAACATACCTGTAAATAGTGATGCCTGGTCTCTGGAGAAAGCTCTTAGAGGGGCTGGCTGAAAAGAGGCTATGCATGGTTCATGGGTTCCAGAACCTGCCTGGGACATCTCACAACTTTCAGAATTGGAGGTAGGAGGACAATTGGAGCATGGTGTACCGCTATCGCCCAGTCGGACAGCAGCAAAGGGGTCCCAGGATGGAAGGCCATCTGCTTACTCACCGTCTGCCAGTACTGCTCAGCTCCCAACACCACAGGTACAGGAAGGAACAAGCCCTGTACATGATGCTACTGATGGATCTACAGTACAGAAATCTGTTCTGGAGCAAATGGAACATCTGGAAAATATAGATCCTAAATTTCAAAATAGGCTACAAACTAACCCTAAAATTGTAGCTGGCATCCGAGATATGGATCATACTTTGAAATCCCAGATTGCCCTGAATAATGGATGGGCAGATAACATTGGCAATATCGCCATCTGCCACTGATGTGCCAGACTGGGTTCAGTCTAGCTTTGCAGATTCTTTTGGTCAAAACTCTGGGGCAGAATCAATATCAAAACAAAAGAGAACTAGTAATCAGAATCCAGACGTCCCAGTTTTTCAAGCACCTGGCTTAGCAGAGGATACACCTAATGCTGAGTTACCAGAGATGCCCAGGACAGAATCTGTTCCTGGAGAAAAGGACCCAACTCAGGGTTCCCAACAAACATGAACAGGTCCCTCCACAAAAAGGGCAAGGGACAGATCCCCCCACCCAAGATTTGCAAATTTAATTAATATAACTGAACCAGCCCTGGCTGAAACACAGTTCATCTGCACTATAAAGGGGATTTGGAGGTGCACCCAGACCAGTTTTATGTTGGGGGAAAAACATTTGAAAGACTCTTCAAAGTTTACAGCACATGACTTATAAGCCTTGATTCATGTGTCCAGGTAGGACAATTTTGATAGAAGTTTTCGGGGTCAGGCCAGGAACATTGTGGGACAAAACATCATGCAACAAACATTGCAGCCATGGCATCGCCAACTGCAATGTCAGCTAACCATCACAATGCTGGCCAGTACTGTGTAGGCAAATTATATAATACCCTGGTGATAGGAGGGTCCCCCAATCCCATTGGCTGCCCATCTACCCCAGTAACTGTAATGGTAGCCTTCCCTGGTGTGATGTCTGGTCTCTTCCTCCCCCCAACCATTGCTGATTGCTGACATCACTGTACTGAAATACAATGACATGCAAACTATCCCTGGCCTCTAGTGGACCCCCCCCAGAGACAGATCTCCACCATCCCACACTCCCTCCCAATGAAGAGTGTACCACCTGCACAGCCCTCCACTCACCACCATGGCCGGTCGCCCAACTAAGCAGAATGAATGTGCACGCAGACGTATGCATGCTCATCCATTCTACATAGGCAGCCAGCCATGGCACTGAGTACAGGCTTGTGCTGATCATCTGCGCCTCTTTTGGGGGGCAGGGTGGTGAGGATCTGCCCCCAGGGGTGGTAGGGGGGTCCACTAGACACCAGGGATAGTTTGTATTTCATTGTACATTGGTACATTGCTGTCGGTGATCAGTGATAGCGGGGGGGCAGACATCACACCAGGGAGGGCTACCATTACAGTTACTGGGGCAGATGATCAGCCAGTGGGATGGTGGACCCTCCTGCTACCAAGGTATTTTATCAATTGCTTATGCAGTGCTGGCCAGCATTGTGATGGTTATCCAACATTGCAGTCAGTGATGATATGCCTGCAATGTTTTTTGCACGCTGTTTTGTCCCACGATGTTCCTGACCTGAATCGAGTTTTCACTCTCCTGCTGATCTTGAGAGATTCTGGATGCTATATAACCAGGTTAGATTTGCGCCATTGTGGAATCCCTTTTTTGCCATACTGCTGACTAAGCCATTCATTAAAAATGTAACTATTATGTAGCGCAATGAAAACATTTATATCTGTGACATACATCATTGGCTCCAGAACCTTTGTGAGGTCTTAAGTGCACCAGAGGTGATTTTGCATTCTGAGGCATTTTGGATAGGAGTTTGGTGGTTTAAACTTAAACTGCAGCAAACTGATGCTGTCATCTCCCATCTCCCCAATAGCTTTTTCTTTGGTAAGGACTGGGGTGTATGTTTTTACTCCTGTCAGCCCAAGGCTTGCTATAAATGTAGTGCAAGGACGCAATTATCCAATGTGTGCAGAAAATTGCATTGTTAGATCTGTGGGGAATTTAATCACATCAGTTCACAATATACTAATCATTCCAAGTGCAATCTCTGTGAAGAATATGGGCATCTTTATCAGGACTGCCCATGGGCAGCCCATAATAAAACTCACACTGTGGACCCAGATGATCTCATTAGGAAAGCACAAAAAGAATCCTTTGCATTTGAGATTCCAAGATCTGAATTCCATGCTTATTCTGATAAAAACACAGAAAACCCTTCCACCCCTCAAGACTCAGACATTGCAGACCAAACACAGGAGGAGGATGTTCCAGAGGCCCCCCCCCCGGGAACTAAGGCTTCACAAACAGGATATAGAATCCCGGCCTACAGAAACTGTCTCTAAGGAGTCAGATGGAATAATTGATCCCCCGATGTCAGACATGCCTCCTCCTCCTCAGGGTTCATGGACTAAACCAGGCAAAAGGTGAAGCTCCAGGTTACTTAAGCAATCAGCACCTGGGGGGCAGTAGAGGTTGAAAATTAGTTTGAGGTGCTATCTTCCAAAGAAGGGGAGGACTCAGAAAAAGAAGGGTTGGTTTCAGATACTTTGTCACAGTCAGGGAACATGGATGTTAACCTGCAGAAAATTGAACAAAAGAAGAAGAAAAAGAAAATGGAAAAACATTATTAATTAAGGTTTAAGGTTTAATTTTGGGCTATTGTTTCCCTCGCCCTATGTCTTCTTTTTCTGTCTTTCTTTATTTCTTTCTTTCTTTAGATTTTGATAACTGGGTAGGCCCACTGAGACTAGAGGTCCCTTTTTCAGGGGCAACCTGGGATAAGTTACAGCAGAAGTTACATACATTGGAAGATAATACAGAAGCTATATTAGATACATACATTAGAATGGGCATTGAGCAGTTACATACATTGGAAGATAATACAGTAGTTATATAAGGTACACACATTGGAATGGGCATTGAGCACTTACAGAGAGTGACAGCACGCACACAAGATGTTAAACAGATGCAAGTACATTAAACAATAATACCCAAGAATTTTATGGGAGAATGGTGGTGGCAGTTAAGTTGTGTTGCATGAAAACAGCCTTGATAAATATTTATAGTATTTGCAATACTAGGAAACAAATTACTGTTTCTGTCTATTACATGACCTTAAGATAGACATTATTTTTTTTGCATGAAACATGGATAGCTTCTTATACATCTTTGCAATTGGCTAAAAATAGCTGGATATGGGGATTTGGGGACCATCTTATTGGTCCTTTGGGTCAGACAGGGTGGCTGGTATGGGTATTATCTTCTCAGGACACAGGTTCAAATTAAAAAAATAGCTGACATTGCACCAGGTAGAGCCTTATTAGTAGACTGAATCTGGTAAATTCCTAGCAGATTAATTTCTATTTATGCACCCCAAAAGAAAGCTAACAGGATAGCTTTGTTTGAACAAATTCAACCTTTTTTAGCCACTGCTAAGGCAATATTTCTGGCTGGTGATTTTAACTGTACTTCGGACATAACAAAGATACAATTAATGGGTAAAAAGGTGCATTGTGATTCCCTTACATAAAAACATAAAAACATAGAAGTTGATGGCAGATAAGGACCCCAAGGCCATCCAGTCTGCCCATTTTTTCTATATTATGAATGTGCCATATGCCTTCATTCTGTCAATGGCCTATTTATTCATACTCATCTGTATTGCTCCCATATGCTATCCCAAGCCTGTTTGAAGCCCTGCACTGTATTCATATCCACCACTTCATGAGGTAGGCCGTTTCATGCATCCACCACCCTTTCTGAGAAAAATAACTTCCTCACATTACCCCCATAATCGGCCTCCCTCTAATCTCATGCTGTGTCCTCTTGTCCTGCTATTTTTCTTATATTGAAACATGTTAGACTCTTTCACCATATTGATGCCCTTAAAATATTTGAATGCTTTAATCATATCACCACTCTCACTCCTTTGCTCTAGGGTATACATATTGAGCTCCATTAATATGTCCTCATATGTTTTCTGATGTAGTCCTTGCACCATTTTGGTTGCCCTTCACTAGACTGCCTCCATTTTATTAATGTCCTTATGCAGGTGAGGCCTCCAATACTGTACATAGTACTCCAGATGGGGCCTAACCAGTATCTTGTAAAGAGGGATTATTACCTCCCTTTTACAACTTTTGATACCCTTACTAATAGACCCTAACATCCATTTAGCCTTACCTACTACCTTAGTGGTCTGCTTGGATGATTTCAGGTCATCTGTGATGACCTGGTAGGACAAAACATGTGTATGTGTCTTCTGCTGGCACCCTTATCAGACTGTATGAGAATCTTTTGGTATCATGCATTTCTGCTTAAAGTTGAACCAGCATAATATACTGTGGTGGTTTGCATGTGCACCTCATGGTGCTTTGCATTATGGGTATGTGTCTGTTTTTTTTATTTATCTATGATGATGATGTCCAAGTCTCTTTCTTCCCTTGTGATTGCCAGTGACTCCCCTCCCAACCTATAGGTAGCTTAAGGGTTTCTTTTCCCTATGTGCATGATCTTGTACTTCTTTACGTTAAACCCCAGTTGCCACTCTTCAGACCATTTTGCCAGTTTTTCCAGATCTCTTCTCATTCTGCCCACCCCATCTGGATCATCTACTCTGGTGCCGATTTTGGTGTCATCTGCAAACTGGCAAACCTTACCCTCCAGTCCATCTGCAATGTCACTGATGAAGATATTGAAGTGAACTGGCCCCAGGACTAATCCCTGAGGTATCCCACTTGTGACTTACATCTCTTCTGACTGTGTATTGTTTACTACCACTCTTCATTTTCTGTCCACCAACCAGTTTGCCACCCAGCTGACCAACCTCTGACACACCCCGAGCCTACCCAGCTTATTAATCAATCTTTTATGTGGAATAGTATTGAAAACTTTGCTGAAGTCAAAGTAGTTGATATCAACTGGACCCCCTTGGTCCACCATTCTGGTTACCCAGTCTAATAAATCTATGATATTAGTTTGACAGGACCTTCCTTTTGTAAGCCCATGCTGTCTTGGCTCCTGTGCTCCTATGGATTCCAGATGTTGCACTATCCACTCCTTAAGGAGTGCCTCCATAATCTTGCCCACTACTGAGGTAAAACTGACTGGTCTGTAGTTCTCTGCCTCCTCCCTGCTACCACTCTTGTGGAGTGGGATCACATGAGTCCTTCTCCAGTCTTCTGGGACCTCCCCTGTGCTCATAGACTCACTAAACAGTTCTGCTAGTGGATTTGCTAGTTCCACCCTTAGCTCCTTTAGTACCCTGGGATGTATGCCATCAGTTCCCTTTGGCTTGTCCACCCTGAGCTTAGCGAGCTTTTGTAGGACCATTTTTTTTGTGAAGGGACTTGTACACACCTCCCTCCCCCTGCGACCATGGTGCTGAGCTGTGGGCCCTGCCCTACCTTCTCTTCAGTAAATACTGAGCAGAAGTATCTATTTAGGATAGATGCTTTTCCTTGGTCCTCCTCCACACACTCCCTCTTATCCCATTTGATCTTAGCAATACCCCCTGTGAACTTTTTCCTTTCACTAATGAATCCATAGAAAATCTTGTCCCCTTCTTTTACTATTCATGCTAGTGTTTCCTCAGTTTGGACCTTTGCCTGCCTTACTGCCTTCCCTGCTTCCCTCAGGGAAGTTTGGTATGCCTCCCTATCTTCATCCTGCTGCATTCCCTTATATTTCCTGAAGGCCAACCTTTTGGCTGTGACCTTTTCTGCTACTGTTTTTGAGAACCAAAGTGGTTTCTTCCTTCTTTTGCCATTGCATTTCTCCCTAACACAATGGGATGTTGCTTCAAGTATTGCATCCTTAATGCTTGCCCACTTTGCCTGTACCCCCCCTCACCTGAATTTCTTCTCACTAGGGCTTGCGTTATTGAAATTAGTAGAGACTGCTGAGCTGGTGGATTGCTCATGCACAGCAGCTCCAAAAATCACACACACTTTTGTTAAAAATATGTTGACTACAAAAATCTATTACATTTTTGTCTCTCAAAGACTTTTGGTTAGGAAAACAGAGGTTATTCCAATAGAATTTTTTTAACTCCCCACTTTCTCATTTGCAAGTTATACATCTCTACCACTAGAGAGCACTGTTACTACATCTTTTTCTGATGAGGTTAATTGCTGTTTACTCACTACTTCAATGTTGTCAGGATAATCTTGTGCTGAATGTTAATGGTTTTATTAAGTATATGTAAAGGCTGACTGCTCTTTAGTCCTGCCTGCATATGGTAAAGATTTTTTTCACCCCCATCTTGACCATCTTATTTCTGCCTCAACGTGATCTCTATCCTTCATCTCAAGATAAGCTGCTAGAGGACTAAGCAACCCTCCTCAATATAAAACTCCAAGAATGACAGGAGCACTTAGGAAAGGCTCATCACTTTACCAAGTATTAGTTGGTTAGTGTACAGACTCTAAGTTTGCAAGGAAGGATCCACCACTCAGAGAAGTGCAAATACTAGGAGCTACAAGAAAGGCTCCACTACTCTGAGCAGGAGCTCTATGTTGTAAAATTGTTCAGGAAAGAAGGCTTTGTCTTATTACCCTTAAAATGATCACCAAAAGGAACACTCACCCCTTTCCAAGAGGTATCTCTCTGCAATTGGTCCTTCTCCTGCTGACTATACTGGGACAAAAATACCCTGATTCAATGACCACCACCCACCACCCACCACCCACCACCTTGACTATCCTATCATTACCTGCAAAAAGCCTGCACAGTGAGAGACTTGCATCAGAGTGCCCCCTCCTGCACACATCTTGGAACAGCCCTCTTGGTTCTCTACTCTCCCAGGGATCTCAGTCCCTACTTTATGGCTATTCCCTGGCTTACGTTTGGCGATTAGTACCCCTGCTACTAATTGCAACTCCCAGGAACATCTACGGTCAAAGCTAAAGCTCCATTTTCCAAAATTAAGTAGGAAACTCATTATAATCCTACTGCTGATGTCAGAAAACATCCACCCCAACCCAGGCCCCCAGGCAACACCAGGCCAGACCCCTGCGATGACGGGGTAACTAAGGATAGTTACTATGAATATCCGCAGCCTCCTAGAAAAACTGACTCAGTTTGAAGCTTGGATGACACATACCCAGCCTGATGTTATTGCATTGACCAAGACTTGGATCACTGAGTGAGCACCCAACTCAGTAGTCTCCTTACCCAGCTACAACCTGCACAGGCTGGACCACATAGGGAAAAAAGTAGGCTAATGTGTGATCTATATCTGCAACAACCTGCAATGTAACAGTCCAACTGTCAACCACTAGTGCTGGCAGTGAGTGCCTAGCAATAAACATACTGATAGGAAAAGGGGGAAAAGGCCTAATTGTTATGGCAGCAAACATCCCACCTGAATGGCAGCAAGTGGTTCTTGAAGCCTTTGCTAGCCTCTACACTGAGGCAAACCAGAATAAAGAGACCATTGTGCTAGGAGATTTTAACTCCAACTGGCTTGCCAGCTCCAGCTCTGAACACAGAGACCTGGTATCAGGATTCCATCTAATGCAGATGGTCAAGAACCGCACCTGTACAGATTACCACACAGGCTCCGGCACCCTGATTGAGTGCTAACAACACATGCAGGGCAACTAAAGAATATCAAGGTACTCCCTGACACCCTCAGTGACCACTCACCTATTCTACGTGAGTGGTAGACTAAACAGACCAAGCCTCCCCCAAGAATGGTGAGGAATAGAGCCATTAAAAATGGTGCAATGGAAGACTTTAGGAAATACCTCAAAGGGATAGACTGAAGCTTCTTTGACTCATGCCCCTCTATTGACACAGCCCTGCAGCTCTTCCTCAACCACTTCAGCACTGCAGCAGATAAGTTCACCCCATAGTGTAAGAATCTGATTAATGGCTTCAGCATGGACTAGGTAACCCCTCAACTCCTTGGCTTGGTGTACCATCAGGATCTACTCTGGCTAGAACATCTGGGACTGCAACGGACGTCCAAAACTACAAGGTGGCCTGAAATACGTTCACTTGGGCAATCCAACAGGCCAAGGCTACATACCACAAGAACTGTCAATCTCAATGCTGGGGTGACAGAAAGAAATGTAGGGCCTCTTTAAAACACTGATCCCCCTCCATGCTTCACCACAATGATGACATGACACTAGATTCTGACATTATGGCCAATATTTTCAACAAAGCATTTATGGATTACAGTGCTCTCTTCCCCCAAAACCGACTACATATCCCGATGGAAATCTGACCACTGACCACTTGCCCCCTCCTTACAAAACTAGGACCTACCCAATATTTTACTTCAGATTGGTAACCATCAAAGAAACAAGGAAATACCTTACTAGAGTCCTTGGCAAAATAAGGATGGGTGGTGATGGTGTAGAAATGAAAATGATCTCTATCACCCTTCCTGAGGTCACTGGACCCATCAACAAGATATTCAACCTGTCCCTCTACCTGGTTACTTTCCCCTCCATCTGGAAAACCTCCCTGGTCACACCTGCTCACAAAGAGGGTGATTGGTCACTGGTATCAAATTACAGACCCATCTCATTTCTCTCACCTCTTTCTAAAGCACTAGAAAGGATCATAGCCAACCAACTCATGGATCACCTTCACAAATATGACCTCCTCTCCCTCCCAACATCATGGCTTTTGCAGACTGCATAGTACTACCACCACCCTAATTAACCTCACTGGATACGTACAAGGGGCACTTGACCAGGGTCAGCTGGTCAGGACAATCTTCATTGACCTAACCAAGGACTTTGACCTTGTGGATTACCAACTGCTGCTCAACAGGCTAAGTGGCTTAGGGATGTCCCCAGTCACGGTCTGGTGATTCTCCAGCTATTTATCTGGGAGATCTCAGAATGTCCAAATTAATGGTGCCATCTCCAATACCTGCGCAGTCTCATTAGGAGTTCCCCAGGGGTCCATACTGGGCCCACTCTTATTCAGCCTCTTTGTAAACCACCTCCCTGATGCCTGCCCCTTGTATGAGATTCTACTTTATGCAGATGACACAGTGGCATTCTCTCGGAACTCCTGCTGAGAAGCACTAACTAGGGAGCTGCAACACAACTTTAACCAATTACAAGAATGGTTCAAGGACAGCATGCTGGTGTTCAACAGTAAAAAAAAACAAGATGATGCTTTTTATTGGACAACAAAAGAAGAGATCTTCTGTATCCCTTTCAATTACCTACAACTCTCACATGATCTTGGAACAGGTGTCCTCGTTCTGATATCTTGGCCTCACAATAGATGAGTCATTGTCATTTGATGAACATATATGCAATATTATGATTGCAACCAATAGGAAACTAAGGGCCCTATACAGTCTTCAATTCTGCCTTACTCCTGAGGCCATAAAACAGGCAGTCAGAGGTACAATTCTACCTATCCTGGACTACGGTAATGTTGTCTATAGGGCTGCAACTGACACAAGCCTGTTTAAAGTGCACACCTCGTTAAATAAAGTCTGTAGATTTGAGTTAGGTGCCGATTGCCTAATGCATACATGCAACCTTTACATAAGGACTGAATGGCTCCAACTTGTGGACCGCATTAAGCTTCATGCCCATCTTCTGGGAAAGAAGGCCCAACTCGGACTTGCACCTCCCTCCTTGCAAGCCTTATTCCATCCTGCTCCAGCTGAACATTAGAAGTGTTACTAAGCAAGCATTAGCTGTTCCATTCAGAAAGACTGCTTTGGGAAGGTAGTCCTTCACAGTTAGGGCTCTCACCTGGTTAAATGAGCTACCAGCCACTGCCACAAGCCTTACACATCTCGGTCCCTTCAAGTCCGAGCTAAGAAAGTCTATCTCCCCCGCTACACTGCCACTGTCGCTCTTAACCCACAAGCCCTGCACACCACTGTTCTCACAAGCATGAGTAATAAAGATTATCTCCCCACATATTTACTACTACTGTCACTCCTAACCTGGCTGTTACCTGAACCAGGGCCTGCCAAGGTTTATCTTACACTCTACAAATTGGCCTGAAGCTCCCTGCTCTACACTGCTGCTTTGCTTTAGGTGTTTTGACCTAATTGGGATGCTACTGTTGTTGTTGTGAAAGAAATGGCTACCCTGTATTGCTAATTTAACATTTGTAAGGTTATATTTTAGCTTTGCTTTTTTTTTCCTCAATCGATGGACTCACTTCAAATGTGTGGCAATAGATTGTAGAGAGTATTAGAAGAAGAGTGACCACATGGTGATAAAGCTACAGATTCAAAAGATAAAATAACTCAGCTCTTAAATCTGCTATTAGCTGTCCCTCATATTCATTGTTTCATCCAAACAATGGGTAAATGAATGATTGCAAGATCAGTGGCAATGTTCAGTGAGACTGGGTAGGAACTGTAACAACAGGAAGACTAGTGAGTGTGATGTAAGAGACATTCATTTCTACCTGCTGTGCACCCACTCAAAGCCTCACTTGCTCCCGCCCTCTTGTATTTACACACCTAGAACAAGTTCCATTAAAACAGAGCAGTTAGGGATTTTTATTTTAATTTTTTGTTATAATTTTACATTTAATTTTTTTAAATGGTCCAGCGATATAAGGCTGTGACTCTAGAGTGCCTGATATGACAATGAGTGTTGTTTTTAGAATCTGGAGGCAGTTTGTTTGAGTCATCACCTTAATAAACAATATTTATATATAAAACAAAACAAAAAAGAATTAGATCATAGAAATGTGTAGAAGTTGTGGATATATCCTGTGTGCATGTGAGAAAGTGGGAGAGTGAAGACATAGGATGGGATTTTTTTCCACTAGCTTGTTTTCCATTTTGGGACATTTTTGTTGAGTTAATAAGTGAAAGAAATGGCTGCCAAATATTTCTATAAAATCCTATGCTGTGTAGTTATTTGTGATAAGTAAGCAATAATACATGACAGGGCGTGAGTTGCTATCTAACTACAGCATGCCTCCTCCCGGTTAGAGGCAAGAGGCATCTGCTCTGCAGAGCATTAGCCTAGCTCAACTAGTTTATCCATTGCTAATTATCAGACCTGTATTATAAAAATGTTGTTGGTCACTATTGCCATACTGAGGAGGGCTTCCTGAACGCTGAACCCAAATAATAAAAGTAGGTACTGTTTGGTACTAAATGTTCAGGATCCAGAATATTGTTGTTAGAAAAAAAAATCCAAATGGATGGTTCTGTCTGCACTGCTAACAAAAACAGACATCCTACCAGGAGTTTTTAAAGAAAGTTACAACATTTATTAAAGCAGTTTTAAATTCTTCTTCTTATGGTAGTATCAAGCAGTCTGTGTAAAAAGTCTCAATGGTTTCTATTTTTCAAAATTTCCTTCATGAGACATATTCTTTCTGCCAACTTGAGTTGGAGAAAAAGCAGGACACAACATGCCTGGCAGAGCTGTCCTGGGAACTGTTATCATTAATGTGTTCTTACTGACATAATTTTGACCTATACACGCAGCTACCGAATAACAGTCAGTCTTGGTTATTTACCAAGACATGATGAATAGTGGTCCATTTATAAAACTAATTACTCTTAATAAATGGCATTTTCTCATGATAGATCCTTTTTTCCATGAAGAAATTATATTGTGCGAGTAACAAGGTACTGTAACTGATTCCCAGTTCATTGTTAGGAAGAGTTTTTTCTTTCATTTTATTTAAGCTGGCTAGCAAAGCTCTATGGTGATTGCACTTCAGTAATAGCTGCATATTAATCCCTAGAACTGAATGGAAGACTGAATGCAGTGATACATTTCCTCATACTTTCCATCTACAGTAAAACAATAGGGGATCCTACTAAACAAGCAGTGCATGCTGGCACACCATTAGGACTCCTACAAAGCTTCATGAGGTATTCCATTCATAGTAGTTTGGCTAACTGTATTGGTTGAACTGCTCCTTGTTGAGCAGGGTGATTTGCAGTTGTGATGATTATTTCCTGACTCTGCTGTGGGAGACTGGACTGTTAATAACTATCTTCATGGGCTGGTGCTTTGATATCAGACTGTTGTTATTTTATTTTTATTGGAATGAGTCAGGTGGTTTGACTTGGTATTTTGGCTATTATTGATTGAACAAGGAGTGGGTGACCTGTGACTGTTCT
This sequence comes from Neoceratodus forsteri, assembly GCA_016271365.2. Lineage (NCBI taxonomy): Eukaryota > Metazoa > Chordata > Ceratodontiformes > Ceratodontidae > Neoceratodus > Neoceratodus forsteri. Next base: position 1,065,643,355 of record CM057449.1, on the reverse strand, counting down.
TGAGGGGTGGATTATGGGTAGTTTTAGGGGGCAGTATTTTATTTATTATGCGATAATGCTTGGTAGGGGATTGTATTTGTGGGAGTTGTGAGTGGTTATATGTGATAGACGTAGGCCAGGTTATGTGTCACAGTGTAAATGAGTTGGGCCCCCATCTTACCCATGCCTCAGATCAGCTGTGATGACTCCAGTCACAGCAACAGTGGTTCATTGCTTCAGGGTGGTGAGAATTACAAGTGCCCCCATTGCAAGTTTGATGTTGCGGGGATGGATGGGGATGACTGTACAGTATGAGGAGTAGGATGGGAGGACACCCTAGGCAGAGAAGAAACTTGCATTAAAGACCTCCTTGCCTGGTCGTCATCCTGAGGGCTGCTATATCATCAACAGCAAAGGTAGTCAATGGCCCACATGCATGGCTTTTCCCCCCTCAGGCAATTTGTTGAAATGCCAGATCCCTGAGGAATAAGATTGTGGTATTGGCTGATTTTTTTCATGCACTACTCAGCAGATCTGGTGTTCAGCATGGAAACTTTGTTGAGGGATGACGTCAGCATTGTGCTGTACAAATCAATCATGCTGGGTTACAAAGGCAGTACAAGGTACATGGCAGCATGGCAGGGGTAGTGGCCATCTGTTTTAGATCTGGTTTGTGGCAGATAAATTGTGGTTAAACATCATACCGTCGGGGATTAAGTCTTAGTTAACCTTTTGACTGCCTTTGTACAACCATTCCTCAATACTGAACATGGAACAGCAGGCTATTTAACAGTATGTAATCTTTTTATCACAAATATTAAACTGCAATAACCCAAATCTGGTGCAGCCATGGATATCAGTGTTCTCTTTTAGTGACTTTTTCCTCCTACCCCAAATTTGAAGTCTCATTGGTTTCTCTGGAAATTGATGGCCTTTGCTGTTCTCCTAGGTTATAATCAGAGGACATACACACTCAGCTAAAACTACACAGAAGGCAAAACCTGTTTGGATTTCTTTTGGTTTATATTTACAGTAAGCAGATATAAAGAGAGACTCCCAACTTGAAAGCCATTTTTATTTTCTGATTTTGAGCAATGTTCTTTCAGATTATTATTTTTTTTAAACTAGGAATACCCCAACTGCCTTGCAACAAACATGTTGAGTGCAGTGTGTAAATATGTGTGTTGGGGGGGGGGTTGTCTTCCTATAACAGTGAAGGAGGATGTGACTTGCAGTGTCTGTAGGATTTATTGACTCCTGATTTTTCTTTCAGGGACACACCAAAAATGTAAGCAAGTTATTCTTATTAAGCTGGAGCAAACTTAGTTATCATGTTCTCTTCTCCTAGCAGCTCAGGGGGTTGTGGTGTTCTTCAGTCAGTGATCCTCATTTCACTTATGTATAGCAGCAATCAGACTCTCCATTCTGATTTTTTTCCTTACCTGTTTGCTACAGTTCTAGTATACCCTGTTCCCCAACTCTGCTACAGCTGGGCAACTTGACCCTTCTTAAGAATTGAGTTTGATACCACCAGTTAGGCTGCAGGTTCAAATCTACCAAGAAATTACTCTCACACTTGCAGGTACAGATCTGTGGTCCACAAATCAAAACAGTGATTGATGTCCCCTAGTGGGGACGGAATCCTCTGCTCAGTCTGCAATCAGCTCCTCCTCCAATACCTGCCACCACACTGAGATCAAATCCACCTCGATGGGCACCACTGAATCTTCTTTACTTCTTGACTACTGATCGCCTTCCAGTTCTTCCTTTCAAATTCATCTTCCAAGGATTCAGCTTGCACCATGAGCAGACTCACAATAAAAAATTAACATGACTGAGCTAGCCACACCTACACAGCAACAAATCATATTTGCCATGAACCTAATCAAGCTCTGTTACTCTTGCGTCAGTCACCCCCCCACACAATACTGGCTGGATGGAGTTATGTAACAAGAGCCAGCATGAGTCAAGATGCCATGCGGCCATTAGCTTTTTGCCTTTGTAGTGGTTGGCATCAGTTTGTTGCCCCTTCTAATGAGCATGTTTGCCATGGCATACCTAACATATCCATAGCTATGCCCTTGCCTTGTGTGATCTCATAGCATAGCTAGCATTTCTGTGGCTGTGTGACTGGTTTTACCAATTTCTGCAGCCAGCACTGATTTCTGTGGTCAGCCCTGATTTCTGCCACCACTGTTGCAACTCCAGAATTGCAGAAAACACAGGGCCCTGCCTATGGCCATGAAGACAGCAGTGGTGAAACCTCTCCTCAAGAAGCCAGCCTGTGATTACAGTGCACCTCTCTGGCAGAACTTCCTCCCTGGTGACATCTCCTCAACTTCCTATCTAGGACCCTTCAAACATAAACTCCAGCAGTACCTTTGCTTCCAAAACACCTGTAACTGCTTCCACTGAGCTATGCCACTCAGAGGACTCTGCTACCAACCTTCCCCAACTCATAGGACCTGCACTTAATCTTCTACTTCACATCTTCTTAGCACTGCCTTCCCATGTCCCTTATTCAGCCCCTCCCTAACCCCTTCCCCATGTCTGCCTTCACTCCCCTCCTCCATGCCTTACCACTCTCCCCCATCCGTATGACATTTAGCCTCTGACTACATCTCTATCCCTCCTGCACCCTCGCCTCCTCTTCTCTCCAGCACCCACATCCCACTCCCCACTCCTCTCCACCTATCTGTCAACACTTTTCCCATGAATGTCTTCTTCCAGACGATGCTTCTTGGCTGACTTAATCAGACTCTCATCAGTGCCTTGCTGCAACTCGCATTGCTTGTCTTGCCCTGGCATACATTGTACAATGCTAGTGTTGCTACTGTTCTTTGTTTAAACTGTTGTACCCATTACTTTGTATACCACTGCTGTATGTGCCCTCTGGAATATGTTGTACAATGCCAGCATTGTTACTGTTCATCATTTAAAATTCTTGTACCCAAAACTTTGTGTACCGCTGCTGTATGTATCTACTGTTTTGACGTGGACCCTATGTAAAAAAGCTCGTGCTCATAGGCATTGTGCAAGATTCTTAAATAAAATGAATAAAAATAATCTCCAGATTCTAATGTCTTGTTCAATTACAGACCAGTCTTGAATCTTCCCTTTGTGGGGAATATTATTGAAAAGGTTGCGGCAATGCAGCTTGAAGCCCACTGACACAGATTTCAATCTATGAACTGTTCCAGTCAGGATTCAAGGGGTGTCAGAGCTTAAAGACAGCTCTCATTGTGGTGCAAAAGGATCTTTTCCTAGCTAGGGAATGAGGAAAGGTGTGCATCTTGATTCAACTTGTTCTGCCTTCAGTATTTGACCTGTAGACCATAGAGTTTTAACAGCTCAACCAAGACGTACATTTATTATTTCAGATATACCTTTGAGTGAGGGGAGGAATGTACAGCCATTATCGGAAGGGCAAGAGGACTGATAAAATGAATTGTTTTAAAAGAGGCAGACACATCAGTGGATATTAATGGCTGGTTGGGAATTGTTGATAGCATATGGGAGATGAAAGGCATTGCAGCACTATTATGGCTGAAAAAAGAAAAACATAATGCCATCTGGCTTCCACATTAATTACATTGTTGTTACATGTTTTTTGAATGCAGCTACAATGCAGTTGCAAAGCAGTTACAGTCTAGTTACTGTGTTACTACAGAACAAGTCACATTAAACTGTTCCCTCAACTCACTGATGTAGCATTTTTTTTGTGTGTGATGCTACTGAAGTGGCAACTCAAACTATTGAAGCTTTCAACTATTTTCCAACCATCCTTCACTGCCTATTCAACTCAATTGTAACTGTTTAGTGAAATGGCAGTAGCTGCATTTTCATGGCATTGTTTATAAATATCACAGCATTCCTTAAGAGCATTGTTTATAAATATCACAGCATTCCTTAAGAGTTGTTTAGTCTGCCTTCTGAAATGAAACTCATAAGCACTCAGCTGAAAATAAAGCTTATAGTACAAAACAGTTAGCTGCAAACCAATACTAACCTTTTACTAATTCATTGAATTAAACACTGCACAGATTAGGAAACTCATTGAACAATGCTACACCAGTGAGTTGAGGGAACAGTTTAATGTGACTTGTATTGTACAATGTAGTGAAGTGACACTTAAAGTGTAACCATTATAATATAGTAGAGGAGAAGGAGGTACACCAATCCTGAAACAGCTTTTATTATACTAAGAGGTAACAATGGGAACATGAAACTGAAATGAGACAAACAGACATGTTTTAGTGGAACCTATGTCTAATCATTGTAATTAGTTGTTGTTTTTTTAACAAGGAGAGACACACTAAGCTGAAAGCTTGTTTACAGGTATTATCTGGGAGCACAAGGAAGATAAGTGACTTGCTCAGGATCACACAGTATGAAAGTGGGGGCTGTGGGATTCACACTCAGATCTCCAGGTTTGCAGCTCAGAGCCTTAAACCACTGCACTATACTGCCTCCATACTAGTTTAATACTAGTCTGATACTAGTTTAAGGGGTATCAAGTTGGGGGAGGCAGCTAAGTTGGTGGTAAGGGGGGAACTGGGGAAAAATATATTATTTTTGACACTCGTGATGGTCACAAAATACATATATAGAACAAAGGTCAGAAAGTCAAGAAGAATGGTCGATGAGGGAAGAGAAAATGTCCCTAAAAAGCCAGGCCATGCATAATAGTGATGAAATCCTTATTTATTTATTTATTTGCTTTTGGTAACCAGGTGGGTACACTAGGCATGAGAATGCCTATTTTCAGGCACGACCCGGGAGAGAACAGTTTGAAAAATACATAGGTGTGCATATGATGCAGCACACAAGCTTATGACTTCCATGTTCAGAAATGAGCAACAAATGGGGGGGGTAAGTACCTATCAAATAGAGATGGGATAAAATTATAGAAAAAGGATATTGCCAGACCTGCATGGCACATACAGAAGATGAAAAGTATGTTATTTCCTGAAGTATAAATTAATGCATGATGCATGTTGGCATGTCTCCTTGCATGAACTGTTAGTACTCAGTATTTTAACAAATGGGGAATTAATGGAAACACAGAATTCAGGGGTATGGGGAGGGAGATGAAAAATTTAAAAGGCAAATCTGAATGGGGGGGTTGACAGAGGCCAGTCTAATCACGTACCTGGGGGCATCTGGTTGGACCTCCAAATATCAGTGTGTGAAACAAGAAGAAAAATTTGAAAGATAAATCTGACTGGGGGTGGACAGAGGCCAATCTAGTCACATACAAGGGGCAACCAAGTGTGCTTGCAAATATTGGAGTGTGGAACAAGATAAAGAAAGAAGACAACCAATGACTGTGTCACAAAACTCTGCATGGGTGAGTGGCCATTGCCTCTTATTTCTTTCTTTATGGACATACCTGAATAGTAGCAGTAAAATATTTGACAGAATAAAAGCTTTAGGACCAGAAGGTCCTGGGCTCAATTCTCAAAGGTTGGTGCAAGCAGTGCTGATGGCAGCTTGCAGAGATTGCCAGTGTGCCAGGGACCCTGTGCCTGATTCCTGACCATGTAGGGTCCCAGCAGCAAAGTCTTGCAGCTTGTGCCAACTTTGCCCATGCACCTAACAGATGGCACATCTGCAAGGTGTGTCACAAGCTGTGGGGCAGTCAGGCAGCAGCTGCACCCATAGACAGCACTGTTGAATCAACACATACGTCCCCTCCCTGGTGGTCTAGTGGACCCCCCAACCCAATCCCATGCCTAATACAATTTATCCCATCCCTTGTGGTCTAGAGGACCCCCCCAGCCCTGATCCTCTTGTTATTAGTTTTAATAATGTCCCTGGTGGTCTAGCAGCTCCCCTGCCTCAATTCCCTTGTTTTTAATATTACTGATGTCCTTGGTGGTTTAGTGAGCCTCCATCCTCCCACCCCAATAGATAGTGCCCTGCCACCCCACTCCCTCATTCCATCCCTTAGCCAGCGACTGGAATAGCCCTCCCTCCCTCTCCACCATGGCCTGCCATTGACTGAGCAATCAATGAGCATGTACTGTATACAGTATATGCACATTGATTGACAGCTCAGCTCAGCTTATCAGTCAATGAGCTTATACTGTATACAGTACATGCTCAACGATTGCTCAGTCAATGGCCGGCTGTGGTGGAGAGGGAGGGTTATGCCAGTCAACTGCTCAGGGATGGGATGGGATGGGGAAGTGGGGTGGTGGGGCACTGCCTGCTTTGGTGTGGGGTTGGGGGTCCACTAGACCACCAGGGACATCATTAATATTAATAACAAGGGGATTGGGGCAGGGGATCTACTAGACCACCAGGGACATCATTATTTCTAATAACAAAGGGATTGGGGAGGGGGGTTGGTTACAACACCAGGGACATCATTAATTTTAATACCAAGGAGATTGGTGCTGGGGGGTGCACTAGACCACCAGGGAAGGGATCAATTCTACTAGGAAGAGGATTGGGACTGGGGGGGGGTCCACCAGACCACCAGGGACATCATTAATGTTAATAACATGGGGATCAGGGCAGGGGGGTCCAATAGACCACCAGGATGGGATCAATTTTACTAGGAAAGTGATCAGGGGGGTCCAAAAGACCACCAGAGACATCAATAATATTAATAACAGGGGGATCAGGGCTGGGTCAGTACACTAGACCACCAGAGATGGGATTGATCTTAATAAAAGGGCATCAGGGATGGGCTAACCATGGCACATGTTCCCTCCCACCCAGGGAGTGCTCTAACCCTCCTAGAGGACACAATTCTAAGTACCTTTTGGTCAGCCCTGGCTGATACTTAGAATTTCACCCTCTGGGAGGGTTTAGAGAATCCCTAGCACCAGTCTGCAAACCATTCTGTGCCACAAGGATGGTGCAAGCCCCCTTTGTTGCACACTGGCTGCTTTTGATACTCCCACCCATCTCATCTTTTGGCACAAGGGGTACTTTGTGCCATTCCTTATGGTGCAAGATCCCTGTGCCACCCCAGGAGCTTTGAGTGTTGGGCCCCTTATTTTTAAAGTTGTCATGTGTACATATCTATGTTTCTACATATGACATATTACAGTACATAAAAAAATACAAAATATTTAAAAAGACAAGTTATACATAAAATAAGATACAACAAACAGACAAATGGACATTCAGTCACAGGCTTGATAACATGGAGAGTAGAAACAGTTAAAACAACTCATTATATTGTCTTGTATGTGGGACACTCCTGACTCAAATGTGATTGCAATACTGTACCATTAATACACAATCCATAAATTTTAACTAAAAGAAAAACTGTTCATTTTACATGCATTCTTGCAGTTGTGTGCATTCTTGGAGTTGTTCTTAATCTGAATCCTGAGTAGGGTGATGATCCACCGTGAGAATATTTTGCAGCCATGTGGTCACATTTGAATGCTCATCATGGTGGATTCACTCTATTGCCCAGCATGCTATGTTCTACCATCGTTCCCAGCACTTATCCATGTGGGCATTGTTGATTGTCTGTTTCTAACAAAAATGTCTAGGCCGCTGTTTTTGAATCTGTTTGTGATGTACTACATGCTGCAATGTATATTTCTATGCACTATGTATGCCTTGTTCCACTGTATGTATCAAAGCTTTGGTTTTCTTTTCCCTTAGGTACATGTAACTAATTCCAGGTCTCCCCTGAAAAATGGACTGTCAGTGTCTCAGTGGGCCTACCCGGTTACCAAAATTTAAATAAATAAAATAAATAAATAAAATTCCCTGGGCAGGAACCAGGAAGTACTACACAACATAGCAGCTAACATGACCGTTCAACAATTATGCCCCTGAACAGTGCAGAACAGTAGGCGAATGTACTCATCTTCCCACAAACTAACTTCCTTGCTTCATGAAAAAACAGCTGGCCAAAAGAAGATGGTGGCACAGTAAATTACTGTCATGGTAGGAATCGGCGAGTTGATCAAAAACATATAATGCTGTGCTGACCAGAATCGAGCACCTCCAGTAAGCTAAAACAACAATGCAGCTAAGAAAAATGTTAAATAGCCCATGATCGAGATAAAGGGTCCAATGGTGCCAGCACTTTCTGTATGCAAGGAGCCATGGTAACCAGCAGAAGTCATCGGAGGCAGTGGTGCATCACAGGCAACATCACCAGGGGCAAACCAGGCCCCAGAATCCAGAACATGGCATGTCACCAATGGTGACAGTGTAAACAGGCAGCCGTGTAAACATGCCATGCATATTAGCTATTGATTGCTGTGAGTGTGGAGCATATGGGGAGAGGCAGCAATGTGACTATGTACTGTAAACATGCCTTTAGTCTCTAACCACTCTTCTGAATCTGATTATTTTTTAGATGGTAATATTATGTCTGTAGCTAGTTCTATTTCTCAACAGTTAGAGGCTCCACTTTGTTTAGCGGTTAGGAAGAAGGAAAACAGCACCACTGGAAAGAAACAGAATGTAAGAAAAAGGAGCAGCACCGAGACACCACTTCACTAAGCAATAAAGCAGTTTGCTGTGATGGCAGATCCTGCCTTTCTTAGTTTCTGGGGCCTGAAGAAATTATAATACCCTGAGACTGGAGTGAATAAAGCAATTGCATGACAGTAAACCCTGCCTCTGGGGCAAAAAGAAATTATGCTGCACAACTGGAGGCAAAAAAAGCAAGTATAAGACAGTAAGTTCTGTCTCTGGAGCCAGGAGAAATGATACCCCACGACTGGTGGTAATAAAGCAGCTATAACTTAATCAATAAACCCTGTCTCTGAGTGTCAGAAGAGATACCCTGAGACAGTAAACAATAGACAGCCCTGTCTTTATTATTTTCTGGGGTTAGTACCACAACCACAATTAACTGGAGAAGGAATTGAAGTCAGAAACAGTAGGAAAAGGCAGTCACATAATATTCCAAAAATTAAAAAACTTTAATGTTATGTAATAAAAGTTTTCTTCTTTGTTCTCAAAAGATGTGAGACATGCCTGCACTATGTTATTCTGACATTTGTAGTGTGATGCATTGCTAATGCTATCATCCATAATCAGCAGCAGACAAAATCACTGGAGGAAATTGTTTCTGAGTGACTCAGAGAACGGGCTAAGAAGAATTGAGACTTGTCTGCCCAGTGTGCCCGCATACTCATTTGTTAATGTAACTTCAGTATATATCTTATTTTAATGTGCCAGCTGCATTGTTCATATCTGCCAAAGGCAGGCAAATCCCACATCTTTAACCAGCCTCTTTAGAGAAAATTGAAAGCTGACGTTATTGTCACTTAATCCACAGATACATCATAGGTACTGTTGTCAGTCTTATTTTCTTCTTCTTAAAGAGTAGCATCACATATGTAGCCACAGTTTGGCAAGTTAACCTTTATGAATGTTAGTTAATCTACATTGTGTGGTGTTAATCTTGTTTGTTTATCGATTATATTATCCCCAACAAATCTAAAGAAACATCTGGAACAGACACTGGAGGGTGGGCATCCAATATACTTATACGCCTGGGTAGCTAGCTTTTGCCAGCATGTTTTTTTCCAGTAACCAAAATGGTCATGCTTAATACTAATGTTGGCAGGTATGCATATACCATGCTTACTCCAGAGCATGAATTTTCTCTTTTTGGAATGTCAGTGTCCTGCAGCTGGCACCAATGTCATCCTCCATATTGTCTGCTTTTGTAGTGTTTTTTTGGTGCAGTCTGCCAAGAAGCTGTCATTGTAGTAATGCTTCCTAATGAATCATCTTCTGCTTTATCAGTATAGTCCCACTCCTCCATATCTTGAGAAATAACATCAGGAAAGTGTCTGTTCCAGAAACATGAGTCTACCAATATTGATAAGATATACTCTTTGCTTCACATTATGGCTAATAATTTGTCATCATTGCTAAGTCTGGTAGGCATGTTATTGACTAGCGATTGGTTTATATCTAGGATGTTCTTTCTTTCCTCCAAGCTTTTTTAAGAAGTAGAATGAGTGGAATAACTTGGCTAAGAGATGCTTTTTCTGCACTAACTTCTTTTGTAGCTCTCATACTGTAATTGGTTTCAGAATGTGAAGCAACTGTTCCATCAGAGACCATTGACAAGAATGGAATTTGGTCCCCTCCCCAGTATCATTGTACATGATATACTGAATGATAGCTACCTTTTGTTCAAGACGCATTCATTCAAAGGTAAATTGAATTCCACCTTGTTGATACGCCCTGAAAAAGTTGGTGGTAAGGAATGCCTTTGTTCCTCTGGATATCAGCAAGGATGTCAAGTGCTTTTACAGAGTGGTCCAAGTGGCCACAAGCTTTGTGAATTGCGCTTACAGTGATCGACACTTGTTGGTTATTATCCAGGAAGTTTTGGACAATTAAATTAAGACAATGTGCAAGGCAATGTAACTTGTACAAAATAGCCATCATGAAGTGCTTTTGTTATACCTAAACAATTGTCAGAACAAAAACAAAATCAACTTTCAAGCCCTGTGAGTTGATTAGGGCACTATTTTTTCTAGTTCTTCCTGAATGTGCTGTGCTGTGTGCCTGTCTTCAAAGTGAGATTGATGGAGCACAGTCATTTTGTGAAATATGAAGCATTTTTTTCCAGTGAGAGTGAGTAGTGGTAGTAGCAGTTGGAGTGGTGTGTGATGATGAGGAGTTACCCACCAAACTGATCCAATGCGCAGTAACAGAAGGCAGGTAATAGTTTGGCCACTGGTTCACATGTTGGTATTAAAGTCAATTACCTCATCCTCTGCTTTTTGTAGAGCTTACCTCACTTGAAGTATTTTATTGTCATACATCCTGGGTGCTGTATGTGAGAATATCAACTCTAAATTGTCATAGACAAAAACAGTGAGTGCTTATCGGTGAAAGACAAAACGATGGTGAGCATTATAGTGAGGAGCAAAAACAGTGACTGCTACTTATTATCTTTAATCAGGGTGATACGGATTCACTTTTTTTGCATGGAGTCTATGCCTCCAATCCCCCCAACTAAAAATTATTAACTCCAGGGGGAGTCTGACACTGAGGGACAGGACAAAATTTGGGATGAGGGCTTGGACAGAATGGGACTTACAAAATAAATTGTCCCCACAGGTAGCCCCAAACTCAGGTCCACCAGCAACACAGACAGTGAGTCTAACCATAGCATCAGACAGCCAGCTCAGAGCTGGCTTGAAAAAGAAACCCCTACATACTCTACCCTGCACATACACCATGGGAAAGGAAGCCGCTGAACTTGAACTGTGCTATTATAAGAACATAGCCAACATTACACTCACTATTTTGAGTTCGCCCAAACTGAGTCACTGAAAATGATTTGCTAAATTCACAGGATACCCATCCAGGGGACAACAATGACCTAAAAGTATACTCTACATGGCATTATGTATCATTGCTCTAACTATTCTATAAGCTTCCAGAAATCCACATTTTCTACAACAGAGTATAGCTTACTAAGGTTCATACTAAGGTTGGTGAGGAGTGAGGAGGCTGATATAGCCCATAAGTGCTCCTATATAGTTATGAAGTGTAATATTCTAGGGTATGCCCAGAGGGTAATAAATTGTCAAGCTGTTTTTTTGAATTCTGCTTTAGTTTTGCTAATGATTATACCTAGGTGACATTTGTTCCATGGCTTTATAATTCTTAGGGTAAATAAGAATTTTCTGCTAATATGATATAAATGCTTCCCATCCAATTCAAGAGGATGGCCTCTGGTGTTAAATACATTATTTTTAAATTCAAGGCCTAGTTCTGTCATTAAAAAAGGGTCTTGAACAATATGAAATAGAAAGAGGAGATCATCCCTAAGATGGCGTGCTGTCAATGTCATGAGATTTAAAATATTAAGTCTGTTTTCATAAGACTCATTAAAAAGTCCATGTATATATTTGGTGTATTTTCTTTGGACTTTTTCTAAAAGGTTACAGTTGGAATTTTTAAATAGGCATCTGAGCTGGGAGGCATGTTCAAGATGTGGCCTAATATATGCTCTGTGCTAGAGATGTTGCAAAATTTTATTTTGCTGGCGAAATCATCAATTTTACCACACATAATATTTCATGAAATGAAGCACTTAACGGCGAAATTTCACAATCAATTTCACCGGTAAATTTTGCCTTGTGGTAGTATTAGGCAAAATTGGACTAAATCAGGCTTTGTCACATGATTTACTCTCTGCAGGTCACATGGATATCTGTCGTCAGGCAGGAAGTCCCTGATGCTGCTTCCTTTTGCTCGTGTTTCTGGCAGAGATAGTAAGAAAGCTAAGCAGCAGGAGAATTTGTGTGTGTACTGTGTTTTTGCACATTCTGTGTGTTTTAAAAACTGTTAATTTCTTCATCTTTCTTTGGTAGGATTTCTTGTGTGTGTATATTTTTCTTAGTGTTAGATTATAGTGAGTGTGTATGTGTGTGTGTGTGTGTGTGTCTCCATCACACTCTTTCTTTCTCTTTTTCTGATATTTTTTCTCTAGTTTTCTGTTAAGAAAACATATTTTTGATACTTTGTTGATAATGGATGGGAAAGGTGAGGATCAGAAGAACAAGGCTGGTCTAAATAGTCACCTTAACAGGCAAGCATTTAGACCTGTGGTGACTGACTGGGAAGGTCACGCACTCCACCCCCTCATCAGCAGCCAAAGCCAGTGCCCCCCCACCTAGCAGTAGCAGGAACAAGGGTGTCACATCCCCTAGCAGCAGAAGCCCATTGCTCCCCCCCCCAGCAGCAGGAGTCAATTGACAACCCCAGCAGCAGCAGAAGGAACCAGTGCCCCCCCACAGCAGGAGCAGGATGTTGTGGAACTCAGGACATCAGCTGGTGCCCTCCCCAGCCCAACAACAAACGTTGTCCCCAGTATGGTCATTTTTTAGCACAAATGCTGTGGTTGAAAGTGTTGTCATCTGCAACATTTGTGGAAGAAGTGTTCACCGGGGTAAGAGAGGGACACACTTAGGGATTGGTGGCCAGAGGAGCCATCTCAAGTACTACCACACAGCAGAGTGGTGGGCAAAAAAAAAAGTGTTGGCACCAGTAGCAGGAGGCAGCAGTGTGGAGGAACACAGAGAAGGAAAAGGCGGCCAAGAGGGGCAAGGCAGCCCTTCTGTGTTTGTGGTGAGTCAGCGTCCATGCATGGGGTGCTGTAATCAGACACAGCAGCAGCAGGAGACAGCAGCACCAGCAGCACAATCACCCCACATTCGCCAGCACCACCAGCATCAGGATGCTGAGCCTGCACTGTCTGCAGCTGGTCAGGTGGTCACCAGTGAAGACCTGGCGGCTGTGAGGGCTAAAGTGCAAGCACTATGGCTTGAATTTCACCAGTTCTGCCAGGAGTTCAGAGAGGCCAGTGGGGGTATCAACAGAATAATGGAGGACCAGCAACAAGTTCTCAACTTCATGGCAGACTTGCATCATAGTGGTGATGGTGACACTTCTGGGCAGGTTTCATTTAAGTAGTGGAAGTCAGCAGCAGTTAATTGTTTTTTCTTATTCTGAATACTATCCTTCTGTCCTCCTGTGTCCTTTCACTGTGTTTTGATATTTTTCTCTTCTCTCCATTCTCCACCCTCAAAAAAAAAAAAGAAAAAAAATGAAAAAAAGAAAAAAACTTTTGTATCCTCTAATCTTCCCCTATATCCTCTGGTTTCTTTGTTGTCGTAAATATATGTCTTTGTCCAGTGGTTTTGTGTGGTGTGTTATGTGTAATGTTATATTTCCCACAGAATTCAATCCTTTTCCTTGTTCACTGATTTCTTTTCCCCTCTTATATTACCCTATCCTGAACCATCCTGTCCCCCTTCCCCTGTTGTACTCATTTATCATAGTCAGTAGTGTTGTATCCATAAACGCCTTACCTTTGTTTTTCTTTTGTGATAATCATTCATATATTTTTTCCTCCTATCCACAAATGTCAAGTACTGTTTCTATGAATAAAAGTGTTTTTCCAGAAATATGTGAAGTTGCGGCAGTCGTGGTTGTGTGCAGCAACAGGCTGAAGACGTACACAATAATCACAGAAACATAAGCAATTTTATTGCGAAGTTAAACATAAATATGGTTTCAGTGCTTAACACATGTCCTGCACTTGCCACAAATGTTAAGTTGCATCCCTCCCCTCCAGTCCACACTGGGCTGTGCAGAACAGGGCTTATAAAAGTACAGAAATAGCACATTAAATTCAGACCGAAATCAGGTGTCAGTCATGCTGTGAAATGTTGCACGCCATATGACCCGGACCAAAACATTGTTTTTGGCCCACTTTTTACCAATGGTTTCAGGCCTGATTTTGGTGTTGCCACTGACTAACATGACCCAGAAGTCCAGAAATGTTTCCCCAAGAATGCTACAGTAAATTCAGACAGAAATCCAGTCTCAGTAATGCAATTACATGGCTCACATCCACCATCAGAACCCAAATCTGCTGTTTTCTGTACTGTTTCAAATAGTTTTCAGGCCTAATCTTGGTGGTGCCACTGCCTAACATGCCCCACAAGTCCAGAAATGTTTCCCCAAAAATGTAACATTAAATTTGGACAGGAGTCAGGTATCAGCCATGTTGTTAAATGGCCCCCAAGCCACCACCCGAACCAAAACATGGTCTTTGGTCCACTGTTGACAAGTCATCTCATGCTGAATCTCTGTTCTGTGAGTGCAGGACAGGCTGTACATGTCCAGAAATGTCACAGCAGAAATGGTAGATAAAACTGAGACTGAAATATGGTCTAAGTCAAGATGTGATGTGGTCTCCTTCCACCACCCAGACATTAAATAGCTGTTTTGGGGCCTGTTTGTCAAGTATTTCAGCCAGAATGTTGAAGCTGAGTGTGCCAAACAGGGCCTACAAATCCAGAAATGTTTCCCAAAAAATGTGACATTAATTCTGACAGATATCTGGTCACAGCCATGAGGTTTTATGGCACCCAAAATCCCAACCCGGATCAAACGATGGTCTTTGGTCCACTGTTTGCAATTGGTTTTAGGCCATATCTTGTTTCTGCGAGTACAGCACAGGCAGTACATGTCCAGAAATGTTTACAAAAAAAATGTTACATGAAACTGAGACTGAAATCAGGTGTCAGTCCTGATGTTTTATGGTGCCCCCACCAGCACCCAAACATTAAAATGCTCTTTTAGCCACTATTTACAATGTGTTTTAGGCCACATCTTGTTTCTGCAAGTGCAGCACAGGCAGTACATGTCCAGAAATATTTACAAAAAAATGTCACATTAAATTGAGACTAAAATCTGGTGTCAGTCCTGATGTTTTATGGTGCCCCCCCTAGCACCCAGACATTACAGTGCTGTTTTGGACACTGTTTACAACTAGTTTTAGGCCACATCTTGTTTCTGTGAGTGCAGGACAGACAGTACATGTCCAGAAATGTTTCTTAAAAAATGGTACATTCAATTCAGACAGAAATCTGGTCTCAGCCACGATGTTTTATGGTGCTCAAACCCCCACCCGAACCAAACAATGGTCTTTGGTCCACTGTTTGTAATTAGTTTTAGGTCACATCTTGTTTCTGTGAGTGCGGCACAGGCAGTACATATTCAGAAATGTTTACAAAAATAAGTTACATCAAATTGAGACTGAAATCTGGTGTCAGTCCTGATGTTTTATGGTGCCCCCCCCCAGCACCCAGACATTCAAATGCTGTTTTGGACACTGTTTACAACCAGTTTTAGGCCACATCTTGTTTCTGTGAGTGCAGGACAGACAGTACTTGTCCAGAAATGTTTACCAAAAAATGTTACAGTAAATTCAGACCAAAATCAATTCTCAGTCATGCTATTATATGTTGCACGCCTTCCACCTGGACCAAAACATGTTGTTTGGCCCACTGTTTACCAATGGTTTAAGGCCTAATCATGGTGTTACCACTGCCTAACATGGCCCAGAAGTCCAGAAATATTTCCCAAAAATGTTACAGTACATTCAGCCAGAAATCAGGTGTCAGACATGCAGTTACATGGTTCACATCCACCATCAGGACCCAAATCTGCTATTTTCTGCACAGTTTCAAATGGTTTTCAGGCCTACCTTGGTGGTGCCACTGCGTAACATGCAACATAAACCAGTTTGCCATGCTGAGAAAAATAAATCCTCCTGCGAAATGGCCCTGCTACTTAAAGTTGCAATTGTTTCCTCCTGCTGCTGGTTTCTCAATTTATTGAGAACTATGGAATTATCATTTTGCAATGCTGCTTCCCTGGTTTGCTCTGTTGGCTCTGTGGTTTTAAGTCAGTGTGGAGTGAATGACATTTTGTGTGCTGCTGCTGTTGCCTGTAGCTACTGCCTGCTGTCTAGTTGCCACGAGAAGTAATGCTTTGTCTGGTTCATGGTTCCTCTTCACATAGTCAATTGATACTGCTGCTGCTGCTGCACATGTAAGTATCTGTCTGTATTTACTTTTTCCTGTGCAAGAGAAGGTGGATGGTGGTTGCTATTGTGATGTTTTGATTTCTAATATGTTTGTGCTGCTTTTATATTACCTTGCAGTGTGCTGAGGATTACATCATCATGACATGCATGCCAGGATTTGGATACGGGATGTTGGAATGCACCACATTTTACAATGCACCAAATAAGTATCACATTTTTCATTACTGGGATAGGTGACTGCAGTTCGAATATCTGAGTCGGATTATAATTGTATTCTTTATGCATTTGTCAACATGCAGGAATTCAGGCAATGTTAACTCCAGGTGCACTCCTGCTGCTGAACATGTGTGCAATTCATTAACTTGTGGTATTTCTTAATTTGTGATGGTCTTTGATGGGCAGGTGGTGGTGGTGGTTGAGGGATGGTGTTGGGTTGGTGGTTATGGTTAAGTATTAACTTTTTCATTGCTTTTTTGATGTGGTTACTGCAGTACAGAGATGTCAGACCTTGTCAGTAACTATGTTCTATATGGGTCTATCAATATTCAGGAATTCCGCTGCTGGGGTGTATCTGTCACCTCCCAATCTAGCTGTTGGCTGTGCTCATCAGACATAGTCTGTTCATGTCAAGAGTTCCAGTTTAACAGCCATTCCCAGGTGTAAGTATTGCTTCATTTAATGATGGTGGGGGTTGGGGGGGGACACCTAGATGTAACAATGTTTAAAATGTCTTTCTCTTTTTTTCTTATTGCCAGGTACAAAGTACTTCAATTGGAATGGTTGTTTAGTTTTCTGGTGGACATTTGCCAATGCATCCTATCTCTGTATGGCACTGGTGACTAAATACAAGTCTTCCATCCTGGTGTGTAGACGCTGGATCGAGGTGCTGCACCTGTGAGGTGTGGGCCACTGCTGACAACTAAAAATGTACGTCACCATTCTCAACGGTCACCTGCAAAGGAAAACAAATATATTATAAATACTGCTGTGCTAACCTGAAAATTGTGACCTTAAATTGTATCCACATGTGTTTTGCCATTGCTACTGTGGAATCACCCATACAGTGCTTAAAGAAATCCCTTGAGCCACTGTAAGATGATGAAGGATATATTGCTTTTATCCATGGATGTGCAACTGACACTGTAAATGGCAGCATAATCATTCATCACCTGCACTATGATGCTACCTGAACTAACACTGTTACCAATATTAAAGAACAAATTCCTTCTGAACAGAAAATTTCATTTGCCAGTCATGATTCAGACAGATATTTTTTGAACTAATGCTATCTGTAAAAACATGGAGAAAAAATAAGAAAAGAAAAAAAAATAGCATTGATATTTACCTGTGGTGATGTTTACCATCGATGTTGGCAAAGTCCCAAAAAAATTCCCACCGCTGAAATGATTTCAGTTATGAGCCTATGGTGAAACATACCAGGACATACAGTACCTGAAATGGAATACACAAAATCTAACAAGTGAAAAATGGTCCAATTACAATACTGACCCGTACATAATGATGCTTGCAATGTGGATTGACTAGGCTCTGAATGTGCCATGGCAATGCATCAGCCTTATTCTGAGGTCCTGGCCTCACATGGCATGATCATGGCAAACCCTGCATAGAGTGAAATTGAAATACATAAGATAAGTTATACATTAAGGTGTGCTGTCTTGCATGCATACTTGACATTCTATCACAACAAACGCATGCGGAACAGCACAGTCAAATCAAATCAAATCAAACTTTGTTTTTATAGTGCCTTTCAAAACCAAGGTGCTGTACATAAAATCAAATACAAATATAACTTTAAAACAGAGGAATGAAACACATTCATCATTAGGGAAGGCCAAGTTGAATAAATACATTTTTAACTCAATCTTAAATCTGTCGATGGTCAGGCATTCTGTTAACCGACGAGGTAGAGAATTCCACAGGGCTGGAGCTGAAAAGGAAAAAGCACAGGTACCTGATGTTTTTAACCGTACCTTGGGAATCTCTAGCAATCCCTCGTAGGTGGATCGGAGAGGATGGGGGGGCAGTAGGGTACCAAGAGGTCTTGCAGGTTACCAGGTTCCTGATCATGTAGGGCTTTAAAGGTTAGCAAACCAACCTTAAAGGTGATCCACCACTGAACAGGCAGCCAGTGGAGTTTGAGGAGCACAGGGGTAATATGACTGGACCTAGAAGTCCTAGTCAAAAGCCTGGCTGCTACATTCTACACTAGCTGCAAGTGGTGGATATCAACCCCTGGAAGCCCTAGGTAGAGAGAATTGCAGTAATCAAGGTGGGAAGCGATGAAGGCGTGGACCAGTGTTGGAAGATCATCCAGAGGAACCAAGTGTTTCACCTGGGTGATATTCCTCAGATGGTAAAAAGAGGATTTGATGACAGCTGACACCTGAGATTTTAGTGTCAGGCCATCCTCAAAAATAACACCAAGGTTACGCACTTGGTCTGAGGCAGTGAGCTGTATTCTATCGATCAAAAGGTCTAATGCCTGTCCATCTTCCATACCTGCTCCCGGATGACCAGGGTCCACTACCAACACTTCAGTCTTGTCCGTATTCAGTCTCAGCCAACTAGTACTCATCCAGGTTCTGATCTCGGTAAGGCAGTTGTTTAGCACAGAGAGTGCAGCATTTTGTCTGGGCGGAAAGGACATATACAGTTGAGTATCATAGGTTTCATAGGTTTCATAGGTGAAACTGAGCTTTACAAAGACCATAAGCCCATTTTGCTTGCCACGACTCTTACTAATACCCAGATATATTTTTACTCCGTAGGTAATGTTTAAATGCTGACATTGTTTGAGAACCAACGACTTCGGTAGGCAACTCATTTCATATTTTAATAACTCTTACTAAAAACCAATGCTTTCTTGCCTGCCTATTAAATCTATCTCACTTTAGCTGAAGGGGATGGGCTTGTGTATTATAATTCTGTTCCCACAGTTCAAAGCCCAATAACTCCCACAGTTGATGGTCCGACATGGCCTGATATACCATACACATGTTCCCACGTAACCTATGATATTCCAATGAGAGCAGATCTAATTTTGAGTGAAAACTCAACTGTATTGCCTGATGATATCTCCTAATGGCAGCATATACACTGCAAACAACATGGGGGACAAAATGGAGCCCTGTGACACTCCGCAGGGTAGGGAGTGAGTGCCAGAGGAATAAATTTCAGTGGCAATTCTCTGAGACCTGTCCACGAGGAAAGAATGGAACCATTTGAGGATTGTACCAGACAGACCACAAAGAAGTCACAGGCATTCCAACAGCACACCATGATCTACAGTGTCAAATGCTGCAGAGCAATCAAGAAGGACCAGAATGGTACGTGCCTTTTGATCTCTAGCCATTAGGAGGTCATTCAATACTAGGACAAGTGCAGTCTCTGTGCAATGCTTCTTCCTAAATCCAGACTGGAGAGTATCATAGACATTGTGAGTTGTAAGGTGATCATCCAGTTGCAACACAACCACCTTTTCAATAACCTTACCAACAAATGGCAGGTTAGAGATAGGTCAGTACTTAGCTAGACAGTCCGGGTCCAAGGAGGATTTCTTAAGGAGTGGTCGTATGACCTTCTCCTTTAGGGGTTCTGGAAAGACCCCTGTCTCCAAGGACCTCCAGACAATTTCAGCCAGGATCGGGCAAATAACATCAAAACATCCCAATAAAAGGGGTGTCAGGCCTGGATCCAAACTACAACTGGTTGGGTGCAGTGTCTGGATGATCTTCACAATGTCTGTGAATTATGGCTGGCAGAAATCTGAGCAGAGAGACCGAGTGCACACCACATCCGACCAATCACCATAATTCCTTGTAGGAGTGGCTGTGCAGATGCTAGACCTGATGCTGGCAACCCTATATGTGAAGAATCGAGCAAAATCTTCACATTTCAGCTGAGAAAAAGCTTCTCTGGGCTGTAGACAGATTGGATTGCACAATCTGTCAACAGTCCAGAAAAGATGAGCTGGTCAACTCTGCACAGCAGAAATCTCCCTGGACAGGAATTCTGCCTTCTTATGGGTGATTTCTGACTGATAGCCATCATAATGTGCCATCAGCTTAAGCCTGTCAGCATCAAGGCTAGATTTTCGCCAAGCTCTCCCCATCCTTCAACCAACTCGCCTCAACTCCTTCAAGGAACCATCAAACCAAGTGTTTCTTGGGCAAAGGGTGAGGGGCAGAACATGAACAGGAGCAATCTTGTCCAGGGCATCTCTCACAGTCTTATTATAGGCTAATACAAGATTACCTGGACTCATGCATTCACCCAACAAACCCGATAGGTCCAGTGCCACCGACAGATCACTAGGGGTAACTCCCCTTAAAGGGCTGCACTGGACCATCTCCATAGGGGCAGACCTATTGGGGGGGACCCTGAAGCTGAACCTTATGGTGTGATGGTCAGACCAGCTGACTGGTTCCACCCACAGATCAGCTATCTCCATACCGAAGAGAAAGATCAGATCCAACGAGTGACCCCCTATAATGGAGGTATAAGTAATAACAAGACAACAAATTAAATCTAATTACCATGAATCACTTGACAAGAAGACAGGCCATGGATGAAAACATTTATATTTCTTGCTTGATGATGATATGTGTTGCTTTCTGAGTGGCTGTTTCTTTGGCTGGAGGGAAACTGACACCAAGTGTGCTTGCTGGGATGAAGGTGATGCATTGTGCTGGTTGACGTACTGGCCCAAAATGTGCTGGCAATGCTGTCATCATGGGTGGTTGGCAGGAGGGAAAATGACAGCAAGTGTGCTTGCTGGGATAAAAGTGCTGCAATGTGTGGGTTGATGTACTGGCCCCAAATGTGCTGGCAATGCTGTTGTTCTTCTTGGTGGAAGACTGCTGGAAGAGGAGGAGTAATTTAGCTGGACTCAGAGGCAGCATTGATGTAATGGTCTGTGACTGCTGATTATGCTGGAGAATGCGTCTGTCAGCTTCATAGCTTTTCAGCTGTATCTCCTGGCAGTTTGAGAGTGATGACCCACATTGTCGAAGTCTGTGTTATACACATTAGGCTGGATGACAAGGAGGAGAAGGATTACATGATGGTTAATCTTATACATGGGGATGGATTATGCATGCATTTCCCTAATTAACATAGTACTAGCTGTGCATTCTCCGATTACGTTTTACTTGGTTTATTTGATAGAGATGGCCAAAAGAGAGCTGAAGCCCATTGTGATTGTCCCCACACCCTGTGGGTCATCTTTCACAGTCTGATTAAATTGTAACCATTTATCTAGGCCTATTTTAAAGACAGAGAAGGTACTACTGTCCACAAGTTCTTGTGGGAGCCTATTCCAAAGTCTTGGTGCTCTTACTGTATAGAAATTCAATCTCTTATTAGTTCTATCCTTACTTACATCAGTTTGTTTATTATGAAACCTTTATCTGTGTATGGGAGAAGGCTGGTCCATACTGTTGCATCTGTTCAGGTGAGTGGTGGATTTTAAATAAAAAAGAGTAGATCACCCCTACACCTTCTAGTATGTAAGAAATGAAGTCCTATAGCCTAAAGTCTATCAGGGTTAGCTTTTAGTTGCCTGGTGGGGCACCAGCTTTGTTGTTTTTTCTCTTTATTTGTTCAGTCTTATTTATATTCTTTTTGAGATATGGACTCCAGAAGGAAGACCCATAATCAGAATAAGGTCTAATATGTGCCCTGTATAGTGGGATAATGCATTCTTCCATCTTGGAGACAAAGGTACGATTTATGCGTTTGAAAAGCACGTTGGATAATTTGGCCACTTTCATGAACTGGTCAGTTGATGATAATTTATTTTTAACCACCACACACAGATCTCTCTCAAAATGAGATGATTTCAGGGGAATTTTGTTTAGATTACAAATCTGTATTGGGTCATTCCTACCAAAATGCAGGATAATGCATTTATTAATATTAAAGGACATACCATTAGAAAGAGCCCATTTTTCTATGACATGCAGATCTTCAGCAAGTGTAGTCCCATTTGTTGAACTATCAACCCTCCTCCTAACTTTGTGCCATCAGCAAATTTGGATAGTATGTTAAATGTGCCTATCTGCATATCACTGATAAAGATATTGAATAATGCAGGTCCGAGGACCGAATCCTGTGGCACCCCACTAGTCACGTGCCCTTTCTCTGACAAGGTTCCATTTATTCTTACTTGCTGGCATCTATCGGTTAACCAGCTATTTACTCATTTAACTAAACATAGCGAAAATCCCATTGTAAAGAGTTTAGTGATGAATTTACCGTGTGATACCTTGTTGAACGCATGTCTGTAATCTAGCAAGATTACATCCATGGGGATGTTAGAGTCGAGACCTTGACTTATGTGGTTGTAAAATGCTATGAGATTAGAAGTACAAGAATATCCCTGCTTGAAGCCATGTTGTGAAATATTAGAGATGTTCAGGGATACCATTTTTTTCCAAAATGGATTTGACTAATTTCTCCATTAATTTACAAAGTAATGAGGTGAGACTAATAGGCCAATAATTTGCTATTCTTGATCAGTTTCCTTTCTTAAAAATAGTATTACAGTGGCCATTAACCAGTTTTGTGGTACTGTACTTTCAAGAAGGGATTTATTAAATATTAATGTTAAGGGGAGAGCTAGAGCTTCAGAAGTTTCAATCAAGAACCTGGTATTTAAATTGTCAGGACCTTGACTACAAGATTTATTTAAAGACTGTAGTACAGAAAGGGTATCAGACCTAGTAATGGTATAATTCCTGATGGTATTTACTAAGCCATTAAGGGAGTCAGGTACTTCTTTATTTGAATAACCTGAACAAAAATAATTATTAAATGTGTCTGCAGTTTCTTGATCTGAAATGAGTGTAGAGTTATTTACTGTGAGTGGCCCTATTTGTCAAACATCTCCCTTTTTATTATTAAGATATGAGAACAGTGATTTGTGACAATCTTTGGAGTGGGCTAGTCTGAACTAGAGATGCAGCGAATTTAAATTTTGCCAGCGAAGTCATGGTGATGTGGTTGATTTCACCATGTGGAGTAATCTGCAAAATTCCCTCATTTGGCAGAATTTCGCCAAGGCAAAATTTTGCTTTCCACAGGTGAAATTTTGAATTTCACCCTGTAAAATAGGCAAAATGTGGACTGCTCCCCGTAGCAAGGTTTTGTCACTTCGCACAGTACTAGTCTGAACTCCAAATTTTTCTTGGCATGTGTAATTAGATGTTTCAAGTCTTTCACTGCCTTCTTATAGTTGCAAAGGATTTCCCCTTTAATGTCACTACTGCAAGCTTTTAGTGAAGAAAAAAGTTTTTCTTTATGCTTAGTTTGTTTCTTGATGGAATTTATGAACCATAAGGAAATCTTTTTGTGGGGACAAATATTTCTTCCCACTTAAGAATTTTAGATTTTAGATACACCCATGCTCCTCGAGTGGGAGGGGTGTTTGGATGTCATCCCATGGAATATTATTTAAGTGATCATTCATTTCTTCAAAATTAGCATTCTTGTACTTTTTAAATATAGATATGTTGGTGGGGAGCGGATACTCATAATCTAGAGAAAACAAAATAGAGCCATGATCACTGTTGCCTAATGGATCACATATCATAAGGTTGGAAATGTTATTGTCAATATTAGTGATCAGAAGATCCAATATATTACTTCCTCAGGTAGGCGCTGTAATAATTTGCTCACTGCCTGATCAATTAATGTAGATACCAGACTTTTTTTCATAAGGGGCACTACCAGTCAAGGAAGTCCAATCTACTGGGGGCGTATTAAAATCCCCCTAATATAATGGTATTGCCTTTATTGGCCAGGGTTGAAATATCATGAATTAATGTAGATGTGTAATAAAGGTTAGCTGAAGAGGACCTATAGCATGTGCCAACAAGTATCTGGGGTTGTCCCTTGAATTGAATGTTTACCCATATGCTTTCATTTGATGTAGGATAGGGAAGCTGATAGGAAGAAATGTCATCCCTAACACAGAGGCAAACTCCTTCCTCATTTGGTCAATTCTGTCTTTGTATAGAATTATAATAATCCAGGGATCTCTTTCAACCATAAGGTGCTAGAGTCCCTCCATATTTCTGTTAACGAATAATCAATAGGTCTAACATTCTACATTTCACCTCCAATTCAGCCATTTTGACTAGATTTAGTGACCTGGCATTCAAAGAAAGTACCTTACATATTTTCAGGCTATTTGATATAGATTCCTTTGTCAGAGACCTGGGAGCATTCCCATTCTCCCCCTTCAGTGCTAGTTTAAATATTTATCAATGACAGCAGTGATGTTTTTACCTAGTATAGTACCCCCTTCTACTCAGATGCAAGCCTTCCCAGCAATAGAGGGGAGATTTTTCATAGAAGTCTTCCCAGTGTGTCAGGCAGGTAATTCCTTGTTTGAAGTACCATTGCCTTAGCCAATTATTAAGTGCCTTGATTTGACTTAAGATAAGATTGGTGGGTCTTGGTACTGGTAAAATTTTAAAAAAGCAGACAGAGCAACCTCTGTCTACCAGAACATTGTTTTATGTGTTAATACTTCCCCTGGAGCCACTTGTTGCTGAAAATGAGTGGTTTCATGTGCCTTCATCAGAGCAAGAACAGCAAAGCGAAGCTGAGCTGTTTTGGCTCCAGCTGAAAGCAAATGAAACCACTTGTTTTCAGCAATGAGTGATGATGGGGGGCATATTACTATATTATTGATTGACAGAGTGATCAATAATATATTTGACAAAAAAAAAAACTTCCCAGAACGTGCCCGTTTCCAGGGCATCTGTGCACGAGACACTCTTCACAGAATAAGAATGCCTCATGCACTGGGGAAAGAAGTGCTCCGACTGGTCGAGAGCACTTCCTCGATCTATAAAATGTTGCATAGTCCTGTTTCAGCTGCTCAAGGCTTATTGTATTTATATCGCCAGTATCTGCATGGATGATAAATAGTAGGTTTGCTCCTGCTCCACTTATTAATCCCTTTACCATTGCAGTTTTCTATGATACCTTAGCCCCTCTGAAGTTTGAACATGTGCGATTTAGTTTGTCTGGGTTACAAACTGCATGGTCGATATGCTTAATAATGGAGTCTTCCAGGACAAGTACTTGTCTAATACAAGTTTCAGGATTATGTACTTCACTGGGGATTAATGGCAGAGAATCATTATTTGGGGTTGTGTTAACTACCTCAGTAAGATTTGAGGCCTTGAGGATTTATGGCTGTAAACATTTAGGTTTGTGTGATGATTCAGTAGTCACTTTGGTGCCTTCATGGCCAAGGTAATACTTTGGAGGACTACTGTTTTGTTTTTTCTCAAAAAGTGGTATACTCACATCCTCATGTGACAGGGCCTCGTACTTGTTTTGCAGTAATAATAACATGGGAGCACTATTAAATATCTGGCCTCCCCTCCTTTTAGTTTTGTTTGTAGTGAAAAGTGCCCAGTTTTCTGCCTCAGGCTGAGTGGTAGAGGCTAGAATATTAGAAGGATATAAAACCTGTTCTGTGGTGGGATCCAGCTCTGTATTAGAGGGAGACACTGTGGATTCAAGTTGGTCTGCCATAAGACCAATATAATTTTCTAAGGCTCAATATCAAGGCTAGCTATCCTTCTGGGCTGAAGCCTTATGAATTCTCCCTGCAGGGTCAGTACTAGTAGATATTTATCACAACTAAAGTCCAATATATAAGGGTTCGGTTCTTGGACCAACTCTATTTAGCATTTTTATTAGCAATCTGCAGGTTAGTTTGGACAATCTTCTTTCAAAATTTGCTGATGACACCAAGCTAGGATGGTCTGTATATACATAATTAAACAGGGAATCTATTAGTAATTATTTAAAAACAATTGAGGATTGGGCAGACTCTAATAGGATGATACTTAATCCAGACAAGTGTCATGTATTACATTTTGGAAGGAATAATCCCAAACAAATTTATTTTTTAAATAATATTCCCCTTCATGTGTCACTAGTAGAGTGAGATCTTGGTATTTTCATCAATAATAAATTGTCCTCAGCTGACCATTGTACTAAGATAGCCAAAATATCCAATGCAATGCTTACTCGTATTCAATGATCTTTTGTGTCAAGGACTCAGGAAAGTATTATTCCCTTGTTTAGAGCCTATGTAAGGCCACATTCTGATTATGGGTCTCACTTTTGGAGTCCTTATTTAAGGCAAGACAGGGATAGAATAGAAAAAATCCAGAGAAGAGCTACCAAAATGGTTCCATACTTGTCTAAACTGGACTATTGGGGTAGACTTCATGAAACTGGGTTACATTCGCTTCAGTCAAGATGCATTAGAGGTGACCTGCTTTTATTACATAAAATTCAGAATTCTCAGGACCTCATGCATCAATGTGGTCTTAACTCGAGCAGAAGGACCACCCCACGGTTTCATAATAAACAAATTGATGTTGCAAAATCTAAAACAAACAAAATGTTAAATTATTTTACTGTGAGAACACCCAGAGTATGGAATTTATTACCTCAAGATTTGGTGGAAAGTAATTCAATTTCATCCTTTAAAAGGGGATTGAATTTTTGGATAGAGTCTAACAACTCTGAGGTATAACTTTTCCCGCCATGGTGGTGGGGGACAATCTCAATAGGCAACATCCTTCTTTTGTCCTTTAGAACCAAGTAAACCCATCCCAAACATTTGACTTGAGTTACAGAGTTGTTAGAGCTGTCCATAGTTAAGCCTATATTGGTCATATACAAACCACGCTTTACTTACTGTACAGTGTCCCTTGGTTTATTGGATATGGATGGCTCTCTGTTCCCCTGCTTCCCCAGCAGACACAGTTGATATGAGCAAGAAGCACATGTCTCTGCCACACATGCTCACCCCGCTCACTACACTGGGCTTTAAGTGCTTGCCGAAACCGAAAGTCACTGAATCAAATTCAGGTTCAGTAATAAAGCTTTTTAAAAAATTGTTTTGTTTAAAATGTTATTTTACAATGTGCAGACACAAGCCCCGCTCATCTGTGGGGTCTTGTGGCTAATGGCTCATACAAATCCTATAACAAATGCTGTAACTTTGCTATAATCGCATTCAGTGCATCGGAGGTCAGGGGACAGCCTCCAGTGTCCCATAATGCTTGTTTAAGCCAAGAAAATAGGTGCAGTGAGGAGGGCAATTTGTTGCATCAAATATACAGTGGGGGCACACTCACTAGACACTCATTCATGGTCTCACGGAGGAGGTATATGTTGAAATGGGGAAGATGTTGTTCAGTGTTTGTCTCTCGATGAGGCCATTGTATATTGCTGTAATATACATTCCAGTTAGCATAGCAGGATGACTAATTTTTCAAAAATGAAATGAAGTAAACATTGTTACTAGGCTGGGTAATCAAATTAAATGGTTTAACAGGATGTGTAACACAGAACAACCAGCAAAATAACTAGGGCTGTGAATGGGCCAAATAGTATTTTCAGAATACCATGAACAGTAGGCTTACCAAATATTCGGATGCATTTTCTGAATAGTTCACTATTCGGCCACTATTCGGGAACTACTATTCAGTGAGATTTCCAAGTCTCACAGAGCTTTGATGGCCAATCAAAAACTGTTTCTTGAGCTCCAAGACAAGCACACCATGTAACTTCCTCACTCTGAGATGGTAGAAGACAGGAGACTGTGGTTTCTGATAGCTGCTCTGCAGTATGTTTGAGACCTTAAACTTGATAAAAAAGAAATAGATTTTTGCTTCACAGGCTTTTTTGGGTCAGTATATTTTTTTTGATCAGTGTCAGAAAAGGTACGTTTGACTTTATGACAGGTATTTTGTCCTTATTGCTGTATTCAATTACAGGGACTAGGAGGGCTGTCTGCTAACACTCCTTCTCTGCTGCTGTCTGAGATAGCTCCAGTGTGATTTTTTTGGGTGAAGCATATTTTATTTTTGTGTTTTGTTTTTTGCTGTTGTCTGGTTCCAGGCTTGGTCCCCTGCATGACTGATGAGGGTGTCTGCTAACTCCCCATCCTGCAGGTCACTGCTTATAATTTGTTGTATATGTGCATAATATTTGATTTTGTGAGCCTTCACCCTGCATGTGTATGCTTGATATATTTTTTCATGAGGCAGGGCCACACATGTGCACAGCTGTGTGCACACAGATTTTGAAATAAACTTCTTCAGTTATAAGACAGTCAGGCTTGACTCATTGAATTATTATTGTTAGTCCTCTGGTTCCAGGAATAGATCCTTTTACACATGAGGAGTGTTTTGGCTGACCCTTCCCCACTTCTACAGCCCACAGCACACAATGAACCTGTGCTTGTGAAAAATATTCCCACGCGAGTCTGTGCCTTGTGCATGTACAGCTGTACACATGCATTTTTTTGTTTGTTGTTTTGTTAATTAAACCATTGTACTTAGTGGGGAAGGCCTGCCTCACTGAGTTGACTGTTTGTCTGTTCCTTGCTCAGTCCCATGTTTGACTAAATAGGTTACCCTTTTCTTCTTCCTTCTTATTAGCAGTGTTCTTTACTGCTACTTTTTTGTGGTGTAGTATAACTGGAAAGGTTGGTGTATTACTGTAGTTCCACAAGCACAAAGTAAAGCATTACACACACAGGCAGTACATAGCAATAGTTTGTGTTTTACACAGTAACCACTAGTGACCTGATCCATCATGACTTTAGCAATCTTGCAAACATGCTTGATCCAACCACAGCAAAGCATCTGCACCATTGGCCCCAAGTGGTGAGGGACAGGATGATAGACCCACAAACGTACAGCACATTTAGGCAATTATTGCTAGTGTTGTTCCTGGGCTGCCAACCCCCAAACAATCTCTGTTGAACAAAGGAAGCACTCTGGGGAGCAGTAACAGAATACAGTTAAGAGCAGTGGAGCATAAAGTTGCCAACACAATTGTTTGTGCTAAGGCTGGAGGATGCTAAAAGAGCTCTGGTGCTTTGACCAGAACCTGATCTTTGTCAGGGTGCATGTTGGGAATGTACAAACACACTATGAATATACAACCCTTAAAGAAACACACACCATAAATAAGTGAAGTTAAAATGAATGTTACTGAGATATCCTTGTAACAAGCCAATCCACAACTAACATACCCAAGGATGAAACACTGCATCAAGATTATAAAACAGTTCATACAGTAGTGCCAGACAGTACACAATGCAGTATCTTGCAAAATTACTGCAAAATGCTACAGTATGGTGCAAGGAGCAGTGTAATATCATGACAATCAAGCCCTCTAGTCATCCAGTATTTTGTGGCATGTCATTTACTGCAAAGTATTGAATTGCATCTTGTCTTGCTCTACTGTATATTATTGATACATAATACAATTCTAGAGAAGGTGGTGAGATAGACTACATAGACAATGACATACAGGTGTCTTTCTTTACTCAGCGGGCTCAAATATTATTCTCTCCAAGCAAGCCTTTTAGTTCTTGAAGCACTGGTAATAGTACTACTGTTACTAATAACCATTAGCAGTACTACTATTACAAGTGTCACCACCTGCTCCATCTGTACGTTCACTGTCACATCCTGTTGTGCAGTAGTAGGGTGGCATTAGAGCATACATGCTTTGCGCAGGAAGTAGCAGACAACACCACCAGTGTTCCCACTGCTACCACTATGGCTGCTACATCCACAGCCAGTGTGCATCTCACCACCACTGGTGCCATTCTTGCAGCAGCCACCCTTTCAGTTGTCACCACTGCTGCAGCTACTGCTACCACTATTCCTATACCCATGGCCAAAGCACCTTCTACCCCATGTCTGTAACCAAGAACACCCTCTAGTGCTGCCCCAATGCAATGCTTGATATCATTTTCAGAGTGCTATGTGTGTGCTGTGGTGGATCAAGTATGCCACATGAAGCTTGCGTTGCATTATTGAGAACTCCATATTGGTGATTGATGTGTCATTGAGGTGTATATGGCATACTAGGTTCAATGGCTGATTAATAGTGCTGCTGAAGTGCTTTTTTTAAGTTTCCTTAAATAAATACCTTTTCTGGCTGAATACCGAATACTTGGGACCCAAATACCAAATATTCGGCTGAATATTCAGGAAAAGGTATTTGCACAGCCCTAACATTACAAATGTTTAACAATAACATAAAAGAGCATATTCATTGGAAATGGGTGGGGGATGCTGGTGGTGGCTTGAAGGGGACAGAACATCTTTAGCCTTTTTTCCAGTGACACATCATCCATGAAGCAGCCCCCACAGTCTTCAAGACTGGAGTTATCACCAGGTGGAAATTCAGTCATCATTGCTGCTTCATCTACCTCCCTGCTAGTAGAGGCCTTACCAGAGTGGAAGTCTTCATTGTCATCATCGTCTCCAAGACACAGTTCTTGTGGCAACACCATTGAAATAACTATGTTATGTGGAATGTGAGCCTCATTAATTTTTATAAATGTTTGGATTTAAACATTCTTCGTTAACAGATTTGTCCTCCAGTCACGCACAATGGACCCAGCAGAACTGAACACCCATTCCACACTGACACTGGATGGTGGGAAGCTGAGGTATTTAAAAGCAACAGATGCCAGTGCAGGCCAATCACTCACTTTGCTGCTTCAGCATACAAATGGCTCATCAGTGATGCCAAGATGCTTGATGTCTCCCATGTAGGTATCTACCATACATTGTGCTGCCCTGAGTCCTGCTGCTTTATCAGGATTCTCCTCCTTGTCTTCAATTTCTTCCATGCCCACCTGGTACAGAGCATCCCAAATGAAATGACCTGCCATGTTCTGTTGCGACTTTGACATTTTCTGAGATTTGGTGGCCTGTGAAGAGCTGCTGGTGGTGGTAGCAAAACCTGGTATATGTGCCCTTTGTGTCTCTTCATTTTTCATCTGTGTGCCAAGTACCCATCTAACAAGGTAATTCATCAGTTTGTCCCCTCACACATGACCCCCTTCAATCATGGCAGGCAAGCCACGTTTGTACCATCAGTCCAGCATTGTAGTAATAGGAAACATATTAGACTGCGTAATGCCAGAGATATGTGTTTTGCTGTCCAGTATATGGAGCATGCGACCCATTACATGACCAGCACTGTGATCATCATTTGCCTCCATCTGGTGACGGACATTCACCAGTGTCTGCCTCAGCACATGTATAAGGGGTACCGACTGACTTATACAGGCAGTGTTTCCCACTCACAGCCTGTGTTGCATGCTCAAATGGATGCAGAATGCATATTATGCAATCCATTTGTTGCCACTGCTTCATTGTTAGAGCGATGAACGCTCCAGCACTGTCCTGGGTTGTGTGCAGCAGTACGTAATCTGAGACTGCCTTATACTGCTCATACAGCTGGTCCAGCATGTACAGTGTGGAGTTCTACCTGGTAACAACACCGAGCTTCATACAGTGCTGAGGTAGATGGTTAGTGCACTGCAGCTCATGCAGATGATCACAGGCCTTTGCAGAATGGGCAAAGTGCTCACAGATGTGTCTGGCGACAGACATAGTTTCCTTTATTTCATTGTGGTTCTGAAATTGCTGCACGACTAGATTAAGGCAGTGTGCCAGGCAGGGCACTCTGAAACATCCACTGTCAGCAATGCACTTAACCACATTGGAGCCATTGTCACTGGCAATAAACCCTTCTTTGAGTGAGTGTGCATTTAGCCACTCATCTATGTGATTTAGCAGTATCTCAGATTTTTCTCACCATTGTGAGACCCCGTAACACTCTGCATAGCTATGGTGGCATTCTGATGAATACCAGGTGTGTTGCTACCACCACAATTTTGCTTTACACAGCTTTTGCCAGGCCCCAAATCAATAACCACCCAAGGTACCTGTGCTCAGTATGCTGTTATGAACAGATAGGAGCCTCCGACTGTTTGTCCACTTGTCCACATATCCATGCTAAGGTGGATATAGTTGGAGGCAGAATGCTTCATGGCATGTAGGAAGGACTGTGAAACTCTGCTGTACAGTTCAGGCATGGCACATTTTGAGAAATACGTTCGCAATGGCACCTGCCATTTGGGACAGGCATGGGCCATCAAACAGCAGAATCCTGGATTCACCACAAAGGAGAAGTGCAACAGGTCAATGGAGAGCATTTCAGCAGCAGCTGCATTCAGCTTGCAGGCAGCAGCATGATTTGGGGGTACTTTGAGTGCCACTCAAACACACTCTTCAATGTGGGCTGCATCTTGGGAGGAGGTCGACAAAAAAGCTTCATCTGTGCCACCAATCTTGTTCTTGCTGAGGTACCAGGTGACTCTTGGACCCACTCAGACCTCCCTCTTCCTGCTGTATTGCGCTGCTGTCACTAACATTAAGCTTGACAAGGGAAGTCCCACCAACAGCTCTGGTATCTTTCTGGTGTTGGTGTCAGTGCAATGGGTGCTTGTTTTTCAAGTGGGTGTGCTGGCCACTGGTGCCTATGTGGCTGCCCTTTTTTCCAAGACTTACACATGCTTGACACAGCTGACATATTGCCACAGTGTTATCAGCTGCATCAAACATGAAAACATCCCAAACTAGGGGCTTTGTACTTCTAGATTTGACATGGCACTGAGACTTGGGCAGCGGAGCCAAAGGTGTGGAAGTTTTTACTTTTTGGGCCACTTGCATAATTTCCACCATGCTACATTTGTGAGGTGGAGTGACTGGACTGCTTGTTGTAGGCTTGCTGATATCCTCACCCTCAGGCTTGTCATCTAAATGGGCTACAGCATCACCTTTCAGCTTTTTAGCTTCTGGCTCCCACAGGGGATCCAACACCTTGTCATCATCTGTACTGAAACATATTATATCCCCCTCCTCCCTATCACTGTCTACTTCCAGAGAAACTTTTCCCTTCTCTGGCATCTCCTCACTGTGGGGGGGGGATGGGGGCTGACTTTCTTGTCTCCTTCTCCAGGAGAAACAGACTGAAGCTGGTCACTATCACCCTCACCACCATCAGCTCCTCCTTGAGCAGGAACAACAGTCACACTGACAACATTCTCAACCTCCTCCTGGACCTCTGTGCCTCCACTGGTGTGAGTTTCTCCCTTATTCCCAGTATCATCCCCAACAAGCATGATAGCTACAGGTTGGTCATTAAAAAAATGAGTCACAGGCTTGAAGCCACTTGTAACTTCGATTTTGCTGCTACTGGCTGCCACAGCAGTAGTGGAACCGACAGAGGACACTGATTTGGAAATAGGTTTGCTTATTCCAACAGACTTATTTGAGCCACCTCCCACACAGGTAACTTTACCTGAAGTTAAATGTCTCTTGGCAGGCATATTTATATGCTTGTTCCATTTGGCTTCCTCCAGAAGTATATTATTATATATTTCTATTGAATAGGTGTGATTTGACACCTGCAGTACTATCTACAAAGGGCAAACAGAAATCAGAACAGGTAGCCACACTACGGTGTATACAACTACCTCCAATTGCTACTGTAGCCTGTTGGAGTGTTAAAACACTATTTTATTTTTTAAATTTAAAAAACATGAGTTAGGTAACATGGGGTAAAAGGAGGACAGAAGTAAGAGACTTTCAATACAAAACCGACAGAGAACACAACCACAACAAGGATGTGCAGTAATTCTTAATTAAATGTCAGTTTTTGAATGGAATGATTATTACACAACTTGATAATAACCAGGTAGGTACTGATAGGTTCATACAAACTAAATTGTAAACCAACCGCACAGAACACCTCACAGTCAAAATATGAACTACAGTCCGGATAAGTGGTTTCTGGATAAGGCAAGTATGGCAATGTGTTAGTACTTACTAATTACAATTTTGGCTTATAGATATATCAGATGGAAGGGACGACAAGATTTGAAATGAACAAAGTCACCTCCATATATCTTGCAGGGACCGCTACTGTCTTGAAAACTATGTAGTTTTGAATATAGTAGGGTCAGATAGTAAACACCAGTGGTGTAACAGGGTGGAAAGGGTTAATATGGTAAGCAAATTAAATAGAAAAACAGGAATGCTGCAATGCAGAGGCTAGATCACAATTTACATTTCTGTGAGAAATTCAGCAACGCATTGTACCTGGATATGGAGAAGTCAAGTGGTCGATGTACACGAATACTTCCAATAAAAAAAAAAATTAAGCAAAAAAGTGATTAAGCAAAGGGAAACAGGAACAGAACTATTCAGAATGAGTAACTGTTCAGATAAAGTTACCCAAAAAGAATCAATATGTAAGAAAAATATTACAATTATTTAGCACACAAACAAAAATATTAAGACTTAAAAGAAATTACAGAAACTCACTCACAACTTGTGAGAAATATGTCAAATATTAGGAACTAGCCTGCTCTGCTTTCACATACTCGGACACCATAAGGTCAACCATCCCCCACTCAACTCCCTCACAGACACAGACACAGAGAACACTGAAAACGCTACCTAAGTTTAACTAAGTATTATCCAAAGATGCCAAAACAAAAAAAGGTTCAATAGCAGCACTAGGAACTAAACTGAGATTTTGGGAGCAATAAAATCTCAAAAATCACAATGCATTGCAATTTCACTGGCAAAATTGAAAACCATTGGCAAAATTCAGGGTAATGGTGAAATTTAGCCTTGCATGAAAGAAAAATTGGTGAAACTGGGTGGAATTTTGCATTACGCAACAGCAAAGTCAGCGGCAAAACTGCATTTGCCTAGGTGAAAAATTTTGCATAATACGGAAATTACTCGAAATATTTCGCTAGGTGAAATTTTTCAATTTTGCACACCTCTACTCTGTACAGGGGCATCATGACTTTTGGATGCCTAGATTTGATGTTACATTTTATTTTCCAAATCACTCTGTTTTATTAACTGCTTCGTGTATCTGTTTAGAGTGTCCCAAGTCATTAGAAATTATTAGACCAAGGTCTTTTTCATCAGTGGTTATGTTCAAAGAGGAGCCTCCAGAGACATATGTAACATGGGGATTGAGTGAACCTAAATGCATGACTTTGTACTTGTTTGTTAGTTTCATACCCCAAGTATAGCTGCAAGGTGTACAATCATTTCTGTTATTTTATGGTTGTTTATCACTGTTATTAGATGGTTTTGTTAATATTTAGTCTTTCTTTCTAAAACCTCCTGTAATTTTAATTGTCTCTTAACAGGGGTAAAGTTAGTCTTAGCTAGGGTACGAGTACTACATACCCTGACTGGTAAAGCAGAAAACCTTACAGAAGAGTTTTCTTGAGACAAAAGTGGACTTGTGTATCTTGGCTGGTGGCTGCTATCTCCTAGTCTTTCAGAAGACTGTTCCTGCT
This sequence comes from Neoceratodus forsteri, assembly GCA_016271365.2. Taxonomy (NCBI): domain Eukaryota; kingdom Metazoa; phylum Chordata; order Ceratodontiformes; family Ceratodontidae; genus Neoceratodus; species Neoceratodus forsteri. The sequence continues at coordinate 1,065,607,746 of CM057449.1, read as the reverse complement.
CACAGAGAGGCCTGCCTTGATTTCCATAAACTACTGTTAGACTGTTTTAACCATATATAATGGTAGGGTGACTTTGCATAGGATGTCATATAATTGTTGTGGTTCCAAGATGACCTTTATCCCCCCCACACTCACATGAATTTTACAGTACATACATATTGCTTAGCAAACATCCTTGCGGTTTATGTAAAAATGATTTCAAACAGTAGATGTGGAATAGCTTGGCAGAAGGCACCAGGAGAAAGGACTGCTGTGTGACTGAACTTCTCTACTGGGACTAAAGTAGAAGAACTTTTGTATTTGACCTTTCATTTAGGGTAAAAAAACTAACATACAAAAAAAAAGTGTGTGTTTGGGTTAACTGAACTGAATGGGTATCTGCAGAGTTATCTAGGTGTAAATCTCAGGTGACTGAAAGGACTTAACTGCTGTGAGATTTAAATTACTTGTAGAAAGATCTGGTAAGTAGGGGGAGTGGCTTAGCTAGAAGGAAGCTACATTTAAAGACTGCCTTAGAAAGTTTCAGCTAATAGCTTGGCAGAAGGCACCAGGAGAAAGGACGCTGTGTGACTGAACTTCTCTACTGGGACTATATTGCTCTCCTTCTCTCCCTCCACCCCCCACCCAAAGCTAGTTCCCCATTTTTATAGGCACGGATCTGACTGACAACAGGAACTTCCTGTTTAGGGGCAGGAACTGAGTGATCACAGAACCATCAAGGACCCACCATCCTAGAAGGGCAAGAGTAGCTCTCCGGCCCCCTCTAGCTGCTGGAGGTCTGCCTCTGAGCAAGTAAGTGGTCTACTGCGAAATATAGGATATTCTTGTCTCAGAAAAGGACAATCAGGAGCTTAAAGGGCATGCAGGCAGAAAGTAAGGAGAGAGAGGAAAAAAAACAGAGGAAAGAGTAAGGATTGCAAACAGTTAAGGTGCCAGAAATAAGACATGATTGGAGTGGTGCAGTACAGTGGCTGTGGAGCAGCAGTCTTCTGGGAGATGTTCTGGAGGATGCGGTGTTGTCCCATCTGCAGGCACCTCTCTGGGCTGAGGGAGGAGGTTACTCATCTCCAGGCTGAGTTGGCAAGGATTTGTGGGACCTCCCCTTCCATCCAGAGACCACCAGTGCCACTTCCGTTGCCTCAGAGGTTGCCAAGAAAGAGGATTGGTTGGACCACAGTGGGCTCAGGGAGGGTGAGGGTGGTGGAACTGAGGCGCATCCCTCCCATTGTACCACTCCACAATTCCTATGCCATTCTGGCAAAGTGTGGTTCCTCTATGGAGGCACCCACAGTGGAGACCAAGGAGGATGCTGGGAACCTCCACAAAGGAGACCCACAGGAGGGTGGCAGGGGACCCTGCAGGGGAAGGAAACAACTCCTGGTGGGGGACTCCATTGTTAGGAAGGTAGAACTGGGGGAGGAAGGGGAGAGGGAGGTAAGGTGCCTGCCTGGCGTCATGGCATGGAGGGACAGGGAGCGACTCCTCAGGATTGCCAGAGCAGCTGCACAGGGAAGGGAGCTGGATGTCATTGTCCACCTAGGGACAAATGACCTAGCTAAGAAAGGATTAGAGAAGTGCAAGAAGAGTTTGTGGAATTGGGGAGGGCCTGAGTCAAGTAGCTTGCATGCGGTACCTTGAGGGAGGTGCTACCCATCTATGGCATAGGAGAGCTTAGGGTGTTCCGCACCATGGGATTCAATCTAGTGGTTGAAAACTGGTGTGGAGCTCAGGGGTTTGGCTTCATTGGGGACTGGGGTCCACCTGGAATGATGCAAGCCTATACTGGCATGATGGGCTGCATCTGTCTGGGAGGGGAACCAGGATCCTAGGTGATAGGTTTAAATGCTTCATTGTCAAGCTTTAAACCAGCCAAGGGGAGGCACTGGAAGAGCAGAAAAATCCTAGCCCCCCTAAATAATCACAGTAGTAAGCGCAAACACCAACATAGAGGTGTCGAGAGGAGAAGCGAGGGTAAATGGAGAAAGTGACAAAGGCAAGAAGGATGAGGGATGGGGCAAAAGGGAGTAAGGCCATCAGGAAATGGAGGGTAATGAGTACCAATGCCTGTAGTCTGAGCAACAAGCTCCTGAGCTGATGGCCTTAATGGAAGAGGGATGCCTGGATATCATAGCAGTCACAGAAACATGGTACACAGAGAACCATGACTGGGATGTTAACATACCAGGGTACATAACCTACAGGAAAGACAGGCAGGGAGAAGAGGGAGGAGTAGCTCTCTATGTAAAGGAAGGATAAAGGCAACTGAACAAAAGAGTAAACAGGGAGGAGAGGAGGCACTGTGGGTCACCTTGGAGACTGGAAAGGGCACCACAATCCACACAGGGGTTGTGTACAGACCTCCATGTCAGGGGGAAGGATTTGGACAAGGATATGATAGAAGGCATTCTTAGAATGGCAGAGAAAGGGGAGAAACTGTTGATGGGAGACCTGAATATGCCAGATATTAACTGGAGCACATTTGCTGCAGCCACATCCAAGAGCAGGGCCATCTGATGCCCTACAGGTGTGAGCATTAGACAGCTAGTTTTGGAACCCACTCGTGAGGGAGCAATCTTAGACCTCCGTGCTCTCAAACGGGGGCAGTGAGAGGATCTCAGATCTAGAAGTGGTTTGCTGTCTGGGGACAAGTAACCATCAAACAGTGTGGTCTACATTAAACTCAGCTACAGAGTCAAGCCATACAAAAGTGGTACTGGACTTTAGGAGGCTGACTTTGGCAAGATGGAGAGTGCCTCAGAAAAGCACTAGCAAACAGGCTAGAAGAGGTGTGGAGCAACAATGGGAATTATCAAAACTGCCATCACAGAGGCAACAAGCCTTTGTGTGAAGCAAATAAACAAATCAAAGCGAAGAAAAAGCCACTATGGTTCTCAAAGAGGTGGCTGTGAAAGTCAAGAAGAAAAAGATAGCATTCGGAAGTATAAGGAAACACAGAAGGAGCAGGACAGAGAGCTGTACCCAGTTAAGGCAGAAGGAAACAGGGAGGAAGTCAGAATAGCAAAGGCCCAAACTGAGGAAAAGATAGCCAACTCAGTTAAGAAGGGATAAAACCTTTTATAGGTACATCAGCGGTTTGAAAGACAAAGGAGGGATAGTGAGGCTGAATAGAATGAACGGTGGGTGGGGCAGAGGGGACAGTGAAAAGCAGGAATACTGAACGAATATTTCTGCTCAGTATTCACAAAAGAGAGGAGGAAGTGCCTAATCCAATTAACAGAAGCACTCTTGATAGGGGTCGATCCCAGTTCTTTCACAGAAGAAAGGGTTCTGCAAGAACTCCTAAAACTGAAGGTGGACAAAGCAATGGGTCCTGATGGAATTCACCCTAGAATTCTAAAAGAATTAAGGGAGGAATTAGTGAAACCACTGGCTACTCTTTTTAATAAATCATGGGAGGATGGTGTGGTACCCGAGGATTGGAGGAAGGCAGATGTGATTCCCCTTCACAAAAGTGGGTCCAAGACAGAGGCAGGAAATTACAGACCTGTCAGTCTGACCTCTGTGGTAGGGAAAGTGATGGAGTCACTTCTGAAGGAAAGAATAGTCGAGTACCTAGAGGCCAGTGGAGCACAGGACCCAAGACAGCATGGATTCACAGCGGGAAGGTCATGTCAGACGAATCTAATAGATTTCTTTGACTGGGTGACCAAAGTAGTAGACCAGGGAGGGACTTTGGACATGGCCTACCTAGACTTTAGCTAGGCATTTGACACAGTCCCACACAAAAGATTAATAGTCAAATTAACCAGCCTGGGAGTGGGACCCAGGGTGATAGCCTGGGCAAAACATTGGCTGGACAACAGGACACAGAAGATAATTGTAAATGGAGTCCACTCTGAAGAAAGGGGGGTTACTAGTGGGGTACCGCAGGGTTCAGTATTGGGTCCAGTCCTTTTTAATGTCTTCATCAGTGACATTGCAGAGGGACTGGAAGGAAAAGTATGCCTTTGCAGATGACACAAAGATCTGCCACAGAGTTGATACACAAGGAGGCGTGGAAAGGATGAAAAGGGACTTGGCAAGGTTGGAGGAATGGTCAGAAGTATGGCAGCTAGGATTCAATGCAAAGAAGTGCAAAATAATGCACCTGGGAAACAAGAACCCAGGGGAAGAATACACAGTGGTTGGGGAGGTAGTAACAACAACAAAAAAGGAAAGGGACCTGGCGGTAATCATATCAGATGACCTTAAGGTTAGCAAGCAATGTGAGAAGGCAGTAGGGAGGGCTGGGGGTATACCAGTCCAGAGGAGGGCAACTAAAATGGTGCAGGGTCTGCAAGAGAAGCAGCATGAGGAGAGACTAAAGGAGCTTAATATGTATACCCTTGAGGAAAGAAGGGAGAGGGGGGACATGATAGAAACTTTTAAGTACCTCAGTGGAATCAACAAAGTCCAAGAGGGTAGCATTTTTCAGAAAAAGAGACTTGCAAGAACAAGGGGACACAATTTAAAGATAGAAGGAAGGGTTCAGGGGCAATGTGAGGAAGTATTATTTCACAGAGAGGTAGTGGATGCATGGAACAGCCTTCCTGAGGAGTAGTGGGGTCTAAAACTGTGGGAGGAATTCAAAAAAGCATGGGACAGGCATAAGGCAATTCTTGTGGGGGGTAGGAAGAAATAGGCTGTTGGTTAACTATGATCTACGGCCTATCCTGTAGGTAGGGAAATGGGCAGACTAGATGGGCCTAGCGGTCCTTATCTGCCGTCAAAGTCTATGTTTCTATGTTTCTATGTTTCTATGTTTCTAGTAATGAGCTCAGTTGAGATTGATTGGTTGTGTTTAACTGAGAAAGACATATTGGTAGAGGATTCAAGCTCATCAGGGGAAATTATTATAGAATCGTCTGCATCATCTCTAGTCCCCACATCACTGCTGCCAGACTTTGTTTCACTTTGTTTGGATTGTGCCTTAGAAATGTTCTCACTCCCTTTTGATGATGTAGTAGCAATATTCTCCTCCATGTCATCTACATTGTCACTGCCAGAAGTAGGTTAAGTCAGACTTATAGTTTCCATGTCATCGTTATCCCCATAACCATGGTCATCATCACTAGATTCACTACAGAAACCACTGTTACTTGGAGATTGGTTTATTCCAAATGCATGTGTTATAAATTAAGCAACTCCACTGAGAGCTGTACCTATAAATGTTTTAGCTTTAGGTATTATAGGAATACTCTGTTTTCCAAAATTTTCTCAGATGACTTGCTATTAGAAACCTTGGAGGATAAAGAGTCTTTTAATACTTTGTTTGCTTCTGCAGTACTGAGACCTTCTGCCATAGTCAGTACTTCCCCAGTTGTCAAGGTCTCAGCATTTTGAGAGTGAGATGACGATACCTGGATAATACTAGTAGTGACATTATCATTACATTCACCACACTGTGGTATTTGAGTTTTACTTTTTGATTGGGATACTCATTTCCGGATTACTGAATAAACTTTTATGTTTAGTAGCTTGCTGGTCAGTGGCTTTTATTTTAGTGTCTTTGAGTACTTATATTGACAGTCTTTCTTGAGTGACTTCTTCAGCATCACAGAAACAGAAACAGTACGCACATGGTGGGTGGGTGTAGGACTTTAATTCACACACAGGTCTGCTATATAATATTCTGGTTAACACTTGTGCTATAACCACTAAGCTGTAAGGGCTGGTGACAGCCACTGCGAATGCTAGAGTTCAAATTTAATTTGGGGTGACCAAGCTGGCTTAGCTAGCCTCTATAATTCATTACAAAACAAGAATATCTTTTTAATCATCTATGAAAGGCCCACTGAGCTGAAGATTAGAGGCGGTGTCACTCAGGAGCACAGTGAGGTGCTTCAGAGACTTGTTTTGGGTCACACAGATCTTATGCAAGTGGTGGTGACTGTCAGAGTTTAATTCATATACAGGTATGTACTCTTACCAATAGGCTGAAAGGGCTGGTGTCAATGCTAAAGTTCAGAAAAAATCAGGGATCAGCAAGTTTGAACTAACCCTCACTGAATCCTTTTTTTTTTCAAATTGAAACAGCTTTATTGGTTTAATAAAACCACATATAACAACAAATGTATTACAAGAAGGAAACTATTAGGATAAAGAAAATTAGTACTCATCCCCCCACTCTCCCCGTCCCCCCATCCCCGACTTCTCCCCACCCCAGTGGAGTGCACCAGCCCCGTCATAACACAACACACTAGGGGATGGTGTAATCAGGATGTAAACTTTAACAATAGCAATCAATAGGAAAGCTAATGAGGTGCCAGGGATAAGATACTAACTACTTCAAGTATAGGGCAAATAACTTGCCTCACTTCTTGTTGAATAGGGGCATGCAGTTATGCATGGCAGCAATTAGATGCTCTGGTCTTAAGGAGTAAAAGAGTTCATTAAGCCATTCAGTATGGGTGATGGGTGACTGGTCAAGCCAATGCCCTAGTACTAGTTTTTTAACTGCTAACGAGATAAGAGCCATATGGTATCTTCTTTCTTTAACCTGAATTTGTAAAAAGTCTTCAATAATGCAGACCTCAGGAGAGAAGAGGCTATGTAGCCCCAAGAGAGGATCTAAACTATCCTTTATGCTTACCCATAGGGGAGAGACCTTCTCGCATGACCAAAAGACGTGCAATAAGGTGCCATCTACTTTACCACACCTGGTACAGCAGGGGAAGGGAAGGTGACCAATTCTAGCTAATTTAATACAGAAATAATACATATTGTTTAGAATGTGATATTGAGTAAGCCCTCTCTCTCTCTGAGTCCTTGCAAAGCACAGATTTTCTTTTTTAATTGGACATAAACAATTTTTTATCAGGGGTCAAAAACTTGCCCTAACGCTCTGTAGTCTGTACGAATCCTTCCAAAACAAAATTTTTTTTTAATTGTCCACAACAGGTCCATTGAGATGGAAATTAAAGGTGGTGTTCCCCACAACCACAACAAGGTACTCAATGGACTTATTTAGGGGCACACAGACAGTATGGAAGTGATGGGTGGCTGCCTAATTGTAATTCACACACAGATTTGCAATATATTATTCTGGTTCATACTGGTGCTTTAATGTTTGATCTTCCTCCAACCACTTTGAGTCTTTCCAAAGCACAGATTGTTTTTTAATTTGCCACAAAGAAACTTTAATCAAGGGTCATCAAGTTGACTTAATCCTCTAAGAGTCCCTTCAAAGCAGAAATTCCATTTTTTATAAATGTGTTTAGTCATCAAGCATGAGGCCACTAAGCTGAAGATTGTAGGTGCCTTTCAGGAATATAGGGATTTATTCAGGGTCACATAGATAGTATGCAAGTGGCGGGTGAGTGTGGGGATTTTATTTTCGGCACAGGTCTCCTACAATTAGTCTTGTTCACACTGGTACTCAAACAACTACGCTAAAGGGCTGGTGCCTATCAGTGCCACCTACTACCAATAATGTCAGCTTCTGCAGCTACTAATAATTCTTTTTAATGACTGGCATGATTAATAATAACTTAAACAGCAGCACCTGCAGGCTATATTATCTACTAATGTCTGCTATGTTTGTCTTGTCTTCAGCTGAATGCACTAGCTGCTTCCAGTTTCAACCACACTAGTATTCTGCAACTGAGATACTCAAGAAATATGAGAAAAAATGGTATCCCATGTACAGGGTGACCATGATTGAGTGCTTTTAAAAAGGGCAACTTAATTATGGCACTTGTGCACAGGGCTACCTGGCAGGGGGGTGACCAGATACGGAGGTAGGTGAATATAGTGACGGGATGTCACTGTGTATACACATATGCGGGGGATGGGGAGGGACCATGCCATGCAATGGGAGGAAGGGAAGGGGGGATTTGTGGGGTGTAGTGTGGTGGTAGGCTGCTGATCTGGCCATGTGGTGTGGTGGGTTGGTGGCAGGCTGGGGTTGGGAGCGTGCCAGTTTCGGTTCTGGGCTTGGCATGGTTTTTGTGCTGGGTTGTCATTTTGGTTTTATTTAGTTTTGCACCCCCTGACATGCACTCCCCTGGAGCTGAGAATCCTTTAGTAGGGGGGTGCTGGGTGTGAAGCCCCCCCCACAAGAGGGTGTGTGTGGGGGGGGCATAGCCCCCCCTATAAAATAAGGAAACCTAACTGTTGGGAGCCCTCTTGCTGTACGCCATGAGTGTACTGCACCAAAATTTATTTTTGGTGTTGTACACTCACCCAAACAGTGATCGCTATTTCATGATCGCTGTTATCACATAGAACTGAACAAATTATGAGAAATTAAAATTTTACAATGATAAATTAGATAGATAACAGCACCTGCAAGCTATATATTGTCAGGTATCATGCTGCCTGCCCACACCACAGGTGCCACTTTCCCTTTCCCTCTGCCATCCTCCACTTCTGCCTCGTAAGGACATTAATTGCTTACTAATTTAATTTTTGAGGGCTTTTTTTATATTTATATAATTTTTTGTTGCCGTAGAGTAGATGAGAAATGAACGAGTCAGGAGGACTCTGTAAAGCACTTTTTTATTTTGTGGGAAGGTTTTCAATTCCAGGACCAAGCTGCTGGCTACCTAACTGCTGCTTTCCCAAATGTCTGCCACACACAGAAGCAACTGATGCAGTCAGCAACATTACAAGAGGTACCACATGGATGCTTGTCTGCCTGAACCAGTCAGGTCCACCCTTACACAGCACATGTATTCTCCAAACCAGTTTCATCATCTGAAACAGCCAGTCTCTGTCTGTTCCTCCTCCCTCCTCTCAGTGCTCTCCAAGTTGTCTCTTGCTATCCTGCATGCTCTGTCTGACCCCTTCTTCCCATCTCTGACTGACTGCTGCTTCTTCCTTTCAGCACTCTCAAGTCAAAATGCCTCCTGCTCCCTCCCACCCTCTCCTTTTTGCTGCTTCTTCCAACCCCTCACAGTGCTGTCAAAATGCCTCCTGTTCCCACTGCTCCCAACTCCCACCCTCCCCTTTTGGCTGCTCCAACCCCTATCACCCCCCCCTCTGCTGCTCCTTCCTCTCAGTGCTGCTTCAAAAACACCTCCTGCTCTCTGCCTCCCTCCCACCACATTAAATACATGATCCAAACTGATCCAAACTCAACAGATAGTTCAGAAGTGGCTCAATGCCACTAACATTCCTGGTTAGGGGAGTTCAGGTTTTCTCTGAACTGGTTCATCCATGACTGTAGGAAATGTCTCACAAATCTTAAAACTCTATGCTATTCTTCAATCCATGCATTATCTGTATTTGACCCAAGTACAAACAATGCTAAGAGGTGCCAAAATAATCATTCATGCATTTGTTTTTTTGGTTTCTCACTCCTCAGCAGGTGCACAGTATTGATCCTTTTATCCACAGATGTACAGTGCTTGGCACACGGTACCAGTCCATGACTTAGTACATCTACGTGGGCAGACATGGACATAAAGGTGGAACAAGTTTCTATAAATCATAGAAACATAGAAACATAGACTTTGATGGAAAATAAGGACCATCTGGCCCACCTAGTCTGCCTATTTCTCTACCTACAGGATAAGCTGAAGATCCTAGTTAACCAACAGCATATTTCTTCCTACCCACCACAAAAATTCCCTTATGTCTGTCCCATGCATTCTTGAATTCTCCTACAGTTTTAGGCCCCAGAACCTCCTCAGGAAGGTTGTTCCATGCATCCACCACCCTCTCTGTGAAAAAATACTTCCTCACATTGCCGCTGAACAGCCCCCCCATCTTCTAATTGTGTCCCCTTGTTCTTGCACATCTCTTTTTCTGAAAGATGCTACCCTCTTGGACTTTGCTGATTCCACTGAGATACTTAAAAGTTTCTATCATGTCCCCCCTCTCCCTCCTTTCCTCAAGGCTATATATATTAAGCTCCTTTATTCTGTCCTTGTATGACTTCTCTTGCAGACCATGCACCATTTTAGTTGCCCTCCACTGGCCTGCCTCTATCCTGTCCATGCCTTTGTGGAGATGGGGTTTCCAGAACTGGATGAAGTACTCCATGTAGGTCTCACCAACTGTCTGTACAGACAGATAACAACTTCCTGTTTTCTGCTGATGATAACTCTCCCTATACATCCCAGTATCCCCCAACCCTCCCTACTGCCTTCTCACATTGCTTGCTAACCTTAAGGTCATCTGATATGATTACCCCCAGGTCCCTTTCCATTTTTGTTGTTGTTACTACTCCCCCCCAATTGTGTAATCTTCCCCTGGGTTTTTGCTTACCAGGTGCATTATTTTGCACTTCTTTATATTGAATCCAAGCTGCCATACTTCTGACCATTCCTCCAACCTTGCCAAGTCCCTTCTCATCCTTTCCACACCTCCTTGTGTATCAACCCTATTGCATATCTTTGTGTCATTCAGGGGTTGATATTTATTATGCATTTAAAGTACTGACATCCCAGATTGAAAGGTTCCTTTTTTTGTCATTTGTGTTTTATTTTTTAGCTGCTTATTGTTTTTACCTATATATCCTTTGTTTGTGGTGTTGAGATCACATGTAGGATAAATAGGGTTGCCCTTTACAGTGCAACCTGAATTGTCAGAGGTTTTCTAATGGAAATGGCAAGGGTGCTGGCTGGGGAGGGGAATTAGGAAAGTCAGGAGTGAAGGGGGGATTAAGGCTAGCCTGGAGTATAGACTAGAAGGGAGGGGGAGTCTTATGACATCATAGGATAAGTCATATGATTCTAAATGGGGGGACTGGGATTGGTCAGGGGATGGAGTGAAAGTGGGAACTAGAGAGACTACAAAAAGGGCTACAAGAGAAGAGAGCTACCTTCTTTTGCTAAGACTCAATTAGAGTCTTAGACATCAATTGGCTGAATGTTAACATGTGTGTCTCCTCATTTAAGTTAGCAGGAATTGCAGCAAGGATGACTCCATTGAAGGGCACAAGTACACAGATGATGAAATAGGTAGCTGAATTGATGGGGAAAGTGAATGAGGTCCTAGAAGTGGCAAAGAAAAGAGAGGAAGAGGAAGAAGAAGAAAGCAGGAAGAGGAAGATGCCAACCAGAGGAGCTGGGAAGGCTCGGGGAACAAACGTCTACCTCAACTGGAGCTACAACTGGAGATGCAGCCAGAGCTGCATCCTGAGCCAGATACACCAGATATGGGGAAGGGGAAGGAGCCAGGGGTTGACATCACTAAGGACTGCAACCTAAAGGATTTTCTGACAGGGATCATAGAGAAGCTGGGGGATAAATGTTTAGAGGAAATGAAACGAGTGCTAAAAGAGTTAATAGGGTCATCCAGGGATGAGCTGGGATCAAGGGGAGGAGTCAAGGGAGACATGAAGGGTAATGATGGGATCTCAGGGGTGATTTTTAGATGACCATGTTCCACAACCCATTAAAAAAAAGATATGGAAAGGGAACTATGTGGAAATATTTGCATTGGTAGATAAGGAAATTGCCAGGAAATATGAGCAAAGGGAGACAGTAGGTAAGTCAGAGATGAAAGTGGCAGTTGTGTTGACACTGGTGGGTAAGACATCAGAGGATACATCATATAAGGGAAAAAACATTGCCACTTGCCAGGAGGGTTTTACAGTTTTCGGTGCCATCCTTTTAGAAAAGCAGCTGGATTTAGCTATCCTGCTGTTGGCCTATGCAGCCATAATCAAGGATGCATACAAGGTGAAACTGGGTTATGGATGGTTGATGAATGATGAGGCTTTCAGGCAGAGGATGGTGTCACATGAGAACATGAGGTGGGATTGTACACACACAGACTTGTGGGTGTGAACCTTCTCTGTGCAGGCAGGTGGCAGTGGGGAAGGAGCTAGATCTGGAGGGGGATGCCAGATTGTGAAGACATGCTGGGGGTATAATAAGACCTCCTGCACTTGGGCAAACTGCAAGTTTTGACACGTCTGTTCCAAGTGTGCCAGAAGGCACCCGGTGTCATGGTGCAGGTTGATGGGTGACAGAACAGGGGCACAAAGCTACAACAGTTAGCCCATTCGAGGTGGCAGGAACAGGACTTTTAGTGGGAGGGGCATATGGGGCCAATCAAGGAGGGCAATAAACTGGATGGGACGGGATAGCAGAGAAAAAGTTTTTCAGATTGGCTCTGATAACCATTTGGCTGGATATAATACAAGATTGGACTGAGGGGTACCCAGATAGTGGGGCAGTGAGATTCTTGAGGTTTCTCGAGGGAGGCTGAGTTGGGGTATCAGGGGATGTGGAGGAAAATGTCAGCAAAAAGTCTGGGGTCTGTTATGGACAAAGAGGAGATAGTCAAGAAAAAGATTCAAAAAGAGATAGCAGCAGGAAGGGTTTAAGGGCCTTTTAGGGAGCTCTCATTCAGGAACTTCAGGGAGTCACCACTGGGGGGTGGTACCTAAAAAGCAAGTGGGAAAGTTTAGGATCAGTCACCATCTGTCATACCCCGAAGAGGCATTGGTGAATGACTGCATACCAGAGCAACAGAGTGCAGTGTCCTACGCAACACTGAACCAGGTTGTTGAGTTGATTCAGGCAGTAAAGGGGGCATGGCTAGCGAAGACTGACACAGAAGCAGTGTTCTACTTGCTGCCAGTTTGGACAGTGGACTGGGACTTAATGGGTTTCAAATTTCATGGCAGTTACTATTTCGACAAAGGGGTGTTTGGTGGCATGTGCCACATTTAAAGCCTTTAGCACTTGGATGCAGTAGGTTTTCAGGGAACGATATGGGCATGGGGCAGTGGTACATTACTTAGACGATTTCCTGCTAGTGGGGCAAGGGAAGTGTGGACAGAGAAAATGTTGGATGATTTTTAAGAAATGTGTGGGATATTGGGGGTACCCTTGGAGGAGGGTAAAATGGAAGGGCCAGCCAGGAGACTGGAGTTCCTAGGCATCAAAGTGGATGCTGAAGAAGGTGTCTTTCTCTTGCCACAGGACAAGGTAGATAAGCTAGGGGAACTAATAGGCAAGGTAAAAAAGAAAAGAAGAATACCATTATCATCTATACAGCAACTACTGGGGCACCTAAATTTTGCCTGCAGGGCAATAACAAGAAGGAGGGCATTTACCAGGAGGTTGGCATTGGCCATGGAGAAAGCAAAGCTGCTACATCATTAGGTGGACATCTCAAAAGGAGTGCGCCAAGACATGGAGGTGTGGGAACAATTTTTTGTTGATTATAATGGGATCACATTTTGGCAGGAGGACTGTTTTTTCAATACAAATTTAGAATTACATACTGATGCTTCCGGGTCACATGGCGTGGGGGCATACTTTAAGGGGGAATGAATCTCAGAGATACGGCTGGAAGAGTGGAGAGGAAGAGATTTGTTGAAAGACATCACTTTCTTGGAGATATTCCCAATTTGGGTGTCAGTGCTAACATGGGGAGAACAACTGAGGAATCAAAAAATAATTTTCTGGTATGACACAAAGTGGTAGTAGAGGTGATCAATAGGCAGCGAGGCTTCACAGAAATCATGACCAGAGTGTTAAGACAGCTGGTATTGGAAGGTCTGCATTTCAACTTGTCATTTAAAGCAAGGCATATTGAGGGGATGAAGAATAAGGTAGCTGACAACCTTTCCTATCTTCAGTTTGACAGGTTAATGTCCTTGGTACTGCAAGGTGCCATGCAGAGAACATTGGTGCTGCCTCACTTATGCGAGATCGGCTTGAAAGAGCCCGGCTGCTGTACAGGAGCTCTTGGTTGGCAAACACACTAAAAGCATATGATGAAGCATGGAATGCCTTCCAAGAGTTTTGTCAACAAGAAGGGTTTGAGGTAAGTGAGGCTATAATGGAGGGTCATGCCATGAATTTGTAGTCAAAAAGTGGGAGTCAGGGATGTCACATATGACTATGGGGATGCAGCTTGCTGGGATTGAGTGGGCATGTAGCCTAAGGGGATGGGATAGCCCAACAAGGCTAAAGTGGTGAGACACATGCTTATCAGGTGGCAGAGGGCACAGGGTAAGCAGGAGGATGCTAGGAACCCAGCTGCTAGACAGCTACTGGCAAAACTATTCAGGTCATTGGGATATATATGCACCTTAAGTTATGAGGCATGCTTATTCAGGCCAGTATTTGTGGTCATGATGAAAGGGGCTTTCAGAGTTTGTGAGGTGGTTACTAAAAGCAAGAAGTAGGCCTCAGGGAGGATGATCTGGGATGAAGTACATTGGAAAATGGATAGGACAATACGCTGGTCTAAGACCGACCAAGCAGGTCGTGGCGGGGAAGTGGTGTTAGATAGACAGTTGCAAAAAGGGTGGTGTCTGGTCACAGCTGTTGAAGACTACAAGGTGATTTGGCCAAAAAGGGAGAATATATTGTTTATAATTGGGGATGGGATGCCGGTCACCAGGTGATGGGAGTATTAAAAAAAAGGTATAACATTTTTGGGAGATCATCCAAGGAAGTTCTATTCACCCTCATTAAGAATAGGTGCAGCACTGGAGATAGCTGCCAATGGGTGGGGGAGTGTTGGAAGATGAGGTAAAGTGAGTGGGCAGATGGAGGTCAAACAGTTCAAAAAATATGTCAGAGAGATTTATTAATATGCCTTTGATTGTATCCATAGGTATGGATGCAAAAAACAAGTATGAATTGTGGGGCATTCATTTGTGTACTGGGTGGAGAGGCATGCTGCATCAATGCCGGTTGGGAGACAACTTCAGAGGGTGGCCAATGAAACATGCATACAATGGAAAGGGGTCTGGGGCATGAAAGGGTACAGCTTTTACCACTGTTGGAGGAGCAGAAATTGAGATGGCCAAAACTGGACCTGATTGTAATACATGTGCGGGAAAACAATTTGGGGGACAGACCCTGGGGAGAGCTATTAAAGGGGATAAAGAGGGATATGGGAATCATTAGGGAGTGGTGGCTGGAGGTCACTTTGGGGTGGTCAGCGAGCATATCCCACAGGATCTGGAGACACACAAGGAATATAAGGTGAATAGAAAAAGCAAGAAAACTGTTGAACAGGAGGGTGGCCACAGGGTTAGCCAACCAAGGGGGAATATATATTTCACATAGGGATAGTCCATTTGATTGCCCCGGGTACTATATATAAGATGGGGTGCACCTGTCAGAGGTGGGTATGTCATTTGTTCTGCTAGTTATTTGCAAGGTTATCGAAGGTTGTGAGAAAAGGGTTGCAAGAAAGGGGGGGAAGCCCCTCATCCATCGCTATGCTGGACATGGTCTAGTGCAGTGGTTGTCAAACTTTTTTGGTCTGGGGATCCCTGGCCACCTGTCAGCCATGTCAGGGACCCCCTACCAAAAATATGTACCACGTTTAGTGTTTGTACAGCAGTTATACAGTTAACCTTAATAGAACACAAAACAACATCAAACAAGTGTTTTAAAAACCTTTTAGTGTTTTAATAATATTTTTGAGAATATAATCAAAAATATGAAAAAAATATATAAATATATAAAAGGGGGGAGGGTAAAACATTCAAGAAACATTCAAGTGAAGTGGCTTTCTGAGCCATATAAGAAAACACCTTACAGAATCACTGCTGCAATGCTGGTCTGTGGTGGAGGTGTGTGTGAAACATTCAACTAACTGAACCATATTAAAAAAAAAACATTCTGTTCCATTCAACTGACTGTATTAATGCAAAAGGGGTAGTACAACTGCTGTATTTCTGAAGTATTGCTTGCTCCATAAACTAACTCAGTCATTGGAATATGTTGCAGATAACTTGCTTACCCATACAGTTATTCAGTTATTTTTGTGATTCTGTGAGTCCACTGACTTGAAACTGATTAAAACAGAACAGAAGCAGGCAAAAGCAGTATGAGAAAGGGCAGCCTCCTTAATTTTTTGTTTTATTTTAAAAATTGTAGTGGGTTAGCAGTGAGACATGAAAGTGAACGTGAGGAGTAAGGAGCGGGTAGTGCAGACACCAACTAGCATGAGTCTAGTGATGACAGATGACAAAAACCTGGGGAGTAAGTCAGGGGAACTCATGCTTTTGAAACTTGTTCTTTGGTCGCTGCCTGCAAATCGGGAGCAATTAAAGTGATTAAAGAAATTACAGCAATTAACACTCAGTGAGTAAGTGAGGCGAGTGAGGTGAAGGAGTAAAGTTCTGAACTAACAAGGTGACAAACAGTTTTTATTGTGGAAACTTGTCCCAATTTCAGTTAACTCTTGGTTACAATGTTACACTGTCAATGAAAAAAAAATCTATACCGCACTCTAATTTAATCGGACTGTTCTGCAGACCCCCAGTCGGGCACTCGTGTAACCCTTGTTGGCTGTGGACCCCCGGTTGAAAACCAGTGGTCCAGTGGAAGGATGGGAGAAAATGGGAGAGGTGAAGGGGAGGAGCACAAGGAGGGGAGGTAGAAGGTGGCACTGAGGTGAGGGAATCAACCACAAACTGGGTCAGTGGCATCCAGCTGTGGCTGCAGCATGGGAGGAGGGATGATCTGAAGGTAAGCTGGGGGTCAGGTTAGTGGCATCTGACCACAGGGAATCAGGAGAAGGAAAATAGTAAATGGAAGAGGTTGTTGGATCAAGCATTCAGAATTGGCAAGAAAAGGAAGAAAGGTCAAGAAGGAAAATGGACTAAATGGACTTGAACTATTATGATGAATGAATTGTGAATATGCTTATTTGAATTGCCACACTATGATGTATGAAATATAGCAAAAGGAATGTATGAAATAAAATTATTTGCCAACTGAGCACCCAAACAGATTATGGTGGTTTGTATTTATTTCCAGGGGAAAATCCTGCTGACAAATGGGGTTACCCTTTACAGGGCAATCTGAATTGTATGGGGTTTTCTAGAGGAAATGGCAAGGGTGCTGGCTGGGGGGAAGGGGATTAGGAAAGTCAGGAATGATTGGGGGAGGATTATGGCTAGCCTGTGGTATAGACAAGAAGGACGGGTGGAGGGGATGAGTCATATGACACTAAATGGGGGGGACTGTGTTTGGTCAGGGGGCAGACTGAAAGTGGATGCTAGGGAGACTACAAAAAGGGCTATAAGAGAAGGGAGCTCCCTCCTTTTTGCTAAGATTTAATTAGCCCACACACCCTCCCACCTACCCACCCAAAGAATCTGGTAGTAAAATAACAAAGGGAAGGAAAAGGAGAGGTGCAGATCCAAGAAGGACCCTGAGAAGAACAGGTGAGAAAAGGAAGAATGATTAAGAAGGAAAATGGACTAGAAACATAGAAACAAAATATGAATATTTGAATTGCCACAATATGATGTATGAAATATAGCTAAAGGAATGTGTGAAATAAAATTGTTGCCAATTGAGCACCCAGACAGATTATGGTGGTTTGTGTTTATTTCCAGGAGAAAATCTTGCTGACAGTAGGCGGCTGTTGGAGATATTTGTGCTTGTTAGGTGGTTTATAAATAACATCCAGTGTTGGAATATTTAGCAATGTAAAGTTTTTTGGTTGCATGAAATGTTCTGTTTACATGTGCTTTTGCTATCGAAAATTTCAATCAACTTTTATTGCCCCTCCCAAAACAAATCTGGGGACTCCATGAACAAAGTTACCATTGCCATGGGTGACCAGATAATGTATGGCAAAATAACATACAACATAAAATACACAAAACCAGATTAAAAGGCAAGAAAAATAATACAAAATACACAGAATTAATTAAATAAATAAATAAAAATCCCTAAACATAAATTATGATTTACAAAACAGATATCTTAAAAACATGCACAGTTGCAGCACTCTGAAGGTAATTAATGTGTTACTGAGTCCAGATTTGAAGCTAAAAATGATTGAAGTCCCTGTGGTTAGTTTTAGAGGCAAGGAATTAATCTTTCTTGCCTTTTTTTTTTGTTACATCTCCTCGGTACTTTTGTTATTTCCTTTTACTCTGTAACCTGGATTGAAGGACCATAGTGGATGGTAACTTGCTTGAATTCAACAGTGCATCACAGAACTATAGCGAGCAATTCATTTTCCTTTTTTTTCAGTCTCTGCTATCCCCCAAGAGGGCTTTACAATGAGCACAATGCAATCACTCCTTCATTAAAGCACTCAGTTGGCTACACACCAATTTATAAGGTATCCATTACAGCTGGAAGAAGCACACTGAAAAAGCAGTTTGGTAAAGAGAAGTGTGTAGGATGCACAACTGATACATGACAGCAGATAATTTGCAATTTCTTTGATTTCTGTAAATCACTCCAAGTCACACACATGCATAGATTCTAAAGTCTAAAACTCAATGCAAAGCATCATGGGTATGACAATTCTTGTAGTGGGGGAATGATAATTGCGATAGATAATATTTAATACTGTATAACTATAAATTATACTGTAGAATGGCAAGAACAAAAATGATGTCCTCTGATTGGTCAGTGAACCCTAGAGACAGTGATGTTATCCATTCCTAGCACAACATCACTGTACCTAGTCTTGGCAAGTACATGTGCGTTTAACATGTCTAACATATCAGTCCATACAAGGCACAATCTCCCCCTCATCATGTCACACACTACTCACTGCCAATCACCCACAACACAGTACTGTACATTAAATGCATCAGCATTACCGTTTTAACCAAAATGGCTTTTTTTTTATAAACTGGCATTCTGAGCAACTTCACCTGCTATCAGTTTGACCATGCACTTGCAGTCCACACTCCACTAAATCTGACTGTGGCTTGCCATTGGCCCACTTCATCCCTGGCTGCAAGGGAGCACTTTACACAAATGAGTGCTTTCCCTCCACCCCCCCACCTCGGTTTCTTGATCCTGTAAAAATCAAAATAAAAATTTAAATTAATAATTCTTCACCATGAGTGGCACCAACATCTCATACCTGTCTGGCATGCAGCAAACCTCCACTCTCTGGAGCTTCTCCATTGGCAGCAATATCTGCATCTGAGATCACAAAATAAACATTTTTTTGGTCCCACTCTAGGCAGTGGAACCTGGAGGATTCTATGTGAAACATTCAGCCCACAGGGACGCAGATAGCTGGGTGGGGTAGAGGCAGAAGACAAACTGAGAAAAGCAGACTAAAGACAAAACCCACTGCTATTCAACAATAGCACCTAGTGGACAAAAAAGAACAGGATTTTTTTTTAAGTACTGTAAGTATGCTGCCACAGTCCAAAACAAAAACACTATAAAACTGTTTACCTAGAGTACTGTGCCCAGTTCTGGAGTCCTCACTTCAGAAATAATAAAGATAGGTCAGAGACAGTGCAGCGCAGAGTAACAAAAATGATTCATGGCCAGTAGGGCGAATGCTATGAGGAGCACTTCAAGGCACTAAATATGTACTCACTGGAAACCAGAAGGGAGAGAGGAGATAAAATAGAGATTTTCAAGTTCCTTAAAGGAATTAAAAAAGTGAACTGCTGGGAACTATTTAGCCTGAATACCAATTCATAGTGACGTGGACACAAATGGAAATTAACAGGAGATAGGTTCAGGAGAGAGATGTGAGGAAGTATTTCTTTATAGAAAGGGTGGTGGAACCTTGGGACAGTCTGTCGGCTGAAGTGGTGGGTGTGAAAACAGTCAGGGGATTCAAGCAGGGCTGGGACATAATGAAGAGAATAGTGGTTACTGGAGGTGACAGGATCAAGGAAGAGAATAGGGAGAGGACAGGGAGTGTTAGTACCCTAGAAAAACAATAGATTCCAGGGATTAGAGGGAACTTGAGCTGACTGGATGGACCTCTGGTCTTTCTCTGCTGACATTGTCTATGTTTCTATGTTTTAATTTCTTTCTTGTATCTTTTTAGTATTTTTTATAATAATGGGCCATTGTATAACAGAAACAATGCTTTCCAGGGTGTGTGTCATGCTGGGATAACTCTACTTCTCCGGTATTGGAATCATTGGCATGTGGCATTGTGCCCAACCACCCGAGGTGTTTCATTATCCCCGCACAACACACACCCTGTTGTGCATTATTGTATAATTCTGTAGTATTTTACAAATCATAGCATATTAAAGAAGCACTTTGGTAGAAGAGAAGTATGTAGGATGCATAACTGATATAAAACAGCAGATAATCCCCAATTTCTTTGGTTTCTGTAAATCTCTCCAGTTTAAACACACATACATTCTAAAGTCTCAAACTCAATGCAAAACCTCATGGGTATACAAATAGTTGTGGTGGGGGACTGATAATCTCAATAGGTAATGTCTAATACTGTATAAATATACACTCTGTTCCATTCTACAAACCATGTCCAATTAGTATTTAGCAAAGCACCAATGATACTGAAAGGTGCCAAAGCAATCTTTCTCACAATGCTTTTATATTTTCTTCTGTCTTCTCAGTTTTTTCATACCCCCACCCACACCCCACCCTATGTCTCAGATTATAGGACTATAGTAGGCATCTGGGCAGTTGTTAATGTGTTTGAGCAGCAACAGTCCAAGAGTGGGTCATAATAAGTAATCAGCTTGTGTAACCACTACCAAACCCTCACAGGATGTGGCAATGAGTACAATGCACTTCAGTAAAGCAGCCATCTCTGGTCACTGTCCAAGTGGAAGTAAAACATCCCATGGTACTTATCAAAGAAGAGCAGGTGAGTTTCCTTGGTGGCATGGCCAATATTCCCCCATCCATAAAAAAGGTCCATACGACCCCCCCCCAACTGCACCTGGAGACAAGCTATAATAACCTAGTGTGCCTTAACTGGTTAAAATATTACAAATACTAAATAAATATTCAAAGTTCAATGAATATAACAAAGCTTTAAACAAAATGTAAAATACAAAAAAAAAATGAAAAAACAAGCAAGAAGCAAAAATATTTTACTCATGAAATGTAAAATATTGTGATGAGCAAATGTAATGCCCTAAATTTAATTTCATTTGCTTTAATGTTTTTTTGATTTATTTTTTTTGGGGGCTTATTGCTGTATATCATTTGAAAATTTATTGGGATGAATGCATGTCTGGGCGCAGGACTGAAGGGATACTAAAGACATAAGCGTCAAGCTATCCTCTACTAAATCAGTCAAAACTCATTTTATGGTTCAGACTAGTCTAACAAAATCAGCACCAGGCAGCATATAAAAATTAGCAGTAAAGAACAAAACTAACCTTACTGACTAATTCAGAGAACAGAAGAAGTTATCATCCAAACATCTCCTTAACAACCGTTTCAGTTTTGTGCCATGGTTCAGGCAGCAACATTGACAGACCAGACTGTCGAGCTTCAACACAAAACAAGGGACACAGGGACCTATCTCAGCTACACAAACAAGAAAGACAGCAGGCATGAGGCCTGCATTCAGCAACTGAAAAGTCTTGTAGGCCTGTTTTGGAGTCAGGTAATGGACTCATAAAACCGCAGGAGGAGGAGGAACAACTGGTGGTCCATAAGGTTCCCTGAGGGTGTGAGTAGAGGAACATGATTAGGTTCCTGCAGAAGGAATTGTTTAATCTCCTCAGATATGAATGGAAACCAAACTTGGAGAGTGATGAGGCTCACAGGTAATTGGCACCCCCCCAAGAATGGTAAGTGCCCCAGACCCATAATCACTCACTCGCTGAGGTTCCTCAAGAAGGAATGACTCCTGGCCCTAGCCAGGCAGTGGTGAACCTTGACCTGGCATGGGAGATCAGTTTAATTTTTAGTGTTTACTCACTGGAGCTTGCACAGAGTAAATGCTTTACTAATGCAAGGAAACAGTTTCAAGCCTTGGGTATTCCCAACAGACTTCAGTACTCTGCTCAACTGAGCATTAATAGGAATGGTGTTTCCAGCACCTTTCACACACCTGAAGAGTCTAAGGCCTACATCACTAAGAAATGGCTGGACAGGGCTCACCACCTTCAGCCACATGCAGCACCTCATGGGGGTGTCCCTGAGAAGCAGCAGGATCCAAAACTAGGGTGGGTTTAGAGCCCCCATCTCTTCCTCCTCAGCAAAACCCTGACCTGATGGACTAGTAAATGATGCAAGTTAAGAAATCAGGAAGGAGAGGTAGAGCATGCCACCAATTGGATTGCTTCATGACAGGGCCCATCTATAGGGACAGGAGCCATGACTGCCATTATTCTGTGAGTAACTCTGACTCTGCAGGAGAAGCAGCACCATAAAGAAATGGCCAGGACCCAAACCTACTGATGTCAACCCTCCTTCCTGTACCCCAGAGAAGCATTCTGCATTTAATGCAGACCTTGAGATCCCTCCTAGTCAGAGAATGCAGTGAGAGAATTTGCCTCATGAGAGGTTGGGACTGGCACTGCACATGCCAAGGCACCTGAATGAGCCCTACACCCACTGTGGTCAGAAGACCCTCCAAGGCAAGCACTTAATACTGAACTCTAAATCTGATTCTTGTAGAAACGTTTATTCAATGTGGTTCTAAATGAAGGTAATATGGTATTGTTCTATTTGTTCTAATTAAGATGTATCCCCACTACATTCAACCCTTAGAGCTTTGTCCCTTTTCAAAGTGTAAAATAATGTGATTCTTACTCTCTTTAATCTCAGTATGGCTCCTTTTACAGCTCATTTGGGCTGCCATCTCCTGACCAAGAAACACACCACTTTATAGCAGCCTTTGATCTCATAAGCCACAGTATGCAAGATGGCCGAGAGGTCACCAGGCCAGACAGATGCCTACTGAGACTGTGCCGTGTCTAACTTGAGGTGGTTCTTCTCCCGGCATATGAACTCAGATTATTTTCCCTTCCTCCTTGCAGTTCAGAACCATTTACAGATATTCAGTTTCCATGACCTTATGTAGGTAAAAGGTCTTGCTGCTGGCAAAGAAGCTACATTCAGAAATGTTGTGGCAAGTAAGCATGAACATGGAAGGAGGAGGCAAGTTGAAAGCCTGTACAGTGAAGCTCATTTTCTTTTCTGGAATACTGGGGAGCATTAGAGGCATGAGGGAAGGTTACCTGGATTCAAGGGGGAGGATGGGTGGATCCTTTTATTCTTTTCTTCCTAGTAGGGGAGGATGGGTGGATTCTTTTATTCTTTTCTTCCTAGTAGGGGAGGATGGGTGGATTCTTTTATTCTTTTCTTCCTAGTAGGGGAGAATGGGTGGATTCTTTTATTCTTTTCTTCCTAATGTGTTCACAGTGTGGCCATGCTGACTGTGCAAATATAAGGTATGATCTCACTGGTTAGCTTGCAGCGGCCACATCCTCAGGAGCAAGTGCAAACTCCCACCAGGATCGCTGCCTAAGGGGCTGGGAAGGTGCATGGTGGTTTTCTTGAGGCAAAAGACATATGAGGGGTGTCTCATGTTCAAATCCCTGAGTGTCAAGGATATTTCTTTGCTGTCCCCCTTCCTCACACTTTTGCATTTCTTTAGTCATTGAGTCACTTACTCAAATACGGGAATTCACAGCTAGTTGTGATGGGTTAGAGTCATGGCTAGTCTGTAGTTCAGAACTGGTGATCACATGTAAGTGACTGAGACAACATTCTTCTGCCTGGACTGTACCAAGTAAGCTTGAGGATGCACCACTGAAACTGTAGATTTAGATCCCCCTCAGGCAGTAGGCCTAATCATACTGGCAGGGGGCATGGCACCCACAGATCACACACACAAACAGAGTATGCTCTAGATCAAGTGGTTTGTCAGATCGAGGGCATGCCTCTCCTTACAGACTGCACCCTCCTGAACATACGAACATACAAAAGAGCCAGCAGAAGAAGGCACGTTTTTCTATTTTCTCTGCTCATTATTGCAGGATCCTTTGCTTATGCCCTTGACCCTGCCCCTACATCTTCGCTTCCTCCGTCTGCCCTCTCACGATCCCATGGGTTCCCCTTATGCCTATCCCAAGCCTTTTTAAAATCCACCCACTGTATTCTCTGAGACCACCCACCAGCCTTAAACCGTGCTCATTCATGGTTTGGTTCTCTTAGCTTGAAGAGACCTTCCCTAGCCACTCTTATTTTTTTCCAAGTGTTTGAAGGTCTATATCATTCTCATTCTCATTCTCATTTTCTCTCTCTCACTCTCTCTCTCTCTCTCTCTCTCTCTTCTCCAGGGAGTACATTCCCAAGGCTCCCAGCCTCTCCTGGTAAAACTTCCACTGCTGACCCACAATCATCTTGGTTGCCTTCCTTTGGATTTTGTCTAGCAAGTTGATGTCTTTCTTAAGGCATGGACACTACTAGCTTACCACATATTCTAGATGCGGTCTCACCAGTGACCTGTACAAGAGCAGTATGACCTCACTCCACCTACTGCTGATTCCCCTGCCTATACATCACAACATCCTGTTTGCATTCACTGCTGCCTTTTTGCACTGTGAGAAGCTGCTTCAGGTCGCTAGTAATCACCACCCCCAGATCTTTTTCTTCCTCCATTGCTACTACACAGACACCCCCACCCCCAGTTAGTACTTGGTCCTAGGATTCCTGGCTTCAATGTACATCACATTGCATTTCTTGGCACTGAAGCCATGTTGCCAGATCCCTAACCATCTCTCAGGTTTTCCTGAGGTCTTACTGCAGGTCCTGTATCCAAAGGCACATCCTGGCCTTTAAGCCCTCCTCAATGTAATTTATGAAGACATTGAACAACACCGGCCCCAACACTAATCTCTGCTGGACTCCACTGGTGACCTCCCTGGTGTTGGATAACTCTCCCCCCACCACCACCACCACTCTCTGGGTTCTTTCCCTCAGCCAGTTTTCTACCCACCTGGTCATTTTCTCTGCAACCACTAGATCCAACAGTTTCCCAATCAGCCTCTTATGGGGCACTGAATGAAAAGCCTTGCAGATGTCCAGGTAAATAATGTCCATGGCCTGGCCTCCATCCACCAGCCCTTGTGACCCAGTCAAAGAAGTCAATCAGGTTCATTTGTCACTTTCTCACACAAATCCATGCTGCCTCTTGTACTGGAGACCATTCTCTTCCATGTACCTTACCAGCCCCTCCTAAAGTATGGTCTCTATGAGTTTGCTCATGATTGAGGTCAGACTGACCAGCCTATAACTAGCATGCAGCAAACCTCCAACTCCAGGGAACAACTGAAGAGGCCTGCCAGCTGCCCTGCAATCTCCTTAACCAGCTCCTTTAGCACCCGTGAGTGTATGCTGTCCAGTCCTGGGGACTTGTCTCCCTTCAGTGTCAGCAGTCCCTCACTTACTCTATCAAATTCTATCACTATATCTGTGTTCCTTCCCCCCCTCACGTTCTCCCTCCAGGCGGCACAAGACCTTCTTTTTTCCTAGTAAAGACAGAGCAGAAGTAATCATTCGATACCTATGCCTCGCTCCCTTGACCCAAAAAGTTTGTTTTTCTTATGTACAATTTTAGTTACAGTATTTTGACAGATTTTATTGTTCTAGTCAATTTTAAACAGTTAAAAAGGGGAAGGGGCATGAACTGATGGCAACCAAGATGGCAGTTTAATGCTGTTTGGCTCTACCCCATCTGTATAATCTCTCCATACAGTATCTGTAAAATCTCTTTTTTATTTTGCTAAAAACAGCTCTTTTTTAACCACTTGAGATGTGCTGATTGCATCATAACAGGCATTTGTGTTGTCAGCTTGGTGGGTACTGGGCTTTTTGTTGTCATTACTGCTGGATGTCTTTCCTGTGGCCTATTAGTGACTCTGATGGAACATTTCCCCTAGCATCAGCATGGGGATGGCTCTTCCAGCGATGGTGGGTCTGCGGAAATTACGTTCATGCTCAAGCAGCTCCACAGTGATACTACTGGCCATAAAGCCACCTGTTCACAGACTGTGCAGGAACTGCAAAAAAATCTCCAGGAGTGCAGCTGAAACAGAATATGTGTTGGTGATGGTCAAGAGAGCTGAGGACTATACACAGGACACCTTCCGTGAACAAGGTGACACCATACACTGCCTCTTAAAGAAAGGTGGATTATTTAGAGAACCAGGCCCAACTAAAAAATATTTGTTTCAGTGGGTTCCCAGAGGGGGTTGATGGCCTAGACATTGCCAGGTTCATCCAAAAAGCTAAAGTTCTTCTGGAACTCCTCCATGCCCTAGACTACCTGCCTGTGTTTTAGCAATCAGACAAGTTTCAGGCAATCCGATCACAGTCACCAGGCAGATCTGGAAGTGATATTCTGCCAACAGCACAGGAACCAGCCTTTGGAGCTTCTGATACCACAGCCCTAGACTTAGTTGCTGTAGTAGCTGCCACACCACTCTCAGCCCGAGTTTCATTAGGACAGAATAATAAGTCAGTCCGTTTTAAGAAGCTGACCCAGAAGCTGGCCCAACAGTGCAGCAGTAATGTTAACACTTGCCATGCCAACAACCCAGGTTTCAGAATGAACCAGGGTTGTTGGAGGGCTGGTCAGGGGGAGGAGGATGAGGTATCTCACTGAATGCTCTCCTTCTCCAGGGAGGGAGGGTTTCATGGCCTGCTGTTCTATTGCAAGCTTGGTGACCACAGCTGGCAGTGCAGGGGATCCATAAATGACAGGTTGTGGCTGTTGGATCACGTTCATGGATTGGCTTTATCAGGCTTTGCAATCAGCTTATTTTGTTGTCTGCTCCTGGTGGGGGCAGGGAGAACAAGGAAAACAGTGTGCATGGGCCAGGCAGATGAAGCTGCTCCAGTGGTCCACTCCCATGGCAGTCTCAAACTGCATCTCTCTCATGTTTACCCACATCTTCACCTTCTCCCTGGCTGACCAGATGTCTATGGGGAAGCAATTCCAAAGTGGCTGATGGCAGCCCTGTTCTCAGTGGGATAAGCTTGGGGGGGGGGCAGCACAGGGGTGTGTAATGAGTGGGTGTGGGGACTGGGAGTAACTACAGTAGGATCTTATCAGGGAGGGCAGCTTGCATGGCGAAAGCAGAAGGAGGTTCTAGCCTGTGGCTAAAATAAACAAAAAAACAACTTTTGAAAAAAAAAATGAAGCTGATCCAACATCTGCACAGCCAAGTGTGATTCCAGTATGGCTGTGGATTTGGGACTTTTTGTTTGAACCTTTGCCTGATTAATGGAAATCATCATTGGCCACCAGCCCGTTTGTATGTTCCTTAAGTTAAACTTTGGCAGTTTTGATGTTGCAGCCTCCACCATGATATAAGGAGGGAAATTGTTTAACCAGGAAAGGAACACTAAGACAAAGCTTGTTTCCAGGTGCAACCTGGGAGCACAAGGAAGTTAAGTGACTTGCTCAGGGTCACACAATATGCAAGTGTGAGTTATGGGATTCAAACCCTGGTCTCCAGCTTTGCAGTAATGAGCTCTGGCGAGACTCATGCCACTAATGGCTATTCTGCACTTTCCAGGACCCATCAAGAACATTTGTAGAAATTCCTTAACCCCGGGTTGGATTTAGATAACTGAATAGAATTGCCCTGTAGACATCTCCTTTATGCAGCCCTGTGCCTTTTTTCTCCATTTGAAAGGCATTTAGTCACACAATAGTTCAGGTTTTCTGTGAGTTTATTTGTTTTTGTTTTTTTATTTGTAATTTTTGTGTTTTATTTTGGTCCCTATTTTCTCCCTGACCCGGGACCCCAGCAGACACGAATGTGCATGTGGAGTTCAGGGGCATGATGTGTCTGGGCTGCCCTGAGGGCATTGAGGGTTTGGGAGCTCTGGGAGCTGGGAGTGTGAGATGCCCAGCTAGGCAAGTCTGTTGTGGGGATCGGGGGCTGGGGGGTTGTGGACTGCCTGGTGGGGCACTGATGGGATGTTCTGGGCATGGGGGAGGAAATCCTGGAGTGGGTGCAGTGGGTCTCCAGTACCCCAGAGAACATATGTATGTGTGTGGAGGCACAGGCACAGGCCGGGTACCAGCTCAGCCCCTTCCTCCCCACCCCTGGCTATCACTGCTGCCCTTTGAGAAACAGGTTCCCCTTACCTAATGGGGAATTTTCGAGATATTTACAGTAGAAAGTGCTCTGTCACCTCTATTAGTTCCAACTACATACTGTCCACACTGTGGTTTCCACCTGTATCTCTCCACTCCAAATATGGTATAAAGGCATGAAGGGGTGAGACTGCAAAATCTACAAAAATCTAAAAAAGTGTTGTTGCAGCCATTTTGGATCAAACTTTGAAGGCCATCAACAGTGGGAATCCTCTTTACAGATATTCTTCCCAGATGAGACGTGGAGTAACTGCTAGAAAATGGGACTCTGGTCTTGCCCAAATAACTGCAGTTTGCTCAAGCAAAATTAAGTACTCCACCTGTGGTACAGAACCCCAGTGCAACTTCACAAAATGAGTCTGATCTCTTGACTACTGCTGCTGGGGATGTGGCACCAAAGGGGGCTAGCTATATAACATTCTATGGGCCTCTCTGGCCTTGTGTAGCTTCTGGGTTGGACCCTCTTGATGATGCATTAAGAGTGCAAAACCAGTAAAGGGTTCAGCAGCAAACCAGCCTTTTCATATGGAGGTATGTACTTTGTAATAAAGATGTCCTTTTAACACAGTGAAGTGGTGCTGATTTTGCTTTGCATTTACTTAGGCTATTATCGTGCATGCTCCTTAGCAGTGGAGCTGTCCTGCTCCTGTGGTCATGCAACCTGCACCCTGCCCACCTTTCACTGCCACACATTCAATGGTCACTGTCATGGAGTACACCATCAGTTCCAGCATGGATCTAAAACAGATGACTCCTCCTTCTCCCCTGGTCTCCAGCCTAGGATAATGCACCATAGAATAACCAGGCAGAATGGATTCCTCAAGCACAGGGCCAGAATAATCCCCCAAGCAAGTCTCCATAATACATATCAGGTCAGCTAAGTAATCTGTAATGAAAGTTCCATTAAGATCATTTTATTCCTTAGGAATCTGGTGTTACAAAGAACTGTCCCAAGGGGAGGAGCCAAGTCAGCCAGTCCATTAGCTACATGCTAATCAGAAATTACAGCAGTCCAGGTAATAGGAACCAAACAAGGAGGATCACTGTCCTATTGAAGACTGCTCCCAGGGTATCTCCTTTATTCTGCACTCCTGATCCTGCTCTCTCTCTCTCTCTCTACCCTTGTAACCAATCTACATTGTGAGCAGTGCCCTTGGAGGATCCTCCTGCAATGGTTTATCACTGCTGCAGGTAGAGAATATGTGAGTCCTCCAAATTGATGCAACTACTGTAACTGCTCCAAGAAGTAGACTTTACAAGGTCTGGTAACTGCACAACACATGCTGGGCGCAATTCTAGAAGCTTGGTTCAAGTCACCACCAAAGGTGACTTGCACCAAACGCCATTGCGACATGGACCCTGTGCCTTATTCTAGAAAGGGCAGTGTCTCCACAGGTAAGTCCTGTGACTTGCAACATGTAGACAGATACGCCAACCTAAGAGCGTACCCGAGGGGCATGTCACAAGTCACAGCTCCCCCAGCAAGCAAAACTACCCCAAAGCCCTGCAAAGCAGCTGTGTAACCCCCCCCAATCCGGTCCCCAACCTGGTTTTGTGCTGCAACTGTTTAAATATTAAAACCCCTGAGATCTCTGGTAGTACAGTGGCCCCCACCCACTCCACTCCAGCAGTGCCAGTCCTCTGATCTTCTTCATCTCATTCAGTTAAAGATTGGCATACCACTCTCTAATCTCCATGCACAGCTCAGATTGAGTTTCGCGATGAGCACTATTGGGACACGCTCAGAAATGAATGAATACTTCATTCATTTCTGTGTCTATACAGTAAGCGCTCATACGGAGCTCAGTCGGCAGCTGGTCATGGAGGTGAGAGGTGGGCTGTGCCAGTCCCTGGCTGGGGATGGGTGTGGGGAGACTGGCAATGCTGGGTGGGGCTGGTGGGGAGGCCACTAGACTATCAGGGATCTCGGGGTTTTCATTTTTTCAACATTTGCGGCAACTTTTCGGGTTGGGGCATGGATTGGGGGGAACACAGCTGCCTGCAGGGTGCTAGCAATGTGGAGTTCAGGAGCATGATGTGTCTGGGCTGCCCTGCAGGGCATTGAGGGTTTGGGGGTTCTGGGAGCTAGGAGTGTGAGATACCCAGCTGGGCAAGTCTGTTGTGGGGATTGGGGGCTGGGGGATTGTGGACTGCCTGGTGGGGCACTGATGGGGTGTTCTGGGCAAGGGAGAAGAAATCCTGGAGTGGGTGCAGTGGGTCTACAGAACTCCCGGAGGACATATGTACAGTTACGCCATTTAAATGCTGGTGTAACTTACATTGCCAGTTCTCCTCCTGGGGTTCTTGTAGAACCCCGACATTGGGGACTTTGTTGCTACCCTACTAGAATAGGGTACAATTGCTGCCATAAACCTCCTAGTGCCATGTCGCAGTGAGTTTATGGCGCAACTGGTGGTGTAACTGCTCTTTGATGCATGTCGCAGGCCACATTGTAGAATCCCGTACATTGCAACTGCTGGCTTTACTTGCTACTTGCGCCATTCTTTTTGGTGCAAGTGCTGTTACGCCAGGCGTAACTCTTTTAGAATCGGGCCCACTGAGTTTAAATAACACAAACCTTACAAAAAATTCCTTCCATCAAAAATATGCTTCCCACTCCATGCACACTTTCCCAATACACCTCTCAAACACACACACATACGCAGACACTCTCACACCATTCAAACCCATTCAAAATCAAGTAAACTAAAAACAACAAATAATCACACAATCCAATCACTTCAACTTTGAATCAGAAAACAACACAGTCTGTCAGAGTCTAACAAATTTAGGTGATAAATGAACTAGAGGCACAGTTAAATGAATCTCTTATTAATCCTTAACGCAAAAAAAAAACAAACAAACAAAAAAAACATGAGAAGCAGAAAATGGCATTACATCAGTTGATATCAGATGAGATGGTAACTATGCCAAAACTAGCAATTTTCCACCAACAGTATAACATGAGAAAGCCCACACTCTCACAATGGCCCACTGTTCCAGTGGAAAATCCAGCTGTTCTGTGTTAGTATTCAAATATATAAGGGATACAAAACAGGGACCTGTGGAATACAGTACATGATTTATTTTAACAAGAGCTGTTTGACCTTGGGTAGCCTCACAGGTGGCATAAGCCACGAGTGATATGCCCAGGGTCAAAAAGCTTGAGTGAAAATAAATCATGTATTCCACAAAGTCCCTGTTACATATTCCATTTATGCAATAGGGATCCTTTAGAATAGTGCAGGGATTTTGTTTCAAATTGTTTATTTTATTTATTTAATTTTTAATGTAAACTTACATGTACTTTTTGTGTTTTTTCCAGGGTAACTCCACTTAGCATAGTGGTTGCTAAGCAGTCACTGTGGTTGCTCCAACTTTACATTATGGCCAGTATATGATGAAGAAGTTTAATGTACAGTTCTTTTTTTTTTTTTTTGTGGGGGGCATTTGTTCATCATAAAAGTAAATAAAAATAGAATTTCCTGCCATTTTGTGCTGATTATAATAAATCTAAAAGGTATCTACTGCATAAATTAAACACCTCTCATTTTGTAGCTATTTTTGTGCTGAACAACTTTTGGCATCAAAGTACCATGCTATCATTTTTCATTTTAAAATTATTTACATTTGTTTGTCGAAAAAGTACAAGAAATTTAATTTTCTGCTCTTCTTTATTTTTGGCTAATTATAACAGAATTGAAAGGCATCTATAAATGAAACACCACTTATTTTGTAGATATTTTTGTGCTGGACAAACTTCATGCTCACAGTAACATGCTACCATGTTTCATTTGAAAGTTATTCACATTTGTTTGATAAAAAAATGAAAACCAAAAAATGAATTTTCTGCTGATTTTTCTTAATTATCAAAAACTGTTAAATGTATCTAGAAATGAAACACCACTCATTTTGTAGACATTTTTGTGCTAAACAACTTTCATGTTCACAGTACCATGCTATCATTTTTCATTTTAAAATTATTTGCATTTGAAAATAGTTAGTACTACTGTGTGTGTAAAAGCTAGAAATACCATCTTGGGGGTGGGGGTGATTGACAGGCTGCATTTATCACACATATGTGTGATTAATTTAAATGTATTTTCACATGGCTTATGGGTCCACACCTATTGCATAAATGCATGTATTTGAAAAAAAATAATAAAAAGGGACTACTGAACCTGTACAGGAAAAATCTATACCCTCCACCACCATAATCAACATGAGAGGTTTGGCAGTTTAGAAGAAGTAAGGATTAACCCATGACAGAGTGTGGGTCTCTCTGGGATTAATGTATGGCTGGGGTGGGGTTGGACCACAAGGCTGAAGGCTGAGTGGTTCCAACCACCCAGCCATACATGAATCCCTGAGAGACTTACCTTCTGGAATGGGTTAATCCTCTTGTAACATGGGGAAGAGAAAGGGTTTGGCACTCTGTTTATATGTTTCTCTTCTTCATGTTACATTTGCATAAAAGTAATTTTAAAGTGCAAAATTACAAAGGTTATGGGGAGGATATTAAGGTTCCTACCCGGGGAAGAGAAAGGAGGTTGCACCTGATTGCAGAAACTACATGCTTAACTTTTTTATATTGTGACTGCAGTGGTGAACAATTAATGATTACATGCACATCTGATCAGCATTTCAGAATATGTGCTCATTTTGACATACAGTTGTGTAGACTGTGAAATCATTTCCATTTTTTCTGCTTTGTTTGATGTTTGGGATTTGGCTGCTGTGTATTATGGGAAATGCATATATTTAAATGCAGAGGAGATTTGAGATCTGGTAGTTGTTGCTGCAATGCTGCAATTGCCTTGGCCAACCTACTACAGATGGTAGTACACTGAGGCTTACATCTTTTATCTGTGAATTTTACAGCCAGCATTGCACACTAATAACTTTGCCCCCTTTAAACTGATTTACATGAAATTTAGAAAGCACAGCCTCAGTGCCAGGGACTGTTGCTCTCTTAAATTCCATGTAGATTGGTTCTGGGGAGGCAAAGTTGGTTCTGGGGAGGCAAAGTTACAAAAGTGCAAATAAATGCAAAAGTCTCAGTTTTTGAAAATGTTAAGCCGTTTTTTGCCATCAGATAACTAAAAAAATAGGAGACTTTGAAACTTTCTGTTTTTTCATTTTTTTTACATCTTTCTTTCTAGTGCTTTAGCTTGGATGTTTCTCAGGCCACTGCACTCGCCAACTCACTGTACTGCTTGCTGTGTTCCCCCCACATCTTCAAGTTCATCACAGTTACCTGGGTCAAGGGACAGCAACCCAGGGAGACCACAGGGGGCAGTGGTGGGGAACCAGCACTGGGCATGTGGCAGTGGCACTGGCAGGGCCATCTTCTATCGAAGCTGGAGGGAGTATTTCTCTCCTTCTCCTCCTGTAGGGTGCTTGGAGCCCCCCCGTGCATGGTGCATGTCTGACGTCTGCACACAACAACCCTGCCTGCATCAGCCACGCTTCCTTACATGCAGTTCTAGCACTCTGTGACACCCCCAATCTCCAAAAGGGGCTGCTAGAGCACTGAGTGATCCAATAGCCTTCCCCAGAAGAGGAGAGCAGACTTGCAGGTGCTCAGTCTGTCTCCCTCCCTGCCGACCCCTGACACTCTAGCTCACTCCTGAACTTGTGTCATCAACATGGTCTGAGGTGTGGCACCCAGTGCCTCAACCCTTAGCACCACCAGGCTGGGTTTGAAAGTTTTTGGTTTGATAGACATTGGTTCAAGGTATGTGGTTTTGTGGTTTTTAGGTGTCACTGTTAAAGTAGATTTTTTTTTAATATTTAATAAAAGACATAGAGGCAATCTGGAAAATCATAAGTGGCATATACTACTGTGTAGTTACTGAAAGGATATGTGTTTCTGATTTATCTGAAATTTAAAAAGCATAGCCTCTGTGTCTGGAACTCTTGATCCTGTAAATTCCATGTAGATTGGCTCAGGGGAGACAAAGATGCAGAGGTATGAGCAATTGACTGTATCAAATAATGAAGTGCTACATGATTTATCCTGTGCATCACCCTTTGTTGATAATAATGGTTTAAAAACACTTTTCAATCAGGAGTTAATGCCCATGAATATTTGTGCTACCAAATCAATACCTATTAAGTTAATTGCTCTGGAGTATGTTAAACAATCACCTGTTTCTGACTCTTGTACTCCTACTTTCTCAAAACAAGTGTTAGTCCTGGGAGATTCAATCATTAAGCACGTTGACAGGGCAGTATGCAATAGTGACAAGAGCAACCTCACTTGTTCTAGCTTCCGTGGGGCCAGGGTATCTGACATTACCTCCATGATGCCTAAAATTTTACAAAATGTGGGGTGAAATCCACTGGTTCTCATACATGCAGGTGTTAATGATATAAACAACACCCCATTTAATCAGTTACAACAGGACTATGTGGCATTATATAACCTGTTACTTGATAGGGGATGCTGTGTATGTATATCTGAAATTCTATCTGTCCTCAGAGCAACATCTACCATGATGCAGAAAATCAAAGAACTAAATGAATGGCTGAGAAAGTGGTGTTTTAAGCAGGATATACCTTGTATTACCCACTGGGAACCATTTTCAGATCATTCTTCCTTGTTTTGCTGGGACGGTTTACATCTCAGTCATAGGGGTAGTACACTTATGGGGAAAAGTATCACTAAAATCATAAACCATTGTTTAAACTAAAAACAATGGGGGAGAATGGGTCTATTCCCAAGTCTCTGAATACTTACCAAAACATTATTACAACTAAATGTAAATTCCTAGCTTTGAATGCAAGATCTTTAAACCAACTCAAATGATCAGAACTCAAAGCCAAATGTAAAACTTTAAATATAGGTGTGGTGGGAGTAACTGAAACTTGGTGGGATGCATCCTCAATTTGGTCCAGAGAAATTCCAGGTTATAAGTTACATCATAAAAACAGATTAGATAAGCAAGGCGGTGGAGTTTGTATGTACATACGAAATGATATTCCTTCTTTTGAAGTGTGTTCTCCCTTTCCTTTGGAAAGTACATGGGTTAAAATTTTATTGAAGGAGCAGTCCTATATAACTATTGGTAACATCTCTCGACCTCCATCTGCAAATTCAGATTACACAACTGATATGTTTAAAGAAATTACACATTTTTCAGAATCTCAAGATACTGTAATATTTGGTGACTTTAACCTCCCTCATATTAACTGGGACTCATTCTCAGGACAGTCCTATGCCGAGAAAGGACTAAAAGATGTGGTAGTTAGTACTGGATTATAACAACTTATTACTGAACCCACTCGAGGTCCTAATATTTTGGATCTATTATTTACTAACATACAGCAACAAGTTAGCAATTTACAAATTTGGGATCCACTTGGGGCCAGTGATCATTCATCTATTCTTTTTGAAATTCAACAGTTTAAAACTACACAAAGGAAGTTATACTGTACAAAAAATTATAATAAAGCAAATTTTTCTAAAATCAATGAATACTTACAAAACATAAACTGGAAATCTAATCTTCTTAATTGTACAACACAACAAGCTTGGTACTTTTTTAAAAACATTGTACATTATTTGAAAAATACATTTATTCCATTTAAGAGGAAATTTAAAAATAAAGGAAAAATTCCCCCTTGGTTCAACAAGCCAATTAAAAATCAGATTAAAATAAAAATTAAACTTTCTAGGAAACTTAACAATAGTTCTGTTCCATTTAAAACTACTCTATTACATAAATACAGACTATCTGTGAAAAGCTTAAAAAAATTATATTAAATTGGAAAAAAATAAGCTAGAATTTAAACTAGCTCACACAAAAGACTGTCACAAATCTCTTTTCTCCTATATAAATAGTAAAAATGGTGTATCAAGGACCATTGGTCCCATTATAACCAATGGCTCTTCTCTATCTGATATAGAAACCTCAAATCTCTTTAATAAGTACTTTTGTTCTCTGTTCTCTCAAAAATCACCTATTAGTACATTTAATGTTCATCATGTAGGTTATCATAGGTTCTATCCAACTGACATTATACAGGTTATGAAAAAACTAAAAAAAAATACTAGTCCGGGCCCAGACGGTATTCATCCATGGTTTCTGGTCAAAACCTCTATAAATATTTCTATACCTTTGTCAATTATCTTCAACAAATCCTTAAGAGAAAACATTGTACCAAATGATTGGCTTTCAGCAATAGTTACTCCCATATTTAAAAAAAGGCAATAGAGGTACTGTGCAAAATTGTCATCCAATTAGCCTGACCTCAGTGGCTGGTAAATTAATGGAATGAGTAATGAAGTCTCTAATAGATCAAGATTGTAAAAAATTAGGAATTTATGATTCAAATCAGCATGGTTTTACTCCCAAGTATTCCTGCACCACCAATCTGATATCTTTTTACAATAATATAAGTACTCTACTAGATGTGGGTATCCCTACTGATGTAATTCTTTTGGACTTTAGTAGAGCTTTAGATAAAGTCTCACTTGAAAAACTCATTACTAAAATGCACAATCTAGGTTTGTCACCTGATATTGTCAACTGGACTTTAAACTGGTTGACAAATCGTTCTCAGAGAGTCAGAATTAATGATATCTTGTCTGATTCGGGTAGTGTGACAAGTGGTGTACCAGAGGGTTGGTCTTGGGACCAACATTGTTTAATCTCTTTATCAGTGATTTACAAACAGGGCCAAATAACTTCATGGTTAAATTTGCAGACGATACTAAATTGGGGGGCAAGGTTAATAATCAAGAAAATATTTCTGCATTAAAGAAGGAGTTGGAAAAATTAACACTTTGGGCAAATTAAAATCATATTCAGTTTAATCAAGACAAATGTTTAGTAGTGCATTTCGGTGTAAATAATCCAAAAACGATATATTATATAAACAGACTACCACTTCACTCATCAAATTATGAAAAAGATTTAGGGATATATGTTAATAATAAACTTACATCAAATGATCACTGTGTTAGAACTGCTTGCATGACCAACAGACTTTTGAGGCAAATAAAACACACTTTTGTTCATCGCACTGAACAATGCCTTATTCCATTGCATACGGCATAAATTAGACCTTATCTAGACTATGGCTCCTCTTTCTGGAATCCAAACCAAAAAAAAGAGATAGCAATTCTTGAACAGGTTCAAAGGAGAGTAACTAGAATGATTCCAAGATTAACAAACTTGGATTATCAGAACAGATTAAAAGCTACTGGTCTCTTCTCTCTTCAAACTAGAAGATTAAGAGGTGGTATGCTTATGGTTTTTAATTTAATAAATTCACCAGATCTAATGGAAAAATGTGGTCTAACACTCTCCAAAAGGAGACATGTTCGAGACTGCATAATAAACAGCTTGAGTAAAACTTATAAAACCAGCAAAAGGGCAAACTTTTTTCCAATAAGAACATCCATTGTATGGAACACCTTGCCACAAGAATTGGTAGAGGCAACTAGTGCCACTGTCTTTAAAAACAAATTAGATGTTTGGTTGAGGGATAATAGATAAATAATGTCCCACATAGTGTGGGGAACAGTCTCGATGGGCTCTGGCCTTCTTCTGTTCTTTCATACCAAGTAATACCAAGTAAGTAAGAGGTACAAAAATATGCAAATGTCTCCGTTTTTGAAAATGTTAAGCCTTTTTTTGCCACCCGATAACTAAAAAAAATAGGAGACTTTGAAACCTGAGACTTTCAGGTTTGATAGAGATTGGTTCAAGGTGTGTGCTTTTGTGGTTTTTAGGTTTCACTGTTAAAGTATTTTTTTTTAAATATTTAATAAAAGACATGGAGGCAATCTGGAAAATCATATGTGGCATACATTACTGTGTAGTTACTGCAAGGGTATGTGTTTCTGAGCCAATAGACCAAGTAAAAAAAAAACATTACATAGTCATATAGATGTTTTCAAGCTACTCATGACTGAACTACCAGAAATTTCACTTAAGCATATCTATTCTTGTTTGACTACCATCTTTTGGTCAGCTGTGAATTGCAGGCTAAGACGTTGTGGGACAGGAAACCTAACAAGGGGAACAGAATGTGGGTGCACTTTACCATTGATTAATTCTCGGGCAACCGTGGATTACTTGAGAATTAATCAACGGTCATCTGATGCTGTTGAACTAATCCTGTGCAACCCTTTCTCTTCGCCATGTTACAAGGTTGTGTGATCTTTGGCAGATGGGTGTATGGGTAGGCAAACAATTTTAAAAGCATATAAGATGATACTACTACTTAGGTATGGAGGCTTTCTCGGTGGGTGTAGGAGGGTTTCCATTAGAGTGTTAACCGTTACAGTATATCTGATATTGGAAGGGGTAATAAAATGACAAACATCTTTATCTTATGTCACTCAAAAATTATAAACCATTATAAAAATATAGATTTAAACACTATTTCACATTTAAAAGTGTCTCCATGTTTAGTACAAAATGACATAACATTTTGTTATAAAGGCTATCTGAATGTTCTCACAAACCCTAATCAAAGACAGTTGTACACTAGATATAGGTTAGAAGTATTTCCAAGCAATGTCTTACTAGCCAGATGTCAGAAATCTGAGACCATTCAAACTGTTTTTTGTTGCTGTTCTGACTTATATTGTTGGGATCTTTATTACATCATGTTTAAATGTCTTTGGAATGTCGAACCTAGGAAATATTGGCTAACACCGTTCTGGGATACTATCGATTCATGTGATGAAAATATTTTATTAAGTGTCCTTTTTACTTCAAATTATGAGTTAATAATACAAAGAACTGCTGGCTATCTTGATGCCATCACAAGAATCAGAGCCACAAAAGCAATTAAGATTCTAATGTAAAAATCATCTTGCCTCAATTGTAAAGTTAATGAATGTCTAATATCGATCAACTTTTTGTTAATGCCTAAGAAGTCTGGTAACGCTTTGATAGTTGTGACAGATGAATATGTAGAAGTTAAGAAAGAGTTACTGATAATTATTTATAGTATGGTCTTATTTGACAAAATTGTTTTGGAAAATTGTATTTATGGATTTTGTAGAGCTTTTTATGTATAATGACAAATGTTTTTGTGTAAGAAAGTTATATCTTGCAAAGGTACAGTACATGATTGATCAATGAACCATTAAACTCAGAGAAACATTCTTAATAATCATATGTGGACAATAAGAAACCAAAAATACTGCAAAAAATAACATCACTCTACCTTCTGTGATACAAATGGTCTACTGCCAGCTGCACATTACTGTGGAATTTAGAGCAATGTTATTAATTGGAAAAATCACAATGTCATTATTTGTTACAGTTTTACACATACTGTACACTGACAATACTGTTTTATACTGTGGTATCCCTGACGTAAGCACAGTCCAATCTACTTTATTACAGGGCTTTAACTTAAAGGGACATTGCCTATGCTTTTTGCACCATATTATTTCGAGCTGAAAACTCACATTGTGTAATTGCCTAATGTCTTTAAAGAGCTGCTGACACCATATGGCCAAAAGTGCTACACTGCAGAATTAGAATGAGCATATCCACAGTAAATCTCATACCAAAAAGTTGATTTCTATGTTATTTTATTTTAAAGTTATTAGCCATTTTGTAACCCTGATTTCACTACCTGTTCGAAGAAAGCCTTTTCCAGGGAAGAGCTGCTGCTGATGTCATCTAGGGATCTTACTGTTTATTCTTACATGTCAGCAAGCTTATAGGACCTGTTTCTCTAAAGCTGTAAAGATCATATGCAATGGTTTTCATAAGTACAACAGGCAGCATGAGTTAGTAAACATTGCTTTAAAAACTTTGTGTTTCAGGCTTTGTAACAAAACTGACAATATTTTGTCTGGATGCCTTTTTTTTAAGGTTCTTTTGCTGAATGCTGGATCATAGCACACTATGAGGTTTGCAGACTGAATAAGTTTCTGATGAAAGGCTGAGCTCATTCACTCCTATCAGTCAGTTGAAACAACTTCTAAGAATGGCAATTTAAAACAATTATCCCATCTCCTTGTTAATGGGGTGGGGCAGACTCATCTATGTTCTACTGTAAATTACAATGATCATTTTACCAGAGCTAACAACTTCCACCCCTAGTAGGAGTTAACACATATAAGGCTCCTATTAAAACATATTGTAAAGCAGACAGTGACAAGCAGCAGCAAAATTAGTAGCACTCTAACTGGCTTCAGCAGTCTGGAGGCATGCTGACTTAGTATCCAGCAACCCTGGTGAAATGGACCATGCAAAAACAGCATTAAATAATATAATTTTATCAACTTTGTTACAAAACCTGGAACATATACAGTATTTATAGCAATGTTTGCTGACTGGTGCTGTCTGTTTCACTTGTGAAAACCATTGCACATGATCTTTACAACTTTGAAGAAATGGGGTTTATAAACTTGCTGACAGTCTTTACCAGACTTTGAGCTCCCTACATGACATCATCAGCAGCTCTTTACTGACACCTGCTTTTGTTGCACAGGTAGTGCAGTCAAAGTTACAAAATGGCTATTAACTTTAAAACCAAGTAACATAAAAATCTAGTTTTTGTTATGTGATTTACTGGGAGTCTGCTTATTTGGATTCTGCAATGTAGCACTTTTGGCATCAGTGGCTCTTTAAAATTCATTGATGTTGCTGTGTTGATCGGCTTCCTTTCTTAATAGAATTGAAATGCATGCCAATGGTGTAGTTATACCCAATTTTATTTTGTTTCAAATTCTTTATCAATTCTTATTGCAGGCTTCTTGAATATTATAAACACACCCAAACTATACAGCCATTCATAATGCAATAGTCTCCTACCCTCCTGATGCATCATGGGTGGCTGGATTGTGTTTGGGGTGTTCTCAAGTCCAGGAAAGATACATTGGGAGTTGATCAAAAACGATAAACAAATAATGTTTTTTGTGTAGTAACACAAGTATGGTGGACAGTGTGTTTTTCACTTTTAAAAAGAAATAAAGGAATCAGAATCAAACTACCAGCTACATCAACAAGCTCTACAGAATGTGACCGATCATTACACGTGTTTGTAAACTAGAAACACTTTGGGGCCTGAGGGGTCGACTGTGTCCCTTTCATCTAACAGTACTTCCTGTAAAGCAAATTGATGCTAAATTCAGATAAATCAGCAACTACAGTAAGCTGTTTTGACTCCAAGCCCTAACTCAGAAACTGCACATGTTTAGGTATTGTGAACACAAAGGGAAAGCTCAGAATTAGGTATTAAAATTGTTTTTCTCTTCAGACCATACATATATTATTCTCAGGCCTCATTTCCAAAGCAATGCATCATGGGTATGCAAATACTTGTGTAAGCCTGCTGACATGGCTTTACCAGAACAGCCATTGCCTTTTTAACAGGCATGTATATCTGATCCAGCTGAGGCTGAGAATGACAAAGTTCAGACACTGTTTCATCATCTTTGGCACTCCTCAGTGTACTGCAAACATATAACTTGCTTTTCAAAAGCACTGAGAA
Organism: Neoceratodus forsteri; assembly: GCA_016271365.2. NCBI lineage: Eukaryota > Metazoa > Chordata > Ceratodontiformes > Ceratodontidae > Neoceratodus > Neoceratodus forsteri. The sequence continues at coordinate 1,065,566,505 of CM057449.1, read as the reverse complement.
TGCCTCAAGCCCTAGTGTGCTGAACATAGGGTGCAGGAAACTTGCGGCATGCTGTCAGTCCTGAACAAGACTTTCAGTCCTGTGCGCCAAATGACGCAAGTTAGACCAGCCCCCTTCCCTGGTCTAACTTGTGCCATTTGAGGGACCCTTTCTATGGGGCTTGCACCAAACATTTGGTGCAATCTGCCATAAAGTATGGAAAATGTTGCAGCTGTGTCCAATGTACTATAATTGGGCACAGGTGCATCAAAGGAATTTGGCACAGTTGCCCCAAACTACAGGGCTGATGCAGAGCTTGACGCACGCCTTGTGTCAACCTTTGAAAATTGGGCCCATAACCTCAACCAGGCACCTTCTCAGACCCCTAGGCAAAGTCATGTTAAATAAAATAGACTCTGACTTAGGTATTACATTATACATACTGTACCTGGGCATGTTTAGACTTAAAATTGAATATCTGGATTATGGATTACAAGTATGAAATCCGTATCTAAAGGGAGACATAAATAAAATTGAACCAAGTACAGCATAGGGCTACTAAGTACATTCCTATACTACAGTACTTGCCCTGTGAGGACATATTGAACAAGCTAGGGCTATGCAGCCTAGAAGAAAGAAGAGTAAAAGGTAATATGCTACAAGTGTTCAAATATTAATGATTAGGGACTATTGTAAAGTATGGGTACACAACTACAGAAAAAATATTTAATCTGAGATGCCACAGTAAGCAGATCAAATTGGAAAACTCTTTTAAAAATGATAGAAGAGGTTTTATTTTACCTAGACAGCCTGGAAATTATGGAATGTGCTACCAAAAGAGATAGTAGAATCAAAAACAATAGTGCCATCCAATTCAGAATTGGATACAATTTTACACGCAAAATCAATGGGCATCAAGTCTATTTCTGTCTTAACACCAAGTATAGTATAACACTTATTTACAAGCTTAGGCCCCAAATTGGATAGCTTTATAAAACAGAAATTGTTTATCAATGAATACAGTATGTACTATACCTCCAAACTGTAAATACTCTGTGCCTCAATATTACTAACATATGACTAGGAGCCTTTTTTTGCAAACAATGAGGCAAATGTACACCTAGCCTAACTAGACATCACATAATTGTTTTGCCCATTTTATGCAGTAAGCTCTAATAGACCCCCAAAATAGCAGCTGTTTGGAGGACATGGGTGGATGCCTTTTATCATATGCAGGGAACTCCACCTTATTTAACTCATGCAAAAGTCATCAGACAGAAAGCTCCTAACTATATTGTGACCTTATCCAGCTCAGATCCAGTTTGCTTAGTGTAAGATCTAGAAACATAGAAACATAGAAGTTGACGGCAGATAAGGACCGCAAGGCCCATCCTGTCTGCCCATTTCTTTTTCTACCTTGTAAATGTGCCATCGGCCTTTGCTCTGTCAGTGGTCAATCTATTCATACTCATCTGTATTGCTCCCTTATGCCTATCCCATGCCTGTTTGAAGCCCTGCACTGTATTCATAGCTACCACTTCCTGAGGTAGGCCATTCCATGCATCCACCACCCTTTCTGTGAAAAAGTATTTCCTCACATTCCCCCTTAATCGGCCTCCCTCTAATCTCATGCTGTGTCCTCTTGTCCTGCTATTTTTCTTATATTTAAACATGTTAGACTCTTTCACCTTGTTAATGCCCTTAAGGTGTTTGAATGTCTCGATCATATCACCTTTCTCCCTCCTTTGCTCAAGGGTATACATATTGAGCTCAGTTAATCTGTCCTCATATGTCTTCTGATGCAGTCCCTGCACCATTTTGGTTGCCCTTCTCTGGACTGCCTCAACTTGGTTAATGTCCTTGTGAAGGTGTGGCCTCAGTACTGCATGCAGTACTCCAGATGGGGGCCTAACCAGTTGTCTTGTAAAGAGGGATTATTACCTCTTTTTTACGACTTGTGATACTCCTACTTATACACCCTAACATCCCCCTAGCCTTACCTACTGCTTCAGAGGTCTGCTTGGATGATTTCAGGTCATCAGTGATGATGATGCCCAAGTCTCTTTCTTCCTTTGTGACTGCCAGCAACTCCCCTCCCAGCCTATAGGTGGCTTCAGGGTTTCTCTTCCCTATGTGCATGATCTTGCAGTTCTTTGCATTAAATCCCAGTTGCCACTCTTCTGACCATTTTGCTAGTTTATCCAGATCTCTTCTCATTCTGCCCACCCCATCTGGATCATCTACTCTGTTGCAGATCTTGGTGTCATCTGCAAACAGACAAGCCTTACCCTCTAGTCCATCTGCAAGGTCACTAATGAAGATATTGAAGAGGACTGGCCCCAAGACTGATCCCTGAGGTACCCCAGTTGTGACTTGCATCTCTTCTGACTGTATATCATTTACCACCACTCTCTGTTTTCTGCCCGTCAACCAGTTTACCACCCAGTTGACTAACTTCTGACCCACCTCGAGTCTACCTAGCTTATTTATCAATCTTCTATTGGAACAGTGTCAAAAGCTTTGCTGAAGTCAAGGTAGGTGACATCAACTGCTCCCCCTTGGTCCTCTGATTTGATCAAAATCTATGAGATTAGTTTGACTGGGACCTTCCTTTTAGCAAACCCATGCTGTCTTGGATCCTGTGCCCTATGGATTCCAGGTGTTGCACTATCCTTTCTTTAAGGGGTGCCTCCATAATCTTGCATACTACTGAGGTAAGACTGACTGGTCTGTAGTTCCCTGCCTCCTCCCTGCTACCACTTTTGTGGAGCGGGATCACATGAGCTCTTCTCCAGTCTTCTGGGACCTCTCCTGTGCTCAGAGACTCACTAAACAGTTCTGCTAATGGCTCTGCTAGTTCCACCCTTAGCTCCTTAAGTACCCTGGGATGTATGACATCAGGTCCCATTGCCTTATCCACCCTGAGCTTAGCGAGCTCTTGTAGGAACCTTTCTTTTGTGAAGGCAGTAGTGCTCACCTCCCTCCCCCCTGTGTCTATGGTGCTGAGCTGTGGGCCCTGCCCTACCTTCTCTTCAGTAAATACTGAGCAAAAGTATCTATTTAAGATAGATGCTTTTACAGGGTCCTCCTCCTCACATGTCCCCTTTTCTCCAAAGAGCTTAGCAATACCCACTCCGGACTTTCTCCTTTCACTAATGTATCTATAGAAAGTCTTGTCACCTTCTTTTACAGTTCGTGCTAGTGTTTCCTCAGTTTGGGACTTTGTCTGCCTTACTGCCTTCCCTGCTTCCCTTAGGGCAGTTTGGTATGCCTCCTATCTTCATCCGCTGTGTTCCTTATATTTCCTGAAGGCCAGCCTTTTGGCTCTGACCTTTTCTGCTACTGTATTTGAGAACCAAAGTGGTTTCCTTCTTCTTTGCACTTCCTTTTCTGTCTAACACAATGAGATGTTGCTTCAAGTATTGCATCCTTAATGCTTGCCCACTTTGCCTGTACCTCCTCACCTGTGTTTCTTTTGCCAGGGCTAGCTTAACTCTGTTGGCCATCTTATCAAAGTCAGCTCCTCTGAAGTCCCATATTTTTGTCTTGGAATGGGATGATTTAGATGTAGTAATAAATTGAACCATACCATGTGATGGCACTGACCTAGGTGTCCTTCTACCTGAGATCTGTGATCCCTTCCTGTTAGTCAGTACTAGATCTAGGATAGCTCTGTCTCTTGTGGGTTGTTGTACCAGTTGTTTGAGGCCCTCCCCCTGCAGGAAATCCACCATGTGTCTAGTTCTGGCAGATGTTCCTGCTGCTATTGACCAATCTGTATCCGGCATGTTGAAGTCTCCCATTATCAGAATCTCCCCTTTAGCTGTCATGTTTTGTATATCTTCTAACAGTAATGTGTCTATGTCCTCCCCCTGGTCTGGGGCCTGTAGACAACCCAGTTCTTATGGCTGTCCCATTTCCTGTTTCCAGCGTGACCCACAGTTCTTCTGGCTCCTTACGTGTATTCTGAATTTCTGTAGCTTTGATATTTTCATTGACATACAGAACCCTCCACCCCTTTTACCTCAGTCTCTTCTGAACAATATAGCCAGGTACTGAAGTCTCCCAAGTGTGGTTACTGGTAAACCACGTCTCATTAATTGCTACTATGTCCAGTTTAGCCTCTGACATTATTGCCTGCAGGTCTGGGATCTTATTTCCTAGGTTGTGAGCATTTGTGTACATGATTTTCCATTGGCCAGATTTCGGTGTGTTAGTTGTTGGGTGAGGTTTGGCATTTCCTCTGTGTGTCATATGTGGAGACGGACCTTTTTTCTTACCTGGTGATGCAAATGAACTGCAAACATGACGAATCCCTGTTTGACCACTAGCTGAGGGGGGAGGGGTGTTCTTCCCATTCGACGTATGGGGTGCTGCACCCCTCTCCCCATTTGCTAGTTTAAATATTCTGCAAAGATATCAAACTTCTGCCCCAATGCACTGACTCCCTCCTTAGTCAGATGCAGTCCATCAAATTCAAAAACTTTCACTGGGTCACCCCGGAAAAAGGGACCCTTGCTCTTGGTGGTTTCTACCTGGTAATCAAAATGAAAGAAATAAAACAAATAAATAGATCCTCTGAAGAGTATTTTCCTTTGCCTGCTGTTAGATTTAGTATGGGAAGAAGATGGACCCTGTTGCTGTAACTGCTTACCCATAGGCTGGAGACCCTGTACAGGTCAGATACACTCACCTACTGTAAATCCTTATCAGTCTAGCAGTTTGAGAGTTATCTAAGTTAAATAAATGCTATCATTGTTAAATGCTAATCAGACAATGTGCAAGGTTATGCCATTATACTACCGTTCCTAATAATTATATATGACTGCTAGCTTTCCTGTGTGCTTTAACTTATTCAGTCTTTGTCTGTAGGCAGCAAACATTCTGTTAATGCTCCTGTTCATCATACATTTTTATTTACAAAGGACTATTCTGAAGAAAACTCTTTTCAGAATGCCCTCCCTGAAAAGTCCTAAGCAATTGTAAGGCCACCATTTAAAATTTGTTTTATCTTAATGGCTTTCCTTTTTCATCACTGAACAAGTAAACATATTGATGGTGATTTATAATAAAAAATATTTGATGTAAGAGGAGGACTAAAGACCCCATTATAAGAAGTACCAGAATTCCACTACTTTCCCAGTTTTTAGGGGTGCAGTGGGTGTAGCCCTGCAGACCTCTTGCTACAGAAAAAGGCCTCAGTGCATTCCTTCCAACTGAACAACATGTTGGACATGGAGAAGAGTCACATCCACGTCCATGGCATCCCTAGAGCACTCTGATCCTTATCTCCAGAGGCACTGCAATATTTCTGTGCACTTAGGCGACATCCTGATCATGACCATGGGGGATTGGGCATCCCCAGTGTCACTCTTATGTTTTGGCGTGAGGTGGGGTGGTGAGAGCTGAGAGGGAGGGTTGGGGGATGTATATAATTTAAAAGAAAAACAAATCCAGCAGTCATAGCACACTGCCATGTCAACAATGGCCACCACAGTCTACTGCGCATGCACAACTACTAGTGCATGTGCAGTACACTGCGGTGGCCATCCTTGACACAGCAGAGTGTACCATAACCATTTTTTTCTTTTATTTTAAATGATAGTTTCCCCACCACCAGACCCTCCCTCTCAGCACCCACCACTCTACACTGCCCAGAAACATAAGAGTGACACTGGGGGTGCCCAATCCCCAAGTGTCATGATCAAGAAGTAACCATTTTTATTTCTAAATTATATATACCCCCAACAGACCCTCCCTCTCAGCACCCCCCCAGAAACATAAGAGTGATGCTGGGGGTGCCAAGTCCCCCAGTGTCACCATCAGGACTCCTCAATGTTTTTCCCTTTTAAATGTTCCCCCACCTGACCCTCCTGACACTGGGGGTGCCCTTCCTCCAGTTTCGCCATCAGGATGACTCTATGTTTTGTTTTAAATATTCCCCCACTCGACCCTCCATCTCAGTGCCCCCCACTAAAGAACATAAGAGTAACATTGAGGGGTTCCCAATCCCCCAGTGTCATGATCTGGAGCCCGAGGTATTTTTTTATTTGTAAAACCCTATAGAAACAAAAACATCCATCAATGTCTTTTTCTCTACCATTGTTCATGAAATGGGGTAAAAGGATGTCTATATTGACAATTTGATGTAAAAATATTAACAAATAAAGTTATGAGCCTACATTGAATTTTGCGAATGCAGGCACATATATTTGGTAATTTTCAATATTTTTACCCCAAATTTACAACATAGCCATATTTTATAGCACCTCATTAGTGTGACATCTGTCATTTTTCAAATCCTGGCCAAAATGTTTTTTTTTTTTAGATCCAGAAAAGTAATTTTATGGTCCCTGGGCAAAATCACCTTTTGGGCAGGAGTTGAAAATATTCCCTGCTGAAGTTCATGAGGTGGGGTCATAAGAAGGATATTTTCTAAATTTGGTGTAAAAATATTTATAAACAAAAAAGTTATGAGGCTATGTTGAACTTTGCAAATGCAGGCACGTAAGTTTGGTAACATAAAAAAATATTTCTACCCCAAATTTTCAATATAGCCATTTATTTACAGCACCTCATAAATGTGACAGCTGTCATTTTTTGACTGCTGCTCAAAATGTGTTTTTGCATCCTGAAAGTTGATTTTGCAGTCCCAGCTCGAAATCACCTTTTGGGCAGGAGTTGAACATTTGCTCTGCCATTCTTCATGAGGCACGGTTCTAACAAAGCTATGTTGAACATTTGGTGTACAAATATTATAAAACAACACATTTTTGAGCCTACATTACATTTTGCTAATGCAGGCTCATAACTTTGGTAATTTTAAATATTTTTACCGACAAATTCCTCAACTGCAGCCCTATCGGCTCTGGCCAGAGTTTGTTTAGTGTACTGCTCTGACTCCCACACATTGTTCCTGCACTGTAGTAGTATACTGCTTTAAAAAGTGAAAAAGTGGGGGATGTGGAAGTGGAGCCCCTCTATCTTAATTTTGTAATTAAAAATGAAATATCAAGTGGTTTAGTTCAGAATGGGGGGGGCTCCTGCCTTACTCCCTATTTTTCATTAACAAATATTAACAAAGTTATGAGCCTACACTGAATTTTGCGAATGCAGGATCGTATTTTTGGTAAATTTCAATATTTTCACCCCAAATTTTCAATCTCATTGTGTAACTTTTCATCCTCAAGGACTGAGATGGGCATGGGGAGTTGGATTACACTGGTCATCTGGATTGAACCTAAGTAGTCGAGCAGGAGGGAGAAGGAGTCTTACTGCTCCAGGAAGGATTTTATTGTGCCATCTGCTTTGGAGAAGTTGAGCTGGTTGCCCAGCTGCGGGGTGGGTGCCCAACTTGGGCAGTGGTCCTGGGTGGATTGGGCAGTGCTGTCCAGAAGGTGGGCACTTTTTGGGCCACCTTAGGACCACACGGAAGGCTGCCAGTGAGCTGAAGCTGCAGTGGGTCTGTGGGGACACCTGGGCTGGGTGCCTTCTTTGGGGCTGGGTCGGCTGTGGTTTTGTGGACTGTGGAGAGATGGATCGCTGAATCCATTTTTCCTGGAGCCTTGTGATTGTGTGTTACTTCAGTGGATTTGTTAAGACCTTGGCTGGATGGTGTTTGGGGGGTATTGTGTCTGCCTTACGTCGAATGTGAGTACTGGAATCTTTTTATCCCACAGGATTTATCTTCTGGCTTTTATAAGCTGATGCTGAGTCTGTTCCAAGGAGACATTTTGACTTATTGTGAAAGCTGTGAGAGGGCTTTATTTCATTTGACTTGAAATAATTACTTTGAAGCTGTGGCAGTGAGAGGTCTACAGTGAGTGGACATTGTTGGTGAAGGAGGCGGTTAGAGTCCTCATTCTTTATGATTTGACAGTGATTCTGGGATCATAAATATTATATTTTAGTTTTCTGTGGACTGACAGGGATCTATTTTAATGATTGACTTTAGTTTTATAGTCCGATATTTGTGTTAGGGTGTATTTGCTGGGGGGGGGGGTGATTTTAAGGGGAGAGGGATGTTATTGTTACATTTTGTGACTGCATGTATTGGGATCATGACTGAGTTGGGCAGGAGATATTCCCCCTCCAGGCTGAGGGACCTGCACCCCTTTATTTGCCCCTATTGCAACCCTAGATCTATATGCATTGTGGTGCATTGGGGATAGGATGGAGGGGCTGGAGGGGGTGGGCGGATTGGGATTGTGAGGTAAGGAGGCACCCTGGGGTAAAATGGGTCCAGGAAAGGGGGCCTCACTGCCTGGTGCACATACCCAAGGGGTCCACTGATGGTGGGTAAGTAGTCCGCTCTTCCATGGTCTCCCCATCCATCTCAGGTGGTGTTATGCAATGCCAGGTTAATAAAGACTAAGACAGCAATTATTGCTGATCTTGTTGAGACATCTGACCTGATTTGCATCACCAAGACCTGGCTGGATAAGAATGCTGGTCCGGTATTGGAATCAGCAGTTCCAGCAGGGTTCTCGGTGATACACTGCCCGAGATTGGATGGTAGGGGTGGAGGCATAGCCATTTGTTTAAAGGCAGAACTGGGCCTTGTAGAGGTTCCAGTAGGGGCCACCAGGTCCTTTGAGTGTACTGTGGGTGGAGGTGTGGGCTGCAGGATTCTTCTCATCTACCATCCACCCAGAAATGGGAAAGTTTTCCTGCAGGAAGTTGCAGACTTCATGGTCGACATGGTATTGGAACCTTCCAGGTGGTTGGTCCTGGGGGATTTCAATGCCTGGGTCAACGATGAACTCTCACCTTTTGGCCAGAACTTCCTCTAATTGATGATTTTGTTGGGCTTCACACAGGAAGTTATCACTACTACCCACATTCATGGTCACTCTATGGACCTGGTGTTCCTCCTGGAGATGGAGGCCACCAACCTAGTGGTGGAATCAGTCAGGTGGTCTGACCATCACTTTGTGAGGTTCAGTTTCATGGCTCCCCCTGTAAGACCTGCCTCTTTGGAAATGGTCCAGTGCTGCCCTTTAAGGGGAGTTACCCCACAGGGTCTGTTGGTGGTGCAGGACCTATTGGGTTGGCCATAGTAATTCTCAGAACCAGGGGACCTGATATCGCACTATAATAGTGTGGCATTGGAGGCCCTGGATTCTAGAACTCCTGTCCAAGTTTGCTTTCTCTCTCTCTCTGCCCTTGGTCCAATTGGTTTGATGGGACCCTGAGGGACCTGAAGAGAGGAGGACAAAGGATGGAACATGGCTGGTGGAAATCTGGCCTGGGGGAGGGCAGACTTAGATTGATGGCCCATTATTTAGACTATCAGTCAGCAATCTCCCATATGAAGGCAGAGTTCCTGTCCAGTGAGATTACTGCAGCAAGGAATTGACCAGCTCAGCTTTTCCAGACTGTTGACATGCTGTGCTATCCAGCCTGCCTTCAGGGCCAGTGATCTTTTTTACAAGTTAAGTGTGATGAGTTCGCTCAATTCTTTGCTGATAAGGTGTCCTCCATCAGATCAGTGATCCATTTGACTCATTCAAATGAGTATTGCGGAGGTCAGTTTGAGGTCACATACACTCAGCCTAACCAGATGAACTTCGGCCAGCCAGCGATCAGGGATATCATGAAGATTGCTCAGGGTATGTGACCGACTTGCTGTAGTTTGGATTCTGGTCCAACCAACCTCCTTGTGGGATGTGTGGATGTTATCGGACCAATCCTTGCTCAGATTGTTTGGTGCTTGTTGGATAAGGGTGTGTTCCTGGGCCCCCTGAAGGAGGCAGTGATGACATCACTTTTGAAGAAACCTTCCCATGACCTAGACTGTCTGGTGAACTACAGACCTGTCGCTAACCTGCCCTTTTTGGGTGAGGTTATTGAGAAGGTAGTCGCTTTGCAACTTGAGAACTTTCTTACCATCCATGCAGTCTACGATCCTCTCCAGTCTGGTTTCAGGAAGAAACATAGTACCAAGACTGCTCTGGTTCAGATACTTAATGATCTCCTGATAGTGAGGGATTGGAGGAGCTGTTCGATCTTGGTCCTCCTTGATCTCTCTGTAGCATTTGACACCGTGGATCATGGGATGTTGCTGGAGCACCTGTGACTACTCTGTGGACTGTTAGGGACAGTCCTCAGATGGTTCCATTCTTTCCTCACAGGCAAGACACAGAAGGTGCTATAGTGGATTTTTTCCTCGGCCCCTTTTTCCTTGTCTATGCTGTCCCCAGTGTTGTTCATGGTGTATATGCTGCTGTAAGGAGACATTATACAGAAGTACAGGCTGAGTTTTCACCCAACTGTACATGTCCTTTGTACCTGATCAGAACACTGCAGTCTCACTTTTTAACAACTACCTCACTGATATTCAGGACTGGATGAGTGCTAACTGGTTGAGATTGAATCTGGATAAGATTGAGGTGTTGGTGGTGGACCCAGGTCATCGGGTAGAGAGGCTGACTTCTGGTCAGTCATCTGGCTTTGTGATAGGGGGCAACCAGTTGAGATTCTCTCAACAGGTGTGGAATCTGGGTGTAGTACTTGATGATGAGCTGACTTTAAAAGTTCAGGTGTCAGCAGTCATTAAGTCTTCTTTTTACCATCTGAAGAATATCACCCAGATAAAGCACCTAGTTCTGCCTGAAGATCTTCCTATTTTGGTCCACGCCTTTGTGTCCTCTTGCCTGGACTACTGCAGTGCTGTATACCTAGGGCTACCTGGGTGGACCTACATCACCTGCAGCTGGTGCAGAACACTACAGCTAGGTTGTTGACTGGGCTGCCGAGATCTAGCCATGTCACTCCTGTGCTTCACAAACTGCACTGGCTGCCTGTGTAGTGGAGGATCATCTTCAAGGTCACGTTGCTGACCTATAAGACCCTATACAGACAGGGACCGGGCTACCTACAAGACCTCCTGTGGCCCTACTGCCCCCGCCACCCATTCTCTTCCACTGATAAGGGATTGCTAGAGGTTCCCAGGGTCTGTCTTCAGACCTCTAGTGCTAGGGCATTTTCATTTGTAGCCCCAACCCTGTGGAACTCTCTACCTCATCAGATTAGAGAGTGCCTATCCACCAAGACCTTTAAGTCCTCCCTGAAGACTTATTTATTCAGTCTTGACTTTAGGGAAAATTTTTAGCTGGTTTTGTTTTGGCCGGCTTTGTTAAAATGTTACTGTATTTTAAAAATTGTTTTAAAATGTTTGTTATTGGTTTTGCACTGTATTCACACTTTGATATTTGAAAAGAGCATTTATAAATAAAGTCTGATTGATTGATTATGTTTGCTTGTGTTCACAGCACACAAGAAACATACTGAGGTTAGTAAAGCATTGCAGAGGTGTGGCAGTGTTGTGGCCAATACAGGGGATGCTTTAATGGGCACATCCTTCAGCCACCAATCAACAAGGAAACTGCCAATGATGGCAGTTTCAGAGTGAGTGTCACACTTGAAAGAAATATGCTGGTCCCGTCAGAGACAGTTTCATCATTGCAGTGGCAGATTTCTCCCCTCCTTCCCATCAACCATGTACATTCCAGCCATGCACATTACAGTGCACAGTACTGCGCATGGCTGGAGTTACAAGCAACTTTTTATCAGTGTGCCTTTCTCACTGAAACATATTCATAAATAAATAAATGAGCTATGCCATGGCTTTGCATAATTGGAGGCTCCTGCTGCCCACCACACACTCTGCCAAAGCTGACATCAGGGTGCCCAGTCCCCATGTTGGCATGTATCCCCCTCCCCCCATTAATGTGGCACACTGGGAGCCCACCCAGTGTGATAAACTAATTAAATTTTTGACACCGGGGTGCCCACTCCTGGAGTCAGATGACTCCCCCCCCAAGCCTGAACATATCTTTTGCTGACAAGGGGGTACCTAATCCCTGTGTCAGTATGCTTCCACCCCACTATTATGACAAACTGGGAGCCCACCCCAGTGTGCCAAAGTAATTCTTTATTTTTTTCCTACACCGAGATGCCCACTCCGGCACACTAGGAGCTCACACTAGTGTGGCAAAATTTATTTTTCATACTATTTCACCTATAAAAAAAGAAAACTGTCCCACTAGATCTTTTTTTTAAACATAAAAAAAATGTTCCCTCATCATCCTCACTGGCCCCTCCTCTATCCTGATCCTCCCTCAACACACCCCACCTCCCCGCACCCTCCTCACCCATGTTTACCTCCGGAGGTCCAGTACTGCAATCTTCTGTGGACCAGGAACGTGTCTGCACTCTTCAAAAGCTGACTGGAAACTGAAGAAAATCACAGTAAGCCCTATAATGGCAATCAATGGGGAGTTTCAACTTAGCCATTTTTGGGAGTTTGGTCCCAGATTTTCAACATGGGTTCTTGGGATCCTACCTCATGAACCCTGGCACTGTCATTTCATTTCTCAGTCCCAAAATGTGATTTCACAGTTACTGTGAGGAATTACATTTTGGGACCGATTAATGAAACAACAGTGCCACTGTTCATGAGGTGGGGTCCAAAAAGCCCACATAGCAAGTTTGTGAAAAAACTCAAAAAAATGACTGCGTAACAAGTGTGCATTGCACAGTTTGTATGCACACTCATACTGTAACTTCACCAATTTTTAATATATTCACTCCGAATTTCCAACATTGCCATTTTTTTCACACCTCCTTATGAACAGTAGAGCTGTCTTTTTTGCATCCTGTCCGAAATATGTTTTTGCACCTGTGGTGCAGAATGGTGCAGTCACTGTGTGAAATCAACTTTTGGGTCAGATTAATGAAATCACAGCACCACTGTTCATGAGAGGAGGTCCCAAAAAGTCCATGTGGAAAATTTGGTGAAAAAAATTACAAACAATGACTGCATTATGAGTGTACATTGCTTCAATTGCTATGTATGCTCATAATTTTGCCACTACTTCATATTTTCACTCCAGATTTTCAACATTGCCATGTCATCATACCTCCTCATGAACAGTATATGTATCATTTTTCACATCCTGCCCAAAATGTCTTTTCGCACCTGTTGTGCCAAATGGCACATTGGCTGTGCGAAATCACCTTTCGGTATGGAGTAATGACATGATAGTGCCACTGTTCATGAGTTGGGGTCCCAAAAAGCCCATGCTGAAAATTTGGAGTGAAAATACCAACATACACCTGGGGCATTAGGGTTTCCAACCATAACGCCCCACCCTGTACAGATTGACAGGTGCTGGGGGTGTGGCTTGGGGTCATTTGCCGTAATGCTCACACCATTCCACCCCTACCCTGCAGCTGCTGACCAGCATTGAGGTGTGCCTTGGGGTTTTCGGCCCTAACGTTCAGCCCATTTTTCTATACTGCACCCATCTCAGCTTATTTCCTTATGGAACAGGGTGAGCATAAGGGCTGAAGACCCCAAGGCACACTGTGACACCTGTCAGTGTTTTCAGGGTGGGGTGAGGTGGAATGGTGTGAGCCTTATGGCTGATGACCCAAAGGCACACCCCAATGGCTGTCAGTCTCTGCAGGGTGGGGGTGGGGGTTGGTGTTAGTTCAATACTTCACTGCCATTCCTATTATGCAACTCTCTAACTCCTGCAGTGCCAATGCCAATACCAGCAATCAAATATTCTGCATTGACAAATGCTTGTTAATATAAGAAGAAGAAGCATATCTGTTTGGTTATGTTATGATCACTACTTCACCAAAGTATGTTTCAGTAGCACAGCTCAGGGAATTAACTGCTGTATAGTACTGTGTGACAGTTTGAGTATGCTTATGAACTTAGATGATCCTTACTCCTCAACTTATGCCAAATATTTAAGCAGAATTTATTTATTTAATGTTGTAGTCTTTTTTTACAGGTAGTATAGGACTGTTTTATAATCTCAATGAGGCACTCTAGGGTATGGGTCAGTGTTGGATTTATCCACTTCTCATGCTTTTTGAGTCCTCGGTTGTACCTCAACCCACAGCACACAAGACACAAGTAAACACAATGATTCATTCCCTGTAATGCCTTATTTCTTAATTAGAAATTTTTCTCAAACCCTTTGTGTGCCAGAACTGCTTGGCTTTACTTTCTGCTACTCTCACCTAAAGACATATTGAGAAGACACTTTTGAAAGAGAAGGCTGTAGCTGCAAACCCAAGCCTAAAACCAAAATAGAACAGAAAACATTTGCCATGGCTAGTCCAGTTACTCATAGAACTGTGTTATGCGTTATACAGGAAGTCAAGATTCAGAAATGAACTTAGGTCTCTTGATCAGTTGATCAGCAAATTACAGGTGTGCCTTTAACATAATATGTTTGCTCTTTGGGGGGGTGAACAAGGCCACATTGCCCTCCCCTGCGCATTGTGGACTTATATACAAAACTCAATGGGTCTTACAAAAGATCCCACCTGCTACTCTCCCATTGGAGGTTGAGGGCTAAGACACAGTGATTAGTACATAGATGTGTGAAACTGGCAAACTTCACTTCACGATGTTTGCCAGAGTTTTGAAGTGCTGAGTTTGCAAAGTTTTCAGCAAGTGCATTGGCATTTTTTCAAGCCAAGTCATGCAGATGCACTGGCAGAGTTTCAACTTCACCATGACCTTATCTCACATTGCTTAAAAAAGTGTCACTTTCCCAGGAAACTCATTATGAAGTGGCAAAATGGCAAAAATATTGTCCTTCGCCTCTGAAAATGAGGGATCCCTCATGCATATGTGGTGCAGCACAATACTGAACATTTTCAGAAGTGTTAAACAGCTGCCAGCAATGGTGGAGTTTAACGCTTCTGAAATCCATCCCTTAACAGTGTGCAGAGGGGGTGGGTGCCCCACACCCCATCTGTGCACTATCAAGGGCTGAGTACCCTGGATGTCCTGTGGTCTCTCCCTTGCCCCAATCCATGTCCATGTATTGCACAAAATTATTAGTCATCTGGCAGTCCCTCCACCCTCCTCTGTTCTCTGATTGCTGCCCCCATTTAATAAAACTAAATCCCTGGTGGTCCAGTGGTCCCTCCTACCACCCCCATTCTCCAATCACAGTCCTGACAAAAACTACAATACCCTGGCAGTCTATTGAACCCCCACACCAGCAGGTAGTAATCCACCATCCCCACTCCCCCCAACCCATCCCCAGCCAGTGACCAGCACAGCCCTCCTTACACTGCCATGGCCAACAGCTGACCGAACTGTCACTGAGCATGTACAGTAGACAGTTCAGTCAGTGGCTGGCTATGGCAGTGTGAGAAGGGCTGTGTTGGTCACCGGCTCAGTTCAGGTTGGGGGAGAGTGGGGTGATGGGTCAATACCTACTGGGGTGGGGGTGAGCCACTAGACTATCATGCTATTGTAGTTTTCATTGGGACAGTGATCAGGGAATGGGGAAGGGACCACTGGACCACCAGGGAATGTATTTTAATTTAATGGGAACAGTGATCAGAGAACAGGGAGGAGGGACCACTGGACCACCAATGATTGTTTTTTTCTATATGGACAGGGATCAGGGCTTGGGGGGAACCTGGCCTGGCACAGTTGGCCACAATGTTCACATGCAGTTGAGTCCATATTGGGCATGCAAATGGCCCTTTAGTGCTATGCATGCTCGATGGGCTAATCTGCATGTTTGGGTTAAATATCAACCGCAGGGGATGCAGCACTAACCAGTGTGCACTGCACTTTATTCCTATGGGCAGTCTTCAGCCCAGTACTCTGGCAACTCTGTGCCAAGCATGGCAACTTCTTGCTGTGTGCACACTACCATGGTCCAATATTCAAACAGATAGCACAGTCAGTTCAGAGCATGCTGTCTATTAGAATATAGGGCCAGTGCCCGCTGGCCCAATTTTTTCACATGGATCATCTGTCTGCAGATGCAGCTGTCTAGTTCTGAATATAGAGTCCATTGTAATACAAATGCTCAGATCACTGCTCAGACACTATCTTGAGTAAAGTGTACTGTTCTTGTTTCCATATCTGACAGAAGATAACAACAGGATTGATAAGGTGAAGTGGAGCATGACCTAGACATTTAAAGATTTGAAAAACATGGGCTATGAAGACTGACTGGCAATGCTAGAAATGTTTTTGATGGAAAAGAGGAGACTCAGGAGTTGATTGATAAAAGTATTGAAATATCTGAATGGAATAGCACCATCAGACCAATTGCAAATTTTCAGGATGTATATGTATAGGATGACAATACAAGATTGCACTAAATGTTGTCAAAAGGGAGTAAGGTCAAAGGAAATATCAGGAAGACCTGTTTCACAGAACAAGTGGTGGACACTTGGAATAGACTTTCAGAGCAAGTGATGTCAGCCAACACTGTTTCTACTTTCAAACATAAACTAGATAAGTTCAGCACCTTGAAAAGAGTGGGGCAGGATATTTCCACTCAGTTGATGGGGAAAGAACACAACTGGCCAGCAGTCTTCTTTCTTTCTTGGTACAGAGAAGAGCAACAAAGATGATGCAGGGCTTGCATCAGAAACTGTATGAGGCAAAACTGAATTACCTCAATTTATACTCCCTAGAGCAACACAGGAATCTTGGGGACATGATAGAAACATTCAGATACCTTAAATGCAACAATAGGGTGCACATGTAGAACCTCTTTTAGATAAAGGACTACAGCAGGACTAGAGGGCACAACTTTTGGCTTAAGGGAGGAAAGTTCAGAAGCAATATGAGGAAATTCTTCTTCACAGAGCATGTGGAATAACCTGCCGGAGGGGGTGGTGGGAGCCAAGACAGTGAGGGAATTCAAGTGGGTATGGGACAGACACTGTGGGATACACAAGCAGACAACTAAGTAGGGGGGTAGGAAGCCAAGGGCAGACTTGATGGGTCGTATGGTCCCCATCTGCCGACAACTTCTATGTTTCTATGTTTCTGAAATTCACATCTTCATATATTCCTATGGTATTTTCATAAGCAGATTTGCAACATTCACCCTGCTTATCCTCAGCAAGTGTCCAGGTCTGGATATATACTGCTGATTTTTGCTGCAAGTGCTAGACCTTCACTTACTGCATCCTGCATTTATTAGAAATGTGGTGTAGGTGAGATTTCCACAGTTCCCCTTTTGTATGCATGTGAAAATCCTGTTGAATACATGCAAGAAGCAAGCAATTGGATACCCTGCCCAAAGTGGTCTACCTAGTCTGTTCCCTTGCCTTCTTGGCAAAGGTATCCATTTGTTTTAACCATATAATGTTTTTGGGAACACAGTTTATTTTTCTATTAAAATCTATTTTTTCCAGATAATCAACACAGAATCATCCACACACTGAATTTCCAGATGACACCTGGTAGAGGGGATTGAAAATATATAAAGGAATGAAGTCATAAAGAAGTCAGTATTCACATCACAACACATACAATACCAAGCTAAGAGGTTGGGTTGACAGTGAAGAGGCAGTTATGGACCTGTAAAAAGACCTACAGAGGCTGGAAAGATGGTTCTACATTAGGCAGCTGAAGTTTAACATACAAAATGTAAGGTGATGCATTTGGATAAAGGGAACCCAAGGACAGAGTACCATCTCAATGGAGTCCAGCTCAGCATCACAAAGGAAGAATGGACCTAGGTGTCATCATAAGCAGTACCCTTAAACAGACAAGCCATGCAACAAAGCTTACAGCAAGGCCAACGAAATGCTGGAGTAATAGGGAGGGGATTCGATGGCAGGAGAAAGGAAGTAATACTGCCACTCTGCAGGTCCCTGGTAAGACCCCATCTGGAGTACTGTGTCTAGTTTTGGAGTCCACATCTGAAAAGAATATAAACAGGTTGGAGGTTGTTCAGACAAGAGTGACCTAAATGATCCAGTGCCTTCAAGGGAACCCATACAAGGAGTGTCTGGAAGCATTAAATATATTCTCACTGGAGACAAGAAGGGAGAGGGGTGATATGATTGAGACATACAAGTTCCTGAAAGGAATAAAAAAGGTGCCATCTTTGGACCTTTTTAACAGAGTCTCTGACTCTAACACTAGAGAGCACAAGTGGAAGTTGGGGGGGGGGGCTTCAAGAGGGAGCTTGGGAAACACTATTTTACAGAAAGAGTCATGGAGCTATGGAATAAACTTCTAGCTGAGGTAGTGGAAGCAATGTCCATGACATCATTCAAGCTGGGTTGGGACAAGGCTAAAGCACTATCAAAAACAACAGGATCAGTAGGAGGTATTAGGCAGAAAGAAAGGGTAGGTCCTGGCATCTAAGAAGGTGCAATGAACACATGGACAAACTAGATGGACCCTTGGTCTCCTTCTGCAATCTTTTTTTCTATGTTTCTATATTTCTAACACAGTTACGGAATGTATAATGTGATAATAATGTGACAATTTAAAACAGGATACAGAGATCTGCAAATTACAACATGACAGGATGGGCATTACAACATATGTGTACAAGACAATCTCATCTCAGAACATCTATTTACATTAAACATAGTAAGCATGGTAAGAGGTTGGTCAGAAATATGTTGATAATATTATTAGGTGGGGATGTGATCATGTGGGGCAAGAAAACAAAATCAATACAAAATCATATGCAAACTGAATTTCCAGCTGAGATCTGGTAGAGGGATTGAAAATGCAAAAAGGAAAGACATTGTAAGAAAATGAGTACTGTATTTACTTCACAACATAGTTACTGAATGTATAATGTGATATTTAACAATGCAAGTACAGAAATCTGCAAATTGCAATATAACAGGATGAGCATTACAACATATGTATACAGTACAATATCATTTCAGAACAACTATGTACATTAAGCACAGTAAGTAAGTATGGTATAAGGTAGGTCAGAAGTATGCTGCTAATATGATTAGATAGGGATGTGATAATGTGGGTCAGGAAACAAATTAAGTAATATTTCAGATTGTGTTTAGTTCACTGGATGCAGAAACAGCCAATTATATTACTAATATACAGTACATTTTACTTCCATTATACTCCAAGCACTGAGGAGAGGGGAAAAAAAAATTACTTGTGACAGAAAGTACGAAAACTTAAGGCTGACTACATCTACCACCTGTTCTGCTTGGGAACACTGCCTTGGGGAATGCCCAGTAAACTTAATGAAAATTAGCAGCCAGTGACTCTTTCTTGCCTTTTTCCCTTTTTGCCAATTAGGTAACTATGCCCAATTTTCATTGGCTGGAGAAGCATTATGGGAAAATAAAAACATTTGGGCAAACAGTGGATTTAAGAGAAACAGTGTTTTAAATTAATGTTATACATGTGTGAAGTTTTTTTTTATTATTACTACTACTAATAATAATAATAATATTTACCAGTTTTCTTACCTGCAGTTCCTTTAATAGAATCAATCTCAATGTTTAATAAAGTTAGAGAAATCAATGTAACAATAAAATCAACAACAACACATAAAACAATGGAAGCATTAACAATATGTCAAGGAACTTGATAAAATCTTCAGCTTTAATGATTTAATGCTATCAGTTTTTTACAGGATGACTCTTGCTCTGAACTATTGTATATTTACTGTGGTGCACCATAAAGATTAATCATGACACCCATTCTCTTTGGAATGCATACACATCCTCTCGAACCTGTTGTTATAATATTTAATTGGTATAATTTGGATTATCAATATTAGTGACCACAAGGTACAGAATAATATATCCATACCCAGATATACAGCTGGAGGGAGCTCTTTTGACTATCCATACTGGCACAAAAAGCACAGGAAAGTGCAGTCTTGATGATTTTCAGATAGACTACCCATGCCACTCACAAACCAAGAAGTGAGGGAAGTCATTTTACATACTAAAACATGAGTAAAGGTAAGGTGTAAGATGTCAGAGTATGTATTCCTAAGCTACTGGATAACAGGAATGGACAGATATCTTGATGAGTGGAATAGGCAAAATAGTGGAGTAAGTGGTGCTTAAACTGGGATGGTGCAGGCAGAAGAGGGAAAGCATATATGCCAATTTGAGCCAGAAACAAATTTAGGTGAAAATAGAAGAATGCAGTAAGTACGTTTCTGGTGCATGATGACACATCATGTAGAAACTCCAAATAAACAGCAGGGGTAGGTCGATTAGAGTGGAAATGGTCATGTATAAATGTAAGGAGTCTCAGCAATTAAATCTGTGTTTTAAAAGACTTAGCTGAGGAATATAGATTTGACATCATTGGTATCACTGAGACTTGATGAAATAACTCCAACCACTGTGATACAATTTTGGAAAGTAATTCAAAAGTGACCAAAATGGTAAAAGGTGTGTGGTTGCATTGTGTATAAAACTGGGATTAGATACTCAGTAGTGGGGGTTAGCTGGATGGTGGAAAGGGGAGACTCATTTGTTATGGGTGGAGTAAAATATGGGGGACAGAAGAAAACAAGTATTTGGAAGATGCTATGCATAACCTCACCAGCAGAGGAACTTGACAATTAATTATGGGATGAATTCAGAATGGTAGCCTCAGAATGCCTGCAACTAACAACTGGGGATTTTGATACCCAGTATAAACAGGGATATTGGTTTTGGTGAAGGAAAGTAGTACAGGAATGCAATGAGGGACATCCTTCTAGCACACTATGTGAAAGAGGACACTAAGGGCACTAGAGGGATAAATATATTGCATCTAGGTCTGAATAATGGGGACAGTCACGCTTCTTCTGTTGGGGTGGTAAGCATCTGTGGTCCAGCAACTACATCGCAACATTCAAATGCTATACTTTAAGCTAGTGTGCATGCCAAAACAAAAAAGATTACTGCAAAGACCAAGAGGGCATATTAATAATTTGAGGAGATTGGCTGATGAAAACCTAAAAAAGGAAAGCCTTTCCTTTGGAAATTAAGTGTAGAAAATGTGCTTTTCCATTACCAAGCTACTATAATAGTGTGATCCTAGAGTCAAGCTTGTCCAAACATGTGGGTAAACTGACCAAAATCCCTTGAAACTCAAAATAGAGACACAGAGACTAAAAGGCAATAACTTGATCCATTTAGCTACAGGAAATTGGCATTCCCATTAGATAGGATGTTAGACTGTGTTTAGAACTTTGCCCAGATACAATGTTACAGGTGACCTCAAGCTTAAAAGCATCAGGCATCCTCCTCAGGTCTCCTCCTTAGTATGTACTGTATCTCACCCTCAGACATGGCACAATATTGCATTCACACATAAGCATACTGATGCAAACCTGGCCTAACATCGCTGCTATTCCGTGTGGTGTGCTGCAGTTGTCCCTACTCCCTTGGGCCAGCAGGGGACCAGTGCATTTCCAAACCTATATTTATCCACTCTTCGAAGAGAAAGGCATCCACTGGGATGCTAAACACTCCTCCTGCTGGCCCATAGCAATGTCATGGATTTGGAGCAGGGAACCTGAGTCCTTGAAATGGCCAGCGTCTCTGCAGTAATTGCAGTAATTGGCCAGAACTTTGGCGTAACCTTAATCTTTCACATTTGGAAAGTGCTTCTGTAGCAATTTATAAACATGTTATTCTTCTGCTGTGACATATCAAATACAGATGGAAACACCAAGACTCTGCCTCTTGCTTTAGGAGGATATTGGTTATTAAGAGGCCCCTACTATTTTGTAATACATATTCAACATCTGTTGTCATAAAATCACATTTTCATCTTCTAAATATATACAATATAAGAAACGCCTCTCCCATAAGGACTTTCCTTTCCCCACCCATTCCCTTGCTACCACCCACTTAAACTGCTGTTGAATACTTTATTAGATATATATTGATGGCTGCAACTGTAACTCACTGAATCACGTGGAAAAAAAGCTAAATACTGTGTCCTGGCAAGACTAGCTTCTGGCACTCAGCCCTTACACCAGGGACTTAGGCACTGTACTAATCCCCAATGAGATGGCTCAACGTCTGTGAATTATTGCAGAGGATGACCTGAAGAGCTTTGTATGTGATGGGACCCTCATATCTTATTGGATTTTTTTTTCTCTGTACTGCCCTCTCAAATCCCTTATCTCTGCTGCAGTAGTAATATATCATTAATCCCAGTGGATTTAAACTTAGTTCTTCTGGTGAGAGAACTGCAAATGCCTTGACTCCCTTGCTGAGGCTCTCCCTCTAGACCTAGTTTAATTAGTTGCATATTTGAATGGTTTTAAAGGTATATTAAATGTCTTTTTGATCTATTAAATGGAAACCCCATGTCCAAGTATTGTAAATATTATTATTCCATTGATCTCTGTTTTCCCTGTGAATTGTTCTGCCCCCCCCCCCAGCGATGGGGTTACCATTGCTGCACTGTGCCATTGGCCAGAGGGCCTGTACTAGGCTGGCTTGGTTTAGAATGATCTGATGGCCATTCATTAATGCCCTAGTTAGTTGCACAGTTCAGAAGCTGGACTATTTATAGAACCACAGCAAATCTGGTAAAAATGCTTATGTTACCACAGCTCTACTTCATGATCAGCTCCATCTGGCAACAGTGGCTTGCCGGGCTGCTGCTGAAATCCTCTGCACAGCAGCTCTGAGCCTGCAGCCATTAAACACAGAGAGACATGTAATGGGACATAATCAGTGGGGCAAGGGTGACATGATTGACTGGAACTAAGGGACAGATAGAGAGAAAGAGAGCTAGAGGACTTCAACAACACAGCAACTTCGAGCCCAGAGCTGCGTACTCGCGCACGCAAGACAGAGTGACCTGGAATGGGACATAATCGGCAGGGCAAGGATGATATAATTGACCAGAATCAGAGATCAAGAGTTTCAGGGACTTAAACAACAGGGCAATAATGTGGCATAAACAAAAGCACCATTGTAAGGGTTTGCAATGCCAATGGTCACATGGCAGATAACTTTGCAGTTTGACACTCTCAAAAGATAAGTGTTGTTCATACTAGGAATCATACTGGGAAATATGGGGTGCAGAAGGCCAGCAGTCCCAAAAAGCCCCTAAATGTACATATTGCTTGAGGTACTTGAACTTGACAAAAGTACCTATCAAGCCTTTAATAACAAAGAAGTGCGCACTGGGCTGTGGTGCACTACAACTACATGTACATCAAAGAAAAAGGTTTTAGGCACACACTAACCTCATAAAAGGGATGCAAACCTCAAGATGAAATAGAAAAAACATTTTATTTTAAAGCCAAACCATTAAAAATAGCGCCACTTATGCCACTCTTGCCTGATACCTATCAAGCCTATTTTTAAATGTGTGTTTGTTAGTGCTAATGACTATATCCAAAGGTAAAGTGTTCCAGGGTTTCACCACCCTTTGTGAAAAATAAGAAGCTATTTTCTTCATTCTACATTTTCGTTTTCCTAATTGAAACAGATGACCACTAGTATTAACATTTAGTTGCTTATATTCCAATCCACATTTAATTAATAAGCTGACATCATTAATAATATCCCAAGTAAATAATAGGTCACCCCTACGGAGCCTCTGCTCTAAAGACATTAAATTAAGTTTTCAAAGTCTACATTCATAAGAGAGGGATTTATTAGAGAAAAATACTTTGTAATTCTTCTTTGTACCCTCTCAATTGTAGCAACGTCTTTATGCATATAGGGGACCAAAGTTGGGATGCATAGTCCAAATGAGGATAAACATAAGTACGAAAAAGAGGAAAAAGGACTTTAGAGTCCCTGGCTCAGATGTTCAGAAGGGTTGTGCATGGTGCAACAGTGTTGCATCATGCACAACCCACTGATGCGCCCCAGCATGATATTCAAATGGGGATTGTGCCTGGCACAAATCCCGATGCGCCGGAGTGCATCAGTAATGTATATGGCACAGGTGGGGGGGGCGTGCCCATGCATACTCCGCACATCCCGATATTCAGCCCGGGATGTGCTGAGCCCATGCATGCACAACCCTTACTTGCGCTGCACACAGGTGAGCCAAAAAAAAAAGGAACAATGGCTGACCACCCACAGGTGAGCTGCCGTATTGCAGGCCACAACATGGCAGCTGCCACCTGTGGGTGGCCACCTGAGCTCTGGCTGCACCTACGTGGCGGCATCCCCCATCCCCGATCATGGGCATAACTAGTAGAAATAAATGTCCTATATCCCTGGTGGTCCAGTGGACAGCTCACAGCCCGATCACAGGCTTAAGTATAAAAATTAAACATCCTATATCCCTGGTGGTCCAGTGGACTGCTCGCAGCCCGATCAGGTCCACTGAACCACCAGGGATATAGGACGATGATGTTTTATACTTAAGCCCATGATCAGGCATGAAGTGGTCCACTGGACCACCAGGGATATAGGACGTGTTTTCTTTTAACAGATGCCCACGATCGGGCGGTGGGGCACTTTTCTGCACAGTGCAAGGGGTGTCGGTCCCCAACGGCTGCAGCCTGGCAGGGCGCCAGTTGCAAGTCTCCGGAGATCGGCGCACCTGCATACAAATGGGGCCATAATGACATGCAAATGGCTCCATTTGCACCTTGCATGCATTATGGCCCCATTTGCAAGTGTACCTTTGAATATCATGATTGTTGCGCCTAGTGCAATGGGACTTGCGCTACTGCATCCCCCTGCTCCACTCTGGCCACTTGCGCTGGCACAGTGCCACTGCACCATGTACACTACAGGGTGGCCAGGGTGCGATATTCAGCGATTTTGTGCCATGGCGCAGCTCAATTGAATATCACCCTCTCAACTCGCCCCCACCCGCGCAGCCCATTTGCACTGTTCCCAGGCTTGCGCCACAGCCTGGCGCAATCTGAATATCTGGGCCCCTGGATACAATATTCCTTTTAATTGACCACCAAATTTTATTAGCTTTATTTACACTACAGTATTAGTAATTTGTACATCAAAATTAAGATTTAAATCCACAATAACTCCAAGATCTCTTTCATTCTGTTTATCAATAACAGGCTCATTGTATAAATAATACTGATGTTTAATATTTTTTTTCCAAAATGTAAAACTGTACACTTAGAAGTGTTGAATCTTAAATTCCATCATAATGACCATAATTCCAAAATGTCTAAATCATTTTGAATAACAGTACAATCATCAGAGTGTCTTGCAAACTTTACAATTTTGCAATCATCTGCATACTTATTGATATTGCTTTCAATGCTGCAAGACAAATCTGATATAAAAAACTGAAATATAATTGGAACAAGAACCGAGCCCTGGGGAACACCACTTAACACAGGATTCCAGGAGGATCTAAAACCATCAACAGACACACATTGTCTTCTGTTCTTTAACCAATCCATAATCCAACTAACATATAATGGATTCATTTTAAGTACTAATAATTTTTGAATAAGTGCCCAATGAGTACTGAGTCAAACGTTTTTTTGAAATCTAAAAATACCACATCACATAGTATTCCCTCATCAAGTTTGTAACTAACATAGTCGTAAAAACTGACTAGATTAGAGACAACTGACCTTCTTTTAATGTTAGCTTTGCCATTTACATTTCAGTGATGCTGGATATCACATCAATTTCAATTTGGCAAAATAAGTCAGTCCAATTTTTTTGTTTTGTTTTGTAATCAAAAAAATGAACAGCTCACTTTCTTTAATAAATGGTAAACTAATTTTTACAATGAAACTGTTAAAATGCCCCTGTATTATTGGGGGCTACTTTACAATGCAGCAGAATACCACAATATTTCCCCTGTTTTAAAGTTATTAAAATCATTTCTGTTATTTTATTATTTTTTTAATAAACATATCCCATTGTATACGTGCAGTAGCTCACTCCAGGCCATGTGTGTATGGAGGCATTAATGCACTTCCCAGGTAGTTGAAGGGCACTTGGCCTTTGGCCTTATGCTTCACAATGCACCCAGGACATGAATTAATGCCACCATTCACACACATGTCCTGTTGTGGGTTATAGTTTACTTCACATGCTGCTGAACTCAATAGACACTGGAAGTGATATATACTAAATCTCCCATGAGTCTTCAATATTTACAAAAGCGTAGTATTCAATGGAGATGTGTGAATATCATGTACATTAAATCTTACCGTGTGCTAGTATTTCATTTCTATTTAAATTCCTTGCTAAGGTAATGTAATAAATAGTCACTGTTATGCAAATACAGCAGAGCCAGCAACAACGCGACACAATAATTTGCAGTAAATTACATGTGACAAAATACTGCAGTAAAAAAGGGGCTTAATTGCAATTGCAGTGTTTTCTGCAGCATATTGTAGCATTTTGTGATATGCTGCAGCATTACTGCATTGCATCCTGGCTGGTGCCACTGTATGTCTTACATGTTGAGACTACTGTCAGGATGTCATGATACTGTTTTTGTAAGTTATACTGTATTGACGTGATTTTATCGTACAAGCAGAAATGCTGATCAGTATAACAAAGAACTGAAATTAAAGCTGTGCAGCTAGCACTTTCAGTCTCTAGGAGATGATAGAAACACAGAAACATAGAAGTTGATGGCAGGTAAGGTCTGCAAAGCCCATCCAGTCTGACCATTTTTTCTAATTTATTTTATTTTATTTATTTTATTGAAGTTTCGGAATTACAATCCTTTGAGTCGAAGACTCTTTTGCAAAGGCTCAACGTCAATACAAAATGGACACAGTACTTAAGACAGTTTTGAACATACTACACTAAGCTGAACATCACATTAAGACAATTTTACATGGTTACATCTTATTGGAATTTACAATGCTTGATTAGTATCTCTAGGGTTGTTAAAGGACCCTGGGTCATACAGGTGAAGTGAGACAGGCCTACCCAGGCCTAGTTTTGGGTCATGAGAGATGGTATTTCTCAATCGCATATTAAATTAGGGAGGATTGATCTTAGCAGCTACATGACTCCAAGTTTAGGAGAAGTCTCTTAATGCCATTTTTAAATAGGCCAAGTCTAGGGGCCAGGGAGATGGAAGAGGGAAGGTTATTAAGCCAGAGGGGAGCATGATAACGGAAAGACCTTTGCCCTAGTGTAGTCCTACAGTGGGGTACTAAGAGGGGGGTGCTAGCCTGGTGCCTAGGGGTGCTCCTGTGAGGGTTTGGTTGGATGAGGGGGTGAAGGCTAGTGGGTGCAAGCTTCATTAGGATCTTTTTGGCTTGGAGGCACTTATGGTACTTTAGTCTCCCTTCAAAGGTCAGCCAGTCTGCTCGCTTATAGGGTTTGCACATATGGGTTAATCTATCACTGCTTGTGACTAGTTGGCAGGCTTTGCTGAAGGCTAGATTGATACTGTTAAGGGCTGTGTGGTCCAACGAACCATAGATTATTATCCCATAATTGAACAAAGATAGGACTGAGCTGGTTACTGCCAGTCGTAAAGTCTGGGGGGGGGGCAGTGTTTGTGTCTGTAGAGAATCCCAAGCCGGGTGTTAACCGAGGAGGAGAGGTGGTCAATGTGTCTGTGGTAGGTGAGAGATGTGTCCAGTGTGATGCCTCGATATTTGAAGTTAGGGACCTGTTCAATATGGATGCCCTGAGAATTTGAGATAGTAAGCTGGGCATTACTGCTGGGGTTTTGGCGGTGGGCAAAGATCATAGTTGTAGTTTGGTCAATACCAGCAGGAACATCTGCCAGAACTAGACACATAGTGGATTCCCTGCAGGGGGAGGGCCTCAAACAACAGTACAGCAACCCACAAGAGACAGTGCTATCCTAGATCCAGTACTGACTAACAAGGAAGGGATCACAGATCTCCAGGTAGAAGGTCACCTGGGGGCCAGTGACCATCACATGGGATGGTTCAATTTGGCTACTACATCTAAATCATCCCATTCCAAGACAAAAATATGGGACTTCAGAGGAGCTGACTTTGATAAGATGGCCAACAGAGTTAAGCTAGCCCTGGCAAAAAGAAACACAGGTGAGGAGGTACAGGCAAAGTGGGCAAGCATTAAGGATGCAATACTTGAAGCAACATCCCATTGTGTTAGACAGAAAAGGAAGTGCAAAGAAGAAAAACCACTTTGGTTCTCAAATACAGTAGCAGAAAGGTCAGAGCCAAAAGGCTGGCCTTCAGGAAATATAAGGAACACAGCGGGATGAAGATAGGGAGGCATACCAAACTGCCCTAAGGGAAGCAGGGAAGGCAGTAAGGCAGGCAAAGTCCCAAACTGAGGAAACACTAGCACAAACAGTAAAAGAAGGTGACAAGACTTTCTATAGATACATTAGTGAAAGGAGAAAGTCCAGAGGGTATTAAGCTTAATGGAGAAAAGGAGCATGTGAGGAGGAGGACCTGTAAAGGCATCTATCCTAAATAGATACTTTTGCTCAGTATTTACTGAAGAGAAGGTAGGGCAGGGCCCACAGCTCAACACCATAGACACAGGGGAAACGGAGGTGAGCACTACTCCCTTCACAAAAGAAAGGGTCCTACAAGAGCTCGCTAAGCTCAGGGTGGATAAGGCAATGGGACCTGATGGCATACATCCCAGGGTACTTAAGGAACTAAAGGTGGAACTAGCAGAGCCATTAGCAGAACTGTTTAGTGAGTCTCTGAGCACAGGAGAGGTCCCAGAAGACTGGAGAAGGGCTCATGTGATCCCGCTCCACAAGAGTGGTAGCAGGGAGGAGGCGGGGAACTACAAACCAGTCAGTCTTACCTCTGCAGTGGGCAAGATTATGGAGGCATTCCTTAAGGAAAGGATAGTGCATCACCTGGAATCCATAGGGGCACAGGATCCAAGACAGCATGGGTTTACAAAAGGAAGGTCCTGTCAAACTAATCTCATAGAGTTCTTTGACTGGGTAACCAGAGTAGTGGACCAAGGGGGAGCAGTTTATGTTGCCTACGTTGACTTCAGCAAAGCTTTTGACACTGTTCCACATAGAAGATTGATAAATAAGCTGGATAGGCTCAGGGTGGGTTAGAAGTTGGTCAACTGGGTGGCAAACTGGTTGATGAGCAGAAAACAGAGAGTGGTGGTAAATGGTATACAGTCAGAAGAGATGCAAGTCACAAGTGGGGTACCTCAGGGATCAGTCCTGGGGCCAGTCCTCTTCAACATCTTCATTAGTGACCTTGCAGATGGACTAGAGGGTAAGGCTTGTCTGTTTGCAGATGACACCAAGATCTGCAACAGAGTAGATGATCCAGATGGGGTGGGCAGAATGAGAAGAGATCTGGATAAACTAGCAAAATGGTCAGAAGAGTGGCAACTGGAATTTAATGCAAAGAAGTGCAAAATCATGCACATAGGGAATAGAAACCCTGAAGCCACCTATAGGCTGGAAGGGGAGTTGCTAACAGTCACAAAGGAAGAAAGAGACTAGGGCATCATCATCACAGATGACCTGAAATCATCCAAGCAGACCTCTAAAGCAGTAGGTAAGGCTAGGGGTGTTAGGGTGTATTAGTAGGGGTATCACAAGTCGTAAGAGGGAGTAGTAATCCCTCTTTACAAGACACTGGTTAGGCCCCACCTGGAGTACTGCGCAGTATTGGAGGCCACACCTTCACAAGGACATTAACCAAATTGAGGCAGTCAGAGAAGGGCAACCAAAATGGTGCAGGGACTACATCAGAAGACATATGAGGACAGATTAACAGAGCTCAATATGTATACCCTTGAGCAAAGGAGGGAGAGGTGATATGATCGAGGCATTCAAACACCTTAAGGGCATTAACAAGGTGAAAGAGTCTAACATGTTTAAATATAAGAAAAATAGCAGGACAAGAGGACACAGCATGAGATTAGGGGGGCCGATTAAGGGGAATGTGAAAATTCTTTTCACAGAAAGGGTGGTGGATGCATGGAATGGCTTACCACAAGAAGTGGTAGCTATGAATACAGTGCAGGGCTTCAAACAGGCATGGGATAGGCATAAGGGAGCAATACAAATGACTATGAATAGATAGGCCACTGACAGAGCAAAGGCCAATGGCACATTTATAAGGTAGAAAAAGAAATGGGCAGACTGGATGGGCCTTGCGGTCCTTATCTGCCATCAACTTCTATGTTTCTATGTTAGTTTTGCTGTAATTTAGTATTAATTGATGACTGGTGAACCAGGAGTCTAGTTCTCTAAGGCAGCCTTGCAGGGAATTTTGAAGAGAGTTAAGATTGGTATTTTTCCAGTATACTACGGCATCGTCTGTATAAAGCAATAGTTTACCACTGCAGGCCTCTGGAAGGGGGTTCAGAAGTTATGAAATAGGGTTGCCACTAACAGGCAAACAGACTTGTCAGATGGCTCCAAAGGGAATGAGCAGAGAACAGGGAGGTAGGGCAGGGGAAGGGGTAATTGGTGAGGTCACAGGATGAGTTATACTGTGGTCATCTGATGCGGGTGCAGGGGCACTAGCCAATTGGTAAGAGGGAGGGGCCAGGTAGGGTCTTGATTTGGGGTCCTTAGGGGGTTTATAAGGCGATGCAGCCCATAGGTTGCCCTCTTTTGCTGGGAATTTTATGTTGGCATTCTCGGCACTTCATTTGCAGCAGGTGACTCAACACCAAGATAGGTAAGGTAGAGACCTGCAGAACTCCATCGAGCCTATTGGCCACATGGAGCCTGGCATGGCCTGCAAGTTTTACTGCATTGTTTTAGACTCAGTTCTCTACCAGCAGTGGCTGGCTAGTCATTGATAGTGTTTTTTTAACCAGTTTACTGATCAAGATTTGCATAACCTGCTTAGGGCTTTATTTATGTAGCTTGTGGAGTATAGTGGAGTTGTGGGATTTTGGTTTTCTCTGTTTACTAAGCGCTGGCTAGTGCAGTCACTGTAAGCTACCAGCCCAGCTGGTGGTGGTTTGTTTCAAGGATTACTTGTGTATTGAGGGGTTTCTGGCTTTGTTTTCCTGTAATTTTCTCTCTCTTTTTGTTTGTCTGTTGGGGGCAGCAGTAGAATTTTGCTGGCGAAGGTTGGAACTGCAGGGATAGCTTAGTGGATTGCTCCAAGGTCTTTGTGAGGCTCCGGCTGGTTGGATAGGGAGCCAGTAGTCACAGTGGCCATGCGGTTGGTGGCCTGGGCAGCCTGGTGACAGCATAGGCCACAGGGAGTGGTGGGTCACGGTTGAATCAGTGGGGATGCATGGCTTTGGCTGCATGGAATGGGCAGTCGCAAGAGTTTTCGGTGGTGTTCTCTGGCTGTTTGGTGATGGAGGGACTAAGCCACACAGTTTCCATTCCTGGTAGGCCTGGGAAGCTTAGGGAAGTGGGGTCAGAGCAGCAGGTAGGGGATTGGGCAAACCCGTGAGGCGCAGGGGCCTATGAGGCTGCAGAGAGTGAAATGTAAATGCACAAATGATTCCAACAGAAAAACAAGCAGGAAAACAGATGGCATGGGATCAGAGGAAGCGAGGCCATGTGACTGTAATGGGGGCACAGGCTAGCATGAGGAATCAGATGAGAGGAGAAGGCGTGGTCAGCATGGGGGCAGGGCGATGGGAGAACCAGGGGGAGGTAGGCCCCATCAAGGAGTGTGTGAAGGGTGTGCTTGGCATTCCCACTTATTGGGCTGTGGGCCGGGTGGCCTATGCAGTGAAAGGAGCAGAGGGAGAGTGGCTGTGGGGGGGGTGCAGCAGACGCTGTTGCTGCTGCTGCTGCTGGGCATGGTAGCACAAGGATGGGGCACAGCCAAGGACAGAGTGCCTGCTCATGTGGCTCGGCCATTTTGTTTGGTGTGGTGTGAGGACCGGTTTTGGGCCTGCTGTTAGTCTGCTGGTCTGTGGGGCTAGCATGGCACAGGCCTGGTTAGCTGGTGCTAAAGTACTATTGAACAATGGGAGGCAGTATAGCACAGTAGTTTATGGCTCTGAGCTGCTAACCTGGTGACATCCAGCAGACCAGACCTCAGTTTGAATTCCACAGCTTCCACTTGCATACTGTGTGACCCTGAGCAAGTCACTTCACTTCCGTGTTCTCCTAGGTTGCACCTATAAAAAAGCTTTCAGCTTAGTGTGCTACTCCTGGTTAAACAACTAAAAAAAAAAATGTAATGGTGCAAAAGTACTTATTAACAAGTAACAAAAAAGACAGCACTGTAAGAAGGTAGAGGTAGGCTGAAGGTTACTGTGACTGGGCATCTTATCCAGGTAATGGGACAAGTGGCACGTAGCAGGGACATGCTCTGATGGGGGGTGGACGGAAGTCATGCGGCAGTGGGGGGCCAATATGTCCTGACAGGCATGGATGGGCAGAGGGGCCTAGGGGATGGGGGGGGCAGCTTCCCTCAGGGAGGCCAGAGGATGGGTCAAGAGGCCCCCGGTCACTAGGATACCAAGCTGCAGTTGTGGTGGAGCAGGCTGCAAGGCTCCCACGCACATGTGGTGGCCTAAATGAACAGGATGGGCTACCTGGGTGGGGGCCTAATGGGCCCACAGGTGAATTGGGCTCGAGGGAGAATTGGCCCCCTCCCGGTCCAGAAAGTGAGACTGGGAGACTGGGGGGAGGGGGAGACTGCCTGGATGTAGGGATGCAACCTGGGGTGTGTGTGGTCTAGACAGTGGTATGGGGGAAGATGAGCCAGAAGTGAGGCAACCCTCAGGATTGGAGTGAGTGACAGGCGGGCAGGGGCATGATGTGCCCAGCTTGAGGCTACTGGTGGGTGCCCAGGGGGCACACGAGTCAAGTGGCTGGTGCCAACATGGCTGGCAGGTGGATGGGTCCAGGTATGGACACAGGATACTCGTGGTTGTCTTGCTTCCATATATCCTTCAGAAGGGAAGATGGCACTGAAGAGAGCCCCAGTTTCAAGCACCAAGCTGTGGGAAGAATCATCCAAGCTGATGAACAAAATGACGTAACTCATCGAGATGGCATGGCAATGGGAAGAAGAAGTGGAGGCGACGAGGAAGAGAAAAGAGTGAGAGGAGCAGGCTGGCAGGGGCAGGGGAGGGAAGAGGCCATGCAGCGCAGCACCCAGCCCCTCACCTATCCTTTCACTGGATCCTGCACCAGCACCAGCTGGACCAGGCCCTAATGGGGGTAAGGGTAATGCAGATTTAGCGAAAGAAAGTGACTTGACGGGATACCTGGAGGGGCTACTCAGGGATATGGGAGATAAGGGGGTAGAGAAGATTTTTTTTTATTAGTTCAGAAAACAACCTTTGAGTAAGGACTCATATACAAAGGTTCCATGTCATACAATGGACAGGCATACAGACAACTAATACAGGACAATAATATATGCAGTTTCAGGAAGTGCAACAACAAAAAAAAACAACAGAGTATTGCCTGTGTGGCCAAAGGGGCCTTGTCATTATTGCAGCCCAAATGGATCCTTGTCTAGATATCTGTATTTGGTGTGCAATAAGGTGGAGGTGGAGGGTAGATTGAGAGCAATTAGCAGGTGGAAGTGGGGAGCAGAACTAGGCAAGGGGAGAATACAGACAGTGGACAGGTCAAGCTACGAGGGGTGGGGGGAGAGTTGGGAGAGAGGAAGGAGAGAATAAGGAAGGAGGAGAGAAGGTGACTGGGGGAGTGAGGGAGAACAAGGGAGAGGGAGAGGGAGAGTGAGAGTGAGTGGGAAGCAAAAGCAAAGATTGGTATTGTTACATAAGGGGAGTCTATCACAGTGGGGGGGGGATCGATGATGTGTGAATAGCACAGGGAGCTGTGGATGCTGGCCAGTGATTCCTAACGGCTGTAGAAATAAAATTACTTGGAATGATCCCAGATTAGCCTCAGGAGCTGGGGTGGCAGTCACATACCATCTTGACTAGAAGGGCCTGATTCAACTCCTTTTAGAAGGTCCTATGATTTGCTGCCTTTAGTGTAGTTACAGGTAGTTAACTGAACCAGAGAGGGACCCGGTATGAGAAGGACCATTGATCCAGGACCGTCCTACAAAAAAAGGGACACTGAGCATGTTAAGCTCCTTGCCACGTGTGTTGTACATGGTATTGTTTACCGACAGCATGTTGGCAATGCAGGGTGATGAGTCACCAGTTGGTGCTTTCCTCCCTAGGATACAAGTTTGGAATCTTATCCTATTCTTGAGGGATAGCAGGTTGCTCTGTTCATAGAATGCACATGAGTGCATGTAGCGGTCAGCATTCAGCATAAGCCTGCAGGCCTTGTTTAATGCTGTAATTACTGTACCTTCTTGAGGGCAATATCTGTGGCTGCACCACAGATCATAAGACCATAGTCAATAGTGGAGAGTATGGAACTGGATACTGCGATATGAAGGGCATTAGGAGTAAGGTTTTTCCTGTGTCTAAAGAGGATGCCCAGCTTGGTTTTAACAGCTTTCACAATGTGTTGCCCAAAGGTGAAGGTGTCATCAAAAGTAACTCCAAGGTACTTGAATGAGTGTACCTGCTCAAATGAGTCAGATTTGTGATTAGCAATAGAGTAGAGTGCTTCTTTTCAGCAGAAGAATGGAGAGGAGCATCATCTTTGTTTTTTTTATAATTAAGAAGAAGCTTATGGGAGCTAAACCAATTCTCCATTGAGTGGAAGGTAGCTTGCAACTCAGATTGTAGGGGACCAATGTGGGCGTGGCTATTGAGTATTACTGCATCATCTGCATATAAGATTATTTTACTGGTGCATGCATCAGGGAAGATGTTCAAGAATAAGCTGAACAGCAATGGTCCAAGTACGGACCCATGTGGTATACCCAGCGAGACTGATTTGGAGTCAGCCACTACTTGGCCTATTTTGACTCTCTAAGACCTGGAAGATAAATAGTCCTGGAACCAATGGATGGCATTTGGAGCCAGACCAAGGGTCGACAATTGATCTAGAATGAGAGGGTGGTTGACTGTATCAAAGACCTTAGGTTGATAAAGATGGAGCCAACCAGTTCACCCTCATCTAAGGCCTTATGGACATAGTCTGCGAATTCAACCAGAGCAGTGGTGGTGTTATTTTGTTTTCCTGAAACTATGCTGCTGGGGACATTGCAACTGGTATTTCTGGATGTAATCTGTTAACTGGTAGGACACTATCCTCTCCAATGCTTTGGACAGTGGTGAGAGGATGGAGATGGGTCTGTAGTTTGCAGAGGAGGCTCTATCTCCACTTTTGTGGATTGGGGTCACTAGTGCTTGTTTCCAGAGGAAGGGAAACTTAGCCAGGACTAAAGATTTGTTGAAAATGTTGGTGATGGGCACAATGAGAATATTAATAGCTAGTGTGACCAGCTCCATGTCCATGCTGTCACTGCCCACCCAGGTTTTCCCCAGAACTTTCTTAACATAGCCCATGGATAATGTCACTATGATTCTCTTAAAGTAGAATGTGGGGTGATGTTGATCAGACTGCAAGCTGCTCTGATCAGTTGTTTTTTTCCTTTAGATAGTTATCTGGGAGAACAGAGCTAAGATCGGTGAACGCAGAATTGAACTCCTCAGCAATATTAAAGGGATCACAGGTGTTTGTGCCATTAACATTCAGTAGCAAGGGTTGTTTTTTATCATCTTTACCCAAGAGATCCTTCAGGTTATCCCAAAAAAGTCTCCTATTCCCCCAGTTTTTTTCTAGCTGTTCCTTGTAGTAATTTGCTTTAACATTTATAATTAGCTGTGTGCATTTATTTCTGGTGGTCCTATATATTTGCCAGTCATTTAATTTACCAGAGGACTTCTCCCTGCTCCAGAGGTTATCCCTGGCTTTCATATGACCCAGTAATTCACTGGTAATTCATCCATTGCTGTACCTCTGGGATTTCCTTTATTTGAAAGAGGTGTATTTGTCACATACGCTGTTGAAATTGTCAATGAGGTACTGAAGTGCCTGGTCAAGGTCCTGCGCTTGATCTATGGGTGACCAATCAATCAACAAAAGTTCTGTGAGTATAGAGTTGGGCTGCCCCTGCCTCAGGACTCTACTCTCCACCAAGACTGGTGGAGTTTTTTTAAGTTTATTGGACCACCTGCAGGTGATAGGCGAGTGGTCACTGAGATAGTTGGCCACCACAGACACCTGACTGAGCCTTTCTGGTTTATTAGAGGAGGAGCCAGTCTAACAAGGTGTGGTTTCCAGATTTGAGGTTCAGCCTGGTAGGTTCGGTAATTAATTGAATGAGATATGAGCTTTTCACTGTGTCCTTCTGCTGAGCAGAACTCTTACTGAGCCAATTTATGTTGAAATTGCCAGTAACAATAATTTCAGAGTCTTTGGCTAAGCCTGCTAAACTGCCTAGAATTTTGCAAAGTCCGTCCTTAGGCTTTCTTAGGGGGGAGATAGACACTGGCTATAGCCAAGGATTTGTTTTGTGACCCAAACAGTAGTTTGACCACAATAATCTCATCGTCAGCCTCCATGGTAGTGATAAGGAGTATCAGGCTTGACAGTGCTTTGCCAATATATATTAGGCAGCCACCACACCTCTTACTTTTCCTGTCATTCCAAAATACCTGATAGCCAGGAAGAGCTATCTCACTGTCCTTGGCCCAAGGGGATAGCAAGGTTTCAATTAGGCAAAGGATATCTGGGCAGTGTAAGACTACCCAGGCCTGGAGCTGAGTGACCTTTGGGAGCAGATGTTCATGGCTATGATTTGTAAGCCATTCCCCAACATACCCTTGTTGGCCCTATTACTCTGTGGGCCAGGGTTGGGGTGCACATTGCCTGACAGAAGGAGAAGCATTAAAATTGTTTGTTTTTTTTGTGAAGCTGAAGGAGATAGAGCATTCATACTTCCGTTTTTTGAACTTGCAAAAGTTAGGTAGTAGCCCTTTAAGGGACAATGTTGATGGAGAAGGCACTAGAGGTAATAAAGAATGGGGGTAAGGAGGGTGCCGGGGTCAATGAGGTGCAAAAAGAGGGAGGAAGCTATATGAAGGACCACCCAGTCTCACCCTAGGAGACGACGTTCCCGCCTCCATCAAAGAGAAGATCTGGAAGGGGGGAGTACATGGATATTTTTGGTCTGGTGGATGAGGATATGGCTAAGAAGTATGAGCAGAAGGAGTCAGCTGGGAAATCTGAGATGGTGGTGGCACCAGCAGTAGAGGGGCATAAGGAAGAGGAGGACAAATTTAAAGGAAAAAACATAGACACGTGGCAGGTGGGGTTCCTAATATACAGAGCACTGGTTCTAGAGAAGCAACCAGAGTTACTGACATACATAGCCATCATTAGGGATGCTTACAAGGTGAAACTGGGATATGGATGGCTAAAGTATGACGAGACATTTAGAAAATGGATGGCAGTGAAAGGGGACCTCAGGTGGGACTGTACTCACTCGGAGCTGTGGGTGCAAACTTTGTCAGGTCCAGCAGGAGGTTCCATGGGGGAACACGGTAAGAAGAACGCACCCACCCCAATGACTAAGACATGCTGGGGCTACAACAGAGCCTCATGCACTTGGGCAAATTGTGTATTCTGGCATGTTTGCTCATGGTGTTTGGACCTGCATCGGCAGTGAGCTGCTGAGTGGGAGAGGACTGGGGTACCCAGCAGGGGGGGCAAGGCCAGGAGCAGTCTTTTCGGGGGGAGTTGGAGGAGCAGTGGAAGGTGTAGGGGGGCCACAGCAGAGGAGGGTACAATTCCAACTATTGGTGGAATTGAAGGCGACAAGGAGAAAGGGTGCTGGGGTTTTTCCCTTGCATGAACCCCCATAGTCCGGGAGGTGGTTGAGACCTGGACACAGGGGTACCTGGATGCAGTGAAGGCCATTTTCTTGCAACAGGATTTCAGATGGGGTTTTCAATTGGGCTTTGGGGGGGGTAAGGAGAGCAATAATTGTGCAAAATTTGGGATCAGTAAAAGGGAAGGAGGATGTAGTCAGAAAAAAAAATCCAGGAGGAAGTAGCCGGGAGGGTGG
The DNA here is from genome assembly GCA_016271365.2 of Neoceratodus forsteri. Taxonomy (NCBI): domain Eukaryota; kingdom Metazoa; phylum Chordata; order Ceratodontiformes; family Ceratodontidae; genus Neoceratodus; species Neoceratodus forsteri. Next base: position 1,065,528,913 of record CM057449.1, on the reverse strand, counting down.
AGGGCCCTTTCACTGATCCCCTTGCTTCAAGTTCCAGATATCTCCATTGGGGGTCATACCAAAGAAGCAGGAAGGGTAGTTTAGGCTTATTCATCACATCTCCTACCCGGAGGGGGCCTCTGTGAATGTAGGGATCCCTGATGACTTACGAGTGGTCTGGTACACATACTTGGACCAGGCCGTGTTGATGGTCAGGGCAGTTAAGGGGACATGGTTGGTGAAGATGGACATAGAATCCTCCTTTTGGCTATTACCAGTGAGGCCTGAAGACTAGGATCTCCTGGGATTTCAGTTCAAGGGCAGGTTATATTTTGACAAAGCCATGCCAATGGGTTGTCCGGTGGCTTGTTCGACATTTGAGGCTCTTAGCACCTGGGTGCAGTGGGTTTTTGGGTTGAGATATGGACATAGGTGGATGTCCCACTATCAGTATTATTTTCTGATCATTGGGGGTGACAGGGCAGAGACAGTGGGGATGTTCACCGATTTTAAGGAAATGTGTGGAACCATAGGGGTCCCACTGGCTGAGGGTAGAACCGAGGGCCCAGCATGCCAGCTGGAATTCCTAGGGATAGAGTTGGATATGGTGCAAGAATGCTTCTGCCTCCTGGAGGACAAGGTGTCCCAGCTTAGGGAGCTACTGGAGCAGGTCAGTGGGAAGATGAGGGTGTAGCTGGTATTGATACAATAGCTGCTGGGGCACCCTAATTTTGCCTGCAAGGCTATAAGCCAGTCAGAGCTTTCACCCTGAGGTTGGTGAGAGCAACTGGGAAGGCAAAGATGCTACACCATTGGGTGGATATCACAAAAGACGTACGGGAAGACTTGGGAGTGTGGGTGGAATTCCTGGAAAGTTACAATGGGGTCACATTCTGACAAGAAGAATGGGCCTAAAACACAGACCTCGAGCTGTATACTGATGCCCCAGGGGCCCTGGGGATGGTGGGCTGCTTTAGAGGGGAGTGGATTTTGGAGGGCTGGTTGAGCTCTTGGGGGGAGGTAGGATTGCTTAAGGACATTACATTTCTGGAAATTTTTTCCATCTTCATGGCCCTGAAAGTATAGGGTGAGAGGATGAGAGGGAAGGGCATCCTGTTTTGGTGTGACAATAAAGGGGTGGTGGAGGTGATAAATAGACAAGGGGAGTCATGAACACAGTGGGAAGAGTCATGAGGCAGCTGGTTCTGTTGGGACTGCAGCTGAAACTTGTGATTTAAAGTGCAGTATATTGATGGCATTCAGAATGACATTGCTGACAGTCTTTCTCACTTACAGCTGAACAGGTTCCGGTAACTGGCTCCATGAGCAGCAGTATACAAGACCAAGGTTCCGGACCAGCTGTGGGAGATTGGAGGGGGAAAAGCCAGATGGCTACAACAGAACTCATGGTTGAGCAACATGCTGAAGGCAAATGAAGGAGCATGGTAGGCTTTCCAGGAGTTCCCCGCCAGCAAGGGGCTGGACATGGTTGGTCCGGTCACAGAAGACCAGGTAAAACAGTATATGGTAAAGCGATGGGAGGAAGGGATGGCCCACACCACCATGGGTGTACAGTTGGCAGAGATAAGCTGAGTTTTCAAGGACAGGGGATGGCCGGACATAACCACGGGGAGGGCTGTGAGGTGAATGCTCATGGGCTGGCAGAGGGACCACAGGGTGAGGAGGGACAAGAGATGGACCATAATGGGGTAGTTACTTGAGCAAGTGATTGGAGCTCTGCAGCATGTATGCACATTACCCAAACAGGCTTGCCTGTTCCAGGTGGTCTTTGTGGTCATGGCTAAGGGGGCATTCAGAATCAGTGAGGTAGTGGCCCCAAGGGAGGTGGCTCGGGATGGGGGTCTGCAGGGAGGTGAGGTCAAGTTGGGGTGGGTCATGGTGGTCATATGGCTGGTCAGGTTCAAAAATTACCAACTAGGTAAAGGGGAGTCTATGGTACTGTGACAGCAGGTACCCAGGGAGGTTTGTGCCATTAAGGAGTTGGAGGAATTTGGGAGAACTAGGGTGGAGAGGGTGTGTGGTTCCACCATGGGGATGGGAGTCATGTGATAGGTTTTCAGGTTGAGGGAGTCCTTAAGAAGGCTCTAAGATTTGTTGGGGAGGATCTGGATGGGTTTGCCCCCACTCATTCCTTATCGAGACCGCCTCAGAGGTCTCAACCCAAGGTGGGTTGGACACGAGGTGAAGAAGGTGGGGCGGTGGAGGTCCAACTGTTATAAAAAATATGTAAGATGTTGATGATAATAGCCGTCCCATTTCCCCCTTTTCCAGGCAGGAGCAAAGAGGAACATTTGGATGGTAGGGCACTCCTTTTTTTGTTGGGCCGAAAAGTTTGCAGCAACCAGCAGTGGTGGGACGCAACTGTGTATGGAGGTGGAACACATGAACGTACACTGGAAAGGAATAAGGGGCATGAGATGGGCCCAGTTGATGCTGCTGTTGGAAGAGCTCAGGGTCCAGTCGAGCAGGACAGACATGCTCATCATACATTTAAGGGCAATGACCAGGGACAGACCCCATGGGGGGCATTGGTGCAGGCCATGATGGCAGATTTTGAAAGGGTAAAGGGGTAGTGGCCGAGGTGGTGATTGAATAGTCTGAGATTACCTCCCCTAGGGTGTGGTGACAGGTCAGAGAGATTAGGGTGGTGGAGAAGGGGAGTATGCTACTCAACAGGAAGGTGGCCAAGGTGGTGATTGAAATGGGGGGGAGTGCATATACAGGGCAGGGATGTCTTGTTTGATGCTCCTCAGGTTTATAGGTCAGACGGGGTCCACCTATCAGAATTTGGCACGTGCCTGTTCCTAAGATCCATAATAGACCTTGTTGGGGTGGTGGAGAAGAGGGGTCCTAATTACTAGCTTGCAAGGGGGGAGCCCCATCTTCCAACGCTTAGCTGGAGATGGGTCAATGAAAGAAAAGGGGGGTGCAAGAGAGGGAAAAAGGGGGATAGGCAGAAAGGGTGGAGGGACAGGGCAACAATGCTGGGGGCAAATGGCACCCAGGTGTGGAATTAAAATGGGAAGGGGAGAAGGGAATAGGCTAGGAGTCAGATCCTAGTGTCCAGACCTAGGAGGGAGGAGGTCCTGGTAAGCTGGTACCTGGTACTGGTGATGGTGTGGGGGGGATGGATGTGGTGTCCGGACTCTGAAGGAAAGAAACAGAAGAAGATGAGAACCAGGAAGGAAGAGCAAGAAGATGGAAGAATGGACTGTGTTAAGAATGCATTTGGACTGAAAGAGTGAAATGTTTGAATTGATAAATGAAATGTAAATATTAACTTGGTGTTTAAATAAACAGTTGCCGACTAGCATCCAAGCTGGCAGGATTGGAGAGTTTTCATTCCCAGAGGTGGATCAAATGACAAATGGGGTTGCCACCAACAGGCAACCAGAATTGTCAGATGGCTCCGGAAGGGAATGAGCAGAGAACAGTGAGCTAGGGCAATGGGGGTTTGGTGAGGTCACAGGATGACTCATACTGAGGTCATCTGATGCAGATGCAGGGATACTAGCAGACTGGTAAGGGGGAGGGGCCAGGTAGGGTCCTGATTTGGGGCCTTTAGGGGGTTTATAAGACAATGCAGCCCATAGGTAGCCCTCTTTACTTGGAATTTTATTCCACCCACCCTCCCTGAAGAGCAAAGGGGGGGACAGAGACAGGGACCAGGAAGCTTAAGGGCCGCAGCAGGGCTGCCATGTCAGAAGGTGACAAATGGGCCCTGGGGGGAAGGTAGGGCAACTATGGGAAGGCAACAGTGGTTGGGCTGACAGAGCCCGGTGGGCAGCAAGTGGCCCGTGGATGGGGGAGCAAGGAAGGGGATGGAAGAAAAGGGGGGAGCAAGACAAGGAAAAAGGGGGTGGACAGAAAGGGAGGGGCAACACCGAGCTGGGGAAAATGGCACCTAGGGCATGGAATTAAAAGGGGAGGGATGGGAATGAGTTAGGGGTCAGAATCAGTGTCCGACCTAGGAGAGAGGAGGTCCTGGTAAGTTTGTACCTGGTACTGGTGATGGTGTGGGGGGTGGATCTGGTGTCCAGACCCTGAAGGAAAGAAACAGGAAGAGGAGGACCAGGAAGGAAGGGTAAGAGGATGGAAGAATGGACTGCATTAAGAATGTATTTGGACTGAAACAGAGAATATTTGAATTGATAAATGAAATATAAATATTAACTTGGTGTTTAAATAAACTGTTGCCAATGAGCATCCAAGCTAGCAGGTTTGGAGAGTTTTCATTCCAAGAGGGGATCAGATGAAAGTGTGCCACAGGCCTTTACTCTGTCAATGGCCTATCTATTCATACTCATCTGTATTGCTCCCTTATGCCTATACCATGCCTGTTTGAAGCCCTGCACTGCATTCATACCCACCACTTCCTGAGGTAGATCATTCCATGCATCCACCACCCTTTCTGTGAAAAAGAACTTCCTCACATTACCTCTTAATCGTCCTCCCTCTAATCTCATACTGTGTCCTCTTGCCCTGCTAGTTTTCTTGTATTGAAACATGTTAGACTCTTTCACCTTGTTAATGCCCTTAAGGTGTTTGAATGTTTCGATCATATTACCTCTCTCCCTCCTTTGCTCTAGGATATACATATTGAGCTCTGTTTATCTGTCCACATATGTTTTCTGATAGAGTTCCTGCACTATTTCGGTTGCCCTTCTCTGGACTGCCTCCATTTTGTTATTGTCCTTGTGCAAGTGCAGTCTCCAGTGCTGCACACAATACTCCAGATGGGGCCTAATCAGTGGTTTGTAAAGAGGGATTATTACTTCCCTCTTACGACTTGTGATAACCCTACTAATACACCCAACATCCCTCTAGTCTTACCTACTGCTTTAGTGATCTGCTTGGATGATTTCAGGTCATCTGTGATGATAATGCCCAAGTCTCTTTCTTGCCTTGTGACTGTGAGCAACTCCCCTCCCAACCTATAGGTGGCATCAGGGTTTCTCTTCCCAAGGTGCATGATCTTGCACTTCTTTGCATTAAACCCCAGTTGCCACTTTTCTGACCATTTTGCCAGTTTTTCCAGATCTCTTCTCATTCTGCCCACCCCGTCTGGATCATCTACAAACAGGCAAACCTTACCGTCCAGTCCATCTGCAATGTCACTGATGAAGATATTGAAGAGGACTGGCCCCAGGACTGATCCCTGAGGTACCCCACTTGTGACTTGCATCTCTTCTGACTGTATACCGTTTACCACCACTCTCAGTTTTCTGCCCGCCAACCAGTTTGCCACCCAGTTGACCAACCTCTGACACACCCTGAGCCTAGCCAGCTTATTAATCAATCTTCTGTATGGAACAGCACTGAAAGCTTTGCTGAAGTCAAGGTAAGCAACATTAACTGCACCTCCTTGGTCCACCATCTGGTTACCCAGTCAAAGAAATCTATGAGATTAGTTTGACAGGACCTTCCTGTTGTAAACCCATGCTGTCTTGGATCCTGTGCTCCTATGGATTCCAGGTGTTGCACTATCCTTTCCTTAAGGAGTACCTCCATAATCTTGCCCACTACTGAGATAAGACTTACTGGTCCGTAGTTCCCTGCCTCCTCTCTTCACCTTCAAGACATACTCTGTGTACAGCTGGCCTCATTGTGGGATTTTGGTGGATTCCTTTCTTTCAAACTCCATTCTCCCCAGTGGAAATGTAACACACAGCTGCTGCCTCACTGGTCTACTGAAACACTTGTTTCTTACATCATATGCAAGTTAGAGTTTTCAAACGTCACTACAAGAGACTGTGGAGTAGTCTGTAAAGAACCAACACATTGGCTGCACTTACTTTGGTTTTTTTTATGGCATTATACTTTCTTCAGCCTGCAATCTCCATTAGAGATACTGTAAATTTTTAATTCACTGGTGAGGTTGCCACAAATCTGTGGTATTCACGTTCAGAAAAAAAAAAGTGAAATCTGTAGCTGAACTATCTACTTCACTGGCAGATTTTATTTAACTTAAAAAACAACTGCTCCCCTCCCACAGTGCTCTGAAAGAACCCAGACCCCAACCCAATAACTTGGAAATAAGTCAACCCCACTCCCACCCCACCCCCACTGGCACCTAGAGATGTGTGAAATTGTCAAATTTAGTTACAATAAATATTTTGTGCAATTCGGATGTTTCATGAAATTTTTCATGGAAGTGAAATGCAGAAATTAGCCTGTGGAATGCAAAATTTAGCCTGTGGAGTGTGAAACTTCACCCACGAAATGGCAAAATTCACCACGTGCCGGAGAAATTTTGCAACTTTCAGGTGAAATTTCACTTCTTGCAGGCAAAATTTCACATCTCCGTACCCCATAAAATGTTTTGCAGAATGCCCAAATTACACAAAATATTTTGCACGGTAAAATTGCTGGTTCATGGGACTTTCACCTGTGAAATTTAATTTTGTAACATCTCTACTGGCACCCTCTGCCCTCCTCCCATCCCAAGCAAACATCATGCTGCTGCTTTCCTAAAATTAACAAAATGTAATCCCTTCAATCACTCATGCACCAAATGCACTCCCAGACCTCCCCCCACTGTCTTCAATGGCGTTAATTTCAATTCCCCACACAACCTCCCTTCAGGTCCCAATCACCCTCCTACCCCACCAGCACCCACAAAATACTGGTTAAGGCTGCAAATAGAGAAAGTAGTCCCCCGGTGCAGAGCATCTGCTCTAGTGATCCATTCCCTGCTGAGCTCCACTTCTGTTTGGTAATGGCATGAATGAATTAATGGTGACATCTTTGCTCCTAGTAAAATCTGATTCGTTGAAATTTCAACCAGTCAGGTTTTACTAGGAGCTAAGACATCACCATTCAATCATTAACGCTATTACAAGATGGGAGTCAACAATGAATAGGGCAGATGCTCTGCACTGGGGGACTGTATTCTTTATTTGTAGGTTATATTTTGTGGATGCTGGTGGGGGGGATGGTGGGGACCACATGAATTTGATCTCCTAGATCCTTATTCAACCTCTTCCCCTGTGCTGGAGGCTCCAGACTCCCCTGCATTGCCTTGCTCAAGGAGACTCACAGTGCCTCGGCCTCCCTGTCAACCAAGTACCCCTGTTGTCTTTATACCTCCTTAACGTACATGGCCACCCTTCCCCCTTTCCTACCCCCTGTCCCTCCCAAACAGAGCATATCCCAGTACATCAACATCCCAGTCATGATTTGTTGTGTACCAGTTCTCTGTTATTGCTGCTGTGTCCAGGTCTGCCTCTACTAACAATGCTTCCAGGTCTGGGATTTTATTCTCCAGGCTGCAAGCATTTATAACATGACCTTCCATGTTTTGCTGTCTATCTGCCCTCTACTAGTACCTTTGCTCTGCTGCTTTCATCCCGCCCCTCCATTTTGCCTTTTTGTGCTGCCTTCCTATCTCTGCCTTTCCCTCTTTGTCTGATTTAGGTGATACCACCTGAAATTTACCTTCCTGCTCCTCATTTCTGGCTTCGCTTTTTGGGGGGGGGGGGTAGGCTGCTAGGGTATCCCTGTTCCCATTGCCCCCCTTGGCTAGTTTAAACACTCTGCAGGGAAGCAATTAAACCATTCATTTAGGACTGCTTTCCCCTTCCTGGACAGATGCAGCCTGTCACTCGAGCACAGGACCACATCTTTCCTGATGGGTTCCCAGTCCCCAATGAAGCCATACCCTTTCTTGCTGAAGCAGCCCTTCAACCATTTGTTGAAGCTTCTGATATGGAGATTCCCATCCTCCCCCCTGCAGTGGACCAGCAGCAGCTCTGAAAATGTCGCAGATCTTGCTATCTTCCCCAGCTACCCTCCCAACTTTTTGAAATCCTCCTGTACCTGCTCCACAATTGTCCTGTCTTTGGATAGGTCAGTCATTCACAGGTGTACAATAACCTCCACCCCGCCTCTCCTTGCCACTGTCTTAGTGATCTTCGGAATCTGCTCCCTCTTCCTCTGAGCTGTGCCTCCTGAGCGGCACTTAACCTCCCTTTCCTCCCTGCTGTCCTTGCCCAGATCCACTCCCTGGACAATCGAGTGCCCCATCTGGAGTAACTTTTTCTTCCCCTGGGGTCTTCTTCTTCCCCCCACCAGCTCTCCCTTCTGGAAGACCCTCACATCCTCCCTGCCATAATGATGGGGCTGTGTTAACTCAGAGGCCAGAACCAGGAAACCTGCTGGATGGGAAGAAAAAACAGAACTCAGCAAAAGTAGGTTCATTTGCTATGTGACATTAGAATCTTCAGAGAATCGCAGTTCCCTCCTGAGAAAGAGAGATAAATAGCCACAGTCTGTGTTGCAATCACATTTAATCTACACTGCATAAAAATTTCTACATGTACTTTATTTAAGTTGCAAGCTTGACCACTGAATTTAAAAGGCTATGGACTTGATTCTCAAACAGCCCTTAGATCACTGCAGTTTGCATGATCTAGGGCTGCAGTGAATTCTAGATGTATCAGGGACCCTGTACCCAGTTCTGTAAAAGCAGGGGTCCCTGTGCCAAAAACCCAGGAGTTGCCACACCCACTCGCTAGTGCAAAACAAGTGGCACATCTGCAGGAATTGCCACAGGAATCCAACTCCATCTCCCACCCAGCACAAGACTAGAGGGGCTAGGATCATTGGGGGGCTGGTGAAACATGTTTGCCAGGAGGTGTTCAAGGGCAGAAGGAGCATGGGGGTGCCATAGGGGGACTTGGGGAGATGGCAAGCATTGAGGGTAATGTGGCATGCAGTGGGGTGCAATTTATATAACTATTAAGCTAATGGGATAGTACTGTGGGGGATCCAGGGACAAACAGTGCCAGAGGCTAGGGCTGCTGCCAGTGCTGTGCCCACCTAGGGCCATGGCACTGTTTGTCCCTGGAATCCCCCCATGGTACCATTCCATTAGCTTAATAGTTAAATAAATGGCACCCCCGCCAGGTGCCACTTCACCCTCTCATATGCCCACCACCTTCTCAACACCCATTAAGTCATCCCTATGTCCATTCTGCCCCAACCCTACTTTTAGAGCCCCCCCAAATTGCCACAGTGCTTAGACTACCTCAGGGCTGGTCTATGTTGAGCCCCTTGTTGCATCCATGGTGGGGCTTACAAAATACAAAAAAGTGGGTGCTGCAGCCCCACTGTGGCACAAGCCCCCTTGTGACCTGGCACATCGTTGCTTTTACCTCAAGGGTGGTGCAACTGGCATTTGAGAATCGGGATCACCACAACCATGACACAAGGTGCCACTTACTTCATCCCCGTTTGGTGCAGGCACCATGTCATAGTTTGGCTTTTGAGAATCAGGCCCTATGTCTGTTGTTTATTGGGGCAGCTGGCTACTCACTATGCTCCCCTCTGAGCACTGTTTAAACAGTGGGCTCCATCTTCCCTGTGACTCACATTTTATTTGCTCCACCATGCTTCCCACCTACAACGGTGGCTTCATCTCTCTTCTTAAAGAAAAGTCATCATGATACTGTACTTTACTAAGTTTCTTTCATTTAAGGGGGTGGAACCTCTTCAAGAGCATTGCTTTATCACATGACTGAGTACAAAGTTACCTCAAAAAGTATTGTAGTTCTCAATTAGGACAGCCAGAGGAATGGACAAAGTCTTTGCTGTTTAAGAATTCAGTCTACTGTCCATTACCTTAACATTTCTGTACAAACTAAGTTGCCAACTAAACCAGTAAACCATTACATCTTTTGAATAAATATATTTTGTCACACATTTTAGAATTAGTTAGTTACTTTATATGTATTCTTTCTGCAAATGTTCTTTAAATGGCATCACTGCTCTCACCATCCTTCAATAAAACAGAAAGGCCCAGTTGCTTGTTACAGAATCAGAATCTGAAACTCTCTTATCATGTGGTGAGGTCAAAATCCATAGGCTGCCCGTACATTTTCAATGTGTTGAAATTCAGGACATTTACCAAAGTCTGCAGTACGCTGAGGGTCGCTTAAATGGTAATACTTATATGTGCTCAAATAAGTTGGTTGTCTTGCACAAAATGTATCTTGCATTCCTAAATTATAAGAGTTCTGATTTTGTGTACATTTATGTCATTGAAAGTGGAAAATACTGCATTCAGATGCTTTACAGTATGTTGAAATGCTATCCAGTAACAGTTCCAAAGGCATGGGAAAAAGAAATGCAATAAAAACCAAAGCATATATTGTAGGGGCATGGTCATGCCCCTATGGTTAGGGTTTAGTGGTCACTTCTATGTTAAACCCAAATGTTTCACTTTAATAACTTTGCAACTGTTCAAATGATTTGCAAGACATTTCACATGTGTCATTGGGGAACAAAGATCTCTGGATGTGGCAAGTTTTATCTTGGTCAGATGCATGGGTGCAGAGATACAGAGTGTAAAAAATGTGAAAATTACCATTTTTCTGTAAATTATTTGTCACCACATTTCTCAGAAATGGCTTAGACACTTGGGGTGGGATATTCAGGCTGCGCCAGGCTGTGGCGCAAGCCTGGGCGCAGTGCAATTGGGATGTGCCAGGGTGCTGACAGGGTGATATTCAATGGTGCTGCGCCATGGCTCAGCACCATTGAATATCACTCTGTGGCCACCTGCAGAGCACATGGCACAGTGGCACTGCACCAGCATGAGTCGCTAGAGAGGAGCAGGGGGATGTGCTAGCGCAAGTACCATTGCGCTAGGTGCATCAACCGTAATATTCAGCGGGGGACATGCAAAATGGTGCCATAATGCATGTAAGGTGCAAATGGGGCCTTTTGCATGTCATTATGGCTCCATTTGCATTCAGGTGCGCCGATCCCTGGTGACTTGTGCCTGGCGCCCTGCCAGGCAGCAGCCATTGGGGAACGATGCTCCCTGCCCCTCACCGGCAACGCACTCCAATGCCCAATCGCAGGCTGTAATACTAAACCTACTCCCTGGTGGTCCAGTGGACCTATCCTCCTGCCTGATCGCAGGCATGCATATCTTTAATTATCCCTGGTATTCAAGCGGTACCCGTACCCCCTCTCCCAACCGCCCACTCATTTCCTACCACCCAGCTCCCCGGTCAGTGGTTGGTGGCAGCACCCACCACAGCTGCCCGGCCACCAGCGACTGACAGCGTGTCGTCAGGCCAATGGAAGCACGGAGCCGCACCATACTACACAGTCCGATATGTGTGGTGTCAGTCAGTGGGTGGCTTGTGGGTGGGTTGCTGCTACCTGCCGCTGACCGGGGAGTGGGGGTGGTGGGAATAAGTGGGTGGGTTGGGAGGGGAGGGTACGGGTACCACTAGACCACCAGGGATAATTGAAGATTTGCATGCCTGTGATCAGGCAGGGAGATAGGTCCACTGGACAACCAGTTTGTTTAGTATTACAGCCCATGATCGGGCAAGGTGATAGGTTCACTGGATCACCAGGGAATCCATTCATTAAAACAGCCTGCAGTCGGGCATGGGGGGGCTGCTATGCCACTGGATGGTGCCACCAGATCTCGGGTGGCCACCCATAGCTGGCAGCTGCCATGTTGTGCCCTTCATTATGTCAGCTCACCTGTGGGTGGCCAGCTGTTGCTCCTTCATTTTCTGGTGTAACTGTGTGTGGCGCATGTAGGGGTTGCACCTTCATATTCTCAGCACATCCCAGGCTGAATATCGGGATGTGCAGGATATGCATGGGCATGCCCCTCTTACCTGTACTGCATATATTACCAATGCACCCCGGTGCATGGGGAATTGTGCTGCGTATATTCCCCCATTGAATATCACACCGGGGCACATCAGTGGGTTCCGCATGGGGCAGCTATGTTGCGCCATGCAAAATCCATTTGAATATCCCACATATTTATCTGAAATTTATTTGGGTATATAGGGTTTGGGTCACAGATATGACTATTACAGGTTTGGTGAAAAAATGTTAGTCCATTCAAAAGTTATTCGATTTCAAAATTTCCCACTATTTCCTATGGGAAAAGTTAGATGTCCCATTTGAAACAACTTCTTTTTGCCACAAATGCAGTATTTTTTGCTCCAAATGCAGAAAGTTTTTTCAAGCTTCTCTCACCTTGTTTTCAGATAGCGAGGCCAAAAACTTAAATATTTTAAAAAATAATGCCACTTGGCAAACACTAATAGTTGTGTTTACCGAATCGGGGCCCGAGAAACTGGTTTCTGGGCTTAGCTTTTTACAACAATGTCCATAAATTTGTTTATGTTAATTAGAAGAATTGCTTTGCCTCAAATTGTGACACTCTGTGTTGTGAAACATGACTCCTGTTGCACAAATTGTGAAAGAGATTTCTTTATTAACACAAAGGACTTGGGTTATTTCACAATTTGTGCAACATTTTTTTTTTCGCAGGTCTTTCTTTGTCACGTCATGCCACAGTAACGGTTTGGAATTTTGACCTTAAGTTTTCAAGTTCCAAAAGGCTTTCCTCACAGATGTGCTTTTTGCTTCCTTGGTGAAGGTATATATAATTTTGCTCTACAGTTGTGCGATTTTACATTTTACTTACTTTTCCATAGCATTACATGGTAATGTGTGGTTTACATAGTGCCACCTGTGGAACATGCAGGTTGCGGTGAACTAGTGGATTGTTACAGACCCAAACACAATGAACCACTGTTTATCTTGTGTTTGCTGCCCCCCCACATCCTATTGCCTGCCCCTGTGTTTAGTCGAACCTGCCACCCATCGATCATTGTTCCCATTCTTTTTTTATTCCTTTCCCCTTCTCCATTGTCTCATCACCACCCCATATGTTGCAAACAGCCTCTGGTAGTCTAATGGTCTCCCCCCCACCTCTGATATCCAATCATCATCCCCATATTGTCCCTGGTGTTCATTGCCCCCCCCACCCATCTGTGTCTAAGTGCCTGTAGGAAAGGAAGGTCCCTTGCCAATCAGACCAACCCAATGTCTACCTCCCACTCAGCACCCTCCACCCCCTAGTACACCCCCTTTCACCCTCACTCTCCTGACTGGGACACAGGATCAAGTCCCACTCTTTGATCAAAGACACATCTTGCCTGCTGGAAATGGTGACTGCAATATGAGAAACTAATATAAATGTAGTTCAGTGTATTTCAATGGGGGTTTCAACTTTTCTGAATAACTGTGGCATTTTACGAGATTTTGACCCCAAATTTTTAACATGGCTTTTTGAAGACCACACTCCATGAATGATATGACTGTCGTTATTCAGCTCCCACCGGAAAGGTGATTTCATGCTCAGTTGGTGAAATCAACTTTCCAGAAGGATTTGTGTAAGAACAACCATATTGTTCATGAGGTGGGGTCATAAGAAGGCTACGTTGAACATTTGGAGTCAAAATTATAAAAAATGGCACAGTTATGACCATTTACTGCAATTTCACTATGCACTCTCATAACTTTGGGAATTTTAAATATTTTTATCCAACATTTTCAACATAGCCTTCCTATTACCCCACCTCATATATGTCACCACTATCATTTTTCAAATCCTGGCCAAAATGTGTTTTTGCACCTGTGGAACAGAATGGTGTTGCAGCTGCACAGAGTTATGTTTTGGTGGGGATTTGAAAATTTTCTGGACTGGGTACATAAGATGGTGCAATAAGATGACAGTCTGGTCACTCTTTTTCCATAAATGGAAGTGTAAGACCCGGAGGGCCCTATGCTTCCACAGCTCCATACATATATATATGCATCTACGGAGGGATGGGAGCACAGGGCCTGGATGGGCCATGTGCTCCCACAGGAAAATAAGGATATAGTTATACTATCTCAAAAAGTAAGGAAATTAGTTGCAAAAAAATCCATTAGTGCATCATTTAGGGTCAAAGTGACAAAAGTAGGGATATCTAATGTTAAGGATCACATCCATAAAACCCCACACTCAACCCTGCACACACCAACAGGTGCTGTTGGTGTGCCTTTGGATTGTCATCTCTAATGCTCACACCATTCTCCTATACTGTACCCATCTCAGTTTATTTATTTATGAAATTCGGTGAGCATTAGGGCTGACTACCCCTAGGCACACTCCCCGCACCTGTTGGTGTGTGCAGGGTGGGGTGTTAGGGTTGTAAACCTGAACATCATATTTGGAGGGGAGGTACTAACAACAAAAAGAAATGGAATGGGACCTGGGGGTAGTCATATCAGATGACCTAAAAGTAGGCAAGTAATGTGAGAAGGCAGTAAGGAGGGATGCGGGATACTGGGATGCATAGGGACAGGCATCACCAGTAGAAAACAAGAAGTTGTTATCCCTCTGTACAGACAGTTGATGAGACCCCATCTGGAGTACTGCATGCAGTTCTAGAGACCCCATCTCTGCAAGCATATAGACAGGATGGAGGCAGTCCAGAAGAGGGCAACTAAAATGGTGCAGGGTCTGCACCAGAAGCCATATGAAGAGACACTAAAGGAACTTAATATGTATACCCTAGAGGAAAGGAGGGAGAGGGGGGACATGATAGAAACATTCAAGTACCTCAAAGGAATCAACAATGTCCAAGAGGGTAGCATCTTTCAGAAAAAGAGATGTGCAAGAACAAGGGGGCACAATTTGAAGATGGGGGGGATGGCTTATGGGCAATGTGAGGAAGTACTTTTTCACAGAGAGGGTGGTGAACACATGGAACAGCTTTTCAGAGGAGGTACTTGGGTTAAAAACAGCAGGGGAATTCAAGAATGCATGGGATAGACATAAGGCAATTCTAGTGGAGGGTAGGAGGAAGTAGGCTGTTGGTTAACTAGGATCTGCAGCTTATCCAAAAGGTAGGAAAATGGACAGACTGGGTGGGCCAAGCAGTACTTATCTGCCATCAAAGTCTAAGTTTCTATGCTTCTTAGTGACTATTTTACTTTTGTTGCTTTATCCTCAACCCGAACTAATGCATTAACATAGTTTTTTTACAATGGATTTCCTTATTTTTTGATATAGTGTAATCATAGATGTATAGTGTCTGGGCCTTGTGCTCCCACCCATGTATAGTTTTCAAGACAGAATAATTGTATCTGTATTTGTCTGAGGGAGCACAGGGCCCTTTGGGCACTGTGCTTCCATCCCTCCATAAATGCATATATGTATGTTCAGATATATCAAGCCAGGATGATGCAAAGAAATGCTGCAGAATACTGCAATTTACTGCAGGGCCATTGTAAGTCAATGGCAATTAAGCCCTTTTGTCATGCAGGATTTTGTGAGATGTCATTACTGCAATTTACTGCGCTTCATCATGGCTGACACATCTGTAGCTGTGGAAGGGTACTGCACTTCCATTTTTAGGACAACTGTGACCAAATTGTCAGCAGAGACATCTTATTACCCCAACTCATGCACCCAGTACTGAAAATTTTTGAATCCCTACCAAAGCTTAATTTATTTATTTATTGAATTTTGTTGACCTGGTAGGCCCATTGAGACTAGAAGTCCCTTTTTCTGGGGTGACCAGGGGATGGGGATACAGATGGTAACCAACTGAAATTGAACCAGATTAAGCTGTTGGTGGTATATTAGTGAATGAGGGAAATTTGGACAGGACACCGGGGAAATTCCCCTACTCTGCCACCAGGGGGATTGACTTCCTGCAGAGTGGAGAAGCTCAGTTTGGAGTCAGACAGCAGAAGAGGAGGAAGTGCTGATGTGGCAGTGGTGAGGACTTGTAAGAGTAAGGAGCTTGAGGCTGAGGAGTGATCTCCTTTCTGGCCTTAATAGAGTGAGAGACCAGGAGATCTGAAAAAAAATGGATTTAAGCCCAGAAACAGAGATGTCCAGCAGAACAAGTGAGGAGCAAGAGAATGGAGAAAAACTTGCAGAGTTGGGAGAATCTCGGCTTGAAGCGGAGAAAAAAGGAATGGAGAAATTTTTTATTTATTTATTTTATATTGCAATCAGTTTACAACCTTTGAGCCAGAGGATCATTTCCAAAGGTACCTCGTCAAGAGAAGAGAAGATAATACAAGTAGAAAATACATAATATAAGAGAACAAATGCATAAGGATGCAGGCATACATGGATCCAGGGTACAGGTTACATTGATTGCATTATAAGGTGCAGATTCAGGTATTGTAGACAAAAAGGTTGGTTACAGGGTTTAGCAGCATAAATGTATGACATTTGTAAAAAGAAACAGTTGAACAAGTTCCATGGTATTAGTTACATAGTTAGCAAAACATGTGACAAGGACAACACAGTAGGTAGTTTGATTTGGTAACAGTAGTGCATACTAGTAGGACAATTTAACAAGCAGTATATTAAGATTCTATCATACATGGTACGTTCTTGACAAATGAGAGGAGGTAAGCAGTTGGATATGGCAGTAATGTAGATGGTAGGAATAAGGCGGTACGGAGAGGGTGCAGCCCAGTGGGCATTGTCAGGGCAAAGGGTGTTGTACACCCGTTATGCACAGGTGCAGCAGTGCTTGTTGAATAGCTCACTTTTGAGTGCAGTTTTGAATTTGGAGATAGTGAGGACTTCTGAGATGGAGAGAGGGAGTGTGTTGTATCACGAAGGGGCTCTGTGGTGGAAAGATCTCTGTCCATGTGAGGTCCTAGATAAAGGAACCAGGAAGGTAGCCTTGCAGGAGGTCCGCGTACTGACTAGGGGTTTGGCTAGGAGGAGGGAGGATGTCAGCCTGGGTGGAGAAAGTCCTAGCAGGGTTTTTTTAGCTATAAGGCAAGTTTGATATTGCAGCCGTTCGTCAAGGTTTAGCACTGTTGCCATGTCATAAAGCTGGCACGTCATGTGTGAGCCTTCAGGGCCTCGGATTAGCCTGGAATGCCTTATATAGGATGAGGTGGATTTTGTGTAGGGCAGTCATGGCACAGCAGAGACAGGTAACCCATAGTCAACTAGGGATAATAGAGGATGCAACTGCAAGCGAGGGCATCGGGGAGACAGTTTTTGTAGCGGCACAAGATACCAAGCCGTATATTGGTAGCAGAGGCAAGTGCTTCATGGAGGTGTGGTAGGTGAGGGCTGAGTCAAAGGAGACCCCTAGGTACTTATAGGAGTGGACTTGCTCCAGTTGCTGTTTGGAGTAGGAGATACTGGAGAGGGAGTTGTAAGCTTTGTTTTGAAGGTGGGCAAAGAGCATGGTTTTAGATTTTAAGATTTAAGACCAATCAATGCTCTTTAAACCAGGTTTCAGTGTCATTATAGGAGTGTTGCAGGAAACCTGGAGGGTGATGGGTTACTGGTCAGTGGCGAAGATGGCGGCGTCATCTGCATACAGAGAATTTCCCAGTGCATGCACTGGGCAGGTGTTACATAGTGAGAAGGAGGGGGTCCCATGATGGAGCCCTGTGGAACCCCAGAGAGGATAGGACGTGGATTGGAAAGTGTCCCACCAATATTGACACGTTGGGAGCGTGCGGATAGGTAGCTGGAGAACCAGGCAAGTGGTCCAGTGGCAAAGCCAGAGTGACAAAGGGCTTCCAGCAGGAGGGGGTGTGAGACCGTGTTGAAGGCCTTTGATAAGTTGAGGAACACGGCCCCGGCTAGGGAGCCAGTGTCCATGGAGGAGTGTAGGAAGGATGCGAATTCAACAAGAGCTGTGCCAGTACTGTGTCCTGCACGGAATCTGTGCTGTTCAGGGCAGAGGATGTTGTATTTGGTCAGGTATTCAGTGATTTGCATGGCAACCAGTTTTTCCAGGGCTTTGGAAAGGGGTGGGAGTATGGAGATAGTCAGTAGTACCCAGCTAAGGACCTGTCATCCCTTTATGGATAGGAGTAACAGTGGCAGTTTTCCATGTAGTGGGAATTGTCCCAGGCAGAGGGATTTGTTGAGAAGGCTGGTGAGTGAGGTAAGGACCTGATCCAGTACCAGCCGGAGAATTCTGTGGTCAGGAGTTGTCACCGGACTGTTGCCTTTAGTGCACGGTCAAGAGCGGTCTGGCTTCCTGGGCAGTTACCTTCAGGGTAGTTAGGGGCGATGGAGGGCAGGGGCAGGTTGGGAGGGTGGTTGGTCAAAGAAGTTACTGGGAGGATAGGGCTAAGGTCAGTAAAGGAGGTGTTGAGGAGGTTTGCAATGTCAGCAGGGTCTGTAATGGTGGTGTTGTCAGTAGTAATCTGGGAAGGGGAGGAAGCTGGTGTTCCCATTCAATTGTTGGCGTTGTCCCAGAAGGTACGAGAGCACCCCCAGGAGGCGGTGAGGGTGGCCTGATAGTGGTCGGCCTTGGCTTTCCTGATTGCCCATTTGCACTTATTCCATGCAGCGTTGTAGGCCTGTCTGGTCACAAAAAATCACAATGACACCTTCCGTGGAGATGGAGGGTGTAGGTAAAGTACCTCACAATAAGCATTTGCAAGTTAAAAGCGCTGGAAAAAAATGTGAAGGTGGAAAAACAGTGGCTAAAGTTAAAATTTTAAAGCGAGTGACAGGGGAGAACAAACTAGACAAGTGCAGAGAAGGAGCACTGATATGGCAGTCTCTGACAGAACAAATAATGAGGCAAGTGAAGATACTATTACTGAAAGTGACAAGAAAACCCCTAAAGGGAAAGTTGCAAAGGGCTGGAAACTGCTCAGCGTAAGATAGGGTAATAAGATTGTGGAGGCTAAAATGAAAACAATTAAAAGCAAAGAAAATAAGCAAAGTACTCCATTAAAACTGTGTCAGCAACAAAAAGAAAAAGGAGAGCAGCAAGTTGAAAGTAAAGGGGCTGTGGAGGTTGCAAATGCAGTTGTATGTTTTCCAAATGCACCAGAGTGAGTGGCAAATGTATTGTTAAATGTAAGTTGGAAGAGAAAAGCAGATGGGAGAGGGTGGGACCCGAACAGGAAAAAGTGAACTACAAAATGAAAACCAGACAATGGATGGGAATATTGCTGACAGTATTGAAGGGAAGCAAAGGATGAAATAATAAAAGAAGAAACTAGGCCACAGCACATAGAAGGGGCAGAGAAGCAAACAGGCCTAAACATAGAAGAAGTTTTGGAGACATCAATGGAAACAGAAGATAACACTTTACAGCTAGAGAAATAACATAGCGATCAAGAAAATGATAAGTGAACAATTGAGGGGGAAATAAATGTATGGGGTGAGAATGTAACAGAAAAACTGTTTCCAGAAGGTATGAAGTGATTAAGTGAGCCAGCTAAAAGAAGAAACGCTGTGCAGTTGAAATTTAGAGGCCTATCTGCTGATGCACCTGACAGACTCTTTGTAGGAAGACAGCTTTTGAAAAATAGTATGAGATACTATGATTATGAAATCTATGCACAGATATATGTACTGGGTGACACAATCTATGATGTCAGTTTTAAACACCTTGCAGGCCTGGAGAGGTTTTGGAAACTGTATTATCAGTTAAAAAAATATCCTGCTATGGAAAGATTTGATCGCATTCCCCTAACAAAACCAGCCTTCAGAATTGTCATGATTCTTTTTTGCAATGAGGGGATAATTGTGGCTGATATTACCTTTTGGTTAAAGCAGAAGTGCAAAACAAAAGGACCTCTGGAGCCAATTTTAGATGAAGAGAATCTGTGGACAGAAAGATGGAAATTTAAAGTGGTATTACGACAAACAAATGGGAAATTTCTTCACCTGCCGAATTGTTTCTTTCTGGGAAGAGATAGAGGGAAAGTATTCTATGCATGCCAGCCAAGATCATGTTATAGGTGTGGAGATAAAACTTGTCTAAGCAGTGCTTGTGAAAAAGTCAACTGTGGCTTATGTGGACAAATTGGTAATTATGGGGCGGTTTGTAAAACCCCCATAAAGTGCAGTTTGTGTAAGGAAACAGGACATATTTTTAATAACTGTCCATGGGCAGTACAAAACAGCCCTGCTCCTGGAGAACAAGGGGACAAGATGTGTATTTAGTGTTACCAAAAAAAGAAAAGGCAAAGCAGGAACAAATTGTGACTAAAGCACAGAGATATGCAGAAAGAAATGAAAGCAAGGCAGAAGTGTCACAGGGCATGGAACTAACCACATCACAACAGCAGGGAGAAAAATCAGGAAAGAATATGAGGACAAATCAGAAGATAAACAAGAACAGAGAAATGTGGGTCAAAAAGAGAAAAGATTTGACATTTTTACAATGGTAACAAGATCAAAAAAATGGATAAGAAAAGACAATCAAGGAAAAACGAAAACCGCAGAAGTGGGAGTAAAATAGGAGAATAAGTTTAAGTTGTTGCAGGATAAAGAATGGCTGACTTTAGAAGAAGACTTATACACGTCAGAATCAGAAAATGGGGGGGAGGGGGATGTATCGGACAATGACTCTGTGGATACACAAGCATCCACAAAGATAAACTTTAGCACCTTTGTGAGACACTGTTCTGCACAGGTATCCTGCACTCATTCAATATACCCGTTTAACTTTTTGTTACTGTGTGTGAGCCCCATTTCAACTGGTAGAGAGACTTACTGTCCATTGATAATTATTTTATTGCAGCTCTCTGCACCTTTTACTTAAAACTCAGCTGGTGCTTTTATCTTATTACTTCAATTGGGCAGTGTGTGAGTGAGTGTTTTCGCAATCCCTAAACTACACTTTCGGGTGGGGCTCATATCAGGAGAGCCCTTCAGCGAGCGCAAGCATAAAGATAAACTTTAGCACCTGTGTGAGACACTGCTCTGCACAGGTATCCTGCACTCATTCAATATACCCATTTAACTTTTTGTTACTGGGTGTGAGCCCCATTTCAACAGGTAGAGGGACTTACTGTCCATTGATGATTATTTTATTGCAGCTCTCTGCACCTTTTACTTAAAACTCAGCTGGTGCTTTTATCTTATTACTTCAATTGGGCAGTGTGTGAAGTGAGTGTTTTCGTGATCACTAAATTACACTTCCGGGTGGGGCTCTTATAAGGAGAGCCATTCAGTGAGCGGGCGAGCTCTGGTGGGGCAAGTGCGCCTGGCTCGCGTGAAGATGCGTGCAAACACACGCGTGTCCTGCACGTGTTTTGCGTGTTTAGCAGGAGTAGCAAGGAGGCAAGGTTGAAATTTTGACTTTCCTCCATGTAATCCCTAATATTCCAACTTTTAATATAACAAATCAGCATATGTACACAGAGTGAGTAAAGAACACATACATGTGTGTGTATATATATGTGTGTGTGTATATATATATATATATATATATATATATATGTATATATATACATATATGTAGAGTGTTTATTTCTCCTGAGTTAGGTTCCACTTGTGTTGACTCTAGCCATAACTGTTTATAAATTGTATGAGGTGCCTTCTTTAGTACTTTGAAATATGAAGTGTTGTGGATTATTTATATTTATATACATAACATCTTTTAGGGAATTAAATAGTTTAATCATCTGTTGTTAATTTGTGGTCTCTAATTGATGCCCCTCCAACTTTTGGCTGATTTAAATAAACGTGTCAGTGTGTGTTAAATAAAAGGCTAATTATTTTTGGGGATTGTGTTTCAGGCCCTATATTTTATCTTAAATATTGTGGTTCTGCAACCAAAGTGGTGAATTTATAAGTTATTCCTATTTAGGTTTTTGGGAATTAAACTTTAAAAATGGAGGAGTTCATAGAAATAAATCCTGAAAGATTTGGATTTAAATGTCAATCTTGCTCTATGTATCCTGTAACTAACTTACTGCCTTACACTTGTATAAAATGCCAATCAAACATAGAATTAGTAGCCGAATTGGAACTTTTTAACAATAGACTAAGGTTTTTGGAAAAAGAGTCAAGAAGACATGTCCAATAGATTTAAAAATCAAAAGGACACTAACAATCAACCTACTATAGCCAGAGCAGACAAAAAAAGATAAAATAACAGGGAAGAAAGCAAAGAAAATACCTATGAGACAGTCAGTTAATAACTTACTCCCTTCCTCAGAATCTATCATTGACACAGGCCCTACTAAACATAAACCTACAAAAAGAACTAGAGAAGAGAATGACCATGATAATGCTGATGAGGAATAGCATTCTTTGCCAAGTCAAAAAAATGCTAAAAAAGGTAGAAGGGCAGACCAATTTATGGTCTCAACCTTTAACTCCTTTAATCTCTTGACTCTTATACCTGAGAGTACGAATATTTCAGAAATGACCAAATCTGTTGAAAAAGATTCTGAGAATTTAATTGAAATATTAAGCTCTGGGCAATCGTCCTGCATAACGGATTACAGTATTAACAATTATGAAGCATCGAATAGCCAATTAAATAAAGATGAGCATCTGATTTCTCTGGACACTGAAGTTTGCATTAATAATATTGAGAAACAAGATGAACCTGTCAACACAAATAGGCAAATAATAGTACTAGGAGACTCTATTATAAAACATATTGATAGGTTAATTTGTAATGCAGACAAAAATAACAGAACCCTATCAAGCTTTAGAGGGGCATGAATTTCTGATCTCACCCAAATGTCTAACAGAATACTACACAAAACAGGAATTAACCCTTTACTAATTGTACATGTGGGTACAAATAATGTACTCTATGAGACTAATCAAAAAATAAAAGAAGATTATGTCACATTAACAAACAAATTACTATATTTAGGGTGTGAAGTACAGCTTTGTGAAATTTTGCCAATACCATATGCAAACTTATTTCAACAACAAAAAATTAGGGAAATCAATAACTGGTTAAGATCTTGGTATATGAAGCAGAATTTAAAATGTATCACTCACTGGAAGGAGTTTAATGGCAAACCAAATCTCTACTGTTGGTATGGTTTATACCTCAGTAGGAGAGGTAGTAAACTTCTTGGTGACAGCATTGCTCACTCTATTACCAATTGTTTAAACTTTCACTAAAGGGGGAGCTGTATTCAAATAATACAACTCTAAAACTTATTAGACATAGACAATTAACTACACCCCAAACTTCAATAAGACCAAAATCTACATCTACTAACTCCACCAGATCTTGTAATACAACAGATTACAAAATTATACTTACTAATGTAAGAAGCTTATGAAATAAAAAAGAAGAGTATATGTACATATTTAAAACTCAAAATATATCAATATGTGGAATCACTAAAACTTGGAATAAGGCAGGTGATTGGGATACCAATATTAAGGGTATAATAAGTTCTATAAAAATAGAGGTAACAATAAAATAGGTGGAGGTATCATATTTTACATAGAGGAAAGTCGAAAGGCATGTATGATTAATACTATTAAGTATAATAACGAAAGTTTATTGGTTAAAATCAATTTGCATTATGATACCTTAACTATAGGTCTAATACATAGACCACCCAATTTAACCTTTGAAAAAAATCAAGATCTAATTGATGAAATCAGAGAGATGGAGATTAATATTACTTATATATTAATGGGAGACTTCAACCTACCCACTATTAACTGGGATACTTATGAAGCTGACTCAAATTTGGAAAACAATTTTATATATCTCTTTATTCAAGTTGGAACAAGTAGTTAAACAGACTACTAGGGGAAATAACATTTTGGACATCGTCCTAACCAATAACCAAGAGAAAATTGAAGACATAACGCCACTTCTCCCTTTAGGTGACAGTGGTCATTGCATTATAAAATTTAAATGTAAGACTACATTATCTCAGACTAAAGGTATCTTCAAAATGAAGTACTTTAATAAGGCAGACTATTATAGAATAAATGAT
Organism: Neoceratodus forsteri; assembly: GCA_016271365.2. Taxonomy (NCBI): domain Eukaryota; kingdom Metazoa; phylum Chordata; order Ceratodontiformes; family Ceratodontidae; genus Neoceratodus; species Neoceratodus forsteri. Next base: position 1,065,505,366 of record CM057449.1, on the reverse strand, counting down.
TTCTTTTTTTTTTTCCTATTTATTCTTTTTCTGCCCCAAGCTGCCTGCCGCCTGATGTATTTTTTTTCAGCCCAGTCACGGGCCACGGACTTCTACTCCCCAAATAGGCCTCGGGCCTCCTGATACCTGTGGCTTGCCCCACTGCGGGGCTCGCACTCCCTCAAGATGCCACAGTCTTTGAACTAGGTTGAGGGCTGCCTAGGGAGCAAATCGAAGCCGTGGCAAGCTTCATTAGTGGCGGCTGGCAGCTGACTTTTTCCATTTTTCCAGGAGGTGGGGTCATGCAATGATGCCTGCATCTGCCCCGCCTCCTATACGTGCCAGTGCTGGTAGCTATGTGACTCCTGGCCTCTGCCAGGGGTCATCAATGCTCCGGGCACTTCCCCACCCTCCCCCCACAGAAGGAGAGCAGTCCCTAGGATGCTCCATCCTTCTCCCCCAGCCAGCCCTCCAGCGACCCTGGTCCCTTCCCGAACCCAGGTCACCGGCGTTGCATGCAGAAATCCAACCGCTGCGCCGACGGGCCGGAGTGAGAATAAATGATTTCTTATCCAAATGGAAGTGGGAATTTGATCTTAGAAACATTAATTTATCACAAGTTTGGAAAACAATAAATACTAAGATTAACATTTGTATATATAATTGGGTTCCTGATAGAATCAAGTATTCTAATAATAAACGTGTCCCTCCCTGGTGGTCTAGTAATATTAGAAAACTGCTTGTTAGGAAAAGGAAATAGTATAGCAGTATACCAGAAATACATTTTCTATTTTATGAACTAAATATAAAACTGCTACTAAGAAACTGAAAAAACATGATTAAATCTTTTAAATCTAGATTAGAACACAATCTAGCAACAAAAGTTGAAGATAATAAGAAGCAGTTTTATAATTATTTTGGGTCTATTAAAGGAAAACAACAAACTATAGGTCCCTTTATGATAAGTGATACTTCAATTATTGATGAAACAATGACTGCTAGGATATTAAATGAACAATTTTTAAAAGTGTTTGAAATTAAGGATAACATAAGAATCCCATTAACCAAAAATAGTAATGACCATCCTGTTTTCCTAAGATGTGAGGTTGCTGAAATAATAAACATTTTGACACCTAATAGTGCAGCGGGACCTGATTGTATTCCACCAAACTTTTTATAAGGTATATGTCATACAATAACTGTACCACTGACTATCCTCTTTAATAAATCTATTCAGGAAGGTAAAGTTGTTCAAGCTTGGAAGAAGGCTGTTGTCATTCCCATATATAAGGGAGGTAATAAACATGACCCAAACAACTACTGACCAATCAGCTTAACCTCTACAATTGGAAAAATCATGGAAAGACTACTTAAGTATCTTATTATTAACTACATAAATAGAAATAATAAAGTGGATAGTTTTCAACAGGGTTTTGTAACAAATAGGTCTGTACTAACCAATCGTTTGCAGTTTTTTTTAACCAGTCAGTGCAGCCCTAGACAGAGATGTTCCTGTTGATGTGATATTCTTAGACTTTACTAAGGCTTTCAACAAAGTTTCACATAAAATTCTGCTACAAGAGTTAGTTAAAATTGACATCCGACCTAATATTATAAATTGGGTACAATTCTAGTTAGAAAAAAGAACACAGAGAGTGTCAGTTAAAGGCTATCTGTCTGAAATCACTGAGGTGACTAGTGGAGTACCCCAAGGTTCCATTTTGGGACCAATACTTTTTAATATCCTGATTTCTATAATGCCTGATGACTGCAAGATTGGCAGCTTAGTGAGCTCATCATCAGATATAACCTTCATGCAAAATTAAACTATCCATCCTCTTGGGCCAACTCATATGGTATGTTTTTTAATATAGACAAATGCAAGGCACTGAACTTGGGCAAGAATAATATGTGCCTCAATTATTACTTAGACAATGTATTATTGAAAAACATTATTGAGAAAAAAGACTTGGGAGTTATGATTTCTAATAATTTAACCTTTGATAGAAACACTGCAATAAAAGTTAAGAAAGGCAATAAAATTGTGGGTTCAATTTTGGGTAATAGTAAAACCAGAAAAGCAGAAGTTATTATACCACTCTTTAATAGCTTGGTATATCCACATTTGGAGTACTGTGCTCAATTCTCTTCTCTGACATCCATTAGAGGTCTCAAATTAGCTGAAGGTGTACAGCGTAGATTTACCAAGAAAGTAACATTATTACAACATAAAAGTTAAGCTAACAGGCTTAGAGAACTTAAACATTTTGCTGTTAAGTACAGACAAATTAGGGGAGATTTATGTTTTGTATACAAAATAATAAAAGATGATTACTTAAAAACGACAGTAGGCCTAACAGTTGCGTCTAGTATTAAATCAACCAGGAGTCATAATTATAAACTTATTGGTGAGAAATGTGCATCAGTCAGACATAGTTGTTTTATACACAAAGAGCTGTGGGAATGTGGAATACTCTACCAGCTACAGTTATCAATAGTAATAATATAACAACATTCAAACATACATTGGATGATTATATGGATGGAAAAAAAATTGAATTCCACCTATAGGATATATGGGTGGTGAGTACAATAATGGGCAATTTTTGCCTACGGTACTTGTAGATCTCTATGAACCTATCCACAAAATGGAAAAAAGATAAGATAGAATAGCATGAGGGTTCCTGAGTCTTTTTCTGTTTTTCTTTAACATCATGGCAGGTTTAAAATGTGCAACATGTAATGTGAACAGTATCAGGAATGGGCCTAGACGTTTAATTACTTTTACAGTATTTGGGGAAATGAATCTAGACATACTATTTTTGCAGGATACTAGGTTGTACACAATTGAGGATCTAAGCATGGCACAAAAGGACTGGAGATGGGGGTCATTGATTTGGACTATAAGTGAAGAAAGATGTTCTGGGTTGGGGGTTTTATTTTTTTCGCAAGTTGTTAAAATGTTGACATTTTTAGATATAGCCCCAGGGAGAGCAATGATGCTGGATGTTGTAATAAGGGAATACCAGTAAGGCTGTTAAATATTTGTAACCCACAGACTAAGCAAGAAAGAAGTCAATTAATGAGAAAACTAGAACCATACATACATACAGCAAAACTATCCTTGTGGGGGAGACTTCAACTGTGGGACTGAAGAAAGTGACTGGGGGAGGAAAACAAAGAAAATATTTAGTTATTCTTTATGTTTAAAGAAAATAGTTAAAATGCAAGTATAGAGGATGCTTATAAAATAAAAGGGCAAAAAGAGTTGCATACATATTTTAGAGGGAGGCTACACAGGCCTTACAAAACATTACCATACAAACAAACCAGACCCAGGCAGAAACAATACAGACAGACCAAATGGAGGAAGGGGTACAGGGGCAAGGCCTAGAAGAACCTCAGGCTCTTGCAGAAGGGCTGCAGGTGAGTGTGGATGTGGAAAAAAGGGAAATGCCACCCCCAGTGGACAAGGATGGGCCTTCCAAACAGTCTCCCTTAAAAAGAGACCTAGAGCAGGTCGTCAAGGAACCTTGAAAGTCAAACATAATGTGCCCAAGACAGGACAGGAAGCAGAGTCCTGGAAGTCAGGGAACAAATATGCTACATTATCAAAGGGTGGAACTGAAAGAGATTCAGATGGGGAGGACTCAGATTCTTCCTCTGTCATGTCCAATACAGACACAGAAGGGAGTCTGGAGGGATCCATTGCTAAACAGACCAGACAGCGTAGGACCTCTAAGATCCCTTCACTTCATTTTCAGGGGTTAAATAAACCTCTTGATGGACAGACTTACCATCTGTACTATTAATATCAAAAGTATAAAGAAAGATAAAATGCGTTTAGGAGCTATGTTATGTTTAAGGAGATTACAGTGTGAAATAATTTGTGTACTAGATACCCGGCTGAAAACTAACTATGAATTACAGCAGGCCTCAAAATCATGGCCACTTTCTTCTGGTCATCAGGTACAGAGGTATGTGATGGGGTGGGCATTTTATTTTCAAACTACTGGTTCAAATTGTCCTGTTTGGTGGACATTCATCCTGGGAGAGCCTTAATGTTGGACTTTTCCTATGATTCTTGTAGGTGTGGGATTATAGCTATATATGCCCCACAGACAAAAGCCTAAAGGGTAGCATTACTTAAAGAAGTTCAGCGTTTCTTGCATACTTCCAAACTGGTGTATTGGCTAGGGGACTTTAATTGTGGCCTCTCCAAGACAGATAGAGGCATGCAAACAGAGAAAATATTTTCTGACTCAAATGCTTTGAATAACATTCTGAATCATACAGGGCTTATTGATGCCTACAGGGAAGTACACCCCAAAGGTGGATTTACCTTCCATAGGGGAGTGTTAATAACAAGAACATATTTTATATTTCTCTCATCAGGTTTAAAGGTACAAGAGGCACAAGTTATAGCTTGTGATTTTTCTGACCATATGATTGTTAAAATAAGCACACAAGATGGGACTTCCCCACAATGCAAAAATAATTTTGGAAGCTGAATGAATCAGTGCTAACTGACCCATGGATAAAGAAAGCATGGGAAAGGGAGTGGGTGGCAAGTCTACCAGTGCTTGAGTGTTACTCTGAGCTCATAGACTGGTGGGAGGACTCAATGATAACATGGTGTTCCTTCTTTCAGCAAAGGGCATGGGCCTTATCCACATCTGAATACCTTACTTATTTGTAGCTTAGGCAGCAGTTGCAAAGGGTTATCTCCTTGATAGACACAACAGGGCAGGACTTGAGTGAACAGGTTAGTAATCTGAAAGCCCAAATGAAAGGTCTGCAATATGATAGGGCCAAAACCTTACAGCAAGAACTCAGACTTTGGATGCAGGTCAAAAAAGGTGGTCTTGATCCTTTTAAAGAGAACAAGAAAAGAATTGAGGGCAGGGTAATAACTCATCTAGTCTCTTCCTCCTCAGGAGAACTAGTTACTTTCCCTTTACTTCCCCTTTGGACCTATTAGGAGTAGCGGAGGAGCGGATTACCCAAATCTTTGGTACCCCCCGAACAAGAGGTACAAGAACTTTTAGAATCCTTAGGGTTGCCAAGCGTCCAAGATGAGGATGCTAAGAAGTTAATTGCAGAAGTTACAATAGAAGAAATTAAGGCTGACATTTCACAGTTATCAACAAACATAGCTCCAGGTTCTGAAGGTTTAGGAACAGGGTTCTATAAAACATTTATGGACTATCTTGCACCTGCATTAGTGATTCTATATAACCATATGTTACAGACTACCACACATTCAGCCTCCATGATGGATGCTGTTTTAGTGCTCATAGACAAAAAAAGGTGTAAGGGAAGACATAGGCAATTTTAGGCCTTTAAGCCTGTTAAATTCAGACTTAAAAATCTTAACTAAAATTTTATTAGCAAGACTGAACAGGCATGTGGGCCAGGATTAATACAGTATAATTTCAGACCCTATTTCTATACTAGGGGTTCAGTTTGGACCAGGGAATATGTCTCTGTTAAACTGGATAGTTAAAACTGAGCAAGCAAATAAGTTAGTGAATAGCTGGAAAGGGCAACAGTTATCCAAGAATAAACAGGTACTTTTAATAAAAACGTTATTGGTCCCACAGTTTCTTTACATCAGTTACATCCCCCCAACACAGTCCATTTGCACTAGTTTACATGGAGTATTCTTTCAAGCCTTTTGGGGTTCTCAATTAAATCCCATTAACCCTTTGAGAACTGAATATGTGTGAACGTATATAGATTCTTGACGTATATATACGTCCACAGTCTTCTAAGGGTTGAAGGGATTTACATATTTGCCAGTGAAGGAAGGTGGAGAAGGGATGATACATCCTGTCATCTTCTTCTACAGCTTCTTTGTTGATTATAATATATGCTCAGCTATATGCCCTAACACAAAGAAGTGGGTCACTCTGATTTTAGAATGGTTGGACCCATGTAGGGCTGCATGGGAAAGCAAGAAGATAAGATTTATTCCTACAAGGATGCCGGAGTATGGCAAAGACTTCATTAAGCAGGTTATGAGGTGGAATATTACTCCAGCACAGTTATTGACCATTGGTAGAAAGGGGGTATATAAAGCTATAATAACTCGTGAGAAAACATCAGTAGTAGAATTTCCAGGTTGCACAACCATCCCATGGTACAGTATGGTTCAATGCGGCCACTAGAACTGAATCATCCTATTCCAAGGCAAAAATATGGGACTTTGGAGATGGGGACCATTCTTATGGTCCATTGGAGAAGAAAGATGTTCAGGTATAGGGGTTGTTTGATGGATAGAGATATACAAATTACAAAAATTATGGATCTGGTGCCTGGTAGAACATTTATAATGGATACATTTTCCAAAAGATAGCGGTATGGATTATAAATATTTACAACCCTCAAACTAGAGCAGGAAGGAATAAAATAATGGGAATGGTAGAACCATATATGCATACTTCCAAAGTATTGCTTTGGGAAGGGGATTTTAATTCTGGTTTAACAGGGAATGATTGGGGGAGACACATTAGGTTAATTGTTTGTGACACACATAACGTGAGATATTTTAAGATAAGGAGGCATAGAAGGTGCATACAAAACAATAGGAAAAGAACCAGAACACACTTACTACAGAAGTAAACTATCAACAAGAACATATTTTTGGATGATAAAACAAGAAACTAAGATACGTGATATTACAGTAATACCTATAGGGACTAATGACAGTTTAAGGGTAAACGTTAAGATAGATTTGGGTAAACATATGAAGTTTGGGAAAGGATTCTGGAGAATGAATACTGAAAGGTTACAGGATCCAGAATGCAATGATAACATACTGAAACTTTTTCAAGCAAGGGTAACAGTGATATAATTGCATGATACCTTAATAGAATGCTTGGAAGATACAAAACAAGATTTAAAGCAATTATTAATTGAAACATCACAGAGGAAAGAGATGAAAAATTATAAAAGGTGTCTGGGTTTTAGAGCAAAACTATATAGGTTGCTTACATGTCAAGTAACAAACAAAATAAATGAATTCGAACAAATAGAAGAAATTAAAAAGGAAATGCAAAAATATCAATACAATAGAGTAAGATCTTTGATAATGGAACAAAATAGTGGTACACAGGGTACAAAATATCTAACTAATCCTTTTGATAGCAATAAAGAAAGAATAAATAATAGGGTGATGTATGAATTAAAAGATAAAAAAGGAACTATATAAACACAAAAACAGATAATACAAGAACATATAAAACAGAAATATCAGAAACAAGTAGGATAGAAAATATAAGAATTTTCTGAAAAAATTTAATTTCCTAAGCTAGGGAATAATGAAGCATTAGTCTTAGAGGGAGAACTCAAAATTAGTGAAGTTAAAGAGGCAATCAAATATGTAATGCTCAATACAGCCCCTGGCATAAATGGCATTCCTAATGCCTTTTACAAAAAGTATGAAGAAGAGATGGCAACCATACTAACTAAAGTCTTTAATGAAATTTTTCAAAAGAGGACAATGGCAGAAAGCAGGAAACAAAGGATTATAGTATCTTTACATAAAAAAGGGATAAGAATGAAATTAAGAGCTGGAGACCTATAAGCCTGCTAACATCTGATTATAAGATTTTGGCCAAAATAATAAATAAGAGTATGAATAGACAGGCCACTGACAAAGCAAAGGCTGATGGCACATTTATAAGGTGGAAAAAGAAATGGGCAGACTGGATGGGCCTTGCAGCCTTATCTGCCATCAGCTTCTCTGTTTCTATGTTTCTATTATCAGCGTTCATAGACTCTTTAATTTTGCAGGCACAAACATGTGCTGTTCCTGGGAGAGACATTAGACAGAATTTAATAAATATACATGAACTAATGAATGAAGCACAAGAAAATTGGTTGGAAGGATATTTATATGCCATAGATCAAGAAACAGCTTTTGACGCAATACAACATAAGTATACGTGAGATGTGTTAAAGGAGTTTATAAAATGGGTTGAAAAAAACTCTCAATTTCATTGGCTGAAAGGACATTCCAGCCTTGTCTTTATCAGCATGTATCTATGCCAACCGGCACTATTGTCTCCTCAGTGACCTCACAACAACCACAATTCACTAACCTACCCATGCTATTTCTGAAAACTAGCCACACAATGAGCAGCTCCAACGCTAAACATTGCAGCACTGTAACAGCAGTCATTGAGCAACAATAGCCTGTCTGTCTCTCTTTAGGCACAAAAACACTGCAAGAAATCCATCCAGACCTTTTTTCCCTCACAGAAAAAAACATAAATACCTCACTGACACCATGAAAACAGCAAGCACTCGGTGCCGTCTTCCCACTCACAGCATGCTGCTTCCACTCTTGTTATCCCATCCCCTTCACAAACTTTGCTTGAAACATTTAATCTAACAAAAACTCCTTGTATTTCTACACACTACCATGACACCACACAATACAAAACTGTGGGAAAAAAATGCAAACCCAGAAACAGCTCTATACGGTGGCCGCTATGGGACACGCTCATTCCAAAACAAACCAAGCCGCTCGCATCAATAGTCAACCAAACCCTAAAATCAATAAATAAAAATTAATTAAAAACTGTTTCTGTCTTCCTGAACTTATATAGTTACCAGCAGATACACACAAAAGCAACAGCCCTCTACTCGCTCTCAAAGCAGCAGGTCGCTGTGGCAGTGCAACATTAACAGTACGTTTAAACAGCAAGCACTGTAAATAATTCATAGTATCTGAACAGGAGGAACACAAAGGGAAATTCAAAGTATATCCACACAAAACAACCTAACTATTATGTATGTTTGTTTGGTGGGGACATGGGGGGGCATAGTAAGTGCCTAAATAAAGGGACTATTTTACAAGTTTATGTTTTAAAAGCTCAAATTCTTAAAATGTTTTCCCTCTTTGCATTTTTAATTTTTTTCCATAAATAGTGACTTGATGAACCCATTTTATAAGATCAAAAAGACACTCTGAGGTGTGGGTTATCTCCTGATTAAGAACACGCTGGTGCATGAGCACTCGGTAGCAGGCGCCTGGCGTGCCTAACAATGCACCTTGGTGTGTTCTTATCAGGAGATAACCCACACCTCATCATGTCTTATTGCTTGCATAATATACCAGAAATTTTTTTAGTACTAATAAAAACACTATATACAGAGGCACAAGTATGCCGTATGGTAAATGGCGATCTGGGGGTACCAATTTATGTAAAGAATGGAGTCAGGCAAGGGTGTCCCCTGAGCCCATTATTGTATGTATTATGTCTTGACCCAGTCTTAAGGAGGATTGAAGGAGATCCCCGGGTTAAACAAATAGAATGGCAGAATAAAGTCCTGCAGAAGACATGTGCTTATGCAGATGATTGTATATTTATAGTTAAAGATCAAACTTCAGGGGCAATAATTTTGGACATGATTAAAAAAAATAACGGATATACAGGTATTGGGATTAATATGGGAAAAAGTATGGTATACCCTTTAGGAAATGTGAGTACAGATCAGGAAGGAGAATTAGAATTAGTAAAACAAGGCGACATGAAAATTCTAGGTGTCATCTTTGGTGGCAAGGATCCTACTAGTAAAAATCAGGAGATAAAATTAAACATAGCATGAGGGAAGGTGGCTAAGTGGAAAGACTGGGAAATGACAAAAGAAAAGCTAATTTACTCATTAAAAACCTTTATAGTTCCAATATTCGTGTATATAGACTATATGTTTTCAGTTCCATTGACATTTCAAACAAGAATTCTAGGTTTGTTTTTTCAACTTCTATGGGGATCAAGATTAAACCCCATAAAACAAGGGCACACATATAGGCCAATAAAAGAAGGAGGATTAAATATGCTTCATCCAGTGGTTTTCTTTTTAAGTATTTTTATGTATGCGAATGTAGTACCAATTACAGTATATTGGGACACGATAGATTATGGAGTTTTTTAACGCAGATGGAGTCAAATGTTCACCATGAATATAGGTAAAACTGGAAATATGACGCAAAAATATATTTCACCTGCACGTATGAAAACATGTAGAAAATATATTACTCAATGGGGATTAACTATATATATGCTTTGCAGAAAGAATAGGAAACAAATTTATAAAGAACTAACGGAAAAGAATTATTATGAAAATCCCATCTTTGAAGTAGAAAAAGGAATAATGGTAGATAAAATATTGGAAACAACATTAGAGAAAAGGATCCCACAGAAAATGAGAGAAATGATTTGGCTGTGTACCAAGGAAAACTCTATGTAAGAGGGAACCAGAAACATAAGAAAAAGGAGGATAGAATATGTGCAGAAGTTGCATGTGGTATGGTAGAGGAAAGCATGGAGCACCTCTTTTTTTAATGCATTTTCATAAAACCTTTTTGAGGAAATTTAACAAAATTCTGGATCATGGATGTATTTGGAAAAATGTCATACAATGTTTTAGTCTATGGTCAATTGACAAAAGAATGGACAATATAAATAAAGGAACAGTATATGTGATTTTAGCTGTTTTGAAATGGAGTATTTGGCAGGCAAGATGTCAAAGGATCCTGCAAAATAAAGAAATACAGCAAAATGCATTAATGTTTAAAATACAAGTAGAACTAGATAAAATATATCAAAATAAATGCAGTTTATATGGTGAAAGAAGAGCAAAAGAATTATGGAAAAATGTATAAGGGTTAGGGTAAAATGGAAAATTAAGGAGATGTTGGAAGTAAAGTTTAAGTTTGCAAGATGAAGTAATCTAAATACTGTGTAATTATATGTTTTCTGTAAACTTTGTTTTTTGATTTTAAATAGAAAATGTCCCTACTCTTTTCGAGAAGTGCCATGGGATCTTTAACGTCCACCTGAACAACCACCAGAATAGGCAGACGGGACCTCGGTTCAACGTCTCATCTGAAATTCCACATAATTGCAATGCCATTCAGTGCCACATGTGTGAAAAGACATTTTGATCAGGATTTGAAAAATGACAGCTTTGACATACATGAGGTGGCGTAATAACAAGTTTATGTTGAAAATTTGGGGTCAAAATATTTAATATTTCCAAAGTTACGATTGTGCGTAGTGAAATTGGAAAGAATGGTTATAACTCTGCTATTTTTACATATTTTGACCTCAGATTTTCAACATAGCCTTCTTATAACCCCACCTCATGAACAATATCACTTTAATTATGCAAATACTGCCTAAAAGGTGAATTCACCCACCGACTGTGAAATCACCTTTTGGATGGGAGTAGTGTAATCACAGTCCTATTGTTCATGAGAAGGGGTCCCCAAAAGGCCATGTGGAAAATTTTGGGTCAAAATGTCAAAAAATGTCAAAGTTATGCTTTAAAGATGAACCCCCTCATTGAAATACATTGAGCCACAATTACCTTAGTTTCTCATATTGTAGTCACCATTTCCAGCGGCAACACATGCCTTTGATTGGGAGAATGAATCTTGTACATGGTACTTCTTCAGGTGAGTTAGGGTGTGTGGGGATGTCAAGAGGTGTGTGGGCTGGTCAGTGCACAGTGGGAGGTCGAGTGGGGGTTTGGGTGTGATTGGCGATAGTTGTCATTTTTACTACAGGTTAAAAAAATTAAAAAGACTATGAGGGATGGTTTTATTATTTCCAGCACAAAAACAGACATGAGAGGTTGGGGGAATGCCACTAACCACCAATGAAAGTCAAAAATCTGTATCAGAGGGTGGTACCACTAGACAACATGAATAAAGCAGGAAGGGTGGGTGAGTGCCATTAGACACCAGTGAAATAAAAATTACTGTTGGCACAGTGATTGGTGGGTGGGGGATACCACCAGACACTGGAGCATTAAAAACAAAACAGGAGAACCATGACCAGAAGGTGGGGGTGCTACTAGACACCAGGATAAAAGTAAACTTAACTGCAGACTTCTACCTGCCATTGTTTCAGTAATTAATTGCTGATTGTTTAAGCTGTTCTGAGAACTGCTGCCATTCTTCCTCTGCCCCTCCCTCTCCACTCCAATTTCTCTCTCCGCCAGCTAAAGCAGACTTCTAGTCTCCTCCCCTAGCCCCTTTCAATCTGATGAGCAGAAGTTCATAGGCAGAAGGAGCAGAGATAGAATAGGGGCATATTGTAAGGTGGAGGAAAGGTACATAGCCACTCCACCACCCCTGGTGGCACAATCCTGGTGGGTTCAAGGGTAGCCAGGGATGGCCACCACTTAATTGGGAATCTAATGGCTTACCTGCACTCTATTCCTCCTCACCCTCCTATTTACCCTTACTTCCCTGCCTCCCCTCTCCTTCCCACATTCCCCCATCTCTCCTCCCTCAACTCACCCTTCCTGACTCAAGCTCTCCCATTCTCTCTCACTCCCCCTGGCTTTCACACTATTCCCTTCTCCCATCTCCTAACTTTCATCTTCCTTCCCTAAGCTTCCTGCTCCTTGCTTCCCTCATCTCTCACCCTTTCCTTCGCATCCTCCCTCAGCTGCTTCACAAACACCTCTCCTCTCCCACTAGACTCCTTATCTTCATCCTGCTCCTGCTAGCTGGTGATGTAGAGACCAACCCCGGCCCAGCACTCCCCCCTTTCTCAAATTTCATGAAAGAACTGAGTGTAGCTCATCTTAATATCCAAAGCCTCCTTCCTAAAATGGACTTACAGTATTGTAGCAACTTATGGTCAACCTCAGCCCAGGCTTACTAATTATATCTGAATATTGACTGTCCAATAAGATTCCTGACTTGGCAGTCACCATCCCAGGCTACTCTCTAACCCACCAGGATCGTGTAATGAGGAGCTGGCTCACCAGTGCAGGGCAGGGTGTCTGTCTGCGATGCCAATGACCCAGATTTGGTAATGGACCTGGGATATCAGAGGGCCAGCTGGGGGAGAAGGATTGAGCATCCAGAGGACTTCTCTCCTTCTCCAGGGGAAGGGGGGCTAAGTGTCCTGTGCATCATGAACCTCTGGCAGAGGCCAGGAGCTCTGCAGAGACTAGTGCCATAATGCACAGGGGTGGGGTGGACATGGGACATCATTGACGTCCTTTCCCCCATAAAGCAAACTATGAAAACAAATGCCAGCCCCAGTGGATGATGCCTGCTCCACTGCTGTCCCCTCTGGCCACCAGAGTCCACTGGTTTGGGGTCCCACTCTCGAGGCCCCGACCCAGGGTGTAAGCTGGGTGTTGCCCACCAGTGTCCATCGGGAAGGGGTGCCCACCATGTGGCCCCACTCAGGGGGGCAAGCCTGATAATGTGAGGGTGCAGTTGGTGGAGCTAGGCTGAATTAAGAACTGGGATCCAGCTAAAAAAAAAAAAGGATTGTGCCACAAGAGGTGGTGGAGTTAATATTTAACTTTCCTCCACCATACAATATGTTCTGATTCTTTCTCTTCTCTTCTCTTCTCTTCTCTTCTCTTCTCTTCTCTTCTCTTCTCTTCTCTTCTCTTCTCTTCTCTTCTCTTCTCTTCTCTTCTCTTTCTACTATAAACTTCTACTCATCAAAATCTCCCTTGCCTTCTCTATTCCCATCTTTGTTGCTGGTGTCTACTGCTGTCTTGGCCTACCTTTCATGTCTATTACTAAACTTCTCTCCACTATCTCCTCTCAAGCCTCCAAAGGGGAATGTTTTATACTTGGGAATGTCAATAAAAACTGGCTCTCTCCTTCTACTTCCAAATTCTATGACAACATCAAATCCCTAAACCTGTCACAACTAATCACTGACCCTACACATCTGAACCTTAAAACACAAAATCACAACCTACTGGACTGGACTCTTACTTCTCACCCTCACAGAATTATTACATCTGGCACCCTCCAGATGCCCTCAGTGACCACCATCTGGTTTACTGTGTTTGCAAGGTTCATCATACCAAAGCTTTACCCAAACTTACCCAGATCTGATCTTTCCTAGTGAGGGACTCTATTGTCCAGGGAGTGGAGTTAGGGTCACCTAGCAGAGGAGAGAGGGAGGTCAAGTGCCTCCCAGGAAGTGCTGTGTGGAGGGATGGGAAGTGGATCCATAAGATCACTATGGCAATAGCCAGGTGGGAGTGTTTGGATGTCATTGTCTATCTGAGGACAAATGACCTGGCCAGAAGAAGGGTGGAGTTAGCCAAAGTCCAAGAAGATTTCAGAGGAAGTTGGGGGGAACCTGAAACAGATAGCATGCTTCATCTCATTCTCGGAGGTTCTATCTGTCCAGGGCACAGGGGAAGCTGGAGCACTCTACATCCATACCTTCAACTCCTGGTTGAAGGATTGGTGTGGAAGGGAGGGTTTTGACTTCTGGGACTGGGGCCTGACCTGGGCAGATGTGAGCTTGTATAAGGAGGACAGCCTGCAGCTGTCTGAGAGGGGAGACCTTGATCCTTTGTGAGAAGTTTAAATGCTTCAGCGGTGAGTATTTAAACTGGCCAAGGGGGAGAGCCAGGAGGGTCAGGAGGCTCAGGAACACCCCACCATGGGAACATGCAGGAACATAAGTTGACTACGGTAACAGCTATAACAGGCAAGTAGGGGCAGGCAGGTGAAGAATGTATAATGAGTGATACATGGGGGGCAAGAGCACATAGGAAACTGGGGTGGGGAAGATGCTGGAGAGGAAGAACAAGAGCAGAGGGTGGGCAGACTGTAAAACATGGAAGGTCATGCTAACAAATGTTCGTAGCCTAGTAAATAAGGTTCCAGATCAGGAGGCCTTGTTGGCAGATGCAGACCTTGACATAGTAGCAATAAAAGAGACATGATACTCTGCTTATCATGGCTGGGAAGTCAATGTACCAGACTATACACTGTTCAGGAGGGACAGGGAGGGTAAAAAGGGTGGGGGAGTGGCCCTGTACATCAGAGATGGTATAAAGGCTACGAAAGTTCAGGGAAGACAGAGGGAGGCCTAGGAAATGTGAGTCACCATGGAGCCAGGGAATGGAATGGAACACAATATGCACAGGGTGATCTACAGACCTCCAACACAGAGAGAGGAAGTAGGCAGGGAACTAGTGGAGAACATACACAACATGGCAGCTAAAGGTGAAATCCTGCTACTGGGGGATTTCAATATGCTGGACATGGATTAGGCCACCCAGATGGCTGCTTCAGCCAGAAGCACAGCAATCCTTGAATCAATGCAGGGGCTTGGACTCAGGCAGCTGGTGCATGAGACAACCAGGGACAAGTCAATTCTGGACCTGGTATGGACCAATGGGAACAAAGTCAAAGAAATACAGGTGGAAGGGTAGCTGGGATCCAGTGACCACCACATGGTGTGGTTCAACATGGAGACATGAACTCAGTTAAGCCACACAAGGGCAAGAGTATTAGATTTCAGGAAGGCGAGTGTCACTGAAATGGGTAGATGTATACAAGCAGTCCTGGGGAAGGGAGTGGTCATAGATGGGTGGAAGAACAATGGGAGAAACTGAAAGGAGCCATAGTGGAGAAAACAAATGCATTAGGATAGTGGTCAAAGGGAAAAGAAGAATGAAACCACTATGGTTCTCCAAAGAGGTGAAGGACAAAGTCATGGCTAAAAGGCTTGAGTTTCAGGAAATATGAGGGGATCCAAAGGGAAGAGGACAGGGAGTTGTACTTAACTGTCTAAGGGAAGCAGGGAAGGCTGTTAGGAGGGTGAAGGCACAGAA
Organism: Neoceratodus forsteri; assembly: GCA_016271365.2. Lineage (NCBI taxonomy): Eukaryota > Metazoa > Chordata > Ceratodontiformes > Ceratodontidae > Neoceratodus > Neoceratodus forsteri. The sequence goes on along the minus strand of CM057449.1, from coordinate 1,065,489,754 downwards.
AGAAGGGGGCTTAGCACAGTATGTAAACAAAGGGTATAAAGCATTTTATAGGTACATCAGTGAAAGAAGAAAAACCGGGGGGGATTGTGAGGCTCAAAGGGGAGAAGGAGTAGGTAAGGAGGGGGATCTGGACAAGGCAGTAATACTGAACAAATGCTTCTGCTCAGTATTCACTAAAGAGGGGAAGGGCAAGGACCACAGTTGGGATGCAAAGGCAATGGGGGAGGAGGTAGACACTGGTCCATTCACAGTGGAGAGAGTTCTGGAAGAACTCACAAAGCTGAAGGTGAATAAGGCCATGAGGCCAGATGGCATCCACTCAAGGATATTAAAGGAGCTGCGAAGGTAACTAGCATGCCTCAGGCAGCCCTGTTAACAGAGTCATTCAACACGGGTGTCATTCCAGAGGACTGGAGGAGGGCACATGTAGTTCCACTGCACAAAAGCGGCAGTAGGGAGGAAGTTGGGAACTACAGGCCAGTCAGCCTCACCTCAGTGTGGGAAAGATCATGAAGACACTGCTGAAAGAAAGGATAGTGACAAATATGGAATCCAGCAGTGCTCAGAGTCTGAGGCAACACAGATTTAAAGCAGGAAGGTCAGGTCAGAGTACGAAGTATCAGCCCTTTTATTTTTAATGGTGAGTGTGACATAGACAGCCATGTTCTGAGTGCTGTATCATTTTTATTTCTTAAAATAACGGAAATGTGGTATTGAAGTGCCTGTTAAAAAAATGCCAGTGCCCTTGGAATAACCTCACTCGCTCTCCCCCCCAGTTTCAGCTGAAGGATGTATGCCAGGAGAAAAATGCTGAGACAGTATGTGAGATTATACAAAAACAGATTTTAGAGATAATGTGTTATGTGGAAAAGCCTGAAGCTAATTATAGGGTTAAGAAGCTTGAGTTCAGCATATCCATTTTATGATGCTTCCAGTTGAAGAAAAGCAGGTTGTGATGTATTGGTGTGAGGTTGTAAATGCTCATATGAAGCCTGTGTGAGACGGATGCAGCCTGGATCAAAAGAGATGTCATTTGAAACATGAGTCATGCTGAAGGATTGCAAAATTGATACTTTGAACAGACTAGTGTTTTTTTTTTTATTAGATATATTTTTAAATACAATCTGACAGAGAAGGAGCTAGCTGACCTCACCAGAAATGAGTTGGCCAATACAGTTGTTTAAGGAATAATTCTCTTTTACAGAGACACACATTTTGATCTAGACTCTGACCAAGTAAGATCGGTGAGAACTTAAGCAAATATTTAGAGACTAAGTACTGAAGTAGGAATCTGCACTGTTTAACCTTGTTTCTTTTAAAAGATTTGTATGTCTTTTGATATAAGAGTTCTATATTTGTGTTTCACATACTTTTAACTATTTTAGTAAAATTATTTTTAGAACTTACTTGGTCTGTCTTTGACTTTTTTTTATTTTGTAAGAAGAGTACATGGTTATAGCAGACGAGAGACATAAGCTTGAATGGTGGTATCAAACTGGAAAGAGAAGCGTTTTAAATCTGAGGTCTTTATTAAAGTTTTAAAGGGTTCATCTCTGTACACCCGGTTAGGTGCCCTTAGGCAAAGATATCTAGCCCCCTGAAGACAGATATACCTGAGCCTGTGCATTGGGTATGCTAGCAAGAGGTTAACAGTTTGAATTCCTCCAGAACAAGAGACCAAAGTTTGATCCGAACTCACAAACACAGACAAGAGGGTTACCTTGTCTGTTACACTGTTCACAAGACTGCGCTCAGAGGTTCGCACTTTGAGAGTAGAGAGCCGGACCTGCTGAGTGGGTTTGTGACAGATTGGTGGTAGCTGTGGGATTATTTTGTATCACAAGATTTATTGTTCTGTGTCAGCTGAGACAGTAAGCTTTCTTGCAAAGAAAGAAAAATAGTTTTATTTCAAAAAGGAAACAGAACTATATATCACTTGGTGTATAGTCAAGTTCCTACCTATTTTATTTTTTTTTCTCTAAAGTGCAATGTCAGAGTAGCCATAGTCAGGGAAGAAGATGGCTTCCGACTATGGCAGGCACACTGTAGATTACTTAAAGCAGTTGGGCAGGAACAGGGGAGTCCTGTTCGAGGTGACAGCCAAAAAGCAGAACCTCATAGAGGCCCTGATGGTAGCAGATACCCAGAGCAGTGAGTCACCGACCGTGACTGAAAAGGACAGCATGGCCACTGTCAGTGAATGACCACAACAGTAGGAAATGGCTGCCAGTATCCTGAATCCAGAGGTACTCAAACTGCAAACTGAGTTGTGCAGGATGGAGTTGGAGTGCCAGGAGAGGAGACAGCGAGAGAAGCGAGAGGCAGACCGTGAGGCACAGCAAGAATGCAGAAAGGCAAAGCGACAACAGAGGGAGGCAGACCATGAGGACCATGAGCTCCAGAGAGCTGCAGAGGAGAAGAGAGAGGAGTGCCAGAGGCAACACAAGCTGGAGAAGATGCGACTCCAACCAGCAGCACCAGAGCAGGTAAGTGGCTTGGGTTTAACTGGGACTGCAGGACTGGGTTACAAATTGAACTCCAAATTAATAGCAGAGTTTAAGGAAGGAGAGGACATTGACGCCTTTTTAAATTCTTTTGAAAAAGCTTGTATTCAGGCTAAAATTCATAGAGAGTCCTGGAGCTTCCAGCTATCCCCGCTACTTACCAGGAAAGCTCGGGCTGCATTGAGTCAAATGGACAAAATGAAGACAGCAATGATTAAAACAAGCTAAAAGTTGCTCTGTTAAAAAAGTTTGAATTAACTGCTGAATCATTCAGAGCTAAATTCCATAAGCTCAGGAGAAGCCCTGACATGAGCTACGAGGAGCTAGCCACGAAACATCAGTTTTAAAAACACTGGTGGGAAGGAATTGAGGCAAATTCTGTTAATAAAATTAAAAATGTGATTTTATTAGAACAGTTTTATTGGGCATGCCCAGCAGAGCTAAAAACCTGGCTAGAGGACCATGATCCAAAAACAGTGTAAGAGGCTGCTGAACTCTTGGATAGATATGCCAAGAGCAGACCTTCTTTGAGAATGAATGGGGCAGTGCAAAAAGGGAAAAGCGCACCTTCAGGGCAGCTAAAATCCTCACTGTCCCCACCGAAACCAGTTTGCCCCAGGATTCAAAGAAAAGATTTCTCTGAAGTAAGAAATGCCTGTTGGTTGTGTAAAGAAACTGGGCATATTGACAGACAGTGCCCCCAAAAAGGCATGCCATAATACACAACAGGGTGCTAGAAAAGAAGTGGGTTGTTTGTGTGTCCCTGGAAGCATGCCAGTGAATATGAGGGAACACATGCACCCCGTCACAGTGAATGGGGTACAGACGCAGGGGTTAAGGGACACAGGAGCATCCCTGACATTGGTAAAGGGGGATCTGGTACAGCCTGATCAGCTTATACCCAATAAATATGTAACTGTATAAGGGTTTAGTGGTGAAGAGAAAACATTGCCACTCGCTAGTGTTCTCCTGGACTGGGGTGAAATAGGGGAACTGTGCAACAGGTGGCTGTAGCCAACACAATAGCAGTGGATGTGATCCTGGGTAACAATCTCCAGCAGGGGATGGTATATGCAGTTACTTGTAGCCAAGCGGCAAGGGAAAATAGTAGTTCCCTGAACCCCACAGAAACCAGTGCAGAAACCACTGAGAGACTGGTTCCCCAGCATGTGTCTCCAGATAGGGAGACTGATAAAAAGAAAGTAGAAATTTCCCTGGTAGCAAGTGACCACACAGCTACAGAGAGTTACTCCAAAGAGGGAGAGGTGACCTCTTGTCAGATGGTTGGGATAGACAGTGATCCTAAGGGCCCTGACGCTAGTGCTAGGGACTGTAGTTTAGCAATGGAAGGGGACCTGTCCCATGCCTTGGGACTGTGTGAGGATTTTGCAGCTGCTCAGAGGAGTGACCCTAGTTTAGAGAAGCTGAGGGCTTGGGCAGACTCGGAGGGCACCCAGGGAGGTGACTGCAAACATAAGGTTTATTGGGAAAATGGACTTATGTATACACAGGCAGTACAGACAGATGGAGGGATGCCAGGCAGGCAGCTTGTCATTCCCCAGGGATATCGTGAGCAGTTGCTCAAGGTTGTCCATGATATTCCCTTGTCTGATCATCTAGGAATCACATGCACAATGCAACGGCTAGCCCAGAATTTCTACTGGCCTAACTTCATCCAGCAAGTGAAGGAGTATTGCAGGTCTTGTCACCAGTGTCACCAGTACCAAGAAATAGGGAAGGTGGGCAAAAAAACCCAAGCACACTGATCCCCTTGTCCATAGTGGAGGAGCCATTCCAGAGGGTGGTAATGGATATTGTGGGGCCTTTAAATACCTCCAGCTCCTCAGGAAAGAGATTCATCCTGACTCTGGTGGATTAAGCCACCCGGTACCCAGAGGCAGTCGCCCTATCCTCACTGAGGACAGACAAAGTGGCAGATGCCTTACTTGGGATTTTCTCCCGTGTTGGGTTTCCACAGGAGGTAATCACTGATCAAGGGGGTTCCTTCATGTCAGACCTTATGAAATGTTTATGGGAGAAGTGTGGGGTGGTGCAGAGATGCATGACACCGTATCACCCACAAGACTATGGGCTTGTGGAATGATTCAATGGTACCCTAAGGTCAATGCTCTGGGCATTTGCTGAACAGCATGGAAGGGACTGGGAGAAATACCTTACCCACCTGTTGCTTGCAAACAGGGATGTGCCCCAGGAGTCAACAGGATTTTTCCCCTTCGAACTCTTATATGGACACCAGGTACATGGGTCCCTGGACTTAATCTGGGAGGACTGGGAAGGCAAGCACACCACCCAGGGAACTCCCATTGTGGATTATGTCCTTAGGTTTAGGGAAAAGGCTGAAGATGCTTATGGGGACAGCCCAGAGCAACCTGGCAGCTACCCAACAGAAACAAAAGGTGTGGTACGAACATAGGGCCAGAGCTCACTCATACATGGTGGATCAGGAAGTCATGGTCCTTATTCCGGTCCAGAAAGACAAGCTGCAAGCTGTGTGGGCAAGACCGTACAAAGTGGTTAGGAAGGTAAATGACGTGAACTACATTGTGGAGTTACCTGACCGTAGACAGACTGAAAGGATGTACCATGTCAACATGATGAAGCCATATGCAAAAAGGGCTGACATGGTCTTCGCAGTATGTAGTCATGGGGAGGGGATGGACGAAGGAGACCCCTTCTGGATGTGCTGGTAGAAAGTAAGTGGGAGTCCTCTGTGGGAGGCAGTAAAATTGTCTCCCCAGCTGACCCCAGACCAGGTCTAGAAAGTAAGGAAGGTTTTAGCAGTCTTTGCCCCCTTGCTTAGCGCCAAGCCTGGACTAACCCCCTTAGCAACACATGATATGGAGACAGGGACACAGATGCCAATACAGCGAACACCATATTGGGTGTCAGAGGCTGTCCAAATGGACATGAGGAGGGAAGCGGAGGAGATGCTGGATTTAGGGGTAATCCAGAGATCCCACAGCCCATGGGACTCACCCGTAGTCCTTGTGCCCAAGCCAGATGGCTCAACTCATTTCAGTGTGGACTATCGTGGACTGAATGCAGTCACAAAGTCCGATGCCCACCCGATACCCCAGACGAACAGATGAACTCCTGGACAAGTTGGGAGGAGTGACCTACCTTATGACTATTGACCTGACCAAGGAGTATTGGCAGGTAGAATTGACAGATAGAGCTAGGGAGAGGTTGGCCTTCATCACTCCGATAGGCTTATTTGAGTTTAAAGTAATGCCTTTCGGAATGAAGAATGCCCCAGCCACTTTCCAAAGGTTGGTAAACCAGGTGTTGAATGGTGCCGAGGAGTACGCTGTGTCGTACTTGGATGACATTGCCATCTTTAGTACCAGCTGGGAGGAACACCTTTCACACCTTAGGGAAGTGCTGGGCAGGATACAGTTTCCGGTCTCATTGTCAAAGCCAAGAAATGCCAGGTGGCCATGGGAGAAGTGGCATACCTTAGGCATGTGGTTGGCTGGGGACAGCTCTGTCCTAACCAAATAAAGATAGAGGTGATCCACGCTTGGCCCAGACCAGAAACCCAGAAGCAGGTCAGGAGCTTCCTAGGAACAGTAGGGTACTGCAGGAAATTTGGACTCAATTACAGTGCCCTGGCTGCTCCCCTATCTGACCTGATAAAGAAAAAGATGCCAAAGAAAGTTACCTGGGGCCCAGCTTGTGAGGAAGCCTTTACAGACAGAAGGAGGCACTGCACAAGTTCTGACTATAGCAAAACCTTTATAGTTCAGAAGGATGCCTCAGATGTGGGTATTGGGGCAGTACTGAGCCAGACGTCTAGCCAAGGGACAGATCACCCAGTTGTGTACCTGAGCAGAAAGCTGCTTCCCAGGGAGGAAGCATACTCCATGGTGGAAAAGGAGTGTCCTGCCATAGTGTGGGCCCTGAATAAATTAGAGCCATACTTGTATGGGCAGCATTTTGTGGTGCAGACTGAACACAACCCCCTGGTTTGGCTGACTCCAATGGGGAAGAACAATGGGAGACTGCTAAGATGGAGTCTTGCTTTACAAGGGTATGCTCTAAAAATTGTACATAGGGCTGGAGCGAATAATCAAAACTCAGATGGACTGTCTAGGGTCTATGAGGAGTGAACTGATTTGGGAAGATCCCCCAAATTCAGTCTAGGTGGGGAGGAGTGTGACGTAGACAGCCATGTTCTGAGTGCTGTATCATTTTTATTTCTTAAAATAACGGAAATGTGGTATTGAAGTGCCTGTTAAAAAATGCCTGTGCCCTTGGAATAACCTCACTCGCCCCCGGTTTCAGCTGAAGGATGGATGCCAGGAGAAAAATGTTGAGACAGCATGTGAGATTATACACAACAGATTTTAGAGACAATGTGTTATGCGGAAAAGCCTGAAGCTAATTATAGGGTTAAGAAGTTTGAGTTCAGCATATCCATTTTATGAATCTTCCAGAGGAAGAAAAGCAGGTTGTGATGTATTGGTGTGAGGTTGTAAATGCTCATATGCAGCCTGTGTGAGGTGGATGCAGCCTGGATCAAAAGAGATGTCATTTGAAACAGGAGTCATGCTGAAGGATTGCAAAATTGATACTTTGAACAGATTAGTGTTTTTTTTTTATTAGATATATTTTAAAATATAATCGGACAGAGGAGCTAGATGACCTTACAAGAAATGGATTGGCCATTACAGTTGTTTAAGGAATAATTTTATTTTACAGAGACACACATTTTGACCTAGACTCTGACCAAGCAAGATCAGTGAGCACTTAAGCAAGTATTTAGATACTAATTATTGAAGTAGGAATTTGCACTGTTTAAACCTTGTTTCTTTTAAAATATGTGTATGTCTTTTGATATGAGTTCTGTATTTCGTGTTTCACATATTTTTAACTATTTTAGTAAAATTCTTTTTAGAACTTACTTGGTCTGTCTTTGGCTTCTTTTTATTTTGTAAGAAGAGTACATGGTTATAGCAGACAAGAGACATAAGCTTGAATGGTGGTATCAGACTGGAAATAGAAGCGTTTTAAATCTGAGGTCTTTATTAAAGTTTTAAAGGGTTCATCTCTGTACACCTGGTTAGGTTCCCGTAGGCAAAGATATCTGGCCCCCTGAAGACAGATATATCTGAGCCTGTGCATTGGTTATACTAGCAAGAGGTTAACAGTTTGAATCCCTCCAGAACTGGAGACCAAAGGCTGATCTGAACTCACAAAAACAGGTAAGTGGGTTACCTTGTCTGTTACACTGTTCACAAGACTGCACTCAGAGATTGGCACTTTGGGAGTAGAGGGCCTGACCTGCTGAGTGGATTTGTGACAGTGGTAATTGTGTATACGTTGACCGTAATCTGTATTGATGTTGTTTAAATTTTATTGTGTTATTGTATGTGGTTGTTTTTTAGTTTTATGTATGTGATTGTACAGTACCCAGAGCCTCTGGGATTGGGTGCCAGAAAAATAAAATGTGCCTTGCCTTGTCATGCCAAACAAATCTATTAGATTTTTTTGATTGGGTGACTAGGGAACTAATTCAGGCAGGGGAGGTAGACATCTCCCCACCTAGATTTCAGCAAAATCTTCAACACAGTCCCATGTAGAAAGCTGATTAACAAGATGGGTAGTCTGGGCATGGGAGACAAGGTGGTGAACTGAGTTAGGAACTGGTTAACAGACAGGAGACAGAGGATGGTGGTAAATGGGGTAGAATCTGGGGAGAGGGGGTTGACCAGTGGGGTACCACAGGGATAAATACTAGAACCAGTCCTGTTCAATGTCTTCATTAATGATGTTGCAGAAGGGCTGGAAGGAAAGGTCTGCCTGTTTGCAGATGACGCCAAGATCTGCAACAGGGTGGATACTCCAGAAGGGGTTCAGAAAATTAAGAGGGACCTGTAGAAGCTTGATAGATGGTTTAAAATGTGGCAACTGAGATTCAATGCAAAGAAGTGCAAAATAATGCACCTGGGTAGAGGGAACCCTGGGGAGAGCTACAGGTTTGGGGAGAGAGGAGCTGACTGTCACCACATAGAAAAGGGAACTAGTGGTTATCATTTCTGATGACCTTAAGGTATCAAAGCAATGTACAAAGGTGGCAGGGAGGGCCAATGGCATGCTGGTGTGCATAGGCAGGGGTATTACTAGCAGGAGACAGGAGGTGGTGATGCCATTGTACAAAACATTGGTAAAGCCTCACCTGGACTACTGCATGCAGTTCTGGAGGCCACACATGTGCAAGGACATAGATAAGGTGGAGACTATCCAGAGAACGGCAACAAAGATGGTGCAGGGCTTGCACCACAAACATATGAGGAGAGACTAAGGACCTCAATATGTACTCACTGGAGGAGAAGAGACAGCAGGGTTACATGATTGAAGCGTTCAGGTACCTCAAGGACATAAACAAGGAGCAGGTTGGGGACATTTTCCAATTTAGAAAAAGTACTAGAACAAGCGTGAACAATATGAAATTGGAATGGGGTAGATTAAGAGGCAATGTGAAGAAGTTTTTCTACACAGAAAGGGTAGTCAATGCTTGAAATAGTCTACCACAAGAGGTAGCAGGAGCAAGCACAGTGAAGGGATTTAAGTGTGCCTGGGACAGGCACAAGGGAGCCTAAGAGGGGAGAGAGTGATGAAAAGCCATTGATCACATAGGGTCAGTGGCTACATGCAATGTATATAGTAGGGCCGATGGGCAAACTAGATGAGCCAAGTGGTCCTTATCTGCCGACAATTTCTATGTTCCTATGTTTCCAGTCCTTGGACCTAGCCTCCCTTCATGAGGACCCACTAACTATGGACTGGTCACCCATCTCCACTGCTAGCTCCATGGTCTCTGCACTAAATTTCTTTTCAACACATTTCATGTCTATCTGGGATTGCCATGCCCTGTTCAGAAAAACTAGCATCGGAGGTACTCATCTCCCTGCAGGCATGTGATTGGGCTTGGAAGGTTCACAAATTATCTGGGTCCCCAACAGATTACAACAGGTATCATGCTCTACACAGTGCCTGCACCGGGGCCACTAAACTTGCCAAGGCAGATTATTTTTCCTCCATTCTCCAAAACAATATTAACCACCCTTCTAAGTTTTGGAAGGTCATTCACTCCCTTTTCTCCCCCAACACCCAGTCACCTCCCCCCCCCATCTTCAAGGTGAGAGGGGCCACCATCTCTGAACCCTCTGTGGTTGCTGCAGAATTCAACAACTTTTTTACCTCCTGTGCTTCCTCCCTTCTCTCCTCCCTACCCCCTCCTCACCATCTCCCAGTTCCCCTTATCAACACACTTTACACCCCACCTTCTCTTTCTCTACTGTCCTTACCACCTGACGCTCTTAAAGCTTTGCTAGCTCTAAACCCTGCTAAGGGCACAAGTAATGATGGGCTCAACCCCAAGCTCCTGCACCTCTCTGCACATGCCATATGCCTTCTTACTGCACTACTCCTCAACCCGTCTTTCTCCCTAGCATCGGTGACTTCTTCTGGGAAGCAAGCCACTGTTATTCCCTCTACCTAAAGGTGGTGACCCCTCAACTCTGGACAATTACCACCCCATCTCTCTTCCTCCTACCATCGCTAAACTCTAAGAACATGTGGTACTCTCACAACTTTCTCCATTTCTTAATTCCTGCTCCTTTTCCGTCCCCTTCCAATCTGGTTTTCTCAAATCCCACTCCACGTCCACCTCCCTCCTATGGCTCACTGATGCCATTCTGACCAGTATGGACCAGGGTCTGATTACCTCTGCAATTTCTGTCAACCTGGTCAAAGCCTTCAACACAGTAGCCCACCCCCTTCTCCTAGATAAGCTCTCCGCTGCTGGCCTCTCTCCCCAAGATACTGATTGGTTTCTCTCTTACCTCATGGGTAGAACACAAACTGTCAAATTTGTAACTCCCTGTCCCCCCACTCCCTATCCTCACTGGTGTCCCTCAGGGCTCAATGCATGGACCCATCCTCTTCTACATCTTTCTAAATTTCCTCCCATCTGCATGTACCGCAGCATTCAACCATATGTATGCTGTTGATACTGCTATTTTTGACTCTGGCTCTTCCCTCACTGAGCTGATGAACAGACTTCAGCTGGATTTCACCAATATCCAGCACTGGTTCTGCTCTAATCAACTTTCAATAAATACAAAGAAAGCATTCTCCATGGCTTATGGGACCAGGCAAAAAACTCACTAAACTTCCAGCTCTGCCCACTTACCACACCCTGGATGGTTCTATCCTTGAAGACCTCACTTATTTCAAGTACCTAGGGGTGTTGCTCAACCAACACCTAGACTTCTCTGTCCATGAGGACTCCATTCATAAAAAGCTCCATCCTAAACTTGGGGCACTGTATAGGAACAGTGGATGCATCCCTCTACTGGCCCACAGAGCCATTGTACAGAGAATGATTCTCCCCATCTTCAACTACGGGGACACCATTAATGGTAATGCACCCATGTCTACCTTGGCTAGACTAGATCCTCTCTTCCATTCCTTGTGTAGGTTTGCCCTGGATTGCCCCCCCCCCAAAGTCCCACCACTGCCACCTCTAAACCCCTCTCTTCCTCTGCTCTCTTGAATCCAGAATGATTATTTATGGTGCTACCCTCATTACTAAACACTGGCTGAGCTCCCTTCCATCCTATCTCTCTTCTCTTCTCGCCTCTTCTTCTAACTCCAGTATAGCACAGTGGTTTAAGACTCTGAGCTGCAAATCTGGAGACCTGGGTTTGAATCTCACAGCCCCCACTTGCATATACTGTGTGACCCTGAGCAAGTCACTTAACTTTCCTGTGCTCACAGGTCACACCTGAAAACAAGCTTTCAGCTTAGTGTGCCACTCCTGGTTAAACAATTAAAAATAAATCCCCTCTGCAGCTCCAGTCTCTGCTCTCTAACTCTCCCACCTAGATGGACCTTGGCTGGGCAAGCTGCTTTATCCTTCCACCTTTCTAAACTTTGGAATACCCTCCCTCTCTCTATCCACTCTGCCACCTCTATTCACTCCCTCTCCAGTCTTCTACATGATTACACCACTCCCTCCTGTAACTACCCCAGACTACTGCCCTCATGTATCTGCCCCAGTGCTCTTCCCATCTTCCCTCACTCTACCTCTCCTACTTCTCCCTTTCCCCCTGTTTCTCATCCTCAGAACTTCCTCGCCCCATTCCCCCTTACCTTCACTATGCTTTTCCACCACCTCTTCTTTACTCTACCCAGCCCCCTGACCTCCCCTGAAACCCAGCCTCCCCTACTTTGCTCTACCTCTCCCATCTCCTCCTCTCTAGCATTCTCCCCTAGGAGTTGTTCCTTTTGCCTGCTCTGTCCTCCCAGGGTTCCACTTCCCAGTGATCTGAAGGCTACTGAATTCTCTTTTTCTTTGCTGATGCTATCTGAAAATTATCTTTTTGTAAAGGCTTTGTACATTCCATTGTATATTTTCAATGTTTCATTCATGTTATAATGTACTGTATGTAACTGCATTTGTTTATATCCTGTAAATATTTTCACTCTGTAATTATTTTGTCTTACTCTGCTTGCGCATGTACATATCCCTTCTACCCTCTCCCCCAAGGATGCATCTGGAATCAAGTTGTTTACAACTCAGAATGTCTTTCCTGGTGAAACTTTTGAAATAAATACAGAATGAAAAAAAATAAGAAAATGGAGGGCAAAAAGCAAACAGGGGAGGGGGAAAGACCACTAGACTACCAGGGACATATGATTCCGGTCTGGAATATCACAGAATAAATATCGTGGCACACAACAAAGCAGGCAACACATCGCCATTTACAATGTCGGCATGTAAAAACATCGCTGATCTAAACCCCGTGGGTAGTGCACTGGAAGAATAGGCCTGGTGACCACTGAGTCCCCCATCCCACCAAACAATGGCCACAGGAACAGTAACAGCAGACAGCCACAATGTGATGGCCAATTCCCCCCCCAACTCACAACCACCATCGATCACTTACCTGTGTCCCATGACACAATGCAGTGTACTTTATCCCTGGTGTCTAGTGGACCCCCCACCCCCACTCCATCCCAGCAGGTAGATCCCCACCCTCACACTCCTCCAACATACCCCAACAATGGGCAGGCAGCCAGCACAGCCCTCCACTCACAGCCATGGCTGGCCTTCTGACTTAACTGGATGAATGAGTGTGTATACATGTATGCCCTCATTTAGTTTGTTCAGTTGAGTTGCCAGCTGTGGCAGTGAGTGGAGGGCTGTGCTGGCTGCCTGCTCATTGTCAGGGCATGTTGGAGGGGTGTGGGGGGCATGGATCTACCTGCTGGGGTGGAGTGGTGGTGGGGAGTCCACTAGACACCAGGGATAAATTACACTGCATCATGTCATGGGACACAGGTAAGCGATCAGTGATGGTGGTGAGTTGGGGGTGGGACCAGCCATCACATTGTGGCTGGCTGCTGTTACTGTTCCTGGGGCCATTGTTCAGTGGGATGGGGGACTCGGTGGACACCAGGCCTATTCTTCCAGTGCACTTCCATGGGGTTTGGGTCGTCGATGTTTTTACATGCTGACATTGTAGATGGCTATGTGTTGGCTGTTTTGTTGTGTGCCACGATATTTTTTACACAATGTTCCAGACTGGAATGGGACATATGACAGTTCCAACTGTCACAGACCTTTACTGTTAAAAATCTTTACAGTTCAAACAATGAAGTTTGAACTGCAAAGAACTTAAACAGTTATTTTCTGATTGATTGATCCTTACAAAGTGAGGGATGGGCAATATGATTCTCTCCCCAAAAACACATACATAGCAAGAAAATGTTTAAATAATAAAATAATATTGCTAAGCATGTGACTGAGACCTAAATACAGGTCTTGGTTATTCCTAATCAAGTAGGATTTCTTTAGAAATCCAATTTAAAAAGGGGAAGAAAAACAAGATGAAAAGAAGCACAAACAGTATTTCTCTGAGCACGACCAGTTAATCCTGAACAATTACCAGTCTGAATGGTTTTCAGTAACCTGCCTCTCTGGTGGCTATCACAAAATCCTTTATAATTCAAAACTGGTGAAATTTCTTTTCACCAAACTATCCAAAGGCACACCCTTGGCACTGCCCCATCATCCCTGAAAATTTCAGGTAAACATTTTATTCCCGTTGATCTGTAGATGAGAGCATAAAATCCTAGGTTAACCAAAGGTGAAAAGGTGTTTTTTTTCCTGTTTTACATAGAAACATAGAAACATAGAAGTTGACGGCAGATAAGGACCGCAAGGCCCATCCAGTCTGCCCATTTCTTTTTCTACCTTATAAATGTGCCATCGGCCTTTGCTCTGTCAGTGACCTATCTATTCATAGTCATTTGTATTGCTCCCTTATGCCTATCCCATGCCTGTTTGAAGCCCTGCACTGTATTCATAGCCTACCACTTCTTGTGTAAGCTATTCCATGCATCTACCACCCTTTCTGTGAAAAGAATTTCTCATATTCCCCTTAATCGGCCTCCCTCTAATCTCATGCTGTGTCCTCTTGTCCTGCTATTTTTCTTATATTTAAACATGTTAGACACTTTCACCTTGTTTATGCCCCTAAGGTGTTTAAATGTCTCGATCATATCACCTCTCTCCTCCTTTTGCTCAAGGGTATATATATTGAGTCTGCTTAATTGTCCATATAGTCTTCTGATGCCAGTCCTGTACCCATTTTGTTGCCCTTCTCTGACTGCCTCAATTTGGTTAATGTCCTTGTGAAGGTGTGGCTCCAATACTGCACGCAGTACTCCAGATGGGGCCTAACTAATGTCTTGTACAGAGGGATTATTACTCCTCTTACGACTTGTGATACCCTACTAATACACCCTAACACCCCCTAGCCTTACCTACTGCTTTAGAGGTCTGCTTGGATGATTTTAGGTCATCAGTGATGATGATGCCCAAGTCTCTTTCTTCCTTTGTGACTGCTAGCAACTCCTCCCAGCCTATAAGTGGCTTCAGGGTTTCTCTTCCCTATGTGCATGATTTTGCACTTCTTTGCATTAAATCCCAGTTGCCACTCTTCTGACCATTTTGCTAGTTTATCCAGATCTCTTCTCATTCTGCCCACTTCATCTGGATCATCTCTCTGTTGCAGATCTTGGTGTCATCTGCAAACAGACAAGCCTTACCCTCTAGTCCATCTGCGTAGGTCACTAATGAAGATGTTGAATAGGACTGGCCCCAGGACTGATCCCTGAGGTACCCCACTTGTGACTTGCATCTCTTCTGACTGTATACCATTTACCACCACTCTCTGTTTTCTGCCAGTCAACCAGTTTGCCACCCAGTTGACCCAACTTCTGACCCACCCTGAGCCTACCTAGCTTATTTATCAATCTTCTATGTGGAACAGTGTCAAAAGCTTTAGCTGAAGTCAAGGTAGGCGACATCAACTGCTCCCCCTTGGTCCACCACTCTGGTTACCCAGTCAAAGAAATCTATGAGATTAGTTTGACAGGACCTTCCTTTTGTAAACCCATGCTGTCTTGTATCCTGTGCCCCTATGGATTCCAGGTGTTGCACTATCCTTTCCTTAAGGAGTGCCTCCACCAAGTTTTGTACCACTTTATATCTCAAAAACCAACAAGATGCCATCACAAAACTTTCCACATCTTATATTTACAGGGTGACCACGCATGCCAAATATCAGGCTATTTTGGCAACAAACCCTACAGTTATTAAGGTACAGCATTTTGAATTTAACATAGAACTGTCTCTACAACCCTAACTACAGTGGCATTAAAGTGCCCCTATAATATGTGTGTGCGTGTTTGTGCGTGTGTGTGTGTGTGTGTGTGTGTGTGTGTGTGTGTGTGTGTGTGTGTGTGTAAAAAGAATACATAAGAATCATTCTACAGTAGCACAAGAATGTACAAGGTAGTGCCTTGGGCAGAGTAATCACTTCAGGCAGGGATTGCAGAGACTGCAAATGGACAGAGAGTCATGTACAGAATAATAATGAATGACCAACAATAGTATTTGGGCAGCTAGGTCTAACATACAGTATGGGAGGGGTTGGGTGCAGGAATAGACATGGGAGTCCTGGGCATGAAGTATAGCTTTACACTACAGGAAAGAAGGGAAGGGGAGAAAAGGGAGTGGATAGAAAGTAGGAGACTAAACCATAGATGAGGGAGTCTGCATGAAAAGGCTACCTGACCTCCAGTGGTTTTCACCCAGAGAACAGACAAAGAGTGAGTCATGATAGCAAAAGCAGTAGAATGAAAATGGAGGTAAAGACAGGAGAGAAAATAGGTAGAAAGATTGTTGCTCCTTAATATATTTCCTAAGTTCATGTCCCATTTTCTACTTAAGCAGTAAGGCGTGCAAAGGTGTGCTTTGTTCCGGGAACACAGTATGCCTTGGATGGGTTGAGGCATTATACTAAAGGCTAGGTGGCTCCACAAACCCAGAAGTGCCCTTATCAGAGCAACAAGTGCACTGGTGCACCATCAAGTGCCTTAATGAGATTAAATGGATCCATTAAAATTAGTAAAGAAATCATTTAAAAATGTTTTTAATTTAAATTAGTAAACAATACAATAAAGTAAGAAAATTAAAAAAGTTCAGTTGTGCTGTTGTGATGAAAGAAAATTATTCTGTTTGGTCAGTAGATGGCAGGTGCTGCATATAATTAAATACAAGTGAATTGAGGTGTATTGATCTAACTGTGTCTGCTTAATGTAAACAGGTCAGATAAGTTACAAATCTTTTTCCAGTGATGTTGAACTTGAATATGAGCACTGGGTTCCAAGCTCCCCAGCTAATCAGGTTTCTGGATTTTTGTACCCATTTGATTTTACAGTGTATCTGATTACTGTGAATGCTGTGAATGTTTCCCATTGTTCCGTTTGCTGGGATAAATGCATAGTTTATGGAAAATTCATTCTTCAAATCCTCCATTTGTTGTTAAAAAGTGTAAAGTACGTTATGGTGCCTACAGATTTATGTACAGGATTTGATGAGCAATTTATTGTATTTTTACATTGTGAAGTATTATGTAACTGTTTAAGAAACTTGAGATTGTAAGGACATAATTCTTCTTGTCTATGTAATTTAAATGAGCCCATGGATCAAGTGACTTCAGTATCTCCTGTTTTAGTATATTATAGTACATGGTTAGGGTTTCTGGAAAGCAGCCACTTCAGAAACCTTGTTGTGCATGTGCAAACTTGTGCACATTCTAAAGATGTTGAGCATGTTTGATAATTAATTCAGCTGTGTTCCCCCTCACACACACTGCTGCTACTTTCAGTTTATCCACACAGCTCTGCTCACTCGCAAACGAAACACAGGTGACAATACAAATCTCACCTTGAGTTTCCAGCTCATGGATAAGATAACAGCATGGATCACTCAAGTTTCGCTCTCAAGATCCATATGTTGTTATCTCAACCCCTCATCAGAAACACAGGCTCATTGTGTATGGTTACCCATACATTGTTTAATAAACAAATGTATTATTATGACTAACTTGTAATGTTCAATTTTCTTATGCCCTGATAATCTATTGTAGACCTTCATAATGACTCTGCACTCCAGATCACATGTCATGCTGGGATAATGGCCCTTCTCAGGTGTTGGATGAACTCGGCCTGCAACCTCATGCCCAACCACCAAAGACATTTTGTTCTTGCAGCACAGCACATGCCCTGTTGTGCGATATTGCTTAAAGAATGAACTTAGGCTGGTAGGATGATACTTGGCATACTTGCACCAAACAGAGCCTCATGTACCTTTTTGCATATGTATCTGCAGGGGAACTGACCTCCTTGGTCCTGCCTTTGGGAATTTGGAAGGAAAACCACAGTCTGGGATAATGAGGCTGGGCGGTTACCTGGGGTAGCAAGGGCAAGGCCAGGGAGGGGAAACATGCAAATAAAAATAAAAAGTTTTACTTCACACTCAGGGTAATTGAAATGTGCGTAGCCTACATGGAGAGTTTGTGGAGTCTACACTGATCAAGCTTTCAAACTAGGACTAGATACTAGAGCTGTGTGAATACATTTTCCCGAATATTCGGCCGAATATTCGGTATTCGGGTCCCAAGAATTCAGAATTCTGTATTCATCCAGAAAAGGTGTTTATTTAAGAAAACTTTAAAAAAGCACTTCAGCAACACCATTGATCACCCATTGAACCTGGTACACCATATACATCTCAATGACACTTCAACCACCAACATAGAGCTCTCACTAATGCAACACAAGCTTCATGTGGCACACTCAAACAACCACACCACACACATAGCACTCTGAAAATGATATCAAGCATTGCATTGGGTCAGCACTACAGGGTGTTCATGATCACAGACACAAGGTAGATGGTGCTTTGGCCATGGGCATAGGAATAGTGGTAGCAGTGACTGCAGTAGTGATGACAACTGAAAGGGTGGCTTCTGCAAGAATGGCACTGGTGGTGCTGAGAAGCACACTGGCTGTGGATGTAGCAGTCATAGTGGTAGCAGTGGGAACACTGGTGGTGGTGTCTGCTACATCCTGCAGAAAACATGCATGCCCTAATGCCCCCCCACTACTGCACAACAGGATGTGACAGTGAACGTACAGATAGAACAGGTGGTGACACTTGTAGTAGTAGTACTGCTAATGGTATTAGTAGCAGTAGTACTATTACCAATGCTGCAAGAAATAAAAGGCTTGCTTGGGGATAACAATATTTGAGCCCACCGAATAAAAAGAGACACCTGTATGTCATTGTCTATGTAGCCTATCTCACCACCTTCTCTGGAATTGTATTATGTATCAATAATATACAGTGGAGCAAGACAAGATGCATTTCAGTACTTTGCAGTAAATGAAATACCACAAAATATTGGATGACTAGAGGGCTTAATTGCCATGAAATTATACTGCTACTTACAGCATACTGAAGCATTTTGCAGTAATCTTGCAAGATACTGCATTGCATACTGTCTGGCACCACTGTATGAACTGTTTTATAATCTTGATTCAGTGTTTCATCCTTGGGTATGTTAGTTGTGGATTGTTTTGTTACAAGGGCATCTCAGTGGCATTCTTTTTAACTTCATTTATTTATGGTGTGTGTTTCTTTAAGGGTTGTATATTCATAGTGTGTTTGTACGTTTCCGACATGCACCCTGACAAAGACCATATTCTAGCCAAAGCATCAGGGCTCTATTGGCATCCTCCAGCCTTAGCACAAACAAATGTATTGGCAACTTTATGCTCCCCTGCTCTTAACTGTATTCTGTTACTGCCCCCCAAGTGGTTCCTTTGTTCTACATAGATTGTTTGGGGGTTTGGCAGCCCAGGAACAACACTAGCAGTAATTGCCTTGATGAGCTGTACGTTTGTGGGTCTATCATCCTGTCCTTCACTTCTTGGGGCCAGCGGTGCAGAAGCTTTGCTGGGGCTGGACCAAGCATGTTTGCAAGAATGCTAAAGACATGATGGATCAGGTCACTACTGGTTACTGGGTAAAACACAAACTATTACTACGTAGAACTTGTGTGTGTGATGCTTTACTTTGTGCTTGTGGAACTACAGTAATACACCAACCATTCCAGTTATACTGCACCACAAAAAGTAGCACTAAAGAAAAACACTGCTATTAAGAAGGAAGAAGAAGAAAAGGACAACCTATTTAGTCAAACATGGAACCAAGCAAGGAACAGACAGATGACATACAGTCAACTCAGTGAGACAGGCCTGTCCCACTAAGTGCAATGGTTTAATTAACAAAACAACAACAAACTAAAAAATGCATATGCACAACTGTGCACACACAAGGCACAGACTCGTGGGGGGGTGATATTTTTCACAAGCAGAGGTTTATTGTGTGCAGTGGGCTGTAGAAGTTGGGTAGGGAGTCAGCCAACACACTCCTCATGTGTACAGAGATCTATCCCCAGAACCAGAGTACTAACAATAATAATTCAGTGAGTCAAGCTTGACTGGCTTAGAATTGAAGAAGTTTATTTCAGTATCTGTATGCACACAGCTGTGCACACATGTGGCCCTGCTTCTGGAAAAATATATATTAAGCATGCACATGCAGGGTGAAGCCTCACAAAATCAAATATTAGGCACATATGCAGCAAATCCTAAGCAGTGACCTGCAGGAGGGAGAGTTAGCAGACACCCTCATCAGTCATGCAGGGAACCAAGCCTGAAACCAGACAACAGCAAAAAACCAAAACACAAAAATAAAATGTGCTTCACCCAAAAAAATCACACTGAAGCTATGTCAGACAGCAACAGAGAAGGGGTGTTAGCAGACAGCCCTCCTAGTCCCTATAACTGAATACAGCAATAAGGACAAAATATCTACCAGAAAGCAAACATAGCTTTTCTGACACTGATTAAAAAACTATATTGACCCAAAAAAGCCTGTGAAGCAAAAATCTATTTCTTGTTTAGCAAGTTTAAGGTCTCAAAAGTATTGCAGAGCAGCTCTCAGAAATCACTGTCTCCTGTCTTCTACCAGCTCAGAATGAGGAAGTCACATGGTGTGCTTGCCTTTGAGCTCAAGAAACAGTTTTTGGTTGGCCAACAAAGCTCTGCAAAACTTGGAAATCTCACTGAATAGTAGTTCCCGAATAGTGGCCGAAAAGTGAACTATTTGGAAAATACATCTGAATATTCGGGAAGCCTACTATTCGTGGTATTCGAAAAATACTATTCGACCCATGCACAGCCCTGCTAGACACTCCTGAAGGAGAATTAAATCAGGGGTTAAATAGCATGAGAAGCAGTAGCATTCTGGCTTATAAGCTTTGAGGTGTGTCCCTACTTGATTTGGGTATACAATAGTAACCACTGTTTGGTAATACTGGTTGCAGACAAGATGAACCCTAAATCTCTTCCATCACCACATTAGTATGCTGTTATGTGATACCATTTTTTTCCCTCTAGTTCTACAATAATAACATTTTTTTTTGCTGGAATTGATTTCCTTTGCTTATATGAATAGTCCCTGTCCTGAATCTTTGAATAATAAAAATACAGTAAAAATGCACCTTTTGGCTATAAGATATAATTTGTCAGCAGCAGTTTATGTCAAAGATGGGCTTGGGTCACCAGTAAATATATCCTAGTAGGCATCAGCAGCTTCCTAATCCCAGTTACACAACATACAGTATTGTGTGGGCCACCATATTCAACAATGATGTGTCTCTATTGGGGGGGTGAGCTGTTATGACATCATTCTCCACTGCTAGGATAATAGATAAGCCATGATTGTGCATGGTTAAACCATGGCTATACATGGTTAGCAAAACTAGTCATTTATAATTTGTCCATGATTTTAATCATGGTTATCAATTGACAACAACTAATAGTAAATGGCCTGGGGGCCAACTATGGAGGACCATGCTTAATATAGTTTGAGAATTATTCAAGTTGAACATGGGCATCCATGGTTGTTAATTCCGGATATTTCCTGCACCATAAAATACATTTCTGCACAGCTCAGGTTATTTCATTTTTTCTGACAACCTTAACATTCTGTAGTAAATACAGTATATGTATGTATATATATATATATATATATATATATATATATATATATATATATAAAATAGAGTTGCAGTTGCACCCCTATAGTCAGGGTTGGTACAGCACTTCAATGTTAAATCTCATTTTATGCACCTTGATAACTTTGGCATTTTTTGATGAAATATTCCAAATTTTTCGATGTGTTATTATTTTGTCAGTGTTTCAAGATCTGGAAAGTTTTATGACACCAGCATTTACAGTTTGTGAGATATAAAGTAGTCAAAAACACACATATTTAATTTTTTTTTCCATAGGATAACATGTTTTTTTTTGCCATCATCTACAGACTACATGGAATGGAAGATTCCTTTGTAATTCTCTTGAAAGACTGAGAGTGTGCCAGGGGTGTGCCTTTGGATAGTTTGGTGACAAAATATATAATAATTTTTAAATAATAATGACTTTTGTGATAGCTGCCAGAAAGGCAGGTCACAGAAATGATGTTCAAATGGTAATTAACTGTTTGATTTTTTTGAACGTTTGATTTCTAAGAGTAAACCTACCCGAGATGTCCACCATCTTGTTTTTTTCCTACAGTCAGTTTAAAACAATTTCCTGTGGTTATAAAAGCTTGTAATAAGTAGCACAGGCATGTGTCAATGGGTGGAAGTTTGTGCATTCAGTTAATGTAATGAAAAGTTTTAAATTGGGGTATAAACATTGGTATTTATGTCTGTAATTATTCCTTGTGTCCCTCACTTAAAGAAACCGTTTGAACTGTAATTTGAGACTACAATTCGAATGGTATTGGGCAGAAAAGGTTTGAACATTTTTTGTGTAAAAACCATCCCAACATAATGTGTGTTTATGAGGGGGGGTCTGCTCAGGAATACAATAATTATATATCAAAATTGCAGCTCAAATAGGTGTCAGCTAGGTGTGGTATGTAGTAGTTATGTCACACATTCACATGTGTCTCAGGAAAAGAAGGTCCAATAGTGTTTTTTCACATTGGTGTTCAGTAGGACGTGGGTTCTGCTCCCACCTCAGCCACTGTTGTGAATAACCATTTCATGTGCTGTAATGTAGCTTTAGTTGTATAGCCTACATTATGTTGTTATGATGTTTCTGCTGTACAAAACTGTGTTTAGAGCCAAAATACATCAGTTTAACAATTGTGAGTAATTATTCCATTTGTTTTTTGGTTAGATAAACCATTCGAACAGTATTTAGTGGATGCAGTGCAAAAGTTCTTAGGCATCTCTCCCTCACTTAGAGAAACAGTTCAAATGGTATTTGTTGAATGGAGCCCAGACGTTATTATGTGTACATCCCTCATCTTGAGAAACTATTCGAACAGTATTTTGAGAATACAATTTGAATGGTTTTAGGCAAAAAAGGTTTGAACTTTTTTTGTTAAAAACCATGCAAACTTAGCATGTGTTTTTTGGGAAGGTGGGTGAATGGTTGACCAGGTATGTGATAATTATATATAAAAATTTCAGTGCATTTATATCTCCTGGGGTACTCAGATCACTATGGTGATAATTTGGTCATGCATCTAATGAGGGATGGGTGCATAGGGTCCAAAGGACCCTGTGCTTCCACAGGAAAATAAGGAAAATCAAGGTGCATGGGAGCACAGGGCCCAAAAGGCCCTGCACTCCCACAGGGAGATGAAGGTTAATTACAATGTCTCTCAGTTATGGATAGATGGGAGTGCAGGGCCTGGAGGGCCCTGTACTCCTATAAACAACTATGGCTGTGGTGATACTTTCACAAAAAGCAAGGAAATTTATTGCAAAAAACTTAATTAATGCATCAATTAGGGTTCATATGAAAGCAAAAAAAAGTATGGAAATGTGGTGTTTGGGTTCCCAACACTAACACCCCACCTCCTTCCTACAGCCCTACCAACCCACCACCCCACCATCCACATACCAACAGGTGTCAGGGGATGCCTTGGGGTTATCAGCCCTAACACTCACCCCATTCTTCAACACTGTGCCATCTTACCTTCCTTACAAATGAAATGGGATGAGCATTAGGGCTGATGACCACAAGGCACACCCTGACACCTGTTGGTGTGTGGACGGTGGGTGGAGTTCAGTGGTAGAGTTGTGGGGGTGAGGTGGGGTGTTAGAGTTGGGAACCCTAGCACCACATTTCCATACTTTTGTCACTTTAATATGAACCCTAACTGATGCATTAACTATTTTTTTCAATAAATACATATAGGTATATATATATATATATATATATATATATATATATACACACACATTTGGTAAAAAACTTCATTAATGCATCAGTTAGAGCTCCCACAATCAAAAGTTGGGAAATGTGCTGTTAGGGTTTTCAACCCTAACACCCCACCCCTACCCTGCACACACCAACAGGCATCAGGGTGTGTCTTGGGGTCATCAGCCCTAACACTCATCCCATTCCACAAGTAAATAAGCTGAGATGAGTACAGCATAGGAGAATGGGGTGAGCATTAGGGCTGATGACCCTTAGACACAACCCGACATCTGTTTGTGTATGCAGGGTGGGGGTGGTGTGTGAGGGCTGGAAACCTTGACACCACATTTCCTAACTTTTGATGGTGGGAACCCTAACTTATGCATTAACAAAGTATGTTGCAAACAATGTCCTTACTTTTTGAGAAAGTGTTACCCCTTAGTGGTACCCATATTTACGTGGTGTGCTCCATATATGCATATATGTATGTAGCTGTGGAGGCCCTGCATTTACATTTGTAGGGCAAGTGTGACAAAATTGTCAGCATAGCCATGTCATTACCCCACCTGATGTACCCTGTACTGAAAAGTTTCAAATCCCAGGTGAAAAGTAAGTGCTCAATGCCATTCCACACCACAGGTGTGAAAACACATTTTGGCCAGCAATTGAAAAATTACAGCTGTGACATACAGTACATTTGGAGAGGTGATAGCAAGTGTATGTTGAAAATGTGTGTCAAAATATTTAAAATTCCCAAAGTTACAAGTCTGCAAAAGGAAATTGCAACAAATGGTCATAACTCTTCCTTTTTTAATAATTGTAACCCAACATTTTCAACAAAGCCTTCTTATGACCCCATCTCATGAACAATATGACTGTCATTACACAAATCCCACCCAAAAGGTGATTTCACCAACCAACCGTGAAATCACCTTTCTGTTGGGAGTTGCATAATGGCAGTCACATTGTTCATGTGGTGGGTCCCCAAAAGGCCATGTAGAAAATTTGGGGTTAATTTCACAAAAAAATGCCAAAAGTACACATGAAAGTTGAAGCCCCTATTGAAATACAGTGAAATGCATTTACCTTAGTTTCTCATATTGCAGTAGCCAGTTCAGCAGCAAGATGTGTCTTCGATTGGGAGAGCAAATCTCAAACCTGAGACCTCTTTAGGTGGCTGAGGGTGTGTGGGGGGTATCAAGAGGGATGTGGGGAGGTGGGTGTACAGTGGGAGGTAGGGTGGAGGTGTGGGTGTGATTGGCTATGGACATTTTTTTTACAGATAAACAAAGACTTTGAGAGACGATTTTCTTATTTTCAGCAGTTTAACATGGGAGGGTCGAGGGATGCCACTAACCACCAGTGAAATACATAGACAGGCATCAGGTATCAGGGAGGGAGGGCCACTAGACCAGAAAATTATATAACACAAATATCGGGGATTGGGGAGGGAGGGTCACTAGACCACCAGAAAATTGTATCCACGGAGGTGTACTTACAAATGGTTAACACCAATAGTTGTATTTACCTAATAGGTGCCTGAGGAATCTGGTTTTCTGGTCGGTTTGCACAAAAAATGGGCAGAAATATGTTTATTTTATCCACAGAGGTTTTACTGCCACAAATTGTGGCACTATTTTCATGAACCGGGGGGGTTCTGCTGCAATTTGTGGCAGAACCCTCCCCCCTTGTTTTGTGAAAATAGCACCAAAATTTGTGGCAGTAAAACCTCCGCAGATAAAATAAACATACCGTATATCTTCGACTAGAAGTCACGGCTTCTATTAAAATTTTGTATTTTGGCCCATGGCTTGTCTTCAAGAGTGGCTTGTATTTCAGGGCAGTTAGTATTGAAACATTCAATTTTTACCATGCCCAGAATTTGACCAAGTATATTGTATAAGGTCTACTTCATAGTGAAATAAAACTAAATATTAATTAAGAGCATATGAAATACATTAATGATAATATTTAAAGAGTTTAAAATCACAGAGAGATGATACAGCTAAGTAGCAGAAGGTAAGAAACTTTGTCAGTACATTAGAAGTTCAATCTGAAGTGCATTATGTAACATGATTAGAGGTCGAGGCTTATATTTGAGGATGGCTTTTATTAAAATGTTTCACTATGGCCTGAGGCTTATATTCAAGGGTGGCTTCTAATCAAAGATATATGGTATTTTTGAACATTTATTTGCCAAATTGACCACAAAATCAGAATCATCGGGCCCCAATTAGGTAAACACAACTGTTGGTGTATATTTCGAAATATTTCAATTTGTTTGCCTTGCTAACTAAAAACAAGATGGCGGAATCTCAACAGTATATTCCGCCTTTGAGACAGCAAATATGGTATCTTGTCAATTCCGCAACTTTCTGCTGCATTATTACAAGGTGTGCCTACAGGTTTGTTACTATCTTGTGCTTACAGATTACTGCTGTAATCTCTGATTAAAATTGTTTTTTGCAAGGTATATCTTCTGTTACTGCTTTATTTTTCTCTGTAGCAAAGTGTTTTTTGCAGGGTATATTGTCTGTGAAATTATTACAGGTGGTGCTTTACAGATTTTACAGTTTTATCTATCGTTAGGCTATGTCGTTGGGTTATTGTCTCTGCTCTTAGCTCCTTGTTTATTTTGTCTGCGGTTCTTCTTTTTCAGCGGGGAAGGGCCCAGACACCAACCCCCATTCCCAACCACCCCATGTTACACTCCATTTATAGGGTAGCACAGTTGTGACATTCCCTGTAGCAAAGCAGGAAGGGGAAGATCAGAGGGGTATCCACTAGTGATGCAGAGAATTTAAATTTTGCCCATGGACTGCAAGCGAAGTGGTCAAATTTACATTGCAGAGCACTTCATGAAATTTCCCTGTGGAAGGCGGAATTTCACCTAGGCACAATTTCACCTTTCGAGGCAAAATTTTGCCTTCCGTCTGTGGGCGAAAGTTCACTTTACGCGAGTACAACTAAATCCCTGGTGGCTAGTGGTGCCTCCCCTGACGTGTCCCAGATGTACAGAAAAATCCCTGGTGGCTAGTGGTCCCTCCCCCCACTTGTACCACTTTGTGTAGAAAAATCCCTGGTGGCTAGGGGTCCCTCCCCCACATGTCCCATATGTATAGAAAAATCCCTGGTGGCTTGTGCCCTCCTCCTCCCTCCCTCCACCTGTTCCACATGTAAATAATTATCCATGGTGGCTAGTGGTCCTCCTCCACCAGGTACAACCCGTTGCCACCATGGAAATGTATTAGTAACACCCCTCACCTGTATCCTCTCAGAGTTTCCTCCTGTTAAGAAACAAATCTCCGTGGGCTAGTAGTTTTTTTAATTAATTTTCAATTCTAGTCTGTACACTTCCAGGATCCAGTGTGCCTTTCACTAAAGCCTTCCTCAGCAGTTAGGTACCCCGGCCATAACCCCACTCCCACCCCTATCCGAAATCTTTGGAAGTGGATTGGAGCATACTTAGCTCTCTCTTCCATGTTTGTGCTGACTGAGCTGTCAATGAATGAACTTCACTGATAGCTCACCAGCAGGCCAGCTGTGGAGGAGAGAGGAGGGCTGTGCCAGTCTTCTGATGCCGGGATTTGGTATGGGTGGGAGTGAGGTTGTGGCAGGGACACCTGGCTGCTGGGGAGGCTGGGTGGAGGGGCACTGGATCACCAGGGATTTATTGGAACTGGGGATTGGGAGGAGGTTTAATTACAGAAAAGCCACTAGACCACCAGAGATTTTTTTTTAACAGGAGAAGGACATACGGCGGGATGGGGTGGGGGGTGTTACTGTACATTCCATGGTGAGTGGGTTATTACCAGGTGGAGGAGGGCAACCACTATCCACTGTGTATAATTTTTTACATGTGGGACAGGTGAGGGAGGGATTGCTAGCCACCAGGGATTTAGTTATACTGCATAAGGTGAAATTTCAACCACAGACGGAATGCGAAATTTCACCGTAGAAGACGGAATTTCACTATTCCGCCAGGTGAAATTTTGCCACTCCGCCTGGAGAAATTTTGCATTTTGATATGTGAAATGGGCAGAATTTCATGGATTACTCCTTGAAGTGAATTCCACCCACTTCACCCACCACTAGTATCCACACAGTGACCTCACTTACAGGGGCACAAGTAATTTCACTTGTTATAATAAGTTATACAAAAACAAACAAACAAACAAAACATAAAATCAAACTTTTGCTTTCATTTACCTCCTTCTAATTACTTGGACCAGGTTATAAACACGGCAACTCATCTGGAATGGATATTATTAACTGCAGGTACTGAGGGACACTTTTCAAAAGAGCAGTTATACAGGATTTAGGATGCTGTCCTATGTGCTGGACCTTTGGAGATCTAAGGGCTCAGCTCCAGGCATCACGGGCAGAGATTGTGCATCTCAAATCATATATTCAGGAGAAAATATATTATAAGAACCACCCACCATTTCCCCAACATCCAACTGAAGCCCCCTGATCGCAGAAAGTAGGTAGTCCAGGACGTTGGCAGGTGGTTAGGAGGGGCAAATTGGGTGCTCCATCACTCAGTGCTCTCCAGCATATCACCTCTACAAACCATATAAAAACTACAAACAGGTATCTGCCTCTATCTCGGAAATCAAACAAAGGGACAGAGGACACTGCAGAGCAGGTCACTGCAGCACAGGAGCTAGTGCAACAAAACTCGCCCGAAACAGGGACCAAAACAAAAAAAGCAAAAAGGAAATCCAAAACATTTCTGATCATAGGAAACTCCATGATTCAGGGAGTTGATACATACCTCCAGCTGGGGGTAATGGTCAGATGTCTCACAGATACATCAGCGTTGAGAGACACTGACTACATTGCTAAAACTATACAGGAAGCAGGAGAAGACATCAACGTCCTGGTACACATAGGGACTAATAATCTCTCCAGCCAGTCAGATGAGGAGACCAAGGAGCACCTTACCAGGCTGAGAGACACACTGTTATCCATTTTATCCAGCATCTCCTTCTCTGAGATCCTGCTGGTCTGGGAGAAGAGGTAGATGGATGGAAGGTCAGAGAAGGGAAGATAGGGGAGCTAAACATGTGGCTCAAGGGCTGGTGCCAGGAAAAAGGACACAAATTTTTAGGTAACTGGCAACAGTTTGGGGAGTCAAGTTTTAAACTCAATGAACTTCATCTGACTAAGGAGGGAATCAATGCATTGGGGCAGACGTTTGACTTCTTTGCACAATATTTAAACTAGCAAATGGGGAGAGGGGTGCAGCACCCGATACATCAAACTGGAAGAACACCCTTCCCCCTCAGCTAGTGATCAAACAGGAGTTCAGCATGTTTATAGTTCATTTGCATCACCAGGTAAAGAAAAAGGTCTGGCTCCCCATATGACATACAGGGGGAATGCCTGACCTCACCCAACAACTAACACACTGAAATCTGGCCAATGGAAAAATCAAGTACATTTTATTTATTTATTTATTTATTTGTATAATCGGTTTACAACCTTTGAGCCAGAGGCTTATTTACAAAGGTACCTCGTCACATTGAGGACAGACAGAGTATTTAGGTTACAGAATACATGTCACTGACTTAGAGTTACACAGATAGATTTCATACATTGTACAATTTAGTAGCATTTCCGGTGATACAACTGAGTACATGCTGGTTGCATCATGGGCAGGATGCACAGGGGACAAGAAATGGGGGGGTGAGGTAGAGTGCCACCCAGTGGGCATTGTCTAGTATAAAGAGATAGTGGCAAGGCACCAATTAGAGACAGAAGCAGCTGCAGGTGTTAAACAGTTGGCTCTGAAGGGCAGTTTTGAAGTTGAAGATTGTAGGGGTATTGGAGATGAGTGCAGGAAGAGAGTTAAACCAGGATGGGGCTCTGTAGCAGAAGGACCTCTGACCATGGGTGATCCTGGATCTGGGGACCAGTAGAGTGGTCTTGTTGGTGGCTCGGGTCATGATAGTGGGTGGGGTATAGTGGATGGAGGCTGTCACCCCAGGAGGGGAAGAGCCCGAGTAGAATTTTTTTTGTGAGGAGGCAGGTTTGGTAGTGGAGCTATTCCTCTAGGTTAAGGAGTTTTGCCCCGTCATAGAGTTGGCATGTATGTGTGAGCCTGGGGACACCAGTAATCAGCCTGCAAGCCTTGTTTAGGGTGAGGCGGATTTTCTTGAGGGCAGTAATGTCAGCAGCACCGTAAACTGGTAGGCCATAGTCGACAAGGGACAGTACTGATGGCATAACGGCAAGTCAGAGAGCATCGGGGGGAGGCAATCCTTATAGCAGTAGAGGATGCCAAGCTGTGTGTTAGTGGTGGATGCAAGGGCATTAATGTGGGTATGGAAGCTGAGGGCTGGGTCGAAGGTAACCCCAAAGTATTTGTAGGAGTAGACTTGTTCAAGTGGTTGTTTGGTGCTAGGGAGGATAAGGAGTGGGAAGTTCCAGGCTTTTGTTTTGGGAGTAGGCGAAGAGCACTGTCTTGGTTTTTTTGAGATTAATGATGAGTCTATGCTCCTTAAACCAGGCCTCAGCATCATTGAAGGAGTGTTGTAGAGAGTCCTGGAGGGAGATGGGAATACGGTGGGTGGCAAAGATGACAGCATTATCTACATACATAAGAATTTTGCCAGAGCATGCACTGGGCAGGGTATTTAGATGGAGTGTAAAGAGTAGAGGGCCCAGAGATGGAGCCCTGGGGTACCCCAGAGCAAATGGGATGAGTTTCAGAGAGTGTCCCATTGATTTTTACACACTGGAAATGAGCGGATAGATAGCTCGAACACCATGCAAGGGGGCCAGCAGAGAAACCAGTGTGGCAGAGGGCATCCAGCAGAAGAGGGTGGGAGACAGTGTCGAAGGTCTTTGAGAGGTCAACAACCACTGCACCAGCTAGGGAGCTGGTGTCCAGGGAGGAATGTAGGAAGTTGGAGAACTCAACTAGCGCAGTGCCGGTATTGTGACCAGTACAGAAGCCATGCTGCTCTGGGCATAAGATGTTATGCTTGGTCAGATATTCAGTGATTTGAATGGCCACCACTTTTTCTAGGGCTTTGGGGGGGAGGATGGAGATTGGTCGGTAATTGCTGGCGGAGGACCTGTCACCCCCTTTATGAATGGGCGTGACTATGGCAGTTTTCCATGCAGTGGGGAATTGCCCCAGACAGAGGGATTGGTTAAGTAGGCTGGTGAGTGGGGTGAGGACTTCATCCAGCACCAGCCGAAGAATACTGGGGTCCAGGGAGTTGCTGCTGGGACTATTGCTTTTTAACACTTTAATTAGAAGAGATCTGGCTTCCTTGGCTGATACCTTGCGTAGGTGGAAGCAGGGGCACTGGAAGACAGGGGGAGGTAGGCTGGGGGTGGGTCAAAAACATTACTGAGGAGGACAGAGCTAGGGTCGTAAATGCCTGCAGTCTGGAAACAAGATCCCAGACCTGCAGATGACGATGCAGAGGCTAAACTGGACATAGTAGTCATTAGCGAGACATGGTTCACCAGTAACCACACTTATAAGACTTCAGTACCTGGCTATGTACTGTTCAGAAGAGACCGAAGTGCAAAAAGTGGGGGGTGAGTGGCCTTTTATGTAAATGAAGATATCAAAGCTACAAAAATTCAGAATACATATAATGAGCCAGAAAAACTGTGGGTCACCCTGGAAGCAGGAAATGGGACAGCCATACAAATTGGGGTTGTCTACAGGCCTCCAAACCAGAGGGAGGAAACAGACACAATACTGTTAGAAGATATACAAAACATGACAGTTAAAGGGGAGGTTCTGATAATGGGAGACTTCAACATGCCAGATACAGATTGGTCAATACCAGCAGGAACTTCCGCCAGAACTAGACAAGTGGTGGATTCCCTTCAGAGGAGGGCCTCAAACAACTGGTACAACAACCCACAAGAGAGAGGGCTATCCTAGATCTAGTACTGACTAACAGAGAAAGGATCACAGATCCCCATGTAGAAGGTCACTTGGGGGCCAGTGACCATCACATGATATGGTTCAATTTGGCCACTAGAACTAAATCATCCCATTCTAAGGTAAAAAAAAATGGGACTTCAGAAAAGGTGACTTTGATAAGATGGCCAACAGAGTTAAGCTAACCCTGGCAAGAAGAAATAAAGGTGAGGGAGGGGGTACAGGCAAAGGGGGCATGCATTAAGGATGCAATATTTACAGCAACATCCCATTGTGTTAGAGAGAAAAGCAAGAGCAAAACAAGGAGGAAACCACTTTGGTTCTCAAAAACAGTATCAGAAAAGATCAGACCCAAAAGGCTGGCCTTCAGGAAATATAAGGGAATGCAGTGGGATGAAGATAGGAAGGTATACCGAACTTTCCTAAGGGAAGCAGGGAAGGCAGTAAGGCAGGCAAATGCCCAAACTGACTAAACACTAGCATGAACAGTAAAAGAAGGGGATAAGACTTTCTATAGATAAATTAGTGAAAGCAGAAAGTCCAGGGGGTATTGCTAAGATCAAAGGGGATAAGGGGGAGTGCATGGAGGAGGACCAAGGAAAAGCATCTATCCTAAATAGATACTTTTGCTCAGTATTTATGGAGGAGAAGGTAGGGCAGGTCCCACAGCTCAGCTCCATGGACACAGTGGGGGAGGGAGGTGTGCACTTATCCCTTCACAAATGAAAGGGTCCTACAAGAGCTCATTAAGCTCAGGGTGGACAAGGCAATGGGACCTGATGGCATACATCCCAGGGTACTAAAGGAGCTAAGGGTGAAACTAGCAGAGCCATTAGCAAAACTGTTTAGTGAGTCTCTGAGCACAGGAGAGGTCCCAGAAGACTGGAGAAGGGCTCTTGTGATTCTGCTCTACAAGAGGGTAGCAGGGAAGAGATAGGGAACTACAGACCAGTCAGTCTTACCTCAGTAGTGGGCAAGATTATGGAGGCACTCCTTAAGGAAAGCATAGTGCAACACTTGGAATTCAAAGGAGCACAGGATCCAAGACAGCATGGGTTTACAACAGGATGGTCCTGTCAAACTAATCTCAGATTTCTTTGACTGGGTAACCAGAGTGGTGGACCAAGGGGGTACAATTGATGTCACCAACCTTGACTTCAGCAAAGCTTTTGATACTATTCCACATAGAAGATTGGTTAATAAGCTGGATAGGCTCGGAGTGGGTCAGAAGTTGGTCAACTGGGAGGCAAACTGGTTGGCAGGCAGAAAACAGAGAGTGGTGGTAAACGGTATACAGTCAGAAGAGATGCAAGTCGCAAGTGGGGTACCTCATGGATCAGTCCTGGGGCCAGTCCTCTTCAATATCTTCATCAGTGACATTGCAGATGGACTGGAGGGTAAGGTTTGTCTATTTGTGGATGACACCAAGATCTGCAACGGAGTAGCTGCTCCAGATGGGGTAGGCAGAATGAGAAGAAATCTGGATAAACTGGCAAAATGGTCAGAAGAGTGGCAACTGGGGTTTAACGCGAAGAAGTGCAAAATCATGCACATAGGGAAGAGAAACTCTAAAGCCACCTACAGTATAGGTTGAGGGAGTAGTTGCTGGCAATCACAATGGAAGAAAGAGACTTGGGCATCATCGTCACATATGACCTGAAATCATCCAAGCAGACCACTAAAGCAGTAGGTAAGGCTAGAGGGATGTTGGGGTGTATTAGTAGTGGTATTGCAAGTCGAAAGATGAAGGTAATAATACCTCTTTACAAGACACTGGTTAGGCCCCATCTGGAGTACTGCGTGCAGTACTGGAGGCTGCATCTGCACAAGGACTTTAATAAAATGGACCCAATCCAGAGAAGGGCAACCAAAATGGTGCAGAAACTGCATCAGAAAACATATGAGGACAGATTGATGGAGCTCAATATGCATACCCTAGACCAAAGAAAGAAGAAAGGTGGTATGATCAAAACATTAAAACATCTTAAGGGCATTAACAAGGTGAAAGAGTCTAACGTGTTTCAATGTAAGAAAAATAGCAGGACAAGAGGACACAGCATGAGATTAGAGAAAGGCAGATTAAGGGGTAATGTGAGAAGTTCTTTTTCACAGAAAGGGTGGTGGATGCGTGGAATGGCCTACCTCAGGAAGTGGTGGTTATGAATACAGTGCAGGGCTTCAAACAGGCATGGGATAAGCATAAGGGAGCAACACAGATAAGTATGAATACAGGCCATTGACAGAGTAAAGGCCTATGGCACATTCATAAGGTAGAAAAAATGGGCAGACTGGATGGGCCTTGCAGTCCTTATCTGCCCTCAATGTCTATGTTTCTATGTTTAGTGAGGACCATCCTAGTTTAGAATAGAGTTTACAATGGTGGATTCTGGAAGAAGCATTTGTAATGAACTAAATGGCACGGTGGTATAGAACATCTAGCTTGTACCGATTGGCAGTGTAACAGCAGTTGTAGATAAAATCCACATAATCCAGTAAGGGTATAATGGCAGCTTGGATCAACTGTCTCCTGATATCACTGGGGAGTAAGGATTTGTTTCAATAGAAGATTATGGTTAAAGCCAAAGGCCTAGATATTTCAACCTATCCATTGCATCAGGTGTTTCCTCCAGCAGGGTAGTGAAGATGGACGGGGTGGTGATAATATTTTTGGAAGCAGATAAGGGACTTGTAGGGCTGAAGAATGTTAACTTTTTTTTGGCATTAAGTAGCAGTTTAGATTGGATCAGACTGAACTGTAGCTGATTGAAGTCTGATTGTATTTTGGCGCAAACATCTGCTAGTGAGGGTTTGACGGTGTAAAGTGCAGTGTCATCTGCAAAATGTGGATTTTGGCATTCTTGATATTATTGACATTATTGTTGAGCATATTTATGTATATCATGAACAAGAGAGGTCCCAGATTGGATCCCTGGGGTGCCCCTTTGGTATGGAGGAGGGAAGATGACAGCAGCCCATCAGCCTTAATTAGTTGGAACATGTTCGTCAAGTAGCTGGAAAACCAACGAAGGGCAGTTTCCTGCAAACCATGCTCCTTAACTTTAACTAATACCAAGTTATGGTGTAAGGTATCAAACACCCTGCTCAGGTCCAAGAACACTGCTCCTACTGTTAGTTTAAGATCTATGGCAGTGAACCATTCATTCGTCACTAAAGCTAGAGCAGTTGTGGTGCTATGGTTGGGCCTGAACCCGGATTGGTGTAGATTTATAATGTTAGAGTGACTAAAATAATCCCTTAACTGGTTGTTTACTAGTTTTTCTATAAGCATTGAAAGAACTGTTAGTATCAAAATTGGCCTATAGTTGTTAAGGTTGGTCAGGTAGCCAGATTTGAATAGGGGTAGCATGTGAGCTGTTTTCCATATACAGGGGAAATCACCAGATGAAATAGACAAGTTGAACAAATAGGTTAGGGGTGCTATAAGGTGAAAATATCCTAATTTCAGAAACCTGGGCTGGATGCTGTTAGCGCCGGTTCTTTTTTTTTTGGTATCTAGGTTAAGCAGTACATCTTCAACTTGTTTGTAGGTGATTTGAGAGAACTGGAAGGGATTGAGAATACATTGTGGTGTCTCTGGTGTTTTGCTGCTTGGGAAGTGTTGAAGGCTAGCCCTGCTATAGCGAAGTATGTATTTAATTTATCAAGGATAGTAGTTTTATCAGTGAGCATAGTGCTCTGGGACATTATTTTGGTGGGTATAGCTGGGGGGCAGTTCTATGTCCTTCGATTGTTTTGTTTTTTTGTTTGTTTTTTTTTACTTTGGGTCATTTCTGCGCCATTTATACCCCCTCCTGTACTCCCCTCAGTGATCCACTCCTTCAGATCTTGCTCAAGTCCTCCTCCCAGGTCCACTACCATGGTATCTGTCCCTAGAGTGCCCGGTAACTCCTTACCTCCTCCACCTGCTCGCGGAGCACCTGCACAGCGGAGATCTGCCCATGGGTTCTGGATCTGGATGGCTGGTGAGAGCAGCCATCATCTAGGCTTATTGGGGCAATTTCCATTTTCTGTGGTCCCCCCCCAAGTCCTCCCCTGGGACGCCGGCATGAGGACGTACATCCAGAGAGGCGACGTGCTAATGCACGCCCTCTCCCAAGTGCCTGACAGCATATCCCCTCCCTGAATCCAGTGAATGGAGCCATCAGAGCCCAGGAAAGCCCGTGCTTCCACTGGCTTTCCTCAGGAAGCGGATGCAAAAGGCACCCCGTTGTAACCCTCCCCAAAGCGAGGACAGCATCCGTTGGGACACTCGATCCTCCCTTCCCCCCACTGACCCAAGTCCGTTCCCGAACCCGGGTCACCAGTGCAGCGTAAGGTGTGGCATCTAGCTCCTCAACCCTCAGCGCCACTGGTCTGGCCATCCTTCGATTGTTTTAAGTGTTTGCCAGGTCTTAGCTGGTTTACCTCTTGCTGACACTAAAGCATTCAGGTAAAAATTTGATTTGTCTGATCTGATGAGCTTGGCACAGATGTTGTGCCACTCCCAGGAGGCTGACTAATTGGTAGCTGCTTTTGAGCTCCTGGCTGTGGCCCATAAATTATCCCTCTTGTTCAATGCTTGTTTTAATTCATAGATGAACCATGGGCAGGAGGCTTTTCTGACTCTGCTTTTAACAAGAAGGGCATGTTTGTTGACAATATCTATGACAATGGTGTTGAAGATGGCAGCAGCTTCACTGACTGAGGTAGCTAGGTAGAATCTCTGTCAACTTATTTTGGCTAAGTTATATAGGAAGTTGGCAGAATTGAATTTACAGAGGCTCTGTTTTGTAATGAATTTTGCTCCAGAGGCTTGTCTTTCTGAAGACCTGATGCAAACAACAATATTGTGATTACTTTGTTCATTGTAAAATACACCAGCATGAATATTTTTGTGTGGTCTGTTTGAGAGTGCTAAGTCTAGAAGGGAGCTTATGGGTTGATTTTTTAAGCTGCGCCTGGTGGGTTCAGTTATGAGTTGTGCTAGGCCCAGTTCATCGCATAACTCTTTAAGTGTGTTGGCTTTGGTACTGGACCAATCTAGATTAAGGTCGCCGAGGATGACAGCTCCGTTAGTGTTGGTATCTAGAAAGCTGTGGAGATGTGAGAGTAAGTCTAGGCCACCTGATGGAGGTCTATAGCAATCTAGGGTGATGATCATTCCAGGTGCGGTGGGGAGAGGGATTTAAAGGTAGTAAGAGAATTCAGCCCAGTTAAATGATATAGTGCATAAGTTAGGACACAGTGATACACATGTTGTCAGGAAGTACAATACAACAATGCTCAGTAATAGGTTCTGCAGTTTCAATACTACATGTCCAGTAACTTAAGTTAACATAACGGATAAAGTACACCTAAGTGTACATAATAAGACTGTGTAAGCAATAAGATCACAGGGGTGTGCGTTAGGCAGTTCTAGCACACAGCTAGGTGGCATTGTGAGGCATGAGGCTGCAGGCTGACAGCGTCCAGTCCCTAGCTGTGCATTAGAACTATCTAACGTACACCCGGAGTGTCTTATTGTACTTATAAAATGTGCTGCTGTATTTTATATGTTTTAAAACATTAAAATATATATGTGTAGATAGTAGAATAATAAGATATTTAGTGTATTTTGATGTAAAATAGTTCCTCTGCCTGTATATATATATATATATCTATCTGTATATCTATATTTTTTTTTTTTGCCCTTAGTAGTTTTGTCCTACTGTGGCCACAGTAAGTCTATGCGGTTGTCATAGTTCCAAGTCCCCCAATCAGCAGTATATTGTATTGTGCGTTATACTTGTAGCTTTATTTTGCTTTAATTTAAATAAAACAGCCCTGTGTTGAGTGCTACGATGTCTTGATAAGCGGGCCGGAGGAAAGACGTGATTGACCAGTCAGGGAGACAACACTGTCAGCCTCAAGAAGATAGCTGTGGGCAACTGGTAAGCTTAGTTTTAATAGTATACTATGAACATTATGTAAATAAATTGAGATAAAAAAATCAGCTGTAGTATCATCACTAGTGTCATTTGTTTGTATTTCCCCTGCTGTATGCTGCATGAGCGACTTTCATCTTCAACATATCTCTCTCTCTCTCTCTCTCTCTCTCTCTGCATTTTTTGTGTTTTCAGTGGTGGGGGGCAGACCAGCAGCTAAAGTACAACAATGGTATTTCTGTACATAGAGCTGGAGATATTTGGAGTTTGCAATATCAATCAATCAATAATCAATCAATCAATCAAGTCTTTATTTAACCAGGCATTCATCATTGAGCAGAAGCTCATTTGCAAGATAGACCTGGGTGGAGCATGAACAATTGTATACAGAGGTCAACACAGGTATTTACAAGGCAATACAGATAATACTGTTTACAGAGAGGGAGAAAAAGAAGTTCATATGTATATAGAATTATACAGATATTGTACAGATTACAGGGTATTTACATACATAGAAGTGTTGATAGGAAGATAAAGCAGGTTATCTAAGGTTGCAGGAGGAAGTTACAGATGAAAAAAAATAAAATAAAAATATACACCAGGTAGAGGTGTAGGTAGGGAGGGAAGGGAGGGAGGTAGGGGGAGAAAGGTTAGGAAGGCACGGTGCAGAGAGAGGAGTTGGTAAAATGGGATGTAGAGAAGGTGGATGGAGAAAAGGAGTATGTGTGAGCCACGGGATTGAATGATATAAAGTACAGGGCATGGTAGGATGTCACAACCCAGAGGTAGTGAGCTCCTATCTGAGGTTTGGAAAGAAAGGATAAGGGGATGGATGGGCCTAATGTTGATAAGACAGGGGGATAAGAGAGAGATGAATTAGGCTTGTGAGGAGCAAGCTGGGGGGTCAGTACTTAAAATGGGGTCTAGGCGTGGCTATATACCAGTGCAGACACTGGTACTGGGTCTGAGTGGGTGAAGCAGTTACATACTTCTCTGATTGTACGGAAATAAAGCATCTTGAAGGCATTAATACTGATTAGAGTGCTTAATTTGAGGGTTTTTTGTAGATTGTTCCATAAGGTAGGTAGCATGAAGCTTATGGCTGCCCTGCCGAAGCGGGATTTTGCTTTGGGTACTTTAAGTGTAATAGTTGAGTAACTTCTTAATGCGTATTTCCCAATTATACTCAGGGGAAGACAGCAAGAGATATAGTAAGGCAGCTTATTAGAGATGGCTGTAATGATCCAGAGAGCGGCATTTCTGTGGCATCTGAACTTTAGTGATATCCACCCCACTGCCGCATATAGGGTGCAGCGATGCGTAGCGAAGGGAAGTCCCATTACAAACCTCAGTGCTCGAATGGTAGAGTATGTCCAGTTTAGCCATGTAAAATTTGGGGCATTGGCTGTAGAGGAAATCAACATAATCAACCAATGATAGAAAAATGGATTGGACCAGTTGTTTCTTGGCATCTCTGGTGAGAAATTGGTTGATTCTAAAAAACAGGTCAAGCCTTTGCAGAAGTCGTTTTAGCAAGTCCTCGATATGTTCAATGAAGGAGAGTCTTTGGTCTATCCAAACTCCAAGATACTTGAATTTTGTAACAAATTCTAGTTTTTCACCTAGAACTGTGGTAATTTGGGGAACTGTCCCACTGGACACAGGGTTAGCTGTACGGATGAAAGGGGACAGGACCATCACTTTAGTTTTTTTGGCATTAAGGAGTAGCTTTTTTTGGAGGAGTTGGCTTTGCAAAAGGTTGAATTCTGACTGTAGGTCATTGCAGGCAGCTTCAGGTGTTGGGCGACTCACGTAGAGAACTGTATCATCTGCAAACAGATGGATGTTAGCTTCTTTTATACAGTAGTTGATGTTATTAATGTAGATTGCAAAAAGTAAAGGCCCTAATATACTGTAGAACCTTGAGGTACCCCTCTTTGCAGAGTTTTTAAGAGGGACAGGCCTCCTTCAGCTTTAACTTGTTGAAGGCACCCTGTAAGATAGTCAGTAAACCAGCACAGAGAGGAGGGGTACACACCTATGGTTTGAAGGGAGGAGAGGAGCAGTCTATGGTCAACGGTGTCGATAGCCTTGCTTAGATCAAGAAAAACAGCACAAGTAAAGTTTTTGCTCTCAAGATTACGCTGCCAGTCATTAGTAACTTTGGTGATGGCTGAGATAGTGCTATGTTTAGCTCTGAATCCAGACTGCATAGGGTTTAGCAGTTCCCTAGACTCAAGGTGAGTCCTCAGCTGTGCATTTACAATTTTCTCTAGGAGCTTGGACAGGACCGGAAGGAGAGAAATTGGCCTGTAGTTATTAAGATTGCCAGGGTCACCTGATTTGAACAGTGGTATGACATGTGCTGTCTTCCATATAGGTGATAAGGTGCCCTGAGACAACGATAAGTTAAAAAGGTGGGTGACGGGTATTGCTAGTACGTGTTAGGCAATTTTTAGGAAGTAAGGGTCAAGGGTGTCGGCCCCAGCACTTTTTCTAGTATCCAACTGAAGTAAGAGGTCCTCTACCTCTTTCAGTGAGGCAAGTTGAAGTGAGAAAGGCGGCAAAGCTATTGGAGTTTCAGGCAGTTGGCTGGCAGTCTGGGAGCGAAGTATGTTTGCAGGAGAGTTATCAAATGCCATGCCTGCAGTAGCAAAGTGGTTATTGAATGCGTCAAGTATATTCATCTTTTCGGTTATAGTCGAGTTGCCAGAGGTAATCTTGGTTGGGAGTGAATTTCTTGGGGAGTGGTCGAGCAGATCATTGATTGTGTTCCAGAGCTTGACTGGGTTCTTTGTGGCAGAGTTGAGTTCGGATTTGAAGAAGGTGGCCTTCGATTCTCTGATTGTTTTTGTACATAAATTTCGTAGTCTCCTGAACTGGTTCCAATCCTCTGCAGTGTTCAGCCTGCATGCTTTTTTCCAGATCTTATCTCTTTCTAGAAGCAAGGACTTGATCTGAGGGGTGAACCATTTACAGGTTTTGGTCCTAGTTCAAACTTTAGTCAGGGGAGCATACTTATTAAAGGCCCTTGATAGAATGTCATGGAAGATACTGTAAGCTAACGTAATCGTTTTGGCCAGGTAGAATCTTGCCACTGAGGGGAGTACTTAAGCTCGTTTAGGTAGGCATGTTCATTGAAGATGCGCCTGTATCTCTTCATAGAGAACTTACTGATGGGTGCTGGGTTGTTGGTGGATCTTACTCCCACAATAAAACAATGGCCGCTGGCATCTGAGAAGAAGACATCAACGTGGGAGAAGAGATGAGGTTTGCTCACCATTAGCACATCCAAAAGTATACTTTTACTGGGGTTCTTCATGTTTGGGCATGTTGGTTCAGTAATAAGTTGCATCAGCCCATGTTCATCACAGAAGGATGCAAGGGGGGCAACTGTGTTAGAGAGCCAGTCAAAGTTGAGGTATCCTAAAATAATAGTCTCTGGCAGCCCCTGTCCCAGCTTGTCACTTAGATATGGCACAAGCTGTAGGCCAGCAGGCGGTGGTCTGTAGCATCCTACTATATAGAGTGCAGTAGTCTGTGTAATTTCCACTTTGAGAATTAGGCATTCGAATTCGCTGGCAACAGATGCCGAGGATAAGCAGAAGGCAGAAAATTTGTCTTTAACATAAATAGCTACCCCTCCTCCTCTGGCATGCCTATCAGCTCTGAACAAGGCATAGTTGGGGATGTTTACTTCTCTATCAGTGGTGCTGGGTCTAAGCCAAGTTTCTGAAATCACAAGTATGTCAGGAGAGGTATGATTTACCCAGGCTTGTATTAAAGTTATCTTTTTAAGGAGGCTACATACGTTAATATGCAAGAAACTTATTCCTTTTAAATTTGCTAGTTCTGCTGGTGAAGCAATAGCTTCTGGGGGGCCAGGGTTGAGTTCTATGTTGCCTGAACATAGCAGGAGGATAAGTAGGATTTTTCTAAGAGCGCTAATTAAAAGCTTGTAATTCCTGCCTTTCTCCTGTCTAGTAGATCTGATGTTTTTAGGGACTGGAAAGTAGCCACCATAGAAGAGCTGATCTGTTGTAGCAAGAGTTAGTACCCCTACCGCAATAGGCAGGGAGGAGATAGAAGTCTGCATGGTGGGAGTTGGGCCTTGTGATGGGGGAGTGTTATAAGTACTACTGGTATGTGTGGTCCAAGAGCAGGGTTCGAGGTATTGGTACTTGGAATCACAGAGGCAATTAAAGGATAAGTTGCCATGTGGTATCCAGCACAAGGTGCCGTTGTAGACCAAACATGATGGTAGTTCAGGTGTCCAATGCTGGGCAGCTGGTATCAGCAGAAGAAGGGACAGTATAAGGAGTCATATAGGGCCCGACATGATGGTACCTCAAAAAAGGAGCCACTCAATTAGCCCAGGGACCAGTAGGATTGCTGGATTAATGCAGCTTATCAGCAGCTTTCTGATCCAGGTCGACCCGAATTTGATAGCATTAAAAATATTTAGTGGTGAAGGCACAGCCAAGGAGAGCCAATGTGTTTTAGTAAAGTGAGGCCCTGAGAATTGGATCTCGTAGGCTGAACAGAGAAGAGGGGGATCATGAGCTAAGTCTCTATTGGTGGGGCACTGCGCCAGGGGACATGGACTAATATTTTGGTAGGAGCTACTGTATTTAATAATCAGCGGAGGTGAGGGGGCAGTTGAAAAAGTTGCAGCAGTTGCCGTACCTTGTAGGGCCTTGGGTCCATGTCTGCGGTCTTGAGCATTGGCTAGAGGGGCGCTGACCGCCCGGTAGCCAGGAATCCCGCGGCCTAGGAGCTGGGAGCCTGGGTGGCAGTTCCTCGGCTGAGGGAGAGAAGGAGAGTGAGGATTAATAAAGGGGATTCACATAAAGGGTCAGACAGAACAGTGGGGAGTCCAAAATTTGCAGAACAGAAGGACGTGTATTACTTTGGCGCCCAAAAGTATCTAGGGCCAGTGCACGTATGCAGAGAAAGGGCTGTAAACACTTGATTTCTTTCCCAAACCACAATTCAAGTCCTTTCAATAAAAGACTGGGTTAACACTTCAGCTTTTTAA
The DNA here is from genome assembly GCA_016271365.2 of Neoceratodus forsteri. NCBI lineage: Eukaryota > Metazoa > Chordata > Ceratodontiformes > Ceratodontidae > Neoceratodus > Neoceratodus forsteri. The sequence continues at coordinate 1,065,447,640 of CM057449.1, read as the reverse complement.
CATTTGTCCCAACATTTGTCCCAACATAAACATTTTTAGGGTTTAAAATCAAAGAGCAGAAGCTGGCATTCATCAGGGACCAATCAGAGCGTGGTCAGAGAGTGTGCTCGCAATCCGGTTGGTTGCGGCAGTTGCTGTACCTTGTAGGGCCTTGGGTCTGTGTCTGCAGTCTCAAGCATTGGATAGAGGGGCGCCGACCGCCCAGTAGCTGGGAATCCTGCGGCTTAGGAGCTGGAAGCCTGGGTGGCAGTTCCTCGGCTGAATCTGTCCGGGGGGTCAGTCGGGTTGTCTGTTAGCTGTGGCCTGCTCGGAGAGAGCCAGAGCCACAGGAACAGCATGGGAAGCCCACAGATGGGCTGTCTGAATCTGTCCGGAGGTCAGTTGGGTTGTCTGTTAGCTGTGACCTGCTCGGAGAGAGCCAGGGCCACAGGAGCAATTTGGGAAGGTCGTAGATGGGCTGTCTGAATCTGTCCGGGGGTCAGTCGGGTGGTCTGTTAGCTGTGACCTGCTCAGAGAGAGCCAGGGCCACAGGAGCAGCTTGGGAAGCCCCCAGATGGGCTGTATTTGGTGGTAAAAGATTAATTGAATGAGAGGTTTGGCCAGGCAAGCATGCGAGCTACAGAGTAGGTGGATGAAGAAGCACTGAGATGAAACCCACGAGCGGTAGCGTATACATCTTGAGATGGGGAGAGCAGCGGAAACATGGAAGGAGAGACTCAAGGAAGCAGTTTAAGATGGAGAATGCGGTAGTTGGGATATTCATTCACTTTTTTCCTGTAAGAGTGAGACACCTCATTAAAGATTAAGAAGGGGGGAGTGTTTGGGAACTCAACAGTAGTGTGTTGGGAAAAATCTCAGTTAACATCAGGCGCTTAGTATCAAGGAGCAGAGACGCGATCTTCCTGCTCATTGTCATGGTTACTCCCCGCTGTCTCCCGCTACATACACACAGATGCATACACTGACAGAACTAAAAATGTAACTGCTAAATGATTTTAGAGTCTGTTTTTTTGGGGGTGCAAGTGGGGAGTAAGTGATGTAGAACAGCAGCAGGTTAAATCAGCCAGCTGCAGGAGAGAGGGGCAGGGGAACGTGGCTTTCAGCAGTTTAAATGGATGGCTAAGCAAGTGGGCATGACAGGCAAAAGACAGGAGGGGAATGGACATGGGAACCACCATTAAAAACTAGAAAAAAAAACACTGTAAAAAATAACATTTATATGTAGAAACATTTTTTTAAACAAGAACTGCTGAACTGCAGAGACTATTAATTTTTGTAGTGTCAGTGGCTACTGTTGAGAGAAAATGGCATCTGTTTTATTTCTGAACGTTCTAATAGCAGAAGGATTTTCAGCATGTACTGTGTCCAGGATGGCAGGACTAGTTTTAGCCATGCATTAGACACTTCTAACTCATGGCTAAAAGCCAATCAAATTGCTCAAAATCCTTTGCCCATTTTATAAAATGGCATTAAGGGCTTCTGGTGGCATATCAGTTGGTATTAATATTTGCTACCAGAACTTTGAGGTTACATTACAGCCTCATTTATACACTTAGGGTGCACAGTATTCTATTTCTTATAAGTTTTTTTTTAATTGCCATCTACCTGTGCCTGCTCTGGCATCAATTGACATTCATTTTATGTGCCTGAGACTGTGGTAATGTAGGAAGTCATTATTTATTTTATTGTCATTGAGTTCTTTCATCAGAACCTGCCCATGATAGGCAATGACCTACAAAATCACTGATAATACTACAAATGCCTGTAAATTATTCAGAAATTAATGCTCAGAAAGATATGATTGTTTATCATATTTAACTTTATACAGAAGATGAGGGAGAATTTAAGGTTAGTTGGAGGTTGAAGGAGGATGCAAAGGTTAAAAAAGTGTATAAAGAAAGAGAAGAATGAGTCAGAGATATAAGATAAGGCCTTCAACACCATTCCACACAGAAGACTGGCAAGCAAGCTGGGCAGCCTGGTAGTGGCTCCAAAGATAGTAAAATGGGTGTGAAATTGGCTAAGTAACAGAACTCAGAGGGTGGTGGTAAAATGGAGTTCGATTGGAAATAGGTAAGGTAACTGGCGGGGTGCCTCTAGGGTCAATATTGAGTCTGATCCTCTTCAACGTCTTTATTAGCGACATCGCAGAGGGGCTGATAGGAAAGGTATGCCTTTTCACAGATGACACAAAAATCTGCAACAGAGTAGACACATGGTGGGGGGGTGGAAAAGATGATGGAAGATCTGAAAAAGCTGGAAGACTGGTCAAGAGTATGGCAACTGGGCTTACACACCAGAAAGTGCAAAATTATGCACATAGGACACAGAAATCCTAGAGCAACATATAATTTTTTTGGGGGGGGAGTTAGCAACTACAAAACAGGAAAAGGACTGGGGGTCATCATATCTAATGACCTGAAGGTAGCAAAGCGGTATGATAAAGCATTGGGAAAGGCTAGTAGAATGCTGTGGTGCATTGGGAGGGGTATTAGCAGTAGAAAGAGGGAGGTAGTGATACCCCTGTATAGACCAATGGAGAGGTCCCACCTGGAGTAATGTGTCCAGTTCTTGAGGCCCCATCTCAGGAAAGACATAGACCAGTTGGAAGCAGTACAGAAAAGGAGAAACAAAATGGTGAATGGCCTACACCAGAGGCCCTATGAGAAAAGTCACAGGGAGCTAAATATGTACTCTCTAGAGGAAAGGACAGAAAGGGGAGACACATTCAAATATCTCAACAGTATCAAAAAGGTACAGGAATTCATAGGTATCATAGTTATCATAGGTTTATCAAAGCTTTGTAGTAGACCAAGGTCCATTTCAGCTTGCATTTGAGTGTATTATTTAATAGCCCAAAATATTATTTTTAATCAGGAAGATGGCATTTTGCACAGAAAGATGCTCATGGACAAGGGGGCACGATATGAAGCTGGAAGGGGGAGACTTAGAGCGGATGTGAGGACAAACTTCTTTACAGAAAAGCCATTGAACATTTGGAACAGCCTACCAGCAGAGGTAGTGGGTACCAAAAAGATAACAGGCTTCAAACATGCATGGGATAGACAAAAGGGGGTGTTGGTAACAAGACTGTGGGGGAGGGTGAAGGCCAGAGATCTATTAGTGTCTATGGCAGCACAATAGGTAGGGATCCTAGGGCAGAGTAGGTGGGTCAGGTGGTCCTTTTCTGCTGACAGATTTTATGTTTCTCTGTTTCTATACAATAATTTTAAATCAGATTTGTAGATGATAGTGGCATCACACCAAACAGTTGGAGATTTCTAACATCTGTAGCCTGGGAGGTAGCATCAAAAACTGGGAAGAGGTTGAAAGCCTGCCCACCAGTGCAGCAGAAGGGCAACAACTTGTGACACTGATAATCCAGGTTCAAGAATTAGCCTGGACCATCAGAGAGCTGGCTGGGGGATGTTGGTTAAGCATCCCAGAAGAATGGGTGACCAGAGGTGGTGGTGGTGGTGCAGACAGGAGGCAATGATCAGAGAAGGTAGATGTCAATGTGCTCCAAGCATGTGGCATGCATAAGCATGTACATGTATGGAATGAGTGATCCATGGGTGTCGCAGAGACTCAGGGCAAGAAAAAAAAAGAAACATCCCTCACCAAGCAGGATGATGCCCATCTCATATCACAGGCACTGCAACGCCGACCAAGGTGCCTTCCCCAACACCAAACTCTATCTCCTCTGAGAGTTGGGTCCTCTTGGAAGCCCTGCTGGGGGTGGGGTTAATCTAGGGAGGAACACGGCAGAAGTAACTCCCAGAGAACGCAGGTGATGAGGCTGAGTATTAAGTAGAGCAGATGGGGGGCAGGTCAGGACAGTTGGGGGAAAAAAGTTCAGAAATAAAAAGAAGCTAGGAAGAGGTTAGAAGGGAAATCCAGATTTTAGTAAAGCAGAGGATATCAAGGTGATTATTACAACAAAGACTGTGGATTAGAGGCCATTTGTTATTTATTTTGAGTTTGCTTAACAAAGGTAGATGGGCTCAACTGCCCTTTTACATAGGCAACCCTTGTAAGCTAAAACAGACAAAAGATCATTTGTACAGAGTAGTACTATATATAAGCAGAATTAAGAATCTTGTGGTCTATACATAGACAAAATACTTATTTCTGCTTTTTCCTGTGCATCTTGCGATAAAACATATTCAGTCCTCACCGGCCTGTATTTCTACTTTATGTAAAATGAGGCGAGAAAGGCAAAGTCATGACCAGTCATATTTTCCTGAAACATGTTGCCTCAGATCACATTTTCTCAAGTCATGTTCTCTTGAATTACAGGTTTTTGAATCTAATATGGACACTTCATTGAAGTGAGGAAGCAAAGTCATGGCCAGTCAATTAATTTTAAATGAAACGAGAAAAGTGAAGTCAAGGCCAGTCATGTCATGTAAAATGAGGTGTGAAAGGCAAAGTTGAGTTTGCATAAGTTTTCTCAAATCACATTTTATTTTATCACATGTAGCCCCTCTCTGGTGCCATCCTAGAGAGGGTCACTACCCCTGCCTGGGTGGCCACTAGCCAGATTAAGGGTCCTGTGTTCCTACTAGCTGATACACAGGGGTCCTTTCCTAAAAGATGAAAGAAAATGGCAGTGCTCCCACCCAGAGTACATTTAGTGGGTCCGATCTCTGCCAGTAAAACCCCCTGAGATGTCGTACTAACCCACCTCCAAAACAGTTACCCCAGCCATGGACTTACCAGGTCCGAACCTCCCTACCCTTCACATTTCAGTTTACAGTTCATCTAATAACATGCTCACTAAAATCAGACTCTTGAGACAGCTCTGTCTGAAATGATAACATCACAATTTATTTACGTGGGGAGGGTTAGGATGGGATAGATGGAATGCAGATTACGCAAACATTTTTTAAGCTTTAAATCTGCATTGGGAGATTTAGTATTCTCAAACCATTACATTTCCCCTTTTCATTATTCAAACCCACATTTAGTTATTGCAGCCTTCACACTATCTATCGAGCTAACTGCTGCAGGTTTCGCCAAAACCCAGACCTACTGGTACCAATTTAGAATGATGCCCCAAGTTCTATCCCTGGGTACCCAGATGATAGAGTTGCAGGCCTGAGGTGCAACTTGTTGGCCGGCATTGACGCACTTGCTGACTTAAATTAACTTTATACATTCTCCTCTAATTATGCTGACATTTATATGCCATTGGGCTTACTTGAATATAAACTATATACAGTCCCCAGGATGTTGCCATACACAGCAGCACCCCCATTTAAAATACCATTTATAGTTTGTGAATGAGCAAGGGTGGGCAGTTAATGTTGGATTTGGTTTGTAAATGGAGAAGTATGGCCTTGTCATTTAACTAGCTCCCCAGAAGCTACCTGCACAATGGCTGGGCCCACACCTTAATTAAGCCAATTTTGGGCTGATGCACCCTATAAAGGTAAGACATTTGAGGCAGTTGCAGTTTAGAGTAGGGACCCAGCTGATGAGTGGTCTACTGCAAAGTTGGGAGCTGGGTGACTTCATGACAGGGCTCTGAGGTGAATACTAAGAGATCCCCACCCCTTTTGAAATCAGAATAGTAACTTGCCAATCCAGACTGAAAAAATATATGTTTGTTACATGTGGGGGGGGGAGTCAGGATGTGCTCTGACTTGTTTTTGTTGATGTATGCCATACACAGTAGCACCCCTCATTTAAAATATCATTTATAGTTTGTGAATAAGCAAGGGTGAGCAGTTAATGTTGGATTTGTGTTGCAGGACAATTCCTGCGGTTACTCATGGTTCTGTAGAATCTTTCCTTGGGTGGCATAGTTAACTGAAGTTCTGGGATGGTGAAACAGCAACTGCAGAACTGGGCACGATGCTTGAAGCTGAAGGGGCAAGGAAACTGCAATGTGGATCTTCAGCATGTTTGTAGATCTTGCAGTTTGTCCCCTTTGTCCTATTGAGGCCCAGCGCAGAGCACATACACAAGGCCTGCCAGACATAAAGGACCCAGACCTGGGAGTGGCAACAAGGCCTGGCTCCCTCACTAGTCAGAGCACCCTAGCACTGGGTACAAGACCCATATCCCCCTGCAGCCAGAAGGCCCCATTTAATGGGAGTTAATGATTTCCCCACCTAGCCCTGGACTTAAGATGGAAACTTCTTAAGTCATCTTTCCTTTTTATAGTTCCAGAAATGATGTGCAGCCAAAGCAGTCTCTGTGCTTGCCTGTCTCCTGTACTCAAGGGGGATCAAAGTCCAGGCTACAGGTTCATCACAAAAGTTTCTTTTCTAGCCAGCCCTGTGGCACTGAGGGCTGAGACGCTGGATGCCACACCTCGTGCCATGCTGGTGACCTGGGTTTGGACCCAATCCAGGGGTATCAGGGGTCAGCAGGGAGGGATAGGATTGAGAGTCCAGAGGACTGCTTTCCTATCCCGGGGTGGGATACAAGGTGCCACCGCTCTGCAGCAGCCCCTGGTGATGACCAGGGGCACTGCTAGAGATGGTGTAGCAAGTATGGAGTGCAGCAGGTGTAGGCGCATAACGTGCCCGACGTCATTGCACGCTTGAACTCCCAGGGCGAAAACACAAAAAATGGCAGCACAGACCATGGCAGCTTGATAGCCACTATTCCATCAACCAGTGAAGCCTGGACAGTCGTGTGCCAGTATTGGATCCTTGCCTGGTGCGGGAGCAATGGGGGATGTCCCTCTCAAAGGTATAAAACAAAAACAAGGCGCTGCGTCAGCATGTGGTCTAAAAGCAAAACAAAATGGTCATATTAAATGCACGCTGAAAATAGAAAATAGAGTTAAAAATCTATGTTTCTACCTTAGGTCTTCTTCAGGAACTATCTAAAAGAGAAAAAAAAAACAAGTTAGTGTAGAGGAGAGGTAAAATGAGAGAGATATATGTGGAGAAAGAAGAAAGGGAGGCTCAGGGAGAAGAAGTGATAAATGGTAAGATTAAGAGAGAATCTGTGAAACAAAAGGTGATGATGGGAAAGATAAAGCATAATGGGAGGAAATAGCTGGGAAGTTCCTAGGTGCAGACTAATTAACAGGGCCTAGTAAGAAGGCTGAAAGGTGACAAATGTGTGGGAAGGAGACAGAAATGGAGACATATGGTGAAAATGAAAAATAAATTAAATGAGTACAAAAACAAATAGACTTTAGGGAAAAGAAAGGGTGGCTGAAAGATGTTAGTAGAAAATAAGTCTATCATTTAAACCAGAGGGCTGCTGGGAGTCAAGGCAGATGATCAGCTTGGCTTCCATGTTTTTTCTATGGTCAGGATCCCAGAAGCCCTGCTGAAGGACACAAACAGAAAGGTCATTTACACTGCGGTCCCTGGAGATAAAGGGGGGTACAATAGGTTTAGCAGTGTCACCATTCTGGACTGTTCTGTAATGTTCCCTGAAATGGTCAATAAGGCGCCTACCAGTCTCTCCGATGTAAATAGCTGTACACTTCCTGCAAAGAATACAATACACCACATTAGTGGAGGTGCATGAGAACTCCTTGGTGATGTGAAAAACACCTGCAGGCCCCCGAATCTCAGTCACACTGGAAATAAATTTGCAGGTGTAGCAGAGACCTGTTGCAAGGTTTGGTACCTGGAAGGGAGGAACTGTTAGGAGTAGGTAGGCTGCTTTTAACCAGGAGATTCCACAGGTTAGGTGGCCGGCAGTATGAGGCAATAGGTGGTTCTGTAAAGGAAGCACCAATGTTAGGGTCAGTTTGCAAAATGGGAAAGTTACTAGTGATGATCCTGTGAAGAGAAGGTGTGCTCTGATGGAAAGGAAGAACTAGTGGAATTCGCTGTTGTTCCTGTGTGACAGAATACCTCCTGCGGGGGTCAAGGTTACGGGGCATGTTACTGACCCGGGAGAGTGCTCTGTCCACTGTGCTTTTAGGGTATCCCCTGTTGATAAAAAAACTATGCATTATTTGGGTCTGCTCAGCAAAGTCATCCTCTTCACTGCATAACCTGCGAAGTCTAAGAAACTGTGAATAAGGCAGGCCATTCTTGACATGTTTAGGATGGAAGGAGCTGTGGAGGAGGAAACTGTGAGAGTCAGTGGGTTTGTAATAGACTGATGTCTTCAGACCAGTGTTCTGGACTGACAGCTGGATATCCAGAAAGGTATAGCTCAAAGGTATAGCTGCATATGCCAGCTGGGCGTGCAACTCGGGTTGATGGTGGAGGTGGAGCGGTGGCTGGATATATAAGGCAGGTCAGTGGCTGAAGGGGGAAAAAATAGTGATATGATAAAAACAAAAGTATCTTTTCTTAGCCGTCTCTAGGAGCAGACAGCATGCACCCTGCTCGACAGGCACTTGCTAATTCTTCTGCATTCACAGTCTCTCAACTTTTAACACAGCTGCACTCTTGCTCTGGCTCACACACAACTCCAGAACTCACTGTCTCAGCTTTTGAGTTACAAGAAGTCCTATTTCCTCTCACTGTATGGGTGCAGAATAATTTCTAATCTGAAGAGGCTTTCTTTCTTCGCAATTCTCTCAGTGCATCTCTCCTCTCATTTGTCTCACTGGTGAGATGCAGATGAAAGTAGCCATCTTTTCCCAGGTTCATATGCAACCTTTGTCTTTTTTTCAGGCTTAAGGCAAAGCCTTTGTCCTTTGCCCAGGCTCAGGACACAACCTTTGTCCTTTTCCAGGCTCAAGACACAACCTGTTCTTCATCTTACCGCTGTGTTGCAGCTTTCTGCTTCAGCAGTCTTTTCCGGGACTCTGCAGATTTCTCTCTCTTCCAGCAAAGCTGCTCACTTAACTCTCTTCTTTTTCCGATCTTGATGGGGGAAGGCATGACCAGCCCTGGAGGACAAATGGCTGGCAGCCACCAGGCAGGGCCCTCTCCCAGCCCCATTTTCTTACAGGGGCTCTCCCCAGACTGACTCAGAGTCTCAAAGTTCTCCCCTTTTGGGAGCTTTTCAGCAGCTCCCCATTGGCTGAAGCCACTGTCTTCAAAGAAAATGAATATTTATGAGGCCTCACTGGCTGTTCAAAATGGCACCAGAATAATTGCCAATATTTTTCCCCAAGAGTCTTTTCACAAGCCCCATAATCCTCCTGGATAGTCCTGACACTATGGTTCATTGTCTGGTATCACATGGCTGCAGAAACAGGGTGGCTGGAAATCAATCCCACTACAGGTCACACCTGTGTCCCACATTTGAATCACTTCTGCAGCCCAACCATTTACTTTTATTTTACGTATGCTCCACTCAGTTGCAGCAGAATCTATGCCCTGCAAAATAACTGCTCATCTTTAAACATTTATTTAATCCTAGCTCAGTCATTGCTGCTGTTCTGGACTGCCCCTAGGCAGCCACACATATTCTCATTACAGATTATACAATGTTTCCCCTTACTACCTTAATGTAGCCTAAAAGAACCTTTTTATAACTTACTGCCCCATAGACTTGTACCTTCCCTTTTTCCCTTATGTGGCTTGGCACCCATTAACATTTATTTCCCTTTTCTCTGCCTGTTACTAGCTCTAGTGCGTTTCCTCCCAAGCTCTAACTCATGAATTATTCATGCCAACTCATGAATATTAATGAGATGGCACTTGGACTCTTCTGCGCGATTGGTGCTCCCAAAAAGTTCACCTTTTCCTTTCCAGTCATCTCTCTAGTCTACTTGAGGGGGTCTTGCCTGCCAAAGGGACCAGGACCACCAGAGAGAGAACCTCAAAAGTCATGGAATGGCCAATCGAAAAGGCACTTCTTTGAATGCACGGATCTTGTCCGGCACCGGAGTGCCATAAACAGGTGGAGGCTACACACTCCAGCTCCCCCGGCTCCACTTTCTCATAAAATAATGCAGGTGCCGAAGGGAGAACTCAGGGGGACCACAGAGTCACACGGGATCCACGGGGGCAACTCAGACCAGGGAAAAAAGAAATGGCAGTGGAACAAAACTCAGCTTCAAAAGAAGACCCCCATGGGGCAGTCAGGTATGCCCCTGGGATGGGGGAGTACACACATTTTCTTGAATCTAATATTACCCCTTCTCTGAAAATGAGCTGATAAAGGTAAAGTCAAGACAAGTCACATCAAGTAAAGTGAGGTGAGAAAGGCAATACAATACAAGTAACATTTTTTTGAATCACATTTTCTCAAACCATGATCATATTGCAAGTTCCTTCCACAATGTGTGAGGTAGTAAGCATGCAGATGGTGCCACTTCTGATGAAAGTGTGCAGGAGCGATGCTGATATCAGTGCTGAATTAAAAACTTTTAGCATGACTATTTCCATGGTGAATCTACTTGAACATCCGTGACACCATTATTTATGATCTTCTACAGCAATTCAGCAAAGAAGACTTGTGGTGATGGTAGCTGTGGCAGCACTGGTGGTGGGGCAAGAATTACAGCAATAATGATGGTAGTGGATGAGTAGGTGGTGACACCACCATTACATAATCTGAGTCACCACAGCATCTACAGTAAATGAAAAGTGAAATACAGTAATGACTAGATAATCTTGTGAAGGATAATGGAATGCTCAACATTTAAGTTATTTTCATTTCTTTTTTGAGGGAGTGGGTTATGATGCGTGACTTGTTTTTCCATGAGGGAGGAGAGTAAGGGAATTATATAATTTAAAATTCAATGGAGCAAGAGGAAATATCATAAGTGACTTGGAGGTAATTCTGGCTACTGGAAGGTATAGACCATGAGATCAGCTATCAATAGTAACTGTCACGGTACCTCACATTAAGCCACAGTGGTCTTAATGGATGTTGCAAACTGTGTCACGACACAACAAACAATAATCCACAGCAGGTGTATGCCAGTAGAACCTGCCACAAATCAGCTACACTAATTGATATGCATTGCTGACCTCAAGGCTTATGTATTCATAGAAACAGAAATATAGAAGTTGATGGCAGATAAGAGCCACATGGCCCATCCAGTCTGCCCTTTTTTGTTGCATTGCTTACACTGTTGACCCTTCCAGGTCTACAGCACTTTCTCTGCCACCCTTTATCTATCCTTTATGACTCCCTTGTGCTTATTCCAGGTTTTTTTGAATCCCACCACTGTTTTCTCCCCTACAACCTCCACTGGAAAACCGTTCAAGGCATCCACCACCCTTTCTGTAAAGAAGTGTTTTCTCACATCTCTCCTAAACCTACCGGCCCCCCAGCTTCATATCATGGCCCCTTGTTTTGGAGAACCATTTCCTCTGAAAAAATACCACCCATTTGTACCTTATTCACACCCATGAGGCATTTAAAGGATTTGATCATATCCTCCCTCTCCCTCCTCTCCTCCAGGGTGTACATGCTTAATTCCTTTAGCCTCTCCACATAGAACATTTGATGTTGACCCTGTATCATCGTGGTAGCCCTCCTTTGAATGGCCTCCATCCTATGTCCTTCCCAAGATGTGGCCTCCAAAACTGGACACAGTATTCCAGGTGTGGTCTTACTAAAGACTTGTATAGTGGCAATACCACTTCCCTCTGCTTGCTTGTGATACCCCTAACTATACACTCCAGCATCATATTAGCTCTCCTGATCACTTTGTCATATTGTCTAGCCATCTTCAGGTCATCTGATATATTTACCCCAGGTCTCTTTCCTGCTTGGTCACTGCTAGTATCTCTCCCTCCATTTTGTACTGCTTTCTGTGACTCAAGTGCATTACTTTGCCCTTTTTTGCATTAAACATTAGCTGCTAAACATTTGACCACTCTTCCAGTTGTTTCAAGTCTCATTCCATCCTATGTACTCCCTCTGGAGTGTTTACCTTGTAGCAGATATTGGCATCATCCTCAAAGAGGCAGACCTTCCCTTCCAGTTCTTCTGCTTTGTCATTAATGGAGACATTAAAGAGGACTGACACCAGTACTGACCCCTGCAGTACCCCATTGGTCACTCTCCCCTCCTCAGAGCAAGCTCCATTTACCACCATCCTTTGCCACAATTATCCTAACCAGTTTCTTATCCAGGTTACCACCATATTGCCACCCCATGCTACTCAACTTGTTTACCAGCCTCTTATGTGGAACAGTGTCAAAGGCCTTGTTGAAGTCCAAGCAGGCCACATCCAGCCCCCTTCACATCCAACAGCATTGTTACCCAGTCAAAAAAATCTATCAGATTTGTTTGGCATGACCTCCCCTCAGTAAAACCATGCTGTCTCAGGCTCTGCAGTCCACTGAATTCCATGTGTTCCATAATTCTTTCCTTTAATAGTATTTCCATCAATGTCCTTACTACAGATGTCAGGCTGACAGTCCTGTAATTTCCCACCTCCTCGTTGCTGCCACTTTTGTGAAGTGAGATTACATCTGCCCTTTTCCAGTCCACTGGGACCACATCGGTCTCAAGTGAACTGTTAAACAAGTATGTCATGGGGAGCAGCCAGTATCTCCCTGAGTTCCTTTAACACTCTTGTATGTACCCCGTCTAGCCCCATGACTTTGTCCACCCTCAGATTAGGAAGTGCTTTCCTGAACCTCTCCTCAGAAAAGGGACTGGTGTCAATTTCCTTCCCCCAATCTCTTGGTGCTTATTTGTGTTCCTTCCCCTCCCCTCTCAACTGTGAAAACTGGTCGTTCCTGAAAACAGGCACTTGTGCCTAGTGGGCCTAACCCGGTTACCAAAGCTAAAAAAAAAAAAAAATATGATCAGAAATATCTGTTTAAGATATTTGCTTTTTCTTTGTCCTTCTTAGCATAGACCCCTGCCTCCTTGCAATCCCTGCCTTGGTCCTCCTTTTCCTGCTGATATTCCTGAAAAATTGTCTTCCTTCGATACTGTCTGGACTATTCTTTCCTCAGCTTGCACTTTTGCACTTCCTACTGCTTTGCCTACCTTCCTCCATTTCGCCAGATACACTTGCCTGTTCTCCTCTCTCTGGGTCACCACATAACTTCTGAATGCCACTGTTTTTACCCTTACCTTTTCTGCCACTTCCTTCAAGAGCCATAATGGTCTCCTCTTCCTTTTCATTTTGCTTATTTGCCCAATGTACAAGTTTGTAGCCTTTACTATGCTCTCTTTTATTCTGGCTCATTTTCCCTCTCCCCCCACCCTCTACATCTCCCCCCACCAGGTGTTCGTGGATTCCCCCATCTTTGTAAAGTCAGCCCTTCTAAAATCCAGGACCCTTGCCCTCGTGCAGCTGGATTCAACTGTTGTTCTTATAATTAAAATGTACTGTGTGATGGTCACTGATCCACAGATGACTCCCCACTCTGACGTCCACCTCACCGTCCCCATTCATAAGTACCAGGTCCAGTATTGCCCCACCACCATAATGATGGCTGTTAGTTGCTGCTGAATTCCCTACCAGCCATTCCCATGTCCTTTTAGCTGAATCTGCCTACTAACTTTGCTGAGTGATGCAACACAAAAAAAAAACTCTCCAAAGTAAAGATCTAGGCAGCCAGTGCAGGTAAAAATTGGCTAAAACTTTATTAGATAAAACCATGGAACACGCAATACTAGTGGGCATAAACACTCTGGCATTTTGAACTACGCAGCTTCTTCCTCAGGGGGCAGAGCTACAGACAACAAGCCTCTCATAATAGTAGGTACTTACTGAGGCAGTAGCCCACCAGTTTGTAAACATCAATTTAAATCCACAGCCAACATGTTAAACATACTGTAAAAGTGACACATGTCGATGTCCCACAAAATAAAAAAATATATTACAGTCTTTTCATGAAAGGCATAGGTTGTAAGAAAGAGAAGAGGATTGCCATAAACATATGAATTAAAAGAAAAAGTATTGAGAGGGTATGGGGATGACAATACAAGAACAAAAATGGAGGGGAATGGAGGAAGGAAGAAAGGGAAAGGTAAGAAGAGAGGGTTAGAGAAGCAAAAGTAAAGACAGAGACATGCCACTTAAATTAGTAATAAATGCAATTCAGTGGGCTCATGCAACTTAGTGTAGTGTAATGATAGTGCAACTGTTGATAACTTTGGCCATTCACACTCTCTGTTCCATGGGGAACTACCACCCTGTAGGGGTACTGAAAGCAAGGAACCCTTGAGGAGGGTTCCACCCCTAGAGGTGGTGCAGGAAGGATTTCTTTAGTTAAAGGTACCTTAGGAGGGAGCCCTAAGGGGACAGGCATGCTGCTGGAGGAGGTAGGAAGGATGGTGGGCCAAATAAAAAGTGCCTCTGAATGAGGCTGGAAGGAACTAGCTTATATAGCTCAGGCAGGGGGAGTGGCTAGTTGCTGCACCCACTGAACTGCAGATATAGCCTTTCAATTCAATGGGCTTATGCAACATAGAGTAGTGTTATGCTAGTGCAAATGTTGATAACTTTGGCCATTCACACTCTCCATTCCTGTAGGGGTACTGAAGGCAAGGAACCCTTAAAGAGGGTTCCACACCTACAGGTGCCACAGGAAGGATTCCCTTGGCTAAAGGTACCTTAGGAAGGAGCCCCAAAAAAAGAGTATTGGGCAGCAAACATTGCTCATGAGGGCTGAAAGCACAGATCGACAGCAAGCCAGTGATAACTGGAAACAGACAGAGACTGAAGAGTAAGCTGATAGATATTGACTGAGCAGAGGGGCATGACTTCCTAAGGAGATCTGGAAAAGCAAAGAAGGAGAGCCACTATCCAACTCCATCCAGCAGTGGATCCTATCTGGCTAAACTGAAGGAATATACTGAATGTGAACTACCTAGCACTTAAGATCCAAGGCCTAGGTTGCCTTTCCTCCAGGCTTGGGATACTTTTAGTGATGGCTTGGCTACTGCAATTTAGAGATCCAATTCAGGGGAGGAGGGGAATATTCTCATGTCAATGAAGGTTTTCACTCTAATCCTATAAAAGGAAGTGCTGTAAGGTGGCTGCGAGAACTCTCTGCAGCAAAGGGAGACTCCCACTCTGGAGACCATCACCCCAAGAAGGGAGGAGGATAGCAACAGCTGTTGAAAGTCCTTCACCCAGCCTCCAAGAGGGAGGCCTAAGGAGAAGGTAGACATCTGAGGGACTTCCCTGAGGGCTGTCTATGAGTTGAGGAAAGCAGAGAATGAGCAGAGAAGGGAACGACATGGAGACCAGGCGAACCTTAGGCAGTTGTAGGGAACAAAGCTGTCAAATGTGCTGCCGGCCAGCCTCCACAGCTAAATGAGCCCCCTTGGGCTTAAGGGCCCCACCCTTCTGCAGCTGAAGTCTTAAATTCTACATCAAGAGGTGCTGCCGTGATCTGTATGGGTAAAGTGCCCCGTGGTGAGATTGCAACCTTTGTGAGTGGAGAATGCACCATCAAGATGCAGACTTCATGAGGCAGAGTGAGAAAGTCAGCTAAAGGGCAACCCCCCGAGCCATATAATGACTGTGGCTGGCATGCATCTGACTGTAATAAAGAGGGGCCGTAGTGAACCTGACAGACATGAGCACATGCAGCATAAATGTAGGTAAGGTTGAACAGCTGGTTTAACTGAGCGCAGGAGCAGTTGGAGGCCAGGCAAACTCAGATGGCCATAGGTTATTTCTGACTCCATAGCCCAATCCCAATCTGAAGTGACAATGCCCTCCTGCCACATCGCTGTCCCCCACCATGGGAATAACCGATGGCACAAGCAGATCACCAGGATACCACAATGGGAAAAAGTGACAGGAGGTTGGGGGACTGATTCATGACAGCAGTTATAATTGCAGAAGTATTTAACAAAATCATGCAGCATAGGGGGGATTTATAGCAGCATTTGCAACAGCAGTATAATTGGGAGGCCGCATATGTAAACATGTAACAGCAGTATCAGGAGTGACTGAAGCAGCAGGCAGCATGAAAGGTGGAACATTGAGTGAAACTGAATGATAACAGGGACGAAAAATGAGACTGAATGATACAGCCAGAAATCATGCCAACCAGTCTGAAGGGAGGTTAGTGTGAGTTGCTGATGCATCATAAATTAGGTAGGCTGAGGCAGTAGTATAACAATGAACTGCTAAGGAAGCAGAGTAAGTGCAGAGAGCAACAATAAAACTTCTAGAAAGGCCAACTCATGGAAATTGAAAAGTTATAAGTTGTAACTGCTGCATGAAGTCAGGCCCTGAGTGGAGCAGGAGTAAACAAGGATAAATGCACAGGGAGATGGGTACAGCAAGTGGGAGCTGAATATCACACAGAGAACAGTTGCATGTAAACTAAGGACTGCTATAAGTATGAGAAAAGTAAATGGGAGCCTGACTAGCATGAAGCAAGCAAAGGTAAACAGCAGAATGCTGGTAAAATAAAACACAATCACAGGAAAACATGAAATCAGACATGGACAACAGAGAGCAGCACAAACAGCAGTAGGGGCCAAAAATTCAGGTACTGACCAAGAAAGGCAGGACAAAACACAAAGCAGCATAAAAGTCATCAAAAACTAAGCAGAAAATCCAAAAGCAGTAAAGGAGGGAGATGAACGCTGAAAGGGCAGAAATTCCAGCTGAGGAAGGCAGAGTCCAACAGAGCCTCCAGCTGCAAAGAAAAAGTGCTTCTGAATAGGGCTAGAAGGAACTGGCTTATATAATTTAGGCAGGGGCAGCATCTAGTTGCTGCACCCCATTGAATCGCAGGCATAGCCTTTCAAAAATCAAAACATCAAAGCAAACAGTATGTATTAGTAAAGTCCATAATGAAGTTCATTTTTCTAGTTAATCCAAACCTGTGGAGACAAACATGAAAAACATGAAAAAAGATGCAGCAACATGCAAAATTCAAACCTATATTCCTCCAATGATAACTAACAAGTATATCATATCAGAAATAAATATTTCAGATCTTTCCAAAAAATCATTCCAAAAATGACAAAAAAATCTCAAAAAGGAGATGAGATCCCAGTCATCATTTAAACCCTTAGGGGCCAAAGTGCGCTGAGTATAAATTAAAATCCTATAATGCATATATGAGTCAAAACATTCTATGTTTAACCTTATTCAAAATGGCCACTGCAAGATGAGTGAGTTAACTTTCTATCTGGAGGAGATCTCTTGCCCTATCAGCTCTTTGTACTTTGATGAGTACATGATCAATATCCATTAAATGTAATACCTTGGTATTTCCACTAGAAAAGTGTCTCAGTGAAGCCCCACAGGTGTGTCAGATTTACCACCAGTAACAGATCGTGTATGTTCCTGCACCCATTCTTTCAGTGGTCTAGTAAGCCTTCCCACATACAAGGTTGGGCATGTACACCAAATCACATATACCACATACTCTGTCCAGCATGTTATTAAAGTTGAATATCATGCTTATAGTTGTCAAAGTCACTAATACAACTGTAGCCTGGGTTTGCTAACATGCACATATTGCAGAGACCATAATGGAGAAAACCAATAGGTTTGTCAAAAAAACTGGAAAGTGGGGGTTGTTGTTTGTAGCTTCCCCAAAGATGAACCGGTGTCGTTTCAAGAGCCAGAGTGTGTGTGTCTGCTAGTCTTATGTGTTCCACAGTTTCGTCTAATAAACTTTTTTTTAGAAAAGATTTTTATTATTTTTTTAGTAAGAAAAAATACATAAATTTCAATACATCTGGTGAACAACAGGTGAGTATGTAATAGGGCAGTTATGTAAACAGTATATTAATATGTCTTATAAATACATATGCAAATATATATTACACATTCCTAAATAGACAGGATATTACAATAGAATCAAGAAGTTGTAAGTATGATATATTATGAAACTTACAAGCAATATTTTTTGTGTTTTCTTCCCCTTTTCCCTTCAGATTATAGAAAATTAGCAGGGGTCCAGTACTGAATTTCCTTTTCATACAGGGTCCAAACTTTTTCCCAATTTGTAAAATAGTTGTTATTGTATAGATAACTTAAAAATAGTTGTTTCCATTCCCATTTTGGGAAAGGAAGCATATATGATTGTTCTTCCCAATCTTTAAGTATCAGTCTTTTCATGGCCATGAAACTGGCTTTTAATAAAACCTTTTGTTGCCTTTCCAAATGTAAACCACAGAGCATTTCTGGTACCGTAACTTTGTAATCATTATAATTTGTTAGTCTGGCCCCAATATGGCCCCTATCTGGCTCAGGAACATAAAGGACTGTAACCACCAGCTTCTAAGTAGTTGACATTCCAAAAAGACGTGTATCATATCTGCATTTTGATAACCGCAATGCCAACAAGATGGTGATATATTCATATTCATTTTATAAAGTCTGTATGGCATATAATATGCTCTATTAAGTATCTTAAATTGAATGGACTTATCTCTTGATAGATTATAGTCCTGAATAGATTTATATACTTGTAGCTGTTGTTTTTCTGTACAGATCACCTTCAGCTTTACTTTCCAATTATTCATTGCCTTATTGTATAGTATTTGAACTGAATCTGCTAATTGTTTCATTAATCATTGGAAAATGTTTGGTTTCTCTATTTTTGCTATTTTCCAGCAATTGATGTAATTACTATTTGCCAGCAGATTAGGCCTTATGGTCTATCAAGTCTACTCGAACCTTAGATCCTTAGTTGGGTGCAGAGACCCTCCCATCCCTTGTGCTCCAGAAACCCCTATCATCCATCCCCACCCCCCTGGGACAGGCCATCATCTGATACATCCACTTTCTGTGTCTGTCCCACCTTCTCTTGAAGCCCTCCACTGTGGATCTCTGAACCAGCTCACTAGGCAGTGCATTCCAAGGGTCACCACCCTCTCAGTGAAAAACCTCCTCCTCTTTTCCCACCTCACCCTTCCACCTTCCTACTTCAAACCATGCCCTCTGGAGATACCTCCCTGCTTTAGTCTAAAGATCCCCTCCATGTTTACCCTATTTATTCCCTTGAGGTACTTGAAGACCTCAATCATGTCCCCCCCTGTCTCTCCTCTCCTCCAATGAAAACAGGCAGAGCTCCTCAAGTCTGTCCTCATACGTCAAATCCCCTAGCCCTCATATCATCTTTGTTGCCCTCCTCTGTACCCTCTCCAGGAGCTGTATGTCCCTCTTCAAGTGTGGTCTCCAGTACTGTACACAGTATTCAAGGTGTGGTCTAACCAGTCCATTGTACAGCAGCAGGATCACTTCCTTACTCCTAGAGGTGATCCCCTTACGATGCATCCCAACATCCTGTTTGCCTTGCTAGCCGCTGTCCTGCACTGCTCAGAGTTATTCATACATGCATCCACCATGACCCCTAGGTCTTTTTCCCCTATTGAGGCCTCCAGTGCCTCCCTCCCAGGGTGTACCTGTGTTTAGGGTTTCCCCAACCAAGATGCAACACCTTGCACTTGGTGATATTGAAATTTAATTTCCATGTGTGAGCCCAACTTTCCAGGGTGTCCAGGTCCCCTTGCAGGGCCAACCTCCCCTCTTCTCCCTCAACTACTGCTCCCATCTTGGAGTCATCCATGAAGAGACTCATTTCACCCTATACCCTCCCTGATGTCCGATATGTATGCATTAAACAGGATCGGACCCAGGACCTGACCCTCACGGTACCCCATTACCAACCTCTCTAGGGTTCAAGAGCTCCCCACAGACCACTACTCTCTGGGTGCGTCCAGTTAGCCAGTTTTCAATCCATCTGACCATCAAAGGGCCTGCTCCTAACCCCATCAGTTTCTCCACCAGACCATTGTGGGGGACAGAGTCAAATGCCTTGCTGAAGTCCAAGAATAATACATCCACAGGCTTTCCCCTGTCCAGTTCTGATGTTACCCATTCGTAGAACACCACAAGGTTCATTTGACATAATCTACCTGGCACAAACTCATGTTGCTGACTATCCAGACCTCCCACCTCCTCCAAGTACACCCCCAATCATTCCTTTAGTATACTCTCCCTTAATTTTCCCACCACCGAGGTCAAACTGATGGGTGTATAGTTATCTGGTACTTCCCTCAACCCCCCTTTATGGATTGGCACCACATGTGCCTCTAGCCAATCCCTAGGTACCCTCCCTGTCTCAAGTGACCTGTTGAAGAGCTCCGCCAGGGGTGCAGCCAGTATGTCCGCCAATTCCCATAGTACTGCCGGATGAATGCCATCCGGCCCAGGAGATTTGTCTTTCTTTAGGGCCTTGAGGGCTAACCACACCCTTTTGGTGGAGATAGCATCATCCATCCCCTCCACCTTACTGGCCTTTTTATCCTTACCCAGATGTGACACCCCTAGGGTACCTCTCCCTCCCTCTTGCTCCATTTCTGTTGCTCCCCTGAACCCACTTACTGCCGCTTCTATCCCCTTCGTGCCTTGCTTTTTGACAAAAGTGTAACTGAATTGTATCTTCTTTGTGTAATTGCTATTGTCCCTTGTTCTATTGTTCTTATGTCCTCTGTGTGATGAGGTACCTTTGTAAATGAGCCTCTGGCTCAAAGGTTTCTAAACTGATGTTTAAATAAATAAATAAATAAATATCCCATCCCCTTCCCTAGTGAACACAGAGGCAAAGTACTTGTTAAATACCTCTCCCAAGTCCCTCGCCTCTTCCACTCATCCTCCTTCTGATCTCAATCTGATGAGATGGCCCTTAGTTTTTCTCCACTCTCCAATGTACCGTAAGAACCCCTTTTCCCCTCCATGTATCCCCTGTGCCAGCCACTGCTCTTTACTGGACTTTGCTCCCCTCATCATACGGGTGACTTTTCTAGATGCAAGCTGGTACATTTCCTTATCCCTATCCTCTCTTGTTGTTTTATATTTTTTGTAGGCCGCCTTCTTTTCTCTGACTGCTATCTGTACCTCACTGGACCCCCAGCATGGTTTATGTGACCTTGCCCCCTTACGTTTCAACTTAGCGCAGATCCTGACTGCCTCATGAAGTCCCCGTTTATGACCTCTCATCTCCTTTCCACACTTGTCATTGAGGTAATCCTTCAAGTGATCCTTGAGAATATTTCCCATGCCCATAAAGTCTGCTCCTGAAGTCCACTGCCAGTGTCCTAGATCTCATCCCCTCCCCCATGCTTATTTGAAACCAGACAGTATTGTGGTCTCTCCCAGTCAGGGGGTCCTGTACAACCATGTCCCTTACCAGATCCCCATCTGCCAGAACCACATCCAGGACATGCCCCTCCCTTGTGGGCTCCATCACATGCTGTGTTAAGAACACATCCTGAAAGCCATCCAGCAGCCTCTGCTCCTTGGCCACCTTACAGGACATGGTTTCCCAGTTTGTACCTGGCATATTAAGGTCCCCCATCAACACCACTGCTCCCCCTTTTGGTCCACACTGGTCAATGATGTTGTCCAGCAAACCATCCTCTAGAACATCACTCATCCTGGGGGGTCTATATACTACACCCAGATTGAACTTATCTCCTGCTGGGGATCGTAAGGTGACCCATAAGGCCTCCACATTTCCCTCTGCCTCTTCTACCCTAGCAATTTCCATGTCATCTCTAATGAACATAGCCACTCCACCCCCTCTGCCCTCCTTTCTATCCTTCCTAAGCATAGTGTACCCCCGTATGTTTGGGTCCCAGTCATGGTTTTTGTTGGCCCATGTCTCCGTGACCGCCACCACATCCACCCCTCGAACAGCATGGCCTGGAACTCTGGCAACTTGTTTCCCAAGGTCCTGGCATTTACTAACACCAACTCCCACCCCTTATCCCTGATCCTCTTTGTCGAACCCCACCCTGATTCCTTATACTTCCATCCTCCCTCTGCTCCTCCTGATACCTCCACCCCAGTCTGTTTCCTCCCCTTGGGCTTGAAGCTACATCCTCTTCTGGAGGAGAGGGCTTGGTCAGCCCTCCCTTATCCCTCCCCACAAGTTAATTCCCTCTCAATTTTTTTTTTTTACTGTTGTGGGCTTTTTCCCATCTAGAATAGTTTTTTTTTATACTAACATACTAAAATGCCAGCAGAATAGGCCTAACAGTTTTTCGTGTATGCTCGTTTGGTCAGCCCCCACCCTGGGAGATGACCTTGCTGCCTCCTTCTCTGGCTTCTCCCTTTCCAGTCCAGTATACAGACTATATAGTTGGTAATAGAACAATCTGTCCTCTTCTTTAAATTATATCTCCTCTTAATCTCATCTCACACTATCAGTTTACTGCTATCTGTTAACATGTGCCAGGTATTAATTCCTTTTTTTCCCCATTCTTCCTTTTTTAAACTTTTTCCCACTAGAGTGTAAATGGGATTTTCCCATATCCTAGCCTTAGGAGAACAATGTAAAATACATCCTATTTTCTTTCTCAGTTTATTAAGTATACCTGCCGTATTCTTAATCATACTACCGTTAAGATTTTTCCCTATTGTTTATCGAATGCAGTAACATCCTTATAGCATAAGGAGCATTGTTTACATGGCCAATTAATGTATTAATTATTTTAACTTGATGTAATTGCATCTGATACCAATTAATTGTTATTTTCGTAATATATGCTAAATAATATTTCCAAACATCAGGTCAGGCCATCCCTCCTACATCTTTGGGTAGACTCAATTATTTCCACACTATCCTTGGATGTTAATAATTCCAAATAAATTGTTATATGATTTTATTGATGTTTAGAAACCATTCCTTTGGTGTAGTGGTTATTATAGTGTGTATTCTGTATTTAAAGCAGTGGTATAGCCACCATTTTTACCACCTGAATTTTGCCCCAAAGGGACATAGGAATCTTACTCCATCCTTGTGGCTTATATTTTATGGTAGTATATAGTATCTTGAAGTTTACATGATAATAAGTATGGCTCTTATTTGTAATGTCTATGCTCAAATATCTCATGCCAGTGTCTTTGATAGAGGCATTAAAGCTCTCTTTAATTCCATCCATGGGAAGATTCCCGAAGATTATAATTTTGGATTTGGTTTCATTTATTTTATATCCTGATATTTTAGAAAATTTGTGGACCACCTTTTTCATTTCTTTTAAACTATTTACTGGGTCCTGCATTGTGAACAGTAAATTGTCTGCATATGCGTTGACTTTTATAGTTTCTTCCCCAATTCATGTGCCTTTAATATTACAGTTTTCTCTTATTTCGTTTAACTATATTTCTAAAGCCAATATAAATAAAATGGGTGAGGGGGCAGCCTTGTCTGACTCCTCTTTTTAATTGAAAAAAATCATTATAAGAGTTGTTAATTTTTATTTTTGCTGTAGGAGACCCGTACAGGGTTCTTATATAATTGATGCATTTGTCTGGAATTTTATAACCCTTTAAAGTATTAAACAAGTAATTCCATTCCAGCATATCAAATGCTTTGGTTGCATCTAAAGAGAGAAAGATAGCAGATTCCTGAACACTCTGTAAGTACTTGGTCAGAAACTGGATCCTGTAGATCCCCAATTGGATAGACCTTCCTGGAATGAAACCAGCTTGAGCAACATGGATGAGGGAGCTCAATAGTTTAACCAGTCTGTTGTTTAGTATTTTTATGTGTATTTTATAGGCTATATTTAATATAGCAGTTGTACGGTAGTTTTCTACTTGAAGATGGTCTTTCCCAGGTTTTGGAATTAAAGCAATGCAAGTCTGATTAAAGGAAGGCAGTACCTGCCCTTCTGTTTGCATTTGATTAAACAATAATACCAATAGTGTTGTTAAAGTATCATTTTATGTTATATAATATTCCAAAGTATACCCATCTAAGCCAGGGCATTTTCCCTTTATCATGTTGTATATGATTTCTAGAACTTCATCTACCATTATGTCCTTTAAAAGATCAATTGCTTCTTGTATAGAGATGGAGCATTTACAAAACCGTTGATAATATTCAAAATCGTGTACAGTCATGTGACATTCTGATGTGTATACAGTTTGATAAAATTGGAAATTGACTTTTAATCTGTTCTGGATCCGTGACAAATTACTGGGATGTATTTTCTATAGCCACTATTTCTATTTTACTTTCTACTGCCTTTAGTATATTTCCGAATTGTTTACCTATTTTTTCACTGTTGTTTTTCCAAAAAACTGTTAACCTGAGCCCAATTTTTTCGTATATTTTATGTCTAAATTTTCCATGTTTCTTTAATTCCTGATACTCTTCTTTTTTATTTAAGTTCCCTTTTTTAATATCCAATTCCAGTAATTTTAGTTTTTGTTCCATCTCTTTCTTTTTCTCCATATCATTTCTGAAATTATTTGTCCTCAAATAGTTGCCTTTAAAGCATCCCAGCAACTTATAATATTAGTATATTGTATTAAATTATCTTCTATAAAGTTCTGTATATCTTTTTTTACTTTAGTAATAAATCCCTTGCCTTCTAATAGTCAACATATAATTTGGTAGATATCATATTGCGATCAGAAATCAGTAAAGTCTCTATAACTGCATCCGCTGCAACAAATTCTATCAAAAGTTCTTCTGATACAAAAATATGATCTAATCTGGCATATGTTTTATATCTAGCTGATCTATGGGTGTAGTATCTTTTATTTCCATAAAGAACACGCCCCAGGACCTCTAGATTATAAGATGTTAAAAAGTTATTCAACAATCTTGATTTATGTTTGTCCCATTGAAGTGGTCAGGAAGATTTATCCAGTAAAGGGTCACACATTGCATTAAAATCTTTGCCCACAACAATGAACGGAGTATTCCAAATGCTTAATAATTTCATAATTTTTGCTATAAAGTTTCCATATCCTATAAACAGAGCATAAATAGATCCTATCACTAGTGTCCTCCTAGAGTATTCTATTTTAGCCAGAATGATTCTTCCATTTGTGTCTTTAACCTGATCAATAATGTGTCCCTTAAAAAGTTTGCTAAATACAATGGCTACACCTGCACTCCTTTTTTACTTACCAATGGAATATAATACTCTAGAAATTCCTTTTATATTCTTCAGTTTCTTTATTTCTGGTTCATTAAGGAATATTTCCTGTATGAAAACTATATCTAGTTTCATTTTTTTTTATTCTTTTAAAAATTCGATATCTTTTGATAGGAGAATTTATTCCATTTAAGTTCCAACAGCTACACAAAATTAGTCACACTATTGTAATAACCCAAGGATAGTTATCCTGTCTAACTCTTGTTCTCCATCTGATCTTAAATTGCTGTCCTGACATACTCCCTGTAAACACTCAAAAAGGATATCCCTTCCCCAGATGTGTTTTCCCCTTCATTCCTTTTGCTCATATTTCCCCTTACCACCACCCCCATGCCAAAGACCCAATTCTGGCATAACCTGTATTCCCTTGGGTACAAGCAACCATTCCCAGGCTAGTCTTCCTCCTCCAAGTCCAATTACTATACTGTGACTCCCCCCCATGCAGCCCCCTTAACCTTATTCATATTTAGCAAACACGTTTGGTAGCCATATCTTGAGGTCCACTAAGGCCTCATTCAAATCACAATATGTTATTGGTTAACCATTTACCAGAACCTTAAGTTTTGTAGGAAACGCAATAAATGCTTTCATCCCGCCTTTCCACAAAAATTGCTGTAAATTTGAATATTGCCTTCTTATGACCCATAAATTCTTTGAAAAATCACGTTTTATATAGATGGTCTGATCCTTGTACTTAAAGTTCTTATTGTTATAGAAAGCTTTTGTCACACTATCTTTTCTGCTAATGTCAAAAATGTGACCATCACTGGACATGAAGCACTATCCTTTCTATGACAACCAATGTACTCTGTCCACTACTGGTAAAGATTGTCCCTGTCCAAGTAAACAAGAAAATAATTCATTAACAATATCCACCAGGTTTGAATTTTTCTCCTAGCTTGTTAAGATGCCATAAATCCTGACATTCTTCTGTCTTGAGCAATTTTCTTACTCATCTGATCTGTTCTCTAGTGTTGTCATGTTCTTTTTTTAAAACTTTAAGGCAGTTTTGAATTGGTCACAGCACATCCTTTAATTTAGATTGTCTATCTTTTAACTCTTTTATCCTTTTTACTTCTGCTTCCAACTTTTTTTTCATTCTGGACAGTGTAGAATTCACCTCCTCTAATGTAGTAAGTATATGTTCTAACTTTTGAAACACAATTTGAACTGATATTAAATTGTCCATAAGTTTTTGTGCCTGTGGGGTGGTTCTTCATGTAGTTCTTTAGAAGCGGAGGTTTCAGGCTCTAGTCCAGCACCTTTTTCTGTAGGTGATCCTGCTGTGCTAGCTCCCTTATTAATATTTTGTTCCATTTCCTCCTGACTGTTATAATCAGTACTTTCATTTCGTGTGACAGGTGTACTTTTATATTGACTTGCTGGATCTTTACCTTTTTTTGTCTTTTCTTTTTTTGTCCTGCTACTGTTGATTTTTTGGAGCCATGTCGGTTCCCTTAAGTCCCGATAATTTACATCAATTTTTAAACGGTAGTGTCTGTTGTTTTCATTTATTTTTAACAGTGCCTGACCCCTGTGGGGGTTTAGATGATTCTTTGGTAGTTTCCTGGTCTGCATCTTTAATCTGTGTTGTACAGTTGTTAAATAATTTAGCCAGTTTTTTTTGTTTTATTAAATCCTCTCTTCCATTTGTTTAGCTGTTTAAGAGCCGCTATAGTTTTTTTTTTTATTTTGCCCCCGAATGCCCCTACTAGAATTTCTTGACTCCAGGATAAAAAAAAATTTTGAAGTATCCATGTGATCTTTATGAACTCTTTGCCACTGGCAGGATTAGCGGATGTTCTTCAGTTATTTGTAACAGTTCTCAGCTTTAATAAGGCTTTCCATCTGAAAGTGAGATTTGAACCCTGCCCATTGAGAAAAAAACTTCTATGCTTTTTACCCATTAATATAGCACCTCAGTGTTACAGTCCACAAATGTTCCATTCCTGTATATCTTGCAGAAACTTGTTGTTAAAGCAAGAAACATTTAGTCCATTTATCATTCCTACAAAAATCCCTGAGAATAGAGACTGCTAGGCTAACTGCACTTGTTTTTTTGCTTGTGCTATGGCTACAAAGTCTCCTCATAAAGTCAATATTTAAACCAGCAGCATAGTCTTAGGAATATTTCTGAGTTTATACATTTTTTTTAGGATACAGGCTTCACACTTTCATTTATCTATATAGAGTTCCAGTTCCTTATCACTATCAACAGTTCTTTTTTCAGACAAAAACGTATTATCGTACTTTACCCTGTCCATGTAGCAGCATGAACTTACAAATTTACAGCTTTAAGGACATTTTCTGGAATCTCTTCATTGTAATTAGGCCCTTCTGCAGTCCTGGTATGACTGGTATAACTTGACTTTGCTTTGCATGTTCACATATGTGCAGGTTCATGCTGGTGGGGTGAATCCATTCTTCAGTCAATGCCATCATTAATCTGCCTCACCCTCAATAGAAAGCAAGTAAAAAAATAAACTGGAACCTTAACATCTGAGGGTTTTTCTGTTTTTTCAGCACGTTCCTTTGTTCACTGAGGTTATTCCAGCTTTGTTACTCTGAAGTAAAGAACGCTTTCCAGAAAACACCCAGCAACTGGATTTACTGAAGTTTTAGAAAACAGTTAACTATCGCTTTTCCACCCATCGATGTATCCAGCTTCACCCTTGATATGCTGCATATAAAGGCCATCTAAAAGCTGAGAGTTTTCTACTCTGTCAAGTTTGCTTTTTTTTCCAAAGGCTTTTCCCAGCCCTACTTTGCACATCAGGAGTGAGTTATTTTACAAAAGACATCCAGTGACAGCACTTACATACATTTTAGTGGAAGCCAACCACAATACACCTTTCTCAGAGGAAGGAGCGCTCCAGCTTCTCAGCTGGCAAGCCTGGGCTAAATGTCTTGCATCTGCATGTTCCCATCATTCCCCCATTTCTGTGTCTTTGTCTAATAAACCTTTAACTACTTATTACCTGCACTTTTACTATGGAGTGCATTTTTTGTGTGTTTCATCATATTCAGAATTTTTAAATGCTACCTGTGCTTGGCGAAGTTGAGGTGGAATTCCCTCCTTTTTCTTGCCGTAACTTTGCTGAGCTGCTATTTAGGAAGGCAAAGGTGGACTCTGCTATGAGGAATGCTGCAAGCAGGCTGGGGAGCAGCTCTCTATGTTTTTGTTGCCCTCATTACTACAGGGGCTGCTATTTGCCTTATGCCCCCCTAATATTAATAGTGGATTGCTGTTTGTTTTTCATTGCACCCCATTACTACAGTAGAATACTACTTGCATTGTGTTGCCCCTTACTACTACATGGGGCTGATATTTGATTTTTGTTGTCCACTCCCCATTACTACAGTATAATGGCATTTGTTTGTGTCTGTCCCATTACTACATAAGGATGCTGTTTCAGTTTATTGTGCCCCCCATTTCTACAGTGGGGTGCCAATGATGCTTGACTCACACACCCCCTCTATACACACTTCATTATATGTTTCTTGTACTCTTTGTGGCTTTTCTGTGTTTTTTGCTTTTGCTATTATGATTCCTGTATCTAATATATGATTACTTCTTGCAGTGCATAGATTTCCATCCTAGTTAAACGCTGTTGTACCCTTTTGTGGTGCAACAATATTTTTAATTAAAATGGAAACTCGTGCCTCTGCTGTTTCACTTTCATCCTCCCCAAAACTTACTGCACCCACACATTGTCCTAATGAAAACTCTTCTTTGTTTCCTCATTTGAAAACAGAAACATACCTCTCACCTGTGTGGGCTCTGAGCAGATGGATAAGTGTGCTTTTCTAAAATAAAATAAAAAAATAAATAAACCCATGATTTCTAGGCAAGAAAAAAAAAGATTTTTTCAAATTTTGTTTCCATCCAAAAATTATACAAAATAACATGTGGGCAACCATGCACAACTAAACTGTGTTTCCATCTTGGGTTCTGATGGCATCCAAGACCCTTTTAAGCTTCACTCTCAAGGTCCTTATGATATCATCAGAATCCTCGATGGAAACACAGCCTTGTGGAGCATAGTTTCCCATGCATTATTCTTTATATAATGTATGGTTCTCGTGTTTTAATGATGTTTTCTAAAAGTTGTTCTTTACATAGAATCATGAAGAACAACTTAGAA
This sequence comes from Neoceratodus forsteri, assembly GCA_016271365.2. Taxonomy (NCBI): domain Eukaryota; kingdom Metazoa; phylum Chordata; order Ceratodontiformes; family Ceratodontidae; genus Neoceratodus; species Neoceratodus forsteri. The sequence continues at coordinate 1,065,418,754 of CM057449.1, read as the reverse complement.
TGAGATGAACAAGTTAACATGCTGAGTACAAGCAGCAGTATGTGCAGCAATAGCACAAGGTTCCTGAAAAAAAAAAAAAAAAGCTGTTCCTTTCTGGGTAGCATTGCATTCAATTCCCTGTTTAAACAAATAAACCATCAACTGCTTTATCTTTCACACCCACACCAACACCACCACTCACCTTCTTCACTAACTCACTCAATATGTTTTAAAACATGAACATCCTCTTTTATAAACAAGCATTTGTCAATGCCAAATGTTCACCACTTGCATTGCTGTTGTACGAGTCTTGCTTGTACACATTTTTACTATATACAGTATTTAACCAAGATAGAACACATGAGATGTAATATGTTATTTGTACTGTGGTCCTGATTTTATGTAAATTTATACTGCATGAGATGCAGTATCTCATTTTTAGCGTAGTCCTCCTTTTATAATGTATTTTCCTAGGACAGATAATTTTACATACATCATCTCCTTTAAGTGGGGTTCTGCAACAGGGTCCTGTTTTTACATAGTTTTGCAATATATTTACCCAGGAAAAGTCACCTAAGATGCAATATCTCATTCTCATTGGAGTGCAGCTTTGACACAATTTTGTACTCTATTTATCCAGTATAGCACAGGTCAGATGCTATTTTGTTTTCAGTAGGATCCTGCTTCTTACAATGTTTACTCTGTTTATCCAGGATAGTATAGCTGAGATGCAATATCTCATCTTCTGTGGGGCCCTGCTTTTACTCTTTTTTATAATGTATTTACCCAGGATAGCCCACCTGAAAGGCAAATTAAATTTTCAGTTGGGTACAGCATTTACAATATATTTTCCCAGGATAGAGTAGTATAGATGCACAGTTCAGTGGGGGCTCTGCTGCACTAGGGTTCTGCTTTTACACAGGTTTACTACATATTTAGGATATATCAGATGATATGTAATATGTCATTTTCAGCAGTGTATTGCTTTTACACAATATTAGATTGTATTTACCCAGGATAGGCAGCGGAGAGGCAAAATTTAATTTGCAGTGGGCTTTAACATTTTGACCTAGAAATTCCATTAGTTTTTTTATGACCAGACATCATAATCAACACAGGTGGAATTGTTTAAAATCCTATCCGAAACGCATTTTTGTAGTATGACTGCAAAAACATGATTCGGAGGGTATTTGAAAATTGATAGGCAAGGTGCAGCACACTCTCACAGAAATGCAAAAAAATGGTCTGTTTAACTTATTGACACATTTATTTTTCAAAAAACTGCAGAGCACTATAGCAACAGCCAACTTAATTTACACCAAGGTGCCCCTGTGCTTCACCAATTAAGGCTTCGTTGGGGGTGGGGTATTGAGCAGACTGAATCAGTTATCAGGACCATTAACTCTGACATCAAAGACACAGCTGATTGTGACATTTACATTGTAAACAGTAGTCATGGCAACCTAGCTTCGATACCCCTGCACTGTAAGAAACAATAAGAATCAGTGCCAGCACAAAACATAAAGAGCAGTATATTATCAAAAACTAATAACATTGATTAATCAATTCCAACAATTTCATCATGTCACATCTCATGCAAAAATATTTAAAGAAAGATTTTGCAGTATTTTAATGAAATTTATACAGAGACTAACAAAGGCAAGAAGATAATAATGGATTAAAAACTAGAAAAATATACCAGACTGCTTAATGAGTGGAGTGCACTCCCGTAGGTGATCTCCCCAGTTGCTTACAGCTAGAATTGCTCCCAGAAGGGTATCTGCAACACTTTGATGACTGCCCATCATTAAAAGCACAGCTGTAAGATGATAAACAGTAAGAGACGGGGGAAAATTACTGAACCTCGGAATAGACAGCAGTGTTACATGAGGCTTCCACAAAACCCAAGGGTATGTACAGCTGTGGAAACTGCACTGCATGTGCATACTGTAAACAGGCCAAGAAACTTATGTTGCCATGGCTGGACAAACCAGTTCAGATCAGGGAATTAATTTTATGCATCACACCATATGTAATTTGCACTCTTTGGTGTGATTGAAGCAAAACATACAGTACATTGGTAGGAAAGTTAGACCTCTAAAATAAAGAATCCTGGAACAAATCAGAAACATCAGGAATGTAAATTGTGGAACTCCTGTGGGTGCTCATTTCCTGGCATTTCATGGGTCAGACCCAAAAATGATGCAATTTATAGGACTGGAAGATATCAAAAGAGATGAAAGGGGATTGGATAGACTGAAAAAAAATGTTGCAAGAAGAAACCTTTTAGATTTTTAACTAAAAAAGTTTTAAACCTCAGGGTCTCAAACATGTTTGGACCTCACACTCTTTTTATGAACTCCTAATTTTTGATAAACACACTATTAGTGTAATAAGTTCTCAGTTCTCAGACTATACTATAGTATGCCAGAAGTGAGCATTTATAGTATCAGTGTAACGAGTTAACACTTGTCAAATTATGCTAAAGTATTGCTGCAGTTTAGTATGTTTTTTTGTATTTATTTATTTAGTTAGTTTTTGTTGACTGGGTAAGTGCACTAGACAAATTCTGCCTATTTTCAGGCACGACCCGGGGGAGGGGGATACAAATGAATGTCAACTGACCTTGAACCAGATTAAGCTGTTGGTGATATTTTTGTGGATGGTATTTTTGGTTGTAATGAAATGTCTAATTACTTATATTTACTGTATATATAACTTCAAATGTTTCTTTCTGCTTCTCCTCTTACAACTGCACTTTTAATGATGAAACATAGAAACACAGAATTTGACAGCAGATAAAGACCACTTGGCCCACCTAGTCTGCTTGTTTTTCTCTACCTACTGTATCACTGCAGACCTTACTTGATCTCCACCCCCTCTTGTCTTATCATTAAGGTTCCCTTATGCCTATCCCATGCTTTCTTGAACCTCATTTCAGTTTTTGCCCCATCACCTTTGCTGGGAGGCTGTTCCAAGCATCCACCACTCTTTCCAGGCATCCACCACCCTCTCAGTGAAGAAGTACTTCCTCACATCTCCACAGAGTCTACACCCCTCCAGCTTCATAGCATGACCCCTACTTCTTGAGCATTTTTATTTCAGAAAAATGCTTCCCTCTTGAACCTTATTTATACCTGTGAGGTGTTTGAAAGTTTCTATCGTATCCCCCTCTCCCTCTCCCTCTGTTCTTCCAATGCATACAAATGAAGTGGGTCAAGTGGGGGAAGGATAATGGCAATGGAAGCACCGGTGGCAATGTACATCGATGGAACATTTTCTCTTTACAAGGTGTATAAAAATGTAAAAAAGACTATGAAGGATGGATTTTTTTTATCTCAGGTACCGACACTAGGGATTGGGCACCCTAGTGTCACTTTAACCTCAGTGGCACAGAAAGCGATGAGAAGGTGGGAGGGATATTCTGTGGTGGCAGAGGGTGGGATTACAGGAATTAAAAAAAATTAAAAAACACTTTGGGGGAGACAGTGTTCTTTATTTCAGGCACCACAATTGGGGACTGGATGACCCAGTGTTGGTGCTATATTTAACAGCACTGGAGTGGGCTCCCCAGTGTCGAACAGTGAAAATGGGCATGATGGGGATACTAACTGGCATCAGGGTGTGCATAACCCAGTGCGAGAAAATTAAGAAGGAATGGGCAAGCACTGGGAGGTGGGAGGGATACTTGGCAGATGGTGGGAGGGATTATTTTTATATTAGGGAGGATCACAGCAAGCTGAACATGACACTGATCAGCTGTGCTTGCTGGGTGACATCATGTAGATCAAAAGAAAGTCACCCTATTCACACAGTTTCCACCAGCACACCCAGAAATGATCAGCCTGGCTGATGATTAGTCTGACACTGCTGAGCCTCTTGCAGACTACCTTGCACTGGGCCAACAGTAGCACACCTCACAAAATCCATTGTCATACTAACGCGTTCATTTGGCAGCCACACAAGCAAAAAAAAACTATCCTTGAAAAACAAGCAGTTTCAGACACCTTGTGGGTACTATGATACCATATGGCGCACTCAAGCTTCACTTTCATGCTATATGACTTCACAGAACCACTCAGTATCTGCTCCAGCATGTTCTTCACAGTTGGGGTTAATTGTTCTATATGTCAGTGATGTCTCTGGAGCCGTGCGCCATGTGGCAATCCTGGAAAAAAACATATTGGTTGTTGTGGCTGCTGTAGTACCTCAGCAATCATCATCATCACCATTATGGTTGCCTTATATGACTTGCAAAAATATCCCATGGCTCATTGCAGTGTTGTGCAGAATGGAACATGCAAGGAATACCTTGTAGACCTTAATTACATTGTACTGTATGTCCCCACCAGACCTGCCTAGGCAACAGAAATGTATATTCATTACGCCAAAGAGCTGCTCTGTGATAGTGTTTGTAGCTCTGTGGGGTACATTATACCTCTCCTCAGCATTTGAGGCAGGATGCAGTACAGATTTAATACCTGTAAGCCTTGTCCTCAGGGGATAGGAACTATTTTCAAGTTCAACGGTCTTCACCTAACCAAACAAGGGGTGAGTGCACTGGGACAGAAATTCTACATCCATCATTAAACTAGGTGGGGGGGAGTCTGACACTAAGAAATGTATCAGTCACTGCACTAATGATGGGAACTTTGCAGCTACTCCCCCCAAGCAAAAGACTTTGTACCACAATCGGAGTGCAATCGCAGGAAGCAGGAAGCATCTCCAAGGGTCCAGATGGGGGGGGGCATGATGTCAGAAACCAGAAGAATAACCAGCAGAATAATCCAAGAAGAAGGAAGAACATTAATGCTCCTTGTTTATGGAAGGGGTGTGCCTCAATTCCAGGAGCCTGGGCAACAAGGCCAGTGACCTACAGGCATTGATGGCAGAATCACAAGTATTGCTGGTCATCACAGAGACTTGGACCTTGATAAACAATGACTGGGATCTTTCAGTACCAGGATACTCACTCATTAGACAGAATAGAAAGGGAGCCAGAGGGCTGGGGTAGCACTTTATTTTAGGGATGGACCAGTGGTCACAATGCTAAAATGTCAGCAGGAAGGGGGAGTGGAATCCCTGTGGGTACAGCTAAGCTCACCAAAGGGGAAAAAGGTCTACATTGGGGTGGTATACAGATCTCTGGGGCAGGCAGAGGACAGCGATGAGAAGCTTCTAGAAAAAAATCAGAGGTGAGACACAGAAAGGTGGCTCAGTGGTGGTGAGAAACCTGAACATGTCTGATGTTGACTGGGGCATCCCAATGGCTCCATCATCAAGAAGTCAGTCTGTATTGGAGGCCTTACAATATTGCCTTCTCACATAACTAGTAAATGAACCAACTAGGGTAGACACCATCCTGGATGTGGTCCTCACCAACTCAGAGATGCCTGCTGCTGTTAGAGTAGGGGAGCTACTGGTGAACAGTGACCACAACTCTGTCTGGTTTGAATTATCCATAGGGGATATAAAATATCAGCCCAGGACAGAGGTCCTAAACTTTAGAGGAACTAGCTTCAAAAAAATTGGGGAATTAGCCAGGAGAAAACTAGTGAGAATCCAGGAGCAATTGGAAGCAGAAGACATATGGGGCTTGATTAAACAAGCCATCTTAGAGGCTACACAGCTGTGAGTAAGGACAGTAATGAAAAAGAATAAACATAAAAGACCTATATGGGTCAGTAAACAAGTCAAAACACTGATTAGGAACAAAGAGAGGCCTTCCACAACTTTAAAAGAAAACCAAGTGACAGCAAATGGGAAGATTACATTCAGAAGAATAAAGACGCCAAGAAGACGATAAGACAAGAAAACGTAGTGGCTGAACTTCGCATTGTGGAGGGGGAGAAATGGGTAATAAGCAGTTCTTTCAGTATATATAAGAAAAATGGAAGAAAGGGGTAGTGAAACTTAAAGATGGTGACAGGTTAGTAGATGATGACAGACAGAAGGCCACTGTTCTTAACAACTTAGAAACACATGAACATAGAAAGTGATGGCAGAAGGGGACCGCAAGGTCCATCTAGTCTGCCCAAGAACCCATGGCAACATTCTCTCTGGCTTCCATCTAGCTTCCTAAAGCTGCCGACTGGCTCGGTCTCTCCTCACTCCCTTCTGGATACAGTGTGCAGCTTTTAATACTAAAACCTCAATCATGCTAACAGGAGGAACAGACATTTCATAGTTTTTAAACAGAGAGGGGCTTATTTTGTACTCATAGAAACATAGAAACATAGAAGTTGACGGCAGATAAGGACCGCATGGCCCATCCAGTCTGCCCATTTCTTTTTCTACCTTATAAATGTGCCATCGGCCTTTGCTCTCTCAGTGACCTATCTATTCATACTCATTTGTATTGCTCCCTTATGCCTATCCCATGCCTGTTTGAAGCCCTGCACTGTATTCATAGCCACCACTTCTTGAGGTAGGCCATTCCATGCATCCACCACCCTTTCTGTGAAAAGAATTTCATTCCCCTTAATCGGCCTCTAATCTCAAGCTGTGTCCTCTTGTCCTGCTATTTTACTTATATTTAAACATGTTAGACTCTTTCACCTTTTTAATGCCCTTAAGGTGTTTGAATGCCTCGATCATATCACCTCTCTCCCTCCTTTGCTCAAGGGTATATATATTGAGCTCTGTTAATCTGTCCTCATATGTCATCTGATGCAGTCCCTGCACCATTTTGGTTGCCCTTCTCTGGACTGCCTCAATTTGGTTAATGTCCTTGTGAAGGTGTGGCCTCCAATACTGCACGCAGTACTCCAGATGGGGCCTAACCAGTGTCTTGTAAAGAGGGATTATTACCTCCCTCTTATGACTACTAATACACCCTAACACCCCCCCCCAGCCTTACCTACTGCTTTAGAGGTCTGCTTGGATGATTTCAGGTCATCAGTGATGATGATGCCCAAGTCTCTTTCTTCCGTTGTGACTGCTAGCAACTCCTCTCCCAGCCTATAGGTGGCTTCAGAGTTTCTCTTCCCTATGTGCATGATCTTGCACTTCTTTGCATTAAATCTCAGTTGCCACTCTTCTGACCATTTTGCTAGGTTATCCAGATCTCTTCTCATTCTGCCCACCCCATCTGGATCATCTACTCTGTTGCAGATCTTGGTGTCATCTGCAAACAGACAAGCCTTACCCTCTAGTCCATCTGCAAGGTCACTAATGAAGATGTTGAAGAGGACTGGCCCCAGGACTGATCCCTGAGGTACCCCACTTGTGACTTGCATCTCTTCTGACTGTATACCATTTACCACCACTCTCTGTTTTCTGCCTGTCAACCAGTTTGCCACCCAGTTGACCAACTTGACCCACCCTGAGCCTATCCAGCTTATTTATCAATCTTCTATGTGGAACAGTGTCAAAAGCTTTGCTGAAGTCAAGGTAGGCGACATCAACTGCTCCCCTTGATCCACCACTCTGGTTACCCAGTCAAAGAAATCTATGAGATTAGTTTGACAGGACCTTCCTTTTGTAAACCCATGCTGTCTTGGATCCTGTGCCCCTATGGATTCCAGGTGTTGCACTTTCCTTTCCTTAAGGAGTGCCTCCATAATCTTGCCCACTACTGAGGTAAGACTTGACTGGTCTGTAGTTCTCTGCCTCCTCCCTGCTACCACTCTTGTGGAGCGGGATCACATGAGCCCTCCTCCAGTCTTCTGGGACCTCTCCTGTGCTCAGAGACTCACTAAACAGTTCTGCTAATGGCTCTGCTAGTTCCACCTTTAGCTCCTAAGTATCCTGGGATGTATGCCATCAGGTCCCATTGCCTTATCCACCCTGAGCTTAGCAAGCTCTTGTAGGACCCTTTCTTTGTGAAGGAGTAGTGCTCACCTCCCTCCCCTGTGTCCATGGTGCTGAGCTGTGGGCCCTGCCCTACCTTCTCTTAGTAAATACTGAGCAAAAGTATCTATTTAGGACAGATGCTTTTAGCATGGTCCTCCTCCTCACATGCTCCCTTTTCTCCATTAAGCTTAGCAATACTCCCTCTGGACTTTCTCCTTTCACTAATGTATCTATAGAAAGTCTTGTCACCTTCTTTTACTGTTCGTGCTAGTGTTTCCTCAGTTTGGGACTGTGCCTGCCTTACTGCCTTCCCTGCTTCCCTTAGGGCAGTTTGGTATGCCTCCCTATCTTCATTCCACTGTGTTCCCTTGTATTTCCTGAAGGCCAGCCTTTTGGCTCTGACCTTTTCTGCTACTATATTTGAGAACCAAGTGGTTTCCTTCTTCTTTGCACTTCCTTTCTGTCTAACACAATGGGATGTTGTTTCAAGTATTGCATTCTTAATGCTTGCCCACTTTGCCTGTACCCCTCACCTGTGTTTCTTTTGCCAGGGCTAGCTTAACTCTGTTGGCCATCTTATCAAAGTCAGCTCCTCTGAAGTCCCATATTTTTGCCTTGGAATGGGATGATTTAGATGTAGTAGCCAAATTGAACCATACCATGATGGTCACTGACCCCAGGTGACCTTCTACCTGAGATCTGTGATCCCTTCTCTGTTAGTCAGTACTAGATCTAGGATAGCCCTGTCTCTTGTGGGTTGTTGTACCAGTTGTTTGAGGCCCTCCCCCTGCAGGGAATCCACTATGTGTCTAGTTCTGGCAGATGTTCCTGCTGGTATTGACCAATCTGTATCCGGCATGTTGAAGTCTCCCATTATCAGAACCTCCTCTTTAACTGTCATGTTTTGTATATCCTCTAACAGTAATGTGTCTATGTCCTCCCCCTAGTCTGGGGGCCTGTAGACAACCCCAGTTCTTATGGTTCTCCCATTTCCTGTTTCCAGGGTGACCCACAGTTCTTCTGGCTCCTTATGTGTATTCTGAATTTCTGTAGCTTTGATATTTTCATTGACATACAGGGCCACTCCTCCCCCCCTTTTTTGCACCTTGGGCTCTTCTGAACAATACATAGCCAGGTACTGAAGTCTCCCAAGTGTGGTTACTGGTAAACCACATCTCACTAATTGCTACTATGTCCAGTATAGCCTCTGACATTATTGCCTGCAGGTCTGGGATCTTATTTCCCAGGCTGTGAGCATTTGTGTACATGATTTTCCATTGGGCAGATTTCGGTGTGTTAGTTGTTGGGTGAGGTTTGGCATTACCCCTGTGCATCGTATGGGGAGACAAACCTTTTTTCTTACCTGGTGATGCAAATGAACTGCAAACATGCTGAATCCTGATGGACCACTAGCTGAGGGGAAGGGTGTTCTTCCCATTCGATGATGGGGTGCTGCACCCTCTCCCATTTGCTAGTTTAAATATTCTGCAAAGACGTCAAACTTCTGCCCCAATGCACTGACTCCCTCCTTAGTCAGATGCAGTCCATCAAATTTAAAGAACTTTCACTCCCAGAACTGTTGCCAGTTCCCTACAAATCTGTGTCCTTTTTCCTGGCACCAGCCCTTGAGCCACGTGTTTAGCTCGCCTATCTCCCCTTCTCTGACCTTCCGTCCATCTGCCCCCCTCTCCCAGACTGGCAGGATCTCAGAGAAGGAGATGCCGGACGAAATGGATGATAGTTTGTCACCCAGCCTGGTCAGGTGTTCCTTGGTCTCCACAACTGACCGGCTGGCAAGATCAATAGTCCCTATGTATACTAGGACATCAATGTTTTCTCCTGCTTTGTGAACAATTTTAGCAATGCGGTCAGTGTCTCTCCATGCTGATGTACCTGGGAGACATCTGACCATTACCCCTGGCTGGAGATGGGTATCAACTCACCGAATCATGGAGTATCCTATGATCAGAAGTTTTTTGGATTTCCTTTTTGCTTTTTTTGTTTTGGCTCCTGATTTGGGTGAGTTTTGTTGTGCTAGCTCCTGTGCCGCAGTGTCCTGCTCTGCAGTGTCTTCTGCCTCTTTGTTTGATTTCAGAGATAGAGGCAGATACCTGTTTGTAGTGTTTATATGGTTTTTGGAAGTAATATGTTGGAGAGCAGAGAGTGATGGGACACCCGATTTGCCCCTCCTAACCACCTACCAACTTCCTGGTCCAACTACCCTCTGTGGTCGAGGTTTTCCTGTTGGATGCTGGGGAAATGGCGGGTGGTTCTTATAATGTATTTCCTCTTGAATATGAAATTTGAGAATACGAATATGAATATGAGACTCTCAACAGTCTGTCACTTTCTGCAATGCACACCACTCGGTCAGCTATAGTTCGGCAATGAAAAGTGAAAGTGCTCCACGATCATTCTACTGTCCCTATAAACAGAGCTTTTTCCACAGAAATTAAGAGCATAAAACTTTAAAAAACTAAGTTACCTTACTTTTTTGTACACAGACAGGGTCAGTTAAATCCTCTGCCACCATATAATTTACCAACAACATTTTAACAATTACACTAAAGTGCTCCCCAATCATGCTCACCTTCATCTCCCTACAAATACCACCTTCTTTCACAGAAATGAAGTAAATGCAAGAAAAAAAGTTCTCCTACATTTTTCAACACAATGTTAAACCACTACCAGCATATTATTTAGCAGTTAGAGAGAGGGATTATTTTTATACCCACCCCTAAAAACTGTGTGGCCATTTTATAAGATAGATAACCCACTCAAGGGTGTGCGGTCGTGCTCTGATAGACGCATGCCTTGGTGTGCTTTGTGATGCATGAGGCTGCAGGCTGAGTGCATTCAACCACCCAAGGTGTTGGTATATCAGAGCACAACCACACACCCTAGAGGGTTATCTATTACATATATATATACATATATATGTATATATAAATAAATATATATATATATATATGTATGTATATATGTGTATATATATATATATATATATATATATATATATATGTGTGTGTGTGTATAAATAATAGGAGTGCAGTTCTGCCCCTATATTTAGGGTTATGAAGCCACTTCTATGTTAACTTGAAATTTTGAGCATTAATAACTTTGGACCTGTTCACCGGATGTGTATGAAATTTGATATGCATGGTGGGGCATGGTAGATCACTTGATATGCCAAATTTTGTTTTGGCCAGACTTATGATTTTTGCACACTAAAATGCTGAAAATTGCACTGTTTGCCAGTTATGTGGGTAGCTTTTCAGAGTTTGTCCATGGTGTCGTGTGGCCATCATGTGGCATGCTGCTCTGTGACTTGGCTCATCTGAAAGAGCTTGGGTCAAGGAATATGCCACTTTTCTTTTGGTGGAAAAATATTAATCCATTCAAAAGTTATTAAACTTTTCAGTTCCCATCTAGTCCTGCCTCACGTTGAGAGAATTTTCAGGCTTGTGATCAAAGAATCTTTGATCATGGGGAATTCTTTGATCACGAAGGTCGCCATCTTGGTTTCAGGTTTGCGGTCAGAAAAATTCAAATATCTCGGCCTGGGGAGACTTCTGAGGTGAAACTATGGTGGGTTTTGCTCAGGAGTCTTCCCTCTATTGAGCCGTGTCTGTGGTTTCTTTCAAAATAGTAAAAAATGTAGGTTTAAAATTTTTTATCCTTTGATCATGACTCGCTAATGATCTTTGATTGCAAGAATTCAAATTCTTTGATTGCGAGATTCTTTGACTGCAATCTTTGATTGCAAGGGCGTGACTAGATGGCCACTTGAAAAAAATAAATGTTCTCATCTCAGGGGTGGCTTATTGAGCCAAATGAGGGTGGGTTTTGCTCAGGGGGCTTTATTCTATCGAGGCATGGCTATGGTTTCATGTATTTCTGGCTAAAAATTTACTTTTAAAATTTTTGATTGTTTGATTGTGAGCCTGCAAATTCTTCGATTGCAAGATTCTTTGACCTTGATCTTTGATCGCGAGGGCGCAACTAGATGGCCACTTGAAAAAATCAATTTTCTTAGCTCAGGGGTGGCTTTTTAAGCCAAAAGAGGGTGGGTTTCGGTCAGGGGGCTTCATTCTATCGAGGCATGGCTGTGGTTTCATGCATTTCTGCCTAAAAATTTACTTTTAATATTGTTTATTGATTGATTGCTACCCTGCACATTTTTTGATCACGAGTCTACAAATTCTTTGATTGTATCTTTGATTGCAAGGACATGACTAGATGGCCACATGAAAAATACAATTTTCTCAGCACAGGGGTCACTTCTAAAGGTAAAGTAGGGTGGGATCTGGTCAGGGGCATTCGTTCTGTCAAGTCATGGCTGTAGTTTCATGTATTTTTCACTAAAAATCGAGTTTTAACATTTTTTATTCTTTGATCGTGAGCCTGCAAATTGTTTGATCATGAGCCTGCAAATTTTTTGATAGCAAGATTCTTTGATTGTGAGGGAGGGACTAGATGTCCAGATTTGGAGGGACCAGATTGCACAATTTTAACAATTTTTCAAATGAAATATCTCAGAAATAGTTTGGTCTTTTAACTTGAAATTTGGAGTGTGTTGACAGCATGTCCTGTAAATGTGAATTATAGTGTTTAGGTGTCAGACGATGCATTTTTTGAGGAGATATTGTGTGGCACAGTTTAAATTTTGCAGACAGTGTTTTCCATGGTGGTAGTGGCTTGAAATTACTAGGGTAGCTAGCTTTACTGCCATGATGTACTTTTCAGTCATCAGGTGTGTAAAATGTTAGTAGGTGTGGAATTCTGCCAGTGCAATGAATGAAAATCTGAAACTTTTACATTTTATATCTCAGAATCAGTTTGGTCTTTTACATTGAAATTTGGAGTGTGTTGAGGAGATGTGCTGTCCATGTGAATTGTGGTGTTTAGATGTTGGAAAATTAATTTGCTGCACCCATATTGCATAACATACTTTATGGTTCGCAGATGGCATTTTGCATTGTGGTACTGGCTTCATATTTATAGAGTGCCTAGTGTTACTGCCCTGGAGGTAATTTGTAGTGGTTAGGTGTCTGACATGTAAACAGATGATGAATTATGCCACTCTGATGGCTGACACTTTGCTTTCTTTCAAGGTGGTGGGCCCCACACTCCCACCCTTTTGCACTGCCAGCAATACATATGATATTCAGTACATGTACTGTTAGGCATGAATTTGCAAGCTGGTGGGAGCACGGGGCCTGAAGGGCCTGTGCTGCCACCAACTTGTGCAACTTTCAACTTTTCTATTCTTTCTCAAAAAGTAAGAAAATACTATGCAAAAAAACTTTGTTAATGCATCATTTAGGGTTAAAACACAAAAATTCAGGAAATGAGACCATTAGGGTTGCCCCATCCCCCCCTCGTGGACCCACCCATCATCCCGAGATTGACAGCTGATGGGGTGTGTCATTGGGGTTGTGAGCCTAAATGTCACCCCATTCTTCTTTACTGTGGCTTATGAATATGATTACAGATGGAATGGGGTGACATTTAGGCCTCGCAACCCCAATGACACACCCCATCAGCTGTCAGGCTTGAGATGATGGGCGGGTCCACGAAGGGGGATGGGGCAACTCTAAAGGTCTCATTTCCTGATTTTGTGTTTTAACCCTAAATGATGCGTTAATGAAGTTTTTTGCATTGAATAGATAGCTAGATAGATAAATATAGCTATATATTTTATTTTTATTCTTTGCTAACCAGGTAATTGCCACTGGGCATAAGACCCACCTACAGGGACAATCCTGGAACACTGGCAAAGTTACCTGACTTGCTTAGGGTCACAAAGTATGCAAGTGGAGGTTGTGGGAATCAAACCCTGGTCTGATGGATGTTCCAAGCTCATTCATGCTACATATCATTCATAGCTCACTGTGCTAACCTCTAGTTTATACTTCTACCCTTGGGGAGTATACAGCAGTAGCCTGAGACATTGCCAGCTATTTCCAGATATTTCATGAAATTTCTGAAGAGTTTCTTCCTGCTGCCCCTACTGTGGAAATGCAGAAAGCAGGAGATATTTCTGCAAATATCACAGAAATTTCAGGAAATATCTGGCAGTGTCTGTGGCTGCTACTGTATATTGTCCACAGCCCACTTGTTCACTGCACTTAGGACACCTGTTGAAGTGTTGACTATTGTATCCCGGGGTATCGTCAGTGGGTGTCTTAAATGTGCCAGTTGATGAGAAGCACATTGTGCCTGTTATTATCAATCAGGGGATGATTCCACTAGGCTGTGCTCCATATGTCATCTTGTAACATGTCTCACAGCTGCTGTAGTGTGTGTCTGACTAGGTGGTTATGATCTACTATCTTATCCTCGCTTAGCTCTTTAAAAGTTTGTCTTGGACAGTATATCCTACTTTCATCACTGTAGACATACCACATGCTTTCTACCCTCCAAGTCATCCACACACTGGATTATTGCTAACATGAGAAATAATTCTGCCATTCCACTGCACATACAGGCAAACCTGTCTCTGTTACTCTCACTCTAGGCATTGCTGCTGTGTCTGTGGCCTACTGATTCCACCTGTGCTTATTTAAAACATGTTTATTGAGCTCCTTATTTAGCTTGGTGCTAATAGCTCCTTTTGCATTGGCACATGAGCATTAAATCTTGCCTTGTACTCGTTACTCATGGCAACATCCCTCAGTTGTGCACTGACGGTATTACACTGAAACACTACCCCTGTTTTACAGCTCAATCAGCACTGTTAAAATTCAGCTTCCTATGTACTGTCTCCCCTAGTACAACTTTGCAGAACACAAACAGTTTAGAAACAAAAACAATTCATTAGGATTACTCATGGATGACAAGACACAAAATTAGTCTAAATTAGATGATGTTTGTTAAACTTTAACAGAAAAAAAATGTCTTTTAAGATTAAACAATGCTTCATAAGCATGTATGAATAAGTATGTGGTGTACACCGGTATCAGTCAATTCAGCAAGAGTAGGTCTCCAAAGATTTTTGATAACTAACTTGACAAATCAATTTCTACTACTGTAAGCATGTACTTTCTAAATGGGCTTCCCTACCCACTCTAACCTGCTGTATCTAGTAAGCAGAAAATTGTCCAGGCACACCTTAAATGGCTGTACTGTCTTTATATCCACTGTCTTCCCTGGTAGGCTGCTCCATAAGTTTACCACCTTCTTGGAGAAGACAAGCTTCCTAACCTAATCCATGAATTCACCACCTCTGATCTTCAACACATCAATAATTAAATCAAACAATCACTCAATCAAATCTTTATTTGTATAGCACCTTTCTAAAACCAAGGCATTTTACAGATAAAATACAATAAAACATATAAATAACAATAAATATACAGATGTGTAAATTAAGTACAATTGTCTGGGAAGGCCATATTGAATGAATACATCTTAGAATCTGATTTAAACCTCTCAACAGTCATGTATTCTCTCAACCGATGTGGTAGAGAATTCCACAGGATAGGGGCCACAAAAGAAAGGGCATGGGCACCAGACATCTTGAAGTGTACCCTGGGTATCTCTAGCAATCCCTCATCAGCGGATCGGAGGAGGCAGAGAGATCTTGCAGGTAGCCTGGTTCCTGTTCATGTATGGCTTTAAAGGTCAGTAAACCAACCTTAAAGGTGATCCACCACTGAACAGGCAGTCAGTGCAGTCTGCCCAGCAAAGGCATAATATAGCTAGTTCTAGATGTTCCCATCAGTAGCCTATCCACCGCTTTCTGCACTAGCTGCAAGCAGTGGATATCAACCCCAGGAAGCCCTAGGTAGAGGGCATTCCAGTAGTCAAGGTGAGTGGTGACAAAGGCATGGACCAGTGTTGGTTGGTCATCCTGGGGAACCAGGTGTTTCACCCAGTTGATATTCCTCAGATGGTAAAAGGAAGATTTGACAACTGCTGACACCTGAGATTTCAGGGTCAGGCCATCATCAAAAATAACACCCAAGTTACACACCTGGTGTAAGGTAGTCAGCTGGATGCCATCAAGCCATAAGCCCGATACCTGCCCAGCCCCCAAATCTGCCCCCAGATGACCCGGGTCTACAACCAACACTTTGGTCTTGTAGAGATTCAGTCTCAGCTAGCTGGTGCTCATCCATCCTTGATCTCGGTGAGATAGTTGTTAAACACAGAGACTGCATCCCTCTGTCTGGGTAGAAAGGACAGATACAGTTGCATAGCAGTGAAAACTCAAACCATATCACCTAATGATTTCTCCTAATGGCAGCATATACACTGCAAACAACATGGGTACTAAAATGGAGCCCTGCGGCACCCCACAGGACAGGGAAAGGGCATCAGAGGAATAAATTCCAGTGACCACCCTCTGAGACCTGTCTCTGTCTCCTACTGGAGGACAACAGATCACACATCTCTGTCTGTTCAGTCTTGTTGGTACCCTTGATTATGTGGAAAACTGACATTGTGTCCCTTCTCAGTCTCCTTTTCTCCAACATAATCATGTTAATGGCCACCAGTACCTCTTCATAGCTTTTGTTCTTCATGCCCCTGATCATTTTAGTGGCAATGTGGTGCACCTTCAAGGGTTGCCGTTGTGTCCTTGTTTGTATTACAGAGCCAAAACATCATTCAGTACTCCAGATGATGCCTGACTAGGTCTTTCGAAAATAGGCAAGATAATTTCCCCTACCCTGCTGGTCACCCCATTTTAATGTACCCCAAACATTTGGAGGCCCTCTTGAAAATGGCTGCACACTGCTTGTCATGCTTTATTCCCTTGTCTTTTATGACAACAGCTTGATTTCCTCCCTGCAAAAAAGAGGAGGCCCACACTGTGTGTAGCTCTATCTCTGTTTTTCCTCCCTCAGTTAAAATACCCTCAGTTTGGATACACTGAATCTGAAATTCAAGAGCCTGAACAATCACCTAACTTGTTCAGGTCCTCGTGAAATGTGTCCTCATCTTCATGGGAATCCACCACTCTGGTTAGCTTAGTGTAATCAGCAAACATAAGTAGCCTGTTAGGGACCCCAACTTCCAGATCATAGGAAAACAAAAGATTAACAGGAGAGGCCCCTGCACCAATCTCTGAAGGACACCACTGAGTGCCCCTCTCCACTGGAAGAAGCACCTACTCACCACAGTCCTCTGCTACCTGCCCCCAAGCTACTTAGCAATCCACCTCAAGTGTTTCTTCAGTAATTTGCCTGAAAGTATTTCATGAGCCAGTGTCTAATGACTTGCTTAAGTTTAAATAAGTGTATGGCTTTGACCGTTCCAGTGTCCACCTCTCATGTCACCCCCCCCACCCGAGGCAGAGATCAGGTTGGTTTGGCATGATCAGCCATTCATAAAGCAATGGTGAAAAGAAGCTTGAACCATGACCTCAAACAAGTGGTCCATTATTCTGTCCTCCATAATGCCCCAGGACCTTGTCCATTACTGTCTTTCATTCTTTAGGAAAAAGGAATTCAGCATACTCAGTTGGCAATTACAAAATAAATATTTATGGAAAATAAGTGCACAATATCACTAAAGTAAGAAGTCATCCAAGCATTTAATCTCAGACTGAAGCTTCCACAGGGGTTAGAAAATGCCTTCAGGTAGGCCGTTCAATTGTGCCCCATTCAAAACTATAGCATCATCTTGCCTATAATTTAAAAAAAACAACTTACATGACTGACATGCAATTACTTCTTTATATATTTAAAAAATACATGATATCTAAGTGATCACAATCTCACATTAAACACCAATATATAGAGCTGCTATGGACCCCTAGTTATAATGCACATATGCAGTAGGAATTTACTACAAATTAGAAATCATCCTTTAAGTAAAAGCACCCAGTTATTTACTGAAAAGTACTGCAAGATAGATGTTTTCTTAGTGTAAATCTCTTTAAACTTTCATATACCATCCTATTACTCAGTGGCTAATGCAAAACAGAATATATTGTATATACACAATAGTCATAAAATACCAACATTTTATTTTTATGGCCAGAGAATTAAGACAAAGCCTAAGACACAAAATCAAGGTCAAGACAGCATCAAGGAGGCTTGTGGGTGAAACCAGTCATCCTGTTCCATATTATAAGCCCATTTGTTCCAGTTCTTATATAACCTTTCCAATGCAGGAATTTTTATTCCTCATGTGTATAACCAAATTCTTCAAAAATAACTTCTAATATATTTCTGGCATGAACTGACATTCCCAGACTGAGTCTTCCAATCATCAAAAAGGGTATAAAATCAGTTTAATTATTCAGATCCTTGGGGGGTTAGGCATCTACTTTACCATCCACTTAGATTCCTTTTATAGTAAAAGGAAGATCCCCCTCCTCCACTTTCCTGGTTGAGTGTGTTCCAAGCCTGAAATTTAAAGCTTGAAGGATCAGGACCTCTGGAACACTGTACCTGCCTGGTCAATCAGTCAATAAACAAATAAATAAATACATATGATGACATTTAGCATGGCCCCAAAGAACATTCTTCATTTGGTGATTCCTGATAGCATGTTCCTGCATCCTACCCTTCAAACTTATGTTTCACCCACATATCATGATGCAAGTACACCACACCAGATAGACACCAAATTATGTATTGCAATCCATATGTGAAAATGCCAACACATTCCGCTTTGTTTTAGATGCTGAAACAATCACCTGTGTCTGCAAATTTGCAAATACAGCATTTCAAATATTTATAGACCCCCTTGTGTTCCTTCAGAAACCAAGGAACTGGCGAGTCCTCTTTGAAGTGACTGTTTGTAAGTTCATCCCAAAGATTGCTTACCCATTTAAAAGTAATCCCAAGGCTGTTTTGAACTGCACCCCTTGATCTAGGGCAGAGTACAACACTTTCTAGTGCTTCAGTATTATCTTTCTGAAGTCTTATGCATGATCATTCAATTGTAACACAGCTATGATCCAGTTATCAGTTTGTGTAGATCTTCTTTTAGCTGTCAGTTGTGTAGCTCTACAGTATATTTATTTTTGCCCTTGACAGAGGCCCTTTCAGCTACCTCACAAGTGTCTTCCCACTCAAGAAATCAAGACATGAGGTCCCTGGCTTGTGTCTCAAAGACTTCTACTTGACAACAGTTGTGCCTAATCATTTGAACAAGAGTACAGAAATACTATAAACCAGTTCCCCTAGACAGGCACTATCAGATCTTAGCAGGAAATTCCCTGCTGTAGATTTGCTAAACAAACTACTTTGATCCTGCCAAGGACATTACTATAACATTTGAAGTTCAGGAGTTCAGTTTCTCTTGGGTCTCTTTCATGTGTGATGTGTAGGTTAAGCATGTTTTCATTCAGCCAATTAATAAAAGCCACTGTCTGAGTCAGCCTGGCGGGGTGTGTGTGTGTGTGTGTGTGTGGAATAGAGCATTCATCCGGATGGCAGGGAGGGGATCAGCATCCCCTGCTTTACCTCCACCTGAGTGACCACAAGTGATGGTGCAGCTATAGCTATAGCTGAGTAGGTGAGACACTGACCAGTTATTGCATACAAAGCATGCTTTGCATGGACATGCATAAACATGAGCTAGATTTCTTGCCATCATGAAGGCTAATTTGGTAATTAATGACTCACAACATTAAAGATGGTCACCACTCGCTATTTTTTTTTAAAAAATCTCTTCTACTGAGTTTACCTGTTGAACGTACATCTTAGATTCATATCTTAGAATATTAGGATACTGCAGTGCTACCACATGTTTCTGATGGTAAACAGCACAACACTGTATCAAGATATTTCATTTTTTTCATAGAGGGCATGGCATGAGAGTGGGAACTTTAAAAAATTTAAATGTCCCATATCTTTGTTCAGGAATGAAAAAAACAATTAGAAAAATGTGTACTAATGATGTTTTTGCCAGACATCTCTTATTACTGAAAATATTATAGTGATGCAGTAGTGTCACTATTGTTAGGGGTAAGTAGACTGTTTAATGTTAGACCTCTAACTTTGCACCTTAATATCTTTGCTATTCAATGGAATTACACAACATTTTGCATGTGTAGTCTGGTGGTGGTAGTGGTGGGGGGGGACATAGTCTCTTGATTTGTTAAGTTTCATTCCAGTCAGATGTGCAGATTCTGAGATATGGACAGTGCATTTTTAGGAAAAATCTGGGATTTTTGCTGTTTTTTTGTCATCACCTATGCCCAGACAGTTTGGAATTTTGGTCTGAGATTTTCAGGGTAGAAAGGGCTTGCTGCAGAATGGTACCTTTAGTCAGTGTGGTGAAAAAATATTAATCCGTTCCCATGTTATTAGGATTTGACATTTTAATTCTAAGCATGCTAAGTAGAATCTTTTGGATAGATGTTTGATACTCTACTGAGCATGCTCAGAGCTGAAAATTAATTAAATGTAACCCAAATTAATCCAAAAGGTGGTCAGCGACTACTGGTATTAGGACACTAAAAAATAAATATCATTTTTCTAATTATATCAAGATGTTCGATGTATCATAACAAGCTGCAAATATTGAATATGCATAATCTGTGTGGCAGCGACATCACAATCATAATACAACAACAAGAAATTTGCACACACACACACACACCATATTTCATGTCGGTATTGATCTCACACGGTACGTTTCCTACATTCAATGAACAATCTATTAAAGCTAACATAAGACCATACAAAGTGAAATGAGAGTATGAAAAAAAATGCTGTATTTTGGCATTATTCATCTGAAGCAGAACACGCTTTGTGAGCTGATTATATGAATCTCAACTGAATGACCACCCTGATTGTCACTAAAATCAAAACTGATGGACCAACATCAATATGCTATGAATGAAAATAGAAATATTGATTGACATAGTATAAGTATAAAATATAACATAACATTACTGTGACTGATCGCAATTTGGAGAAATCAGGAGAATAATTTACAGTTTCACGTTTACTTCATTACAGTGCTTACTGTGCTGCTCACCACTCAGAACATGAACATATGAACATCTTTCGGACGAGACGTTAAACCGAGGTCCCATCTGCCTGGATTGGTGGTAGTTCAGGTGGATGTTAAAGATCCCATGGCACTTATCGAAAAGAGTAGGGGAATTTCCCCAGTGTCCTGGCCTAATTTCCCTCATTCACTAAAAATACCACCAACAGCTTAATCTGGTTCAAGTTCAGTTGGCATTCATCTGTATCCCCCCTCCCCCCGGGTCATGCCTGAAAATAGGCATGATTTGTCTAGTGCACTTACCCGGTCAACAAAACTAACTAACTAACTAACTAACTAACTAACTAACTAACATACAAATCTGCCAGCAGAAACAGGTCTTATGGTCTATCAAGTTAGTCTGATCAAATGTGCAGCTAGCACCCTTATATTGCAGCTGTCCCCTCCCCCTCACCTTTACCCCCCCTCACACCCTGTCCCATGTCCTTTTAAAATTGCTCACTGTGCTACAGGATACCACCTCCTTGGGTAGAGTGTTCCATTTCTCCACCACCCTTTCTGTGAAAAAATGCTTTCTCGTCTCTCTCCGATATCTTCCACCCTCCAACCTGAGACCATGCCCTCTGGGGTCACTTCCTCGCCTCAGCTTATATATCCCTTCTGTGCCCATTTTGTTAATCCACTTCAAATATTTGACCATCTCAATCATATCTCCCTGATCTCTCCTCTCCTCCTGGGTGTACATATTCAACTCAGTCAGCCTGTCTTCATAGGTTTTGCCCTCTAGCCCCTGGATTATCTTAGTTGCCCTATGCTGCACCCTTTCAGTAATCTGATATCCTTCTTCAGAAAGGGATGCCAGAACTGCATGCAGTACTCCAAATGTGGCCTGACTAGTGACCTGTACAGTGGTAGGATCAGATCAATATTTCTGGATGAGATTCCTCTCGCAATGCACCCCAGCATCTTGCTGGTCTTAGCTGCCACCTTCGTGCGCTGAGCTGAGTTGTTCATGTTACCCATTATAATCACCCCAGGTCCTTCTTCTCCTCTATGACCTCTATCTGAGCCCCTCCCAACTGGTAGCTCCTCCCCAAAAAAGGGGGGTTACAACTTGTGGTACTGTTAGTAGTTTCCACAGATACTACTCTTCTTAGCTGCAAGTATATCGGTCCCATGAAATGAAAGCAGTTCTCCTTTACGTGAGCCAGGATGCCCACCTCTGGTACAGTATTACTTCTTTTTCCTCCTCCCCTCCAGCTTGAAAACCCTGTGATTTTGGCCAATATACAATAAATGCTACATGTCATGTTATATGGGTAGATAGAAAATGACTATGTTGAAAAATTAGGGTCAAAATTCATTAAAAAAAATAAAGGTTGACTGTGTGAAGCATGAATGTGTAAAGATTGAGTGTGTGAAGAGTGAATTTGTGAAGAGTGAATGAGTAAAGAGTGAGTGTGTAATGAGTGAAATGTGTAAAGAGTGAATGTGTAAAGAATGAATGTAATGTATAAAAAGTGAATGTGCCATGCCCTGCACTTCTGTTGGCAGACAGTCTTCACGTGGCGCAGGGCTCAAAGGGCTCTGATTGAGGATATGGTTTCACTATCTCAGGAAGAAAATTATTTGTAAAAAACTTTGTTAATGCACCAGTTAGGGTAACTTAATGCCACACAAGTGGGGGAAATGTGGCATTAGAGTTTCCAAACCTAACTCCCAACCCCAACCCCCACCCCATAAGCAGCAAAAGGAAACAAGTTCTGGTCAGAGGCAACAGGACTTCAAAATGATGTTGAATGGGGTGAGAAAGATGATCAAAACACCTGGAAGAAAGTAATGGACAGAGAAATGCCCAGAGACCTGTGTAGCCTCTCGAAGCTAAACAATAAAATATCACTATCTGTAGTCTCAGCTCCAGTATGGACAAACTAGTTTGAGTGTGTGATCTCCTGCTATGGCACCACAGGGTGTGGTGTTATGGTGCCACTGATCCCCATTGCCCTGACCGGTGATGCAAAGGTAACTGGTGTTGATGCAGTTCTGGTCGTCATGGTGTAAGGCAGGTACTGTCATGGATGAGATGCCATCTAATGCATCTAGATGGAGGAGGGTGGCCATGATCTTGCATACCATTTCTGTTAAATGTATATTTTATACATTTAATACAACAAACTCTGATTTTAATTATGTGGATTCTGGTACAGCCCAGAGGCAATACAATGAGCTGTGAATGAGCCTGTGACACTCAGCAGATCTGCCCAGAACCCTTAAACCTCCACCTGCATACTGTGCAACCCTGCACAAGTCACTAAATCACCACAGTGCTCCTAGGTCATCCACAGAAACAGGCACCTGTGCCTAGTGGGCCTATCTCAGTTACCAAAGAAGAAAATAAAATAGAAATAAAATTAATGAGCCAGTCTCTATCATTCAAGGTCATAATTATAAACATCTACATTGCTCATTACTAAAAAGATGTAAGCTGCCCTAGCTGTTTGCCATGTGGATACATATGTGGACAGGATTCACCTTCTAAAATGTAAATATGCTGATACAATAACCCTTATGCTTTAATCACATAAATATGGTTGCCAAGGGACCATATTTTCTCCAGATCCGGCCCCAGGTTGCAGCTCAAGGAGTAAAAGTTTGGCAGGTGTGCAAACAGATGGTAGTATCTAAGGGATTTGTGCAACAGATACTCAGCACTGCACACAACATTCCACTTGTGGGATAAGGTGTGTGTGTGGGGGGTGAAATAGACCAAGCAAAGGTTGATACAAATGTTCTATTGACCTGGTGTCTATAAAGATGTGGCTGAGTACTGTCACATTTGTGACACATATTAGAGGGGACAAAGCCTTTTTTCACATTAAAAAGTTTATTGATTTTTTAAACAAAAGAAAAGAAAGACATTTTGGACTGGTGGTCCTCTATTACTGAATATCTGGAACAGGCTTTATATTTGTCACTTACTCACTCTGTCAAGTGTTGGATTCTAGGGGATTTCTCAATGTTGCCCAGGGGGGTTATTAACTATAAATCTCTCCTATATACCATAGATTTGGAAACAAAAAGGTTAATTATATTAAAGTGGGCCTTACCCACCATTACCCACACATCACATGTTATGCAAAGGCTCCTTGCCAACTGATCCAGGTGGACTACCTTCCTCGAAGAGCAACTATTGCAGGTTCGTCTACGCCTTCTTCCTTATCTCTAATTAATTTGAGTTACTCCCACTGGTGTTACACAGCCAGAGCATTAGCCTCAGTGTCCTTAGACTTGCATCAATTAAAAAACAAAGCTTGGCACCCTGGGTCTTCCTCCATGCCAAGCTGGAAAAAGCCTCGTGCTCATTGCCTTTCACTTGAATCCCTGAAAAAATTGCTACTCCTCCTCTTACTCTGCTCTGGCGATGTCAAGCTTAGTCCAGGGCCCATAAATAAACTTACCTCCCATTTCTGAGTCACTATCTCTTAAATGTATTAATTTTATGCACATTAACGTGTGCAGCCTGCTGAAAAAATTCACCCTTATCCAGGCTTGGACCACCCATACAATGCCAGATGTGCTTGTTATCTCAGAATACTGGCTACTGCCCTCTATGCCAAAAAGTGTGATTAATATACCTAACTACCAGACCTTTATATGTGATAGGCAATCCAGAGGAGGAGGTGGGGTCGCCATCTACTTCAAAGATAGATTTGTGGCATCAACACTTAATTCTAACTCACTGGTAGTGGGATTGGAGTACCTGGACATAAAAATCGACCTATCCCCATCGTTAGCACTCCGAGTCATAGGATGCTATAGACCACCATCTGCTGGTACTCAGCTCTTGTCCTATCTTACAACTATCTTGGACACTAGCCCCCTGGAAATAATTATCCTCGGGGATCTAAACTACGATTGGCTGTCGGAAGCCGGTCACCCGCTTAAATCTTTCTGTGACTCCCTTGGTTTCAACCGACTCAACGAAGAGCCCACCTGTATCAACAAAAAGAATAAAGTGAAAAGTACCCTTCTGGATGTCCTGCTTGTGAATAAACCCCATTCCTTCTCCCACGTTGGAACCTTCGATGTGGATATTAGTGACCATTGCCTAATAGCTGGAGTTTGAGCAGCCAACAAACTGCTAACTACAGCCAAATTCTCCACCAAAAGGTCAACCAGGTAATTCGACCCAAAAGCATATCTACTTGACCTAACAAACTCCCCCTTGTGGCAGAGTTTTTACCATGCTAAAACAGTGGACACTGCATATTCTGTACTACATGAAATCATTACCTAAGCCATGAATCTACATGCGCCTCTGTCAAAAATATGCATGAAGGCTAGGAAATGCCGTTGGTTCACTCAAGATCTCAAGGCTGCACTACTGTCAAAGGGACAAACTCTAGAAAACTGCCCACAAATCCCAAAAAGAGGAAGACTGGCGCCTCTTTAGAACAGCCAGAAATTGCTGCACCAAACTGATTAGGGAAGCTAAAGCCTGATATTACCAAGCAGAACTAGATACTGCAGCCAATTGTCCCTGCAAATCCTGGGCCACAATCAAAGAACTGGTGGAAGCCATGTCACAAAATATGCTCCCTACAAAAATTACCTCTGACAATACAGTAATCAATGACAAAAAAGAGATACTGCAAGCATTCAACATGCACTTCACCATAGCAGGCTTAGTCTTCGATAACTCACCTGTATGTAGCCTGCGCACCCAACTTGGCATGACCCCACCAAATGTTGGCTCCATTAGTCAACATTTCTCATTCTCATCGGTTTCCCTCAAGGAAGTGGAAGACTTGATTCTCCACCTGGATACTAAGAAAAGTGCCGACGCAGATGCATTTGAACCATACTTCCTAAAGATAGCATGCCACGTAATGTGCCAATTACTCTTTTATTCAACCTGTCCCTAACACAAGGTACCCTCCCTCACATATGGAAGATAGCACACGTTATCCCACTATTTAAATCTGGAGACCCTTGTGACCTTAATAACTATAGGCCAATTTCTTTCCTACCCACAATCTCGAAGCTACTAGAAAAAATGGTAAATGGCCTATTAAGATCCTTCATCGGCAGAGAAAAATTACTAAACCCCCTTCAATTGGAATTTGGAGCCAACCACAGTACAGTCTCGGCATTAGCTAAAGTAACCAATGACTGGCAACTGAAGTTGGAGCATAAAAAGTCAGTATGTGCTGTGTTTCTTGACCTCAGTAAAGCATTCAACACAGTCAATCATGACCTGCTTCTCGACTTGCTAAAAATACTAGGACTGGATGCTACTTCTCTAAACTGGTTCTCTGAATATCTGACAGACAGATACCAGCAGGTGAAAGCAGATGGCGAACTATCTGCCCTAAAACTCTTACAAAGAGCTGTTCCTCAGGGATCCATATTAGGTTCCCTCCTCTTCACAGTGTATATCAACAACATTGATGAGGGAATCAAGGATGCAAGTATTCACTTATTTGCGGATGACACAGTGCTGTACCTGAGTCATCCCACACCAAAAGAAGCTTGTACTGACCTACAAAAAGATTTCAACCTCATGCAACTCCAACTAATCAATAAAAAACTGCTATTAAATGCTAAGAAAACTAAAGCCATGTTATTTTCCACCCGCAAACTGCACAAGCGCTACTGACTCCCTCCTCCCAATAACCACGATGCTGGGAAAGTGCTTAGAGTATGTTCCGAAATTCAGATATCTTGGGGTCTGGATCGACTGTAAACTCTCCTTCACTGACCACCTGGAAGACTTGCTGAAAAAATTAAGGGAAAGACTTGGCCTTTTTTTTACAGGATAAGAAGAATTCTTACAGTAGATGCAAAGAAATGACTAGTCCAATCCATGTTCCTGTCCTTAATTGACTACACAGACTTCATATACAGTTGCTGTGTGGCTTCCTAGCTTGAAAAATTGGATACGCTCTACCACAGAGCTATACACTTCATCACTGACCTCCCCTTCTCTACCCATCATTGCGCACTATATGCCACCATGGGCTGGGCCTCACTTCACTAGAGGTGCAACTTTAATGCAGCAGTCTGGATACTTAGCGCCCTCAGTGGCAAACTCCCTCAATACATCATCAACTGTCTGTCTCTGATTGTGTCCAAGAATTATTCCCTTAGAAGCTGCTCACAACTCCTGCTAAATATAACCAGGACACTCACATGAGTCAGGAGAGCTGCCTTTGGATTCTCACTCCCATCAGTATGGAATAAAACCCAAAAAATACTTAAGCTGAAAACTCCAGAGTACCCTTTTGTTCAAAAGGATTTACCATGATGGCATTACGGAAATTTGCAACTGCTTTACTAGACACTAACTAACCTCCCTCCCTCCCTCCCTCAAACGGCGGCCCCCCAACTGAAATGTGAGCCTCTGCCTCTAGCATGCCCACCAACAGATCCACAGGATTTATTGCTGAACTCCCACATCTTATTCTTTAATGCTCTGGAGAGCTGCAGCCTGATTCTAGCACATGCTACCACACTTGGGGATGATTATCATCTGTCACCACAAAAAATATTCGGTCCCATCCATCCAACACCTCCCTCTGCCCCAACCTCCATGACCCTCTCAGCAATGCCCCTGCTACTATATTCCTCCTCTTGCACTTAGTACAATGGCAGCTTTTCTCCTCCATATGTCGCCACGTTTTGGGGCAAAAATCACTTTGTCACCTTTTGTATGGTCCTCCGCCCTCCCAATCCCTCACTCTGCTCTAACAATTGGGTTCTCTTCACTTGCACCCCTATTCCCCACCTTTCCCTACATTATGCACTTGATATCTTCTATCTGGTATACCTACCCTCTCCCTAACATTTCCCACTACAAAATGTGCAGTTTTTGGGCTTGGATCCAGCACAAGTTCATTATCCACAACTCCTTGTAGTTCTATATTCAATGTATATTATCTGTAAATGTGCATTTTTACTATAATAGCAGCTATTTTTACTGTTTGTACTATTGTAACTTGTCTTTCTGTATTATTACTGTAGGACCATAGGTCCACCTTGTAAATGAGCTTGCTCAATGGTGCCCGCCTGGATAAATAAAGATATTGATTGATTGATGATTGATTGATTCCTACAGTGCCCCAGTGGGTACAGGCTATTATTAAGATTGCATCTTATGTCAGAGTTTCTTACTGGAGAAGAGGAGTCATGTCTAAATTTCCAGAGACATGGGAACCTTTGTTATTTAATATTGAGGTGGTGGATGGGACAAGTTGAATCTGAAGAAGGCTGATTTTTTTTTAATGTAATTGTCTTTCTTTCATGGTAAGGAGTAATGCTCAGACAATTGCGGTCATATTAACTACCCTGTTTGATTTGTCTTTATTGAGGTGGATCCAACTATGTTGATGAATATTGGTAATACATCGTTGAAGAGTTTTCTGTACATATGTATGTTTATGATAATTAATAAGATATTCTTATTCAAAAACCAAAAAGGAAAAATACAATAAAGCTAAGAACATAATATTAACAGTAGCTAATACATATTCAATAAAGCAACAGTATTGATTTTATCATTAGCAGTCAACTAAACAATTAGATAACTAATAATTCCATAGAAGGGTTGAGTAATATAGTAACATAAATAAGTTATACCCATCAAAGTGTATATAAAAAGACAATTAAGTAATCACTTAGTAAGTCATACTTAGTAAAAATACAAATTCTGTACTTATATTTGTTTGACCTTCATGGACCAAGCAAAGGTTGACAGAAAACATCTATTGGCCTGGTGTATATAAAGATGTGTTACATACTGTCACCACTATACCCACACCTGTACGCTCTATGCTGAGACTGGGTGGCTCCCACTCCATCTTAGAGCTCAATACCAGAACTGCCTGTTAGTAAAAAAAAAAGCACTGCTAGGGCTTATGCCTGAATCCCTGTGCAGTCTTTTCAAGAAGTCAATTCCTGCAAAACAGACTAGGAGTGTAGATAAAGAAAGACTCCATGTGCCATTTAGATGCACTAAACTTGCTCATAAATCCATCTGCTTCCAAGGTCCTAAATGGTACAATGAACTACCGGATGCCCTCACCAAAAGTACCAAGCTTAGTGACTTCAAAACCAGGCTTGGAACACACCTCGAGCTTGCAAAGATATGTGCTTGCCTGAACTAATTGCTAACTCCTGATACTCCTGGACTTCTAGCTTTTCTTTCCCTGCACCACCCCTTCCCCCCTCTTCTACCCACCTTCTCTTCTACACCCACTCACCTTCTTCTTTCTCACTGCCTACACTCTCTGCATCTTTCAGATGAAGCCTACCTCTAGCTGACACCTCCCTTCTCTTATCAGGTCCAAAAGCTAGGTTTCTGTACCTCCACCAATGCTTCCCCTGTCTGCTATGGTACCCTCCATGTTGGCTTGCTGCACTTTAAGTACTGTACAGCTTTCTTGTGATGCTGCTAACATGAAGTTACAAGTAATAAACCTTCCTTAGACTGTAACTAGTATTTGCAACTTATAACTCTTTCTGTGTCCTGTCAGAAACTATTTTATGAATGTCTTTAAATGTATGAAAACCATGTATTACTGTCTGTTAATGTATGTAATGTATTGTCATCTGACTTGGAACCTTTGTAAATGAGTCCTCAACTCAATGGTAGTAATCCTTATCTGAATAAATAAATAAATAAACACTTTTGACATATGTCAGAGAATGGGAAGCAAAGGGACAAAGGCTTTTCTTTTCCATTAAAAAGTTTATTGATTTTAAACAATTAGATAATTAAATAATTCTGTAGGGTTGAGCAATTCTGTAGTATAAATAAGCTATACCTATCAAAGTGTAAAGAAAAAGACATTTAAGTAGTCACCTACTAATTCATACCTACTAAAATTTATCAATACTATGGTATTTTTAACAGAAAACACTTAATTCTTACACTTGTTTAAACTTTAATAGGTCTGTCTCTACATTTGTCTAGAAAAGTAATTAGGTTTGGTTGAATTCCTCAACTCCATCCCTTCTCCCTTGTAAAAATAAATCAGCTAAGCTAATCTCTTTCACTCATGACACATCTGGTTAAGATCAGATGCTTGTTCCCCTCAGTAAGTGGGAGAGTCTGAGTGAATGTAAATGAATGAATTATTATCAAGAATATAGTCCAGTGGTGGAGGGGAAGGGAAGACATAAAGGAACACCACTGTGTTAAATGCAGATGACCTCATGTGCTTCAGTTCTAACTGTGGAAGGAGACAGTCTATCATGCATTTTCTGACTGTTCTCTCTGTGTTATCACAGAAGGACTGCATAGAATTTCTATGCATCCCTAAAATCACTAGGATTTTGGATCTCCATCTTCTTGGCTAATCATTTGCGGTGTCTTCCTTGGGATTGTCAACCCTAATACTCACCCTATTACCAGAGCAAACAACACCTCACATGATCTCCTTTCTTCAGGCAGGACCTTCAGGGACCCACACCCACCCCACCACCACCCTGTTTGGAGCAACAGATGTGGGGTGGGGTGGGGCATATTGGCAAGGGACTATTTTTTGCAGTCAACAAAACAGAGCTTGCACTTCGTAATGATGGCACAGAATAAATCTGAACATATATTTACTTTTCAGAGCATCAAAAAAGTAAGTCAAAAAGCAAGAGGTGGAAACTTTAATGACTTACTTTTAAAAATGGAATCATATTGAATTTTGAATTTGGATGCAACAAATAAACCAGGTCTGAATGCAGGATTTGAACTTAAATTCAATTTAAAAAAGAGATGAGTTATAATTTTTAGCACAAGTCTATTGTTTTTTTTTTAAAGAAATAGCTGCATATTGTAACAAGTGGCATTAAATATGTGGTTTCCATTTTTAGATGCCTAGAGCAGAGAGAGAAAAAAGTAAAAATAATCTGATATTGCTAATGTTCCTCATTATCTCCTAAGAAACCTACACTTTGCAACCCCCCCCCCCCATTTTCCATGTGGTTCAAGTTTGTGTTTGTGTTGCTCTTTTAATATGTCTGTCTCCTTAAATTGAATACTGGGATGGTCAGTGCAATGTGATGATTTAGTATGAACGAACCAATGATTTTAAATTATGTATATGTATTATGTGAGTATGATATCATCCATGTCAGCCTGTAAAATAACTTGTCATTTCTATGTGATTTAGCCTTTCATAAAGGATAACAAGTATCCAAAATGTGTCAAGCACCACCTGTTTGTTTTTGTATTTTAAATAAAAATGGACTAATGCCCTTTTGAAACATTAAAAAGACTGGTGCCGTTCATTGACAAGAGGTGGTGAATGCCCTAATTTTAGAATGAATTGTCTTTTTTTACAGCTAAAAAAAACATCAACAGACTGTTTTCTTTACTTTAGGTCACAACAGCAGGAAAGAGGATTGGAGGACTCTTTCACAGTTCAGTCAACAGCCAGCCATGGTGGTGTGAGGATAGCTGTGCCAGTCATTGACTCTGTTTTGGGATGGGGAAGCAGGGTGGTGGATACTACCTGCAGGGCTGGGTGGGTGGAGAAACACTAGACCACCGGAGCAATGGGTTTACTAATAATTGTACTTATGGGCACATCAGGAATAAGAAGGGGGGTCTAATATACTATCAGGGAATGGGTTTATTAATACTTTTATTTATGGGCACATTGGGGATGGGGGATCCTCTATACTGAATGACATCACTGGTGACATCGGTTCCCCTCACCAATCAGCAGTATTTAAACCACACATGTCACAGTAGCAGCCTCTCCTAGCACCATGGAGATGGCTGTATACTGACAAGAAAACTGCTCTCTAAGTGAGTACCAACATTTAAACTTGGAAAGAAAATATAATTAGAGCAATATAATGCTGTATTTTGTCATGGAAAGAGGAAATTAAAATGCATCGTGTTTCCTTTTTGTTGTAGGCATAACAAGAATATAAAAATACTAGAAGAATAAAATGAAGGTAAGGTTAAACATGGAGTACATCCACCATTTTGAAATAGTAAAAATGTCAGAGGTTTTTAAAAAAAGTTATTCCATTTTTGTTTCAAAGCAGGCTAATAAAGAAAAGAAATTGAACTGTTTAAGTGCTAAGGGAGGAAGAGTCCCAGAACTCTATGTAAGGACTCTGTCTTGAAGGTGTAATATGTTTTAAATACAGTACCTGAATTATCAAG
Source organism: Neoceratodus forsteri (assembly GCA_016271365.2). NCBI lineage: Eukaryota > Metazoa > Chordata > Ceratodontiformes > Ceratodontidae > Neoceratodus > Neoceratodus forsteri. The sequence continues at coordinate 1,065,386,890 of CM057449.1, read as the reverse complement.
AGTTTGAAAAAGTTTTTATAATTTCAATCAACAGGCAGCCTTGCTAGGGCTTAACATACAACATGATCTGAGATTAATGAGAAACACATGTAGCGCAAGAAGTATGATAAAATGAAGAATACACAAACAAGGGATTTAAGGATTGAGCTCACTTATGCTGTTGTCTCAGATTTAAAGGCACTATAAAATATTAGATTGTACTTATGCATTCATGGCATACCCTCTGCACAGCAAACTATTACAGCGAACACGTTGATGCCGACAACATCGACACTTTGCAGTAGTAATCTGCCTGGGACCCCGGCATTCTTTTCCCTGGTCCTGCAACCTCTCTCCAAATCAACTCTAACTCAGAGTTGATAATCCTTAAGATCGGGGAGGTGGGGGGCAAAGACCACCACAAGGGGGGGTTGGAGGGCTTCACCCTCGATAGAAAACAAACTGGTTCTCCTGCTGGATTTATGTAAAACGCAACTTGTGGTCAACATCAATCCATTGCTGTTATGTTGGTCGACAAAACATTTGTCAAACCAGCATCATAGATTCTGCAGTCATTGAGTTAATTATGTAAATAATGACAGAGAGTTAAATAACTAGATTTGGAGTGATGGGATACCTGTTGTTAGTACTGGTGAAGAAGAAAGGTCTTAGTTTTGGGTAAAGAGAGAAGAATGTTTAACATGAAAAGGAAAATGATTTGTGATGTTTTCAATTTATTTAGAATCAACACTGTTTGGGCCTGATGATGTGGCATCAGCTACAAAACTGTTGCCCTGATGACCTACTGTGGATTTGAAGAAAATAAAAAAGCTTTTTTGCTTGAAAGAGACTTGGTTTTGAGTGGAGTTCATTCTCACATGTTTCTTGTTTAATGGACTGCCTCTTTAGAGAATGACCTAAGCTTTCATATGTGTAGATTACTGGGCAACCTGAACCACCTATTAGCGGGGTCCACTATACTACCAAGGAATGGATTTACTACTAATTGTATTTATCGGCACATCGACTATAGGGAGAAAGGTCCACTATACCACCAGGAAATAGCTTTACTAATACTTTTTATGTAGTGGCATATCAAGATAGATTGGGGGTCCACTATACCTCCAGGGAATAAATTTACTAATAGTTGCATTTATGGGCACATCAGGGCTAGGGAGGAGGCTCCACTACACCCCCACAGAATGGGTTTACTAATACTTTACTGATACTAATTTTATTATTTATAGGCACAACTGAAATCCTTTTCCATGTTCTTTTTGGAAATGTGTGAAACAGGACCCTTTATCCAGTTGTTTTTTTTTCAGAATTTGTGGAAAAGGTTTCCCAAGCATGAAAAAAGATATGGAAGAGGATTTCAAAATGTTGAAAAAACAAATTTCCAACTAATTCTTCCAGAAACCAACATCAGAATTGGGTGAAACAGCTCTCGATTAGCAAAACACATATGTTGGTTTCAACTTAACACATATTTTTTTGAGTTATTTCATTTTGTTCCCTCATTAACTGAAAATCAAAATGGTGGCGGCACAACAAAAGATATCCCATTTGTGACACAGGATTACTTGTTGTGTGAAAAAGGATTACACATTTGCAACAAAGGATCCTTTTTTGAGTAGGACATCTAACTGTTCCCATTGAAAGTAATGGGAAAATGTAAAATGTAACAACTTTGAAACAGATTGATATTTTTCACCAAACCAATGAAAGGCACATCTATGAGGCAGGTCCTGTCTGCCCTGAAAATTTCAGACCAACGTTCCAAACTGTTTCTGTGCTGTGGCATAATAAAGACATGGCACCCTCTCCCCCAAGTAAATTACACAGTTTTTGACACTTTATATCTTCACACCCATGCATCTGACAGGAATGAAACATGGGATATCAGGAGATCACTGGCCTCTGATGGTGCTTGTAAAACTGCATGCAAATTGGTTCAACAGTTGTGAATTTATTAAAATGCAAAATTTTGAGTTTAACATAGAAGTGACCATTCAACCCTAACCATGGGAGTGTGACCATGCCCCTATAATATGTTTACTAACAAATACTGCTGCTTTAAGCATGTTTTGATTCAGCCAAATAATAAAAGCCAGCCACTGTTTGGGCTGATCTGTTGGGGGGTGATAAAGTGTCCCTCAAAATGGGAGGAAGGGAATTACCATCCACTGCTTTAACACCACCTGGGTGACCCCAGGTGGTGTGCATTTAGAGATACAGTAGTGGAGGTGGTACACTAACCAGTTCCAGCATGCAGAGCATGCTTTGCATGAACATGCATGCCACTGAGCTAGAACTCTTGGACTCTGGAAGGCTGGGACCACAATCAGGTAAATCCCACAGCACTGTAGAATGACACTGACTCACTCAGGCCCCATGATACCGACTGCTGACCACCATTGCCCAGAATTTGCTGTGCTGCAGGAGATGCCAAGCTACTAAGGGCCAACCACAGAGGGGTAAGTTTAAGGCATGAGGCAGGTGGGAGGAAGTGACAGAGAATGTGGGATGGGACTGGAAGTTTCCAGGCTAAGTCCATTCCAGAGGGAGGGGCAAAAAAGCCACATCTTCAGCTTCCATGCCTTCTCACACATAAAAGACATCATTGATAAAGCAAAACCAATCCCTTATTTTACCTTGACTGTTCAAATCTGTAAAAATCAGTTTCCCCACATCAATTCAGGAGAATATTAACAAAGGAAGGGGTCACTGTTGCCCCCATGGCTGTTCTCTTCACCTGCAGATATCATTCATTATCAAAAATAATTGTGGCTAAAAATATTCTCCAAAGTAGAGATGGTCAAAATGTATTTTCTGCAGGCAGAAATCTAGCAGTGTTCATATTTTCAGTTCTGCAGATCCCTAGAACACTTTTAGCAATATTCTGTGAAAAGTATGACTTGAACTGCAGAATCAGTGTATGGATTTTAAATTAACATAGAAACAGAGAATTTGATGGCAGATACAGACCACTCTGCCCACCTAGTCTGCTCATTTCCCTACCTAACGGATAAGCTGCAGATCCTAGTTGTTAGTTAAAACTGCAGTTGTTTTATTCCACAGAACCCACTGCTCTGTTAACTGGAAATGGTTGTATGAACCAAATTTTTTTACATTAAATTGCAAATTCCAATTCTGCAGAGCTGAATATATCTGGAAATAATTGCATATATTGCAAATTTATGTATGAAGTTAGGATTTTGAATTTCGCAGTACTGATTGATCCCTGTCTAACTAGCCAGTACACATGACAGAATCAGGCTCATTGGCACAGCAGTAACACCACAACTCATGATTCCAATGACCTGGGTTTGAGAATGAGTCTTGGAAAATGGGGCCAGTGTTGTGGGAGAAGGATTGAGTGTCCTATAAGATGGTTTCATCCTTCAGGGAGGGAGGGATGGAGGGCAGTTAGCTCCACTGTGCTACCACCATTTAGGTGACCATAGGTTACAGTGCTGGCACTAAGGGCATGGGTTCTCATGGATGGAAGATGAGGTAATGCTTGCATACCAACTTCATGGTGTCACTCTCCTTGGAGCATCCAGGAACTGTAGAGGGAAGAAGGATAACCATTTGGCTTTCACAGGATGATGCTTAGCACTCCTCACAGACCACTACTATGCACTGGCTTGCCTGTCCATCACTTGTGTACTACCAATAGCACTGCTACAGGGGTCAAGCTGTGGAGGATACAGGTCAACCTCAGAAGGACCCAGAGATGGCAGGTTATGGGGTTGGGAAGGCTAGTGACAGAAACGGCCAGCCAGCAATAAGGGGACAAAGTAAAATAAAAAAAGAACAGTTCCAAAAAAAAAACAGGTACCACATTATAATTTGTAAGCACTGTATTATGTAAGTAAGGGCCAGATCCAGAAAAGGCCTCCATTGGTGCAATGTGCTTTATGTGGCTGTTGGGTGCCCCTCTACATGACACCAACACCCTGCAGCATTCACAAGTGGCATGTGCTCTTCCTCCACATTTGATCCAGTCTTGGATGAGCATTTTTTCAGGGTGCAGCTGCATTAGGAAAGGCAGGGCAATGTGTTTGCAGCAGTACTGGATAATCAGGAAGTGATTATCAAAATTCTGCTTTTTGGCTGGAAACATGCAGCCATAGTTTCAGTTTCCATATCTGTAAATATTTTATCTAGCAATCTTTAGTTTTTTAGATATTTAAAATTTATTTCCACTGCTGTGGATCCACAGTAAATATGGCTACTTCCTAAACTGCAGCCAAGCTCCCTCCTCACATCACATCATGAATTTTGTTTACTTCTATGGGACCCTATACTGTGCATTCCCACAGTCCCTGTGTAATACTGCGAGTCATGCGCATGTGTGGTTGGCAGCAGAGGGTTCTGGTTCAACATGGCAGGTGAGAGAAATCTACACAAAAACAAAGAATAACTGAGCAGATTATGGGGTGATAGTACAGTGAAAACAAGAAAGATTACCAGGTAAGTGCTCAACTGATCACAGGGAACAAACTGTTGCAAAATATCTGATTTTTTGTATCTAGTACTGCTACCTTAATGTTGCATAGCAAATCTGGAGGGTATTACACTAATGCAGAAAATACACACCCCTTCCACCCAGCAGCCCTAACTCTTCTAGTGTACAATCAGCCCCATTTCACCTTACCTCCAGCCTTGCAACTTTGCATTAATATCTGGATGTGACTGCCTTGCATGCTGTTTGTAAAAATAAGTAATTTAAATAATTATGTAACCCTTCAATGTAGATGGCACTTATTAGAGCAGAGTCCCATGTCCCAGAATCCCCTGTTCAGTGTGTCACAGGAAAGTCACTGTCCTGTGGATGTTTGGATGTCTGATGTCCTGCTCTACATGTGTCAGCATGACTCAGTAGGTAGCACATCCACCTCTGGGCCAGAAGGTCATGATTTCTAGTTCCTCACTGGGACTGGGCTCATAACACAAATTCTGGCACCAGAGTGCAATACTAAGTTGATGCTGTACTGTCAGATTGTGGTGTCCTTTGGAAGAGATATTAAACCAAGGTCTTTTCTGCCTTTTCTTGTGGCTGTTCATATAAAGATCTCACTGCACTTCTGGAAAACAGTAAGGATATTTCCTCATTTCCCCATTCATTAAAGTACTACGAACAGCTTATTCTGCTTCAGTTTCAATTGGTTTGCATCAGTATCTTCCCCTCCCCCCAAAGGTATCAAAAATATAGTCAGTATTGTGTAGCCCTTAGCGTTGCTAAGAGTCCTATATTATAAGGGACATCCTGTATTTTAATAAAAAATTGCTTGTCTCATATTAAATCATTAAATAATGAGTGGGATATCCATAAAACTGAATATTCACTAAACATTACCTGCCCCGTATGAATATTCTGATTATCTAATAAAATGAAAATCTAACTAATTCTGTCTTCCTTTTTATAATCATATAATTTCATATTTCTACAAAAGAAGGTAATGTTTAGTGAATATTCACTGTTTTCTGGCTATGGGATAATTGGTGCTGGGAACACTGCATATAAGACTGGTCGTGGTAGCACTTTCTTTAAAAAAAGATGATATATTTGAGAAGGATTATTAATACATATTATATATTTGTGAATGCAGGTAACACAGCTTTGGAATTGGGTCTGATGAAGTAGTGTGGCCTATAAAACATCACTCACACATCCTATGTGTTCTGTGGAGAGTTAATACAATACACAATAATGGATGGGGAAGTGTGCTTAATGCGAAATTAATAGTTGCTCGAGGTGTGGATGCCATAAACCCTGAGGCAAGCCTGAGGGTTTATTAAAAGCATCCCACACTGAGGGCAAACTATTAATTCGAATTTATGCACACTTCCCATGCTTTATTATTTAAAATGGCTGGGCAGCAATTTCTCTAGTCTCCCCCTAGTGTCTGTGACTCCTTGACTTTCTCTGTCTCTCTCACACACACACATACACACACACATATACTCTGAGACAGTCTGTTTTTCTCTGGTTTAGGTTTTTTTTGTAAAGTTTTTTTTTTTTATTGTAAGTAATACTTTGTTTTGGGAGCATAGTTCATACTTTAGATCACGCTAGCGATCACTGCTTACCTGACGCAGCGAGACTGGAGCCATTTCCCGGTGGTAGTTTTTGTCCATTGTGGTCACCGGGATGAACCAGATATTTTGTTTTTAAATTGTAAGTGGAGGAACTGGTTATTTTAAAATTAAAAAAAAATGAAAATACAACCAAGAACCTTGGCATGGCGGCTCCTCACTGCTTGGAGAGAGGGAGACACCATGTTTTGAAATTTAATTAGCCCGCCCACGTGGAGGTCAACAGCCAGCAAGGGAGTGAATGTTTTTTACTGACTGGGCGCGTGTTTGCCATTATAACTATTGGCTTATAACGGTAAATTTTAACTCAGTCAGGCAATGGGAAAAATTGCTGACCAGTTATTATTTAAATTTAAATGTGTTCTGTAGAGAGTTAATAAACAAAAAGTAAGGCATTTTTTCATTTTATGGAGTGGAGTTTGTCCAGTTTCTTTTGGTTTAATGTTTAGAATGTCTTATGCACAATCCAAGACCAAGTCCAAGACTGATTTGATTTGAGAAACAAATGCAAGCAGCCTGGACACCCTATCTAGTGTCTTTGATAGAGGTCTGACACACCTTTGTCCAGTGGCCTGATGTATTGAATATCATGGAGGTACTAGCAATAATATTTAAGTGCCATTTTTATGGTTTACACCACCACCACCCTGCTAGCAAGGGGGCCAAATCTAATACTTTCTCCACTACTTCCTATTACGTGTGGTCTCATTAGAATAGTAATACTTTGTCTGAAAAATTAAAAATATATAAGATAAGTACACCATCTGCATCATCTGAACCTTTTTCAGAAATGCATCAACAAGCAGAAACAACATTCTTGTCATACATTTTTACAAATGAAGAATATCAGCAGATATTAGGGCTACTAAAACAGGACAAAGCATGGTCAGATACAAGTAGTAATAAAACTTTATTAAACAAAATAGAAAATTTGGAACAGTGGGATATCTGATTAGAGTTGCATTCTTTATCTTTGGCTGAAATACATTAAAAGAATTCCAAGAGGCCTTAAGAGTACTTGTAGAAACTAATTTGGGGTTTATGATCACTGAATTTGCTGATAAATGAACTGGTATCTGTAATAAGTGTTCTTTGGATTTTATTGTAGCCCTATTTGAAGCTATCATTAAGGAAAGGAAAAATTGGTTACGGAAATAATTCAAGTTAAGGAGGAATATAAGGGAAAGGTTGGATTGTAAGAATATAATACATGCTGAAAGAAAAATAAACTTTATTACAATATGAAGATTTCATAAAACAACAGAAACTGAAGAAATTTAAGAGGGACATAGTAGATTATAGAGATAATAAGGTTTATACTTAACAATTGAAACTAAGATGATTATCAAGAAACATACCGTATTGAGACAGTGGGGACAGCATTGTCACTGCAGTATATAGACCAGTTAGACAAACATATACTGAAGATGAATTTTTAGAAGAAAAATAACCAGGGTCAAGTGTTCAACCTATAGCTACTGGGCAGGAACAACAGATTACACAGAATCACAGAAATCTGATGTCAGAAAAGGACCTCAATGGCCCATCAAGTCTGCCCTTCCCCATCCCTTACTCATCTCCACTCTTATGGGGCCTCCCCATCCCCTCACTTCCCAATCCCATATGTCTTTCCCATGCCCTCTTAAATCCCTCCACCTTTTTGGCCTCCACCACTTCCTCTGGCAGTTTATTCCAAGCCTCCGCCACTCTTTCCATGAAGAATTGTCCCCACATTGCCTCTATATCATCCACCTTCCAGTCTTAGGCTATGCCCTCTAGTTTTAGCCCCCTCCTTCCTTCTGAACAAGCTCTCCTCTTCACCTTATTGATCCCCTTCACATATTTAAAAGTTTCAATCATGCCCCACCTTTCTAGTCTCCAATGGGTACAGATCGAATTCCCTACACCTCTGTTGATATGATTTCTCCTGCATACCATGCACCATCTTGGTTTCTCTTCTCTGAACCCTTTCCATCCCATAATGTCTTTGCATAGGTGTGGTCTCCAAAACTGGACCCCGTACTCCAGGTGTGGTCTCACCATGGCCTTGTAAAGAGGCATCAGCACCTCCCTCCTTCTGTTAGTTAAGCCCCTCCCAAAGCATGCCAACATTCCGTTTGCTTTCCCCACCACCTTGCTACACTGGCTACTCTCCTTAAGCTTGCTTTATACTATAATCCCCAGATCCCATTCCTGCTCTGTTTTTTTTTTATTTCCTCCCCTCCTAGAATGTAAGCTGTTCGTGGGTTTTTGCACCCCAAGATGCATCACAGCACACATTCTGGCATTGAATTTTAGCTGCCAAGTTTCTGACCACCCTCTCCAGAGTCCTCAAGTCATGCTTCATGGCCTTAACCCCCCCCCACAGGTCATTCACCCTATTGCAGATTTTCATATCATCTGCAAATAGGCACACTCTTCCCTCAAGATCTTCTGCTATATCATTGATGTATATATTGAAAAGGAGGGGTCCCAGCACCGACCCCTGGAGCACCCCACTCATTACCCCCCTCACCCTGGAGTGCACCCCATTTACCACCACTCTCTGACTTCTGTCTGCCAACCAGTTTTCCACCCACCAAGTTATTTTCTGTCCCACCCCTAAGCTTACAAGCTTATTTACTAGCCTTCTGCGAGGGACGGTGTCGAAGGCCTTACTGAAGTCTAGATAGGCCACATCTACCGCCCTGTCCCCCCCAGTCGACCAGCTGCATAACCCAGTTGAAGAACTCTATCAGGTTCATTTGGCAGGACCTCCCATTTGTGAAACCATGCTGCCTTTGTCCTGCAGTCTGATGTCCACCAGGTAGTCCACCACCCTTTCTTTTATTAGTGCCTCCACCACCATGCCCACCACTGAGGTGAGGCTGACTGGGTGATAATTTTCTGGCACCTCCTTACTTCCCCCTTGTGCAGTGGCATTGCATCCACCCTCCTTCAGTCCCTTGGCACACACATCCTGTATCCATGGCCAAGTTAAAAAGTCTCACTGGTAGGGCTGCCAGCTCCTTCCTCAGTTCCCGGAGTACCCTCAGGTGCAAGCCATCCAGCCCCATTGACTTGTTCACCTTTAACTTGCCCGATTCCTCCCTTACCCTGTCTATGCTGAACATACTAGGATCTACCTTTTTGCCTACCCTGCCCCTCCCCCTCAGCTCTGGTCCCCTACCCTCCCTTTCCTCCGTAAAGACAGAGCAGAAGTAGTTATTTAACACCTCTGCTTTCTCAAAGTCCCCTCCCAGCTGAAATCCTCCCTCCCCTCACAACCTTACTATCCCCTGTCTTGCCTTTCTTCTTCCCCCACATACTTAAAAAAATGTTATTCCCCTCCTTTTGGCCCTCTTAGCTATTTTCTCCTCAGTATCTGCTTTAGTCCTCCTTATTTTCTACCCCGCCACCCTCCTCTTTTCTCTATAAGCCTCCCCGTCCACCCCGTGTGTGTTTTTATATTCCCTGAATGCTCTTTTCATTTCCCTGACTGCCCCTGCCACTTCCTTGTAAACTAGAGTGCTCTCCACTTTTTTTGACCCTGTTCACCTTCTTAATGTAAATTTCAGTGGCCTTCAATACCCCTTCTTTGGTAGCTCCCCATAGCTCCGCAACATCCCCTATATTCCCCTTCCCTGCCATTTCTTCCTCAAATATCCCCTTCATTTTGTTAAAGTCCGTCCTTCGGAGGTCCATCACCCTTGTTCTAGTCTGATTTATCTCCCTCACCATTTTTTCCCTGAACCTTATAGTCCTGTGATCACTAGTACAGAGTCTTTCACTAACCACCATCTCTTCCACACTCTCCCATTTTGTGAGGATCAAGTCCATCAGGTTATCTCCCCTAGTGGGCTCCTTGACCAGCTGCTGTTTGAATACCCCTTGTAGCACCTCTAGGATCCCCTGCTCCTAGCTGATACTGCAGCTAAGATCTCCCAGTCCACATTGGGGAGGTTTAGGTCCCCCACTAGCAGAAGCTACCCCTTGAGAGCCATCTTTGTAATTGCCTGTATCAGCTGCCTATTCTCTTCCTATCCCTGTGTCTGAGGTCTGTAAACCATCCCATCCTCAATGATTCCCCAGTCTGAGATATGATTTGAGAAAGAAGGGGGATTACCAAAAGGGCAGGTACAGAGACCCCTCTCCCAACATTCTGCAGAGGGGAAGGGGGAGGAGGAGGAGGTAGAAGAGGTGGAAGAGGAGGCTGAGGAGGTGGCAGAGGTGGGTGCAGAAGATTCCAGAACAGACAGTAATAGTCAACATCAGTATTTCACAGAATGAAGAAAAGATTTTAAGGAAGGGGCTATCGTTTGCACCTTCAAGGGACATTAATGCATTTGTATTTATTTATTTAGTTATTTGGAAATAACCTTTGAGCTAAGGCTCTTTTACAGAGGTTCCACATCATTTAACAGCAACAGACACACAAAAACATATAAGTTACAGAGTAAATACACTATAAAGAACAGTGTTTAAATCAGAGAAACATATCCTTAAACATTGTCCAGATAATTGCGACTACAGCAGGTAGTAGTGAGACTAGAGGTAAGGTAGGTGTAGAGAGAGGCCCAACCCTTTAGGAGTTGCTGGAAACAAGGCAAGGAAATGGTGTGGTTGACCCACAGGGAAGGGGGGAGGTAGAGATGGTGGCGGTAAGCAGCCCACATGCTAAGATTTGTCAACAGCACACAGGTGGATGGTTAGAGTGCAGGGCATGCGGAACAGGTAGACAGGTGGGCCACAGGGTTTGGAAGAGGCAGGAAGAGGAAGAAGAAGAGGTGGACTATGGAGGTAGTAAGAGGTAGGTGAGGGACAGATGGAGGCAGAGGTAGGGAGTAGAGGGAGAGCAAAGGTGGGAGGTGGGATTGCATGAGATAAGATACTGGGAATGGAAGTAGTTAGGGTGGTATCCCAGGGCCCTGTCTAAGGGAGCAGCTTGTTGAGTCAGTCATTATTGGCTACCAGCAGCTGTAGTTCTGGCATTCAGAAAACAGGCACATGTGGAACGGGGGGTGAGGTGGTGCTTGAGTTCGGATTTGAAGTGTGAGAGACTTGTGCTGTTGTGAGTGACCTCAGGAACCTCATTTAGCTACAAGGGTACTCTATAGGAAAAGGTACATTGACCAAGTGCAGTTTGTTGAAATGGCACCAGTAGTGCTTCCTGCTCTCTGCTTCTGGTGCTGTATCTGGCACATGATTTGGAAAAGATGGCAGTTATGCTCAGAGATGCTTTTCCCAGCAGCGCTTTCTTTCCAAGAAGGCAGGTTTGGAATTTGATCCTGTCCCTTAATGATAGCCAGTTTGTCTGTTCATAGAGGGAGGAGGTATGAGAGATGCGATCAGCATCAAGGGTGAGTCTACAGGCCTTGTTGAGTGTAGTGTGGACCCTCTTTAGTACAGTTTCCATGGCTGCACCATAACCTACCAGACCATAGTCAATAGTTGATAAGATGGAGCTGGTGACTGAGAGGCGGAGGGCCGCAGGAGTAAGGTATTTCCTTTTTCCTGTATAGCAGACCCATCTTAGAGTTTGCTGCCTTGCCCACCGAGTTGACATGCTGCGCAAAGGATAGGGTGTCATCAAGGGTGACCCCCAGGTACTTAAAGGAGTGCACTTGCTCCAGAGATGCTTGGACATTGTTGGTGAAGGAGAGAGTGGGGGCCCTTTTCTTGAGCTGGGGGCTGGATAGGAGCATGGTCTTAGTCTTTTTATAGTTGAGCAGGAGCTTGTGCTTGCAGTACCAGTCCTCTAACCTGTTGAAGGAGTGCTGTAGAGTAGTTTGGTGAGAATCAATGTGCGTATTGCTATTGAGAATCACTGCATCATCAGCGCAAAAAATGATTTTGGAGTCACAGGCTTTGGAGAGATCATTTAAGGAAAGGCTGAAAAGAAGGGGTCCCAGGATTGACCCTTGGGGGACCCCCATTGAGACTTCTCCGGAACCTCACACATTTTGGCTGATTTTGACACACTGGGATCTAAGAGGCAGACAGTCCTGGAACCACAGTACTGCATTAGCCACCACCCCCAGTTTCCCCAGCTGAGCCAGGAGGAGGGTGTGGTTCACGGTGTCAAAGACTTTTGTTAAATTGTTAAACACCGAACCCACCAGCTTGCATTCATCCATAGCTCAATGTAAGAAGTCAGTGTATTCCACCAGGGCAGTGGTAGTATTGTGAGTCCACCTGAATCCGTGCTGGTTAGGGCATTGCAGTTGATATTTACCAAGATAGTCACTGAGCTTGTCCTCTATAATCCTTTCCAGAGCCTTGATAGTGGGGAGAGGATAGAAACTGGTCTGTAGTTTGAAATACAGGACCTATCACCACTCTTGTGAACAAGGGTCACAAGTGCTTGTTTCCATACTACAGGGAATTTAGCCAGGGCCAGTGATTTGTTGAATAGCTTGGTAATGGGCATGATGAGAGTGTCCAGAGTGAGGGATAGTAGCTTCATGTCAATACCATCACTGCCTAATCTGTTTTTTCAGAACACTTTCCTAACATATTTAGCTGCCTCTTTCATTTACACTCTCTTGAAATAAAAGTTCAGGTGGGTGTTAGCTCTAGACCTGTTGCAAGGGGTAACTCCAGTGGGGTTAAGATAGTAGGGGGGACTGAGCTGAGGTCCGTGAAGGCAGAGTTGAAGGATTCTGCAATTAGCAGTGGGTCCATTGTGAGAGAGCCATTAATGTTGAGCAGCTGGGGATGTTTCTTTCCATCCTTCCTGAGGAGGTTCTTGATACTTTCCCCAAATCTCTTACTATCACCCCAGCTGCTGTTTAGTTGTTCTTTGTAGAAGTTTGCTTTGGCCTGTCTGATAAGATTCATGCAGCAGTTTCTGGCAGCCCTGTAGTACTGGAAGTCATGCTTGTTACTGGTGGACCTAGCTGTTGACCAGAGGTTGTCCCTTTGCTTCATTTTGGCTAGTAGTTCTCCTGTGATCTAGCCGTTGCTAATGCCGTGGGCTTTCCTTTTTCTAACCAGAGCATAAAGATCACATATGCTGTTGAATCTATCAATGAAGTACTTTAGAGCCAAGTCAAGGTCTGTCATCACATCGATGGTGGACCAATCAAATAGGGAGAGAACTGTTTTAAGCAGACCAAGTTGACCTTTCTACAGGATCCTGCTGTCAATTGTAAAGGGGGGGATTATTTTTGAATTTGTTGGTCCACCTGAAGGTGATAGGTGAATGGTCACTGAGGGTATCTGGCAGCTCCACGACCTCAGAAATCTGAGAGGGGGCGTTAGAGAGAAGCCAGTCAAGGAGGGTACTGCTGCCTGTCTCTTTGTTACATCTAGTGGGCTCAGTGACTAATTGTCTTAAGTAGTTGTTGGCTGCAGTATCCTTCTTGGGGGGTCGTAACAGAGCAGTCCAAGTTAATGTTGAAGTCACCTGTTATAATGAGCTCACAGTCCTTTGGGACAGTGGCCACAGCATCCAGGACCTTTGGCAGGCCATCTCTGGCTTTTTTTGGTGGTAGATAGACTGATGCCACAATAAGAGATTTGCCTAGCTGACTGACCTGGATTTTCACTGCTAGAAGTTTGTGGTCATAAACCATCCTGGAAATTGGGAGGACAGAACAGAGGAGGGAGTCCCTGGTGTAGATGAGACAGCCACCTCCTTTCTTGCCTTACCTATTACTCCTATAGACTTGGTATCCTGGTAGTGTTATTTGGTTACTTTTGATCTTGTCAGTCAACCATGTCTCCATAAGGAAGATTATGTCAAGACTATGGAGGGCCATCCAGGCCTGGAGTTGGCTGAATTTAGTGGGGAGGCTACAGATATTCCTGGCAGTGAATTTTAGTCCTTTGGATGGTGAGCCAGGATTGACATGTACATTTCCAGACAGTAGTAGAAGCATTAGGATGAGTTTCCTTGCTGTGAGGTAGAGGGTTACTGTGAGGCGTAACTTGCGGTGCCTAATTTTGCATTGGGATGGCTGATTTATCTTCAGCGGTGAGGTGGTGCCATAGCAGGGGGTGGAGGTTAGGGCCCTCTGGTCTGTCAGTGGTACAGTGAACTTTTGGTAGGCCTGCAGTGAGGTGGTTACCCTCGTTGCTTTTACTCAGTCACAAGGTCTGAGGCAGTAGTCATGGTATGAAGGAACATGGGTAGTGCCAACATTATCACCAAAGCCAGCAGCCCTATGTATAAACAAAATGAGTAGGGGGATTGAGCACTACATATTATGCTCCCTAAGTGGGATGTGACAGTGGGAGGGGGGCCACTATTGTGTTGACTAAGTGGTGACAGTAACAGAGGTGGGGTTATAACTTTAAGGCTATAGCCAAGAGGATACAATGAAATGGATCAGGCAAGTGAGGCGGAGCCAATGGGGATTGGATTTAATAGAGGCCTGGGCCAGGGAGGGTGGTGGGACAAATAGCTCCCTTGGAGGTGGGAGCCGGGCCTTGAAGTCAGCATGGAAGGTGAACTTCAGTCTGAAGAGGGCTAGAGGGAGCAGCCAATTGGGTTCATGGTGCTATCCAACCAGGCCAATCAGAGGGCCATGTGGTCTCTTCGAGTTTGTGGCAACAGGAACAGTGGAAGGCCATACCTGTGCACTCTTCTAGCAGCCACTTGCCAGGTCATGCTCGGGCAGGAGAGGCACTGATTCCCAGGCACTGTAGAGGCTTCAGATGCACCCAATCAGAGACCACTACCTAAGAGGGGAGAGAGAGAGAGAGAGAGGAGAGGAGTTCTTGATTAAATGGAATTCAAATGGTGGGCATGGAGAGAAGGTAAGACAGATTTTGCAAGACAAAGGAGGTGTGAAAGGGATAGGTGGCAAGAGGTGCCAGGAGGGTCTCAAGATAGGTTTGTCGGGTTAACAGTCTGAGAAGAGAGGCAGATTGGGTGGAAACAGAAATGAGATCAGCAGCAGAGAGATTTAACAATTTCAAAATTAAAATGGCTGTACAATCACTAAGGCTAATCTTGTCCTCCCAAAGGGCTAACAGCTCTGATATAATTAATCCAGCATTCAGAACTGCTGAGGGACACTATGCTAGTACAGCCCTCCCCAAGCACTAACAGTTCTGGCACACTTTCTCCTTGATTTAGAATAAAACTGCTGTGAAAAAGTTAGTCTTGTGCAGTCCACCCCAAGAGCTAACAGTTCTGGTACAGTTTCTCCTTAATTTAGCATAAAACTGCTGAAAAACATTAGGCTAGTGCAGGCCACCCCAAGTGCTAACAGTTCCAGTACAGTTTCTCCTAAAATTAGAATATAAATGGCTGTAAAACACTATGCTTGTGAAATCCTCCCCAAGCTCTAATAGATCCGATTGTTAGCAGACAGTGTCCAGCCTTACTCTCTAGGAGGTAGGATCCGGGCCGTGGAGCCAGTGCAGAGGGTGAGCTTCAGTCTGAAGAGGGCTAGAGGGAGCAGCCAATTGGGTACGCACTGCTATCCAGCAGGTCCTCACTGTGGACCTGCAGAAGTTTTACAGGAAGCTAACACTACTGGACGTGTTTGAAAACAGACCAGAGGAACCTAATACATGGAATCAAGAATTGAAAATGGCTCTGCATGTAAAATCCAGCTTTAACACACCCCCAGGCATCTGACAAAGTTGAGAACTATATTCAATTAGTAGAGAGAGATATTGGAATATTATGAAAACATAGAGACCAGGGATGCAGGAGACAGAATTTGATAAAAGAAAGGAGGGCTCTCAAGGATTTACAGAATGTTAAGAATATTATAATCAAACCAGCGGACAAAAGGGGTGGGCAGAATAGTCAATTGGGACTATTTAAAATATACACAGGAATGTGAAAGACAACTTGGTGATGAAACACAATATTTGAACATTGATACAGATCCACCTTTAGAAATCAGAACAGAAATAGAAGACTTGCTAGAGATGGGAGTAGATATTGGCTGGATAGTGGCAGGAGAGAGATAGAGACTTGTTACTCTGCCAAAATACAAGGATACCAATTTTTATGTACTTCCAAAGGTACACAAGGACTCTCTCAATCCCCCTGGTAGGCCCATTGTGTCCGGGGTGTGATTTGTTCTAAGTCCCTTGTCAAAATATGTACATTTTCACCTACAATCGGAGGTACTTAAAATGTTTTCATATATATGTGATTCTGGTCATGTGATAACACTTTTAGGGTAACTGAACCTTAGGAATAAGGATATGAAAGGTATTATATTGATCACCTTAAATGCAAAAGACCTGTATAGTTGCATCCCTAAGGAGGAAGGACTGGCAACTATGTTAGAAGCCTTAAAGGGCAGAGAGGAAGAATTTTCTCTATGTGAATTTCTTACTCAGTTGGGTGAATTTGTTCTTAAACTGAATTATTTCACATTTGAAGAAGAATTCTATATGCAAATAATGGGTACAGCTTTGTGTATAGTACAGTGGCACCTGCCTTTGCTAACTTGTTCATGTATCAATGGAAAAAGTGCATTTATGGGATAGTAACATCAACCCTTTCCATTGAAACATTTTGTATAAAATCGGGTTACTAGCGGGGTACTGCAGGGTTCAGTACTGGAACCCATCCTTCTTAATGTCTTTATAGGTGACATTGCAGAGGGACTGGAAGGAAACGTATGCCTTTTTGCAGATTACACAAAGATCTGCAACAGGGTTCATACACAAGAGGGGGGTGGAAAGGATGAGAAGGGACTTGGTAAGGTTGAGGAATGGTCAAAAGTATGGCAGCTTAGATTCAAAGCAAAAAAGTGCAAAGTTATGCACCTGGGAAACAAAAATCCAAGGGAAGAGTACACAGTTGGGGGGAAGGTATTAACAACCACAAAAATGGAAAGGAACCTGGGGTAGTCATATCAGATGACCTGAAGATAGGCAAGCAATGTGAGAAGGCAGTAAGGAGGGCTGGGGGGATACTGGGAGCATAGGGAGAGGCATCACGAGTAGAAAACAAGAAGTTGTTATCCCTCTATACAGACAGTTGGTGAGACCCTATCTGAAGTACTGTGTGCAGTTCTGGAGACCCCATCTCTGCAAGCACATAGGATGGAGGCAGTCCAGAGGAGGGCAACTTAAATGGTGCAGGATCTGCACCAGAAGCCATATGAAAAGAGAATTAAAGAGCTTAATATGTATACCCTTGAGGAAAGGAGGGAGAAGGGGGACATGATAGAAACTTTCAAGCACCTCAGGGGAATCAACAAAGTACAAGAGGGTAGCATCTTTCAGAAAAAAGAGGTGTGCAAGAACAAGGGTGTACAATTTGAAGATAGAGGGAGGATGACTCAGGGGCAACGTGAGGAAGTATTTTTTTTTGGAGAAGGTGATGGATGAATGGAACAGCCTTCTTGAGGAGGTTGTGTGGTCAAATAAAGTGGGGTCATTCAAGAATGCATGGGACAGACAAAATGCAATTCTAGTGGGAGGTAGGAGGAAGTAGGATGTTTGTAAAACTAGGAACTGCAGCATATCCAAAAGGAAGGGATATGGACAGACTGGGTGGGCCGAGCGGTCTTGATCTGTCATCAAAGTCTATGTTTCTATGCTTCTATGTATTACAAGGGTTTTATTGATGACATATTCATTATATGGGAGGGAGAATTTAAACTGGTAGAGAGATTCAAATAATAAACAGTGGAACAGACTATTTCAGATTTAGTCTGCAGGTTAGTGAATATGAAATACCATTTTTGGATTTACTTATATATGAGGTTAAGATAGATTAGAAACCAACTTCTATAAAAATTACACATACAGAAATACCACGTTACATCATGACAGTTTCCATGACCTGAAACTGAAAGATAGTATAAAAAGCACAATTTATAAGAACAACATAGAAACATAGAAATTGCCAGCAGATAAGGGCCTTTGGCCCAGCAAGTCTGCCCTATCATCCCTAAGAAATAAGGTTTTTCAGATTCTACTGGTAATAGGTTGTCTCCTCCCCCCACCTACCAGCAGCCCATTATGCCTATCCCAAGCCTTTTTAAAACCTGTAATCATTTCTGCCTCCATGACCTCTACTGGCAAGATGCTCCATTTGTCCATCTGTGAAGAAGTATTTCCTAACATTCAACCTGAACTGCCCTTTTTCCAGTTTCAGCAAACAAAATGTAATTGTAGTGAACCTTATAAATTTGAATAGGTAAGGGAGGATATGGCCAACAGATTTAGAAATAGGGGTTATAAGTAACCCTTAATTCAGAGAGACACAGAGTAAATTAATGTGATGTGAAGAGAAGAATTATTAACCAGCTAAACTGTGGACAAAGTAGAGGACAGAATTGTCTTTTTAACTGCATATAGTGAATTAAATGAAAAACTCAAACACGTTTTGAACAGGAATTGGCATGTCCTACAGGTGGGAAGTAAAACTAAGAAAGAGATAGCAGGAATTCCTCTTATTTACATCCCAAAAAAAAACAATTATGGATAAGCTGGTTCACACAGAACATAATATCCCAGATACCAGGTTTCCTGATAAGGGACAGCTATTACTGGGCCCCCTAGCAGCAGGAAATTTTCCATGAGGCACATGTTTTCAATGCAGCATTCCTTCCAGAACAATTTTCTATGAACATCATTACAAGGGCTCCTCAGTGGTACAATACTCTTAACAAAGAAACACTTACAACTGCGACGTTTGGTCCCTTTAAAAGGCAACTCTGACTATTCCTCGCCCCTACCACTCAATGTGACTGCCTCTCCTAAGTAACTGTCTCCTCATTTTACCCTAGTTGAAGGTGACCTGTAACCTCCCTTAGAGCTCCACTTTTTTGGCACCAGTTTCTTCCACTCTCACCCCAATCTCCCCTACACCACACTCCCTCACCCACCCCTCCCCTCTCTAATGGCACTTTCAGATATGGGGCCCTCCAGCCCATCCACCCTCGCACTTTTGCCATTCACCTCTACCCGCTGACAATGGCCCTTTAGTCTGCATACTTTTTCCTGACTCCCTCCTACCCTATACTAACTATATACTGTTCACCCTGAAACTTGTCTGAAGCTGGCTTATGTTGTCTTTCTCCATTTTTGACTGTATAATAAATGCTTAGACATCTTTGTGTTTTTAAGACTGTAACCATTGTTGACCTTTGTATGTATGTTACCCTACATCCTTTAGCGTGGATACTTAGTAAATAAGCAGTTCCTGCTCAAAAGAATTTGTAATCCTAGAGTTCAATAAAATAAAATAAATAAATATATACTGTTAAACAACATATTATTTGCAAAACAGATCATGCTGTGTCTCCAACAACATCTAGGATGTAAACTTTATATTGAAAAGACAAAAAGAGAACTGCAATCACAGATTAGTGAGCATAAGAGTTACATTACAAGACATGAACAGAATTCAGTGGTGGCAAAGCATTTTAATTCACTTGGACATTCTGTCACATCACTCAGATTTTTGGGGAATGAAGAAAGTAGAACACAAATGAAGTGAATACTGGGACCTCACCTTGTAAAAAAGAGAAGTGTTTTGGATTTTTACTATGAACATTATAAACCCTGATATAGGAACAAACAAGGAGTGTGACTTATGTCTGTGTTGATAATCTGCATTAGTATTTGAACAATGGACTATACAAACCTTTTTATTAATATTGCTTACTTGGACTGCTTTGATGACTAGTGTGATGTTTCAAGTCCTGGTGGGAGCAGCATTTTGAGCATGAACTATATAGGGATGGGGTGGGAGAGGGGACAGTATAATATTCTTGTTTTCTGATTGAAACTATTCATGGTCTTTGTGGTATAGTTATTGGCCACAATGAATCACGTGGGCATACAGTCTGTAATTCTGTACAACATATTTTAGACATATTATAAATAGGGAGATAGGAAGAATCAGTTAGATTTTCATCTGGTTAAATAATCAGAATATTCATAGGGGACAGATAATGTTTAATGAATCTTTGCTGTATTCTGGTTATACCACTCCTTAATTATATATGAAAACTATGTTGTTGTTTGTTTAATTTGGAATAAATATGGCATGCTAATCACCAAAACAATAAGAGTTCATCAGCATTTTTTCACCCACCGACCCCCCCCCCCAGTCCTGATTAAATACACATAAACCCCATCCGGCTTTCTAGCTCACTCCTCTCTAGCTCCCCCACCATCCTTATTCCACTATGTGTGTCAAATCGTGGATCCTGTTCTGGTCCTTCTTCTATCTCATATCCCATGCCCAATATATGCCCCCTCAAGCCTTTATTACTGTGGATACTAATCTGATCTGCTCTGTAATTAGTTTCTGTCCCTACGTGGATATATGCCTTTTCAATTCCTCAGTTCTTCAACACTATATTCATATTACCTTTATGGCTGGTACACGAAATGAATTACCACCTCAGCTTATGACTTCTGCCAACATCATAGAGGTGTCACCTCTACAGCTAGCAGTCAGAGTACTAGTCTCTGCCACCCTTAGTGGGAAGGGCAAAAATGTTGGGGTGCGCCCCCCCAGGACGATGACCATAATGACGAAAGGGTTACCAGTAATGGAAGCTTACTTATTGCCACTAAGAAAACTTTTACTCCTTCTTCTCCTGTGCTTAGGAAATGTGAAGCTCAATCCGGGGCCACCAGCTGCAATCACATCACCCTCTGACCTTACCACACTGAAAGGCATGAGTTTCCTCTACATTAATGTATGCAGTCTGTTAAAAAAGTTCTCCATGATCTAGGCCTGGGTCCTCCATATTCGACCAGACATCTTAGTGGTTTCAGAAACCTGGTTTAGACCGGCCACCTCCAACAGGGAAGTCAACATCCCAACCTATTTACCATTTAGAGCAGACAGACACTCCAGGGTTAGAGGGGTTGCCATCTACGTCAAGGATAGGTATACGGCATCCTGTCTGAGTGCTTTATCTGTTGCAAATGCTTATGAATGTCTGTTTCTTCACGTCACCATCTTGCACACCTCAACATTATGCATCATTGGGTGCTATAGACCTCCTTCTGCCGATCTACAATTGTTACCTCATCTGAGTAATATCATCAAACAACAATCCTCAGAAATAATTATTCTTGGGGATCTTAATTTAGACTGGCTATCTAAAACCGCCACTCCTCTCGTAGCTTTCTGTGACAACCATGGATTATCACAACTCATTGTCGAACTATCACGAATACATAAAAAGAATGTGGATACAGCTCCCTGCTAAATGTTATCCTAGTGAATAAACCACATCTCTTCTACTTTGCCGGCACCTTCTTCAGTGATATCAGTGATCACTAATTTATTGCTTGCATAAGATCAAGCAACAAACCTACTACTTCACTGAAGTTTGCTGCCAAGAGATCTACATGGAAATTTGATCTCACTGCCTACATATCCGAACTGAAACACTCCTTGTATTGGCAAGAGTTCTATTTGGCAAAAAACATGCAATCAGCATTCGACATATTCAGCAAAATTATCCTAGACGCCCTAAATAAATATGCCCCTATAGTTAAGGTGAGAATAGCAAAAAATGCATGTAGATGGTTCACACTATTATTAAAATCTGCATTGACTGAAAGAGATAATCTATGGAAAAAAGCACACAAAACCCAGTCAGCTGCGGACTGGTGCAAGTTCAAAAGGGCACGAAACTCATGTACTAGAATGGTTAGAGATACAAAAGCTGCATACTATCATTCTGAATTTCTCCCTGCCTCCAAAAATCCTACAAAATTTTGGAAAACCGTCAAGGACTTGTCTGGTCACTTGTCCAGTGGCTCACTACCTGATGAAATCTCCTTAAACAATAACACCATTAGTGACAGACTGGAAGTTCTGGATGCCTTCAATAATCACTTTGCGACTGCAGGCTTAGCCTTTGACAATTCCCCTGTGAAGCGTCCTACTACTCTGAAAGAAGTTGAAGATCTATTGCTAAAACTGGATGTAAAAAGTGCTGGTACGGATACCCTCGACCCATAATTTTTGAAGGTGGCCATCTATGTGTTAGCCATGCCCACAACCCATTTATTTAACCTATTATTAACTCAAGGATCCATTCCTTCAATATGGAAAACAGCACACATCAAACCCTTGTTTAAGTTCGGAAATCCCTGTGATCTAAATAATTACACACCAATTTCGATTCTCCCGGTCTTGTCAAAATTACTGGAAAAAGTCATAAGTAACCAGCTGAGGCAGTATCTAGAAGCTAATAATCTGCTTAATCCAGTCCAATCAGGGTTTAGAGCTAAACATAGCACCATCACAGCACTTGCCAAAGTGACTAATGACTGGCAAAGAGAGCTAGACAACAGGAATTACACCTGCGCCGTATTCTTGGACCTGAGCAAGGCCTTCGACACTGTCGACCATTCTCTGCTGCTCTCTTCCCTGACCTCACTAGGTGCTGACTCATTATCTTTACAGTGCTTCAATAACTACCTCTCTGATTGTTTCCAGCAGGTGAAAGCAGAAGGAGATCTCTCAACTCTCAAATCTCTCCTAAGAGGTGTTCCCCAGGGTTCTATCTTAGGACCGATCTTATTTGCAATATACATCAACAATATTGATAAAAGCATAACTAAGGCCAATATTCATCTGTTTGCAGATGACACAGTTCTTTACCTAAGCCACCTGTCATTACAATCTGCATCTAATGACCTTCAATCTGAGTTCAACCTGCTGCAACACCAACTCCTAAACAAAAAACTGTTACTTAACACCAAGAAAACAAAAGCAATGCTCTTTTCTCCCTCTGCCCAAATGGTAAATTCAGCCCTATCAGATCCTGTGCTGCAGATTACTACAATTCTTGGTGAGAAGTTGGAATTTGTCCCTAAATTCAAATACCTGGGAGTACGTCTGGACCATAGGCTCTCATTTATAGAGCACGTTGAAGAATTACTCAAACAATTCCGAGAGAGACTTGGCCTGTTCTTTACGATAGCCTGCTTCTTAACTAGAGGTGCCAAACTACAGCTGGTACGATCAACCTTTCTATCCTTGATAGATTATACTGACATCCTCTACAGTCACTGTCCCATTTGCTACCTCGCCAAACTTGACACGTTATATAATAGAACTTTGAGGTTCGTCACAGGCCTGCCTTATTCCACTCACCATTGCTCCTTATATCAATCAGTGGGGTGGAGTTCCCTTCAATTCAGGCATGATAAAAATGCAGCCTTATGGACTCTGAGAGCCATCTCCAAAAAACTGCCCCAATACATTACAGACTGTCTTCCTATAAAACCAATAAGCAATTATGCCCTGAGAAGTTGCAAATCTGTCCTACTGATGGTTCCCAAAGTTAACTCTCACTTTGGCGGGGCTGCTATAAGCATTATGCTGTCCTCCTTGTGGAATAAATTGCAAAAAAAACTGAAACTGAGGTCACCCATCGGCATCTCATCTTTCAAGCTCTTATATTCACGTCTCAGAAATGATCAGTGCAATTGTTTCCCATGACCATGAATTGTCATCATGCTAACCTGTACCATTTACCCATGAACAAATTACTTCTAGTGCTTGTCTCCTCCTTGGTCCTGGTCTGTCATCATGCTTTCATGTAACACCTTGATGCCTCTGTCCTCCCTTTGATACTGGTCTATCTTCCCGCTTTCTCCAGCCTTCTTTTCACAACTCTATACTGCACTCATCCACAGTCTACACCAATCATTCTATACAAGTCCTAACTCCCCTTCCCCTCTCCCCATAGGCCCCCACCACCACACCGCCACATCAGTTCTACTGACCTATCCTTGGGACTTCACTTCTCACAATGTTTATCCTTCACTTACATATTACATACCCCTCCTGGTACACCATCTGCCATTAGTTGGTGGTTCTCCAAGCCATTTTCATGGCTAGTACTAGTGACTGCCCCTGGTAAATTAACTAACTGGTACTTCTATACAGAGAACATGCTTTATATACAGTTGCATGGTTCAGTGGTGGACCTGCCCCCTTGTATTTGAATCCTCCTCTGTTATGGAT
This sequence comes from Neoceratodus forsteri, assembly GCA_016271365.2. NCBI lineage: Eukaryota > Metazoa > Chordata > Ceratodontiformes > Ceratodontidae > Neoceratodus > Neoceratodus forsteri. The sequence continues at coordinate 1,065,362,889 of CM057449.1, read as the reverse complement.
TGTCTTGTCTTCCTTTTATCATTTGACTCCCCTATTATTGCACAATTGTGTTTGTGTTTATATACTTATTTACATGTATTTATATGTTTTTAAGATGGATGTTACCCGACCCTGTTCTAACCAGGTCCATCTTGTAAAAGAGCTCTGCTCAATGATGTTCGCCTGTATAAATAAAGATTTTGATTGTTTGGTTCGATTGATTGATTTAAAACTTTAGGGTCTGAAGAGCTCTGGGAGGGGGCAAACCACACAGTTTGCTGCCTGACTGGCTATGGGCTCCCCGCTATGATGTCTGATCCCTTTCAGACATCTGGCCTGCAGTGACTTAGCAGGCAGGCCCCTGTAGCAGCAACAATGGGCAGGTCACAGTTGGTAATCATCCCCCTTGCATATTGTGGTATAAATACCATGCATGCTGGTTGCCCTGACTGTTCCCTATGCCTGTGGGAGACAACAGCATATAGCACATATTACCTATGAAAAAATTGTAAGTTCTATTACTTTACCTTTAAAATTGGACTAATTTAAAAAAATACAAGAAAATGTCATCTCTTTATATGAATCTTTGGTTTTGTCAGGTTCAGTACAATGGCAGCATCCTGAAGATATGGTGTTATGGATGGTGCACCCCTGCAAAGTGAGGATATACATATCTTAAGGTACAGGGCAAAATGGAAGTGTGTTTAGTCAGATGTTTCCATTAGGCAACACATTTTATTAAATTACCTGAATATATTTCTCATTTTTAACAGGTGGTTACAAACTAACAAGAAGGCATTTAAATAAGTAAGGGGACTAATATTTAAAGGTATGAGAAAAAGAGTTTCATGTCATCTTTTACAATCCGTCGGGTTTTGCAATAAAATATGATTCACATAGTAACTTAAAAAATGTTTTTCTAAAAAATACAAATAGGCATTTGCAAAATAAGAGGATGAATTAGACAACAGTAGATGATGAAGAGGGATTCACTTTGAGAATGATATTGCCAATGGATTATATTATAATGGAAGTTAAGTTTGGAAATATTGCAGTACCTTTAATATGTCTAAAGGTATAGGAGAATATGTACTAAGTACTTTTAAAGAAATAATAGATGTATCGATTTAGGATAATTGGTGATGGGAGTACTTCAAATAAGGCTGGTGGTGGTGTCGGTGCTTTTTTAAAAAATAATATATTTGAGAAGGATTATTTATGCATATTATATATTTGTGAATACAGGTAACACAGCTTTGGAAACTGGTCTGATGAAGTAGCATAGGCTACAAAACATCACACACGCATTGTATGTGTTCTGTGGAGAGTTAATAAATTTAAGAAGATTTTTTATGGAGTGGAGTTCATCCAGTTTCTTTTAGTTTAATGACTGTTTTTATGTGGCCATCAGCAGACTGAGCCAAAGGCTCAGTCAGTGTGCCTATGGTTGCTACAATTTGTCTGGCAGGGGGCTGTGACAGGGTTGAATAAGGCCCTGCCCCATTTGTTATACAGAAAGAGTTAATGCAATGGTCTGTTCTGTCTTCTCCTCTCCTGTCTCTTCTCTGTCTGGTTGCACATCCAAATTTTCTTGTGAGACCTAGGAATTGATCACTCCAACAGTTTCGCAATTCTCCACCTCTCACTATCTCGTTGCCTTCATTTGCTATTCTGTCTTTTCTTCCCCCTTGCACATCTGTAGTTATAAAAAATATATGTAAATCTCTGTGTAAAAGTGTATGCGAAACTGGGATCCTTTTTTTAAAACTGTATATAGTTATACTGTTGAAATGATTGCAAAAAGCTATTTGAAACTCAAGGGGTTAACCTGAGAAGTTGGTTTGCAAACTCTCTGAGATGCAATTAACAAGAGGCAAGTTCTGGGTCATTATGTTCTTTTTGCTGTACCTGCAAGAACATTGGAAACTTACAAGAACATTGTGTGAGAAGCATGCTGTTTTCTTAACGAGTTTCCCAGGCACAGACTTATAAAAAGAGCAACAATGCTCATGCAAGAAAGAGACATATGTGAAACTGATAAGAAACACTAAGAAGGACTATTTTCTCTGTACTGATTTTGTAAATAGTTATACTGAACAACTTTTTTATTTTTTATGTTGCTGTTATTGAGAAAAATTAAATTCTATTTGCAAATGTTAAAACTGCTCTTGGTTTTCCTATGCTGCCTGACCTGTGCCTTGAAAACAGAGACCTTTCCAGACGTTAGTATATCTTTGGCAAACTATACAGAGCTGCCCTGATAGGTTGTTAAGCACTGCAAAAATCATATGTATCTTTTGAAATAATAACTTGTATAAATGCTTCATAAAGGAGTACATCAACTTCCTCCTTATACTTATCCATTGGATCTCTTTGCAAGGTGATATAAAAGTCACAATCCAATAAGTGATATGCCACTGTCATTTTAATATTGTTCCCTACCCCACAAAACAATTAACTCCTCCACCCCACTGGTCTCTGGTTATAAGATTATGTTGGTGTTATTTTGCAGGCTGTATATAGCCAGACTTTCTTCCTTGGTAAAGTTAAAGTATCTCACTTATTTCTGTGTTGCAAATAAATGTTTCAAGTCTTTTAATACTGCTTTCTCAAAGGTAGTCAGTCTAATTAGGGGGACAGATTGATAAAGAGTTTCTACTGAGAGAATAATGCTGCAGAGAAAAAACTAGATCCCCACCAGAAGATACTCACTGCTGAGGGAATTGCAACTGGTGCAGACATTTGAAGCAGGGTACTATCTTGAAGCAGCCCATCACAGGCCAAGAATTTGTCTAAAGAAGTAGAATTCTTGTACTTGGACCTTTAATTTAGGGTAAAAAAAACTAACAAAACAAACAAAAAAAAGTGTGTGTTTGTCTGAGTTAACTGAACTGAATGGTTATCTGAACAGTTATCTAGGTGTAAATCTCAGGTGATTGAAAGGATTTGATAGCTGTGAGGTTTAAATTACTTGTACAAAGATCTAGTAAGTAGGGGGAGTGGCTTAGCTAGAAGGTAGCTAAATTTAAAGACTGCCTTAGAAAGATTCTGCTACTAGCTTGGCAGAAGACACCAGAAGGAAGGACTGCTGTGTGACTGGACTTCTCTACTGGGACAATATGGCTTAGAGGGACAGGGAGTGAATCCTCAGGATTGCCAGAGCAGCTGCAAAGGGGAGGGAGCTGGATGTCATTGTCCACCTAGGGAAAAATGACCTGGCTAAGAAAGGGATTAGAGAAGTGCAGGAAGAGTTTGTGGAATTGGGAAGGGGCCTTAGACAAGTAGCACGCACGGTAACCTTCTCGGAGGTGCTGCCCATCTATAGCATAGGCGAGGCTAGGGTGTTTCACACCATGGGATTCAATCAGTTGTTGAAAAACTGGTGTGGAGCTCAGGGATTTGGCTTCATTGGGGACTGGGGGTCCATCTGGAGTGATGCAAGCCTATACTGGCATGATGGGCTGCATCTGGCCAGAAGGGGAACCAGGATCCTAGGTGATATGTTTAAATGCTTCATTGGCAAGCACTTAAACTAGACAAGGGGGGAGGCAATGGAAAGGAACAGGGAAATCCTAGCCCCCCAAAAAAGTATCAGTAGTAAGTGTGGTAAACACCAACATAGAGATGCCAATAGGGAGAAGTGCAGGGGTAAATGGAAAAAGTGACAAATGCAATAAGAACAAGGATGGATCAAAAAGGGGTAAAGCCATCAAGAAATGGAGGGTAATGAGTACCAATGCCCATAGTCTTGGCAACAAGCTCCCTGAGATGGTGGCCTTGATGGAAGAGGGATGCCTGGATATCGTAGCAGTCAAAGAAACATTGTACACAGAGAACCATGACTGGGATGTTAACATACTAGGGTACACATAACCCACAGGAGAGACAGGCAGGGGAGAAGAGGGGGAGGAGTAGCTCTCTATGTAAAGGAAGGGATAAAAGCAACTGAACAAAAGAGTAAACAGACAGGAGAGGAGGCACTGTGAGTCATGTTGGAGACTGGAAAGGGCATCACAATCCACACAGGGGTTGTGTACAGACCCCCATGTCCGAGGGAGGGAATGGACAAGGATATGATAGAAGGCATTCTTAGGATGGCAGAGAAAGGGGAGATACTGTTGATGGGAGATCTGAATATGCCAGATGTTAACTGGCACACATTTGCTGCAGCCACATCCAAGAGCAGGGCCATTCTTGATGCCCTACAGGTGGCAGGCCTCAGACAGCTAGTTTCAGAACCCACTCATGAGGGAGCAATCTTAGACCTCATACTCTCAAACAGGGGCAGTGAGAGGATTTCAGATCTAGAAGTGGGTTGCCATCTGGGAACAAGTGACCATCGAACAGTGTGGTTCACGTTAAACTCAGCTACAGAGTCCAAGCCATACAAAAGTGAGGGTACTGGACTTCAGGAGGGCTGACTTTGGCAAGATGAGAGAGTGCCTCAGAAAAGCACTAGCAAACAGGCTAGAAGGAGGTGTGGAGCAACAATGGGGAATCATCAAAACTGCCATCACAGAGGCAACAAGCCTTTGTGTGAAGCAAATAAACAAATCAAAATGAAAGAAAAAGCCACTATGGTTCTCAAAAGAGGTGGACCAACATAACATTCTGTGGTGATTTGCATATGCAGCCCATGATGCTTTGCATTGTGGGGGCATGTGTGATTTTGTATTTTCTTGAAACTTGGCTTCCCAGCCAAATGCCCTTTGGGGTAACCCTTTCCTCAGTGTTTGCACACAGAGGTTCTTTGTCTTTCAAAAGAGGTGGCTGTGAAAGTCAGGAAGAAAAAGATTGCATTCTGGAAGTATAAGGAAACACAGAAGGAGCAGGACAGAGAGCTGTACCAGTTAAGACAGAAGGAAGCAGGGCGGGAAGTCAGAATAGCAAAGGCCCAAACTGAGGAAAAGATAGCCAACTCAGTTAAGAAGGGGGATAAAACCTTTTATAGGTACATCAGCGAGTGTAGAAAGACAAAGGAGGGATAGTGAGGCTGAATAGAATGAACGGTGGGTGGGCAGAGGGGACAGTGAAAGCAGGGATACTGAACAAATATTTCTGCTCAGTATTCATAAAAAGAAGAAGGGAAGTGCCTAATCCAATTAACAGAAGCACTCTTGATGGGGAGTGATCCCAGTCCTTTCACAAAAGAAAGGGTTCTGCAAGAACTCCTAAAACTGAAGGTGGACAAAGCAATGGGTCCTGATGGAATTCACCCAGAATTCTAAAAGAATTAAGGGGAACTAGTGGAAACCACTGGTTACTCTTTTTATAAATCATGGGAGGATGGTGTAGTACCCGGGGACTGGAGGAAGGCAGATGTGATTCCCCTTCATAAAAGTGAGACCAAGACAGAGGCAAGAAACTACAGACCTGTCAGTTTGACCTCTGTGGTAGGGAAAGTGATGGAGTCACTTCTGAAGGAAAGAATAGTTGAGTACCTAGAGGCCAGTGGGGCACATGACCCAAGGCAGCATGGGTTCACAGCAGGAAAGTCATGTCAGATGAATCTAATAGATTTCTTTGACTAGGTGACCAAAGTAGTAGACCAGGGAGGGGCTGTGGACATGGCCTACCTAGACTTTAATAGGGCATTTGACACAGTCCCACACAAAAGAGTAATAGTCAAATTAACCAGCCTGGGAGTGGGTCCCAGGGTGGTATCCTGGGTAAAACATTGGCTGGACAACAGGACACAGAAGGTAATTGTAAATGGAGTCCACTCTGAAGAAAGAGGGTTACTAGTGGGGTACCGAAGGGTTCAGTACTGGGTCCAGTCTTTTTTAATGTCTTCATAAGTGACATTGCAGAAGGACTGGAAGGAAAAGTATGCCTCTTTGCAGATGACACAAAGATCTGCAACAGGGTTGATACACAAGGAGGCATGGGAAGGATGAGAAGGACTTGGCAAGGTTGGAGGAATGGTCAAGTATGGCGGTTTTGATCAATGCAAAGAAGTGCAGAATAATGCACCTGGGAAACAAGAACCCAGGGAAGAATACACAATGGGGGGGGGCGGTAGTAACAACAACAAAAAAGGAAAGGGACCTGGGGGTAATCATATCAGATGACCTTAAGGTTAGCAAGCAATGTGAGAAGGCAGTAGGGAGGGCTGGGGGTATACTGGGGATGCATAGGGTGAGGCATCACCAGCAGAAAACAGGAAGTTGTTATCCCTCTGTACAGACAATTATGAGACCCCATCTGGAGTACTGCATCCAGTTCTGGAGACCCCATCACTGCAAGGACATAGACAGGATAGAGGCAGTCCAGAGGAGGGCAACTAAAATGGTGCAGGGTCTGCAACAGAAGCCATATGAGGAGAGACTAAAGGTGCTTAATATGTATACCCTTGAGGAAAGAAGGAAGGGGGGACATGATAGAAACTTTTAAGTACCTCAGTGGAATCAACAAAGTCCAAGAGGGTAGCATCTTTCAGAAAAAGAGACATGCAAGAACAAGGGGACACAATTTAAAGATAGAGGGGGGGAGGTTCAGGGGCAATGTGAGGCAGTATTATTTCACAGAGAGGGTAGTGGATGCATGGAACAGTCTTCCTGAGGAGGTTGTGGGGTCTAAAACTGTGGGAGAATTCAAAAATGCATGGGACAGACATAAGGCAATTCTTGTGGGGGGTAGGAAGAAATAGGCTGTTGGTTAACTAGGATCTGTGGTCTATCCTGTAGGTAGGGAAATGGGCAGACTAGATGGGCCAAGCGGTCCTTATCTGCCATCACAGTCTATGTTTCTATAACTGATTTTATTACCTGCAACACCACTAACATAATTTCTTTGGCAACATGCAAAAGATGTCATGTGTTTCACATGGGAACAACTATGAAAAGGTTATGTGGTAGAGTTAGTGAGCATCTTTGTAGAGTGAACAAAAATTATTGAATTAGTGTTTTAGCACCACACAATGAAATAATGGGAAGGGAACCTACATTCAGTTTTCATATATATTGAGAGGGTATTCTCAAACATTAGAGGTGGAGACTTGGATAGACAGCTTTTAAAGTGGGAGTCATTTTGGCAGCATAAACAGAGCAGATAGCCCACCAGGGCTTAATGACCATTTTCAATTAGTGTCTTTTTTATAAATGGGAAGCTTAAGAATTGTGATTGCCAACAATAAGAAACAGAAATTTCATTGAATTAAAATATTCATTTCAGACAGATATTTCAATGAATATCTTCTGTTGTTTTAACCTTTATATAGCTATATACAGCAGCCACTGTAAAAATACAGGAAAACTGGAAGCTAAATAGCAATTGAAATGTATGTATTTTCTTTCAGCAACTAGCAATTGACTAAATAAGTCTGTGTACCTTGTGTTCACTCACAGAGATGAGGTTTCTAACCATACTTTTCCTTTCCTGTATACTCCATTTTTTGTCCTCCACCCCTTCCTTGTAACAGCAGTAATGATGTAGCCATGGTTTATATATATCTGAACTGTCTTTGCTGTCTCTAAGCTGCACATTTTGTAATACTTTGCACACTATTAATTAGTACTTTATATAGAGCACTTCATTTGTGTGTTTCAGCATAAGTTGTACTGTATCTTTAAACGTCCAGTATAAATGTGTGGCCACTTGTTAGTGAGGTAGGTCCTGAGGAAGCGTAAGTGTTTGGTGCAAAAACATTTGGCCAAGGGGGAGGCATAGTGGTAGCCATTACTGCCATTCATCTTAATCAAGATAATACATTATCCTACAGCACAACTAGAGTGTTCATCCTTCAAATTCCTGGACTGAAAGCCAAGCTGTTGTATCCAGATCCTGTATTTCATTATGTCCTATGGATCTCAGAGCTCTTAGTTTGTGAATACACCCTGCTTTTCTTCTCAGTGAAATGGTCAGTCTGTTCCTGTCATGAAGAAGAATGCAAATTATGTCATATCTTGCAAAACAAATACTTTCAAAGTCACCAACATGTTTTGTTTAAAATAAGCCCCAAAGATGCCACTTTTATCTTTCTTCTTAATAGCCTACAAATGCTCCTTAATTCTTTGTTTTCAGCTTCCTGGTGGTCCTGCCCACATACATTTTTGGACAGGACCACCAGGTAACATAAGCAACATAATTCAAATAACAAGCAATCTGTTGTTTCATAAGAACATCATTGTTGACTCCGAGTGCAGGAATATCACACCTCACAATAGCATATTTATAAACACTCCATTTATATAATTTATAAAAGCCATCTGGCTCTTTCCTCCACCAAACATTTTTCTGTTCTGAAACAAAGTGACTATTATCCAACATAATCCACTATATTAACAATCTTAGAATATGAGGTTCTTGCCTTTTCTTTCAAAATGTTAACTCATTCTGGATCACTGTAAAAATACTCTGGTGCTTGCAAGTAATAAATGACAGAACTGTGGCTTTATTAGTATATTTGGTAACCAACATGCCAAGGCCATGACTATTTAACTTCACACAGGCTTCTGGGTGTGTGTTCAGACAGCCATTTAGCACTGCTTCCAGGTGTACTAGTAGTGACTGTCATGCAGTTGCTATGGCCCTTTTTTCCAGAGCTATATTTTTCTTTTAATTAAAACTAAATGCCAGATTCCTTAGGCTGATGTCTACAGTGCCCAATACTCTCCATGAAGGACCCCGTGCTAGCCAGATTCGGTTTCTCAAGAGGGTCATCCAATAACTAGTGAATGACTTATGAATCTTAGGGAGGACATAAGATGTATGGACTAAAGGTGGTTAACTTACATAAATTTGCCATCTTGTTCAAAAATTAATTTGTTATTCATATCTCAATCAACCAAATCATCAACTTCAGTTTTACATTTAAGGGTGTGGTTATGAGTCAGAACTTTATAGGACTCAGCATCCCCCGACTGGTGCATGACTTCTGCCATCTGTGTCTCTGTGTCTATCACCACCAAATTAACACTTTTATTTTTTAGCAGTATTGCTTAATTCTTAAAGTGCCACTATTTTCTCCTTATTGAGGTTGTGGTAATGTGGTGGTGGCGGACATGAGAACAATTCACCTGTTTCCTGTCTTACCAGACCCTGAAACACTGTAACAGCGGAGCTCCCAATATCCAACATGTAAACTTACAGTGGTAGCCATGACCACTTTCAAAGATATTGAACGTTATAGCACACAACAGTATGCTATCAGTCCACCAACGCGCCATCCGATGTCAGAGGATCAAATGCAGAATTTGTAATTCTTTAGCCTGTCACTATGTGTCTTGTGATCTGTTGCTCAGTTTGGCATGGTTGCATAGCCACTGGAATCGTGGAGTACACATTTACAATGAAGCACCCAATAATCAATACATATCCGTTGTCAGTGTCAGTGGCTCAGTAGGTAGCACACTCGCCTCTGATGCCAGGAGATCAGAGGGCTGTGGTTTCAGTTCCCACATCTAGCGCTCCGGTTAATATTCCAGTACTGACACTGTAGTGCAACATAAGAAGGGTGCTACACTTCTGAGGTGCCGTCTTTTGGATGAGACATTAAACCGAGGTCCCATCTGCTTGGATTGGTGGTAGTTCAGGTGGATGTTAAAGATCTCATGGCACTTATCGAAAAGAGTAGGGGAATTTCCCCGTTGTCCTGGCCAAATTTCTCTCATTCACTAAGTTTACCACCAACAGCTTAATCTGGTTCAAGGTCAGTTGGCATTCATCTGTATCCCCCTTCCCCCGGGTCATACTTGAAAATAGGCAGGATTTGTCTAGTGCACTTAACCAGTCAACAAAAACTAAAATAAAAATAAATAAATACATTAATTAAATAAAAATCTGTGTCTCATAGCCTTTGTGTTGGTACTTTGTCTAAGGTCACCCTTACAGGCTTTCTACCCACCCATTTCCGCCCTCCCCATGTCTAGCTACAGGCACTGTAGAACACCATGCCAAAAATCAACAGTTATATTAAAGAGCAAGTTATTAATAAGAATTCTTTTTACTGGCATTGTTAAAAGCAAAAATGAAAATCAAATGTTTCAGTGCACTATCAAATATTCCACTATAAAATGTGAAAAAGGAATTACAAGAGACTCAAAATACAGAAAATAAAATATTCAGTTGTCTATTTATTAGCAGTAAACAACTGGGACCAGAATTTCAAAAGTTAGTGTGGACACTAATGGGTTTTTGCCCACACATGGGTTTGTGCCCATTTTGAGAATTGCTTTGATCATGTTTTTTCATGAATAAATATTATTTCTAACAATACTACTACTACTACATTTTTGGGGTGGGGTCTGTATTCAGAGGCTCCTGTAGTGTGGGCAAAACCTGTTAGTGCCCAGGTGCTAACACAATGATGCACCCATGCAAATGAGGAGGTCCCTTCCTGCATACAGGTGCAGTGGCAATTTCAAAGGTTTGTATAGGTGGTAAAGAGCACCCAAAGTGACAATATTTACTGTCTCTAAACACCTCAACTTGACTGGGCTTTAAGCCCATTCCCCCACCCCTCTGATGGCAGAGCCACTGTACTGCAGCCACCCTCCCCTGTCTGCCTGTCCTGTGACTGTCAGACAGATCCATGGTGTCTAGTGGCAAACCCACTCTGTATGTGAAAATCATGTCTTTGGTGCCTAGTGGCAACCCCCTACCCTTCTATTACTCATCCCATATATGTCATTCATTTCACTGGTGTCCAGTGGCCACCTCATCCCTGAGCACCTGTCCTGTAGATGTTCATCATTTCTGTAGTGTGCAGAGGCACCCCTCCATTCAACTGTCTCATATATGTTAAGTTTTTCTCAGGTGTCTTATGACACCCCCCCACGCCCTGAACACCATGACTATATATGTTCATCTTTTCCTTGGTGTCTAGTGGCACCTCCACCCACAAACACCCATTCCATGTACCCACCACTATCCCTGGTGTCCAGTGGTCCCCCCACCCCTGAATACTGGTTGACAAATAGACTTGTGAACATTGGTGGTCCTGCAGCCCCACCCACCACACCTGGACCCTAACAATCACCCATCCAGTCCCACACATTACCATCGTGTCTGGAGCCATGTGTCACTTCCCAGTACAGTAACCAGCAGAGTCTTCATCTCATCTCCTCAGCTGACCACTATATGAATTGCACTGTGCATGCATACATAGTGCGCACATACAGTGAACATGTACACACTGCAGCTAATACAGTGTCAAGCCAAGAAGGTGAGAGGAGAGCTGTGCCAGTCACCCTATCAGGATGTGATGCATGGTCCTAGACATGCTGGTAAAGGGGTGTTGGACGGGTGATCTTCAGTGTACAGGTGGAGTGAGTGGAGGATTGCTGGACTGCCAATGTTTGCTTGTCCATTTTTTGACCGGCATTCATGGGTGAGGGCAGGGGTACCACTGAATACCAGGGATAGTAATCGGTACATGGAACTAGTGCTCAGTGGATGGGGGTGCCACTAAACATGAGGGAAAGATCAACACATATGGGACGAGTGATCAGAGGGTGCCACTAGATGCCATGGAAAAGATTAACACAAACAGGACTGGTGATCAGGGGTGTGGGATGTCACTAGACACCAGGGAATAATTTAGCATATATGGGATGAGTGACTGGGAGGGAGGGTATTAGTAGTCACCATGGAAAAGATAAACATCTATGGGACGGGTGCTCGATGGGGGGGAATGCCACTGGGTTCCAGGAAAATAAATTACATATATCAACCATCAGTGGATGGGAGTGCCACTAGACATCAGGGAAAGATTAACACATATGGGAAGAGTGATCAGAGGGTGCCACTAGACACCAGAGAAAAGATTAACACATACGGAATGGGTGATCATAGAGGAGAGCACTAGACAACAGGAAATACTTCACATATACAGAATGAGTGACTGGAGGTGGGGGTGCCATTAGTCACCATTGAAAGGATGAACATCTATGGGATGGGTGCTCGGGGGGATGGAGGGTGCCTCTCAGTACCAGGTAATTGAATGACATACAGTATATGGGATGGTTGATCAAGTGGTTGGGGTGCCACTACACACCAGGAAAACACTTAACATACACAATACAGGTGATCAGGGGTGGGAGCTGCCACTAAACACCACGGAAATGAATGACATATATAGACAGGTGATCCGGGCTGGGGGAGTGCCACTAGACACCAGGGGAAAAATGAACATATAGGGAACTAATACACAGGGCGGGGCAGGGGTGCCACTAGACACCACGTAAATGAATGACAAATACAGGACATGTGATTGGGGGGTGGTGGTGCCATTACATGCCAAGGTAAAAATAAACATATTTGAGATGGGTGTTCAGTGGTGGGCAGTGCTGCTAGCCACCAGGGATTACGTGGCAGACACCTAGAGGACAGGCACAAAAGGACTGCTTCTCACCATGCAAATGAGCCCATAATGGGCATGCAAATGACCCCTTAGCACCTTGCATGCCCAAATGGTTCATTTGCATGGTACAGCCAAATATTGTGACATGCTCCCAGTGCTATCCAGTCCTAGGGTGCATTACCCTGTGGGCTGGATACAGCCCAGGTCCATGTCAGGACAATACAGTTTGACTTAGTGTTGAGCTGACCCAGGCCAATATTCAGTCAGATATTGACAGTTCGCTGTCTGACTGAATATAGCAGCCTGTAAGTTAGCTGCAGGGGCAAGTGCAGCACAAACCTTTCAGCCCAACTTGCACCAATTTTGAATATCTGTCCCTTGTTCTTTAACTAATAATAACACATGTTATCCCATTCCTGTTTTGCTTTTGTCATAGTTCTACTCTCTCCAAGTTCAGGTGTGTCAAATCTTTGTTATCTTAAAAAAAAGTTATGATCTTAAAAAAGCTCTTTTTGTTCACAGAGTAACTGAGAAGTTTGATTCCTTCAAATACTTTCATTTTCAAATAACCTAGCAGTATTATACAAGCAAAAATAAAAATGCACAACTGCCCACAGAAGTAGCACAGCATTTTTTACATACACATTTCAGAGGCAAATACAAATGGGAAAAAATATTTAGAAATCAGTATTATGAAAATAGTCATTTCATTGTCAGCTGATACAGTGCTATGTCAATAGGTGTTTCTCACCTTTCTGCACCATTTGAAGCAGTTCATTTATTCAGTCCCTTAATTTTGCAAGAATTGTTGATATTAAATCAAAGTGCCACCTGACATGGGTCACATGGGTCACGATAACATTAATTAGATTTGTTGGCAGCCATTTTTGTTGTCATTGTTTACTTAATTTGTCCATGGCTCATATATGTTGTACTGCACAAGGGCATGAAAAATCAGTGCTGCAAGGCATTCAATTTTTTTTTAGCTGCAGCACCTGAGATCCCTTTTTTTTCACTTGTAAGAGGCACAATGTCCATGTCCGGCAGAATGTTCATTGTACCAGTGATGTGACCATGGACTTCCCTCAGTGGCACCAACATGCAGTAAGTACCCTTTTATCTGCCATCGCCTCTGGCACCATGTCACTTTCTTGCAGTGAGTCTCTCATTTTCTCTGTCTGTATATTGTTAGTGTCTTCTAAATGACTAGCTGCACTGTGTCTCTCCAGTGGTGTTGATGAACATGGCATTGATATTTGCTGCTGCCTCTCCCTCATTGCCCTTTTTAGGTCTTAAATCATTGCCTGCAGATAAAGGTGCCCTACCTTTAGATGTTTCATTGTCCATCAGCTGTTGGTGTTCCTGCTTCCATTCTTTTACGCTTTTCTGCATAAAATGCTCAAATTTATCTGTCATTTTCACTCTGTTCCATGTTCTACATGTAGCTGTTCTCACACCATGAACTGTTCCTTGGTGCACTGTAGCTGCCCTTTCCCCTTGCATACCCGCCACGTGCTATATATTAATTGTATACTGAGGGCTGTCTCTTACAGGATAACAAGGTTGTCTTGTGCTGTTTTGGGTGAGGGGATCATGAAGCGAAGCTGAGCAGTTCTGTTAGCCCAAAACATCATAAGAAAACCTCCACCAATCAGAGTGCATCTTTACCTCTTATTGAATGTACAGTTGCTGCCTCAAATTGCTCCACACAGCCGATACCTGCCACGGTGACTCTAGCTTCTCAGACTAGTTCCTGTTGGAGTTGCCACAGTAAAATTAGTTGAAAGACAAGTCTCAATTAAAAAAATCTCTGTATAGAAGCAGAAACTTTTACCTGTAGTAAAACCACTGTTCAGTTAATGCTGATGACAAACCTCAAAGATGTTGCCATAAAATAAAAAAATTAAATGCTTTATTCTGCGCGCCCTCCCTGCCACCACCATAGAAGCAATGCCCCATTTTGACATCCAAAATCAAAAACATACTGCCATTAAATACACAATACAAAACATACTACAAAAGTTCAAAATAAATAAAAGTTTTTTTTCTAAAGTCAGACCTGCCACTACGAATTCATGGCCACCATTACATTGCTCATTGAATGTAACACTACACATGAAACAGCAGGGGGGGACCAGAAAAATGGGCACAAATAAAATGAACATTTTCACACAAATCTGTGGTCCTTTGGGCTTGAGGCAGTTACACTGCTTCATAATAAATTAATATGTATACTGAGGGGTGTCTCTTACAGAATAAGATTATCTTGTACTGTTTTGGGTGAGAGGACCATGAAGTGAAGCTGGCGATTCTGATGGGAACTACTGTGAGAAGCCAGAGTCACTGCATGGGTATCGGTTGTGTGGAGCAGCGTGAGGCAGCAACTGTACATTCAATAAGAGGTACGGTAATGCTGCACTCTGATTGGTGGATGCTGTTCCACTGCTTTATAATGCTCTGTTGATTCCTCATCTCCTGGGCCAGCCTACTGCTCAGGTGATTCCTTGTCCTCTGGACAGGCCAGCTGCTTTGGTGCTTCTGTGTCCTCCAGATGGGCCAGCTGATCAGCTGCTTCTGAATCCTCTGGATGGGCCAACTGCTTTGGTGCTTCTGTGACTTTTGGACAAGTCTGCTGCTTGAGTGCTGCCTCTCCAGTGCTGCTGGCTCCTCCTGTGCATGGGACACTGACATGAGGGAAGGGGAGGGACACCAGGGGCCCTGATATGAGACTGGAGGGAGGAAGGTTCAGGAGGGAGATGAGGAGACACTTTTTTACAAAGAGGGTGGTGGCTGGGTGGAATGCATTACCTGCAGAAGTGGTATCCAGTAGAACAGTGGACTGCTTCAAAAAGGGGATGGGACAGGAGAAGGGGGAGGGTCAATGAAGGGGAAGGGTGGAAGGGAGGGGCAGCTGCAGAATAAGGGGTGCTAGCTGCACATTCGAGCAGACTTGATAGACCTCTATGCCTTTGTCTGCTGGCAAATTTTGTATGTTCATATGGGGTTTTCTTCCTGCTCCATATAAAAGCACTGTTCATTATCCCAGGTGATGATATCACACTGTTTGGAGACAAGAAATGCAGTTAGAATCTAAATAATTAAAACAGAATATTGCCTGCCTGACTGTCTGTGAACTATACTTATCAGAGTCTGACTGAGGTGCAGGGTGTCCATCTGGAATACAGGATTTGGCATACCTCTCATCTGTCCCTAAATTTCAGGGATGTTACTCCAGAATTTTGGGTCTCTGTGACTGAACAGTGGGGATTCTAAGCAAAAATAATGATAGATGTTATAATTAGACTTTTTCTTTGTCAGAAAAAGCATTTTATGCTAAATCTCTTCTGTCAGCTTCCTGAGTGGATATCATCAACATTCAAGATGAGTTCCTGATTTGTGTCCTTTGTCCCTGATTTTTGTTAAGTCTTGTCCCTGATTTGTGAGACAGGATTGAGAGGTAAGGGATTGGAGCCACACCTGGAAAAAGAACAACAATTTTTGAAATTGTGGTCAACATTTGTCTAGTTTTATGGACAGTTTCTAGCAAGTTACTTAACATAGTAATGTACATAAGTGGTGCTATATGGAAATCATTGCAGTTTAGAGCTATTTGAATACCTATTATTCAAAATAACAATACAAAACAATATTGTCTTATCCTGTATTTCTAAGTCTGCTTTCTGAAAATTCTTCGTTTTACTGGAAGTGTGGCATTTTCCTTCCCCCCCTCTTTCTGCTCACAGGTGTGCTGCTCCTCAATTGTGTTACCACTTTTCTCTTCTTGTCTGGTCTGCCTACATCTGGGGTCCTATAAAAGTTTGTGGTTCCCGATCTGTTAGTCATCTTCTGTCCAATACACAGTACAGTGATGCAGAGTATTGTCTCTCAGTCAGGTGTACTTTTTTGAAGTTCAGCAAAGCCCCAATTATATACTGTTCTCCAACTTGAAGAAAGCCATCAGTTTGGATCTGATTGACTAACACTCTTTCTCATGTCATAACTATGTCATGCCTCCCAGATCCTTGACATCTGATTTGTCTGCTCCTTAATCCCCAGCTTGCAATTTGTCACAGTTCCTGGCCACACCTACTGGACCTGTCCCTAAACTGCATACATACCGTATATTTTTGTGGCATTAATCCACATCTTTTGGTGGAGTGTTGCAGACTGAGAAACCACCTTTACTCTACTTACACTACTACTATGACCGAGAAGCTGGACGAGAAACATAGCAATACTTTCTATGAAATGCGCAAAAATGGGACTCCAATGCTGGATATATATGTAACTACCTTGCAGTGGCCAGAATCATGGTTTCTCTCTCTGTCCTCTAGAAACACACTGGATCATGAAAAGAACATATTGTGCACTAGGCGGGCATCTTTGACATGTTGTAGTGGGGACTCTTTATAATCTCCCTAAATGTGGTAAATCATGATTGCAAGATTTTCTTGATATGACCTCCCCTTTTATTAACTGTGGTTTTGTCATGGTGGGAGATATTAATTTGAACTGGGAGAAGGCAGATAGTGGTTTTGAATGTTTGTTAAATTCCTATAAGCTATTTCAACTTATTAAGGAACCTACGAGGCTAAATATGGATTCCATGAATCATTCACTTCTAGACTGGTTCATCACCAACAAAGCTAATATTGTATCCCATGTTGGTGTTCTTGTTGACTCAGTGAGTGACCATCAGATCACCTTTGGTGTTCTTAACTTAAAGAGATGTAAGATCCCATCCAGGCTAGTTAAATTCTGTAATTTCAATAGTATTCAATCTGATGTATTGATTGGTGAATTGCAGAATTTGAACTGGTCTTTTCTGGAATCCATACCTGACCCAGATTGTGCTGTTGACTTCTTTTGTCAACAATTGTTGGTCATTCAAAACAAATTGTTTCCTCTCTGAACCTTATGTGCTAGAGGGTTAACACATCAATGGTTTACCTATGATTTAAAGTCTTTTATAAAGCAGAAGAAGGTAGCTTGGCAGACCTACAAGCAATTTTCCTCTCAGACATGTTTGCAAGAGTATATGGCCACTAGGAATTTATTAAATAAAAAGATAATGCAGGCCAAGATTAATTATTTTAGACATAAGTTAGAGGGTGTAACTCCGGACCCCAAAAATGTTTGGAATACTGTAAATCCACTTATTACCCCTAAAGCAAAAGCACTAATTACTTCTCTCCAATCTTCTGAAGAATTGATTACTGACCCTCTAAAGATGGCCAATCTGTTAAATCACCACTTTTCTGATGTTTCTAGTTTGATTTCTGGATCCTCTGGTAAAGACGGTATTTCAGCACAATTCGGTTTAGCGTTTGATGTTTTCGAGAGGCACACAGAGAATGGTTCCTCATCTAAATTTTTGTTTAGGTGGATTATCACTACCAAAGTCTTGATCTTACTCTATTCCTTGCTCAATACATCTGGAGATTGGGGGTTGGGGGGATGGATGCAAGGTTTGCTAAAATGGCTGCCCCTTACATAGCTGAACCACTTAGCAAATTTTATAATTTATGTATTGTAACAGGTGTTTTTCCTTTGGCATGGAAGTGAGCAAGAGTTGTGCCTGTTCCCAAAAAGGCCAATGTTGGAGATGAGGCTTTTCATCGAATCTCTATTTTATAACCGTTAAGTAAGATCTTAGAAAAGATGATGGTTGGAGGAGAGTAATGTCTTGTGTACTGTGCAGCATGGTTTTCAACATGGTCAGGGGACTGGTACTGCCCTGGTTGGGTTCACAAACACTGTCCTACAAGGTTGCAATAGTAGTTTTCTTATGGAAGTGGTGTTTATGGACCTGTCAAGGGCTTTTGAGTTGATAAATCACTCCTTGCTCTGTCAGAAACTCACTGATCTGGTATTGACTGATTCAGCAGTGGCTGTTATTCATGATTTTTTGCAGGGTCATTCTCAAAATGTTTCTATTGGCCCCATTTTATCAACTTCCTGTTCTCTTGTATCTGGTGTACCTCAGGGGTCCATTCTTGTTCCCCTGTTATTTTCTTTGTTTATTAATCAGGTTTCTTCTATATTTTGTTCTATATTTTATTCAAGTGAGTGTCTTCTTTATGGTGATGATTTGATATTATATTGTCAGACCAATGGATCGATCATATAAATGATGACCTGAAACTACAGTTTCAAAGATTATGCAGCTGGATGTCCTTTAATCTGATGGTCTTGAATGTAAGGAACACTAAAGTCATGGCTTTTGGTAGTTCCTCTTGGATCAAGGAAAATCCACATTTGTTAATTCATGATGTTTGAGGTGCTTTACTTGAGCAGGTCCCAGAGTTTAAGTACTTGGAAGTTATACTTAATCCCTCTTTAACCTTTTCTTCACAGATAAAAATGATCAGGAGAACTATCAATCACAAGTTAGGGATGCTTTACAAATTCAGATCATATTTGTCTTATGATTCCTGTAAAACATTAGCTATGGGGATCTTAATGCTACACTTGGACTATGTCTGCCCTCTGTATAATAAATTGGGTGCGAGGGAGAGGCAGGTCTTAAGTGTTGCTTACAATAATATTTGTTGTTTTATTTTGGATGTTCCAGTTATGACCCATCATTGTTCCTTATATTCATCTTTGAGCTGGTTATCACCTCAGCTTAAATATATGTATGCCTTAGGTAACTTGGTCCATCAGGCCATATATGCTAAAGATTTGACTCCTTTGACAGATTTGGTGGTAGTTTGAGCAGTTCAAGCCAATTTAAGATCTAACCAGAGTATAGTTCTGGTAGCCCATTCTGCTAAAAATAAGTATGGTTTTTCGCTCTTTTGAATGTAAGGCCCCTAACCTCCAAAATGAATTACCCCTTTTTTTGAGAACAATCAACTCATACTCAGAGTTTAAATCTAGGTACAAACAATACTTAGTAACACTAGCAATGTGTTCTTGTAATGTTTAATCATTGATGAATTGATGATTATTTATTTATGGTATTGTATGAATTTTGTCTTTTACTGTTGTATGTTTTTTGACCTGACCAGACCTGAAAAGGGGCTTTTGCTCAGTGTCCCTACCAGGTTAACAAATATATGTAAAAAAAAAATAGGCAAGAAAAGCAACATAGTCCAGTGCTGCCTCGTTTGGTTTGATAAAGCCACTGTACACTACAGCGGCTGCCTTCATTCCTGCCTAACCAGGCCTTTGGGGAGTAAAGACACATTATTTTATCTGTTTGCTGCAGTGTACATATATTTTAGTGTATTACTATTAAAGATTGTTATGATGATTTTTATCTATTTATTGTTTGTAACCCTGTGCAATGCCCTGAGCCTCTAGCAAAGGTCACCTTATAAATAAAGCTTTAGCTACTGCCTCTGTGGTCTTCAGCAAGCCACAGTACACTACAAGACAGTGAAATATTCCAGGGCTGCTTCTGTGGTGTTGAGCAAGCCACAGTATACCACAATGCAAAGAAATGTTCCAGGGCTGCCTCTGTGGCCTAGAGCAAACCACAGTATACCACAATGCAATGAAATGTTCCAGGGCTGCTCTGTGACCTTATGCAAGCCACAGTACACTGCAAGGCAATTCAATGTTCCAGGGCTGCCTCTGTGGTCTTGAGCATGCCACAGTACACTACATATGAATTAATGACAACATTTCTTAATTTAATTCACGGGAAACTTTTGGAATATGAAGTTATGTCATTAACTAATGTGTATTATTCTGTTTTGCAGTGAGGTTTCCCAAACTGTGGCTCAGCTAACAATGCAGGAGGATGATGAGAGTAGTGCAGCAGAGGTCCAGCAGAAACTAGAAAAAATGGTGGTACTCAGTATCCAATTCATTAGTCTGATAAATGTGATGCTAAAATGGATGGAGTTATGGCACAGCATAGCAAGTACAGAGCTGTATTCACCCCCAAAAAAATACCTAGAGCCAGTTTATAAGTGTAATTAGTGCAGCGGCCACTGCATGTACATATTAAAATGATTTTTCTGAGCAGTGTGTGCCACAAAAACATTTTAAAGCCTACCCATTTCTGCAAGATCTTTATCTTTTGCTAATGTACTGTCCAACTTTGTAAGAATCTATGTATTGTAAAGCATATATTGCAGGTAATGTATTATACAGTACCTCAAAAGAGTAAGATTCTGATGACCATATGTGCCCTATCATAGAGTACGTGAAACCAACAAACATTCATGGATGGAACAGGTTAAGGTGTTGATGGAAGAAAATGAACAATTTTTACTGATGAGTCTTTTTGCCCCATGATTGTCCAGAAAAAGGAATTTCTTGTACTGAAAGTACCACCCAAACACCCCTTGAAAATACATATCTGGGATGCCATCTTGTGCTATGGGCCAGGCTTGATACTACTATTCAGTGGCATCATGAAGGGTGATGTTCAATACACTGTTGCCCTTTATCAACTGAGTTTTTACACATGGACATTGGCTCTTCCAAGGTTCAAGATTAAGTAGTTTGTAGTTACAGATTATCTGTGTTCATGGTGAGGATATACAGCACAGTGTTCTATGTGTTATACTTATATGTTTCTCATGTACAGATAATGACCCAAAGCATGCAGCGTATGGGGTGTACATAAAGGATTGGAAGTGAATTGGGTTAGGACACCACCAGAATTGCCAGACCTGAACCCAGTAGAGATGGTGTGGCATCACATGAAATACTACATTTGGAGGCATGTTAAGTGAAGGAACCATGCTCAGCTAATATGGAGCATAAGACACTTTTGCAGGAGAGTGCTGACAGGTGAAGACCATAATAAATATATTGATCATGTGGATAAAATGAGCCAGCACTTGTTCATGCCAATGGTTGAGCCACTGCAATGTAAAAATAATGATAACAAATTGAACTTTGTTTTTCCAGCAGTGCTTTGCTGTTTTTTTTGGCATCCCACATCTTTGCTGTGTCAGTATGTAACACCTGCTGTAGCCAAACACCTGGCCTGGCAGCATCCTGAGGCATGATCTCAGGTTTGCAATTTTGTGAATTGCAGCTATGGTGGATGGTTGTCAAAGAGTCTAAGGAACCACTGAAAAGATAGCGTTGCGTTGCAGAGCGGTGGTCCAACACCTAGCAGGACAGCATCCTGAGGTGTGAATTCAGGTTTGCTAATCCTGTCCATGGTGGGCTGGGGCATACAAAGGTTGTAGCAATCTTTCTGAAAGGGGCTGCAGACTGAAAAAAAAGTCTAGCCAGCAATATGTCTGTGTCTGTAGAATCATCATCAACAAACAACAAACAGTACAGTCAGCGCACTATCAAACATGGTATTATAAAAGTAATAAACTAACTAAAACACATAAAAATACAATAAATAAAATAGTTGTCTATTTATTAGAAATAAACACCTGTATCCAGAAAGTCATACATTAGCACTAGCTAAATGGGGTGGTTGCCTGAACTAAATGGGTTTTGTGCCTGATTCATGGGTGGGGTTTATAGTCAGACACCCACACAGTATGTGCAAAACCAATTAGTGCCTTAGCACTAACTTACCACTGCGACCATGCAAATGAAGGGGACCTCCCCTGCATACAGGTGCAGTGGCAAATTCAGAGATTTGCAACAGCAGTAAATGCCACCCAAACAGACACAAGTTACCACCTTCACAAACCTTGACTTAAAGGGGTGCAAGGCCCTGGTGGCAGGCAGTTGTACTGCAACCATCCACCCCTGACATCCCGAACCATGGCCCATTGAATCAGTGGATGCCCTATTGTCCAGAGGCATGCCCACCCTCTGATGGTCCATCCCTGTAATATTCATGTTGTCCCTGGTGTCTAGTGATAATCCCACACACCAGTCTCCTGTCCCTATCATATGCATGTGTTCCCAGGCATCTAGTTGCACCACCTGACCTCCAATTGCCCATTACTGTAAAGTAAGTGTTGACCCTGGTGTCCAGTGGCACTCCCCACCCTTGAACCTCCCATCCCTGTAATAGAAATGATTTTCTTTGTATCTGGTGGCAACCTCTACCTGCCAATCCAACTCCCAGTATAGGTAGTTTTGGCCCTGGTGTCTAGTGGCACACACCTCCCAGCCCATCATGCTTAGTTAATTCCTGGTGCCTAGGGGTACTCCTCTATTGCCAAACACCTGTATCGGTGCTACCCAGGTGGCTAGTTACCTCCCACACTGCCTGCTTCAAGTACACTACCAAGCCAACCCTCTTGTACCTCTGTAGCCAATGCAATGTGGATGGTCTGATACAGTGACCAGCACAGCCCTCCTCTCACCTCCTCAGCTGGCTGTCTTAGGGGATGACAGGGAGTGCATGCACAGTAGCTCACTCCCTGTCATCCCATATGGTGGCCATCTGAAGAGGTAAGAGGAGGGCTGTGCTACTCACTGTACCAGACCCTCTATGTGCCACTGGCTACAAGAGGTATGGAAGGTTGGCTGAGTGGTGTGCTCAGTGCAGGTGGTGCAGGGGGTCACTAGCAACTGGGGTGTCAGGGTGGCATGGGGATGTGTGCTTAGCATGTGGTAGGTACCACTAGGCACCAGAGACTAACCAAGCATGATGCACTAGGGGCTCTTAGGGTGGAGGATGCCACTAGACCCCAGGGCCAACACTACCTACACTGGGGTGGGGATCAGTGCGTGGAAGGCACCCCTGGACACCAGGGAAATCACAACTATTACAGGGACAGGTGATCAGAGGGTAGGGGTGCCACTAGATTCTAGGGAACACATGAATATGATGGGGACAGGTGATCAGAGGGTGGGGATGCCACTAGACACTAGGGACATCACATCAATTACAGGGATAGGCAATCAGAGGGTGCAGGGTACCACTGTACACCAGGAAGGACATTTACTTAGGGGTACGGCCATTCAGGAGGACTGCTCATCACCATGCCTGATGTGGTGAGCGGCTACAGGACAATGCAAATGAGCCCAAAAGAGGCATACATAAGGTCTCTTAGCACCTTGCATGCCCAATGGGCTCATTTGCATTTTGTGGGTAAATATCACACCATGGCTTCCAGTGCTGTCTGGTCTAGGGGCACAATTTTCTATGTGCTGCATACAGCCCAGGTTCATGTCAGGGCAATGCTACTTGCCTTAGTGCTACACTGACATGGTTCTATATTCTGTCAGATATTGCTAGTGCACAATCCAATTTAATACAGCTACCTCCCTGTCTGGTGAAAGGGCAAGCACAATGCAAACCTCTGTGGTCTGCTTTTGCCCCAATTGAATATCTGGCCCCTATTCTTTGACTAGTATTAGGCCATGGTATCCCATCCCTGTTTTTCCCACTGCTATATTTCAACAGCAGTTCATAAGTAACAAGGTATTTTTATCCAACACCCTGTTTCTAAACTTTATCATGCATATAGTACTGTACTGGGAAAGAAGGGATCTCTTTTTTTTTATTATTTGTCTCCATGCATATTGTATCAATATGAAAAAAAAACATTTCATTTCTCTGAGCAGACAGCTCCATTCTGTCATAGAGACTCTTCAAATTCAAAAGAGCAACAGAATAGTAACCCAGATTCTGTTGCATTGTCAAGTTCTATTACCTAGCTGAGAAGCATCCTGAGGTGTGATTTCAGCTTTGGTAATCCTGTCCATGGAGGTGGGGGTCTCATTGAAAAATGCAGTTACTGTAATTTACTAATTTCTGTTGTGAAATATCTGGCATCATATTATCATGAACCTCATTTAAATTCTGAAATTGTGTGCATTTGTCATCTTCATTTCTAATTAAATGGGTTATGTGGGGCAGTGTACAGTAGGTAAATGTACTATGCGAACACTGAGCAAGTGTATCAAAGCTGCTGTTTAATATCTGAATCCTGCCCTGGGATGATGTAACTGCAGCTATGATGTAGAACCAATGCCATGCACTTGCAAGCTACACAGTCACACTCCACTACATCCAGTGGTACAGTACCTATTTGCTGCTGATGCTGATGCCAAGTTCAGTTCCACCTCCTGTATTTTTGGCAGGGGGATACTAAAGCAGGTGCTAACATCTGTACAGTCACTGAAACAGAGGCAAAGGCATTGAACTGCTTCTCTATTGTGATACTGTCCTTGATGCTTCTGTTCAATTTTGATTAAATGATTTTTCCTGAAATGTCACCCCTGCAATAGAAATTGAGTTATGTTGTGGTACAGTCAGATCTTGCAGTGAGATATTAATTACTTTTAAGTTTATGGTGTTGCAGTTTGTCTGTTTGATTTCCTCCAACCTTTCACTATAGTGCCCAGTCAACAGGATCACATTTTGTTGGAATTTAATAAATGTGTTGTAGACATTAAAATTATCATACTGAGGCATTGAGAACTGTTCCTTTCTCATCATGACCTATGGAGTATAATAGGGAATAAACCTAGGAATACTTTTAAGTGGCTTAATAATCATAGGGACAAACAGTCACTTCAAGGGGGACTCTAGTGTTTCTTGGTTCAATGGTGCTTACAAGCGTTTCTATAAACATTTTTTTGTACACTTTATTTATCCTTCTCCTTGTCTCCATCCTGGATTCTTTCCAGCTGAGTCACTCAACATCCACCTTCTCCCACCCAGCCTGAAGTCCTCCTGCACCACAGCCAGCATGGCTCCTCTCCGCGGCCAGACTGCCCAACCCCCTGGTTCTGAGTCCCCTGGGGTGGAACCACCTACACTTGTAACGTGCACTCTATCTAGAATAAGGCATGGTTGCCAGACACACAGAGTACTGGTGTGGACAGGAAGACTCGACACTGGGAGTGGGGGCAGAGTCACCGGACCCGCATTCGCCTACCAGGATAGGGCCCAATTTTTTCTTAGTTCCTCCCACTCAATGTGAACATGCAATGGCTTCAGCGCAAGCATGGGATCCTACCACCCCATCTCAAAGAAGTCCGTCACTGCCAGTACCCTATTGGATGGCCCACCTGTGGTACAAATACCCCTGGCAGCCCCAGAACCCCCCCGAGGAGAGGAGAGAAGAGCTGTCCTCCAGATCCTCAATCCTCTCCTCCCCCTGCCAACCCCTGGCTGCCCGAATTCATTTCCAAACCTGGGTCACTAGTGTGGAGTAAGGTGTGGTGTCCAGCGCCTCAATCCTCAGTGCCACTGGGCCTTTGGGTTTCTATAAACATTTCAAATGCTGTGTTTGCAAATTTGCACACATAGACAATTTTCTGAGCAATCCAAAGATAAAGGAGACAACGCTGGCACTTTCACATATGGATTGCAATAAGCAATTTGTGTTTTTTCTGGCATAATGCACTTGCCAGATGTTACAGTATATGTGAGTAGAAGAGGTAGGTATTTGAAGGACAGGATGCAGGAAAATGTGTGCTATCAGGAACCAATGAATGGAGAATGTCTGTACAGCCACTGTAAATTCCATCATAATAGTGATACTTCATAGTTTAAATTTTGGGGCACAGAACACAGACCAACAGGGGATTGATGAGGGGCAAGAATCCATCTCTTACTACAAGAGAAATCTCAGTGATGTGGTATTTTTTGATTTTGTAGCTTGATCTTTCTCTTCATTCTTTAGAAGAAAAAATGTATTTGATTACTGTCTGCATGGATTATGTATAGAATAATAGATGGGCAACCATCTATAACAAGGCTATTTTTCATTGAGAATAGCGAAACCAATCTTTTTCATGATTTCACTTCTTGAGAGGAAAAAGAGCCTTGTTTATGGATGGTTGCCCATGCATTATTTCATAGAGTGTATGGTTTTATTTTGTTGGTTTGACAAACAGCCAGTGACAGGAGAAGAGGAGCCGATGTTGGGTGAACTGTACTGCTTGTTGCTCCACCCTTGACTCTCTCATACTGCCTCTGAGAAGTTGTTCTTACCACTGCAGTCCTGCTCATCGACAGTGCTGGTGATTTATTTGAAATTTTCACCCCTGTGGCTAGATGTACTACAGGCTATTAGTTTTGTGTAAATAATACAAAAAAGAAAATAGGCTAAGATTCCTGAGCACAGGTGCTGGGTCCATAGGACAGAGTTCTGGCATTGGGTGATATGATGTATATCACACCATTTCCTGACAGAATGGAGCTGCTCACAAAGTGGTTAAGCCTTTTGTTTGTGAAGATTTTTGTTTTTATCAGCTGTGCGAAGGACATATTCAGTGCCTGACAGTGCATCAGATGAGGAATGAGTTTCATTTTGGATTTAATAAGGAGTAGCATGATGGGGGATCTGTGCTGTGTGATGTCAGTAGTTCAGCAGAATTAAAAGTTGTTCTGCTGCACTACGGGTGTCACTACTGCAGCAGAACATTTTTGGGTGCACTGAAATCTATTCATAACAGTATTCCACCATACACTATAATCTTATTTTGTTATATAGTAATATAGATATTAGTCATTGAGTCATTAAATGGGGTAGTGATGACAAGCCATTGATCACATAGGATCAGTGGCCACTTACAATATACAGAGCCTGCGGGCAGACTGGATGGATCTAGCAGTCCTTATCTGCCGACAATTTCTCTGTTTCTATGTTTCTATAAGGCAGATTAATGTGATAAACAATAGTGAGATATTAATCTTACAAACTTTTCAGACAATAAATTAACTGACTAATTGTATCTTAAGGATAAATTACAATTTTTAGTAAATCCCAACTGCCAAAGTGTTTATATAACAATGCTTTTTATAATTGCTTTATATTTGGAGGCGTAGAATACTGAGGTAGTATAGTGTAGAGTTTACATTGTCATGCTGTGAACCTGCTGTTTAATTTGGAATTGGGGTCACTTAGTTACCATGTATCATTATGATATATAGAGTATTTATTGTATGTTACTTGTTTAAGATACAATTTGTAAATTATAGGCAAAATGGTACTATAGATTCTAATGGGATCCTATTTATGGGCACACCTTAAGAAATGTTTCAACCCTTGTGGAAGCCTTGTTCTGAGGCAAACACTTGGGTTGCCTTCCTCTGTCTGTGAAGTTGGGCATTGATTTTCAATAAAAAAATGTTTTGTATTTGCCAGCTGAGTGCACTGAATTCCTTTTCTTTCTTGTTTGACCACTGTTTGTTTTGTTTAGCAACACCTTTAGAGTCTTGAATGCCTTGCCCATTTTCTATTTAATTTTATAGAAGTCAGACTGATTGGCATGTAATTCCCATGCTGAGACCTTGCTCCCTTCTTGAAGATGGGAACCACAATGACCACTTTCCAGTCCTCCTGCACCATACTTGTCTGGACATACTCATGAATGATTTCTGCAAGCAGTTCAGCTTATTTCTTTAGCTCCAGTATGATGGAGTGTATTCTATCCACTCACTGGGACTTAAATAGTTGGACCTTTACCTCATAGTCAGTCAGCTACTTGGGTGGGTGTCTTGTCTTCAGGCAACATTGTGGCTACTTCTGATATCACAGGCCTCTCAATTGTGCACACTCCCCCCAGGGTCCTATGGTGAATATCAAATAAAAAAAATAATTCAGCATCTCAGCAATCACTTCTGGCACTCATCCTGGTTCCTCCCTCTCTTTCCCTGTTTTCAGATACCCAATATCCTTAATTTTACTCTGTCTATTTGTGTACTGGAAGAAAGTGTTGGTGTTGTATGCTGGTCCTGCTGCTACAGTATTCTGGTTCAGTCCCTCTTTGGCTTTCTTAATTCTAGTCCTGAAGTCCGTCAGTGCTGCTTTGTACTCCTCCCAGACCTGTGTTAAGTACTCTCATTAGCACATTCTATGGATGCCCTGCATTGCCAGCATGATTCAAGTGCTTCAGACCCTGGGACTCCAGGTCCTTCAACTTGGCAAAATCCACCTATCTGAATTTCAAAGCCCTGGTGGCTGATATCTGGCTAGACTTTCCTGTTACCAGGGATAATCTACCTGGTTGTGATAACTACCTCCTGCAGGTTCTTTGATGTTTATACTGGAAAAAAATTCCACTACTGAGAATAAGGTCAAGGATGGTCTCCAGTTTAGTTTACTGATTTACATGTTGCTATAGTAAGCAGTCCTTGTAGTTGAACAGGAACTCTGTCTCAGCCATGCCATTAGATCATTTGAGATGCCAATCTATACCTGGGAGATTGTAGTCTCCCAGAATCACCAGTGTATTTAATCCCGTTGCTCTCATAATTTCCCTAACTAGCCTGGCATCATGCTAAACTGAGCTTTTGGGGGGAATAGTAGCACTCTCCTGGGGTGACATTTTTCTCCACCATTTCACATACCTTGACTAAGATGAACTATGTGACACTGCTTCCCTCCGATGCCCTCCTTGTTCACCAAAATGATTCCCACCCTCATTAAGAGAGTCACCTATCGCCCTTTCTTTTCAGGCTTGTCCATTTGGATAATCTATATTGCTGTATTCTGGTATCCCATTAATTTCTCACCCCCATAATGTCCCAGTTTTCTGTCAGTGCCACAATGTCCTGTCCTTAAAAATGCATTAGGCCATTTGTCTCTCACATTTTATTTATTTATTTTATTTTTTATTTTAACTTTTATCTGGTAAGTACAATGAGCCAAGGCCCTTTTTCATGCACAACCCGGAGCCACACTGCAGACAGCCAAGGTGTTTACAAATACAGACTTACATAAATACATATGCAGGTAGAACTTAATCATAATACACTAAAAATTATGAAAAGCATTTACATTGCAATTGATTTAAAAGATGCTTCTTTGAGTGCTGTTTAAAGATTTAATTACTGTGCACATCATGTAAAAACTCAGGTAGATCATTCCAGTTCTTTGCTGCACTGACCATAAATGCACATTCACCCATATTCGTAGAGGTGCTTGGAATTACTAGTTTATTTTGCTGGGCATGCTGCTTTTATTAGCCTTCATTGCAAGTAAAAATAGTTGCCCCTTATGCTTCCTGACCTCAAGTTTCTCTCTCTTGGCACTGGTTCTATGTTGTTAAAGTGCCTACAAAACAGTGTGATCAAAAATAGAGACTGTACATCTTCAAAAACCAAAAATGGTAATAAGCAGTACAGTGCCAACCAAGGAAAGTACCTGACACTTACTTTCAGTGTGGGGGGGGTGATACAAATCTAGTTTTTATGTGGGGGGCTATGCCCCCTGTGCCCCCCTTTGTGGTGAGCTTTGCCCCCGATACCCACCATAAATTATATAACAAACACTGGGGAAGATGATGATGATTGGGGACTGGGGAAAACTCAGGATGAGGTCTACCCTGCAGGGTACAGTAGTCAGCAGGGTGAGAACATTGGGGGCAGCCTGCGGGTGGGAGGGGGACAAAGTGAGGAGGTCAGGCAGAATGGGAGGCAAAATTCCCCCCAAAAATGAGAGCACCAAACCTAAGGAAAAAAGAAAAGAACTACCCATACCCAGCCCTGAACCTGGGTCCATCAGCACAACAGGCGGTGACTCTAGCCACAGTGCCAGATGGCCAGCTTGGAGCTGGTCTGACAAACAAACCCTTACATACTGCACAAAGCCATCCTCCATGGGAAACAAAGTTGCTGAACTGAACATGCGCTAATAAGGGCACATAGCCCATGTTGCAATCGTTATTTTTATGTTGCTGAAAATGACTTGCTGAAATTGAATCGCTATATTCAAGAGACACCCTTGACACTCTCCAGTTCAGATGTTCTTCCCTTTTTGTTCCCCTTCCTCTTCCACCTGCTCTTGGTGATCCCCTGCACCAGCCCCTCCTCCACTACTATAATTTAAATCACCATGACTGCCCTGTCTCAGACCCTATGATGAATTTTTATTTTACTAACCCTGAAACTACTGTACGGGGAGGGGAAAAAACACCACCAGCATTGCAGGGGTCTCCAGCTGCCTCCTCCCAATCATCAAGCAGTTCAGGTTCAACAAATGTACTCTTTACCAAATTCAATAGAAACACAGACCAGGAAGCTCCTCTGGATAATGTCAACAAAAGTAATACCAACCAAAAGCACGTAGATGGTAAAAAACACACACAAGGTAACCGCACAGCAGACCAGAGCAATCAGGAATGGAAGATCAATTGTGTCAACGCTCAAAGCCTCCCAAACAACATCCCTGAACTCACAGCCATGATAGCAGAATCACAACTAGATTGCATAGCAATTACGGAAATGTGTTGCATAGCAATTATGGAAATGTGGTTCACCTCAAACCACACATGGGATGTTACATTACCCAGCTAGGTGCTCTTCTGAAGAGATTGTAAAGGGAAAAAAGGAAGGGAGTAGCTATATACACAAGGAAGGGTATCAGTGCAACTGAACTCCAACACAAACACTTTAAGGATGAGGGCTTATGGATCACCCTAGGAGCTGAAGAGAAAGCCCCTATCCAGGTAGGGATTGTCTACAGACCTCCATCCCAGGACATTGACACCAACAAGGAGCTCCTGGGAACCATCCTAAAAATGACCAACAAAGGTGAGCTACTTTTGGTTGGGGACTTCAAGCTACCTGATGTGGATTGGCCCTCATACACAGCATCATCTGAGAGAAGCAGGATAAAATCAGCTAGTAGACTCACCCACCAGAAACGCAGCAGTCCTTGACCTGGTACTTTCCAATAGTTCCAAGATCTCGGATGTTAATATAGGAAGCCACCTAGGATCCAGCAACCACGGATCGGTATGGCTGACAGTTGGCAGAACAGATGCCAAGTGTCACACCAAAATCAAAAGGTAATAGACTTCAGGAAAGCAGACTTACCTGTAATGAAATCCCAGATCAAATCCATACTTCTGTACAAACCAGTACAAAGAGATATGTAGAAGAATGCTGGAAGACCTTGAAGCAAGCCCTAACTAAAGTTACAGAGGACTGCACAAAACAGATCAGCAAATCCAAGAAGAGAAAGAACCCATTCTGGTTCACAAGGGAAGTAGCAGCTATGATCAAGGAAAAGAAGAAAGCATCCAAGCAATACAAAAAACAAAAAAACTAAGTTGGATAGTGGCAGGGAGGAAGACAGAAATAAACTCAAGGAAGCAGGGAAGACAATTAGGATTGCCAAAGCACAAACAGAGGAAATAATAGTGCAGGAGGTAAAGGAGGGAGACAAGACCTTCTATTGATACGTAAGAGAGAAAAGGAATATTAAGGGGGGGATAGTCTGCTTAGCATCAAAGGGGGGTCAGCTAGCAGAGAGGAATAAAGACAAGGCAGAGGTACTGAATGATTTTTTCTGCATAGTCTTCACTATAGAAGACAGCGGCAAAGGTCCTATAACAAGTAATAAGGGACAAAATGGGAGTACGGCCAACTCAAGCCCATTCACAAAACAGAGAGTCCTAGAGGAACTGGGTAAGTTAAAAATAGATAAAGCAATGCGTCTGGATGGGATCCACCCAAGGTCCTAAAAGAACTCAAGGAAGATATTGCTGCTCCGCCTGCTGAACTGTTTAATAAGTCACTAGAAAGCAGTGTAGTACCAGTAGACTGAAAAAGGGCAACAGTGGCGCTCTTGCACAAGAGTAGAAGTAGGGAGGAACCAGGGAACTACCTCTCTGTCAGTCTAAGCTCAGTGATAGGTAAAATTATGGAAGCATTGCTTAAAGAGAGGATAGTAGAATACAGTACCTAAAAGATAATGGAAGACTCAATCCAAAGCAGCATGGATTCATGGCTTGGTGATTGTGTCTAACGAATATGGTAGACTTCTTTGAATGGGTAACCAGAACAGTAGACCAGGGTGGTGAAGTGGATGTGATTTATTTAGATTTTAGCAAAGCCTTTGGCACTGTTCCCCACAACAGATTAGCAAACAAACTGGAGCACACAGGCATAGACTATAAAATAGTCAGTTGAATTAAGAACTGGCTTCAAGGTAGGCCCCAGAGAGTCCTGATCAATGGGGCATTATCAGAGGAGGGGAGAGGTATCAATGGCGTTCCACAGTGGTCACTACTTGGCCCAATCCTCTTCAACATTTCATCAGTGGCATTGCTGAGGGATTAGATGGGAAGGTCTGCCTGTTTGAAGATGATTCAAAACTCTGCAACAGGGTAAGCACAGGTGAAGGTGCCTCTAGGATGGAAGCCAACCTCAAGAAGTTAGAAAAGAGGACAGGAATATGGCAGTTCAAATTTAATGCCAAGAAGTGTAAGGCGATATACATGGGTAAACGCAACCCAGTGAAGATGTACACACTGAATGGGCATCAACTCGATGAAACAGGGATGGAACAGGACCTCGGAGTAATTATTATCGAGGATCTAAAAGTGGGGAAACAATGTGAAAAAGCAGCACAGAAGGCCAGCAGCATCATTGGCTGTATAGGTAGATGGATTACAAGTAGGAAATGCAAGGACATCATCCTGCTATACAGATCCTTGTTCAGGCCATACCTGGAGTACTGCGTGCAGTTCTGGAGACCACACCTAAGAAAGGACATAGACTGCTTGGAGTAGGTTCAGAGGATGGCCACCAA
Source organism: Neoceratodus forsteri (assembly GCA_016271365.2). Taxonomy (NCBI): domain Eukaryota; kingdom Metazoa; phylum Chordata; order Ceratodontiformes; family Ceratodontidae; genus Neoceratodus; species Neoceratodus forsteri. The sequence goes on along the minus strand of CM057449.1, from coordinate 1,065,330,225 downwards.
GATAGTTCAAGGCCTACATCAAGAACAGTATGAAACAAGACTCAGTGAATTAAACTTATACTTTCTGGAGCACAGAAGAAATAGGCGGGACATGATAGAGACATTCAAATACATAAAAGGAATCAACATGTCCCAGACCTATTCCAGAAGAACAAAACAACGCAGACTAGTGGTCACAATCTGCACCTAGTGGGAGGCAGATTTAGAACCAATGTAAGAAAATATTTTTTTTCAGAGAGGGTGGTGGAACCGTGGAACAGCCTGCCCCTATAGTAGGTGGCATCGAAGAACAGATGGGAATTCAAACCAGCATGGGGCAGACAATGTAGCCACCTAAGGGATAATAAAAACAGGTATGGGGTAGAAATGTCTTTGGAAGACTAGATGTGTCACACAGTCCCATCTGCCATCTACTTATGTTCTTATGTTCTTAACTGTTTATTTATAAGTTTGTATAAGTACAACACCATAGATTATTCAGCAGGGAGTTACAATAGAATCATGTAGACTCCTACCCAGAAGGTACAAGAGTACTAACAATAGAATCCTTCATCTGCCCTGTCCTTGTTACATCATATGAGGGGTTCCCCACCTAATAAGGCTAATAATTTTAATACACATTTTTGATTAGGCACCTTATGCAGAAGATCAATTGACTAATATATTTTTTCATAAATGGTAAATAATGACCAAGCTCTGTAAAGTCAAAATATACCTACCTTATTTTAATAGCTACCTATGCATATCTATGATCTGCAGGAGCTACACTAGCAGTCTTGTCCAGATATTACTACACCCATGGATAAGCATCATATTATATCAGAGTATTTGATAAAGAAAATACAAGCATAATTTTTAAGTAAATATTTGTAAAACTGCAAACTCTCATTTCTGAGTAAAGCGGCTCAGGCATCTTAATTAATTTGTGCCTTCAGCCATGATGTCAGCTCTCAAAAAGAAAACAGTTGTAAGCAATTTGTGAGACAAAAGGGGAGAGGAACATGCATTACTTCAACATTTTCAAATTGAACAACTCACTCTCTGTCCCACCATCAATCACCAACTTCAGAATCCATCTTGCATCCTCCCACAGCAGCAATCTTGTCCCTCATTTTTAATTACAGCCACTGGACTGGGGTACACACAGGATTTCCTGCCATGATTCATCCTTAACTTTCCCAGCATTAAAAATTATAATGAAATGTTCTCCCCCAAAAACTTCCTATGAGCACCATCAAATGCTTTTTAATTCCACTGCACTGAAAAGCTCAAGTCTGGGAAAGGTTTCATTGCCTCTCCTTCACTGCTAACCTCCTCCCTTTGGGCTGCTAACAGAACTTCATCCATCGCTCTGCTGCTTATCAGGACTGCCAACACCATTCCAGGAAGGAGGTATGGTCCAATATCTTTACATGGAGTAACACAATGAATTGGTCATGTTTCACTCCTGGTTGATTTAAGCAGCCATTCAATAACTGATGCAAGTCAGTCCCCTCACAGGTTTCTGGAAGTCTTAAAATCCATCATGATGCTGCCTCATTTTGTTTTCAACTTGCTTCAAGAGGAGTCCGTGCAAAACATTCTCCTTAACCAAGGAGGCCACTATTGCTTGAGGCCCCCATAGCCGATTGTGACACCTTCTCTGCCACTGCCAGAGCTGCATCAGTTTTCAACTAACCTAGGACCATTTTTTTATTGTATATATCAAGCTTTTCACCCGTTTATGCCACTGCCTTCCATAGCACTTGCAGGTTGTGGCAAATAGCAGGATCTCAGTGCTCACCCATGGCTCCAGATATCACAGGCTCCATTAACTCTGCCTGGGCCATGATGTGCTACTGCTCCTTAAGCTTGAGAAGTATAATTTTGCAGACTTGTTTGCCTATGTATTCCTTTTTTAGACTTAATTTAAAAGTATTTTAATGCAGCATAAAACAAACCTACTTTGAGGTCAAACAGCAGATTTTCAAATAAAGAATTTGCAGTTTTATAAGTTTGCTAGTAAAAGCGTGGCTAGAGCTGTCTGCTCTCTCTGGCTGCAGGGAACTGCCCAGTAACATCATGGCCAAAATATTATGGTAATTTAATCAGGAAAGTAATAAGGACCAAAATACCATGAAGCACAAAACAAAGCAGAGGAAAAACACCTCAAATGGGAACGCTGTGCACAGCAACAGTGTACCTGCAGATGGGTGCATGTCAGGGGAGAACCAAGCAGGAGTATCTGCCACAAGGGACTGTTACCAGGACCCTGAGCACAGGAACACACTGGAAGAAAAACAATGCCCCACCTGGACCAGGCCCCGCCACAAGGCAGCAGAAAGGGGCAAGTACTGCAATAAAAACATGGAGTTCACAAAGGAGACATCAGAGGGAACACAGTAGAGGATCCAGCCCTGTGGAACTGAGGATGTAGGATGCACAGGGCGCACTGGGCAAGGGACATCAGGAGAAGGTAACGGCTGCACTCAGAGCCCATAGGACAAGACTGAGTGGTACGGGCAGGGTGGGGGGCAGACAAACAACACACAGCAGTGGAACTATGTCATGCTGTACTGTCAGATGGATGCAGGCTTAATGCCCAATGTGCCCTGTCATATTCAAATAGCAAGTTGGGGTCCAGTTGTAAGACCTCATGTTCTTCTACATCTTCTGCAAGAGGTGGTCAGAGAAGCAAAGGCAAATACAGATCTGTGTATTGTGGAGGGGGTCAAGTGAGGGGAAAACAGCCTATTGGATATATTAGGAAAAAAGAAAGAAGGGAGGAGGAATTGTTAGGCTAAAAGATGGAGGTACAGTAAATAAAGAGGTTGGGCAGAAAGCAACCATTCTTATAGACTACTTCTACTCTGTACTCACAAGACAGAGGGTCTATACCTGATAGTGGCATAAAGGTGGCTGTAAGGGGGATTTCCAAGATGAAGCAGCAAGTATTTACCAATAAAAGGGCTCAGAAAGGGATAGCAGCCCTAAAGATAAATAAGGCCCCTGTTCTGGACAGGATACATTCAAGGGTGCTCAAGGAACTGGCAATAGAACTAACTGAGGCCCTGGCAGGATATTAAATAGCTCAGTTCAGACAGGGGTAGCTCCAAATGACTAAAGGGTAGCAGATGTAGTCCTGCTCCATGGGGGGGGGCAAGGAGTAATTGGGTAACTACAGACCTGTCAGTCTTACCTCTATTGTGGGTAAACAGATGGAGACACTAGCCATAGAAGATCTTGTGGACTACCTGGAGAGCACTGGACTCCAGGATAATAAACAACATGTGTCTGTGGCTGGGAGAACTTGTCAGACCAACTGGATAGTATTCTTTGACTGGATAACAAGGGTAGTGGATGGGACAATGCTTTGGATTAGTAATACAAAGTCACACATACCCCCACAATGCAAAGCATCATAGGCTGTATATGCAAATCACTACAGAATATTATGGTGGTTCAACTTTAAGCAGAAATGCATGGTGCTTTGGATTACACTACTTCAGTTTCAGCAAGGCTTTCGGCTAGGTGCCTCACGGACGGTTGCTGAAGAAGCTAGAGGATCTGGGTGCACTAAAGGACAGAGATGGGTATAAAACTGTTTTGAAGGGAGACAGAAGAGGGTTGTGGTTAACAGTCAAATCAGAAGAGAGGAGGTCATCAGTGTGGTGCCGCAAGAATCAATCCTGGACCCAGTAGTTTTCAATATGTTCATCAGCACCATGGGAGTAGGAATCCAAGTAAAAAGTGTCTCTTTGCAGATGATACTAAGCTGTGTAGCAGAGTAGAGAACGACAAAGGGGATAGGGAGATGCAGCAAGGCTTTCAAAGGCCAGAGAGGTGGTCAAAGGTTTGGGCAGTGGAAATTCAGTGCCAAAAAGTGCAAGAAATGCACATAGGGAACAAGAATCCCAGAACAAAGTACTAGATAGAGGGTACAGTAAATGTGGGCATGACCACTGAGGAAACAGACCAAGGGGTCATCATCAGTGACTTCCTGAAACAATCAAGCCAGTGTAACAAGGTCTACAGTAAGGAAAACTGGATGTTGAGATGTATATTACTGGGTTTTGACAACAGAAGGAAAGAGTTATTATTACCATTCTATAGGTCACTGGTGAGGCCTCACCTTGAGTACCGTACCAAGCTCTGGAATCCTCAACTAAAGAAAGATAAGGGAAGACTGGAGACAATACAAAATGATTTTACCAACATGATTCAGGGACAGCAGGGCAGAGATTATGAGGATCTGCTCATGGTACTGAACATGTACTCACTGGAGGCCTACAAGAGATGGGAGATATAGAGAGCTTCAAGTTCCTGAAAGGAATGAACAAGGTAAACTGCAAGGAATTATTTAGCATAAGTAGCAGATCAAGAACATGGAGGCAAGAGTAGAAACTGATGGGGGAGGTTCAAGAGGGAATTGAGAAAGTTTTATTTTAAGAATGGGTGATGGGGCCATGGGACAATCTCCCAGGTGATGTGCAGGGAGACAAAACTATCAAATATTTCAAATACTGTTAGAACAGAGTGAAGGGCTTAGTGGTTGCTCAAGGTGGTAGTAGTAGAGTGGAGAGCATGAGGATGGATAGTGTGGGTTAGAACCCTGTATGGACAACAGGTCCTGGATTTGTTAGGGTTTATGAGCAGACTGGATGGGTCAATAGTCTTTTTCTGCTGTCATTTTCTATGTTTCTAAATTCAATTGCTGCTGTACTGTGCTGCACTGTTTGCCTCCTTGTACTCTTGTGGCTGAATTGACACTCTCTAAGATTGTCCTTCTGCACCTTGTTTAATTGCTGCTGTACCATGCTGCACTGTTTGCCTTCAAGTACTCTCGTTGTTAAATTGATATTCTGTAATGTTGTCCTTTGTACTTTGTTTAATTTTTACTTTGTAAGCATTGTCTTTTTGAACTTCTTGTAATATTGTATTATTGTATTGTTTTAAACTCTTTTTCCATATACCCTTCCCCCAGGATGTCCCTGGAAACTAGCGGTCTCAACTCAGTAGGCCATTCCTGGTAAAATGATGGTAATATAGAAATAGATAGATAGATAGATAGATAGATAGATAGATAGATAGATAGATAGATAGATAGATAGATAGATAGACAGAGACAGACAGACAGATGGATAGAATAATAGATGTTTACAATATTTGCCATTGTTTCAGTGATTTAATTCTGTGGTTAGTAGTATATTTATGTTATAGCATGAGTGCTGCACTTTGTCATGGAGCACCATGGTATTTTATGCTGTTCCAGTCTTTGTGGGCTCCTTGCCATGGTAAATACTGTACTTATGGAAACAATGGAAAATCTTGTCAATTTTATCACTATTTCCATAGAAACCATGTATTATGTTTTCAAGAACTCTGTGGTTTCCAAGACATTTTCTATGGTGTATTCCAGAGAAACCATGAAAGGTTTAGAGAAGCCATGCCGACTCTAGAAATGGGTTCCATTATTCAAGTCATCATGGATAGTATATGCAAATCCCCAGGAAGGCATTTAAAAGCTGGGTAGGCTTTAAGCAGAACTGTAAAGTGCTGAAAAGCTTCACAAACAACCTATAGAGGCTGAAAATGGGAAATCATGGATCCTCATCCTAATACATTATCCAAATTATCTGTGGCTATCTCGGCAAATGAGTTGGGTCTATTAGCTGGGATAGAAAATTTGAGCCATCTACAGATAGCGACCCAAAGCAGACAATGCACTCTACAAGTATTGTTACTTTTTACATTGTGAGTGCAGGTCTTTTCCCTCTATAATCTGTGAACATGCCTGTACACTTAAGAAAGAAAGAAAGGGAAGGATGGAGGAAGAAAGAAAGATAAGTGAAGGAGGGGGAAGAAAGAAAGAAAGAAAGAAAGAAAGAAAGAAAGAAAGAAAGAAAGAAAGAAAGAAAGAAAGAAAGAAAGAGAAAGAAAGAAAGGCTAGTCTCTCTTCAGTAACTCTGTATACACCATTGTACTATGGTTTATACTATGGTATTAGGACGACAGAAGGCTGGTTGCCCATGTAAGACGTCCCAACTTCTCAGTGGTTATATGTTTTTCCTAGTATACAGATAGGCATCTAGTTTATTTTTAAAGTTGTTAAATGTAGTTTGTTCAACTATATCCTGTGGAAGTTTGTTCCAAAGTCTAATGGCTCTAGGTAGGAATGCATTGTTCCTAATATTTGTCTTAGCAAGACAATGCCGGATAGTTTTGTTATGTGTTCTTAAATTATATAGAGTTTCTTTGAATTTAATGTCAAACGAAGATGTAAGTTCAGTGTCTAAGAGTATTTTAAATTGAGTCAAGATATCACCTGCCTCCTTAGTTTAAGTGGCCATAGCTGTAATATCCCTAACCTAGATTTATATGGGGTATGTTTTAGATGGAATTAATTTGTATTTTAGTACTACAGTGTTGGTTTGGCTCATTTGGTAGCAATCTTTTAAAGACAGGGAAAATCAAAGAGTGAAGGCTGGCATGGAGGATACAGAGCACTGACCAGGGGTGGGTCACAGCAGTGCATTACTACCGATTGACTCCTAGGAGAAGTGAGTGGTGGTTTCATGAATTACATGGGTGACCATGCTGAGCCTGTCACCCCTCCCAGGTTATTCATGCACATGCATGCTCACACAAGGAGGTGAAGTGGGAGGCAGTATAACGCAGTGGTTTAAGACTCAGAGCTGCAAATCTGGTGACATCCAGCAGACCAGACCTGGGTTTGAATCCACTTGCGTACTGTGTGACCCTGAGCAAGTCATTTAACTTCCCTGTGCTCCCAGGTCACACCTGTAAAAAAGCTTTCAGCTTAGTGTGTTACTCCTAGTTAAACAACTAAAATGAAAAAAAAGAAAAAAAAAGAAGTGCAAGATAATCAGTCGGCAAAAATCCCTCCATTCGCTACAGGATGATGCATAAGTTGGTTCTGGGCTACATCAACAGGGCAAGCTGAATAGGCAGACCCTGCCTTTGCCATGCAGTTGCAACTTGTCTTCTCTTCCTGCTATGATCAGGACAATCCAAATAGGGAGATACCCTACCCCAGGGAGCAAGTCAAGTTAGGCAACACAGTGTAGTGACATGGAAGGCTCTGTACTCAATTAGAGGATTCCCATGATGGGAACCAGTGAGCAGCAGGAGCAGAATTAAATCACAGTGAGAGGAGGCAAACCTTGCAGTATATTAAAGGGAGACAGGTGAAACTTCAGGTTGAAATCCAGGCCACTCACCCTATGATGCTCCAGATCTGAACTGGAACTGACCACCAAGGGGCTGCCCATACCATAACATGTGAGCTGGCTTAAATTTCAATCTAGATCATATCCAAATTAGGCTAATTTTGATTGGCCCAGATCTTTCAGATCAAATTCTTGAGATGGAGCCTTAACAAAACCAAGTTACAGCTGTCTTGTACATTCCAAGTTTAACTCCTATACTGCAGACTGAGGTTCACAATCTAATGCTGACACTGCAATGTTTATTTATTTATTCAGTCTTGGATTACAATACCTTTGAGCTGGAGACCGCTCTTTTACAAAGGTTCCACGTCATAAAGGGTGGGTATACATACATTGTGGATTTAGGAGAATCTAGCTAGGTGAGTAAACATAGACAAAAATACATCGTAAATAGGAAACAGAGATGGTTTCAACACTAGGATAATTCAGGTAACAGTAGCAGCCTAGGTGGCATTGTCAGGTAAAAGACAGAAAGCAGCTATCTAGAAAGGAGAGTAGGGGGCACTGAGTGGGGGGGCATGATGATTATTTAGGGGGAGGTGGGAGAGAAGAGTTCAGGGTATTGCAGGGCAAAAACAGGGACAATTCAGGGTAGAAGGACAAAGTAGGAGTAGCAAGGAGATGGTAATAACCTGAGAGGTGAATAAGACTGGGGTCATACAAATTGTAAAAAAGCAAAGACAAGGCGCTGCGTCAGCATGTGGTCTAAAAGCAAAACAAAATGGTTATATTAAATGCACGCTGAAAATAGAAAATAGAGTTAAAAATCTACGTTTTGACCTTAGGTCTTCTTCAGGAAATATCTAAAAGAGAAAAAACAAGTTAGTGTAGAGGAGAGGTAAAATGAGAGAGATATATATGTGGAGAAAGAAGAAGGGGAGGCTAAGGAGAAGAAGTGATAAATGGTAAGATTAAGAGAGAATCTGTGAAACAAAAGGTGATGATGGGAAAGATAAAACATAATGGGAGAGAAAGAGCTGGGAAGTTCCCAGGTAGAGACTGATTAACAGGGCCTTGTAAGAAGGCTGAAAGGTGACAAATGTGTGAGAAGGAGACAGAAATGGAGACATATGGTGAAAATGAAAAAAAAATCAGTACAAAACAAATTGACTTTAGGAAAAAAGGAGGCTGAAAGATGTTAGTGGAAAATAAGTCTATCATTTAAACCAGAGGGCTGCTGGGAGCCAAGGCGGATGATCAGCTTGGCTTCCATGTTTTTTCTATGGTTAGGATCCCGGAAGCCCTGCTGAAGGACACAGACAGAAAGGCCATTGACATTGTGGTCCCTGGAGATAAAGTGGGATACAATGGGTTTAGCAGTTTCACCATTCCTGACCGCTCTGTAATGTTCCCTGAAACGGTCAGCAAGACGCCTACCAGTTTCTCCAATGTAAATAGCTGAACACCTCCTGCAAAGAATACAGTACACTACATTAGTGGAGGTGCATGAGAACTCCTTGGTGATGTGAAAAACACCTGCAGGCCCCCGAATCTCAGTTACACTGGAAATAAATTTGCAGGTGTAGCAGCGAGCCCTGTTGCAAGGTTTGGTACCTGGGGGGGAGGAACTGTTAGGAGTGGGTAGGCTGCTTTTTACCAGGAGATTGCACAGGTTAGGTGGCCGGCGGTAGGAGGCAATAGGTGGTTCTGTAAAGGAAGCACCAATGTTAGGTCAGTTGCAAAATGGGAAAGTTACTAGTGATGATCCTGTGAAGAGAAGGTGTGCTCTGATGGAAAGGAAGAACTAGTGGAATTCGCCGTTGTTCTTGTGTGACAGTATCCTCCTCCGCAAGGTACGGGCATGTTACTGACCCGGGAGAGTGCTCTGTCCACTGTGCTTTTAGGGTATCCCTGTTGATAAAAAACTATGCATTATTTGGGTCTGCTCAGCAAAATCATCCTCTTCACTGCATAACCTGCTAAGTCTAAGAAACTGTGAATAAGGCAGGCCATTCTTGACATGTTTAGGATGGAAGGAGCTATGGAGGAGGAAACTGTGAGAGTCAGTGGGTTTGTAATAGACAGATGTCTTCAGACCAGTGTTCTGGACTGAGAGCTGGATATCCAGGAAAGGCAGTGTAGAGGAGGATACTTCAACAGTGTACTGAAGGGAAGGATGAGCCGTGGTGAACTTGTCAAGGAAGACTTGGAGGGTCTCCCTGGAGCAGGGTGGCCCCACACAGTCATCAATGTAGCTTTTGTAGAGTTCAGGCACAGTCCCTGTGAATGAGAGAAAACATCTCTCCACCCAACCCACAAACAGATTAGCAAAGCTGGGACCCATCTTGGTACCCATGGCAACTCCACTGACCTGCTGAAAAACTGTTATTAAAAGAAAAGCATTGAGTGTTAGAACCAGTTCTGCCAGACGAGTAAGTGTGTGTGTGGGTGGCTGCTGGACTCCCGCTTGTTCAAGAAATGCTGCAAAGCTGTCAGACCATCATCATGGGGATCACTGTGTAAAGAGATTTGATGTCCATGGTGAAGATGAGCTGATGAGAGTCACTGAATCTGAACCTGTCAAATAACTGAGAGCATGGTTAGTGTCTTTAACATAGGAGGGCAGGGACTCAACAAGGGGTCTCATGAGGCCATCCAAAAATGCGGAGATGTGGGATGTGGGGCAGGAGCAGGCAGACACTATGGGATGACCCGGGTTACCTGTTTTGTGGATTTCGGGAAGAAGATAAAACCTAGATGTCTGGGGATGCTGGACTATGAGTCTCTTAGCAGAAGCAGGGAGCTCATTGTTTTCAATAGCAGAGGTGATGGTGGTGGTGACCTCCGTCTGATAGTCAGCAGTGGGGTCCTGTGGAAGAGAAGAATAAAACCTGGTGTCAGAGAGTTGCTGTGTGGCTTCCGTGATGTATAGCTCCTTTTGCCAGACCACAACAGCACCTCCCTTATCAGCTGGTTTAATAACAATCAGAGCACACCTTTCTCTTCACAGGATCATCACTAGTAACTTTCCCATTTTGCAAACTGACCCTAACATTGGTGCTTCCTTTACAGAACCACCTATTGCCTCCTACCGCCGGCCACCTAACCTGCGCAATCTCCTGGTAAAAAGCAGCCTACCCACTCCTAACAGTTCCTCCCCCCCAGGTACCAAACCTTGCAACAGGGCTCGCTGCTACACCTGCAAATTTATTTCCAGTGTAACTGAGATTCGGGGGCCTGCAGGTGTTTTTCACATCACCAAGGAGTTCTCATGCACCTCCACTAATGTAGTGTACTGTATTCTTTGCAGGAGGTGTTCAGCTATTTACATCGGAGAAACTGGTAGGCGTCTTGCTGACCGTTTCAGGGAACATTACAGAGCGGTCAGGAATGGTGAAACTGCTAAACCCATTGTATCCCACTTTATCTCCAGGGACCACAATGTCAATGACCTTGCTGTCTGTGTCCTTCAGCAGGGCTTCCGGGATCCTAACCATAGAAAAAACATGGAAGCCAAGCTGATCATCCGCCTTGGCTCCCAGCAGCCCTCTGGTTTAAATGATAGACTTATTTTCCACTAACATCTTTCAGCCTCCCTTTTTTTTCCCTAAAGTCAATTTGTTTTTGTACTGATTTATTTTTCATTTTCACCACGTCTCCATTTCTGTCTCCTTCTCATACATTTGTCACCTTTCAGCCTTCTTACAAGGCCCTGTTAATCAGTCTCTACCTGGGAACTTCCCAGCTCTTTCTCTCCCATTATGTTTTATCTTTCCCATCATCACCTTTTGTTTCACAGATTCTCTCTTAATCTTACCATTTATCACTTCTTCTCCTTAGCCTCCCCTTCTTCTTTCTCCACATATATATCTCTCATTTTACCTCTCCTCTACACTAACTTGTTTTTTTTCTCTTTTTAGATATTTCCTGAAGAAGACTTGAGGTCGAAACATAGATTTTTAACTCTATTTTCTATTTTCAGCGTGCATTTAATATAACCATTTTGTTTTGCTTTAAGACTGGGGTCAACTCAGAAGTGTGTGTGTGTGGATTAATTAGAAAGTACAGTCACAGGAGCTTTTCTTCAGTAGGTGTTGTCTTGCTTTGGTCTTGAAAAGCTCCAATCTCTGTGCGGCGTTATGTTCAGTGCCGAGGTTATTGAGCCAAAGTCGTGCCCAGTAGGCATATGACCTCTGCCCTTGGGAGGTTCTGCAGTGAGGGATGGTGATAACCTGATGATCAGAGTTCCTGGTGCAGTGTGAGCCTGTGAATAAGCTTAATAGGTTTGTGACTCCAGGAGGTTGAAGTCCGAGTAGAGATTTTTTAGCTAAGAGGCAGGTTTGGTATTGTATCCTGTTTTCAAGTTGTAGCCACCTGGCTTGCTCATAAAGGTCATGTGTGTGCATTAGTTGGGGGGAATTGGTGAGCAGTCTGCAGGCTTTGTTTAGGGCTACTGCTATCCTACGTAGTGAAATGGGAGTGGTTGAGCTGTATATGACCAATCCATAGTCGATGACAGAGAAAACTGTGCTATGGATTGAGGTTTGGAGTGCTTCAGGTGTTAGGCATTTCTTGTGCCTGTGCAGGAGTCCAATTCTTGTGTTGACTGTTTTGGCCACATTCTCAATGTGTTCTGCATAGGAGATGAAACAGTCAAGCGTAACCCCAAGGTATCTGAATTGCTCCACTTGTTCAAGTGAAACCCCTGCGCAGTTAGTGATGTTAAGGGATGCTGCTTTGTGTTTGCTTCTAGCACGGATAAAAAACATTACTTTTGTCATTTTATAGTTCAGAACCATCTTGTGGGCTCTGAACCAAACTTCAGTTTGTTTAAAAGCATGTTGTAGCTGATAGTTTAGGGTGTGAGGGTCATGTTGAGAAGTAAAAATGACAGCATCATCTGCATAGAGAAGTATCCGTTGGTCACACGATCGAGGTAGGCTATTTAGAAAGATGCTGAAAAGGAGGGTCCTAGGATTTATCCCTGGGGGAATGTACGCTGGGAATGTGGGTTGCTGCACAGTTGCAATTTCTGTCACTAAAATGAGACATTGCCGGCCTGGTGGCACAGAGGGTTGAGGCGCTGGATGCCACACCTCGCTCCACGACGGCGACCTGGGTTCGGGAGCGGACTTGGGCTGCCGGGGGTTGGCCGGGGGGAGAAGGATTGAGCACCCAAAGGTCTGCTCTCCTTCTCTGGGGATGGATGGGGAGTTAGCCTCGCCGCTTACTGCCATCACCTGAGGGAACTCGGGTGGTGCTGGCACAGTCGGGCAACACAGGGGTTGACGCTGGCAGAGGACAGGAGCGGACACACATCTCAACGTGAGTCGGGCTCATTGGTCCTCATTGCACACTGATGTTCAGGGAATTAATGGAGGAAAAATTCCCCAGACAGTCCTGGCGACGATCCCCCACTCAGTTTCCAAGATGCAGAGGGGCAGACTCTGCTGTGTACGCTCATTTCCCTGAGATCCAAGGAAAGTAAGGGGAACCTTCCTTGCCCTGCCCGGAGGGTTAACCGGGGGTTAAAAAGTAACTTGAGGTAGGCATGCACTCTAGGAGCAGACACCTTGGCAGATTGGAAAGTGGAAGACTTGAGGGATCTGAGAGACAGGAGGGTCTGGGGGGTGTAGGAGGATAAACAATAAGTAAAAAAAAAAGATGAGACATTTGCAGTAACAGGATGACTTATATTAGGCTTTTGCTTGAGTAGTCTAATCCTGTTTTGTAAATAAATGTTTTTACTACTACTACTACTGTAACCACCCCACCTTCTTCTCATCTTATGTCTAGGGGTCCCAGTGTTATAGCGAGGGGGGGTGGCACAGACCCCAAATCTTCCTGTCATTTTCACATTATGGGAAGGAAAAAGAAGGCCTTACCTGGCAGCTGATTTTCAAATGCAAGGCCTTTTCTTACTTCTGGAGTGGATCTCAGCATTGGCAGCATCCCGCTGATCCTGAAGGGAGGGGCTGGAACCTTTCTCAAAAGGTAAGAATAAAATATGTGCACAGATATTAGTTCATTAACTACACGATATGAGCAGAATCACAAAAAATGTAAAATCCTTTATTTTGGATGTGAAATGATTGCATCCAAAAGAATAAATTAATAGAGCAGAGTGGGGCTGAGAGAACAGAGTAGAGAATAGTGGCTTTCAGACAGCATAGAAAATGGCCACAGCTACAAGGTATTTCACAGCCTAAAGAATATACCACACTGGCTCCACATTAACTTCCCTTGGGCAGAGATCTTGCCTAACTTCTGAACCTGCTTTTCCACTTGGTGCATCTGTGTTCCTCCACGTGGTTGAGTGCCTTACTCCTCCTTGCCAGCTCAGCCTAAATGGACCCAGGGTAGAGATGAGGCAAAGTAAAATTCCACCCACGAAGTGGCCACTTCGTGTTAGTATTCCTCTACATGAAGTGCCCATTTTAAACCCTCACTTTGCCACTTCGTGTTGTAGTTATGACTTCACGTTGTGCACTCTGCCTTATTCCACTTTAAGATGGAGTGAGAATTCACATGCAGCCCACACACATCACATGGCTTACACAGTGTAGGTCACATGCTTCAGGCAGGCAGACAGGCAGGAGATTACGAGCAAAAACACTCTCCGATGTGGCTGACTTACACATTTTGCACAGGGTGTGACAAATGGCTCTGCTCTGCAAATGGCCGGGGGTGGGGTGTGGATGTGTGATGAAGACTATGCACAGGTGACAAGTCCACAAATGAAGTTATTTTCCCTGTTTTACATACAGGGGTTGATGTACCACTTGCACTAGACATACTGCATTGACCACCACCACTGCTACTCTGACCACCACTTGACAAGATTTCTAAATCATAATCCTCCCCTCTCATCATGCCTGTAGTAATCCTCTAGTGTTATTGCATCGCTACTGCAGACATTCCTACTTGGTCTTACACTCATGGAAGGGGATAACACGCTCAGTAAGGTTGATGACGAGGGTGAACGCCCCACTATGGCATTAGCTGCCATCTGGTGCTGGGTCCACAGTGCCATGTGCCTGTTTTTAAGATGTGTATGCTGCCCCCCGTGCCCAGATGACTAACCTTTTTACCTTGACTCACACACACATGGCAAAGCTGGCAGATTTTGCAATAGACTCATCATTTGCATCTTGAACAAAAAATCCTAAACAAGGGATTGTGATCCCCTACTTTTAACATGTCCCTGATGCTGCTTATTAGACTCTGTTTTTTTAACTCCTGAAATGGGGGGTGTGCTACATGATTTTTCAGGCTGGACACACTTGGACTTCAACTGACCACTATGACTACCTATGATTATTACTGGGTCATCATCATTATCATCAACAGAAACTGCTAAATCACAACTTTTTTTGAGGGCGGGGATTTAAAACCAACAGACCCAGACGCAGCCACCTTTACTTTCTTTTTCTCCTCTTCCCAAGAGGGGTCACTGACATCATTATCATATTCATCAACGTCATCCGCATCCACATTTTCAGCTTGGATGCTGTCATGTGGAGAATGTGTTCTAACCACAACATCATTATCATCCAGTATTTTTGTACCACACTTTGAATCATTGGATGGCAAAGGCATGACCTCAACAGCTCTGGAAGAAATGTGACATTGTAAGTTATCATTGCCAGGATCAGAATCATGTTCAACTACCATGGGGATGTAAATGGGGAGTAATGACATCATCTACACTGTCAGTCACAGCTTTAGACTCAACTATATTTTTTGAAATGGTTAACTGGTCAGAAGTGGAATTTGAGGCAGCAATACTCATTCCAGCAGAAACTGCACTATCACCACCAGCTGGGACAACATCATCTCCTCCAACTAAGAGAAGATACAGATTGTGCTGTAAAACACATTGATGGAGAAATCCCTTTACTGACATCAGCTATGCACTTCTGCGTACTACCACACCCATGGACAATCTTGCCACTGGCAGCAGTGACATGGCCAGAAACAGCTTTGCTTGCACATCTCTTAGCAGGCATTTGGGGGGATTGCCAAGAAAATTCTTGACAAATTTAGATTTCTGAATCTTCAATCTGGGCCGATGAATGTGAAACCAAAAAACAACTGTGGTTTGCAGATGGAGATTGGGCAATAAACAGATGCAAAAGCACAGACAGATTAAGATTGCTCTGCGCAATCAAGAAGAGATGCAGACACAAAGTCACAAAAACACCTTAACCAGTGCTCACAAGTCACAATCCAATCTGGAAAAGAATACCTTTTGCCAGTGTGTGTTGGGGGTGCAGTGCACTGCAGTAATGGTCCAAGACCAAGATACCACAAAGCAGTACAAAATAATGCAGGTGTGGTGGATAGCAGGTTCACACTGTTGCAATTACTCTGTGGCACAATAAAATGTGTCTGATTTGAAGGCAGGCATCGCACATACACTCACACACACACTACAAGTAATGCATAGCAAATTGAAAACTTCAGTTATATAACCAAATCTTTTAAACAAACTGAAGTTATGCACTGCTACACCACAACAATCAGAAAAAATGTCAAGAATTACTGAAAATATTACTGTGTGTACATTAACACAGTTATACAAGAAAAAATATAACCAAAACAGAAAGACTGCCTTTTTCTCCGTTTTAACCTATTCCACCACAGATGCACCCTTCCCCCAAAGCACACTTCAAGTCTGTCAGTACACAGACTAAATGTTCTAAATTAGCATTCAAAATCCACACACAAACAATAAACACTCGATGATATGAGCACAAGAGGATTTCCTACAATCAATCTACTAAATTTTAAGCAAATAAAAATGGCTCAAAAAGGCTTTTTAACAGGTTTTAGAGGATTTGAATCGCAGAGCTCTGAGAGGAAACTGTCTCCATTTACCACTAAACACGCACAATACACAGAACTGAGGCATTGCAGAACAATCTAGAGCCCATATGACCTGCAATCCCATGAATCACTGCAAAATTGGCCTTGGAACTCGATAACAAGGTGAAGTGATGTGAAGTACATTGATTTCTAGGTACTTCACATTAAAATTGGTGCAGAAGTGATTGGGGGAAGGCAGAGTAATGTGAAGTCATTGTTATCAATGGACTTTGCATTCCTCATTATGATGCGAAGTACTCCGCTTCACATTGTGGATTACTTTTTGGATTCCGCATTACTCCGGAATTGTTTCGCAGAGTGAATTTTGGCCACTTCAGCCACCTCTAACCCGGGGCAATGCAGCTTAAATGCCTCCATGGCTGCTCCAAAACAGTTACCCAAAACACCCAAGCTGAGCCAAAGAGTGCAGAAACACTCCTCCTACCCTCTAATCCAACCAAGGACTGAATCCACAGCCTGAAACAATGTCTCCTTCCTTCCACAAATACTGGTTCTCGGAGCCATGTCCCTTTTGAGTCTGATGGGCTAGCACCAGACACGGGCACAGCAGACCCCGAGGTAAATCCCAGGATGTGACTCCCATTCCTTGCCTTACCTTCTTGACAGTGTGCCACATGGGATAGGCCTACCGAACAATGCCACTTCGGGAAGACCCTGCTGTGGTTCTGCCACTACTGCAACAGCCCCACTGCCTGGATACCTTGTCCAAATTCTGGATACTGGGACCACTAGCTCTCCAGAAGTGTTACAGTCTTTCAGCTTACTTTACTCCTCTCCAGCAGCATATGGCAAACTACCCTGGCCTCCACAGCCTCCCTCAGAGATCTTCCTGATTCTCACCGATGCTGCCAGCAGACCTGTTTTGGGCCAGAGGGTATTACCACCCCAGCGACACTGCCCTCATCAATACTGCTATTTTCTCATCTCTCCCTCTCCCAGGAAAACCCAGGGCTTAAATACCAGTGTACCCTGCCCCCTGGTGGCAGTAAGAAGGAATTTCTACCTAGCTGACTAAACCAGGGACCCTACATAAGAGAGCAGACCTAACATAAGCCAGATTAATAAACCAACCCCAAGAGGGGGGCCTTGCACTACATTAAAACAAGGCTGTTTTTTTTTCCTGCCATATATGGTAGTTGCTCAGGTGGATGTAAAAAGTCCCAACTTACAATTGTGTTAGTGGCTTAGTTGGTTGCACCTTCACCTTTGGGGTTGCAAGATCATATGGTCATGGGTTCTAGTCTTGGGTTTATACCCAGTACTGACACTGTGCAGTAGTGCAGAACTAGGCAGGTGTTTCACTGGTGAAACACAGAAACATAGAATTTCATGGCAGATAAGGACTGCTTGGTCCACCCATTCTGCCCATGTTTCCCTACCTACTGTCACAACCCCACTCAGCAGGTAAGGCCCTCTACTCCTACATTGCCAACCTCCAAGCACAGTATTGTGAAAAGGAACAGAAACAGGATAACCCTCCTGTCTGTTTTCTGGTTTTGAATCAATCTTTGGTCTAAGTTCTGGAGGGATTCAAACTGTGAACCTGTTGCTAGCATACCCAATGTACAGGCTCAGAAAATTCCCCTCTTTGTGGGGCCAGATATCTTTCGTCAACGGGTACCTAACCAGGTGTACAGAATGAACCCTTAAAACTCTATGAAAAGACCTCAAATAAACTCTTACCTTTTCCCTGTTTGGTAAACCACTAAGCTTTGCACAGTGTCAACTGTAACCATATATCCTTCACTTGTCAAATAAAAGAATTTCAAAGACACTCCAAGTAGTCTCTTAAAATGAGATGTTTACTTAAAAATAGATAAAAATGTAAAATGTAAAACACCAAACAATATATCACAAAACATTACAATCACTTAAAAAAAAAGATTTAAAAGTGCAATTTCCTACCATCCATACACTTGGACTTGCCTAGCTTATGTATTCTTATATTCTTGCAGTGCTGAAAGATGTTGTAGCTTCAGAGTCCAAACATGTGTGTGTGTCTAAAGGTCATTTACAGCATAATTGAAAAAACTGTCTTGACCCTGCCTTCTCCATGATGTCACCCAGCTCCTCCTCTGTTTATTAAAAATTATACAATCAGGATGTCTTATTGAGCAAGAGGTAAATTAATAGGTGACATCAGCAAAAACTCATGTCCGTACATGACTTCCCAATCAAGTCTATAATTTTCCAAGTTCTTGCTTTCATCCATGAGCAGCATCCTACGCTTTACAGACATCAAAGGAATGTTTATGACTTCACACCTAAGTGACATAACCTGATTTCTTCTTCTAAACATCATAAAAGTTTATGAGTTCCTATCCTAGTAGCTGGCAGCTACTATTAAGCTAGATAAACAGGAGATCCTTAATTTAGGTCTCTTCTAGCCTTTAATTATCTCCTGACTTTTATCTTTTAGCTGAAACCTGGGGGGGGGGATGTTAACCCACAGGCTGTCTCTGCATGTCTCATGAGAGACACTCAATAACACATTTTTATATTACAAAAAGCATATATTAATCAGAACCAGCCCTCTCTGTGAAATAATACTTCCTCACATTGCCCCGAACCGCCCCCCCATCTTTAAATTGTGTCCCCTTGTTCTTGCATGTCTCTTTTTCTGAAAGATGCTACCCTCTTGGACTTTGTTGATTCCACTGAGGTACTTAAAAGTTTCTATCATGTCCCCTCTCTCCCTTCTTTCCTCAAGAGTATACATATTAAGCTCCTTTAGTCTCTCCTCATACGGCTTCTCTTGCAGACTCTGCACCATTTTAGTTGCCCTCCTCTGGACTGCCTCTATCCTGTCTATATCCTTGCGGAGATGGGGTCTCCAGAACTGGATGCAGTACTCCAGATGGGGTCTCGCCAACTGTCTGTATGGAGGGATAACAACTTCCTGTTTTCTGCTGCTGATGCCTCTCTCTCTCTCTATGCATACCAGTATACCCCCAGCCCTCCCTACTGCCTTCTCACATTGCTTGCTAACCTTTAGATCATCTGATATGATTACCCCAAGTCCCTTTCCTTTTTTGTTGTTGTTACTACCTCCCCCCCATTGTGTATTCTTCCCCTGGGTTCTTGTTTCCCAGGTGTATTATTTTGCACTTCTTTGCATTGAATCCTTGCTGCAATACTTCTGGCCATTCCTCCAACCTTGCCAAGTCCCTTCTCATCCTTTCCATGCCTCCTTGTGCCAACCCTGTTGCAGTTCTTTGTGTCGTCTGCAAAGAGGCATACTTTTCCTTCCAGTCCCTCTGCAATGTCACTTATGAAGACATTAAAAAGGACTTGACCCAATACTGAACCCTGCGGTACCCCATTAGTAACCCCTCTTTCTTCAGAGTGGACTCCATTTACAATTACCTTCTGTGTCCTGTTGTCCAGCCAATGTTTTACCAGGCTACCACCTGGGACCCACTCCCAGGCTGGTTATTTGACTATTAATCTTTGTGTGGGACTGTGTCAAATGCCTTGCTAAAGTCTAGGTAGGCCACATCCACAGCCCCTCCTGATCTACTACTTTGGTCACCCAGTCAAAGAAATCTATTAGATTCATCTGACATGATCTGCCGCTGTGAGACCCATGCTGCCTTGGGTCCTGTGCCCCACTGGCCTCTAGGTACTCAACTATTCTTTCCTTCAGGTGACTCAATCACTTTCCCTACCACAGAGGTCAAACTGACAGGTCTGTAGTTTCCTGCCTCTGTCTTGGTCCCACTTTTGTGAAGGGAATCACATCTGCCTTCCTCCAGTCCTCGGGTACCAAACCATCCTCCCATGATTTATTAAAAAGAGTAGCCAGTGGTTTCACTAGTTCCCCCCTTAATTCTTTTAGAATTCTGGGATGAATTCCATCAGGCCCCATTGCTTTGTCCACCTTCAGTTTTAAGAGTTCTTGCAGAACCCTTTCTTCTGTGAAAGGACTGGGATTGACCCCCCTTTCAAGAGTGCTTCTGTTAATTGGATTAGGCACTTCCCCCTCCTCTTTTGTGAATACTGAGCAGAAATATTCGTTCACTATCCCTGCTTTTTCACTGTCCCCCCTCTGCCCACCCACCTTTCATTCAGCTTCAATGTCCCTCCCTTTGTCTTTCTACACTCGCTGATGTACCTATAAAAGGTTTTATCCCCCTTCTTAACTGAGTTGGCTATCTTTTCCTCAGTTTGGGCCTTTGCTATTCTGACTTCCCTCTCTGCTTCCTTCTGCCTTAACTGGTACAGCTCTCTGTCCTGCTCCTTCTGTGTTTCCTTATACTTCCGGAATGTTATCTTTTTCTTCCTGACTTTCACAGCCACCTCTTTTGAGAACCATAGTGGCTTTTTCTTTCATTTTGATTTGTTTATTTGCTTCACACAAAGGCTTGTTGCCTCTGTGATGGCAGTTTGATGATTCCCCATTGTTTGCTCCATACCTTCTTCTAGCCTGTTTGCTGGTGCTTTTCTGAGAGTACTCTCTCATCTTGCCAAAGTCAGCCATCCTGAGTACAGTACCTTCACTTTTTGTATGGCTTGACTCTGTTGCTGAGTTTAACGTGAACCACACTGTTTGATGGTCACTTGTTCCCAGATGGCAACCCACTTCTAGATCTGAGATCCTCTCACTGCCCCTATTTGAGAGTACGAGGTCTAAGATTGCTCCCATGAGTGGGTTCTGAAACTAGCTGTCTGAGGCCTGCCACCTGTAGGGCATCAAGAATGGCCCTGCTCTTGGATATGGCTGCAGCAAATGTGCTCCAGTTAACATCTGGCATATTCAGGTCTCCCATCAACAGTATCTCCCCTTTCTCTGCCATTCTAAGAATGCCTTTTATCATGTCCTTGTCTATTCCCTCCCCTTGACATTGGGGTCTGCACACAACCCCTGTGTGGATTGTGGTGCCCTTTCCAGTCTCCAAGGTGACCCACAGTGCCTCCTCTCCTCCATGTCTGCTCTTTTGTTCAGCTTGCTTTTATCCCTTCCTTTACATGGAGAGCTACTCCTCCTCTCCTCTGCCTGTGTCTCTCCTGTAGGTTATGTACCCTAGACGTTAACATCCCAGTCATGGTTCTCTGTGTACCATGTTTCTGTGACTGCTGCGATATCCAGGCATCCTTCTTCCATCAAGGCCACCAGCTCAGGGAGCTTGTTGCCCAGACTATGGGCATTGGTATTCATAACCCTCCATTTCCTGATGACCTTACTCCTTTTTTCCCCACCCTGTCCTTCTTGCCTTTGTCACTTTCTCCATTTACCCCTGCCCTTCTCCCTAGCGACACCTCTATGTTGGTGTTTAGCGCACTTACTACCATGATTTTTTGGGGAGCTAGGATTTCCCTGCTCCTTTCCAGTGCCTCCCCCCTTGGCTAGTTTAAATGCTTGCCAATGAAGCACTTAAACATATCACCTAGGATCCTGGTTCCCCTTCTGGACAGATGCAGCCCATCATGCCAGTATAGGCTTGCATCACTCCAGGTGGACCCCCAGTCCCCAATGAAGCCAATTCCCTGAGCTCCACACCAGTTTTTCAACCACTGATTGAATCCCATCGTGTGGAACACCCTAGCCTCTCCTATGCCATAGAGGGACAGCACCTCTGAGAAGGTTACCATGTGTGCTACTTGTCTAAGGCTCCTCCCCAATTCCACAAGCTCTTCCTGCACTTCTCTAATCTTTCTTAGCTAGGTCATTTGTCCCTAGGTGGACAATGACATCAACTCCCTCCCCTGTGCAGTTGCTCTGGCAATTCTGAGGATTCACTCCCTGTCCCTCCAAGCCATGGCGCCAGGCAGGCACCTTACCTCCCTCTCCCCTTCCTCCCCCAGTTCTACCTTCCTAACAATGGAGTCCCCCACCAGGAGTTGTTTCCTTCCCCTGTGGGGTACTCTGCCACCCTCCTGTGGGTCTCCTTTGTGGAGGTTCCCAGCATCCTCCTTGGTCTCCACTGCGGGTGCTTCCATAGAGGAACCACACTTTGCCAGAATGGCATAGGAATTGTGGAGAGGTCCAACTGTAGGTATGCACCTCTGTTACACCACCCTCACCCTCCCTGAGCCCACTGTGGTCCAACCGCTCCTCTTTCTTGGCAACCTCTGAGGCAACAGCAGTGGCACTGGTGGCCCCTGGATGGAAGAGGAGGTCCCAAAATCCTGGCTAACTCGAGTCTTGAAATGAGCAACCTCCTCCCTCAGCCCAGAGAGGTGCCTGCAGATGGGACAACACCACATCCTCCAGAATGTCTCCTGGAAGACTGCTGCCCACAGCCACTGCACTGCACCACTCCATCATGTCTTATTTCTGGCCCCTCACTGCTGTTTGGAGTCCTTACTTTTCCTCTGTTTTTTCTCTCCTCCTTACTTTCTGCCTGTGTGCCCTTTAAGCTTCCTGATTGTCCTGTTCTGAGACAAGAATATCCTATATTTCTCAGTAGACCTCTTACTTGCTCAGAGGAAGACCTCCAGCAGTTGGGGGTGGAGAGCTACCCTTGCCCTTCTAGGATGGTGAGTCTTTAGTGGCTCTGTGATCACTCACTTCCTGCTCCCAAACAGGAAGTTCCTGTTGTCAGTCAAATCCTGTGCCTATAAAAGTAGAACTAGCTTTGGGTGGAGGGAGAGGAGGAGGCAATATAGTCCCAGTAGAGAACTCCAGTCACACAGCAGTCTCTTTCTCCTGGTGTCTTCTGCCAAGCTACTAGAAGAATCATTCTAAGGCAGTTTTAAATGTAGCTCTTTCTAGCTAAGCCACTCCCACTATTTAATAGATCTCTACATGTAATTAACTTGCACAGATAATAATCCCTTCAGTCACCTGAGATTTACACCTAGATAACTGTTCAGATAACCATTCAGTTCAGTTAACTCAGACAAACACACACTTTTTTTTGTTTTGTTTAGTAGGTTTTTTTTTACCCTAAATTAAAGGTCCTAGTACAAGAGTTCTACTTCTTTAGTCTCAGTAGAGAAGTCCAGTCACACAGCAGTCCTTTCTCATGGTGTCTTCTGCCAAGCTTCCACAGTGCCAACCTCAGAGCGCAGTATTGTGAACAGGAACAGAAACAGGGTAACCTTCCTGTCTGTTTTGTGGGTTTGAATCAACCTTTGGTCTCAAGTTCTGGAGGGATTCAAAATGTGAACCTCTTACTAGCGTACTCAATGTACAGGCTCAGATAATTCTGCTATTCGAGGGGGGGCCAGGTATCTTTCGCCTATGGGTACCTAACCAGGTGTACAGAATGAACCCTTAAAACTCTATGAAAAGACTTCAGATAAACTCTTACCTTTTCACAGTTTGGTAAACCAGTAAGCTTTGCACAGTGTCAGCTTTAACCATATATGCTTCACTTGTCAAATAAAGAATTTCAAAGGCACTCCAAGTAGTTTCTTAAAATGAGATGTTTACTTAAAAATAGATAAAAATGTAAAATGTAAAACACAGAACAATATATCATAAAACATTACACTCACTTAAAATAAAACAGGTTTAAAAGTGCAATTTCCTACAGTACCATCCATACACTTAGACTTGCTAGCTAATGTATTCTTATATTCTTACAGTGCTGAAAGATGTTGTAGCTTCAGTGTCCAAACATGTGTGTGTGTCTAAATGTCAGTTACAGCATAACTAAACAAACTGTCTTGATTCTGCCTTCTCCATGATGTCACCCATCTCCTCCTCTGTTTATTAAAAATTATACAATCAGGATGTCTTATCAAGCAGGAGGTAAATTAATAGGTAACATCAGCAAAAACTCATGTCCCCACATGATTTCCCAATCAAGTCTGTAATTTTTCAAGTTCTTTCTTTCATCCATGAGCAGCATCCTACGCTTTACAGACATCAAAGGAACATTTATGACTTTGCACCTAAGTGACATAACCTGGTTTCTTCCTCTAAACGTCATAAAAGTTTATGAGTTTCTATCCTAGCAGCTGACAGCTACAATTAAGCTAGATAAACAGGAGAGCCTTCATTTAGGTCTCTTCTAGCCTTTAATTATCTCCTGGCTTTTATCTTTTAGCTGAAATCTGGGGGGATGTTATCCCACAGGCTGTCTCAGCATGTCTCATGAGAGACACTCAATAATACATTTTTATCTTACAAAAAGCATATATTAATCAGAACCAGCTGTCCAAGTGTCACACCTACAGTATCACTGCAAATTCTAAATGATCTCTGACTCTTTTTCTCGCCCCTTCTTTCCAGTAAGACTCCCTTATGCCTAACCCACACATTCTTGAACCCCCACCACCTCAGCTGGAAGGCTGTTCCAGGAATCCATGACTCTTTCTGTGAATAAGTACTTCCTCACATCTCTCCTGAAGAAGTGCTGTCAGTTAAGATGTTAAATTGAGGTCTCTAGTTCCCATATTTGGTGGCTGCTCAGGTGGAAGTTAAAGATCCCATGGCAATCCCATACAATCCCATCCAATCCGTAGATTACCCTGATACCTTTCAACCAACAAGACAGTGTTCTTACACGAGGACCATCCCTGGGAGCCACTACTACAGGCAAATGAGACTGGAAAGTGCAACAAAGTAGTGCTACCACAGGAGGTGAAGACCAAATAAATGTACTGGCAAACAAGAGGAGAACAGAATACCAGCACAGTGCACAGCCAGGTTTGGGGGCCAGGTGAACACCATGTCAGCAATTGACTGCCAGATTGAAAATGTGATTTGATCTGCTGCATAATTAGTGTTTTTATATCTGTAATGGGTAATAAGAAAGTAAGCAACCTTCTGAAAACTTGTAAGAGCTGTATTTCAATTACATGACTTAACAAATGATCCCACCAGCAGCAGCACATATGATGAGTATTAAGAGTGTGCCAATATGATTTTAAAATTTTTTTTGGTAAATTTGAACACATGCGAGCATTAATTGTGCCCCTCCTATAGTATAAAATTCATATCCCGAGTCTGACAGGAAGGCAGGCGTTGAAACCAACTGTGAGAGTCTAGTAAGAGATTTGCATTTGAGACAGAGGCTCAGAGTGGTGCTTACTCCATATCAGTAGGCACCTGGCCCAATCCTCTGCATTTCAAACTAAAGGCAGCCTTGCCTGTCTGCAAGCAAGTAAATGCATCATTCTACATGTGTGCATGCATTCACCTCTACCTTGCTTGCCTGCTGTTCTGTTTTCATACACAAAAAATGGTCAGTTTGCTCTGCTTCATGCATTTAATAGCCAAATACAGCACTGTACAGATTTAAAGATGAAATCAGCTTGGAATATGGTGACCAAATTTCCTAAATTAGAAACTGGGACAGGAACACTAAAATTTTCTCGATGTAGGGTGTCAAAACATTTAACATAAAGCTGAAGGATGGGGGCTGGGGGCCTGATTGTCCCCAAAAGTGGTAGGATTTTAGAACCTCTTTGATGCATTTTAAGTCATTGAGAAGAAATAAATACTTGTTTTAGGTCTTAGCCTATATATGATTCCAGGAGGAGAATTCTAATCTTCCTTGGCATTTTTTGCTCTTTAGTTAAAGACTGGAGATGGATGAGCAAAGATTCATTTATTTTGCTCACACCAATAACCACCTTCTTCTTCTTCTCTGTCAGAGAGATTCACACAGATTGTTGTCCTGACCTGCATCACGCTAACACCACTTCACACTTCACTGACCTCCTAGCCTGGCTCTTCAATATTCTTCTCCTTAGGATTTCAGTTTTTAAAGATAGTTCTTTTTTAATTTGGTTTCTGACTTTTATTTTTACAAAAATTTTGCTCACTAATGTGACTCATAGCGCTTCTCCTCCTCCTCTCTCTCACTCAGCAGCTGGCAGTCCTGACCAGCTTCAGGCTTCTTCCACTGCTGTGGGCTTCCCACCTCATGCTGTCACATCTTGTCCTGTCCTTCCTCCAACCTAACCTAGAGATTTAATATTTAATTATATTAATAAGGCACTGGTCAAGATAAATAATGGAAAAAAGAGAAGAGTGACCACAAAGCAGTAGAGTAATGATAATCTGACCCACCATCTGATACCATCAAACACTGTCCCTCAAACTCGAGCACATTGCATGGATGTACCAAGCTTCCAAGCTGCAAACTCTGACCAGTGTTGATCTCCATCGTGTGTGCGACAGACTATGGGGTCATATTGGCAGGGTTGGAGTTTCCTTGGCGGTGTGCAGGCCCAGTCATTGTTCAGTCCATATAATTCTATGTTAACCCTGGGGCAATCGGGGGGCTTAGCTTGTCTCCTACTGCAATGGCTGCTTGATCCAAGCTCTCTGCAAACCCAGGGTCTAACTTCGCTTATATACACTATTTAAATTTGTATAATTGCATGGTGTAGCAGATCAAAACATACCCAGAACATCCTAAAACAACTTGCGCTATTTTTTTTAAACATCGCTCACCAAGGGCAAGATCATGGAATCGTTTAGCTCTTCCATTCCAGTATGGAGGATAGTAGGAGTGTGGAAGCCCCTACTGGCCCTAACACGCAGCAAATAAATGATATGTTTACAGCCCTGATGCAGCGAATGGTGGAGTTCACTTAGGCATCTAACAACACTATGATGGCCATCCAACAAAGGAATGCCAGGATCTGTAGAACCGAAACTAGAGTTAATACTAACATGGAGGCAATAAACTCGCTCACTTCAACTGTAAGAGAGCAGGAGAGGACATTACAATTATTCCAATTACTGTAAACCAAATTGGATGATATTGAGAACAGGAGCTGGTATAACAATCTCCAGCTTCTAGTGTTCCCCGAAGGTGCAGAGCGGGGCAACCCTCTAGAATTTCTACATGATGTCCTGTTTGAAATATGAGCTGCCTCCTGGCTTAGTGATCGAATGGGCACATAGGAAAACTGAACCCAGCACCCAAACTGGGCGAGATACCTAGGCCAATTATGGCTAGAATCTGAATTTTGCAGACAAAGAATGGATCACCACAAGAGCCTGAGAGCTCAGAGCTCTGTCCTGGCAAGACCACAAAATTCTAATTTTCCAGGACTACTCTCATGAGCTGGTGACCAGGAGGAGAGAGTATACTGAAGCTCGTTGCCTAATGCACTTCCTGGGGATCAGGTTCTCCATACGCTATCCTGCCAGAATGCACCTGGAGGTGATCGGAACCTACATTTCTTTTTCAACTTCAGAAGCTCTCATGGAGTACCTGCACAGCAATTGGCCCTCCAGCTATAAAAGGGAGCCCTCTTCTTACCAGAATAACACTCCTGACCAGCTAGGGAACCATGGATCACCTAAACACATACACAGTAACTAGGGGATCTCAAACAGGGCTTTAGCTTTACTGGGGCAGGCCCAGGCCTTCCAGCCAGATCCCAAAAGCTGCAATAGTTGGGCTGACATGCCAAAAGGAACCATTCTCAGGACCGCACCTCTGAACAAGGCCAACTTCAAATGACTGACCCAGGGTCACTTAACACCAGCTCGAGCAAATTCACAACTCCAAACCATTATGCTTTACTGGCACTGATGAACAGGCCAAAACAGGGGAGTTTCCAGAATACCCAGAGGAGGAGATGTTGCTCAAGGCCTCCACTACGGAAGTGAAGCTACAACATTGGATTGTCAAGGAGCCCCTGAGCACAGCCTCCCCTCTGTCCCAATTTTCAACAGACCGTGTGGATCTTGGCCCAGAGAAGTGGGCACAGAACTCTACAGCAGCTAAAGTAGACCTTCAAGCAACAGCATCAAAGGATCACACTTAGATAAGTGTCCTTACAAATTTTTCTTGTAATCAGAGTATGGGTATAGGCTTCATTGGGTAGCTCCCAGAGTTAGCATTCTATATTAGCACTAATAAGGGAACCTACTAGCTATTCACAGCCCTGAGCTTAGTTAATAGTCTATTTTCCCTAATGCCCCTGCCCTGCTAATTAAGAAAAGTATCCTGGGCACTTAATATATTCAATGGTAGTTGCAAATGAACTCCAGTCATGACACTAACAGCTTAACCTCCTCTATGAACATAAGGGTGCTTATGCTCACCCCAGGTGGAATACACCTATGGGCCCTGGAGCTCCCAGAAAAGTGTGGCAAATCGTAGTATTGGTGTCAGAAAGAAAGTTGCACATTTAACAAAGAATGGTACCCTTTACAACCCCCCCTTCTACATATGAGTGATACCTATTGATAGTGGTGATGGGGTGGCTCTAAAGCCTAATGGTATAGATCTCAACTCAGAGACCTAGCGCCTTCCCACTACCATGAACACAACCATCAGTACCGGCAACCCTTCTGGATACTGATGATACAGGTGTATGCACCCCTCCAACTGAATACCCCAGGTTAGTGAGGCTCAAAGCAGCCCACCTAAGCCCCCCATGTTACAACTTGGCAATCAGCAGAATTGGTTTATGAATCACCCTGATAGCATATTGAGGCCCACCCCCCTCAACTGGAGGGGCAGGTTAGGCCTAAGAGGACTATGCCTCCTTGGCCTGCAATACCTACTTCGTCCACTGCGCGATACTGCACACTTACTGTAAACAGTTTATTTCTTTTTAATGTTGTTTGGATGTTACTGTCTACATACTATGGACTGTTGTCTACAAGTAGGTCAATGCACAGATGCTTTCCTGGCATTAAATGTTACTACACAGCCTCTCCATCTGGGAAAATGCCAGTTCCGTTCACCTGTAAAAGAGTCCATCTGACTAATATAGATGGGCTTCCACCCTGGTCAGTTGCATGTGTCTTCCCTTTCATCATTTTCCGATATACCCACAACTATGGATAAAATATAATTTATTACCCAGAATGTTAGGGTGCTTACTTCTGCTTCAAAAAGGAAGAAGGTGCTGATACAGCTGAAAAGGGTGAAAGTCTAGTTTGCTTTTTTGCAAGAAACAAAGTTAACTAGGCAGTACCATGCTTACTTGGTGAAAGACTGGGTGGGAAAAGAATTACATGCTAGGGCCTCCACGAAAAAAGAGGTGTGGTTATCCTCTTACACAAATCCCTCCCTTGGTCCATTTTAAAATGTAAATCAGACCCACAAGGCTGATGGGTGATTGCCCTCCTCAATACCCTCAATGGCCATGTTTTATTAGCAAACATATATGCCCCTAATGAGGATGACCCTACCTTTTTTCTCAACTTAATGACCAAAATTGAGGGCATGATGGAGACAGATGTCCCCATTATAGTAGCGGGAGATTTCAACCTCATGCTGGTACCAGATCTAGACAGGAGCAATCAAGGGAAAGAGACACACATGAGGGGTGCAAGCCACACTATGGCTAAGCTCCGAGTTTCAGCTGTTCGATATATGGCGCCTTACGCACCCCAAAGACTGAGACTGTACTTTCCAATCTGGGATGCATGGCACATTTAGTTGATTAAACTACTGGCTTATTTAGCAGTCCCTTACCCAATTTACCCTGTACTCCAGTATTCTCCCCACTATCATCTCCGATCATGCCCCAGTCCAACTGTTACTATCGTGCCCCCCCCCATCACCTTGTTCTCCCACCTGGAGGCTGGAGCCTCTCCTCATGCAAGATTCAAAATTTGTAGAGTGACCCAAATCTGAAACCAAGCTGTTCTTGCAAGAAAATCTGGTCTCTGACACTTCTGCAGAAACCACCTGGGAAGCATATAAAGCAAATATGAGGGGGAAGATTATAGAGCATGCTGCACACAGGAGGAAAAAAAAGGAAGAGGAGCTGGCCAAACTCAAAGGCGAATTAGCCACTGCTGAACAAGTACTTAAAGATATGTCTCACCCATTTCCCCACTCTGCCTGCGGCCATTGGGTCCTTCTGATTCTTAAGAAGCTTAATGAGCTCATATCTAGAAAAGCTGATTTAACTCTCCTCAGGGTGCACCATTCATAGTGGGAAGGTGGGGACAAATATGGGAAAATATTGGCATACCAACTTTGCAAACAACAAGCAAATAGATATATTGAGGGGCTTGAGGACCCCTTGTCTGGGATGGTCAGAACCAAACCACATGAGGTGAATGATGTCATGGCCGCTTTCTATTTCCAACTGTACACCTCCTCCAGGGCTGATACTAAACTTGAAACTTGTGAATTTCTAAACACCATACAATTCCATAAATTATCCCATACCCAGTGGGCAACCCTTGAGGCACCACTAACTTCAAAGGAGATATCTGAGGCCTTGCAGTCTCTCAAAAATGGGAAAGCCCCGGGGGGGATGGTTTTCCTGTAGACTTCCTTCAGGCAATGGCACCTCTGATCACTGCCTTACTCTCCTAGGTATTCACTGAATCTGAAAAGCAGGGTATACTACCACGTACCCTTCAAGAGGCAATAATTACTGTTCTTCCCAAGTAAGGGAAAGACCCTACCGAAGTGGCCAACTATCACCCCATCTCTCTGCTCAACATTGATAGCAAGGTATATGCCAAAGCACTGGCTAATAGAATGAATCCACTACTGTCTTCCTTGATCCATGCCTCACAGGTCGGTTTTGTAAAAGGCAGATACAGTACTGAACATCTGCGAACACCTCTCAATCTCATTCGTATTGCCAGGCAGCTAAAGTCCCCTGCTGCTGCTCTGGCAATAGATTTTTAGAAGATGTTTGATTCTGTTGGGTGGGACTATCTCCAAACTGTTCTTGAGCATTTTGGTTTTGGCCCCCATTTCAGATCTGCCATAACAGCTAATACACCTCCCCATTAGCAAAGGTGCTAACTTATTCCATAATATCAGACCCTTTCCAACTCCACAGGGGAAACTAGACAGGGGTGCCCCCTCTCCCCTCTTCTTTTTGACCTGGCAGTTGAGCCCTTGGCAGCAGCAATCCAATAGAACCCCCACATTAAAGGGATAAGCCTAGGTCAGTCTCAATACTCAACTTTGATGTAAGCGGACAATCTGCTGGTCCCCCTAGGAGATGCACAAGAATCAATCCCCCACTGCTTGCCATCCTAAATCAAAGTCATCAAACAAAAACTGAGATTCTCCCCCTTAACATACAATGTCAGCCTCAGACTATACCCCATTCAGGTCTTAAATGGGCACATGATACCATTACATACTTGGGCATCAAATTTGGGGTAAACATTAACAAATGGTGGGACAATAATTTAGGCCCTCTGATGTATGAATGTAAGGGAGAGTTGGATCGGTGGACCTGTTTATGTCTTATTATGGCTGGCAAGATTGAGTCCTTTAAAATGTCCATGGCTCCCAAATTCTTTGACATAATCTCACATATCCCCTTATTCTAACCCTTGCACTGCTACCAGAAAATAAATAGGATGATTGGGTCCTTCCTTTGGGGTACTAATTTTATTTATTTATGTATTGCAATTGTTTCACCAGGAAAGACACACTGAGCAAAAAGATGCTTGTCCCCCGATGCAACCTGGGGAGGGGTGGTAAACATGGATATGATAACACGCAGGTTATCAAGTGAACAGTTAACAGAAGCAAATAAAAAGCAGCATAAGGATACACGATTGCATGAATATACAAGCAGTGCACATTGAATGCTTAGGATATTATAGTATCAAACAACAATTTCTGTGACAAGAAGCAGCAGACAAGGTAAATTAGCACAGTAGCAACACCTGTAAACTACAGAGGACGTATATCACAGTTATACAATTATACACAGTACATAGGGCAAAACAGGCCCCGGACATAACTGCAAGGCTGGGGTCATATGCCAGTTTCTGTAGCAAGGCTAAGGCTGCTGGTCAGGCATTAGGGAGAGGATAGTGGGGCATGTCAGGTTCAGGGACAGGAGCAATTTGTAGTAAGTAAGTTTGCTAGGGTGGTAGACAGAGTGTAAGAAGAAGAGGAGTGCCGAATTTACGTTGGGAGGGCGTTCCAGACCCTGGGTAGCCGGTGTGAGAAGGCAGCTTGACCGGCAGAGGTCTTCCACCTAGGGACTGAAAGTTGGCGGTAGTCACTGGACCTAAGATGATGGAAGGGGGTGGGGCATCTGTGAGCACAGTGGCAAGATAGGAGGGGATGGACCTGAGACATAGGTTGGAGACAAATTTAGCACAGTGAGAGATGTGGTGGCTTTCGAGAGACAGTAGTGCCAAGGCTCGGTAGAGGTCACTGTGATGGGTGAGGGGAGATGCATCAAGAGCAAAGTGGCAGAAGGCATTATAAAGTGTGTCCCGTTTAGATAGGGTGGACTTTGGGGCTGCACTGTATACAATGTTGCAGTAGTCGATGGAGGGCAGTATCATCTTCAGGACCAGTTCACGTCGGACTCAAGGAGGGAGGCTGCTGAAGTTCCTATATAGTGCGCTGAGCATGGGGTGTAGTTTTTTTGAGATAGCATCAATGTGGTCAGAGAAGGAGAGATAGCTGCCAAGCCAGACCCCCAAGTAATGGAACGAGGAGACATCTTCAAGTTTTTGGCCATCTAGGGTGGCCAAGCAGGGAAGGGAGGGGAGTCTGGCCAGGCGATGTCGTGTGCCAAAGGTCATAGTGACAGATTTTTTTGCATTTAGGGAGAGCAGGTGTGAGTTAAACCATTGCTGTACCTTGTTGAAATCAGCTTGGAGGTTTGATTGTACCACATGAGGGGCGTAGCCCAAGTAGTAGAGTACAGTATCATCTGCATACATGTGGATTGAGGAAGTAGAGCAGATAAGTGGCAGGTTGTTTAGGAATATAGAGAACAGAATGGGACCAAGAACCGACCCTTGTGGGACACCGGTAGTTAAGGGAAGGCAGGTGGAGATCGCATTTGAGACTCTAACAGACTGAGTTCTATCAGAGAGATATGATTTGAACCAGTTTGTGGCTGCGACAGAGAGGCCTGATTCAGCGAGATTCAAGAGCAATATGGGGTGGGAGATGGTGTTGAAGGCTTTTGCAAGGTCGACAAAAATGGTTGAGGTGATCAGTCCATTGTCCATGCCTGTCAGAATAGTGTCTGTAAGCCTTATCTGGGAGGAGGTGGTAAAGTGTCCCTTCCTGAAGCCAGACTGGAATGGTGTGAAGAATTTGGAGTCAGTGAGGAAGGAGGTAAGTTGGGTGAGCACAAGGTGCTCTTGTAGTTTTGCTAGGGCTGGGAGGAGGAAGATAGGGCGGTAGTTAGAGGGGAAGGTGGGGGCACCTCCTTTTGGAAGAGAGATGACAATGGTGTGCTCCCATGTATGGGGGATGGCAGCGGCAGCAAAGGATTGGTTTAGGAGTTTGGCAAGCAGAGTTGTTATAGCAGGGGCGGAGAGGTATAGAAGTTTGGGGTCTAATCTATCTGGAGATTTGCCTTTTGAAGGGTTGAGAGAAAGTAATGCATCTTGGGCCTCAGCTGCAGAGATGTCTTTTAAGGAAAAGGAGCTAGGCCTAGTCTGGGTCTTTATGTCTGCAGGTGGTGCGAGAGGTGTAGTGTTGGGCAGGGTAGAGAGCAGGGTGGCAGCACAAGTGGAGAAGTACATATTGAACTCAGTGGTGACTGCTGTGGGCTCTGATAGGAGAGAGTTATTAACATTTAGCATTGGAGTGGGATTGGCGGCCGGTGGGGTGAAAAGTGAGTGAATGACCTTCCAGAATTTGATGGTTTATTTACGTTTGACTAGAGGGAGCTGCTGAAGTACTCTGCTTTTGCAAGACGAGTGGCTCTGGTGCACTTGTTACGGAGCATGCAGTATGTGGAGAGGTGTTGTTGGAGGCGTGAAGATTTATGCGTTTTCCAGGCTTTGTCCTGGCAATTTGACATGCAGTCAGTTCTTGGGTGATCCAAGGTAGGTGGTTTCCTCATACTCTTGTACGATGAAGTGGGGTGCGTGTGTTCCAGATGCTGAGGAATGTGTTTTTAAAACGTAGGAAGGCATCATCAATGGAGCTCGTAGGAGGGGGCAGGGGCCCAGTTTGCTGGAGCAAGGTCATCTAATACAGGGGCTAGATTAAGGGATTTATAGGAGCGTTGGACTACAAATTTAATGGGGGATTTTGGGCCGTGGATTTTGCGCACTAAGAAGGTTATGTAGTGGTTGCTGAGGGAGTCAGGAAGAATATCGGCTTGTTTGACCTGGTGGGGGTGTGTGGTAAAGACCCAGTCGATAAGCGACTGGTTTCCAGATTTTAGATTAAGCCTGGTGGGCTCAGTAATGATTTGTGAGAGGTTTAGGGCAGAAATTTCAGTCCTGGTTTTGTTGTGGTCAGGAGCTATCGAATTGTGGTTAAGATCACCCATAATGTAGAGTTCCCATGTCGTGGTTAGGCAGGAGATTTGCTTGAGGAGGTCGGTGACAGCAGAAGCTGGTATACCAGGTCAGCAGTATATCCTAGCAATGTAGATTGGTAGCGAGAAGGGAAGGACAAGCTGAATTAGTATTACTTCAAGGACTTTTGGTTCAGACTTGGTCAAGACCACTGAATAGTGCAAGTCCGAGGTTACGTAGATGGCTATTCCACCGCCTTTAGAGGCTCTATCCTGGCGGGCCATAGTGTAGCCTGGGATAGTGACAGAGGAGTCGTTGATGTTTTTGTTAAGCCAGGTTTCGGACAGGGTGAGGATATCTGCAGCATAGTGGATGGCAAGAACCTGAAGGGAGTCAAGCTTGTGGACAAGGCTTCTTATATTTAGGTGCAGGAGGCACAGGCCACGTGGGAGAAGGTCCCCAGAGTGAGGTGAAGAAGAGGCCGATGTTGGAGAGGGACATGAGGGTGGGTAGTATTGGGGCCAGGGTTAGGGTGGATGTAACCTTCTGCAAGGAGCAGGAGAGCGAGAGTTAGGTAGTGAGCGAATAGCTGTACATGACTAACTGCGAGCAGACAACTCTTAGATTGATGACATGTATGAGCTGAGCATAGGGGAATGAGTTGAAAAATTACCCAGGGGAGCGATGGGTTGAAAAGAAATGGGCTGGAAATGGCAGAGTGTGTCCATGCTTAGGTGAAATGGGAGATGGACACCAGGCTGGAGGGGTGGGAGTGCTCAACGAGGTTTGGCAGGATTTGGGAGGGGGGCATGGAGAGATGAGTGGCATGTTGGAAAGGAAGGGAGGAGGGAGGGAGAAGAGAATAGGGATGAGCAGGGTCAGATGGCCTGGTAGAAGGATCATGGTGTGGATCAGGTGCTAGGAGGACACTACTGCTGTGGTTACTTAGCGGGGAAGGTAGGTGCTGTAGTTACTTAGTGGAGAAGATGGAGGGCTGAGATGCGGGGGTAGGGAAATGATAAGGACCTGTAAGAACTAGGAACCAATGGGGGAGGAGAGGGAATGAGGTTTTTAGATAGCCAATGAGGGAGCAAGCAGTGCTGCTAGGCTTATTAGCGAATGAGGGAGCGAGTGCTGCTAGGCTTACTAACCAATGATGGAGCGAGAGGGAATGTGGGCGGGCAATAGGCATATTTAATCAGTGGAGGGGAGGGGGAGGGAGGGAGGGATGAAAATCCTTCTATGAGACACTTGAATTTTGCTTAGTTACAGCTAAATCTATTTGTAAAAAGTGCCAGGCAGCAAAATCAGGGGAAAAAGTCCTGGCCAATCGGAGCGGGTTTGCTGGAAGCGCCCATGTTTCGATTGGCTGCACTGTCGCCGTACCTTCCAAGGAGCTGCAGGTGGGCATCCTGGTCTCAGTCGGCTGGGTGCCATCTGACTGTGGGGGAGCTGAAGCAGCCCTGTTCAAGGGCAGGCAGCTGGAGAGAAGAAAAATAGCAGGGGTTAAATAGTGTAGAGGCAGGACAGGTTTAGATTGAGCAATTTAGCAAAACAAAGGAGAATGAGACTTTTCAGCGCTAAGGCTGAGTGCTTGGATGGGGGGGTGGGGATGCAGGAGCAAGGAAACAACAGAAGATCTGTAAGCACTTTAAAACAGTAGTAGAAATTACAATCCAGCTGATTCAGTTGAAATCCTTCTATGAGACATTTGAATTTTGCTTAGTTACAGCTAAATCTATTTGTAAAAAGTGCCAGGTGGCAAAGGCAGGGCCAATCAGAGCGGGTTTGCTGAAGCACCCGTGTTATGATTGGCTGCACTGTTGCCATACCTTCCAAGAAACTGCAAGTGGGCATCCTGGTCTCAGTCGGCTGGGTGTCGTCCGACCGTAGGGGAGCTGAAGCAGCCCTGTTCAAGGGCAGGCAGCTTCCAAGGAGCTGCAGGCGGGCGTCCTGGTCTCGGTTGGCTGGGTGCTGTCTGATCATGGAGGAGCTGAAGCAGCCCTGTTCAAGGGCAGGCAGCTTCCAAGGAGCTGCAGGCGGGCATCCTGGTCTCAGTCGGATAGTAGGAACACCCTCCGTAATATAGTAGGAACACCCTCAGGGTTCACTGGAAACAGGGAGGTTGGGGGTTACCACGACTGGAAGGATATAAAATGGTGTATCATTGCTTTCAATCCCCAAAATTGTTTCAGCCTAAGCCACAGGAGTCTCCCCAATGGTTGGAGATTGAGCAGAATATTGGTGACACCTCCCTCCTGGCTTCCCTTTTTTGGACGGGCTTACCCCTTGAGCTCAAACTCCATCCCACTCTGGGCCCTACAATTAAATATTGGAAGGCATTACACAAAAAAACTAGGTACCCCTGTACTCCCCCTTTTGTCATATCCCCCTTTGGCATAACTCCTGTATTACAATAGGAGGCAGCCCGGAGCTATGGCCTAAGTGGAAGGAGAAAGGTATCCTGTTCGTTGAAGGCATTATGGTCACTAACTCCAAAGTTGTTGACACCTTCCAAAATCTGCTCTGCTAGTGGTCGCTACCAAGCTCTGACCTGTAGAGGTATTTACAACTAAGCAATTCTTTTAAACCCCTTTTCCTGCTGGACAAAGTCATAGCCAGACCTCTATCCCAACTCCACCAGGTGGTTTGATGTTCCCAAAGGAACAGCAGGGATAATTTATGCCTCACTTAGGAATTCCCTTCCCAACTCATCTGTCTCATCTATGGTTAAATGGGAGACTGCATTACAAATTCAAATATCAGACTTACAGTGGGGACAGTGTTGGCAAACTGGGCATACTGCACATAGGGCACCTGAAGCAGACTTATACATAACAAAATACTTCATTCTTGGTGCAGAACTCCTGCTGTGCTTAAGAAAGTGAAAGTATTATCCCATGACAACTGTTGCAGGTGCCAGCAGCCTGGAGGGAACTTATATCATATCCTATAGCAGTGCTCCTTAATACCTCACAGCCCAAGAAGCCAGTAAGATTCTCTATCATCATATCCCACCCCTTGCCCCTTGATGTTGCTAGGCATGAGATCAGAAGCCTCATTTCTTATCTCACTAGAGTTCAGATGGTTAATTTTGCTCTGTCTGCAGGTAAAACATTCTTTCGAGGAACTGGAGAAGCCCCGCCTCACTGTCCATAAATAAAATTCTCTTAGCACTTACCCAGGCATACGAAATGGACAGACATTCCCATTTAGTACTAGGGAAGGCACAGAAGCTCCAGAAATGCTGGGCACCATACATGGCCTACCTGGCACCCAGAGTGGGCATAGGCTGAATGGAAATGATGTAACCCATTTGATTATACTATGTTTATGATATAATGCATGATCTTGACTACTTCTTAATATATTACATTAATTTTGACACCTCCTCCGACAGAGACAGAATGTAAATAGTTGTAACCAAGATGTCTCACGTTGTTGTTTTCAACTTATAAGATAGAATGTAAATAATTGTAACCAAGATGTCTCAAATTGTTTTTTTCAACTTATACCCTCTTGCACATCTTAAATATCTTGACATAATGCTGAGCTGTGATGACCTTCCCTTTCAGATATTATATCTGGAATGACCACTGGAAGGTATATCTTTCTGACTAACATGAAGTCTCAACTATCAGCAGTGGTACCTCCTACATGGTCCTGGCAGTCCACTACAGGAACAGAGGTAGGTGCCCACCTCCCATTTGAATGGGGCAATTTCAATCAGTATATACTGCTATAATTTTTGCGTGCACTGTATGATATATTTGAGGACTTCCTCCTACATACACTCAGGTGGCTGAACATCAGTCTGTATATTCTGACCATAGATATTGTTTTTCTCAGAGTGTATATGTGTGTTATGTATTGTTATGTTGTGCTTTGAAAACCAATAAAACATTTAACTGAAAACCCTGAGGCAATCACAGTTGGAGGCTGGTTTCATGATACCCGAGTCCTGGTCTCAAAGGAAGGAAGGAGTAGACATGCAGCTAGCTGGAGGCAGACAAGGAGAGAGGATCTAACTCCACCCACAGGACAAGATAACTAATGCAAGAAAATCTTTAAAGGCCCAGGAGGCCAGCAGTAGCGTTGCTGCTCTAAAAGTCCATTTTTTTCTGGGACAGAAATTGTATTTGCAATGAACACTGGGACAAAGCATTGGTTTTAAAAATAGTGTCAGGACACAGGAACAGGTAACAAAAATTGTGCCAGTCCTAGTAAAACCAGGACATTTGGTCACCCTATCTTAGAGTGATAATGTCAGGAATCAGTACACATCTTGGTGAAGAGCACTAGCTTCACAGCAAGGGGACCAAGGGGGGTGACTTCCCCTCTTCCACCCCTCTAGCTCCACTACTGGCCTTGCACTTCTAGTCATGCTGACTTTTTAGCTGCTGGATGGCTGGAGATTCACAGTTTTATAATGACACAAACACACCACAAACTAGCACCTACCTTGACTGCATTAGTTTTTTGCAATCATGTGATGTGTTTATGTTATTATAAAACTGTGCATCTCCAGCAAATCAGCAACTCCCTGAAGAAAAGTCAGTATGACTTGAAACACTTTGGCTGGTATTCCATTCTCCTCTTGTTTGTTTGCCATTAACTTTATTTTGTCAGCACCTCCTGTAAAAGTGCTGCTTTTCTGCTGTTTCCAGACTTCTCAAATGTATTTATTTTGTTTATTTATTTAAAGTCTTGGAATCACACCACATCCACATCAGAACATGGAAATGCACTGACAAAAATCCCATTTACAGTAAAGCAGGTCCATGAACAATTGCCACCCAACCCCCCGGCACCCCAGAGCTACCTAGAAGTGAGCTATTACAGCTCAGAGTGCCTTTCCTTTTTTCAAATTACAAAGAAAATTAAAAAATGAGCAGTGCATTAGCCATCATGTTTTGTGTAGCATCTTCCTACCCAATAAATGCAATTATCCATTTCTGACTTTGTGAATGCCACACTTTTTATGACTGCAAATGGCTACAGTTCATACAGCTGTGGACTATCAGTATCTTTGTACTTTAGAAAAGTGTACTGAGAGGCATTGTTTATGAACAATGCTATATAAACCTAGCTATAATATGACAAACCCAAATGGAAATTCAGCCAGTGGTTCAAAAGCCTAAATTGGAATATTATGTGCTATTTGGCAGTTAAAGACAATAGTATATAATGTCTGAGGTACTCCATGTGTTAATTCAGCCACTGCTATTGTATGAATTGTCTTAAATGCATTCTTAGCATATTAGAACTGCAAAGCAGAGCTGATATGTTCTGATATCCTGTGAATGTAAGGGAGATCACTCTTACAACCATAAGGGTGGTAACAGTAGGTGTACTGACATATTATTTATCAAAGTCAACAATAATACAATATATTAAAAATGTAACAACCTTTCCTCCAAATGTACCCATTTCCAGAGACACATGCATGACAGACTCTACAGAGTAAGTGTTTTTCAGGCACAAGGATAGAAGAAACATAGAAACATAGATAAGGATGGCAGATAAGGACTGCTTGCCCCACCTAGTCTGTCCATTTTCTCTACCTACTCTAACACCCCAGATTCTACATGATCTCTGTGTTTACCTTCCCCTTCTCTACCTCTAAGATTCCCTTATGCCTATCCCATGCATTCTTGAAGCCTGTTAC
Organism: Neoceratodus forsteri; assembly: GCA_016271365.2. Lineage (NCBI taxonomy): Eukaryota > Metazoa > Chordata > Ceratodontiformes > Ceratodontidae > Neoceratodus > Neoceratodus forsteri. The sequence continues at coordinate 1,065,290,417 of CM057449.1, read as the reverse complement.
CATTTCTGCCACCACCACCTCTGTTGTGAGGCTGTTCCAGGAATCCATCACTCTTTCTGTGAAGAAGCACTTCCTCACATCTCACCTTAGTGTCCTCCTCTCCAGCTTCATAGCATGTCCCCTTGTTCTGGAGCCTCTTTTTTCTGAAAAATGTTTCCCTTTTGAACTCTATTTATACCTGTGAGGTATTTGAATGTTTCATACCCCCCTTCTCCCTCCTTTCCTCCAGGGTGTACATACTGAATTCCTTCAGTCTCTCCTAATAGGGCTTGTGATGCAGACCCTGCACTAGTGTTGTCAGAACTTGTTCAAGAAAGATTTGAACCCTTCTCGAACCCTAGAAACATAGAAACATAGAATTTGATGGCAGATAAGGACCACTTGGCCCACCCAGTCTGCCCATTTCCCTACCTGATGGATAAGCTGCAGATTCTAGTTAATCAACTGCTTACTTCCTCCTGCCCCCCACTAGAATTGCCTTATGCCTGTCCCATGCATTCTTGAATTCTCTCACTGTTCCTGACTCCACAACCTCCTCAGGAAGGCTGTTCCATGCATCCACAACTCTCTCTGTGAAAAAATACTTTCTAACATTACCTCTAAGCCGTCCCCCCTCTATCTTCAAATTGTGCCCCCTTGTTCTTGCACATCTCTTCTTCTAAAAGATAAAAGTTCTAGTTTAGAACTCAAACACTACAGAGTTCGCAAAAGGGTTCGATTCATCCAAAATCTCACTCCTTTTCTGTGTGCTTTGCATCCCTCCCGTTCCTGTTCCTGATATTTACGCTATGACTATGTGGTAAACTCATTCACCGAGGGTGCTTTGTTTGAGGCCCTTTCAGGCTGATACCACCTGACCATCTGCTGTGCAGTCAGGTGGTGGTGGCAGAGCAACTTGAGTCAGTCTCAAGAGTCGAGGGATCAAGTGTGGTGCAGTCGTCTGTGCAGCTGTGGTTCCATTTACATTCAGTTTTGTAGCAGAGAAGGAGCCACAGCCTGTTCTCTCAGTTCAAACTTGTACCGTGACGTGCGACTGAACTTATTAAACCTATCGTGCATGCGGCCAGTTTCTGAAAATTAAAAAAAGTTAATGGGCTGGTGGAGAAAAGGAAGGGGGGAGTGGGGAGGGACTCATGATCGAGAACTGAGGAAAGAAAGTGAAACTAGGGTGGGAAAGGAGCTAAGAACGGGAGAGGACAGAGGACTGTTTTACTTCAGAAAGAATATGGAATTAACTTGCAGCAGACTGCTGCCTGGAGACTGCCTGTGTGTGAGTGCTCAATCTGTATTGCACAAACAAACATACCTCTAGTTACTTGCTGAATTTCTTCAAAAATCACAATTATATGTGACTCGTGGCACTCTTGGGAGGAGAGAGATCTCCTGCCTGGGAGAGGGGTGAAGAAAAGAAGAATTTTTCCTGAGAGGGAAAAAAGAGGTTAGGTGTGAAAACTTGATGTTTTAATCTAAGCCCACAAAAAAGGAAAAAAATAATTTGGTCCCAGTCCCACCCAAAAGTTGTCTGGAACACAGGGTCTCTCAGCCTGGACTGTGCTGAGGGGCTTCACTAAACTTTCTGGCATTATCCTTAAATACATGACAGAAGCCTAAAAATATATTTCCCTGTTGGGAGGAGAGACAGAAAAATCTCTTTCCTTGGTTTGTGTGTGTAACTCTGTCTCTTGCGGTCAGCCCATCACCATGCTGCTGTGCGCCCCTTGACTGCACTGTACCTTACCCAGTGTGTGTTACCATGTGAAGCCCAGCGGCCAGTTGTGTGGTGGCATTATCCTTAAATACACAACAGAAGCCTAAAATATATTTCCCTATTGGGAGGAGAGACAGAAAAATCTCTTTCTTCGGTTTGTGTGTGTAACTCCATCTCTTGTGGTCAGACCATCACTCTGCTGCTGTGCGCCCCTTGACTGCTATGTGTATGCCTATGCCCAGCAGCCCAATCATTCTGTAAGCCTTGAACCTGGGATCCTCTAGTTGCAAACCGTCATATTCTTCAATTACTTTCAGTCCACTGCATCACAGTGTCACACAGACAGAATAAAATTTTGGAGTTGTAACCAGTGATCACAGATCACATTGCTTTCTTACACAGGAATTGTGTGGGTGTGGGTGTGGGTGTGTTCACTGCAGTATACTGGTACTGTTATGGCTGACACCAACATAGATGAAGCATCTGGTGCTGGTGTTGGAGCAGGTGTTGGTGGTAGTGGTAATCCTGGTGCTAGCAGAAATAACCAAGATGATTAATGCGATAAAAATTCAACAAACAGCAAAAGAGCAACAGCGAAGTATGGTAAAGGGGGACCTTTTAAGAAAATCTGTGCAGCTGCTGGGGTCACACGGAGAGGCATCATAAAGTAGGCTGTTCATGCTGTTAAAATCCCTGTGACTAGCAGTAATAATGCAAGTGACAGTGAGTCCCTCTCTGACTCAGACAGTAGCTCTTTATCTCAGTCTGACACTGTTGTGTCTTGCAACGTATCATTACTTCCTCAACAAAGTGAAATGAGCAAGTCTGCTGATAAAGAATCAGGTAGTGCACTTGCAAATACAGAAAGCTACCGACAGCGGCGGGTGCAGGAAGGAAGAAGCTCAACTGCTGCTACCTCCAGGCAGGTCGCACCCCCACAGAAAGCTCCACCGACCACAAGCGGGCAGGAAGGAAGAAGCTCCAACTGCTGCTACCTCCAGGTAAAAGAAAAGCCTCCAACAACGGGCTTTGGGCGTACTGACGGCCATGTCCTGATTAGCTCCTGGCTACCTAAGCTCCACAGCCCACTGATTGTTTTCGTGGACTCGGCTGTGGGGTGCTACCTGTAAGGGTGGCTGGGTCACTGAGCGTTGCCAGATGTAGGCTAGAAAGGATTGCATTTTTGATGGACTGCTCAGCTGCTGCGCTGATGTGTTACTGCCTATTATGTTCACCAGCATAATCCTGTAGCTGATGTTGTTTTGACCACATACAGTTTGAGCCTGATTGTGATTTGATTTGCACTGTCCCAGTCTGTGGGTATCTGTAGACGCTGTTATTAATTAATCCTCTAGTTTAAACCTGTATGTTATAGTGGTACAAGCACTCTTAATAAGTGGCTTTCCAGCTTAACTGCATTGCCCTCTATGTAGCTATCCACTGAGTAGCGCTGTGTTGTATAAGGTAACTAGAAAGCCCAGTACTGTGATAGCTTGGCAGGGTGGGGGTTTACTGTGCTTGCACTGCGTTGTCTACCTGCATACCTGCGCATGTGCAGTCTGCCTCCCAAGCTAGCCTCACGTCATTCTCCCGCTGCATACTAATTAAGACCTTCCTATCTTTACAGGCAGGTCGCGCCCAGAAAGCTACCGACCGCGGCGGGTGCAGGAAGGAAGAAGCTCCAACTGCTGCTACCTCCAGGTAAAAGAAAAGCCCCAACAACGTGGCTTCTGGGCATACTGACGGCCTTGTCCTGATAAGCTCCGGCTGCCTAAGCTCCACGGCCCACTGATTGTTTCTCGTGACTCGGCTGGGTGCTAGCCCGCCCACCCTCCCCAACCACCCCCCACCCAGGGTCGGCCCTTGTCATATAGGCACCTGCCGCCTACGTCACTTCCTGTGTCTCTGAACCAAAGTCTCCACTTTCCCATTTGCAGATCATACCGGGTGGCCACTAGGCGGTGCTTTACTCCTTTCATCCCCTCCTAGATCCTTTAACCCTATCTCCCTCCACTACCCCTGTGTTCGCCCACTGGGGCTCCAAACCCATCTCTGTGTCTCTCTACAGTCCCCCTCCCACTCCTACCATGGCTACTACCCCTGGTACCGCTTGTTCCCCACTCCCTCTCCTCCTCAGTGTATTTCTCGCCTCTCCTACAGCTACATTCTGCCCCCTACTCAGCTACTCCTGTGCCCCCAGTTGCCCCCCTGCCCTCCTCCCTCCCCAGCCCCACCCCCATCCTCCTTCACTCATCCTACTCCCTCCCCATCACCCCCATTCCTTGGCCTCCCTCCCACCCCCCGCCCACTCTCGTATCTTATCACACTAGCATTCCCAGTCTGTGCTACCCTGCCTACCCTTTATATTGCCCCATCCCCCTTACTCTCCCCCAACCGTGTAAACTTCCTTCCACCTCCTCCTTCCTAGGGCAGCTCTCCTCCTTCTGCTCCTATCTGGCAACATCCATCCCAACCCAGGGCCTGTCTTCAATGGTTCCCTTGAAATCGACTGGACTCAGTATTGCTTCCATAAATATTTGTAGCCTCCTCAAAAACTGGACTCCCTACAATGCTGGGTGACTATTCATAATCCTGATGTGATTGCCTTAGTTGAAACCTGAGTCTGGCTCAACCTCTAATGCCCAGGTCTCTCTCCCAGGCTACTCCCTCCACCTGTTGGATCGGATCGGCAAGAGAGGTGGAGGTTGTGCCATCTATGTTAAAACCCGCTTATTTGTCTAGCCCTTCCCTCGCCCAATTATAGTGCCCTGGCCTTAACACTAAAATTATCCCTGACCCTCCAGGGTCCAATCTTCCTGACCAGCAGCTATTACCCCCCCCAAAAACCAAGCCCTGGCACTGGACCCCCTAATTGACTATATTACCTCCCTACCTAATGCCTCTGACCAAGTGCTGGTAGGTGATCTGAATATCAATTGGCTTTCTCCTAAGGCATCTGCCTCCCGTGACGTGTTCGCTGCTATTGATCTAACACAACTAGTCTCCCAGTCTACCAGGCTGATCCTAGTAGGGGCACTTGCACCCTTCTGGACGTGGTCCTCACCAACAGGCCTAGCCGTGTCCACAATATTCAAATCCTCCCTGACTGCCTTAGTGACCACTCCCCAGTTCTCTTCTCTTGGGCAACTTTCTTGCCCAAGCCCACTGTTCACATCACCCGTCATCGTCGGCTTAGCCCGGGTGGGCTAAAAGACTTAAAACTCCACCTGGCCAACACTGATTGGTCTGGGCTATTAAACACCCCTGATATTAACTGAGATAAAAACTCCTCCTTTGTTCACACCTTTAACTCTGCCTGTGACATCTACTCACCCCTAACCCCACAAAGATCTAAAGTAAGACACACACCCTGGATTACCCCTGCCTTACGCACACTCCTTAAGCAGTGGGATAACCTATGGCACATCGCTGTTGAAACAGGCCGCCCTGCTGACAGACAGGCCTATGCAGCGGCCCTGAATAAGTGTGTGGGCTTTCCACAAGCTGAAGGCCCGCTATTACCAAGCTTCTCTACCTCCACCTGGGGTAACCCCAGGTCCTTCTGGGACAATATCACAGCTAAGTGGTGGAGCCCCTCCCCACTCATCGATGCTTGACGCCGAGAGGTACCTCCACTGACCCCGCCTCATAGCAACACACCCTCAATAACTCCTTCACTGACCTTAGTGCAGTGCTCCCATGCAACTTCTTCAACCTCCTCCCCCATGTCTGCCCCTCCCATCTCCCGCCCCATTCCACCTTCACTCTGTCATCACCCATGAGGTCAGGCCCCTACTTACAAAAGCCCTCAAAGTGCAACTCTATTGGCAATGACTCCTTGATCCCTGTTTCCCACGCCAGGTCCTGGAGCAAGTATTTCACCCATCACCTGCCTCTTTAATAAGTCCTCTGCCTAGGCACTTCCTCTGTCTGGAGGGTCGCCACTGTTACCCCCCATTCACAAGGGTGGTGATAGGATGCTCCCAGGCAGCTACCGGCCTATCTCTATCCTCTCTCCCCTCTCTAAAGCCTTAGAGAAAATTGTTGCTAGCCAAATATCTGATTACCTCATGAAATACGATGTCCTCTGTCCTGAATAGCATGGATTCAGAGTCGGTCATAGCACCAATACTGCTCTCCTGGAGTTTGCTAACTTCCTGCATAACTCACCTGATGCAGGCTCTCGCTGGGTGGGTATTTATAGACCTATCAAAGCCTTGATACCGCCTCACCCATCTCCTGTTAGCTACACTTGCCAGTGTGGGCTTTGGTCTCTGGTCCAGTCTCCTGGTGCACCAGCTATCTGTCCAACCGCTTCAACGTGTTAGGATTGGTGGCACTTTCTGGTACCTGCCCAATCCGCCTCGGAGTTCCCTAGGGCTCCATACCGGGTCCATTACTGTTCTCTCTCTCCTCAACTCCCTGCCCAATGCATGTGCAGGAAATGTCCTACTCTACGCTGATGATGCAGTACTCTTTGCCTCCGACAGTAACCCCGCCTCTCTCCAGAACTCCTCCAGCGTGCCTACCCCTCAGCTGAAACCTGGTTCTCGGACCACCGCCTCGTCATCAACCTTAAGAAAACTAAATCTATGCTTTTACTCACCCTCAAAATAAGTCCAGCAACTTTCCTCTCTCTGTCCACTCCGCCTTAAGCAACCCTATAGAACTTGTACGCAGAGTGAATACCTTGGCATAATCTTCAATTCTGCTCTCTCCTTTCATAACCATATCGCTGCCCTGACCTCTGCCTCCAATGCATGGTTAGGTATCCTCTACCGGCATAAAAAAATGCCTCCCTGCAAATGCCCTCCGCTTGGCTGTCACCTCCTCGATACTATCCCTAATCGACTACGGCCTTCCAGTATATGGCGCAGCAGACCAGACTGCCCTCCGCAAGGTATGCCTAACGCTCAATAAAGTCTGTCGACTTATTACCAGTGCCCATAGACTCACTCATACCTGCCATCTTTACTCCATGTCCTCTATACTCAACCTTGATGAGCGCCTCTTATTCCAATCCTGTCAAATTGCCTATAAAGCTCTCCATGGTCTATCCCTGCCTGGCCTTGCTAACTCTATTCTCCAATCCAACTCCTCGGCGTGTACTCGCGCCTCCAGCAGAGCTGCCCTTGTTGTCCCAAGGGCACGGACCTCCCAGGGCCAAAGGGCTTCCCCCTATAGAACCCCCTCCAGGTACAACTCCCTTCCAGCAAGCATCACAAATGCCCCCTCACTTGCTAACTTCAAATACAGCCTGAAAACTCACCTACTCACTTCAAACTCCTGCCACTGCCCCTGACCCCCCCACCTCCACCCCATGACAAAGCTTACTGAGCTGCACTTCTCCTTATCCCTGCTCTCCCCCCTGCTGTGCCTCCTTTCAACTCTTCTACTCTACCTCCTACTTCATTTAAAAAAAAAAAAAGGAACACTTATCTTACTTTTCTGTGGATAACAGTGTTGTGGCTCGCATCCCCTGTAACATGACTGTACTTTATTGTTGAACTGTGTTGCTGATTGCTTCGCCTTACATGTACCTGACTGTGCCCTACTGCTGTACTGTATTGCTTATTGTCTCTTATATGTATGTCTTTGTCCTCTTCTTGACGAGGTACCTTTGTAAATGAGCCTCTGGCTCAAAGGTTGTTAAACTGATGTTAAAATAAATAAATAAATAAATAAATAAATAAATAAATAAATAAATAAAATAAATACAACCAGCACTGTTGGCAATGAAAAGGACATATTCATTGAATCCATCACTTCTGTGTCAGCCAGCAATGAAAATCCATCAAAGTCTTCTGCCCACTCATCTAGCACCAAGAAGCATGTCCCGGGTTCTGTTAGGACAATTGATCCTAGCAATTTGTTCGCTTTCAGCAGGGGAAGTTAGAGATCATAGGAAATGATCTAATTGGGACCTCTTATCTACTTCCTGGGCTGTCACAGAGTGATAAGGGGTGATATTAAAATTTGATTTATAAGGCTAAGTTGTTCACTCTTAAATGTGCTGTTCGAGCTTTAGGGAGATGTAGATAATGGGGAAAATTTATCAGAGAGTTTTCAGGGGGGTTTGTTTAAGCTAGTTTTCAGTTTCTTAATATAGGTCATGCGTAAGTCTCCGAAACGACCACTAGAGGGAACCAGCAGACCAGGTTACAGGTTTGTGTGGAATCACAGCTTTGTTAATATTGATACAGCAACATGAAGCTATTTGCAAGTTAATTTTTTGATGGGATACATGCATATTAAGCAATTAATGTTATATCTGTCATATTCCTTACAGTATGGATGGGAATACTAGTTTCAAAGGGAAATGTTTTCATGGGAGAGGAAATTTTTAGGGTGTTAGTAAAATAGTCCCATTCATGTTGATAATGAGTTGTAGTACTATTAAATGATAGTTATCTTCATATTAAGAGATTATTTCCCATACTCTCCATAAGTAAATGTTATGTTAGTGTTACCTACAGGTGGCTGGAGAGAGGGAGCTATGGTATAGGTATTCTGCAGATCAAAGCCTGTAGTAGATTGGAGGGAGAGGGGGGGTTGGGTTAGTAGCTTAGTGATGGATATTGTTTGTTGTTGGGGTGAGGAAGGGGGGATTATAAGGGTTTGTGGGGAGGGATTCAGCACAGTCCTATTAAGGAAACGTTTGGTGTTCAAAAAAGGGGAACAAGCTTTTAGCTCTGTCGAATTTACATTGTACATGTAATAAAGTCCAATAATATTAAGATTGCAATGTGGAACGTTAAAGGACTCCGACAGTGAGTAATGCAGTATAAGGTTCTTAAGCACCTAGCTTTGTTATCCTTAGATGTTATTTTAATACAAGAATCACATTTGTTAGAATCAGAGACAAATTGTATGAGAAGACAACAGATCGGTCATGTATTGTCTGCAGGGGTTGCCTCCAACAGGGCTGGGGTGTTGATATTAATTAACAGAAAAGTTCCTTTTGTTCTTGAGCAGGTGCTCAAGGATCCACAGGGCAGGTATGTTTTTATTCACTGTACTTTGAATACGACGAAAATTTTGTTGGGCAGTCTTTACGGGGTCAAATACACTCTCCTGGTTTCTTTACGCAGCTGGTAGAGCTCCTATATCCATTTTTGTCCTTGCCAATCATTTTAGGGGGTGATATAAATACTGTTATGGATCCGCTAATGGATCGTTCTTCTGGTTTGAGCAGAGGTCGCTCACCGGCTCAAAGGGCCCTACAGGAGTTAATAGAACACTATGCTCTGTGTGATGTTTGGAGAGTTCTACACCCCACAGAGAAAGGATACACTTTTCTATCACCAGTCCACAAAACAGCCTCACGAATTGACTATATTTTTCTTTCTCACACTCTCCTGCTGGGGGTTGTAGAAGCTTCCATACAGTCAGGACCGCCCTCCGATCATTCATTAGTAACCTGTCATCTTAACCTTTCATTTCTCCCCAAGAGATCCACCCAGTGGAAAATTAATAATCAAATGCTGAAGGACCCCCACAAAGTCAAAACTCTCAATAAGCATATTGAGCAATTTTTTGAAACTAATCTCCATTCTATTTCCCGACCAGATTTTATATGGAGTGCATTTAAAGCTTTTATTAGGGGAATTCTAATTAGTATAGCTTCACAAAGGAAAAAAGGAAAGGAAAGAGAGCTAAATACACTCCTTGCGCAAATTCGTTCGATTGAATTAAGTCTCTCCCATGGTTTTTCGGATGCCCTTCAGCAAGATTTGGCTAAATTAAATGATGCTTATCTTGAGGTTTTGAGAGATAAAGCAGAATTTGCTATTCTGAAAACTAAGGCGAATTATTCGGATCAGGGAGAAAAGGCGGGGCGACTATTGGCACTTCGTATTAAGCAACAGGAAGCTAACAGATATATTTCTTCAATCTGCTCTCAGTTAGATGGTACCCTAAAAACATCCCCCACCGAGATAGTATCTGAATTTAAAAAGTACTATGCACAGTTATATGATTCCAAGATAAAATCATCACCAGAACAGAGTTTAGACTCTTATTTAGAGGCATCTGGCTTGCCTTCGCTCTCTGATTCCCAACAGAACCTGCTTATATCCCCGATCTCCTCCAAAGAAATTCTCGGTGTTATCAAAAACTTACCTTCTGAAAATCACCTGGCCCAGACTTTTTTTGGCCAATTTCTATAAAGTGTTTCAAAAGCAATTATTACCCTTATTAGTTCCCTTATTCCAATATATGTTGTCAGGTGCACCTACTGACCCTACTTTATGGAAGGCCTTAATAATTCTTACACTGAAGCCAGATAAGAATCCAGAATTAACCATTAGTTATCGTCCAATATCCCTGATGAATCAAGATATCAAGATATTATCCAAATTGTTAGCTGACCATATTACATTAGTTTTGTATGACCTTATTGGACCTGAAGAGGTAGCATTCATGAAGGGTCGTTTCTCGATTGACTATCTTCGAACCCTGTCGCATATCCTTTTGGCATCCAGAGATTCCACTTTTCCAGCTGTTTTGGTTTCTCTGGATGCCGAGAAGGCATTCGATAGGGTTGACTGGAATTTTTTATTTCGTACTCTTAATGCTTATAAGTTTCATTTGTGCTTTCAAAATTGGATTAAGGCCCTTTACAGTACCCCCTCAGCTCGGGTGGCGACTAATGGAGCCGTATCCAAGCTCTTTATGTTACATTCTGGAACCAGACAAGGTTGTCCTCAATCCCCCTTGCTTTTTAATTTATACCTGGAACCCCTTATTCACCCATTAATGTCTTCCCCGATGATTCAGGGTATTACTATTCAGGGACATAATATTAAAGTATCGGCTTATGCTGATGATCTCTTGTTACAACTATCGTATCCAAATACGTCAATCCCTCCTATGTTATCTATAATAGAAGAATATTCCCAACTATCAAATTACAAATTAAATATTGAAAAAACTCTTGTTTTCCCTCTTAATCATAAGGTTGTTAAATCCACTATCACAGAACTGAGTCTTTCTTGGGCACTGAATTCCTTAAGATACCTGGGTATCCAAATTACCAGAAATTCGACTTCTCTTCAAAAATTAAATTTAGATGCCCTAGTAAATACCATTGGTACTGATCAAATAGATTGTCCAAATTATCTATTTCATTATGGGGCCAGGTGAATTTAATCAAAATGAATATTTTTCCCAAGACTTTTTATCCTCTGTACCTACTCAATAACTGGTTACCTTTGACTTGGTTCAGTAAAATTAATGGCCTGATTACAAAATTTATTTGGGCCAATAGGCAGTCTGGGATTGCTTTTCCCAAGTTAGTGGTGCCCAAGGACAAAGGAGGTCTTCATCTACCTCATTTGATATTCTATTATTGGGCGAGTCATATTGTTAAATATATTAGATGGTTGGGACATACAGATGAAATAAGTGCTTCTGTTTTTGTTCCTATCTCTCTTAAGATTGAATTGTCTCTTATTCAAGTAAATGGTTTAACACCAGCCGCCCTGCTCCATATTAAACCATGTGGTGTCCCCCCCAAGTTTAAGATCAACCCCTATTGCAACTTCTGTCAGAGTACACACTCAGATATGGGCCTTTATGAAATATAATCACATTCTTGATTTAATTCAACCCATCAGAGGTAACCCAAATTTAAAAATAGATAACAAGCCAGTCACATTTAAGTGGCTTCCCCAATTGGAAGACACCTGGCTCTCCTATTTTGTCACGGAGGATAATTCATGGTCCTCAACTAATGACATATTAAAAAATCTCAATATTCCCACTCAATTTATGTTTAAATTTTTTCAGTTAAGGCACCTAATAGTGAAAGTATTTGGTGTGACACCTCCCCAAAAGGAAACTAAAACTTTCCTGGAAGAACTGGGCCTTACGAGCAACTTGGCCTATTCTGTATCTAATACTTACAAAATTTTATATAATTGGGTGTATCTGAACTGTTTTGCACCTGAGAAGTATTGGGGTCTGTTTTTTCCTAATCTGGAATTAGAATGGACAACTTTATGGCACAACTGTTATAAATATATGATTCAGGATAGACTACGAGTTACTCAATTCCACATATTACACAATATATATTATACCAGTCAAAAATTATATAAATATGGGCTGATTGATTCGCCTATCTGTTCTCATTGTCAGCAGGCAGAGGGCTCTATATTTCATATATTTTGGAACTGTCCTAAAGCCTCTACTCTCTGGAAAGACATCCAGCAGAACACGAATCCCTTGCTATGGCTGTCAGATGATTTAACCCCTGAGGTATGACTTTTAGGTGATTATGCCACAATCTCAGTAACTATCAGGTGATATCATACTAACATACTAACATGCTAAAATGCCAGCAGAATAGGCCTAATGGTCTTTCGTGTCTGCTCGTTTGGTCAGCCCCCACCCTGGGTGCTGACCTTGCTGTCCCCCTCGCCTTCTCTGGCTTCTCCCTTCCCAGTTCTGGATATTCTTGCTGCATTGGATTTTGCTTCCTGAACCCTTCCCCTGTACCTGTCCCACCCTCTTGAACCCCTCCACTGTCTCTGCCTCCACCAGCCCCTAGGTAGTGCATTCCATGGCTCTACCACCCTCTCAGTGAAGTAGCACCTCCTCCTTTCTCCCTGAATCTTCCTCCAGCTTCCACCCATGCCCTCTAGTGGCCCCCTCCTCCTTCCTTCGAAGCACCCTCACTGTTCCTCCTCTATTTACCCTCTTCATGTACCTGAAGACCTCTATCATGTCCCCCCGGTCCCTTCTTTCTTCCAAAGTGTACATATTTAGTTCTTCGAGCCTCTCCTCATAGGTCCTGTCCCCCAAGCCCCAAATCATTTTGGTTGCCCTCCTCTGGACCCTCTCCAGGAGGTTAATATCCCTCTTTAAGTGCGGCCTCCAAAACTGCACGCAGTACTCCAGGTGCGGCCTCACCAAGCAGTTATAAAGAGGGAGTATCAGTTCCCTCCTTCTGGAGGTGATCCCCCTAGCGATGCATCCCAGCATCCTGTTGGCCTTGGCTGCTGCCCTCCTACAAGTCTCAGAGTTGTTCATCTTGACATCCACCACCACCCCCAGGTCCCTTTCAGCCATTGAGACTTGTAGTATTTCCACCCCCAGGGTGTACACTTGGCCTGAGTTTATGGCCCCCAGGTGGAGTACCTTGCATTTCCCTGCATTAAACCTCAGCTTCCACTTTCTAGACCATCTTTCCAGAGCCTCCAGGTCCCCTGCAGGGCCACCCTCCCTCCTCCCATCCACCACCGCCCCAGTTTCAGGTCATCTGCAAAGAGACTCATCTCCTCCTGATTCCTGTCCTTATGTCAGATCATGTAGGCGTTGAACAGAAGGGGCCCAAGGACTGATCCTGTGGGACCCCACTAATGACCCTCCTTGGGAAGAGAGACTATCCCATCAATCACACCCTCTGGGTCCAGTCCTGAAGCCAATTGCCTATCCATCGGATCATCTGGTTTCCCACCCCCATTTCTCCTAGTTTATCCAACAGGACCACGTGAGGAACAGAGTCAAATGCCTTGCTGAAGTCTAGAAAAAGGACATCCACTGGTTTACCCAGGTCCAAGGCACTTGTCACCCAGTCATAGAACTCCACCAGGTTTGTCTGACATGATTTCCCCGGGATGAATCCATGCTGTCTATCATCCAGGCATATAGCCCTGATAGCCTTATCTCTCAAAAAGGTTATTCTCCATCACTGGAAAGATAGTGCTGATATCTCTTATTCCGAATGGCTAAAGGAATTACTTGCTAATCTCAGGACGGAAAAAATGGTGACAAGTCTCAATAATAGAATGGACAGATACAAAAAGTTATGGGAGTCTCTTCACACACTGTTCTCCATCTAACATATAGTGCATTGATGTTTGGTTTAGAGTCTGATGATTATGTCGATAGGTATAGACTGTGCTGAATTGGGAGGGAGGATTTTACTATGGGGAGGGAGGGGTTTAGGGTTGGGAAGGGGGCAGTTCCAGTGTACACAGTTAGTTTTTTTGTTTGTTTCTGGTTCCATGTACAATACAGATTGTTTTTACTGGACCTGTTCTCTTCATGTTAAAAACAATAAACTTTGATTTAAAAAAAAAAGGGTTCGAGTTCTAAAAAAGATTAGAACCCTGGAACTTTTTCAAAAGTTCTAGACTAGAACTAGAATCCAGAACTTCAGAGGGTTCCGACAACCATACCCTGCACCATTTTGGTTACCCTGCTCTGGACTGCCTCTACCCTATCTATGTTATTTCAGAGATGTGGTCTCCAGAACCAGACACATTACTCTAGGCATGGTCTCACCAGTGATCTATATAGAAGTAACACCACCTCTCTCTCTCTCCTACTTCTGGTGATACCCCTCCAAGGTTGCCTACTAGCCATGAAATCCACAATGGGCTTAACTCCCCCGGTGTTCAGAAACTACTCAGTAAGTCTAACAATGGTAGGAGTACTTGAGGTATTGACAGCCGCTCCTGCTTAGTCCTCTTCAAATGGATCTCCCAAGGCCAACGATCCTATGAATATCAGGTGTCCTATTGGTTAAATATATTGACCAATGAATCTTGACTACAACCAAACTAGGTCTATTCAAAACCAAGCTTTGTACTCTACTTACATCAACCATTGACTGTGGCTACTGTGCATAACATATAATTCCTCAACCAGTATTTGCAGTACTGTTTGATGTATTACAACTACCAGTAATCTGTGACCAATGAACGTAATATATACCCCCAATCTCTCTCTTTCTGAAGCCCACTGCCCATGTTTTCCCCTACAAGCCCCCTAGTTTTTCTACACTTCCTCCCCATTGGTCCTCATCTCTCCATGGTTCCCCCTCCCCCAAGATTCCGCCTAGCCAGATACCATGCAGCAAAAGCCTACCCTCTGTAAATCCACACACACCTCTACTCCCCTCAATGCATGTTTTTCTCTGTTGGTCACTCCCATTGACCTCTGATCGCATCACCTCACCTCCTATTTTTCCCTTTCTAGTTCCTGTCCTTCTCAACAGGCACTGGTTATAGGACCATCATCAAGTAAAAATAAAACTTCTGTTTTCCCCACCTGCAGCACTTATAACAAGAACTGTCTCAACATGTTTGCATTTTTTAATCCTCTAGTCTATAACTAGCTAAGCTCTTAACGTTGTATCATCTGATTGCCTCCTTGTATATTATTACTTCTAATATGTATTATTTTTTGTCTCTGTATCTCCGTAATTCACTGTACTGATAAGGAACCTTTAAAAATGAGTTCTAAGCTCAAAGGTAAATGTAACCCAGTTCTTTCTAATAAATAAAATTAATATGCTCCCCAGCCTCTCACTATCTCTCCCCACTGCCTTGTCACACTAACTAGCCACCTTAAGGTCATCAGATATGATTACTTCCAGGTCTCTTTCTTGTTTGGTGGTAGTTAATATTAGCCCCCCCCCCATTTTGTACTCTGTCCCCGGGTTTCTGTGCCCCAAGTGCTTGATTTCGCACTTCTTTACATTGAAACCTAGCTGCCTCACTCTTGACCATAGATACATAGATACATAGACAGCGTCGGCAGAAAAAGGCCTACGGCCCACCCAGTCTGCCCATTTGAGCTTGTAAGTTCAGTTTATATTTTCCTAGAAGTCTGTTGCCCCGAACCCTGACCTCCAGAATTCCTTTATGTCTATCCCATGCATTCTTAAATCCTGTGATTGTTTCAGCCCCCACCACTTCCTCTGGCAGGGTGTTCCGCTTGTCCACCACCCGTTCTGTGAAGAAATTCTTCCTCAAGTTTCCTCTGAATCATCCTCTCTGCAACTTCATCCCATGCCCTCTAGTCCTGGAACATCTTTTTTGCTTAAAAATAGTGGCTTCCTGCACCCTGTTCCTCCCTGTAAGATACTTGTATGTCTCTATCATATTACCTCTCTCCCACCTCTCCTCCAGGGAGTACATATTCAATTCCTTCAACCTGTCCTCATAGGACTTGTGATGCAATCCATGTACCATCTTTGTTGCCCTCCTCTGAACCTTCTCTACCGTGTCTATGTCCTTACATAGGTAAGGTCTCCAGAACTGTACACCGTACTCCAGGTAGGGCCTCACTAGTGTCTTGTATAGTGGAATTATGACCTCCCTTTTCCTGCTGGTGATGCCCCTGCCTATGCATCCCAGCATCCTATTTGCTTTACCTGCTGCCTTGTCACACTGTTTCCCTACCTTGGAGGTCATAGAGATGATAACCCAAGATCCCTTTCCTGCTTGGTGCATGCTATATCCTCACCCCCCAACTGATATATTGTGCCAGGGTTTTTGCCCCATATGCATTATCTTGCACTTCTTTGCATTAAATTTCAACTGCCAAACCCCTGACCATTCTTCAACTTTCTGCAGGTCCCTTTTCATTCTGTCTACACCCTCTGGTGTGTCTACTCTGTTACAGAGCTTTGTGTCATCAGCAAACAGGGAAA
Organism: Neoceratodus forsteri; assembly: GCA_016271365.2. NCBI lineage: Eukaryota > Metazoa > Chordata > Ceratodontiformes > Ceratodontidae > Neoceratodus > Neoceratodus forsteri. The sequence goes on along the minus strand of CM057449.1, from coordinate 1,065,274,263 downwards.
TTCTGCATTCTAAGTCCTGCACAATGTCACTGATGAAGATGTTGAATAGGATCAGTCCCAGCACTGATCCCTGTGGTACCCCCACTGGTCAATCTCCCCTCTGTGGAGTGACAGCCATTTACCACCACCCCCAGTGTCCTGCTGCCCAACCAGTTACCTGCCCACTGCACTACTGTCCTGCCCACACCTATATTCCCCAGTTTGTGCAATAGTCTTCTATGTGGCACAGTGTCAAAGGCCTTGCTGAAGTCCAGATAGGCCATGTCCACTGCCCTCCCCTGATCCACCTCCCTAGTCATCCAGTCAAAAAAATTCAACGAGGTTGGTCTGACATGACCTCCCCATGGTGAAACCATGCTGCCTTGGGTCCTGTAATCCATTGACAACCAGATGTTCCACCAATCTCTCCTTCAGTAGTGCTTCCATGAGCTTCCCCACTACCGAGGTGAGGCTGACTGGTCTGTAGTTCCCCACTTCCTCTTTGTTCCCACTTTTATATAAGGGGACTACATCTGCTGTCCTCTAGTCTTTGGGTACCTCCCCTGTTTCCAGTGATCGGCTAAACAGGATTACCAAAGGTTCAGCCACCACCTCTCTTAGTTCTTTAAGGACCTTGGGGTGCACCCTATCTGGCCCCATTGCTTTATCAACTCTTATTACTCACAGTTCCTTCAGGACCCTTTCTCGTGTAAAGGGACGTGTGTCCATTTCTGCATCATTCCCACCCCTTGTACTGCCTTCAGACCAATTACCCTCCTCTTCCTCAGTAAAGACTGAGCAGAAATACTCTATTCAATATGTCAGCTTTACTGTTGTCATCCTCCACACAACCCCCATCCTTCCCCTTCAGTCTCACTATCCCTCCCTTTGCCTTTCTTTTTTCACTTACGTACCTGTAAAAGGTTTTGTCCCCTCTACCCACTGATTTTGCAATGTGCTCTTCAGTCTGAGCTTTGGCTTCCCTGACTGACTTCCCTGCCTCCCTTTTCTTCTCCTGGTACTTCTCCCTATCCCCATCTGCCTGTGTCTTTTTGTATTGCCTGCATGCAATCTTTCTGACTTTCATTTTCTTTGCTACCTCCTTGGAAAACCATAATGGCCTCCGCTTCCTTCTCCCCTTGCTAACCTGCTTAATGCATAATTCTGTTGTTCTTGTAATCTCCATTTTAAATACTGCCCACCGTTCCTCAACCCCTGATTTCTGCCCCATTCCCCTTAATGCCTCTTTCAAGCATCTCCCATTTTCCCAAAGTCTGTCCCCCTAAAATCCAGGATACGTGTTTTTGTGTGGTTTGGTTCTGCTCCTTCTGTGATTTCAAACCACAATGACTGGTGGTCACTGTTCCCAAGGTGCTCCCCCACTGTTACCCCCATCACACTGTCCCTGTTTGTGAGTACAAGGTCGAGTATTGCCTTCGGCCGAGTTGGTTCCATGACCAGTTGCTTGAGGAAGGCACCCTGAAGGGAGTACAGGATAAATCTGCTCCTAGTTGATGCTGATGCTGGGCTGCTCCAGTCCACATCTGGAATATTGAGGTCTCCAACCAGCACTACCTCACCCTTGTTTGCCATCCTTTCGATGGCTAGCATCAGCTCCTTATCTGTTTCTTCTTCCTGGCTGGTGGTCTATAGACCACACCAGTGTGGATGGCTTTCCCCATTTTCCTTTCCAGTTTAACCCGCAGTATTTCTCCCCCATTTTGTTCCTCCTGGATCTCTGTGGCCCTTATATCATTTTTCACATACAGTGCCACTCCTCCTCACTTCCTACCTGCCCTGTCTCTTCTGAATATGTTGTAGCCAGGAATGGCCATATCCCAGTCATGGTTATCATTACACCAGGTTTCAGTGATGGCCACAATGTCCAGGTCTGACTGCACCATGACAGCCTCCAGATCCTCCATCTTGTTGCTAAGGCTCCTGGCATTGGCACATATGGCTTTCCATGATTTGACCTCCCTAGACTGCTTAGCTGTTCTACTCCAGCCCCTTCCCTGGTTGTCCTTTATCCCTGGTTCTCCTTGCTGTCTGCCCTTCTGTTGAATTTTGCCCCTTTTCTGCCAATCCACCTCTTGGGCAGTTATCTCCATCTTTTGCACACTGCTTTGTAGAGATATACACTCCTCTGGTTCACTGGTTCCACTGCTAGCTATGGGGGGTGGGTAATTAGGTACCCTCCTTGCTGGCTTGCCACCGCCCTTGGCTAGTTTAAATGCTTGTCAATGTAGCATTTAAACCTATCACTGAGTGCTTGGATTCCCCTCCAGGATGGATGCAGGCCGTCAGGCTTGAACAAGCCTCCATCCCTCCAGGTGGGTCCCCAGTCACCAATAAATCCAAACCCTTCCTCACAGCACCAGTTCTTTAGTCATTCATCTAACTTTCCTAGATCACTATTCATTTTTTCCACCCACCCCCGGAGTGCCTACCCTACTACAGATTTTAGTATCATCTGCAAAGAGGCATACTTTCCCTACTAGCCCCTCTGCAATGTCACTAATAAAGACATTGAAGAGGACCGATCCCTGTGACACCCCACTGGTCACCCACCCTTCCTTCCTTCCTTCCTTCCTTCCTTCCTTCCTTCCTTCCTCATAGTGAACTCTGTTTACCACCACCCTCTGTCTCCTGTCCCCCAACCAATTTCTCACCTAGTTTGCCACCTTAGGATATACTCCTAGGCTTCCCAGCTTGTTTACAAGTCTCCTGTGTGGAACAGTGCTGAATGCCTTACTGAAATCTAGGTAGGCCACATCCACCACTCCACCCTGATCCAATTCCTTGATCACCCAGTCAAAGAAATCTATCACTCGCCTCTGAGGCCGGGAGATCAGAGGGCTGTGGGTTCAGTTCCCACATCTGGCACTTGGGTTAATATCCCAGTACTGACACTGTAGTGCAGCATGAGAGGGGTGCTGCACTTGAGGTGCCGCCTTCGATGAGACGTTAAACCGAGGTCCCATCTGCCTGGATTGGTGGTAGTTCAGGTGGATGTTAAAGATCCCATGGCACTTATCGAAAAGAGTAGGGGAATTTCCCCAGTGTCCTGGCCAAATTTCCCTCATTCACTCAAAATACCACCAACAGCTTAATCCGGTTCAAGGTCAGTTGGCATTCATCTGTATCCCCCTCCCCCGGGTCTTGCCTGAAAATAGGCAGGATTTGTCTAGTGCACTTACCCGGTCAACAAAAACTAAAAAAAAAAAAAAAAAAAAAAAAAGATTTGCTTGATATGATCTCCCTCCAGTGAATATATGCTGCCTTATGTCCTGTAGGCCACTAGCTTCCAGATATTCTGCAATCCTCTCTTTCAGTAGTAATTCCATTACTTTTCCTACTACCAAAGTCAGGCTGACCAGCCCGAAATTGCCAGCCTCCTCTTTGCTTCCACTTTTGTGAAGTGGGACTACATCTACTCTCCTCCAGTCTTTTGGGACCACTCCTGTCTCCAGTGAGTGACTGAACCATGCTATCAGAGGTGCTGCCAGCACCTGCTTGGGCTCCTTCAATATCCTAGAATGCACCCCGTCTGTCCCCATTGCCTTGTCCACGTTAAGATTTATGAGTTTCCTCAGAACCGTCTCCTCTATAAATGGACTAGTGTCCCTTCCTTTGATGCTCCTAGCCTTTTCAGAGGTTCCTCTCCTTCCCCTTTCTCTGTGAACACTGAACAAAAGTACTTGTTCAAAATGTCTGTTTTTTCCTGGTCCCCCTCCACACACTTCCCTCCTTCCTTCCTAAGCCTTATTATCTCTCCCCTGGTCTTTCTCTTTTCACTTACATACCTAAATAAGCTCTAACATGAGCCAATAGGGCTGTGAAGAGCTACCAAGTGATGAAAGATACACATGTGCGTAGAAATTATTCAACACCCAGGTGTAACTTGGCCATTTTTTGGAGGTGTTACACCAAATTTTCAATATGGCCTTTTTTGGACCCCTCCTCATGAACAGTGCCATTGTCATTTTGTTCAATTGTCCTGAAAGGTGATTGTGCACAGCAAATGTGCTATTCTGCGACACAGGTGCAAAAACACATTTTGGGCAGGTTGTGGAAAATGACAGCTGTACTGTTTTCAAGGACATGTGTAAAAATGGCAATGTTAAAAATGTGGAGTGAGAATATTAGAAACTGGCGATGTTAAGAGAGTGCGTAGAAACTGTAAAACGCACGCTTATAACGGTGTCATTTTTTTGAATTTTTTCACCAAATTTACATCGGCTTTTTGGGAACCCACCTCATGAACAGTGGCACTGTCATTTCATGAATTGGTCCTAAAAGGTGATTCCCCCCAGTGACCACGAAGTCACCTTTCAGGACTGAGTAACAAAATGACAGTGACAGTTTTCATGAGGTGGGGTCCCAAGAACCCCATGTTGCAAATTAGGGGCAAAAATTCCAACAAATGGCTGAGATATCAGCATAAGTTGAAACTCCCATTGAATGGCTGTATAGCATGCTTACTTTTAATTCTTCAGTTCACGGTTGGGCTTTGAAGAGTGCAGATGCGTCCTGGTCCAGAGAAGATGACAGCGGCAACCTCCGGAGGTAATTATGGGGTATCGGGTAGTGTGGGGAGGTGGCTGCTCAGTATGAGGGTGGGGAGGGGGACTGCAGCGATGACGAGGGACTGTTTTCAGTTTCACAGGGAAAAAACCTGACAACGAGGGACTGTTTTTTAATTTTCAGCACAAAAAACAATTTTGGCCCACTGGGGTGCGCTCCCAGTTGCCACATGAATGCCGTCATAGGGATTTGGCACCCCAATGTCGGGTATGACTTGGGCAGGGAGGCACCAGGGAAAAAAGAAATGTGATGAGGGGCCATTTTTTAATTTACAGAAAAAAAATCCACACACTGGGTTGGGCTCCCAGTGCGCCACAAGATGTCGAGCATGACTTGGGGAGGGGGGCACAGAAAATACTAAATGGTATTTTGCCTTTCACAACATGGTGGCACCCACAAAACTGCACATGCGCACGACTCTGCACATTCACAGGAGTTGTGCACATGCACAGTTCATGCATCGGAATGCTGAGTTAACAGCCAAATAGTGTGGCTGTTATTCCATAGGCTGATCATGGCAGAGGGGTTTAAGCTCCAATGGGTTTTCAGAAGGCTAGTTCCAAAAGTCCAGCTGAAGGGGTTCTGCAATTGGCTGTTTTCAGAGTAACAGAGCTCACGCAAAATGGCTGTAGGCTCCACCCACAGCCCTTAAAATAACTTGCACCTTTCTACACTGCTAGGCTATTTTCTCCTCTGTCTGTACTTTTGCACTCCTAATTGCTTTCCCTGCCTCCCTCTGTTTCTCTTGATACACCTCTCTATCTTTCTCTCTCTGTGTGTCTCCCTATACCTACTGAATGTGAACTTTTTTGCCCTTACCTTCCTAGCCACCTCTTTTGAGACTCTTTTTCCTCTTGCTTTTGCTGACTTGGAGTTCTGATTAATTGAAAGTGCTCCCTTGGTCTATAGTATAATAGGACACTATGGCAGGACTTTCCGAAGAGTCAGACATGGATACAGATCCATGTTTATTTATTTGTTTATTTGATATATCGGGTTTACAACCTTTGAGCCAGAGGCTCATTTACAAAGGTACCTTGTCACATGTAAGACAGAGACTAATACAGACAGGGTATAACAACAATTACATTAAGCATGTGTTACAGACATTTGTTACAGATGTTATTTACAGTATTTGGATGTAGCTATTTACAGACATTATTTACAGTATTTGGATGACGATATTTACATAATCACAGCAGAAAGACATTATTAGCTTGAGAAAGCATCTAAACAGAGTACTCAGTCCTATTCATGGGTCTGGTATTATTGACGGAGGTTGCAATCCATAATGGACTTTGTCAGAGATTTTGCATCAGAGTATATGAGAGACTGAAATGATAGTTGCAGTTACAGGAGCGGATATTGAAGAGGTGGTTGTGAAGAGTGGTTTTGAAGTGGGTGATCTTGGGTGCACTAGTGATGGTGTTTGGGAGTACAATAAACCATGTGGGGGCCCTGTAGTGGAAAGATCTCTGGGCAAGTGAGGTTTTTACCCTGGGCACAAACAGTGGTGCTTTCTCTGAGTTGCGGGTGGAGATAGTGGGGGTGGCAGGATGAAGAGAGGTGGTGACCCGGGGGGAGTCCGAGCAGTATTTTCCTGGACAGTATGCAGGTCTGGTAGTGGAGCCTTTCATCGAGGTTGAGAAGATAGGAAGAGGTATAGAGGGAGCAGGTGTGAGTGAGCCTAGGTGTGCCAGTTAGGAGTCTGCAGGCCTTGTTTAGGGAGATCTGGATTTTGTGGAGTGCGGTGTTATTTGCTGCCTCGTTTACAGGGAGCCCATAGTCCACTAGAGACAGTAGTGATGAGGTGATGGCAAGCCTAAGGGCGTGGGGGGGGGCAGTTCCTGTGTCAGTAAAGGAGTCCTATCCAGGTGTTTGTTGCGGCAGCAAGGATGTTTATATGGTCATGGAAGGTAAGGGCCGAGTCAAGGGTAAGTCCAAGATATTTGTAGTTGGATACGTGTTTAAGAGGGTGCTGGGTGCTGGGGAGGATGCAGAGAGGTGCACTTTTAGCTTTGTTTTGGTGGTGAGAGAAGATCATTGATTTAGTCTTTCTTAAGTTTATGACCAGCCTACGGTCCTTAAATCATGTTTCGGCCTGGGAGAAGGCATGTTGGAGGGAGTCCTGAAGGGGCATGGGTTTATGATGCAAAGCAAAGATTACAGCATCATCTGCATATAGTAAGATTTTTGTGGAGCAGGCCTTTGGTAAGGAGTTTAGGTAGAGGGAGAAAAGAAATGGCCCCAGGATAGAGCCCTGGGGCACTCCAGAGCAGATGGGTAGTGTGTCGGATAGGGTTCCATTAATTTTGAAGCATTGGGACCAGGTGGAAAGGTAACTGGAGCACCAGGCTAGGGGGCCTGTGGAGAAACCAAGTTGGAAGAGGGAGTCGAGAAGGAAAGGGTGGCAGACCATGTCGAAGGCTTTGGATAGGTCTATGAACACAGCTCCTGCAATGTTATCGGTGTCTAGAGAGGAGTGCAGAAAGTTGGTGAATTCTAGGAGGGCTGTGGTGGTGCTGTGGCCCGAACAGATGCCATGCTGCTCTGGGCATAGAATGTCATACTTGTCTAGGTATTCAGTATGTTGGGTGGCAACCACTTTTTCTAACTCTTTGGGGGGGGGAGAATGGAGATGGGTTGATAGTTATTTGGGGAGGCTTTGTCACCACTTTTATGGATGGGAGTAATGACAACTGTTTTCCAGGCACTAGGGAATTGCCCTAGGCATAGGGATTTGTTGAGCAGGTCCATTAGGGGGACTAGGACCTCGTCGAGGACTAGTGGAAGGAGCCTGGCATCTAGGGGGTCATTTATAGGGTTATTGCTGTTTAGCGCTTTTTGTAGGGAAGGACAAGCTTCTTGGGTGGATATTTAGCACAGGAGGAAACAAGGATGCTGCAGGGTTGGGGGCTGGGATTGGGGCACAGAGTCAAAGAAACAACTAGGGAGAACATTGCTGAAATCCGAGAAGGTGGTGTTTAGACAGTTTGCTATGGTGAGTGTGTCTGTGGAGGCAGTGCCATTTATGGTAGGGAGGTGGGGAACGTGATTTCTCATTCAGTTCTTTGATATTACTCCAGAAGACCCTCACAGACTCCTACATGGTTGTGAGAGTGGATTGATAGTGGTCTGCTTTGGCCTTACGGATGGCTCGAGTGCATCTATTGCGAGCAGCATTATAGGATTGACTGTCCGCCAACCTGCCAGATTCTGTGGATTTGTGCCAGAGATTATCCCTGTCTCTCAACATTTGGAGTAGGCAGGATTATCCAAGGAGCATGTTGCCTTTTGGTGCGGAGTTTGGTGAGTGGAGCATAGAGATCACAGGCCTTGGTGAAGGCCTGTGTAAACAGGTTGAGTGCAATGTCGACGCTGGGGGCTATATTAATGGGGGACCAATCTATTTGGGTGAGCAGCTGTTTAAGTTTTATTAACCCTCCTGGGCAGTGACACCTTCAGAAGGTAGTTTGGGTTATGTTGTACCTGCATTTGTGTCTGATAAATTGTATCAGAGCAGCCCTACAGCTGTTTTCAGAAGATGCATCCATTTGTGATCAAAAGTTTTAATTTCTGGAAGAAAAACCGACGTGAATGTGATTTGCAACATTTTGTTCTGTAATTGTGTTTTTTTTGGACACTAAATTCAGATACAGTCAACCATGTTCTGTATTTTTAAAAAAGCAGTAGTCAAATCCATGGCAGTTCCTCCCCAAGCAGAAAACCCCACTCCCCGAGCAAAAAAAAAAAAAATCTTTAGAGTAAAACTTCTGATTGGAGGTGGAAACAGAGCAGCAGTTTAAAGAATGGGAAAAAAACTGTAACTTACGCAAAACAGAGTTCACAGGGAAAATCTAACTTTTTTTAAAATTTTCTAATTTTCTTTAGCAGTTGCAGAAAACATGCAGGCATCTCACGGTCACATATAAATTTATAAAGCTACTGACATGACTGGAAAAACTTTGAACAGTGTAAGATTTTGAGACTATTCACGTTCCATTGCATACATTTTGTATTGCAGTTCTTACCCCTTTTTTCTTTATTATTGATGATAGTTACATTTGAACAGGATCACTGCCCCCTAGACTGTATCTGCACTGCCTTCTTGTCTACACCTGCTATCCTAATCCACTGTTTATAATTAAGGCATCATAATGCTCTCCACAGCAATGGACTCTAATGTAATAAATTGAAATATGGTGTGAAGTATAGACAAGTAGCCAGGGCAGATAACATACAGATGCTTGTTTCATGCTTACATCCTTAATAACAAAGAAAGGTGTGAATTACTGAAAAAAAAAACATGAAATATAGGTTCAGTTGTATCTAAAGGTAGCATTTCTGTGAAGTTGTCCCAATGGCATCAGGAGGAGCACTTTAAAACTATTGATTTAACTGCCATACATATCGTGGTCAACAGGCACAGCATTCCACTAGGGTTAGCAGCCACAAAATCACATTCCAGACATTTGTATAAAATGTTCTTTGTGTGTAGGGATTCCATAGGTTCACGCTGGGGGAAAGCATGCTCGTTGTGCTCCTGGAAGTTCCAGGTGCAATCAGAGGCACGCTGTCCATGGGCTCGAAAGATTCTTTCAGTATATAAACTAAGATTCATTCATTTATCTTCATATGGAAAGTTATCATAAATGGTATGGAAAATATTGATGGATAGGACTTAAAGTTCTTAGTAGGGGACTGTGTGATGACCCACATTGTGCTGCCATGCTGGTAACCCTGCAATGGAACTGGACTCAGAGCTGACACTCAGTCTGCAACAAGGGACCAACAATACCAATAGCAGCACTGCACCCAGTCAAAAGAGATGGTGCTGGAAGTCTGCCACTTCAGCAACCCTCAGCTGAGGGCCAGTGAGGTTACTCCACTGCATGGGGACTGCTGTGTGCATGCCTCCACTGTCCCATACTAGGGTGTGGTCAAGGGGTGGGATAGCAAAAGCAGCATTCTGGGGAGAAAGTGGGGATAAAATCTACACAACCAGCAAGGTGATGACCGGTGGCTTTCTAAATATCCCCATCATAGGCCTCCTCTGCAGCGACGGTAGGGTTAGTGGAAGGTTGAATCAGGGGATGCTATCACAGGGAGTAAGCCCCCTCCCTCACACCTGAAGACTGTGCAAATGGTTGCAGGTACAAAAGGTATATGAAAATAAAAGTTATTTGTAGTAGATTAAGACACAAACAATAAGGACTCTGCTTCTCAGCCATTAAATATGGGGTCCAGCAATGTGCAAAAGAACAGCACAATTGGCATAAGCAGACCTCACTTACTTTGCAGTGTAAAAACAGTTTTAACTTTTAGGGCATTCCAGTCTTCATTACTGATGGTACTTACATAAAAACCTGCAGGGGGGGGAGGTCTTTATGGTTTATCTACAGCTGAGGCTTATTCAGGAGCTAATGTAAAACACCCTAAATGTGACATCAGATTCATATGCTCAGCAATAGACTCTGACTTCGCAAGCTGGGCATTGTAACTTCAGTTGCTGCACAAACTGTCACCGTGAGTGATCTGCAGGGACAAAGAGCTAGTTTTGGGGTTGTTTCCATTAGCAAAAAAATAATGGCTCCAAATTCCAACATGTTGGGAATATTTTGTAATTGAGTTCTCCAAATACAAAGCTGGCATGGCCCTTTTAATTAATGTGCTCTTGCATGTGAGGAAACATTATTACCAAGGCCACTGATTTACGGTGATTAAAACAATTAAATTCCGTTTTCAAGACTTAAGATTCCGGAATTTCACCGGTGATTGTTACTCTAATTTCCGGATTTTACCGGGATTCTGTTATCATTTTTTAGTATGTGCATAAATAATCAGAATTAAAGAAGGCTTCATATACAGAGCATTAAATAAAGCAAACTGAAAATAGTACAGGAAGGAATTAAAAGAAAAACACACTTTTTTATAGATTTACTGATTTGATAGAAAATGCCAGATTCCATGAAATCTTCGTTTTTACCGGTTTTCAGGAAGCCCTAATTCCGAAATTTTACCAGATTTTCCGGTAAAAACCGAAAAACAGTGGCCTTGATTATTACAGCAAAAAATGCTTTGCAATATAGTTTGAAATATATTAACAAAATGGTGGTTCTTTCACTGAAATTCCATAGGAATTTTGATACAAAAATGTTTCAGTCACTGTGTAGAATGGATTATTCTCATACAGAAAAGCCAATATATCAACACAGTAACAATCTGTTGATTTATTTAGTTCCTAAATTATATTATTTTTGTAAATGTTCTGTGGTTTACTGGAAACAAGTCACTACCGTTAAGCCACACTGCACAGCAAAACTTCCTTCACTGTACCTGTTCCTGTCTGTGTGCACTGCAACAAGGAAAGCAGTCATTTAATTTACTGTATGCTACTTACATTACAGTATATGCATACAGTTCTGTTACAGCAATAATTTAAATAATTCAGCTGTGTTCCATACTTATTTGTTTAAACATGAGTGACGCTGAAAGTATGTGTCCCAATGTGGTTGATCCTTCTGGATTATTTAAGCACTTGAGTAGAAGACATGTAGTTACTTGCATTTGATTGTTTTGCTGCATTAAACATGTGCCAAACTGGCAGCAGTCTGGCGTGGCCTGTTATTTTCCATGAACAGACATTGGCGGGATTGTTTTGGAGTCATTCCAGACTTACTTGTCTTCCTTGAATTTTATTTTCAATGTACAAGGAAATGAAGTCAAATATCTTTTAAGCCTAGCTTTACAGTAAATGTTGCATGTAACTATGAAAAAAATAAAGGCAGGATCTTGAAAAGGTTATCCTTGATATGCTGTTGATGTTCTGTTCATATTTTATTTCAGAGAGTTTTGTTTATGCTTCAGTTAAATTATTTGCACAAATATTCCAGTAGAGGCATGTGGCTGTCGCTTTATTTACAAGACTGACATCTTGTGTTCCCCTGCAGAAACAACCAGTTTTCCTTTCTTTCTGATCCATTCACTTTACATATGAAAACCTTAAGAAATTAAATGACTAAGACCAAGTTACTCTCCTGTAACTATTGTTTCATTCCGGGTACTCCTTCTATAATCTCGCTTATGCAGTATCTGATCATGCACAGTCTTCGGAAAGCCCACTGGCTAGAGCTTCAGTTCCTCCCTCTCTTTCAAACACCTTTGTCCCTCCATGTTTCCAGTCTTGTAACAGGAACTGCAGAAAGTGAGAGGCCTTGGAAACAGGTAACCTAAAAGGGCTTGTAGCCAGGGGAGGACTGATGAGTTAGTGTGACCCTTGAAGGAATATAAGTAGTAAAGGAATAGTTACAGGTAAAGTTCTCTTAAAACTATCTGGGTTCCTTCAATATAGTCACAGTATTCAGACTAGTAGCACTGGGATAGAGTGAGCTCAGCCCTTGGCTCAATGGTGGAGAAATGGCTGTACAGAGGACCCCAAAGCAACATCTTATCTGGACCTAAGGTCTAGGCTATTGTAAGTCATGAAAGTGTGTGCAGATGTCCAGGTGGCAGCCCTGCATATCTTACATACAGCATTGGAAAGTTCCTAGCAGCAGTGGCAGAGGCAGCCATATTCCAAATAGAACAGACACTGATGCCCTCAGGTAGAATATTTGAGGATAATAGGTTGCAATGTTCTATACAAGAAATTATCCAAGTTATGGTTTTCAACACACGCTAGTAAAATAATCTGAGCTTCTTTAAGGCATGCTTTCAGTAAGACCTTATACACCATGATAAGTGGCAGAAAGGTGTACACACCTCATACTGAGCAGTGCCTCCTCACTGGGACATGTACAGAAGCATGGCATCTTGCAGATCTCTCGGGATATAAGCAGGTCAGTGCAAGGAATCCTCCAGCATTGAATCAGATGGCAGACAACTTCCAGAGGTAGAGATAATTCATGGGCACATATGCCTGCTTGTTGTTCACAGCAGCAAGACTGATGGCAAACAATGAGGCACTGAGTCTGGATGCCAGTGGCCATATTTTCAGAGCTTTATCCCATTGTGTGGAGCAATGGAACATGGCCATAGCGTTGTCCATGTAATTATGGCCACAGTTGAGGAAGACATTTGCAGTTCTAGATGGGATTGCTCTCAACTCAAACATGACACTGAACATCTGTTTCTCCTGAGAAATCCACTGCCCATGTGTCCACAAGTCCTTTAGGTGCATGTTTTAGCCCAGGAGGGGGGATCTCTTATCTGTATTAGTATTTGGTTTGACTAGACAAAAGGTAGTCCCTCTGACAAGTGCCCTAGAGCCACCAACTGGAGATAGCTTTGGTCATCATATGAGTTATCATAATTGGTTAGGCATGATGACTGAATTCTGGGGCCACTGAACTTTTAGTTCCCACTGGAGGAGATGCATCTGAAGTTGAACCCACTGAATGACAAAGATCATGGACACCATCAGATCAAGAAGATAGAGTAAATATTGAGCTAGGTGTCTCTCCATAAGCTGGAAGGAGTGGGTACTGTACATTCCATCAGGTCAAGAGCCTGCTGCAGTGGAAGCCATGCTTGTGCCTCTCTAGAATCTGTCTGAGGCCCAATAAATTTCCTTTATTGTGGCAAGAATAGTTAAGACTTCATTTTAAGAATCCTATAGTGGAGAAGTTCTCCACTGCCACCTGGAAAGTTAACTGAGTTTCTGAGGCTGACAGACCTTAAATGGAAACAGTCAGCACGTCTCACACCCATGTGTGGGGCTGGTCCCAATTTGCACTTTGTGTGCAAAAACATGTTTTTTTTTTGGTTTTACTGAATGTTTACTGTAGTATTTAGATTGTATTAGGCTGAACTTGCTGACTTTCAAGTTGACATTTTCTTTAGTCAGAAATCTCAGAATTCACTGCAGATGACATTAGAGCAGGGCTCCAGTACTTGGAGATTCAATAGCCTGCAGTGCATGTTAGAGGTATTCCATGCTTAGACCAGATGTTTGCTTGTTCTGTTGTCATCCTGGGATTAAGCACAGTCCTCTATAACTACATTTAGCTCCAGGAGGACAGATGGAACAGCAAAAAATATTACAACTTATAAAAACTCTGTAATAAAAACTTTGAGCACAGGAAAGTGGCATAGAGTATGAGCCGTGTGCAGATATCTGGTCATGCAAGCAGTGTGACAAAGTCAAGTGAATGAACATGACCAATGCTCTCTAGCACCCATCAGCTGGTTGTGCTTTCCTACCACTGGGTAGAGATTATATCAGGCAGCTCCCATCCAGAAGGTCAAGGAAGGATTAGGAGAAAGCTGATGGCAACCTGCTATTGGTCATTCTATAGAGATGCCAATTTGTTTGGCATCTTTTTTGGCACATGAACCTCTTTTATCACTGCCTTTGTGTGTACTGCAGTCGATGTTGTCAGCTTGTTTCTCTGCCTATAGCCTTGATTTCTTTCATGGAAGGACAAGGAGAAGTGAATGTCCCTTCTGCTGGAGATGCCTACTGTTGCCAGGGGTAGGTATGGACAAGACTATATATTTTTTTTTTTTGTGGGGGGGACTTTTGAATATCCTTCAGGATGCCTTCTACCTTAGTGCTGTACAGCAGAAACACGTCAAAAGGGAGATCCAAAATTCCATTCTGTTTGTCCTAATTAAAGAAAGAAAAGTGCAACCAGCTGTGCCTCCTAAGTTCTACAGTTACAGCCATCAGACATCTTGAGGTTAGCTCTGGCTGATTCATGGTGTCCTCCAGATGGTGCTTTGCCACTGCAGTTGATGATTTGAGAGGCTTCCTCCTTATTCTCAGGAGGAAGATAGTCCTTCAAATTCAGAATTTACTGTCCACAGGGCAAAGTCACCAGAATAGGTATTCTGTCATGAACACAGTGTCCAAGTAGTACCCATTAACAGATAGGAAGTAAAAAATAAAATTAAGGGGTTCCAGGTCAGAAATGAAGGAAGTCACAGGGGAGTGCCTCAATGAACACAGCTGAGACATCTTTGATTTCAAATTTTTATCAGTGATGCGGAAATTAATTGTCATCCAGCAATTTTTATACCGTAAAAAACACAATTCTGTACTTAAGGTATCCTATGAAGGAAGGTGGGTCCTTTCAAGATTATTTGGATTTTGTCCTAAATGGACATTGGGGCACAAAATGAGAATAAATGCATCCACAGTGTTTGTGAATTAGCAGTAGCAAAAATACGTAGGAGCAGAAATATAACAACATACGGAACTTTACAAATTACTATCTCATCCAGTCTCAGTTAGTAATTGTACAATAGTAAACAAAACAGGAGAAAGAAAATATCTACTGAACCAACTAAGGAAAACAAGTCTTTCTGAGACTGATTTAATTTTAGTTTACGAAACTCTGGTAAAGCCAGTACATGCAAATTGTAATCTGACTTGGCATTCACTGATTGGCAAAGGTGCTAGTGAAGATACAGGCCCAGATATTCAGAAATGTGCCAAAGACAGGCGCAAGTCTGGCACAGTGCAAATCCAATGCGCCATGGCACAATGGGTGACATATTCAGAGACTGCACACGCTGAAGTGCGCCAGATCAAGATGGCTGAATATAGCACAGTTGTGCCATGGCACAACAAGAGATGCACCAGGGGTGCAACCAGTGATGTGCCAGGGCACAACCAGTGATGCACTAGTGCAACCAGGAAGTGCAGAGAGCAGAAAAAAGCACAGGGAGAAGGCTGGGGAAGCCATGTGACAATGGGCACAGGACCTCACCAGCAGTGCACACAGGTGCACACACAAGCACAGGGCATGAGGGATGAATGCCCAACACATAATGGGGCACAGCCACCAACAGGGGCCCCATGCACCAAAGAAACTGGAGCCAGGCCACAGCGGTGGACAAGTGCACACTCCTGAGCCTTATCTCAGACCACAATGGCGGCACGGCCAGCTGGGGACTGGAGTGATCACTGGCAATGCAGGCCCTGCCAATGGTGCACCTCCAGCCAACCTGCCAGTTGGCTGTGGCCATCACCACACTGCAATGGGTGTCCACACCCATTTCCCCCAGTGCCACACACACCCATGCCCCACATGCACACAGGCATCCCACACACTGGGCAGGACCGGGGCCAGGGTCCAGGCAGAGGGTCAGACCCCACAGGACTGGTCACCCAACAGGGGATGCAGACATCCCACCACAGCATGCAGACCAGTCCAGCAGGAGGATCCCAACTGTGTGCCACTCCCTGCACACACCCACTGCCCACCCCAACCACACCCCCACAGCAACCCTATGGGCACAGAGCACACCCACCAAACCAGTATATGGCCCCCACTACAACATGGCACATCACTGCACACAGCCGTGAACCACAGAAGCACCACATACCCCCCTGCACAGACACCACCAACCAACACCTGCCCACTGCAGCATGGCTCCACATGCCACCTGCAAAGCAGACACAGAGACAGTCATGTAGCTTAAAAATACTTTATAAAGCGTAAAACAACAACAAAACCAACATCAAGGTAACAGGGGCAGAGACAGGGAATGGACAATAAAGGGTGGGAACAGGTAAAAGGGGCTGTACAATGGGTAGAGGGCCAGAGAGGGAACAGGACCAGCAAGGGAAAGGAGGGATATCAACAGGGCCCTTCAACAGTGGACACAGCCCGCTGCCACACCACCTCTCCGCCTCCTCCGGTCTGCTGCCGACATCGGCTGCAGGGAGATCACAGCCACCAGCACCGTCCATACAACCACAAAGATTTGCCTCAGGAGCCTGGTATGTGCCCGCCTAGCACGTGGAGCAGGACACCGTCCAACACCTATGGCATGGGACAAAACAGGCAATCAGTGCAATGGCCCAGTGACATATACCCACCACAGTGTGCAATGGATGGCAGTACCACACATCCCTCGAGAGCGTGGAATGGAAGCCCGGGAGCGGGTGAACAATGCCAACCAACAACATGGCACACCATGGTGGTGCAGAGAGGCGGATGCAGCTGTGCAGTAGCCACAGGACTGCACCATCACAGGCACATGGCACACAGCAACAGCAGCACAACTGGTGGCATCCGTGAGCATGCCCACCCCACCAACGGCCTGTACACCATGGCCAACAGATGGAATGCAGTGGCACACACGATGGATCGTGTGACACACACACACACACAGCTGCCACAGCACATGGCAGAGGCGACCATGGCTTTGCCCGATCCTCACCACTACCCCACTGTGTGACTGAAAAGGAATGTGGAAATGCATACATGCCCTGCACTGTGCAGCTGGAGCCACCTGCTGCTGACCTTGCTGTGCAACCCTGGCCACCTCTGCCACTGCCGTGGCCCATTTATGGTTTTCCAGCCCTGTGAAGGGAATGAAGAGATGGACATCAGTACACAGACATGCATGAGAAGCCCCCCACCACAACACAACCCACTATGCACTAGGTGTGTCCCCGTCTGTCTGTAGGCCCACATGCCAGCATGGCTGCCACTGGAGCAGCAGCTACACTCAATGCACAGTACCCCATGCTGACATTCTACCCCTCTGTGGGACATGCCGTGCAGCTCTGCCAACACCATAGTATGATATCTGGCCATCACAGCAACACAAGCACACTTACCTGGCTGTGGCACTGAGCCTCGCAGGACACGTGCCTGCAGATGCCGCGTGGTCTGGTGCCCTCCTTTGCAGGACCCCATAGCAGTGCCTGTACTGTTTTGCTGAGCCACAAACACCGGTGTGCTAATCCAGTGCCTCCAACACGTGGTGCCACATCTCCACCCTGGCCTGCTGCAGTGCACCTGGCTGAACGGATGTCCCTCATACGGCTGAACAACAGCCACCAGGTTGATAAGCTCTACCACAGACTTGCTGGCTGGCCTTCCACTGTGCCTCTGCACCATGCTGAACCACAAAGTTAGAGAGGAACATGGCTGTGTATCAGCACACGTGCCTGCCACATGTGCAGGATGCCACGATAGGATACTCAGGGCTGCTATTTGCGCAGCACATGGCTGCGCAGCAACTATGCAGTGCACAGCAATAGTGCAGGCCTGGGCATAAGCAGTGCACCAGGGTCTAGTGGGGTCAGGGAGTCATGCCAGAACCTGTGGGTCAGAGGTCAGCACCCCCTCAAGCAGTGCTCATGTGCGAGATACAGGCAGTGCACACATGCATGATGCCATGCTGGTGAGGCTTGCTCCCAAGCCATAGCATTGTGCAAGGTGTGCCATACAGGTAATAGCAGTGTGGCCACTGCCACACACATGCACACTGTGGGTACACGCACTGAGCATGTGAGAGTAGTGTGCCATGAACTTGCGCATGGCACAAGAACGCAATATTTGAACACTGCATGCAAATCACCTCATGAGCCAATGCATGGCACAGTGGGATGCATTAGCATATCATTATAATTGCATATAGGCCAATTTGCATGGCTTGAGCCTTAAAAGCACTGCATTACACCACAGGCCACAGACCATTATTACAACCACTCAAGTATGTTACCGGCAACATGGGGGTCCAAGGTCTTGTCACACGCTGCTACTGGGCACTACAATGCAAGGTGCAGGCACTGAGCTACACTGTTTTCCATGTCCACAGGTGGAAGAATGTCAGGCGGTAAAGGAGAGCAGAGCCAGGGGCCTGCTTGCAAGTGCAGGTCAAACTTTGCTGCTGCTGAGACCACTGCCATCTTTGAGGCCTACATGGATCAGGAGGGCCTACTCAGTGGGGCAACGGGCACACCACAGGAGCGTGCAGTGGCCTGGGGGGAGGTGGACCAGTACGTGAACACACATGAGAGCCACCACCGCACCAACCAGGAGTGCAAGGAGAAGGTTGGCATGGACAGGAGGTGTATCAAGGATAGGTTTGCAGCCATCTGGGCATCTTGCAGGGTGACCGGTGGTGGGCCACCGACCATGCCTCCGTTGACTGCCATGGAAGAGCTTGTGGCATCCATCATCAGCCACACAGCAGTGGAGGGCGTGCCTGGTGGTGGGTTCCAGACAGGTAGCAGCCCCACACTGCATGATGAGTATGTCCATTTGGCAGGTGTGCTTGTCATGAGCATGTCATACGGGTGTATCTGAGGCCATGCCCACTGCCCTGTGTGTGTGTGTGTGTGTGTGTGTGTGTGGATATGGATGCACAGTGCAGCATAGTGGCAGGTAGTGACAGTGGCATGGGTGGGGCTGGATGGGGGTGTGGTCAGGGTGGGGTGGGGAGATAGGGTGGTGGGGTGTGGGGGTGGCCATGGGGTTGGCTGCTCCACTGACATACTGTTCTTGCTTTGCAGCACCAGCACGCCTCCATGCAGGTGAGCGGATGGAGGCAGCTGCAGACACGAATGGACGACCCTCGACCTCATTGGGCATTTAGAGCTGGGACAGTCCATGCCTCTGAGGATCCAGCCTTGTGGCTGTGCCTGAGATGGGGTTGGATGATCCCCTGGCTGGGTTCCTGCATGCTGACAGCCTGGAGGTGCTGTGTGCAGAGACCCAGCACAGCGTGGCATCTGACACTGATGATGACCTCACACTGGTACTGGAGAGCATAGGAGTCATGATGGCTGAGACACCTCTACCTGCCACACAGGCACCAGCAGGTCCCAGCGCTGTTCCTGCAGCCCCACAATTGTCCCTCCATCCCCACCAGTGTGTCTGTGTGTGGCGTGCAGTCATGTCCGGTGTCGGTGGTGGTCTTGCAGTGGGTGCGGTGGAGGCACGGGGCCCTGCCCAGCAGACAGTTGGGTGGCAGCAGCAGGATGCAGGTCACATTGGGCAGCGTGCCACAGTGCCCATCGCAGTTGTGCCAGGAAACACTGTGGCCCCTGTATGGCCCAATGTGCAGCATCCACCTGAGTGGAAGGCTGTTCAGTGGCATGCCGAGAACCCTCACTCAGCACAGTGACTAGACCATAAGGACTGGGAGGCTGAGAGGCTGTGGGAGCACACCCAGTTACTGTGGGCCTTTGTGAAGAACCAGGCATTGTTTGCTAGTGAGGTGCACTCACTGTGGGCAATGGTGTGTCAGATGGCCAAGCAGCAGGACAGGAGCGATGTGCAGCTGATGGACATGCTCGCCCAGATGCAAGAGACCTCAACTGCAGCTTTGGACCACATGACCGGTGCCATTGTGCCATCAATGGACTGCATGGCCAGTGCTATTGCAGATGGGCATGCTGCGGCAGTGACCCCTGGGCTTGGCCATATGCAAAGGACCCCCCACAGTGCACGCTGTTCACCCATTGTCTCAGTGTTTGGTGACACCAGCATGGCGGACACCAAGATACGAATATACGAATATACGAAGAAGCCATCAGAAGAAGGCCATTTGGTCTATCAAGTCTGCTCATATTGCAGGGTCCACAGCTTGAGCTAATGTCCTTTCCCTCCCTCCCCACTCCTCCTATCCTCCCTACCCATGATTCTTACCTTCCCCCATGCCTATCCCAGCCTCTCTCAAAGCTGTCCACTGCATTCAACGACGTGATCTCTTCTGGCAATGCATTCCAAGTGTCCACCACCCTCTCTGTGAAGAAGTGCTTCCTGACCTCCCTCCTAAACCTTCCACCCTCCAGCTTAATACTGTGTCCCCTTGTGATATGGTTGCCACTCAGCTTAAACAGACTCTCCTTATCAACCTTATTTATCCCTTTCAAGTACTTAAATGTCCCAATCATGTCTCCTCTCTCTCTCCTGTCTTCCAGGGAGTACATGTTCAGTGCCCTCAACCTCTACTCGTATGCCTTGCCCTGCTGACTGGCTATCATCTTTGTAGCCCTCCTCTGTACCTTCTCCAGCAGGTTAATGTCCTTTTTGAGGTGTGGGCACCAATACTGCACTCCATACTCTAGATGCGGCCTTACCAGTGACCTGTACAAGGGCAGTGTAACCTCCTCTCTCCTACTACTGATCCTCCTAGCTATGCATCCCAGCATCTTGTTTGCCTTTGCTGCTGCTTTCTTGCACAGTGTGGAATGCTTCAGGTCACTAGTGATCATCACTCCCAGGTCCTTCTCCTCCTCTGATGCAGATACTCGGACTCTACCCAGGTAATATTCTGTCCAGGAATTCTTGGCTCCAATATGCATAACTTTGCATTTCTTGGCATCGAAGCCAAGTTGCCAGATCCTGGACCACCTCTACAGCTTTTCCAGATCTTCCTGTAGGTCCTTTATCCCTTCAGCTGTGTCCACTCTCTCACAGAGCTTGGTGTCATCTGTGAATAGGCACATTTTGCCTTTAATGCCATCCCCAATGTCATTGATGAAGACATTGAACAACATTGGCCCCAGCACAGAGCCCTGTGGGAACCCACTGGTTACTTCTCTGGTGCCAGATAACTCTCCCCCCCCACCACCACCCTCTGGGTTCTGTCCCTTAGCCAGTTTTCCACCCATCTGACCATCTTTTCCCCAACTCCAAGATCCACCAACTTCCTGATCAACCTTTTGTGGGGCACAGAGACAAAGATCGGACCTTAGCATCCCAGACACCCCCGGGCAGGACTGTTTGGCCACCAGGACACCCCTGCATCACGGTCCCGCACATCAACCCCTGAGGGGGTGTCTGATACCCCCCCAGCCGATGCGCAGCAGACATCTGCTGGCTGGCCCCAGCACGGCCGCCACCGTGGCTGTGGTGGCAGTGGGACTGCACAGTTGATGTGATGTGTTTGCTGCCCTGCCATCCACTGCTGTAGCTGCATGCAGCCATGGGGTGGTGGTGCAGCTTGCATGTGGTGGCACATGTGTGCTGTGCTGCTTGCCCCCCTGTGTGTGTGTGGACCATGCTGCTGGGGTGTGTGGCATGGATATGATGATGGCAGCCATGCACTGGTGCTACCTGTGCACTTGTGTCATGCGTCTCATCCATGCCATGTCCCTCACCCTGCATGTGTGCTGCTGTGTGTGTGTGTGTGTCTGCGTGCCCATGTGTTCATGACCCTGCCCTGTCTGATGTATGCCTACGTGCCAGTATGCCTACTAATACTGTGCCCATCCTGTCCCCCGTGGTGTGTGCTGTGCTGTGTGGGCCATGTCTGTGTGTCTGTGTACTCACCTTTGTTGTCCATAATGTTCCCTTGTCATAGTGTCCCAATGCCGATGTGCCTCCTGCACCAGTCAGGGTCCCTCCTGCTGAGTGGTGCCTGCCCACCACCCTCCAGAGCTCCTCCACCATCATTCCCACTGCTGTCACCCTCATCTGCCTCGACTACTATTCCATGATCAATGGCCATGTTGTGCAGGATGCAGCAGGCCAGGAATATGCCACAGGCTTTTGATGGTCTGTTTTGTAAGACAACACCTGATCTTTCTAGGCAAAATAATCGCATCTTTAACATGCCAAAGACATGCTTGATGATCTTGTGTGTACTGGCGTGTGCCTTGTTGTAGTGGTCCTCTGCCAGGGACGATGGTCCTGGTAGAGGGTGAGCAGCCATGGCTTCAGTGGGTATGCATTGTCAGCTGTGTGGGTAACAACATGGTTATCCCTGTCCTGTGCTGTGCTTCCACCTGCTCCCTCCCAGCCACCACATGCACATCACCCACTGCCCCATCCTCCCTCGACTGCCCCTGGGGCCACATCTGTCGGCCACCCTAGCACATGTTCTACTCAACTACAGGTAACCCATGGGGATGCCTCCCTGTTCAAACCTATGGCACAGTGCAGAACAGTGCCATATGAAGGCATCGTGTGCACTCTCAGGGTGTGTGACACAGACACTGATTATGCGCCCCATGGCATTGCACACCACTTGGCAGTTGATGGATGGGTATCCCTTTTGATGCTGTACACTGTGCCCTCTGGGCCAGGTGGTGTGTGGATGCTAACATGGGTGCAGTCTAGTGCCCCAATCATGCCTGACATTCCTGCCACCTAGTAGAACTCCTGAATGTTTGCTGTATGCTTTGTCTGTGTGCTGGTGAGCTGGATGTACTCTGAAGCATGTGGCAGCAGAGCATTGAGGAACTGGGTGAGGAGGTGGGATGTGGCCAACTGGGTGTTGCCTGTGGTACCACCCATTGGTCTTTGGAAGGTGCACACGGTGAGCAATCACATCACTGCTGTCACCTTCGTCTCCACTGTCATGGCATGACTACGTCTGATGGGTGCCTGCATCTCGTCACTGCACAGCTCACAGTGCTGCCTCAGAACAGTCCTGTTCAGGCAATACCAGCCCACAATCTCTGTGTCACTGAAGTTCTCATATGTGATCCTGGCACGGTACCACCTGGGTCGGGCATACCATCTCCAGGCCCTTTGTCAGCCATGCTGCTGTTCCTTCTGCCTCTTCACTCCCTTCATTATGGCATCCATCAGGAATGGGCCACTGTCCATTGCTCAGTCACTGGGTCTCCCTGGGTGCCACTCTCACTCTGTCAGTCCGTCCGTCGGTCACTGTCAATCTCTCTCTCCCTGTCTGTCTGTATCCTTTCCTCTCTGCCTCTCTGGTGCTGTCTCTCTCTCTCTCTCTCTCTCTCTCTCTCTCTCTCTCTGTCACTCCCTCTCTCACTGGGCTCAGTGTTGTGCATCTGCTGTCTGGGTGTTTGAGCCTTTATTTATTGACTCAAGTCTGCCCGGCACAACCTGGGGTTTGCTCCTAACTTGCCCCATGCTCTCCCATTGAATATGCCATTGTGCCACTTATTCATGGGAACGCCCCCTTGCACTTGCGTTGCATACATTTTGGTTGTGCATTGGTACAATGGTATTTTCACTGCACCACGGATCCCTTTGCACAAGTGCTCTGAATATCTGGGCCACTGTGTTGAAAAAATTTAGAAAGAATCATTGCATATAATAAATTGTGATCCAAGTTAATCCCAGGCGACAAAAAAGTGCAATACTGGGAGGTCATGTGATGACAGGGTGAAGGGCAGCAACAACCTCCCATAGCTCCGCACCTCCACTTAATAAAATACTGAATTCTGATATATTTTGCCGCAAACTGTGTATCTTGCCTACATTATAAGGTCGCTAGAACCTCATAGCGGACAGTAGATTTGTCATTGAGGCGTACCAAAATCAAATATCTAGATGCCGGGGGAAAAGCTGGAAAACTGCTAGTTCTGAGGCTCAGGCAGGTAGAAGCTTCACGCTTCATTGCTGGTCTTAAAGTGGGCAATCAAATCATAACGTCACCCAGAGAAGTGGTGGAGGAGATAAAGAACTATTATACGAAGCTGTATTCAGTCGATCAGGCAGACCGTCCCAAGGCTCAGACCATTCTCAGTTATCTGACCTCAATAGAGCTACCGACAGTGACCCCTCAGAGTGCCAACACACTGGGTAATCCGGTAATGGTACAGGAGGTCACACAAGCCATCCAGCAACTTGCAATGGATAGAACGCCAGGACCAGACGGTCTCTCCAATAACTTGTATAAAGCGTGTATGCCCGAACCTGCCCCCCTGCTAACAGACGTTTTCAATTATTGGTACTCGCAGGGCATGTCGGAGGATAGTTTTCTAAAAGCATTGATCACTCTTATCCCCATGCCTGGGAAGGACCCCCTTAACCCCGTCAGTTACCGACCCATCTCATTGATTAACTCAGTGGTCAAGATCTTAGCCAAGATCTTGGCTAACAGACTAAGCCCTATGTTAGCTACTCTTATTGGGCGGGAACAAATTGGGTTTATGGCAGGGAGATCATCTGTTGACTACATGCGGAAGATCATGCATATCCTCTCGGCATCCAGGGACTCCGACTCCACGGTGGTGTTGGTGTCCCTGGATGCTGAGAAAGCCTTCGACATGGTCTCCTGGGACTTCTTATTTCTAACAATGACACGATATGGCCTCCCAGCAGGATTTATTAAATGGGTCCAGATCCTGTACTCCTCCCCAACCGCACAGGTTTGGTGCAATGGCATCCTGTCTGGCCCTTTTCGGCTTCAAAGGGGGACCAGGCAGGGTGCCCTTTATCCCCTCTCTTATTCAATCTCTATTTGGAACCCCTCCTCTGGAAAATAACTGTCTCCCCTCAAATTAAAGGTATAAAATTAGGGGAACAACAGTATACCCTGTTTGCTTATGCGGACGACTTGCTGATACATATTGAGGAACCGGTAAGCAGGATTCCAGCACTCCTGAAGGTGATTAAATCCTTCGGAGAGGTCTCTCACTACAAATTCAATGTATCCAAGTCCAAGGTCTTCCCCCTGAATGACAAGACCACCTAGGTGATCATAAATGGCACCAGTCTGGAATGTGCACCACATACCCTTACCTACTTAGGCATTCAGGTGGCCAAAGATCCCCCTACCATGACGAAACTGAATCTCACAGAGCTACTCAAGGTTATTAAATTGGATCTTGAAAGGTGGGACAATCTTCTGCTTACATTATGGGGGACAGCTAACATCATAAAAATGAATGTCTTACCCAGGGTGCTATATCCGGTCGATATGCTAGGGTGCTATCTTCCCAAAAAGTGGTTTAACTACCTACAATCAATGATAAATGTCTTTCTGTGGAAGGGTAAAAAAGTTAGGCGAACATATTATAAACTTACAGGGCCCAAACGACAGAGTGGACTAGCATTACCCTCTTTCTTCACCTACTACTGTGCCCATCATCTTAGCAGAGTAGTCTATTGGTCAAGAACAGGTTTAGAAAACGAGAATCAGGTATATATTCCCCTGTGGTTGGATATAGAAAAATCACTAACATCCCAGCTCCAGGGTAAACTCACCTCTTTGACTTTTGTCAGCCCCACTAAACTCCCCTGTAAGCTGAAAAACACCCCTATAGGATGGTCAGTCCGGGCCCTCCAGCAAATACAAACATTCCTTTCATGTAACTGGCATGCATTCCTAGAACAACCTATTGTGGGTAACCCCCACTTTCAAACAGATCGTAAACTTATTCTGCCCACATTTTGGCCACTCCTGACCGATATGAAGGTCGCTGACTTCCTCGAGAATGGCCAAGTGATATCATTTTCAACTTTCCGTGCACATTATTCAGTATCAGTTACAGATTTTTTTAAACATAAGCAGGTTGTAGAAGCAATTAAAAACCATATAGGAAGGGGCGACACCAACTGGTTGCACACGGAGAATTTGACTAGGCTCTTGCAGGCAGTGAGTGAATCGCATGCTGTGTCCAAAACCTATAAAGAGTTACAGTCTATGGAAGCTAGCCTACCCCGGGGGATCTGCTATTATTGGGTCCAAGAGCTGTCTATTTCACTTGACACAGCAGCTTGGGGACGGGCTTGGAGGAACAGTTATACCTTTGTTAAACAAGACAGGCTACGAATGATACAGTTTAATATTATGAATAATTTATATTTCACACCTGTTAAGTTACATAAGGGGGGACACGCCCCCTCTCCTGTGTGCACTAGGTGTCACCTCGCCCCTGGCTTTCTATATCATATGTTGTGGGGTTGTTCACTGGTTCAGACCTTTTGGCATGCTATTAAACAACTATTGGATCCATGGCTTGGGCTCGATTCCCTTTTTATCCCAGAAATATGTCTATTATATTTGTTGCCGAGGGCTATTCCCAAAATCAGGAGGGCATATATTGCTCTAGTCTCGGCAGTAGCCAAACTCATTATTATGAGACACTGGAAGGAAGAAACTCGGTTGTCTGTGAGGGAGTGGTATAAGGAGATGCTCATTGCTTTGCAATTAGAAAAGCATATGCTGTATATGAGTAACCGACCGCACTTATATCAGCCCAGATGGGGCTCCTTGGAGGCCTTGCTTATTGCAAGTAACCCATGACTCAAAGTCAGTGGATTGTTTGCTCTGCAGGTGGAATCCAATTTGGCAGCTATGCTGGAAATAATATATACACATTTGATGAGGCGGAGGGTTGAATGGTAAAGGGGGATGTGGATTTATTGGAAGAGGGTGTGGGGTTATTAGATTGGGATATAGTAGTAGATTTTAGAATAGAAAGTGATTGTGATTGTTTTAGCCGATGTAACCACAAGGCTATTATGGCATGTTCCACGTCTTTATACAATAATGCTTATTCCTTGCAGCCCATTGTGTATTATGGATGTTGGAAAAGATGAATAAAGTATACTAAATAAAAAAAAAAAGTGCAATACTGAAATGTTGTATGACAGAAGACAAACGTTATACAAAAACTTCTTTACAATGGTGACTAATCCAGCCTGAGAAATCCATAGTTTAATATGGCTCAAGGCACAAAAGTAACACGTCATAAGAAATAAGCATTTGTCAATGCTGAATGTTCACTTGCAGGTTTGTGCTATGCAGGTTTTTGGAACTGATAATGCAGAGGTGAGCAGCAACATCCATGCACCGGCGTTGTCACTTGTTCTGTTTGTGTATGACCACAATTGGCACCAGGAGACACTGTCTCAATCTTCTACCATGAATGGGGGATCCGATGGTACACAGCTTGGGGGTGGGGACCTGTCTCTCTCCTCTCACTGATAGCTGGATTTCTGTCACTTACCTGTCTGTGATACCCTGCAATCATGGAGAATTACCAGGAAGCTTGCCCTGTCACCCTCTCTCCTGACAGCTGTCACAACTCCTGACCATGTTGACTCTTTACCTCCACTTCCCACTCTCTCTCCAGCTCAGCAGATTGGGAGGTAGTTTTTCTGTGGGCTTCCCTCCTGAGAATGGCCATGGCATCCAGCTAAGCTGTACCTACTAGAAATTTTCAGAGGATGATTTTACAAGGAGTCCAGCTAAGCTACACCAAGCAGCACAAGACCAGTCAGGAAGCAGCACAGGGGGGAGGAGACTGTCTTTGTCCAAGCATGGGACACCCTCTGCCCCTACACCTAATAGACACATCTAGAGGAAGTTTTTCTTTGGGCTTCCCCTGCACCAACTGGATACATTGAGAGGAAGATATACGAGAAACATCGGGGGGGGGGAGTTTTTCTGTGAGCTTACCTCCCAAGAATGGCCATGGTGTCCAGCTCATTATGCAAATGAAAGAAGACAGCCACCGTCTAATAGGAGTGGCTGATTTCTTTCAAGTACACAAAGTTTCCACCCACAGGCAGTGACTAGTATCACATTCAGTGTGGCTGCTCATTGGTCTGCAGTGCTGAATCCCTTTGAGCTTCATCTGCAATTGGCTCCATGGTGACACACCTCTGAAATGCAGTTTGTAGCAAGACATTCCTTGCACAAGCACAAGTGAACAAATTAATTAAAAACCAGTACACTTCTACTGGAAGAACCACAATATATACTTTAAATTTTGGACTGTGGGCTGTTAAAACATTTGTGTAAATTTACTTAGTGAGAAAGCATTTTCAAATTGTTCTTTGTTCACTGCAGCCATATGAATTAGCCTAGTGTCATATATTTAAAACTGGCTTCCTCGACCTTTTAGCTTGTAAGAAAAAAATATTCACCAAAAAATGTTGTTTCTTCTAAAGGGACCCCTCACTAAGTTTAACAAGTGCAATTATTCTCTGGAATAAGTAGCCTTGGAACTTTAGAACTTTATGCAAATTATGGAATTTAGAATACAGGAGATGATGGAAGGTGTGCTATCTTTTATTGGACCAACAAGTGTCTTGTACAAAGATGGAATTAAATACGGGCTTTCAGGGCCTCACAGGTCCATTCTTCAGGTGAAACTTCAGGTGGACTTTAGAATGAAATTCAAACTCTGCTGTGTGGTCATGCTCACCCCTTCAGTCCAACATCAGATATCTTAAGCTAGGATGAGCTGTGACCACTAGAACTGCTAAATAGTTAACAAAAATTCGAAATTTTTTGTCAAAAAATTTATAAAATTGGTTTTATCAAGGCAGAACAAAGGAATGTGTTATGAAAAAAATAAAATCAGTTAGACCACTTAGCAACAATTGTAAAGGCACTGTAACAAGAAATGCTCAAGCAAACAGAAAAAGAATATTCTTGTCTGAATGTTTTTTTCAAGTTCTTGAAGGGGAGGTAGGGATTAGGGACTGTTAAACATAATGAGAGATCCCATAGGAAAAAAAAACAACATTACTTAGAAAGAAACAACATTACTATAGTGAGTAATTTTTTAATCCAATCCCTAAGGATCATTCACCACATAGTAATACCTTGACAGCCTAGGTGCATAACTGATTTAGGGAAAAGGTTCTGCGATACAGCAGTGTCAAAACTGGCATCCTTTTAGGACTTTATGTCCAAACAGTAGTGTTTTGTAAAAGTGTGTACTGTTTTCCAGGTAGCTGCTTTAAAAATGTATTGCAAGGGGACACTCGTTGATGCTGCCACAGAGGCAGAGGTGCCTCTTGTAGAGTGTGCCCTAAGCCTTCTCAGTGGAAGTTTACCAGCTTTGTCATGATAGATCTGTATGCAGGAGACTATCCAGTGAGAAATCATTTTATTGGATGCTGGTTTTCCTTTTTCCACTCCACCATAGGTAACAAACAGTTAAGTGCTAATGAACCTAACATCCTTTCTGTGGCCCAAACAGTAACTCAGAGCACTTGTCACATCTAGACTGTGGATGCTTTGCTCACCTGAGGTGGATTTTGCTGTAAAGAAAACTTGAAAGGCAAATGATTGATTCAGATGGAATTTAGACACCACTTTGGGGAGGAATTTCCTGTTTGTCCTTAGGACTATCTTGTCTCAATGGAAGACTACATAGTTAGGCTCTGTGAGGGCTTGTAGTTCATTTGCAATTCTGGCAGGTATCACTGGCACCAGAAATACTGTTTTCCAGCTGACACACTTCAGTGCACCCATGGTCATAGGCTTGAAAGGCATCCATCAGCTGGGCAATGCACATATTCAAATCCTAAGGAGGACAGGGTCCCTCACTGGTGGGTATGTGTGATGAAGGCCTTTTTGAAAAATGTTTTTGAAAGTGGGTTGTGAGGCCATTAATCTGTCTTTGCCAGCTGATGTATAAGCTTACAATGCTGCCAAATGAACCTTCACAGCTGAGGACCTTAGTCCCAAAGATTGGAGATGGACTAGGTTGTCCAGCATTGTATACAGGCCTGCATGGATGTGGTTAATCTGTCTATGAGAACACCAGAAGAAGAGTCTTTTCCGTTGTGAAGCATAAGGTCTCCTTGTTGCTGGTTTCCTAGAAATCTAGGTATTGTATCTACAGTAAATTGGGCTACCTGGTAGCAGAAAATAACAAACCCACAATGCTAGGTAATGATAAAAATTATACTAGGATCTATACTAGAATTATAAGACAGGCAGAAGGCTCCAAGCTGTCGCCAGTCTCCCTCACTAGCGGGGCAAATGTGCCCACTTTGAATATAAGAGAGGTTTGTGCAGTCTTCCTTTGAAGGTCAGGAAGGTATTTGCTTCCACCACCTCTCTAGAGAGGCTATTCCACAAAGGTATACTCCTTTAGGTATAAAAGTATCTCCTCAAATGTGTCCTGGGAAAGGTCAACTTTAGCTGGTGTTTGTGACTTCTTAAACTATCAACCTGATTTGTAGGCATTAGTCCCAAAATTTCCACCCGATTACCATCTTTGGATATTCTGTACATTTGTAAAAGGTCTCCTCTGAGTCATCTCAGTTCCAAGGGGTACAGACTAAGCTTCCGCAATCTTAATTCATTGGGTTTTCTACTAATACCATCCACTAAGTAACTCTCCTTTGAATCCTTTTTAAGCTGTTTATATCCCTCCTTAGATGTGGGCTTCATAATGGTATACAGTAATCTAGGTGTAATCTAACAAATGCTCTGTAAAGAGGCACTTTACATGCCCTATTCCTAGATACAAAAGTTTTCTTTATACATCCAGTTATTCTGTTGGCTTTATTGGTGACTTTGTCGCAGCGTGAATTAAAGGACAAATCGTTTGCTGACTAGTATTCCCAGGTCTTTCTCACTAACTGTAACTCTTAACTGGGTGCCATTTAGGGTATAGCTATTTTGTCTGTTATTTTTACCTAGGTGCATCTCCACAAATTTTTTGATGTTAAACTGCTTGCCATTTAGTGTTGCCCACTCCTGTAACTTATCCAAGTCTTGTTGCAAAGATGCCACCTGCTCATCATCTCATACCCGAGTCTGGTATCATCTGCAGATTTAATGCAGAACTTCTTTGTCTCCTTGTTCATGTCAGTTATAAACTCTGAGAACAAGGCTGGTCCCAGCACTGACCCTTGGGGCAGCCCACTCATCACCCTACCATTCTTGGACATATATTCCCTAATTTGAACCTTCTGAGTTCTGTCTGTTTGCCAACAGTTAACCCACCTGAGTAAAATTTTATTGATGCCTAGTTGCTGTATCTTTTGTACAAGGGTTCCATGTGGTACCTTGTCAAATGCATTTTTATAGTCTAAATGAATCACATCCACCACTTTTTTGCTGTTCAAAGAATTGCTGTCCTTTTCATAGAAGACTAATGTGTTAGGCATGATCTCTGCTTCCTGAACCCATGCTGCGACTTGTCTCTGAGATGTGTACCAATTCCTTTTCCAGCCTTTCCTTTATTAATGTATTCAGCATTTTACCAACTATAGCTGTCAGACTAATGGGTCTGTATTTACCCACTTCTGCCATATAACCCTTTCAAAATATAGGGAAACTATTGCTGTCCTCCAGTCCGAGGGACATACCCAGTTTCCAAAGACAGGTTAAAAGGTTTTAGTAGGGGGTCCACTATCCAGGCACTAACCTCTTTTAACAGCCTAGGATGTAAATTAGCAGGCCCATTTCTTAAAAATGTAGTAAAATCCATATTTAGAGTGGAAAAAAATAACAATGTTTTGCATGGTCATGTGTGCTTTGTCAAGCTATAATTACATGAAGCTGTCCACCTCCATAAATAGACCCTCCTTGAGGCCGGCCCAGTGGCGCTGAGGGTTGAGGTGCTGGACACCACACCCGGGTTCGGGAATGAGCCTGGACCACCGGGGGTCGGCAGGGGAGAGAGAGGATTGAGCGTCTGATCTCCTCTGTCGGGGAGGGATCCAGGAGTAGCCCAGTGCAGCAGCGGCCCCCGGTGGAGACCAGCAGCACTGCTATGCACTCGGGCTCATACAGTAAGGGGACAACATTAGGCAGCTGCCTCTGGATGTAGGTGGGAACACCTATGTTACGGGCTGTGCGGCATTGTACATCTCACGTTGGGGGGGCAACCAAGAACATGGAAAAACCTGGCGCTGAGGATCAGGCGACGGCACCTATCCCCCATGCCTTATGTCGGACTCTCCTCGGGCGGCCTTCAATTTCCCGGATCCACTCCTCTTTCGATGTGAGAGTCTGACTCGTAAGTGCGCCCAGGTAGGAGGGGGTTACCCACGCTGGATAGGGCTAGCCGGGGGTGCTGGTATCAGTGAGGAGGGAGAGAGGAGGCTTAGCTTGGGGATCCTCAGGTGGGCAGGACAAGGATAGGTTGCCTGAGAGAGGACCTTGGGGCTGTGACTGGAGGGAAAAAGAATTTAAAAAAATAGACCCTCCTTAACAAGCTCCCACAATTGTCATATCATGCAATAAAAAAGATCAAAGGTCTACTATCGGTGTAAAGCTTGGTCCCTAATAAAATATTGACAAAAATCTAATAGCATACAGAAATATTTAAAGCAGACATAGTATTTACATACAAAAAATTATATAATTCTATACAGTGGCATAACAATTATAAAACAGTGTTTACAATATTTAAGTATGTAATTATACATTTAAACATCCATATTTTGAACTGAACAATTGGCTTCCCTTTTAAAAAGGCACCAAACGAAATGTCATTTAAACCTGGATATTGATGTGCCCATAAATGATATTGCCAGACACTTTCACATCTCAACAGTTTTGTATCTAGGTAACCCCATTTAATCCCTAACACCAACACCAACAACCTCCTAAAAACCTTCAGCACTTCCATTACTTTTTCAGAAAGATTAAGCCCAGAGAACTCTAGCCCTTCAAGAACCATGCCCTAAGGTGTAGAGTTCTCAGATCCGGGAATGTGATTCTGCCCTGGGCCAGTGTAAACAGATTATATATCAGGGGCAGGTTGATTGGCAAATTGTTGGAGAGGTACAGGAGCACGGAATACCAGGTCTGCTGGTCCAGTTTGGAGTTATGAAGATCATTGTTGCTGACACATTTCTCAATTTTATCAGAACTCTCAGTAAATGTGGGCATGGAGGGAAGGCATAAAGAAACTTATCTAAGCAGCTGAGGGCTACAGAATTCTCTGGAACTGAGCCTACAGCTGGAGGCCTCTAACAAAGGATTGGAAGCCTCTTTTTCTTCCAGGAGGCCAAAAAAAATCTATTTCTGGTCCACCCCACCATTTGAACACTGATGCTGGCACATGATTGTTCAGGATCCAGTCGTGATTGTCCTGGCTCATCCTGCTCAAGAAGTCTGCCAGCATCTTGTCCTCCCTGGCAGATGTAATGCAGATAGTTGAACTTTCAGGGAGCAGGCTAGGTTCCAGATCATCATGTCTTCTGTGCACAGTTTATTGTCTGTTCTTATCTGGACAGACTGACCTTTTATCTGGGAGTAAAAAGCCTGCATTGCTAGGTATACTGCCCTGAGTTACAGGAGATTTATGTGCTCTAAAATCTCCAGTGAGCGCCAGGTGCCACTCCCAGTAAGGTCCTCTAGGTGGGCATCCCATCCTAGGAAGGATACATCTGTTGTGAGTATGACTGTGGGAGATTACTGGAAGAAAAGAATTCCTTGTCTGAAGTTGTCTTCTTCTTTCCTCCATTCCACTGCCTTTAACAAAGTTTTTGTAACAGGCACAACTTGGACAATGGATCCCACCTCTGACCAATAGCCCCCTAGGTGATACTGAATGCCCATTATTTGGAACCTGGCCCTGGTACCACTGCAGTGGCTGAGGTCATGAGACCCAATAACTTTTGAAAGTCCCTTGCAGGCCTTGGCTGGCCTGCCTTGAAGGCTTCTGTAGTTGAAATCAGATTTGCTACCCTTGCTTGAGGAAGGAATGCCTTCCCCTGCAGGGTATCTAGCTGTGAGTCAATAAAGTCCAGAACATGAACCTGTTCTGTTTGTGAGATTTGGACATTTATAGGTCCTGTGTCAGCAGTAAAGATGACTTTGCATCCTGCTTTGTTTCTCCTGAAATCAGCCACTTGGCAAGGTAAGGAAAACCCATCATGTACTTGTATATCAACAAGTAGGTGACAGAGAAATTGTTAGCTAAAATAGAAGCCAAATGGGTTAAGATACTGGATACTTTGACAATAAATGGCCTAAAGAAAATACTACCTCAGGCAATCTTTTTATAGCAATCTCTTTCTTTAAATTTAGTATTTTTTAACATTCTTCTTTAATTCTAGATCACTATTCAACTTTAATATATAAGGTAGATCTTGAGGTTTAGCTGCTTTGACTGTCACTGTAATTCGAAATACATTATATTTCTTACAGTTTGATAACTTTACCTAATTGTTTTAGACTGTCCATTATCTTCAACTGGATAAAATATCTAGAAGAAACAGTGTTAAGATGAAGATTAACAGTACCTTATAGTTTTGTGGGTTAGCAAGTAATTTAATATATCTTACTAAGTTATAGTAAAAATCACTGTTAGAGCACATGTATATCACTAAAACAAAATCTTGTATAATACCACTTTATGATATGCTAGGACAAAGATGCTTATCAATATATTGAGTTGTTATTTATATTGTAGAACTACGCTAAGAGTTGACATATACTGATAATGATTCCTCGATCTATACACTGTGATAGTCTTCGCTAATCGTGTAATGGATGGCAAAGGCAGGATCACCACTCCTCCGTGTAACAAATGCTACTTCTTTTTTATATTTCAGAATCACAACAAATATTAATACTGTGCTTGTTTCCTCTCTCCATGTTGATGAATATAGTGGCTTCTGCCAAAACACACCAGTGAATTTGTATTCATATCTGATCTGTTCTGAAGAATGGACGTAATCACAGGAGCCATTGGAAATTACATCCGTTGCAAAAGAATGAAATCTGAGACACAGCATATTTGATACTGAATAGCTTACCAGTACACAATCCATAACTCCATCAACAGGGCCCAAGCCCCCAGTGTACCACTTCCCAAGTATTTGGAAATCCCACCCATTAAATATCCACTCCACGCAGTCCCTCTCTCTATAGCTCCTTTCCATCATCACATTGCTCCCTACCCCACGCTGCACTACTAACACCCTCCCCTCTTTGCTGTTCCCCTCACTCCTTACAATGCTCAACCAACTTTTGGGCTAATCTTTTCCCTCATTACTCTGCCCCACCTACCCCTTGCAGGGTTTCCAATTATCCTGCAAAGGTGAAGGTTTTTGGCTAACCTGTCACCCCCCCCCCAAAATTCTTCCCTTCCACCTTCAAAGTGCCCAATCTGACTTCGGCTTAATCCCATCTCTTATGCCTATTTGTCCTGCCTGCCCCTTGTGGGGTTTTCCACATCCCAAGGTGGTGAAGGGCCCTTGGCTGACCTGTCTCCCTCCTACCCCTATTCTAACTAACAGAGCTCTACTTGTACCCTGGTAACTATACAGACTACATAGTCTGGCTGAATCTAGCACTTTCCCTGCCAAAGTTCCCATTCTTGAAAATGTATAATAAGCACTTTGTGTGTTTTATGCCTTGGTTCCTCTGTAAAACATTCACAAAGTTGTTCATGATAGCCTGCAGCACACACTGCAAGCAAGGGACTTTATGCCAAGGACAGACTTCATCTTACCCTGTTAGGGAAGGGAGTCCTTAAGCAGGGGGTGGCGAACTATATTCAAGAAAGCTGGGGTTTAAACTTGTGAGGGGTGGAGGGATAAGGGAAGAGTGGGCCAAAAGCCCCCTCCTCAAGATAAGGGGATTAAGCCATCAAACCCAAGGGTGGGAAATGGGAAACAGACTGGGGGAGGATGATTCAGGAGGAGCAGGGTGAGGATGGAAGTATGTGGAGCCCGGGAGGGGGTTTGACAAAGAGGATCAGTGACAAGGGGTGGGGGGGTGGTGTTACTTAATGCCAGGAGCTTGGGAAACAAGTTGCCAGAGTTCTAGACCATGCTGTATGGGTGGGGGGGTGAATGTGGTGGTACTAACAACAACAAAATGGAAAGGGACCTGGGGGTAGTCATATCAGATGACCTAAAGGTGGGCAAGCAATGTGAGAGGGCAGCAAGGAGGGCTGGGGGGATACTGGGATGCATAGGGAGAGGCATCACCAGTAGAAAACAGGAAGTTATTATCCCTCTGTACAGACAGCTGGTCAGACCCCATCTGGAGTACTGTGTGCAGTTCTGGAGACCCAGTCTTCGCAAAGACATAGACAGGATGGAAGCTGTCCAGAGGAGGGCAACTAAAATGGTGCAGGGTCTGCACCGGAAGACATATGAAGAGAGACTTAAGGAGCTTAATATGTATAGCCTCGAGGAAAGGAGGGAGAGGGGGGACATGATAGAAACTTTCAAGTACCTCAAGGGAATCAACAAAGTCCAAGAGGGTAGTATCTTTCAAAAAAAGAGGTGTGCAAGAACAAGGGGCACAATTTGAAGATAGAGGGGTGGCTCAGAGGTAATTTAAGGAAGTATTTTTTCACAGAGAGGGTTGTGGAT
Organism: Neoceratodus forsteri; assembly: GCA_016271365.2. Lineage (NCBI taxonomy): Eukaryota > Metazoa > Chordata > Ceratodontiformes > Ceratodontidae > Neoceratodus > Neoceratodus forsteri. Next base: position 1,065,238,201 of record CM057449.1, on the reverse strand, counting down.
GCATGGAACGGCCTTCCAGAGGAGGTCGTGGAGTCAAAAACAGTGGTGGAATTCAAGCATGCATGGGACAGTCATAAGGCAATTCTGGGGGGTAGAAAGAAGTAGGCTGCTGGTTAACTAGGATCTGCAGCTTATCCAGTAGGCAGAGAAATGGGCAGACTGGGTGGGTCAAGCGGTCCTTATCTGCCGTCAAATTCTATGTTTCTATGTTTCTATGGTCATGGAAACATGGGCCAACAAAAACCATGATTGGGACCTAAATGTGAGGGGGTACACTATGCTTAGGAAGGATAGAAAGGAGGGCAGAGGGGGTGAAGTGGCTATGTACATTAGAGATGGCATAGAAATTGCTAGGGTAGATGAGGCAGGGAGAAACGTGGAGGCCTTATGGGTCACCTTATGAACGCCTGCAGAAGGTAGGATCAAGCTGAGAGTAGTATATAGGTCCCCCGGGATGGGGGATGTTCTGGAAGATGGTTTGCTGGACAATATTATAGCCCAGTGTGGACCAAAAGGGGAGAGAGTGGTGTTGATGCAGGACCTTAATTTGCCAGATACAAATTGGGGAACCGTGTCCTCTAAGGTAGCCAAGGAGCAGAGGCTGCTGGACAGCTTCCATAATGTGTTCTTAACACAGCATGTGGTGGAGCCCACAAGGGAAGGACATGTCATGGACGTGGTTCTGGTGGATGGGGATCTGGTAAGAGACCTGGTTGTAGAGGAACCCCTGGCTGGGAGTGACCACGATACTGTCTGGTTTCAAATTAACAATGGGGGGGGGACAGCTCTAGGACACTGGCAGTGGACTTCAGGGGGGCAGACTTTATGGGCATGGGAAACATTCTCAAGGATCACTTTAAGGGGATTACAACAATGACAGATGTGGAAAAGAGATGGGAGATCATTAAACAAGGACTTCATGAGGCAGTCAGAACCTACACTAAGGTGAACTGTAAGGGCGCTAGGTCACATAAACCGTGCTGGTGGACCAGAGAGGTTCAGGTAGCAGTCGGGGAAAAAAAGCTGACTACAAAAAATACAAAACAATGAGAGGAGAAAGGGAAAAGGAAAGTACCGTCTTGCATCCAGAAAAGTCACCTGATTGGGTGGAAGAGGCGAGGGACCAGGCAGAGGTATTAAACAAGTACTTCGCCTCTGTGTTCACTAGGAAGGGTGTTGGGCTATTTACAAAGCAAGACACAGTGGGGACAGAAGGGATAGTGTGTGGGATCGGGGGAGCAACAGAAATGGAGCAGGAGGGAGGGGGAAGTACCCCAGTGGTGTCACATTAGGATATGGATAAAAAGGCCAGTAAGGTGGGGGGGGGGGCAGATGATGCTATCCCCACCGAATGGGTATGGAAAGCCCTTAAGGCCCTAAAGAAAGATAAATCTCCTGGTATTCATCCAAGAGTACTATGGGAATTGGTGAATGTACTGGCTGCACCCCTGGAGGAGCCCTTCAACAGGTCACTTGAGACAGGGAAAGTACCTAGGGATTGGCTAGAGGTGCATGTGGTGCCAATCCATAAAGGGGGGTCAAGGGAAGTGCCAGGTAACTATAGACCCATCGGTTTGACATCAGTGGTGGGAAAATTAACGGAGAGTATACTGAAGGAACGATTGGGGGTGTTCTTGGAGGAGGTGGGAGGGCTGGATAGTCGGCAACATGGTTTTGTGCCAGGCAGATCATGTCAAACTAATGTTGTGGAGTTCTATGAATGGGTAACATCTGAACTGGACAGGGGAAAGCCTGTGGATGTACTATTTTTAGACTTCAGCAAGACGTTTGACTCGGTCCCCCACAATGGCCTGGTGGAGATACTGACAGGGTTGGGTGTGGGCCCATTGATGGTCAGATGGATAGGAAACTGGCTAACTGGATGCATTCAGAGAGTAGTGGTCAGTGGGGAGCTCTCAAACCCGAGAGGGGTCAGTAGTGGGGTACCACAAGGCTTGATCCTGGGTCCAATCCTGTTTAATGCATACATAGCTGACATCAGGGAGGGAATAGGGTGTGAAATGAGTCTCTTCACTGACGACTCCAAGATGGGAGCAGTAGTTGAGGGGGAAGAGGGGAGGTTGGCCCTGTAGGGGGACCTGGAGTCCCTGGTCAGGTGGGCTCACATCTAGAAATTAAATTTCAATGCCTCCAAGTGCAAGGTGTTACATCTTAGGTGGGCGAATCCCAAACATGAGTACATCTTGGTAGGGGAAGCACTGGAGGCCTCAACTGGGGGAAAAAGATCTAGGGGTCATGGTGAATGCATGTATGAATAACTGAGCAGAGCAGGAGAGTGGCTGTCAAAGCAAACAGGATGTTGGGATGCATTGCAAGGGGATCATCTCGAGGAGCAGGAAAGTGATTCTGCCACTGTACAATGGTCTGGTTAGACTACACCTTGAGTACTGTGTGCAGTACTGGAGACCGCACTTAAAGGGGGACATACAGCTCCTGGAGAGGGTATAGAGAAGGGCTACCAAGAAGATATGAGGACTAGGGGATTTGACGTATGAGGAAAGACTCGAGGAGCTCGGCATGTTTTCATTGGAGGAGAGGAGAGACGGGGGGGGACAAGATTGAGGTCTTCAAGTACCTCAAGGGAATAAACAGGGTAAACACGGAGGATATTTAGACTGGGGGGGTATCAACTGAGGGCATGGTTTGAAGTTGGAAGGTGGAAGGATGAGGGGGGAAAGAGGAGGAGGTTTTTCACAGAGAGGGTGGTGGAACCTTGGAATGCGTTGCCTAGCGAGCTGGTTCAAACTTCTACAGTGGAGGGCTTTAAGAGAGGGTGGGAGAGATACAGAAAGGGAAAGTATCAGGGGAAGGCCTGCCCCAGGGGGGTGAGGATGGATGATAGGGTTTTTTGGAAAACAAGGGGGGGGAGGCTTCGCTACCCAACTAGGGATCAAAGGTTTGAGCAGAATCGATGGGCTGTAAGGCCTAATCTGCTGACAATTAGAATGTTAATATGTTAGTAAATTGCAAAAATATCATCTCAGTATCTAAAAAATGAGGAACTGAGATTCATTTTAGGTAAAATCAGAAACTGTTAAAAGAAAAGCAGTTTTTTTATTTACTTTTAAAAGCTTTGGATAGCAGTTCCCTTACAGCGGGAACCATGTCGAAAATGGCATTCTCCAGTTCTTGTAAACTTATCAGGAACTGGAGATAAAATGAAACTTACACAATTAAATGCAAATTGCACCCTAACTAATGCAGACAATCAAAAAGTTAACTAGAAATACTGAAGTAATGTAAAATGATAAAACATATAATGGCAAGAAATGTAGTAAAGGCTTTGAGGAGATTGCTCTCTTCAGGCAGAGAAAGAAATCTGAGGTTAGAGTGAAAGGGTGAATATGACCACACAGCAGAGTTTGAATTTCATTCTAAATTTCATAATTTGCATAAAATTCTAAAGCTCCAAGGCTGCTCATTCCAAGGGAAGAATTGCAATTGTTAAACTTAAGCGAGGGATTCCTGGCATTTGAAACTATGTTTCTCTTTTAATGATTGAATACATAGTATGATATACAGGGCAGGATTCACAAAAGAGATGCGCCAGCACAACCCAGATGCACCGGCGCAAGTCATAAATGCGCCGTAGAATGATTTACAAACAGGGTGAATGCACCAGCACAATCGAGATGCCTTGCACCCAATGACATGCGCCATAGGCACAACATAATGATATGCAGCGCATATACATGGGGCATACCCATACATACACAGCACAACCTGATTCACAATGCATATCCACGGTGCATCTATGGGACATCTCCAGAGCAAAGGCAAGATGCGCCATAGAAAGATAAGTACAAAAGGAGACTTGTATCTTGCCCACCTGCAGGCCGTTGACTGAATTGCTGCAGTAGCACACTGCCTGAGCCAGAGGGAGAGAGGGAGAGAGGAAGACAGAGGGAGAGAGACAGAGACAGCCACCCTGCAAGACAGCCAGCACACCAAGCAAGAGAGACTGAGCCAGAGGGCCAGACAGAGAACGCCGCAGCAAAATGAACCCAACAGCAGTTGCCATTGCAGGTGCACTAATGAGGAAGAGGCAGGGTGATGGAAGGCACTGTAGGCGGCCGGCTCCATGGCAGTATCATGCCAGGCTGTCCTTTGAGCAGCTCAATGAGGTGGAGACAGTAACTGACACTGCCTGAACAGGGCCATGCTGAGGCAGCTTTGTGAGCTGTGCCATGATGTGATGCAGGCACCCACTGCAAGAGGTCATGCCATCCCAGTGGAGACCAAGGTGACAATCGTCATGTGCTTGCTTGCCACAGGAACCTTCCAGAGGCCCACTAGGGACAGCACTGTCATTTCACAGGCCTGTACATCCCACCTTCTCACACAGTTCCTCACCGCACTGCTACCGCATGCTTTGAAATACATCCATTTCCCCAGCACGCAGGTGGAGCAGACAGAAGCCATGCAGGGGTTCTACAGGGTGGCACGCAAGCCAGGCATCATAGGGACCATAGACTGCACCCATGTGGCAATCCGTGCACCACCTGGTGAGGATGCCATCACATGCACCAACCAGAAGGATTACCACTCCATGAATTGCCAGGTGTTGTGTGATGCCACAGGGTGCATCACCAATGTCCGCGCCACATACCCTGGGATCACACATGATTCATTCATATGGCACCAGTCGGCACTATGCATGAGGTTTGAGGATGGGGACATACCAAGTGGCCATCTGATAGGTGCGTGTGACAGGGCCCCAACAGCACAGGAGGGCACCAAGACTGGGACACATAGGGTGGGCCGTGAGCAACCTGCGCAGTGTGATGCATGTGCATGGGCACTGGGACAGCAGGAGTGAGCAAGGGTACACAGGCGGACACAGGGTGACATGCAAGTGCTGTGCACCACACGACAGACGGGGCATGCAGGTGTAGCTGGGGTAGGGATGCAGGATTGCCTGTAATGGGGATGTACAGTCAGGACAGCAGGACAGGTGCACACACCACTGAGGCCAGGGTTGAGGACAGGGCACATGCCAAAGTGGTACCCGATGTACTATCGGACACACGTCTACTCCCACAGGAGATGCCGCATATCCGCTGAGGCTCTAGCTCCTCACCCCCTTCCGACAACCCAAAACAGTGGCAGAAGAATGCTACAATGAGGCACATATCATGACATGCACCGTCATAGAGCGTGTCTTCAGCATGCTGAAGATGCAGTTCCAGAGACTGTGTCAGTCAGGTGGCGCCCTACAAGTATAGCCCTGAGAAGGCCTGTAGCATATTCCTGGCCTGTTGTATGCTACACAACATGGCCCTAGACTGTGGAATACCTGTCGAGGCTGGTGAGGGCAACAGTTACGGGGAGTAGGAGGGGTTGGGGGGGCAGACCACCCCCAGAGGGCCAGGGAGGCAAAGTCGGGCAGGGCCAGAGGGACCCAAGGCTGGCAGCCAGAGCAAAGGACCACCACAGTTGTGTGGTGGAGGAAAACTTTGGGCCAAGCAGGTGAGTATGCAGGTATGTATGTGTGCAGGGTGGGCACCAAAGTGTGGAGAATGCATGCTGTGGGCACAGTGGACAAAGAACAATACACAGTGGTACACAAAGGCACACACACAGTGAGGGTCACACAAACACAGACACACACACACACACACACACACACACACACACACCAGGCATGCAAAAACCATGCACCACCCGGGCCATGTCGCAGACGTCATGGGTCAGTGTTCACTGTGGCCTGTGCATGGGCACAGCAGACACTAGAACACACTCATCATTCCCATGACAAATGGCACAACAGTGGAGCACACAGACACACAGGTGGTCCTGCACAGGTAGCACAGAGTGGTGCCAGGGCTGCTGTGGGGTGGGTGACTGCCGCACACACCACCACCACTGGCAACACCCACAGGGTGTCCAGTGCACACAGGTGTGCCATGCTGCTGCCACAGGCCTGGGGACATGGGCATCACAGGGCAGCACCCTGGATGTTATGGACATGGGGGGGTGGCCTCTGCCATGGCTGGTGGTGGCAGGTGTGCCACCACTAGCCAAAAGTGGTGTCACCTGAGACCCTGCAGGGGTGCTGCACCGAGACCGTGAATGGGTGCCCAGTGGAGTGGCCAACCCATGGCCACCACATGAGCAATGGACAGTGGGAATGATGCCAGAGGCGATGGAGTCAGCAGCAGAGGGCTCACCTGGCTCTGCTGCCGGGGTGTAAAGGATGTGCTCCTGGGCATCTGACTGGATACACGATGTCCATGGCATGTTGGCAGAGTAGCCACTGTCTCCGCAGCAGCTGCAATTTGCTCCAGAGCTGACGTCAGCCCACCCGCATGATGTGTGCCTCTGCCAGCATCTGTGCATGCCACGCAGCAGCGGACTCATGCTCCTGAACCATCACTGTCCTGTGCCTACAGAACTCCACATGGAGGGCCTCCTGTCCCTCCACAGTTGCCCACAGGAGGGCAAGGTAGACCCCCATGTCATTAGTGGGTGATGCTTCACAGTGGCATCTCCAACATGCAGGGGATGTATCAGCCTGTCCCGGTGCATCCACGGGCAATGGTTGCACCCTGGCAGGCTGGAACATGGGTGCGGCTTGGTTGGGCACCACCACTGACTACCCATGGGTGGTGTTTTCCCGGGCAAATGAGGCAGATACATGCACAGTGGCACCCTGCCCAGATGTCACCAACAGCATCGGCACTGCACTTGGTAGTGGTGCATGGGGCACAGCATCCACATCCATGGGCAGCTGTGCCACATCTGCAGCAGCACATCACACAGAGTAACCATCAGTGGCAACCGGGGCTACATGCACAGGCAACCCCATGTTGTATGCACCACCATCTACCATGACTGCGCTGGTGGTGGTAATGACCATGGTGGTGCCAAGACCCTCCACTTGCATGCCACTGGCAAGCACAAGGAGGGCATCAGCAATGTCCACCGCATTATCTGGGTCATCATCAGACAACCAGGACAGGCTCCCCAGCAAAGAGATGTACCCGCCAGCTGTCCTGCCAGCACTGGCTGAGGGGCCTACAGATCCCTCCTGCACCGGGGCTGTGACCGGAGTTGCCTGTGAAGTGGATGGTGCTGCTGCAGGGTCATCCATGGTGGTGTCATCGGCCCCGTGAGACAGGCCCTCATCATCGCCTGTGAGAGCATCATGTGCAGCCATGGCCACGGCTGCACCCGGGAGGCATGATGGTGCTGTGGAGAGAAAAAGGGGGTACATGGTTAATGCACAGTACACATATGTCACATTGGTGATGCACAACAGTACATGGCCGTCCACATGGTGCCAATGCTGCAGGCCTGACCACGGCAGGGCCATGGCATGACAACGCTAGCCAGGCCATGGTATAGTCACAACAGCACTGTTCCAGTATGCACACTGCACGGCAGTGGTGACACATGCCACATGGATGCACAGTGGCACGGGCCCTCTGGTGCAGTGGCATGGTAGTTGCGGCACCACGGGCATGTCACATCTGGCCAGGGGTGATCATAACCATGTTGCTATGCCTGGGTAAACAGGGACGGATGTGGTGGCCTTGGCACAGGGGTGGAGGGCATGCCTAGGACACACAGCTACTCACAATGCTGCGATGGGCTGCCACCAGTATGGAATCCACTGTTGGGGACACCCTGCACAGCTGTCCGGGACACACTGGAGGCCAGGAGGGCCTCATTAGGGCTAAGCTGTTCAGCCATGCTCGGGCCAGCCCCTGTCTGCCGCAGGGAGTTCTGGATGTTTGCCACCTTCTCCTTTGCCCTCCTACACCCGTCGTTCAAGTACTTTCGGCACTCCTGGACAGTGCAGTTGTATGGTGCCATGGCATTCACCTGCTGGGCCACCTCCTCCCAGCCTGCTGCCCTCGCAGTCCTGCTTCCTCCCCTGCTGGTGAGGACGTCCATGCATAAATGACGAGCTTCAATGAGCACCCTCTCCTCACCATTTGTGAAATTCGGTCGCCACCTCATGGCGGCACCTGCATCCTCTGACATAGTGGCTACTGTGGGGGGAAGCATGCAGGTGTTAATCATGCCTGTGGGTACACATGTTCCTGCCCTGCCTGCCTCTGTCTGTCGACCAAACCTGGTTCCCTGCAACAGGTGGTTGGGATGGTGGTCTGCATGTGGGTGTCTTGGTACGGTGAGCAGCTCCCCACTGTACAGGGCCCGTGGTGACATTGTACCTGCCATGCATGTCCACCAGTCCACAGCTGGGGTGCCAGTGCTACTGCACCAGGGGGGCAGGCAGTGCAGTCTGGCATGAACATGACCTGGTACCTCAGCAGTGTGTGTGTGGACGCAGTGTTACCTCGCCCAAACCAGGTAGTGCCCTTGCTACACTGGGGGGGGCACAGACCAGTGGACTATAGCCATGGGGCAGCTGGCCGCAGTGAGTGGCATGGTGACACTGTCATCTCACCTGCACAGGCATTGCCGTGTGCCTCAGACTGACCTGTAGCACATCGCTGTGTCCACTATACATGGCCAGTAACACGCAGTCACATGTACCTCTCCACAGTACCACTCTGCAGGGCACAGCACCTCTGTGCGGGTCGCAGGACCACCGTGTTCCACAGTGTAAGGTCATGTCCCACCGCCAACAGTACCAGTGTACATCAGTACTCTATCCCATATGCTGCCATTTGTACAACATGGTACTCTGACAGGCGTTCAGGACATGACAGCAGCCAGTGTACCGGTGTTCTGTGCATCCTATGTGCTGCACAGTTTTGGTGTTCAACATTATAGGCATTTGTTTCACAATATGTGCATGTGTCCCACATATTGGGAGGCACTGTTCCCCATATGGGGAACGTAATCATTAAGAGGCATGCATGCACTTGTACAATCCCTCCAGTGAGTTCTGTAGACCACGTAAATATAGCTGTGTACTCACCTTCAAGGCTTTGTTTCCTCTCTGTCACCTGATCTCAGCCTACAGCACTGGGAGCATTTATGGCTCAGGGCATGCAAATAAGTCCTGGGCCTCTGGTAATAAGATGCTAATCAGCTGAGATGCCCATGTATGTGGAATGAGGTGGTTTAAGGTGCATTGACAGTAAATTGCTAAATTGCCCCCAGCTCATCTCACTTTACAAGGAGCATCTCAGAAATGCGCCCATGACATTATGGTGCATCTGTTGTGCATGCGCGATCACCATGTGCAATGGTGCATCTTCCAATATACACCGCTACACTGCTTACTCGATGATCTGCTGCAGGGATGCTGGCCATTGTGCTGTGTCCTGTATCGCACACCGTATACCCACTTGTGTGGGACATGCTGCACTGGGTGGTCATAGTGGCCATGGATCGCGCATGGTGCACCACAGGTGTCTGTAGCACATGCTGTGCACAACATGGTGGCCACACCTGCATCACACATACACAACCTGGCCATGACCTCACCTTGCCTTAGAGGTTGGCATTGTGCATGCAGTGTTTCCTTTGACCTATCACACTTCATGCACTGTGTGCATTGTACTGCATGTGCCTCAGTGTTTCACGTGGTGCATATCGGGTACTCAATCATGCTTTACCGTGTTGAGCTTGGTGACAGTACCTGTCAGTGGGGACATGCCTAGAGCAGGTAGACAATCCCCTAGGACCATGAACTGGTCCCAGGTGGAGTTGCTGCATCTGGTGTCTCTTGTTATGTCAGTGGAGGGGCAGCTGTTTGGTCAAGAGGGCCTCCATGTGCCCAGGGCTAAGGTGTGGACCTCCACTGCTAGGAGGCTGGTACAGTGCACTGGGCTGCCATGCACTGAGAAGTGCAGGCATCGATTCGGCAACCTCCAGAGGTGGGACCCAGAGAGACTGAGGCAGCTGCATTGCAGTGCATGACAGGGTGTACTGCCAAGGCCAGGTAGGTGTTGATCATCAGGCTCCTTCTATGGCACATGCTGGATGTGTGTGTTGCAGTCCTCATGGGGCACCCACTTGGGTCACTGTCATCCTGCACACATGGCGGTGGCTTCACTTGCTCAGTGTAGCCCTACCATGTGTGCCATAGGGAGGGCTATGGGCAGGTCTGTGGTTGCATGCAGGCCGCTGGGGCTGCACAGCTGGTCACCACCGTGTGCTGCATGTACAAATGCCTGGGGGGTGGCACTCTGGCAGTGCATCCTGCACAGTGGCAATGTATGGCTGTCCCTGCACCACCTGTGCATGTCAGTGTTGTTGTGTGTTTCTGGCACTGCTGTGTTGACTCATGGTGTTCTCTGTCTGTTGTGTTTTGCAGGCCCAGAGGCCAGACGGAGGGCCATGGACATCGTTGACGCACAGAGGAGGCTCCTGGGTGCCAGGCCTGGTGCCTATGCAGGAACAGATAGGTAGTGCATTCTGCTGCTGTGGGTTACTGCTGGTTGGGGGTGTTGTCTATGTTCAGGTCCTCAGTGTGTGTTCTCTCTGTCTTTGCAGTAGGTCTCCAGGGATGACATGCCGTGGCAGGGAGTGGTGTCCAGCCTGATGTGGAGGGGTGGATCCATGTGGCCATCCAGGCGGCCCTGCGGCCTATATCCAGGACGGTTCTGCAACTGTCAACTGCCCTGCAGAGTGTTCTTCAGTGCTTGCCCTTATGTGGCCGTGCCAGGGTGTGAGGTGGCGGGGCACGGCGACGCTAGTGGCCCCCTGAATCTTCATGGGGCCTTTCTCTGTTCATAGTTTATGTCTATGGCCCCATGTTTATTTTTTGTTCTGGGATTTCTGTTGTACAGTTTTTTATCTGGTTTTGCTGTTATATAAACATGTTGCTATCAGTACCTATGTCTGTGGATTTCATTATTCCAGCATCATGGTTGTTCCCTTTTGTCCTGCTGGCTTGCTCCGCTTGTTCTGACTTGCTCCCCTGTGTGATTCAGGGCATCCAGGGAGCCCTGGCACATCTCCTGTTGCACTGGTGCATCTCCAGTTGTGCTGTCCTGTGTCTGGGTAATTCACAGAGGGCCTGTGCTCGGCTCATTCCATTGTACATGCCTCTGTGAATCGCTCTGTCAGTGCTTGGCAAATCTGATTTGCACCGGCACATCCGGAATGCACTTGGTGCACCTTCTTTGTGAATCCTACCCACAGTATGTAATAATTTTATAAAAGCAACAGAATTCTATAAAGCTGTGTGAATGTGTGCCCTAGCTGCTGCATGTTTGAAGGTATGCCCTAGCTACTGCAAGTCATTTAGTCAACTGATTGCTTTTTTCTATTTTGTGTCATTGTAACAACTTTAGCTATATTTAATGGTTGCAGTAAATATAGAATCAAATGAAATCAAAATTCTGTGGATGACTGGTCAAGGCCTCTGGATCTTCCATTCATGATGGGCAGTGCTGACCACTGGATGTGAAGCTTCTATAAAGGCCTTAAAGCACTCTGGAGGGATCAAATACCAGCAGTCCCCATGTTGTGGAACCCATCCAGCCTAGGCAGGTCAAGACCATTGCCTTCACTGACTCAAGTAATGCATTATCACTTGGCATATCAAGGAAAAGGGGATTTTTCTTACAGGATCTTGAAGTGCTTGCACTTTCCTGTCTCCATTTAATCCATGAGGCAGATGTTGAAGAAAGACAAGATCCTGCTGAGAAGATGGGAGAATGTCCTGAAATATGTCCCAAACATTCCAACCTTCCTCATGTTTTGCAGTTAATTCGTTTTATTGAACATTTTAACATAAAATACAAAGAGAATGGTCACTGTAATAGTGTAAGAACATGTTCCAGATGACAATACACTTAGAGTGTAGAACACTAAAAAAATACACGTGTATAGGTCACACTATCATCACTCAAAGGTACTCTGGTAAGTTTACAACAGAGGTTCTAGGGCTAGGGTACCTGCATCAGTTATTTGGGAGAGAGACAGAGCCATGCTCCCTCTCTACCTAGGTAACAGCATACATGAGTAGTATAGCGCCAGACTAGGGGCAGGGGGAGGGTCATGCAGTGCAAAACAGGAAAGCAGAAAGGGTTCCCATATACTGCTACATTTAAACACAGTTTTCTCTGTAAAATTGAACATTCTGCTCAGGCTGGCAAAGTTCCTCAGGGCAGTAAACCACTTAGCTACTGAAGGAACTTCAACCATTCTCCATCTCTGAAGTATGAGCCACTTGGCTTCAATCCTTGACACTAGGAGCCATTGAAGCCACTGGTGAGGTAGGGGAGGTGTAGACAGAGGAAGATCAAAAACAGATAGCTGAAGTGAGAGGGGAAAGGACTGGACTTTGGGGCAATGCCATAGAATGTGCAAGAGGTCAGGTCTGGCCACCTGACACCTCCAACAGATAGTAAGGGGTAAGAAGCTGAGAGATTTCAGCCTCGCTAGCATGTGGTACCAGAAGTACGTAACTTTGATTTTACATGAGGAATCTTCTGGTGTTATGACAGGCTTTGTGGGCAAGTAGCAATTGCTGCAACCAGTAGGTCTCAAACATTTCGATACCCAGGATCAGGCACAAGTTGGTCCTGGCACTGTCAGATGGAACAGGAGTGGCTTGCAGAGTCTGTATATCAGGCCTGCTTTTCAGCAGAAAAGCAAGCACGAAGAGATTGAGCTAGTGTCTGTGGGATGGGGGAGGGGCCCCACAAATTCTTAGTGCAATCACCTATGGCACTTTTTATTTGGATATACAGTATTTCCAAAATTCTCCTTCAGAGAGGTGGAATCTCATTTGGAGGTTATTATGCTAGGGATCTCTAGATACTTCAGGAGTTAGGCACTTAGGAGAACCCCAGGGGCACTTGTGGAGATAGAGGGACCTAAGGAAATAAGTTAATCCTACCAACACTCACGGGTCTACACATTTAAAAGCAGACCGAGCCATTTTTTTTTCTTTTTGTGTTCTCTTCCCTTTTTATCCCCCTTCTCTCTGCCCAAGGCTGACACCTAGTCAGACCAGTTCAAAAACCTTTTGGGTCAAATTCTTCATCTCCTCTGCCTCTGGCCTGAATCCTGTCCCAGTAGGGAGCCAGGAAGTAGGCTCAGCTAGTCCTTCTACAATCTACTGGTACAGTTTGAATTCAAACTTGGAGCCTTTTTGTCTGCAGGGGTCCCAGGCCAAGGGTTGTCCCAAAGGACAAGGTCCAGGCCAAAGGCAATCCCAGAGGGCACTCTCCAGGTTACTGGCCCTCTCCAAGGAGGCTGACACTGAGCACCAAGGCCCAGTCACATGGCCAGCAGCCAGGATCAACCCTGGCCTATGAGAGATCTTCCCAAGTGGCCAGTGGGCCAGTTGCTTGGGTGTCTGTGTAGGGTTGAAGACACATGGGCATGGATGCCTGAAGGCTTACCTTAGCTCTGGTCCATGGATCCCTGGGCATTGCTGTCCTCTAGTTTTTTCTGCAGCAGTTCTCTGTTGGGTTCCCATTATAGCGGCCACATTTATTATTATTATTATTATTATTATCCCAGTTTGGCAGGCTCCAGCAGAGCTGTTTTTTTTTTTTTTTTATTTTATTTGTTTTGGTTTTAAATCCTCAGCACAGCAGCAAAGTTGTTCTTTTTTCTTTTTCTTTCAAAATCCATGTTCCCCAATGCGGTCCACTGTGCATTAGTTCCCCAGCAGTCCAGGTGCGGCAGAGCCCTCCAGTTCATGCAAACTCTCTCCCAAGTCTCTGGCAGGAGCAGAAGGCAGCTTCTAGTAGCAGAAGCAAAGTCGTTCCTTTTTTTTAGTGTTATTTATGTTTTCTCCTTGGTGCAGTAGTCAGGAGTTGGGCTGCTAGCATGTGGCAGGTTACCGGGTGGCTGTAGTTCTGCCATTTGTTTATTTTTTTGTATGAGTGTTGTCTCTGTCTGCACTACACATTTCACTGTCTAGATGGGAATATGCCTCCCCAGACCTGTGTTCAGCCCTCTGCCTTCCTTGCAGTTGCCGACAGGTAGCTAGATGGAAGCATGACTCGCTGGCCATCTGTTCCCAACCTCCCAGCTGCAGTAGGTGGTGAGTGGGCCATGTGCCTGGGGGAAAGAAGAAGTGGGTCATGCAACCAACCTTTAAGTAACAGAAAGAATCCTCTATGCCTCTGGGCACAAGGCAAAGGGATGGGTCTGGTAGTGACATTTGGGGCAAACACCCATAATGCATCAGTGACATCAATTGGTGCAATAAGAAGAGAGTTCCAGTGGGCTTAAAGCTCTCTGCTTTGAACTTTTCAAGAAGGGAGGGACCAGCAAAGGAGGCCCTAATAGATAATAATTTAGAGGCTGGTCAACTCACCTTTTATCTGAGGACTGTCTGGAAGGCGAGTTACCGGGCAAGGAGCCACAAAGTCAATTCAAAAAAAGGGGGAAAGGACCTAAAGAACCCTCGCACTGGGTGGCACTAGTGGACTTGGGCTAGATCTCATTGCTAAATGTTCACACCATAGGAGCAGGGGGAAGGGACATGGAGCAGAGACCCCATAGTTATTCATTAGAAAGGTGAGGGACATGTCCTACTATGTATTAATTAAAGGGCTGAAGTGGCACGAGGTCATAATGTCACACATGATATAGCACAGGTCAAAACAGCATGCAGCAACACAGTGATGGCACATAATGCTGACCGCAACAGAAACGCTGCATGCCCAAACAGTGTTGTTTTTGTGGGGGGATTTGCCCCACGTACCATCCAACATGAGAGGCTTTGCCCCCAACACCTCCCCCAGCCTATTTATAATCAGCTCTGAGGAGGTGTGGACACAGGTGCAAAACAGAATTTTTGCCACAGCACTTAGTTGTTGGTAAATTGATGGGAATCAAAAAAAGATTCCCACACCTGGGAATCAAACCCTGGTCATACCATGCTTCCTACTGTACATTTGGGTGCTGTAGCCACTCCACCATGGGAGCAGCTCGACTAAGTACCCAACCAGCAGTCTCTACGTTCACTTCCCCTTCTTGTGCAGAGAGATGGGGTAGTAGTACTTCCATATCATTCATATACCCCTGTCGCTCTAAAGCACAATGCAGTACAGACCTCATGGCTCTTCATGCGTGGTTTAGTCTGAGCTATAAACATCTGGTACCACTGAAGTAAGGGCACAGACCCAAACACAAGGGAAAGGCTACAGGCCTTTATAATTAATAGTAAGGAAGGTGGACTAAGGGCAGTAGGCCCTATCTGAAGTCAGCAAAGGGGGCATCAAGGTCTGAGAAAAAATGTATTTAAAGACACAGGTGGAGATATTCAGAGGAGTTGCACAATGCGCAACCACATCCATGCACCCCGGACCCATATTCAATGAACATGACAGTGCAGCACAAAATGCACTGTGCAGCAGCACAAGAGTAATGTACATGGAACAAGTACAAGGGGGCATAACCATGTTTAAGCAGCACAATGGCATATTCAGTGGTACAGCATGGCACAAGTCAGGAGCAACAGACAGAATGCACTGCACAGAATTGAGCCTATAAAAGCAGGCTCAAACACACACACACACAGAAGATGCACAAGGTGCAGAGCCAAACATAACATGGATGCTGGGTCATTCATCACGGAGGCAGTGATGAGGGGTGTAAGGAGGAGGAGGGAGGAGGAACAGCAACATGGCCAAGGAAGGGCCCATCGGCAGTATGCCAAACAAAGACAGTACCGTGCCTGCCTCACCTTTGAGGACTTCAGGGATGCAGAGATCGTGGGATGGTACTGGCTGAACAGAGCAATTCTGAGGCAGCTCCATGAGCTGTGCCATGATAAGTTGAAGGCACCTGCCAGGAGGAGCCATGTAATGACAGTGGAGACCAAAGTGACAGCAGCAACGTGCCTGCTTGTCACAGGCACCTTCCAGAAACCAACAGGGACAACCACAGGCACCACCCAGTCAGCCACATCCTGCCTCCTTACATAGTTCCTCAATGCTCTGCTGTCACGTGCTTCAGAGTTCATCTGATTCCCAAGCACAAAGGCAGAGCATACAGCAAACATCAGGGTGGTAGGTGTGCCAGGCATGGTCAGGGCGATAGACTGCACTCACATGGCCATACATGCACCACCTGGCCCAGCAGGCACAGCTTACATCAATCGGAAGGGCTACCCATTAGTCAACTGCCAGATGGTGTGCAATGTCATGGGATGCATCAACAATGTCTGCACCACACACACTCCAGAACTGCAAATGACGCATTCATCTGGCACAGCTCCATGCTGTGTCAGCGATTTGAGCATGAGGAGATCCCCATGGGCCACCTGATAGGTGAGTATGGGCATGGATGTAGAGTCAGGGAGTCAGAGCATGGGACGGAGGCTTAGGCCACACGAGGCAGGTGCTGACAGTGTGGCCAAAGGGGGCATGGAAGAGGGGGAGTGACAATCATGGCAGTGTGCTAACCTGTACACCTTACTCACACAGAAGACAGTGCATACCCCCTGTGACCCTGGCTGCTCACCCCCAGCCAGCACCCATCAAACCCTGCTGAAGAACGATACACGGAGGCCTACATTGAGACATGTGACATCATAGAGCGAGTTTTTGGCATGCTGGAGATGTGGTTCCGTTGTCTAGACAGGACCAGTGGTGCCCTACAATATAACCCTCTGAAAACCTGTGGACTATTCCTGGCCTGCAGCATGTTGCACAACATGGCCATTGACTGTGGGATAGCCATCTAGGTGGATGAGGGTGACAGCAGTGATGATGACAGGTACGATGGCCCGGGGAGAACAGTCCCCCATGCCATGGAGGGACCCAAGGATCACCTCAATGGCTAGGATGCACAGGATGACCATCGTACAGGAGCACTTCAGAATCTGCAGGTGAGTAGAAGCCATGACTGTCATGCAGGCATGAAACAGACACCCACACACACGGAGGTGCATGACCACATAGGGAGGCATGCAGGGCCACCAGCACACACACACACAGCCAGCACAGGTACAGCACTGACACACAGCCACACACACACTGCATGGCACACAGGTATGGGCACATGCATGCACACACATGGGCACAGTGCTGGACAACGGCCAGTCATAACATGATGGGCACCGGCAGCAACAGCAGCACACCAGGCACACAGCAGGGCATGGTGTGCCATGCAAATGGCACATCCAGAAGCAGCGTCTGTGGTGGCAGGCCGGGCACACATGTGGGCTGCAGGTGGTGGCATGGATCAGACAGATGGCACCGGAACACTGGCAAGGCTGGCACAGTGCTGCCCTCATCACGCACATTTCACATGATCCTGCAGCACAGCGTGCACACAGGGAGGCCACACTGCATGCCACAGATACATACCACCACAGACACATGGGCATGCACAGAAGAATGTACACAAGGCCTCAGTGGTGGGCAGTGGGATGAGACAGCACAACCAGCAGGCCTACGGGGTGGAAGCACAGCCATCATAGTCACTTGGGCAGCCACACCCTTGCTGTGTGACAGCCACAGGCTGCTGAATGACCACTGGAGGTGTACTCAACACACTCGTGGGGGTGAAGGTGCAGGAACATGACTGGGTCCCCACTGGCATGAACAGGCTGGCAAACAGGCACCCACCGGGGGTGTCAGGGATGGACATGACAGATCTTGGTGTCATCCTTACTGGGGTCACCAGACACTGGTTTCACGGAGTGGATTCCACTCTATGGGGAGTCCTACACACCCTGCTGCACCCACTGGATGCCAGCAATGCAAGTCCAGTGGTGATGGCACAAGCTATGAGGTCCAGTGAGATGGTCGTGGGCTCCTGCAGCTGCCAGACCTCACCCATTAACTGTGTGCGTCCAATGTCCACATGCATGGACTGATGGTATAGCTCCACCCACAGTGCTCGCAACTGTGCCCCGAGCATTGCCTGGTTATCCATGGAGGCCTGCAGCAGCCAGGTGTGCTCGGCCAGCCTGTCAGTAACATGCGCATCCTGGGTCCAGCACTTGCCAGCTGGGGGAGTGGCGGCATGCCCAATGGCAACTTCTGCTGTGAGCTGCCGCACAGGGGTCCGCAGGGGGGGGTAGCTGGGGCCATGCCCCATTGATGGTCCCTATGGTGTGCTGCATGGTAGCCACCACTGCCCGGCGCTGCTGTCCTTCTGCCTGCTGCAAGTCCCTGTGGCTTCAGTGTCCATGGCACCTGCCCCACCACAGCCTGCATTGGTGGCATTGCAACCCACCACTGTGGGGCCATGAACAGAGGGTTTCTGCATGGGTGCTGTACTGCCATCACCAGTGACACCCACCAGTGTGCAGGACTGTACCCTGGGTGGCGTCCCCAGTCCTGTGCCACCCATGCTCAGCACCAGGTCATCATCTGTGTCAGATCCTCCACTCATCTGCGTGTCTGGTATGAGGATGGGCAGCTCCTCCATGAGTAGAGAAACTTACCAGAGCAAGGGAGAAGGATTAAGACTTAGTTTGGCTAAGCAGATTTACTGTGTGGTGGTGTTTTTATTTTTTACTCACAGGGATTGCTACTGTTTGTTGCTAACATTTCATTGCTTTATTTTTTTTCTCTGATTCAAATTGTTGTTGCTGGTATACCTTCTTCTGCATTATTACAAGGTGTGCCTACAGGTGCATGCTAACAGATTACTGCTGTAATCTTCTGATTCAAATTGTCTTTTGCAAGGTATATCTTCTGTTACTGCTTTATTTTTTCTGGAGCAAAGTGTTGTCTTACAGGGTATATCTTCTCTGAAATTATTACAGGTGGTGCTTTACAGGTGTTACAGTTTTATCTAACATTAGGATAAGCTTTCAGGGTTACTGCATTTGTTGTTGACTGATTGTTTCTGCTCTTACCTCCTTGTTCTTTCTCCGTGGTTCTTCTTTTTAGGCAGGAAGAGGCCCAGCCACCCACCCCATCCCAACCACCCACGCTACACCTCCTTTATAGGGTACCACAGTTGTGACATTTCCTGTGGCAGAGCAGGAAGGGGCGGATCAGTGGAGCCTCCACAAGGTGATCTCATTTACAGGGGCACTAGTAATTTAACTTGTTATAACAAGTTAAACAAAGCAGAATTAAACCATTACTTGCATTTTTTTTCCTTTTTTTTTTTTCTTCTAATTACTCTGACTAGGTTACAAACCCAGCAACTTATTTGGAATGGATTTCATTAACTGCAGGTACTGTGGTACAATTTTCAGAAGGACAGTCTTACAGGATTTAGGACACTGTCCTACATGCTGGGCCTTTGGAGATCTTAGGGCTCAGCTCCGGGCAGCATGGGCAGAGATTGCACGCCTCAAATTTCATATTGAAGAGGAAATACATTATAAGAACCACCCGCCATCTCCCCAGAATCCAACAGAAAACCTCGACCGCAGAGGGTAGTTGGTCCAGGAGGTTGGCAGGTGGTTAGGAGGAGCAAATCAGGTGCCCCATCACTCTCTGCTCTCCAACACATTACCTCCAAAACCATATAAACACTACAAACAGGTATCTGCCTCTATCTCTGAAATCAAATAAAGAGGCAGAAGACACTGCAGAGCAGGAAACTGCGGCACAGGAGCTAGCACAACAAAACTCCACCCAAATCAAGAACCAAAACTAAACAAGTACAAAGGAAACTCAAAACTTCTGATCATGGGAGACTCCATGATTCGGGAGTTGATACCCATCTCCAGCCAGGGGTGATGGTCAGATGTCTCCAGGTACATCAGCATGGAGAGACACTGACCGCATTGCTAAAATTGTTCACAAAGCAGGAGAAAACATTGATGTCCTAGTACACATAGGGACTATCGATCTCACCAGCCGGTCAGTTGGAGACCAAGGAACACCTGACTAGGCTGGGTGACAACTATCATCTTATTTCGTCCGGCATCTCCTTCTGAGATCCTGCCAGTCTGGGAGAGGGAGCAGATGGACGGAAGGTCGAGAAGGGAGATAGGGAGCTAAACACATGGCTCAAGGACTGGTGCCAGGAAAAGGACACAGATTTGTAGGAACTGGCAACAGTTCTGGGAGCGAAAGTTCTTTAAATTTGATGGACTGCATCTGACTAAAGAGGAGTCAGTGCATTGGGGCAGAAGTTTGACGCCTTTGCAGAATATTTAAACTAGCAAATGGGGAGAGGGTGCAGCACCCATACGTCGAATGGGAAGAACACCCTCCCCTCAGCTAGTGGTCAAACAGGAATTCAGCATGTTTGCCGCTCATTTGCATCACCAGGTAAGAAAAAGGTCTGTCTCCCCATACGACTTGACAGGGTATGCCAAACTTCACCCAACAACTAACACACCAAAATCTGGCCAATGGAAAATCATGTACAATGCTCACAGCCTGGGAAATAAGATCCCAGACCTGCAGGCAATAATGTCAGAGGCTAAACTGGACATAGTAGCAATTAATGAGACGTGGTTTACCAGTAACCACTTGGGAGACTTCAATACCTGGCTATGTATTGTTCTAGAAGAGACCGAGGTGCAAAAGGGGGGAGGAGGCCCTGTACGATAATGAAAATATCAAAGCTACAGAAATTCAGAATACACATAAGGAGCCAGAAGAACTGTGGGTCACCCTGAAACAGAAAATGGGACAGCTATAAGAACTGGGGTTGTCTACAGACCCCAGACCAGAGGGAGGACATAGACACATTACTGTTAGAAGATATACAAAACATGACAGCTAAAGGGGAGGTTCTGATAATGGGAGACTTCAACATGCCAGATACAGATTGGTCAATACCAGCAGGAACATCTGCCAGAACTAGACTCATAGTGGATTCCCTGCAGGGGGAGGGCCTCAAACAACTGGTACAGCAACCCACAAGAGACAGGGCTATCCTAGATCTAGTACTGACTAACAAAGAAGGGATCACAGATCTCCAGGTAGAAGGTCACCTGGGGCCAGTGACCATCACATGGTATGGTTCAATTTGGCTACTACATCTAAATCATCCCATTCCAAGGCAAAAATATGGGACTTCAGAGAAGCTGACTTTGATAAGATGCCAACAGAGTTAAGCTAGCCTCTGGCAAAAAGAAACACAGGTGAGGGGGTACAGGCAAAGTGGGCAAGCATTAAGAATTCAATACTTGAAGCAACATCCCATTGTGTTAGACAGAAAAGAAGTGCAAAAGAAGAAGGAAACCACTTTGGTTCTCAAAAACAGTAGCAGAAAAGGTCAGAGCCAAAAGGCTGGCCTTCAGGAAATATAAGGGAACACAGCGGGATGAAGATAGGAGGCATACCAAACTGCCCTAAGGAAGCAGGTAAGGCAGTAAGGCAGGCAAAGTCCCAAACTGAGGAAACACTAGCACAACAGTAAAAGAAGGTGACAAGACTTTCTATAGATACATTAGTGAAAGGAGAAAGTCCAGAGGGGTATTGCTGCTTAATGGAGAAAAGGGAGCATGTGAGGAGGAGGACCCTGTAAAGGCATCTATCCTAAATAGATACTTTTGCTCAGTATTTACTGAAGAGAAGGTAGGGCAGGTCCCACAGCTCAGCATCATGGACACAGGGGGGAGGGAGGTGAGCACTACTCCCTTCACAAAAGAAAGGGTCCTACAAGAGCTTGCTAAGCTCAGGGTGGATAAGGCAGTGGGACCTGATGGCATACATCCCAGGGTACTTAAGGAGCTAAAGGAGGAACTAGCAGAGCCATTAGCAGAATTGTTTAGTGAGTCTCTTAGCACAGGAGAGGTCCCAGAAGACTGGAGAAGGGCTCATGTGATCCCGCCTCCACAAGAGTGGTAGCAGGAGGAGGTGGGGAACTACAGACCGGTCAGTCTTACCTCAGTAGTGGGCAAGATTATGGAGGCACTCCTTAAGGAAAGGATAGTGCAACACCTGGAATCCATAGGGGCACAGGATCCAAGACAGCAGGGTTTACAAAAGGAAGGTCCTGTCAAACTAATCTCATAGATTTCTTTGACTGGGTAACCAGAGTGGTGGACCAAGGGGGAGCAGTTGATGTCGCCTACCTTGACTTCAGCAAAGCTTTTGACACTGTTCCACACAGAAAATTGATAAATAAGCTTGGTAGGCTCGGGGTGGGTCAGAAGTTGGTCAACTGGGTGGCAAACTGGTTGACAGGCAGAAAACAGAGAGTAGTGGTAAATGGTATACAGTCAGAAGAGATGCAAGTCATAAGTGGGTACCTCAGGGATCAGTCCTGGGCCAGTCCTTTCAACATCTTCATTAGTGACCTTGCAGATGGACTAGAGGGTAAGGCTTGTCTGTTTGCAGATGACACCAAGATCTGCAACAGAGTAGATGATCCAGATGGGGTGGGCAGAATGAGAGATCTGGATAAACTAGCAGAATGGTCAGAAGAGTGGCAACTGGATTTAATGCAAAGAAGTGCAAAATCATGCACATAGGGAAGAGAAACCCTGAAGCCACCTATAGGCTGGGAGGGCAGTTGCTCAGTCACAAAGGAAGAAAGAGACTTGGGCATCATCATCACTGATGACCTAAAATCATCCAAGCAGACCTCCAAAGCAGTAGGTAAGGCTAGGGGTGTTAGGGTGTATTAGTAGGGGTATCACAAGTTGTAAGAGGGAGGTAATAATCCTCTGTACAAGACACTGGTTAGGCCCCATCTGGAGTACTGTGTGCAGTATTGAGGCCACACCTTCACAAGGACATTAACCAAATTGAGGCAGTCCAGAGAAGGGCAACCAAAATGGTGCAGGACTGCATCAGAAGACATATGAGGACAGATTAACGGAGCTCAATATGTATACCCTTGAGCAAAGGAGGAGAGAGGTGATATGATCGAGGCATTCAAACACCTTAAGGGCATAAACAAGGTGAAAGAGTCTAACATGTTTAAATATAAGAAAAATAGCAGGACAAGAGGACACAGCATGAGATTAGAGGAAGGCCGATTAAGGGGAATGTGAGGAAATTCTTTTCACAGAAAGGGTGGTGGATGCATGGAATGGCTTACCACAAGAAGTGGTGGCTATGAATACAGTGCAGGGCTTCAAACAGGCATGGGATAGGCATAAGGGAGCAATACAAATGACTATGAATAGATAGGCCACTGACAGAGCAAAGGCCGATGGCACATTTATAAGGTAGAAAAAGAAATGGGCAGACTGGATGGCCTTGCGGTCCTTATCTGCCGTCAACTTCTATGTTTCTATGTTTCTATGTAGGTCCAACAGAGGATCGTCGTCACCCAGGCCTATTAAAGCTAGCAGCCCCCACACCGCTGCATCACTGTTGGTCCATGGCCCTGATGCTGGATGATGTTGATGGATTGTCCTCGGCAGGTCCAGCATTGGCAGGTGTATCCTGCATCCACCCCTGAGGCATGATGGTGCTGAAACACACAACGGTGGAACACATGAGTAGGATGGCTGTGTGCACTCGATGCCACAACCGGTGTGGGGGGGGGTCATGCACGCACATGCGTGGCCACCATGGGACAGGACGGCAAGCTGTGTGACACAGCGGGTTGAGCATGCCATGCACGGGGCACATGCAGGGCTGGCCATGTGTGGAAGTCAGAGCACATGGTGCAGCACCACATGTTGGGTGGTATGCCAAGGCTGCACACTGCCATCAACTGCGCTGCCCATTGTGGGCTGTGCATCTGCCCACGCCCCTATGGACCATGCTATGCCCCATGGCCACCGGGCATGCACCCCCATGGTGCTGGCCAGTCATGCTGCCCACCCTGGGGCCAGGGTCACGGTTAGTGTCCAGTGCCCATGCGGCTGCAGTACCGCACACAGGAGGTCCAAGACATGCATGGTGGCACCCTGTGCAGCATGTGCTGCGGCCCACAGAACATGCATGGGGCCCACAGCATGGCTGCACACACGCCAGCACACTGCCATGCAACCCCCCCCCAGCACCCCATAGAAACATAGAAACATAGACTTTGACAGCAGATAAGGACCGCTTGGCCCATGCAATCTGCTCATTTCCCTACCAACAGCATAAGCTGCAGATCCTAGTTAACCAACAGAATTTCTTCCTACCCCACACAAGAATTGCCTTATGTCTGTCCCATGCATTCTTGAATTCTCCCACAATTTTACACCCCACAACCTTATTAGGAAGGCTGTTCCATGCATCCACCACCCTCTCTGTGGAAAAATACTTCCTCACATTGCACCTGAGCCCATCCCCTCCCCCATCTTCAAATTGTGTCCCCTTGTTCTTGCACATCTCTTTTTCTTGGACTTTGTTGAATCCACTGAGATACTTAAAAGTTTCTGTCATGTCCCCCCTCTGCCTCCTTTCCTCAAGGGTATACATATTAAGCTCCATTAGTCTCTCCTCATATGGCTTCTCTTGCAGACCCTGCACCATTTTAGTTGCCCTCCTCTGGACTGCCTCCATTCTGCCTATGTACTTCCAGAGATGGAGTCTCCAGAACTGGATGCAGCACTCCAGATACCCCAACTATCTGTACAGAGGGATAACAACTTCCTGTTTTCTGCTGGTGATGAATCTCCCTGTACATCCCAGTATCCCCCAGCCCTCCCTACTGCCTTCTCACATTGCTTAAGGTCATTTGATATGATTACCCCCAGCTCCCTTCCCATTTTTATTGTTGTTACTACCTCCCCCACCATTGTGTAATCTTCCCCTGGGTTTTTGTTTCCTTGGTGTATTATTTTGCACTTCTTTGCATTGAATCCAAGCTGCCATACTTCTCACCGTTCCTCCAACCTTGCAAAGTACCTTCTCATCCTTTCCATGCCTCCTTGTGTATCAACCTTGTTGCAGATCTTTGTGTCATCTGCAAAGAGGCATAATTTTCCTTCCAGTCCCTCTGCAATGTCACTTATAAAGACATTAAAAAGGACTGGACCCAGTACTGAACCCTGCAGTACCCACTAGTAACGCCTCTTTCTTCAGAGTGGACTCCATTTACAATTACCTTCTGTGTCCTGTTGTCCAGCCAATGTTTTACCCAGGCTACCACCCTGGGACCCACTCCCAGGCTGGTTAATTTGATCATTAATCTTTTGTGTGGGACTGTGTCAAATGCCTTGCTAAAGTCTAGGTAGGCCATGTCCACAGTCCCTTCCTGGTCTACTACTTTGGTCACCCAGTCCAAGAAATCAATTAGATTTGTCTGACATGACCTTCCCACTGTGAACCCATGCTGCCTTGGGTTCTGTGCCCCACTGGCCTCTAGGTACTCAACAATTCTTTCCTTCAGAAGTGATTCCAACACTTTCCCTACCACAGAGGTCAAATTGATAGGTCTGTAGTTTCTTAACTCTGTCTTGCTCCCACTTTTGTGAAGGGGAATCACATCCACCTTCCTCCAGTCCTCAGGTACTATACCATCCTCCCATGATTTGTTAAAAAGGGTAGTCAGTGGTGTCGCTAGTTCTCCCCTTAATTATTTTAGAATTCTAAGGTGAATTCCCTCATGCCCCATTGCTTTGTCCACCTTCAGTTTTTGAAGTTCTTTCAGAACCCTTTCTTCTGTGAAAGGGCTGGGATCAACCCCCCTATCCAGAGTGCTTCTGTTAATTGGATTAGGCACCTCCCCCTCCTCTTTTGTGAATACTGAGTAGAAGTATTTTTTCAGTATCCTTGCTTTTTCACTGTCCCTCTCTGCCCACCCACTGTCCATTCTATTCAGCCTCACTATCCCTCCCTTTGTCTTTCTATGCTCCCTAATGTACATATAAAAGGTTTTATCCCCCTTCTTAACTGAGTTGGCTATCTTTTCCTCAGTTTGGGCCTTTGCTATTCTGACTTCTCTCCCTGCTTCCTTCTGCCTTAACTGGTACAGTTCTCTGACGTACTCCTTCTGTGTTTCCTTGTACTTCCTAAATGTTATCTTTTTCTCACTAACCTTCCCCCTCTTTTGAGAACTATAGTGGCTTTTTCTTTCATTTTGATTTGTTTATTTACTTCACACAAAGGCTTGTTGCCTCTGTGATGGCAGTTTTGATGTTTCCCCATTGTTGCTCCACCCCTCCTTCTAGCCTCTTTGCTAGTGCTTTTCTATGGCACTCTCCCATCATGCCAAGGTCAGCCCTCCTGAAGTCCAGTATCCTCACTTTTGCACCTCCAAGGCACACAGTGACTCACAGAGCTGTGAGGGACTGCCACCCATCTGGAACCCACCACCCTGTATGCCCTGAGTGGCTGCATGGCTGATGGTCGCTGTCACCATCTCTTCCCCCACTGGGAGGACAAGGGAGGCTTCAGAGCCCCCGCCTGTCCTATTGCGGGATGCTCTGATGGTGGTCACATTCTCTTTTATGTGCTGCCTGTGGGCCCCCATCTTGTTTTTGCACTCCTGAGCACTTCACTGATGTAATCCATGGGCATTCACATACTTCACCACCTCTTCCCACCCTGTGGAATGCTCTTGTGGGGTGACTGTGGCCCCACTGTGCAGCTCCTCCCTGTCAATGTAGGCCTTGAACAGGGCCTGCTGCTCGTCTTTGGTAAAGTTGGACCTGTGCTTACATGCAGGCCCCTGCTCCTCTGTGCCTTCATTCTCCAACATGATGCTTCCTGTGGATGGAAAACAGTGGCACAATCAGTGGACTATCAGGCCAGCCTGGAACACTGCAGCACAGACGGCAAACCCAGCACCATCCCAATGTATGTGGCTCCATATCAATATGGCTGCAATACCTGTCAGTGTCTAGTGCTGTGGTGTCATGCTTTTATGGCTCATCTCATGCAAATGAGCAGCAGTGCAACTAAAATGGTAAGCTAGTGTGCCCAACTGTGCCATGCATAGGCTCAGTAGGCTATTTGCATACCACAGCTGAATATAGCTGTGTTGCACTATGCACATTCAGAATGCACCAGGGAGGGTTGCTGGCGCACTTCCTGCGCATGTGTTGTGTGTGGCGCTGCTTCCATAATGTGCATTACGGCCATCATATGTGGTCTATGGTGCATCAGTGCATATAGCATGCTGTGCCCCCATTGTGCATTTGACCATGTGCGCAGGTCATGCAAGCTGCTTCTCTGCACTGTCTGGCCCTATTGCACACTGTTCCGGGAATGTGCCATTCCCCCTACCATGCAGTGGCTGCTGCTGTTCATGCCACCATGCGGGGTCATACTGTGCATCTGTGGGGTCATGGCCCTGACCCCTGATTCCCACCTGACAGGGCTGCACTGAGCATGTGCATAGCAGCGCAATTGGCAGTTGCGCATCCCAATCGCACAGATCCATGCTGTGCAGCCATGATAGTGGGGCCCTATTGAGCATCTGGTGGTGCATGGCTATACGTACTGGCAGAGCAGGCACATGCAGTCAGATAGTGCATCGTCAGCAGCTATGGCAGTCCCGGAGCAGCATGGTCATAGGGTGGTGAACTGGTCTCATGTGGAGCTGGCCAACCTAGTGGCCCTTGTCCTGCCCATGGAGGACCACCTCTTCATAGATACAGAGATACATAGACAGTGTCAGCAGATAAGGGCCTACGGCCCACCCAGTCTGCCCATTTGAGCTTGTAAGTTTACTTTATGTTTTCCTAGAAGTCAGTTGCCCTTTAACCCTGACCTCCAGAATTCCTTTATGTTTATCCCATGCATTCTTAAATCTCATGATTATTTTAGCCCCCACCACTTCCTCTGGCAGGGTGTTCCACTTGTCCAGCATGGCAGAGCTGCAGGAGTCACACATGGCGGTATGGCAGGGTGTGACAACTGGCCTGGAGCAGTGGACAGGGGTTCCATGCACTGCTGAGCAGTACAGGCACCAGTACGGTGACTTGCGCAGGTGGGATCATGGATGCCTCCAGTGGCTCACAGGAGTGGGCGCACAGGGGATCAGTGCCCCAGCCAGGTAGGTGTCACATTGCTGTATGCATGTATCTGGTCTTCACATCCTGTGCTGTGCTGTGAGCCACGTGTTCGACTGCTGTGGTTGGGGCCTGCGCTGATGACTGGTGTGCATCCTCTGTTGCTGCACTGCATGCCTGTGCAGTGCATGGTGATGGTGGGTCATGTACCATGCCTTGGATATGGGTCTGTGCGCATGCCCGTGCCTTGCCAGTGCTGTGCACTGTGTTGGTGGTGGGTGGCTGTATTCTTGGCATGGCACTCATGTGTCGCTCTCTCTGTCTCTGTTCCTTCCACAGATCCGGAGGACTGCAGGATGGCCAGGATGGCCACAGAGCAGGACAGGTGGTGCAGTGATGGTGGTGGTGTGGCTGTGCTGGCACCTGTGCAGGCAGGTGACTGTGTGTGGTATGGTGTGTGGGGGTATTGTTGTGTGTGAGGTAGCTGTGAGTTGTTGCATGGGGCAGTGCGGCTGTGCATGCCCACTGCAATGGGCAGTACCCGGTACCACCACATGCACTGTGCTGCACCTGGGGCTGGGCTTGCACATGGCCTGTATGTGGTGCTGGAACATTGCCATCCCGGGGAGGACTGGGGTGTACGCACATCCCATGGTATGTGTCTGCTGCACAGGGCATACTGTACTGACTGGGATGCCCATGCACCCAAGTCTGTGTGGTCCACTGTTTGGGTGTTGGGAGGGGTCTGTTGCAGGTATCCACGCAGTCTGCCCCTGGGGCATGGCACTGTCGGCTGTGGCTCTCCACTGTGCATGTGCCTGGTCTGGTTCTGTCCACCTGTGTACACAGTAGCTGTCCTGTGCACACCTTTGGGTGGAACTGGGCTACTTGGGCTCTGTAACTCATTGCCTGTCTTGTTTCTGCTCCTGTAGGAAAGGCCAGGCTACGAGGACAGCACCATTGGCAGGCCATAGGCATGGGGATCCATGTGCCACGTGATGTAGTGCAGCTGCTCTTCCATTGGCTAGACAACCTCCTCCGCATCAACCTCAGGCAGCTGTGTGCCACCCAGGCGATCATCAGAGAGGTATACCAGCTGTGGCAGGTGCAGGGACGGGTGTACCGCTGAGGCTGTCCTCATGCATCACCGTGCCCTGGACTTTTACCTCCCTCCTGCTCTGCTTTACCCTGTCTGTTCCTGCCACCTTACTCCCAACCCCATTCCCCTTGTTGCCATCCATTCCCACCCTTCCTCATCACATCCAGTTCTGTCATTATTCTGCACTGTTGGCTCACCCCTATTGTTGTTTTACAGTACAGTGTTTTGTTTCTACACCTCTGTGTCCATGTCTACTTTGCCAGCACAGTGCTGCACTGTGTCTACATTGCTCTGTTTTGCTCTAGAGTGTGTTCATTGTGTTCCACAGCTGTGCCCTTTCTGGTGTGTTCACATTTGCTGTGGCTGCTGTGTGCCACTTGCCACTGTGGCTCGGGCCATTGGGTTGTGGGTGGGCTTTTGGCCTGTCTGCAGTTGTCGTGGAAAAACCCAGTTCTTTTGCATAAATAGGACTCAGGACCACTGCATAGCACAAAGAACGCTTTATTACATATGCATATGGGAGTCTGCTTCCAACAACCTGTAAGGCTCCCTGTTTATTGTTAAACATCCCCTTATATACAATTATCTTTGAGGCGTTGTCAATTTCAAGTATTCACTGTCAGCACTTTCCTTATATGGAGTTGTTTTCCTAACATTTATTTCCTCTTTTGTAGGCTGTTACAACCAGTTCTAACCAGTTTTATCCTGATTTCTGCTTCTACAAATGTACCTCAAGTAACCTCAGTGACATTTTTTTAACCCTGTAACAGCATGTAGTAGCATGGACTCAGAAATTTCTACTACACAGTCCAGTGCGGCACATCCCTGTTTAGCGGTGCAGCCCTGCACTTCACCTGCACCACTGCCCTTTCCGTTGCTGGTGTGTGGTATAATGCTGGGCCATGTGTGTCTGCTTGGTGGTGTTTCTCGTATGCCCTGTTTCCCCATGCCTGTGCGGCCCCTGTGCCCATGCACACTGTACAAGTCCTGGTCATGCACAGCATGCCTGTTGCAATATCCTGTGCTGTGTGGCCTGACAGGGTTGTTGTGGTACTGTGCCATGAACTGCTGTCTGCTCTGTCCTTTGGGTGGGCGGCTGGGTGTGTTTGTTGACCTGTGTGTCTCTGTTGTGCTGACTACAGTCCCTGTGGCCCATTGGCTGTGTGCTTGTGTTGTGCACTGTGGTCCCACTCCCTGTGTCGCCTGGGACTGTGGGGCTGACCTGCCACTATGCTATTGTGCTGCCCTGCCTGTGTGCCCCCTTGCCTGTTGTGCTTGCCCAGCATGCCTGTTGCTGCATCCTGTCATGCTCCTGCACAGTCCTGGTTGCTCCAGCACATGTCTGGTTGCACAGTGGTGCATCTGTGCTATATTCAGTGTCACTTGCACCTGAGCATGTCTATGGTGCATGTTCTGAATATGGCGTATGTTTCCATGGCACACCTGCCTTGCACTGTGCATTCCATTGCACTTCCTCTGGGCGCACTTCTGAATATCGGGCCCACAGCATACATTTTTGGGGATGGTCCTTCTGGGCTGTTTTTTTGTGGCTAGCATGCCTAGTTAGTGCTTGCCCCACAAAGTCAACTGTGTTGCTAAATTGCTACTGCCAACTTGAACCTTACTTTAGTGTGCCTAGTGCCCCTATGAACTGAACTATTTTGCTCTCAGATGGAATGGCTCCTCATGTGAACTGCAGTAAATTGCCTTGAACTGAACTGAGCTTCTAATGCTTGATGCCCCTGCAGAACTGAACTGTGTGTTAGAATGCGTAGTGCCCCCCAGAAGCTGAACTATTTTGCCCTTAGGAATTAAACTGTTTGTTGTACATTGAACTGTGCTTGTCAAGTTTTTCCCCCTGTGAATTGAACTGTGCCACATAAGAAAAAAACTGTTTGCTTATAAAACCTAGCCCAGTGTGCAAGTCCCTATAGCCACCTGTGCCAGCTCGATGTGAAGTGGTCAGCACCTAGTCACCCAAATAGAACCTGCATCCTGCTTGCCATCTTCTTCCTTCAGCACCTTGCCAGAGCCAGCACACCTGATAACTTAATCTCCCAGATTCCAGCTGCATCATCAGTCTCTGGCAACTTGTCTTCTCTTACTTTCTGCCCAGCCAGCCAATACCATTCTGATCTCCACCCATCCAGCACCTGAGTCTCAAAGCCTGCACTGAGAGTGCGCAGAAGATGCCAAAGTCTGGAGTAACCAGAACAGCAATATCCAGTACACTCCTGTGCAATTAGCATAGGACCTAACCTGGCTTACTGGTAGTGAAGTCCCCACCCCACAATTTGGAGAATACAGAATTGCCACATTGTTATTTTGCTTCTTCTCCAGGTGGCCACTCCAGATGTTCTTAGTTACTCCAATCATCAGCTGGGCAGCAACCCTTCAGTGATCTTCTCAGAAGACAACTGCAGTGGCAAAATATCTTCTTCAGGATCATCCTTCTCTGTGCCTTCTCAATCACCTACACCACTGAGTGTTTCCCAGCATCTTCAGTCTTCCACAGTGACCATCATTCTTCACCACCTTTATTCATTCTGCTTCTTCAGCACCTGCATTACCAGAAGTCCCCAAGATCTTCAACTTTCTACAATGATCATCTTTCATCATCTTCTTCAGTCTTACTGCTTCATCGGTCACCTCACCTCCACCAAGGATCTCAACTACCTCACCATGGAATCATCCAACTGCTGGCCAACAAGACTGATTGATCAACCAGGTACCTTAGTACACACTAGTCCCAAGCTGTATTAGACTTATACTTCTTCTCAAACTGGTATATTGCTAGTTATTCCTCGCCAGGATGTTCTATTCATAGTATTGTGCTCATGGTATTAGTAACTTTGACATCTGCAGATGTAGTGCTATAGGTCATCCTTATATAGTATAAGTATTTTGTAATTGTTGGAGGAACCAGTTTATAGTTTCGTGGTGTGACACGAGTGGCTGTGCTAATCAATTATTTAACTTTATCTGGAAAGTCAAGCCTACCACTCCTTGAAAAAAGAAACAAATCTCACCCTCATCTGCTCACCACATGGGAACTTAGCATAGTTGACAGTACTTTGGAGACCAAAGCAGGCCCACTTTTCCACAGACAGCCATCAGGATTCCAAAGACCAGTGGTTCCTGCTCCAATAATGAGGAGGTCAGAGATGGTGCCCAAGTTTGGCAGTCATTACTAATGATGCCTTATCATTTCAGTGCTCCATGGCTCCCAAGCTACACTTGTGACCCCACTGACCTCAACGTACCTAGTTTCAGAGAATTCAGGGCCAAGCTGAAGATGATGTTCTGGCTGTACCAGTTCCTGGAACACCAGAAGGTTGAGATATTGATTTGCCACTTTGAAGGAGCAGCATATCAAGAGGTTTTCACCTGGCTAGAAAGGGAGTGAGGTAAAGTTGACAAGATTCTGTTGAAGCTGAGCTGCATGTTTGACAGTCACACCTCATCAGAGCTGAAGATATAATTTTTCACCCACACTCAAGGCTCCAGAGAAAGCCTTCAGTTCATGATGAGCCTACAGGAAGTACTGACAGCCATACATCAAGTAGACCCAGACAGCATACAAGCCCTCAACTAACTGCTTATGGACACATTTATTGAGAGGGTGCAAAGTGATGTTCTGAGGAGGTTTCTTAGGATGCTCCAACTGCAAACACCAGGTCAGTCCTTCCTTGACTTCAAAGAGAAGGCCATCTGAATCTTGGGGACTGGCCAGCCAGCAGAAGAAGCACCTGCCCACGTGCAGCACACAGGCATTCTCCTAATGATGTGGTCTGTCAGCCTGGCTCCTGCAGATGCCTCCCACCAACGGGACTGGTCGACACAAGAAGAAGACCTGCTAGATCCTGGTGGTGGCCCAAGATGAACCATATTCCATGCACCCCATTGACCCAGAGTATCTGCCTGCTCTACACCACATGGTCAAAGCATCAGACTGATACCGCAAAAATGAGGTACCGCAACCAAGGGACCCAAACCAGGAGCTCTGGCAACAGGTGACAGAGCTAACCAAACAAATGGTAGACATTTTGTCTGAAAATGAGGAGCCTGAAGGAAGGCCAGAGATAGTAAAGGTGGTACTCATCTTGAAAGGCCCAATGAGCTCCAAACACAGGACCAGTGTCCAATTTGATGACCAAGGCAGACCCATCAACAAAAAAGGATGCATTAGCAACCATGTGGTGTGTGAATGTGCTCAGCATCTGACAGATGCCGTAAGCTTCAAAAGATAGTCCCTGAGGCAGTGGTCTGGCCCTTAGAAAGACAGCAGCTAGACTCCAAACCTGGATTGGAATGCCACAAGTGTGTTGGAAGGTGCCCCATTATATCTTCCTGGATCAAACGCATTAAATTCATGGTATTTCTCAACACCGGGACCCAAGTGACTACTATTCAAGATGAGCAGTTCTTCAGACACAGGCCTAAGACATAGTTTCAGACTCCACCCTAGAAGTGGCTCAACTTGATTGTAGGGAATGGCTTAATCATTCCTTATCACAGATATCTGGAAGTCGATATCTGGTTCAGTGCAACCATGTACCCAAATCAAGGCATCATTGTCACACAGACTTCCAATGACAGCATACCCCCTGCCATCCTAGGAATTAACTGATGGCCAAACTGTTATGAGGAACTGTTGGAGGTCCCGAGGAGCCTAGCAACAAAACCACCAAAGCCAGAGGGATGTGTCTGGTAGCAAATCATCCATGCCATACAAAGCTAGCAACAGTTTGCCAATGACAAAGGAGAGATTAGATTCATATGAGCAATGTATCCCTGAGACATTCTGCTGAACCTCAGGTCAGAAACCATTGGTGCCTATAAAGCCAGGAAACAAGTGCAAGAGGAGAACTATTCTGTCCTGGTGGAACCTCACATCACCACAGGAGATAGTACAATGACAGTTACATGGAGCTTGTTGGTGGTAAAGAATGTACAAGTGCCAGTGAGAATCCTTAATTATGGAGCGATCGTGGTACTGCTGTACAGGAATCAATGAATCAGACGGATGCTGCAGATTGATCTAGACAATATTGTGAAGACCCAAGCCTAAAGAAATCTCATTCAATCTCAGACTACACCCAGACCTTCATTGTGTACACCAATACCAGAAACAATGGACTAAGAGCAATCCTGGCACAGGCCCAAGAGGGGATCAAGAGAGTCATTGCCAATACCAGCCAAAGGCAAAGAGGGTCAGAGCACAATGACAAGTGATACAGCTCATTCAAGCTCAGGTTTCTGGTGCTGATGTGAATAGTGACCAAGAATTTCAAGAACTACATTGCAGCAACCCCATTTGTAGTGTACATGGATAATAACCCCCGGCACACCTGAACACTGTAAAACTAGTGTCCCTGGAGCAATGGTGGACATCCCACCTTACTTTTTTGAATTTCACAATCTGCTAATTGACATGGCAAACAAATATCCTTGCAGACATTTTGACTGTCCAAGAGAGATATGCTGGGGAAGATGGAACTGCTCAAGGGAACTTATCAATACCAGCATTAGTTAAACTTCCAGCAGAAGTGGTCCTGGCCTGCTGATAGAGTCTCCCACAGAAGCTGGACACCAAAAAGGAAACCAAAACCTCTCCACTCCTTCTGGATAAACACCTGTGGAGGCAAATGTAGATATAGTGTCTGATCCTCCAAAAAGTCCAAGACATTATGGTGACTGAGGAAACACTGTCACCCCAGCAATGACAACAAGCACTGGAGGAACTCCTCAAACTACTCCGACAGATGGGTCAGCTCTCCATCCAACAAGAGAGGCTGGTTCAAAAGCCCTGGTGACCCAAGACCCACTAAGAGATGGTACACATCCTGTAAAGACAGGCAGCATCAATTGCACTAGACGTTTTGCATGACCCATCTGGATACTTTGGCCATGCAAAAGCTGACAGCAGTCTCTTCAACAGTCCCTTCAAGGAGCTCTGTGCACTGTATGGGAGCAGCAAACTAGTGATGACTGCATACCACCAACAGCCCAATGGACTCTGCAAACATGCCAGCAGTACCATTATCAATATGCTGAGGTCCCTATCTGAATGCCGATGTCTGGAATGGCCCACTGTCCTCCTAGAACTAATATACCTATACATCAATACCACCAACTTCTCCACAGGACACACCCCATATTATCTAATGTTTGGGTGCCATGACCAGTTACCCAAGGACATGATATTGGGCATACTAGAGCAACCTAAATAGACCTCTGAACCTAATGGGTGCAAGAACACCATGAGTATCTGCAACTGGTAAGCAAAGTGGTCTCCTAACAGATAGATAAAGTACACCAACATTAGAAGATCTGTATGACAAAGGACAAAGCTGACCCCTTCATAACTAGAGAAAGGGTCTGACTGACATGAACTCACAACACCCAAAAGTTAAAGATAAAGTGGAACCAGACCACTATCTAATTGTGTGCATTCTATACTTGGACATCCTCTCTACAAAATACAACAAGAATCAGGCTCCTCTCAGCAGAAAACAGCACATCAGAATCTTCTCAAGCCCTGCATCTTCAAAACATCTGAACAAGAAGATCTGACTCCAGAACCAGAATAGAGCACCACCAAGGAGAGGCAAGAATGAGGATGCAATGGGTTTCTAGGAATCCCATCAGGAAACCTTCCTTAATGGCCATGGGTTCAAGCTGTCCCAGCCACTGCATCACAGGGTCCTCCACTGGTCAAACCATTAGTGACCAACCAACCATTATGCAGGTCTTAGCATACTAACAAAGGTGTTCCTCTTAGTAGCTCCTCCTTGAGATGTAAATCCCAATCTAAGACCCTGCAAATTGAAAATTAGGAATTGTTACTCTTAGTATCATAGTCAGCATGTCACATGGAAATCAGCCACAAGTGTCTTGAGATGTTAAAACTTTTGGATATGCCAAATATGTTAACGTAAACCAGTTAAGAATTAATGTTTTTAAGTAGGCTAGTTGAATAATTTTAAAGAGGTAACATGTTTGCTTGTGTTTCGAAATTTAAAATTGCAATTGAACTCCATGCATGGGGACAGAGGCGTCATGCCCATAGAGCCCGAGGGGGGCATGTGCCCCCCCAATATAATTGATCAGGGGTGGACTGGCCAGGGGTGCCTGGGATTCTAATTGCACCCTGGCCTGTTTTGCTTTATTTATTTATTTACCCTATTTGCTCTGTGACCAGACCAGTTGCCAGACTCAAGTTGGTTTTCTTTTGGGGGGGGGGTGTCTGTTGCCAGATGTTGGGGCCAGGCAGGAGTCCAAAAAATAGATAAAAAGG
Source organism: Neoceratodus forsteri (assembly GCA_016271365.2). NCBI lineage: Eukaryota > Metazoa > Chordata > Ceratodontiformes > Ceratodontidae > Neoceratodus > Neoceratodus forsteri. Next base: position 1,065,202,168 of record CM057449.1, on the reverse strand, counting down.
CTCGCCGATGCAGATTGTCACTCAGGCATAATAACATCAGCAGAAGCAGCAGTGGAGAGGGGATGCTAGCTGTACGCGCTGCTCTCTGTCCAGTGCCTGGATTCAGATGTGCTCTGCTATAGCGGTGAAGAGGGCAAGGTGTTATGTTGATCGGTGCCGAGTGCCATTTCTTGAGCAAAGAAGCCAAAGAGAAGAGAAGAGGATGCTGGCTATGGCGGGTTCCTTCTGAGAGCATTGATGGCCCTTTTTTGTTTGTGCAGTGAGTGGCTCACTCATTATTATTATTGGCGCTCGGTGCAATGTGTGAGTCAGAGTCCTCAGCAATGGCAAAATTATTCATCTAATTGACATTTTTGTGGGTGAGGATCAGTAAGCAGTTCATTGTCCTCCGACCAACGGTAGTACCGGCGTGCAGCATTCTTCAAGGATGAGAAGGATGGGGGATGGACTGCAATGGAGTCTGGAGTGGCTCTGTGCCCTGCGCCTGAGTGCCCTCATCATCTCTCCAAATTTGTACTAGCCAGGCATTGTAAAGACAAATGTAATGCCTTGCCATGTGTATTTCTGAATCTCTGACAGGACCCTTTGGATGATGACTGATGGTGCTATGGTATGGGACCAGATGGGTCACAGGATGGTAATGAAATAAAAATGAAAATGATGGTGACATGTGTGTGTGGGGGGTGCAGCATGTCTACCACTCCAGTACAAATTAATTTATTATTTAATCTCATAATTTAGGTTTTTGAAATTCAAGTTGTGAATGGTGGGGATGTGGTCTGGGGTGATATGGGATTGATTACCAGGAGGAGGTAATTTGAAAAGGGGGAAAAATGCCATGGGTATGGCCCAGCCCCACTGGACTCTGTGAATGGGAGAATAAATAGAGTATTTATGCCCCAAGCCTCTCCTTCTACTATATCCTCCTCCCTAGTGTTTGATCTCCACGATTGGGGAAGGGTTGGTGGTGGCTTGGTGGAATCAGTGAGAGTCCAATTTGGAGACAGATGATCCACAAGCCATGCGGTGAGGCCTGGCCACCTGGGGCAGGAAATCTTGGCAGGAAGGAGTCAGGACTCTGAAGCTGCTGGTGGTCGGGGGATGCTAGATCAAGATGGATTTATCACAATTAATGCTTTTTCCATTAGGCTGCCCATTGCATCTACTGCTCAATTCTTTTTTTTTTCTGTGGGTATGAGGAAAGTCCTTACTATAATGGCAGTGAGATGTGTGGCTTAAACTGTGCCTACATGCCATGAATTTACCTTGGGGAGAAGCAGGTTTAAAGTTTCTACCTGTTAGAAGTATATGTACGCACACACACACACACACGCACGCACACACACACACTCTCTCTTTATTTATTTATTGAAGAGTTTAACCAGTAAAACGCTCTGAACAACAAGTTGCTCATCCAATCCCCCCCATCACATGTAGGAGGCTAGGTGAGTAGCTGATGCTGGTTAGGTGCAGGGCATTATGTGACTCGGTTATGTTCCAATGGGTGCTCTGGAAGGTTGGGGGGAATGCTCAGTGTTTGTGAAGTTCATGGTCCTCAGTGTATAGTTTGCTTGCCTGAGAGCTGAAGTGGTATAGGATCTGCTGAGAGAAGCAGTCCCATTACTTGAATAGGCACCATGTGTCCTTTCTGGGGATAGACTGGGGATAGACTGCAGTGGGGAAGAGACTTGGAGTGGGTTGTCCTCAAAGACAGTAGGAGTTTTGCTACTATTCTTCATTAGTATGTCATTTTATTATGCTTGCTCTGTTTGGAGAGCCTGCAGGAAGTGGTGTGCTCTTGAATGGTGTGTTTTTTTATTAACTGGGACTGGAGTGGGTTACCCCCCCCCCCAGCAGTTGGAACATTATGATTAACATTTTTTTTGTCAATATCATTTTTATTAAGACACATATTGGCACATGGCACAATAAAGATTACAGAGTTAATATCACATACATAACTTAGTACCGATTAGTAATACTCTACAATACATCATGAATAAGATAAATATCAGAGCTAGAGATGGGACGAGACTAATGAGATTGGCAGTTAATCAGAAGAGTGGGAGATCAGTTGAACTAATACTGAGGTTAAATAAAATATCCACTTCCCCCAAATTAACATTAATAATTAATTCCTTTGTGTATATTGTTTCTGTGGGAAATGGCCTGACTCCACAGCCTGAATTAAGGGGTTCCACGTTTTCTGAAATGAATTTACCCTACCATAAGCTGTGTGTTGGGCTCTTTCAATAGATATGCACAGTTTCAAATTATTAGCCCATTGCTGTATTGTTGGGGGACTTCTAGACATCAGTGAATGAGCAATTGTCTTCCTGGCATTAACCAAAGCTAAGGCCCATAAGTCTCCCAACCCTCCCCCCAGATGTTCACGGTCAGCCCCTAACAAAAGTACTACAGGAGTAAAAGGTGGTGAAAATCCCAACACCTGGCTCATAACATCATGCATTGCTGACCAAAATGAAGCCACCTTAGGACAAACCAAAGCCAGGTGTAGAAAGTCCCCATCCACCATCTGACATTTAGGACAAGAGCTAGTCTTGGAGGGATCAAATTGGTGAAGTTTAATGGGGGTATAATAAGCCTGATGGAGAAAATTAAATTGAACCTGTCTAAGCTTATTACTCAGTGAGCACTTATGCAAGTGTCTGCATGCTCTTTTCCATTGTGATAGTTTAACCCAGATCCTCTCCTCACTTATCCATCGACTTCTGTAGAAAAGCCCCACTGCATCCCTGAAGTGAGCCATACATTTCGGATATTAGTCTACTACCTGGCTGTGGGAAGTACAACCCTGCTTCGAATGGAGAAGGAGGAGCCCAACCATCGCCCCCAGATCCACTCTGTGACCCAATACATTTCTGAGCTTAAGGTAAATAAAGAAGTCACCCCTATGGATTTTCCAGGTTTGACATAAAAATTCAAAAGATACCATGATATTACCTTCATATTATTAGTCCACCCATTGGAGTCTCTTTGCCTGTCAATCCTTTAATCTATGTATTAGGGCTATAGAGGCAATACCCTTAATTTTAATCACTTCAAGCAGTAGAATCTGCTTGGATGGGGCAGGCTGCCTACCCAAGACATTATGTAAGTTGTGCCATGCTCTGATAGTAATAGACAGAAAGGGGTTTGGGTGGTCTGGTACCTTGCCCGTCCAAAACACTTTCACCAATTTACCCCCCTTAAGATTTCTCCCCTGACAGGCTTCTTCCATCTTCATCCATCCAGATTCATCATGTTTTAAACCCGGAGGGAGGGCTGCCATCTGAGCCACCCAGTAGTACCACTGGAAATTTGGAAGCCCCAGACACCCCCCCCCACTCTGTGGGACCTGTAAGGTGTTCCACGTAACCCTAGCTGACTTACTGCACCACAGGAATCTATGCAGAATAGCATTTAGATGCTTAAAATGATTTTTTGGCACCCTTACTGGGAGTGACTGGTACAAATATAATAAGCGAGGTAAAATCATCATTTTTACAACTGCAGTTCTTGCCATTAGGGATAATGGCAGGGCTGCCCATCTACCACAATCCTCAGATATTTTTTTCATCAGGGGTTTAAAATTCAAGGCATAAAGAGATCCCACTTTATTCAATATACAAATCCCTAAATACTTCAATCTAGTCATTAATTGTAGGCCATTTAAGTTTTGTAATAGGGATGGTCGGTCCAGAGCCCCAACTGGCAGAACTTCACTTTTGGACCAATTAATTTTGTGACCAGACAATTGCCCATATTTCTCCAATATCCCTTGAAACTTAAGTAAGTCCCTAGCTGGTTCTCTAAGGAACAGGAGAAGATCATCAGCGTACAATGCTAATTTATGGTCACGCCCACCACTTATTAACCCTCCTACCTCAGATCCTGCATGTAGGACTGCTGCCAAAGGTTCCAGTGACAGAATATAAAGTAAAGGGGATAGAGGGCAGCCCTGCCGCATTCCATGGGATAGCATAAATTTTGGATAGAACACACCATTAACTGTGACCTGTGCAGAGGGGTTAGTGTATAGCATTCTGATCCAGAAAACAAACTGAGACCCCAATCCCATCCTCCCCAGAGTAGCAAAAATGTACCCCCACTCCACCCGGTCGAAAGCCTTTTCTTCGTCCAATGCAACAATGGCTGCACCATGTTTATTAGTCACCCTACCACATTGAAAAATAACATTCAAGGCTCTCCTAATATTATATTTTCCTTGTCTGCCTTTCACAAATCCAGTCTGATCCAGATGTATCAAAGCCAGAAACAAGGGATCCAGTTGGGCAGTCAAAGCCTTAGCCAAGACTTTATAGTCTGATGTCAGCAAAGAGATAGGCCTATAAGAAGCACACCAGGCTGGATCCCTCACGGGTTTGGGCAAGACTATGATAACTGCAGAATGGGTGGAGGGGGGCAACTTGCCATCTGTCAAACTCTCCAATAGCATATCTTTCAATGGCTCAAGCAGCTCATTAGTAAAATATTTGATAAAATCTATAGGAATGCCATCAGGTCCTGGAGCCCTACCTCCTATGAGTGTACTAATAGCACTACTAATATCTTCATTGGTCAGTGGGGATTCAAGAGCCCCAGTCTGTCCCACTTCTATAGTGCTCAAGGATCCCTCATCTAAAAAAGCCTATATTTTCTCCAGAGTTGGAGACACTTCCGAGGTGTACAGTTCACTATAAAAATCCCCGAATGCAGCACTAATCCCTTCTGGATCATCCACCTGATTACCCGCAGATGTGTAAATCTAAGACACTGCCAGCTCCCCTTCTTTCCTGCATAGATGCCAGGCCAAGAAACTTTCCTCCTCGTTCTCCATCAAAATTAGACTGTGATAGCAAAATTGCCCTTTGTAGACGGGCACTACTGACAGAATTATATTGCCACTCAAATTTCTGCACTATATGGTACAAGACCTGTGTGGGGATAGCCCTATGTGCTTGCTCAAAAGCTTCAACCATGGTTCTTAAAGCTCCAATCCCTGCCCTTGAGGCACGAGGTGTATGTGCTGTGTAGGAGATGGATTGACCTCGAATATAGGCCTTCAATGCCTCCCATCTAGTTTTATGTGAGGTATCCCCTCTAATATTAAAGGCCAGGAACTCCTTAATGCATGCCTGCATATGTTGTATATAAACTGGGTCCTTCAACAAAAGTGGATCCAACCTCCAGAGTCTACTACCCAGCCCAACGCCCCCCTGCAGTGAAAACAACAGTGAGAGAGGCATGGTCCGAGGCCAAAAATTGGGGAGTGTAATGCACTTTGTATTGTTGGCAATAGAGCTGGACTGACCAAAATTTGATCTATATGGGCGTATGACTTATGTGCATGGGAGTAGAAACTATAGTCTCTGCCAGATGGGTATATATGACGCCAACCATCCACCAATCCCACCTCCTCCTTCAAGACTCCAAAAGCTTTAGCATTAGTAGTCATCCTCGTGGGCTTGGTGCTGGATCTATCCAATATACAGTCCTGCACACAATTATAATCATCCCCAATTATCCATTTACCCAGTCAGTTAACCAGCTCCAATAAGAGCCACTGAAAGAACTATGGGTCCTCAACATTAGGTGCATATACTGCTTCTACATTTACCTGCCCTAGTCCAGGGATTTCTACTTTAGCCATTACATATCTACTTGCTTGATCTATTTTACTGTTCAGCACCACTGCTGGGGACCCTCTTGGAAACCATATTTCTGTTCCTCTGGCTTTGGCTGTGAAATTGGCTGAAATCCACATACCACCCATGCTATTCTCTGTTCTCGGCGCCTCCTCCTTTGACATACGAGTCTCCTGGATTAGAACCACACACCATCCTGCCCTCTGCACTTCAGCTGCAAATCTTTTACACTTCATAATCAACTTTAGCCCATTAATATTTCATGTAGCTATTTTCACAGTGCTAGCCATAATTTAATATGTAAAACATACCAACAAATGTAGAGTATACATATAAATCATTGCTGTAATCTGCAAAAATTAACATTCCTGCGGTCTGTGCCTGTGCCTATCTGTATCTAATTTTAATTTTTAAAGATAAAAAAAACCCTTGAGTATACCCCGGAGAGAGAGACCTGGGCCAACCAATGTGAGAACGAGCCAACACAGCGAAACCGGCTACATCCGAGAATTGGTAAATCCCGCTTGTTGTCCTATGGTTTCTATGATCTTTCCATCCCTCCCCTATCCCAACCCCTACAACATCCCTGTTGAAAACTATGGAATTAAGTAATCCCCCAACTAACATTAAGGACAGCACTAACCCCTTCCCCCCCAATGAGCTAAAGTGGCCCATCTCTAAATCCCCTACAAACATGTGGCAAACCTTTACTGGTGTTCTTGTACAGCACTCCATTTATAAGACATTTAAAATTAGGAGTATACTTTCCTACTGATTTGTTAACACACACACATATATATAGGAAGCACAGCCAAAAACTGAACACCCCCACAGGTAGTGATAGGTAATGCTTAATTACAATCAGAAATTCAACCCCATATATATACCAAATGATAATAAACTGGGTACAGTGAGAGCAACAAATAAAAAGTAAATAATGAGAGCTCAGATTTAAGTCAAGTGTTTTCAGCAATTTACAAATGCACCTGTTGTTACCCTGATCCCCAGATCAGGTTGGGGCATATTCAGTTCTGATTGCTGGAACCGCTAATCAAAAAGAACAGCCCACTTAGTAATTTCAAATGAATCCAAACCGGCGTATGAAACAGCAAACTCGTGAGCCATTAATATCTTGAAAGTTCTTCAAACACAGACAGCAGGATGTAAATAGGGCAGACAATTTCAATCACCCTAGGTCAGGACCCCATACTCGATCAAACACAGGAAGAGGCCTAACCATGGGATCACCACACAAGAACAACAAACTTAGTAAGAAGAAGACCAAATCTCCTACAATAAAATTGAGACTGAAAATCGCCACCCCTTCATAATCTGCTAGTGTCTACTTGTGCTCCCAGAAAATTAGATCAATACCTGGACCCTCAATGATCCTCAGGAACTCCTGGTGCAGAGGAACGTGGGCCATCCGCCTGGCCTGCGCCTCCATTCTTAGCTGACTCCTCAAATCATTTTAGAGCTTCCCAAGGGCAGGTGAAGAACCTAGAAGATCCCTCTGGTCGATCAACTTTCAGTTTGGCTTGGAATAAGAAGGCAAAAGACCAACCCAGCTGATGTTTGTTGAACTTCTGACATCGCAATTGGAGATCCTTACTGTAATCTTGAAACACATAAATTCGATTATTCCCAAGTATGATAGGGCCCTTTTCCTTTGCTCTTTTAAGGATTGCATCTTTATTTTGGTAGCGCAAGTATTTAATCAGGCAATGCCTAAGTCTAGCTTCAGATGGAGGTTTCTGGCCCACTCAGTGTGCTCGCTCGACTTCACATTCTTTAAGTTCAGTTGGCAACTCTAAGTGCTCCACCAACCAGGAATGGATGTTTTTTTCTGGATTAGCCCCTTCCGTACCTTCCGGTAATCCAATTATTCTTAAATTTGATCTACGCAATCTATTCTCTTGATCATCCATTTTGCTTAATAACTCCTTGACTTGTCTCTTTAGATTTATGTTTTTCCCAGAAGCGGCAGAGAGTGAGTCCTCCAAAAGGCCTACATGCTGTTCCAACACTGTATTCTGGCTGGTATGTGAAGCAGGAGTTTCCGACAACCCAGTAACCACTGATTACTGAGATATTTGTGATGTGATGTTGTCGAATCCAGCCTTCATATCATGCTGAATAAGTGCCAGTGTAGAGGGAACTGCAGATGAAGAGCGTTCAAAATCAGATGAGCCCTCCTGCACCATCTCAGGGCCGTCCGATCTGTTAGATTGTGCCAGGCCTCATCTTTGTGTTTTCAGCAGGTCAGAGGGAGTAAATTGCAGCTTGGATTGCTTGTTTTTTATCCAGCCAGAAGCCATCAAAGTCAGATCTTATTCCCCCACTTTGCCAAATATTTAAATTGTGTAAACTCCTGTAGAATTTCGAATAAAGGATGAGTGCTGAACAGAGCTGGGCTAAAATGAGTCCGCCATATTCAGCTGCTAGCCACGCCCTTATATTTAATATTTAGTATGGTCTGTTATTGGACTTGATCTGCTTGGAGAGCCTGTGGGGGTTGGGGGGTTACTAAATCGGTCATTGAATGACTGCATGTGCCCCTGCCTGACCAGTTTTAGTTTTGTTTGCAAGACTGTATTGCAATCTTGTTTGCTCTGTTTGCAGTAGTTTGGAGGTCCTGTTGGTGGGGATGTGATACTGATGTAATTATTCCCACCTCCTTATTTTTCTGTCTTGGTTTGCCTGATCACAGTTTTTCTGGGTTGTTTGTAATTTCGTAATAGAAATGTAACTTTTATTATAAAAAATGTATCATTGCTCTACCATTATGATGACATTTAGTATGTTGGAGAACAGGTTCCTGGCCTGCTAAAAGTCACCAAAATGCACCATTTATTTATTTATTTATTTATTCAGAAATTCAAAATTTAACTTCAGTTTTTCAAAATTATCCCAGGGGATCACACCCCCGGATCCCCCTAGAGAGGTTTGGATTTTGTGCCTCTCCAAAATTTCAGGTTGCATGACACTCTTGCATGGGGACATGTATGTTTCGGGGGGGGATTTGTAGTACCCATTACAGTCAGGCATGTTTGTGGGGAACCCTACAAAAATTATGCTAGAGATCTCTAGGTACTTGAGGGGGCAAGCAGTTAAGGGAACCCCAAGTGTACCAGTAGAGAAGGGAGACTCAGGGAAATAAGTTAATTCCACATCTCACACGTCTACTCATTTAAAAGCTGCCTCTCTAGCCATTTTTCTTCTGTTTGTTTTCCCATCCCTTTCCAGCCCCCTGCTCTCTGCCCATGGTTAACACCTAGTCAACCAGGCCATGGCAAAAAACAATCTGGCCACAGTGCTCATCCCTTGTGCCTCTGGCCTTCATCCTGTCCCAGTGGGGAGCCAGGAAGCAGGCTCAGATAGTTCTTGTTAAGCCTCTTGGTGCAGTTTGAATTCAGACTTGGAGTCTTTTTATCCGCAGGGGGATCTAGGCCAAGGGCCTTCCTAGAGGACAACTCCCAGGCCAAAGACAATCCCAGAGAGCAGTCCCCAGGTCACCGACTTATCCCAAGGGGGCTGATCCTAGGAACCAAAGCCTAATCACTTGGACAGTAGCTAGGATTATCCTCAGCCAAGAAAATGCTTTCCCCAGTGGCTGGTGGGCCATTTGATCAGGGTGGCTCTGTAGGGTTGAGGATGTATGGGCACAGATGCCTGGAGACTTACCTTAGCTCATGTCCATGGATCCTTGGGCATCGCTGTCCTCCAACCTTGTCTGCAGCAGTCCTCAATCAGGTTCCCAACACAGCAGCCAAATTTATTTTATTATTTATCCCAGTTTGGAGGGCTTCTTCACAGTTTTTTTAAGTCTCCAGCACAGCACTCAAGTCATTTTTGTCTTCTTTTTATTTTAAAATCCATGTTTCCTGCAGTGGTGTAGTGTGCTATTGTCCCCCGGCAGTCCAGATGCAACACAGCTCTCTGGTTCATGCAAACTCCCTCTCTCCCAAGTCTCTGGCAGCAGTAGGGGGTGGCTTCAAGTAGCAGAAGTTTTTTTTAGTTTTATTTACATCTCCTCCTTGGTGCAGCAGTTATGGACTGGGCTGAAGCATGTGACAGATTACCCAGTGGCTGTAGTCCCACCATTTTTATTTTTTTGTGTGTGTGTTCTTCCTGTCTGCACCACACAGTCACTACCTGGTGGGAGCACACTTCTATGAACTTGTCTTCCTTCCTTGTAGTATCCACCAGGAAGCTGGGTGGTAGTGCTGCTCCCCTCCCTTCTTTTCGCTACCTCCCAGCAGCAGCAGCAGTCCCAGGCCATGGTGGTGAGTGGATCATGTACCTGTATGCTTTTACAACTCACACCACAGGTGAATTCAGAGGGGGGAAGAAGAAGTGGGATGAGTGCACAACCTTTAAGAAAAAAAAAAGGAACTGTCCATGCTGCCAGATGCAAGGCAATGGAAGGGTCTGGCAGTGACATTTGGGGGCAAGTACCCATAATGCATTAGTGGCATCAGTTGGCATGAAAGGAAAAGAGACACAGATGCTTAAAGCCCCCTTGTTTTGAACTTTGTAACACTCAGTACCAGAGGGCTGGACCAGTAAAGGAGGCCCTAATAGTAATCAAGATGCAGGCCAACTCATCTTTTATTTGAGGATCACCTGGAAGGTGGGTTACTGAGCAAGAAGCACTCAATGTCAGTTTAAAAACCAAAAGATGAAGGGACCTAAAGAACCCTGGCACTAGTAAGCCTGGGCTAGAGCTCATTGTTAATGGTTTGCACCACAAATGCAAGGGGCAGGGCAAAGGAGCAGAGGTCCCTATAGTTATTACATTGGAAGGTGAGGCTATAGGCACTCAAAGGTATTAATTAGAGGGGCTGAATTAAAGGCACAGACATAAACACAAGGGAAAGGATACAAGCCCTTACAATTATTAATAAGAAAGGTGGAGCTAAGGCAGTTGGCCCTATTAGAAGACAGAAAAAGGGGCATCCAGGTCTGAGAAAAGATATACTGTATGCAAAGGCACAGCATGCATTTTTGGGGAGAGTCCTTCTGGGCTGTTTTGCTGTGACTAACGTGCCTGCTTAGTGGTTGCCCCACAAATTTAACTGTGTTGCTATATTGCCCCTGCCAACCTGAAACTTATTTTAGTGTGCATAGCACCCCTAGTGACTGAACTATTTTGCTCTTGGATGGCATTGCTACCAATGTGAACTGCAGTGAATTGCCTTGAACTGAATAGGTTTGTTAACAGTTACTACCCCTGCAATTTTGAACCATGCATTAGTACACCTTGCCCCGCTCCCCAACTAGGAACTGAAATATTTTACCCTTAGGAATTGAACAGCTCACCCTACACTGAGCTGCGTTTGCTTATACAAGTTTTGCTCCCTGTGAACTGAACTGTTTTACCTAAGAACAGAACTGTTTGCCTATAAAACCCAGCCCACTGTGTAATTCCCCATAGCAACCTTGGCAGGTTCAATGTGAAGTGGTCATTGTCCACCCACCAGAATAAAACCTGTCCTGCTTGTCAGATTCTTCCTTCAGCACCTTGCTCGAGCCAGCATACCCAATAACCTCATCTCCCAGCTTCTAGCTTCATCATCATTCTCCAGTGACCTATCTTCTCCTGCTTTCTGTCCAGCCAGCTGACACTATTCAGATCTCTGCCCATGAAGCACCTGAGCCACAAAGCCTGCCCTCAGAGTACAGCAGTAGACACCAAAGTCTAAAGTAGCAGAAGATGCCAAAGTCTGGAGTAGCCAGAATAGTAATAACCAGTACACTCCTTTACAGAATCAACCTGGCTCAGAGGTAGTGTGCCCCCCCACACTGCATTATGGTGAACTGGGATTTGCTACATTGTTATTTTGCTTTTTCCCATGGTGGCCTTAACTAGTTAATCGATTGGATGGCAGCCCTTCAGTGACCTGCTCAGGAGACATCTGCAGCAGTGAAAGATCCTCTTCAGGGTCATCCTTGTCCCTGCCTTGTCAGTCACCTGCATTGTCAAATGTTTCCTAGTGACTGCTGCCTTCCAAAGTGACCATTCTTCTTCCTCTTCTTCATCCCTCCTGCTTCTTCAGGACCTGCATCATTGGATGTCTCCCAGATCTTCAGTTTTCTGTAATAACAATTGTTCTTCATCTTCTTCATTCCTCCTGCTTCTTCAGTCATCTCACCTCTGCCAGTGTTTTCCCCTACCTCACCATGGCATTGTCCAGCTTCTTCTGCTGGCTACAGATGACCAGGTACTTTAGTGCATACTGGCCTCAAGGTGGATTAGTTGTTCTCGAACTGGTATATTGCTAGCTGCTCCTGGCGAAGATATTCAGCTTACAGTATTGTGCTCATGGTATCAGTATGTGGCAATTGAACCCCCCCCATGTGAATAGTGCTTAGCTGAACCTGACGTTTTCTTCTTCTCTCCTATATCTGTTCCAAAGACTGTTGCGCAACAGCACTTTACTCCTTCATTTTATGTCTTTCTGTCTCTTTCTAATTCTCCCCCCCCCTCCCTTTTCTGTGTAAAACATACAGAATATGCTGCAGTCAGACTGGCCATCTGACGCTGTGTATTACAATTGAAACTATTTTTCTTCCCCTTCCTATTTCTGTTCTTCTACGTCATGGTCCAGTTAAATATGAGCACTTTTTCCCTGCATTGCTCTTAAATGTGCAGAATTGGTCTAAATGAGCTGCACAGACTTAAAGAATGAAACTAACTAAAGGTCTGTAAACAGACTTGGTAGGCAAAGTTTTTTCACAATGTAAAAAGCAAGCTGGGATTGACAGTCAAACTAAGAAATTACCAAAGCCAGTTTAAATGTTTTTCTTTAAGATATGTACAGGTGCAGATTGGAATATCCTGTTCTTGAAAAGGTTAAACAGTTAGCAAATTAACTAAAATACAGGATAATAGAGAACAAGAACTAAAATGTGGTCTACTTACACAACTCCCAGGAGTTTCATGCCTCCAATCAGTGCTGGTGTCCTTGCAAGGTGCTGTCTCCTATAGAAAGTCAGCAGCACCTTTCTCCCTTCTTTTATATGCTGCAGCTCCTAGGTTACCTTTAGAAAAGGGGAGGAGTTGTTTATAATACAGCCCACTCTGCAAGAAATGTGAAATCATATCTGAAAGAGCATTAGGGTGCTTATGTTGATGTCATAATAATGGATTATTTGTTATGCCTTTAATTTATGTAAATTCTATGTAATTGATTGTACAAAGAAATAAGAAATTTTCCTGTAAATAGCTTAATAATTAGGTGGGGCTTTGAGCTAAGGGTGAGCTCCACTCTTTAAAAAGCCAGCCTAGATCCTCAGGTTAGATGCTGTTAGGGAGAGTTCATGTGAGGACCTCCTGCTCTCTGTTATACTGCACAAGATTATGTTCCACTGCTAGACCCTTGGCAGGGAAGCTGTGCTGTTTTCAAGTTTTATTTTGTTTGTTTATTATCGTAAGTTCGCTGCTGTAAGCTGTTATTTTTTTTTGTTTGTTTAATAAAAATCATACCATTTAGGTATGTTGTACCAAATTTGTTGATTCCTGTGTGACCTGATTTGTTCAACCCATGACATTTGGTACCAGGAGTGGGGTTGATTGGAGATCCATAAGGAATAGGTGGACTCCAGTAAATATACTGCACATAGTATCCAGGTCACAAGTGGTTTTCAACAGGTACATGGCACATAAACTCGAGGAAGCTGGTGCCTTATCAAGGGTTTTGACCAGAACCCAAGTGGCTGCTGTTGGTGAACCACTTCTTGAAGGATTACCTGCTGCCACACATCCTAAAGTTAAACAGGGCATACAGAAGATGGAAGAGGTGGGTGTGAAGAGATCAGAAGAAGAACAGCTGAAACCCTCCCCCCCGAAGACTTCAGGGATTTACTCCGCTGCTTAGCTATACGTCAGATGGAGATGGAACACCAGTGAGAGGTAGATCTGAGGGAAAGAGAGGTTGAAAGAAAGCGACAAGACCAGAGGTGGGCTGACACACTACAGGCCTTACAACTTATTGGGGCTGGTCAAGGGGCAGCCCATACAAATCCCAGAGACATAAAATTAATGAAAATTACTCCCCTCTGATGATATAGAGGCATATCTTACAACATTTGAACGTGTAGCACAGGCTTGTAATTGGCCTGCTACCCAATGGGTGGTAAGACTTGCCCCATATCTATCTGGCAAAGCTCAATTGGCATACACCTGTATGAATATCCATATTGCTAATGATTATGCCTCTGTAAAGAAGGAGATACTAAAAAGATATGACATTAACACAGAAACATATAGACAAAGGTTTCAATCTTTAAAGCATTTACCCCATGTACCACCTCGGGAGACCTATACCAGATTGAATGACTTGTGCCACAAATGGCTACAACCTGAGGGAAAGACTGTACCAGCCATCATTGAGCAGTTTGTGTTGGAGCAATTTGTACAGATTATGCCTGTGGATGTCCAATTATGGGTAAGGGAACACCATCCTGATAATGCTGAAGCTGCAATTACCCTAGCCAAGGATTTCTTATCTGCACGACAACCGGTACAAAAAGGGTACAGGAGAACAGAAAATGTCATTCCTACTACAACATCCGCAACCACTACAGTAAGACCTATTGTTTCATCGGTTGGGACAGGGATTGTTAAGACTAGAGGGGAAGGTCGGGAGATGGCATCAAAAAAAACTGAATCCACCATAGAATGCCATTATTGCCATGGACTGGGACACATAGCCCGTTTCTGCCCAAAGAAAAAGTCTGCATACCTAGCTTCTATGAACTTGGGGAACTTTTCATAAAGACTATGGTAAATGGAACTCAAGTAGAAGGGCTAGTGGACTCAGGGAGCCGACAAAGCTTAATCCGGGCTGACCTACTAGATAACAAATTATTAAGTACTAAACCCACTGGTGTAATTTGTATCCATGGTGATGTGCATCAGTACCCAACTGCACAGACACAAGTATGTATAAATGGACAGACATGTGATATGACATTAGGAGTTGTACCCACTTTACCTGTGCCTTTGATTATTGGTCAAGACTTTCCAGCCTTTAATGACCTTTTAACCTCACGTCACACTGCCTTATCAGCTGTAACCACGAGGGCTCAGTCACAACTGATACAACAGGACCCTATATTTCCTTTTGATGATTCTTTGTTTGAAGAGGGTAAAGGACCACGAAAACAAAGGCGAAAAGAAATTATTACAGAAAGACTGGAAACAAAAACAAAATGGGACTGGTGATGTCATGCCTCAATATCATATTGTAGATATTAAAACTGAACAGCAAAATGACAATACACTTAACCCTTTCTTTTCACAGCTTAACAAACAAGTACCTTTGGGTTCACCATATGTTGCACAACAGAATGGAATTCTATATAGAATATGTATAAATCCTAAAACACAAGAACAGATAGAACAAATGCTGGTACCACAGAAATTTAGAAAAGATCTTCTATTTTTAGCACATGATATCCCTAGTGCTGGACATGCAGGACAAGACCAAACTTCTGCTAGACTATTGCAACGATTCTTCTGGCCTGGTCTACAGGAGGACGTTGCTGAGTATTGCAGATGTCCTTCCTGTCAGCAAATCAGCCAGATAACTCACAGGGACAAAGTACCCTTAATGCCCCTACCAGTTGTAGCCCAACCCTTTGAAAGAATAGCTATGGATGTGGTAGGACCATTAATAAAAGCAGTAAGGGTAATAGATTCATACTTGTCCTCTGTGATTATGCAACCAAATATCCTGAAGCTTTTCCTTTGAGAACAGTTACAGCCCCAAAAATAGCAGAAAAAGTAGTAGAATTCTGCAGTCGTATGGGTATTCCTAAAGAGATCCTGACGGATCGTGGTACAAATTTTAATGCTGCACTACTCACTGAATTGTACAAAGCTTTAGGAATTTCTACATTTCGAACCACCCCTTACCATCCACAAACTGATGGTCTTACAGAAAGATTCAATCAGACATTAAAGCGTATGATTAGGAAATTTGTGGAGAAGAAGGTAAAAGTGGGATCAATATCTTCCTATTCCTGTTTGCATACCGAGAGGTCCCACAAGCCTCAACAGGATTTTCACCATTCAGTTTGCTGTATGGAAGAAACCCCCGGGGACCTCTTGACATAGTTAAAGAAACTTGGGAGGGAGAGACCACAGTGAAATATACCAATATCCTAGACTATTTGGTTAATCTTAGAAAGCGACTAGTGCAGTACACAAAAAAGGCACATGAACAAAATAAGGTAGCCCAAACTAAGCAGAAATGCTATTATGATAGTAAAACTCGGGAAAAACAATTTCTTCCAGGGGAAAAGGTACTGTTATTATTGCCATCCAATGACAATAAGCTTTTAATGAAATGGCAGGACCTTACTCCATTGTTTCCCAGACTGGTCCTGTCACTTACCAAGTTGAGATACCGGGAGGCGAGTGTACACCCATCTATCATGCAAATCTCTTAATGAAATGGCATGAGAGACTTACTTCTGATGTTAAAGCTGACCTTTATGTTATGCCCAGTAGTTCAGACACTGAATTAGATTCTGCCTATAAAAGGCTTGAATCAGAGGAAACTATTAGAGATGTACACATTAACTCAAATTTAACCAGTCAGCAACATGCAGAATTGGAAAATGTACTACAACATTATACAAAAGTTTTCACAACTATCCCAGGTAAAGTCATTGATGTAGTACATACGATTAAAACTGATTCTGTCCCAATAAGGCAAAAGGCATATCGATTGCCAGAAAGAAGTAGGTCTGAGGTTGTACAGGAAATTGAGAAATTACAGAAATTAAATATTATTAAACCTTCTAGAAGTCCATGGTCATCCCCTATGGTAATTGTACCTAAAAAGGAAGGGGGTATCCGTTTATGTCTCAATTTCCATAAACTCAATCAAGTATCTCAGTTTGATAGCTATCCAATTCCTAGAGTGGATGATATAATAGATCACATTGGACAGGCAAAATACATCTCTACTCTCGATCTCACAAAGGGCTAGTGGAAGATCCCTTTGGAAGAACAGTCTAAAGAAAAAACAGCTTTTAGCACTCCTAAGGGGTTATACCAGTTTGCTTATATGCCATTTGGCTTACATGGGGCCCCTGCCACCTTCCAAAGATATATGGATAAATTGTTGAATGATCACTCTTCCTATTGTTCTGCTTATTTGGATGATGTGGTGATTTTCAGTTCAGACTGGTCAACACATCTTACCCATTTGTCTAATGTTTTATATACTATTGAAAAAGCTGGTTTAACTATTAATCCTTCCAAGTGTACCTAGCCATGCATGAGACAAGATATTTGGGCTTCGTTTTGGGTAATGAGATAATCGTCCAGAAATAGAAGGTGGAGGCAGTAGCCCAATGTGCAGTCCCAGAAACAAAAAAACAAGTGAGATCTTTTTGGGGTTTAGCTAGTTATTATAGATGCTTTATCCCTGATTTCGCCATAATTGCAACCCCATTGACTGACTTGACTAAAACAAGTCCCAAATAAAATCCCATGGTCACCTGCTTGTGATTTAGCTTTTAGGACAATAAAAGCTGTACTGTGTTCAGCACCAGTGTTACAATCTCCAGATTTTAATAAACCATTTGAATTACAAACAGATGCTTCAGAAACTGGTCTAGGTGCTGTATTGTGTCAAAATATCAATGGAGAAGATCACCCCATCTTATTCATCAGCCGGAAACTATATCCCAGAGAACAGAAGTATGCTACAATAGAAAAGGAATGTTTAGCAATTAAATGGGCTATAGAGACATTGAAATTCTATCTATGGGGGTCTCATTTTACTTTAATTACGGATCACAACCCTTTATGCTGGCTTAACCAGATGAACGATAAAAATGCACGCATTCTCCATTGGTACTTGGCTCTACAGCCCTATCATTTTGAGATTAAGCATAGACCAGGCAGCAAACATAAAATGCAGATTTCCTTTCTAGATATGGTGCTTAAGAAATTTAATCTAGAATGGGATACAGTATCCTATTTCAACCCCAGGGAAAATTATGACGTATGACAATGAATGATGTTAATTGTATTTATTGTTTTTGTTTATAGGGTGCCCTGGGGTGGGACTTCTGTGAGGGTGGGTGGAAGTCCCATCCCATTCCCTTGGGTTTATGTTGTGGAAAAGGGAATGTGGTCTTCAAACCAAATTATTGGTTTGTTCTTAAAGAGGTGGAAATGTGGCAGTTGAACCCCCCCCCATGTGAATAGTGCTTAGCTGAACCTGATGTTTTCTTCTTCTCTCCTATATCTGTTCCAAAGACTGTTGCACAACAGCACTTTACTACTTCATTTTATGTCTTTCTGTCTCTTTCTAATTCTCCCCCCCTCCCTTTTCTGTGTAAAACATACAGAATATGCTGCAGTCAGACTGGCCATCTGACGCTGTGTATTACAATTGAAACTATTTTTCTTCCCCTTCCTATTTCTGTTCGTCTACGTCATGGTCCAGTTAAATATAAGCACTTTTTCCCCTGCATTGCCCTTAAATGTGCAGAATTGGTCTAAATGAGCTGCACAGACTTAAAGAATGAAACTAACTAAAGGTCTGTAAACAGACTTGGTAGGCAAAGTTTTCACAATGTAAAAAGCAAGCTGGGATTGACAGTCAAACTAAGAAATTACCAATGCCAATTTAAATGTTTTTCTTTAAGATATGTACAGGTGCAGATTGGAATATCCTGTTCTTGAAAAGGTTAAACAGTTAGCAAATTAACTAAAATACAGGATAATAGAGAACAAGAACTAAAATGTGGTCTACTTACACAACTCCCAGGAGTTTCATGCCTCCAATCAGTGCTGGTGTCCTTGCAAGGTGCTGTCTCCTATAGAAAGTCAGCAGCACCTTTCTCCCTTCTTTTATATGCTGCAGCTCCTAGGTTACCTTTAGAAAAGGGGAGGAGTTGTCTATAATGCAGCCCACTCTGCAAGAAATGTGCAATCATATCTGAAAGAGCATTAGGGTGCTTATGTTGATGTCATAATAATGGATTATTTGTTATGCCTTTAATTTATGTAAATTCTATGTAATTGATTGTACAAAGAAATAAGAAATTTTCCTGTAAATAGCTTAATAATTAGGTGGGGCTTTGAGCTAAGGGGTGGAGCTCCACTCTTTAAAAGAAGCCAGCCTAGATCCTCAGGTTAGATGCTGTTAGGGAGAGTTCATGTGAGGACCTCCTGCTCGCTGTTATACTGCACAAGATTATGTTCCACTGCTAGACCCTTGGCAGGGAAGCTGTGCTGTTTTCAAGTTTTATTTTGTTTGTTTATTATCGTAAGTTCGCTGCTGTAAGCTGTTATTTTTTTTTTTGTTTGTTTAATAAAAATCATACCATTTAGGTATGTTGTACCAAATTTGTTGATTCCTGTGTGACCTGATTTGTTCAACCCACGACACAGTAACTTTGATGTTGCAGATGTAGGGCTATAGGTGGTCCTGATAGAGTGTAAGTATTTAGTATTTGTTGGAGGAACCATTTTTTTTTTGTTTCCTGGTGTGGCATGAGTGGCTGTGCTAATAAATTATTTCACTGCATCTGGAAAGCTGTGCCTACCTCTCTCTGAGAGAAGAAAAAAAATTCACCCTCATCTGCTCAACACAGGTACAAAGTGAAGGGCTTCCACAAGTTAGAGAGGAGCATGATACCTTGGTTTCTCCAGGTTGTCCAGTGAAGTCAGTGGCCTCCCACTGTAATAAGCGGGTTCCCCAGAGAGGAAGCAGTGACTTTAGGATGATGACATATGCAGCCAGCCTTCTAGCTTCCTCCATGCTTTTAGGTTGGAGCCACTGTGTGCCCATATTTTAACCCCAGGTCATGGAGCAAATAAGCAGATGGTGAGGTCCTCTGCCACATTTAAGTGGAGTTCAATGGTCACCCACATGGGGGACCATTTAAGGGAGACTGGTGAGAGCCATTGCAGTTCCTGTGCATGCCAGAAGATGACATAGTAAACACTGAACTACAGCAAACCTGATCTATCCCTTGTCCAGCTGGTCATAATTTTTTTCCTACTGCAGTGAGAAGGCTTGCCTTCCCATAAGATGTCACTTTGGAGTGCATATATTTTAGAGAACCAATGAGTGGGAATGTCCACTGCTAGGTGGGCAAGGCAGTGTATTACCTTGCATGGCCATGATCTTCTTAAGCACAACTAACTTGCCTGCTAGGGAAAGGTACAGCAGTTTCCAGTGATCACACTCATCTTTGAGCTTCTGCAACAAAGGGGCCAAGTTTTCAGATGTCATTCCTATGGGGTGTGGATATTCCCAAATGCCCATAAAATTGATACTTTGGGAGACTATTTGAGTCCCAAAGGTGCTACTGATTCATGTGTAGACTGTACAGCAGGAGGATCTCAGTTTTACTAAGGTAGATTTATGTCCAAAGATGCCCCAGAATGAATCAAGAACTCTGAGGAGGATGGGGAGACTGGATGTGGCATCTTACAACAGTCCTGGGCAGTCAACAGTACAGAGTGGAGTGCACACATCTAGCTACCCTACATGAATACCTTATAGTCTCGGGTGCTGATGCAGAATTGCCGGAGGTTCTATGGCTAGTATGAGGAGCATGGAGGATGGGGCAGACCTGATGAGTGCCTCAATGCTTGGTGAAGAGGGAGGAGAGGATTGAGTTTGTCAGTATCCTAACAGAAGGTTGGGTGTACAATACTTGAACAACCTCTCTCCCAAATTAAAGGCCAAATCCCATCTTTTGCAAAATAGCCTACAGGTATCCCAACTCCACTGCATCAAATACATTTTTGAAGTCAATAGCCACTGTGGCAGCTGGAGTGGGGGTAGAAGAAGCCCAGGCTAGCAGGGAGGTGCGGGCCCTTTGATGGTTAGAGATTATGTGCCCCTTCAGAAACTTCACCTGAAAGGGGTGGATGAGGTGGGAAAAGACAACCTCTAACCTGGAGGCCAGTAGCTTGACATCTGTGTTAATGAGAGAGATGGGCATATAGCTCTCTGGCAAAACTGTGTCTTTCCTGCCCTTGGGAAGGACAGTAATCACTGCTTCCTTGAGAGAGGCCAGGAGGAGGAGGAGGGAGTGGCAGTGATACTTCTGAAAAAAAGACCACAAGGCCAGAGAGACAATATCTGGAATCATCTGGTATAAGGTAAAAGGAATGCCATCACCTCCTGGGGCTTTGTGTGGGGAAAGGGCAGAGATGGCTTTATGGATTTCATGAGATGAGAGTGCAGCCTCCAGGATTGCACTCATCCAGTCCTGAATCTCAGTGAAGCAGTTGTTAAAGACCGAGATTGCACTATTTTGTTTGGGTACAAAGGACATGTAGAGCTGAGTATCATCTGCATAGCAGTGAAAACTCAACCCATACCACCTTATACTGTCTCCCAATAGCAACATATACACTGTGAGCAACATGGAGACAGCACAGAACCCTGCAGCACCCCACAAGGCAGGGCGAAGGAGGCAGAGGAAAATATTCCTGACACCACCTCTGAGTCCTGCCTGTGAAGAAAGAATTGAACCTTCTGATGACTGTCCCCAACAGTCCACAGAGTATCCTCAGGCATTCTAGCAATACCCCATGGTCCATGATGTCAAATGCTGCAGAGAGATCATGAAGGACCAAGATCAAATCACTCCTCCGATCCCTTGCTATTGGGAAACCATTAAGTACCCAAACTAATGCCGTCTTGGTACTATGCTTCTTCCTGAAACCAGACTGGAGAGGATCATAGACTTCATGGGTGGTAAGAAAGTTCTCAGGCTGAAACGCAATTACCTTCTCAATAACCTTGCCCAAAAAGGACAGGTTAGAGACTGGTCTGTATTTCGCAAGACAGTCTGGGTCGCAAGAAGGTTTCTTTAAAAGGGGTGTCACAACAGCCTCATTCAGGGGTTCTAGAAACACCACCTGATCCAACAAGCACCAGACTATCTCAGCAAGGACCGGTCCGATCACATCCATACATCCCACAAGGAGACGTCTTGGACCAGGATCCAAACTACAGTAAGTGGGTCACAAGCCTCGAACAAGCTTCATGATATCCATGATCGCCGGCTGGTCAATGTCTGTCCAGACAAACTGGGTGCCTGTGCGCTCGCATCAACCACCACCATACTCATTTGAAAGCATTAAGCAGATCTCCAATCTGATTGAGGACTCCTTATCAGCAAAGAGCCGAGCAAACTCATCACACTTAGATTGTGATAAGTTTCTCAAGCCCTGAAGGCAGGCTGCCCATGGTCCAGAAGAGCTGAGCCAGACAATTCCTTGCTGCAGCTATCTGCAGCTATCTTTTTGGACAGGAACTCTGCCTTCTTATGGGAGATTTCTGATTGATATTCCGAATAATGGGTGATCAACCTTTTGATTTCTTTGCTTTTATCTAAAACATTTTATATCCATCCAGACTGATTGCCTCATCTATCCATGTTTCTTGTACACAAATATACACAAATGTTATGCAATGCCAGGTCTACTAGAAACAAGATGGCTATTATTGCCGCTCTTGTTAGGACAACTGACCTGGCTTGCATCACTGAAACCTGGCTTGATGACAACATGGGCCCCATTTTGGAAGCGGCGGTCCCAGACGGGTTTTCAGTGATACACCACTCAAGATTGGACTGCAGGAGATGGTGAGGGGCTATTTGTTTTAGATCTGAGTTGGGCCTTGCTGGTATACCAGTAGAAGTCACCAAATCATTTGAGTCTCCCGTAGTAGCAGGTATGGTCTACAGGATCATTCTCATCTACTGTCCACCCAGAGGTGAGAGATTGCTCCTGCAGGAAGTGACAGACTTTGTCGTCGATGCAGCATTGGAATCACCCAGGCAGATGGTCTTGGGCGACTTCAATGCCTGGGTTGATGATGAACTCTCCCAGGTCAGTCAAGACTTCCTCCAGCTTATGTCTTCATTGGGGTTCACACAGGTAGTTGCCTCTGATACTCATAATCAGGGTCACTCACTTGATCTGGTTTTTGTCCTGAGGATCAACTCCTTTGACTTGGTGACTTGATGGTGGAGCCAGTCATATGGTCTGATCACTACACAGTAAGATTAAAACTCCAGCCCCCCCATAGGCCTGCCCCTGTGGAGATGGTCAGATACTGCCTATTGTGGGGTGTTACCCCAGAGGGTCTTTCAGTGGTATTAGACCTACTGGGAGTTCTGTGGGTGGGTGGGGATCTAAAGAATCAAGTTTTGGTCTATAACAAGGCTATCACTGGGCCTCTGGATACCATTGCCCCTGTCTGTGTTCATCCTGTCTCTCTTTGACCTCAGTCCCTTTGGTTTGATGGGACCTTGAGGGAGCTGAGATGGGTGGGATGAAGGCTATAGAGTTGCTGGTGGAGAACGGCCCTTGATGCTGACCTCCTTAGATTGATGGATCATTATTAAAGCTATCAATCAGCAACCTCATGTAAGAAGGCAGAATTTCTGTCCAGTGAGATAGCTGCTGCTCAGAACTGACCTGCTCTGCTCTTTCTAACCATGGACAGGCTGTGCAACTCAAGCTGTCTACAGGTTCAAGGAGCATTTTCATTTATTTAATTATTTATTAGATCATTGGTTTATAGACCTTTGAGTCATAGACTTATATACAAAGGCACAAGATAAGTGTGATGAGTTTGCTCGTTTCTTTGCAGATAAGGTGGCTGGCATCAGGGCCAAAATCTGCTAGGCACCCTCTATGGGGGTTAATGATGGTCAGTGCAAGATCACCACCCAACGGTCATCCTGGACATCTTTTGACTGACCAGAGATAGGGGACATCGTTTGGATTGTCCAGAAACTGCAGCCAACTTGCTGTAGTTTGGATCTGGGCCTGACTCACCTATTATTAGGGCGAATGGAGATCATTGGCCCGATCCTTGCAGAGACTGTATGGTGCTCTTTAGATTCAGGAGAATTACCTAGCTCACTGAAGGAGGCAGTGCTGATACCGCTTCTGAAGAAAACTTCTTTAGACCCAGGCATCTGTGCAAACTACAGACCTATCTCGAACCTTCCTTTTGTTGGGAAGGTGATCAAGAAAGTAGTTACGCTGCAACTGGAGAACCATCTCACCATCCATGATGTCTTCAATCTTCTCCTGTCTGGTTTTCAGAAGAGACATAGTACCAAGACTACTCTGGTTCAGGTGCTCAGTGATCTCTTGATAGCAAGAGACCAGAAGAGCCACTCCATCTTGGTGCTTCTGGATCTCTCTTCTGCATTCAATACTGTAGACCATGGGGTTCTGCTTGAGAATCTGGGAGTCATCTATGGTCTGGCTGGTTCAGTTCTTAGATGGTTTCATTCCTTCCTAGCAGGCAGGTTTCAGAGGGTGGTGCCGGGAATTTTTTCCTCTGAACCATTCTGTCTGCCATGCAGGGTGCCTCAGGACTTGGTGCTGTCCCCCATGTTGTTTGCAGTATATCTGTTGCCCTTCAAAGACATTATAAGGTGATATGGGATGAGTTTTCACTGCTATGCAGATGACACACAGCTGTATGTCTTTTGTACTCAACCAGGATAGTACAATCTCGATGTTTAGCAGCTGTCTGGTAGAAATCCATGACTGGATGAGGTCTAGTTGGTCGAAATTGAACTCTGGGAAGACTGAGGTGCTGGTGGTGGAGCTGGGGCACCAGATAGAGAGGTCAGTGGTGGGGTTATCGTCTGGGCTTTGTCTCGATGGTGTACAGCTACCCACCTCTGAACAGGTACATAATCTGGGGGTGGTATTTGTTGATGGACTGACACTACTAGCACAGGTGTCAGCAGTCATCAAATCTTCCTTTTATTATCTTAGGAACATCGCCAGAATTAAGCATCGTGTTCCATCTGATGATTAGCCCACACTGATCCACGCCTTTGTGACCTTGCGCTTTTACCATTGCAACTTCCTATACCTAGGGCTTCTGGGGATTGATGTCCACTGCTTGCAGCCGCTGCAGAATGCAGCGGCATGACTACTGATGAAGACTTCTCATTCCTGTCATATTACGCCTCTGCTGCATGATCTGCACTGGCTGCCTAAACAGGGGTGGACCACCTTTAAGGTCAGTCTTATGGACAGATACTGGGTTATCTGCAAGAGCTCTTGGTTCCTTAAAGCCCCAGCCAATCTCTCCGATTTACTGATGAAGGGTTGCTAGAAGTTCCCAGGGTATAGTTGAATACATCTGGTGCAAGGGCTTTTATATTCATGGCACCATCCCTGTGGAATTCTCTACCTCACCAGATTAGAGAGTGCGAGACCTGGAGAGTTTCAAGACCGGTTTAAAGATGTATTTATTTAAACAGGCTTTTAACATGTGAAACACTGTGAATTGGGAAGTTTTTAATTGATGATATTGGGTATGTTTTTTGTGATTTCATTGAATTGTTTTAAACTGTAGTATGTAAAGAGCTTTGATATTTGAATTGTATTATATAAATAAAATTATTACTATTATTATTATTAAATGATGTTAAATAAGTCAGAAATGACACATCTACAAGACTTTACCCAACCCCTGCCACATTCCATGAAAGAGGTTTCATATTATTTGTACAACCATCTATAGCATTCTGTTCAACATTTGGTTGTCAATGACTTATATCCTGAAGTGCTTGGAATCTGTTTGATGTCTTAATCAAATTCTGTCACTGATTATTTCCTGTTACACTTTTTGCAAGTGGTTCCAATTCTTCCTCACCATAAATATTAATGTTAAATTTACCTAACATTTCTGATTTTCCCAATATGTATCTATAGTCGGTTTCATTCCTTGTCCATATTGTTATCTGTCCATCACTCTCCCATATTTTGACTCCTTTAATCCTTCTCTGCATAGAGATGTCTTTGGTCAGACTTTGCACTAGATCCAACAATTTCATTTTTAAATTATTCTTTGATTCTGTTAAAAAGTTACCTATCCCAAAGACAGAAATTTGGAACTCATTTCCCTTAGTTTCCCTTTTTTTGACTTCTTTGCAGTATTCTGAGAATATTGTACCAATGGGGACTACACAATCCATCTCGAAACCCAATTCCCAGATCCTATCTTTTTGATTTTGTATCACTTTTAATACATAATACTGATCTGATAGTAAGAGTATTAAGTCTGCGTTTAGTAGGGGTCTAATTACAATAGGTTTCTTCAGTAGGTTATCGTGACTACCCTGTCCTTGGAGTATTGAACTAAAAAACTGTTTTAAATGAGTATTCAAACTCTCTTCTGTTTCTTCTGGAACTATTGGCACATTGTACAAGGGTAAGATGAAATCAGTTACTAGAGTTCTTCCCAAAATCTTTCTTATGTTAATTTTGTCAGAACTATCTTTCCCTTTAAACAGTACCTCTTCTACCAATGATTCATAATTTTCTATTATTCTTTCCTATTTTTTGCTTTGATCTACTTGTTCTTCTGTAATACCTTTTTTCTAGCTGTATTTATCTACTTTTACCTTAGCTTTTCTCTTTTTCTTTTTTGATTTTACCGCATCATTCTATATTGTTTTATTGTTTAGCTTTGCTCCCAGCTTTTGTAAATATTTTTTATTGTTCATTTTTATTTTCCTTATATTCCATAACACTTTCCTGATCCTTTTCCCTTTATTATTATGCTCATCATTTTTCCTATCACTTATTCTCCCTGTTTCCTTAATACAATTCCTACTTACTTCTAGTTTGTCCTTCCTTCTCTGCTTCCTATCTTGGGACACTCCTTTATCCCACAAAGAGGGATTTCTGTCCCTTAATTCCTCCAAAATACTGTTCTGATCATTGAATCCCTCAGGTAACATTATCAGCTCTCTTTCTGCTGAATCACTCTGATTAGACCCCATAATGATAGACTGAAAAATCTCTGGGCTTTCATTGGTATCTTCAGTACTTAGAATAGGACTCTCTACCTCTATCAGTACCGCTCCCTTTTTTGATTGTTTTCTTATACGACTTATTATGGAGGTTTGATTAAATTGCTTAGAGTCTGGTGAGTCTAGTGAGTCCCATTGTATCATTTTGTTTAATACCAACTCAGTCTTCCTCTTATTATCTATTGACACTCCCTTGACAAATGAGAGATCCTTTTTAATCATCACCATCTGTTTGTAGATCATGGTGTTAGCTTTAAAAGGATCTCTCAATGTCTTAATACATCGTTTAATAATATTTTCAAAAGAGGGAGTAGAAGTATCCGAGTCCTGACAGCTCATCCATAATGTCTCTTCAGTATCATACTCTAGATTGTGTTCATCCATACTATTCCCTTTATTCTCCTTTTCCCTACCCATTATATTCTCACAATAGAAATCACAACCATATTTCATTTCTTTTATTTTCTTTCTATCCTATTATTGGTGTTAATTGTCTCTTTAATACTTTCAATTGTTTCACTAACTTCTTTGTTAACCCTTGCCAGTAAACTCTCAATATTCAGTACCAGCCAATTATTCAGATTATCAAGGTTATCACCTCCTTTATCCGTTTCTTGTTTACTATCTTGTCCTAGAACCACAGAACTTTGCTCACCTCATGTGAGCTTATATCTTTTTGTTCTATAGTAGTATAACCATTAGCACACACCCCTAATATGTGATCCTTCTTGTTAATCCACATTTCTAGAACCAATGGTTGGATCAGCCTTGCCTTCGGGTTATGTTCTACTGAAATGCCACTTTGTTTATGGCTTTAATTAGCATCAAGAGAGGATAAAAGAGACTTCTGTATCAGGGAGGGTGTTTCTAGGTTCATATGTCTCTTTAACTCTCCAGATCCACTGCTAAACTTTAATCCTTTCATTTCATCCTCTCTCTCCTTTATAGTTCTTTTATTTCCCCCTTGTCTACCTATCTTTTAGTTTGTATCAGGCAATGACCTACTCCCCATAAAGGTACTCTTACCATTCAACTTCATTTTGTACCATGTACTCTTACTTCCTCAGTATTTACTGAGGACACTGAGATCATTTACCACTTCTTGGATTCACATGCATTACATAAATTTATACTTATCCACAAACTTTCAGTCCTACACCAGATTTATATATTAGTAGGAATTTAGAGAAAACACCAGTCTCCAAGGGTGAAATATAAATAATGATATAAACGAGATAATTTAGCCAGATAAAAGCTCTCAATTCTCAAAACCTCAAGAACCTTCCTCCGCTCCTCAGTCCAGAACTCTTCCAATCTTTTTCATATAGAAACATAGAAACATAGACTTTGACAACAGATAAGAACCACTTGGCCCACCCTGTCTGCCCATTTCCCTACCTATTGGATAAGCTGTGGGTTCTAGTTAACCAACAGCCTACTTCCTGCAACCCCCCACTAAAATTGCCTTATGTCTGCCCCATGCATGTTTGAATTCCCCCACTGTTTTAGACCCCACAACCTCCCCTGGAAGGTGGTTCCATGTGTCCATCACTCTCTCTGTGAAAAAGAATTTCCTCACATTACCCCTGTGTCGTCCCCCCTCTATCTTTAAATTGTGCCCTCTTGTTCTTGCACATCTCTTTTTCTAAAAAATGCTGCCCTCCTGGACTTTTTTGATTCCCTTGAGGTACTTGAAAGTTTCTATCATGTCCCCCTGTCCCTCCTTTCATCAAGGGTATACATATTAAGATCTCTCAGTCTCTCTTCATATGGTTTCTGATGCAGACCCTACACGATTTTAGTTGAGTTGCCCTCCTCTGGACTGCTTCCATCCTGTCTATGTCCTTGTGTAGATGTGGTCTCCAAAACTGCATGCAGTACTCCTGATGGGGTCTCACCAGCTGTCTGTACAGAGGGATAACCACTTCCCTTTTTCTGCTTGTGATGCCCCTCCCTATGCATCCCAGTATCCCCCTAGCTCTCCTTACTGACTTTTCACATTGCTTACCCACCTTTACGTCATCTAATATGATTACCCCCTGGTCCCTTTCCATTATTGTTGTTGTTAGTACCCCTCCTGCCATTGTGTACACTTCTTCTGGGTTTTTGTTTCCCAGGTGCACTACTTTGCATTTCTTTGCATTGAATCTAAGTTGTCATTCATCTGACCATTCCTCCAACTTTGTCAAGTCTCTTCTCATCCTTTCTACCCCCACCGTGTATCAACTCTGTTACAGATCTTTGTGTCATCTACAAAGAGGCATATAGATATTCAAATTCAAGTTCCAAAGGTCTGGTTCAGGCACTCAGTAGCCTTAGACCACTTTATTCCTGGTTAAATTTCAAAAGTTCCAATAAACTTCCAATTCAATATAATAAGTCTCTAAATGTCTTTATGGGAAGTTTATCAACTTATCTCAGAGTTCCACAACCAAAAACTCCTCAGTCCAGTATTAGAGGAAAAGATGATTGTCTGTGTTTTCCCTTCAGGGAGCATTAATCACTTTTCCCTTGTCACTGTGATGGAGAAAAGACAAAGGCTTATAGCAGGCTAGTGAGGGTCCATACAGCAAACAAATATTTACAAACAATAACCATTAATAACAAACACTATCTAATGATGAAGAACAATAAGAAACAATAAGAAACAAATGCTGTTTTAATTTAAGCCGAATCCAGTTTTTAAATCTTTCATAAATAGCCACTAAGGCCATACATTTGTACAAGCCTAAAATAAGTTATTTTCTAATGTGTTAAGCAGTGAGTGGAAATATCTTTATTTCTTTACTTGCATTTCTGCATTCTCTTAATATGGCCTCACTGGAGCATTTTACAGTGCTGAGGGTTTCAAAAGAACAGGGATTCAAAAGTATAGCCCAAATGTCCCTTCTGACCCTCTTTCCCCTGGATAGAACCCTGGACAAAACCTGGACCAGATAGAGACACAAACCCAGAATGAGACACACACCCTGCCTCATAAATCAGGGACAAGGCTTAAAAAATTGGGGACAAAGGACCAAAATCAGGGACACATCTTCAAAATTGGAGATATCCATTCAGGAAGCAGGTAGAATAAGGTGCCTAGTGTAAAATGCATTTTCTAAGGAAGAACAAGTCTGTAACTTCAATGTTTGACATTATTTTGTGCTTACAACTCCCATTATGTGGTCATGGAAACAATTTTTAGGAGGGACAGAGTTGAATTTTGAGGCCAAATCAGGGATTTCCCTGAAAATCAGGGACAGTTGAGAGGTATGAGACACACTTCTTTCGTGACTTACACAGGAGATAAGCTTTTTAGTATGCCGAAATAAAAATCCTCAAAAGCGACCTAAGTGATCACGGCAGGGATGCAAATAAAAATTTTAAACCAGCACACCAACAAAGAGACCTATAAAGGACTAAAAGGTCTACAGCTGGACTTTATCTCTCTGCTTCCCATGCATCACAGTATGCAGCTTCAGTAAAAGTGGCGATAGTGAGCCCAGAATGCCAGCACATGCACTTTAACTCCACCGTCATGTGCTGGTCACATTCCAATGAGCTTTTTACTTCCTAGTTTGTATTTCACTACTTCTTAAACACTAATTTCTAATTTAAAAAACACAACTACATCCTGAATATGCACACAAAACACTCCTAATATCCTTTTAAAACTAAAAATGTGATTTTCAACCACAAAACAGCACTACTTAATTCAAGAGTCAGGCTGCTCAGTTAGTTCAATGTAATTTGCTACTAAGCAAAAACACAAATAAACACAAGTGAAACACTATGAAGCTTCTCTTGTTTAGCTGCTGAACTGTTAAACTCCTATTAATTCTTATCAGATAGTGCAGTTCCAAATAGTATACTACCTGCTCAAGTACAACGCAGTGCAATACCAGCTCAAGAAATACTTGTGAGACTGTGAGACTGAAATAAATTAAACATAAAACAATTGTCAGTCCTCTCCTTCACTCCTCTCTGGGTGGGATTCAGGGCCAATAAACCTCTGCAGGCTCCTCTAGGTTCTCCCCTCTTGTGGCGGGCTTCTCCACCTTCAAACTCCTCACTGCTCAGTAAAGATGCCCAGATGCCATTGACCTCTGCTCCACAGACTGCCAAGAAGGACCAAGGTTTTAGACAGACTGGAAAGGTCAGTGAAATTTGAAAATAAATAGTGGCAACAGTGGCATACCTTTTGTAAAAACTTTAAAAGCATTTCACTGACTCTTGCTACTGGCACTCCTCCACAGCACTCTAGCGATCAGCTTGAATCCTCCATCTCCCTCTACAGCAACAGATCTTATTTGCTTCTCATAAAAGGTGCACATCACCTGATTGATCTGCTCGGGGTACTGTATTGGGTTCCTTAGCCATCCACTAAGCCATTAATGTACCTATCTCCCTACTGCTTATGGAGCCTGTAGAAGAACAACTTGCCTTCCTACTCATCACCGTCGCAATACCTATTGTTTGAGATGCAGATCTGCCACTTCAGCCCACATCACCAAGGAACTGAGTTGCATGCAAAGGGCTCTAACATCCCATAACAAAGTGTGTTGGAGGAGGGAGGGATCAGTTTCTTTGACAGCCTTCTCTTTTTCATCAAGCTTCTTCACAAAGACTTTTTCCTCTGCTTCACTTTTCTTATGTTGTTCAGCAGTGTAGGCCATAATATAGCCTCATATGTAGGCCTTGAAGGCTTCCAACAGCCTTGCCTTGATAATATCACCAGTGTTATTCAGTTTGAAATATGAAAATCCTTCTTTTTGGAGCCAGGGAGCAAAGTTCTGGAGCAGTAAAGGGTCCAGTCAACAAGAAGTAGACCTAGGAGGCACAGAACCCTGGGAAATAGCCAGTTCCACTGGGTCATGGTCTGACAGATATATCCAAGTGAAGCACCATCTTGGATGCTGAGGGGAAAGCCATTCAAAATATATGTGACTGGAAATGTGATGGCAGCTTGAGAAGCAAGAATAATCAAGGGCTTGGGAGTGTTGCTGGCACCAGATATTAGCTAGGGTAAACACGGACATCATATCCTTGACTGCTGTCAGGGCCCTAACATGAAGCTCAGGTTTCTGAGTTTCTATCCAAGGAGGTCTCCAGGATCAGAATACAATCTCCTCTAAAAAGGGGGGGTGTTGGGGGCCACCAGTACTATCTGGCCTAGGCTGAGGTTGTTGAATAAGTCAGGATTATCATGGTTATGGCCATAAATGTTGGCTATTACAAAGGGCCCTTCAAGAGTGGTGAATGAGGCTTAACCCATCTGCCAGCTTTACTGTTTTGAGAGGGGCCTAACAATCAGAACAGGGTTTTATGGCTGAAGAGTGATATCCCCACCTTAGATGTGGCTGCACAACTATGCACCTCCACACCTGCCCACTCTTTGCAAAGTTTTGCTGCTTTGCCTGGGTGGCACTTACTTTCTTGCAGAAGGGCAGTTTTGGCTGTGATGGCCTTAAGTATGTATAGTATGTGCTTCCTCTTAACTGAGTAATTTAAACCCCTGACATTCAATGAAATTAATTTCAGGGTAGACATTGGATGAGACTGTTAGAGGTATGGGTATTATTTAGGGCTGTGAGAACTTGGTGAAGATATGACCCTTATTAAATAAGAAACTGAACACAGAGGTTCTGATTAGTTCTGATTATTTATTAATATTTTACAAAATGTGATAAAACGCATAAATGATCCAAACGCTATAGTATTTAACATAGAGACCCAGAGGGAATAATTTAATTCATTATTTGTATGAAAAGTAAAGTCCTAAAGCAAAGCATAAGTAGTTCCACACCATGGTCTGTGAGCCCCCTTGGAGGCATACCTGCTTGTGCCAGTGAATGTGCTGAGACAGAGAGAGAGAGAGATGGCGAGAGAGAGCAGGAGAGAGAGAGAGAGAGAGATGCAAGTCTATACCTACCACCATCTAGTAAGCAGCTAACATATTTTTTAGGGCTATGGGCAGAACCAACAGCCCTTCTGTAGCTTAAAAATGGCTTTTCCTAGAACTTCCATTTTAGACATTTGTACGTATTCCTCCACAGCTGCAAAGTAATGCACTTCCCTTCTGATTTTTACTATTTGTTTGCTCTATGTTAAAGGCATCTCAAGAGGTGAGGAGGATGTTACTATATTGTACCTCAGAACTTCTCAGGATATTAACAAAACAAAATTAAACTACTGTTTCTGTCATCTGTCCAGCTCAGTCTAACAGATTTGTTTTATTTCTTTCAGCAATGTAGAGGCTAACTCATTTCCTTTTGTTTTTTGTGAAAACGAAAGTCAGACTCAGTGTCAGATTACAGATAGTGGAATTCCATTTCTCTAGTTGACATTCCTTTCTGTATTACAGGTTGGGGGCAGGTATTGGAAACAGAAGACTGTTTTTTTGCTCATTTTATAATGCAAAGTACTGAATGTGTATTTAGTTGCAGGGTCAGGGCCTTGAAAAAAATAATAGCATTTATGTAACTTATACAAGATTCTATCAGGTGGTCAGAAAAAAGTCTGAGAGAACTTGTGTAAAAAATTACAAATGAACGATACAAAAAATAACATGCACACTGGCCTCTGAGACCGGAAGATCAGCAGGCTGTGGGTTCTATCCCCACACTAGGCATGTGGGTTAAAGTGCTTGTGTACTGCCTAAAACTAATATTGGACTTTAAAAGCAGTTAACCATTACCTTTTATATTTGAGGAACTTCATCTTTTCCCTTTGTTTAATTAGAAGATTGTTTACCTGATGTTAATATGTGTGATGAGTGGAACAGCAGTCTGTGTGGCAGCTGACATAGCTAGCTATACTGCCTCACTATATCACCAGCATTGTGATCTCACTGACTGTGACATCACTGCTACTTAGGAACAACAATTCAGTGACTGCCAGGTCATTCACTTGTGATTTCACTGTCAGCTTGACATATAATTTTAATACCTAACAGCAAATCAGAGCCCTTTTCCTGATAAAAGTGTGCCAACATATTACATTTAAATAAACAACAAAGTCACAAATAAGGAACTAGTGGTTTATGGAAAAATCAACAGGGATTTATATAAGGATTTGATGTTGCCTCTAAAGGGAAAATACAGGACAAATGAAGGCTTGTTACAGGAAAATGGTTATTTGGATCTGGGAGCACTGTGATTATTATGACAAAATAACACTATATGGCACCAACAAGAAAATGGTTTTGGTAATTTGGTAGCTCTTTACAACCCTATTGGTTCTGGCTAGAGTTTGTTATTAATGCTGCTAGTGAAGGAAGAGGTATATGTACTTATGGATGTTCCAGGGCAGATCAGGTCAAAGAAATAAATGGCTAATGAATGATGAGATGAGCAGCAGTAGGAGCCCACCCACTGTACCCGTATGCTGCAGCTGCATTGCATGTTCCAGTGTACTGTGGTATTGTACACTTCCTAGTTCAACAGCTGATAATGTTTCCTGTTACTGCTTCTACTCAGTACAGCAACATCTTTTAAAGAAGAAATGAAAAATATTTTCTTACTGACCATCACATAGGCAGTCATATACTGTAAGTCAAGTGCAGAGCAGTCAACAAAATAGTTTCCCACTGCTGTTTGCATCTGACAGCACACAACTGTAAATACATCCTTCCTACTTCCAAGAAACAGTTGCTGGCTAGTGCCAAGTATGTTACAAATAAGTATATAAAATATAATCTCAGTCCAGTTACTGTAACCAAGATGCAGTATTACATCATACTATAAGCAATCAATGAAATAAATAAATACATAAATTTAGTAACATTTTCTCCAGTAATTGAAGCCAAACATGGAGAGAGGGATGTGAATAAATGTATCTATCCATGGAAGAGCATTGAGACTTCAGCTAAAGCATCTGTTGTGAGAAAATTAAAATAGTAAGTATAGCATTAATGTCATACTACAGTACAGTCAGGAGATAAAATGAAAGAATGTTTTACACAGTTGCTGACCAAGACGTAGTAGTATGGAGCAGTACCTACTTTCTAGATCAGATAAATAGTACTATCAACTAAATTTAGAACATGAAATGCAGTTGCTTGCTGTAGTATATGAACTTGGACCCACTTTTTTGTGCTGCTCATTGTGTTCATTCAGCTAATCTTGGTCTACTCTGTCTGTCCTGAGTCTGACCTGACTTATCTCATATGTGCGTTGAAGTGAAGTAGATCCTATTCACAAAAGAGTTTTCACCACAGTCACAATGAGAAAGTGTTTTGTGGATAGGGCCTGCTCAGAATCAGTATGCAAATGTTTCATTCAGATATCCTATTTTAAATTAAAGTGAGTAATATTGATTTTCAGGAATGTCAAATGCTCAGTGTTTTCTGGTGTTAAATCGGATTTTTCATCAGTAATAACGTTACCAGCTGAACTAATCAATTGTTCTGAACAGACACTAGTCAGATGGCAATTCATGTACTTCATTGCAATTTGTATTAAAGTAGGCCACATGTATTTTTTTATTTCCAGTATTTCAAAGGATCAGAATTCCAATTAAAGGAGAATTATGCTGAACCTATGAGTCATTTTTCCCAGAAGAAGCATTTGTATGCCATTCCATTATTGATCAGTCTTCACTGCCCTTTTAGTGAACTCAGTGGGTGTTTCTGATTCCTAAACTGGTGCTCAGTGCCATTTTAGAATAGTATGATGCAGCTTATGTTCCCCTTGGACCACACAGTTCTAAAGTAGAACAGAAATGTACTGTGAAAACAATGTAAGTTCCTAAACAAGGACATAAAGTACATCATACAGTTCTAAGATGGTACTGCCCAACACAGAGTAAAGCACATGTACTGACTGCATCAACCAAAAGGCCAATAAAGACGGAACAAAAACAGAATGTGAACCAGTATTCAGTGGTGTAGTGCTAAATTTAGAAGTGTAGGGTCTCCACAAACCACAATCTCCCCAATTTCTTATAGGTGGGTAGTCTTGGGGCCACCTAGGCCCCCAGAAGCTATTGTGTTTTAGGTGCATTCTGGTACATTTTGAGGGTCATTTTGACACTGTTTGGCTGCTTTTAATGCCTTCTTTGACTTATTAAAAAAACAATATCACTATCAAAATTACTACCTTTTATTTTCTTGAAATAAATTGTCAAAACTAAAGCAAAAAATCCCAACTCAGCCACCCTTCAAACACTCGCCTATATACCACTTCTCTTGAGTAGTCAGCTATCACTGCTGCAGTCATTACACTTGTTACCTTGCAACCTGAACAGAAGACTCTGCCCCAACAACAGTGCACCATACAGTCAGACCTACAAGGCAGCAAGACGGGCACACAAAACACCAGCTTGGAGGTGCATGTGTCTGTCACACAGCAGACACTTACACAGACCATCCATATCAGAGATCCATGTCTGGGGGAAGGGGTGGAGACAAGAACTGTACAAAGTGCAAGTGGGTAACAGGACACTTCTAGTAAGTGAGGAGCAAAGTCATATGACAAGGGTAGCAAGTGATCCAACAGTGGTAAATAAAGTGCAAGTGACTATCAGTGCCAAACCTAAGGTAAGTAAGATGCAAATGTTATCTCTGTAATGTGCCATGGATATCAAAAGGGGAATGAAGGAGGAGAAGGGTGCAAGTAGAGTGATAGTGGAGGGGGAGATGAGTCAGAGGCAAAGAGGTAGGAATGTGGAGGGGGAGATGAGAGGGGGTTCAGGAGGGGGAAGCAGGAACAGGAGGAAGGAAGGGTTTGGGATAGGGCGAATTTGAGGGAGGATGGTGAGGGAGATTGGCAGAGAGAGCTGGGGTGAGCATTCCAGATGCAGGACAGGCAGAAAGAGAAAGCAGCCTGCCCAGAGTTAGAACAAGGGCTGGGGAGGGAGAATATTTGAGGGTCTCTGGAATGAAGTTGGTAAGAGGAGGGGGAAAAGGGAGAGAGGAGGAAGGAGAGGTAATGGGGAGATTACCAAACCAGAATTTAGAAATGAAGGTGATAGAGTGGAGTTCACAATGTTGTGAAAGGGAGGGGAGGGAAAGGGAGGAGTAAAGGGTACAGTAGTGAGTGCAAGGTGGAGTAATTTCAGCAGAGCAGCAAAAGGCATTGAAGAGGGTATCCAGTCTAGCGAGGAAAGTGACAGGATTTGACCCAAGGACTACATCAGCGTAATCAAAGACAGGAAGGGTGATTTTGGTAAGTATTTCATGTCAGATTGGAGGAGGGGGAAGGCATCTTTGTTTATATACAAGGCATATAGCTTCTGGTGGAGTTTGGAATGAATGTAATCTATGTGTGCCGAGAAGTCAAGATGATTGTCGAGCAATATGCCTAGATACTTGTAGTCGAGAACAGCATCCAAAGGAGTGCCTTCAAGGGTGGAAAAAGGAGGGGGGAGGAGTTTAGAGAGCTTTTGAGTGGTGCCAAATGTCATAGTTACAGTTTTGTTGGTACTGACCCTCAGTCAGTTTGCTTGGAACCATTGAAGGTCCCGTGTGAAATCAGTCTGGAGTTGTGCCTCTACCACAGAGGAGAAAGGGCCCGAGGTGTAGAGGATGGTTTCATCAGCATAAAGGTGAATCTGGGAGGATGCACAGATTGTGTGATGTTAGTTAGGAAAGATAGAGAAGAGGCTGGGACCAAGAATAGAACTTTGAAGGACACCAGCTAGGATTGGGGAAAGAGGACATCATCAACAAGTATGCTATGACAGGAAGGACCTGAACCAGTCTACTACTAGAAGGGAGAGGCTGGCAGAGCACAGCTTAGAGTGAAGGAGGGGGTGGGAGATAGAGTTGAAAGCCTTAGTGAGGTTGATGAATATGGCCAAGGTGAGGAGTCCCTTGTCCATGCCAGTTAGAATGGCATCGGTGACTTGAAGCAGGGAGATCACAGTGGAGTGGTTTTTATGGAGGCCGGATTGATAAATAAAAAAATGAATGGGGGATAGGATGTTTGATGAGGATAAGAAGTTGGAAAGCCTTGAGAGGATGAGGAAGATATATGTAGGAGATGCTATGACAAGTCAAAGCAGAGCAGTGCAGTCAACTCCAAGGTCTGTGCTAGCACAAGTGCAGAATTAGGCACCACCATAGGGCAGGTATCAGGTAAGTGTAATCCCAATTTAATGTCATAGTTACTCTATTTTACTGTTGACATGTTTGATTATAGTGCTAAACAGAGGAGACTGTGGTTAGAAGAAGAAAAACAAACTGAAGGCTCATCCCCCCGATCAACACCTCACCCATGAGCACCATTGGGGCTTACAGCACCTTGCAAGTTCCAAAGAGATGGTAGCCATTAGACATAGGCACCAATACAATGGTCACTTTATTATCAGTCAAGCAGTATTTCCAAAAAAACTTCTTACAAATGCAAATAAAGTGTAACCACCCATATGTTTCCACAGGAATGTCAATACAAAAACTAGGCATAGGGTTACATGAGGTTTATTTACCACAGTTGGGAAAATAACTTTAACTTGTAAACAAACATATTGACTAAAAAATGAGACTGCCTTTTCTACTCAATTGGAGGGTGACCCCACTGCCACAAATCAAAACCTGATTTCAGATCACCTTGTGTACCAATAAAGTCTGTGAAGGAATTCAGAGAAGCTATAAAACAAAGTTCCCTTACAGCTGTGCCTCAAAGACTGTTCATTTGCTGATTTAAAACTACATTTAAAAAAAAATCTTTCATGACTTTAAGAAGTGTGGGAGCTAGGGCTGGGCGAAAACTTCGGATTCCTCTTCCGTGAAAAATTCACGGAATTCCACAATTTCTGCAGAATTTCACCAGAGATTCGCCTTTGGTGTAATTTGCACTTTCTGTGGAATTTCCACCTGATTTATAGAATAATTAAGTGTACTGTGGAAAATATTTAATGAACTGCGGAAAATATGTATTACAGAAAAAAACACTGTTCAGAGGTGTAATTCACAGAAAATATATTCCACAAGGTATGTAGTCATGTGATTTCATTCATTTAGGCAGAAATTGAATGTGCAAAGCACTGTTTCTTGCTGTTGTTGTCTCTTTCTTTAGTGATACTGCCCCTCTTGTCCAAAGTTAAATTTTATATTGTATAATTTAAAACTGTAATTTACTGTAATTTTGTCAAAAATTACATGGTACATCCCAAAAGTCTGCCATTCACTAGCATTTTCCATGGAACACACAACATATTTCCGCAAGCAATGCTGTCACCTGATCTTTTTATGATTAGGCTAGAGTCTATGGGTTAGAGTGTGAGTTGCTATAGCAACCCTCTCTTTTTCTCTCTCTCTCTCTTCCCCTTCTCAAGTAACTGCTCCTCCTACTCTGCTGGGCAGTTTAACAGCAGGTGTTGAAGAAGAAAGATCTGCAAAACTTTGCAACTTACTTTGAAAATTAAAACCTATATTTCTAAGCACTTTGTGGCATTGATTTGAGAATTTTTTTTTGTGTTTCTGCAATATAATTGTAACGTATTGATTTTAGATGTTCTGAGATACTTGTTTGCACACTGCTGGGTAATAAGAGAGAATGGATCTTTTGGTGGCAGAAATGTGGTTACAAAGATGTGCTCATTATCAAGCAGTGATGGTGGTTGGAATGGAGGTGGTGCTGCCACCCTCTGCTTAGTGTGAAATGTTTCCACAATTGGGGGGGGTGGTCAATCAGCTGAAGCCGGCATCTGTATTGCTAGTTTTTTGTTGGACAGGATGCAACTAAAACAAAAGGCTTTAATGTCTATGTTAAGCACAAACATAATTCAGGCAAACCCGTGACAGCTGTGACAGCACTAATGCTGGACACAGGAGATGTTGGTTACTTATGGAGGTGAAAGCAGTTGAAGCAGCAGTAGTGACTAAAATATGAGATATTACCTGAACAATGAAAGAGGAATCCGCATTTTGCAGGATATTCTGAGGTTTATGTTGGCCACTGCTTTTTTAACTTTCTCTTTATAATCCCTTCATGTCTCTCACACCTGCCTCCTATCTTCAGTAACTCACAAGGCACACACAATGCTCTGTACTCCTACCTACCTTGGCCACCCTCCATGAAGAACAGGTAGTCATGTAAAGTGGAATTTTTAAAACAAATATTTTACTCAAAAGAGCTTTTCTAAAACAACTGTGTCTTGTCAGCATGCCCCAAATATTATTAAAATAACTTATTTATCTTTAAGCTCTTAAAATGGATTTATTTATTCCTTTGTTAACTAGGTTGGTGCACTGATCCAAGAACCTTTTTCAGGCATGGCCCAGGCCAGAGAATGGCACATGCAGAAAGGTCACAGTAAGGACAGGTAAATATGCATTGTTCAACGGTAACAAGTAGCAGGCAGCATGGATCTAGTAGCTACACAGTGTTTGGCACCGATATCTGCAGCTCAGAGTTAACACTGGCAGGTAAAGAGCAGTTATGAACAAAAATATACATACTATTTACAAATTATCATTTAGCAGTACATTCACAATTTTCAGGTAGCAGGCAGCTGGCTCCTGTGCAGGGTGCTGGTCAGCAAGCCAGTCCCTTGGTAGGAGAAGGAGATGGCAGGGGGAAGTGGAGGCCTAGATAGATTGTGCAGGAGTGCCAGTAGCCTGGGGATAGGAACAGGTCATGAAGTATAGGAAGTGGGTTTTTAGTAGGGTATGTAAATTTAGCGGGGGCCGATGGAACGCAGTGGGGGGAAGGGAGAGGTCATTCCAGGGGGAGGGCCCAGCAATGGAGAAGGCCCTTTGACCCATCCTGGTGATAATATGTGGATGGATGAGTTGGAGGTGGGACGAGTGGCAGAGATTGTGGCTATGAGTCTTGGGGCAGACTAGACGAGACAGAGTGGAGTAGGAGGGGAAGTGGATGGCGTCCCCGATGGTCTAGGTCAGTCGGTAGGAGCGTCAAGCTTGAGGGGGAAGCCAAAGAAGGGACTGGTAGAGAGAGCAGTGGTGCATGGAGACAGGAGCACAAAGGATGAAGCTGCAAATCTGGCCAGTCTGTGTGCCTTTAGACCTTAAAAGGACTTGATAATTGCCAGGTCCTGATGAGGACTTTAATGCCAGCCTGTATTTGTTAACAAGACCTTAGCTCCAAAGACCGGAAAAGTTTTTTTTTTTTTTTTTTTTTTATTTTCTGTACTGATCTTTCTCCTTCCTGCTGGCATGCCTCTAGTTCTTAAAATGACTCTCATTGGCTACCAAGCCCTGCAAAGGGCTTTTTAAAATGAATTTTGATACTTGCTTGCCCTGACACAGTAGGTTCTTATAATTATTTATCTCCAAGTTCATAGAAGTGCTTTTAACTATATATTATGCTGCACTGGTGAGGGTCCCTAAAACTCCATATCAGTAGCCCTTAAAAGAATGGTTTGTGAGTACTGATTTAAAGCCCTTAAAGAGCTGCTTTTCTGTGTGCTTCCTGCTGTTCTGACAACCAGTTCAACTCCCCACTACAGCATGTTCTGATGGGCTGAACAGCACTGACCAGCAACACTTGTTGGGGGAAGGATCAGTTGCCAGCAACAACCATTTAATGCCCCCACTCCAGATTGTGATCTGATGCCTAGTGAAAGCATGTGTCATGTGACACCAGCTGTGTGACTTGAATCAGCATGAGTCACAGTGAACAGATTTTGTGGTTACATGTCAAACTCTCCACTGCACTGCTCCTTCCTCATCCTGGTTTCTCCACTACACCTAAGGGTAACTGCTCTGATGAACTTTGCCATGCAGCGCTAATGCTGCACCATCACAGATGGCACCTGCACTTGGGGAGGGGGTGGGTTGAGGGGATGAAAAAAAAAGGTAGGCGTACAGGAGAAAAAATGAAGATATAATAGCACTAATGCCTCAGTTGCACCAGTGGGCAGTAGAAGTCTTTAGACAAAAGTGCTTGCCTTGGGGCACCTAAAGTATAGGAATTTTGCACTCTGGCAGTGTCTCCTCCCAGCTGAAATTGTTTCTCCTCACAGTTCTGTTAGTGCATCCCACAGTATTAAAAATTACACATATTTCACCATAGCTTATTATATCTGGGTCTCATCCCAGTTACACCAGATTCTGCTCCCAGTTCCACCAGTATCAGTTGCAGCAGTGTCACCTCCCAGTTATTCAGTTTATACTCCCAGTTGCACCAACATCTCCACTTCCCAGTTTTGGTCCCAGGGTCCCAGTTACACCAATATTTTTACTTACTAATAAAAAGGCAATCAATTCTGCAGAAATATTTTTCCACAGTTCATCACATTATTCTGCAATACATGACAAAATTCCACAGTTTAAGGCAGAATTTCACAAAA
Source organism: Neoceratodus forsteri (assembly GCA_016271365.2). NCBI lineage: Eukaryota > Metazoa > Chordata > Ceratodontiformes > Ceratodontidae > Neoceratodus > Neoceratodus forsteri. The sequence goes on along the minus strand of CM057449.1, from coordinate 1,065,160,430 downwards.
TTTTCCTCAATTTTTCATGGAATTTCATGGATTCAAATTCTGCATTTTTCAAGAATTCCACCAACAAAATTTTAATTTCACACAGCACTAGTGGAAACTGAGCTCGCTCTCAATATGAAGTGCGGGTTCTAAGCTCCCACGAGCCCCCACAGGACTACACCTCTGCCAGTATTAGAATCATAGAATCATATAAAACTGCCAGCAGAAAAGAACCCCTGGGCCCATCCAGTCTGCCCATAAATCCCCCCCCCAGGAAGATTCCGTCCATCCCTTTGCAGCCTGCCCTCTACCCGCCAGTCCCATGTGTGTGCCCCAGGCCCTCTTGAAACTCTCCACTCTATCCACCCCCACCACCCACTCTGGCAGCCTGTTCCACAGCTGTACCACCCTTTTGGTGAAGTCCTTCCCCCTGATTTCACCTCTGAACCTTCCCCCCTCCTGTTTGAAGATATGTCCCCTAGTGGAATTGTTCTTACTCAATTTGAATATACTGTCAACTATCACCCTATTTATGCCTCTCATATATTTGAATGTCTCCACCATATCCCTCTTCACTCTCCTCTCCTCTCCTCCAGTGAGTACAGGTCCAGTTCCTCCAGCCTTTCCTCATACATCCTCCCCTGCATCCCCCACACCATTTTGGTTGCTCTTCTCTGGACCTTTTCCAGCCAGTCCTTGTCCCCTTGTCAGTATGGCCTCCAGAACTGGACCTCATATTCCATGTGTGGTCTGACCATGGTTTTGTACAGCGGCAGGATCACCTCCCTCCTCCTGCTTGTGAACCCCTCCCTATGCATGCCAGCATACTTAGTGCTTTTCCTGCTGCTCTGTCATACTGACTCCAAACTTTCAGATTGTCTGAGATGGTTATCCCCAGGTCTTTTTCCTACTCTGTCTCCTCAAGCTCCCCCCCCCCCACAAGTTGGTATTTCGCCTTCAGGTTGGTATGCCCTAGGTGCATAATTCTGCACTTTTTTGTGTTAAATCATAATTGCCACCTTTCTGACCACTCCTCCAACCTGCCAAATCCTTCCTCATATCCTCCACCTTCCCTTCCGTTGTATCCACCCTGCTACCACAGATTTTTATGTCATCCACAAACAGACACACCTTCCCATGCAGACCCTGTGTGATGTCCCCTATGTGTATGTTGAAAAGTATGGGTCCCAACACAGACCCCTGTGGTACCCCACTCATCACTCTTTTCTCTATGGCATATTATATTGAGGTGTGAGCTACTCAAGTAGCTGCATAAATCCTACATGTCGAATCAAGTTACATGGTAGCCAGTCAACAGAAACAGAGACAATGATAGCAGAAAATGACCCATGCCATCCAGTCTGCCCAAGTTCTCTAAATCACTGGCATTATCATTGGAACCTAATATTCCCCCAGGGTACTAACCTTCCCAGATCTTTCCCTATTTCATTCCCTAGTCCTGCTACCTCAGGTAACCACTATTCCTTTCATTCTAACCCTGGCCTGTTTGAACCCCCATACTGTGCTTGATCCCATCACCTCAGCTGGCAGATTGTTCCAGGGCTCCTCTACCCTTTTCATACAGAAGTACTTCCTAATGTCTCTCCTGAACCCCCCAACCACCAACTTCCATTCAAGAAACATAGAACCATAGAAATTGTCTGCAGATAAGGACTGCTAGGCCCATCCAGTCTGCTTGTAGGCCCTATACATCGTATGTGGCCACTGACACTATGTGATAAATGGCTTTTCATCACTCTCTCCCCTTTCAAGCTTCCCTTGTGCCTGTCACAGGCATACTTAAACCCTTCCACTGTGCTTGCCCCCACTACTTCCTATGGGAGATTATGCCAAGTGTCAACTACCCTTTGTATGTAGAAAACCTTCCTCACATTACCACTTAATCTACCCCCTTCCAATTTCATATTGTGCCCCCTTGTTCTAGTACTTTTTCTACACAGGAAAATGTCCCCCACCTGCACCTTGTTTAGGCCCTTGAGGTACTTGAAAGTTTAAATTATGTCCTCCCACTGTCTTGTCTCCTCCAGTGAGTACATATTGAGGTCCCTTAGTCTCTCATCATGTGTTTTGTGGTGCAAGCCCTGCACCATCTTTGCTGTCCTTCTGTGGACAGGCTCCACCATATCTATGTCCTTGCAAAAGTGTGGCCTCCAGAAATACATGCAGTACTCCAGGTGAGGCCTTGCCAATGTTTTATACAATGGCAGCACTACCTTCCTCCTTGTGCTAGTGATACCTCTGTCTATGCACCCCAGCATACCACTGGCCCTCCCTGCTGCTTTTGTGCACTGCTTTGGTACCTTAATGTCATCAGAGATGATAACCCTAGGTCACTTTCCTCTTTGGTGACAGTCAGCTCCTCCCCATCCTAGATCCCATTCCTCATTTGAAGTGTTAAGTCTCTCCCCTCCCACCCAGTACTCCATCTTGGTGTTCTTTTTCCCTAGATGCATTATCTTGCCCTTTTTTTTGCATTGAATTTTAACTGCCAGACCATTGACCATTCCTCTAACTTCAGCAGGTCCTTTTGCATATTCCTTAGTCCTTCCTCATTATCCGCCCTCCCATATAGTTTTGTGTCACTGGCAAAGAGACACAACTTGCACTGGATTCCTTCAACTATGCCACTAATGAGCATGTTGAAGAGGACCAGACCCAGGATCAATCTCCCAGCTATCAGCTCTAAAATTTTCTTTTTTAATGTAACAGCAGCAGGGTGGGTAGATGGATATTTGCATTTCTGTTGGCATGTTTCTGAGATTGTGAGCTGTTTCCTTGAAAGAGGGGGCTTTTGAACACATGGCCATTACCAGTAACAGTAGGACTCCGAGTATTTTGACTGGATGGAAGTGCTGGCTTTGTTTCTGTATTGCTGCAGGGGCTGCCACTGCTTTTATCTATTGGAGTTACCCCTGACAGTCGTGAGCTACCATCACTGTCATTTTCTGTTCTGTTCTCAAAAATGGATTTCTCATTAATGTTATGTCATCTGACTAGGTGCCTTTTCAGTGTCGAAGTTCCCAATGCACCTTTTTTTTTTTTTACCCCTGCTGATTACCCATTTACAAATAGCACATGTTGCCACCAACTCATTAGTACTAGTGGAGAAGTATGACCAATATCTTTTTAGTTATGTTGCCAGGTAGGCACTGCAGCTCAGTCACCTTAGGGAATTTGTTTTTATTCTTGGGCCTCTTCCTGCTGTGCTTTATTCTGATCCCATAATCCACTGTCCTCCTCCTCAACTATAGAATTAGAAACCATTTGCTTCTACTTGTTCCTCATTTGCAATTTCCATCTCCTCCAGTAAGCTTCTCCCATCACTGCCTCCTTCATCATCTTTATCTTCTTTATCCTTGTTTGGCTCAACCTTAGAGGAATCAGATGTTGAGGGACTAACTGTAGCATAGTATGCAGTTGTTCCATACATGGGAGTGCCTCTGTGGCTCAAGCATTCATTTGCCAGATGACACTTTAAATTTACCAGAAATGCTTTTTAGGGTTTGATTTTTTTTGGCCCTGTGCTGGACGATTGCTTAGCCTTGATTCACAATGGGTGCTCGACAAAATTTTTGTCAAACACCCCGTCAGCGACACCAGCAGGTCGACTGCATTCTGCAGTCAGCTGCTGGTTCCCATAGGCTGACTGTGTTTTCTTTGGGGGCTTTGCCCCCTAACCACCCACATGGGGGGATGTGCCCCCGCACCCCCCGTTAGGATTATTAACTCCGAGTCAGAGCTGATTGAGGAGAGTGCAGGACCCCCAACAGACAGCGCCTGATACCTGCAGGTTTCCCACAGTGGCATGGCACTGTAGTTGCTGTGGGGGACCTCGCTGGTGAAATGTCACTGTCGGGGGGTAACCGGCTTGGCCTATCCTTTGGATTTCCCTTTTGCTTGCCTAAAGCTGCAGTTCCTGCGTGACAGTCAGAATTTGCCTGAACATTTTCATCCATTTTTCCTTTTTTGTATTTTTCGACTCCCGCACCTACAGGCCCAAATGATCAGTGCCACTTCCTTCTCAGTTCACTAAGAATGACTCTAAGTCCAACTGTTACTGTTAGTGACTGACTGTATTCAGCAACTCAACAATATTATGCTACTACAACCTTGGAATATCAATTGGTGATAAAGATGTCCAGTGCACAGCACACTGGTATACTTGTGAATTGTTATTTGTCATTGATGATAATGAACAAACTGAAAAGTAAGGAGTATGATTGATGATGACACTTGTATACTTTCATCGGACAGTGTGTTGTCTACAGCTGCAGTAGTTGACCGGCAGTAAAGCAATGAATGAGAAAAACAGCCTTATGGAATTTCTCTTTCTTTTCTCCTTTTGCTGCCAAATCTGCATTTGTTTTCATTATAGAACTGTATTTTTTTTTAATAAAGATTGCTTTGCATTGCCTTCCCTGGCCTATGCAGCCAGCAGCACAGCACCACCCATGTCTGTGAGCTATGGCATCTTGCATGTATTTTAATTACTAATGGCTTAGCCTTCCCCTGCACTACCCAGCCAACAGCACTGCAACAGCTGTGACCATGACCTATGGCAACTTAATGATTGCTTTACTTTGCCTTCCCCTGAACAAGCCAGCCAGCAGCACTGCACAATCAGTGATCATGACCTATGGCAACTTGTACTGATGATTGCTTTGTTTTGCCTTGCATTAGGCTACCTACCTGACCAGCAGCACTGTACCATCTGGCAACTTGTTCTTGTATTTTTGCTTTGCCTTCCCCTGGGCTACCCAAAGCCAGCAACATCTGTGACCATCACTTTTGGCAACCAGTAATGATTAATTCATTTGACAAATTGTATTTTCTTTCTTATTTTTTTCTTCCACTGCATTTTTTCCCTTTTTGCAGCAATTGCGTGCCCTCCTCTACTACCCTGGCCTGCAGTGCACAGTAATATTAAAGGCAGCAAAACTAGACTGCACTCAACCCTTTTTTTGGCAAATGACACAAAAATTCATCTCTTTTTGTCACAAATCTCCCCTCAAAAGTTTGACTTTTCTCTGTGAGCTTGCCCACCTGCCAACTCTCTCTCTCTATCTTCCCTTCCCCTTGGCTTGGATCTCTCTCTAGCCCCCTCTTATTTCTGATAATATTGGCATCAGTATTGACTGTTTCTGCACAGTCAGTGCTTCACTTTTCATTTTTTTTTTTTTATTGTGGTTTAGGCTCAGCTGCCCGCCTGTGCCTTTAGGTGCTTGCTGTCCCCATCAGAGAGCAGTCTGCTCTTCGCTGAGCTCTCTCTCTCTCCTCTGCATAGCATGCTGGGATTATGCATTTTTTACAGCCAACTTCATGGTGTCACATGACATCAGGAAAAATATTTTTGCTAATTGGATGCTACTGGTTTCCTGTGCTGAGTTTAGCATGCCTACGGCATAAGGTGGCTGGGAAGTGGGGCATATTTGCTTACCATGGACCAGGAACTGGATCTGTTTAGCAAAGTCTATAATGGTCCAAGTCTGTGGGTAAGTGCTGGATCTGGAAGGGTTCTGATTTATGGCAGAACATTCCAGCCAGTGGAATCAGAGGACAGGGCTGATAGTCACTGACATGGCCCTCCCTCAGAAACTCAGCAACTGAGCAGAAAAATGATGTATAGAAGCAAGGGACAGAGGGAACACAAAATCAGCACAAATGAGAAGCAGAGCAGGGACAGTGAGGGAGTGGGAAACAAAAGAAAACTGCTAAAAGAACCAAAGAACCAATCAGAGGGGTGAAGGGAAACAGCACCAACCAAGCAGAGCTTTAAAAAGCTTCACAACTCAGAAGCACAAGTAAACATGGAGTCAGAGGGTAGGGCTGATACTCACTGATACAGCCCTCCCTCAGAAACTCAGCAGTTGAGCAAAAAAATTCTGTAAGGAAGCAGGGGAAAGAGAGAACCCAAAACCAGTACAAACACACAGACAGGAAGCAAAGCAGAAACAGCGAGGGGGTGGGAAACAAAAGAAATCAACTAAAAAAAACAAACAGCCAATTGGAGGGACACAGGGAAACAGTACCAACCAAGCAGTGCTTTGAAAAGCTTCACAACTCAGAAGCACAAGTAAACACGGAGTCAGAGGGCAGGGCTGATACTCACTGACACAACCGTCCTACAGAAACTCATCAGCAGAGCAGAAAAAAATGCTGTAAGGAAGCAGGGGACAGAGGGAACCCCAAAACCAGTACAAACACACAGATGATTATGCCCTCTCTCCCACCCCTCCATCCAGCCACTAGAGGCTAGTTTCACTTTTATAGGCACTAGGGGGTGATTGACCAAATTTAGACACTTCTCAAGGAGGTAGGAGGGGAGGGTTCAATGGAACACAGAATCATAGCTACAGGGCACAAAAGCAATTAAGGGTGGTTCTCTACTGAAGGGAAGTGGAGATGGGAAGAGAGAGAAGGGAAGGAAGGAAAGAGAAAAAAACAAAAACAGAAGGAACACATAGCTACGATGGGAGTGCTGTAGTGCTGTGTCTGTGGTACAGCAGTCTTCAAGGAGACTTTCTGGAGGCTGTGGTGCTGTCCCATCTGCAGGCACCTCTCTGGGCAGATGCAGCTCATCTCCAGGCCAAGTTGGTTAGGATTTGGGAGACCTCCTCCCCTGCCCAGGGACCACCAAGTCTACCACTGTTGCATCAATGGTTGCCATAGAAGAGGAGCAGCTGGATGACAGTGAGCTCAGGAAAGGTGAGAGCAGTGGGACCAAGGCACATCCCTCCTATGATTCTACTCCATAACTCCTATGCTGCTCTGGCAGGGTGGGACTGTCCCAAAGAGGCACCCACAGTGGTAACCAATAAGGATGTGAGCATCCTCCATAGTGGAGACTCTGGGGGGGAGGCAGAGGACCCCAGAAGAGGAGAAAGCTGCTCCTGGTGGGGGCTCCATCATTAGGGGGTAGATTTGTGGGCAGGAGGGGAGTGAGGGAGGGAGGTCAAGTGCCTGTCTGGCACCTTGGCTTGGAGGGATGGACAGTGCATCTTAAGGATCATTGGGGCAGCAGGATGGGGAGAGTGAACTAGACATCATTGTCCACCTGGGGACAAATGAGCTGAAAGGTGGTGAGGTTAGGGCATTGCAGGAGCAGTTCAGGGAGTAAGGAGGGGGGTCTTAGACAGGTGGCAAGCTCTGTAACCTTTTCAGAGGTATTGCCTGTCGAAGGCAAGGGGGAGAACCAGGTAATCCTCACCAAGAGATTCAATACATGGCTAAAGGATTGGTGTGGAGTGGAGGGTGATGACTTAATTAGGGATTGGGGTTCCACTGAGCAAGCCTATATAGGAGAGATGGCCTGATCTATCCAGGAGGGGGGGCCAGGATCCTCAGTGAGAGATTTAGATGGTTCATCAGCAAGCATTTACACTAGCCAGAGGAGGGAGAAAGCAGGGGGAAGCGCACAGCCTCCCCCCCCACAGAATGAATAAGTCCAGAGAGAGGACTCTAAAGTTGAGGAATCACTAAAGATACCTAAAACTAAATAGGTAAGATGGCAGAGATAAGGCAGAATGGGAGAAAGGACAAGAGGCGTATGGAGGAAAAACAAGGGTATAGAAAGAGAGCTAATAGGAGAGGAGACAGTAAAAGTTGGAAGGCCATGTGCACAAATGCCTGCAGACTGGGAAACAAAATCCCAGACTGAGTGGCCCTGATGGCTGAAGCGGACCTGGACATTGTTGCAGTTACTGAGACATGGTTCATGAGGAACCATGACTGGGCTATAGCTATACCAGGATACATGCTATTCAGGAGGAACAGGGAGGGTAAAAAGGGAGGAGCGGCTATATACAGGTATGTCAGGGAGGAAATAAGGCAACTGAGGTACAGGGAATACAGGGAGAGGCAGAGAAACTGTAGATCACCCTGGAGATGGGAAATGGCATCACCATTCTCACTGGCATGATATACAGACCTCCAGCACAAGGAGAAGACCTGGACAAGGTATTTGTAGAAGACGTCCACAGAATGACAGCTAAAGGGAATGTGCTGCTGGTGGAGGACTTCAATATGCTGGATGTGGATTGGAGCAACCAGGCATCAGCCACAGCCAGGAGCAGAGACATCCTGGATGCCCTGTAGGGGGCATGCCACAGACAGCTAGTGATAGAGCAAACCTGAGAGGGAGTGACTTTGGAACTGGTGCTCACCAATGGGGACAGAATTACAAATGTACAGTGGGGAGCCACTTGGGATCAAGTGATCACAGTACAGTGTGGTTCAATATGAGAACAGCAGAAGAGTCAAACTGCACGAAAGCAAGGGTTCTGAATTTCAGGCAGGCTGACTTTGTAAAGATGGGGGAATGTCTTAGAAAATCACTGACAGGGAATGAGAGACGGGGGGGGGGTAGAGAAACAATGGGAGAATCTTAAGGGAGCCATAGTGGAGGCAACAAGTTATTGCATTAAACAAGTACGCAAAACAAAGAGAGAAAAAAAAAACACTGGGGTTCTCAAAGGAAGTGTCCAAGAAGGTAAAGGTGAAAAGGGTGGCATGCAGGGGGTACAAGGAGATTCAGAGGGAAGAAGACAGAGAACTGCATTTAGAAAAATGGGGGAAGGTGGAGAAAGCAGTTAGGAGCACAAAGGCACAAACAGAAGAAAAAATAGCCGAGGCAATAACAAAAGGAGATAAGAACATCTCCAGATATATGTTAGCGAAAGAAAAAAGACTAAGGGTTGGATTGTGAGACTAAAAAGGGAAGGAGTGGAGTGCGTAGAGGAAGACGAAGAAAAAGTAGAAGACCTGAACAAATATTTTTGTTCAGTATTCACAGAGGAAGGGGAGGAACTTCAGTCAGCCATCAGAAGCACCATTTGGAGACAGATGGACACCAGTGCATTTACAGAGGAGAGTGTCTTAAAGGAACTCGCTAATCTGAAAGTAGGCAAGGTAATGGGGTCAGTTGGAATAAATCTCAGAGTATTATGAACACTCAGGGAGGTGCTGGCAGCACCACTGACAGCCATGTTCAACAGATTGCTAGAAACAGGGGTGGTACAAAAGGACTGGAGGAGGGTGAATGTAGTTCCTATCCACTATAATAGGAACAGGGAGAAGGCTGAAAATACAGGCCTGTCAGTCTGATCTCGGTGGTAGGGAAACTGATGGAATCACTACTAAAAGAAAGGCTAGTGATATATTTAGAATCCAGCGGAGCACAGGACTCAAGGCAGCATGGATTTAGAGTAGGAAGATCTTGTAAAACAAATCTTATAGATTTCTTTGATTGGGTGATTAGGATGATGGATCAGGGAGGGATGGTGGATGTGGCCTACATAGATTTTATTAAGGCTTTTAACACTGTCCCACATAGGAGGCTTTTAAACAAACTGGGCTGCCAGGGTGTGGGTTCCAAGGTGGTAAACTGGGTCAGAATTTGGCTGAGTGATAGAACACAGAGGGTGGTGGTGAACGGAGTTCAATCCAAAGAGAGTGGGGTGTCCAGAGGGGTTCCACAGGAATCAATGCTTGGACAAGTGCTCTTTAATGTATTCATAAGTGACATTGCAGAAGGGTTGGAAGGGAAGGTATGTCTCTTTGCAGATGACACAAAGATCTGCAACAGATTTGACACTCCAGGAGGTGTAGAGAAAATGAGAAGGGACCTAAGCAAGCTTGAAGATTGGTCAAGGGTGTGGCAGCTAAGATTCAATGCAAAGAAGTGCAAGATCATGCAAAGTGATCATATCTGATGGACTAATGGTTACCAAACAATGTGAGAAGGCACTGAGGAGAGCCAGTGGAATGCTAGGGTGCATAGGGAGAGGTATCTCCAGCAGAAGAAAAGAGGTGGTGATGCCACTGTACAGAACATTGGTGAGACCTCACCTAGAGTACTGTTTCCAGTTCTGGAGGCCACATCTCTGGAAAGGCAGTGACAGAGTAGAGATAGTTTAGAGAAGGGTGACAAAAATGGTGCAGGGGCGTCACCAGAAGTCATATGAGAGGAGACTAGAGGATCTCAGTATATAGACCCTGGAAGAGAAGAGGGAGGGAGAGTAGCATATCATTGAAACTTTCAAATACCTCAAGGGTATAAATAAGGTACAAGAGGGTAGCATCTTTCATAAAAAAAGGTGTTCAAGAATTAGGGTCCATGATATGAGAATAGAAGGGGGTAGACTCAGGGGTAACTTGAGAAAATTATTTTCACAGAAATGGTGGTGTATGCATGGAACAGCCTCCCTGCAGAATAAGTTGTGGGGGCAAAAATGGTAGGGGAATTCAAAAGTGCATGGGACAGACATAGATGAACTCTAGCGATAGGAAAGAGAGGGTAAGTCACAGATCTTTTAGGATCTGGGGTATATGAAACAGGTGAGGGAAAATGGGAAGACTAGGTGGGTCAGGCGGCCCTTATCTGCTGTCAAATTCTTTGTCTCTATAATTCTATATTATTATTATATTTTCTATGTTATTCTCACTCTTTATCAATGACCTCCTGGATAACTATGAAGGGGCCTCTATTCATCTGCATGCTGATGATCCTATCGTTTACCGGTCCTCGTCCAACAGGGTGGATTAACGCAATGTTAGCTTATGACTTCCAAACACTTGAAGACTGGTTTCCGCAAAAACAGCTTATACTCAATACTAGAAAAACAAAGTGCATGTTTTCCAAGCTGACAATGCGCCCTCTCCCGTCTCTGGTTGTCCCTTCCCGAACTTGAGCTGTTCTGGAAACTGTTAACTCCTTTAAATACTTGGGAGTCCCCCTTGATTCAGCACTTTCTCTGGATGGCCATGTTTCTGCCCTCACCAAAACCCTAAACCAAAAGCTTGGTGTCTATACTGAATTCGTCCCTTCCTCACTCTGACCTCCTGCCGCAAGATAGCATCTGCCATCCTCCTCCCTCTTTTAACTTATGCAGCCCCCTTGCTTCTCGCTACCTCCTCCACCATGCTGGACCATCTCACTCAGGTCTATCAATGAGTGGGTAGGCTTGCTTTGTGGGTCAAAGCCTGACACTACTACTGTGATGTACTATAATAATCTTTATTTAATCTTAATTTTACCTTCCCTCAGTTGGCTACCTTATGAATTGAAGCTAAAGTATGTTACACTATGCTTCACCCATAAGCTGGTTTACCACTTCACTCCTCCTTGTCTTGCTGTTATGGTGCAACATAAACAACCGCAGCGCCCTCTCAGATCTGCCTCACTGTACCTTCTCCTGTTACCCAATACTCGGCTAGCCATGGCCCACAGGTCTTTCGCCTTCTCAACTGTGTCTTTTTGGAATTCCCTTCAGCCATCCATACTGGCCATCTCCTCTCTCCCTCTTTTCAATTCATCTCTGCAATCTCACCTTGCAGCTGCACACTGTACCTGCTTTTGCTCACTCCTGCCATCTGGCATGCATACTTACCAGCATGCGTCTTCCATGGTAAGCTATACAAATCTCTAACATATCCCTAGTTACTCCTCCTGCATATTCTATCTGCTAACTACAATTAGTGTCTGATATTTAGTGAATGCTTGTCCTCTCAAATTCGGCACAAACCGTGTTTTTCTCGCTTAAGTAGCTGTGTTTTCTAATTGTTGCCAATCCATGAATTACTATTACTGTATTGATTGATTTAAAATCACTGTACTGTTTGATCTAAGTTGTACTTTTACATCAGCGTTTGGTAGCTTAGACTGCACTGATATTATCGTTTGTCTGCTTGACCCGTCTTGAATTTTTAATGCTCTGTTCATTCTCTGTGTCCTAGTGAATGTATTGACTTCAACGAATTACACTGTCAATGTACTGCACTTCCAGGATCACCCCTGTAAAAGGGACTGTCTTGTCTCACTGGGCTCACCTGGTTACCAAAATTCAATAAATAAATTAAATAAATAAATTATGGATTTGAGCAAACACAGCCCCCTGTCTCCTACATCCAGTAAAGAAGTGATCTAGAAACTGCATAATGTAAACCAGAAAATCAACAACTTAAAGTGCATTCAGGACAAATAATAGAAGTGTAGAAGCACAATAACAACAAGTTAAACTCAAAAGTAGTCCCTGATACTACAGGCCAGAGACATCTGTACTCCAAGGCCCAGAGTCAGGGAATAGGAGGAAATCACTATTGGATAGTGGGTCATGGAGACAGTACAAACACAGAGATCTTAAACAGCTGTCACATACTGAGAATGTCACTCAGCCGAAAGAGACCAGAAATGTAAGCATTCAGCAACCAGATACGCATTATTGAGGCACACCCTATTCATAAGTGGTGTGAGAGAGGTAAGCACAGCCCCTGCTAGTCATTTAGAAAAATGCCCCAGTGGAAAAGAGAAAGATTGGGAGAGAGATAGGTGACCCTAGGAGGGAAGGTGGGCCTGGATTAGAAATCCACAGGCCCTGATGTAGTCATAGTTGTCATACTCTTCTGCCTTGTTACTGAGGTAGGCTGTTTCCATGATGGTCAAGTCAGAATGAGCATTGAGGGGGAAGAATAACTGTCTCAGTGACTAGTAGGTGAAGCAGTGATGCAAGCATAGAAAAAACCCTTGTTCCTCTTAGTTAACCCTGGTCCAGGGTTCCAAGGGGGATGGATGGTGTATCGCATAGTTCGTCAGTGGCTATTGTAGTTCATTCAGTTACATTGAAGGCCACCCCACCACACCTACACATCCAGATAACCTCATTTTGTTAGTGGTTACCTATGCCTAAGCAGACAATTACAAGCAACAGGGCCAAGGCGTGCTTGCCAGCTATATCAGTAGGACCAGTCAGGAGAAAAGAAGGCAGGGGGAAGGGGAGGAAAGGTTGGAGAAGGATAGGAAACATAGGAAAGAGGCCTTTAGAACAGGTTTTATGGCAAGGAAAGTCACTGTCAGAGCCACCCCCTGGTGGGAAGGGGGTGGCTACAACTGATCACCATGGAGTGACATGCAACCAGCTACGAGGGGAAGACATCACTCAGCTGATAAGGCAATGCTATATAAGTCCCACACTCTATAGTACCAGGCTGGAACCCTTACTACTGAACCTGTGAAAGAAAACAATATGATAAACAGAACTTTCATGAATACAATAATAATAGACTAGCCAACAGGGCCAGCTTAATAGAACAAAGTCCAGTCCTCAGGAACTGGGTTAAAGGATATACAGGCTGTTCAGTAAGTTTCTCTTCTCCTAATGGAGCTGCAGGAGTTGCAGGCAGGCAGGTAACAGTCAACCTGAAGTTCAAAAGTAGGGTGGACAGAAGACAGAGTGGGGCACAGTTGAACCAGAAAGTAGAGTGAAGCTGAGTTTGCAATTCAAAACCAGTGAAGCCCACAAATGGTGCAGCTGGAGCATGATGCAGAGGGACCATCCCACCACCCCTCCTGACAGACCTGCTTCCCTAGGTGATAGAGTACAGATTATCTGCTTTGGTGGTTGTATAGCAATCCCTGGTGCTAACTTGAGGCAGGCAATAAAGGAAGAGGTAGCCCTAGGTGAAATTAACTTAGTTTGATCTTTTAAAGGTAGCACAGAACTGCAGCTCTGTAAAACACATGACAGGCACTAAGTTATTAGAAGGGCACTCTCATTTCAACAGAGACATGGTGTGCCTTTCAGCAGCTGGATTAAATAACAGGCAAATATGGGGCAGTCTATTTAAGCTGGAGGAACACAAGTGGATATATACTCTGCCCAGCCTGTACAAAGGTGCACCATTAAGGTGACAGTTTTTGGTCTGCAGGGCCAGATAACTGCAACCAAAAGATCCCCTGCTTCCAACCTTGTGTCTCCAGTCTGGGCACCATTGCAAGCAGTAACCACTGATCTGTTACCTATGACACAGTGTGATAGGCACATGGTGAGCCTGGCAGAGGGGAACAGAACTGGGGGTGGCAGGGTTACTAGAAAACACAGGAGAAACCTATCTAAAGCTAGTACTCACAAATTACCCTGCCTGCTTCTGTGGGGATCACTGGGAATTGGAAGCTACAGATGCTGTTGGTGCCTGCAGGTAGACCTGGGGTGGTGCAGGAGGGGTGGCAGCCCTTGCAACCCAGGATCTGGTATGTTGCTCACAGATCATTGTAGGCTGTTTGGCTGGAAGCAAATCTTCGGCAGAGCAGGTGGCAAGGCTGTATTTTCAGGCAGGGGCTCCACAAGCTGAGCATGGCAGAGAGGTCAAGTCAGTTTCCCATTGGCAGAAGAAATTTAGCTGGTGGCCTGCTCATGGAGGAATTGGATGGAGAATCATACTGCAAATTCGGGGATGTTTGGAGCAGTGGTCCTGTGCTCAGTTTCACCTCTGGCTAGGCTACCATCATCTGAATCAGGGTGTTGTGCTACAGGAAAAGGTGGGATGTAAGGGTCAGCGGTATCCATTGTGGTAATTTGGGAGTACCAGGGGGTAGGGTCATTCAGAGATGAGGGGAACTTGTAATCTGGCCACTGCCTGCTGAAAAAATCTTCCACAGTATCAGGGGTCTCAAATTAATAAGCAGACCAATTTGCCCAGCCCGGTGGCACTGAGGGTTGAGGTGCTGGACACCACACCTCGTGCTACTCCGGCGACCTGGGTTCGGGAACAAGCCTGGGTCATCGGGGGTCGGCAGGGAGGAGAAAGTTTGAGCATCTGTAAGACTGCTATCCTTCTCTGGGGAGGGGGGTGTGTTGCTTCGGTGGCCTGGCGGCTCCTAGCGGTGGCTGGGGGCTTGGCAGGCTATGGGTAGAACTAGAAGGACGTACTGAGGCGGACGCTGGGATGGGGCGCATACGGTAGCATGCGTGCTCTGATCTCTTGGCATCATTGCACGCCTCAGACGTATGGGGAGAAAAAGTGGAAAAACCTTGCGGGCTACATCAAGGCTGGACAGGCAGCACCGCCGGCTTCTGGTCCATGGATGCTCCTCCTTGCCGAAACCCCCCCAGATCCCATGGTGGTGGTCGCGTGCCCACCATGGCTGATCGCTGTGTAGGTGGAGGTAAGGGGTAGAGCTTGGGGATTGGGGGGGCAGAGCAGGGGCTGAAGGTCGGGCCGGATTGGGGGGAACCATAGGTAACACCCCCCAGCCACAGAGGAGGAGTAAAAAAGTAAAACAAAAAATAAGCAGACCAATTTATCATAATGTGAAGCTGGAATGGGTACCTGAGGGCAGTTTTGGTGCCATGATGGAGCAATTTCCACTTAACACTGGCATAGGCGCTGCTATGTTGGGAAAGGTCAGTTGAAACATCCTGGAAGAGGGAGATCTGGTGGCCATTCCACCGGAATGGTCCTCTCTCTTTCACTAGACTTAGGAGATTCTCATTTACTGGGTAGCACAGAAATTTCATCAGGATGAGCCTTGGGTGAACCATTTGGATTCCAAAAAGAGTTATGCAGACTCCCAAGCCTAGCTCTGGTGCAGTTGAAGAAGACCTCCACTCCCATTCTGAAAACAGGCACCCAACACCAGTGTCACAAATATTGATAATAAAAGGAAAACTCAGTGGTCACTGGAAGCCCAGTCATGGTGCTGGCAAAGACAACCCCCATTTTCATTCCAATACAGTGTGTATAACCCTGGCTTCAGAAACATTTATAAAGCAAACCTTGCTGCCTCTGTTTACAATCCTGGTTTCATTCATTTGGATAGCAGCTGGCCGAAGACTCAGAAGTGAGAGGAGGGCTGTGCTGGTCACCACCTCCTTTTTAAATTATGGGTGGCATTAGGAAAGAAGTAAGGGTTGGCACTGGGTGATAAGGGGCTGAGGAGAAGGGGCTTATATTTCAGTGGGTGGGGGAAAGGAAATTATTTTTTTCCTGTAATTATTCACTGCATCCAACACTATGATTGGGCATCCATTTCCAGAATGGGGGGCATTTTAGAGATGGTAAATGGGTACCACTAGACACCAACGATACTTGGACATGGGACAGGGAGTGGGAGGTGGCAGGGTGTGGGAAGAGGTACCTTTAGATGCAGGCATTCTTGGACTTGGGGCAGCATGCAGAGGATAACATTGAATATCAGGTATGCTTGGACATGTTTTATATGTATTTCCTTGTATTTGTTTGTGCAGTATGTACCTCTGTCACTTTTATTTACACAATTTTAAGTTCATGGAAGGATCCTGAAGAATTATTGTTTGAATTTATCACCCCTGGGCACACAACCAGCATGTTGGCTACAGTCCTGTGAGGAAAGCGGGGACTCTGTTTAAAATGCACTGGGAGTCTTCTATTCAGCTTTTGTGGGTAATGTGAAACAGTGTCAGTCTGGGGTACCATAACTTTCTTCATACAGTCACTTGGAGGACAATCCACAGAGGGAGTTTCACGGCTATGTTCACAGGCTTCTTGCTCTACAGATACATCTGCCTGAAACTTAACTCCTGTGTTGGATTTGTGGTCGTGATAATCCCCACACTCCACCTTCTTGAAAAACGAGGAGTTCCTTGTGACAAAATGGTTGCCTCTATGAGTAGTGACCATGGATCCTTTCTTTTACACTACCTTGTATGATTACTCACTGTACAATACTGACATTTTACCCACAGATGTTGCATGCTTGATGAACACAGTATCACCTTTGGTTAGTGAGGACAGTTTCACATATGAGTTGTCAGCATAGGACTTCATCCTAATTTTAGCTTGTGCATCCTCTCTGAATTCAGATTTGGAGATCTGTCATGATGACTGCGCTTCAGGAAGCTTAATGTTCACAGGTCTGGACATCAAAACTGCAGTGCGGGAACTCCAGTCATACAGTGTGGTGTAGCTGTATAGTTTCTTAAGAACTGATGCATGACTTGCTTCCAGTTCTTCTGCTCTATGATTGCTGCCTTGATTGTCTTTTTAATAGTGTTCATGGATCTCTGAACCTCTCTGTTGTCTTTTTAATAGTGTTCATGAATCTCTCAACCTCTCTGTTTATTGTAGGCCAGCAAGGGGTGATTTTGCTGTGATGGAGACCTAAATTCTTAGCAAACAGTTTAAAGTCTTGGCCATTAAAAGGCAGTCCATTGTCAGACTTGACCACCTTAGGGATTCTAGACTCAGAAAACACCTCATCCTGAACAGGTATCACAGTCCCAGCACTAGTGGATTTAACAACTTCAACCACTGGAAACCTGGAATAATCATCAATTACCATCAAGAGATGTCTTCCCGTAGGAAGCTGTACAATGTCCATGCTTACCTCTTGCCAAGGTGATTCTGGCAGCTTTGACATCTCCAGCGGCTCATGCTTAATTTCAAGCATGACAAACTGGCAAGCTAGGCATGACTTGATAACATTGTCCACTAACTTGTTAATGCCTTAAAACCAGACTTTTTCTATAATGAGGGTCTTAGTTTTTACTAGTCCCAGATGTCCCTCATGTGCCAAGTCAACTGCTCACCTCTAAAGTTTTTCGGGTATGACTGTTCTAGTCCCTTTTAAAATGAAGCTTCTGTCAGCATTTGTGTTAGTTCCAGTTTTACATTTTCAAACAAGGCGTATGATTGTGCATTAACAATGGGTTTCAAGCCAATTCTCTTCCAGCTTCCTGATTGTATTGCTTCAGCTACAGCTTGCAAGGCTCAACCACTTTGGGTAGCAGCCTAAATTTCATTGAGAGACATGGCCATGGGGGTGGCACATTCAGCAATATAATTGATATATTCTTCAGTAACTTTCTCTTTGTGCCTCAAAAGGAAACAGCTAGTGAATGTGGAGCAGTGATTTTTTGTTGACAAAGGGACCAAGAAGCCAATTAGAGGAACAGAAAAAAAAGAGTGCTAAAATTTGAATTCAGACCTAGTGAGCAGAATAAATAGCTGGGTTGGAAACCACAAGGCACACACCGCCAAAGTGGTCAGAGGATGCAGGTGACAGATTTTTCAGCACCTGCTGGAGCCTGAGCTAAGAGGAGAGAACTGAGCAATTTGAAGCAGCACCTTAAGGGGTCAGCAGCAAACAAATGGGAGAAGGGATCGGCATAAGGGAGAAGAGAGATGGGAACAGCGAGCAGACAGGGAGCGGTGATTTTTTTATTGGTAAAGTGACCAAGAAGCCAATTGGAGGAGCAGAAGAAAAGAGTGCCAAAATTCAAATTCAGACCTAGGGGACAGAATCAATTGCTCAGCTGCAAACCACAAGGCACACACCACTGAAGTGATCAGAGGATGCAGGTGACTGTTTTTTCAGCACCTGCAGGAGCCTGAGCTAAAAGGAGAGAACCAGACAATTTGAAGCAGCACCTTAAGGGGTCAACAGCAAACAAATGGGAGAGGGGATCAGCAGAAGGGGAAAGGGAGATGGGAACAGTGAGAAGAGGGGAGTGGTGATTTTTTTGGTCCTCCCACCTGCCCAATACCTAAATAAAAGACGGCACACATGACACATGGTGAGTGAAATTAACAGAAAGGGTAGAGAGTGATCAAAAACAGCGATCAGGAGCTGGGGACCAAACAGATGAAATAAGTAACAAAACCACTTCTATAGGGTTATAATTTGTTAGCAGAGTGGTGAATGTAAAGAAATAGAATTACAGGGGTTACAGGAGAAACAAGGGTGCAACAGAGGTTGTTTGAAGTGGCAATTAATATTGAAGTTCTGGGTTATGGATTTATTGTTGTGATTAGAGCTTGGTGAAAGGGTTTTTTTTTTGTACAAAGACAGTGTACTAAGTCTACTAAGATATGAAAGTCTATTTAAGGGATTGACTGCTGTGATTAAAACTCAATGAAAGGGGGTTCTGTTTTCTGCACAAGGGAGTGTACTAAGACTACTGAGATATTGAAGTTCTGGGTAAGGGACTGATTGTTGTGATTAAAGCTCAGCGAAAGAGGTTCTTTTTTCTGCACAAGGGAGTATACGGAGTCATTTTTTATGCAGAGGTTACTTTAATTAAACTCTTTGAATTTTAAAGAAAGGAACCAAAATAAAACAGCTAAGACAGTCAGAAAGGAAACAGACATGATGGTGGTGGCACAGTGGCTGTGAGGCGGCAGTCTTCAGGGAGACCTTTTGGAGGCTGTGTTGCTACTCCATCTGTGTGCACCTCTATGGGTTGGGGGCAGAGGCAACTCATCTCCAGATTAAGTTGGCTAGGTTTCAGGAGGCATCCTCCACCACCACCAAGGGATGACCAAGTCCACCCATGCAAACATACAGGTTGCCAGGAAGGAGGGGCAGTTGGATGACAATGGGCTCAGGAAGTCTGAGGGAGGTTGGACAGAGGCACATCCCACCTGGGTTCCATTCCACAACTCTTACACCATTCCGGCGAGGGGAACTGTCCCATGGTGGCACCCACAGTGTTGGACAAGGTGGATGTGGGGAACTGCCATGCTGGAGACCAGAAGGGTAGGTGGCAAGGGACCCCAAAGGAGGAGGAAGCAACTCCTATTGGGGGACTCAATTATTAGGGGTGTAGACCTGGTAGCAGGAGAGGAGGGAGAGAAGGAGCTCAAGTGCCTACCCAGTTCTATGGCTTGGAGGAATGGCAAGTGCCTCCAAAAGATCGCAGGGGCAGCAGGATGGATAAGAGTTAGGTGTCATTGTCCACGTCAGGACAAATGATCTGGCTTGGCATGAGGTTAGAGCAGTATAGGAGGTGTTCAGGAAGTTTGGGAGGGGTCTTAAACATGTGGCATGCATGGAAGCCTTCTCAGAAGTGTTACCTGTCTACTACATGGAGGATACCAGGGTACTCCACACCAAGACTGGCAGTATAGCCTAAAGGTTAGAGTAATGAGCTGTGAATGGGCTTGGTACATCCAGCAGACCAGACTTGGTTTGATTCTCACAACCCCCACTTGCATACTGTGTGACTCTGAGCAAGTCATTTAACCACCCAATGCTCCCAGGTCACCCCCAAAAACAAGCACTTGTGCCTAGTGGGCCTTATGCAGTTATCAAAGACTAAAATAAAAAAGAAATAGAAAAGAAATTCAACTAATGGCTAAATAACTGGTGCAGAGCTGAGAGATTTGACTTCATTGGGGACTGGGGGGAGTCCACCTGTAGGGATGCTGACCTGTACAGAGGGGATGGCTGCATTCATGCGGGGTGGGACCAGGACCCTCAGTGAGAGGCTTAAATGCTTCATTGGCAAGCATTTACACTAGCCAAATGGGGTGGCAGAAGTAAGAAGGGAGAATCTAACTGCCCCCCCACAGGATAACGTAGTCAGTAGGGAAGACCCTAGTGTTAGGAAATCATCAAAAAGACCCAAAATTTGGAGTAAAGACATGGGACACATAGAGGGATAACATGAGGCTAGGAGTGGAGCTGTTAGGGGTGGTAGTATCAAAACATGGAAACTATGTGTACAAATGCCCACAGCATCAGAAATAAGAACTCAGGCCTACAGTAGTGGCCTTAATGGTGGAGGAGGACTTGGACATTATCACGGTCACTGAAACATGGTATATGGGAAACAATGACTGGATCATTACCATACCAAGGTACACAGTTTTCAGGAAAAAAGGGTGAGCAAAAAGGGAGAAGGGGTAGTTATCTGCATTTGAGAGGGAATCAAAGTAACTGAGGTTCAGGGAATGTAAGAAGGGGTGGAGGCACCATGGGTCACCCTGGAGATGGAGTATGGCACCACCATTTGTCCTGGTGTTATCTACAGACCTCCAGCACAGGGGATGAACTGGATAGAATATTAGTGGAAACCATCCAATAAAATGAAAATAAAGGAGAAGGGTAGCTGGTAGGAGACTTCAGCATGCCAGATTTTAATTGGAACAGCTTTGCTGTGGCCACAACCAGGAGCAGAGACATCCAGGATGCCCTGCAGGGGGCATGCCTCAGATAGCTAGTGGGGGAGCCCACCCATGAGGGAGCAATATTGAACCTGGTTCTCACCAATGGGGACAGAATTTCAGATGTATTGGTGGGCAGCCACCTAGGGTCCAGTGATCACCATGCGATGTGGTTCAAGGTGAAAACAGTGGATGAGTCAAACCACACAAAAGCAAGGGTCCTGGATTTCAGATGGGCCAACTTTGCAAAATTGGGGGAATGCCTCAAGAAAGCACTGGCAGAGGAGGAGGAAGGAGGTGTAGAGGAACACTGGGGGAATCTTAAGGGAGTCATAGCAAAGGCAACTAGCCTTTGTGTTAAGCAAGTAAGCAAAGCAAAAAAAAAACAGAAAAAAACACTATTGTTTTCAAAGGAAGTGGTAGGGAAGGTAAGAGCAAAATGGGTGGCATTCAGGAGGTACAAGGAAACACAGAGGGGGTAGATAGGGAACTGTATCTGGCAAGACAGAGGGAAGTGGGGAAAGCAGTCAGGAGCACAAAGGTGCAAACAGAGGAAAAAATTCCCCAAGCAATGAAGGAAGCAGACAAAATCTTTTTCAGGTAGGTTAGTGAAAGAAAAAATATCAGGGGAGGGATTGTGAGGCTAAAAATAGAAGGAGGAGAGTGTGCAGATGAGGGCCTAGAAAAAGCAGAAATGCTGAATGAATACTTCAGCTCAGTATTCACAAAAGAAGGGGAAGGAGATGGACCGCAGTTAGGAGGTAGAAGCACACATGGAAGGGAGGTGGACACCAGTCCATTCATGGTTCAGAGAGCCTTAAAGGAACTCACAAAACTGAAAGTGGACAAGGCAATGGGGCTGGATGGGATACATTCCAGCATATTCAAAGCACTCACAGAATCACTGGCAGCATCACTGACAGCCCTTTTCAACAAATTGCTGGAGACAGGGCTGTTCCAGAGGACTGGAGAAGGGCGAATGTGGTCCCACTCCACAAAAGTGGGTGCAGGGAGAAAGCTGCAAATTTCAGGCCAGTCAGTTTGACCTCAATGGTGGGGAAAATAATGGAATCACTGTTAAAGGAAAGGATTGTAATATATCTTGAATCCAGTGGGGCACATGGTCTGGAGCAACATGGATTCACCTCAGGAAGGTCTTGTCAAACAAATATGATAGATTATTTTGACTGGGTGAACAGGGTAGTTGATCAGGGATGGGTGGAAGATGTTGACTACCTAGATTTTAGCAAGGCCTTTGGCACCATCTCACACAGGAGGCTAGTAAATAAGCTAGGCAGTCTCAGAGTGGGTCCCATGATGGTAAAATGGGTCAGCAATTGATTGAGCAACAGCACACATAGGGTGGTGGTAAATGAAGTTCAATCCAAAGAGAGGGGAGTAACCAGTGGGGTGCCACAGGGATCAGTGCTGGGGCCAGTCCTCTTCAATATCTTCATAAGTGACATTGCAGAGGGGCTGGAAGGGAAGGTATGCTTTTTTGCAGTCAACACTAAGGTCTGCAATAGGGTTAGCACTCTGGGGGGTTGGAAAATGAGAAGTTACCTAGGCAAGCTGGAGGAGTGGACAAGAGTGTGGCAGCTTAGATTCAATGCAAGAAGTGCAAAATCATGCACTTGGGGCACAGAAATCCAGGTGAGGAATACATGATGGGGGAAGTACTGATGACAACCAAACTCAAAAGGGACCTGGGGGTAATAATAACAGAAGATCTAAAGGTGACGTAGCAGTGTGAGAAGGCTGTGGGGAGAGCCAGTGGGATGCTGGGGTGCATAGAGAGAGGTATCACCAGCAGAAAACAGGAGGTGGTGATGCCACTGTACAGATCTTTGGTAAGACTGCATCTGGAGTACTGTGTCCAGTTCTGGAAGCCACATCTCTGAAAGGACATGGACAGAGTAGAGGCAGTTCAGTAAAAGGCATCAAAAATGGTGCAAGAACTGCACCAGAAACTATATGAGGAGAGACTGAAAGACCTCAATATGTACTCCTTGGAGGAATGGAAGGAGAGGGGGGATATGATAGAGACTTTCAAGTACCTCAGTGTTATAAATAAAGTACAAGAGGGCAGCATCTTTCAGAAAAGAAAATATATAAGAACAAGGGGTCATAATTTGAGGCTAGAGGGAGGCAGACTCAGGGGCAATGTGAGGTAGTATTTTTTCATGGAAAGGGTGGTGGATGCATGGAACAGCCTCCTTGCAGAGGTTGTGAGTGCAAAAATGGTAATCAAATTCAAGAATGCATGGGATAGACAGACAGCAACCATAGTGATAGGAAAGAGAGGTTAAGCTGCAGATCAATTAGAGTCTGGGGTATATGTGGTAGGTAGTGAAATGGGCAGACTATGTGGGACAAGCAGTCCTTATCTGCCATCAAATTCTATGTTTCTATGTAAAGGGAGTGTCAGTGTCAGAGGGTGACTCGACATGTAATCAGCTGGATTATCTCCACCAGAATAATAGGCAACAACCACTTCCTAGGGCTGTAACCTTAGAGAACATCTCTCAATTCTAACTGGTGGTTAGGATCTTGGTTTTCTGAAAACAGTGACCAGTGGCTTGAGGTCAGCATAGACTGTGACTGGCCTTCCAAACATGTATATAAGAAAGTGTTCACATGCCTAGATCAGTGAAAGAGATTCTCTCTCTCAGTTTGGGAGTATCTTTGCTCCACTGGCGAGAGTGTTCTACTTCCAAATGCAATCACATTGCAATCATTACTATTTGCACTTTTCTGGGTCAGTGTGGCAGCAAGTCCCATGGGACTAGCATTCACAAAAATTTCAGTCTTTGTTGGCATCAAAATATTGCATCACTGAATGATCGGTATGCGCTTCTCACAACTGAGTGCCTTTTCCTGATGGGTAGAGCAAAGCCAAGGCATATCCTTTTTAATCAACTCCCTCAAAAGCTGGGTATTTGTAGCACAGTCTGGGACAAATCATGAGCAGAAATTGGTCATGCAAAGTAAGTTTCTGATCTCTGAGGCATTTACAGATGTTGCAAGGTTACAGATCACTTTGACTTTCTTGGGATCTGCCATTATGCCTAAACACGTTATCCGAAGTATTCCAGAATGTGTTTGTCAAACGCACATTTTTGTTTATTCAACGTCAAACCCTTTTCTCTCAACTGCTGTAACACAGCTCTCAGGTTGCTGTCATGGTCAGCCTCTATTGATCATTAATGACTTCATTGACAGTCGTTGTGATTTGATGTTTTCACTTTATGGCCTTGTTAGTCTGCCTCATGTCCACCCAAAAACATGCACATTCCCAGGGCTTTTTGGCTTTAGTACTATGACCACTGGGGACACCTATAGTGTTGGTCTTTCTTTCCGTTCTAAGATACCCAGTTCCTCGACTCACTTTAACTGCTCATCAAGTTCTTTCTGGATATGAAACAGGACTCTGCAGTGAGGCTGGGCTACTGGCTGTAACCATGTTATCAATTTGTAGTTTTGCCTGAAAGTCCTTTAACTTGCCAAGCCCTTGAAACATATCTTCGTAGTTGTGCAACAGCTCGCTAATGCACGTTCCCTTGTTCTGCTCCTCTGGTACCTCCTCAGACACACAAACTAGCTGCACCATTCTGACCAAATCCAAGTCTTGCAATGTTTTCCAACCAAACAGTGAATCTCCCGTTTCTGCTGCTACATAAAATGTTTCATGACACATCCTTTTTGGGGATTCAGCCACCACCTGAAACTTTCCCAACACTTTGGTGTGGTGAGCTAGAGAGATATACTTCAATGTCAGTTTTTGTCAACTCTGGTTTACATGCAAAGCTAATGCAATCAAGATCATCAATCACACTGTTGGTAGCCCCTGAGTCTGCCATGACTCTTATGAGCTGTCCATAAATTCTTACTTGAAAATGACGATTCTCCTGTGTTTTATTATTGAGCCTCTCTTGTGCCTTGACAGTATAAATATATGATTAGTCTTCTGACGTCTCCTTTCTGAGACTTTATTTATTTTTATTTATTGAAATTTCGGATAACACCTTTGAGAAAAAGTTCATTTCACAAGTTCCATGTCAGACAACAATGCATAATGGAAAAGTATGAGACGGAGAACAAACAAAACAAAGAATTATACAAAACATTACAAGAGTGTATAACTAGAGAAGTTCCAATCCACGTGGCATTGTACAATGCATACACTTTGTTTACTGCTTGCTGTGGTCTTGCTCTCAGCTTCCTATTGCTCTGCTTTTGCTGAGTTCTGTAAAACACTGCAAAATGGCTGGCTTTATGACACTTTCTCTAGGTTTTCCCAAATGCTGGGCACATATTCTTGCCACCTGGATGTGGATACACATTGCCACAACTTCTGCAGGTGCTAGAACTACTGACACTCTTTCCACCTTGTACGAACTTCTTATCTCGCTGCTTGCTGACTGCTGGTTTGTTTAGTGCCAATTTACATACTGCATGCTGTTCACCCTCCATTCCCCCCAGGGGTCGGGTAGACCCACCTGCAGACATGCCAACGTGCTGCCATCCCCCCACCTATGCCCCAAACCGTGAGTTGCCGGCAGCATATGCGGCAAAATGCCTGCCCTGGTGGTCTAGTGGCCCCCCAAACTGTATAAAAATAATAAGCCCCACCGTATCCCTGTAGTCTAGTGGCACCCCCGAACTGTATAATAATTAACACAATCCCCATATCCCTGGTAGTCTAATGCCCCCAACTGTATAATATTCATTACGAGACCCATATCCTGGTAGTCCAGTGCCCCCCAAACTGTATAATAATTAACATGATCCCCCATATACTTGGTAGTCTAGTGGCCTCACCCAGCCATGCCAGCCCACCCAGCACCTCCACCCATCCTCAGCCAGCGACTTGCACAGACCACTCTCACCACACGCCAGCCACTGATGCGTCAGTATCAGCATCGTATCAAAGACACCGACATTAATATCTGAGTGTGTTTTCAGTACACGCCTGATACTGAACTCAGTCGGGTGGCTGGCTGTGGTGGAGAGGTAGGCTGTACCAACCGCCGGCTGGGGATGGGTGGGGTGTGCTGGGTGGGCTGGTATGGCTGGGTGGAGGGTGGAGGGCCACTAGACTACCAGGGATACGTGGGATCAGAATAATTATTATACAGTTCGGGGGGCACTAGACTACCAGGGATATGAGGATCGTAATAAATAATATACAGTTTGGGGGGAGCACTAGACTACCAGGTTTACGGGGATCGTAATAATTATATACAGTTCGAGGGGGCACTAGACTACCAGAGATATGGGGATCATAATAAATATTATACAGTTCGGGGGGGGGCACTAGCCTACCAGGGATATGGGGATCGTAATAAATATTATACAGTTTGGGGTAGCACTAGACGACCAGGGATACGGGGATCGTGTTAATTATAATACAGTTCTGTGGGGCACTAGACTACCAGGGAAGTAGAGGGTTTAATATTTGTACATTGTTGGGGGGGCACTAGTCTACCAGGGTATATGCCGCATATGCAGTTGGCGACTCTGGGTATGGCATAGGTTGGGGGGGGTTTGACCGCGTCATCCCGCTGTTGTGGCTTGCAACATGCTCACCAGGTACATCCACAGTTCAGCGTACCTGGCCCCATGTTGCAAGTTGCAGGACTTAGCTGTGATGACCCTGCCCCTTCTAGAATAGGGCACAGGGTCAATGTCACAGTTGCAGGTGGCGCAAGTTGCATCGGCAGCAACTTGTGCCACTCTTCTAGAATCTGGTCCATATACTTCATAATCCAAGTTTTGCTGAGGGGGGGTAAAGCATCCACAGCTAAATCAAGCTCTGTCTTTCCATCTTTGGGTGCAGACTGAGGCAAAGTATCATAAATCTCATTGAGTTGCTCATCAGCGTAGTGTAGTACGAGAGTCTTCTGTCTATTTGGATCCTCCACATTGAGTGTTAGCAGCAACTTTCTGATCCGGGAGATCCATTTCTTTTACCTGACTCCAGCTGCACCTGACTCAGCAGCCACATCAAATTGAGGGAAACTTGGGAGTGCCGTCGCCATTGTTCACAAGTACTGTACTACACATCTCTCCTGAGTAGCAGTCTGTAGGCCTGGCCCAAAACACATAAAAGGTTTTCTTTCTTTCTTTTAATTTTTGTTATTTTTTTTCCCCTCTGGCCAAGGGCTCTGCAACTTGTGATCTGCATATCATGTATTCTGGTTTCCATCCTCATCACTAATGTAAAATAGTCACTTATGCAGACTTTTTTTATTTATTTTTTTGTTTCTTTCTTTATGGCCTTACCTCCTTGGCTGGGGTGTTCCTCTGGTGCCCCATATCCAGCTTGGTTGGTGGCTCCTGCATCTGTCACCATGCCCTGAGCTACCACCTCCTCTCCTTCACCCTCTCTGAGGCCACATCGGGACCCCAATTGCAGAAGGCCAATGGATCAGGGCCAGA
Organism: Neoceratodus forsteri; assembly: GCA_016271365.2. Taxonomy (NCBI): domain Eukaryota; kingdom Metazoa; phylum Chordata; order Ceratodontiformes; family Ceratodontidae; genus Neoceratodus; species Neoceratodus forsteri. The sequence continues at coordinate 1,065,133,292 of CM057449.1, read as the reverse complement.
GGGAGCTCCTGGGAGTGATAGGTGTAATGCCACAGTCCTGCTATCACATGCCAGAGGATTTCAGCTGGTATTTTTTTCTGTAGCCCACTAATCCCCCTCTTGGCATGGGCATACAATGATGCCAATGACACAGCAGTATGTGCTGACGTGCACCACATGTCGGACATCTACCATGCCATCATTTCTATGTTCTGTGACTTGCCCTGGCACCCAGCCACTGCTAGGAGCCAGCACTTGAGCAGATAACTCTCCCCACCCTACCTGGAGGAGGAGAGCAGTCCCTAGGATGCTCAATCCTCCTCCTCCTCCCCGGCCAACCCCGACAACCCAAACTCATTCCCAAACCTAGGTAACCAGTGTGGTGTGAGGTGTGTCATGCAGTGCCTCAACCCTCAGAGCCACCGGGCCGGCATTCAGACTTTATTGCTCACAGATTTTTATTCTTGCAACTCTTTACAAAAACATGCACATTAAGAGAAGCTTGGTGCAGGACTGACTAACTTCCTTCCCTTTGCCCTTTAGCTTCCTCTAGTGTCATAATGTTTGCATTACAAATCCTTTGCATTTAAAGGAACTCTGTCTTTTGCTTTGAACATTTCAGGGAGGGTATCCATAAACAGCAAAGTAGAAGAAGCAGAAGAAAGAAACAAAGGGAAAAATATAGACAAGGTTAAGAGTGCAGGTGATGCAAGAGGAGAATGGAGTTTCATAACAAAGAAGCCAAATTTCATCTTGCAGTTAGCAAGAATATCTTAGGAAATCAGACTGTATAGAGAAAGGGATAGCACAAAGGGACAGGGGCACTGACTGTTTTTGAGTCAAGGCATAATGCACTGCTCCATATAACTTGAGACTCTGTACACTGATATAGGAATATTCATTGAAAAAACTATGTTAATGCAGATTAGGTCTGCTAACACACACACACACACACACGTGCGCACGCATGCTCAAAATCCTTAAATCCATAAAGTTTGAAAATACGATATTATGGTTTTCAATCCAATGCCTACAAAATTTAGAAATGTGCTATTAGGGTTATCAAGCCTCATTCCCAAACCCCACACTCCCGGTTTTAGCCATTGCCAACTACAACAAACTCAGGTCAGATCCAACAGGGCTGTTGGAGAGCGGGGAGTCTGAGTCAAACAGTACTCGGAGCTTCCACCACAGCTAATGCTGTACTTCCGTGATGCTCGTGCATGCGCAGTAACTGATAATTGCTCATGTGTGAGAAAGAGTCCACTATGCCCAAGATGGCTGCTGGGTCAATAGTGTGCATGAGTGAATACTGTCAATATTCACACATGCTTAATGAGCTTATGGCAGTTCCTATGGAAGTTATAATGATGAGTGTCCAAAAAGAGTGTGCCCACCTAGAGGAAAGACTGGTGTGGCCATGGAGGGGAGGGTCTGTGGAAAAACAATGGTATAGCACTGACTACAGCACTGTGGAAGACCACTGTGCCATTAACCGATCATGTGCTTCCAAAGTCCCTTTTCCTCTCTCCTAGCAAAATGTCTGCAGGGCTCCATCTAAGCAGTCATCAAAATGGACCATGCAGCAGGGATGTGGTGCCTCATACAGGGCCTACATATTCAAAATTTGTAAACAGCAGTCCTATTCCTTACCCCTCCCCACCTGCTATGCTTATAATCCAAGGCAAAGCTGTAGGTCTGGAGTAATAACGTACAGGTCTGATGTTTCATACACAGCCTACTCATTTTAGATATGTTGTAAGAATACCTGTGGATCACACCTAAAGAGATGTACATCCATTTATGATGTGGCTCACTTTACACACAATACTGTGAACTTTGTGAAGAGCAGCAGACATGTTACAGATTTGTAAGTCCAGTACTATACATATTGCACAGTTGCACATTTCTTTCTTTAGAACACACACTTGGAACTACTCAAAGCATGTAACATGTCTGGGATATGTGTACTATTTTATGCAGGATCTTGTTGAAGGTGTATAAAACAAGTTACAAGTGGATGGTGGAGATCTTACTAGGCAATATGTAAAACAAAATGCTGTTGTTAAATGCATGTTATACTGCACACAAGATTCACAAGACCATGCACAATCAAGCATACAACTGTATGGTAAGTGTGCAACTTAGCACTGGACCAAAAGAGGCTCTCATGAACCAGCATTGCCTTGTAGCATGGAGTTGGATCTGTTGCTTGGCCTTGGGTCATGATGATAGGGGGAGGGGATTAGGGTTAATCTTTACACATTTTGAATATGTCGGCCCTGTATGAGGTACAATACCACACCTGATGCATGACCCTATACCTTTAGCTTGGCATTGGGTAAAATGAGGAGAAGAAGGTGAGGGTGTTTGATTTAGGCCTGACAACCCTAATATCCCCTATCCAGACTTTGTAGGCATAGGGTATAAAACCATAATAGCACATTTTCAAACTTTACAGTGTTTGAGTTTTGTGAGGTAACAACCCTTATCTTCGTTAACATAATTTTTGGAAAATGAGTTTCCTTAGGATTTGAGACAATAGAGTGGTAGCTTGTTTTGCACAGGGCCCTCAAGGCCCTGTGCACATCAGGAGTTGAACCCTAACTTTCTTTGTGCCCTTTGTGCAGGGCACTTTGGTTCCTGTTCATGAGCCCTAACTTCCTTTTTGCAAGATGAAAGATAATTACTATGTTGTGCATGTATGATATTAATTGTTGTACAAAATGCATGCAATGTTTTTCAAGTCACTCATATTTTTGACTTTTTTCTTTTTTTGCTTTTCAGCATTAAACATTTTGTTTGTGTAGGGCTTTTTTCATGATGATTATCTTCCAAGTCTACATGCAGCTTGTACTGTATATTTTCAAAATCTTCTGTAAGGATTTTTTTGATGAACATTTTGTGTTTAATTTAAAAAGCATATTGTGCCATTACACCTCTCCCTCACAAATACTAAAGTGTTACTCATAATGTTTAAGTATTTAAAATGCTATCATACATTAAAGTTTTTGTTCATGTGAAACTTAAACTCAAACTAAAACCCTTTGCACAATATGCATGTAACAACTCCCTCCTGCCAGCAGGGGGAGAGGGCTAGTCTACTACAACACCAGACCATGGAGCATACTGATTGGTAGAGCCTCTGTGAGCCACTGAATGGAGTTCAGGATGTCAGTTGGGAAATGGCATGTAAAGCATCACAATGGTAGCATGATAGGAAGGTACAGGTGTGCCTTCAGGACACCCTTGACTTGGGTATCTTGCCAGGCCACCTAAAATGGAAATTGCTCCTCACTTGCAGCATCTTTCTGGGTATCCAGTGTTTAAGAACAGCAGAACTCATTGTCTAGTCATCTGGAAGCCTCAAAGGATAGGCACCAGGACACTGATTATGATTCTAAGAACTTGGAGTCTAAAGGTCATTTACTATAGATCATCATTAATTCTGGTGGGAGTGTAAAGGACCACCTGAAAGGAATGATGATATTAAGGGACTGATCCTTCTAAAGAAGTCCCTGCCAATCTTGGGATGTAAAGAGGATCTTCCCAAAGTGGATGTTTTAACTTTGGGTGGAAATGTTGGTCTTGTCTTTACCCAAGAGACATTGCCAGCTATGCTGAAGATGATGAGATTCTGTTGGCAAATATTGAGCTACTGAAAATGTTGGCCTACTACTATTTGTCTGGGTAATCCTAAAGTGTTATGGATTTTGGAGTTGTTACTTCTGACAGAGTGCCTGGGGTGATTACCAGACCTGTCTGAGAGCGGCTAAGCTAGATGCTGGTGCACTGGTGCCAACCACACTGTCTAGTGAAAGTAAATACCTGGTTGATGTATGGTTCCCAGACCCAGAGTGTCTGTTAACCAGGACTGCAAAAGGGAATGTCTCTACAGTGGTGCTTCCTCCTACACACTGCTTAAACAGCTGCTGCAGTCTCATGGTATTATATGAAAAATGAGTGAACCTAAAGTACGTACTAAGATAGGAACTCATATAAATTCAGAAGGCAGTGTAGGAAAGGCTCTGTCCTGAGGTAAAACTTAACTCACTGGCAAACTGCAAAGAAACAGGAGAAAGCATAGGGCTGTTGTAAAAGATGTGTGAAGGGTAGAATGTTTCTTAATTGACCCTAAGGTTATGACTTACATCTGGGGTCATAAATGAGCCTATGTTGCCAAGGAGAATAATTTTGGGGACCATATTCCTGTGCATGGTAACTGTAAAAAACCTAGTAAGCATGATAACATCCCATCATGTAGCAATTTATTTTTGACATGACAGAAAGGGCACCAAGAAAAGCTCACCAAGGAGTGAATGGAGTGGAATTGTAAATAACTAGAGACTGCATGTCTTTGATTAAAACAGAGGACGGCCTCTCTTGTGAGTAGTTACTACCTACCGCTAGACATGGAGGCTACCCTGTGAGCCACGCACACTACTAGTCTTCGCCTGATGCCAAGAGAGGATTATCATATTGTATTAGTCCCCAACTGAAAGAACAGTCACAGCAGCAACAGCTGCATGGTATTCTTGGACTGCAAGCCATCTAGTAATGGAAAGGAGTAGACCAGAGGGGAGCCAGAGTTAACAAACTCTGACAAGAGCCAATAGGGCTGCAGGTGAAGAATTTGGTGTAAAAAGCTGGTAAATTACCAAAGTTAAAAGCCTGCATTCACAAAATGTAATCTTGGCTCATAGAGTTGTTGTGTTTTAATAGTTTTACACTAAATTGTCAACATGGTGTTGTTATGACCCTGCGTTATGAAGAAAGCCCAAGAAAGTTTTCATTACTGGGTATAAAGGTGATTTCACTCAGGGAATGCAAAATCACCTTTTCAAATGCAAAAACACATTTTGGACAGAAGCTGAAAAATGACAGCTATCACAATCATGAGGTGCTGTACAGATATGGTTATGTTGAAAATTTGGAGTAATAATATTTAAGATTACCAAAGTTATGAGCCTTCATTTCCAAAATTCAACATAGCAGCATACTTGTTTTAAAACATTTTGACACTAGATTTTTAACATAACCTTTTTATGACCCTGCCTCATGAACAAAGTTAGAGAAAATTGTTCAACTCCTGTTTGAAAGGTGATTTTGTGCAGGGACTGCAAAATTACCTTTCGTCATGTAAAAATAAATTGGCCAGGATTTGAAAAATGACAGCTGTAACATTCATGATGTGCTGTAAAGAAATGGTGATGTTGTGAATTTGAGGGAAAAACATTGAAACGTACCAAAGTTATGAGACTGCATTGACAAAATTCAATGTAATCTCACAATGGTGTTCTTTTTTTAATATGTTTACACCAAAATTTCAATATAGCCTTCTTATGACCCTACCTCATGAACAAAGGCAGATATACTTTTCAGCTCCTGCCTGAAAGGTGATTTGTTTCATGCAGGGACCTCAAAAAAAATCATCTTTTGGGACCGATCTGCCTAATGTCAATGGAATTGTTTATGAGGTTGGGGGGGGGGCAAAAAAGGCATGTAGAAAATCTGGGTCAAAAACATGCAAAAATGCCCAAGTTATGCCACTAAATTTAAAACACCATTGAAATACTTTGAGCCACTTACCTGTTTCTTCAGGTCATGGTCAGACTTTGAACAGTGAAGATGTGTCTGCAGTCCAGAGATGATTATGGTGTTTGACCCCGATGGGTAAGTAAGGGCTTGGGTTAGTGTGGGGTGGTGGGTATGGAGGGAGGGTTGGGTCAGGGGGGTCACTAACAGCACAAAAGAAATTTATGGATTTTTTTTCAGGTGTAAAAAGTTAACAAAAATAAATAAATGAAGAGTGCAGCTTGCAACTTGGGGGGTTGGGCACCATCAGTGTCCCTATTATGTTTTGGGGGGATGTGAAACTGGGGTATTGGGCAACCCCACTGTTGCTCTTATATTTTGGGGGGCACAAAAGACATTGATGGACGTTATATTTTGAGGTGTAAAAAGGCAGAAAAAAAGAGGCATGCAGCTTGATACACTGGGAGATTGGGCACTCACAGTGTCACTATTACGTTGGGGGATGCGACATTGGGGATTGTGTACCCAGTATCACTATTATGTTTCAGGGGTCCCAGCACTAGGAATTGTACTTCAATGTCACTATTATGTTTTAGGGTGAACATAACACTGGGGGATTAGGTACCCCAGTGTCATTCTTATGTTTCTGAGGGGAGTATGGGGTAGTGACAACACTGGGGTACTAGGTACCCCCAGTGTCACTGTTATGTTTCTGAGGGGACATGATACTGTGGGATTAAGTACCCCCAGTGTCACTCTTATATATTGGGTGGAGTATTTTTTGTAGCTGAGGTCATAGCATAACACGGCACAGTCCGCTGTGACCAAGATGGCTGCTGAATGCTACTGCGCATGCACTAGTAGCTGTGCATGCATAATACAGTTTGGCAGCCATCTTGGACACAACAGACTGTGCCGTGTTTCACAGTGACCTCAGTTACAAGAACATAGTGCTGTGTGCTGGCTAATGGACAGCCCGGACTGCTTCACAGCTGCAGAGGTGACTGTGAGGTAATTCCACCATCTGTTCAGTTGGAAAAAATCTCCTTTTTTCCCAATTGCAGAAGGTCTGCTGGAATCAGTCCACTGCAACCCTAAAACCAAACAGACTATGCTTAAGGAAATACCTGCATGGTGCCCTTTGCGAAAAGTTTTTTTCTTAAAGAAAGTAATATATTGGCTTAAGCCACATGATAATATGCCTGTTTTTAGCAATAGGAAATATGTTCAGAGACTAAAATGTCATCATATTTCCCATGGAAAATTGTGGCTCTGAACACTGGGGGGAACGCAGTGTGACAGTAACAAAATAATTTAGTGGCACACTCCCACATCATATTTTAATACAGAAAGTACACCTTGAGATTAAAACTAATTCAAAGCATCTTTTAACATATTTCCATTACTGCAGCAAGCAAATACCCACTAAAAGTGGGGTAATAGTCAGTACCAAATGTGTCAATAAGACCCGAAGAGCAAAACAAAGTTAAACAACTTTATTTACACCCATAAAAGAGAATGTAACTACCCACATTTGCAGAAGTGCAAAGAATAGGTCTGTTGGTACAAAACAGGTTACAATTAGAGGCAATCTCAGTAATCAACTTGACCACAAAGTTAAAACACACCAGGATGCCTCCATAGGAGGCAGTATAGCACAGTAGTTTAGGGCTCTGATCTACAATCTTGGAGACCAGGGTTTGAATCCCACAACCCCCACTTGCATATTGTTGGACCCTACACAAGACACTTAACTTTCTTGTGCTCCCAGGTCACACCTAGAAACAAGCTTTGGCTTATTGTGCCTTTCCAGGTTAAACAATTTCCCCTTTACGATTCCCATTAACAGACTGCCATTGCAAAGAAAAAGATGTGCACCTTAATGCTTACCTATCAACTCTAAAGCCATCATCAGAGCGTGAGGGCTCCCGTCATGGTAGGAAATTTAAAGAAGCTGATTACAGTGATATATGTCCACCACAACATTAAAATGCACTGCTCCAATATATACAGTATATAAAAAATGTTATCTATTGTGCAATTGATATGTTTAAAAACAAGCATTCTTACCAAAAAGGTGAATAAATATTGGCCCAAAGCACCAGTGATATGCAAACCCACATATATGTTTTAAAAGAGTGATTAGGCAGCCAGCCAGGTGGCACTGAGGGTTGAGGCACTGGATGCCACACCTTGCGCCATGCCAGCAATCAGGTTCCAGAACAGACTCAGGTCATCGGGGTCAGCAGGGGATGGAAGGGATCAATCATCTTGAGGACAGCTCTCCCTTCCCAGCATTGGTACTGGGGTAAGCCTCACTTCATGGTGGTGCCTGGTGGAGACCAGGTGACCCTGCAGGTAGTGAGGCTAGACAGAATCCCAGGGGACATAGTGGCGGCAGATGTCTGCATGCTAGGTGCACTGATGTCATGGCACATCCACACTGGAGGAGTAGCACAAACAGAAGTAACCCTGGCAGCCAGTGGAAGTGATAAAGTCCCCAGAGACATGCCCACATCCCATCGCTGGACCTGCCCTGATTGATTTCCCAACCTGCACCACAGCCTCGTGTTAAGTCCCTCTAATATCAGAAAGGCCACTAAGGAAGGGCTGGCCCTCCCTGGGGGGGATGATCTAGGGGCCTGGACAAACAATGGGGGCCAGATGGGAGACCATGAAGGGAGGCTTCAGGCTGGGAGTAGAGGCACCGTCGAGAGGGTATCCTGGAGAGATGCCTTGGTGTTGCCAGTGAAGAAAAATAGTTAAAAAAAAAGAGTGATTAGGCACCTGTGATTTATTTAATTCAACATAAACTGATAGTGCTAAAGTGTAACTGTGTGATAAAAAGAGTCGGGAAGTTAACCAAACCAAAGGAGGGTAACATTTTTATTTGCATTTGCCAAAGTGCTGGGGGCCACCAGGAGGTCAAAGGTCATCCCTGATGACAAAAAGTACATAGGAATCAAAAAAGACACAGCTTGTCCCTAAAAAGTAAAGTGCTACTGTATGTGCAAGAGACATAATTAAACAGAGAGCCCCAACGGGAGAGAATAACACAATTAAAGAAGTTTTTCAGTCATGAACATATATAGTGACTGGTAGTATTCAAGATGATCATCCTATGCCATATCTTAGACTTTTCTGGCAAAGTTATGGCACTCCGAACTTCTCTGCATGCCTCCCAAAAAAGAAATCCAACAGGATCTCTTGAAGCTGATGTGGTCTAATAAAAAGTACTAAAGCTAATGAATTATTGCGGCTAACAGCAGAGACAGAAAGTCTGCCGTAACAACAGCAGAGCTGATAAGTCGTACTGTTGCTGTTTTAGTTGCCTAAAAAAAGAGAAACCAGCTCACTCTTATCGATGCAACAATATATAGGCTAACAGCAGAGCCAGCACATCTGCTGTAGCATCAGCAAAGTCAGCAAGTCATGCTGAAGCTGAATTTAAATTCCCATACTTCAGAGCCTATTAATTAATATTGGACAACAATAAATGGGCTGACAACAGAGCAGGCAAGTCTACTGTAGCAACTGTCAGAGCCATCAAGTCATACTGTTGCTAAAACCCATTTGGAAACAATCTTATTTTTTTAAAATAATAAATGAATAAAGCAAAAACATCATGACTCCACATTCACACTCAACAGGTGCTACTAAGCAGATTAAAATAGCTAAAACATAGCTAAACCAACTTACCTTTGCAAATCTCTCTCTCTCTCTATATATATATCTGTATCTATATATATATATATATATATATATATATATATATATATATATATATATATATATATATAATAAGTAATACAGGTAGTGCTACTATATTAGGTTGAGGAGCCATTTACATGTTAAACCTAAAGTTTTGCACCTTAATAACTTTGCACCCATTCAATGGATTTGCCTGAAATTTGGAATACTTGATCAAGAACCATACATCTTGGGATCTGCCAACTTTCGTACTGTTTGGGTATATGGCTGTGGAGTTATTAAGCATGATCTGCACGCACGTTTACACTTTTTTGGAATTCTTTGCTCGTCCCTACAGGTCACACTGTTTGCACTACTGGTCCAAAAACTTCAGGGAACGTGTGGCCAGGCTCACTGATGTGCCTTTTGAAGATTTCGTGAAAAAATATTAAACAGTTCAAAAGTTATTCAAAAAACAATTTTACATTATAAGTAAATGGGAAAAGTTAACAAAAAGTTTGACAGTGTCGCAAATGCACTTTTTAGTGTCGCAAATGGCCCTAGTAGTGTCACAAATCTGCCATTTTGTTTTCAGTTAGTGATCAGAAAAATGCTTGGCATTTAAATTTGGGACCCTCTAGCAACACAATTCTTTTTGTGTTTATCTAGTCCGACCCTGAGGATGCTAGGCATGTCTTTATTTTGAGGTTAAACACCCTAGAAATATGTTTTTTCAATTTCTAGAAAAAGTAGTGTCACAAAGTAACATCACACGCATGACACTTTCGCAAATGCTTGCTGTAAGCAAATTAAGTGTGCGCTACTTTTCCAGATTATGCCCAAAATGACTGCAGTTATTTGTCACCCCGCTGCAAATGAATGCTTTTGTCTTTTGGGCTGAAATTTGGAAGGAATGCAGCCAACATCTCAGAGATGTGCCTTTTTTGTGGTTTGGTGACAAAATATTGCATGGCTGCAAAGTTACAGTAGTCTGAAGTTGACACTTATTCCCATAGACTAACATTGTGGTGTCTACTGCATGACATGAATTCTTTGCCACCCTGTTGCAAAACAATGGTTTGGTCTTTTAGACTGAAATTTGAAGGGAAGAAAGCCAACATCCCACAGATGTGCCTTTCTGTGGCTTGGTGAAAAAATATTACACGGAGGCAAAGTTACAGCACTCCAAACTTCTCTTTTTTCCCCATAGGATAGCATTACGGCATTTGCTGTGCCTTTCAGGGCCTGTATCTTGGAAATGGTGCGAGATACAGACTTTTCATCAGAAAAATGCTTAGCCCCCTAATGAGAGCTAAGTACAAAACTAGTCAGGAAAGTGATAAATCATATGACTTTTAAATTTTTTTTCTATGTGGTACAGTTCCTGAGATATAAGCAATTTAGAATTCCAAGTCCTCAATTTCTGTTCCGAAAGTCATTATTATGCATGCACTCTTTGTTCTCACTGTCTTTCTATATGCAGCATTTGGGGAAACCAGTGTGTGCGCTTACATAACTGTTACCCTTAATGCTTCTGCTTGAGTTTCTGTACCCGTCTCACTTAATGTTCCCTTCTATGCCACCTTGTGTGTTACCCTTTGCATTTTGATTTGCGCTTGTGTGCATTATTTTAACCATTTGTGTCGACAGTACTGTTTATCTTTGTGTTTTGCTTTGCGTCACCATGTGCATTACCATTTGCATTTGTGAGTAGTGTGTTACTATGTGAAAAGATATCATGTGGCAGGAGAGCGGGGCCCGAAGTGCTGATCCACAGCAACAATGAGGCAATGGAGATCAACAGCACACCTTTATAATTGTAGGTACAGTGAAGTTAGCACAGTTAGGAGTTGCATGGGCTCAGACAGGCAACTGCAGCACACATTGCAGTTACTGCATCTGTGTGTATAGCCACAACTGCATAGCATTAGCGATTTCCCACACCTCGCTACAGCAGCTACTGCCTGCTGACTGGAGAGGCACAGGAAAACTAAGGGTGGTACAGACTACTTAACATACTTGGGAATTACGGGACCTGTATCAGGCAATGTGTCTCTTCCTAGGCCATGTGGTGCATACTAAGTGGAGAGGCATAGCAAAAATAAGCCCATGGACATGTATTTGTGGTACTACTTCTTCCAGTTAATTTGCTTGCTTAAAAGGAACAACAGTTACATTCTAATGTTAAAATGTTATGGTTCAGTAAAGGCTCAATACAGGTGGTTAAGTTTAAAAAAGATTTATTGCCAATTGGTGAAACTGAGAAAGGGCCAATTAAGATTTTATTTTTTTTACAAAATCAGTCTCAATATACAATCCTTGCATGTGTGTAATCATTGCTTGGAATATATCTAAATGTGTGTCATGAATAGTAAGTAGATGATATGGATTGGAATAAGTACGTACATACAGAAATACGAGCATAGAAAGAAGGCAGGAGAAGAAGGCCATTTGGTCTATTAAGTTTTCTCATATTGCAGGGTACACATTTTTGAGCTAATGTCTCTGCTATCCCTCCGCAGTCCTCCCATCCTCCCTAGGCATGATTCTTATCTTCCCTCTATGCATATACCAGGCTCTTTTATAGCTGCTCACTGTCTTTAATGAGGTGACCTCTTCTAGCAGCGCATTTGAAGTGTTCACCACCCTTTGTGGGAAGAAGTGCTTTCTGACATCCCTCCTAAACCTACTATCGTCCAGCTTAACACTGTGCTCCCTCATTATATGGTTGATACTCAGCTTGAAGAGACTTTGGTTATCAACGTTATTTATCCTTTTTAAGTAATTGAATGTTCCAATCATGTCCCGTCCCTCTCTCCTATTCTACATTAATGAAGGTATGTCAGGAGCTTCTAAGCAGTGATTACACACATGAAACAGTGAGGATTTGTTGTTATTGTGTTACTGATAATGTGTATGTTCCTTGGGTGGGTGAAAAAACAGATGCTAAGTGTTCAAGTAATTGCATACAAAAATATTTTATGATTTCAGTGACATTAGATAACTGGCATGTTCAGTTAAATATTTTAAGATATATCACTGACTAGGTGCATATGGAAAATTCCCACCTGAGCCCTCAATAGAGGCAATTATAAACATTGTCAGGAACAGGTATGAAGTGCTTGTTATCAGTAAAGGTGTCTGATTTACAATTTCAAGTATTATTAACATAGATTACATTTACTTGTATGATAAGTACAACACATTTCATATTATTACAGGTACAATATACATTTCTTTCAATGGTTACATTAGTTACTATATCAGTTCTGAACTAGTAAATAACAAATGTGCGCAGCATGTTGCTTTTATCAAAGATATAGGGCACTGAACTTAATCACTATAGTATTCTATTATATGTTAAGGAGAAATTCTGATTTGACTCATAGTAACACTTTTACTAGAACAATTAAACTAGTTAACAATGGTCAGATGAAATGAGAATGTAAATAGCATTAATATGTTATTACATAGGTATGCAAGACTCATTTGATAATAAGCTGCAATATTTCAGTATTCACACTTGGTTGATTTCACTTGCTTCATTATGACTAAAGAGTTTTATATTTACATATGTATAATTTCAGTGTAACAAATACATTAGGCATAGTTCAACACTGTAGCATGGTAAAAGAATGATGATGTTGTCAAGATGTCAACAGATAATAGACAAAAAAAAAACTGGCAATAGAAAACTTTTGACAGAGTGTTCTCTTTGGTCAATGATATGTGTTATACACTTATTTAAAATGATAAGGGACAACTTTTGTGTCTCTGCAGAGGCAAACAGTTAGCAACTGGCAACAACTTCTTGTTATGCATGGGTATGATACACCTACAAGAAAAGATATGTACAGAACAGGGGAGCCAGAAAGGACTCTGTTTTGACATGTACAATCTTTGATAGACATGTAGGCATGGTTTATCTAGTGACTGTGAATACTGTTGGAGCCGATTGAAGCCACTACAACAATTTCCATGTTGTCATTGATCCACACAAAATTTTATATGTCATAGTGCATGAAATGTCTCTGGCAGTAAATCATTTTGTTGATATACTACGGTTTATTGATAGTCTTAGATTGGAAACAATTGTACTGCCCTACGACTGAGTCTGTCACAAAGTAGTCAGTAAAAAATGTCACATGTTGTGTGCTATTCTTCTGAGATATGAAGGTCATCATAATTCTTCAATATTAGAAGATTTGCATTTTTTAAGTGTTGTGGCAGTCTCTGTTTAAAACTGCTTGTAGAGTCGTCACACTCTACTTATCCACTTCTGTACTGGTGTAATGGCCAGAATGCATAGATTGACCATGGTGATAGACTACACTGTGAGTGTCAAACACTGATTGGTTAAAAACTATTCTACCAGCTGCGTAATCTGTGATGGAAGTGTCAACTCTGAGCCTGTTGGCATCAAATCTGTGCAATATAAGCAACAAATACTGAGATGAAGTCCTGAGACGTATGGACTGAGTACATCTGCTTCCACACCTTTCACAGGAGTGACCACATTAAGCATTGGTAAATAGCTGTCGAAATTTGACACTTTTGGCTTGAGGGACAAAAAGAGTAATCCACAGCATGTCTTCTGTGGTTTCACACTGTGAATGACCACATGATACACATACATATTTGGTTACATATGACACAGTGAAGTACTGGCACACTGGAGTGCTGTCTTCATCCAAGCTGTTTATGATTGCCATCATAAACTCACTAGTGTCTTGCTGCATGCCTGCGGCAAATGTACTGCATCCATCATATGTATCTAACACGTGCCATAGTGGTGTTAGTGACTGCACATTGTTAGACTGGTCAGAAGCCATGTTGACAATCTGCTTCAATGCATTTGATAGGGGAGTGTCTTGTGAAGCAGATATTGCCTGCACAAAGTGTGGCATGTGGAGAAAAACTTGCATAGCTGAGTTAGCATAGCAGTTCACTCTAGTGCTGTTGTCAAAGACTGCCACAGCAGCTACACCAACTGATTTCTGATGAACAACTGGCTCTGAATGTGTAGCTGATATCGTGACCTTTGTTGAACTCTTTAGAGCTGAATCACTTGTGGAAGCTCGTGCCTGTTTGCTAACAGGTTTAGATTTGACTGTATGATGTGAGGCAGCCAGATATGTAGACAGTGGTATTAAAGACATTTGTGGCTGACTGAGAGTACGTAACCTGTTGTACTCAACAATACATTGCTTGTCAGCTCATATCTTCTGAGGTGCAAGAGTTATAACGTGCAACCCAGAAAGACTACGGACACGTGAAAGTGCCACATAGCTCATGCCATCCTTGAAAATGTCTGTACCTATGTCCACCATTGCTGAATCCAAACTCAAGCCCTGAGATTTGTGAATAAAAACACCATATGCAACACATAGTGGAAACTGTTTCCTGTTTACATAGATATCCTTAAATACCTGAAATTTCACACAAGTACGTTCTATCTGTACAGGCTGTTCCATGTTGTGAAAGTGAACAAGTGTCTCAATATATGTCCTCTGGACATTGTAGACAAAGTCAGTGATGTTACCCATGGCACAGTTTGCCATGCCTCATTCAACATCGAGATTACATTGTAGCATGACACATGCATTCCTACAAAGTGTAAGAACAGCTTCTAGGCCAGCTGTACATGAAACATCTGACTTCAGTTCAGTGAGTCGTTCAGTCATCTTTGCTACCAGCTTGTGACTGAGAATGACACCATCAACTGTATCAACAGCATGCAGAGTTAAAACTTCTTGGTTTTCTCTCAGCAGCATAACATTGTTGAACTCAGTGCATTTCTTTAGTCATGGCATAAAACATACTATGTGTGTGCCTGTAGAGTACACATCACTGAAAACATTACGTGCTGTTTCTATGGATGTAGTATCTACTCTGATTCTCTGATCATGTTAAATAGCAACATGTTCTGGTGATAGAGAACCCGTATGAGCTTGAACTAAAAGTGATCTGTAAGCCAGATCACCACTTTGGCACATGTTCTCATACAACTCAACATAGGTGAATAACTCCCAAATGTTAAAGCCTGCAATGCAGCTTAGCATGTTCTTAGCTTGCTTGGCAGTCAGAGTTGCAAACACATGCTCCACATTAACTGGTGCAAGCTGTAAAAGGTCCCCCAATACAACAATACTTTTGCCACCAAATGGTACTCCATCATCAGAACCTAAGATCTCCTGTAGACGTAGGTGTACACAGGCGAGCATTACATTGGAGACCATGCTGATTTCATCAATGATGAGTAACTTCATCTTTGTGAACATGGAATGGAGCTGAGATGCAACCTTAAAAGACAGTTTACGATACTCTCCTGTTTTGCCATGTTCCACTGGCAACATAAAGAGACAGTGTAATGTAACTCCACCAATGTTGTATGCAGCTAGTCCTGTGGGAGCAGTAACAGCAACAGACATTGATGACCCCTGTCAGGCTTCATATTTCAGCAGTGATGGATTCAATAAGGAAACTCTTTCCTGTGCCAGCTGTACCACTAACAAAGAACAGTAGTGGTTTATAGTCAAGACAGTCACATTTTTTTTCATGTTGTTGGCCATGTCGAACAGCGTCAATGACTTGAGAGTGAACTACATGCTGTTGCTGATTCAGTCTTTCTCTCAAGTCAGCTGGGTTGACAGTGGAGTATGTTCCATGTTCCATGGCAGTCTCAATTTCTGAGATTAACACTTGTGGGGCATTTAAAGACAGATGTTTGCCTAGAACAGCTTGTCCTTCTGGGTCAAGATTGTCTTGTGAGCTAACAGGAGTGTCTTCCTGAAGCTACTTATCTGCCTTCTTAAGCTGTTCTTTGTCAGCCTCTAGTCTATGTATGTATGTCTCTGAGTATTCCGTTCTGAAAGTCTTGTAACTGAGATTGAATTCTTCCTTGAATGTATCACAGTCACCTTTTAATACAGACTCATTCCTCCAGAGTCTAAATAGGAGAAGGAGAGCAAAGTAGTAAAGCTCTCTGCTCTCCGATGTGCCTATATGTAATTTACAGTGGTCTATGAGCCATGGCTTGTGTCTCTTTATGAGACAGCCATCCACTCCGTTCACCTTATAAATGTGCCGTGTTAAGTCAGGTGATATATTTGCCTTGTAGTCATACCACTTAGCCACCTGAAAGAGACACATATCATCCATGTCATCGTGTCTACGTGGGTAGTATGTATCTATTAGGTTATTCTTCAAGATATGTTTTGAAGAAGGTCTATTGGCAGTGAGTTCCTCAGTGTCAGCATGGGGAATCAGTTCATGTTTGCGTTTCTCTTTGTAGTTCACACTGAGAAACCGGACAGCATCAGACTTCCCATACAGATGTGTACCCATTAAATGGTCACTGGATTCATAGGCACCACATTCTCTGTGTGAAGGGGTCTTCAAGCCCAATGACCACAGCTGAGATGTTAGGCTCTTGCTTGAACTGGCAATATCTTCCAAAAGATCTTGCAAGCTAGTCTGCTCATGCTTGGTTATGTACGAAGTCATGTACCGCACCAGGGCCAATGAGTTGTCGTCCACAAGCGGAACATTTATGTTTGCTTGCCACATTAGGAGAAGAGTTGGGTTGTAGTCATTGATGTACACCTCTTTCTCATCTCTTGGTAACTTGTATACCCGCTTGGTTGATTTTGCCTTCAAGTGGTGTCGCATTGCTGAAAAAAGTTCATTCATGGAACCATCCTGACAAACTCGTCTAGGGAATCCAAAGCGACATCATGTGTACCAATCAGATTTATTCTTTACTACTCACTGGCAGTATTTTGCACAAATACATCACTGGAACTTTTGTACCAACTTCCATAGTGTAGGACTGTCATACTTGTCTGGAATGTGACAAGTGATATATTTCTTGGTGAATGCTAGCACTTGTGCTGCTTCATGTTCTCCTATGCGTGGTGCATCCTTGAGTCACAATAACATATGAATATGAGGGACACCCCATGCTTGATATTCTGTCCTCCAAAAGTAATGCTCCACAGTACCAAGAGGTGGATTGTCCTTTGACAAAATGAAAGTCAGAATGTCATGGAACCACTTATGAAAATGTCTTGTGACAGAGACAGGATCAAGTGAACACATTTCTCTGACAGTCATTGATGAAATGCCATCAACATCAGAATTTGCCCACTTTAACAGTTCAATGAGCTCTTCCCAGGCATATTCAGCACAACTAAGTGTGACAAACTATGTGGCTGCACCATACTCTCACATCATTGTCATCACTTTGGAATGTCTGCCATACCAATATTCTTTGGTGCCACATAGACTTGAAAGTATGGAAGACAGATTCACTTGCACAGTTTCATCTTTCTGCTTTAATTTCTCTAGAAATTGAGCAGCTGTTATTCCATCTAGTGGACTTGTGAGATGAATAGTATGTTCAATAGACAGAGACAGAATGCTAAGTTCACTCTCCCAGAGGAGATGAAACAGGTACTGTATGTTACATCTGAATTTGCCATCTTTACTGAGCACACGGCTAGTGCGGTACTCAGCACCCTATCCATGCACTTCCCTTTCATCTAGCCATCCAATAAGTCTGGGAAACAGTGTGCTTCTAGTGTTGCCTCCCAAATGCTGACAGGCTCTCCCTCCACCTGTTTCATTTGATAGAGATCAATGTTGTCCCCTACTGGATCTCTGCCATGCAGTGAGTGAATTGTGTACTATTGATACACATTGTCACTTGTCTGTCCACTGACCTTCTCAGTCATTGGCTTAGTTGTTTCTAAGACATCACGTTAAACAGAGAGACTACTCATGTGATCAATGTCAAGGTCTGCATAAAAGGGATTGTTGCTCTTTAAATAAGTAAGAGCAACCTTTACCTTCTGTACATTGACAACATCTTGCCAGAAGACCTTGGTCTTAGCTGGAAACCATTTACAAGAATCACCAAATTATTTTCCATAGAAATTGCCTCCACATTTTCCTGTAGAGGAAGTGGGAGATACATCACGGAACCCTTTAGAGATCTAATGAGTTCTTTCTGTGGAATGTTCCTTGTCTTTGTGTTCAGATGTAGAATGGTTTGAAATGGTTTCATTGTCTGAATTAAAATGCACTCAAATATATTCAGTGTCGCAATCTCACTTGGTGTAACATGTGCCTCCATATTATTATTCAACAATGACCTTGGTAGCAGAATGTTGGACTTTAGTTTGGAGAAAGAGTGTTTGCACAGCACAATGGTGGTCTGTAACTGAAAGTCAGATTTCATCAGCAAAAATGATGAGAGACGGAACCACATGTCATTGTATGGTGACAAGGTTTCAAGGTTCACTGTGACCCTTTGTTTGCTGTAGCACAGACGGTAACATGACACACATACAGAGTCAAACTTCTGAGCCTTTACCAACTCAGAATTTGCTATTTCTTTGCCGTACTGTTTCAGCATGTCACTTTCTGACACAGAAACAGATGTTTCACCAGAACTTGGTGACTGATAAATACTTGTGTATGGTACAGAAGTCACATGTTGCAGCTATTTGAGAAATGTGATGGCACCCTGCAAGTCACCAGACTGCAATAAGTCATTTAAATAAGTGTACTGATTGACAATTTGTCGGACTTCATATACCCTGTATACAAAGTTCCACATGCCTGTTTGATGCACTCCCAGCATCTGCATGTGGTGAAAGATACTGTCACAAACACCACTATCAAGGCATGCTAGTGAGTGACCCATAAGTCCAGTATGTGGATGGATTTCTCAAAGGTCAATCTTGTTAAACAGTTTATGTCTTTCTTTGCGATCTGTTATCACAAATAGGTTGACAAACTGTTCAACTTTTCAAATGACGATCGCCTATGGTTGTAGGTTGCATCACATGGCCATGAGAGACAATGCCATTTATGGGACACAGTGGTTGCATCACAGTCATTGTTAGTTTCCATTGCTGTGTCATCACAGACACTGAGCACATTGACCAGCTTACCGGACTCATCAGTGGTGAAATTGCTGTCTTTTTTCTGTGAATAATAAGATTCTTCCCAGAAATATGCCTCTGAGTGCTGTGTGTGCATCCAGTGACCTGTGAATACATCACAGAAATTGTGGACAGTCAAACTAGGATAGCGTTGTAGCCTTTTCTTGATGTCATTCACAACGTTTCTGAATAATTCAAGCACATGAGACATCTTATGTCATAAATGTTGAAGAACAAATACTGCTCTATTAACAAATGTGCGTACTTTGAGATGCAATTTCATCAAAGTCAGATGACTCTTTGTCTTTTTGTGCTCATGTCTCATCACAGCAGCAATAAGTCTGTCAATCTTAGCTTTACTTGCTAGTGATTGGAAATACTTTTGCTTTCTCAGATGAAGATCACCAGGTGTGAGTTTTCAGCACTGTTTAGAAGGTCTGGTTATGGTTGTTGTGGCAATAGTTGTGTTTCATCCGAGAGATCTACACTACTGTCACTCAGGAAAACATTTTTTCCTTGCTGTTGAGCAAGTATGTGGTTTTGTTGTGGAGTGGGTTACTGTACAGCTCACTATTCCAGTACGACTCTGTATTGTTTTACATCTTGAGCTCACATCACTGTGTTTTTTATCATTCTTAAGCAACAGTGAAGTACAGTGATACCTGTTTCATATTTTTATACATGCACGTCTGTGTTTACTAGGCATCGTTCAATGTGTTTCTTCACAGTAGCAGTCAGCAATGTTACAGAAGTATCAGACACCTGCATAAAAGACTCAGAAAAGGAAATATTAGTATATGCTTGTGTTGATCACTTCTAACATTGTATATTTACACATGTTGGTTTGCTGGCCAAGGCATCTAGCTTCACCTGATCTCTTTCCTTCTAAGACTGCTTGAAAGGCAGAGTAGAGAAACTTACCAGAGCAAGGGAGAAGGATTAAGACTTAGCTTGGCTAAGCAGATTTACTGTGTGGTGGTGTTTTTATTTTTTACTCACAGGGATTGCTACTGTTTGTTGCTAACATTTCATTGCTTTATTTTTCTCTGATTCAAATTGTTGTTGCTGGTATACCTTCTTCTGCATTATTACAAGGTGTGCCTACAGGTGTGTGCTAACAGATTACTGCTGTAATCTTCTGATTCAAATTGTCTTTTGCAAAGTATATCTTCTGTTACTGCTTTATTTTTCTCTGGTGGAAAGTGTTTCTTACAGGGTATATCTTCTCTGAAATTACTGTATTACAGGTGGAGCTTACATTTTTGTGACTTTTTTATCATTGGGCTAAGCAAAATTACTGTTTGACACTGTGTTTTATTTTATTCTTGTTTGTTGAAAAGGTTTGTTGTCTTAGAGGTGTTTTAGTCTCCTTCTCACATTGAAGGAGCTAATTGCTTTCCTCCCACAGCTCTTCCAAAGGATTAGGTGTGTATGTGGGGTGGAGCTGGCAAACTGTCAGTAATTTCACAACAGAAAGAAGGGTTAAAAAGTCAGGTTAGTTGATATCTTGGAGGTAGAAGACTTGGTTTGCTGGCCAAGGCACCTAGCTTCACCTGAGCTCTTTCCTTCTAAGACTGCTTGAAAGGCAGAGAGAACTTACCAGAGCAAGGGAGAAGGATTAAGACTTAGTTTGGCTAAGCAGATTTACTGTGTGGTGGTGTTTTTATTTTTACTCACAGGGATTGCTACTGTTTGTTGCTAACATTTCATTGCTTTATTTTTCTCTGATTCAAATTGTTGTTGCTGGTATACCTTCTTCTGCATTATTACAAGGTGTGCCTACAGGTGTGTGCTAACAGATTACTGCTGTAATCTTCTGATTCAAATTGTCTTTTGCAAGGTATATCTTCTGTTACTGCTTTATTTTTCTCTGGAGCAAAGTGTTTCTTACAGGTATATCTTCTCTGAAATTATTACAGGTGGTGCTTTACAGGTTTTACAGTTTTATCTAACATTAGGATAAGCTTTCAGGGTTACTGCATTTGTTGTTGACTGATTGTTTCTGCTCTTACCTCCTTGTTCTTTCTTCGTCCGTGGTTCTTCTTTTTAGGCAGGAAGGCCCAGTCACCCACCCCATCCCCAACCACCCCACGCCACACTCCTTTATAGGGTACCACAGTTGTGACATTTCCTGTGGCAGAGCAGGAAGGGGTGGATCAGTGGGCTCACAAGGTGATCTCATTTACAGGGCACTAGTAATTTAACTTGTTATAACAAGTTAAACAAAGCACAATTAAACCATTACTTGCATTTGTTTTTCCTTCTAATTACTCTGACTAGGTTACAAACTCAGCAACTTATTTGGAATGGATTTCATTAACTGCAGGTACTGTGGAACAATTTTCAGAAGGACAGTCTTACAGGATTTAGGACACTGTCCCACATGCTGGGCCTTTGGAGATCTTAGGTCTCAGCCCGGGCAGCATGGGCAGAGATTGCACGCCTAAATTTCATATTGAAGAGGAAATACATTATAAGAACCACCCACCATTCCCCAGCATCCAACAGAAAACCTCGACCGCGGAGGGTAGTTGGTCCAGGAGGTTGGCAGGTGGTTAGGAGGAGCAAATCAGGTGCCCCATCACTCTCTGCTCTCCAACACATTACCTCCAAAAACCATATAAACACTACAAACAGGTATCTGCCTCTATCTCTGAAATCAAATAAAGAGGCAGAAGACACTGCAGAGCAGGACACTGCGGCACAGGAGCTAGCACAACAATACTCACCAAATCAGGAACCAAAACTAAACAAGCACAAAGGAAATCCAAAACTTCTGATCATAGGGAGACTCCATGATTCGGGAGTTGATACCCATCTCAAGCTAGGGTGATGGTCAGATGTCTCCCAGGTACATCAGCATGGAGACACTGACCGCATTGCTAAAATTGTTCACAAAGCAGGAGAAAACATTGATGTCCTAGTACACATAGGGACTATGATCTCGCCAGCCGGGTCAGTTGTGGAGACCAAGAACACCTGACTAGGCTGGGTGACAAACTATCATCTATTTCGTCCTGCATCTCCTTCTCTGAGATCCTGCCAGTCTGGGAGAAGGGAGCAGATGGACGGAAGGTCAGAGAAGGGAGATAGGGAGCTAAACACGTGGCTCAAGGACTGGTGCCAGGAAAAGGACACAGATTTGTAGGAACTTGCAACAGTTCTGGGAGCTGATGTTCTTAAATTTGATGGACTGCATCTGACTAAAGAGTCAGTGCATTGGGGCAAGTTTGACGTCTTTGCAGAATATTTAAACTAGCAAATGGGAGAGGGGTGCAGCACCCCATACGCGAATGGGAAGAACACCCTCCCCTCAGCTAGTGGTCAAACAGGAATTCAGCGTGTTTGCGCGCTCATTTGCATCACCAGGTAAGAAAAAGGTTTGTCTCCCATACGATGCACAGGGTAATGCCAAACTTCACCCAACAACTAACACACCAAAATCTGGCCAATGGAAAATCATGTACACAATGCTCACAGCCTGGGAAATAAGATCCCAGACCTGCAGGCAATAAATGTCAGAGGCTAAGCTGGACATAGTAGCAATTAGTGAGACGTGGTTTACCAGTAACCACACTTGGAGACTTCAGTACCTGGCTATGTATTGTTCAGAAGAGACCGAGGTGCAAAAGGAGGAGGGGCCCTGTATGTTAATGAAAATATCAAAGCTACAGAAATTCAGAATACACATAAGGAGCCAGAAGAACTGTGGGTCACCCTGGAAACAGGAAATGGGACAGCCATAAGAACTGGGGTTGTCTACAGGCCCCAGACCAGGGAAGGACATAGACACATTACTGTTAGAAGATATACAAACATGACAGCTAAAGGGAGGTTCTGATAATGGGAGACTTCAACATGCCAGATACAGATTGGTCAATACCAGCAGGAACATCTGCCAGAACTAGACTCATAGTGGATTCCCTGCAGGGAGGGCCTCAAACAACTGGTACAGCAACCCACAAGAGACAGGGCTATCCTAGATCTAGTACTGACTAACAAAGAAGGGATCACAGATCTCCAGGTAGAAGGTCACCTAGGGCAGTGACCATCACATGGTATGGTTCAATTTGGCTATTACATCTAAATCATCCCATTCCAAGGCAAAAATATGGGACTTCAGAGGAGCTGACTTTGATAAGATGGTCAACAGAGTTAAGCTAGCCCTGGCAAAAGAAACACAGGTGAGGGAGGTACAGGCAAAGTGGGCAAGCATTAAGGATACAATACTTGAAGCAACATCCCATTGTGTTAGACAGAAAAGGAAGTGCAAAAGAAGAAGGAAACCACTTTGGTTCTCAAATACAGTAGCAGAAAAGGTCAGAGCCAAAAGGCTGGCCTTCAGAAAATATAAGGGAACACAGCGGGATGAAGATAGGGAGGCATACCAAACTGCCCTAAGGGAAGCAGGTAAGGCAGTAAAGCAGGCAAAGTCCCAAACTGAGGAAACACTAGCACGAACAGTAAAGAAGGTGACAAGACTTTCTATAGATACATTAGTGAAAGGAGAAAGTCCAGAGGGGTATTGCTAAGCTTAATGGAGAAAAGGAGCATGTGAGGAGGAGGACCTGTAAAGGCATCTATCCTAAATAGATACTTTTGCTCAGTATTTACTGAAGAGAAGGTAGGGCAGGGCCACAGCTCAGCATCATGGACACAGGGGAGGAGGTGAGCACTACTCCTCACAAAAAAAGGGTCCTACAAGAGCTTGCTAAGCTCAGGGTGGATAAGGCAATGGGACCTGATGGCATACATCCCAGGGTACTTAAGGAGCTAAAGGAGGAACTAGCAGAGCCATTAGCAGAATTGTTTTGTGAGTCTCTGAGCACAGGAGAGGTCCCAGAAGACTGGAGAAGGGCTCATGTGATCCCACCCACAAGAGTAGCAGGAGGAGGCGGGAACTACAGACCGTCAGTCTTACCTCAGTAGTGGGCAAGATTATGGAGGCACCCTTAAGGAAAGGATAGTGCAACACCTGGAATCCATAGGCACAGGATCCAAGACAGCATGGGTTTACAAAGGAAGGTCCTGTCAAACTAATCTCATAGATTTCTTTGACTGGGTAGCACAGAGTGGTGGACCAAGGGGAGCAGTTGATGTCGCCTACCTTGACTTCAGCAAAGCTTTTGACACTGTTCCACATAGAAGATTGATAAATAAGCTCAGGTAGGCTCGGGTGGGTGAAGTTGGTCAACTGGGTGGCAAACTGGTTGACTGGCAGAAAACAGAGAGTGGTGGTAAATGGTATACAGTCAGAAGAGATGCAAGTCATAAGGGGGTACCTCAGGATCAGTCCTGGGGCCAGTCCTATTCAACATCTTCATTAGTGACCTCAGATGGACTAGAGGATAAGGCTTGTCTGTTTGCAGATGACACCAAGATCTGCAACAAAGTAGATGATCCAGATGGGTGGGCAGAATGAGAAGAGATCTGATAAACTAGCAGAATGGTCAGAAGAATGGCAACTGGATTTAATGCAAAAGAAGTGCAAAATCCTGCACATAGGGAAGAGAAACCTGAAGCCACTTATAGGCTGGGAGGGAGTTGCTAGCAGTCACAAAGGAAGAAAGAGACTTGGGCATCATCATCACTGATGACCTAAAATCATCCAAGCAGACCTCTAAAGCAGTAGGTAAGGCTAGGGGTGTTAGGGTGTATTAGTAGGGTATCACAAGTCGTGAAGAGGGAGGTAATAATCCTCTCATAAGACATTGGTTAGGTCTCCCATCTGAGTACTGCGTGCAGTATTGGAGGCCACACCTTCACAAGGACATTAACCAAATTGAGGCAGTCCAGAGAAGGCACCAAATGGTAGGACCGCATCAGAAGACATATGAGGACAGATTAACGGAGTCAATATGTATACCCTTGAGCAAAGGAGGGAGAGAGGTGATATGATTTGTGACATTTAAACACCTTAAGGGCATAAACAAGGGAAAGAGTCTAACATGTTTAAATATAAGAAAATAGCAGGACAAGAGGACACAGCATGAGATTAGAGGGAGGCCGATTAAGGGGAAATGTGAGGAAATTCTTTTCACAGAAAGGGTGGTAGATGCATGGAATGGCTTACCACAAGAAGTGGTGGCTATGAATACAGTGCAGGGCTTCAAACAGGCATGGGATAGGCATAAGGGAGCAATACAAATGACTATGAATAGATAGGTCACTGACAGAGCAAAGGCCTATGGCACATTTATAAGGTAGAAAAAGAAATGGGCAGACTGGATGGGCCTTGTGGTCCTTATCTGCCGTCAACTTCTATGTTTCTATGTTTCTATGTTTCTATCTATATAATATTACAAAAAAAGATCTCAGAAAATGTTGTAATCAGATTGGTTGCTTGAATTTTGACAGTCTTATTTTAATTCATGTTATACTGTCTTGTATAGTGTTATCACCATGAGACATAGATTCTTTTTCATCCTATTCTGTATAGTGATTTTGACCTGGTATTGTTAAACTGCTGGTGAAAGAACTACTTTATTTAAAATATTTCTCTAAATGAGGAACAGATTAATAAAGTTAGTTTTAAACACTTAACTTTTGAATATTAATTCTCATAATAGCCATAAGGTATTCACAAGAGTCACATTGATAGTTACTTAATGATGTCTTTGGGGCAATATGACACTTGGCTCTACCTTGTACCACATTAAACTCTAGGGGTTACTTAAGATATTGTTAAGCCAAGCTCTGTTCATGTGTTATGGGTAAGACAAATAATCACAATTATTGATTAGGAATGAATATCGAGATCACTCGTGCAGTGACAGAAAACAATGAAATGAGAAAATGTAGCTTCAGCAATTACATAGTTCTGCAGTTAGAGTCACGATTTCAGAATAAGTATGTGAAATTGTGTGAAGTTACGTATTTGTATATTAGGTAAGAAGCAGTAAACTTTTTCCTTCGGTAATCATTGTTTTTGGGGAAAAATCAAATAATGTCGTATATTCAAAGTTTCTAAAAAACAGTGTCATGTGCTGAAAGTGTCTCAAAATATAGTGTTGTGTGTGTGAAAGTGTCGCAAAAGTAGTATAGTGCGTGCGATAGTGTCGCAAAAGTAGTGTCGTGTGTGCGAAAGTGTTGCAAATTTAAACTTGGGAGTGACAACTGTATTGATTATCGAATCATATCTGAGTGCTATTTGACTGACAGCTAGTTCTGCCAGTGTTATGCTAAATTTATCAGGCCATGTAAGACAACCAATCAGAGATGGAGAAGACTGAAGAAGAAGGCCACAGCAGCCATCTTAGCCTACACTGAGACACACTACATTTATAGCTGTAAGTACATCATATGTTATAAAGCATTTTTCTACTATGATAAAAAGTGTTAGTAGCAGGTAAATAGTATTAATCAAAATGTTTTTTACTGCTCTATTTGACTATGTTGCTAGACATAACCTATGATGCTGCATTATTTAGGTAAAAGTGTTTAAAGTCAGACAGTAATGTGGTACTTACTTGCACAGATACAGCTGCAAATGGAGGGAGATAGCAAGGTGCATGTGTACCCACAACAGAAGATGGAACCAATCAGACATGTGTCTGCAGTTGTAATTGTTTAAAATTGCGTATCAAAAGGATGCATTTTTTCCACCTTTAAATTTTAGCACATTTTAGCTGGAGCAGAAGTGCAGTGATAGTCAGTACATACACTACATTGGTTAATGAAGGCACAGAAGTAGCCAATTATTTGTTTTATTTGTGTGTCATGGATCAGCCCACTGAAGCTGAGTTGAACTTATGAGGGAAAATAGCAGTTTTACTTTCACTACTGCTTAGGTTCTGCAGGGTGAACACTGACTTTTTTGGTAGCTCTCTGTCCACTTCTAAGTTGAAAAGCTGAGAATGGCAGAAAACAGCAAAAGTACTTTGTGGATTGTTGGAAGCAGTATGGTGAGGCAAGCATCTGAGTATGCTCAGAATAGTTATTTTGGGAGAAACCTGCAGCTTCCAAATTGCTGTGTTAAGTGGTTTGGCGGGGTGGAATGAGGTAGGAGCACCTCATGCTGACCATGCACAGACTTTTGAGTACTCAGGCTCATCCGGACATATTACTGATACATCTTGGAGGCAATGATTTGGGAAACAAACACTAGGTAGATTTAGTAACAGAAGCAAAATTGGACCTCGCTTCTATTATAAGTATGTTGCCTGCAAAATAATTTTTTCAGATATTACAGAGCATAGGGTCTGGCAAGCAGAACACCATATGTACCTGATTGACAGAGCCAGAAGAAAAGTCAACATACAGATATCTGCATTTCTATGCATGTCTGGAATGTACACCATACATCACCCAGAAATTAAGTATTGTTATGATTGGCTATACCTACCAGATGGTGTACACTTCTCGCATGCTGGCAATTGCCATTTCCTGGGAGACCTTCGAGATGCAATCCTTAAAGTCCTTTAAGAATGTCAGACTGTTTGAACAAATAGCAAAGTGCAAACAAAGGTTCTTTTCAGAACCAAAAAATGTTGGTCAAAAAATAGAACAGCTGCATATATCACTCACACAGGTGTAACACATGGGTCAGGAATATTCAGATTGTGCCAGGCTGGGGAACAAGGCTGGGCAAAGTGCAACTGCAATGCAGCAGGGTGTTGTCAGGGTGATATTTTACAGTGCTGTGGCATGGTCAGCAGTGTTAAATATTTCAGTCTGGCAACCTGCATTGCACATGTTACACTGGGACTGCACCAGTGGAAGTGGCCAGAGAGGAGTAAGGGGATACAGCACTGAAGTGCAGTGGTGGTAGATGCAACTATCACAATATTTAGTACTGTATATGCAAATGGAGGCATAATGCATGCAAGGTGTTAATGCACCTATTTGGATATCATTATGGCCTCATTTGCATGCAGGTGTGCCAATCATTAGTAAATTGTCCCTGGTACTCTGTGATGCAGTACCTGTTGGCTACCGATGCCCCCCCCCGGGTGCTTTGTGGTAATGTATCTCAATACTAGATCTTGTTTTTTCTATAAAAAAATACTGCTGGTAGTACAGTAGACTCTACCCCTTCACCTTATCATGGGTTAACTGTATAAAATGTATCCCTCGTGGCCCTGTTCACTCTATTTCCTCACCTGATTGGGCTGGAGTGGCAGCTGAACTACAGTACCGTGGTTACTTTTAAACAGAAAGCCCACAATTGGGTGAGGGGGTGAGGGACAGTGGAACACCATGAATATATTTTTCATAGCAAAATCACAGTTGGTGAGGGAGGGCTGATGCCAACACATGGTAGACCTGGAGCTTGGGTGGCCACCCACAGCTGTTGGCTGCCATGTTGTACTGTGCAATACTACAGGTCCACTGTGGTTGTTAGTTAAAAAAAACAATTTTTGGGTGGGCCTCAACAGTGAGCAATGCAAGTACGGGTTGTGGTTGCAGATGCTCATGGTATCACGGGATCAATACCAGGATGTGTCAAGTGTGCATGGGAGTGTTACTGTACCACAATACAACCCATGTGAAAAATAATTGCTGTGTGAAGTGGTATGGCAGCAGTGGAATGAGGTGGGAGCATCTCATGCCAACAATGCACAAACTTCTGAGTAGTCAACCTCATCCAGACATACTGGTGATACATCTTGAAGGGAATGATTTAGGCACCAAACATTGGATAGATTTAGTGGCAGAAGCAAAATTGCAACTTGCTTCTATTATCAGTGTGTCACCTGCCTGTAAAATAATTTCTTCGAATATTACAGAGCGTAGAGTCTGGCAAGCAGAACATCATATGTACCTGTTTGACAGAGGCTGAAGGAAAGTCAACATACAAAGTTCTGCATTTCTACATATGACTGGAATGTACAACATACATCACCTGGAAATTAAGTATTGTTATGATTGGCTATACCTACCAGATGGTGTACACTTCTTGCATGCTGGCAATTGCCATTTCATGGGAGACCTTTGAGATGCAATCCTCAAAGTTCTCTAAGAATGTGAGATTGGTTACACAAACAGCAAAGTACAAAAAAAAAGGATCTTTCGAGAATCATAAACTCTTGGTCAAAAAATAGAACAACTACATACATCAGTTACACAAGTGTTAATATGATATGTGAATATTCAGACTGTGCCATGCTGAGGTGCAAGCTTGAGAACAGTGCAAGTAGGATACACCAAGGTGTTGTGAGGGTGATATTTAGTGGTGATGTGGCATGGTTGAGCAGCATTTAATATTTCACTGTTGACAGCCATATTGTGCATAGCGAGATGGCACTGCACCACCACAAGTGGCTACAGAGGAGCAGGGGGGATGCAGCAGTGCAAGTATGCTAGTGGTAGGTACTACTACTGTGTTATTGAGTGGTGAATGAGCAAATTGGCCCATGCTGCAAGCAAGGTATAAATGTGGTCATCTGCATGTATTTATTGCCCCATCTGCATGCAGGTGGACCAATCAACAGCAACTTGCATCTGGTGCTGTGCCAGGAAACAGCAGTTGTGAACAACACCAGCCTTGTCTGTTAGCAGCAACGTGCCTGAATTCCCAATCATGGGTTTCCTATATTTAAAAAATATCCCTGGTGGTCCACCTGACGCTACCCACTTTCCTGATCTCATCTTTACTGTATTAAAAATATCCCTGGTGGTACAGTGGACCCTTCCCCTTCACCTGATCGGCTGGGGGGCAGCTGCAGTGAACTGCTAGGGTCATTTTTAATATAAAAGTCCATGACTGTGAAAGGGTATGGGGTCCACTGCACCACCACAGATATTTTTATAGTAGAAACCACGCGATTGGGCATAGGGGAGTCAAATCAGAGGTGCTGGCTAATGTTTTGTGACATGCAATACAGTGGCTCACCGATGCGTGACGTCACTTGTTCTTCTTTGTTGTGTTCAACAGTGTGCAGTGCAAGTAGGGATTGTGGCTGCATATGCTGACATATACCAGGATGAATATTAGGTTGCGCAAACTATCCATGGGTACAGCAGCCTCAGTTGCGTGACGGGGTTCCTCAGGGCTCCATCCTGGGACCCCTATGATTTTCACTCTACCTTAACACCCTGCCCAGTGCATAAACTGGGCAAATTCTGCTGTATGCAGATGACACCATCATCTTTACCACCCACCGTAACCCTACCTCCCTCCAGGACTCCCTGCAACTTTCCTATAATGATGCAGAAACCTGGTTTAAAGAGCACAGACTGGTCATAAATCTAAAAAAAACAAAAACAATGCTCTTTGTCCACCCCCAAAACAAAGCCAGCAACTTCCTCCTCCATATCCTCCCCTGCTCCAAACAGCCACTAGAGCAATTACACTCCTACAAGTACCTTGGGGTCACCTTTGACTCAGACCTCACCTACTACACCCACATTGATGCACTTGCCTCAGCTACCAATGTGCAGCTAGGTATCTTATACTGCTACAAAAAAAATGTCTCCCCCCCACTGCCTTCCGGCTTGCAGTGATATCCTCTATATTATCCCTGGTTGACTATGGACTACCGGTCTACGGTGCTGCCGACACAACTGCCCTCAACAAAATCTGCCTCATCCTAAACAAGGCATGCAGGCTAATCACTGGGGCCCCTAGGCTCACATTTTTATGCCAGCTATATGGTATGGCATCATTGCTGAACCTAGATGAACAACTGCGATATCAAACATGCCTAATAGCTAAAAAAAAACTCTTCTAGAGCTATCCTCACCCAGACTGACAGCCTCCCTCCACCTAGCCCAACCCTTGGTCAGTACACAGACCTCCTGCAAGGCCACTTTTCTGGTACCAAGATCTAGGACCTCCCATGGACAGAGGTCATTCTGCCATAGAACCCCTTCCTGGTACAACTCACACCCTCTCCCCATCTCGGATGCCCCCATGATTTTCAAATTCAAAACTGCACTCAGAAGTGAACTATTCAACACACGTAGTTGCACCTGTCTATAATTTGAGGCACAACACTCTGTGCCCTGACAATGCCCACTGGGCAGCATCCTTACCTTACCTCTTTTTTTTTTTTTGCTTCTCTGCTCCATCTGGCAAGCACCTCCTGTCTGCCATCCCCATGACCTGCCTCAACCCCAGATCACAGCCCCCCAGAGGTAGCCCAGCATAACCCTTCACCCGGTGGGTCCCCCTCCTCCGAGAGGGAAGGCACCGTTGGGGGTCATCCAGCGCACTGTGGCATTGGCTCCAGGTGCTGCTGGGGTGTAGATCATGGGGCCATGATGGCAGCAAGGGGACCAGAGAGATGTCATCTGGCTCACCAGAGAGCTATTTTTCTGGTTTTCTCCCCACGGAGAGTGACGTACCTGATGTCATGGCGAACGCTGATGTCCATCGCTCCCCCATAAATTTGAGCCCCTAACCCTCTGCCATGCCCCCGGCCTCTGCCAGGGGCCAGCAGGTGCCCAGCTCACATCCCCCTCCTTCCTGGAGAAGGAAAGCTGTCTATGGACGCTCTAACCTTTCTCCTGGTCAAGCTTCTCTCTGACGACCTGAGTCCATTCCCGAACCCAGGTCACCAGCGTCGCAAGCGGAAATCCAGCCACTGCACTGACAAGCCAGCTACTGCACCTCTTTAAATCCTACCCCTTTTCTGTTTGTACTGCCATTATTCCTGTTGCTTGCCCTTTCTCCGTGCAAGTATGTACTACTTCTGATTAAACTGCTACTACCCTGTTGACTGCTCCTACTGGCGTACTAATATGCGCCACTGTAACCAAACTGGCTTCTTTGTATAACTGTCTTCATCACATGTGCTTGCTATCTATGTAACCCATATCCTGGAACCCATAATGCTTGTATATGTATTTGTCATGTTCTTTATCACATGTACCTGCAAACTATGTAACCAATATCCTGGAACCAAGAATGCTTGTATTGTATTTGTCCTCTATGTGACGAGGTACCTTTGGAAATGAGCCTCTGGCTCAAAGGTTGTAAACTGATGTGCAAATAAATAAATAAATACATTACTGATCAACTATGGTACATTTGTATTTGTACAGTACACAATCCCTGTCTGATTATCTTGCTGGGCTGTATCAGTGGGTTATTAACATACTGCTGTTTGATTTTTTTTGTGTAAAACTTAACGTAAGAGAAAGTCACACATATGTAACAAAACATGGCAGTAATGTACTGTTTTATGTGTTTTTATTGCAGATTGTAAAAAGAAAAAATGAAAGTATGAGGATCTGGAGTCATAGAGAGGTGCGCCTGCTGGTCAAGGCAGTTCAGGCACTGGCTAGTGCCCGCATTTTAATGCGGCGCACCAATCAAAAATTGGACACTATATGGAGACATATTAAAAGCTACCTGCACATGATTCTAAAAGTCAAAAATAAGACAGCTGTGCAGTGTAAGCAAAAGTGGAAGCTGTTGCACCAGCAGTTTTATCAACTGAAAGAGAGGCCGGAGATACCAGAAAATGACAGATGCTGGTACTACCTCAGCTATGAGCTCTGGGAGGTGGCCGGAAAGCCAGCTGCAGGGGAGAATTTCACACACCGTAAGTAAAGCAATGATATAAACATACTAATACAAGTGTGATATTCAGTACTGTGTATGCAAATGTACTCATCATCTATGTTTGGTGCAAATGGGTCATTACCATATGTTAATGACATCATTTCAGTATGCACTTGTTGATTGCCAGCAAACTAGAGCTGGTGGACTGTCATGTTATAGATGTGAGACATTGATAACCAGTGTTCCTTGGTTGTAAGCTGCCCTGATATCCCATTGTGAACAGTCTGAAATTACAATATTGTCATGGTTACATACTTGATGCCCCCCACACTTCCAATTGTAGGTTTGTTGAATTGTATGAATCCATTCTGGTCTAGTAAAGTATACCCTCCTGACTGATTGGGGGCCTGTTAAGGTATATCCATGCCTGCTGGTACAGTATACTGTGTCTCTCAGTCTAATTGTGGGCTCTGTAAAAAGCATATTGATTGTTGTTACAGTGGTGTGTACAGCACCTTGATTGTGAGCGCTACAAAATAGTATGAGACCAGGTACTAGAATGGGCACATCCACAGCAATCACCAGCTGAGTAAGCAGTTGCACAATAATGTTAGAGTACCCTCCACTTATTAGTGTACAACAGTTCTACACCTGTATGACACCTCACTGCACAAGTGCCATTGTTCAGTATGGCTGCAGAGCTATAGTTATACGGTGTGTGGCAATGAATGTGCAAAGTGTACTGTGAGACAGAGGAACAATATATAAATCAGTGGATCCTTGTATACAGAGATTGGGACCTTCTACTATAGTATACTGTGCAGAACAATTGCCCAATGCTGTACACGTATGAGTGTACATCTATTCTGCACATTGTCACCTGTGATAAACCTGCGTGTCATGCAGGTGTTCAGCTGCTGCCTGGTGCTGATTGCGTGGTTATGGTCATGTGTTAGCAGTCACTAGCTGCATTGTAGATCAAACCTTGTGTAATTGCAACTATATGTATCTTTCTGAGTGAAAGAGCAGCTTCTGACTAATCATACTAACACCTTAGTCTCAAATATATGATGACTGACCTGGACAGGAGTTCAAATGTGCATAGTTGTCCTTTTATTCATGTCTATTTAAAAGTTATTCCCCTTGTAATTTTAGTCCCAGACCCACTGTCAAAAAACAGTGCCAATTCCTGTTCCTATAGCCACGCCCCCATGCTGGCACACGCAGTCATGTTTTGTGATGTCAGTAAAAGAAGGCTGCATGTGCGTGCCCCATTGACTTGAATGGGGTGATTTTTTCAAAGATTTTATACCCACTGAATAATGGAATTTAAACAAATAAAAGCGATCACTCAACTAAAAGGGTCCCTGTTAGTTGAGCTATTGCTTTGATTTGTTAAAATACTGTTGTTGAATGGGTGGTAAATCTTGGAAAAAAAAGCACCCCCATTCAGGTCAATGGGGCACACACATGGAGCCTTCATTTACTGACATCATTAAATGGGTCTGGGTGTGCCAGTGTGGGGCATGGCCATAGGATCCAGCAGGTCTGGGAATTAAATTACGAGGCGCTTGAGTTTTAAATAGCAATTAAAAAAAAGGAAAACGTTGCACATTTGGACTCCTGGCCAGGTAAGTCAGTCTTTGGTTTTCCGTAAGGGGCTAGTCGAAAGCTGCTCTTGAAGTTCTTTAGCCGTGCAACAAGATAAGTACATCAGGAATGGTTATTTTGATTGTAACCAAAACATTTTCTAATAATCATAAAACACAATTACTCATTCTGTTATATATTATTGTACTGGTAGAACAGATGTTAACTGTTTTTCAAGTGGAGGGGGTGAGGTGGAATAGTGTATTCATAATGTGAAAACATTTTATTTGTCAGTCTTTAAATACTATATTAATGCAATTTAACAGTGTGTAACTTGTGAACATACATTCTGTTTCTGTGCAAATTACCACTCAATATATGCCACTTAAGTTTTTGTGTGACAGACATCTGAACGTACATCTATTTATCACATCTTCAGTATTACTATGAGGTTCTTACTGTGATAATGTAAAGGTACTGGTAATATTTTGCAGTGTTATGATGTTTAACTGACAGTGACTGTACAGTAGTGTTCATTTCAAGACCAATGCCTATTATGTAACTAGCAGTGTGCAAGTGATAACAATTAACATAGTGGGCAATTTATTGTTAACTTGCAATATTTATAATTATACATTATTCACTTTACATGGCTGTGCAGTAAGTGCACAATACTTGATGAAGGATCATGTTAGGTTACAGATATATGTCAATTATGAATAGAGAGCGGTGCTAAGAAAGTTACCATGGAAACTATACAGTTACTACATCCATTTTATACCTTTATTTAACAGATCGCCAGAGGTGCTCTCCACCAGTAGCTGAGGTACTGCCAGCACAAACAGAAGCTGTGGAGGCTGTGGAGTCTGACTCAGACTCCATCATTATTGCGGAGTCAGATGGTAAGAAGATACTTGTTATTATGTTGACTACATGCTGTCAGTAGTTGCTGTGCATTGCATTAGTGAACATCTGTAAACAGTGAGGAACACATATTTAAAACTTTGCCCAGGGTGTAAAATGAGCACTGCCTAGCTGTCAAATTTAGCCTGCATCACAAAGGAAGCTATATTCAAATTAATAGCCCAGGGAAAATAGCTTTTGAATATAGCATGTTAATGATACAGAGCAAGCTCAGCTAGGAGTGCAGAGCAACCTTAGTCTTGGGATAAGATGGGTCTGAATATGTTACTGAGACAGTTTAACTCACAATACCAAAACTGTGGATAGTGATGTCACCGTAGGTATAGGTGCAGTATGTGACCAATGTGTTTGGCAGCAAATGCATAGGGACAGTACTGCAACAGGCAACAGCATATGTGAAAGTACATTATTACAAACTGTAAAATATTCCACAAACTATTTGCACAGTGCTAACATGTTTACATGCGTTTAGCACAGGGTTAACTATTAGCACAGTGCAAAGATGTTTGTTCGATATCAAACGTTTCCATCTTCAAAGTGACATGCAAATAACTATGCTTAGGTAGTGTCTGCCCAAGCATACACATTCATATGTTATTATGCACTACTTTCCATGCAGTTGGCACTGCGTACTGGTATAGTACTGTACTACATCTGTGCAAACATGTTGACACTGCACAAGTACTTAGGGCTTATATCAGACAATTTTCAATACTGTTCTTTCACATACACTGTTGCCTGCTACCATAGTGGTGCAACACAATATTGGCACAGATGGTGATGCTGTTGTATGCAACTCTCATACTACAGCTCATGCCACAGTACACAGCAGGCAGTACCGTAGTAAAGGAGCTAGTGGTATGTGAACACAGCACTGTGTTTAGTGAGTAGGGCACTGCTTATGACTGCACTATATACTGTGACTTGGTAAACATACTGGCATTTACTAACAGTGCATATTACTGTTACGCTGTTGTCTAACCCACAGCTGTTGTGCCTCTGAGATGGGATGTTCACAGTTACATATTCATGTCCAACTTTGTGTGCTGTGGCAGTTGTATTGCTGTGGCTGGGGGGTCTATATATTATCAGAAAGGCACATTGTTGTTTGGGTATAACAAATACTGACTGATGTGTATTCTGTGATGTGTCCTATGGTTGTGGACAGACCTGTTCTGTTCCACAGTCTGTCCATCCATGCACTGTTCCCTCAAGATCCTCCATGTGTACATTGGTGCATGTGTATGCTGGCATCTATTGTTCTACAGAGAACAGTGGTCTGCATCTCACAGCATGAACTGCCTTTTAATAACATTGAGTACCTTATAAATTATGACACCAAAGTATGACTAATAAAGAGCATTAGTTTATTTTAGAATGGGGTATGGAAATCCTGTAACCTGATTGGTGAAAACAGATCACATATGTGTGGTCAATCTTCCACTATACCCACTGTTTCACTTTTCTGTTATAATAAAAACAAAATAACAAAGTTGAACATTGTATGACAGCAACATAACATGACAGGGAAAGGGGATATGGCAGTATATATCACTTCTGGCATGGTAAAGTTACTCGACTGTGCCTCATGGACGAAGCACACCAGGCATGATAAATCTGACAATATACCCAGTCCCTGCAATAGAATATTGCTTGATTATATCATTTGACAAAAGCGGTAAAGTGATATCACACACAGGATTATTTCAAGATATTGGTTGATAGCCATGGTATGATCATTTCAAGCTGTTGCTAGGGTAACATGTAAAACTTCGAGTAACCAAATGTTCATGTAAATACACTGCTTTTAATAGTTGTACATGTGCAATTCTCAACAACCTTTATTAAAGAAAAAATGTAGCATTACTGTTTATGCTGAATTGTCATTTTTAAGAGTTTTTTTGGCTAAGTAGCACTGCAACTCAACAAAGATACAGAAATCTTTAAACAACACCATTACAAAATAGTATGATTCTTGTTTGCTCCTTGTTTATGCCTGTGTTATTGTAATTGGGTAGAAATATGTTGGAGACACATTGTGCTATGCTGTTTAAATTCAGGACCTGTGCTCTCTCCATGTGATTATTTGCCTGTATTCTCACATGATATGTAATTACTGCTCATGTCTGCATTGTTAGAAAACTTTATGTATAATGTCAATTGTATAGCATTACTTTAAACATGTTATAGACAGCCACATACAAAACTATTGTATATACTTGGATGATAGTATTACTGAATATGATCTGTATGACAGACAGTAAAAGTTTTGTTACTTAATGTGATTTTTCAATCACAATAATTTTATTCTTTACATTGGACAAGGAGTCTGTGCCCATCCCAGTGGTGCAGGTGAAGCAGGAGCCAGGCACTAGTGCTAGACATAAGTATTACATAAAAAATATACAAATGGCATGTGCTGGAAGCTGGATTATTACAGCAAGTGA
This sequence comes from Neoceratodus forsteri, assembly GCA_016271365.2. Classification (NCBI taxonomy): domain Eukaryota; kingdom Metazoa; phylum Chordata; order Ceratodontiformes; family Ceratodontidae; genus Neoceratodus; species Neoceratodus forsteri. Next base: position 1,065,095,727 of record CM057449.1, on the reverse strand, counting down.
CATCCTACGGTATGCTAACTGAATCAGCAAACATCATAACTTATTGTGTATGCTTCAGGAACAATATTATTTGACTGTTACAGTGCAGTATATAGTCATTGCTGCAGAGGACAAATTGTTTACTGAATATGCTATTCTTCAGTGTTTAACATGTACCTGATGCACAGTTCAGCAGAAAACAAGTCACATGTTGAGAAATGCAGACTTTGTACATTTATTTCACTAGTATTTACAACATGAACTGTTGTTTTGACATTGTACAATTTAATGCTGTGTAAGATAATAGAATAATGTATTTTATTGCAATTACTGTTTTGATATCATGTCCCTTGCTATAATATGGAGAAGTAACATCTTATTAAAACAGTGGCAGATACCATTATGAATTTGGATATTTAAATGGTAGACATTAGGAATAACATATGATATTAACACCAGTATTACATGCTTCTTTAATCTCTGTAATAAACAGGTACAGCGTAAAAGACAGTGATATGTAGCTATGTTCCAGAGAATATTGTAAACAACATTAACTAACATGTCATGACTGAGATAGCAGTGTCAGGGTGTACAACAGACATGGGGCCAGATATTCAAACCATTGCACCTAGTGCTAAACCATAGCACTGGAATAGCACAGGATTTGCTTGAGGCTGCAATATTCAAAAGCCCTTTTAGCACTGGTGCTGTGTGGTAGCGCCAACGCTAATAGATAATAGTATGCAGGGGTGGGGTTAGGAGAGTGCCCATGAATGCAAGCAGCATGGCATATTCAAAGGTCTAGCACTGTGGTAGTGGCATTAGCACAACCTGTAGTGCAGCGCTAGATACAGCTGAAAAAAAGCTGGTAGTAATGCAGGTGATACCCCCCATCATGGACCCCAGTAGCTAATATATAGCATGAAAAGCCCTGGTAGTCTAATGGTCCCCCAAGCATGAATCCTGACCCTCGGTACCTGTCAATAAGGTACTTGTTCATGGTAGTCTAGTGGTCCCCCTACCACCAGCACAAATCCCAACCCCCGATAAATGTAAAATAAAGACTTTTTCCTGGCAGTCTAGTGGTCCTCCCAACCCCTGCATAAATTGCAACCCCTGAGAAATGTAAAATATAGACTTTTCCCTGGTAGTCTAGTGGTCCCCCAACCCCCTTGCATGAATTCCAACCCCCAGTACACATAAATAACATAGTTTTAACTGGTAGTCTAGTGGTTCCCTGCCCCCCAGCATGAACCCTGACCCCGATAAATGTAAAATAAAGTCTTTTCCTGGTAGTCTTGTGGTCCACCCACCCCAAACATGAATCCTGACCCCGGCACATGTACATATCATAGCTTTTCCTGGTAGTCTAGTGGTCCCCCACCCCCTGCATGAATTTGAACACCCCTGTTACAGATAAATAACTTAATTTTCACTGGTAGTCTAGTGGTCCCCTCCACCCCCCAGTACGAATACTGACTCCCGGTAAATGTCAAATAAAGTATTTCCCCTGGTAGTAAACTGGTCCCCCGTACCCCAGGCATGAATCCCAACCCCCGGTACACATACATATAGTAGCTTTTCCTGGTAGTCTAGTGGTCCCCCCACCCAGCAGTGATGCCTCTCTCAGCCCACTTACAGTCTGCAAAGTAACCCAGTGACTGGCTCTGCCCTTCTTTCACCACTGCGGCCAGCCACTGACTGCAGTATGCATGAGCTCTACTGAAATGAATCAGTGCACTCGCTCATTTATTTTCATAGTGCTCATAGCATATCGCAGTAGGCAGCCAGCCATGAGTGGTGACGGGAGGGCACAGCCAATCACTGGAGCCTGCGGGTGTCGGTGGGCCTGGCGGGCGCTCACTGGTGAACTGAACTACCAGAAACTGTATCTCATATACTGGAGGTCGGTTTTGTGCTGGGGGTGGTGACCACTAGGCTACCTGGAAAATACTTTATTTTACATTATTGAGGTCGGAGATTGTGATAGGGGTGGGGCCGCTAAACTAGCAGGGAAACTTTGTTGTGTGTGATGGAAGCTTGGGTGTGCAGGGGATGGGGACCAGCAGACTACCAAGCGTATCTTGATATACCAAAATAGAAAGGGTACTGTAGAAACAGATAACAGGCTGCACTCTGTGGAGTGCGGAGAAACCTGTTGAGAGATCTCTGCATAGTGGGCAATAGGGAGCCTGTTACAATGCTTCTGCTGCCACCATATTGTCCCAGATCAATACTATATATATTGACTTTGCATACTGCGACTATCCCATATAACGGGAAGAATGTGCTTGTACATATGTGTCTGTTATAGGTGATGGGAACTGCATATATATATATATATAAATAGAAATACAGGTCCTGCGTGCACAGATGCATGGATGTGTTATATGCACTGACTGTGCCTGCCAGCACACAGTTGTTGCTGCTTCCAACATGTGCTTTTATTCCAACCAACAGGTGATGCTGTGGGCATGAAGTGGCTTGCAGCATCCAGCCTGTGCTTCCATTCTGACCAAAAGGGGGAGGTTTGTGCTCCATGCAGCAGCAGCGGGCAAAGTGCATGGTTATGTATGCTAAGCAGCACTTAATGAGATGCAAATGTACCTGTTTGTGCACGGATTACTTAAGTAGGCTCATTTACATGGCAGCTTTGAATATAGGTTCTGTTTGCACAGGGCTTACCAGTTTGAACCAGGCTTATGTGTTAGCACTGTGCAATCAGGTTAGCCCTGGACAAACCTCACTTTAGCATAGCACAGATCTGCAGTGTGTGGTTTACATTGTTTGCAATCAAATCTCTCAAGTGTCCCTGATTTTAGGGATGTCTCTGATTCCACCTCAAAATGTTACTCTGTCCCTCCTAAAAATTGTATTTCCTTGACCAAACAGTGGTGGTTGTAAGAATTAAATAATGTCAAACATTAATGTTACAGACGTGTTCTTCCTTAGAAAATGCATTTCACACTAGACCGCTTATTCTACTAGCTTCCTGAGTGGATATCACCAATTGATAAGGTGTGTCCCTGATTTGAAACCTTTGCCCCTGATATTTTTAAGTCTTGTCCCTGAGTTATAAGGCAGGAGGTTGAGAGGTATGTTTGCAGTAGATGTGAGACAGCTCTGTGAAATTACATACAATGTTCTCCAGCTGCAACACTGGCTTGCTGCAGAGTCTAATGAGCTACAGTTGCAGTTTGCACTTCCCTGTTGCTATTTTCAGTGCTGTCCTATTCCCGGGATATTTTTGCCCTGCACTGCTAGACCAGTTTGCCCAGCTTCCTTAGACGGCTATATTCATCAGGATTAGCAATGGGCTATTTCTTTTTGAATATAGCTTGCTTTGTGCTCCGTGCTAAGTTTGCACTCCTGGCAGTGCTAATTTAGCTGCGGGGCAAAGTGTTGAATATCTGGCCCATGGACTGTTCACATGTGCACAAATACAGTAGCTGTACATGTTGCAGTTGCTCTGGCCTTACAGAATGAAGCTATTTCATTTATTGTATATCTGACTGTGGCAGCCATAGTACAGAAACATTGCATATATCAAGAATGTGAAACACACAGTTATATACAATATAAATGTAGCAGTTACGCCACTCATGAAAATTAATGAAAGTGAAGTATTCACAATACATTGCAGGTGAGACAGACTATCCGAAGAGTAGCAACAACCATTTTTCATAATTAGCACTTTACTGCATGTACGTAAGAATACAGATCTATGTGTACTAAAAATATATGCAGAAAAAAACAGTTTGTTCTCAGGTTCAATGCAAGCAATAAAGTTGAATTTTTACAATAATATATTCAGGGATACTTTTTCATCTCTTTACAGATGTATCTCGGAAGAAGACCTACACTGTTCACTGCCGCTGTGTGCACAGGCTTGAGCGCAAGATTGATGGGTTAAAGGTGGAAACTGCTGCACTGAGAGAGGGACAAGAGAAGTTATTGTCCCTCTTTACAGCACAGCAGGCTACCATCAATCTTGTGCTCAAGCCTGAGTGCACAGTGGCAGGTGCCAGTGAACCTAGCAGCAGTACTTCACCTGCACCACCAATAACAACTACTTCTGAGACACAATGAGCAACCTCCACAGCTTTTCTGGCATCTCCCCCCTCCCCCACGGTGCAACAGCTTCCACTTTCTGTGCACCTCTACATAGTATCCAATTTATGGACTGGACTGCCTCGACCAGCAGCACACCTCTTCTTTTAGTGCAGTGTTGCACTTTTTTTTATGTTAATGATGCATAAGTTGTTTTATTTAAATTGTTCATTTCAGTAATGCATCTTTTGATTTATTACTTTTTCTAACATACTGTTGAAACATTTTCTTTATGTTTTTCTTAGCTTAATTTTTATGAAAGTGTTATATGTTTTTTATAAAAGAAAAGATTTTATATGTTTAATAACTTGTACTATTTTATATGTTTTGCTAAAAAAATTACAATATATATATTTTCTTAAGAAAAACATGTGCTGTGTTTTATTGTTACTTTTGGGGGAACATCTACTAAAATAGCTAGCACTACAAAATATTGCTTCAACTGATATGTTAACAAGGGTCTAACAAATGAAGCTGTCTAGTTGAGTATTAACATTATAACAGCCTTAAGGTTCTGTCTTACTTACATACCTGTAGAGGTTAGCAATGTGTTGAAAAAATATATTGCAGTGTTTCAAAATATGTTGTTATAATAATAGCAATAAGGAAACACCAGGAATTATGTTGATAGTCAGTAAGTCAACCTGTAAGAGTATGTGGTACTTGGCTATGCTTTGTGCCATAATACAACCCTACTTGGTCAGGACCAGATCATCATCATAAATGTTGACTGTGTGTTTTTGTCTAATTAGCAAACAATGGCATTGATAGTACAGTACAAGATAGCGAGGGCACCACAGTTGAGTAAAGTTAAAGTGTAAATACATTCTGTTTATTATCAGTGCTTTAAAAGAGGTATATTTATATGTATGAACTTCATTGAACAATACGTATCAAGTGAAGGTAGAGAACCACAGCATGCAATGGTATGGACATACATAAGTGTGCTTCACACAAACAGCATGCCACATGTTCTGTTTTGCCAGAATACTATCAGTAAGTGCAAAATGAAAGTATGTGAAAGACCAGCACAATATGATTTGTTGTATGGCATACCAATGGTAACCTGAACAAAACGAAAGAGCAATAAGAGGTATGTTCATCTGGGTTGCATAAGAAAGAAGAATGAATCAGGTGTTGCTAGTGCAACTGTACTACACTTGTGCCAGCACCATATGATTTACTGTGTTACATACCAATGGTAGGCATGAGACAGACAGAAGCAGTAACAGGTATGTATCTCTTCATATACTGTCAAAATAGAAATGACAGAAATAGTGGAAGTGTGAATTTTCTAGGTGTATGATACCAGTACCTCATTTTCTGTTGTGAGACACAATAGTACTTGTCATGCAATACAAAACAGAAAGAGATATGTACAGACTGATACAGTGTTAGTACACATACATCTGTTGGTTTCAGAAAAAGACATTCAGACCCACAGTCCCATGATATTATTTGTTGTGTGTCATGAAAATCGTTACTATTACACAACTGTAAGCAGTAGGAGAAATATAGAATCTGATAGACACTCAACACAAATATATTAGGTGGTTGAATCACAAACCGAGTACTGATCTTTGTCTGACATTTTTTCACTATGTGTTTAATGTTACTTGTGTGACTTCTTTTGAACTTAATATTGCTATCTTATACATAAAATAACATACTGAGAGTATAAGGGGCCAAAAAAACCCTTGCTCCCAGCACTGTATCTATACAAGAAATCATTTGGTAGTAGCACGGGGCCCAAAGTATGTGTTCTATGACCATCATATTCATACATCAAATGATGTGGTGGAAGTACAAGGAGAGAGGGATTCAAACTCCCAGGACTGCATACATATAGGTAATGACGTCATGAAAGGGCAGAGCCAAAAGGACCCGCAACCCTACCACCACACTCATATATCTAATCATGTGGTGAGAGCGGACGCCCACCACCACATTTCCTTTTACTATTTATAGTACTCATTCTCAAAAAGAAGGGAAATTCATGGCAAAAAAACTCAGTTTAATGCATCAGTTAGGGTTGTTCCACAGTGACAAAAGTGAGGAAATTCGGTGTTAGGGTTGAAAACCCTAACTCCGCATTCACCCCCCCTCCAGCATCACACACACACATAGACACACTCACACATGCAAGTAGGGGGGAGGACCAAGGCAACATGACCAATCACAGACAACCAGCAGTAGGTGACAGAAATAAAAAACAACTGTCTAAATGTACTACAAGACATCCCCACCCACCTGACCAAGGTACTGCATGCTCAGTGGAGATTCACAGCAAAACTGAGGCCATGTACACCAAACGTACACATCCCTGATTGCAGGTGCACACAACATACTACACTTAGGAGTTGCATGGCTTTATCTGAAGGTTTTGGACTGGTCGTGCAAACCGTGTGACCTGTAGATGCTAGCAAAGAATGCACAAAAAAGTGTAAATATGAATTTCTATTGCACTATATTGCTCCACAACTGTATATCCAACTGTTACAAAACTTGGCAGATCCAGAGATCTATGTTACCACTCTAGGCATGCCACATTTCCGATAAATCTGTCATACAGTGGCAAAGTTATTAAGCAGCAAAATGTCACACTTTAACCTTAAATGGGGTACTCAACCCTAACTATAGTGGCACTGCTGTGCCACTATTATATATATAAGGAATATACAATGTTGAGTTGTCAGATAAATGATTTATCTACACAAGTGCTGTTTGAACTCAGGTAACCTCATGAGTGGTGTAAGCCACGAGTGAGATGTCCGAGGTCAAACAGCACAAGTGTAGATAAATCATTTATCTGATAGCTCACCATTGTATATTTTATTTATGCAACAGGGATGCTTTCTGTCAGTGCAGGGACATTTGCTTTTGATTGTTTATCATTTTTTGCTTATGTTTGTCAGAAAAGTGAACAAAAATAGCATTTTCTGTTCTTTTTTGCCAATTATAAAAAAAATCTATAACGGTATCTATAAATGAAATACCACTCATTTTGTAAATAATTTTGTGCTGAACAACTTTCATGCTCACAGCACTATGCTATCTTTTTTCATTTTAAAGTTATATGCATTTGAATGTAGTTAGTACTGGTACTGAGGCTGAACATTCTAAATAGGTTCCAGAGTGATTGTGACATATTTACTATATGTATAAATCTGTTATGATGCATCTACTATGTGTATAAATGTAAAATTTTGAATTTATCACATAGTAGCTCAGATTTATCACATATGATTTATGTTCATGCCTATTGCATATAGATAGATAGATAGATAGATAGATAGATAGATAGATAGATAGATAGATAATATATTACTTGTGTGCACTTTTCCGCTTGAGCCGCTCTGGAACTATTGAAGACATTTGGATAATATTTGGTATACATGCACTAACATGGTATATCTCTTAACTCCCACCAACTTGTCCACTTCTGCCTAACATCACACTGCAACTGCTGAATAGCACACGTATTGGTGGGAGTGCGGGGCCCTTCAGGCCCCATGATCCCACCAACTTGTCCACTTCTGCTTTCAGGCCCCACACTCCCTCCCACATTGCCGAGCACTCCATAACCACATACATCTACCATACATTTTTAGCTCTCCTATACCTTATCATGAAATCTTCCAACACAACAAAATATATACTCAACTTGCCTTTCGCAATGCACAGAAATGTTTTCCCAGTAGCTATAATGAACATGTACCACAACTCACCAACTGTAACTGTCACTGACACAAAAATTGATACAATCCAAGAGCGATGATGACTCTTTCTACATACCAAATTTCACACAAATCATGCAAATGGTTCAAAAGTTACAGAAGCAAAACATACTAAATTTTCATTCATTGGAGTGGAATAATTCCACACCTATTTACATTTCACACACCTAACCACTGAAAAGTACATCTATGGCAGTAAGGCTAGCTACCCTATAAATGTCATGCCACCAGCACAATGCAAAATGCTATCTGCAAAATGTAAACTGCATCACACAATATCTCCACAATAAACTTATTTTCTGACACCTAAACACCATAATTCACATCTACAGGACATCTCCTCAACATCCTCCAAGTTTCAAGTTAAAAGACCAAACTGTTCCTGAGATATTTAATTTTAAATTGTTTGCACCTTTAAAAATTCCATGATTGTGAGAATCAGCTGCTCTCCCTGCAGCTGTTGAGGAATGCATTTGAGTGACTTCAGATTGGGTAATATGCATGGGTGCTGGGCTCCGAAGTTGTCCTTTTAAGATTCCATTAAAAAATATTGTTCCATTCTAAATTAATACTTTTTTTGGGGGGGGGCTGTCACTATAGTTAATAATGGGAAAATTTGTCTGTGTGTATTGTGAAAACAGTGATTTTGCCATCTTTAGGTGTGAAGCAAGGATATATTTGACTGACTTCAGATTTTTTTGTATACATGGGTGGTGGGCTGTGGTGTTTTTGTTTGAAAGTTTCATGAGAAAATGTTGCTTTGTTGATAAGTAATTTTTCACCACTTGTGTGCACTTTTCCACTTGTGCCGCTCTGGAACTGTTGAAGACATTTGGATAATATTTGGTATACATGCACTGACATGGTATATCTCTTTATTTATCAATTTATATTTCAGTAGTGTATACGGTTTTTGTGCAGAGAAATGCCAAAAATGCAGTTTCCGCTATTTTTGCTCACTGTTTTCTGTGACACATAGCACAGCCAACGTGTGGTTGATTTATCTGACACTTGGCAGATAGAAACACATTTATTGAAAGAACATGCCAGTGTTTTTTTGGTGAAACAATGTTTTTCCTTTCCAGAGTTATAAGGGTTTGAATTTGCACCCCTCAAGATCAAAGATTTTTTGGTCATGATGTCCACCATTTTAGTGCATTTTCAGCTGTGAGGTCCTACATTTCATGGGTCGCAGCCTATTCTCGAGATCAAAGAATTCTTAGTGGTGCACAAACTTTGAAATTAAATATCTCTGAAATGGTTTGGTGTTTCAACATAAAATTTGGAGGGTGTTGAGTGGATGTCCTGTAGATGTGAATTATGGTGTTTAAGTATCAGAAAAAAATTGTTGCAGAGATATTGCATGGTGCAGTTTATGTTTTACGGATAGAGTTCTGCATTGTGGTAGTGGCTAGAAATTTATAGGGTAGCTAGCCTTACTGCCATGGACTTACTTTTCAGTGGTTAGGTTGTGAAATGTAAACAGATGTGGACAACTGATTTTTCACCACTTGTGTGCACTTTTCCACTTGTGCTGCTCTGGAACTGTTGAAAATATTTGGATAATATTTTGCATACATTCACTGGCATGCTACATCTCTTTATTTACCAATTTCTATTCTACTAGTGTATACGGTTTTTGTGCAGAGAAGTGCCAAAAATGCAGTTTCTGCTATTTTTACACCCTGTCTTCTGTGACACATAGCACAGCCACTTTGTGGTTGATTTGTCTGCAACTTGACACAAAGGAATCCCTTTGTTTGGGAACATGCCAGTTTTTGTTTGGTGAAACAATGTTTTTCCTTTCCAGCATTATAAGGGCTTGAAGTTGCCTCCCCCCTCACTATCAAAGATTTTTCAGTTGTGAGGTCCACCGTTTTAGCACATTTTCAGCCACAAAGTCCACCATTTTGTGTGTCACGGCCAATTCTCATGATCAAAGAATTCTTAAAGGTGCACAAATTTTGAAACTGAATGTCTCTGAAACAGTTTGATGTTTTAACTTGAAATTTGGAGGGTGCTGATGGGATGTCCTGTAGTTGTAAATTATTGTGTTTAGGTGTTGGAAAATGAATTTTTTGCAGAGATATTGCGTGGTGCAGTTTAAGTTTTGTGGAGAGCATTCTGCATTGAGATAGTAGCTTGAAATTTACAGGGCTGCTAGCCTTACTGCCATGGACATACTTTTCAGTGGTTAGGTGTGTAAAATATAAACAGGTGCAGAATTATGCTCCGATGAATGAAAATCTAAAATTTTAAAATAAAACATCTCAGAAATGGTTTGGTGTTTTAACTTGAAATTTGGTAGGTGTTGAAGGGATGTACTGTAGATGTGAATTATAGTGTTTAGGTGTCAGAAAATCCATTTGCTGCAGAGATATTGTGTGATGCAGTTTACATTTTGTGGATAGCGTTCTGCATTGGGGTTGTGGCTTGACATTTATAGGGTAGCTAGCCTTACTGCCACAGACATAATTTTCAGTGGTTAGGTGTATAAAATGCAAACAGGTGTGGAATTATGCCACTGTGGTGAATGAAAATTTGGTTCATTTCAAGTTGGTGGGAGCATGGGGCCCAAAGGGCAGAGCGCTCCCACCAATACATGCTCCACCAATATATATGATATTCAGTACTTGTACTGTTATATTAGGAAGAAATTTGCAAGTTGGTGGGAGCATGGTACCCTTTGGTTCCTGCGCTCCCACAACTTGCCTGACATTGTACTTTACTATGCTTTCTCAAAAAGTAAGGATATTCTTAGCAAAAAACTGATTTAATGCAACAGTTAGGGTTTTTTACAGTGACAAAAGCAAAGAAATTCACCATTAGCTTTACTACCCCTTGCACTGCACAACCACCCCACCCCCACCAGCAGGCATTGGGGTGTGCGTTGGGGTTGTCAGTCCAAACTCTCACCCCATTCTCCTATACTGCACCACCTCAGCTTATTTACACATGGAATGGGGTGAAAGTTAGGACCGATGGCCACAGTGCACACCCTGATGCCTGTTGGTGGGGGTGTGGTGCCTGGTGTAGAGGCAACCCTAAAGACAAATTTCTCTCACTTTTGTCACTGTAAAAACCTAACTGAGTTGCAGTAACACAGTTTTGCAAAGAATATATATATATATATATATATATATATATATATTATGGTAGTACGATAGTGCTACCATAGTTAGGGTTGAGGAGCCATTTCTATGTTAAACCCAAAATTTTGCACCTTAATGACTTTGCAACCGTTTGATGGCTTTGCCTGAAATTTGGAATACACAATCAAGACCCATATGCCTTGGGATCTGCCAAGTTTTGTACTGGTCAGATACACAGCTGCGGAGTTATTAAGCGTGATCTGCGCGTGCATTTATGCTTTTTCTGGAATTCTACGGTCGCACCTACAGGTCGCACAGTTTACGCGACCAGCCTGAAATCTTCAGAGAACGTACGGCCAGGGTCCCCAATGTGCCTTTCAAAGATTTCAATAAAAAATAATAAACGGTTCAAAAGTTATTCAAAAAACAATTTCCCATTATAAGTCAATGAGAAAAGTTAACAAAAAGTTCAACAGTGTCGCAAATGCATTTTTACTTTCACAAATGGCCCTGTTACTTTCGCAAATCCACCATCTTGTTTTCAGTTAGTGATCAGAAAAATGCTTGGCATTTAAATTTGGGACCCTCTAGCAACCTAATTCTTTTTGTATTCACCTAGTCGGACCCTGAGGATGCTAGCCATGTCTTTATTTTGGGGTAAAACACCCCAGAAATATGTATTTCAAATTTCTGGAAAAAGTACTTTCGCAAAGTACTTTCATACTCACGAAAGTGTAGCAAATTTTTGCAAAAGCTTTAGCAAATTACGACAGTACTTTTCTAGTCTGTGGGAAAATGACAGCAATTTTTTGGCACTCCACTGCAAAATAACGGTTTGGAGTTTGGGGCTGAAATTTGGAAGGAACGTAGCCGACATCTCACAGATGTGCTTTTCAGTGTTTTGTTGAAAAAATATTGCATGGCGGCAAAGTTACGGTACTCCAAAGTTGACACTTTTTCCCATAGGATAACATTACGGTGCCCGACGCATTACAGGAATCCTTTGGCACCCTGCTGCAAAATAACTGTTTGGTCTTTTTTCCTGAAATTTGGAGGGAACACAGCCAACAGCCCACAGATGTGCTTTTCAGTGTTTTGGTGAAAAAATATTACAGGGAGGCAAAGTTATGGCACTCTGAACTTTTCTTTTTTTCCCATGGGATAACATTACAGCATTCATCGTGCCTTTCAGGGCCCGTATCTCAGAAACGGTGCGAGATATGGACTTTTCGTCGGAAAATTACTAGCAGAAAACTTAAAAAGTGTACAAAAAAGTATAAAACTAGCCAGGACATTATAAATCATATGACTTTTACATTTTTTTTCTACGTCATACGGTTCCTGAGATATAACCTATTTAGTATTCCAAGTCCTCATTTTCTGCTCTGATACCCATTATTATGCATACATTCTTTGTGCTCACTGTCTTTCTCTATGCAGCTTTTGGGGAAAACCAGCCTGTGTGCTTACATTACTGTTACCATTGCCCTTTCCGCTTGCGGGTCCATATCCATTTCACTTACCGTTAACGTCTCGCCACCATGTGCGTTATCCTTTGCGTTTTCCTTTGCGCTTGCGTTTCTGTTATTTTTTGCCATTTGTGTCTACAGTACTGTTTCTCTTTCTGTTTCACTTTGTGTCACCATGCCCATTGACATTTCCATTTGCAGGCACCGTGTTACTATGTGACAACACATCACGTGGCAGACCGTACCCGTCTACGCCACCGTGTGCGTTACCCTTTCTGTTCTCATTCACGTTTGCGTTACCATGTGTGCCACTGTTAGTGCTTCTGTTTGCATTGCTGTTTCTGTTACTATGCCACAAGACATCATGAGGTGATGGGCCCCGAAGGGCCCCGCGCTCCCGCCACTGCATTACATTCACTATTTCTCATTATCATTCTCAAAAAAAAGGAAATTAGAGGCAAAAAACTCTGTTTAATGCATTAGTTAGGGTTGTTCCACAGCAGCAAAAGTGAGGAAATTCAGTGATAGGGTTGAAAACCCCCTTGGACCCCCAGCCCACCCCCAACTGGCATTGGGGTCGCATTGGGGTCATCGGTCCTAACTCTCACCCACATTCTCCTCACTTCTGCTGCTTTACACATGTGATGGGGTGAGAGTTAGGGCTGACGACCCAATGCGCACTCAATGCCGGGTTGGGGGTGGGGGAGGGTCAAGGGGTTTTCAACCCTAACACCAAATTTCCTCACTTTGTCGCTGTGGAACAACCCTAACTAATGCATTAAATGGAGTTTTCTCTCTAATATATATATATATATATATATATATATCACACTAATGATTTGAAACAAAAAGCTTATCGGTTAATTTCATCTGTAGTCACAGTGTAAATGACAGGAATGATTACACCAATGTTACTCTTACACATACTTGTACTCTCTCACCATTTATAGTAATTTGATTCTGAGCCCTGATAACTCATGGCAACAGGAACACTTGCCTGGGACAAATGAATCATGCAGCATAAAGCCCTTGGTGCACAGATTAGAACAATCGTTTGCAATGGTAAGTAATAACCTGCCTTCGTTTCTTAACTTTTTTTATATTATTAATTGGAATTTAGAGAGGGTGCTAAAAAGTAAACAGAATTAATTCATAGCAAAACCATATTTTTGTTTTTTATGTATTACATCATTCACCATGATCTCCAGGTTCCAATTAATGCAGAAGCTCTGTCAGAATTGAAACACATGGCAAGGTATTTCTTTCTTTCTGATCAAGTCATAATTTTTCTTGCTCCTCACATTTTCACCTCATACAGACGTGTGCAAAAACAATTTCTGGAGTTGTCTACTACATGGAACAAGTTGAGGAGCTTGTGCTCAGGATTGTCTCTGTTTTGTTATCCATGGGGAGAATTCTGAACCCTCATCCACCCCACTGCCACAGTTTCCATTTCTCAGCAACTCCATTATTTAGTCACCATTAGGAAGAAGCGCCACACTAAAATAACTTTCTAAGTGTATCTCTCTCTCTCTCTCTTTCTCTCTCTCACTCTTTAAACATAAATATGTTTGTATATATATCTGCTAGGTGGTATTGAACTCCTTTACAGCTAGATTGTTTTGCCCTTTTTTATTCAAAAGTTAAACCTATGGTATTTGTTTGTTAGTGGCCAGTGTTCTTGAGACAAGACATCATACAAATTACCGACCATCGAAGGTCTGTAAGATCATTGTGCCTTCAATAAAATCTCTATGGGTGTAGGTGCAGAGGGGAAGGGGAGGCTGACACCAAAACAAAGGGAACAGAAACTAGCCCTCAGTTGTCAGACACACACACATTTCAGAGAAACAGGATCAGATAATAGGGAGAAGGACATTTTTTTGTGGTTATACTCACTGCAGCTGTTCTCTAGGGAGAAGGGAAAGGGAGCTCACAAAAAAGCAAATGAGGAACAACTCTGAGATGACATACGAAATTGTACCGGGACTCCTGCATATTACAGGAAAAATATACATTTCACACTGTGATTTATTGCAGAAACACACATTTAGGCATCACTTATGGCATGTTACTCATCACTTTGGGGTTGGCCCCTGATGCCACAAAAATAAGGAAATAGTGTGAGTGTAAAGAGATCCAAGGCAGAGATGACTTTTTTTGTCATCTCAACATGTTGTTCATTTGCAAGGAATGTGGAAGTCCTTTTTCTGAAATGCATGCAAGAGATCTGTATGGCTTCACCCACTGCAGCCCTAAAATGGGGGAGTTAAGGGAAGGGTTACACATGCATTCTAAATGCTGTCTCACAGCACATACATTTTGAAGACTGTTGCATAGTGTGTAGATTTTTAAAACCTTCGTGAATGATTTCTGTGTACAGTGGTTGTTATACAAAGCTGATTAGTGCTGAGGTCATACTTCTTCTGTGTCCCTCATTATGAGGGACATCCCTCATTTTGTCCCTTAAAATTGATCTGTCCCTCACCCGTCCATCATGGAAAAGGTGCTGCCCACACAGAGAATGTGCTGTAAATTCAGATTTTAAAGCAGAAAGTCTTAATATTCTAAAATACTAAATCCAAAATAAGCTTTGTACAAGTAAACACTACGGTGTTCACAGTGTTCTGGGCTTGTAACTCCATGTCTGAGGATGCATCCCTCATTCTCAGGGTCTGTGTCCCTCATTGCCCCTTATTTTTAGTGTCCAAAAATATCCTGTCCCTCATTTCAGTGACAAAAGGTTGAGAGTTATAACTGAGGTATCCCGAGGTGTGCTGAGGCAGAATCACATTACAGCCAATGCAAATTGTAACTTGAGTGTCTCAGTGTTGCCTCAAGGTGTTGAGGTAGTCAACTTTTAGATAACTACTGTACCACTGTAAACATTTTGTGAAAACCATCATGCAGCATGTAGATTTAAATAAACATGGAGTACATACATTTTGAAAACTATTGTGCAGAATGTTGACTTTGTAAATCATCATGCAGCATGGTGATTTTCAAATCTGTCTTGCAGGATAAAGATATTGAAAGCCTTAATATGGATGCTCAGCATGTACATTTTTAGAAACATTGTTAGGGATTCTTGTATGAATGTCTTGATTTTTAATTATCAGTAATCAATTACTAATTAATTTAAAAGGGACACACACATTGCCCTTATATTTTGTCATGACCATTTTTGTCATGCCAACCCAGCGTTGCACTAAAACAGCACTTGGCTGCCATGGAGTGATTTTCAGAAAAAGAGCATGCCCTGTCAACCTAGTTTTATCTGTTTGAATAACTGGCTGTTATAGAAAGCAAGCAAATTTTATTTGTTACATCTCCTCATCCCAAGGACTAGAAGTACTGTGCATACAATTCCATTCAATAAACTAAAAACTTTTATAAAATCCATTCTATACATAGTATGTTTAAAATGTGTCCTTACATTCTCAGAAGAAACAATGGTTGTTGAGTGCCCTATGAGAAACTTCAACAGATGAGACCTCATGAAGCTGATTTGGTTAAGCATTTAACATACATGGGTTGGCTATGGAAAAAACCCTTTCATCAAAGATTTCAAAAGGACATGAGAAACCTTTAGCAGATTCTCCCTTAACAGGCAGAGCAGCTAAATCGGAGTATGTGGGAACAGGAGGACTTTTATGTAATGTGGCCCCACCACCACAAGAACCATGCACAGTGTACAGTATATGCACATCATTACCACAGCTCCCTACTGGCAACAGATTCCCAAGAGCAATAGGAGCTAGTGTGCCTTGAATGGGATAGCGTTGTCACTTCTGAGAGCTGTTTCCAGTGGCTGGCATGCTAATTGTCGCATTCTGTATGGCATTCAAGGTGCTATGAGGCCATTTGCATTTCATTATGACCATTAGGAGATCTGCACAATGCCTCCATACATACAGTAAATATGGGAGGCATTGTGCAGAGCCTTGGCTGCCTCCCCCACACACAAACACAAGAGTCCTATACACCTTCTGATGAAGTGGCATAATGATAAGAAGTGCCAGGTTTGCTTTGGTCAGTAGTTTTGTCTCCACCATGCTGTGGTTAATTTAATAAACTCCCTTGTATTTGTACTTCAGTGCACTATGTTTTTGTGTTCTTGTGTTTTCCTGGCTCTTGCTTTTATTTGTTTTTATATTTATTTTATAGTTTTTGCCAGAAAAGACACAAAAGCCGAAGCTTGTTTCCAGGTATGACCTTGGAGCACAGGGAAGTTAAGTGACATGCTCATGGTCACACAGTATGCAAGTGCTGGCTGCAAGATTCAAACCCAGTTCTCCAGGATTGCAGCTCAATGCTCGCAACCACAATGTTATATCGACTTGCCAAACTACTTTGTGAGTGCAGAGCTTTTGCTCCTCACCTTACCCACCTACATCATCCCTGGCAGCCTAGCACACCATCCTCCCTCACCTGATCCCTGTTGGTATTGAAGAACTGTACTAACACCCTTGTATGGCAGACTACCCAATCTGGTGTTATTGAAATGTACTGAAGCCTATCACTTGCACTTTACTGTCAATAATAGTCAAAAGCCCACTCCCAGCCCACCCACTAAGTAACAACCACCACCGCATCCCCTGTTAGTCTCTAACTCATCCATCCATACATAGGTGAGCTGCCATCAGGTCCTCAGACACTGACTGGCAGAGACTCTCCCAGTCACCACCTCAGATGACTTCTGTCTGACTAACAGAGAATGCATGTTCCCACTGTATAAACAGTTGACACTATGCCTGTAAGTACCACACTAACCTTCATAATAATGGGGTCATTGCTTGTCTCATTCCACCCCTCCCACACAGACACTAAAGCATCACCTTTAACATTTACAGTTGTTTCTACAGCATGCATGCATTGACTTCTTGTCTGTCAGACAGTAGCCTGCTGAGAAGATGAGAGGAGGGTCTATGCCACTTGCCATCTAAGGACCAGAAAGCAAGTCACCTGTGGAGGGATGAGTGAGTCAGGAGACAGCAGGGGGTGTGGGTGGTGAGTGCTCAGTAGGAGAGCCAAGGAAGAGGAGGCTTTGTCAGCAATTCAGTTGGAAATAACAAAAGACTGCCAGAGATTAACACTACACTGCCATAGATGGACTTCAGTACATTTTAAAAATACCAAACTAGGTGAGGGAATGGGTTTTTCTAGACTGTCAAAGAAAGGCTTTAGTGCAGTTCCAAAATTCTGACAGGGACTGAGTGAGGAAGGGGGTTCACAAGACTGCCAGGGAAGGGCATTAATATGGTTCCGCAATACTGTCATGGATTGGGTGAGGATGGGTATCCATTGCTCTGCCAGGGGTGGCATCTTCAGTACTGCACAGTACAATTATTGCACAGTAGTGACATGAATTGGTGGAGGCAGGGGGACCAATGGACTGCAATGGTTTGGGTCTACAGTAAAGCTTTGTACTAGCAGGGATGTGATGGGTGGAAGGGGGGTTGATGGCACCAGTGCTACCAGGTTGGGGCAGGGGTTATACACCACCCCATACACTAATAAAAGCAAGGTTTCATAAGCTTTATTAGAGTTGCCTCAGCAGTTTGTTAGTGCTTACAAGAAGAAGAAGAATTAGCATTTATATATTGCATTTCATACACATTGTACCCCAACGTGCTATACAAACAATGAAAGCTGGGTAGTGAAGAGCCTGTAAACATGTAGTGGTACTATTTCATCCATCAGCATTCACACACAGCCTTGGACATTTGCCTGAACTGTTTTTTATAGGAAGGGGAACGTTGTCCAGGACACCATGGAAAATCCTCTACTCTTTGGTGGGGCCGCTGTTTGCTTCCTGCTGAGTAGTCATGGTGACAGGAGAGGAGAAGGTGTTGGAAGCCCAGGTGGAGAAACCTGTCTCCCTCTCCACTCAGAGAAACAAGGAGACAACTACAGTTTTATTTTTCAACTTAAAGTTTATAACAAGGTTTTACAATATGCAGTGCAGACCCACAGGTACAACAGTAAAAGAAACAACCATTTGGAGATACAATGGACCTGTCCCCCATGCCTTCTTCCCTCCCTCCCTCCCAACCCTCCTCTCTCCCATTACTACCAGCTTCCTCTCTCCTGCACACAAGATAAAACTTGAACATGTGAGTTTCATTATAGGCATCAGTACATTATCAGTTATAAAGAATACAAAGTATATAAGGGTCCCAGATTTTTCTAAACCTTTTCAGCCTGTTAGACAGACTTGTCATTGTTTTTTCAGTTCTCAGGTTAGCCAACAATTCGTGAAGCCATTCATTATAAGAAATAACTTTGGTGTCTTTCCAGTGTCTCAATACTAGTTTTTTGATGGACATAAAGAATAGGGCCAAATGAAACTTGCGACTGAGTATTGAGATTTGTGAGAAATCCCCAAGTAAGCAGATTTCTGCTGTAAATAATTCTGAAGGACCTAGCAATGGGTCTACCTTGTGTTGTATGTATGCCCATAACGGGGCCTCTTAGGACATGACCAAAAAATGTGAAGTAGATTGCCTTCCCCTTGAGAAAAAAGAGAACACATGGCGGACGACACTAGGCCAAATCTGGCTAATTTTTGTGGGGAATAATAAAAGTTATGTAGAATCTGGAATTGCATGAGGCGTAACCTGTCTTGCGTTACAAATCTATGACATGTATGCCACAGGGCAGGCCACTCGATATTTAAATCAGGAAAGAGGGATGACTAGTAGGTTGTGGGACCAAAACTATTTGGGAAAAGCCAATCATAAAGAATCGCGTATGTTTTGGAGACAGCTCACCAGTTGACTTAGTTCACTATGAAAAGATAATTTAGCTGATGGAGGGGGGTCAGTTTCCAGCACTTTGATAAGAAGATGTCTCAATTGAAAACTTTAAATATGGGTTGATTCATAATGTTGAATTTATTCATAATGCCCAAGGTGGAAAGCAATGTGGCATTGTCTTTTATTAAACTAGAAATCTAGCCATCTCCAAGGTGTGGTAACCATCTTGATGTCAGAACTTGATTATCAAATTTAAAATTAGGATTACTCCATATGGATTGACAGGGGCTGCAGTTATGTCTATTCTTAAGAAAGGCACATAACTGGGAGTGGACCGTCACGGACACAGCTACTGGAGAGGATCTAAGGGTTAATTGTAGGGAAATTAACCTGATATAAAGAAACGCTTCCAGTAATACATGACAGGAGTGAATATGGGCTAGTTCAATATTGAGCCACAGCGGGGAGGGTGATGAATGTCCTGGTGACAACCATTTAAGGTATTTGGTAGCTTGACTGGCCCAGTAATACAGCCCTAAGTGAGGCAAGCAAAAACCTCCTTTAAGTTTTGAAGCAGCAAGTTTATAAAAGGCTGTTCTAGGCTGTTTTTTTTTGCCATATAAATTTGGTAAGGAGCCCATGCATTTTTGTAAACCATGACCCTGACAGTCAGATATTCAGTAAATTAAGGGGGTGAAATAAGCTTGGGAAAAGATTCATTTGGATTAAGTTTATTCTCCCCCATAATGAAATTGGGAGGGTGGTCCACTGGTCTAGATCTTGTCTAATAGTCTGTACCAGAAAGTCTAAATTCTATGTAATACTAAAAGTTAAGTTTCTGGTCAGTTCAATATCAAGGTGTCTAAGACAGTGTTGTGACCAGGACAGCCCAAATGACAATACAGTGTCTTTAAAGACTTTATGATTAAGGGGGGAAAGCCACTGAATTTTTGACATTCAGTTTGTAGTTTGACACCCAGCTATATTTTGCAATTATTCTCAACATAGGTGGGATGAATGTCTCCGGGTGAGATAGCTGTAGGAGAAGGTCATCCGCATAAGCAGAGACCTTGATTTCCTGGGATTGGATAGTAATACCCTGGATCTCTTGTCAATCTGTCAGTCTGTGGATTAAGGGTTCCTGGTAAATGTTGAAAAGTAAAGGAGACAAAAGGCAACATTGTTGGGTACCCAATTGTAAGGAGAACGGTTCTGAGATCACTCCATTCCTGGATACTCAGGCGGTTGGGAGCTGGTATAGAGATTGTATCCATTTCCAGAATTCAGGAGGGAAATTAAAAGCCTTGAGAGTCTGGAACAAAAAGTTTCAATTGACTCTATCGAAGGCCTTCTCAGCATCCAGAGAGACCAGAGCAGCTGGAAAAAAAGGCATCTCTGGGCACTGAGAAGACATGTGACAGTGTACGGAGATGATCTACTGAGGTCCTTCCCTTCATAAAGTCCACTTGTTCAGGACCAATGTGGTCGGAAGTATTAGACTGAGCCAGTCTGCAGGTAGTTTGATTAAGATTTTAATGTCCTGATTAAGAAGGGAAATATGGTGGTAATTCATCACTAGGTCTGGTTTTCTATCTACTTTAGGCAGGAGCACAATCAGAGCTTCAAATAAGGTTGGGTCAATTTGTGCCCCTGATAGGATATGTTGGTATAAAGATAGGAGAAAAGGGATAATTTGGTCTTGAAATCTTTTATAGAAATTAGAAGAGAAACTGTCTGGGCCTGGTGTTCTATCTGCAGGGACACTTTTAACTACTTCTTTCAATATAAATGCAGAGATAGGAGTTATTAATACTTGTTTGTGGGCTTCAGAGAGGGAAGGTAAATGGGAAGCCTTCAGAAAATTGTCTACAGTCGAGTTTGATGGTGGTTCTGACGTAGGACCATATAACCGTTCGTAATATCTGGTAAATTCGGGTATAATATCAGACGGTTTCGTTTTCAGAGAGCCATCTTCCTGGGAGCAAATGGGGGGGATGAATCATGCGGATTCCTGTTGCATGATTCTGAAAGCGAGTAGCCACCCTGCTTTCTCTCCTTGATCTGTATACAAAGCCTTGGTTCTTAGGATTGCAAATTCGGCCTTTTCTCTCAAAGGATCGGGACAGGAGCCCCTTAATTTGATCAGTTCCTGTCTAAGGTCTTCAGGGGAATGTGGGGCCAATTTCACCTCCAATTTCCGAATTTGGGAGA
This sequence comes from Neoceratodus forsteri, assembly GCA_016271365.2. Lineage (NCBI taxonomy): Eukaryota > Metazoa > Chordata > Ceratodontiformes > Ceratodontidae > Neoceratodus > Neoceratodus forsteri. Next base: position 1,065,074,371 of record CM057449.1, on the reverse strand, counting down.
GGAGGTGTAACAATTGCTGTTCACAACTTTTCTTCCTTTGTGAGGCTAGACCTATCAATATTCCTCTTAGGTATGCTTTGAAAGTGCACTATTCTATATCTGGTCTAGATGTGGAATTAGCATTAGTCTCAAAAAATTGAGTAATATTATCAGATAAATGCTGTGATACATCTGGGTCTTTCAGCAGTTGGTCATTAATCCTCCAATGTGTTCTCCTTTTAGGGAGAGCAGTGAGGGAAAAATGGCATGTAACCAGGGAGTGGTCAGAAGGGGGGCTGGACTGAATAGTAGAGACCATGACTCCAGGAAGGAGTGTCTGGGAAAGACGTATATGGTCAATACGGGAAGAGGTATGGTGAACTGGAGAAGTAAAGGTATATCTCCTATCTTTGGGGTTAAGAATCCGCCAGATGTCGCACAAACCAATTTGGTCCACTAATTCACTAAGCCCTCTGGGTGGGAGAGAGTCATTTTGGGGGTGGCAAGAATGATCCATTGCTGGGTCAAAAACTAAATTTAAATCACCCCATAAGATTATTGGGATTGAAGGAAAGGGTATGAGAATATTAATGAGCTGCGTAAAAAAACCCAGGGGCATCAGCATTAGGTCTGTAGATGCTGCCTAACAAGAATTGAGGTGTGTATGGTACCACGGACCAAAATAAATCTACCTTGTGGGTCTCTAATGATCTCAGAGAAGGTCAATGGTACCATCCTATTTATTAAAATCATGATCCTACAGCTTTGGGAGGTGCCTCCTGCAGAGAACACCTGCCCCACATGTTATCTTCTCATCTGTAGTGCTTCAGGATCTAATAAATGGGACTCCTGTATAAAAAGTAATTCGCACTTTTAAAACACTTAGATGTTTTAAGACCTTATACTGCTTAATTTTCCTCCTGACCCCTTTTACATTCCATGTGGCAAACACGAGGTCGCTAACCATATCGTATAGTTAAATCGGTCCAGGAGAGTATTCATGACCAGGCGTGTACAAAAAGTCCTTGATACCTAAATAAACCTTGAAGCTGTGCTGTCTTACTACCCCTTCCCCCAAACCTCGGTCCCCTCCCCTGCATGCACAAATATCTCTATCACTATCCCAATGCAAAAATAAACCCAATACCCCTCCCTCCTACCTACTGTTATGAGCATTGAGTTGCAGAACCCCTGACTGCCGCTCCCCTCTCCCACCACCCATTAACTCATCCCTGCAAAAGTAATCTAACCCATAAACATTTAACATTCAGCATTTACATTTAACATTTAACACCAGAAGTAAAAGTACTTGGAATAATAACAGGAATTTTAAACTTCAGGTCAAGAACAAACAGCGATTAAGAGAAAACCAGGCTGGCAAAGTGAGATTAAATCACCATAAGTTATGTGTTACTACTACATAGGCCATTAAAACAATAAAGTACATCTTAAAAACAACTAAGGAAGTACATAAACCAGGGCATGCTCCAAGAATAAGGCCCCCCCCCCTTGCAGGATGTCCCAACAGTTTGTAATGACATATAGGACTCAAACAGTTATTAAGATAAGTCACAAAAATAAAACAGTACAAGGGAATATGAGTTGGGCCTATTCATGTAGTCTAATAAACTGCATTGCATACAATTACAGTGAACTTCCCCCTCTAGTGATTAAAGTAAAGAAGTAACCTAAATATCAGGGAAAACCTAAATATTACTACTGAGCCAACAAAAAATATCCCCCTGAGTAAGTAAGTAATTTTTAGAATCCAGAAATGCAGTGGAGATTGGGCATGGCCACCCAGGAGAAAGTACCCTTACAGAGTTTGAGATAGCTGGCTAGATCAGGCGATCCTGAAGAGCTTAGTGATAAAGCAATTTGAGGGGCACAACACAGGCACTTAAACCTAGGCATGTCATAAAATAAGGACTCCTTAATTCGTTTCAGGACATCCCGACATTTTGTAGTAACATAAAAGACTCGTGCTGATGCTAATATAAGTTACAAAAATAAAACAGTATGAGGGAATATGAACTGGACCAATTTGTGAGATCTAGTGGATCACAGTGCATACAGTCACAGTGAACATCCCCCTCTAGTGGCTAAAGTAAAAAGTAACCCAAATTTCAGGGAAGCTCAAAACATTACTACGGAACCAACCACTAATATCCCACTGTATAAGTTCGCAAACTTTTAGGGCCCAAAGACACAATGGAAATTGGGCAAGGCCACTGAGGAGAGTGTACATTTCCAGAGTCTGAGCTAACTGGCTGGATCAGGCATTCCTCAAGGGTTTAGTGACAAAGTGAGTTGAAAGGTACAGCACGGGCAATGTTAAATCCTGATGCTGCTCCCTTACAGTCCTACTAAACATGTCCTTCATGCCCCAAAATATCTGGCTACCAAATGTAGAATGGGGCTTCCACAGGTGCCATCATTGAAGTCAGATACCATGAAAAAGATCCGGTAAGGAGCTTTTAAGACCAGTGTGGGTCACCTCAGGGTCATCGTAAGCCTGCCATTTACCTGCAATCAGAACCTTGAGCTTTGCAGGGTAGATAATTTTGAATTTCAGACCTGCAGCAATCAGCTTAGTGACTAAAAGGTGGAAGGCCATTCTTTGTTGCCTGACTGATAATGGGAGGTCTTGGGCTACTCTAATTCTGGTGCCTTCCCACTGGACTTCCTGGATTTCTCTCACCTTGATGAGAAAGTGTTGATGCTCCAGGTAGTTCAAGAAATGGAAAATTAAAGGCTGTGGTGGGGCCCCCTGTGGAGAAGTCAGACAAAGCACCATGTGTGCTCTTTTGATTATGTATTTAGGACCAAAGGGGGATGGCCCTGCAATTCTTTCCACTAATTTTTGCACAAACAGAATTGAATCTTGACCTTCTTCTATTTCTGGTAGTCCGATAATGACAGCTCTGGGTCAACTCATTCAGCCCGTCTCTCTAAGGAGATAATGCGGACTTCATTGTCTGCTGTCCGAGTTGCAATATCTTCCATGGCTTGTGATAAGGTTTTGATCTCTGAGGTCATCCCATGTAACTCTTTTTGAAAGGGCTGGAATTCAGCTAGAAACCTCGAGAGTGTGAGCAGTTCTTGTTCCATCTGTGGTTGAGCTATGCCCTGAGGAGCATTCGTACCTGAGGCCTGTGGTTTTTGGGGGGCCTTTTCTGGTGTCAGAGGAGGCGTACGTCTTGGCAGAGCCTTCTGTATTTCGACATCCATAGCCTTAAAATTCGCCGTAGATTGTTCCCCACTGGTTACCAGATCTCCCGGCATATTTGTTATGTTTTGCTGTAGATTTTGAAGCAGAAACGGGTGCTTTAGTGGGATCAGATGGCAGGAGAGGTTGAGCGAAGCTGTTCTCAGGTGGGCTGCATCACATGGTCTTCGAGACAACTACAGTTTTAAAGGAAAACACTGGAAAAGACACAGGTTTCCTCACACACTACAAAAACTCTCAATTAGTGCTATCAGACAGCAACAACTTTTTTTAATGATATAAAACAGCTACCCACAGCTTCCACTTTCTGTTGCTGGCAGCCACCATCTCATGAGCAGCAATAAACTTTCTGAGCTCACTGTATGCCAATATGACTGTTTGACCTCTGCTATTGGTTGGCAGGACATATTACCATAAAGTGAGCTCTGGAAGCTCACTGCTACTCATGAACTGTGGCTGCCAGCAATAGAAAGTGAAAGTTGAAGGCCACTGTTTAAATTACTAAAAAAGCAATTAGAAGGAATTAAAAAAAAAATTTTTGTCTGAAATCAAGCATTTTTGTAGCGCCTGAGTAAAACTGTGCCTTTTCCAGTGTTTCTCTTTAAGGCATGAGGAAGCATCCTTGTTACTGAGAATGCTGATGTGAATAATATAACTGAAACAAGAAATGAAGGTTTTTCTACCGGTACACAAAATGTGGTGCAAGACTGAAATACCTGAAGACTTACATTTGGAAGCAAAATTTCAAAAAAAGAAAGCTTTCCTTATTCGGTTAATAGCACAAGAGGAAGCTAATGTAGCCCTTCAAAATGTGACAGTTCAACAGAAAAGCACCTCTGTAAGAGGAAAGATGCAGCCTGACAGCATAACTATTAGAAATGACAACCTGGAGCAGGAGCTGAAAAGAACAACTGACTGTGAACAGCTGAACAACAAAATTGTGTTGGCTCTGAGCCATTTGATAAGGCCTTGTACACACTAGGGAGCTTAAAATGGTTTAACTGCCTTAAACCACTTTAAGCTCCCAGAACACAGTTTGTGTCCACACTATAACATGATTAACACCGTGTTACATCTGTGTTCTAAAACAGTGCTAAAACCCTGCTAGAAAGGTGGTCATTAGCATGGTTTTAGCTAAACACAGTTACCTTAGTCCATGTTAACAGCAGTGTATACACAAACCGTGCTGTAACACGGGTTATGGCAACCTTTCCCATGAGAGAATCCATTTTGTCAGCTGCAGAATTTAAAACAAGATACTGTACAGGCACTGCCAAACAAAGGAAGAATCCCTGATTCTGACCATGTGTATTTTGTGCCAGTAGGTTTTGGTGCCCAATCACAGGTATCTGATCATGCACTGCGGCACCAATTAGCACTCATAATGCTTTGAGTTGGTACCACAGTCATTCTTGGAAACCCATTCCAGCTAGCACAGTTGTCAGAATGCAATGTGGATGCTCCAACAACCTGCTAGAGACCGATTTATAAAACATTTCTAGTACCATTTAAAATAGGTCCCTAGTGTGGACCAGTCGAAGTTATAGCATTGCATAGCAAAATGCAAGATAGCAGAGCTGAAATAACTGTGCAGTGCTCCTGTAGTCTGGGACCGGAAAAGAGAGCAGTACCATATCTTTTTAAAGGGTGATTTATCCACCTGGTCTCAATGCTAAACTAGAACTGGAACCTTATCTTACATAAATCCCCCGCCCCAGCACTAATGATACAGTTACAGAGCCTTTCATTTGATTGCTGATTTATATTTTCATCTTTGGGCATATTTATGTTATTAGAGAATTTTTCGAGCACAATTAATTCCTGTGACTAAACTGTATACATTTAAGATACTGTTGTTACTTCCAAGCATTCACTTTTTGATTCCCTATTTTTAGTCTTTATAATTGATGTTTCTAAAAACTGGTATTTCATTAATGAATTTTTGCATTAATTCTTTTTTATTTTATTTTCTAGTTACAGACGTTTCCCACTGTTGACTGCCAGTACACTACTGGACCTTGCCATCCTTGGACTTGGATTTATTTAAGTACTATTGGTTCCCCTTGTACTTCATTAATATTTCTTTCCATTGGGACATCGTATCTTTCCTGCATTGGGCCCAACAAAGTTATGTTTTGGTGCACCAGGACATTTGTCATAACAATTTATTTATGTGCAATTCTAATGTTTATATTTAATATCTTTATTTAGGTAGTGGTGTTTATATTTTCATGCACTTATGCACTTTGGCCCAGATATTCAAAAGGGTTGCGCATGGCGCCAACAATTGTTCGCCATGCACACCCTACTGATACGCCAGTGCAATATTTTAAAGGAAAATTGCACCTGCACAAATCCCGATGCACGGGGGTGCATCAGTAATGTATGCAGGCACAGGTGGGGCGTGCCCATGCATAAACTGCACAGCCTGATATTCAGCTCGGGCCATGCAGAGTTATGCAGGCACATCCCCTACCTGTGCCTGCACAAAGTGACGCTGAAAAAAAAAGGAACAAGTCGAGGGCCACCCACAGGTGAGATGCCGCATTGGAAGGTGCAACACAGCAGCTGCCACCTGTGGGTGGCCCTGGACATTCCACCGCCCTGGTAGCCCCATCTGTCCAGCGGGCTGAAGTGTCACCCTCAGTAGCCCGATCACAGGCATAACAGAAAGTCCCCCGAGGCAGCCCGATCCGGGCATAACTGAAAAGTCACCCCCACGAGCAGCCCGATCGCGTGCATAATTGAAAAGTCCCCCGAGCAGCCTGATTGCGGGCATAACTGAAAAGTCTTCCCCATTAGCCCAATCTCGGGCATAACTGAAGCGTCCCCATCCCCCAAGTGGCCTGATCCGGGTATCAGACCCCCAAAGTCAATATCCCTGGTGGTCCAGTGGACCACGAGTAGCCTGATAATGAGCGGCATCCTCACCCACCCCACATCTGACATCCCTGGTGATCTAGTGGCCCCACCCCACCCGCCTATGGAGCCCCACCACCCGCTCCCCATCAACCAGTGTGCGGCAGCACCACCCGCCTGCCGCCCGCCAACTGACAGCTCGGTAGGGCTGCCGCCCGTGGTTCAGAGCATGAGCCAATCGACATGCAACCCATACCGTACAAGTCAGTCCAGATATGTGAACTCAACTGTCCCTATATTTTCAGGGATGTCCCTGAATTTGCGTCTACATATAACTCTGTCCCTCCTCACAGTTGTGTTTCTGTGGCTAAACAGTGGACATTATAAGCACAAAATAATATCAAGCATCACAGTTGCAGACTTGTTCTTCTTTAGAAATTGCATTTTGCACTAAGCTCGATATTCTACCAGCTTTCTGGGTGGATATCTTTACTTTTGAAGATGTGTCCCTGATATTGGTCCTTTGTCCCTGATTTGTTGAAGCCTTGTCCCTGATTCAGGAGGCAAGGGGTTGTGAAGTATGTATGCACCGACTGTGCCTGGGCACAGTTCCTGCTGCTTCCTGCCTGTACTTCTATTCCTACCAACAGGGGATGCTGTGGGTATGCCTTGGCCTACAACGTCCAGCCTGTACTTCCATTCCGACCAAAAGGGGGAGCTTTGTGCTCCATGCAGTAGCACCGGGCAAACTGCATGGTAATGTATGCTAATTAGTACTTAATGAGATGCAAATGTACCTGTTTGCCCATGGATTACCTAAGTAGGCCCATTTGCATGAGAGCTTTGAATATAGCTCCCGTTTCCCCCAGGCTAACCAGTTTGCACCGGGCTGATGTGTTAGCACTGTGCAATCAGGTTAGCCCCGGGCAAACCTCACTTCAGCATAGCACAGTTCTGCAGTGTGTGGCTCACATTGTTGTTTGCAGTCATACCTCTCAACTGTCCCTGATTTTCAGACGTCCCTGATTTTACCTCAATGTTTTACTCTGTCTCTCCTAAAACTTGTGTTTCCATGACCAAACAGTGGGGATTGTATGCATAAAATAATGTCAAACATTAATGTCACAGTTGTGTTCTTCCTTAGAAAATGCATTTTACACTACACCACTTATTCTACCAGTTTCCTGAGTGGATAGCACTGATTTTTAAGATGTGTCCCTGATTTTAAACCTTTGTCCCTGATTTTTTTAAACATTGTCCCTGATTGATGAGGCAGGGGGTTGAGAGGTGTGTTTGCAGTAACTGTGAGACATCTCTGTGCAATCACACACAATGTTCTCCACTTGCAACACTGGCTTGCTACAGAGTCTAATGAGCTGCAGTTGCAGTTTGCACTTCCCTGTTGCTATTTTCAGTGCTGTCTTACTCCCGGGCAATTTTTGCCCTGCAATCCCAGACCAGTTTGCCCGGCTTCCTTAAGCTGCTATATTTAGCAGGATTAGCACCAGGCTATTTCCTTTTGAATACAGCTTGCTTTGTGCTCCAGGCTAAGTTTGCCTACCAGGCAGTGCTAATTTAGCCCCGGGGCAAAGTTTTGAATATCTGGCCCCAAGAGTTGTGTCAGGTTAAGCTTAAACTTTTGTTGCATAAAAATCAAGAAGATACAGGGACAGCCAGTCCAGAGCTGAATGTTTTTCCATCCTTCCAGACACTTTATCAAACCATCTTGTTTTCAGTTAGTTATGGCTAAAAAACACTAATTAAAAAAATACTGTCCCTTGGTAAGCACCAGCTAACACTAGCTAATCGGGGCCCGAAGAACATGATCCTGGCATTATGTTTTAAAATGGGCTGCCAGAAATATGTTTTTAGTGTTTATCCATTGGTAGTGTTGCAAATTTATGGCACTACTTTTGTGAAACTGCCACAAATTGCTGCAGTTTTCATGCAACTAACACACTGTTGCATGAAATCGGCTGCAAAATTGCAGTACAACATGAATAAAAAAAAAACCTTGACTCCATAAATGGCAAAAATCTTTCCTGATTAAACAACTCCAGAACTGTGTTCCTCGGACCCTGTTTAGGTAAATACCTGTTTGTGTTTTCCTAATAAAAGGAGGTTTTCATCTTTTACTGTCTGCTAGGGGTCCAAGACATGTTTCATTGTATACAATTGTTTTGCCAACATTGGGGTGCCCAATCCCTGTGTCAGCATTTACCACCCTTCAGTACTGTGGGTTACTGGAGAGCCCACCCCCAGTGTCCTGAAATCCTATACTGTTAATTCTGACACCAGGATGCCCACCCTGGGTATAGGATGCTCCCAAAAACTCCATTGTTGAGGTCCCCCCAGGTAGAGTGGTACACTGGAGAGCCCACCCCAGGGTACCAAAATAAAGATTTTATTGGATGCTTATTCTGACACTGGCATGCCTTCCCCCAGTGTCACATGCCCCCCCAAGCCCAAATGTTATGCTTGCCCACATTGGGGTGCCCAATCCTCATGTTGGCATTCTGAAGACCTCCTGGCACTGTTGGACACTGGGGAGCCCACTCCGAGTGTCCAGAAATAAAGATGTTAATCCTGTAAAAAAAGAAAACTTTCTCCCAACATCTTTTTTTTTACATCTATAAAAAAGAAAATGGTCCCTCATCATCTCTCCATCCCCCTTCCCCATCTCAAGCCTCCCACTGAGCAACATGCCACCCAACACCTCCACTTGCCATATACTTTCATCACAAGACCATCTTCTGTCATCTTCTGTGGACTGGGACATGCCTGCACTCTTCAAGCTGAACCACAAACTGAAGAATCAAGGCTAGTGCTGTATAATGGCTCGGCCATTTTTTGCAATTTTTACACCAAATTTTCAACATGGGCATTTTGGGACCCCACCTCATGATAACTGCCACTGTCATTTTGTTAAGTGGACCTGTAAGATGATTTTGTGGTCGCTTTGTGAAATCACCTTTTGGGACCAAGTATTGAAATGATAGTGCCAGTGCTCATGAGGTGGGGTCCTAAAAGCCCATGTTCAAAATTAGGTGAAAAATACTGAAACAAAATGCCTGAGTTATGTGCAGTCATTGAAATTTTTCTATGCACGCTCATAACTTCGGTAATTTTTAATATTTTCACTCTAAATTTTCAACATTGCCATTTTTTCACACCACCTCATGAACAGTACAGCTGTCATTTTACACATTCTTCCCAAAACATGTTTTCACTACTGTGGCACAGAATGGCATGTTTGCTGCAAGAAATCACCTTTCAGGATCGAATAATGAAATGACAGTGACAGTGGCAGTGGCAGTGGCAGTATTCATGAGGTAGGGTTCCCAAAAGCCATTTTGAAAAATTGGTGCAAAAAGTCCTAAAAATGCCCAAATTACATGAGTCCATTGAATAACTGTACTACTTTTCAATCTTTTCATGACAAATTTTCAATATAGCCATTTTTTCACACGACCTCATGAACAGTACAACTGTCATTTTTCACATCCTGACTGAAATGTGTTTTTGCACCTGTGATGCAGAATGGTGTTGCAGTTGCATATAATTTCATTGTGCCTTGAATTTTACAGTTTCTCTCTACCGGGGTACATAAGGTGGGGTAATAAGATGGCTATGCTGACAATTTGGTCACTGTTGTTCAACACACGGAAACGCAGGTCTCAGAGGGGCCTGCTCTACCACACCTACATACATGTGCACATCTACAGAGGGATTGGAGTGCAGGGTCCTTTGGACCCTGTTTTCCCACAGTGAAATAAGGATACTATTATACTATCTCAAAAAGTAAGGAAATGTATTGCAAAAAACTCCATTAATGCATCAGTTAGGATTGATATTAGAATGACAAAAGTCTGTATATGTATATGTATTCATTGCAAAAACTTTGTTAATGCATCACGTAAGTTTGAAGCAACAAAAGTAGGAAATGAGGCATTAGGGTTTCCAAACCTCACACCCCACCCACCCTCCTCCACACAACAGACATTGGGTGTGCCTTGGAATCATCAGTCCTAACTCTCACCCGTTCCATGTGTAACCATATAGGTGTATGAAGGTGAGAGCTGGGCCTGACGACCCCAAGGCACACCGCGATGCCTGTCAGTGTGTGAGGGTGGGGGTGGGGTGGTAGGTGTAGGGAGGTGTGGGGGTGTTAGTGTTGGAAACGCTAATGCCTCATTTCCCTACTTTTGTTGCTTCAACCCTAACTGGTGTATTAACAAAGTTTTTTGCAATTCATTTCCTTACTTTTTGAGAAAGTGTCATTTATCCTTCCAGAGCTCCCATCAGTCTATAGTGTCTTGTGGTTCTACAGGGCCCTCTGTCATGTGGGAGCACAGGACCCTCTGGGCCCAATGCTCCTATGTAACCATAAGTGTACAGATACTGTAATCAACCCTCATCTCCTAATCATGCTCCCATCACTCCATAATCGTATCCATTGGTGGGAGCACAGGGCCTACCATCTATCCATAAGTGTAGAGACAATGTCATGATTTGTCATCTTCCTGTAGGAGTGGGCCCTGCACTCCCACTACTGCATAATGGAGTGCCCTACATGCCCAGTACTGCATAAAGGTATCCATATGTGAGAGCGCTGGGCCAAGACCCATCTACCTATAATTGTAGAAATGCAGCACAGGCCTAGAGACATTCCAAGTAACCCTTGTGCTGAAAATGGAACAATTTCTCAGTAACCATATGAACACTGGAAAAAATTCTACCACAGTTGTAATCATGGACTGGTAACCTGCATCATTGCTAAGCTGTGTTTAGTGAAAAATCCATATTTCAAACTGTTTTCAAGATATGAGCATTGATAAGTACTGCATTCACCACAGTGTTATCCTCTGGGAAATTTCCAAACTTTGAAATGTTATAAGTATGGAAGCGATGTAAATTGTACCACCAAACCAGCAACAGTCACATCTGTGGGACAAGCCCTTTCTACCCTGAAAATTTCAGCCTGAAAGTCCTAACCATTTCTTTGCAGTGAAGTGGCAAAGGAACAATAAACTTTAAAAACCCTTTTTTGTGAGGAGTCAAAATATCTTTTTGCATTGCGAAAAGGGGTTTTGACAGCTCACAAAGAATTCTTCTTACAAAATGGGATTAAGATAGGCCCATCTGGTCCCACAAATCCTAACCCCTTTTGGATTTTGACACCTATGAAAAAGGGAATCAACTTAGAAAGGGATTTTCACAGCTCATGAAAAGGGATTAATTATTGAAATCCCTTTTCGTGAGGTGTCAAAATCCCTTTTCTCATCTGATTTGGATTTGTGGGACCAGATGGCCCTATCCTTAATCCTTTTTTGTAAGCTGTTAAAATCCCTTTTCATGGAGATCACGTGATGCAGAGTCCTGAGTAGCAGTTCCCTCAAGAAGCTTCTGCCTCCCATCTCTTATTTGATCTCATTTTGGTGTTTTTATTTACTATTTTCTCTTGTTTCTGGGATTCTACGCTGTATAATAGCTGTTGCACTCTTGTTTGGTTATATCTAGAGCGGATGGAGGCTTATATGAAGAAAGCCCCACAGAAGTATACCCTTCCAGCAACTCCCGAGAAGGCCCCTAAGAAATCCAGGGCCTCGAGTGGTTCTGGCTCTGATCTCCTGAGCCAAAGTGGTGATCAGGAGCCTTTAATGCTGTCCAGATTTCTCGAGGAATTTAAACCCTTTCGAGAGGAAATGAAGGATATGACAATGGATTTGAAGTCATTATCCAGAAAATTAGATGAACTCTCATTATCTGTTTCTGATAACGCAGCCTGAATTGCTTCTATAGAGAAAAAAGTTGGTAGTCTCGACCCTGAACTGGTTTTGATGCGCCAGAAATTGTCTCGTTTTGAAGCCAAGCTTGAGGACCTAGAGGGTCAGAACCAAAGAAATAATGTAGTGGTTCTCGGTTTACCGGAGGGAGAGGAAGGCCAAAATGTTGTGGCATTTATTCAGAAGTTGGTTGAACAGGTGGCTGGCCCATCTCCATTTGGCTCTGGTTACATGATAGAGCATGCCCACAGGGCAGTCCATGTATGGTATGGGCTGCACGCCCATTGGTTCTTGCTCTGCACCAATGGACGTGCAGCCCTACCGGAAAGTCAGTCGGCGGGCGGCGGGGTGGCAGGTAGGTGGGATGCTGCCGCCCTCCGCTGCCAGGGGAGCGGGGTGGTGGGGCTTCATGGTGGGTGGGGTGGGGGACACTAGATCACCAGGGATATGGTCTTGGGGGAGGTTTGAACACTTTGGTACAGCGATCGGGCTTAGCGGTCCACTGGAACACCAGGGATATGTTCTTGGGGAGTTGGACACTTTGGTGTCGTGATCGGCTTCGAGGTCCACTGGACCACCAGGGATATGGTCTTGGGGGTTGGACACTTTGGTGCTGCGATTGGGCTGGTGGGGGTGGGTTTATTTTTCACTTTGCCCATGTCGAGGCCAGTCGGGGAGGGGGTTACTATATGCCCATGATTGGGCTGCAGGGGGCACAGGGAGAAAGTTGACAGGCCACCCACAGGTGGCAGCTGCTGTGTTGCGCCATGCAATGTGGCAGCTCACCTGTGGGTGGCCCTCGACCTACTCCTTTTTTTTTTGGCTCAGAGTTGTGCAGGCACAGGTTGGGGGTTGCGCATGCAGAACTCTGCACAGCCCACTGAATATCAGGCTGTGCAGTTTATGCATGGTTCCTCCACCTCCGGTTCAGCATGCCTTCATTAGCATTCTGCTGTTGCTCAGCTTGACTTGGGGGGCGCAACTGCCTCCTGCTGAATATGGCAGGATGGCACAATTTCGGACTTGTGCAGGCACAACTCTATTGCGCATGGCGCAACCCTTTTGAATATCCAGCCCATAGTGCTTTGTTTGGGCTGGAAAAATGAAAGCAAGATGGAAGCTCGCTAAAAGGGAATTTTTTCTCACAAAAAGGGATTTAATGAATCCCTTTTCTCAAGCTTTCAAAATCCCTTTTTGTGAGCCCTAAAACCTTTTTTGCACCATGCAGCTATCCAAAAGATTGAACTGAGCATGCTCAGAACCCAAAACTTCAAAATTAAATAACTTTGAGATGGATTAATATATTTTCACCAAACAAATTTTATCTTATTTTTTATTTATTGTAAAATCGGAATTACAACATTTGAGCTAAAAGTTCATTTACAAAGGATCCTTGTCGAACAGAGGTGGGGGAACATCAAGTACATAGACAGTGGAGAAAAACAGAAGCATCTAGAAGGCATTGTCAGTTACACATAATTAAAAAGGCTAAACAGCATTATAAATAGAAGGATGGGGAGAGGCAGAATACACTACAAAAGCCATCACTTAATTACATAAGACAGAGGAAAATAGTCCCATAACAGATTTGGTGAATAAAGTGCAGATTCCAACTATGTACAAAGTATGATAATTCCCAGAATGCAGCTATAGAGCTTAGATGGGGGAACAATTAATGTGACCATGACAAGTATAGCCATTAAGGGAGAGTAGGCTACATGCTAAACAGGTGAGGGGGACAGCACGATGGCGGGTGATAGCAAGGGTCAGGGGGTTAAGCAGGTGTGGAGGTGGGGGTATGGAGGGTCAGGAGGGCTAAGTGGGTGAGGGGAAGGGGGAATGGGGGACCAAGGGGTGGGTAGATGAGGATTAGTGGGAGATTCTTGGGAGCCACAGGTCACCATAGCCAAGCCATAGTGTGTCAGGGGCACAGGGAGGGCTAGAAATGACTGGGGTGTTCTTTACAACAACATTGTACTGGGGTGAAGATGGACTTCTGAATTTCAGATTTGAACTAGCCAAGATGAGTAAGGCTAGTAGTGGCCTGGGGGAGCTTATTTAGCCAGGTGGGGGCCCTTACTGCAAAGGCTCACCTCCACAAGGCAGTTCTTCTGAAATGTACTGCTAGGATGTGTCTTGTAACACTTCTCGCGGAGTGCTCAGCTGGGACCGGACAGAATAAGGCTTTTGGGGGGGGTGCAAGACCTAGAAGGGCCTTCTTCCCTAAAAGGCAGGAGTGGAGCTTGATTTTGTCCATGGGAGGAAGCCATTGTGTCCCAATATAAAGGTTACAAGTGTGCGTGAGGTGATCTGCACCTAAAACAAAGCAGCATGCTTTGTTGAGGGTAATATGGACCCTGTGCAAGTGGGTTTCAGAGGTTGCAGCATATACCACATTACCGTAGTCCAGGATGGGTAGAACTGCTCCTCTTACTGCCTGGACCCTAGCCTCAGGCAGTGAGGCAGAAACAAAGCCTATATAGGGCCACTAACTTCCTATTGGCAGCAGTGGTAATATTTCATATATGTTCATTGAAAGAGAGGGACTGATTGATTGTAATCCCTAGGTATCGAAGCAAGGGCACCTGCTCAAGGGTGGAGTGGGAGTTGCACAAAATTGAGAAGAGAGTGGTGTACCTCTTCTTTTGGCTTCTGGCAAAGAGCATTGACTTGTGTTTTATTTTTTTGTTGTTGTGCTCTTGCAAGCTATCTTTGAGCCAATCCTCTAGGAGGCCAAAGTTGTACAGCATGTCCTTAGTGAATGCATCTTGGCAAGATCCTTGAGAGAACATCACTGTGTCATCTGCATAGAGCAATACCTTGGAGGAGGGGCACACTCCTGGAAGGTTGTTCACAAAGAGGCTGAACAGGAGTGGGCCTAGGATGGACCCCTGCGGGACCCCCACTGTGACTTCACTGGTCTCAGAGATGGCTCTGTTGATTTTCACCTGCTGAGAGCACCCAGACAGGTAGCTGGAGAACCAACTGACCATGCTGAAGGATAGTCCAAGGCAGCTTTGTCTGTGCAGTAGCAGCTGATGATTCACAAGATCTAAAGCCTTGGTTAGGTCTATGAAGATTGCTCGAGCCAGTTGGCCCTGGTCAAATGCCTCTTGCATGTAGTCTATGAAGACAATTAGGGCAGTATTAATGCTTTGCATCTTGTGGAAGCCATGCTATTTGGGGCAGAGGAGTTTATATTTATGCAGGTGGTCAGTGAGCTGGTTGGCTATGATTCTCTCTCCAGTGCTTTGGAGAGAGGGAGACAGAATTGAGATAGGTCAGTAGTTGGATACTAGTGCCTGGTCACCTCCTTTGTGCACAGGAGTGACAAGAGAGGATTTCTAGGTAGAGAGGAAAGTGGACAGGTGGAGAGACAGGTTAAACAGCTTAGTGATGGGAAAGAGAACCTCTTATAAGGCAATGGAAATCAATTTCATATTGATTCTATCACCCCCCGTTCTTGTTTTTCCCAGGATACTTGCAAGGTACTTTCTTGTTTTCTTTATGGTCTCTTGTCTGAAAGTAAAAGCTTAGACTGGGCTTGTCAGTTGTAGAGGAGGGCAACTGGCAGGAGGCTGGCATTCCATCAGGGTGTGTGGCAGGCCTGAGAGGCAGGACTGCACTGTAGTCAGGTAAAGCCTTATTAAAGATATTGGTCATGCCAGCATCATCAAGTATGATTTCATCATTGTGGAGGAGCATGTTGGGGGGGGTCCTGTTATCAGACCTGAGGAGGTTTTTAATTGAGTCCCAGAATGTCTTCCCACTACTCCAGCAGTGAGACTGCTGATTCTTATGGAATGATGCCTTGGCCTGCCGTATTGCCCAGGTGCACCTGTTTCCGGCTGGTTTGTAGTTTTGGATATCTGTAGTTATCCTTGTTGCCCTGTTCTGGTGCCAAAAGAGATCCTGTTGTTGCATCATACCGAGAAGCTCAGGGGTGACCCGGTCCATACTTTGAGTTTTTATCATCTTCTTACGGTACAGGGCGAACTTGTCAGCAGTTGCATTGAAATGAGTGAGGAAGTGTTGGAGGGCAGTGTCAACAGAAAGGCATAAGTCAAGGAAGCTCCAGTCAATGCCTGAAAGGTGATTCCTGAAGTCGGTCATAGCACAATTTTTGATAACTCTGTTCCTCACCAATCTGAGTGGGGGGTTGGCCCATTTTGTTGACTACTCACATCGGATAGGTGAGTGGTCACTCAGAGTATCTGGGAGTACCTTGATATCAGTTAGCCTTTCTGGGTGAGTTGTTAGTACCCAGTCGATCAGAGTGCTTGTACCGGTGTGGTAGTTTGTTCTGGTGCAGCTCTTGACAGCAAGGATTAGGTAGAGTCCAGATACAAGATCTCTGTGCGTGGCACTGGAGCTGGCAAGCCAGTTGGAGTTAAAATCCTCTAGTACAATAGTATTGTATCCTTGTGTTGGCTAGTCTGGGTTTAAATATTATCAAAGGCTTCTAGCCCAGCTTGCTGCCACCCTGGTGGGATGTAGACTGCCATAATGATCAGGCCTGGGTATATGTGGTGACGGGTGTGTTTTGGGGTTGTGAACCTTAATGCTCACCCCTTTTCAACAGATAATAACCTGCCATTGATACAGAATAAAACAATGGGGTGAGCATTAGGTTTTGCAACTCCAAGGCACACCTCTCACACCTGTTCCAGCATGCAGAGTGGAGGGGGACCTTAGGGTTAGAAGCTGAGGATGATGGTGGGGTGTTCGGGTTAGAAGCCAAGGGTGGGGGCAGGGTCTTATGCTTGGGAACCCTAAGATCATATTTCCCTACTTTTTATGCTTCAACCCTAATGTTGCATTAACAAAGTTTTGTGCAATGAATATATATATATATATATATATATATATATATGTGTGTGTGTGTGTGTGTGTGTGTGTGTGTATATATATATATATATATATATATATATATATATACATACATACACAATATATCTTATAGGGGCACAGTCATGCAATGAATATATATACTGTATATATGTGTGTGTGTGTGTGTGTGTATATATATATATATATATGTGTGTGCGTAATATACATATATGTATATATATATATATATATATATATATATATATATATACACATATATATATGTGTGTGTTATGGTAGCACAGTAGTGCTACCATAGTTAGGCTGAGTACCCTTTTAAGGGTAAATGGTAAAATTTTCACCTTAATAACTTTGTCACTGTTCAACAGATTTGCCTGAAATTTGGAAGGAATGGGGCATAACCATAGATCTTGCGATCTGTCAACTTTTGTACTGGTTGGATATACGGCTGTGGAGCTATTAAGCGACATTCGTGTGTGCAATCACTTTTTATTGCGCATTCTTTGCTCATGCCTACAGGTCGTATGGTTTGTGTGACTGGTCCAAAAACATTACAGAACATGCGGCTGGGGTCCCTGATGTGTCTTTTGAAGATTTTGTGAAAAAATATTAAACGGTTCAAAAGTTATTCAAAAAACAAGTTCCCATTATGAGTCAATGGGAAAAGTTAACAAAAAGTTCAAAAGCGTTTCAAATGCACTTTTTAGTATCACATATGGCCCTACTAGTGTTGCAAATCTGCCATTTTGTTTTCAATTACTAATCACAGAAATGCTTAGCATTTAAAATTGGGACCATCTAGGGACATAATTCTTTTTGTGTTTACCTAGTCAAGCCCTGAGGATGCCAGCCATATCTTTATTTTGGGGTAAAACATCCCAGAAATATGTTTTTCAAATCTGTGGGAAAAGTAGGGTCACAAAGTAGTATCGCACTTGCCACACTGTTGCAAATTTTTGCGAAAGGTGTCACAACTCACGACACTACTTTTCTAGACTATGGCCAAAATGACAGGAATTCTTTGCCACCCTGCTGCAAAAGAATGGTTTGGTCTTTCGGGCACAAAGTTACGTTACTCCAAAGTTGACATTTTTTCCCATAGACTAACATGGTGGCATCCGTCGCGCCTTTTGGGGCTCGTATCTCAGAAATGGTGCGAGATACGGATTTTTCATCACAAACAGGCATAGTCCTATGGACTATGCATTTAGTGAAAAGCTAGCCAGGAAACTCATGAATCATGTGAAATTTTAATTTTTTTTCTACATCTTAAGGTTACTGAGATATTAGCAATTTAGTATTACAACTGCTCCTTTTCTGCCCAGAGACACATTTCAATGCATACATTCTTGTCTTCACTGTGTTTCTCAATGGAGCTTTTCAGGAAAATTAGGGTGTGTGCTCCAGTTCCTGTTACTCATAGGCTTTACACTTGTGTTTCCATGCCCATTTGCGTTTCTGTTCCTGTGTACACCACTGTGTGTGTTACCCTTTCCATTTCCGTTTGCACTTGCGTTTGCATTACTGTTACCATTTGTGTCTCCACTACTGTTTGTGTTTCACTTAACGTCACCGTGCACATTACCATTTCTGTTGGTGGCTGCCCTTCCTTTTCCGTTTGTGTTTGTCTTTCGTTTTGCGTCATCGTTGTTCTTACTGTTACTATTTGCATTTCCAATTGCATTCCCATGCACATGCGAGTTACAGTTTGCATTTCCATACGCACTTTCGTTTGCGTTTCTGTTTTCTTTGGCATTATTGTTGCTGTTACAGTTATCATTTGCATTTACAATAGCAGTATCATCACCATCGCATTACCAGTTGTGTTTTCATATGCACTTGCATCTCTGTTTGCGACACTGTTCGGTTTGGCGTCACTTTGTGCCTGTGTTTCTATTAACATTTGCTTTACAATTTACGTTTGCGTCACCATGTGTGTAACCATTAGCGCTTGCATTTGCTTTGCACTTACCATTACTATGTCACAAAAAAAAACACGTGGTGGGAGCTTGGGCCCCAAAGTTCCCCGCGATCCCACCACCACATTCCTTTCATTATTTATAGTCCTCATTCTCAAAAATAAGGAAAATTAGAGTCAAAAAATTCCATTTAATGCATCGGTTAGGGTTGTTTCACAGCAACAAAAGTGAGGAAATTCAGTGTTAGGGTTGAACCCCTTGTATCCCTCAGCCCACCCCCAACCAGCATCGGGGTGTACGTTGGGGTCATCAGTCCTAACTTTCACCCCATTCTCCTATGCCTCAGCTTGTTCATGCATGTGATGGGGTGAGAGTTAGGGCTGACGACCCCAACGCACACCCCAATGCCAATTGGGGGGTTGGGCTGAGGGGGAACAAGGGGGATTTTCAACCCTAATACTGAATTTCCTCACTTTTGTCACTGTGGAACAACCCTAACTGATGCATTAAACAGAGCTTTTTATTTATTTAGTTTTTGTTGACCAGGTAAGTGCACTAGACAAATCCTGCCTATTTTCAGGTGTGACCCGGGAGGGGATACAGATGAATGCCAACTACCCTGAACCAGATTAAGCTGTTTTGCCTCTAATACATATGTATATATATATATATATATATATATATATATATATATATATATATATATATATATATATATATATAGAGTGTGTATATATATATGTGTGTGTATGTATATATATATATATATTTACATATATATCTATATATCTATATATATATATATATATTACATATATATATATATATATATATATATATATATATATACATATATGTGTGTTTGTACTAATGTGTATATATAATAGGGCACAGTCTTTTCCCTATTGTTAGGGTTGAGCAGGCACTTTAATGTTAAATGTGAAATTTTGCACTTTAATAACTTTGCAACGGTTCAACAGATTTGCACAGAATTTGGTATGTACTGTCCTGTATTGTAAAACTCTTGACATACCAAGTTTCTTATCAATTGGATTGCTGATATTGAACTGAGCATTGTGAAAAAACAGCAACATTCGCCTTTTTTGGCTGTTTTTTCCTCATCACGCAGTGGACAAACCATTTGGAACAGGGTAGAAAGAGCTTGCCCCAAAGAACAAGCCAGCATTGGTTTGGGAAAAAATATTAATATATTCCAAGGTTATTCAATTTTAAAATGTTGGGTTCTGAGCATGCTCAGTCCAGTCTTTTGGATAGCTGCATGGAACGAAAAAGGATTTTGGCCAGACAGAAATACATTTTGACAGCTCACAAGAAAAGGATCCTTAGAACCCTTTTTGTGAGAAAAAAATTATTTTTCTGTTAGCTGCCATCTTGTGTTTTTTTTAGACCAACAAAATGTCATAACTCTGCCCAGGGATGTCTTCTGTAGACCTTCAAGTATGTGTCTGGTTGATCAGGACATCCTTTCACTATTGTGTACCTTTGCTGTAATTTTATGTAGCCTCAGAATACTTATTTTTATGTTTTAAAATCCGTTTTCATGACTCACTTCCATTCCTTTTTCATGAGGTGTCAAAATTATTTTTCATGTCATGAAAAAGGATTAGGACATGTTACAAAAAAGGGTGACTTTCTTAAATCCTTTTTTGTGAGATGACACAATCCTTTTTTCTGATGCAGAAAAGGATTATGACTTCTCTGACCAGATGACCCTCTCAGTAATCCTTTTTCATGAGATGTCATAATCCTTTTTCGTGATGTGAAAAAGGATTTTAACACCTCATGAAAAGGGAATTCATCTGGTGAAAAAGGAATACCAGCAGGGCCATCTGGTCAGAGAAGTCCTAATCCTTTTTGCATCATGAAAAAGGATTAGGACATTTCTCAAAAAAAGGAATTTGCTGACAAAAAAGGATTAGGTCATCTAGCAAAAAAGAATGACTTTCTTAAATCCTTTTTCATGAGATAACCAAATCCTTTTTTGCCAGAAAATTCATTTTACGTGAGATGATATAAACCTTTCTCATTATGTGAAAAAGAATTAGGACTTCTCCAACTGGATGACCCTGCCAGTAATCCTTTTTTCGTGATCTATCATAATCCTTTTTCATGACTCAAAAAAAGAATTTCTTCACCACATTAAAAAGGAATTCATCTGGTGAAAAAGGAAAACTTTGGTCCATAACTTTGCTGTCTTTTGTGATTTTGACCCTGCATTTTCAGCATAGCCTTTTGGGGACCCCACCTTGTATACAAAATAACTGTTGTTACAGAAATCTCACCTGAAAGGTGATTTCATGATCAGTTATCTAATTAATCTTTTGGCAGGATTTGCATAATGACTGTAAGATTGTTTATAAGGCAGGATCCCCAAAAGGCCATGTTAAAAATTTGGAGTCAAAATGTCAAAAAATGGCAGAGTTATGACAGCTTGTTGGAATTGCGCAACACACTCTCATAACTATGTCAATTTAAAATATTTTAACCAAAAATTTGGAAGATAGAATTCTTATTACCACACCAAATGTATGCAAAAACTGCCATTTTTCAAATCCTGGCTGAAATGAATTTTCACACCTCTGGTGCAGACATGGTGTTGCAGTTGTGAAGAATTATGTTTCAGTTTGGATTTGAGTTTTTTCACCACTGGGTACATCAGGTGAGGTAATAACATGACTATGATGACAATTGTATCACTGTTGGTCTATAAATGGAGGCACAGTACCCAGAGGGCCCTGCACTTTCACAGGTAAGTACATATACACATCTATAGAGGAATGGGAGTGCAGGGCCCAGAGGGCCCTGCACTCCCATAGCTACTTACATATATGCTTCTATGGAGGAATCAGATTGCAGTGCCAAGAGGGCCCTGCACTCTGACAAGCACATAAGGATATAATTACACTGTTTCAAAAAGTATGGAAATAAATTGCAAAAAAGTTTGTTAATGCATCAGTTAGGGTTAAAGCAACAAAAGTAGGGAAATGTTGCCTTAGGGTTTCCCACCCCAAACACCCCATTCCCACACCCTTCACAGATGAAGAGGCATTCAGAGGGAGGCATTAGGGTAATCAGCCCTAATGCTCAACCCATTCTCCTATGCTGCACCCACACAGCTTATTTTCTAATGAAATGAGGTGAGCATTAGGGTTGTTGACCCAAAATCTGATCCTGATAACTCTTTGTCAGTGATGGGTGGGGAGGTGGGGTGTTAGGATTGGACACCCTAATGCCACATTTCCCATTCAG
Organism: Neoceratodus forsteri; assembly: GCA_016271365.2. Classification (NCBI taxonomy): domain Eukaryota; kingdom Metazoa; phylum Chordata; order Ceratodontiformes; family Ceratodontidae; genus Neoceratodus; species Neoceratodus forsteri. The sequence goes on along the minus strand of CM057449.1, from coordinate 1,065,052,478 downwards.
TTAACGTGGACCTTAACTAGTATTTGATATATATATATATAGGGCAAAACTCAGTTTACTGCATCAGTTAGGGTTGTTCACAAAGTGACAAAAGTGAGGAAATTCGCTGTTAGGGTTGAAACCCCACTTGGACCCCTCAGCCCACCCCCCAACCGGCATCGGGGTACGCATTGGGGTCATTGACCCCAACTCTCACCCCATCACATGTGTAAATAAGCTGATGAATAGGAGAATGGGGTGAGAGTTAGGACCAAAACCCCAACATGCACTCTGATGCTGGTGGGGGGGGGTGGGATGGAGGGGTCCAAGGGAGGTTTCAACCCTAACAGCAAATTTTCTCACTTTTGTCACTGTGGAACAACCCTAACTGATGCATTAAATGGATTTTTTTGCCTCTAATTTCCCTTCTTTTTGAGAATGATGACAAGAAATAGTGAAAGTAGTGCAGTGGCAGGAGAGCAGGGTCCTGCCACGTGATGTTTTGTGACATAGTAAGAGGAACAGCATCACAAACATAAGCGCCAACAGTGGCACACATGGTAATGGAAACGTAAATGGTAAAGGAAACATTAATAGAAATGCAAGCTCAAAGTGACGCCGAATCGAACAGTGATGCAAACCGACACTGAAGCACATATGAAAGTGCAACTGGTAATGCGAGCAGTGATGGCAGCTGTATTTTAAATGGAAATGTTAAATGTCACGTAAAAAAGAACACGAAAGGGAACAGAAATGGAAATGTGAATGCAAGCGCACATATAAAACAAACCATAATGTGCACAGGCACAGTAAGGCAATTGCAAATGCAAATGGTAACAGTAACAGCAAGGAAAATGCAAAATGAAAGAGAAATGGAATTGCAAATGAAAGGGCTTTCGGAAACCCAAATGGCAATGCACACGGTGGCGTAAACAGAAACAGTAGTGGAAATGCAAATGGTAACAGTAAAGAAAACGCGTTCAAATGAGAATACAGCGTAATGTACACGTGTATGCACACGGAACAGTAATACAAATAGGGACATAAACGCAAGTGAAACAGTAACTGTAACAGTAACGAAGTACATACCCTGTTTTTTCCAAACAGGTGCATAGAGAAACACAAAGAATGTATGCATTGTAATGGGCATCGAAGCTTAAAATGAGCATTGGAAGTACTTAATTGCTAATATCTCAGCAACCGCACGATGTAGAAAACAATGTGAATGTCACAAAAATCATGATTTTCCTGGCTAGGTTTTTGTATTACATAGCCCACAGGGCTATGCAACCTGCAACAAAAAAATCTGTATCTCGCATTGTTTTCAAGATACATGTCCCGAAAGGCGCGGTGTATGCCACTTTGTTAGTCTATGGGAAAAAATGCCAACTTTGGAGTATCGTAACTTGGCAACTGTGCAATATTTTTTTCACCAAACCACCAAAAACCACATCTGTAAGATGTTGGCTGCATTTCCTCCAAATTTCAGCTCAAAAGACCAAACTGTTCTTTTGCAGCAGGGTGGCAAAGAATTGCTGTGATTTTTGCCATAGTCTGAAAAAGAAGTGTCGTGATTTGCGAAAGCTTTTGCAAGCATTTGCCTAAGTGTCATAAGTGCGACACTACTTTGTGACACTACTTTTTCCAGAAATTTTAAAAACATATTTCTAGGGTGTTTCACCCCAAAATAAAGACAAGGCTACCATTCTCAGGGTCCGACTAGGTGAACACAAAAAGAATTGTGTTGCTAAAGGGTCCCAAATTTAAATGCCAAGCATTTTTCTGATCACAAGCTGAAAACAAAATGGCAGATTTGTAACACTACTAGGGCCATTTGTGACACTAAAACATGCATTTGTGACACTGTCAAACTTTTTGTTAACTTTTCCCATTGCCTTATAATGGGAACTTGTTTTTTTGAATAACTTTTCAACCATTTAATATTTTTTCACGAAATCTTCGGAAAGGCACATCGGGGACCCTGGCCGCCACGTTGCCTGAAGTTTTTCAGGCTAGTCGTGCAAACTGTGTGACCTGTAAAAGAAAAGAATTCACCAGAGTAAACACGCATGAGATCATACTTAAAAGCTCCAGCTGTATATCTGACCAGTACACAAGAGCTGACAGATCCCAAGGTGTATGGTTCTTGATCATGCATTCCAAATTTCAGGCAAATATGATTAATGGTGGCAAGTTATTAAGGTACAAAATCTGACCCTTTAACCTTAAAAGGGCTCCTCAACCCTAACTATGGTAGCACTACTGTGCTACCATAATATATATATATATATATATGTATTAGAGGCAAAAAAATCCATTTAATGCATCAGTTAGGGTTGTTCCAATGTGACAAAAGCAAGGAAATTCAGTGTTATGGTTGAAAGCTGCCCTTGGACCCCTCTGGACTACCCACCAACCGGCATCGGAGTGCGCGTTGGGGTCATCTACTCTACCCCATCATGTAAAGAAGCTGAGGAATAGGAGAATGGAGGAGAGTTAGGACCCATGACCCCAGCGCGCACCCCGATGCCAGTTGGAGGGGTTGTCTGGAGGGGTCCTCCAAGTTAGGTGGAAGGACACCAAGGGACATATCAAATGACTGTTTTGTTTCTAATGTTTGCAGAGATTGATGTTGTTGTGCTGATACATGTATTAACCCTAAAATTGAATTTCCATACTTTTAAAGGTGTAATGGAAACCCTAAATGGTTTTGTTAAAACTGAGTTTTTGCAATGAACATATATATATATATATATATATATGTATATAGATATATATATATATATATATATATATTAAAGGAATAATGCATGACAGGGTGTATGTCGTGCTGGGATAACGCCACGCCTGGGGGGGGTAGGGTACGAGGCCGCAGGCCGAGTGCGTCCAATGCCCCAGGTGTGGCATTATCCCAAACAACACACACCCTGGAGTGCATTATTTCTATTATACAATGGCTCATTGTTATACAGAGTAAAAAACATAATTTTAAAGATATTTTTGTGTGGAAACATATTTTTTGTTTTTAAGAGCAGATGAAACAATCAAGCTCCAGATGGTCAATGGGCTCCAGCTGATCTACATAGGTTCACAATGCTGAGACTAGACCTGTGGCGATGTGCTGGGATAACGCCCTCGGTCCAGCCCTAAACTGACCAATCACAGTCCAAGATTTTTTCTTGCCATTGTATAAATATATATATATGGTGCGGTACCACCACTATAGTTAGGGTTCAGTTGTCACTTCTATGTTAAAGTCAAAATTTTGTGCATAAATAACTTTGAACCCATTCAATGGATTTGCCTGACATTTGGTATATGAGGTGGGGTATTGTAGATCTCTTGATTTGCCAAATTGCATTTTGACCAGACTTACAGTCTTTGCATACAAAAACACTGAAAATGCAAAATTATTCATTTTTGGAGGCAGCTTTTGGGATTTTGGATGTGACTTTGAACGGCCGTTGCGTGGCGTGCCGCTCTGTAAGATGATTCGTTTGAAAGAGCTTTGGTAGCCAAACATGCTACATTTCATTTGGTGAAAAAAATATTAAGGCATTCAAAAGTTATGCCACTTTTAAGTCCCCATTATAAGTTAGTTAGGGCTGACGACCCCAACGCACACCCCAATGCCTGTTGGTGGGGGTGGGGAGTGGGTGGGGTTCAACGAGTGGGAACCATTATGGCGAATTTCCTCACTTTTGCCACTGTAGAAGAACCCTAACTGATGCATTAATGAAGTTTTTTGTGTAGAATATATATTTATATATATATATTATACTGCCATGGTAGCGCCAGTATAGTTAGGGTTGGCAGGGCAGTTTAATGTTAAACCTCACATTTTGCACTTTAATAACTTTGGAACCATTGAAGGGATTTGTACACAATTTGACACACTTTATGTGTAGGGGAAGGTCTCTTGATGTGCCAGTTTTGTGTCAATCCCTTTTGTAGTTTTTTAGATACAGAGCATTGAAAAACAGGATTTTGCTCTTTTTGGCTGTTTTATTGCTCACCTGTATCTCAAAAGCGGATTAACATTAGTGGCTGACAATTTTAGGATAGAAGGCCTTAGCCTCACAAATGTGCCTTTGAAGATCTGGTGTAAAAATCTTAATTCATTCCAAAGTTATTGCATTACATAATTCCATTATTCCTATGGGAAAAAAATGAAATGTCAGTCATGATGAAGGATTGTGGGCATTTTCGATGCAGAATCCTGCATCAACTGTCATGCTAGATGCAGAATCATGCATCAGTGCCATTTAAAGGAGATGGAAATGATCTGATGCTGTTTTAAACTAGTAATTAAATTTGAATACCTAACAGTGGCCTTTGCGTGTGTGTATTTTGTATTTGGCATGTTTAAAATGCACTTTCACTTATGTGCACATTATTTTGAACAGACCATTGGCTTGACAAGTAAGTTTTGGTATCAGGAATCAGTGCATGGCAAGCTTTGAAAAATTCATGTCACACACTCCAGTACAACGTTCAGGTTAGCTGCTGCCTGCACACAGGACTCATCTGCTGCTTTAACACTGTAGTGTGATGCCACGCTGTACTTCTACAAGGGACACCAGATTAATTATTGCATCATTTGTCAAGCCGCATACCATCCCCCCTCCCCTCCCAATCCTTGACCAATATCTATGTCTATTTGTACATAACAGCCCCTGCCCCTACCCTTGGTCGATCGCAACAGGGAGTTTGAAAAACCAATGATAAAACCAGTGACAATTTATTAGTTTATTTTTACAGACCAGCACCCATGGAATTGATGCTTTCAGAATCTGAGCCAGCCGCCCATGAATCAGAGGAGTACAGCCCCCATTCCCTCCCATACCATCATCCTTGCTCAAGTCGCCATCAGGAAAAAAAGTAATTCTCTCATCTTTTCAGAGTTAAACTCCATTGTTTACCCGTAATCACCTATGGAGCTCAACAGGACCAATACTCACGAAATGGACTAATTCCTTTTTTTTGAGGGAGGCAGTCGATTAGCTCCTCATGCCTCCTGCCCTCTCATAAACTGTATCTTGGCCAGAGCACAGGTAAAATCGTCTCTGTTTTGGCTATGGTGAGTGTGTGCTGATTGGAAAGTCTATTCGGTCCCCCTCCCCACAGCACAGTGGGAGGAAAGCAGAAGCATAACAAATTTTACTTCTGTCACTGCTGAGCAGCTGCATTTTCTCTTGTATCAGCCACGAAACAAAGGATTTAGTTCATTCAGTGAGTATTGGTGCTGCTGAACTCCATGGTGATTACGGGCAAGCAACGGAGTTTCACTGTAAAAAGAGGAGAAAGTTGGTGATCGAGCAAGGATGATGGGATGAGGGGTGCGTACTCCTCTGGTTCATGGGCAGCTGGCTCAGCTCCTGAAAGCATCAATTCCATCTGTGACCAACAAGCCCTAATGGGGTCTGTTCTGCTACCCCTAACAGTGCACATTTAGCATTTCCTGCTGTCCACATCCCTGATTCAGTCTGGAGAGGGCAGGATGAGCGAGATCACTAGCGACTGAGGCAGACGCCCATGAACCAGAGGAGTAAGGGAGAGACTGACAGTACTGTGGAGCCATTAGGTGAGCACCCAACCGGGGGAGGGGGGAACGATTCCACAAATAACTTCTGCTAGTATTGGATTTACAATAAATATTCAGTGATCACTGACATAGCCTTCCTCTTAGTCAACTGCTGACTACTAAAAGTTGCACTTTCTGCTGCCAGTTTGCATTTGTCAGTTGGTGGCCAGCAAGTAGGTGAATGGGGGCTGTGTCACCAGACACCAAATGATCTGAATAGTACTGTAAGCAAGCAATATAATAAATGACTGCATTTCACTTGGATAGACAATGGCAAGAGGGTAGGGTGAGAAGGGACCCACTGGATACCAGGGAATAAACAAAATAAAGGTCATATTTTAAAATGTTCTAAATGTGTATTGGTTACTAGTTATTTGGAAATGTGACTATGTGTGTGTGTGTGTGGGGGGGGGGCGAGCCAGTCACTTACTGGTGTGATTTTTTTTCAAGTGAGACACAGCCTTTAGTTAGGCAGAGTGTAGCATCACTAAGTTACTTGAATTACTGTGACAGTTATAGAAGATTGCATACTGTATCGGGAGTCTGTGATGTAACCATGTCAAGGCTAGACATGCGCAGACTCCCGATTCAGAAAAACAGAAGTTGTCAAGCCGGTAGGTTGGCCAACAGCCCAAAGCAGCATGTAAGTATGCTTTTTAACATTTCTTCCATAAATAAAGACACACAAATGCCATTTTCTGATAGTACAGATTTATTTAACAGATAAAATTAGCAAAAAAAAAATGTTTCCTATCTTCTTTAACCTGTAACGAAGAAAACGGTACATCTTGGTCTCCCCGTTCCCCTTCCCCATCCCACCTACCTCCATGCATCCAACTCCATGCACCCCCCACCCATACTTACCCTCCAGAGATCGGTAGCCATGATCTTCTCTAGACTGGGAGATGTCTGCACTGTTCAGAGCCGAACTGCGATATGAGGAATTGGAAGGCTGTATAATGGGACTTAATGGAGGTTTCAACTAGGTTGATATCTCAGCCAATTTTAGGACTTTAGGCCCCACATTTTCAACATGGGGTTCTTGGGACCCCTCCTTGTTAACACTGTCACTGATAGTTCATTTCTCGATCCCAAAACGTGATCGCAGTCGCTACACAGAATCACCTTTTGAGATGGATTCATGAAATGACGGTGCCACTGTTCATGAGGTAGGGTCCCAAAAGGCCCATGTTGCAATTTTGGTGAGAAAATTCCTAAAAATGACTGCGTTACGAATGTGCACTGCATAGTTTCTACGCACACTGGTAACATTGCCAATTTTAATATTTTCACTTCAGATTTTCAACATTGCCATTTTCTAACACCTCCTTATGAACGGTATAGCTTTCATTTTCCATATCTTGCCCAAAATATGTTTTTGCACCTGTGGAGCAGAATGGCATTGTCACTGTGCAAAATCAACCTTTGGGATGGATGAACAACATGATAGTGCCACTGTTCATAAGGGGAGGACCTATAAAGCCCATACTGAAAACCTGGTGAAAAAATTCCAAAAAATGACTGCTTAGGAGTGTGCATTGTGCACTTTCTACACACGTTTGTAACTTTGCAACTTTTTCATATTTTCACTCCAGATTTTCAACATTGCCATTTTTTCACACTGCCCTATGAACAGAATAGCTGTCATTTTGCACATCCTGTCTGGAATGTGATTTCACATCTGTGGTGCAGAATGGCATGGTTGCTATGCAATATCAATTTTTGTGATGGATTTACAAAATCACAGTTACAGGGTTCACGAGGGGAGGTTCTCTAATGCCAATGTTGAAAATTTGGTAAAGACATTCCAAAAAATGAGCATGTTACAAGTGTGCGTTGCACAATTTCTATGCACGCCTGTAACTTTGCAATGGTACACTGTTGTACTATATGTATGGAGGGATGGCAGCACAGGGTCTGAAGGACCCTGGCTCCCACTGTACCATATAGATACTGTTGTACTATCTCAATGGATGGATGGGAGCTCAGGGTCCAAAGGACTCTGTGCTCATGGACACTACACTCCCACCATGACATATGGATACTGTTGTACTGTCTCAATGGAGGGACGCTGTGCTCACCACCATAACATATGGACACTGTTGTACTATCTGGATTGTGGGATGGGAGTGCAGGGTCCAACACCCTACGCTCCCACCATGATGTATGGACAGTGTTGCACAGTCCTCTCATGAACTGTCATTAGCTGTCATTTTTAACATCCTGCCTGAAATGTGTTTTTTTCAAAACTGTACTGCACAATGACATTTCTGTGCGATTTCAAATTTCAGGATGGATTAACAAAATCACAGTGCCACTGTTCATGAGAGGAGGCCCCAAACAGCCCATGTTGAGAATGTGGTTAAAAAATCACATAGCAACTGAAGTTCTATACAAAGAAGTACAAAGTAATGCCCCTGGGAAGAGGAAACCCTGGGAAGCACTACGGTATGGGTGCAGAAGATGCTGATGATCAACAAAGAAGAAAAAGACCTAAGAGTTCTCTTTTCTGATCACCTGAAGGTGTTAAAACAAGGAAAAGATGATAAGGCACTTGGCATATGGAGACAATCCTATCCTAATTTTCAGCCCTCTCTTTCACCTGTAGAGAAATATAGTTCAGTTCATAAAAAGTTAGGCAATTAAATGCAAAAGACTTAATCCATGCACCAGTTAGGGTTTCTGTCATTGATAGTATGGAAATATCACGTTAGGGTGTCCAATCATAACAGCACACCCAGACTCAAAACACAGTTACAGACATTGCTAACATACAGAACTTTAACTGCAACACTTATAACAGCTTATGTTACACGCACTCATAAGGGTCAGCATTCTTAAGCCAACTCATGTCCCTAATGCTCAGTAGAATAGGTAAGAATAGGAATTCTGCAGTACAGTTGTGATTTCATATAACTGACTATTGTGCAATTCAGATTAAAATATGGACAGTCCAAATTCTGTCATGGGGATTTGCATGTTTCCCATGATGCTTTGCATTATTTGGGTATGTGCAATTTTGTTTCCATTAAAATTTGGCTGTATGGCCAATATCCTTTGGAAAAACCATACCTCAGGGTGTTTGCTCTGTGGTTCTTTTGTAGTTCTTTTCCTTCTCTATTTTGTGCTCCCTATGACCCAAACAAATGACATCCCCCTTAAGGGATGGCTGGCTCCCTCTCCCTGGGCTAAGACACAGATATGGCACACTGATGAGTCCAAATGAGGACAATATATATATATATATATATATATATATATATATATGTGTGTGTGTGTGTGTGTGTGTGTGTGTGTCTGCCATTCTTATCCTTTGCTGATTGCACTGTGGGGCCTTCCAGCACCATGCAATTCTGCTTAAAGTAGAGAAAGTGCAAATTCTGTCATGGGGATTTACATATGTTTCCCATGATGCTTTGCATTATTGGTGTATGTGCAATTGTGTTTTCTGTATATATCTATCTATATATATTAATTAGAGGCAAAAAAATCTGTTTAATGCATTAGTTAGGGTTGTTCCACAGCGACAAAGTGAGGAAATTCTGTGTTGGGTTGAAAACCCCTTGGACCCCCACCCCCAACCGGCATTGGGGTCATCAGCCCTAACTCTCACCCCATCACATGTGTAAAACAGCAGAAGTATAGGAAAATGGGGTGAGAGTTAGGACTGATGACCCCAATGCACACCCCAATGCCGGTTGGGGGGGTGGACGGGGGGTTCAAGGGGGGTTTTCAACCCTAACACCGAATTTCCTCACTTTTGTCGCTGTGGAACAACCCTAACTAATGCATTAAACAGAGTTTTTTGCCTCTAATTTCCCTTCTTTTTGAGAATGATAAGAATTAGTGAATGTAATGCAGCGGCAGGAGCACGGGGCCCTCTGGGCCCTGCACTCCCACCACATAATGCGGTGGTGGGAGCGTGGGGCCCTTTGGGCCCCAGCGTTCCTACGTGATGTCTTGTGGCATAGTAACAGAAGCAGCAATGCAAACAGAAGAGCTAACAGAGGCGACATGGTAGCGCAAGCACGAATAAGAACAGAAAGGGTAACGCACACGGTGGTATAGACGGGAACAATCTGCCGCATGATGTGTTGTCACATAGTAACATGGTGCCTGCAAACAGAAATGTCAACCCCAAAATAAAGACATGGCTAGCATCCTCAGGGTCCGACTAGGTGAATACAAAAAGAATTAGGTTGCTAGCGGGCCCCAAATTTAAATGCCAAGCATTTTTCTGATCACTAACTGAAAACAAAATGGTGGATTTGTGAAAGTAACAGGGCCATTTGCGAAAGTAAAAATGCATTTGCGAAAGTGTTGAACTTTTTGTTAACTTTTCCCATTGCCTTATAATGGGAAATTGTTTTTTGAATAACTTTTGAACCGTTTAATATTTTTTCACGAAATCTTTGAAAGGCACATCGGGGACCCTGGCCGCAGGTTTCCTGAAGATTTTGGGCTGGTCGCACAAACCGTGCGACCTGTAGGCATAACCGTAAAATTCCAGAAAAAACGTAAACACATGCACAGATTACACTTAATAACTCCACAGCCGTGTATCTGACTGGTACAAAACTTGGCAGATCCCAAGGCGTATGGGTCTTGATCTTGTATTCCAAATGTCAGGCAAATCCGTCAAATGGTTGCAAAGTTATTAAGGTGCAAAATTTTGGTTTAATATAGAAATGGCTCTCAACTTTAATCTATGGTAGCACTACCGTACTATAATATATATATATATATATATATATATATATATATATATATATATATACTGTATATTTATAAAATGGATAAAAGGAATGGTCCAAATCCAAACTTCTGATTGTATAAAACACATCACATGACCGTGCATATAACAGAGCATGACCACACACCTGCACTTTTACCCCCCTCCAAAACAATTTGACATTTTATAAATAGATAAACCACTCTGCAGTGTGCAGCTGCGCTCTGATATTTTCAACCCTAACACCCAACACCCACCCTGCAGACACTGACAGGCATTTGGAGTGTGCCTTAGGGTCATTGTCCTAATGTTCAGCTTATGTTCCCAGCCCAACCTGTAGACACTGGACAACCATCAGGGGTGTGCCTTGGGTACCCATTTCCAGCCTATTTACTTATGGAATGGGGTGAGCCGTTAGGCTGATGACCCAAGGCACAATCCTGATGGTTGTCATTGTCTGCAGGGTGGGGGGTATAATAGGTTGCAGCCTAATAACTTATTCCCCTGCTTTTCCTGCTGCTTTAGTAAAACTCTGATGCATTAACAACATTTTTGCAATGAATTTCCTTACTTTTGAAATAGTATAATAGTATCTCTTTTTATGGTGGGAGTGCACACCTTGAGTTCCATCCTCCATCAAGACTTTATAACAGTATCATTATGTTAAGTGGCAGCACAGGGTCCTTCAGATCCTGCACTCCATCCATCCATCAAGACAGTATAACAGTATCCTTATAATATGGTGGGAGCACAGGATCCTTTGGAACCTGTGCTCTGATTGTGATAGTATAACAGTATCCTTATTTGTCCCCAAATTTTAAACATGCATTTCTTAGGACTTCACAGCATGTCCCCTGCACAGAATATTTTCAAACCCCCTCCAAAACATAATTCTGCACAACTGTAATGCCATTCCAAGCCACAGGTGCAGAAAGTTTTTTTGGCAGGATTTGAAAAATGACAGCTGTAGTGTTCATGAGGTGGTATGAAAAAATGGCAATCTTGAAAATTTGGAGTGAAAATATTACATATTGCAAAAGTTGCACACGTGGTGCAAAAATTTAAATGAGCGCATATGTTGGGTATTTTCAGATGTTTTTGCACCAAATTTTCAACATGGCATTTTTTGGATCCCACCTCATGAACACTGACACTGTCATGTTGTTATTTGGTCCCAAAAGGTGATTTCATGCAGCAACCATACTATTTTATGCCACAGAAGTGGAAACATGTTTCAGGCAGGATGTGAGAAAGGACAGCTGTACTTTTTAAAAGGTAGTGTGAAGAAATGGGCATGTTGAAATTTTGGAGTGAAAACATTAAAAACTGGCAAAGTTACATGCTTGCATAGGAAAATGTCAATGAGCAAGTATAACTCAGGCATTTTTTGGTATTTTTCTTCCAAATTTTCAACGTGGGCTTTTGGGGACCCCATCTCATGAACACTGGCACTGTCATTTTGTATATTCCATCCTAAAAGGTGATTTTGTGCAGCATCCAGGAAATCACCTTTCAGATCTGACTATGAAATGACAGAGCAAGTGTTCATGAGGTGGGTCCCCAAAAGCCCATGTTAAAAATTTGGTGTAAAAATACCTTAAAGTGGATGAGATATCAACATAAGTTCAAAACACCATTGGCAGCCATTTTATGGCACTTACCTTGATTCTTCAGTTTGCAGTTTGATTTGAAGAGTGCAGACATGTCCTGCTGCACAGAAGATCTCAGCCACTGACCTCTGGAGGACGTATGAGGGTAAGGGCATGTGTGGGGTGGTGGGCTGCTCAGAGAAAGGGTGGGATGGAGAGAGGATCCGGAGAGACGACAAGGGACTGGTTTCTTTTTTCCAAAAATTATTGTTTGCGGACACTGGGAGAGGGTTCCCTATTGTACCACTATACTGGGTGGGCATACAAGTTTTGGGACAGAGGGAGTGGGCTCCCTAGTATCTCATGATGAAGTACCGTTTTCTGTTTCTAAAGTTTAAAAATGATATAAATCTCAGGAGACAGATTTCCAGACATTGGGAGTGGGCTCCCCAGTGTCAAGGGGGCACTCACATGTATCGGAACACTGGGAGTGGATTTCCCAGTGTCCCACACTGCTGGGTGGAGTTTATATCTGGGGACACTGGCAGTGGACTCTCAAGGGGGTGATATATGAAAAGGGAAAGGCACAGAAGTTGTTCTGCCTCTCTGGTGGCATGGTGGACAAGGCTTGTGATCACAGCCTGTGAGTCATTGGTTTGACTCAGTAAATTAATTATGTTTATTTATTTATTTTTGCAATGTAGGAAAAATATTTGGAAAAATAGGTCTCACCCAGGACCCCTAGTCCAGAGTCAACACCCCATCCTGTGGGCCACCACAGAAGCACATCTGCAATCTTGTTTTTCCCCTGTTATTAAATACAAGGGCTGCATGGATGGCATGTGACACTGGGAGTGGGACTCCCATTGTCAAAAGACATATATAAGATAAATTAAAAAACTGGATATGGCACACTGATCGGTGGGTGGAGGATGCCACTAGTCACCAGGCAAATTGTTGCTAACAGCTTAGGGTGCAGCCAGCAGCATGAGTTGAAGCTGCAGCTGCACAAATGAAGAAAATGTCACTTTTCTCCCGCTAATCTTGGTACTCGTGATTTTGGGTTTCCAAAAACATCTTTTTCACCAAAAGAATATCAAGAAACTATCAGAATGTAGTTAACGGCTACAGCTTAGCTAAGTTCTGATGTTTATTTTTCATATTCTTATCTATTTCTATACTTGTTTTCTCTCACTTGCTAATGAGAAAACAAGATGATGGACACTACAGACATGTGCAAAAGAATGTATGTGACCCACCATAAGAAAAGCCCAGTAATTATTTTCACACAAAAAAGCTGTATGTGGCCCCACAAGCAGAAACATTTTTGAACAAGGCACTAGTTTTTTTGCAAATAATGCCCATTTTGGGAAAAAAAAACTTTCATGCCTGACATATAAACTTTCCCATAGGAAATAATGGGAAATTTACAATTTTAATAACTATTGAGCAGGTTAATATTTGTTCGCCAAACCTTTAAAAGGCACATCTTTAACCCAAAGGCTTTCTACCCTGAAAATGTCATAGCAGAACATAAAGCTGTTTCCGAGATCCAAGTAGACAAAGAAATGGCAAAAAACATGAATTTTTCTGTTTTTTTTCAACACTCTGTATCTCAGAAATCACATAACATTTGATACACCAAGAGACCTATCCCTAGACATTATGTATGCCAAATTGTATGAACATCTGTTTAACGGTTCCAAAGTTATTAAGGTTCAAATATTTAGGTTTAACATAGACGCTACCTTTCACCTTAACTATACTGGTGCTATCACACCAGTATAGTATATAAATATATATATATAGGATACATCATGGGCGACTGTGGAATATGGAAAATATTAGCATAAGTGCAGTGTGAACTGTGATAATATCATGAGTGGCAAAGCCATGCGTGATATTATTGCAGTTCACTCTGCACGAGTGCTAATATTTGCCATATTAGACAAGTCACACAACATGTATGCAATGTATACAATAGGGACTGGGTTTCGAGTTATGTTTATTTCTTTACCTGGTGTTGTGGTTCTATGTTATGTTGTGGTGTGATTCCTTGGTTGTGTAGACTTTTTATTAATGAGCTTGGTGCTGCTGTGTCTTGAGTGGAAAATGTGTAGCTTTTGATTGGTTCATTTGCTTGGATGTGTGTGAGATACGTTATTGGTTGCTATTGTTTGTGCATTTTGTGTCAGGCATGATTGGTTAAGACCTGTTTTGAGGTGGGGTTATCATTGGAGCCAAGAGTTAGCATTTCCTGAAGTTAAGAGTCGACTTCTTGAATGTTTGTGTCTTTACAAAGTGTTTTTTCATTTATTAGGGGTTTCTTTTATTTCATTTTTTAGGTTATTTGCTTTTTGTGATATCAGGCTTTACTGGTGACCGCACTCATCTGTTTCTTAGGACACCGCAGGAACCAATGTTTTTTTTTTTTTACTTTTGCCTTTTATGATCTGAGCATGAACGTCTTTTCAAGTCATGCAGATAGCAGCATCTGAGCTACAAGAAGTTGCAAGGGCTTCTCAGGATTTCTACTGCTGTTTACATGGGTGCGATAAATTACTGTGGTTTGTACTTATTTGAAAGAGGGTCCGTGAGATTGTTTGTTCTATGTGGTGTTTGGCTGATGTAATCAGTGTTGGAATATCAGGTACTGAAGTAATCACTTTTGGTATGTCTGTCTGAATATATCACAGTGTCTAAGTCAGCCCCCTGATATTCAACGCCTGTGAAAATAACACTATTTATTTGGATGTTTTTTCCTTCACTCCTATTGTATTTATCTATCAATCAATCAATCTATCTATCTATCTATCTATCTATCTATCTATCTATCTATCTATCTATCTATCTATCTATAATTATTATAAATGCCCAAAATTTTTACTTTAACATGGAAGTGCCATCTTAACCCTAACTATAATGGCACAACTGCACCGCTGTAATATATATACATGCTGTATATACATGCAGTACTACCTGTATAGTTAATGTTGAATCGGTGCTCAATGTTAACCCCCTAACTTTGCAGTTTATTAACTTTGTCAGGGTTTATTGGAATAGCCAACAAATTTGAATTTTCATGGATATGCCATGTTGAGAAAATGTGGTGAGTTTCATGATGACATCTTGTGCGGTTTCCATGATCTAGATACCCCTTATTTTGTAAAAGGGTCACATAGTCCCTATATTTAACATGGGTTTTTTGCATTTCTTTTTTTTTTTTGTCTGTCATGTACAGGCTACACGGTACTGAATTTCTGCTTAAAAGATTCAGGGTACATATGGTCTGTGCTGAGGTACTGCCTTTTGAAGGTTTGTTGAAAAAGTATTAAATGATTTCTGAGCTATGAGGATTTAAAAATTGATAGATGATCCACATGTACCAAAAAATTCTGGTTTGCAAGAGAGTTTTTTGATTCACAAATCTGATGTATCATGAACCAAAAATGGGTCTCATAAACCACATGTTTTGTTCTGTTTGCAATGGCTGCTATCTAGTTTCTTTTTTTCTATTACTACCGAAGGTGGAAAAAAACTTGTAGAGGGACAAATTTAGCAAAACTAAAACACCCCTGATGTACAATGTTTTCCCTAACCAAGATTTTATAGTCTGATTATGGAGACATTTGTCAAAATGTCATATGTCACTCATTCACAATCTTCCCCGAGCAATTTCTGATTCAAACCACTTCTCTTGTTTGAACTAAAAATGTTCTGGTTTGCAAAGCCAGGAAAAGTGGTTCAAACTACTAATTCTAGTTCATGAACCAGAAAAAGTGGTTATAACTTGGTATTCTGCTTTGTGTGAATGTACTTAAAGTTTACTTTCATTGGGGCAGAGTCTAGTAGAGTTACGCCTGGCATAACATTAGTTGCACCAAGTAGAATAGTGTATGTAGCAAGTTGTGCCAGCAGTTGTGACATTCACAATTCTACAAAGTGGCCTGTGACATGGTGCAGGCCACTTGCGCCAAACAGCAGTTACTCTGGAAGTTGCAGCCATAGACCCCTTGCACCATGGCACTAGGGGGTTTATGGCAGCAGTTGTGCCCCATTCTAGAAGGGCAGCCACAAAGTCCCCACCATTCGGATTCTACAAGAATCCCCAGAGGAGAACTGACTTCATAAGTTATACCTGCATTTAGCTGATGTAGCTTACATACCACCTCTGAGGGTTCTGTAGAACCTGGTGCATGTGCCCCCCATGCCCAGACTGTACCTGTTGTTGCCCCACTGGGCACTGCACAACCAGTCCTGGACTCGGGACCACAATCCTGCCCCATCTCCTACTGTACAGCCCCCATACAGTAGATGTCCTGCAGGGCTGCCCACACCAACTGCACCCAATTCCTGCACATTTACTGCCCCGCAGGGCTTACCACACCCCCAACCCCTGGATCCTCCATTGTAATATGCCCCATAGGGCGGTGCTGCCATCCACCCACCCATGCCCCGATCCCTGAGTCGCCAGCTGCATATGCTGCAATTACCCTTCACTGGTAGTCTAGTGGCCCCCCAATCATTATAAAATATATAAATGTCCCCAAGTCCCTGGTTGTCTAGTGCCCCCAATCATTATAAAATAAAAACATCTCCAAGTCATAGTGATCTAGTGCTCAGTCATTGTATATTAATAAGTAACTCTATATCCTGGTAGTCTAGTGGCCCCCACCTCACCCAGCCAGCTAGCCCACCCAGCACCCCTCACTAATCCCCAGTTGGAGAGCATGGACAGCTCATTCCCACCACCACGGGTAACATCACTGAGTTCAGTATCAGCATACTGAAAAGACACACTCAGAAAATAATATCTGAGTGCATCTTTACACTATGTGCTGATACTGAACTCAGTCAATGGCTGGCTGTGGTGAGAGGTGGCTGTGCCAGTTACTGGCTGGATGGGGGGTGTTGGGTGGGCTGGCATGGCTGGTTGGGGGATGGGGTCCACTAGACTACCAGGGATATGGAGTTACTTATTTAATATACAATGATCAGGGGAGCCACTAGACTACCAGGGACGAGGGATGTTTATATATTTTATAATGATCGGAGGGACCACTAGACTACCAGGGAGGGGTAATTGCTGCATATGCAGCCAGTGACTTGGGGGTCAGGGCACGGGTGGGGGGATGACAGCGCTGCCCTGTGGGGCATATTACAATGGGGGATCCAGGGGGCTGAGGGTGTGGTCAGCTCTGTGGGGCATATCTATGGGGGTGTCTTGGGCCACTTGGTGTGGCCAGCCCTGTGGGGCCCTCTATATGGGGATTTGGGGCCTGTTGTTGTGGCCAGCCCTGTGGGGCACATACAGGTGGCCTGGGGGCAGGGGTGTAGGCCACCTGCAGGGTGGCTACTGCAGCTTGCTGGGCAGGGGCTGCACTTGCACCCTCGGCAGCGGGTTATGACATGCTGGCCAGGTACACCTCTGTGTGGCGATTCTAGTCACATGGCACGGTGTAGGACTTTGCTGCAGAGACCCTGCCCCATTCTAGAATAGGGTGCAGGGCAATGTCAGCAGCTGCTGGCATGAAGTTGCGCCGCAGCAACTCCCGCGCCACCCTTCTAGAATTGGGCCCATTGTTTTAATCCTCTGAGGTTGTCATATTGTTTTCAGCCAGTGTTTTAAAAGCATTTGGGGGATTTTGCTAACAAAACTTTTCAGCCTAAACATGGTTGTGTGCACTGCCACTGATGAGAGTGCATTTATTTTTATTTTGCACTATAATGAGTAATCTAGGTGCAATACGTGTTTGATATTTTGCACACTATATTCCCTTCGCCTGTCTACAGTATGTCACATAGCAAACAGTAAGTGACATTCATGTACAAAATTAGGAAAGGTCTGGCTTTGCAAGGTACCTGTTAGATAAAAAAAACTAGCTGCTGACTGCAGATGCATGGTAAAAATTGAATATACCTTTTCAAAATGATGTGCACAGTATACTGCTCGGGAACCTTTGCATTAGAAAACCTCATTATTTTTGTTACTTCAAGTATAGTAGTTGTCATTCTTGATGGAAGAGGGATGCCTGGATATTGTGGCAGTCACAGAAACTTGATGGAAGAGGGACACCTAGATATCATGGCAGTCACAGGAACATGGTACACAGAGAATCTACAGGAGGGACAGGTAGGGTAATAGAGGATTAAGAGAAGTAGTGCTCTACCTAAGGGAAGGAATCAAAGCAATGCAACAGAACTAAAGGGTAAACAGGGAGTGGAGGAGGCACTGTGCATCACCCTGGAGACAGGAAATGGCACCACAATCCGCACAGGGGTTGTTTACAGATCTCCATCTCGGAGGGAGGCAATGGACAAGGAAATGATAGACAGAGTCCTTAGAATGGCAGAAAAAGGAGATATATTGTTGATGGGGGACCTGGATATGCCAGATGTTAACTGTAGCACCTTTCCTGCAACCACACCCAAGAGCATGGTCATTCTCAATGCCCTACAGGGGGCATGCCTCAGACAGCTAGTGTTGGAACCCACTCGGGAGGAGAAATCTTAGACTTGATACCCTCAAATGAGGATGGAGAGGTTCTCAGATTTAGAGGAGGCTACAGCCTGGGAACGAGCGACCAGCAAACAGTGTGGCTCAGAATAAACACAGCTGTAGAATCATCCATACAAAAGCAAAGGTGTCGGACTTAGGAGGGCTGACTTTGGAAAAATGAGAGAGTGACTCAGAAAAGCACTAGCAAGCAGGCAAGAAGGAGGGGAAGAAGAACAGTGGGGAAAATCAGAACTGCCATCACAGGAGCAATAAGCCTTTGTGTAAAGCAAATCATCAGAACAAAATGAAGGAAACTGCCACTAGGGTTCTCAAAAGAGGTGGCAGGGAAGGTTAAGGAGAAAAGGATGGCATTTAGGAAATATTTGGAAACAGAAGGAGTAGGACATAGAATGATAGCAGTTAAAGCAGAAGGAGGCAGGGAAGGCAGTCAGAATAGCCAAGGCCTAAACTGAGGACAAGATAGCCAACTCTGTTAAGAAGGGGGATAAAACATTTTATAGGTACATTAGGGAGCAAAAATAGACCAAGGGAGGGATATTGAGGCTTAATAAAGGGGAGGGAATGTGGGCAGAGAGTGACAGTGAAAAACCAGGGATGCTGAATGAATACTTCTGCTCAGTATTCATAAAATAAGAGGAGGTGGAGGGGGAGGTACCTAAACCTAACAACAGAAAAACTCTGGATGGGGGGTTGATACCAGTCCATTCACAGAAGAAAGGCTTCTGAAAGAACTCCTAAAACTGAAGGTGGACAAAGCAATGGGGCCTGAAGTGATTCACCCCAGAATTCTAAAAGAACTAAGGGAGAACTAGTGACACCACTGACTACCCTCTTTAACAAATTATGGGAGAATGGGAGGATGGGTGTTACCTGAGAACTGGAGGAGGGCAGATGTGATTCACGCTTCACAAAAGTGGGAGCACGGCAGATGCAGGAAACTACAGACCTGTTAGTTTGACCTTAGTGGTAGAAAAAATTATGGAATCACTTCTGATGGAAAGAATTGTTGAATACCTAGAGGCCAGCAGAGCACAGGACCCAAGGCAGCATGGATTCACAGCTGGAAGGTCATGTCAGATAAATCTAATAGATTTCTTTGACTGGATGACCAAAGTAGTAGACCAGGGAGTGGCTGTGGATATGGCCTACCTAGACTTTAGCAAGTCATTTGACACAGTGCTACACAAAAGATTAATGACAAGTTAGCCAACCTTGGAGTGGGTCCCACGGTGGTACCTGGATAAAAAATTGGTTGGACAACAGGACACAGAGGGTAATAATAAATGGAGTCCACTCTGAAGGAAGGGGTGTTACTAGTGGGATACTGCAGGGTTCAGTACTTGGGACCGGTCCTCTTTAATGTCTTTGTAAGTGACATTGCTGAGGGACTGGAAGGAAAAGTATGTCTCTTTGCAATGACAAAAAGATCTGCAACAGGGTTAATACACAAGATGGAGTGGAAAGGATGAAAAGGGACTTGGCAAGGTTGGAGGAATGGTCAAATGTATGGCAGCTTAGGTTCAGTGCAAGGGAGTGCAAAGTAATGCACATGGGGAACAAAAACCCAGGGGAAGAGTACACAAAGGGGAGTGAGATACTATTAACAACAGAAATGGAAAGGTACCCAGGTGTAGTCATATCACATGACCTAAAGGTGGGCAAGCAATGTGAGGAGGCAGTAAGGAGGGCTGGGGGGATACTGGGATGCATAGGGAGAGACATCACAAGTAGAAAACAAGAAGTTGTTATCCCTCTGTACAGATAGTTTTGTGAGACCCGATCTGGAGTACTGCATGCAGTTCTGGAGACCCCACCTCCACAACGACATAGACAGGATGGAGGCAGTCCAGAGGAGGGCAACTAAAATGGTGCAGGGTCTGCACCAGAAGCCTTACAAAGCAAGACTAATTTTTATTACTTGTCTTCTTGAGTGTTGACCCGAGGCCATATTGATCTTTAAGAGTACATTTTTGCTAAATCCTGCTAGTGATATTATCATAACGCTTAAATATTTTTAAATGCATTTTTATCAAGTCAATAGTTCCATAAACATGCAACAGCTATTATGGTCTATGTGCAATACCTTGCTTATCTGATAAGCAATTGTTTTTATTATAATATTCATGTTTTATATTTCATGATTTAACAAAATATTTGTAAACATAAGACAACTAAAGGAAATAGACTGAAGAAAATGCAGTCTATTGTGTGGTATTCTTGAATGCATATTTTTCCTGCATTTGCCATTTTGAGCTTCCATTTAATAGTGAAGTATAGCGGAAGAATGTGATATCAAGCTCCTGGCACATTCTTAAGTACAACCATCAAGCAAAGTCCTTTAATCTCTGCTTTTCTGTTTGTTTAGTTATTAATTTATTTTTATTTTCAGAGAAGAGCTGGCCATGTGACTCAATCTTACTGAAGCCCAGGTACAAGTAAGTCAACAGATTTTACACACAGTATACAAGTTCAGCATTTTCCAACATTGGTCTTACTCCAAGTGAAAAGTCACAACTTTTACTGTTGGGCCAGGATAATATTGATTGAAATAAATCACCATAAGTGAACTAAACAGGTGACATTCAGATCAATGCTGCTATGCATTTGTATTTACTGGGTGGGATATTCAAACTGCGCCCAAAATGTGCGCAATAGCAGGAGCAAGCACAAGTCCATTGCACACATGTGCAATAGACATGATATTCAAACATGGAGCAAGACAAATTGTGCAACCAGCCAACGTCTGAATATCGCACAACCTGCGCCATAGCGCAACCAGGTAGGGGAAGCTGAGCTCATACGATGCGCTATAGCGCAACAAGGGCAGCCCAGCTGAGCAATCCAGAGGCACCATAGCACAAGCCGGGAGCCCCCAGCAGCAGAGCAATGGAACTGCACAACCAGGGAGGTAGGCAGGGGTCTACCACCCATGCCACAGATGGGCACAGGAACACACTGCAGAACTGACAATGCATCCCCACACCCAAGCACAGCATAACTGGGTGAGGGACGGAATATCCACCGGCCCATGGGGACAAGCAAACAAAGCACAGCTGGGCCATGTTGCCCCAGCACACCC
The DNA here is from genome assembly GCA_016271365.2 of Neoceratodus forsteri. Lineage (NCBI taxonomy): Eukaryota > Metazoa > Chordata > Ceratodontiformes > Ceratodontidae > Neoceratodus > Neoceratodus forsteri. Next base: position 1,065,030,995 of record CM057449.1, on the reverse strand, counting down.
ACCGGCAAGCTGAGACTGCCACACAAGGGGGGAAGACCACCCCAGTGTACAGCAGCCCCCCCGTGCACAGCACACCCTGCACTGTGACCCCAAGACACCCCCCATGAGCAGTGACCATCACTGCAGGAATCCCCATGCAACCCCCCCATCACACTGCAACCCCGTGTACCACAGAACCATACAAGCCAGACCCACCATGAGCACCCAGCAGTGGGTGACAGCACACGGCAATGCAACAACAGCAGACACAATGCCAAAAAGCACAACCCCCCTGAGGCACAGCTGAGACACCGAACATGTGTCACCACAATTGATACCCCACATGGGAAAGGGCGTGCCCCTGACACCACTGCCATTGACACAGCACCGTGCACAGTAGACAGGTGTCACAGCAATCCACCATGGCACAGGGGTGACACCCACCCTGTGCATGTACTGTGCCCTGTACGCCACCAGCATACGCCTGGAGCACAAGTCACAGACAGTGCTGCACTGCCCCTGCAACGCACACAAGACACAGCATGGAGGTGGGACAGCAACTGTGGAGGCCACAGTGTCACCCGAGGCAAACATGCACCCCACCGGTGACAGGTGGCAACCCAACATTGTGACAGCCACAGTGGATGACCTGCAGGGACAGCACCCACTGACAAGGCAGCAGACCTTGCAGCCGTAGACATGCAAGGGTGTCAGCTCCACAGGCCAAGGGCAGCTTGACAGGGATACAATGGACACAGAGCAGGCATCATGGAACACTGCACACAGCAATGCAATGCACAGGGAACAACACACACCACAGATACCGACCAAAAGCCACTGCCACACCAGAGACACCTCCCCACGCACACACACATACCCATGACTATACCACCACAGATGCCATGCACACCACTGCAACTGAGCACCTATAGCCAGCTGCAAATCAGAGACCACCACAGTATTCATATCAAAATATCTGTATTAGAAAAAGAACAACAATAAGAAGAAGAACAACAAGAACTATTTACAAATGTACAAAACAGGGGTGGGGGTATGGGTACAAGGTAGGGGTGGGTAAGGGCAGTGGTGAACAACTGGGAGAGGGAAGGCAGGGTGTGAGGGATAGGTAAGGGGGGAGGTGATGGGCAGCTACTGTCTGCCAGCCTGCTCCCCTGCTGCCTGGTGCTGGTCCCAGGGCCTCCTTCTCGATCGTATACCATGCTGTTGTAGGTCCTGCAGGATGGCGAGCAAGTCCATTGCCACCTGCAACAGCTGCTGCATGGATCTCTCTATCCGGTATAGAATCCGGACACCTAGGACAAGGGATCAGAGTCAATGGGTGTGACTGTCCATATCCCTGAAGCCCAACCATCATGCATGGCATACAGCCAAGTGCTCCGCTCCTGTGATGGACTGTACCCACCCACAGTGACCATGTGCACAAGACATGACCAGCCAGGCAGCAACAGCCATGTGTACCACTGCACACACACACTGCCCATGTCCAGCGCAGCACAACCAAGGCCGTACAGTAACGTGGCTATGCAGTGGGTAGGCAGTGCCACAGCCATGTGCCCAGTGCACGCATGGACCACCATTGATGCACTCCCAGACATGCAGTGCCACTGGACAGTGCTGACTGTCACATGTCGCGGCATGGCAGTGGTGTCCATGGATGGTGGCCATGCCTTGCCCCCACCCTGTCACACAGCATGCTATAGCAATCATGATATCATGGCACTCACCCTCATTGGGCTGCTGCTGCTGTCATGGTTCACCACCACCACCATGCTCGGGCACCGCTGGCACCACTCCCTGCTCCTCAGTCCTGGCCCTCCTCCGCTCCACCACGCCTGTGGGAAAAAAAAGGTGAGAAACACATCAGTGCAATCCCAAAGCATATTCCCCCTGCCCCAATGAGTGTGCCCGCCCACCCAGCCAGACCCATACATCACATATCCTGTTAACACCACCACAGCCAACCCTAGACCAACCCTCCCCCATGTGCTGGACACAATAGACAGTGTTACCCATATGAACCATACAGGTGCATAGATGGATCAACCACCTGGCTGAGGCAACACGCCCCTCCTAGCACGCGACCGCAGACATGCCAGTAGCGCCGGCTCCCTCCTCCGCAGGTCCCCACACTGGTGCCTCCACTGTTCGGTGGACCTCTGTCAGCCAGTGGCCTCCTCCAGCTCAGTAGCCACCTGTTGCCACACATGTTTCCTGGCCCTGTCTAGGGGATCCTCCCCAAATAGTGGGCCATAGTGAGGCTCCACTACGGCCACCAAGTTCACGAGCTTGAGGGCACTCCACTGGGGGGATCTTCTGCGTGCCATCCCTGGATGTATAGTAGGCAATATGGCACTTTGCAGCGCGGCAACCCCACATGGAATTGTTGCACAGTACAACGCCGCTATTCCCTATCGCGCTGTCACCGAACAGCATGATAGAGCTGCAGACATGCCATACGTACAGTGCCAAGGGGGCAAAGGTCGGGCACAGGGTCATGGGTCTCTGGCGCAAGGCCATGCACAGTGCCATCGGATGTCTATGCGTCCAGTGCGATTGGTCGCCTGTGTGCCATTGCCACAGTGGACTATTGCACAGTTGTGCCACAGCACCATGTAGTGACTTTCGCTGTAGCGCCACTGGCACAATGGTGGCCGTGCCCTGAATTGCCTACCGTGCAGAGCACATCATCAGCACGGCAGATGCCTGTGTAAGCTACCTGGGCATGCGCAGTGCGGTGTACTACGCAGTCACAGAACTGCGCCATTAGCTCAGCCTATTCAACCATATTGCACAAAGCGCAAAATGCGATATTCAGCCGTCATATGCAAATCATCCGATCAGCCATTCAATGGCACAGCAGTGCAATTCGAATCTCATTAAAGTTGCTCCAGACCGAATTTGCATGGATTGCACTATAAATATGCGACACCGTTCTGCAGTGTCCAGATTCGGTTACTGCAGTTGATAGGTAAGTTGCATGCATTGTGATGTTCTGGACTATGGCCTCAGGGAATTGCTGTGTACTGCACAGTCACAGGTGACCACTTCCACCCATACAGACTGAAATGACTGAGCAAGGACTGAGTGAGGAGGATGATGGTGGGCAGAAGAGGAGGCCTAACTTTACGAAGGCTGAGACGGAGGCACTCTTCGAGGCCTACCTGGATGAAGAGCCACTTCTCAGTGGACGGCGGAGCACCCCTCAGGCCCATGCTGCTGCATGGGAGAGGGTGGCATGTGCAGTCAACCTGCACGGCAGACACCAGCACTCTGTGCAGGAGTGTAAAAAGAAGATGGTAACCGACAGGAGGAGGGTGAAGGAGAAGGTGGTAGCCATCAGAGCGGCACGTGCTGCAACAGGCGGGGGCCATCCGGAGGTGGTGCAGCTGACTCCGGCAGAGGACAGGCTCACTGCAAGCATGCAGTGCAGTGCCATTGAGGGCGTTCCTGGAGGTGGCTTCCAGACAGATGGTAGTCCATCACTGCATGGTATGTCATGGTTGGGGGGAAGGTAGATCACATGCACTAACCTGTCCTTCCTTTCTGTTACAGATCCTGTTCATCTGCAGGGGTCAGCAGTGGAGGGCCTGTCCACTGCGGACAGCCATCTGGAGTTGGAGGAGGGACCATCCACCTCCACAGGTTGCCAGCATGCACTGCGCCAGTGTGCACGCCTGGCTACCATTACTGATGTCGTTGAGACAGGTGTGGGGAGGTGCCCTTCCTGTGTCTCAGCGGTCTGGCATGCAAGCATGCCAGCATGCTGTGGCTGTGTCTGTGGCACAGACCTGCACCATTGATGATGCACCAACCACTATGGGCATTGACATGTGTGTGTGTCACAGAATGGACACACAGCAGGACAGCTCACACCCATGGACCTAGCTGGTTCTGACATGTGTGCTAGCACGTCAGCACAGTCCCAGGCTGTGCCTGTCAGCACCGGTGGGGCAGCACCAGTGGCTGTGCAGGTCACTGGCACTGTTGTGGCCACAGCAGTGGAACAACTGATCCCTTGGGCATAGCAGGTGGAGGGGCAGCAGCAGCAGTCACCCACCGGGACTGGGGGTACAGGGCTCAGCGGTGATGTAGGTGCACCACCTGTGGACTTGCCCATACCTGGTCCTGGTGAGCAGCACCCACCCTCAAGGGGTGCTGTACATCAGGCCCTTCCATACCCTGAGGGACAGTTTGCCGATGTGGCAGACGACCTCTTTGATGAGCACACCCGCCTGCTGCAGGCATCAGTACAGCAGCAGATGAGGGTTGCAACATCCGTGGAGGCACTGTGTGTGGCTCTGGAGTGGCACAGCGGGGACAATGAGAGGATCCTGTCATGGATTGAGCATTTGCAGATGGATGTGACCGCCGCCATTGACAGGCAGACACAGGCATTGGTCACTGTCATAGCCACACTGGGCACACAGTCAGGTGCCCCTGTGCCACTCACACTGCACAGTATGCTATCCACTCCCCATTCCTGGCATCGTGCAACACCCACCCTGTCGATGCCGGGTTCAGCTGTGGGCATCCCGAGCACCCCTGGTGCATGTATGTTTGGTGTGCTGCAGACCCCTGTGTGGGCAAGGTCGTGTTCACATAGTGGAACCCCTGGTGGTCCATCGGTGCCACCCTATGAGGCCTGTGCTCAGCCTGCCAGTGCTGCTGGGTCTCGGTGGGGCTGCCCATGCATCTGAGGTGGCCATGGCACTGTGCCACAAGACTGAGCTGTCTCCCAGTGTGGGCCCTGTCTGGTGCTGCCCTGTGTGCAATGTGTGTTTTGGTGGGCAGTGCACCAGTGGGTGCCCTGCCCTACATGTAGACACATGGACCACCTGCTCACCCTCCTGACTGCTGTCCACAGGTGTGTGTGCATGATGATGCCTGCATTGTGCTGTACACCAAAGTGTGAAGGTGCCCAGCATCTGACACACGTACATGTACGGTAAGTGGATGTGTGTGTTTTTTAGTGTCTGTGTTCCTGCTTTGTTGTGCACCTGACCCCTATGCACTTTGTGCCTATTGCGTGTGTGTGTGTGTGTGTGTGTGTGTGTGTGTGTGTGTGTGCGCGCGCGCGTGTCTGTCCATGTGGCATGTTACTGTTCACCCCTCCCTGGTTGTATATGTGTGTGTGCTTCTGTGCCCTGCTACTTCCCTTGCCATCATGCACCCCTGGTGTGCTTCCCTGTGTGTATGTGGGTTGTGCCCTAGCCACTGTTGGTTGCACATGGCCCCATGACTTACTTGTGTTGGGTGAAGTGCTCCTCTGTGATGGTGTCCGGTGCAGCTGGGCCAGCCGGATCAGTCAGGGGGTGATGTCATCCAAGGGGGGGCTGCCCATCCCCATCATCACCGGCGTCACCGTTGTCCCCATCGCTGTCCCCCCTCTTCGACCTGTATGGCTATCCCACAGTCTTTGGCCATGTTGTGCAGGATACAACAGGACAGGAATATCCACAGGCCTTTGAGGGGCTATACTGTAGGGCACCACTGGAGGTGTATAGGCATCAGAAGCACGCCTTCAGCATCCCAAACACCTGCTCAATGATGTTGCGTGTGGCCTCACTGAACTGTTGCTGCAATGAGGTCATGGGCTGCCGGTAGGGTGTGAGCAGCCAGGGACGGAGTGGGTATCCATTGTCACCTGTGTGGAGATAGTGGAGGTTAGTGTCTTGTTCAGGCTCATATTGCCCCAACCCTGTGTCCACACCCATGGCACCTGAGGCTTACCCACCCTTGCCCCCGATTTGCCAGTCCTACATGCATACTCACCCACTAGATGTCCTGTGGGGATGTCCCCACTCTCGAATCGATGGCACAGTGCCGGCTGGTACCATATGAATGAATCATGTGCTCCACCAGGGTGCGTGGCACAGACATTGATGATGCTCCCACTGGCATCACACACCACCTGGCAGTTGACACTGGCATATCCCTTCCGATTCCTATAGGCAGCCCCATTGGGGCCAGATGGCATGCGAATGGCCACATGGGTGCAGTCTATTGCCCCTAGCACACCAGGGATACGTGCTACCCTGTGGAACTCCTGTATGTTTGCTGTGCGCTCCGCCGCGGTGCTGGGGAAATGGATGTACTCCGCAGCATGTGGCAGCAGTGTGCTGAGAAATTGGGTGAGGATGCGTGACGTCGCCAACTGTGTTATGCCTGTGATGTCCCCTGTTCGTCTCTGGAAGGTACCCATGGTGAGCAAGCACATGCAGGTTGTTACCTTTGTCTCCACTGACAGAGCATGACTCCGTCGTGAGGGTGCCTGCATCACATCACTGCACAGCTCACAGAGCCGCCTCAGTATTGCCCTGTTCAGGTGGTACTGGCCCACAATCTTGACATCTGAGTAGAGCTCGAAGCTGATTCGGGCTCAGTACTGCCTGTTGGGGGTGTACCGCCGACGGGCCCTTCCACAGCCACGTCCCCCTGCAGCATGCCTTCTCACCCCCCTCATTACAGCTTTGATGTGGAAGCTGGCACTGTCCATGTCCCTGACTTGTGTTCCTCCTGGCTGTTGTTGCTCTGTTCCCCCAGCTGTCCTGACTGCTACGTCCACTGCACCGGGTACACCTACTGGCCTCTGCACTCTGTGGCCCCACACACCTTCCCTTGCCCCTATTCTGTCCTCTGCTCTTCCTGGCTTGCACTCTTTCTCCCTCTGGCCTTGTCTGTCTCCCTGCCTCATGTGGCTTCCCTGTAGTGTTCTTGCGCCTCTTCCTTGAGCCTTTTAATTTTGGCTCATTTCCGCTATGGCGCAACTTCCGCCTGATCCACTGTTGCGCATTGCGCAAGCCTTTGAATATCGCATTGCACACTTTATGCATGGTTCCACCCCTTTCAGTTGCGCATGCCTTAATTAGCATTGCGCTGTTGCTCAGCATGTTTTCAGTGGCACAACTGCCTCCTGCTGAATATCACAGAATGGCGCATTTTTGGACTTGCAAATGCACAACCCTATTGCGCATTGTGCAACCTTTTTGAATATCCCACCCACTATGTACAAGAGCATTTAAATTCAAATGGCAATTACAAAAATTGTATACTGTTATTAAAGAAGATGCCCTGGGACTTTAAGAAAGATGAAAGAAAGAAAGAAAGAAAGAAAGAAAGAAAGAAAGAAAGAAAGAAAGAAAGAAAGAAAGAAAGAGAAAGAAAGAAAGAAAAGCTTTGTCAATGGACTAAAGCAAAACTTAGCAACACCTTTGGGAGGGAAGAGGTCAGTTTTACAAAGTTAATAATCAAAAATGCATCCGAAATAATTACATTTATCCTTTGAATCATCTGACAAAATAAGGTAAGGTGCACAATGCACAGTCTAAATCAGCACAATAAACATGTTTCTATGTCTGTTTGGATTGGGTAATCAAGAAAAGTATTTCTGTGTAGATTGGTGATGCCTTTTACTGCTCCAGCCTAAAAGTCATCAGTTGGGACATATAAAAGCCCACTTCATATTTAAGTAAACAGAGCCATTTGAAGGTAAAATGTTGTTCGATTTCCCCTTGCCTGCAAGGAGGGAGCTGGCTAATGCTATTTGATTTCCAATTTTGATTCCAATAATCCTGCTTTGATCTCATTGCTGCCTCTGTAAGTGTGTGCAAAGCTATTAAAGGTGTTTAATGCTCCACACCAGAATTCAGTTTTCATTGCAAGTCTCATAACCAAAGAGACAATTAGCATTGCGGTACCCCGCTGGCCAGCAGAAAACATACCCCTGGGTTAGAAGCTGAGCAAATCACTTTACAATTACAGTCAGGCACTGATAAATTATGGTAATTCCAAAAAGCTCATTTAATACACAACAGCTTCTTTGGTTCAAAGTTTTACTTTTGTTTGGTGAAGTGAAAAATACAAAAATGTGAAGAAGCTAAGAAAAGAAGGCAATTTGGTCTATGTAGTCTGCTCCTATTGCAGTGTACAGAGGTTGACATACCGGAGCTGCTCCACTTCCTCACTCCTCCTTTACTACCATCTTTACTACTCATGGAGAATACTTCCCCCTATGGCTATTCTAACCCCTCTTGAAGCACAGCGCATTGCAAGTGTCCACCATCCTATATGTTAAGAAGTGCATTTTCAGTTTGCTCCTAGACCTCCCTGCCTGCATCTTAATAATGTGGCCTCTCATGTCATGGTTGCCACTTATGTTAAAGAGAGCTTCTGTATCCATGTTATTTATCTGTTTCTAGTACTTGAAGGTCTCAGTCATGTCCCATCTTTCTGTCCAATTCTGTACTGAGTAGCTGTTCAGTGCCCTAAACTGCTCATAGAATGCCTTACCATTGTAATCTGCTATCATCTTTGTAGCTATCCTCCATAACTTCTCCAGTAGGTCAAAGTGCTTTTTGAGGTGTGGGCACCAGTAACTAAGTCCATATTGTGGATGTGGCTTCACCAGAGAGTTATACAAGGGCAGTATAAGTTAGTCTCTTATTTAACAAGCCATATAACCAAGCACATAAATTTCTGTTTTGCCAGAAATGTAAGTGCACCAACATAGATGTATGCTACAATCCTAATGCTCACCCCATTCTCATTACTCTACATATCTCAGCTTATTTACTGATGGAATAGGTAAGTGATAGAGCTGGCATCCCCAAGGTATACCCATGCCTGATTTATGAAGGTGCAGGACAAGTGAAACTGTAATGTTTTTTCCTGTTGCCACCTGCAGGGTGAGGGTGGAGTGGTAGGGTTGGGAACCCTAACACCACATTTCCCTACTTTTGTCACTTTTGTAACTGGTGCATTAGCAAAGTTTTTTTTTTTGCAATGAATAGATAAAGATACAGAATAGATATAGATATAAACATTATATTTAATAGACAAAAGTGGGCAAACTGTGCCAACCAAGTTGTTGGTTGGCATGGTTTCCTTGGTACAATATGCCTGATTAAATAAATGTATCCATTTTTATTTCCTGGTTTAGTGTCTGTGTCTGACATTTTTATTAGTTTGCATGTTGATTGCTATACTTGCAGAATCCTATGTGATCTCATTGATCTAGTACAATTAAAAACAATACTGATTATAAGAAAGATTTGGAATAGTCTTAGTCGTTTCAGCTATAGTTAAAGGATAGTGTAGCAGTTCCAAAAAGTGAATAAGGTATCTCTTTTTTAAGCCAAAATAAATCACTCCTTAAATTCACAAACTTTATCCCACAGGAAAATATGATATAGAACACAGGTGTACCTTGTCCTGTGGTTGACTTTTCATATATGTAATAATGGTTGTATGCACTCATATAAAGATACTGCACTTCATATACAGTGAAGCCCACCAGAATGAAGCACAGGGTCACAGCTTCCTGCATAACTAAAGGGATTAACTCCCACTGAAATTGCCTTGTTTCTGCAGTAATTCTATTGCAGAATGCTGCAGAATTGAGCTTCATCCTAGCGGGCTTCACTGTGTGTTATTATGTATGTTATATACTGTAATACATGGTTGGGACCTTCTCCCATTATAAAAACCATCAGATATTTCCCCGTATCTGATAGTATTTCTTTTTTTTTTTTTTTTATCAGGAGTAGCACACTAAGCTGAAAGCTTTTTTACAGGTGCGACCTGGGAGCACATGGAAGTTAAGTTACTTGCTCAGGCTCACACAGTATGCAAGTGGAAGCTGTGGGATTCAAACCTAGGTCTGGTCTGCTGGATGTCACCACATTTGCAGCTCAGAGCCTTAAACCACTGCACTATACTGCCTAGAATTACTGCAGAAACAAGGCAATTTCAGTGGGAGTTAATCCCTTTAGTCCCATTAACACTACTTATGAAGCTACATAGCTTGTCGCAATATAATGAACAACCTATTCAGTAACTATTACTAGTACAGTGAAAACCTCTTAAGTGAATATTAAAGTTGTCACAAAAAATATTCACTTAATGGGTTATTCACTGAACAGGATTACCATTGTTTTCATTAGCAGAGGCTGAAAGGGATACAAGTGATCATTGTGTTTTCATTTTAGGAGTTAGGTTTATTTATTAAAGGCACACAAAGCTTTAAAAGCATTTTTTTAAAGTTATGCACTTTATTTAATTATGCTAATTTGTGTGTTTTGGAGTTTCTGTAGTTGTGCTGCATTGGACTCCCTCTCTTCCATTCTGTTGGAGCTTGAAAGAGTGTTATGTAATTGTAATTTGATACCTCTGTCCTAAAGCTCATAATAGGGCTCAAAGTCCTGGAATGCAGCATTGCAACTATAAGAAACCAAAGAGTCTTTTGAATTCCTGGAATGAGGTATTGTAACTGTAAGGAACCAAATAGTTTTTTGCAGGCTATAGAGCTTCAGCCTGTTCATTTAAGATAAGTTCCTGATTATGGTGTGTCAGTGAGCCTGCTGTGGATTTGTGTGGACACAGTCTTTAGCAGTCAGTGGCAACAGCAAGAACAAAAGGCATGCAACTGGATTTAACACTTCACACTGAGCTGCAATTAACATCAGCTATGGTTGACTGAAGTGTTAATTGCAAGCTATTGTCCAGGAGTAGCAAGAGGAGTAGGGTAGACAGAGTTGCCTGAGAAAATGTGATAATTAGCTGTCAGCAGGGACTGGAAACCCCCCAAAAATCACTTAAATAGACGCTTTCTTCACTTAACAGAGCATTTTAACATGAACAGATAGGAAATGATCAGGATTTCAGACTTTTATTCACTTATCTGATTTATTCACTTACTGTAAGTGGGTTTGACTGTATAAACACAATATATACATGTTATTACAGCACTTAATATGTGTGACAACCACCTGAAAATCACATGTAGCAACTGCCTACAAACCACCACACTACAGCTCTAGCAGCATCTCCAATTACAGCCCCTGTGAACGATATGAACATACAAACATACGAATGTGCCAGCAGAAACAGACCACCCGGTCTATCTAATTCTGCTCGAGTGTGCAGCTAACACCCATAGTTTGCTGCTGCCCCAACCCCTCCTATTTGTCATCCCACTGCCACCCCTACCTCCCCCACCAAAGATCAGCAATAGACTTTTAAAAAGAAAGTGTCCCTAACCTAAATTGTACAGTGTTAGCCCCCCATCCCTTGCCAAAGTAACAGCAACACACCAGTAAAACCAGATTAGGTAAGTCCCAGATATTTGTAAAATATCACCATCTTGGTTTTCACACATGCTCTTAATGGCTACTCACCCTTCAGGCTTGTGGCTTCATAGCTTATTTGACCCCTCATTGGTCATATTGTCTCATGTCTTACACTTCCCTATCAGATACTCTCGCTCTCTCTCTCTCTTGCACTCTCTCTCCTTTCTCACTATGTATTTATTTATCTATATACAGTAAAACCCCAGTTATCCAAACCTCATTTAATCAAACCTCTCAGTTATCCAACACTGTGGTGGCTCCCAGCTTAGTAGACTTCATTGTAAAGTGCCCTAACTTATCTGAAACCCCATTTATCCAAACAATTGCATTGACCTCCTACACATTCAGCTAAAATAGGCTATAGAGTATAGATAGATAGATAGATAGATAGATAGATAGATAGATAGATAGATAGATAGACAGACAGATACATAGATAGACAGACAGACAGAAAGAGTGGATATGTATCTATTTATCCAGCACTTGTGAGGATATTTTGTGGCACTTATCAGTGATATTTACGCATGTTTTTGCTCCCTCTTGACCTAGAGTAAATGTTAGTAGCATGAACAGTGTAGTTCTAATACTAGAAATCAAATCTACTCTTACTTTCTTGTTGCCACTCATTAGTTTCTTTTGATTCCAGGGCCACTCACAACATTTTTGTTTTCACTGTCCTTCCTAGTAACGTTCATTAAAAAAATCCAAATCACTCCGATCATCCAGATTACAATTTTCTTTCATGAAAAACACATCCTCTGCTTAATAGCCCCTCCAGCAGTTCTGTTGTCTTCTCCTACCACCTTGCATAGTCCGGAAATATAGTCTTTTAGTCTCTGACAGGCAATTCTCCTTTCCTCCCCCAATGAAGAACCTCTGCTCAGCAGATTTCATTTCACTTGCACTTCGCAGAACCCACTAGCTCTGTGGCACCACTCCCACATAGCTAAGGTGCAATGATGCATTGATATACACAATAACATCATGCATCATTACAACATGTGTCATTGTATTGCAAGCCACTCAGTCATCTGAATACACAGATGAAAAAAACACTGATTTTGAAATAAACAAACAGTAAACTGCAATAAAATAATGAAGAATCTTACAATAGCTGGATAAAAGGAAAATGCCATGGCCCAAAAAGAAATTAATCTGATACGTCTTACTTATTCTGTTTGACCATTGGCATCACTCGTGGATACAGCACTCATGATTTCAAAGGTCAAACAGCACTTGTGAATGGGTCTTGCCCCAGGGATTTATATATTCATAGGGCTCCCTTTTCAAAAGGTTTGGGAGGTATATCTCAGGATGCGCTGCCCAAACCTGAAAATGTGCAAGCTGTCAGAGGCATGCCCATATTCAAACGGCACAGATTCATGGCACATCCTTGACAGTGCTGACACACACAATATTGTACTGCATCTATGCAAATGTGGAATCCCCCATGCATATGCAGTGCAGCACAATACTGAAATGTTTCAGAAGCACAACTCAGCCTCCAGCAGCAGTGCAGATTTACACTTCTGAAAGCCTAAAAACATAGAAACATAGACATTGATGGTAGAAGGAGACCACCTGTTCCATCTAGTCTGCCCATTATCTTTGAGCCTAGCCTTCTAACTTCCCTTGGGTTTGAGGGCTCCCATGTATCCATCCCAAGCATTCTTGAAATCTACCACATGCTTTCTCCCATCACCTCTACAGGCAAGCTGTTCCACACATCTACCACTCTTTCTGAGAAGAAAAACATCCTGGTGTTGGTGGAGGACTGCCCTCCTTGCAGCCTTAGATAATGTCCCCTGGTTCTGCTGCCTTTCATAAATTGGAAGAGATCATCTATCTGCACCTGGTTTATGTCTTTCATGTACTTGAATGTTTCTATCATGTCACCCCTCTCTCTCCTCTGTTCCAGGGAATACATGTTCAGTTCTTTCAGTCTATCCCCATAGGATATCTCTTGTTTAGTACCTGAATCATTTTTGTTGCCTTTCTCTGTGCCGTCTCCACTCAGTCAATGTCCTTTTTGAGGTGGGGCCTCCAGAACTGGATGCTGTTCTCCAGGTGAGGCCCAACTAGTGATCTGAACAGCAGCAGGATTACTTCCCTCTTCCTGCCTGTGATTACCCTCCCAATGCATCCCAGAATACTGCTGGCCTTTAATGCTGCCTTATCACACTGTTTCCCTACCTTCAAGTTGTCTGAGATAATGATTCCCAAATCACACTCTTGGGTCGAGGTAGCTAGTCTTTCCCTTCCAAGGTAATATGCCTTATTTGGATTTCTTTTTCCTATGTGCATGATTTTGTACTTTATGGTGTTGAATCTCATCTGCCATGCTCCAGCCCATTCTTTCAGCTTCCATCTTGTCCAGTCCATGATAGGTGTCAACCCTGTTGCATATTTTGGTGTTATCTGCGGGCAGACACACTTTTCCCTGTAGTCCCTTAGCTATGTCCATTATGAAAATATTGAGGAGCAGGGACCCAGGTACTGACCCCTGGGGCACACCGCTGGTTACCCTACTTTCTGATGACAGTGCTCCATTTACCTGCACTTTCTGGGTTCTGCCCTGTAACCAGTTTTTAACCCATCTAACTACTTTTGATCCAGCTTCTGTGTGGTCTAGCTTCTTTACCAGCCTTTTGTGTGAAACTGAATCGAAGGTCTTGCTAAAGTATAAGTAGACCGCATCTACCACCCGGCCATCATCTATAACCTTTGTAACACAGTCAAAAAACTCAATCAGGTTTGTCTGACATGATCTACCTGCTGTGAAACTGTGCTGCTTGTAGTCCTGATGACAGCTAGCCACCAGGAATTACCATGATCCTCTGTTTGAGTAGTTACTCCATTAACTTCCCCACTATGGATGTGAGGCTTACTGGCCTATAATTTCCAGAGTACTCCCTGCTGCCTGATTTATGAAGCAAGATCACAATTGCCCTTTTCCAATCTTCAGGTACCTCCCCACTCTTTGGGGATTTGGTGAATAGTTTAGCCAGTGGGTAGACAACTCTAATTTCAGTTCTTTTAAGATATTGGGGTGCATTTCGTTTGGACCCATGGCCTTATCAACTTGTAGTTTATTTAGTGCCTCCAGTACTTCAGTTTCTGTGAAGGGGCTAGTATCAACTCCCTGTCTAGGGGTGTTGTGTTTTGCCATTTCTGGGCCATCACCTGGGTCCTCATCGTTAAATACCGAGCAGAAGTACTTGTTCAGGATTTCTGCTTTTCTTGGTCATCTTCTGTTGTTTTCCTTTCCTGAGTTGTAATGTTGACTATACTCCCTTTTGCCTTCCTTCTTTCCCAGATGTATCTAAAGAAGGATTTGTATCCTCTCCTTGCCCTCTCTGCTACACTTGCTTCTGTCTGCACTTTTGCCTGCCTTATTTTTTTGCAGACTTCTTTCATTTTCTCCTTGTATGACACCCAGTCGTCTTCCTTGTTTGTTCCCTGGTATAGCATGAACACCTTCTGCTTTTCTTTCACTATTTTAGCCACTTCCTTTGAAAACCATAAGAGGTTTTCTTTTCTTTTCTTTTCACTTTGGTAACCCTTCTGGCACATTGGTCAGTGACTGTCTGGATTGCTTTCTTAAGTTTCCCCCACATGACGTTGACCTTGTCCACTTGTAGATCGATTAAGTCATTTCTTATGTTGGTCCTCACTTTACTGAAGTCAGACTTTTTAAAATCTAGTACTTTTATTTTTGAGCGGCATGTGTCCTCAGTCATGTTCTCCTTGAAGTTGACCATGCGATGGTCACTGTTACCCATATGGCACCCCACGTCGAGTTCCTTGACCAGGTCAAGTATAGCATCTCCTCTTGTTGGTGTTTTGATCAGTTCACTTAGTCCTGCGCCCCGTAGTGCCAATACGAATTCTCTGCTTCTTGTTATTGCCACCATTAATGTACTCCAGTTTATATCTGGAAGGTTGAAGTCCCCACCAGTATCACCTCTACTCTCTGAGCCATTTTGTGTAATTCTTCTATCAGATCTTTGTCCTTTTTCTGTCCTTGATTTGGAGGTCTATAAATGATGCTGATCCTGAAGGTTTTTCTGTTTTCTTTATCTATAGTAAGCCACAATGACTTAGTGTCCCCAGGGTGACTTTGCATCTCTTTGGCTTTTATGTCTTCTTGAATGCAAATGGCTACTCCTACCCCTCTTTGCCTCTGTCTATTCTTTCTGAACAGATTGTATCTGGGTATAGCCATGTCCCATTTGTGGTTTTCTATGACCCATGTTTCTGTCACAGTGACCCAGTCCAATCTTTCTACTACCATAATGGCTACATGTTTGGGTAGTTTGGTTGCAAGGCTTCTAGCACTTGCAACCATCACCTTCCAGGAATGTGCACTCATTTTGGTATGGAGCTCTACCCTTTTCCTGGACAGTGCCAACTTACTGTTTGCACCCAAGTGATTTTTAAGGTTGCCATCTTGTTGCAGAATGCTAATTGAGACCTCTGTGGTCGAGATGCTCGGGTTCTGCATTTCTCTTTCTGGGTGTGAATGTGCTCCCTTGGATTTATGGGGAAAAGTGACAAGCCCACCAATGGTGGTAGTGTGAGCTGTCACCATAGTCTTCCAATCACGACCTCCCCCCTCTGCTATAACCTCAGTACCATCCACCCTTTTCTGTGTCTGCCCCTCCCGTACTTTACATGAGGTTCCTACTTTTTTATCTATGACCACTCCGTGCTCATGGCCATATCTGTTTCCTTTAGTCCAATGTTGGGGGGTTCCCTTCCATTCACCAATCCCTTTAACTTTGTATCTTTCTGCTGCATCCTCATTTAGGTCTTCTTCTCTGTGCTTGAGACCTCCCAGTTTAAACCCTCCAAGAAGACCTCCAGCTTCTGCCTTAGTGCTCTCACTCCTTCTCCAGTGAGATGCAGACCATCATGCTTGAAGAGCTTCCTGTCCCAGTAGGTCCCTCAGTCTCCATTGTAGTGCATCCCATTGTCTTTGCACCAACCTTGTAGCCCTCGGTTGAATTCTCTGATCTCTTCATTCCTGATCTTGTCCTAACTTCTACCCTTCCTCCAAACCTGCAACACCTCTGAGAAGGCCAAATGTGTTGTGTTCTCCATTAGGCTGTCCTCTAGGGCCTTCTTGTCTGCCTTAGCTTCTTCCATAGTCCTCATTGCTATGTCATTTGTCTCAAGGTGGACAATGATCCCAGAGAAATCCTGATCTCTTCTAACCAGCCATCCTAATCTGTCCTTAGGTCTCATTGCAGATGCTCCTGGCATGCATTTCACCATGGTTGCAGCTCCCTTCACACTGATGGACTGTGCCTCCACTTCTTGCAACATAGAGTCTACCAAGACCAGAATGCTCCTGTTGCTATGTGTATTCTTCCTCTCCTCCCTTGTACCTCCTTCCTGCTTTCTTGTATCAGGTTTGTCCTGCTTGATTCTTCCCTTTTCCTCACCTGGTATCTGCCCCTTGGCTGGGGGGGTGAAACGATTCCGTGTGTGGATAGCGTGTGGCTGGCAGTGCCCTATCTTAGTTCTAGGTGCCCCGCTGCCTACTACTACCACACCTTAGCAGTAACTGTTAGCAGTTAAGTGATGGGGAAGGGGAGATTTAGCTGATTTCCTCTTCCTCTCCAAAATGAGGTACTCTTAAAAGTGAATGGTAGTTCCCTTTTAGTTGTTAGCTTCCCTCTCTAAAATGAAGTGCTTTGAAAATTAAATGATAGCTCCCTTTTAGCTGCTACATGCTGATTTTAAAACCTGAAGTAAAAACCTGTCCTACTAGTGCACAGACCTGGCTGCCCACTGTTAAGGGCAGGGAATCCTAGTGGTACAGCAGTCTCCCCCAACCCTGATCCCTATAGTAATAAATAATCCACCATATCTGTGGTAGTCTAGTGGCCCCCTCCCCAAACCCTGATTAGTGTCAAAATAAAATAAATGTCCCTTATCCCTGGTAGTCTAGTGCCCCCCTCCCTGATCCCTGATCAGTGTAAAAATAAAATCAGGGATCAGGGAGGGGGCCACTAGACTACCAGGAATATGTGGGATTTATTTAATTGTTACACTGATCATGGATCGGGGAGGGGAGACCACTAGACTACCAGAGATATGCAGATTGTGAAAATAATTTTATTTTAACATTGATTGAGGCTGGGGTGAGGAGAAACACTAGACTGCCTGGGATATGGGGATTTGGGGAAATGGTTTTATTTTAACATTGATAGGGGAAGAGGTGGGTGAACACTAGACTACCAGAAATATGGGGATTGTGGGTATGTTTTTATCATATATGTGATCTAGGCTGGGGCGGACTGGCCCGGTTCATTCCACAGCAGCAAACTCATGCAGATGAGCCCATAATGGACATGCAAATGGCCCTATTGCACTGTGCATGACCAATGGGCTTATCTGCATATTTGGGCTGAATATTGCCCATGGGGGCCCAGTGCACAACAGTGTGTGCCATGCAGTACTTCTATCGGCAGTTCACAGCCCAACATCATGGTTGTGCTGGGTGAAACATGGTGACCCCATGCTATGCATCACGTATCCAGTGTCTGATATTCAAACAGATAGTGAGGTCTGTTTGGATCATGAAATCTGTTTGAATATGGCACCAGAGCCATCTGGCATATTTTTTTTTTGTGCAGCGCACCATTTTGTGCATGCAGTCAACTCTAAATATTGGGGCCATTATGTATTAGGAGTGTACACCAAGATGTTTCTCACTGAAGTGAAGTCTCATCTTCCATAAGGTCCTGGAAATAAACAAACAGAAATCTGCAGTTACACAGGTACAAAAATATAACCAGAGAGACTTTCCTATACAAACAGATGCCAAGTGGTTCCATGATATTGGTTTTAGAAATAATTCCAGAATCAATGTTTAAAATACTGGTAATATGACAATTTTTTTTTTTTTTTGTTATCCAATGAGTAATGTGTTTCACAGATAGGTAATAAGAAATAAACATGTTTTTGAAACAGATGTCAAATGCAATTTGGGAAACCTTAACAACTGTGGATCAATTCTTCTAAGTATGCAAGAAATGTAATGCAACAGATATGAAACTGTTATAGCTAGAGGAGCTACATTTTATAGCTTTAAAAATGAACAAAGGACATGGATAGACCACCTAGTTTTTAGTACAAGCCAGTCTAAGATACAAAGACATAATAACACAACACTGATAGCAAATTTATAAAAACAAAGATCAGTTTTTTTGTGCTTATGTTAATAGCTAATAGCTATACACTAGTTTTTAACAGTTCAACCTGTAAAAATGGGCAATAGTCTTCACACATTGCACAACTTCAGGCTAAGTATGGTTTCAACATACTTAACAGAAAAGGAAGTTAAAGAAAACAGTGTGCACTGCACTTGGCATTGTGATCGACAAGAAATATGGCATTGTGGTCAGGTTACAAAGTAAATATACAATTTCATAATGTGCACTGCCAGTAAAAACTGAAGACAGGTGCAATCATAAACTTAGGCATCAGGTCAGAGCTGTTTGTTTCAGAAATAACAGTTTTTTTTCACATCTGCTATTCATGTTTATATCCTTAACAGATATATATATTCATGTAAGTATGTATGTATCTATTCATTCATTCATTCATCTATTCTTTATTCAGTTTTACAACATATTTACTAACTAGTGATGCAGCGAATTTAAATTTAACCCATGGAGTGCTGGCCAAGTGGGCAAATTCACATCGCAGAGCACTTTGTGAAATTTTCCTGCAGAAGTCAGAATTTCACCAAGGTGGAATTTCGCCTTCCTTGGGCAAAATTTCACCTTCCACACTGAAATTTCACCTTCCATCCATGGGCTCAATTTCACCAGTTAGACAGTTTTTAGACTAGGGTATAACAATAAGTACATCCCTTGTGACTAGTGGTCCCTCCCCCCTTCCTGTCCCACATGTAGAGAAAAATCCTAACCCCCTCCAAGTCTATGGATTACATTACATGAGTCTGACACATAGGTTTTACATATAGTATGCTAACCCCATCCCAATCTTTGGATTATGTGGGTAGTGTAGCACATAAGTTACAAGTCGCATACAGTGTGTAACTTCATCCCAGTCAATGGGTGATATGGATTACAACTTAAGATATATCACATAAAGCTAGTGGTACTCCCCCCACCTGTCCCACATGTAATTGTAATTAAATAATTGAATCATCCACGGTGGCTAGTGGTCCCTCCCCCCACCTGCCCCACATGTAATTGTAATTAAATAATTGAATCATCCATGGTGGCTAGTGGTCCCTCCCCTCCACCTGGTAATAACCCACCCGGCTGCCTGCCATGGAAATGTATGGGAACTCCCCCACCTGCATCCCTCCCTATCTCCTCCTTTAGTCCACTCACTCCTTATCCTGCTAAAAGAAATCTCTGGTGGTCTAGTGTTTTTTTTATTTTAAGTCCCCTTCCAAATCCAATCCCTCCTCAGTTCCCAATCTCATTCCCTGGTGATCCAGTGCCCCCCCACCCAGCCTCCCCAGCAGCCAGATGTCCCTACCACAACCCCACTCCCATCCTAAATCCTGACACCACAGCACACCTTTCAGTTAAATTTGATAGTTGGAAAGTTGCATAACAAGACCACATAATTGGAAAACAGGGATGGCAAAGTGGAAAAGTTTGATAACAAAACCACATAATTGGAATGCAGGGATGGCAAAATGGAAAACATGCTATATCCCCTGATAAAGATTCTGACCCAGGACACAAAGAAGTAAGAGGAACTACAATTAAAAATAGAAGACCTTAAAACTAATGCAAGGAGAGACAACCTTATGTTTGGTGATATACCTGAAGGTTTGGAAAGAGTGGACCTGCTAAATTAGATGGAAGAAATGATCACTGAGGCCTTGCATCATACAGTAAGTTTCCTGAAGAGAAAGCAGAATTGGACCGCAGTAATAGAGCAACTGTTAATCCAAACTATAGAGATAAACATCCTCATTTTTCCTTTATTAAACCTCAACAGTTTCAAGATAGAGATGCACTAATGTTGAAGACTGGAGTCGATAGTGGTCTGGAAATTAAACATATCACTATTCAGGTGTTCCTGATCTCCCTCCTTCAGTTCTTCAATATATAAACACATCTGATGTGGGCAAAGGTCTCCTAAAATTCATGTAACATTAAATTTACTATGTTATCAGCAGTCAGACTTAAGGTATATCTGGAAGGCTGCCTCAGGATTTATACTTTACATATGGAGGCAGAAAGAGTGATTAAAAAGACTTTGAAAGAATAGGTTACACTGTGAAGTTTTCAACAGATAATAGCAGGGACTCTGAATCTTCAGCATTATCCAGGTTTCCACCCCTTCACTTTACAGATAAACAAAAGTTCAATCCCACAAGCCTGGGTTTTACTCAGCCAACTGCCACCACAAGGGAACTTCAGATATTCCCTTCAGCTCAACCTCAGCTTACCCAGCAGAAGTAATTATCAACAAACTCTGGCCAGAGCTAATAGTGCTGCAGCTGAGTAAGTTGGGTAAAAATGTTGTGAAGTTGTCTGTTAATATTTTTATACCAAAGTTTCAACATAGCCTTATTATGACCCTGCCTCATGAAGACTGGATGTTTTTGTTTTGTTTTCTTGTTTGTATCTTTACCTAAATCGTATGATTACAGTGTTAAAGATGGAGCAGATTTAAAACAGATAAACTGACTGAAACATTTTTACCTGAACAAAAAGTAGATATCCACCTCATAATGTTAAAAACGAATGGAAACACATCAAGATATCGGACTATTCTACTGTGTTAGAACACATGTTAATAATCCAACATCTGTCAAGTTAATTTTTGTGTTTAAAAGATAAAGTTGCAATTCACATGAGCATATGTACTGCATACTGTATTTCCTAATCATGGTTTACATTGTTCAGTGTGCTACTTTAAATGGTTTTCATGCAGAGTATTAACATTTCTTCAGGACGCTATTTATCCTGTCTAGTTTTCTTAAAAATGGCCAGTCATGGAAATGGGTGGGGTGGGACCCAGGACACACTCTGTCTCTGGAATGAAACTAAATGTCTGACTCAATTCGGGGAGAGAAATTGGGTAAAACTGCTCCTGTGTGTATCCCACCATGCATGAAACTGACTAAATGTTGGATGAAAATGCAAAATATAATGAAGAAATATGTCCACAGATCCTTCTCAGGTATATTCAATTCTACATCCAAGGTGGTGGGTACGCCCTGTGAATTTCTTCACTTTTCAGCACTGAACATAGCTTTTGTCTGGCTATAGGTTTCCAGTCCCTAGAAAGAAATGACATACCCTTGCCTGTACCTCTCAACTTCTCCACAATCTGAGGGGTATCCTCAATTTCAACCTATAGAACTGCTGTGTCCCACATCAATCCCACATGAAAAGGGTGGTGTCTACACAAAAGTAAGCACTGCTTGTTTCCAGAGTGTTCTGAGCTTTTACTTTATATTTGCAGATATATCCCTCTTTATGAGGGGTAGTGCCCCACATTTTGAGAGCCAATGTCCCGCACAAGTCAGAAACAGGAGGTTGGGAAATATGATCATGCGTACAGTAACCAAAATTACTACTAAAGTGTTACACATTAGCATCTTGCATGTACTATGAATGAGTTACTACATACCAAACATTCACACTGAAAAAATATTAAATGGTGGACTGATTTATATGTCTCACTTTCTAAACAATATGATACGTAACATAGGCTATTTTCCCAAGCATATTTATCTACAAACATAATTTAATGTTTGAACTCATGGATACCTTTACAGACCAACATTTCAGTACAAATTATCTTGTATCATCTAACATCTTGACAATCCTGCAGATAGGACTACATTAAGGAACTAATTGTGCCTTAGTATCTTAACTGATGTTGATTTTTTTATTGTTGAGAAAATGTATTGATTCAGTCTTGTACAAGTGCTAGTATTTCCCATTCACAGCCAAAGGATCTGCATCCCTTGGTCCTTTAAGTTACAAATAACTGCCTGCACTGATTCTCTGGCATATGATACTAAAAATGAGGAAACATTAGTTTGTAAGTGCTTTTAAGGATGTAAGTTTGTTTACTTGAAAGCAAAACCCTTTGCAACATTACATAACATGTTTTAGGACAGTGATGCCTACAATGCACATCTGTTTGTAGAAAATGTGCTGGTTGGGATGATTGCCAGAAAATGTACACTCTGTACTACCATTTACAGTATGCACTAAACTAGGACTGTCTTTGTTCTGAAGTTAAGGAGGTGCTTTAAAAAGGGGTCACTTTGTTAAGAACTGTACACATAGATGCTCATTTATAGCTTCCTCAAGCATTGCAGTAGTCTGGTGTGCCATCAAAACATGGCCTCAGAAACACATACATGTCTGGTACTTCCCTAACAAAAAGCATGTGGAGGAGAACCAACTTTATTGGATTCTTAATATGTGGAGGTGCTACCCCATGCATTTTTACAGTTTAATTGTATTTGTGATTTTAAATCTCCCCTTAATTCTCATTTTATTCAAAAGTTCAAATTAAGTCAGAATGGCTTTCCCTGATATAAACAATAAAATGAAAAAAAAATGCCTGTGTCCACTCCAAATACAACACCTGAATAGCTTTGGTAGTTGTTGCTTGTGGT
This sequence comes from Neoceratodus forsteri, assembly GCA_016271365.2. Lineage (NCBI taxonomy): Eukaryota > Metazoa > Chordata > Ceratodontiformes > Ceratodontidae > Neoceratodus > Neoceratodus forsteri. The sequence continues at coordinate 1,065,008,225 of CM057449.1, read as the reverse complement.
TGCTATTTATAGAACAGCTGTACTGAAATCAATTGGAGCCCGTAAAGAATGAAGTGAAATCACCAAGGCTGAAACAGTTAAAATTGTAGACTACTGTTTCCCAGGCCAAAAATAAAGACTAGTTGACCAGCTGGTTCTAGAATTCCTTGCATGGGATTATAAGAGTTAGCTTGTAGTAAGTGTAAAAGAGAATATATTTTTGGTGATATTTTGGTGCTTACTGATACCCTGAAGCTAGCATTTGTGAAGCACACATCATATATATAAATCTATATAACTTATGAGTAGATCTATAGTCCTTATGAGTAGGACTGTGGTTTCCAGTTAGTACTGTAGTTGGCTGTCATATGATGCTTACAAAGGCATTTGGGATTAAAATGTTTGTTAGAGACTGGGCTAGGATTAGTTAATTCTACTTGCTGCAGGGAGAGTTAGTGTGGAGAGGCTGTATAGGTAGTGTGGACCATGGGTAGGATTGTAGGATGCAATGGATGTGGGGCAGCAATATGGATGAACATAATGTGGAGGCTGGGAGGGTACACAATGTGCCACAGGCTAAGAAGGCTTGAGGAAGAGGTTCAGTGACTTGGCAGAGAGCTGGGGAGGTTGAGGGATGAGGGGAGGATTGCATCAGTAGGAGGGCAGACATCTTAGAGTATTGTGGGGGCACCACAGAGAAGGAACAGTGGATCAAGAGAGGGGCTGGGGAGGGGCAAACTAGACAGGAAGCCAGCTGATGAAGGGTGGACTCTAGTAGGACCTAGAAAAAGAGGAGCAGCAGTAGGCAGGAGGGAGGAGAAAACACATAGTAAGGCAAAGGAGGTAGGGAACATGTTTACTTTACTAGCAATACATGGGAAAGAGGATGCAGGAGGAGACTGCACAAGGGATAGCACTTACAAAGAGTAGGGAGTGAGGGGCATTACTAGTGGAGAGATTGAGCAAGGTGTGATGGGGAGGGATAATACTTGGAGAGGTGAGGAGGGAGAAGGAGAGGGAGGTTGGCAATCAAAAAGAGGAGGGGAGGAGTCTCAACTAAAAGGGGCAGGGGGGAGACACTGGGGCACATGGTAAAAGCACTGTGTTGAGTGGCCCCAGAAATGAGAACCTGGGTGGGGGAGTGACCATGGGCACAAGGAAAGAGGAGAGGGGTGTACTGGTGTTGGGGACTCCATGCTCAAGGGCATCAGATGGGGCAGCAAGGGAGAGAAGCACAGTCATATATGGGTGGAGTCCCTACCAGGATTAAAGGCAGACAAGGCTGGACAGGCAATCCTAAGGTGTGTAAGGAGGCGAAGGAGGAAACCACATATTGTGATACATGTGGGGACAAATTACCTAGCGGGGGAAATGGTGGAAGTAACAAAGAAGAGGACTGAGAAAGTGGGAAGGCTGTGCAAGGAGACTGGGGAGTCTATGGCCTTCTCCGAGGTGCTCCCATTACCCTACACAAGCACAGTGAGAAAGGAGAGGATTAGGGAGTTGAACACATGGTTGATAGAATGGTGTCGAACTAAGGGGTATGGGGTTGTGGGTGGCTGAGGTAGTACCTGGGACAATAGCAATCTGTTTGCAAGGGATAGGATGCACCTGAGTGGGAAGGGGAAGGAGGTATTAAAGCAAAGACTGCAGAGGTATATTGCAACAAATGTGGATTTAAACTAGATGGGGGGGTGGCAAGTGGACAGCAGGTAGGCAGGGATCCAATAAATTGGAGTTACATCCAACCCCCCAGTCTAGCTGAGAAGGACTTGGGGTGGCCAAAAAAGGAGGGAGAAGAAGAGGGAGATGGAGACCAGTGAAGGGAAGGAGGCAGAATGGAGGGTGGTCTTGTTGAATGCAAGAAGCCTAAGAAACTAATCAGCTGAGCTACAGGCACTCTTTGAAGTATGGAGGGTGGTTATTTCAGCTGTCACAGAAATATGGGCAACTGAGCACCGGGACTGGGATCTGGCAATCCCAGGATATCAATTATACACAAAGGACCATAAGGAGAGGAGTGGGGGTGAGGTGGTATTCTATGTAAGGGACGGGATCAAATGCATGAGGGAAAAGGGGGAAGAAAGGAGAGCAGAAGCAATCTGGCTGCAGCTCCTAGACTCAAGGAGTAGGAAACTGAGGTCTGTGGTGGTATACAGGCCATTGTCCCAGTCTGAGGAGCTTGACAGGGAATTAGTGGGACAAATCAGAAAGGTATGTAGAAAAGGGAAGGTGGTCATCATGGAGGATTTCAACTTGCCGGGGGTTGACTGGAGCATTCTGGTCACCTCCAGTGCTAGGAAGTAAGTGCTCCTGAATGTGATCCAGGAGGGTCTCCTGACACAGTTGGTTAGTGTATCTATTAGGCTAAAGAACACTTTAGATCTGGTATTGTCAAATGGGGATGCAGTAAGTGGAAAAAAGGTGGCGTACCCACTAGCCAACAGCAATCACCAAACAGTGTGGTTTAATATCATGATGTGCTGGGAGCCAGAGAAATTAGTTACTCGGGTGGTAAACTTCAGGGGGGCGGACTTCAGAAGGATGCAGGAAGTACTGAAAGGGAAACTGGAGGGCATAAGGCAGGAGATGGACACAGAACAGAAATGGGATATTATTAAATGGGGGAATTACAGAGGCAACAGAAGCCTGCACCAGTACACAGAGTAAGAGGAGTACAGCAAGAAAACCATGTTGGTTGAACAGCGAGGTTGTAGAGGTGGTGAGGGCAAAACAAGTGGCACCCTAGAGGTATAGGAGGATGGGGAAGGAAGTGGACAGGGAGGAATGTGCAAGGTGGTCCAGTAAGGTGACCAGAAAAGTGAGAGAAGCCAAGGCCCAGAGGTAGCTGAGATTAGTGCAGGGAATTAACGAGGGGGGGGAGACTTTTTCTGAATCATCAGGGAGAAAAGGAAGTGCAAGGAGACAATAGTGAGGATAAAAAGGAGTGGGGAGTGGACATAAAAGGGGGAGGAGCAGGCAGAAGCACTGAATGAATACTTTTGTTTAGTGTTCACTGAAGCAAAGGGGGGGACTGCTACTACCATGGGCTGGGAGACAGGAGGCGATAGATGCAAGAATTGAGGCAAGTACAGTCCTAGAGGGACTGAGGGCACTGAAGGTAGACAAGGCACCAGGGCCAGATGGTATCCACCCTAGGGTGCTGAGGGAGATGGCAGAGGTGTTGGCGGAGCTACTGGTTGATCTGTACAACACCTCACTGTAGTCGAGATGTGTGCCACTGGACTGGAGGATGGCACATGTAGTACTATTACACAAGAGTGGGCCAAGGGATGAACCGGGTAATTATCATCTGGTAAGTCTCACCTCCATAGTGTGCAAACTCATGGAAATGACACTAAAGGAAAGACTGGTGTTGTACCTGCAGGACATTGGCTTCCAGGATATGAGGCAGCATGGGTTTGTTTCATGGAAGTCTTGTCAAACTAACTTGATACAATGTTATGACTGGGTGGCAAGTGAGCTGGATAAGGGTCATGTGGTGGATGTTCTTTACTTGGACTTCAGAAAGTCCTTCCATTTGGTGCCTCGTGGGTGGCTTGGGGGGAAGCTAACTGATGTAGGGGTAGGAGCAAAAATGATGAACTGGATTACAAGTTGGCTGAGTGGGAGGCTGCAACAGCTGGTGGTGGTGAGAGGTGAGCTCTCAACTCCAAGGCCGGTGATGAGTGGGGTGCCACAGGGCTCTGTGCTGGGGCCAGTATTATTTGGGCTCTTCATATCAGATATTGCACATGGGGTGGTGAGCAAGCTAAGTCTGTTCACTGATGACACCAAAATCGGAGCACAGGTGGATGGAGATGAGGCATGGAAGCAGCTGCAGGGGGACCTAGGCAAGCTAGAGGAGTGGTCAGAGAGGAGGCAGCAGGAGTTCAATGCAAAGAAGTGTAAGGTTATGCACTTTGTAGCGAAGAACCCAAGGAGAGAATACTGGCTGGAGGGGTTAAGCTGGGGATCACTGAGGAGGAGAAAGACATATGGGTAATGATAACAGACCACCATGAACAACACCGCCCAGTACAGGAGAGCAGCTGCAAAAGTGAACAAAATGCTGGGGTGCATAGTGAGGGGGTTGTTGTCCAGGCAAAGAGAGGTGATCTTGCCCCCTACAGAAGGGTAAGGCCGCACTTAGAGTATTGTGTGCAGTTTTGGAGGCCATACCTAAAGCATGATATCAGGCTACTGGAGAGGGTGCAGAGGAGGCAACAAAGATGATATGTGGAATGGAGGGGAGAGATTATGAGAGTAGACTTGGAGACCTGAATATGTACACTCTGGAGAATAGAAGAGACAGGGGAGACATGATACAGACATTCAAGTATCTGAGGGGAATCAGTAAGGATGAGGCAGATGGGGTTTTTAAGTTAAGGAGTGGGAAGGACACAAGGGGGCATGTGCTAAGAATTGAGGGGGGAAGATTTAGGAGGGAAATGAGGAGACACTATTTCACAGAGATGGTGGTATCAAAATGGAATGCACAACTAGAATGGGTGGTATCATGTAAATATGTAAACAGCTTCAAAAGGTCATGGGACAGGGAACAGGGGAGAGTGAGGATGGGGAAGGTGGGGTGGCAGTGGGATGACAAAGGGGTGGGTGAGTGGGACAGCTGCTAACTAGGGGTGCTAGCTGCACACTTGAGCAGACTTAGACAGGCTGGATGGTCTGTATCTGCTGGCACATTCGCATGTTCGTATATAAATTAAACTAAACCATAAATGAGGACACACACTTTACAGTCACAGTACTGCATAAGGTCTAGCACAAAAAGATAATTTGTACAGTAATACAAATGAGTTGTTACAAATCTTGTCCAGATGTCCCAAAGGGCCATACATCATACGCCCAGGGATAGAAGTTGACTAATTTACAACACTTTCTCTTACTTTAACTTTCGTGTAGTGATTAACTATAGATAGCATAATATATGTGAAGTAAACAGATAGATGCACATGCACAAAGTTAGAAGGTACTATGTGACAATGGCACAGTTTAATTCAGTTTTCCTATATAGCAGCTCTGTACAACACTTAGGTGTGTTACAGGCATGCTTAGAGAAGGGCTACCTGTACATATGTTTTACCACAAATATTCATTGGTCTACAATAAAAGTTTGTGATAGGTACCTCTGGCACTTAATATACATTTGTTCTGGTTAAGTATTGTACTAGTTGACCTCATCAGTGGAAACATGCTTTCAAGTCAATAAAATGCTCTACTATAATCACTTATTTTTTTCTACTGGCTTATAAAATGATGTCAAGTTTATTTCTATAAAAGACAAATATGTAGCAAATATAAATGCCACTACATGCTCTGTACCACAGTTTCTCCACATTAGTTGAGGAATGCTTTTAACTGTGAAGGTGGTCCAGTTATTTTAGGAAGCCAAAGGCAAATGCGCTGAACAATATCAACAGAAAATCTGTTTTAATTATGTCCGTCTTGGAGACAGGTTTTTGTGAGGCACTTAAACTGAGTGCTCCATTAATGCATTCTAAAAAGATTGCAGATGAAATTGAAGTTCTCAGTTTTCCAAAAGCAAAGCATACAGGTTCAATTGTAATTTTCAAAGCCAACATGATACAATACTGTTAAAACTGGATTTTGTTGAGGGTGGGGGCATCTACAGTTTTGCAAGTAAAATAGGTTTATACCGTCTCCTGATGTAAAAAAAAAAAGCATTGTGATAGATTTCTCTGCCCACTGCAGCCCTACAAATGGAGAGAGAATCACACCTGAAGGATACAGCAGTCCTTGGAGGTAGTCTGGTATCACCGTAAATAATGCAAGAGAGGACTGTTGTTGCTCTGCTCATCGATTCTGCAGTATCCAGGATGGAATGTGGGTTGAGGGCGACAGTGAAAAAGCAGGGAGCCTGAATGAATATTTCTGCACAGTATTCAAAAAGGAAGAGGAGGGGAGGTACCTAAACCAAACAAAAGAAACTCTCTGAAGATGGGGGTTGATACCAGTCCATTTACAGAAGAAAGGGTTCTGAAAGAACTAATAAAATTGAAGGTGGACAAAGCAATGGGGCCTGATGGGATTCACACAAGAATTCTAAAAGAACTAAGGATAGAACTAGTGACACCGCAGACTACTGTCTTTAACAAATCATGGGAGGATGGAGCGGTACCTGAGGACTGGAGGAGGGCAGATGTGATTCCTCTTCACAAAAGTGGGAGCAGGACAGAGGCAGGGAAACGGCAGACCAGTTAGTTTGACCTCAGTGGTAGGGAAAAATGATAGAATCACTTCTGAAGGAAAGAATTGTTGAGTAACTAGAGGCCAGTGGGGCACAGGACCCAAGGCAACATGGATTCACGATGGGAAGCTCATGTCAGACGAACCTAATAGATTTCTTTGATTGGGTGACCAAAGTAGTAGACCAGGGAGGGGCTGTGGACATGGCCTACCTAGATTTTATCAAGGCATTTGATACAGTCCCACACAAAAGATTAATACACAAGCTAGCCAGCCTTTGAGTGGGTTCCAAGGTGGTAGCCTGGATAAAAAATTGGCTGGACAACAGGACGCAAAGGGTAGTAGTCAATGGAGTTCACAGGGAAGAAAGGAGGGTTACTAGTGGGGTACCGCAGGGTTCAGTACTGGGACTGGTCCTTTTTAATGTCCTTATATGTGACATTGCAGAGGAACTGGAAGGAAAAGTATGTCTCTTTGCAGACGACACAAAGATCTGCAACAGGTTTGATACACAAGATGGAGTGGAAAGGATGAGAAGGGACTTGGCAAGGTTGGAGGAATGGTCAAATGTATGGCAGCTCAGATTCAATGCAAAGACGTGCAAGGTAATGCACCTGGGAAACAAAAACCCAGGAGAAGAGTACACAATGGGGGGTGAGATACTGACAACAGTAAAAATGGAAAGGGACCTGGGGGTAATTATATCAGATGATCTAAAGGTGGGCAAGCAATGTGAGAAGGCAGTAAGGAAGGATGGGGGGATACCTGGATGCATAGGGAGAGGCATCAATAGAAGAAAACAGGAAGTTGTTGTCCCTCTGTAAAGACAGTTGATGAGACCCCATCTGGAGTACTGTGTGCAGTTCTGGAGATCCCAACTCCACAAAGACATAGACAGAGTGGAGGCTGTCCAGAGGAGGGCAACCAAAATGGTGCAGGGTCTGCACCAGAAGACATACGAAGAAAGACTAGAAGAGCTTAATATGTATACCCTTGAGGAAAGAAGGGAGAGAGGGGACATGATAGAACTTTCAAGTACCTCAAGGGAATCAATAAAGTCCAAGAGGGTAGCATCTTTGAGAAAAAGAGATGTGCAAGAGCAAGGGAGCACAATTTGAAGATAGAGTGGGGATGGCTCAGAGGTAATGTAAGGAAGTATTTTTTCATGGAGAGGGTTGCGGATGCGAGGAACAGCCTCCCTGAGGAGGTCGTAGAGTCAAGAACAGTGGGGGAATTCAAGAATACATGGGACAGGCATAAGGCAGTCCTAGTGGGGGTAGGAGGAAGTGAGCTGTTGGTTAACTAGGATCTGCTGCTTATCTGTTAGGTAGGAAAATGGGCAGACTAGGTGGGCCAAGCGGTCCCTATCTGCTGTCAAATTCTATGTTTCTATGTTTCTGATGTCATCCAAGGGGGACAACGTTGCCAGGAGGGTCCTAATGGTTGTGGGTTCAATGATTATGGGTGTAGAAAGGGTGATAGAGGAGGGGTCAGATAGCAGGGGGATGGTTCATTGCCTACCTGGAGCATCAGCCTTCTGGGATTTAGACCTAATAGGAAGGATGGTGGAGAGGGAGCTGGTGATCTGAGGGTGCTAGTACACCTGGTACCAATGATCTGGACAACCAGTCAGTGCAGATGGATAAAAAGAACTTCTGTAGACTGTGGGACAGATTGGTGGCATACTAAGCCTCTCTGGCCTTTTCTGAATTATTCCCTGTGTGGGACAGGGAAGGAAGGCAGGACTGGATAAGGAGTGCTAAAATAAAGGAGTTTAATAGTTGGTTTAACAGTTGGTGCAGTGATATGGTGTACCATTTTATTGGGGACTGGGGGTACTTCTGGAACAAGAGACTTTTCAAGGATGATCTTCAACTGATGAGAGAGGGGGCCAGTGCATTGGGGAAGCAGCTTGTTGTGTATATTGGACAGTTAAATTGGGGGGTATGGGTGTAGGATAGACAAGGTAGATGGTGTTCAGAAGGGGAGCCTAGATAGCAATCCCCCATATCCAAGTGACTGTAGCAGCAAAGAGGACACAGAAATATCATTGCTGTTTACAGGACCAAGGGAATGGGCAGTAGTGACTGATGAAACAAAGGGCAAAAGCCTCAACAAGAGTGGGAGAAAGCATGGAAAACAGAAGCACAGTAGAAAAGCAAGAGCAGGAGCCAGATGAAAGGGGGTATGCCTTAATGCCAGAAGACTGGGTAATAAACTCAGTGAGTTCCAGGCTTGTGATGTCAGACACTGAGGTAGACTTTGTGGCCGTCATGGAAATGTGGCCCACAACTAATAATGATTGGGAGATGACAGTCCCTGGGTATTCACTGTTCAGGAGGGATAGAGGAACTGGTAGAGTGGGAGGAGTTGCCCCATTTTGTAAAGGAAAGTATCTAGGTAGTAGAAGATGGGTGCATTAGGGGTAGCAGTGGTGAGGTTGACTTAGTATGGCTGCAAGTCACGGCAGCCTCAGGCAAGAAGGTATGCTTGGGGATGATATATAGGCCTCCATTGCAAGGGGAGGAAAGGGACAGAGAACTCATTAAGGAACTTGAAAGAGGGGTAGCAAAGGTGGAAGTAGTCATGTTAGGAGATGTGAACCTGCCAGACATCAATCGGGAAGTCCCAATGTCCAAGAACGCTAGGGGACAGGCTTTGCTGGATGCCTTCCAAGACTGTTTACTGGTGCAGCTAGTTAAGGAACCCACCTCAGTCCTTGATGTGCTGCTCACCAAGTCAGAGACGGTGGGAGTGGTGTAAGTAGGGGAGCCACATGGGAACAGCGATCATAACTCTGGTTTGAAATGTCCCTTGGGGCTGGCAAGCCACAATCAAGAACTGAAGTCCTTGACTTTAGTAGACCTGACTTTGATAGGATGAGGGAACTGCTCAGGAATAAGCTAGTAGGGGTGGAGGACATAGGTGGGGTGGAGGAGAGATGGGGGGTAATTAAGGGGACCATACTCAAAGTTTCTAAAGTATGCATAAGAACAGTTACAAAGACAAATGGGTTTAAGAGACCACTATGGTTCTCAGCAAGGGTCAGGGAAGTGGTAAGGGCCAAGAAGAAGGCATTCTATAAATACAGTAAAAAGCAGAGGGAGGTAGAATGAGAGGATTATCTATATAACATAGGGAGGCAAAGAGGGAGATAAGGGAGGCCAAAGCAGACACAGAGCTGCGTATCGTAGAGGGGGTCAGAAACAGAAAAAAGGTTTTTCAGGTATATTAGTGAAATATGGAAAAAGGGTGTGGAAACTGTAAGGCTAATTGAAGGGGGATAGGATGATAAAGGAGGATGGGCAAAAGGCTACCATCCTAAATGACTTCTTTTGCTCAGTTTTCACTAATGAGGACAGCAGGTCCATGGCAGAGACTGGCATCAAATCGATAAGTAAGGGAATTCTGTAAATGAGAAAGCCGTTATTTACTACTGAAAGATTTCTAACAGTGATGGCTGTCCATAAGATCAATAAGGCCCCAGGACCAGATGGATTGCATCCAAGGATACTAAGGGAATGAGCAGCACAGCTGGCCAAACCACTGGTATATATGTTCTCAAAAAGGACCTCATACTTTACCTGGAGAGCAGCAGGCTCAAGGATAGTAAACAGCATTGTTTCATGTCATGAAGATCTTGTCAGACTACCCTGATAGTTTTCTTTAACTGGGTGACAAAGGAATTAGACAAAGGCCATGCTTTTACTCTCCTCTACTTTGACTTCAGAAAGGTTTTGGACTTGGTACCTCACAAATGATTGCTCAAGAAGATGGGAGACCTGGGTGTAGGTAAACCAGTTGTGAACTGTGTGGATATCTGGCTAGAGACGAGGCAGCAGAGGGTGATGGTTTAGGGGGTTACATCAGAGGAGAGGGAGGCTATGAGCAGGGTTTCACAGGGATCCATCCTGGTTCCATTCCTCTTCAGTATGTTCATTACTGACATTGGAGAAGGAATCCAGTGCAGGTTGTGTCTCTTCGCAGATGACACAGAACTATGTGGGATGGTGGATAGTGATGAGGGAATAAGGGAAATTCAGAGTGAGACTGACAAAACTAGAAGGGTGGTCCAAAGTTTGGCAGTTAAAATTCAGTGTTATAAAGTGCAAGATAATGCATCTGGGGAAAAGAAAGTAAAAACAGAATACTGGATGGGAGGAGAGAGATTTAGTAGTACAGCTGAGGAACAGGATCTGGGAGTTATCATTAGCAACTTATTTAATCAATCGAGTCAGTGAAACAATGCCTATAGCATGGTTAACAGGATGCTATGATGTATGGGTAGGGGTATTGATAGTGGAAAAAAGTAGGTAATACTTTCCCCCTACAGATCTCTGTTGAGGCCTCACCTAGAGTATTGCACCCATTTCTGGAGTCCTCATTTCCTCAGAAAGGATAATGATAGTTTAGAGACAGTGCAGTGCAGAGTAACAAACATGATTCAGGGCCAGCAGGGCAGATCATATGAGGAGCGTTTCAAGGCACTAAATATGTACTCCCTGGAGACCAGAAGGGAGAGGGAGGATATGATAGAGACCTTCAAGTTCCTTAGAGGAATTAACAAAGCGAACTGTGGGAACTATTTAGCCTGAATAGCAATTCACGGTGACATGGCCAAGAATGGAAATTAGCAGAAGGTAGATTCAGGAGGGATGTGAGGAATTACTACTTTATGGAAGGGGTGCTGGAACCTTGGAACAGTCTGTCGGCTGAATAGGTGGGTGTAAAAACAGTTAGAGGATTCAAGCAGGGCTAGGATATCATGAAGTGAATACTGGTTACCAGGGGCAACAGGTTCAAGGTGCAGAATAGAGAGGATGGAGAGGGTTGGAACCCTGGAGGAACAGTAGGTCCAAGGGATTATAGTGAACTGTGTCAGACTGGATAGATCACTAGTATTTTTCTGCCACCATTGTGTATGTTTCTGTGGCTAGTCAACCGTGAGTTATATGACTCACAGTACACAACAGGACATGGCTGCAAACCATGCTGCCATGGTACGATCAAGGAAGCATGAAGATTGTATATCGAGCATGACTGTATTAATGCTGAGCAACAGGACACTGTGAAATTTGTAAAAGTATGAAGCATAAACTCAGATCAAGTGGAACATAAAATAGGCCCACTGTTACATTCTCATTGATGGTAAAGTTTTGTCGTCCATGATACTGGCGGAATTCTGCTAATGCTATCTCGGGAACCCATTGGTTGTAACATTTCATTTATTTATTTCACAATTCAGATTAATACCTTTGAGCACAGAAGCTGTTTTGCAAAGGCGAGGTGAGTACAAGACAACAAAATCAACAGGTAGTGGAAGAAAAAAGACATGGAACATGGGAAACATAAACAAACACAATCAGTTGCACATACACTAATTAAGGTACAAATACTTTGTTACTAAGTGCAATATTTGTATGTAGGTTCAAATAGTTATTGCCTTCACAGCACAATGGAGATCACTGCAAGGAGTGCTAACAAATGATTGTGAAGCAGTCTGGAAAAAAACAAGCCTTAATTAGGCAGGAGCAAAGGTGAGGAGGGCATGAGGGGGTAGGAGGGGTTGGTTGGTTGTTTAAAAGAAATATACAGAAGGGCAAGATGTGAGCTGGAGGCGAGAGTGGGGCTAAGAAGAGAGGGCAGATATGGCTGTGGGGTGGGTGGTCAAAAGTTACGGGTAGAGAGTGGCTGTGTTGAGGGGGGGCATCATGCCATGGGATGGGTAAGGGCAGTTTGAGAGGGAGAGGCAAGTTAGTGTAGGGCTAACAGCTAGGAGCAGGCCTTGTCCAGAAAGAAGGTCTGGGGGTGGGGGTGGGTGAGACCTGGGAGGAGATAGATGGGGAATGGTGGCTATAATTGTAGGTGAGGAAGCTAAAGATGGGAGTGAAGGGTAGGGGTTGGGAACAGTGAGATGAGAGAGCAGGGGGAACTAGCCCTGGTCGATGTGTGTGAAAGTAAACAATTCACGAGGAGCATTCACATGTCATCTCCTGTGTCAGCAGGTGGCAAAGGACTTTTTTGAATGTGCTAATTATTCCATTCTCAATCAGTGTGGCTGGGAAGTTGTTGAACCATTGTGGTCTCCTTACTGAGAGGACTCACTGAGCAAAGCATGTGCTCCTAAAAGGTTTATTTATGTCTTTGATAACCAGGTAGGTACACTGATCCCAGGGACCATTTTCAAGCATGACCTAGGCCATAGTAATGACACAGAAAGGCAACATATTAATGAAATACAAAATACAGCAATTCAAAATACAATAGAGCATAGGTGACAAGTCGAACACAGTGATGCAAGAGCAATGCAAGACAAAGGTATGACAAAAGGTGCAGGAGGCAGCCAACATCAAGATGTAAAATACTAAAAAATTATTCAAACAAAATACAGAAACAATTCAAAGTGTAATAGCGCATACAATAAGGCATAGGAGACAAGTGAAAACACAATGGTATCATAGTAATGCATGTAAGTACTGACAATGGACCCTGGCACACAATATTGATACAGAGAATAAAATCCAGCCAGATTTCAAGTAACTGCATTGCAGCTAAGGATATACAGTGTCAGATAAATATTGCAGCTGTTGGAGAAGGAAGAGGGGAGGGTGCAGCTAGCCCGGGAAACACCAACAGCTAGACTCGGCTAAGATCCAGTCTTTGAGGTGGATTTGAACAGACGATGGGTAGTCAGGAGCGGAACCTGGCTGGCAATTTATTCCATAGTGAGGGGGCAGCAACAGATATGGCTCTCCTGCTCATGTTGGTAGATAATCTTGGAACGTGGAGGGGGGGTGGAGTTTGAATGTAGGCAGTGGCATGAGGTTCAGACCTGGAATAGGGCTGCAAGAGGGGATACCTGGCCAGAGTGAACAGAATTATCGACCAAACAGCAAAGGGTGAGGTCAAGGTGGCCTTGGAGTGGGAGCCACCCCAGTGACTGATAGAAAATGCAGTGGTGGGTGGAGTAAGGGGCTAGTATAGTGAAGCGACAGGCACCATTGCAGGTGGTGGAGTGTTTGTCAGTGAGGGAAGTGGGAGCCCTAGAGTAGATGGAGGAGCAGTAATGGATTATGGGGAGTAGGTTGCCCTAGACAATGGCAAATCGGGCCTCAGGGGTGAGGCAGCATCTGAAACAGTAGGCTATAGGTAGGTATCTGTAGTACACCCTTTATGGATCTCTCTGTTGTTTTGGTGGATTTTATTCACTGGAATAAGTAGGCCATTGAGACTGGTGTCTATCCTAAGAGGGATTTCATCCCCAATAAGCAAGCCTGGTACTTGACTGTTTGTGGTAATGTGAGTCAACCAGTCTTGCTGTATAGGAGACAGGTATGTGAACAGCTGTCCACCCCAGGGACTAGTCTACACACCTTGTTAAGTAATGTCCTGATTCTTTTTAGTGCTGAATCAGTAGATGCATTATAGATAACAAGCCTGTAGTTTATTGTGATCAAGATTGAGCTCCTTGTGACTAGCTTCAGAGCCTCTGGGGTCATTGACTGCCTGTGTCTGTAGAGAATGCCGAGTTTGGTATTCGCTGTTTTGACAACATGAGCAATGTGACCAGCACATGAGAGGGAGTCATCAAGGTAAATACTCAGGTGCTTGAATGAGCGAACCTATTCTAGTGCCATACCTGCACCACTTGTGATGTGCCGAGGGCCATAATTCTTCTTACTGTGGTGTGTGGTGAAGTGCATAGATTTTGTTTTTTTTCATAATTTAGTAATACAGTAGTTTGTTGTGACTGAACCATTTTCAAGTTCCCTAAAGCAGGCTTGTAACCAGCCCTTCAGATAACTCTATTTTGGACATATTTTACATCCATGATTTTGCTCAAAATGTCCAAAAATGTAGCCTCTGGAGTCATTGACGTCCACTAACATTTCCCTTGTTTAAAGCTGACATCTGTTTTTCATGGTGTGGATGTCAGGTCTTTGTGAGTTTTTTTTTAATCCTGTGGAAGGTTGCCAGTTGCCATGGGAGTCATTTTTTTTTTTTGCTTTAGTTTTCAAATGCCGGCGCCCTCCCCATCCATGCAAATTGTCAGCCACATTCACTTTGCAATTTATGTGAGTCTTTTGTCTGGGTTTTTGCACTTTAAGCATTCCACTGGCTGTTTGTTGCCAAGCAATGCTACAAGGTCTTACGCCGTGTGGCCATGGGTGTAAAAAACCAACAACTGAATGCTCATCAAGTCCAGCCTTGCTATCTGCGCCTGACAGAGAGCAGATCAGTTTTCACCAGCGTGCACAGATTTTGTGCAGAGCAGCAGAGTAGAACTGAATTGATGGCAATCCAGCAGCAGTCAACTTCTGTATGGGGAACTGGAGCCTTATATGCCAAGTCCCCGACTCACCACCTGAGAGTGGAATCCACATCCTAATACATTCTGAGAGTACCCGTAGTTCACCTTCTCAGGGGGCCCCACCCACATTTTCAGTTTATAATGCCACCTGCTGTTAACCTCCCGGGGACCCCTATGGAAACAAGATGTTGCATATCATGGGATTATCCCGGTTGGAGAAATTTGAGATAAATTAGTAAGTATTTTAGCTTTCTTCAACTTTTGGAAACTACTATGCCTATAAGCAAGATACAACCGTATAAAATCTCTCCGTACTGGAGGTCGTGTGCTGTGCTACCCATTGGGTTATATATACCCAACCCCTCCCCCAAAAGCTGCCACTGCCTCTCGGTGAACAGAAGCCAGTGCCTATTCTGTTTTGCCCCCTTGTCCCACGGTTCTAGTTCCAGTAGTTCTGCATCACCTTCCCCAACAAGGCATCCAGCAGCAGCACTGGGTGGGAGGAACCACGTCCAGTAAGTTGCCCAATGAGTCAATTATTATATTTAGCCCCCCCACACCTGACACGGGCAGGGTACTCATGTGAAGATGGAGGCAGATGGAAAGCGAGATGTGATGGTGCTTCGTGGTCCTGGCTGCAGGAGGGAGAGAGCATGGAGGGAACCGGTGAGGCAGTGATCCAGAGCGGGACTTGGCAGAGGTGCTGCTGATGTGGACAGTATGTAGTGCTGTGTGTTTTTTGTGCACAGGGCTCCAATCTGAGCTGTGAGATCCCTCCTCCCTCACTGGAGCAACGATGATTTTTGAAACTCAAACTGGGTGGGGAGGCGGTGAGGGAGGGACCTGAAGCGACACACCAGCCTCTCCATTGACTGGCTGCCCTACCCTACCAGCTCCTCCAATAGGAGATTGTATAAGCCAGGTAGCACTCGGGGGATCCATACCTCTCAACTGCCTCTTATTATGAGGAAAGTCCCCCATTGTACCCTTTCAGAAGTGCTCAGTGCCTACCACATCCATTGGAAAGTTGCTGCACAGTTCACACACACAAAGTGTGGCACACTCAGACTTTAAAGCAGAATTCTTAACCTTCTGTGATGCTGTAAATGCTTTGAGCAAATAAATGTACAGGTACCCTCAGTGTACTGAGCTTGCATTTACATACTTGAGAATGTGTTCCTCATGTTGTGAGCCAGCATATCACATTTCCTCCTTTTGAGTGTCTATAACCCTCCCCACTTCCCTTGTTCTAGTGACAGAAGGTGGAGAGGTATTCCACCCACGATAATCAAGGGCATTTTCACAGGACTCTAACTTATATACCCAAGAGAAAAAAGTTAGTGAAGATGTCCTGCTAGAACCCTGGAGACTAGAGGGAAAGTTTTTTTTTTTTTTTTTTTTTGAAGAGGAGCTGGGGTAACTGGAACTGTCGAAACCAGTATTGACAATGCCCAGTGTTTGCTTGCATGTTGTGTTCATAGGTTTGGTTGCCATGCTCCTGATTAGCAGTTCTGAGTAAAAATAATAGTGTTCTAACTGCATTTTTGTGTTAAAAGTTACATTTTAAAAGTGCTGTTAAACTTCCATTTTGCAAGGCTGCTGGAAGGTATCTCAGGGGAGTCGCTTGTTCCCTCACCCAGGATATGCTAATGTCGCTCAGTACAATGGCTGGCCAGGGTACACTGGCATGTCCCAGTGAGAGAGCAAGTGGCTCACACAATATAGCTGCCACCAGCCTTGCAAGATGGAAGTTTAAGGGCTACTTTTAAAATGTAACTTTGAATACTGAAATGCAGTTAGAAAAATTATTTGTTTACTTAAAACCCCTAATTGGGGCATATGAAATGGCAAGAGGGAGCGTTTGTCCAAATCACTCTTACTTTCATAGCAGTTGGGAGGTTAAATCCTGCTCAGCTCATTATGTATGATTGATTTGTTTATGTTAAGTATTAACTGATCCCCCTCCACCTCCTAAAATCTTGCCCTGTAGTGTGTGTCTGGGTGGTTGGTGCTGCTGCTGCACATGTGGTTCAGGAAAAATGGGACCTGTATCCCCAAATGTGGTTGCAAGCCCTCCACTCATGGTTAAGAACTGACTTGTGACTGCATGGGAAAGGGGGTAAGGGTTGCCATGCAACTGCTCCCCAAGGATGTCCACAGAGTATAGTGTCCCTCACAAATTGCAGTTACATCCTCAGTAATCCTAAAGGGTACCATTAAAGAGTGCCTGATAGTGCCTGGAGGGGGAGGGGTGCTTTGATTAGAAGCATAGCACAGGTGGTCACATTGGGGAATAGGTCTAGGAGGGAATGGGGCATAAACACATACTATCTGCAAATGATTTATTGTGTATGTTTTCCTTTCCTAACATTAAGAAATGTATTTATGTGGATGTAGCATGCATTACAGTGAGGTATTCAGAGGAGGTCAATGAGCTGACTTTAAAAACTATAGGGCTTGGAATATTTTGACTGCCAAAATTTGTCGACTAGAATTATTTTGACTTCCAAAAAGTTGACAGCTGGAGTATTTTGACTCCAGTAAAACTGAAATGACTTTCAAATTTCAACCCATGAAAGTATTTGACTTCTACCCCAAAATATATATCTGAAGCCCTACTTGTAAGTTAGCAGAAATTTCAGCTGTATGGCCACCTGAGAGATGACTGCATCGTCCATGTACCATGTCATGTTTGCTGAGCAGGCAGAAGGTAATCCATTAATAAAAAGATTGAAGATCAGTAGGCTTAATATGGACCCTTGCGGTACCCCCAGTGACACGTTTCTTGGTTCTGAAATTACTCCCGCAATCTTTGCACACTGGCTCCTCTGGAACAGATAACTTCTGAACCAATTGACGGTATAGAAAGACAGACCTAGTGACACTAGGTTACCAAGAAGTAAGTGGTGGTTAACAGTGTCAAAGGCTTTTGTAAGGTTTATGAAAATAGACCCTGTAGCGTTACCATTCTCAGTTGTGTTGTAAAGTTGAGATGTGTATTCGGCGAGAGCCATGATGGTGCTATGTTTTTTCCTGAAACCATGCTGTTGTGCAAATAGTAGGCTGCGTTTGTTTTGTTAGTCGACCATCTGATCCGCTAAGATTCTTTCCAGTGCCTTTGAGAGTGGGGGGAGTATAGAAATGGGTCTGCAATTCTCCAGGCAAGTCTTGTCTCCATTTTTAAAGACTTGATGTCGCATTCACAGTTTTCCATTTATCTGGAAAGACACCTGTCCTGAGCGATAAATTAAAGAGTTTGGTGAGGGGTATGGCTATTTCATCTAGTGTGAGTGCAATTAATTTCATGTCCAGCATGTCACTGGCCATCCTAGTCTTTCCCAATACTCTTTTAAAGGGACACTGTCAACCTGTTTTGCATCATATTACTTCTAGTTAAAACCTCTCATTTTATGGTTGCTTACCTTCTCTAAAATTCATTAATGTTGCTGTTTGTTTTGTCTATGTCCTCGTTTAGTAGAACTGAAATCCATGATGATGTATATTTATAAACAACTTTATTTTGTTTCAAGTTCAGAATTAACACTTTTTGAATACTTCTTAAACATGAGAAGCACCCCCAAACAGTGTAGTCACTCATCAGGCAGTAGCCACCTAAACTGCCACTGCATCACAACTGACTAGACTGTGTTGGAGGTATTCTTAAATCCAAGAGAGATGCAGTGGGAGTTGATCAAGGAATGTAAACAAGCCTGTTTTGGTATAGTAACATATATATAATAGGCAGACTGTTTTTCACTTTTTTTTAAGAAAAAAAGAATCAGAATCAAAGTACTAGCTACATCAGCAGTCTTTCCAGAATGTTAGCAAACATAAAATGTTTTTTTAAACAAAGGACACTTTGAGGTCTAAGCGGGTTGACAGTGTCCCTTTAATGTATTTTTTCCTTTTTGTAACATAGATTTGTTTGAAATAGAACATAGGGCTTCCTGTATCATGGGATGGATGAGTGTCTCTACTAATGTACCTTTTTGGGGAAGGGGTTCATCATAGAAACATAAAAACATAGACTATGATGACAGATAAGGATCGTTTGGCCCACCTAGTCTGCACATTTCCCTACCTACTGATAAGCTGCAGATCCTAGTTAATCAACAGCCTATTTCTTCCTACCCACCACAAGAATTGCCTTATGTCAGTCTCATGCATTCTTTTGTTTTGGACTCCTCCCCCATGCCTGGCAGGTCTCTCCTTCAGGCCCCCAGATGAACTGCCCCACTGCAGCTACTCCCAACCTCTATCATCCCACATTGTAGCCAGTCCCAAGTAACCCCGGTGTATCCCTTCACTGGGCGGGTCTCTTACCTTAGCAGAAGAAGGGCCGTGGCGGCCAACCAGCAATCCTCGGGTACTGCTGGGATGGCATATGGAGGTCCAGGAGCCCAGTGGTGAGGGTTCAGAAAGGCCATCACCCAATCAGCCAGGTGCCATTTTTCCATTTGCTCCCCTGAGGAGCGACGTGCCACTGATGTCAAGGCATACATCGACGTGTGTCACTCTCCTAGTCTATCGGGGCTGACATCCTGCTGTACTCCCAGTCTCCACCACGAGTCAGCACATGCCAAGCCACATATCCACCCCCCCCCCGTGAAGGTGAGCCATCATTGGATGCTAATTTCCTTCTTCCCTGGCTGGTCCTCCAGCAACCGGAGTCCATTCCCGAACTTGGGTCACTGGCATTGCAGATGGAAATCCAACCACTGCACTGACAGGCCAGCCCCATGCATTCTTGAATTCCTCCACTATTTTTGAGCCCACAACCTCCTCATGAAGGCTGTTCCATGTATCCACCACCCTCTTTGTGAAACAGTACTTCTTCACATTACCCCTGAGCTGTCCCCCCATCCTAAAATTGTGTTCCCTTGTTCTTGCACATCATTTTTTTTGAAAGATGATACTCTCTTGGACTTTGTTTTTTTTTTGCAAATAACTTTATTTTCTAAGAACAGATTTTAACATAAACATATAATGAAAACAAAACAAAACTCCATCATGTGGCTAGACAAACACAAACATGTTCATAATACAGTAATCTTAACCAACATAGGAAAACCCTAAGGATAAGTAACCCCCTCCCACTCTGCAGCAGCCCCCTCTTCCATGGCCCAGTTACACCTGAAAAAATAACAATATAAACAAATTGGGCCCATATAGGGATTCTTAGCACAACCCTTTAACAACAAAGGAACCAAATGTGGCGAAAATGGGGAAAACCTAAAAAAACAGAACATACTATGACCCCCCCAATGAAGTGTAGTGATGAAGATATCACCTTAACGGTAGATCCCCTAAGAGTATAAATGTACAAAAGGGGTCCTAGGCATTTTCAGAAGGAAAAAACTGGTGGGAGCTAATTCAATATCCAAATTTATCCTTAAGGATTGAAAAAAGCTCACCCCAACATTCCTGGAATTTCTCACCAGAGTGGGAGAACCTAGCCACACATCTTTCTGCATTGAAGGCAGTAAGAAATTCCGCCCACCATTCTTTAAAATAGGGTTCCCATTCCTCCCTCCAATGTCTTAGAATTACCAACTTTGTAACCAAGGCAACCAGTGCTACCTGTACTTTTGGAAAAAAGGTAGGGATAAATGAATACATGCCTAAAGGGCAGGTGTCCTCATCAAAGTACGAGGCAATTTTAAGATAAGGTGCCACCCCCCTTTTGATCGTGTCCTAAAACTTAGCTATCCTGGGGCACGACCATAATTTGTGATATAATGTAGCAAAATCAGAACCATAGTCTTTACATTCTGCAGAGGACAACCTGCCTATCCGATATAATTTACTAGACGTATAATATAAATTGTGTAGAATATTGAACTGGATGTTTCTTAATCAGTCTTGCTTAATTAAAAGATAGTTGTCAGTCCAGATAGTTTTCCATGTTTTATCTGAAAAATCCTTGGTATGATTATTTTTCTAGTAATAAGCTATAGGGCAGGGATTTACCAAAGCTTGACTTATGATTCCCTTATACAGTTTGGATATTGATTTCTGACCCATAGACAATTCCCAGAGGGTATTTAAAACTCCCCCGCGTGATCCGACCATGGTGATTTGCCCAGGAAATATTTAATACACTCATGTATTTGCATTAGCTGAAACCCAAATTTAGAAGGAACATTGAACTTATTTTGCAAGTTGGAAAAAGATACCAACGAGTTCCCCGAAATGAAGTCTTTTAAACATAACTCATTATGAGATCCCCCGAGGTAGGTTTTAACTATTTTTCTTGTCTATTTTTAAGTTTGGATTATTAAACAAAGATTGCCTCAGGTCCTTTGTAGTATGGATCT
The DNA here is from genome assembly GCA_016271365.2 of Neoceratodus forsteri. NCBI lineage: Eukaryota > Metazoa > Chordata > Ceratodontiformes > Ceratodontidae > Neoceratodus > Neoceratodus forsteri. Next base: position 1,064,987,390 of record CM057449.1, on the reverse strand, counting down.
GAAGCAAAGAATATAATTGTTGTAAAACTCTCACATCCCACCCGAGAGGAGAATCTCTGAGCTTAACTGGGATATTTGACCATGGGTTGAACAACAAAGCTGCCAGGGCCAGATTGCTAGAATATGATTGCTGGTTATCCAGATGTAACCACAAGGGGCTGTCCAAGATATTGGCCTTGGGCGTAAACCAATGCAAAAATCTGTTAGCATGAATTGCCAAGTAGTAAATGTAAAAATCTGGTAATTGTAGCCCCCTTCCATTTCCCCAGGGTGGGTAAGTTTCCCATAAGCCCTGCACGGAGTCTTCCCTTTCCATAGAAAATCTGAACATATTCTCTGTTGAGACAAAAAGAAGGATTTAGGGAGATAAATCTTAAGGTTATTAAGGGGTTAAAAAAATCTGGGCAAAATTGTCATTTTCAAAACATTCGACCTCCCCCAAAAGGATAACAGTAAATTTTTCCACCTGGCTAGATCTTCGTTAGTTGTTTTTATCAATGGATCCAAATTAAGTTCCTTAAGTCTAGTAGTATCTTTAGAAATGTTGATACCTAAGTAAGTTAGGTACACTTTCTCCCATTGGAGGCCCATACTTTCAATTTGGTCCCTCGTAAGAAGAGGGGATAGGGAATATACCATGGTTTTATTTTTATTGAGTTTGTATCCTGAAAACTCACTAAATTGTGATATAATTCGAAGGGCACAAGGGAGGGACTGCCTGCTACTCGAAATATGCAGGAGTAGATCATCAGCAAACAGGGATAACTTAAATTCCAAATGTTCAAATTGTATACCTCTTATCCCCTGTTCTAAGTTGAGAACTCTAGCTAAAGGTTCTATATACAAATTAAACAGGTAGGGAGAAAGAGGGCATCCATGCTGCGTTCCTCAACAAAGTGGGAAGGAATCTGAAATACGATTATTACACTGCAATCTTTCTGTTGGACAACGATGCAAAACTCAAATTTGTTCAACAAAGAACTGTGGAATGCCAAATTTGGAAATGACCTTAAACAAGTATGTCCACTCTACTCTACTCTATCAAATGCTTTTTCTGCATCCAGGGACACCAAGACAGCTTCCAGCCCAGGGTCCCTGGATGCAGAAATCAGGTGAAATAGTTTCCTAAAATGGTCTGATGAAGTACACCCCACCACAAACCCTGCTTGTTCCAGGCTTATTAAATACTTCCATACTCCCGCCACTCTCTTGGACTTTGTTGATTCCCTTGGGGTACTTAAACGTTTCTATCATGTCCCCCCTCTCCGTCCTTTCCTCAAAGGCATACATATTAAGCTCCTTTAGTCTCTCCTCATATGACTTCTGTTGCAGACCTTGCACCATTTTAGATGCCCTCCTCTGGACTGTCTCCATCCTGTCTATATCTTTGCGGAGATGGGGTTTCCAGAACTGGATGCAGTACTGCAGATGGGGTCACACCAACTGTCTGTACAAAGGGACAACTACTTCCTGTTTTCTACTGGTGATGCCTCTCCCTATATATCCCAGTATCCCCCCAGTCATCCCTACTGCCTTCTCACATTGCTTGCTAACATTTAGGTCATCTGATATGATTACCTCCAGGTCCCATTCCATTTTTGTTGTTGTTACTAATTCTCCCTTCCCCCTCATTGGGTACTCTTCCCCTGGGTTTTTGTTTCCCAGGTGCATTACTTTGCACTTCTTTGCATTGAATCCAAGCTGCCATACTTCTGAACATTCCTCCAACCTTGCGAAGTCCCTTCTCATCCTTTCAAGCCCCCCCTTTGTTTATCAACACTGTTGCAAATCTTTGTGTCATCTGCAAAGAGACATATTTCTCCTTCCAGTCCCTCTGCAATGTTACCTATAAAGACATTAAAAAGGACCTCACCCAGGACTGAACCCTGCGGTACCTCTCTAGTAACCCCCTTTCTTCAGAGTGGACTCCAGCAATTGGGGTGCATCCCCTGGACAATCCTCATAATATCAATGAACTCTGGCAGGTCAAAGGTACTCCAGGAAACACCAGACATAGGGACTGAGCACCGACCAACAGCATCCCCCATGGAACGAGACTGACGTACCTCCTGCCTGATGTTGACCACCTTATTCACAAAGAATCGAGCAATCTCATCACACTCCATTTGTGAAAAAACTCGATGGAGCTGCAAACAAGCTGGGTTGCTCAACCTGTCCACAGTTTGGAAGAGTTGAGCCGGTCAATTCCAAGCAACAGCGATTTCAATGGACAGGAATTCTGCCTTCTTACAGGAAATCACTGATTGATAGAGCTGATAATGCTGTAACAAAATAAAGTGGTTGGCATCCAAGGCAGATTTCCAGCAGCGACACTCTAACCTTCGCCCTAACCTCCACAGCTCCCTCAGAGACCCATCAAACCATGGGGCCTGGGAGTGAAACGGAAGGGGGCAAATACAGACAGGAGCAATCAGGTCAAGAGCTGAAGAAATAGCTTTATTATAGGCCATGACTAGCACCTCTGGATTTGTGCTGGTCTCACCGCACAATGATAGGTCAATCACCACTGCCAGGTCTTCAGGGTCCACGTCCCACAAAGGGCGGTAACTGACCATCTCCACAGGGTCCAACCAACCCAGGGGTGCAGAAAAATTGAACCTCACAGTGTAGTGATCAGACCAACCAACAAGTTCCACCCCCAAATCAGAGGCCTTGATCCCCAGGTGGAAGACCAGATCAAGAGAGTGACCACCATTGTGGGTAACTGAGGGAACAACCCGTGTGAAGCCCAGTGATGTCATCAACTGGAGGAAGTGTTGTCCAAAAAGTGAGGATTCGTCATCAACCCAGGCATTGATTATAGCCCAGAACCATCAGTCTGGGCAACTCCAATGCCATGTCAGCAGCAAAGTCTGCTACTTCTTGTAGGAACAGCTTCTCATGCCCTGGTGGGTGGTAAATGAGAGCTATCCTGCACCCAACATCAGTTACCACAGTGCACTCAAATGATTCAGCCTTCTCAACCAGTACCCTAGTGAGGCCCAATTCAGTCTTGAAACTGACCGCTACCGCCCCTGCAATCCAATCTGGGGTGGTGTAACACCGAGTACTCGGGAGGAATAGCTGCCTCCAAAATTGGGGCAGCATTTCCATCTAACTAGGTCTCGATGATGCAAACCAGATCTGCTGTTCCAACAAAATCTGCAATAAGTGCAGTTTTGTTCTTAATGGATCTAGCATTTCATAACAACGCCTGGGTCAGACGATGTTCATGAGCTGTCCTGGTTACTTGCCCACTCAAAAGGGGGTGCCCTTGGGTATCAATCAATCAATATCTTTATTTATCCAGGTGGGCACCATTAAGCAAGCTCATTTACAAGGTGGACCTGTGGTCCTATAGTAATAATACAGAAAGACAAGTTACAATAGTACAAACAGCAAAAATAGCTGCTATTATAGTAAAAATGCATATTTACAGGTAATATACATTGAACACAGATCTACAAGGAGTCATGCATAATGAACTTGTGCTGGATTCAAGCCTCAAAACTGCGCATTTGTAGTGAGAAATGTTAGGGAGCGGGTAGGCATACCAGATAGAAGATATGAAGTGCATAATGTAGGGAGAGGTGGGGAATAGGGGCACAAGCGAAGAGGACCCAATTTTTAGAGCAGAGTGAGGAATTGGGAGGGTGGAGGACCATACAAAAGGTGACAAAGTGATTTTTGCCCCAAAACATGGCAACATATGGAGGAGAAAAGCTGTCGTTGTACTAAGTGCAAAAGGAGGAATATAGTAGTAGGGGCATAACTGGGAGGGTCCTGGAGGTTAGGGCAGAGGGAAGTGTTGGATGGATGAGGGACTGAATATTTTGGGGGGTGAAAGATGGTAATTATCCCCAAGTGCAGTAGCATGTGCTAGAATCAGGATGCAGCTGTTCAGAGCGTCAAAGAATAAGATATGGGAGTTCAGCAATAAATCCTGTGGATCTGTTGGTGGGCATGCTAGAGACAGAGGCACACATTTCAGCTGGGGGGCTGCCGTTTGTTGGCCACCATTTGAGGGAGGGAGGTTAGTTAGTGTCTAGTAAAGCAGTTGCAAATTTCCATAATGCCATTACGGTAAAGCCTTTTGAACCAAAGAGTACTTACTGGGGTTTTCAGCTTAAGTATTTTTTGGGTTTTATTCCATATTGGTGGGAGTGAGAATCCAAAGGCGGCTCACCCGACTCATGTGAGTGCCCTGGGTATATTTAGCAGGAGTTGTGAGCAGCTTCTAAGGGAATAATTCCTGGGCACAATTGGAAACAGACAGTCGACTATGTACTGAGGGAGTTTGCCACTGAGGGCTCTAAGTGTCCAGAGTACTGCACTAAAGTTGCACCTATAGTGAAGTGTGGTCCAGCCCGTGGCAGCATACAGTGTGCAATGATGGGTAGAGAAGGGGAGGTCAGTGATGAAACGTATAGTTCTGTGGTAGAGTGTATCCAATTTTCCAAGATAGGAAGCTGCACAGCTACTGTATATGAAGTCTACATAGTCAATTAAGGACACAAACATGGCTTGGACAAGTCGTCTCTTTGCATCTGCTGTAAGAAGTCTTCTTATCCTGTAAAAAAGGCCAAGTCTTTGCCATAATTTTTTCAGCAAGTCTTCCAGGTGGTCAGTAAAGGAGAGTTTACAGTCGATCCAGACCCCAAGATATCTGAATTTTCAGAACGTACTCTAAGCACTCTTCCAGCATCCTGGTTATTGGGGGGAGGGAGTCAGTAGTGCTTGAATAGTTTCCGGGGGAAAATAACATGGCTTTAGTTTTCTTAGTGTTTAATAGCAGTTTTTTATTGATTAGTTGGAGTTGCAGGAGGTTGAAATATTTCTGTAGGTCAGTACAAGCTTCTTTTGGTGTGGGATGACTCAGGTTCAGCACTGTGTCATCTGCGAATAAGTGAATATTTGCATCCTTGATTCCCTCATCAATGTTGTTGATATACACTGCGAAGAGGAGGGGACCTAATATGGATCGCTGAGGGACACCTCTTTGTAAGAGTTTTACGGCAGATAGTTCGCCATCTGCTTTCACCTGCTGGTATCTGTCTGTCAGATATTCGAAGAACCAATTTAGAGAAGTAGCATCCAGTCCTAGTGTTTTAAGTGAGTCGAGGAGCAGGTCGTGGTCAAGTGTGTCACATGCTTTGCTGAGGTCAAGAAACACAGCACATACTGACTTTTTATGCTTCAACTCCAGTTGCCAGTTGTTGGTTACTTTAGCTAATGCCAAGACTGTACTGTGGTTGGCTCTGAATCTGGATTGAAGGGGGTTTAGTAATTTATCTCTGTCGATGAAGGATCTTAGTTGGCCATTTACTGTTTTTTCCAGTAGCTTTGAGAGTGTGGGTAGGAGAGAAATTGGCCTATAGTTATTAAGGTTGCAAGGGTTTCCAGATTTAAATAGCGGGATAACATGTGCGATCTTCCGTATTTGAGGGAGGGTACCTTGTGTTAGGGACAGGTTGAATAAATGAGTACTAGGCACTGCCAATACGTGGCATGCTATCTTTAGGAAGTATAGTTTAAGTGCATCTGCGCCAGCACTTTTCTTAGTACACAGGTGGAGAATCAAGTCTTCCACTTCCTTGAGGGAAACTGATGAAAAATGTTGACTAACAGAGCCAGCATTTGGTGGGGTAATGTCAAGTTGGTTGCACAGGCTACATGCAGGCGAGTTATCAAAGGCTAAGCCTGCTGTGGTGAAGTGCGTGTTGAATGCCTGCAGTATCTCTTTTTTGTCAATGATTACTGTATTGTCAGAGGTAATTTTTGAAGGGAGCATATTTTGTGATGGGGATCCCTCCAGTTCTTTGATTGTGGCCCAGAATTTGGAGGGACAATTGGCTGCAGTATCTAGTTCTGCTTGGTAATAGCAGGCTTTAGCTTCCCTAATCAGTTTGGCACAGCAATTTCTGGTTGTTCTAAAGAGGTGTCAGTCTCCCTCTTTTTGGGATTTGTGGGCAGTTTTCCAAAGTTTATCCCTGGACAGTAATGCAGCCTTGAGTGAACCAATGGCATTTCCTAGCCTTTATGCTTATTTTTGACAGAGGTGCATGTAGATTCATGGCGTAGGTAATGATTTCATGTAGTATAGAATATGCAGTTTCCACTGTTTTAGCAAGGTAAAAACTTTGCCACAAGAGGGAGTGTTTTAGGTCAAGTAGGTATGCCTTTGGGTCGAATGACCTGGTTGACCTTTTGGTGGAGAATTTGGCCGTAGTTGGCACTTTGTTGGCTGCCCAAACTCCAGCTATTAGGCAATGGTCGCTAATATCCCCGTCAAAGATTCCAACGTGGGAGAAGGAATGGGGTTTATTCACAAGCAGGACATCCAGAAGGGTACTTTAGGCTGTATTCTTTTTGTTGATACGGGTGGGCTCTTTGTTGAGTGGGATGAAACAAAGGGAGTCCCAGAAAGATTTAAGCAGATGACCAGCTTCAGACAGACAATCGTAGTTTAGATCCCCAAGGATAATTGTTTCCTGGGGGCTAGTGTCCAAGATAGTTGTAAGATAGGACAAGAGCTGAGTACCGGCAGATGGTGGTCTACAGCATCCTATGACTCGGAGTGCTAACGATGGGGAGAGGTCAATTTTTATGTCCAGGCACTCAAATCCTGCTTCCAGTGAGTTAGAATTAAGTGTTAATACCACAAATCTTTTTATGATGTAGGTGGTGACCCCACCTCCTCTGGATTGTCTATCTCATCTAAAGATCTGGTAGTTAGGTATATTAATCACGCTATTTGGCGTAGAGGGCCGTAGCCAGGATTCTGAGATAACAAGCACATCTGGCATTGTATGGGAGGTCCAAGCCTGGATAAGGGTGAATTTTTTTAGCAGGCTGCACATGTTAATGTACATAAAACTAATATCTTTAAGAGATAGTGACTCAGAAGGGGAGGTAAGTTTATTTATGGGCCCTGGATTAAGCTCGACATTGCCAGAGCAGAGTAAGAGGTGGAGTAGCAATTTTTTCAGAGATTCAAGTGAAAGGCAATGAGCTCAAGGCTTTTTCTGGCTTGGCATGGAGGAGGAACTGGGGCGTCAAGCTTTGTTTTTTAATCTATGCAAGCCTAAGGACACTGAGGCTAATACTCTGGCTATGTAACGCCAGTGAGAGTAATTCAAATTAATTCGAGATAAGGAAGGAGCCATAGACAAACCTGCAATAGTTGCTCTTTGAGGAAGGTAACCCACCTGGATCAGTTGGCAAGTAGCTTTGGCATAACATGTGATGTATAGAGTCAGATTGGGTGAGCAGTCTTCAGGATGAGGATGTGGTGTACCCCCAGTCTCAAATTTTTCAGATAATAAGCCAGTAAGGGGTATGATACACAGTGCAGTCAGAAGGAGGAATTGCCACGAGGTTGCCATAATTGCAATTGTTGGGTAAATGAGGGAATTTTAATAACAAGGGTAGCTTACCATCTGCTGGTTGCAGGAATCCCCTGGCAGAACCCTGGCAGTAACACATTGTTTTAGTAAGAAAGAGAAGGCAGAAGATTCATCAGGGATGGGAGTGGGCGGTGCTAAGGGGTCTACATAATAGGACACAGGAGGGGGGATGGGCAGGTGGGTGAAAGATTGCGGCTTTGATGTACCTCTCAAGTGGTGGAGTCCAATGAGGAGGTCTCGGATGACGGCTTCAGAAGTGCCGACCACCCGGTGTCCACGGTCCACGTGGAGGGCATCTGAGCTGGGATCCCTAGTGGGTTCTTGGCTAGAGAAAGGAGAGAAAAGCTCAAATTAATAGTGGGGCCACACAAAGGCTATCAGTCTTGTTTCAGTGTGGGTTCTACAGATGGACACAGGACTCAGTAATTAAGGTGCAACCCACATTGGCTTTTGGGATGTTTATTAATCTTCATAAACAAGTTCTTCTTGCACCATCCAAATAATATAAAAGTCCAAATGAAAATAGCATAAAAAAAATAACAAGCAACTGTGTTCAAGCAAAGTAACACAAGTATAATCTTTACAGAAGGAACCTTCTCTCTCCACTGGTCAGAAGATACTGACCCTATCTAACAGGTACCTGTTCAGGTAGAATTTATATACTCACCTACCTGTATCAGCTGACACAGCACCATCAAAATAAAAATATTTTCTAATAGCTTCCAAAACTATTTTATACACATTCCTTAGTGTACTATCTGATACAAACAACCTATTTTAAGGTATAGCTCTTAAAAGTATTCTTTGGCAACACTTTACTATGCCATAGAATGTTCTCCAGACAATGATTGACAGGTTCTTGTTATAAATGTGGGCCACTAGAGGCTGCTGATCCCCTAAAGGAGCAGTCAGACTGCAGCAGGCTTTCTCAGTGAACAGACTTCCTTCTAAGCAAGGACCCTGCTCCAACTACACAGAACCAGAAAAGGTATGCATTTTATTTGATGTAGAAATACCCAGAACTGTATTTAGTAGACAAAACCCAGATATTTAGCAGCTTATAAACAGAAGGAATAAGTCTCAGTGCACCAGAACTAAAACAGCAATTTGCGCTGCAAGGTTAAGCTGTTGGCTGCAATTTCCCTAGCAAGGCAGAGGCCTGCTTTTGAATAGCTGCTCCCACAAAACTAATCCGTTCTGCACTGTGAGTTTTAGGAGCAAACATTTCTAGTTGAACCTACATGCGGCTCCAGTCTTAATTTTGGTAAAATTAGTATGTGCTACAACAGGAGAGTGCTTACAACTGGAAGCCCTGTCCAGAAAACTCTCTCTCTCTTGCTTCCAGGACTCTCAAATGAGAATTTATAAAATAGTCTCCTGTCTATTTTCCAGACTGCAATTGAATATTATTCTGTCCTCCACTTTAGACAGAAACAGTAAATAATTCTGGAATCTAACAAATATTTTATGGGAAATGGAGTCTGTATTTACCCATTACTTCAGGCAGTTAATCTGTTATATCAATAACTTGATATTTAAGAGTACCCAAGGAAAAAGAGAAATAAAGCATGAAGAAGGTAACAGAGATGGGGGGGTGGGGGGACTGTGGGACTGTGTAAGGAGGTGGTCTGCCTCCATACAGAAAATACAGGGATAGCCTTAGAAGAGGGGAGGAAAGTCGTTGCAACCAGAGAAAGAAATAAAGGATGGGCACTTTTGTTTAGTGGCAGGGACTAACCCTGTCACAAGTCTGAGCGAAAATAGCTCAATTAGCAACTGAAAAGCCAGCAATTTTCTTGGCACCTTGCAGTCTGGAGAGAGCTACAAAGTCACGAAGGGGCTGTAACACTCGGTTGCTGGGAACATTTTTAGACAATAAACACAGTTTTTTGGCAAATCAGTCACAGTTCAGTAATTTGTAGTACAATTTTCAAGTAAAACGGTGCCTTAGCAAGACAGGATGTGCTAGTCAGCAATAAGCAAACCTAAAGTACCAAAATGGTATGCCTCAGCAAGACAGAATAAGATAAAGCTGCTAGAAGGCATAGTTGCAAAAAGGGGATGGGAGGAATTGCAGTTGTTGACAGAAAGTAACCAATGAACTGAAACATCAGATAGGAGTGGGCAGAGACTGTGTGCATTTAAAGGAGGCCTGGGAAGGGGAGGGAGGAGGATGAAAAATCAAGGGGAAGTTTGCAGAGCTAGCACTGAATCAGTGCACATACAGTTGGAGAAAAACTGCAGCGGGGGGATTGGTAAGTTACTTTACACAGGCTGAGCAGAACAGGCTAAATTAAAATATATAAATTAGAAGCCGAGTACAGGGATGCAGGCTTACATTAAGCCACACGTCTCTGGTGCTCCTGTCTCAGATGAGTGAGCCAGCCAATCAGGGAGCTTGGCACAGGTGTGGAGCCAATAGCGCTACCCTGAGAAGGTGCTGAAACTGAAAACAGCAAATTGCAAGTGATAATCCAGTTCAGCGTTCACACAGCCCAGAGAAATTGTGGCAATTTTTCAAACGTCGTACCTTATCTATCTCTTTGGATCTAGGTGGATCAGTCTCCTTGCACCGTAGAGGTGCTATGGCTGGATCATGACCACTACCTGTGGAGGCAGGTGGCACCTGTAAGGAAGGAGACAGCAGATTAAATAGGAGTAGATGGGGGGTGCCTAAACAGAGACACACAAAGAGAGCTGAGCACCAACTTGAAAGACAAGTCAGGGAGCGGTCTCAGACAGAGGCAAGGTGCTGGCTAACTCAGGAATCCAAAACAAGCACAAAAGAACAGACTGATGGGGGAGGGCAGGAGGGACAGAACAGAGACATGGGCCCTGGGGGCCAGACATGGATCACCACGTTCCAGACCCCATTTCACCCCAGGGCATCTTCTGGTCCTATCAACCCCTATGGGGGAGAGAGACGCTCTTTCGAGTTCCAATGTCTGCAACCCCTGCCCCCCCCAAGAGTAATCTCCAGCGCCCGACATCACTTATAGGTAAAGGCAGGCAGGGTGGGGGAGGGAACCGGCGGAGGGCATGGAGAGAGGAGGCCAAATAGCACAGGACTAGGGGAGTGAACAGGCACGTTCCACAAAATGCGACAAGAAATGTGGCAAAACAACACAAAGAATCCTGATTTCCTATCACAATCAAAGGTAAAGCTGCAATTTAAACTTGAAAAGCTCCTAAAAGGCATAAAACATAAAACACCCCAAAATCCCAAAACCAACAAAGCAAAAATAAAATATAAATAAATAAACTATTAAACAAAACAATAACAAAATAAAATCCTTGGGTACCAGACACTCTCACAAACTGGTACCCGCAAAGCAACCCTTATCTAAATATTGGTAAATAAAATAAAACTAATAAACCAAAAACCAAATAAAATAAACCCCGGACTACACAATACTCTCACTATGGTAGACAGGGGAAACTGAATGGCACTCTCACTACCATATATAATTGTAAAAATGATACAAGAATAGAAATAAAATAACGAAACCTAAAAAGTCAAAATTAACATAAAAAATTTGCGGCAGAGTTGCTGAAAAGACGTCAGGAAATCCCTAATCCTAGGCACTTTCACTGCCAGAACTTCCAAAGGTGAAGGGATTCTCCGTATGAAAGTATGTTAATGATGAAAAACAGCAAAACCAAAAACCTTAACACATAATCAATGGATAAAAACCCCAGAAACACTCTCACTGGATCAAATAGGGTTTTGAATCATAGAGCAGTCTGTCCACTGGAGCAGACACTAACACGTCTTCAGGACTAGCTTCATTCCCAAACTAAAACCTAAGAAGTAAAACCCTAGCCTCCCACTAGACTACAATGGTTGCTATGAAACCCCAGTGGGACCCAACAACTTAGGTCACCGGGGATTCCCTAGAGAAAAAGACCACCACCTGCTGACTCCCCAACGATGGAGGCCCAACCTCTGCACCACTACAGTCAGGAGGGCCGGATTTCACCAAGTAGGGCAATATTAGCAGGAAACTAGGCTCCAAAGTCCCCACATTCAGATAAAGTCCATGGAATAATCCAAGAAAACCACCATTAGGAGTCCAAATTAAAAGGATTCCACCTTCATCTGAATCTGTAGACTTTCCAAAAATAACGTAACTCAGGCATAGAGACCAGAAATAAGGCCAGAGCCAAATGTAGACCCCAGCTCATAGTACTCACAGCACCAGATAACTAGTAGTCCAGGACAGGAAAAATAATCCAGGAAGTAATCCAAGAAATCAGACAAGTCCAGCACTCGTTGGGTAGATAAAATCCTTCCCGAGTAAAGTCAAACAATCACTGGGCCCACCAATATCCAAAGAACAGACAACAAAGTAACTCTGTTCTGTACTCCAGAAACAAAAAAGTCCAGGGTTCACACCGAGTGCCACGGTTGTACTATGCCATATGCAGATCACTCGATCGGGCTCCTAAAGGAAACATTACGGAGTCAGTACAAGCTATAGTCAGGGAAGATAGGAGGTGACCCACTTCACAGTAGCACTCAGATCCTCCTCAAAGGGCCCCAGTCCAGGGATAGAGAGCCAGCAAACCAGTGAACCAGTGCCTACAAACAAATAAATAAACTAAAATTTTGAACGAAGCAACTATCGAAGCGACTAAAGTGCCACTATTAAAATCTATACCAGAGTTTTAAGCAAATTAAAACCGTTCATTGCAGCGTAAATATTAAAGAGCAAACAATAGCGCATCCAGCCCAGAGGCTATTTGCACCATAACATGACATACAAAACAAACATCTCATGTCATGTCAGTACACCTTCATAATACCCATGATGGTTACCTTAGTGACAGTGGAAGCCAAATTAGGTAATGGCATTGCATCATGTATTACACAACATGGAAAAGCAAAGCATGAGGTTAGCAACTGAGAGACACAGTGAAGAGCATGGGGTGGCCATCACACACACCTATCATACCACCAACAGACTGATCAGCACGTCACAGGTTACGGTTTATATAACCTTAGCAGCAATAACAGGATCATGATGAATGCATAATGGATCACTGCATATGACAACTGTCACCACACCATATCATTCCACATAATAGATAAAGTGGGGTAAGGTAGAAACAGAACATGCTATGTCACTTGCCATCAAAGCAGTTAAAAACCATTTCATTTACTTCAGGATGGCAAAGGTGGGCATCACAAACAGGAATTACATTTTTGGTAGGAAATAACATAGAATACGGTGGTGTGACTGTTGCAGTCACTGTACAGAGGCCAGAGTTGCAGGAATCAAGATTGTGGACACTTGCTGGGTCTAAAAATGACATTCCCTCCATCTTACCCATCACACCAGCGAACATAGCATCCCCCCATTCTATATTCCCATTAAAACCAGCATGCAATCAGGCCATGGAAGAGAGTGGAATACTGTGCCAGCTGCAAGGTCAGGGTCATGTTGGTGTGTGAGTGGGATGGTGTTCAGTACATGCACTGGTATGTGGGTCCAGTAGATAACAGTGAAATTATTTCTTAACTTGGTTTTGTGCCCGGCGATGGTCTGATTACTGAGCCTTGTATTTCTTGCATTTTTCAACTGGACAGCAATCAGTGGTGGTGGTGGGGGGAACAATCAACAACATGTATGGAAACTTTTAGAGTGGTGATTTGATTTCTCCTATTGGGACAGCAATCAGCCTTGTTGGAGGGACCAGTACACACCATGGAAGGACACAACAGTGAGGGCTGGCATTTGTGGATTGGTGGGGGTTGTATTTTTAATATTGAGCATGCGAATGACAAGAGGGACTGGAAGCAGTAGACAGCTCTGAACTTAGGACAGTGAGGCTGGCAGCAGTCAATATGGAGGGGATAGTACGTAGAAGGCATGAGAAGCCAGCAATAGTTTCAAAGTTCAGTTTGCTTTTTGGTTTTTGAACAGAGGTTTGCATATAAAAAAATAAAATAAATGTGATGTGACCCATGCTGAGTATGACTTATTGCCCGTTTCAGCTGGTGACTTCAGCAAATGGCTTATGGACCCAGAGTTGACGGACTCAGGTAGAATCCTTCACTTCATCACAGTGTGCGGGTGTGCGGTAAGGTAACAGTGGAACAATAATTTAGCATAACATAGAGGATAATGTATGGTCCTCTATCGTTAACCGGTCAGTTAACAGTCGAGAGGTTGCCAGGGTGACCATGTAAACCTCGAGAGCGAAGCTCGAGAGGTTTACGTCGCCATGGCAACCTCGAGACGGTTAAAATTGACCGGTTGCCGATAGAGGGACCATACATTATTTTTTATAGTGTATGGTCCCACTATCAAAAAAAGGGCTTACGTTTTTTAAAAAGTCACCGCCGCGGCCCTTCAGTCCTTCCCCGTCGGTTTCCCTTCAGTCGGTTTCCGTGTCGAAAAAAAAGCGCGCACATGCGCAGACCACTCGCTGTTGTTAACCTATCGATGTGACGTAGGATCGATAGGTTAACAACATATCTACGTCACATCGATAGGTTAACAACCTGAGGAAATGATGATTTCCTAAGGTTAACAGCGTTCTAACATACATTATAACAGAGTTAGTGAACTCAGTGGCTGCTCCAGATGCTCCTAATAGTAATCAGTGTTTACATATTTGGTCAGCACCTTCAGGGGTACATTCAGCAAAACACCTAATACTCTCCAGTGTGTGCGGTGTGTGTGTGTGTGTGTGTGTGTGTGTGTGTGTGTGTGTGTGAATGGCAGTGGTGGGATGAAAATAAAGACATAATGACACAGTGACAGCACATAGAGTACTGTTTAGTACAATTATGTATTTTAAGGGGACAAATATGCAATAACACTTCAAATCATCAGCAGGGTGGTGGCATTCAACCACTAACAGTGCTACCTTTTGGTTTCCATGAATAAGGGATGTGCAGAGATGTACACAATACTCCCAATTTTTGACACACTGTGAAATGCCAGAGCTCTCAGCCTAACCAGTGCTCTAGGAATTCTGCTGTAAAATTCTGTCACTTCACAACAAAAATCAAACTTCCCACCCCAGGGGTCGAAAACAAGTTTTGCTTCAGCTAGCCAGCAGGGCTATTGACTGGGAAAATCCAATAGCCACACAGACTTTGCCACTCTATCAGCTTGTGCACTTATTGAAACATTACCTTCTCTAGTACAAGCCTGCAGAGCTAATTGAAGAAAAACTTTAGTAGCCCGATACAAAATTTACCACTATTTGGCTAGTGGACTGGTGTCAGTTTTGACCCCTGCCAGTGTGATGCAATGCCTTTCATAATTTATTACATGTATGGAGATTACAGTCATCACCAGCAATGTGATACAGCACTTTACTGTTATGGGGTAGGAAGGGGGAAGGAAGAAGTCCCTGAATGGTCGTTGCAGTGGACTTGGTCAACAGCAACATTTCACTAAAGTCATTATGGTGCAAAATACAATTTTCTGTACAATAGAAACATAGAAACACAGAATTTGATGGCAGATAAGGATCGCTTGGCCCACCCAGTCTGCCCATTCTCTTACCTAGTGGATAAGCTGCAGATCCTAGTTAACCAGCAGCCTACTTCTTCCTACCCCCACCCCCTAGAATTGCCTTATGACTGTCCCATGCATGCTTGAATTCCACCACTGTTTTTGACTCCACAACCTCCTCCGGAAGGCTGTTCCATGCATCCACAACCCTCTCTGTGAAAAAATACTTTCTTAAATTACCTCTGAACTGCCCCACCTCTATCTTCAAAATGTGCCCCCTTGTTCTTGCACACCTCTTTTTTGAAAGATGCTACCCTCTTGGACTTTGTTGATTCCCTTGAGGTACTTGAAAGTTTCTGTCATGTCCCCCTCCTCCTTTCCTCGAGGCTATACATATTAAGCTCCTTAAGTCTCTCTTCATATGTCTTCCAGTGCAGACCCTACCATTTTAGTTGCCCTCCTCTGGACAGCTTCCATCCTGTCTATGTCTTTGCGGAGATTGGGTCTCCAGAACTGCACGCAGTACTCCAGATGGGGTCTCACCAGCTGTCTGTACAGAGGGATAATAACTTCCTGTTTTTTACTGGTGATGCCTCTCCCTAAGCATCCCAGTATACCCCAGCCGTCCTTGCTGCCCTCTCACATTGCTTTCCCACCTTTAGGTCATCTGATATGACTAACCCCAGGTCCCTTTCCATTTTTGTTGTTGTTAGTATCTCACCTCCCATTGTGTACTCTTCCCCTGGATTTTTGTTTCCCAGGTGCATTACCTTGCACTTCTTAGCATTGAATCTAAGCTGCCATATATTTGACCATTCCTCTAACCTTGCCAAGTCCCTTCTCATCCTTTCCACTCACCTTGTGCATCAACTCTGTTGCAGATCTTTGTGTCATCTGCAAAGAGACATACTTTTCCTTCCAGTCCCTCTGCAATGTTGCTTATAAAGACATTGAAGAGGACCAGTCCTAATACTGAACCCTGTGGTACCCCGCTAGTAACCCCCTTTCTTCAGAGTGGACTCCATTTACTATTACTCTCTGTGTCCTATTCTCCAACCGATTCTTTACCCAGGCTGTCATCTTGGGACCCACTCCCAGGCTGGCTAGCTTGTATATTAATCTTTTGTGTGGGACTGTGTCAAATGCCTTGTAAAGTCTAGGTAGGCCATGTCCACAGCCCTCCCTGATCTACTGCTTTGGTCACCCAGTCAAAGAAATCTATCAGATTTGTCTGGCATGACCTTCCCACCATGAATCCATGCTGCCTTGGGTCCTGTGCCCTCTGGCATCTAGATACTCCAACAATTCTTTCCTTCAGAGTGATTCCATCATTTTCCCTACCACTGAGGTTAAACTAACAGGTCTGTAGTTTCCTGCTTCTGCCTTGCTCCCACTTTTGTGAAGAGGAATCACATCTGCCATCCCTCCAGTCTCGGGTACCACCCATCCTTCCATGATTTGTTAAAGAGGGTAGTCAGTGGTGTCACTAGTTCTACCCTTAGTTCTTTAGAATTCTGGGATGAATCCCATCAGGCCCATTGCTTTGTCCACCTTCAGTTTTAAGAGTTCTTTCAGAACCCTTTCTTCTGTAAATGGCTGGTATCAACTTCTGTAGCCAGAGTGTTTCTACTGTTTGTTTTAGGTACCTCCCCCTCTTCCTTTGTAAATACTGAGCAAAAATATTTGTTTAGTATCCCTGCCTTTTCACAGTCACCCTCTGCCCACCCTCCCTCCCCTTTATTAAGCCTCACTATCCCTCCCTTGGTCTTCCTTCGTTCCCTGATGTACCTATAAAAGGTTTTATCCCCCTTCTTAACTGAGTTGGCTATCTTTTCCTCGGTTTGGGCCTTTGCTGTTCTGACTGCCTTCCAGCTTCCTTTTCTTTAACTGATACAGTTCTCTGTCCTGCTCCTTCTGTGATTCCTTGTACTTCCTGAATGCTTTCTTTTCTCTTGAACCTTCACTGCCACTTCCTTTGAGAACCATAGTGGTTTCTTACATTGTTTCATTTTGTTTATTTGCTTCACACAAAGACTTGTTACCTCTGTGATGGCAGTTTTATTATTCCCATTGTTCTTCCACCCTCCTTCCTACCCATTTGCTAGTGCATTCCTTAGGCACTCACCCATTTTAGCAAAGTCAGCCCTCCTAAAGTCCAGTACTTTTGCCTTTGTATGGCTTGACTCTATTGCTGTGTTTATTGTGAACCATACTGTTCAATGGTCTCTAGTTCCAGATGGCTACCCACTTCTACATCTGTGATCCTCTCTTCATCTCCATTTGAGAGAACCAGGTCTATGATTGCTCCCTCTAGTGGGCTCCAATACTAGTTGTCTAGAGCATCCCCTGTAGGGCATATAGAATAACCCCACTCTTCAAGTGGCTGCTGCAACTGCACTCCAGTTAACATCTGGCATATTCAGATCACCCATCAGCATATCTCCCTTTTTCTGCCATTCTAAGTATACTTTCTATCATTTCCTTGTCCATTTCCTCTCCCTGAGAAGGGGGTCTGTATACAACCCTGTGCGGATTGTGGTGCCATTGCTGGTCTCCAAATTTACCCACAGTGCTTCTTCTCCTCCCTGTTTTCTCTTTTGTTCTGTTGCTTTGATTCCTTCCCTTATGTAAAGAGCTACTCCTCCTCCTCTTTTACCCTCCCTGTCCCTCCTGCAGATAGTGTATCCTGGTATGCTTACACCCCAGTCATGGTTTTGTGTGTACCATGTTTCCATGACTGCCACGATATCCAGATATTCCTCCTCAATCAAGGCCACTAATTCAGGAAGGTTGTTACTCAGACTACAGGCATTGGTACTCATTGCTCTCCATTTTTTTATGGCTTTACCTTCTTTTGCAGCATCCCCCACTGACCTTTCTACCTCGGTCTTTTTCTCATTTAGAACCCTGTTTTGTAGGGAGAGGCTGGGATTTCCCTGCAGCTTATCAGTGCCTCCCCCCTTGACTAGTTTAAAAGCTTGCCAATGAAGCATTTAAACCGATTGCACAAAAGACTTGTTCCCTTCCTGGACAGATGAAGACCATCCTGCCAGGATAGACTAGTGTCCCTCCAGGTGGAACCCCAGTCCCCAGTGAAGCCAAACCCCTGCGCTCCACACCATTTTTTCAACCATTCATTAAACTGCATGGTGCAAAGTACCCTCGCCTCACTCATGCCATTGACAGGCAGCACCTCAGAGAAGGATACTGTGCGTGCTACTTGTCTTAGGCCCCTCCCCAATTCTACAAAGTCCTTCTGCACTGCCCTAATCTCATGATGAGCCAAGTCATTTGTCCCTAGGTGGACAATGATGTCCAGCTCAGACTCCCGTGCAGCTGTTCTCGTGATCCTGAGGATGTGCTTCCTGTCCCTCCAAGCCATGGCACCAGGCAGGCACCTTACTTCAGTTTTCCCCTGCTCCCCCCAGTTCTATCCCCCTAATAATTGAGTCCCCCACCAGGAGCTGCTTCCTTTCCTTGTGGTGTCCTCTGCCTCCTTCCTGTGGGCCTCCCTTGTGACAGTTTGTCACAGCTCCATACTAACAATACTTAAAAGGAGAAAATACATGGTGTGACGTTTCTGCTCTGCCTATCATGTTCAACTCTATACAAATCAGACTGTTGGTTTTGACTGACATGAGCTGAAAGAATGTACAATTGTCACAGGGCGTCTTTATAATAGCTTACCTTTATTTTAGTTGCTCCTTCACTAACTGCTTTTCTGGGACCAGTCTCTTTAAATGCACCAAACATATGTACATAACACTTCTAAAGGCTACACGCACTGAAGCTGACCAGTAGGGTTGATACGTAAGCATGCATCTTGATGAAGGCATGCTGATGGAATGACCAAGCTGTCGGTAACTCTTTTGGATGGCATGTTTGTGAAAACAACAAACAGTGATTTGAGTCGAAATTCAGACTTTAGCCTAAATTGTTTTCCTTCTTTCTATGAACACTGGAAGTGGTAAGATTTGGAATCACTCCACAGCATTGGACATTTTTTATTTGCACATGGGTGATCTATCTTTGTTCATATTTGACTTGCCGCTACAAATAAATAACCTCAGCACTCCTTTGACTGGTTTTGGTCTGTTTTGCCTTTGATTTACTGCCTAAAACTAATATTAGACATTAAAATCAGCCAATCATTACCTTTAATATCTGAGGCACTTTTTCTTTTCTTTATGTTTAATTAAAAAGATTGTTTACCTGATGTTAGTAGGTGTGATGTGTGGAACAGCTCTTAGCCTGTCAGCTGACATATCTTCCTCTACTGCCCCACACTACATCATCAGCATTGTGACCTCACTGACTGTGACTTCACTGCTGCTTAAGAACAGCAAGTGAGTGACTGCGAGGTCATTCACCTGTGATGTCACGGTTAGTGAGATCATAATGCTGATGATATAGTGTGGGGCAGTGGAGTTAGACATGTCAGTTGCCAGGCAAAGAGCTGCTCCACACATCCAGCACAATATTATCACACAGAATACTTTCTCATGAACAAAAGGAAAAAGAAAATACTTCAGAAATAAAAAAGTTACAACTGACTACTACTTAAAATTGGTATTATTTTCCTGTCTGCCTGTTTGGGCTCCACTAGCTCTTTATCTCTCTATCTAATAGTGCTGACCTCACATACATTGGCAATTTGCTGCCCGTGTAAATTATTTTTTCTATTTATTGTTGCATGCTCCTGAGATAGGGGCGCTAGGTGTACCAACTGCATGTTGACACTGCCACAGAGAAGACCATCACAGAAACAGAATTCGATGAAAAGCGTTGGGTCTCTGTGGTGGTCCCTGCAGACAACGGTGATGTATCTCCTGGTGTGTTGCTGCCTTCCCAAGAGAACTCAAACTCAGAGTTGTATAATTTAAGACTGGTGTTGTGGGGGCAGAGACACCTCATGGGGAATTCGGGTGGCACAGCCCACCGAAGAAAACACACTGACATCCCCGACAGTACAATGCCGACACTTGGCATTGTGTCTGTTGCTGTCAGGGATGTTGGGACAGAAGATGTCACAGCACTATAGCTAAACTGGGGCACTAATATCTGTTAGAGCACCCTGTTTCTGTAACCCAGGAACTCTGTTTTATTTAACCGTAAACAAGTATGCATGTGCTACTCTTTGAAGGCTTTTTCTTGGTCAAATGACAATACATAACCATTCACAGCCTTCTTACAGCCTGATTCAAACACCAGTATCAGTATATACATTTTACAGTATACTTCTCTTTGGAACTAAGTAAGTCTGAAAGGGCCCTAGAAGAACTTCCACAACTCGTGGTTTGCATAGCAATTTCAATAAAATCTTAAAATCTGAGTTCAAAAAACTTATTGGCCTCCAAGTTTTAATTTTAGTCTTATCTCCTTTTTTATACAGGAGAATCATCAATGCTTTCATAAAGGCCTCAGACTAAAATTTGTTAGAAAAGATATGTAAAGAACAGCACAGCTTTCGAAAGCTACACAGCACTATGACTGCTCTTGTTGAATTCACTGGGTTCATACATGACTCTCTTGATTGGGGGCACTTAATGGGGGCTACCTTTATTGACCTTACTATGGCCTTTGAAACAGTTAATCATGAACTCCTACTAGCCCAACTGCATGAATCCACTGTGTCCACTACTTCCCTGAACTGGTTCCTCAGTTATCTCACTGATCAAGTTCAACAATTAAAAATAGGCAACACCCTCTCTGACAGACAAAATGTTAGTACAGGTGTCCCCCAAGGGTCCATACTTGGTCCTTTGCTGTTCAGTCTTTTTCTGAACAATCTCCCTAAAGTATGCCAAGACAAAATCCTATTATATGCAGACGATGCTATCCTCTACTCCAACCATCCTAACTTCAACTCTCTAGAGAAAAACTTTCTGAGTAATTTCAATCTTGTCGAAGAATAGTATATCAACACATGATTATTACTCAACTATAGGAAAACAAAAACAATGCTCTTCACCTCTTCACATAGCAGAAATATATCTGACCACCTAACTGTTCGAAACAAACAAAATGAAATTCTAGAGATGGTGCACAACTTTAAGTACTTACGTGTTTCATTGGAAAGCACATTATCCTACTCACTCCACACTGACAATGTCACAAAAAATGCCAGTAGGAGAATGGGACAGCTATATATGCACAGACATTGCCTCAGTTTTGATGCACTCAAAATTGCGATAACCAGATCGATGCTTTCTGTCATTGACTATGGCCTCATTGTATATTTTGCAGCCCCTGAGTCTACTCTAAGAAGAACAGCCCTTGCCCTAAACAAGTCCTGCCAGCTACTCCTGGGTGGTCCGCTCCTGACCCACAAGTGTGACTTATACACACTTTCTGGCTGGCTGAACCTAGACCACTGAATCCAGTATCAACTCTGTCTACAGGCCAAGAAAGCCACTCTTGGTCTGTCTACTCCTGTAGTCCAGTCAAGGATATGCCTGTCAGCCCCTAATAGGCTAACCAGAGGATCCTACAATGCTCAATACAAAGTCCCCTTCTGCTGAATGACCCAAGATCAGTGGTCTTTTGGCTATCATGCCCCAAAGCTGCTAAACTCGCTCCCGGGCAATCTCTGCACCAAACTCAAATTAGGACCTTTCAAACTAAATCTCTCATCCCACCTTACCTGCCAAATGACATGCTTATGCTCCAAATAATAAAGGTCCATGGCCTTAGCCGATGAACCTACAACATCAGCACTTTATCCCTATGTCCCACTACTGACTCCCCCATTCATTGATAACCTAAACTACTCCCCACCGCTACCATCCACATCCCCCTCCCCTGCCATGGTCCCACAGCCACCTCTCCTTCCACCCCATCTCCCTCTCCCCCAATCACCTCCACTCCCCCTCAACCTCTCCATCTCCTTTGACAATGGGAATCAGGATCTCTCCCGTCATCCCAACCTTGAATCTCTTCCCCACCCCTCACTATACCTAGTTACAAGACATCCTCTGCCTCTCCCATAAATGTCACAACTCCACTGTTTTTGTCAGAATGCTAATCTATGTGATTAAATTGTTTTCTCAGGCCTGTAACCTGCTTGTCAGATCAAATAAGTCTTCTACTCAATTTTGTATAACTCTTCTTGGTGTCCATTTGCTGCTTATTCTTTACTCCTGTCTTTGACTGCTTGTACCATTCATTACTTAATGTCGACATTTCTGTAAACCTGATTGTCTGTAAGTACTCTAATTGTATAACCTTTTCACTGATGTGGAACCTTTGCAAAAAAGCATCTAGCTCAAAGGATGTAATCTGAGACTTGAATAAAAAAAAAAATAATAAAAAAAAGGATACAGTAATTACTGGGTAGCGCTTTTTCCCATAGAGAACTCAGTTATAATTTGCCATTATACCTGGTTATAACGGCAAATTATAACTGGGTTTCCCTTGGATCATGCATGTGCCACTCGTGCAGTCTTCCTTCAGTATGCGCGAGGGTTGGAACATCACCCTGTCGCACTTGGCACTGAATGTTTGTATTTTAATTTAAAAAAAAGTCTCTTCCTCTAGTCACTGGCAGGGAATACCAAACAGAAAATATTTAAACATACATCTGGTTTCAGTTCCCCTGCCAGCACGTGATAGCCAGCGGATCTGTCCACCTCTTTCTACCGGAAGCACTCCACAGCTCAGCAACTTCCATTCGCCAGTAAGTTTAAAAAAAGAAAAGAAAAATAGCATACTTGTTCTGACTTCCAAAATTAGCTGCTCACTGTAAGTTGGCAGACCACGGACCATGACAGCACAGAATCTTGAGTAGTCTGTGGCTGCCTGACCACCAGTCTACTGCCTGATTTTTTACAATTGCTGAGACAAAAAAGCGCATGCCAGCAATTATAAAAAATAAAATATGGTGTGGCGTGTAAAACTCAACTTTACACACACCCTCACTGTGGGATGCATTTCACCCTCAGGGTTTATGTAGCATCTCACAACTCGGGTGTGTGTAAAATCTCATTACACACACCACCACATATATTATTCTCTATGTTATAGACAGGAAGCACATGACCACTAATCGTTTTAACCAAACTTCTATAAAATTAATTTGGTATCCCATGTATACCAGGGGATGAGAAACTATTTTAATTCTGAATAACATTTGCAGTCTCCCTAGTTGATAATGGTTTTATAAGAGAAGCCTACAGGCTATCCAATATCTCAGGTACAGTATTACCTAACATAGATTCAAATTTCACCCTAGAATGTTCAAACTTCTTCTTGAATGTGGATGTCAGAAAATCATCTACTAACTGAAAAAGTTCAGAATTATTTTTTGAAAGTTGACCTTCATTATTTTTCTAGGGCCCTATTCTAACTGGCTCAGTTTTTACCTTGCAGTCTGCAAAGAGTCACAAAAGGGAGTTTCTGTGCACCAAATGTATGTGCTGCTTCTAAACGTGCAGCTTGATCATACAGAAGTCTAAACATTATCACTTTCAAAGATGTAATTTGTACCTGATATTGATCTGATGTCCTGCTGCTTCAGTCATAATTTATGTAACTAGTTTCTGAGAGTCAGAGATTTTAAATAATCTGTTGTGTTCCTTTTCCCTTCACTGATCCTGACCCCCCGACCCTGGCTGCTCCATTTATTTCTTCCTCAACTTTGACTCTTCCCTCACCCCCTCCTAATCATGTTCCTTACCACCTCCCCTTCTCCTGGCCCCTCTTTTCCCTCCTCCCTGTCTCCCTTCCCCTGCCCTTATCATACTCACCTACTGCTTCCCCACTTCTCACTCCCACCTCCCTATCTGCTGACAAGGTCTTATTATGAGGCTGCTCCCTTTTCTCTTTTCCTTTTCTCCCCCCCCAGACAGTATTGCTATTTTGAATACAAATGTTTACACTGTTCCTTTTGACAAATGTTTTTGTTGTAACCATTGTTTGTTGTTTATCTGTGTTTTTATGTTTGTACATTGAACAATGTTTATTTTTGATGCGGAACCTTTGTAAAAGAGCTCTTGCTCAAAGGTTGTTTCTGAATAATCAAATAAATAAACAAATAAAATAAATTTTCCCTATGACACCAACAACTGTTTAATGTATTTTTTTGTGTCTTCCCACTAGTTCACAGGGTTATTCTACATACATAAAACAGTTATTCGTGGCTGCAATAAATGGGGAATTTGCCCAAGCACTTCTGGTACTTCAAATACAGAGGTATATCATTTCCATCTGCCTGTCTTGTTAATAGTGAGATTAGAGTCTGTGTGTAAGACACATTGCAATAACCAGAGGTTTGAAAATGTCACAGGAGCTACCTTACAATGAGACAAAGTGATCTTTTCAGAAAAAAAGTATGATCAATTCTTGATGAGAGTTGATGCATATACTACTTCTGTCACTTGGAGATATAGAGGGATCAATAAACATTTCCAAGGTAGGCAACCATGAGCACATTGGGAAATAAGCCACATCACAATATATTTTGTTTTTATTTAGTTGTTTTAACCAGGTATAGCACACTAAGCTAAAACCTTTTTTACAGGAGTGACCTGGGAGCACAAGGAGGTTAAGTGACTTGCTCAGGGTCACACAGTATGCAAGTGGAAGCTGTGGGATTCAAACTCAGGTCTGGTCTGCTGGATGTCACCAGATTTGCAGCTCAGAGCCTTAGACTACTACGCTATACTGCCTCTTATAGCAGCACCGTGTACCTTACTATTCAGGTGATAGTTAAAATCGCCACCCCCATATAACTCTCTTGAATGTACACAGAAAGGGGTGAATTTGTTCAATAAGTGTAATTCTAGCCACCTAGTTTGCAGTGGATAAGTAATAATCAACCTAAAAGACATATTGTCAAAGTAATGTCCAACAGGAATGCTCTCCCTGGACAAATGTACACCAGTATAACAAGTTTAAAGTTGTTATTTTTAAACAGAATTCTCAGTCCATCAGCTATATCTTCTCCAATGGACAATAAGGTGTAGCCCAGACCCAGCTGTACTCTGCTTGTGAGATGTGAGATGTCCCACAATGATTCCAAACTAGTCTCTTGTATTTGTTTTACCAGGAAGTGAACTGGGCATAGCCCTTCTTCAGTCACACCTGACACATAACAAACAATACACACATAATAAATACATCTGGACCAATTATCAAAGGGCTGGTGGAAGCCACACCAAAGGTAGCTTGCACCGATTGCCGATATGCTGGGAACCCTGGGCCCAATTATCTAAGGAGTAGGGTGCCAGTGGGCTATGTCCCATTGCTTGCAGCAAACTTGGCCCAGTGCCAAACAGAGGACACGTCAGGAAGCCTTGCTGCAAATCGTGGGTGGGTTTGCAGCAATCGCACCAAAGACAGGTGCCTTACCACCCCCCCCAGCCTTGATCTCCCATATTATACATATAATAGAATGCCCCAGTAGGCTAGTAGACCCCCTCTAAGCCCTGATCACCCATATTACTAAGTGAAAGTTCCCTGGTGTTTAGTGGAAGGCCCTGATCCCTTGGTTCTTGAGATATCTAACAACCTAGTGGACTAGTGTACCCCGCCCACCATTCAGTACCCTACCACCCTGCTCTCTCCCAAACTATAACCCAGCTAGCGACTGACATAGCCCACCACTCACCACCATGGCCAGCCTTCAACTGAGTTATGCATGAGCATGTACTGTGTATAGTACGTTTAGTGACTGACAGCAGCTGTCAGTCACTGAGCATGTACTATATACAGTACACGCTCATTCATAACTCAGTTGGTGGCTGACGCAGTAGTGAGTGGTCAGCTGTGTCAGTCGCCTGCCAGGTTACAGGTTGGGGGGAGCAGAGTCGTAGAGTACTGCAGGGTGGGGGGATCCACTAAATCACCAGATGGTTGGATATCCCAAGTGTCAGGGGATCAGGGCTGTCCACTAGCCCAGGGAACTTACACTTAATATTATGGGTGATCAGAGTTTGGGGGAATCTGCCAGCCCACTGGGGCATTCTACAGGTATAATATGGAAGCTTGAGGCTGGGGGGACCAATAGACCACCAGATTACTGTAATTATTAGGTCAAGGGGAGTGAGGATCAGGGCTGTTTGAGGACTGGCATGTAGTATGGGAATTGGGACCTTGGTGGCACATTGGTGCAGTCCCCAGATGACACTTAAATACAGTTAACCCCCCCTCCAGTTTGCCTAAATGAACTTGGACAGTTGTCCTCCGCAGGTGGTTACAGAATGCTGTTTTAGGGGATGTGGCAGCTTGCATCTGCCACAATCCCCCTAGTGCCATGCCACAGCCAATTTTATGGGACAAGGCTGGTGCAAGCCTTCTTTGCAGCAAGCAGCCGCATTTGTCACAGTCTGCTGTTGAGAACAGCTTGGGGTGCATTTTTCGACACAAGGTTCCGCTTGTGTCTTTTATCTTTGAAGTAGGCACCTTGTGTCATTCTTATTGCTTTGAGAATTGGCCCCATCTGGTACAAAACAGTATTTAACAAGCATTTGTCAATGCCGAATGTTTGCTTGCTGGCATTGGCATTGGTAGTGTAGAAGTTACAGAGCTGTGTAACAGAAATGGCAGTGAAATATTGAACTGAAGCCAACCCCACCACCACCCTGCAGAGAGTGACAGGCATTGGGGTGTGCCTTTGGGTCGTCAGACATAACGGCCACACCATTTCACCACACCCTACCCTGCAGACACTGACAAGTGTCACGGTGTGCCTTGGGGTGTTTGGCTTTATGCGCACCCCATTCCATCAGGAACACGGGGTGAGATGGGTGCGGTATAGGAGAATGGGTGAACTTTGGGGTCGAAGGTCCAAGGCATACCTTGATGCCTCTCACTGGCTGCAGGGTGTGGAATGGTATGAGCATTACGGGCAAGAATCCCAAGTCACACCCCTGATGCCTGTCATTCTTTACAGGGTGGGGCGTTATGGTTGGAAACCCTAACTCCTCAGGCATTCATTGGTATTTTCACTCCAAATTTTCAACATGTTTTTTTTGTGACCCCCACCTCATGAACAATGGCAATATCGGTTTGTTAGCTGAAAGCTGCTTATGCACAGCGACTACAGCATTTAGCACCACAGGTGCAAAAACACATTCTGAACAGGATTTGAAAAATGACAACTGTACAGTTCATGGGGAGGTGTAAAAAATGGCAATGTTGCAAATCTGCAGTAAAAATATTAAAAAAACTGATGAAGTCACGAGCCTGCATAGAAACTGTGCAATGCACACCCGTAATGTAATTAGGTTGGGGATTTTTTACAGCAGATTGTCAACACAGGCATTTTGGGACCTCCGATCATGAACAGTGTCACTGTGATTTTCTTTATCTATCCCAAACAATGATTTCCCACAGCGACCACACATCTCTGCGCTGAAAGTGTGAAAACACATTTCGGCCATGTTATGAAAAATAACAGCTGTACTGTTCATAAGGAAGTGTGGAAAAATGCCACTGGTGAAAATCTGGACTGAAAATATTACAAAGTCATGAACTTACGCGGGTGCGTGGAAACTGTGCAATGCTCACTCGTAACACAGTCATTTTATGGACTTTTGTCACCAAACTTTCAACATAGCCATTTTAAGACCTCTGCTCATAAACAGTGTAACTGTGATTTTCTTAATCTGTCCCAAACATTGCTTTCGCAGACTGACTGCACTATTGTACGCTACATGTGCAGAAACATATTTGGGGTGGCATGTGAAAAATGGCAGCTGTACTGTTCATAAGGAAGTGTAATAAAATGGCAACGTGGAAAATCTGGAGTGAAAATATAGAAAATTCGCAAACTTATGAGCGTGCGTAGGAACTGCGCAACGCACGCTCGTAAAAGTCATTTTTAGGAATTTTTTCACAAAATTTTCAACATAGCCATTTTAAGACCTCTGCTCATGAACAGTGTCACTGTGATTTTCTTAACGTGTCCCATACATTGATTTCGCACACCAACTGAGCCATTGTGTGCTACATCGGCAGAAACACATTTTGGGCAAGTTATGAAAAATGACAGCTATACTGCTCATAAGGAGATGTGGTAAAATGGCAATGTTAAAAATCTGGAGTGAAAATATTGAAAATTCGCAAACTACGGCGATGCAAGTAGGAACTGCTGAGCGGGTATCAACTCTACAGTCATTTTAGGAATTTTCCGCCAAATTTTCAACATAGGCTTTTTGAGAGCCCACCTTATGAACAGTGGCAGTGTCATTTCATTACTCAGTCCCGAAAGGTGATTTCACGCAGTGACTGTGAAATCACCCTTCGGGTCCGATTAACGTCATGACAGTTAAAGCATTCATGAGAAGGGGTCCCAAAAACCCCATGTTGAAAATTTGGTGCAAAAATTCCAAAAGATTCCTGAGATATGTATCAAAGTTGAAAAAACCCTATCTATCCCATTATACAGCTTACCGGCATTTCCTTAGTTCGCGGTCGGATTTGAAGAGTGCAGGCGTGTTCCCAGTCCACCGAAGATCATCACGCCGATCCGGAAAATGAAAGTATGGGGTGAGGGTGTGGGGAGGCGGGGAGTGCTGCGCGTGGGTGGGCGCGGGTGGGGCAGAGCCAGCGAGGGACTGATTCCAGTTTCAGGTTGTTTTTTTTAAATGATGATGTGGGACGTTTGCCACGCTGGGGTGGGCTCCCAGCATGGCACAAGGATGGCTGGTGGGGGGGCCGTGGAGCTGACAGGGGATTGGGCACCCCCGTCAGCACTAGCACCTGTTGCCATGCTGGGGTGGGCTCCCAGCGTGGCACCCTGTACTCTGGAGGGGAGAATCAGTGGAGTCAACTGGGGATTGGGCACCCCCATCGGCTATACAATGTGCAGCCATGCTGGGGTGAGCACCCAGCGTGGCATATGGAACTCAGTTTTGGGGGAGGCGCAGCACAGTCGATGGGGTATTGGGCACCCCCATCGGCTATACAGTGTGTGTGTGGGGGGCGAGCAAGCAGTATGCATGCGGTGTGTGTGTGTGTATGTGTGTGTGAGTAGGGGGAGTGTGCATGAGCAGGCGACATCTTATCGCTGCTCACTGGAAGCGTAGCCCCCTTTAACTGTACTCCACTGCATTTTGGACTGCTGTCATAGACAGCTCCAGCAGGCATTGGAGAACTGCGGCCGCACCTGCAAACACACTGACTGAATTGGAAGAGGGATCCCACACCTCTGAAAACTCAGATGATGGCACAGTGTTTCTTGCACAAGCGTGCAAGCAAACATAAAAACAGGAACATTAACATTTAATGTTCATGCTGTACAATTTCATTAGCATAAGTTTAAAATGCCTTTCATTGTGTTCTGATTTAACAATACCAGTCAAGTTGTTTAAAATATTCAGACCAAAACCTGGAAGAATATATATTGCTCAATGTTAACTTTGTAGGATTGATAGAAAAAAGCTTAGATGCATTGCTCTTAGTACTGTAAGGTTTAGACATCAGGTTAAAAGAGGAGAATAGACTATCCTGCCCAGAGATTTATTTAATTTTTTGATACTCAAGTTTATTTAGTGATCTTAATCTAGTTACATACAGTAGTTAAAACATTCACAGTATTTTGCATCATACACTTCATGTACACATAAATTAAAAATAATACATCAAAAACTTTAGTAACTATCAGTGAAAACATTTAACCTACTCTAACAGGTTAGGCCGGGGTTGGGAAATCAAGTTAATATTATATTATGTATTTATAGTACAGGGAAAAAAGTTATACAGTGTATTTTCTGTTACCATGACTTCTGTCTACCATATCAGATCATTAACCTGGAGACTCCTGTAATTTAGGATATAGCTAATATGTGATCTGAGTTGTGTCTGTTTCCTCTTATTCTTAGATAGTACTAGGGTCCAAACTATACTGAGGATTATATTCTTCTGTATGAAAGTAACTATTCCTCTCCTCTTGAATGCGATGCTCACACTAGATTAAAAATAGAGATATAGGATTACAGGTAAACAAAAAGGGGGGGGGGTTACAAGGAATATAATTCTGGGGTTCCAACCATTCCTGTTAGGTAATGGATTGGTCATTCAGTGATATACTGTATGTCTGGTAGAGTTCCCACATGGTCAATGAATTAAGAAATAGGTCAGCTTTTTGTTGCAAATCAAACATTAATTTCTTGGTATACCCACCCGACAGTTCAACAGCGAGGTGCCCCACAGCGACTACAGCGCCATGCCACTGTAGGGGACCCGCTGGAAACGGGCACTGTCTGTCGAGGGTCCTGCACCCCCCCAAATTGGCTCTGACTCAGAGTTGATAATCCTTAGTGGGAGGTTGCAGGGGGTACAGCCCCCAAAACACTTTGTGTGATGAGAAACCAGCAGCCAACTGCTAAATGTGGTTGACCTGCCGGTTTCGCTGTCTGGGCATTCAACTTGAAATTTGTCGAACGCCAGTCATGGATCCAATTTCTCCATTGTTTGTATACTGGTAATGGTTTGTTTCCAGTCTTTTAAAATGGGGGAATCAGCCCAGAGCCATTTCCTTGTTTTAGTTTTGTAGGACGCCACCAGTAAAATATCCCAGAGATATAAAGCATCCTTATCTTTAAGAGATTGTGGGGGGAGATTTAAAAGTAGGTGTTCTGGGGTGATAGGCTCTGACAGGATGAATAGTTTCTTGAGATGGTGAATCACCAAATTCCAAAAGGGGGTCAGAATAGGGCACTGGGTAAATGTGTGCACATGAGTAGCTTGTTCACTCCCACAGTTTTGCCAACATTTGGCAGAGAAGCCTAGAGACCATTTGGCTAGAAAGGTGGGGACCCCCAAAAAATCTTACTTTAACCTTCCATGTATATTCCCTCCACAGGGGTGAAGACATTGTGCTCCAGGTTCTTCTCTAGACTCCAAGCCACTGTTTGTCTTTGAGGGTTATACCAAGATCCCTCTCCCACTTCTCTCTTAGGTAGTCTGCCTGTTGATATCTGGTTATTAATAAGGTCTGGTAAATCAACAATATGGCTTTCTCCCCTCCAGAAGACATCCATATCTGAATAAAAGGCAGCCAATCATCCTGTAACTGGGGTTGCAAACTGCACAGTCTGAGGTTTTTGAAAATATAATCCTTCATTTGTAAGTACTAAATATGGTCAGATTCTCTCCAGCCATACCTCTGGGCTTGTTTAAATGTGAGTATATCTGTGCCTTGCAAAAGTTTCCATTGGACAGCAAAGCTTCTAACAATCTGGCTACATAATCAGGGGTCTATTCCAGATGGGGCAAAAGCAGGATTATGTAACCATCAGCTGTATTTCCAAAAAAGTGGCTTTATCTTTTATGAGAAAGTACCTCTGCACCACCCCTCTAAAATGACCCATGTTACAGGAGGAAGAGATTGTCTCAATCTAGCAAAAGCAGAGAGAGCAAGCAGCACTGCAGGCAGAACAGTAGGGGATGGTCTAGAGAGATCCATTATTTTCCAGTGGGCTTCTTATATGTAGTTTCCCCATAATAATGTTAATTTCATCTGGGCTACAGCCCAGTAATTTGCAAGACAGGAGAATGTCAGACCTCCTTGGGTCTTAAGAAGTATTAAAAGCTGCTGGCATATACAGGTATGCTTGCATTGCCATATAAAAGTTTAAAAAAGTGACTGACACTTCTTTAAGTCCGATATTGGGACCACACATGGGACTCATTGAAAAAAATACAACAGTCTTGTTAAGGCATTCATCTTAATAGCCTGTACCCTTTGATACTGAGTTATAGGAAGGAGATGTCAGCTTCTCATGTCTGTCCTTAATTGGGAAATAAGGGACAAGTAATTTACTGCAAACAATCTGGAAGTTTCTACTGTTATTTTAATGCCCAAATATTTAAGGGATGTCAGGCCCCATTTCACAGGATACTCAATGAAAAAATGGGCAGGTGGTACAAAATTAAAAGTCAAAACCTCAGTTTTCTGGGCATTCAAAGTGTTACCAGACATTCAAGAAAGTAATCATAGCCGATCATTTAATGCTGGAATGGAAGTGTCTGGGTTTGTGAGATATACAAGCACATCATCTGCATATAAGGATAATTTATGCCTATGTTGTGCAAAAGAAATACCTTCTACATCCTCCCACTAGTGATAACTTTGGGCCAAAGGCTCTGTATAGAGAGCAAAAAGTAATGAGTAGAGGGGACACCATTGACGTGTTCTCCTGTGTAATCTAAAATTCTTTGAAAAGTGGCCATTGACTCTGATAAAATCAAGGGGTTCATCATAGAGTTTGAACAGAAAAGTGATAAAGTGAGCTGGGAATCTGAAGAGGGCAAGAACCAGACGCAGGAAGGCCCACAAAACCTAATCAAAGGCCATCTCTGTGTCTAGGCTAAGCATCAGAGCAGGGATGTTCTGTTTTCACAGATGATCTATAAGATACACAGTGTGTCTAATATTATCCTGAACCTGTCTACCAGGTATAAACCCAGCTTGATCCATGTATATTTAGTTTGGTATTAATTGTTTATGATTGGTCATAATGGAAGTTATGATTTTATTATGTATGTTTAGAATTGAAATTGACCTATATGAGGCACAATTAGCTGGGTCCTTACCAGGCATTGGAATAACTGAAATAATGGTGTGGGTCCAAGAGGGAGGGATAGTACCCTTTGGATCAAAAACAAAAGAAAACACCCTTTGTAGGATAGGTATTAGTTTCCCCCGAGGGCCTTATACAACTCTCCCGTAAACCCATCTGAGCATGGACACTTCCCTGCTTTATGTCTTCTTATTTGCATACATATTTCAGCTTCAGAGATAGGGGCTATTAGTAAGTCTTTTTGTGGTTCAGCTAGACCAGGGAGATTTAGGATCTGTATGAACTCATCTATGACTGGATCCGGAGATCTGAGGGGTGATAGGGCAGAGGTGTATAGATGTGCATAATAATTCCTGAAGGCCTCTGATATTTTGGCTATAGATCTACAGAGATATGAGGAGCTAGGCACTTTAATGGCTGAGATTGTGGCCCTAGTCCACTGCACCCTTAAATGACTGGCCAGTAGGTGCAATGATCTAGGTCAACCTTCATAATAAGTCTGCCACAAGAACATCAATTTTTGTTCCACACAGTAATCTAAAAGAGTATTTAACTCTTTTCTCAGTGTTTCAAGTTCCCCTGTTCTATCTTTCTCTAGTTTCTGTTTTTGGAGGTCCTCTAATTCTCAAAGTTTATTTGTTGGATCCAGTCTCTTAGCTTCCCTGAGTTTCTTCTTCCTAGAGGCCATTTCCATAAATTTACCTCTCAGGAGGGCCTTGAGGGTATCCCACAGAATAGAGATAGTAACATTGGTGGTGTTGTTGTCTGCCAGGGCTTGGGGGATGAAGTCCCTGATCTGCTGTAACACTTCCAGATCTTGTAGCAATAAGTTGTTGAGCCTCCAAAAGGTGTTTGCTTTTAAAGCTCCCAATCGCACCTTGAGAAAAACCAGGGCATGGTCAGACAAGGTAATCTCTTCCATCCATGCCCTAACTACATTGTCAGCAAATTCTTGTGGCATCAAGATATAATCTAATCTTGAGTACATAGAGTGCACTGCCGAGTAGAAGCTGTAATGTCTTATTGTCCATTTAAATGTTGCCAGGTGTCTACATATCCTATTTCAAGTAATAGTTTGGAGACTAGACGGGCAACTCTACTTTCTTGCTTTGGAATTTGTGAGGTGGAATCCAGTTTAGGGTCAGAAGTTAAATTTAAATCCCCCCACAAATTATCTGTCCTTCCCCCCATTGTACCAGAGAGAGAAGGAAGGATCGGTATGTTAAGTACAGTGAATTTGGTGGGAAATAGACAGAGGCAGTGGTGACCATTTGGTCATCAAGTCTTCTCTTTACCATAGCAAATTGCCCCTCTGCATCAGCCTTCTTCTCCTTGAGCTCAAAGTGGACCCTAGTGGGTATACGAATTGCTACCCCTCTGCGTCTCCCACCTCTCTATGAGGTGGCTGTGGCATGGGCGAAACCAAACCTCTCAAGTTTCTTATGTTCCAGGATGGAGAGGTGTGTCTCCTGCAACAGGAAAATATCAGTTCCAGCCTCTCTCAGAGAGGAGAGAATCTCGCTTCATTTAATGGGACTCGTTAGCCCATTAACATTGTATGAACATATAGTGTAACTCATTGGAGATCTTGAGGTACCCTGGTATGACCTGTTCTAGGACACCTGTTTATTCTGTCTAGAATCAGTGAAAAGAGAAAAGTAGTTTCTCCCCATACATTGTTCCATTGAGCCCAGAAAAACCCCACATGGCCTAAAACAGTAAAAACAAACATAGCCAACTAGGCTTAACATGGAGTGTAAACTGAATGCTTCCAAGGTAAGAGGTCAAAAAACACAGGGGTTTGACCTCTGTATCTATCCTGTAGTATCAAGGTAGTCAGGACAAGGAAAATAATCCTTCCCAGAATGGGAGGGACCACCTCCAGAGCCAGGTAACTTAATGGCCCTACAGTAAGAACAAGTGCTTGTCAGCACTAAGGAGCATGGATCAGATGGAGCATCCATCACTCTGACCTTGGCACTTGCATTGTGAAACTGTGCACCTTGTGGAGGGCTGATATGCACCATAGGTCCAAAATTAGTACTAATACATCCTGCCTCAGGCTCACCTAGGAGCCCTTTCTCAGTCATCTTTTATTCAAAACAATAACAACTTGTGACCCTAAATTCAAAGTGCTTTAAGTATTACCTAATGGTAAATGAACTTATGAGTGTCCACTGTTAATGTTCACAGCTCTGTAACAGTTCACTTATTTAACTAAAAGTACAGCAGTCTTTACCAACTCTGACATTAAATCCATGCAGCCGGTTAATTTCTCCTTTATGAGAATGATCAATAGAGCCTTGCAGGCTTAAGTCTGTTGCCACTGAGTGCACATTTTACTGGTGGCTTATATCAAACTGAGAGTCATTGGGCCCAATTCTAGAAGGGTAGCGCAAGTTACCACTGAACGCAACTTGTGCCACCCTCAACTACGATATTGACACTGCGCCCTATTCTAGAAGGGGTAGGGTCTCCGCTGCAAAGTACTGTGACTTGCGACATGTGGCTAAGTAAGCTGCACAGAGGGCGTACCTGGCCAGCATGTCGCAACTGCTGCCGCAGGTCCCAAGTGCATCCTCCTACATAGCAAGGCACAACCCACACCCCCTGCCCCCACTAGCCTTCAGTATGCGCCCCACAGGGCTGGCCACAACTGACCCCGAATCCGCGAATGTGAGCCCCACAGGGCTAGCCACGACAACTGGCCCCAAAACCCCCATAGCTATGCCCTGCAGGGCTGCCCTCACCCCCAGCCCCCCAAAACCCATGTTGTTAAATGCCCCACAGGGCGGTGCTGTCATCCCCATCCATGCCCCACCCCGAGTTGTCTGCCGCAAATGCAGCACAAATCCTGCCCTGGTAGTCTAGTAGCTATAGATTGGTATAAAATAAATAAAGATCCCATATCCTTGGTAGGCTTGCGCCCCCCCCCCGAGCAACAAAAAATAAGTAAAGTCCTTCAATTCCCTGATCAGGGGGCCACTAGACTACCAGGGAAGGGTAAATGCTGCATATGTGGCCGGGGACTGGCGGTTCAGGGCATGGGTGGGGGGATGACAGTGCTGCCCTGCGGAACTTGCGCCAGTGGGTGGTTTGGGGAGATGGGGGTATGGGCAGCCCTGCGGGTCCCCACTGGGGTATGCTGGCATGGGGGTGGACATGTTGGCATGTCTGCAGGTGGGTCTACAGGGGGTTCTTGTAGAATCCTGACTTTGGGCACTTTGTTGCTGTCATTCTGGAATGGGGCGCAACTGCTGCCATAAACCCCCTAGCGCCATGTCGCTGGGGGTTTATGTGGTGTAACTGCTGTTCAGTGCAAGTGGTCTGTGACATGTCACAGGCCACTTTGTAGAATGGTGCATATTGCAACTGCTGGCGTAAGTTACTACATGCTCCGTTCTACTTGGCGCAACTGCTGTTACGCCAGGCATAACCCTTCTGGAATCTGGCCCATTGTATTTAAACTGAAGCTTAGGGTTGCACACTCTGCTACTAAAGAAAAAGATTTTACCTTCAGACTCATTAGAGAGGTCGGTGCAGGAGTTCGGCAGGTCATTATAAGTGGAGAATTCATTCACATACAGCAGTCCCACGCTGCAATGGTCTATGGATTGAGATTCTTAGTCAGGCTCTGAGACTTGCAAGCAGTGATGCGGCATACTTAAGGAGGTCACAGCATTTCGAGGCTTTTTCTGCAGCAGCTCTTGTAGCTGGGTGAATGCTTCTGTAGGCATCATTGTGTTACCTCCTGGCACTTAGGTGAAACACCTCCTGCCACCCTTGGTTCCGTTGTCCTCATCAGGGCCCCCTTCTTCTATAGATACTTGAATTGGAAGATCCCGCTCCTTGAACAAATTGAAAGCGGCTTGGTAGGATTTGCAGATCTTGGGACCATCAGACCAAAAGACCTGAAGTTTTGCTGGATAAGGTGTCTGGAATTGGATGTCTTTCTCCTTGAGGGTACATAGTGGGGGGGGGGGTATTTCATCCTCTGTTGTTGGACAATAGGTAGATAATTATGGTCTAAGTTCAATTTAACTGTTAAATAGCTAAAGTTGTTTTTAGCTCACGCTCATCTCAATAGGTCTTCCTTTTTTTTTAAATGAGCTGACCTTGAAGACTATTGAGTGGGGGTGAGCTTTGGCATCAGTTGGCTTTGGGACTAGAGAGTGGTGGGCCCTCTCCATTGATAGTTCGTAGGTAGGGGGTAGGTCCACTGTGTCTCAAATTAGATTTTCAATGAAGGCGCTCATTGGAGCAGTTTCGGCTCCCTCTGACAAACTGTAGAGCCAGAGGTTGTCCCATCTCGACCTTCCTTCTAGGTTGAGA
This sequence comes from Neoceratodus forsteri, assembly GCA_016271365.2. NCBI lineage: Eukaryota > Metazoa > Chordata > Ceratodontiformes > Ceratodontidae > Neoceratodus > Neoceratodus forsteri. Next base: position 1,064,950,655 of record CM057449.1, on the reverse strand, counting down.
CACTTAGCTTGCAGGCTGCGGTTTGCATTAGGAGGACCTCCACCAGGTTAGTCAGCTCTGTGACCCCCTCTTCTACCTCCACCATGCGGTCTTCCACCTGGTCTACTCTTGCTTCAAACTTATTTAGCCACTGATGTAATGCTTTAAATTATTTGTTGTTGTTGGAGCAAGAGGCTCCTATCTCTTGCAACAGGGCCTCAAAATGGGGCTGAGATAGTTATTCCTGCTCTCCATCTTTATCATATTTGGTGGCCTGCGAACTGATAGGTGAGGGGGATCTGCTGTGCTCCGGAGACTCTGATGATAATCTGCCGCCATCCTTCAGCTTGGAGCAGCCTCAGGGATGACTTTTATTTTGTTTAACCTTCGATTTACCTCCACCAGCCATTCTGATGAGTTTAGTTTGGGATTTCACTAGTTAAATGGAGGTTTTTGTCCCAGTGGTCTAGAGCTGTTGTGACTAAGCAGCCATTAGGTCCATGCCGGAACCAGAAGTACCAGCCCAGAGATTTTAAATATACGATAGGTAAAAACTGCTGCATTAAACTCAGTCTTGAGTAAAGGAGTAAGCATTCCCATTTGATAATTTAATTTGCAATGATGTGTTTGTAAGGGGCCTTAAGGGCAAAATGACAGATGTTAAATATTAATTGATATTTTTCTGCAAAAGTATTGTTTTGATTCATGAATAGTATGTTACCATAATCTAAGGCTGGAATTAAAACCTGTTTTGTGGACTTCCGATAGGACTGCTATGGGGACAGCAGCAAGGTGAAGAGTTCTGTGTCTGGTTGCTCCAAATTTCTTATATTTTGGCAGTTATTTCAACTCCTAACCACAAGCTGCTTTCATTCTTTGTTCATTACTAAATTTAATACAAAAAGCTGTTATTTTCTCTGCATGATGGCTGAACAAGATATCGGTAAGAAATCTGTACAGGTGGCTCTGTTACAAAGTCCAGACCAGCAAAATCCATCAAAATGATATAAGTCAGATGGTACCGCAAGCAGTTCATCAGCTTCGAAGGAAACAGCTTGTGCTAAAGAGCACGACACCTACTTAGCAGAACTCACTTCAATAAAATCTAGACTTACTGAACTTGTTATGGATGTCAAATTGATAAAGTCTTCTTTGGATTCACTGACAATTCGAGTATTGGATGTGGAGAAAAGAGTTAGCTCTCTCGAAGAGAGAGCACAGGTCAAAGATAAGGAAATTGTATCATTAAGAAGGAAACACCAAAATATGGAGGAGAAAGTAGATGACCTAGAAAATAGGTCACATAGAAACACTTTATTAATTATTGGTATTCCTGAAGACTCAGAATGACCAGATATCATTAAATTTATAAATTTGTTATTTTGCCAAATTGTCGGTTCACAAGACTTTGGGCAATTTTATCACACACAGCCCTTCTCCCAAAGCCTAACCCAGAGGAGCGACCAAAGGCATTGATTTGTAAACTACTGAATTTTCAGAATAAAATAAAAATTCAAAAGACAGCGAGAAGACAACCAGCTCTATATTGGAAGCAACATAGGCTTTATATTTTTTAATGGTGTCAGTCAATTAGTTTGGGAACGACTAAGGGCCTACACTGATATAAAAAAAATTTATATTGAGGCAGAGTAAAATTTTGAATGCAATATCCAGCGAAATTGATAATATCTTCGCCCCTGGATAATTTAACCTTTCAGTTGGCAGAATCAGCAAACCAGCATCTACTGAATCATTTACCGGAGCTGTTCCAGAAGAGCACACAGAAAGCACCAGCGCCTGAGGCAATGGACCATTAGAATAATGCAATGAATCAGTATTCACCTCAGATGCAACAGCTTAATGGGGAAGTGACTATCAGAATGGTCTTACTGTTTATTGGACTATACATAGACTTGGCACTGGCTATACAATTTTAATGGACATTTTGATGGTATTTAAATAATTCCTTTTAATACCCATATATTACTACTTCAACACTGAAAAAATATTACAAAGGTTTAACAATTCTTAATCAGCAACCTCTGGAAACTTGCTTATTTTTTCTTTTATTTGTTATCTAGATGATTTGCAAGCCTACTATTTTGGATTGTTACAGGTCTCTGATACATTTATTTTAGGTCCCTTATTTTTATCTGCACCGTCAGCAACCTCTCACAGATTTGCACAGTCAGAGATCTAGTAGGACATTTTTGCTGGGACATACTGATATGTGAATTGTATTGAGAGGGAGCTTCCTTTGTTGTGGTAGTGAAATTCATCCTTTTTCTTCTTTCTTGGGGATATCACAAAAATAATTTATATAGTGTTTCTATTGAATATTAGTGATGTTTTTTTTTTCCTTTCTGTAATGGCCTGAATTGCTTGTGTACTGAGATCTGGATGAATTCCTGTTGTTTGCTGACAGTTCTATAAACAAGTAAATAAAACATCTGGTGTTACAATATTCAAGCACTTTTACTAGAATATTTGGGGTAACACAGCAACATAGAATTTGATGGCAGATAAGGACCACTTGGCCCACCTAATCTGCCCATTTCCCTACCTAATGGATAAGCTGCAGATTCTAGTCAACCAACAACCTACTTCCTCCTACCCCACTAAAATTGCCTTGTGTCTGTCACATGTATTCTTGAATTCCCCCACTGTTCATGGCTCGACAAACTCCTCAGGAAGGCTGTTGCATGCATCTACAACCCTCTGCATGAAAAAATACTTCCTCACATTACCTCTGAGCCATCCCCCTCTATCTTCAAATTGTACCTCCTTGTTCTTGCACATCCATTTTTCTGAACAATGCTACCCTCTTGGACTTTGTTGATTCCCTTGCGGTACTTGAAAGTTTCTATCATGTCCCCCCTCTCCCTCCTTTCCTCATGGCTATACATATTAAACTCCTTTAGTCTTTCTTCACATGTCTTCTGGTGCAGACCCTGCACCATTTTGGCTGTCCTCCTCTGGACAGCCTCCACCCTGTCTATGTCTTTACGGAGATGAGGTCTCCAGAACTGCATGCAGTACTCCAGATGTGGTCTCACCAACTGTCTGTACAGAGGGATAACAACTTCGTGTTTTCTACTGATGATGCCTCTCCCAATGCATCCCAGTATCCCCCCAGCAATCCTTGCTGCCTTCTCACATTGCTTGCCCACCTTTAGATCATCTAATATAACTAGCCCCGGGTCCCTTTCCATTTTCTTTGTTATCAGTATCTCGCCCTCATTGTGTACTCTTCCTTTGGATTTTTGTTTTCCAGGTACATTACTTTGCACTTATTTGTGTTGAATCTAAGCTGCCATACATTTGACCTATCCTCCAACCTTGCCAAGTCCCTTCTCATCCTTTCCACCCCACTTTGTGTGTCAACCCTGTTGCAGATCTTTGTGTCATCTGCAAAGAGACATACTTTCCCTTCCAGTCCCTCTGCAATGTCACTTATAAAGACATTAAAAAGATTGGATCAGTACTGAACCCTGCAGTACCCCACTACTAATCTCCCTTTCTTAACTGTGGACTCTATTTATGATTACCATCTGTGTCTTGTTGTCCAACCAGTGTTTTGCCCAGGCTACCACCCTGAGATCCACTCCAAGACTGGCTAATTTGTTTATTAATTTTTTGTGTGGAACTGTGTCAGATGCATTGCTAAATCTAGGTAGGCCATGTCCACAGCCCCTCCTTGGTCTACTACTTTGGTCACCCAGTCAAAGAAATTGAGTAGATTCATCTGACATGACCTTCCTGCTGTGAATCCATGCTGCCTTGGGTCCTGTGCCCCACTGGCCTCTAGGTACTCAATAGTTCTTTCCTTCAGAAGTGATTCCATCATTTTCTCTACCACTGAGGTCAAACTGACAGATCTGTAGTTTCCTGCCTATGTCTTGCTCCCACTTTTGTGAAGGGGAATCACATCTGCCCTTCTCCAGTCCTCAGGTACCACACCATTCTCCCATGATTTGTTAAAAACGGTAGCCAACTGTGTTACTAGTTATCCCCTGAGTGCTTTTAGAATTCTGGGGTGAATCCAATCAGGTCCCATTGCTTTGTCCACCTTCAGTTTAAGGAGTTTTTTTCAGAAACCTTTCTTCTGTGAAAGGACTGATATTGACCCCCCCCCCATCCAGAGTGCTTCTATTGACTGGATTAGGTACCTCCTCCTCTTCTTCCTTTGTGAATACTGAGCAGAATTATTTGTTCAGTATTCCTGCTCTTTCACTGTACCTCTCTGTCCAACCACCCTCCTCTTTATTCAGCCTCAGTGTCCCTGTCTTAGTCTTTCTTCACTCCCTAATGGACCTATAAAAGGTTTTATCCCCCTTCTTAACTGAGTTGGCTATCTTTTCCTCAGTTTGGGCCTTTGCTATTCTGACCGCCTTCCCCGCTTCCTTCTGCTTTAACATGGGGTATATGATTTTTACTAGCTTCGATAATACTTAACAGAGAATTCACAAAAGAGATGTGCATGGTGCATCTGAGATGCACTGACACATCTTGGAGATGCACCATGGTGTGATTCACAAAGGGCAATGATGCTATGGCACATCCCAAATGTGCTGTGCCACCACAGATGTGATAGGGACAAATAATAATGATATGCAGTGCATCTAGAGGGAGTGTGCAGCTGCACACATGGCACATCCCTATTCACAAAGCAAAATGAATATGCAACCACAGCTTATACACAGCGCATCCACCCATATGCACACTAAGGAGATAAGTACAAAAGGAGTAAACTTAAGTGCAAGCCCCCAGCAGGCAGCTGGCATGATAGCAGCAGCACCAGCACCAGCACCATCAGCAGCATCAGTGAGGCCTTCAACATGGATGGGGCACCATTCATGATGGTGGGCATACTAATGGGGTTGTGGAGATGGTGGAAGGCACTGTAGGTGGCCTGGACCGAGGTGGTATTGTGCCCAAGTCACATTGGAACAGCTGACTGACACAGAAATAGTTGGCCAATACCATCTAAACAAGGCAGTTCTGAGGCAGCTCTGCGAGCTGTGCCATGATGAAATGCAGGCACCCACCAGAAGGGGTCATGCCATATTTGTGGAGACCAAGGTGACAACAGCATTGTGCCTGCTCACAACAGGCACCTTCCAGAGGCCAGCTGGTGACACCACTGGCATATCTTAGCTGTCCACATCCCAAATCCTCACCAGTTCCTCACCTGCACTGCTCCCACATGCTTTAGAGTTCATTTGATTCCCAAGCACACAGGCAGAGTGGACAGAAGCTATGCATCAGTTCTACAGGGTGGCACACATGCCAGGCATGATATGGGCCATTGACTGTATCCATGTGGCAATTTTTGCACCACCTGGTGATGAAACAACACCATACATAAACCACAAGTGGTTCTATTCCTTCAACTGCCAGGTGGTGTGCAATGCCACAGGGTGCATCACCAATGTCTGCACCACACAACCTGGGAGTACACACGATACCTTCATATGGCACCAGTCAGCCCTGTACTATTGGACTGAGACTGGGAACATCTCCAGTGGCCACCTAGTGAGTGAGTGGGGCATGAATACATGCCAACATAATGCACACTGTGGTGCCACATATGTCAGGAGGTAGCACATGGGTGTGGGGGCAGTAACAGGGACTGTGCAAGGGCACATGCCCATGAAGGAAAGTGGAGGTGAGCATGCAGTAGGCATGGTGCACACAAACAGGGGGACAGTGTTGCAGCACAGCATGGGTGGTGTAGTGATGCAGAACAGCAGGCATATGCAGCAGGGTTGTAGGTGCTACATGCACTCAGGCATGGGCAACTGCAGGGCAATGGAAGGTAATCATTGCTGGACAGAACTGGAATAGTCAGCCCCATATGCATGCATGGTCAGATGCAGGGCATGAGAGGGCAACTAGGACATTGCAGGTGGTGGTTAAGGCACAGATGAGGTGTCCCACCATGGTGATATAGGGTTGCACCGGGAGGTGGGCCACAGGTAAAGAGGTGGACAAGTAGTAGCTGCACATGCATGCAATGATGGATGGGGGGGTGCAGTGGATCACAGTGCACATGCATGTGTGAAACTAGCAGACTGCTTTGTCCCCCTATAGGTGATGCTGTGTACCCCTGCTGCCCATGGCTGCTCACCCCATACTGCTGTCCGGGCAATGAGGCCGAGGAGCATTACAGTGTGGCACACATCACTACATGCACTATCACTGAGCATGTGTTCGACATGCTGAAGATGCACTTCAGGTGCATGGACAGGTCTAGTGGTGCCCTACAATACAGCCAGGAGAAGATCTGTGGCTTATTCCTGGCCTGTTGTATGCTACACAACATGGCCATTGACCATGGAATACCTGTCCAGGTAGAGGGGAGCAACAGTTCAGGGGAGGAGTAGGTGGAGGAGGGGCCCTATGGTGGTGGTGGGCAGCTGCCCTTGGAGCATATGGACCCATGCCTGACCACTAGGTCCCGGCGGCACAGGGACACCATAATGGAGGAGCATTTTGGGGATTGAAGGTGAGTATCACAGGAGGGCAACACATGGCAGTCACACACACACACATACACACACACATATGTGCAGACGACCATCACACAGCAGGTGCAGAGTGCACTCGAGAAGGGTGACAGACATGCACAGACACACACATCAGGCCAGACAAGGACAGGGAGGTACAATGTCAATGCTGGGTATGGCATGGATCAGTGTACATCTGCTAGGATACATGTACAATGTACACAGGGCCACACTCATCACATCCATGCCATGCAGCATAATACTGGTGACCCCGGCCATTCACACTGCACCACACAGGTGTCCACACATGCATTGTCCCAGCACAGATGTGTGCCACAGCATGCTGCCCTATGCACTGTCAGCCTGATATGAGGGCTGCAATTGGTGTAGGTTAGAGGGGCCATGTCAGCAGGCTACCAAGGCTTCAGTGGGAGCCCCCAAGGCCACTGCAGACATGTGGGTGGCCACACCCTCACCTGGTCATCTCTGAGTCAATGCCACTGGCCTCAGGGGTGTGTTCACCACACCTGGTGGGGTACTGAAGCAAGACTGTGAATGGGTGCTCACCAATGTGTCACTGCCGAGACCCAGGTTGGATCCAGGGGTGTCCGGGATGGGTAGCATGGTGACGGCATCAGCAGCAATGGGTTCACCTGATTCTGTGACCTGGGGGTGCGTGAGGCACTCATGGGAGTGCAGCTGGTACCATGGCATCCACGTGGTGCAATGTGAGCACTGACCACCTCGAGTGCAAGTGCCATCCTCTCCAGTGCAGCGGACATGTCCACCCACAGTTGGTGAACCTTGGCTAGCATCTGGGTGTGCCACGCAGACACCAGCTCATACTCCATGACCAGCTGCCTCCGAATGTCCCTGAGCTCTGCTCTGAGGGATGCCTGCTCCTCCGCGGTGCCCCACAGGAGGTGTGCATAGCCCTCCACTGCTTTGGCAGGGGATGCAACGGAGGGGGTGGCACCAATGAACAGGTGAGATTCTGGCATACTGTGCCACATCCACCATATGTGACGCCACACAACAGCCCACTGTATGGGTTGGGACTGCGTATTTGCAACCACTGCATGCCCAGGGATGCCAACATCATGGTCCCCTGCCATCTTCAGTTGCTTCATAGCACCTTGATGAACAGTGACGGAAGTTCCTGGCCCCAGAGGACCCCAGACACATGGCTACCAACATCCACCACTGTGGGTGGGTGTGGTAGCCCTGTGGGGATGCATGGGGCCACAGAATCACCTGCACTACATGGTGCCACCTGGGCACATGGGTCACAGCTGGGCTGATGGTGTCTGAGCCCTCACATATTTGTGGTGTCATCATCACTGCCACCATATGCCCCCTCCATTCTGGATGCCAGCATTAGCAGGTCATCTGTGATGTCGACCCTGTCCACAGGGTTCTCATCATCAAGACCCAGAAAGCTGATAAGCCTTGGATTACCCTGGCCACCAGCTGTGGCATCAGCTGCAGAGTTGTCAGATGGGCCTTGTACCATCCTCCACTGCATCCGGGGCTGCAGAGGTGTTGGATGTGACTGGCACAGGCTCCACCACATCTCCAACTGCAAAGCTATGTGATGGTCTGGGCTCTTCCTCTGCTGGGTCATTGGGGCATCCCCTGGACCCTGCAGCACCCTTGAGGTGTGATGGAGCTGAAAGAAAGAAGGGTAACATGGTTAGTGACTTGTGCCAGTGGTGTCTACAAACAGGTATGAACAAGGAGCCATGCACGTGTGCTATAGGTGTGCCTGAACTGTCTCACAACTGAATGACAGCCCTAGTGGCCACTGCCATGCACAGACACCAGCGCTGCCAGCCATGCACTGTGGCTGGTGTTGCTCAGGTACATGTGTGGTACAGCACACCACTTTGAATGTTGGTCCTCCCCAAAGCCCACCACCCACAGGACCAACCTCCCAAGCTCCCACTCAGGCACCCACCCCTTTGCCCCCATCTGCTACAGAGGGGCAGCATACCATGTGTCAGCAACATACTGTGGATGGACAGGGCTGGATGTCCACATGCACTGTGCACTGTTCAAAATGACACATGGACACATAACAGAGCATGGTGGGGCATGTCATAGCACCCATGGCAAGCACGCACAGACACCCACAGGTAGTGACAAATGAATACTCACAGTGCTGCAATGGACTGCCCCCAGTCTGGAAGCAGACACCCAGAACACCCATCACTGTAGTCTGGCACATGCTGGCAATCAGTCTCTCCTCGTTTGGTGTGAGGCGCACTGCTGTCTGTGGCCCACCCCCTGTCACCCTCAGGGAGGCATGGATGGTGGCCATCTTCTCCTTTGCCTGTCTCTTCTCATCTTGAAAGTGCTTGCGACACTGCTTGGGGTTCTGCTGTAAATGTCATGGACATTCATGTCATGGGCAACCTCGTCCCAGCCCTCATACCTGCACTGTTGGCTGCCACCCCTTCCAGCCAGGATGCTTTGCCTTGGAAAGTAGGCATCCAGTAGTGCCATGTCCTCATCTATAGTGAAGTTTGGATGTCTCCATCCTGAAGCATTGTCCTGATCAGACATTGTGGCTCCTGTGGGGGGAAATGTTGCAGGCATAAGCACAATTCAGGCAACTGTGGCTTTGTGCCAGCAATGTGGCAGGCAGTAGCACATTCACATCCCTCTGGATGCCTTCAATTCCCCACTGTCTTCTGTTGCTGACAAGCTGTACAAAGATGGATGTAAACAAACTAACATCAAGGCTGCAATACCTGTCAGTCACCTGTGGATTGGGAAGGCACATTCAGGAGCATTCATAGCCCAGCACATGCAAATGAGGTTTGGAGCAACAGTAATGAGATGCAAAGCAGGTGAGATACTCCTGAATTTGGCCATGAGCTGAACTGAGAACAATGTCAGTGAATTGTATAACTGCTATCAGCTCATCTCATTCAGCATTGCACAACTGGGGCATTGGGCCCATCCCCCTACAGCACATTCCTGTACATGCGCAATTGCTTTGGCACATTTGCTGAATGCATTGCATGTTGCACAGTACATCCCCGTGCATGTGCAATGCATCATACTGGGCATTCCATGCATAGTGCATCATGTACACTTTCAGCGGTAGCATGATTGCAGTCAACAGCACATGTCAGGCGATATTTGTCATTGGATCTGGGTGGCATGTTTCTTGTTGGGTGTGTATGGTGCATATGTGTGACATTGTGGCAATGCATCACTGCAGCCCACAGTATATGTCTGGTTGCATGTGCCATCCACAGTGCCTTGTGTGTGCCAAAGTGTGCCATTCCCAATATGTTAGTTCCACGTGAGCCATGCATGCATGACCCTGTTGTAATCTCTGACCCTGATCTCCTGCCCATACTGTGACCACTGCACATGCACAGTGCAGCGCAATTGGTGGCTGTCACGCATCGCCATGCCACAGTCCTGTGATGCACAATCCATTGCTTGACAGCCTATTGTGCATGTGGCACAATTAGTCCAGCTCAGTTTTGCAGCTTGTGGTGTGCACACCTGCTACCACCAAATTCCACATCATCATGCCATGAGCCCAGTCAGCTGGACCAAGGGTTATGAACTGGGGGGATGTTGAGCTGAGCAACCTGGTAGCACTGGTCATACCACTTGAGGGGCAATTCTTTGGAGCCAGGACCTGCATGAGCCATGCTCTGCTGTGTGGGCAAGGGTGGCAGAGTGACTGGAGCATACGACTGGGGTGACACACCTGAGGTAGTAGTGCAGGCACTGCTATGGTGATCTGCAGCAGAGGGACCCTGATTGGCTATGCCTCTTTTGGGACCAGGCATGCAGGGGGGTGGTGCCACCCCCAGGTACATCTCGTCCCTGTTTCTTCCACTCTATCCAGCTACTATGCATTTCATGGGGGGGAGTGTGCACTACCAAACACACACACACACACGTGTTGCATGCCCTGCTGGTGGTGCATGTGTAGTGCAGCCATTCACACCATGCTCCACCATGTGTGCTCTGGTGTGCCACAGGGGCATTGCAGTGGCACTGTGGCAGGCAACTTGTGGTGTCCACTGTGGCATGGCGCACATTCATCTGCACACTGACATAGTGGGTCACTGTTTGTGGTGGGGGCTGTTACTACCCACTGCCCAGGGTGCTGTTACATTGGGTCATTGAGGGAGTGGGTCTATCACTGCATGCTGGCAACAGTGCTGTTGCTGTAAGTCACTGGACGGGGTGGTGGGGCTGGTGTTTGGACATACCTATGGTCATCTCATAGTGCTCTTTACTTGTGTTTCCATTGCAGAACTGGCAGACAAGCAGAGGGCCGCAGTGTGGGTGGCAGCCAGGGGTGCTAGGACCAGTGATGGAGGACAGCGGTCTGACTGTGTGGGTGCAGGTGAGTCTAATGCTTGTTGTTCAATTGTGTGGTCATCTGGGGGGGAGGAGGGATTACCCACAGTGGGCCATTGCCTGCCACACATGCATGTCCATGTGCTGCATGTTGTGCACACACTTGGGGTGTCACCTTGGCTGCGTGTGCTAGGGCCACTGTGTACATGGCTCCTGTGTGTACGTCCACCATGTCTGCATCTGCTCAGGGCCAAGGGCACACTGTGGTGCTCCACTGGTGATCAGACAGAGCCTGCATGTTTGTGCACCCAGTTGGCATCTGCACATACTGTGTGGGACATGGTCGTGTGCCCCTCTGTGTGACACTGTGCATGCACATGAGGGCCTTGTGCTGTCTCAGTAGCATTACACAGTCACAGTGTGGCTGTGTGTGCCAGCCTGTTGCTGGTGTGCCATGTGTATGGCAGCCTGTCAGCCATTGCCATGGGGCAGCCTCCATCACACTTGCATGGTGGTCAGGGATGGGAGGACACGATGTGGACCATGGCACTGAGTTCTGATTGTTTGTGTCCCCCTGCAGGTCCACAGAGTGTGCCTTCTGATGTGGTGGGGAGGAGACAGAGGCAGATGACCTTCAGGCCAATAGGGAGAGCATTTCGGCTTGCTTTTTTTTTAAACTGAATATGCTTTATTTATTTCCAAGATAATAACAACAATCAATAAACACCAACAGCTAATACCAACCACCAACCCCCATTCATAACCTCCCACCCCATCCCCCCAACAGCAGAGTGGCACTAAGTAAGGCACTGACACAGTCTTAAGGGGAGACCTGGTCCAACCTGCAAAATGTAATGATCATGCAACTTGCCCCAGGTTTTATCAGATATCTGAAGGTGGTTGTGTAGGCCGGCTATCAGTCGCTCAGTGCAAATATTAAAAAGGAGCTCCTGCAACCATTCAGTGTAGACTAAGTTCACAGAGTCATGCCTTAGCTTCACAGAGTCACACCATTGCTTGCTTTGAGGAGGATCACTGTGCCACTTTTCAGGAGGCAGGGGGGAATTACTGTGTGCCATCAACCTGCTGGTGCAGACATTGCATGCAGGTGGCTGCCAGGGAGTGTGCAGGGTTTCACCCCATCATGGCCAGTAGGCCATTGTGACTGAATGTACATAGCCCCTTTTTACCCTGTCCCCTACCCTCCTAGACCATCCCCTTTCATTGCATTCATCCCCTGTTCCACCTCCAACCTGCCACTTCCTTGGTTTTACCTATATATTGTGGCTACTTTTTATATGTCCCACTGATCTGTATCCCTGTTGTTATTTTATTACTGTTATTCTTGTTGCTGCTGCTGTTTTGTTTCCCTTGTTTCTGTAAATCTTTTGTGAATGTTGCCGGTGTCTGTGGTCATTTCTTTTATCTTGTGCTGGTATCCTGTTGTGCTTCCTAGGTTCCCCACTGCCCTTGTTTCCATTTGTACATTTGCCTCTGTGGCACTGTGCATCCATGCTCCATGCCCACCCTTTTATGCCCACCACAGTGTGTGTCCTCCGTGTTGTGTCTGGACTGTTGGGTGGTGTTATCACATGTTTGCTTGCACAATGTCCCTGTTCTGTGTGTGGTATAGGTTGTTATGTTGTAGTGGTCACATTGGTGCAGGGATGCTCTGCTTGTGGTCCATGGTGCCTGTGGGCATGTTCCTCCTGTGAAGTCCATGGCCTTCAGCTTGTGTGACATTGTGCCTGTCCTCCTGTGTGCTCATGTGTTGCAACTCCCATGTCTGCCCTGCTGTGTTCATGTGCACTGGTACATGCATGGCTGCCTCTGCCATGCTGACCCGTGCACCTGTGCTGCTGTGCCACACCTTGACTGTCACCTCTGTGCATGACAACTGTGCCTGTTGGTGCCCTGTGTTGGGGGCGTTTATGTGGTGCTTCCAGGTCTCACCATGTGTGCTCTGTCTGTGCACCTAGCCTGCTTTGGTGGGCCACTCTCCAGCCCTTTGGCGCAGTCCCTGCTGGGCAGTTCCGCGGCACCCATTATGCCACTGCAGTCTTCCCCTGTTGCTCCTGTGTCCCTTGCTGAATTGCTCATGATTCATTGTTTTGTGCTGTCTGGTGCTCCTGCACATCCTGCATGCACTGCAGCAACTCAGATTGTGTCATGGCGCTTCAGTGGTATTCACAGTGGGGATGCACCAGGAACATCTCGCGGCACATCTTCTGTGAATGCCACTGTTTAGGCATGGTACATCTCATTTACCCTGGTGCATCTGAGATGCACCGTGTGCATCTCTTTTGTGAATTCCCCCCTTAGTTTATTTTTCTCTTGCTTGGGTTTTTTTTAATTATAACAGTTAATTACAGGGCACCAGGTCTCTTTTGAAGCAGACATCTGTTACTCTAGGTTTTTGGCAGTAATATATTATAGATATTTTTTGAAGCTTTGAATATTTGATTCCTGTATATATATTTGGGTTTTGCTGGGTTAACTACTGAAATGCTCTGATGCAGAAAGCAGTTTCTATTGAGTTATTGCATTATTGAACAGTTCAATTTAGTTTTGCAAAGCTTCCTAAATGTGAAACAAGATTCAATCCAATGTCACTTTTCTTTTTACATTTGGCCAGATATCTCCAAGTTCTCTAATATAACGGATTCACAGCAGGAAGATCTTGTCAAATAAATCTGATAGATGTCTTTGACTGGGCGACTAGGGAGGTGGATCAGGGATGGGTGATGAGGTTAGCCTACCTGGATTTCAGCAATGCCTTCTACACTATCCCAAATAGGAGGTTAACAAACAAGCTGGGCAGTAGTAAACTGTGTCGAAAATTGGCTGACCGTTAGGACATAGAGGATGATGGTGACCGGAGTTCAACCCAAAGAGAAGGGGTGACCAGCAGGGTCCCACAGGGATTAGTGCTTGAACCAGTCCTCTTTAATGTCTTCATACACAACATTGCAGAGGGGCTGGAAGGAAAGGTGCATCTCATTGCAAAAGATATGCAACAGGGTTGACCCTCCAGGAGGGATAGATAAAATGAGAAGGGACCTAAGCAAGCATGAGGAGTGGTCTATGGTGTGGCAGCTAACATTCAATGCGAAGAAGTGCAAGATCATGCACTTGGGGCACAGAAGTACAGGGGAGGTCGGCTCGGTGGTACTGAGGGTTGAGGCACTGGACACCACAACTCACACATGTTAGCGACCCGTGTTTGTGAATGAACATGGGCCACCAGGGTTTGGCAGTGGAGGGAGAATATCGAGCATCTGGAGGACAACTCTTCTCTACCCGAAGAGGAAGGACTAGTGCTCCTGCTGAATGACTGCCCCAGGTGGAGGCCTGGTGGCAATGCAGGGCTGCGGGCACCGTGGAAGGGAGGGTGCTGTGCGACTTCTGTGGATGCACTCATGCCTCCACATACGCACATCCTACATGTGCACTCCAGCATTGGGGAAAGGACAAAAATGGAGGAAAAACACCCTCAGCTGCAGGATGACAACTGACACCTCACAGGCTCCACACCCAGTGACTTGGGGGGCTCTGCATAAGTCCCAGAGTGATGGGGCTGGGAGAGTCAGTTAGAAGGGGTAGCTGGTGGAAGAACAGGAGATAAACACCTATATAAAAAAAAGAAGTGCAGGAGAAGAGTACATGATGGTGGGGGAGGTACTGACGGCCACCGAACAAGAAAGGTACCTGGGAGTAATTATATTTGAAAATCTAAAGCTTACTAAACAATGTGAGATGGCTGTGAGGAGAGCCAGTGGAATGCTGGGGTGCACAGGGAGTGGTATATCCAGCAGAAGGAAGGGAGTGGTGATGCCACTGTATAGAATATTGGTGAGATCTCATCTAGAGTACTGTGTCCAGTTCTGGAGGCCACGTCTCTGGAAGGACATAGCCAGAGTAGAAGCAGTTCATAGAAGGGTGACAAAAATGGTACAGGGGCTGCACTGGAGGATCTCAATATATATTCCCTGGAGGAGAGGAGAGAGAGGGTGGATATGATAGAAACTTTCAAATACCTCAAGGGTGTAAATAAGGTACAAGAGGTATCATCTTTAAAAAAAAAAGAGATGTTCAAGAACAAAGGGCCATGATATGAAGATAGAGGTGGATAGACTTAGAGGTAGCGTGAGAAAGTATTTTTTCATGGAAAGATGGTGGATCCATGGAAAAGCCTCTGAGGAGAGGTTGTAGGGCCAAAAACAACAGGGAAATTCAAAAATGTGTAGACAGACAGAAAGGAACACTAGCAATAGGAAAGAGAGGGTAAGCTGTAGGTCATTTAGGATCTGAGGTATGTGACACAGGTAGGGAAAATGGGCAAACTATGTGGGCCGAGTGGTCCTTCTCTGCCATCAGAGTCTATGTTTCTATGTTAATGCATGAGTGATTCTTTAATTTTTTTTTTGAGTTGATCCAGCCATGCCTACAAGACCTTTAAATGGCGATAATCTGGTCATGAAATAGTGTGTGTGGGGTATATTATGACTTGGTTCTTGTTCAGTAGTTACTTTTTATTCATGTTAAATGTTAGTTTATTAAGAGATGTACTGCGTTTTTTCTTTTGTTTCAACTATCTCTAAATGTTATAGGGATAACAAAGGGTGGCTATTATATAATTGTTTTACTCACGTGCAGGGGGATACTGTCATAGCCGTTTAACTACTATATATTTATTGATTTTTTTTTTTCAGCTCATTCTTGTTATATGTGGTTCATTTTAAAATACTGATGATGTATTGGGCAATTCCATATCTATATATAGATACATTATAATATAATGATGTCTTACTCTTTAATCACATGGAATGTCAAAGATGTGCATTCCCCAATAAAGAGGGCAAAAACTTTAACACACCTCTAGAAAAATAATCCCTCATTAGTATTTTTACAGGAAACTCATCTTCTCATGGATGATCTGCCTTTTTTAAGACGCAGTTGGGTAGGTCAAGTCTTCAAGGTTGGCACAGATATGAAAAGAGCAGGGGTGGCTATTTTGATTGCTTAACAGATTGATTTTCAAATGCATCAAATAATTACAGATCCCAATTCTAGATATGCCATTATTCATGGTACTCTTGAATGTACAGAATTGATATTGGCTTCTATTTATGATCCCAACAAGGATGATCAAAAACTATTTATAAATTTTCCCTGCATTTAACAAAGTGGTCAGATATTCCATGCATTTTAGCTGGGATTAGAATTTTATATTGGACAGAAATAAAGGCAAATTGGGATCCTCTATACATATTCTGAATGGAAGAGTTTTACAAGAAATGATCAATTCTCATGCATTAGTAGATCATGGAAGACTCTTCATCATTATTCAAGGGTTTAAACTTTTTTATCTATCCCTCATAAAACTCACTCAAGAATTATTTTCTTATAAGTCATTCCCTATTAATTGGGTTTGTGCATACTGAAATACTTGAAAAAGTTATTTTAGATCATTCTCCAGTCCATTTGTTAATAAAACTAGAACCTAATATTTGCAATGACAAAATCTGAAGAATGAATGCTAGTTTATTAAATGATAAACAGATAATACCTAATCTTAAAAAAAATGTAGCTCTTTTTTTTGTCATGACAATTTAGGTTCTGTGGACAGACAAATGACTTCATGGTTAGCTTATAAATGTGCTGTCAGGGGTGAGATCGTTCAACTTGCCTCTAAAGTCAAAAGGGAAAAACAAAATAAATCTGAGGAGCCCTTAGCCTCTTTAAGGTCCTTGGAACATCTGTTCACCACAGGTTATTCCGATCAGTTAATACTCCACTTAACTGCTGCTCATTAGCAATATCATGAAATAAACTGGGCTCTAACTGAACTAGCATTTCTTAAATCTAAATATATTTTTACAAGGGAAAGTACAAACAAGTTACTAGCTTTGCATATAAAACAACAAGATGCTTCATGCTATATAAAGCATCTTTAAAGCAAAGATATACAAAAGCTGATAACTCACCCAAAGGATATAGTGGAGGAATATTTCCAATTTTTTCAGACCCTATATGGGATTAATGATCAAAAATATTAATCCTTAAAAATGTGATAAATATTTAGATCTTTGTTCATTGCCCCAATTAAACTAGTTTGAATAAGAAATATTAGCACAACCCATTACACTAGCTGAACTTCAACAGGCTTTACAACAGCTGGCTAACGATAAAGCCTCAGGCCCTAATGGGTTTACCCTTTGATTCTACAAAACATTTTCTCATGAAATATTACCCCAATTATTATAGTATATAAGGTGGCCTATACTGAAGGTGATTTAGATACGTCCTTACAAGAGGCAGTTATTTCAGTGTTGGCTAAACTGGGTAATGGTCCCACATAAGTGACAAATTATTGGCCTATTCCATTACTAAATATATATTTAAAAATGTTAGCTCAAACTTTAGCAAATGGGTTTCAGAACATTTGGTCATCCCTGACTGGCCTTGAACAAGTTGGATTTATGGCCAGTATGTATTCAGCAGATCATTTATGAAAACTTCAACATATTATATCTGTGTTCAGGGACACCAGCTTCCCAGCAGTTCTGGCCTCCCTGGATGCAGAAAAAGCTTGTTGACAGAGTATCATGGACATATTTGTTTAAAGGATTAGGAAAATTCAGTTTACCCTATGAGTTTATTCAATGGACCTAATTATTATATTCACTCCCACAGCTAAAGTGAAATGTAATACATTTTTATCATCTTCTGTTTCCCTTCATAAAGGGAAAAGGGAAAGGGAACATTGTTTAACCAGGAGTAACACACTTAGCCAAAGCTTGTTTCTAGATGTGACCTGGAAGCACAAGGAAGTTAAGTAACTTGCTTAGGATCACACTGTATGCACCTAGGTGGCTATGGGATTCAAACCCAGGTATCCAGATCTGCAGCTCAGAGCCTTAACCAACTGTGCTATACTACCTCCCATCAGGGCTGCCTCCTCTCTCCTTTTTCATTTAATTTATATCTTGAATCCTTACTAAGATGTATTAAATCCCACTCTTCCATTTATGGTATTGCATTTCATTAGGCCATAATCGATATAAGTTATCAGTTTACGCAGATGATATCCTTCTTCAGCTAAACAAACCTAACATTTCGCTGAAAATAGCAATTAAAGAAATTAATACGTTTGATGCCATTTCCCATTATAAACTTAATATAGATAAAACTCAAATATTACCTCTAAATCATTATACTGAAAGGTCCATTTTAGAGGATTTGAAATTTTCATGGGTAGCCAAAGATTTAATTTATTTGGGTTTTAAAATTGTTACCTCTCTTACTAAACTTATTCAAAGCAGTTTTTTTGACCCTATACACCTAAGTAAGGAAGATTTGGAAAGCTGGTACAATTTACCTTTATCCTTGTGGGGGAAGGATTACTATAATAAAAATGTGGGGCATGAACCCTTTGAGAACTGAATGTGTCTGAATGTATATAGATTCTGTACATATATACCTGCAGTTTTCTGAGGGTTAATATAATAAAATGTAATATTTGCTGAAAATACTCAATCCCATGATTATGTTATTAATTAAGCTCTCTGTGAGCTGGTTTCAAAATCTCCATAGATTACTTTCACATTTTATTTGGTGTGGCCATAAGCCACAGGTTCATTACCTCTACTTGACCCTCTTAGAGAGCCAGTGGTGGACTTAGTGCCCCCAATTTTCATGCTTATTATCTTGCTACACAGGCTGCTAAATATTTCACATGGTTATTATATGTTAAGCAGCAATTAGTTTCAACTTACACACCACTATGGCTCACAATAGAACAGGATCTATGTAAAATAAATAAAGTTTCTCTAAGGGTTCTGCTGTATCTTATTTCATAAACCTTAGCTACAGTAAATCAATGAAAGCTACTCCTATTGGTGTTTCCTTGTCAATTTTTGGATTAATTAAAAAGATATACAAGGATTTTTTTTATGAATCCATTGGAACAACCTATCTGGTTAAGTCCAAATTTTAAAATTCAGGGCAAAACAGTACTCAATCGCACATAGTCAAAAAAGGCATTGAAACTCCTCTTCAGTTTGTACAGGGTCAAAAGTGGATCCCTTTCTCATCTTTCAAGAAATTGTACAATTTAAGCAACAAAGATTGCTTAATTTATTATCAACTTTGGTACTTATTCCTTTCAAAGTTGGGGAACCCCAAATTGCCACCAAACCATGCTAATGTATTAATATTAGTTGTAAAAATTGAGAGTGGAATGACATGTCATTTCAAAAATGTGTAAAATGATTCAACAAGACTGAGAGTACAAACAGGGATCTCCCTCTAAATCCAAGATCCTAGGCTGGTCACCCCAGAGGTGCAGTGGAAAAGACTGGCAAAATGTATATGAATACATTGCATTTGATGGTTATAGATATACTCAATTGAAAATAATACATGTTCTTTTCAATACACCTCAGAAATTATATAAATGGGAAATCTTTAAGCTCAATGTTATGTATCAGATGTAATTCTAAAACAAGATCACTCTTGCATATATTATGGGATTGCCCAAAAGCCCAATCAATTTGGTCAAAAGTTAAGGAATGCTTAGATCCCAAATTGGAACTTATTGATTATTTTCCTGCCCACCATTGTATTTTAGGGATGGACATCTAGAATCTGGAATGTAATAGCTGATATTATTTCATTTTATTTACAGTGGTTACAAAAAATATAATTCTGAGACATTGGCTAGATCAAAATATTCTGTCTTTCACTGAATGGTTTAATGAGATTTGCCAAATATTATATATTACATGCATGTTAGCATCAATGCATAACACAGGTACTTCCTATTGACAGTGTTGGAGCCTTCTAGAAACCTGGCTGTCCACCCTCTCAGATGAATAATTATCGCCCGATGTTGCAATAACGTGATGTAATTCTTTTTTCTTTTGTCTAAATGAATACCCCTGTCTGACTATACTATGATTATAAATGTGGGGTTGGGGAAGGGGGATGGATGTATTGTACCAAAGGCTAATATGTAGCATTTGTTCTTGGTTTCTTGTCACTGACTCTGTCATATGTATTCTAAAGCTTAATAAAGCATGTTTAATTAAAAAAAGAACCTATTTTGCAATAATCATTCGGGCTTCATCAGTCAATGAGTTAATGTTATGATACAAATAACCCAATTTTTGGTTTATCCTTTCCCCAACTTTAGGGTCAAGCAACACCCCCAAATATTTAAAATTAGAAACTATGAACAGTGAATTTCCATTTCTTTTCCAACAATCAGCAGGTGTTCTCTGATCCTAGCCAAAAGCTGGGTAGAACCAAAGATCATTATGTTGATTTTATTCTCATTCAGTTTTAGCATATTTATTTCCAACAATGATGCCAATGTGTCATAGCTAGCCTTTAAAGATACTTGCAACTCCACTATAGATGGGGCAGAATCCAATAAAACTGTATCATAAGCATACAGCAGACTATTGCCCCTTGAAAAGATTCCTGGTAGGTTATTGACAAAGACTGAAAATAGCAGTTGTCTCAGTACCAAACCCTGGGGAACCCTTGCTTTCACTTCCATTAGCCCTGACAATTCATTGCCTATTTTAACCCTTTGCATGTGAAGTTTCAGGTAGTTTTTAAACTATAACAAATTCTGATCTGTCACTCAAATTTCTCCCAATTTATCCAGAAGCATGATGTGGGCCACTGTATCGAAAGTTCTAGCCAGGTGAACAAACACTGCACCTGTGGCCAACCCTTTTCACAAGCTTTAAATACAGTGCTTGCCAGCCTGGCCAGGGCCAGGGCCATTACAGTGGATCACCCCTTCCTAAAGCCTTGCTGTTGGTCATTTATCATTCCCTGTACCTACAGATAAGACATCAACTGGTGAAAAACACATTTTTCCAGCACCTTCTCTAGTACTGGCAGCAGTGAAATAGGCCTGTAATTAGAAACGTTTAATCAATCCCCTACCTTGACTATATAAGATAGTGTATAGTAGTCCATATACAACAACACTGTTCTCACATTAAGTGGTTACTGTGACACCACTGACCTCAAGAATGAAGCTTGAGAGGTCCCTTTGACATCATAGTATCCACGAGGCATTAGCAGAGAGCTGTTGTGCATTGGGGCTACCATACATTATTCTATATAGTGTATGGTGTACACAAGCCCAGAATCATTTACTTTTTGGTTTTTGCCACTCAGTCTCTCCGCTCTGCCACCCGCACTTCATCAACAACTGCCCACCAGCTAGCTCACACACGTGACTCTTCACCCACCACTGACTAATAAAAAGCACTGATGGTGTTGCTTGTATTGTGACAGCCACTCTAATGTAGAATGAAAAGTCATTCTGTATTAGTACGGACATCACTACTACAGCAGAATGACTTTTTACAGTGTATGGATCTCCATATACAATCACATTCCACCATATGCTATAATGGGATGATGAGAGACTCTTTCCATTGAGAGGTTACTACTCCCATACTCACTGATAGATTAAACAGTGCAGTCACAGGTTCCATGATCCTGCTAGCCACTATCTTTAATATCCTTGGATATAATCTTGTAGGAAGATTATAGCCCAGCAGGATGTTTGAAAGATTGAAAAGACAAATTCTTTCTTTTTTTTTTTTTTTAAAGTTCTTACCACTACAAGCATTTAGGAAAACAATACAGAGCTGGACCATTAGAAAAGAAAGTGGCTACCTGTGTAACATACCCTGAGAAGAATATGTTGATTTGTTTTCTTTCTTTCTCATTTCTGTTGTTCCTTGTCTTCCTCCATCTCTGAGGTGGTCTGTGATTTTATGGAAGATACATCAGATTGAGTACTGGAATCCCCTCATTCCCTTTGTTTTTGTAACACATCATATTTATTCTGTAAAAACCTAGGGGGAGTTGTTTTTTTTTTTTTACAGCTGAACTTGTTATCCTTCTGTGTACAATTGTAGTGCCCACCAGTGATGGTGGCATGGCCACTAGGGGTTCGTAGGCAGCACTGACTTCCTCTTGCAAGTTTGGCCTGTCAGTTGATGTGCTTTGTGTGGCAACTTCCACTTCCTGTCCTATTGGCTGGAGTGAGGGGAGGAACATTGTATGGTTCTACTGTAGGCTGGGTCTGAGGCCTTTGTCCCATAATCAGAATCAGAGCCTGTGGTGGATCAACATTCAATGTTAATGCCCTCATGTTACCCTCAGGGGTATTAGTACTGGGGCTGAGAGAACTTGGTGAAGTTATGACCCTTATTAAGTAAGAACAGAACATGGTGAAGTTCTGATTTGTTCTGATTAGTTCTTATTTATTGGCAAATATCTGAAAAAAATACAAACAAATGCATAAAAGTGGCCAACGTACATCACATTTGACACAGAAGCCCAAAGGAAATAATTTAATGGATTATTGTATAAACATGTATATAAAACTGCTAAATAAAAAGCAATCACTCACTACTAGCCCCATTCATGGCTGGCCAATAATGTTGAGGTGGTATTTCCTGCTCAGTCCATCACATGAGTGTGCTGGGAGAGACAGAGGAAGGGGGGAGAGAGAGAGAGAGACAAACAAATGCAAATACTTATATCATAGCACCACCAAGCACTGCAGGCACTGCCAGGCAGCTACGATTTTTTTTTTATTAATGGTGCTGTGTGGGTGTTATTTTGATGGATGTTCCAGTCACAGCCAAACATGGCAAAGAAATGGATATGAATGATCAAGTGAGGAGCACGAAGAGAGACAGTGCACCTACCCATGTAAATGATGTAATTGCTTCTCGTGTTCGGGTGTACTGTGGTATATGACATAATACCTGGTCAAAGAGGTGGTAATATTTTCTAGGACTATGACTACTTCTACTGAACCTGATCAACACACTGAATCCTTAAAGAAGAAAAATGAAAGACATATAGTGATCACCACCACTCAAGCAGGCACACATTGCATCGGTCAAATGCAATGCACTGCAGTCATAAAAAAGTTTGCCACTGCCACCTGAAGACCTGATGACAGACACACAACGTAATTGCATCCTTACTAGTTCCACAATTGCTGCCAGCCACTGCCAAGTAATTTAAGTATCAAAAATAAAATATAGTAATATAATAATCTCAGCCTAGTTACTGTAAGTGAGATGTAACCAGGCTAGCACACCACACACACAAACAAGAAATTATATGAATTTTCAATTTAGTAGCATTTTCTTCTGTGACAAATTCATAGCCAAATATGGTGGATGTGAGAAATATACAAAGAGTATTCGGTTTCTGTGTTTCAGGCATCTGCTAAGCTATGCACTGTACAAAAATTAAAACAGTACAGTCAGGATCAGTTGTTGAGGGCAAAAAGTGAGACATAGTAGTAGTAAGGACTGGAGTAAGGACAGAAAGTGATAAGCAGTAATCATGACTCATGAGGACAAAAAGTGATAGTAGTAGTAGTAGTAGCAGACAGCAGTACCCTACCTTCTGGATCAGATAGTGGTACCAGGTACAACCAGTTAAGTTTGTGACATGAAATGCAGTTGCTTGCTGTATTTGGACTCTGAACCCACAGATGTTATTTTTTTTTCTATTCTGTGCTGGTCATGTGATCATTCAAGTAATAGTGGCCTGGCCTAGTCTGTTCTGACCTGACTTGTTGCAGTTAATTGCTACCTCATGTAGTAAACCCTATTAATAATAATAATAAATAATAATAATAAAACTTTATTTTTAAGGCACCTTTCAAAAACCAATGCGCCACACAGATTGAACATACAATACAACACAGACTCATTAAAATATAAATATATAAACATAAAATATAAAATCACACATGCCCCCACAATGCAAAGCATCATGGGCTGCATATGCAAATCACCACAGAATGTTATGCTGGCCCAACTTTAAGTAGAACCGCATGGTGCCGAAAGGCTTCTCACACAGTTTGCAAAGGGTGCTAACAGGCATATAAACATAAAACCACTACTAAAATCAGAAAGTCTTCAATCGCCAAAAGCTTGTCTCCATAAATGAGTTTTCAAGGCTTGTTTAAATCCATCCATGGTTGAGCACCCCCGTAATTGATGGAGTAGAGAAGTCCAGAGGGTAGGAGCCACAAACATAAATGCCCGGGCCCCAGCAGATCTTAGATGCACCCTAGATATCTCTAGCAACCCCTCGTCAGCTGAGCGGAGTGATCACCCGGGGTGGTAAGGAACCAGGAGCTCTTTCAGATAGTCTAGTCCCTGTCCATGTAGGGCTTTAAAAGTCAATAAGATGACTTTAAAGGTAATCCACCACTGTACAGGCAGCCAGTGCAGTTCACGCAGGACTGGTGAGATGTGACTAAATTGAGATGTTTCCATCAAAAGCCAGGCCGCAACATTCTGCACCAGCTGCAAACGGCAGATTTCCACCCTGGATAGCCCTAGGTAGAAGGAATTGCAATAGTCCAAGAGCGTGGACACAAAGGTGTGCACAAGCATAGGAAGATCACCGGGGGAAAAAGGTGCTTAATCCTGGAGATATTCCTCAGATGATAAAAAGAGGATTTGACAATAGCAGACACCTGTGAATGCAGGGAAAGCCCATCATCATAAATTACCCGCAAGTTCCGCACCTGTTCAGAGGTCAGGAGAGATATGCCCCCAAGGAATAACCCAGAGGGCAAATCTAACCCAAACCCCCCTGTCTGACACGCTGATCCACAACCAACACCCCAGTCTTATCAGAGTTCAACCTCAATCAACTCACATCCATCCATTCCTGGATTTCAGTGAGGCAGTTATTAAAGACCAAGACAGCTCCATCCTGGTTAGGTGCAAAAGAAAGGTAGAGCTGGGTATCATCAGCACAGCAGTGAAACCTCAGCCCATACCTTCTAAAAATGTCTTCGAGGGGCAGCATATACACTGCAAACAACATGGGGGACAATATCAAACCCTGAGGAACCCCACATGACAGAGAAACTGGACCTGACAAGTAAATCCTACATACCACTCTCTGTGTTCTTCCAGTGAGATAAGATGTAAACCACCTGAGGACTACACCAGATAGTCCACAGATGGACCTCAGATGGTTCAGCAATACCCTATGGTCCACAGTGTCAAATGCTGATGAGAGATCTAGAAGAACCAGAATAGAGCGGCTTTTCTGATGTCTAGCCATCAAGAGATCATTGATCACCCGAACCAGCGCTGTCTTGGTACTATGCCTCTTTCGAAAACTGGACTGGAGGGGTTCATAGATATCATGGCTGGTCAAATGGTTCTCCAGTTGAATGGCCATTACTTTCTCAATCATCTTCCCTATAAAGGGAAGATTAGAGATCAGCCTGTAGTTAACATGGGAGTCAGGGTCCAAAGAAGCTTTCTTCAGAAGGGGTGTAACCATCTCCTCCTTCAGGGAGCTAGGAAACTCACCTGTTTCCATGAAGCACCCGACTATCCATTTAAGGACTGGACCAATGGAATCAACACAACACAACACAAAATCAGGGAGGTTGGTCCGGGATCCAAACTACAGCATGTAGAATGCATACCCTGGACAATCCGCATGACATCCATGAACTCCGGTCGGTCGAAGGTGCTCCAAGAAAACTGAGGAGAAGCATCCACATGCTGGTCTACCACAACCCCAGAGTGTGCTGGATGAAGCACTGCCCTGATGTCAGCCACTCTATTTGCAAAGAACTGAACAAGTTCATCACACTCTACCAGTGAAAAAGCTTTTCGCACTTGCAGGCAGGCTGAGTTGCAGAGTCTGTCTACAGTGCGAAAAAACTGAGCTGGTCAATTCTGAGCAACAGCTATCTCCCTAAACAGGAATTCTGCCTTCTTATGGGAGATTGTCAGTTGATAGGCCTCATAATGCTCCATCAATTTAAGGCAGTCAGCATCAAGGGAGAATTTCCACCAGCAACGCCCTAACCTTCGTCCCAGTCATCGCATCTCCCTCAATGTCCCATCAAACCATGGGGACCGAGGGCAAAGGGAGAGTGGACAAACACAGACAGGAGCAACGAGATCCAGTGCTGCTGATATAGCATTATTATAGGCTACAACGAGGGCTTCTGTGTCTCTGTTTGCTACTGGAAGAGATGATAGATCAATTACTGTCACCAGGCCTTCAGAGCTAATACCTTGTAAAGGGTGATACCTGACCATCTCCACAGTAGTAGGCCTATGAAGGGGGTTGCTAAAACTAAACCCCATGGTGTAGTGATCAGACCATCCAACTGGTTCCACCCCCAAGTTTAAAGCCTCAATCCCCAGGAGGAAAACTAAGTTGAGAGAGTGACCGTGCTTATGAGTAGCAGTAGTAATTACCTGAGTCAGGCCCAGAGATGACATTAACTGGAGGAAGTGCTCTCCAAATGGTGAGAGTTTGTTATCGACCCAGGCATTAAAATCACCCAGAACCATCAATCTGGATGATTCAAATGCCATGTCGATGACAAAATCTGCCACTTCCTGAAGGAAATGCTTCTCGTCTCTGGGTGGATGGTAAACAAAAGCGATCCTACAACCTACACCTGCTACAACAGTACACTGAAATGACTCAGCCTCCTCAACTGGTGCATTCGCAAGGTTTAGTTTAGTCTAGTCTTGAAACAGGCCAGAACTTCCCCCCCACAATCCAATCTCAGGTGGTGAATCACCAAGTAACCGGCTGGAATTAAAGCCTCCAAAATGGAGCCAGAATTCTCATCCAGCCAGGTCTCAGTGATACAAGCCAGGCCCACCAATTCCACAAGATCTGAAATAATTGCAGTCTTGTTTTTAATGGACCTGGCATTGTATAACACCGTATGAGTTGGATGAACCTCCAGAGCCGGCTGAACCATCTGCCCATCAGAATTGATGGTGCCCTTGGGTATGGAAACCAGGCATGGCGAACCATGTTCCTGGATCCTTTTCACCCCAGGGCATCTCCTGGACCTCACAACCCCGATGTGATGGCTTGTCTCATTCATCCTCCACTATTCATGCCCCCCCTCACCACCCCCCTCCCGTACAAGCAATACCCAGTGCCCTACAGTGCTGGTAAGTTGTAAACTGCAATGGAATGGACAAAAAGGGGTGGAGAGCTCAGAGAGCGGAGGGCTGAATAGCGCACGACCATGGGGGCAGGCCTCCAACACATTCTAATAGTCACTTTAACAAATGACCCACACTCAACTAATAACCCAAACACAATAATAAACCAAAAAATTAAAAAGAAATTAAATAACACACCCACTTATCCCCTAAACATTATAAAACATTTCAAAGATAAAACCAACAAATAAATAATCACATTTCTTCAGAATTATAACTCCCCAGGCCCTCTCACTGCCTTAGAGATATAAATGATTGTAGACACTCTCACTGACTATGAAGAAAAAGTCCAGGAAAAGTTCCAGATCCAGGCCCTGTCATGACCAGGAACTAGATAAAATACAGGCACTCTCACTGCTTGTATAAACAGAACAACATTTTGAAAAGTAAAACAATTTTAAATCAGACCATATCCAATAAAGAGCAAGCCTTAAGTCTGGGAACCTCAAGTCTTCATCTAACCAGCTTTGACAAAATCCATTTCAAAGGGCCACTGCCAGAAAATATCCACAGCCACTGCCTTGATTCCCCAACAGCACCAGCCCACCAGCTGGTCCCCAAGGGAACCTAAGGGAATCGATAGCCCATACCACCAACTATCTAGCAAAACTACCGGTCCACTCCCCGACTAGCCCCAGACTCCAGCAGAGAATTGCCCCATTGATAATTTGCTACACTTCACAGAAAGAAGGCAACTCCTACACCTTCAAAAGAACCTGGTTATCAGAAATAAGGATTGTTCCAGAATTCAACAGCTCTTCTCCTCGCTGTAGCTGCAACAGTCCCAAATCTTGCTGTTCACTTGAGAGAGTAACCCAAATGTCTCTAAAAAAATCACACTGCTCCACAGATCTACTCCCTTCATTCAGGGTGTCCACAAAACATCTCTCCCACAGTAATCCAAGACAACACACGATACAGTCTGGTCACTGAAACATCAAAATCCCCAGCACAGGGACAGTGTCCAGACAATCCCAAGCAAAACTGCAGGACCAAAAACTCCCCCAAAGATCCACAAAGTCCTCGCATGAAGACAGAGATCCCCAACAGTCCAGGAATCCAGGTGACTGATCCAAACAAGTGGCGCCAACAGCCACAGCTCCCCGAAGTGGCGCCAACAGCCGCAGCTCCCTGAACTCCACGGACAGCAAAAAGAAGTAGCTAAGGCTAAAATACTAAGAAAATAAAAGTGTAAAACAAATGAGATCAGGTCAGTTGGTAAAATCCACATACTCACAAAAGATTTTCACCGCAGGCATGAATTCTTGAAAGTGTTTTGTGGATAGGGTCTGCTCAGAGCAGTCAGTGTATGTTTTATTTAGGTATCATATTTGAAATTAGAGTGAGGAATGCTGCGTTTGAGAAATGTGAGGCGCTCAGCATTTTCTGGTGTCAAACAGGATTGTGTGTCAGTAATGACGTTACCAGCTGAACTAAACAATCATTCTGAACACACACTAACAATCATTCTGAACACACACTAGTCGGAGGGTAATTCATGTACTTCATTGCAATGTTTATTAAAGCAGGCCATATATTTTGTTTTGCGTTCCTGTATTGCAAAGGATCAGCATTCCAGCTGATTTTGGGCTCTGCCAAGTACATTTCAACAATGGTCTGTGCTGAGGTTGTTACAAAAGGCAGATGAAGAAGATATTACAATTACATCTTCTAAGTGACTCCAGAGACATGAAGATGAACCAAGTGACTGTGGGACAGTGCTATGCTTGACTAGTGGTGAAGAAGAAGATTCAGCTGCAGTGGCTGAGGAGGATAAGGGAGAAAATGCACCAACAGTAAAGGATGGGCCACCTGATGCTGTGCTGTGTCATGAAGAAGATTCTGAATGTGGTGCTGCTGTTGTACTCTGTTCCATGACAGCACACACCTCATCAATTATTTCTTGTGTGTTTATCTTGAAACAAGTGTCATTATCATCACTCAATAGTTGCTTTGATTTGTATCATGGGTCCAAGATTGTTGCTTTAATGTAGTACTCAGAATGATGCATTCTACATAGTTTGTCATCTTCTTCAACTTTTTTGATCATACGTCTTGTAAGATCTTGTAGTCTGAAAGGAAACCTGCACGTGTCAGCAGCACCACTGGCAGCCTGTGTGATCATGGAACTGTCTTGCTTCTCTAACTGTTCCCTAATCAGATTCAATCTGAAGTTTAAAAGTTTTATTAGGGGTATCCCCTAGCTGAGAGTTGCTGTGTTTACACAAACCTCCCTGGTGATTTCCTCAAATGTCTGGAGCAGGAAAATTAGAAACTCCAGCATGGCCCACTGTGGTGGAGTAATATAGAGATCTGCATCACCAGTTTTATTTTCTAAGTTGTACTGCCTGACAGCTTTCTTTTGTTCCTACAGCCTTTGGAACATATAAAAGGTCAAAATCCATCCAGTAGAAATGTCTTGGATCAGTCTATGCAAAGGTAAACTGTGCTCCTGCTGTATTTTTTCAAACAAGTGATGGGCTTTGCTCGAGTGACTAAAATGAGTGCATATTCTTTTAGCAGTGCCTGTTGTCATCAAGAAAACTATGAACTATTACATTAAAGCAATGCTCAAAGCAGCAGATGTGAACAAATCCCGCCTTCTCCAAGGCCTTCCTTGTGTTGGACCCATTATCTGGAACGATAAAGTCAACTGACAATCCCTGTGAAGTGAACAATTGCTGTACTGGTTGTTGGAGCACTTCACTAATGTTGTATGAGGAATGTTCAGATGGAAAGTAAAACATTCTTAGAAGAGCAAACTGCGATGCTTCACTGTCCCCAGTCCCACATGAATTATGGAAACATGCCGAATGTACCATGATAGACATGAAGGGTTCAGTCTGACAACTTGTCCAGATATCTGTTGTGAGATGCAACCACCCTCCCAACAGCACTGCACAAGATGTGTCTTAATTTTTTACATACAACATCGTAAAGATCTGGAATCACTGTTGTCGAGAAGTATTTCCATGATGGTATACTATATTGAGGTACTCAAGCAGCCAGCTGTATTCTTTATGTTCAACCACCAACTACCATCAATATTGGGATTCCCCAGGGCTCTATTCTGGGACCTCTTCTTTTCTCACTTTTTATCAATAACATAGATGAGGTTTTTCTTTCATGCTCATCTATTCTCTATGCAGATGATATTGTACTCTATTCAAATTAGAAAGATAGATAGATAGATAAAAATGTTTATTTTTTGACAGAAGTTAATCATTAGGACTGTTAAGCCTTATTTACAAGATAGCCCTGTATAGATTATTATTTCAAGTGCAGAATCTTAACATAGTTGCATACACACAACAAACCAAAAACATAGACAATACAAAGAATAAAAAATACAATGAGCTGAAAAAACAATATATCATACCTAGACAACAACTTATAACATGATTTAGGAAAAATCACATTAACATTCCTAAGACCCTAAACACATACAATTTGGTTTCCACATTAATGTCAAACTTCTCTTAAACTGACCCAAACTACGAGCATTTTTAACATCCAATCTCAATTCATTCTTTGGTAACTAATATCTTATTTGCATCATACTGTATCAATTTCTCACTAAAGAACCTTCAGGCCTCTATTTTGAATTATCCTTAAAGAATATTTATTTGTAGACCTGAGCATATAAGGCATACCATTTCCAATAATATGCCCTCTGCCCCAATCTTTTTTTTTCTTCGAATCTCTAATGAATCCCATTTTAAGTTTTGTAATACAATACAGTGATGAGTATTTATATGACATTGTATGACATACCTATCTATTTTATAATATACTTTATTTAAACTTTCCAGATTTAACTTTGTTGCAAACTGATAAATTTACTTCCATATTCCATTATTGCCAGTAATAGCTGCAACGCTATTTTATTTCTATCTTCTCTTGCCAAGAATTAGGTCTCTTGTCTAATAGCCCCAATCTAATATTCACCTTCTTTTCTATGCTCTCTATATGTTAATCAAATGTAAGGCTAGTGTCTAGGAGTACCCCCCCCCCAGATATTTATATTGGGACACAACCTGTAATCTGGGTCCATCAAGTATAATAATATCTATCTCCTGGCTTGATAATTTTTCTGCATATTTTGTTTGAAATATCATAACTTGGGTCTTTTTCTTACTTAACAGCATTTCTGAGTTTGTCAGACGACATTGCAGAGAATTAAAATCAAATTGCAGTTTATACTGTAACTCTGGTTTTGTATTGGCTCTTACAATCAGAGTCATATCTTCCACATAGAAAAAAAATTGTGATCTAACAATTATTTGTGGAATAGGATTTACATAAATCAGGAACAATAGGGGGCCCAGGATCAAGCCCTGGGGAACACCCCTATATGTCCCTTCTCGCTCAGACAAGATATCCCCCACCTAACCTGTTGTGTTCATTCTGTCAAATATTACAGTAGCCACGATTTAACTGGTTGTGACATTCCTACCAAGGAAAGCCTTTCCATCAGGATACTGTAGTCCACTAAGTCAAAGGCTTTAGAGAGGTCAATGAACACCGCTCCCTGTTCCAGTCCATTTGAGATAGTATCAAGGAAGTCCACGACAGCAGAGTCTGTCGACCTCCCCGCTCTAAAACCAGCCTGTCTATCTGACAGCAAATTATATTTTCCCAAAAAAAAAAACAAATCTGGCATGAAACAAGACCCTCAAAGACTTTTGATAATATTGACAACAATGCTATCGGTCGATAGTTTGACAGTATATCCCAATCTCCCCCTTTGAATATAGGTATTATTTTGAAGTTTTTCCAACACTCTGGATACATATTTTGCCTCAAGCTGAGATTAAACAATTTAGTCAGAATTGATGTGATCTGTAGAGCAGCATCTTTCAGGAACTTAATTTCCACCTGATCCAGTCCCATGACCTTATGTAGATTTAATTTAGTTATTTTTTATAAAAGTCTTTATTCTTAATTTCCCTAAAATAGAACTGTGGTATTTACTCACTATCCTTTCCAGAAATAAATGGGGAAGCAACAAAAGTCTCCTGCTTGTTTATTTTTTTCCAAATCTGGGAGTGTGCACAAATAATTATTTAAATTTTCTGCAATCTGACACACATTTAACTCTATTCCATCTTTATCCTTCATAGCTATGTCTGTACCCTGACTTGTCTTCCCTTCTAATTGTTTTATCAACTTCCAGTAGTGAGCAGGATTTTTTGTTTGTTTTATTTTTTGTTTGTAATATCTTTTCCTAGCTTTTCTAATTAAACTTTTACATCTGTCTCTTGCTTTTTTAAATAATTCCCAATCTGAAGATTTTAATGTTTGATTTGACTTCCTCCATAATCTGTCTTTCCATCTGATTTTTTTTTTATTTTATTATCAGTCCAGGTGTAGTGTACTTTCCTTTCTTTAATTTGTTTAATTGGGGCATTTATATTACAGATGTCTACAAAGACAAGTTCTGATAAGGTCACCAGCATAAATGCATCCCTTTCTTCAGATTTCACAAATGTCCAAAATTGGCTTTCTGCACATAAGCTTGTACTTAATGCTAAAAAAAAACAAGCAATGTTACTTAGATCTGCCCCTAAATGTAGGACATGTCAAACTCCCCTATTGGTGCAAGACAGCACTGGCACACAAATAGAATGCATTACATCTTTTAAGTACCTGGGAATTCTTCTGGACCAATCCCTGGACTTCAGCCTGCATATACAATCTGCCTGCAAGGCATTGAATGCTAAACTGGGGGTCACTTACAAGTCCAGTTCCATGCTGACTCCCTCTGCTAAACTTGCTATTGCCAGAGGCATATTACCCCCTGCCCTCACCTACGGCATGCTGACTTTTGCTGTCGCACACAAAACCATCCTTCATAAGTGGGATGTCACTTGTAATAATATCTGTCGATAAGCCTCCTCATCACCGTGGCTTAAGCACCACTGCCAGCTGTACAGGGACCTGTGCTGGTTATCCCCCTCAGCTTGCCGTCAATACTCTCCTGGCTCCCTGATAGACTCTATACTCAGAAACCAGACCTCTTCAGCAGTCACAACATTGCTGGTACCTCAAACCTCCTCCTATGGACTGCGCTCGGCAGATAAATCCCTGCAGAATGTAGCTAGATGTAAAACATCAAAAGGCTCTGTTGCCTTCAATCACTCTGCTCCTAAGCTTTGGAACTCTCTCCCACAAGCACTTTGAATATTCAGATCCCATGACAGCTTCAAAAGGAGCTGTGCCTGCATCTATCCCTTGCTGATCTCTGGACTTGTTTTAATCCTCCTTAATCCACTCACCCACCAGATGCCTCCTGGCCTAACTTTAACTTCCCTACCTCATAGCACTTCTTACCCTTACTATCTCATTGAGAGCTAATCTACCCCACACCCCCACACCTGAGTCTTGTTTTGGAGGCTGTGATAATTCATTCTGCCCAGTTAGAAATTTGCCCTTGCCTTGTTTCGCTGCCTATTTGAATCTTCATTGTTGTGGCTAATTTTAACAATATTTCTTTGCTGCTATGTTGTGGTAACTCCTCCTAGACTGTGTAGGTTTTTTATTCCTAAAAATTATATGTAAATTTCATTGATTATTATAGTCCTGGCTTCATGTATTCATTACTATGGACTGTTTTGACCTATAATATTGCAATTTCTTTGTACTCATGCTATGTACCTGTCTTTGATTGTTGTACTTTCCTGGGTCATGCCTGAAAATAGTCATTTCATGGCTAGTCCACCTACCCAGTTAACAATAAATAAATAAATAAATAAATAAATATGGTAGCAAATCAACAGTTATCATTTCTGAAATGTTTTGGGTTATTGTAATAGCAACAGGGTGAGTCAAGGCATTTTTGGCTTTACTCTCATATGTTTCTGAGATGGTAAGCTGTCTCCTTGAAAGAGGAGGGCTTTTGAGCACATGGTTACTTTCAGTAACAGTCGAAGGTGTCCTTTGAATGGCAGGAAGAGGTGGTGGAGGTGTTTCAGTAGTGCTGTGGGGGCTGCCACTGCTTTCATCAATTGGAGTTACCACTGAGTGTAGAGAGCTATCAGTGTCACTTCCTGTTTGAGACTCACAGCTGGACTTCTCAGTAATGTAATGACATCTGCCTAGGTGCCTTTCTCGCCCTTAAGTTCCCAATGCTCCTTTGTTTTTACCCCTGCCGATTGGCTGTTTATGAACAGCGCATGTTGCTACCAACTCATTGGAAGCACTAAAGGAGAAGTATGACCAAACAAAAGACGATCTTTTTTTAGTTTGTTTCCCAGGAAGGCACCATCACATTTTCAGGGCCCAACCCCACTGGGTTTTTCTTGGGCATATTCCTCTTGTGGTTTATTCCCACTGCCCCCCCCCCACAACCAAAATATTTCTGCCTGTTTCTTCCTTGTCTGCAATTTCCATCCCCTCCAGTAAACCTTGTGCTACCTGATCATTCTCTTCATCTTTATTATCACCCTTGTCGGGTTCAACCTCAGAAGAATTGGATGAGGGACTGGCAGTAGCATAGTATGCAATTGTTCCACACCATTGGGTGCCTCTTCGGCTGGTACCCACCACGCCTTAAGTTTTTTTAATTACATAACTTTATTTTACTTAGGACTGATGATGATCTGAGACATTCACCTTTTTTGGATTCAAGCATTCTCTTAGAAGACAAAACTTAAGACATGAAAAAAATTACTTTTTGGGGTCTGATTTTGTTTTCCCTTTTCAAGCAGATTGCTGTCTTTTTCAGTGCTACTGCCTACCTAAGAAATAGAATGCACCTCATCAACACTATGATCTATTTTTATGTTGGCGCTGTTGCGCAGCCAGCATCTTGCGGCAGTGCAGATTTGGAGGCACGGTCACTGTTGGGTGAATGCAGGACATGCATCAGTCGGTGCGTCCCTCATTCTCCAATCAGCCTGCATGTCATTGCCACACCAGCTGGGCAAGTACATCTAAGGAAAGGTCCGCTGCAACGCGAGCAAAGCTTGTTACACACAGCGGACCTCCCGACGTGCTTACCCAACAGAAACATTGCAGAACACTACCCGCAAAATGGCTGACTTCAGGGGTGCCCAATCCCCCTGTTGGCTTACCCTACCCCCCAATGTACATTCCAATGGGGGAGCCTGCTCCCCATTGGCATAAAGAATCCCCCATTTGTTATATGCCAAGGGGGGTGCCCAATCCCCCTCTGCTCTTGCTCCCACCCCCGGTTTCCATGTGTGCAGAGGGGGGGTGCCCAATCCGTGTCGGAATAAACTAACCTCCCCTTTTGTTGTGTGCCTACAGGGGTGCCCAGTCCTCCATTGGCTACAGCTGCCCCCCCAAAAAAACACAAGGCTCCGTTGGCACACTGAGAGCCCACCCCAGTGTGCCACATGCCCCAGTAAACATAAAAATGGTCCCACGATGTCATTTTATTTTTTTTACCTGTAAAGAAGGAAACAGTCCCTCAGTGCTCTCCCTGCCCCCCTCCCACAACCTGTACCCTCCCACTGTGTACCCTGCCTCCCCACACCCCCCTCACCCCATACTAACCTCCGGAGTCTGGCGCAACATTCTTCGGTGGACTGGGAACACATCTGCGCTCTTCAAAGCCGACCACGAACTGAGGAAATGCTGGTAAGCTGTATAATGGAATAAATAGGATTTTTGCAACTTTGATGCATTTTACAGGCATTTTGTTTTTTAATTTTGACACCAAATTTTCAACATGGGGTTTTGGGACCCCTCCTCATGAATTCTTGCACTGTCATGGCGTTATTCAGTTCCGAAAGATGATTTCGCAGCCACTGTGCAGAATCACCTTTTGGGACTGAGTAATGAAATGACAGTGCCACTGTTCATGAGGAGAGCTCTCAAAAATCCTATGTTGCAGATTTGGTGACAAAAGGCAGTAAGGCAGGCAAAGTCCCAAACTGAGGAAACACTAGCACGAACAGTAAAAGAAGGTGACAAGACTTTCTATAGATACATTAGTGAAAGGAGAAAGTCCAGAGGGGTATTGCTAAGCTTAATGGAGAAAAGGAGCATGTGAGGAGGAGGACCCTGTAAAGGCATCTATCCTAAATAGATACTTTTGCTCAGTATTTACTGAAGAGAAGGTAGGGCAGGCCCACAGCTCAGCATCATGGACACAGGGGGGAGGTGAGCACTACTCCTTCACAAAAGAAAGGGTCCTACAAGAGCTGCTAAGCTCAGGGTGGATAAGGCAATGGGACCTGATGGCATACATCCCAGGGTACTTAAGGAGCTAAAGGAGGAACTAGCAGAGCCATTAGCAGAATTGTTTAGTGAGTCTCTGAGCACAGGAGAGGTCCCAGAAGACTGGAGAAGGGCTCATGTGATCCCACTCCACAAGAGTGGTAGCAGGGAGGAGGTGGGGAACTACAGACCGGTCAGTCTTACCTCAGTAGTGGGCAAGATTATGGAGGCTCCTTAAGGAAAGATAGTGCAACACCTGGAATCCATAGGGGCACAGGATCCAAGACAGCATGGGTTTACAAAGGAGGTCCTGTCAAACTAATCTCATAGATTTCTTTGACTGGGTAACCAGAGTGGTGGACCAGGGGAGCAGTTGATGTCGCCTACCTTGACTTCAGCAAAGCTTTTGACACTGTTCCACATAGAAGATTGATAAATAAGCTAGGTAGGCTCGGGGTGGGTCAGAAGTTGGTCAACTGGGTGGCAAACTGGTTGACTGGCAGAAAACAGAGAGTGGTGGTAAATGGTATACAGTCAGAAGAGATGCAAGTCACAAGTGGGGTACCTCAGGGATCAGTCCTGGGGCCAGTCCTATTCAACATCTTCATTAGTGACCTCATGAGATGGACTAGAGGGTAAGGCTTGTCTGTTTGCAGAGATGACACCAAGATCTGCAACAGAGTAGATGATCCAGATGGGGTGGGCAGAATGAGAAGAGATCTGGATAAACTAGCAGAATGGTCAGAAGAGTGGCAACTGGGATTTAATGCAAAGAATGCAAAATCATGCACATAGGGAAGAGAAACCCTGAAGCCACTTATAGGCTGGGAGGGAGTTGCTAGCAGTCACAAAGGAAGAAAGAGACTTGGGCATCATCACACTGATGACCTAAAATCATCCAAGCAGACCTCTAAAAGCAGTAGGTAAGGCTAGGGGGTGTTAGGGTGTATTAGTAGGGGTATCACAAGTCGTAAGAGGGAGGTAATAATCCCTCTTTACAAGACACTGGTTAGGCCCCATCTGGAGTACTGCGTGCAGTACTGGAGGCCACACCTTCACAAGGACATTAACCAAATTGAGGCAGTCCAGAGAAGGGCAACCAAAATGGTGCAGGGACTGCATCAGAAGACATATGAGGACAGATTAATGGAGCTCAATATGTATACCCTTGAGCAAAGGCGGGAGAGAGGTGATATGATCGAGACATTCAAACACCTTAAGGGCATAAACAAGGTGAAAAGAGTCTAACATGTTTAAATATAAGAAAAATAGCAGGACAAGAGACACAGCATGAGATTAGAGGAGGCCGATTAAGGGGAATGTGAGGAAATTCTTTTTCACAGAAAGGGTGGTAGATGCATGGAATGGCTTACCACAAGAAGTGGTGGCTATGAATACAGTGCAGGGCTTCAAACAGGCATGGGATAGGCATAAGGGAGCAATACAAATGACTATGAATAGATAGGTCACTGACAGAGCAAAGGCCGATGGCACATTTA
The DNA here is from genome assembly GCA_016271365.2 of Neoceratodus forsteri. Classification (NCBI taxonomy): domain Eukaryota; kingdom Metazoa; phylum Chordata; order Ceratodontiformes; family Ceratodontidae; genus Neoceratodus; species Neoceratodus forsteri. Next base: position 1,064,913,068 of record CM057449.1, on the reverse strand, counting down.
TAAGGTAGAAAAAAGAAATGGGCAGACTGGATGGGCCTTGCGGTCCTTATCTGCCGTCAACTTCTATGTTTCTATGTTCTATGTTAATTCCCCAAAATGGCTGTTTTACAAGCGAGCATTGCACTGTTTCTACGCATGCTCATAACGTCATGAATTTGTAATATTTTCACTCCAGATTTTCAAACTTGGCATTTTTACACACTTCCTGATGAACAGTATAGCTGTCATTTTACATATCCTGCCCAAAATGTGTTTTTGCACGTCTGGCACAGAATTGTGCAGTCGCTGTGCGAAATCACTTTTCGGGACAGTTTCAGGAAATGACGGTGACACTGTTCATGAGCAGAGGTCCTAAAATGCCTCTATTGAAAATTTGGTGCCAAAGTCCATAAAATGACTGTGTTACAAGCGTGCATTGCTCAGCTTCCATGCACCCTTGTAACTTCACAAATTTGCAATATTTCCATGCCAGATTTTCAAAACTGGCAAATTTCCACACCACCTTATGAACAGTATAGCTGTCATTTTTCACATGCTGCCCAAAATGTGTTTCCGCACCTGTGGTGCACAATGGCGTGGTCGCTGTGGGACCTCAGCTTTTGGGACAGATTAACAAAATTGCAGCACCTCTGTCCATACGGAGATGTCCCAAAATGCCTATGTTACAAATGGGGCTTCCAAACTCCCATAAATAATTGGGTTACAGACATGAGTTGCACAGTTTGTATGCATGCTCATTGCTTCACCAATATTTCATATTGTCACTCCAAATTTTCAGTGTTGCCATTTTATTATGCCTCCTCATGAACAATACCGTTGTCATTCTCCACATCCGCTCAAAAATGTGTTTTCATCCCTCTGTCACCAAATGGCACAGCCACTGTGCAAAACCACCTTTCAGCTAACAAAGTGATTGTGTGACTTTTCATGAGGTGGCCTGACAAGCAGCCCACGTTGAAAATGTGGAGTGAAACTACCAACACACACCTATGGTGTTAGGGTTTCCAGTTGTAGCACCCAACCCGGTACAGACTGACAGGCTTCCGGGGTGTGACTTGGGATTATTGGATGTAATGCTCATGCCATTCCACTCCCACCCTGCAGCCACTGATAGACATCGTGGTGTGTCTTGCACTGTTCGGCCACAAAGTTCACCCCACGCTCCTATACTGCACCCATGTCAGCATATTTCCTTATGGAATGGGGTAAGTATAATGCCCAAAGACCCCAAAGCACACCTCTACATTTGTCAGTGCCTACAGGGTAGGGTGAGTTACAATGGCATGAGCATTATAGTTGACAACTCAAAGGAACACCTCAATGCCTGTCGCTCTCTACAGGTTGGGGGTGTGGTAGGTGTCACTTTAATACTTCACTGCCATTTCTATTATGCATCTCTAGCTCCAGCACAGCCAATGCCAATGCCATCGCGACAACATTTGGCTTTGACAAATGCTTGTTTATTAGTATTGTAACCTGTAAAAAAAGATCCCTCTAACTCAAGAGATGTCCTTCTGATGACTCCCACCCACAGGCCAGGGACAAATTTACTTTCATGACTCATGACTGTACACAGCACACCAACAGCACAGCAGTCCACCACCACTTCCTTCCAAGATTACCAGACAGACTCCTACAATACAGTTAGTTATTGTTAAGTGACCAAATTCAGCAACTGTTAAGTGTGCCTCAGAATCTGAATTGGAAATGCAGACATATCTGGTGCATAACTGCACACAGCACAGTCCCACATTGGTGCTTAGTTAATGCTTATATGTAATACAATGTGATATACTGTAAAAACTAATGATAATAATGAGGAATAATGGGGAATGAGTGATGATGATGACAGTTTGAGGATGGCACTGACCCCCTTGTCCTGACAACTCCCAAATATTATTTATGGCACTCATGGTGTGCCTTTCTGTTTCAGCAAAATGACATATCTCTGGCGGCTCTTGTCCGGCTTGTGGATTCTGACTTGGCAGAGTGCTGTTGGGCCAATGGTAGGAAGCTTTCACCTACTGTATGTGCCTGAAAGCTCTTTGGCAGGGTCTTGGTGGCTTCTTGCATCCCAGTTAGGTTTTCCTTCTGCTCCTCTTTCCACCTGCGGGCTTTCCCCAGTCTTCCACTATACCACATGTTTTGTTTTTTTTTTTTTTTACTTTTTCCTATTTATTTTCTTTGTTTTTTGTTTCCTTTTACCCTTTCATTCCCATGAGCCTGTTTTATTGGTCATATTAGATGCTGCCCATTTAAACTCATTCATAGCCTATGCCAGTGTGTATAGCTGGAAATGTTTTTTTATTTACTTTACTATGGTTTACCTTGGACAGCTTGTTTGATTTTTTTTAGTTGTACATGTTCTGTGGGATGCCTTCTTTATTTTCTCTCCTTGCATTTAGACATGTAGATGAACAGTTCGGAATTGAGGGATCCTTTGTAGTTATTCTGCATTGTTTTTTATATACTTTTACCCACCGTGCTTTTCATATTATTTGGATGGGCTTTCTGCCACCTAAGTTTTTGTTTATTTTTTACACGTTTTCTTTGTAATAAAAACTTCCCCTACTTTTATCAAGAAGTGCCATGGTATCTTTAACGTCCACCTGAACAATTACTAGAACCTCAGTTTAATGTCTAATATAAAAGATGGCACCTCAGAAGTGCAGCACCCCCCTCTTGAAGCACTACAGTGTCAGCACTGGAATTATCCCACAATCCTGGTGGGGGGGGCTAGAACCCACCTTCCAATCTTCTGGCATCAGAGGCAAGTGTGCTACCTTCTGAGCCACTGACACTACAGTATGTTATTACCATTCACACCATCATTCCTAAAAAGCACTGTCACTGTTTTTATTAAGGGTTTAGTCAAAGGGATGATTATGAATGGGATACATTGTGGTGTATTCTTTAATTTTTGATATTTGTCCCAAAAGCAATTCAGATCTTGAATGGACTTAAAACTGATATCAAAGATATCTTCCCTGAAATGTGAATAAGAGCATAGATTTCAAAAGCAAAAAATTACATTGAGTCCTTAATACTACATTTTAAGCATACAACATTCCTCTTGGGATCTGGCTTTGCATGGTGTTTAAAGAAGTCTGAGTACCTGGGCCCAGTGGCATTTGTCTTATTTCTTTATGGTTTGAGAGGCCTTTTTCAGCATTATCTAAGGAAGTTTCTCTCCCTTGGGACTTCTGTTCTCCCAATAACATCACTAGCAGTTTGCAGAGGAATACTCAAACTGTGAGGTACCAGTTTTGGTTGTTGCCATTGTACTCCAGCAGTATGCAGTGTATGCAGCACCTCCACAACTGGGTGTACATTTGGCCCAGATACAGTGGTTGCTCTGCTATTTCACCTTCCGCTACTATGTTTTCCACAGTATTCTGCACAGTATCCACAACCTGCTCTCCTCTGTCCCCCAGTATTGAGCCCACAATCTGTCCAGCTTTCCCAGCAGCCACCAGCAGTGAAGCCCTCTGTCCTAAATCCATTGTGCCAGCCAACACAATTCTTCCCGCACCTCAGTCTTTCCACATGTATCATCACTTACTTGCTTGCTTTGCTATGTAAAGCTAGTCAGGGATGTAAGCACCAAATCCTCAGTAGGTGCCAGCAGTACCTCCCTCAGGTTCACCTGCTGTGGTTGCAATAGTCCTTGAGTGCTAGTTCTACTGCTAGCTTCTGTGACACTTTCAGATCTGCTCTATGCTCCCACTACCCATGGAGTATCCAGGACTTTCTCTTTCACCAGGACTGCATCAACTCCTAAGGCCACCACTATTGCAACCAGCATCAGTGGTGGTATCTTCACTCCAGATCCAGATGTGACTTCAGCATCCCAGTCTGGGTCAGGAATCCATTTCCCTGTTTTATCCTGTGTTCAAATGGCATCCCTTAGGGATCTTCCTTTGGACCACAGTAGATTATGCAAAGGCTGAGAGACTGGGGATAAGCAGTAATCAAGTGTCGCTGGACTATCAGCCCTTTTTTGATCCTTCATTCTCAGCTTTTTGTCAGGGCAGAAGTGACAGATGTCAGTGGTCTGTCAAGCACACCAGATACATCTGTTTTGGCACTAGTCAAGTTACTGGAGATTCAGGTGAGAGCAGCTTCATTTTTCTCATTTTCAGGGATTCCTTTCTCTTGTTGCATCTCTCATCATTTTCTGCTAACATTTGTAGCAGATTTTATTTCCTGTCCTGCATTTCAATCCCCAGTTTCCTTTCAGTTATCATATTGCCCTCCTATTCTGTAGACATTTGCTTAGGGCCAGCATCCAGTTTTGCCAAAACTTCTGTATTAACTTGCATTTCTTCCTCTAGAGAAAGGCAGACTGGGGACAAGGACAGACTACCTCACCCAGCAAAGGGTGCTAACAGAAGACATAGACAAACTGTGTGACAGGCCTTTCGGCACCATGCAATTCTGCTTCAAGTTGGACCAGCATAACATTCTGTGGTGATTTGCATATGCAGCCCATGATGCTTTGCACTGTGGAGGCATGTGTGATTTTGTATTTACTTAGAATAATACCTTACTAGTAGTAAAGAGATGTTTATTGCATGGAATTTTAAATACGAACCCATTGGAATCATTATGTCTCTGGGGACACCTGGTGTCTTATTTTCCCTCACAAAACCCCTATTCTACACTTTTCTCAGTGTAGCACTATATGTTTATATTAGCATTTACAATAGCTTAAATCAGTCTGCTGTACCTTTGTTTCAAAATCTAGTAAGACTTTATTTTTTGGTTCCCATAACTGTAGTTACTCTATAAGAACACTGTAACTATTTGGTAATTGGATTGAAATAATTTGCAACAAACTTGTAACTACTGCATAATTATGTGTATCTGTACCACATATAATAGTAAGGCTGCCAAAGGACTGCAGCAGATGGCTATTTGTCTGGGGAAATTCCCCCAACCTGAAGTTAGGCAGGGAGGGTTCAACCTTCTGTGGCAGAGAGCAGACCTTGACATCACCTCCGAAGAAGGTCCACAGAGGTCACCTGCAGGTCGTAGGGGAAATAGAGAGGGGTGGAGAGAGGGGGTTAAAAAGAGTTGAGGCCAACAGCTCCTGCTTTTTTCTTCTCCCTCTTCAGATTATCACCAGCCACTCTGCAATCTCCTTAAGCAGCTACAAGGGAGGGCACATGGCTGAACAAAAAGTAGCCTCTAGGCTATTGTGAAAGTTTGAAGTACAGGCCAGGAAGGGCTAACAGCTAGCAGGGGAAGCTCTGCATTTGGTTGGCAGGTCAGGATTATAGGGGGCTAGACAGAACAAAAGCTGCTTTGTCTGGGCTTGGGTAATCCTTCAAAGGTAAGGACAGCCAAAGGGCAGTGGTTGTAGTGAGATAGGGGCATCCAAGGTTGTTTTTTGGTCTCCCCAGTTAAAAAAATAATAATAACAATAAACTATAGAATAATAGTGGAGAAGAAGAAGAAAAAGGGTGTTGGTGGCTGGCACTCAGTAGGGCAGAGGCAATCGTGCATCAGACCAGCAGGGCAGTCCACAGGTAGCAGTCCAAATGCCTACTTTACCTCCCAATTACTCTGCTTTTTGGCGAACACAGACCACTATCTGCTAAACTAACTAGTTAGCTGCCCCTAAGCCAGGTGGTAGAGAACTCCCCTTTCAGTTTGACAGTGAAAGCTTTTGCAGTTGGGATGTTAAGTCCCAGGTGGATTAGTTGCAAAGGCTGCTGTATGGAAGATAAGAGTCCCAATGCCTGGGTAGTTAGGGTAACAGCTAAAACGTTCTTGGCTACAAGAGAATGGGGTTCAGGACAGGCAGAGGGATTCTGCTGGCAGATCTCCTGAGTGGCAAGGTGGACCACTGAGGGATGGCTGCCACCTTTGTTCCTGATGATGACCGTGTTTTAAGAGCATCTCCCAGGTGGTCAATTTCAACCCTCCTTACAACATGCTACAGGACCAAACATCATAAAGTAAATATATTTTAAAAAGTTAGGAAATTAATAATAGAAACTAGCAATGATGGAGCAGTCTGTGATCCATTAGTCAGTGGGGGAAGTCTGTCAGTTCCTCCTCTTGGACAGCAACCCAGGCAATTCAAAAAAAAAAAAAAACACATTTGTCAATGCCAAGTGTTGCTTGCTGTTATTAGCAGTGGAAGTGCAGGAGTTAGGCAGATGCAGTATAGGAATGGTAGTGAAGTATTGAACTGATGCCAACTCCACCCTCACCCTGCAAAGAGGGACAGGCATTGAGGTGTGCCTTTGGATCATTGCCCATAACGGTCACAACATTTCACCTCACCCTACCCTGCAGACACTTACAGGTGTTGAGGTGTGCTTTGAAGTGTTCAGGCTTTACACTCACCTCATTCCATAAGGAAATATACTGAAATGGGTGCAGTATAGGAGAATTGGGTGAACTTTGGGGCCAATGGGTCCAAGATGCACCTCGATGCCTGCCACTGGCTACAGGGTGGGGATGGAACAGCATGAGCATTACTGTCAACAATCCCAAGTCACACCCCTGATGCCTGTCAGTCCCTACAGGCTAGGGTGTTACGGTTGAAAACCCTAACACCCTGGGCGTTTCTTGGTATTTTTACTCCAAGTTTTCAACGTGGGCTTTTTGTGATCCCACCGCATGAACAGTGACACTATCAGTTTGTTAGCTGAAAGGAGATTTTGCACAGTGACCTTGCCATTTTGCGCCACAGGTGCGAAAACACATTTTGAACAGGATGTGAAAAATGACAGTTGTACTGTTCATGAGGAGGTGTAAAAAATGGCAATGTTGAAAATCTGGAGTGAAAATATAAAAAAACTGGTGAATTCACGAGTGTGCATAAAAACTGCGTAATGCACACCCATGATGTAATTAGTTTTGGAACTTTTTACAGCAGATTTTCAACATAGGCATTCTGGGACCTCCGCTCATGAACACTGTGATTTTTTTAATCTATCCCGAACACTGATTTCCTACAGCGAGCATGCTATTCTGCGCAGAAAGTGCAAAAACACATTTCAGCTAGGGTGTGAAAAATGACAGCTGTACTGTTCATAAGGAGTGTGGAAAAATGCCAATGTTGAAAATCTGGACTGAAAAGATTATGAATTCGTGAGCTTACGAGGGTGCATGGAAATTGCACATTGCACATTTGTAACACAGTAATTATATGGACTTTTGTCACCAAATTTTCAGCCTAGCCAGTTTAAGACCTCTACTCATGAACAGTGTCACTGTGATTTTCTTAATGTGTCCCTAACATTGATTTAGCACACCAACCACGCCACTGTGCGCTACATGTGTGAAAAAACAATTCGGGTGAGATGTGAAAAATGACAGTTGTACTGTTCATAAGGAGGTGTGGTAAAATGACAGTGCTGAAAATCTGGAGTTAAAATATTAAAAATGCTTAAAGTAACGAGCGTGTGTAGGAACTGCGCAACACACACTCATAAAACAGTCATTTTGGAGAATTTGTTCACCAAATTTTTAACATAGGGGTTTTGGAGGCCTACCTCATGAACAGCATCACTGTGATATTCTTAATTTGTCGAGAACATTGATTTCACACACCGACTGCCCCATTTTGCACTACATGTACGAACTCACATTTCAGGCAAGATGTGAAAAATGACAGCTGTACTATTCATAAGGAGGTGTGGTAAAATGGACAATGTTGAAAATCTGGAATGAAAATATTAAAAATGCTTGAAGTTACGAGCGTGTCTGGGAACTGTGCAAAACATGCTCATAAAGCAAGTCATTTTGGGAGTGTTTTCACCAAATGTTCAACACATCGGTTTTTAAATACTCCTCAAGAAGGTCAGACTGTCACTATTGGTTAATTGGTCTTGAAAGGTGGTTCACAGAAAGTGACCGTGAAATCACCTTTCGGGATGAATAACAAAATGACAGTGACTGTGTTCATGAGACGGGGTCCCAAGAACCCCATGTTGAAAATGTGGTGAAAAAATTCCCCAAAATGGCTGAAATATGCACCAAAGTTGAAAAAAAACATTTATGCTGTTATACAGCTTACTGGCATTTCTTCAGTTCACAATCATCTTTGAAGAGTGCAGACGTGTTCCCGGGCCACCAAAGATCATCGCTATGGGCTCCAGAGGTAAGCATGGGGTGAGGTGGGGATGTGAAGAGGTGGGGTATGCAGAGGATGGCCGGGGGTTGGGGGAGGGGGCAAGAGAATCAATGAGGGATGTTTTTGTTTCCTTTTAGGTCTTTCTTTTTTTTAAAGATGACGGGGGACTTTTGCCACACTGGGGTGGGCTTCCAGCATGGCATCAGGCAGTTTGTTTTTGGGGGCAGTGGAGCTGATGGGGGATTGGGCACCCCTGTTGGCCAAGGAGACTTTTGCCATGCTGGGGTGGGCTCCCAGCATGGCAGATGGATGTTTGTTTGGGGGGGTAATAGCAGTGGAGCCGACAGGGGATAGGCCACCCCCATTGGCTATAAAGTGTGCTGGGGGCACACATGAGCCATGGGGGGTTGCATTATGACAATGGGGATTGAGCTATCCTGTCAGCAAATGAACTGGGGAGGGTGTCATGCTGTCAGAGGGATTGGGCACCCCGTCTGCTTTTTTTTTTTTTATTATTTATTGAAATGTTTCACCAGAAAGGCACACTGAATGGCAGGAGGTGGCTTTCTGTCTGCTTCCTGGGGACTGTGAGAGGCTGACGGAGAAGCTGTCACCATGGGGATACCACACAATCAGCTGTTTTGGTATCTTGTAATGCACTAAAACAGCTGATTGCGTGGTGACATGCCTGGCTGAATATCTTGAAGCATTGTGGCATGTTCCCTTACTGCTGATGCAATGTGTTTCTTGCACATGCGTGCAAGCAACACAAAAATGAACAGAGAATGCGAAGTGTATTCTGGGCAATTTGGAGCACAGAATGAAGGTTTAAGGCAAGTGATGAACCAGTACAGGGGAGGGCATGAGCTAACCTCAGACCTCTGCTAAATATGTGAAGTACGTCTTTATCAACAGAGCATTAATGGTTCCTGAATCTTTTACAGTATGGTCCTCACAAAGTGAAAACCTTCAAATAAATTACAACTGAGCCGGTCTTGTCTAGCAGTCATGATCGATCTGATTGTACCCTTCCAAGGTCAGTAGATGGGCACCCAGAGGGGTGCTAGTAGTCCTTGGAGAATGGGTAGAAAGGAGAAGAATTCCTGGGAGTTAAGGCACTGGAAGATCAAGGGAACATGACACCTGGAGGTGGTAAACTCCCTTATTCCTTGTGCTGCACTGACCACCAATGGTTGGGCTGCTTCAGAGGCCACAGTAAGGCTTGCGGTAGAGATGAGTAAAAACAAAAAAAAATAATGGGAGATAGTTTTATAAAATATGGAGTAAGATGAGGCCCAATAGGCCGGTATGGCATGGTCCGCCATAGGGGACCAAAAAACAGGGATGATGCAGAGAGGGCAAAGGTGGCCTGCACTTTGTAGCAAGAGCAGGGGTGGTACATTGTGCAACCAGTGCTAGACAGCACATTCGCATACATGGTTTAGAAAGGTGGGGGGGGTGGATTTGGTTTTCTTCAGGTTTCATTGTGGTTCTTCTTGTCTCTGCTTTACAGGGGAACATGGAGGAGGAGCACTATTTGAAGCCAGGCAGCCATGGCAAGGCCTTCCCCCAGTGTGCCCCAGTTAGAAAAAGAACTTACTAACATGCCCTTTCTTGGAGGGGCAGTTATTGTTGTAGCTTGCATAATGCCCAGCAAGAAGAAGACTACACACAGTGAAGGCTGTGACAGCAGCACTGGAAGCCCAGTTTCGGGAGATGAACTGTATATGAAAAAGGTGCACAAATGGCTGGAAGCCTGTTTGTAGCAAACCAGCACTCCAACTACCTCAACAACAGCAGTGAAGAACACACTGCAGCAAAGGAACCGGTAGCATACCTACCAAAGGTACCTAGGATACCACAGTGAGATAAGAACAGATCACAAATTGAGTGGACCTGGTCCTATAGGCAGGCACAATGTCTGACTCCATCAGTAACCACACCCCGACTTACATTGTCCTAACCACCAAATCAATCCAGCCTCCTGCAAAACTCCTGTCTTTCAGGAAGTTTCACCACTAGGACCGTGACTCCATCCTGAGTCCAGGACTAAAAACTGGTCCACACCCTACTCGTGCAGGGGATGTCTCAACTGCAGTCACATACTTTATCGGTGTCCTGCTGAAACTTCAGGACAAACATTTCCCAATTACTATCAGAAGGGTCAGAGGTAGCAGCACCTTGTGGCTATCCAAGGAACTACTGGCCCAGATGCAAATCAGGGACAAAACTTGGAAAGTCTACAAGTCATGTTCCTCCCCCAGCTCTGGAACGCATACAGACAACTGCACAATTCCTGCAAGCAGGTTGTTAAGTTGCTAAAGCTCAAATACTATACCAGCTTGCAAAAAAGACATGCTCGGTAACCCACACAGTTTCTGGGACTCAGTAGGGTCCCTACTAAATCCTAAGTCTAACAAGCAGACAACACAGCTAAACTCACCCTCAGGTCTGATCGCTGAACCTGGTGCAATTGTGGACACTTCCAACAGAATGTTTACGTCCCTCTTTCCCTATCATAGCAAGCTCCCTACTCAGTCTCCCTCTGACCTTCACGGCAAACCTCAATGCTCCCAGCCCTCCTCTAGTACTGCATGTGCTCCTCCATTTTACTTTAGCGTCATTGGCATAAAAAAACACTGCAAAACTCTTAAAGACACTTCCTACCTCTTAAAGACACCCCACCTTCCTGAAACTGCTCTCCCCTGTTATTATAAAGCCGTTAACCTACATTTACAACCTCACCCTCTCTTCTGAAACAGTTCCTGACTCTTGGAAGCACACTTATATCATACCCATATTTAAGGCTGGGGATCCCCTTGCCCCCGAAAATTATAGGCCCATCTCCCTCCTTCCTCACCTGAGTAAATTACTTGAGAAAATCATTCACCGCCAACTATCTGATCATCTAGAAAAATACCATCTCCTGCATCCTCTCCAGCTTGGCTTTCACAAACACCATAGTACCTCCTCTGCCTTGACACTTTTCTTGAACCATATCCTTAGAAATATGGACAAGGGCAGGGCCACAGGTGCAGTGTTCATGGATCTGTCGAAGGCTTCTGACCTTGTAGACCACCATCTCCTCTACTCCACCCTGTTAAACTTTGGCTGTTCACCAGACATGATCACATGGTTCCATAGTTACCTCTCAGGCAGGTCCCAGTCCGTCTTGATTGGTAAAAATTCCTCTGCTCCACTACCTACCCACACCGGTGTACCTCAGGGCTTAATACTGGGGCTTTTACTTTTTTCTATGTTTATTAACTACATCCCTGCTGAAAGCATCAATTGTAAGGCCCTCCTCTATATGGATGACCTAGTCATATACCACAGTGACAATTCCATAGAGTCCTTGTCCACCACCCTCACAGGAAACTTTGGGACTGCACAGAGCTGGTTCCTCTCCAAAAAACTTCTTGTTAATGAGAAAAAGACAAAAGCTATGTTCTTCGGCTCTAAGGCATTCCATCAAAGGAAGCTAGGTCAAAAACCCCACTCTTGATCACTACCCCTGCCAGCCTTCCACTCAAATTGTCCCTGCCTCTAAATATCAAGATGTTACCCTAGACACCTCCCTTACTTTCAATGAACACATTAGCAGCATTGTGATGAAAATCCACCAAACATTAGGCACTGCCTATGGCCAAAGTCTATTTCTGTCCCCTGAAGCTCGCCTAGTCATTGCTCAAGGAAACCTCCTGCCCCTCCTTGATTACTGCTCCTGCATATACTGTACTGCGTCCTCCTCCCTATGGACCCATTTACATACATATACAACTCCTTCTGCAGCTTTGTCCTTCAAGCCCCATTTACCACCCACCACTGCTTGTTATACCATTCCCTAGGGTGGCTGTCTCTGCAGGGTTGTTTTGACTTCACTATGGGCAGCGTCATTGACAGTGCACTCAGGAACCATCAGTTGTCCCCCCTCCTCCCTACTCTCTAACAGAGTGGTCTTTTGGAGTCTCCAGACCTCCTCCATTCCCCCACTGGAAGTCCATCGCACTACTACTACCATGGGCACTGAATCCTCTGTCTCTGCCCCTTCCCTGTGGAATAGACTTCCTTTGTCCATCCGATCATCCCCCTCCCATCAGTCTTTCAAGGCAAACTTAAGGGTGTGGCTCCTGACCAAGTCCACTTGTACCTGCAGCTGTTCCTCAGGTGGTACCAGGGCCTGTATCCTAGCATAGCACCTTTTCATGCCCTCACCCTACCTCCAGTGCTCCTACACTCTTGCACTGTTCTGCTCCTCTGTTCAATCTGGATATGACTACCTGTTTTATTTTGAACTGTTAGCAAGTTCTGCAACTTAAGTTGCATTTCTGCCTGTGACTAGTGCCTATACCACTCCTGGTGATAGACTGAACCTTTGTTTTAACTGTTTTTATTTCCTTGGCACCCCAGTGACTGTATGTACATTGCATGTAGTACTGTACCATACTCTCCATGTTAAGACTTAGTATATTGCACAGCCACATGATGTATGTCATTACACCAGTATGTATTGAGTTCTCTGAAATATTTGTACTATGTAATGTGACCTCATACCAAGTGTTTTTGGCAGTCCTGTTTCATTCTAATTGTATCGCTGTATGGTATTAATGTTTGTTGTGTTTGCTGTGGCCCGGGTCGCAAATGAAAATGGTCCTCAGGATTAGTTTTCTAACCCAGTTATCAAAGATGTGAATAAATAAATAAATAAATAGTGGCATCCACCTGCCACTGCTTTAAGGACTTGCCCCCTCCATAGGTTCCAGGGGTAGGGCCAAATAGGTTTTCTTATTTACTGAAACTATACCACCATGAGCTTTACTTTGCTTTGTTATTTGCTGTTCCTCAACTACTGCCACCATGTATTGCCAAATGTAACAACTGTAACCTTTCACTGTGTATTACCTGCTATTGTTATGTTCTTGTTATTCCGACGTTTCTACTCTGTGCCACCTTACGTGGCCCGGGTCATGCCAGAAAATGGTCCCTGGGATCAGTGCACCTACCTGGTTAACAAAGTCAAAAAAAAAAAATAAATAAATAAATGCATAAACAAACAGTACTAGGGCTCTTTGGTTATCAGAGGTGCATATTAAAAAAATGTTAATTACAGCTTTTGGAGGGATTTCTCCTGGGGGGGGGGGTCCCTGCAGCACTGCTCAATGAAGGATATGGCAGACCAGCACTATCAAGAGTGGTTTTGAGCCCCAGATTAGACAAGGTCACAACTCCCCCAATCGTGGAAACAGAGGCAGAAGCCACAGCCTCCCAGTTGCCAGCTTTGGGACAGCAGGGGACCAAAAAAGGGTCCCATGTTGATGAGAAACAGAACCAGAACATGGACCTTATAGTGGGATGGCCTCTGTGACTCAGGGTCAGCAGCAGAAAAGGCAGACAGTCCAAGGCAACATGGTAGCAGCCGGAGCCAGCTTGACACCAACCTAGGCTATAGCAGTGGGAGGCTCTGGCAACTATGCTTATGTGGCACAACCCCTAGGTTCCCACCTGATGGACAAGGTCTGACATCAGATACAGAACAGGAAATACGTAGACAAGTTCTCCCTGCACAACCATCCCTGGGAGCAGGTGGGAAAAAAGGACACATCTGAGGATTCAGAGAAGAAATGCAAAGGTGCCACTCACTTTTGAAAACTGCTTTGTGGAGTTTGTTGTTTTTGCTAGCATCATAATGCAAACAGCACCAGAACAAGGGCTAAACTTGTTTAATTACTTGAACAGAATTATGCTAATGCATAGGTTAGAAAACAACAAAGAGTTCCAGTGCCAAAGGCAGTATGATGCTTCTCGAGGCTGGGACATATTAGATATGCCCCTGTTGATGGACATGATGCATAGTGGGGAGGTTGTCCATAGAGACAGTGGTTTACCACCTCAGTACACTCCAGACACAGTATCTGGAGTCAGAAATGCCCCCTTTCCAGATGTGCTTCACTTATGATCAAGGGAATTGTACTAGGGACAACTATAGGTTTCTGCACCAGTGTATCGCTTGAGGGCAGCAGCAACCCCTCATGAAGTGCACCACCCTGAAGCCCCTGAAAAGTTGTTACCATTCTGCCAGCAAAAAGTATCATGAGTCACAAGGAGGCAAGCCTGCCCACACCAGTAACTGTGGACAGGTTTAGACCCTAGCTTGACCACTACTCAGACTTGGAGGTTGCCTACCTGCTAGTGGATGGTTTCTCAGTTGACATCAGAATCCCATATATGAGTCCAAGAAAGGGGTCCAAAGTGGAGAATATGATGTTGGCCAGAGACTGCCTTCAGGTGGTCTGGGAAAAACTGGACAAAGAACGGCTGTTGGGATGGGTGAGTAGGCCATATGTAGCCCCTACCCTGCCCCTACCCTGCCTAATTATAGGGTGTCCCCAATTGGGCTGGTGCCTAAGAAGGCTCCAGGTGACTTACAGATATTTAATCATTTCTCACATCTGTAAGGGGACTCAGTGAACAATTGTATTGACTTGTCATTCACGGCGGTGCAGAATGAGTCAATCAACAGGGCAGTGGAGGTAATGTGGGCAGCATGACCTCAGGCCAGGATAGTGAAGGTGGACATAGAATCAGACTTTCACTTGCTGCTGCTACATCCATGCAGAGACCTGGTAGTGATGAAATTTGAGGCAGAGTATTATGTGGAGAACTGCATGCCTATGGGATGTTCAGTGGCTTATGCAGTGTTTGAAGGCTTCAGCACCTTTCTACACTGGGCCACTATGCAAGGATCAGGGAACTAGGGCATTTTCCACTATCTGGATGACTTTCCTTTCATGGGACTGTCTGACTTCCTTGTTTGTGGGTAGATGCTGAGCACATTCATGGAATTGTGTGAGCACTTTGGCATTCTCTTGGCCCCTGGGAAGGTTGAGTCATCAACTTCAGTTATGGCCTTTTTGGGCATAGAGATTGATTCAGTAAGACAGGAGTATCACTTACTTGGGGACAAGTTAAATGCACCATAGTGCCTCTTGAAAAAGGCAGAGGTTGCTAAAAAGATTACTTTGCAGGAGCCTCAGAAGATAGAGGGACACCTAAACTTCACATGTTGTCATCATCCCCCTCCCTGAGGACCTTCTAATGCTGATGGTGAAGCTATGGGTGGGGGCTAAGAAACCCCATCACAGGATCAGGGTCATGGAAAGGTTCCATGAGAACGTGCAGATCTGGCAGACATTCATTTGCCACTTCAGCAGATTATCAATGTGAACAAAGACCAAGGAAAGTCGGCCCTGGAATTGTTTATGGATGCAGCCAGAGGGCAGGGATTCAGAGTATACTTCCAAGGCAACTGGTACACCTTGAAGTCGCCCCCTAAGTTGACTACAACTGGTCTCGACAGAGAGATAACATTACCAGAGCTGTTCCAAATTGTGATAGCGCTATGCATTTGGGGACTCAGCCTGAGGGACAGGAGGGTCATCTTCCATTCAGACAACATGGGCGTGGTACACATAATAAACCAGCAACTTGGGCTGAAAGGCCCCTTGGGCAATCTAATGAGAGTCTGTTTGCTAAAATGTATGTTGTTGAATGTTCATTTTAAAGCTGTCTATGTTAAGGGCATTGAGAATGGAATAGCTGATGCTTTAACTCATTTACAATGACAGAAATTCAGGAAGTTGGTCCTAGCAGTGGAGCAGCATCTACATCCGGTCCCATCATTTCTGTAGAAGGTGGTGACCTCGAGACTTAGAAGTGCAAAGGTAATTCCATTGCTTCTTTGACCAGGGTGGCTATTGCAAGGAAGTGGAGCACTATAACATGACACAGGCAGAGGTGAGATGACCGAGCACCTGACACATACTGATTGACTAATTGTGTAGCAATGTCATGGTAACAAGGCAACAGAGATTGATGCCAGGGATCGTTGGATGACATCTGGCAGGTTTTTTCTTGGTTGTCATGAGTAATGGGGTTCATGGACACCACCTGAGCTTTCAAGGTCAGAAAGTTTCTTGAGGATTGGGGCAAGAGCTAAACCAAGCAGCAAGACATTTGGTGCCCTATCACACCTGCAGTCCTAAGGTGGGTGTGGGTGGCTTTGCCAAAGGTATGCTGGAATCTGTATGAGGCTGCATTATTCAAGACTGCATATCTATTGGCTTTTGATGTGGCATTCCAGGTCTCTGAGTTGACACAAATTGCCCAGAAAATGGGGGGGGGGGCAGTTTGTCAGATGATGTTGCATTGACCCAGGGAGGGATTTGTGTAAGGCTGCAGAGGAGCAAAAACCAATCAGATGGCCTGAGCCACTAGTGCCTGTTGAAGGCCCTGGTCAGATACCTGTGGGACTTCCATGACCTTATGGGAACATACACAGCTTCTAACTGGAGGGAGAGTGAGGCCTTCTTCTGGCATGAGGATGGTAAGCCCATGACAGCCTACCAGTTTCAACATATACTGGGGCTTGCAATCCGTCAAGCTGGACTTAATGCCCAAGAGTTGAACACTCATTCCTTTATGATCGAGGCAGCAAGGACTACCCGCAGCCAAGGGCTGATGGATAGCAAGATACAGGCTATGGGTGCATTGGATGTCCGGCATTTTTGGGCTACATATGACTGCACTTGCTGTAATGACCTTGCTTGTCTATTCCAGGTGCCACAAAGAGCTCCAAGAGCATATGGATCTGTGGTCATTCCTTCATCTAATGGGCAAAGGTAAGGGTGACCCATTGGCCTTGGGGGCAGAACCTAGCCATATCATGGCAAAAGGCACAGATTCACTGGTTTGGTAATAGTCATACACTGTCCAGCTTGGTGGCAGAGGCCCTGACTGGGCTGGTACTGGACATTCTTCTGGTTCAATTAGGCAGCAAGGATCTGGTGCCTTGAAAGGTGATCAAACAGCTCCTGATGATGAATGGGGACTTATGTTCCATACTACAGTGTTGGCCTAGAACATTGATCATCAGGTCTCACCTTATTCAGTGCAGGCACTGGCCACATGCAAGTTACTCAAATGCTTTAACCACAGCATGCATTCTTATCAATATGGAAATCTGACCTTTTATGGACATCATAGGAGAAATGTGGTAGGACATAAGGATATTAATACTTACCACCAGGGGCTGTATGCTTGGGATGGTGTGAATTTGGGGGAGATGAAGGATGGGATTTTCTGTTGAATTCTTTCTACGAGGTCTTGGTAGCACAGTTGGAGTAAGCTGCTTGGGAGGTTGAACTGCATCCATCATGTGGCTGCTTGGGAGTATCACAGACTGATGGCACTGGGAAAAAGAGGGTGATGAGTCAAATTCTTCTGAATGTCTCATCACCTCCATTCAGCATGAGGCCTGGGGACCACAAGATCCAGACCTTGGTTGGGGTTTGGCACAGTCCAGCCTCATTAGGCTACTCTATGAGGGAGGTGGTGCCACAGCGGCAGCAGCTGCTAGTCACTTGGCCACATGATTCCCCACTCTTGGAGTTGGGTACTGACCCAGGAGGTTCTTGGCCCCTACAAGGGTTGGCACTTCCAGTGACAGCAAGTGTGAGGACCAGTGGAGTCTTCAAATTCTTTCAGCTGTGCATGCAACTCAAATAATGTAATTTGTTAAATGTATTGCAGTGGGCATTTCCTCCAAGACCTGTGTCAAGCTGTGTATTCAGGGAAGGGGATGTGGGGTTACCAAGACAATAGTAAGGATGCCAAATGAATGCAGCAGACGGCCATTTGTCTTTGGCCATCCACCAAACCTGAAGTTAGGTAGGGAGGGAGAATTCCTTCTTCTGGGGCAGAGAGTAGACCATGGAATCACCTCAGGAGGAGGAACCACAGGGGCTTCCCACAGGGCAGTGGTAATCTGGATGGGGCGGAGAGAGAGAAAGGAGTTAAAAGGAACTGAAGCCAGCAGCTCCATCTTTTCTTCTCTCCTTCAGATCCAACAACCTGCCCACATAAAAGCAGAGCTACGGCCAGCCAGGTAAGAGAGAGAACCTATTGACCAGTAAGGGTGACCGCACTAGGAGATGGGGAGTGACTTTTCCTGGTTTTCCCTGTATGATGGGTTTTTACAGGTTTTTTGCCTCCTCTAAAGGGAAAAAACGGAGGTAGTGGGAAGACGCTTTAAACTGTTGCAGCCATAATCATGATGGCTTTGGAGTATCGCAGACTGATGGTACGGGGAAAAGTGGACGAATTTAATTATTTCAAAGGGCTCATCAACTCTGGTTGGTATGAGGCCTGGGAACCACAAGATTTGGACCCCAGTTTGGGGGTGGTGGAGGAGGTCCAACTTCATCACGTTATTGTGTGAGGGTGATAGCACCAGATGGGGGCAACTACTAGCCACTTGGCCACATGACATCTCTGCTCTTGGGGTTTGGTATCGACCCAGGAGTTGCATCTAATCCTTGGCCCACGTAAGGTTTGGCACTTCAAACGATGATGAATGTGGTGGTTAGTGGAGTCTTCAAATTCTGCCAGCTGTGCATGTTTCTCCAATATTGTAATGTGTTAAATAAATGTATGGCTTTGGTAATTTCATCCAAGACCTGTGGCAGTGTGTTTATTCAATGAAGGGAATGTGGTAGCTTCCAAGACAATTAACAATTGCCTGTCCCACAGTGGCACTGAAACTGACCCTTTAAAAAATGTGCCACCCAGAATTCTTGCACTACTGCTACAACATATTATGTTGTTGATTTTTATATATATTTTGACCATTGAGCTCATTTGCCACTCTGAGATCTGCTGTTGCACCAAAACAACCTAGTCTGTGGTTAACACATTCTTTCATCTGATTACATGATGTCCAGAATCACAGCCTAATGCTCATATGTAACTAACCACAAGCACTCATTTTAATAGATGTTCCTTAGATTAACAAACATTAGAGCCCTATGATTTGATAGCCATATAACTGGGTCTGTTTATGGTTCATAACATTCAGAGTTCCCAGGCCAGTACAGCTGAGTCACACTGATTCATACTCACAGGATCCAACTGGCTTGTTGTTTTTTCAGTCCTTTTTGTCTCTAATCCAGATTCTCAAGCTTTCAGCAGTGAAGAAGTCAGACAACTATTCAGAGTTCAAGCAAAGGTATGGTGATGATGTCATAGCTTCACACTGTACCTGCATATCTTTAATAGCTTTCCCACAGAACACTAATACAGGGCATGTGAATATATAACCATAATCAGTCTTATAACTTGAACTTGACTATTTTCTGGAAAGACTATTTTGGCAGGTGCTTTTTACAATGTACCAACCCGAGACAGCACAGCTGAGATGCACTGTTGTTTGCAGAGGGATATTGCTTCAACCCACTTTATACCTGGATGAACTGAAGCACTAAAACATTTAAGAGCAGTTTTATACTTCTATTGCACTGGCAATTGACAATTATAATAATTAAGTTATTATGTGCTAGTAAACAAAGTTCAACTTTTATAATTGTTTGTGAAATGAACTAATGAGCTTTTACCTCTATTTTTCAAACTGCTAGTAAAATGAATACAATATATAACTCTGGCTGTGTGATGTCAGAATAGCCAGACATCTAGGGATCCCAAAGTATTTCAATAGGAAACTGAACATTTATATGTATCCTTTCAAAAGAAACAAACACTTTTTTTTGAATAATAAATTGCATCTCATATACGTAATGTTTGCATGTTGCTAACTGTGGAATTTTGCAATTTTTAGAACTGTAGGTCTCCATGCATAATGGGGGCTATACACTATTGATGGGCCAGATACATGCAATTTGTGCATATCCAACCCACATAGCTCCCCACCTGTGGACTGACGCATGGTGCACAGCATGTACTACCATGTGCCTTCACAGGGCACCTGTCCACAGCCCCACCCCACCACACACTGCTGTGCAGAGAGTGGATTGAGGGACAGAGGCAGCCATCCATTTGGATGCCATCCTCAGTCCCAAAGTGGATCCCCTGATCCATGTGAGCAGTACATTCTGGGAAAGCATGCAAGACTGCAATTGGAAAAAGATGGGTGAATGCCTTCTTGGCAGCTCCCAGCCTTCACTTGCTGAACAGAGCACTGGAGCAGTACTGTAGCGGGGGATTTGTTGTGCTGTGGCCTTCTTGGTTTCTCCAGGGGGGCTTGCAAAAGATACAACAGGGTTCCTGCTGCCACATCCTCTGACCCCATGTGTGGCACTCTGTGTATTCGAGAATGGCATGGAATGAAGGCATGCCCCAAGACATGCCTTCAGAGTGGCTGCATACATTGCTGCATGATTAGTCAAGGAGAGCATGTGCAGAGAGGGCCTTGCAACCCTTCCATGGCCATCACTGGAGGGTGGCATGTAATTTCCATGACCCCAAAATGGTGAGTTCACAAGTCAGCAAGGGAATCACGGTGAGGATGAAATGACAACATATGTTTTACCCCCACCCCAGGTTCTATGACCTTGGAACTGGTTATTTTAGCAAGGGGGAGTGGGGACAAAGCCGCCCCAAAAAAGAAATTGCCATTTTTGTCCTTGCCGAATTTCCTTCACAATTCCAGAGTCTCTATTATCACGTAAAACCCCACTGGAGGTCTGCTGAACCCACAGTTTGCTGCATTCTATTTATGGTTGCCTGCACACCATGAATGCATGGCACATAGGCAATCCGCATTTATGTGCTTAGACCCAATATGCATATTAATATAGCATTGCATTAATAAAGAGGTTGAAAAGCAGCTGGTCAACACTATGATCATCTCAACTTTCAGTTATGGGGACACAATGCTTGCTGGGATGTCAGGGATGGAGCTGTCAAAACTGGATGTGATCTGCAACAAGTTTGCCTGCTTCATCAATGCCTGCTGCAGGACTCATATGTGAGATTTATAAATAATTGGATTGGATGAGTTCAGTAGAGCACAGGAGGTTTAATTTTCTCACTTTTACATATAAGTATTATAGAAAATGTTTACTTGGCTACCTTTTCAAAAGTCTTCAACAAAGAAGTTTCAAATATTGTCTCGTCTTAGATCAGCAGGTGCAGTAGACTTCTACCCAATATAAAGAAGTTTGGAAATGAGCAGGTCTAATGTCCTTAGTATGGTCCCAACTCTTTGGAAAAATATTTTATCAATTTTAACCTTTGCTGTGCCACAAACTTCTACAGAAGTTGTGAATTCCAATGTGCTCTATATCTACTAGCAGTCTAAGGGTTAAGATCATCACAGGGTTTAATCAGTGTGAATAACATAAGAAAATGGCATTTCGAACAAGCAATAGGGAAATCAACATGCTGCTCAAAGATGGACACTGGCTGATGGTTTTCTTGTATGTGGTGCATATTGATCTTGAAGGCATGGATTGGAAGTATTAAAGTGGATATATATTGTGATGCTAAGAATAGTTGTTTCATACTTATATACTATGTATTGAGTACATTATATGTATTTTACATATAAATCCATTTGAGTTCATTTAGTTGTGAGCATTTAACTGTTCTTCAGATGACTTCATCTGTTTTTATCTTTTTTAAAGTTTTGTATAATAATTGTGGATTCATGTAATATTTGTAACTTACTATGTGACAAGGACCTCATTGAAAATAAACTTGCCTCAACTGAGTTTCCTAGTCATAGTTTATGAATAAAAGTTTACTACAACTACTACTACATCTACTACAATGGTAAAACTGGCAATATTAAATATTGGAAAGGTATATTTAATTGCTTATGTGTGAAAGCTACATAATTTTAACACATGCCACATAAATAACATATGTGCACACCTATGCTGCAGTACAGCTCAATGTGCAACACATCAGTACTGACTGCGTACACCTTACTATACCCACATAATGCATCCAGTGCAGACAGCTTTGTACATGCATGAACTGAAATACAATATCACAAGCACACATAACCTTATAGGCATCAACACTAACTCTGCAGCTCATAACGGCAGTGCAAATGTATTAAAAATGTGATTCTTTGGGCCAGATTCACAAAACGTTGCTCCTGTGCAAGTCTAGTTTGCCCAGGGCAAACTTGACTTTGTGAATAGGGGCACAGGGTCATAATGTCACAAACACAAACAGCGCAGCAGTATACCATCCTGTCAATACAGCAGGCACATTACTAGCACTCGGTGGTAACACTGAAAAGAAACAACAGTGCTACAAAAACATATATCCTTGATTTTTGCAGGGGGTCGATGCTTCCTGCACACCCTGTTATGGGGTCTCTGCCTCCAAATCCCCCACATATATAAAATCAACTCTGGGATGGGGAGAAATATGGGTTGGGGAAAGCCATGACTCGCATAAGACTTAAAAAAAAAGTCCAATAAATCTCACCAGTATTCTGGGACTGGGATTTGAGCCCCAGTTCATAGATGCACCACTTCCCTCCACTGCCAATGGCTCATCCCTCTGAGCCACAGCAGCTGCTCAGTGGCCCATTCCCCAGCAGAGGTCATGTCAGGGGGTACAGGCAAAGTGGGCAAGCATTAAGGATGCAATACTTGCAGCAACATCTCATTATGTTAGAGAGAAAAGGAAGTGCAAAAGAAGAAGGAAACCACTTTGGTTCTCAAAAACAGTAGCAGAAAAGGTCAGAGCCAAAAGGCTGGCATTCAGGAAATATAAGGGAACACAGCGGGATGAAGATAGGGAGGCATACTAAACTTCCCTAAGGGAAGCAGGGAAGGCAGTAAGGCAGGCAAAGTCCCAAATTAAGGAAACACTAGCACAAACAGTAAAAGAAGGTGACAAGACTTTCTATAGATATTTATTTATTTATTCATTGCAATTGTTTCAACAGGAAAGGCACACTGAGCAACAAGATGCTTGTCACCCGGTGTGACCTGGGGGGGGTACACATGGATATGATAACACACAGGTTATCAAGTGAACAGTTAACAGAAGCAAATAAAAAGCAGCATAAGGATACACGATTGCATGAATATACAAGCAGCGCACATTGAATGCTTAGGATATTATAGTATCAAATAACAATTTTTGTGATAAGAAGCAGCAGACAAGGTAAATTAGCACAGTAGTAACAGCTGTAACAACAGAGGACGTATATCACATTTATACAGTTATACACAGTACATAGGGCAAAATAGGCCCAAGACATAAGTGCAAGGTTGGGGTTATATGCCAGCTTCTGTAGCAAGGCTAAGGCCACTGGTCAGGCATTGGGGAGTGGATAGTGGGGCATGGCAGGTTCAGGGACAGGAGCAATTTTTAGTAAGGAAGTTTGCTAGGGCAGCAGACAGAGAGTAGGAAGAGAAGGAGTGCCAAATTAGAGGTGGGGGGGAGTTCCAGAGCTTGGGTAGCTGGTGTGGGAAGGTAGCTTGACCGGCAGAGGACTTCCACCACGGACTGAAAGTCGGCAGGAGTCACTGGATCTAAGAAGATGGGAGGGGGGTGGGGCATCTGTGAGCACGGTGGCAAGGTAGGAGGGGATGGACCTGAGCCATAGGTTGGAGACAAATTTAGCACAGTGATAGATGCGGAAGTTTTTGAGGAACGGTAGTGCCAAGGCTCAGTAGAGGTCACAGTGGTGGTTGAGAGGAGAGGCATCGAGAGCAAAGTGGCAGAAGGCATTATAAAGTGTGTCCAGTTTAGATAGGGTGGACTTAGGGGATGCATTGTATACAATGTTGCAGTAGTCGATAGAGAACAGTATCATCTTCAAGACCAGTTCACGTCAGACTCAGGGAGGGAGGCTGCTGCGGTTCCTATATAGTGCACTGAGCATGGGGGTGTAGTTTTTTTGAGATAGCATTGATGTGATCAGAGAAGGAGAGATGGCTGTCGAGCCAGACCCCCAAGTAATGGAATGAGAAGACATCTTCAAGTTTTTGGCCATCAAGGGTGGTGAAGTAGGGAAGGGAGAGGAGTCTGGCCAGGCGTTGTCATGTGCCAAAGGTCATAGTGACAGTTTTTTTTGCATTTAGGGAGAGCTGGTGCGAGCTAAACCATTGAGGTACCTTGCTGAAGTCAGCTTGGAGGTTTGATTGCACCACATTGGGGTGGAGCCCAAGTAGTAGAGTACAGTATCATCTGCATATATGTGAATTGAAGAAGTAGAGCAGATGAGTGGCCGGTCATTTAGGAACATAGAGAACAGAATGGGACCAAGAACCGACCCCTGTGGGACACCAGTAGTTAAGGAAAGGGGGGTGGAAATCGCATTTGAAACTTTAACAGACTGAGTTCTATCAGAGAGGTATGATCTGAACCAGTTTGTGGCTATGACAGAGAGGCCTGATTCAGCGTGACTCAAGAGCAATTTGGGGCAGGAGACAGTGTCGAAGGCTTTTGCAAGGTCAACAAAAACAGCTGAGGTGATCAGTTCACTGTCCATGCCTGTCAGGATAGTGTCTATAAGTCTTATCAGGGAGGAGGTGGTGGAGTGTCTCTTTCTGAAGCCAGACTGGAATGGTGTGAAGAATTTGGAGTCACTGAGGAAGGAGGTAAGTTGGGTGAGCGCAGGGTGCTCTTGTAGTTTTGCTAGGGCTGGGAGGAGGGAGATAGGGTGGTAGTTGGGGGGAGGTAGGGGCGCCTCCTTTTGACAGAGGGATGACAATGGCATGCTTCAATGCACAGGGGACAGCAGCAGCAGCAAAGGACTGGTTTAGGAGTTTGGCAAGCAGAGTTGCTATAGCGGGGGTGGAGAGGTATAGAAGTTTGGGGTCTAATCCATCCATGGATTTGCCTTTTGAAAGGGTGAGAGAAAGTGATGCATCTAGGGTCTCAGTTGCAGAGATGTCTTTGTGCAGGAAAGAGAGAAGGGTGGCAGCACAAGTGGAGAAGTACACACTGAACTCAGTGGCAACTGCTGTGGGCTCTGATAGGAGAGAGTTATTGAAATTTAGCATTTGAGTGGGATTGGCAGCCAGTGGGATGGAAAGGGAGTGAATGACCTTCCAGAATTTTGAGGGTTTAATTAGGTTTGACTGTAGGGAGCTGCTGAAGTACTCTGCTTTTGCAAGATGAGTGGCTCTGGTGCACTTGTTATGGAGCATGCGGTATGTGGAAAGGTGTTGTTGGAGGTGTGAGGATTTATGCATTTTCCAGGCTTTATCCTGTGCAATTTGACATGCAATCAGTTCTTGGGTGATCCAAGGTAGGTGATTTCCTCATACTCTTGTACGATACAGTGGGGCGTGTGTGTTCCAGACACTGAGGAATGCGTTTTTAAAATGTAGGAAGGCATCATCAATGGAGATCGTAGGAGGGGCAGGGGCCCAGTTTGCTAGTGCAAGGTCACCTAATACAGGGGCTAGATTGAGGAATTTATAGGAGCGTTGGACTACAAATTTAATGGGGGATTTTGGATGATGGATTTTACACACTAAGAAGGTTACGTGGTGGTCGCTGAGGGAGTCGGGAAGAATACCAGCTTGTTTGACCTGGTGGGGGTGTGTGGTAAGGACCCAGTCGATGAGCAAGTGGTTACCAGATTTTAGGTTAAACCAGGTGGGCTCAGTAATGATTTGTGAGAGGTTTAAGGTGGACATTTCAGTCCTGGTTTTGTTGACGGTAGGAGCTAGCCAATTGTGGTTAAGATCACCCATAATGTAGAGTTCCCCTGTCATGGTTAGGCAGGAGATTTGCTTGAGGAGGTTGGTGACAGCAGAAGCTGGTGTACCATGTCGGCAGTATATCCCAGCAGTGTAGATTGGTAGCAAGAAGGGAAGGACAAGCTGAATTAGTATTACTTCATGGACTTTTGGTTCGGACTTGGTCCGGACAACTGAATACTGCAAGTCCGAGTTTATGTAGATGGCTATTCTGCTGCTTTTAGAGGGTCTTTCCTGGTGGGCCATAGTGTAGCCTGGGATAGCAACAGAGGAGTCATTGATGTTTTTGTTGAGCCAGGTTTCGGACAGGGTGAGGATATCTGGAACATAGCGGATGGCAAGAACCTGAAGGGAGTCAAGCTTGTGGACAAGGCTTCTTATATTTAGGTGCAGGAGGTGCAGGCCACGTGGGAGAAGGTCACTAGAGTGAGGTGAAGAACAGGCCGATGTTGGAGAGGGCCATGAGGGAGGGGTAGTATTGGGGCTGATGTTAGGGTGGATGTCACCTGCTGCAAGGAGCAGGAGAGCTAGAGTTAGGTAGTGAGTGAATGGCTGTATATGACTGACTGTGAGTGGTCATCTCTTAGATTGATGGTGTGCATGAGTGGGGCATAGGGGAATAAGTTGAAAAATGACCCAGGGGAGTGATGGGTTGAAAAGAAATGGGCTGGTATGTGTGGCAAAGTGTGTCCATGCTTGGGTGAAAGGGGAGGTGGACGCTGGGCTGGAGGGGTGGGAGAGCTCAACTAGGTTTGGCAGGATTTGGGACTGGGGCATGGGAGAGGTGGGTGGCATGTTGGAAAAGAAGGGAGGGAGGGAAAAGGGGATAAGGATGAGCAGGGCATGGATCAGGTGCTAGGAGGACCCTACTGCTGTGGTTACTTAGTGGGGAAGGTAGGTGCTGTAGTTACTTAGTGGAGAAGGTGGAGGGCTGGGATGCGGGGGCAGAGAAATGATAGGAACCTGTAAGGACTAGGAACCAATGGGGGAGCAGAGGAAATTAGGGTTTTAGGTAGCCAATGAGGGAGCGAGCAGTGTTGCTAGGCTTATTAGCCAATGAGGGAGTGAGTGCTGCTAGGCTTACTAACCAACGATGGAGCAAGAGGGAATGTGGGTGGGTAATAGGTATATTTAATCAGTGGAGGGGGTGGGGGTGGGTGTGAGGGCCAAAAATCCTTCTATGAGACACTTGAATGTTGCTTTGTTGTAGCTAAATCTATTTGTAAAAAGCGCCAGGTGGCAAAAGCAGGGGAAAAGGTCCTGGCCAATCGGAGCAGGTTTGTTGGAAGTGCCCATGTTC
Source organism: Neoceratodus forsteri (assembly GCA_016271365.2). Classification (NCBI taxonomy): domain Eukaryota; kingdom Metazoa; phylum Chordata; order Ceratodontiformes; family Ceratodontidae; genus Neoceratodus; species Neoceratodus forsteri. The sequence goes on along the minus strand of CM057449.1, from coordinate 1,064,886,145 downwards.
CTATTGGCTGCGCTGTTGCTGTACCTTCCAAGGAGCTGCAGGTGGGTGTCCTGGTCTTGGTCGGCTGGGTGCTGTCTGACCATTGGGGAGGTGAAGCAGCCCTGTTCAAGGGCAGGCAGCTTCCAAGGAGCTGCAGGCGGGCATCCTGGTCTGGGTCAGCTGGGTGCCTTCTGACCGTGGGGGAGCTGAAGCAGCCCTGTTCAAGGGCAGGCAGATACATTAGTGAAAGGAGAAAGTCCAGAGGGGGTATTGCTAAGATCAAAGGAGATAAGGGGGTGTGTGAGGAGGAGGACCATATAAAAGCATCTATCCTAAATAGATACTTCTGTTCAGTATTTACTGAAGAGAAGGTAGGGCAGGGCCCACAGCTCAGCACCATGGACAATGGGGAAGGGAGGTGAGCACTAGTCCCTTTAGAAAAGAAAGGATCCTACACTTTATAGACAGGCCTACCCCCCTAGGTAGCACCCATAAGGGCTACCTAGAGAACCCTGCCTCCATTCCAGCCTACCCAAGGGCTTAACTAAGCTATCAGTCCTCTTTAAATGCTCTTAGTACTGCCCCTACCAAACCCCCCACACACGCACACCCTTCTCAACAAAGCCCTCTGGAGCTGCTCCAGTCCCCCCGACTTCACTATCCCCCCACCTCTCGCTGTGTGCAGTAGGTTCAAACCCAATTCCCCTTGTTTCACTGTCACCTAGCATCTCGCCATCTGGGATAGCGTTAAACCCTAGTTACTCTGCCATAGACTATCAATGGATTTGGAGGTTTCCAGGGGTGTGCTACCTAGAGCAACCAATTAGAAATAACTTAGTATTCTGTTACAGCTGCTCTGTTTTTCTCCAATTTGTCTAATTCTCATGTAATCACTCTTTAATGCCAAATGATCAGGCCTCTGTAACCACTGAACATGTGTATTGTCTTATTGTCCACCCTGACATGGAACCTTGGTAAAAGAGCTCACGCTCAAAGGTCTACAATGAAACATAGAAACATAGAATTTGATGGCAGATAAGGACCGCTTGGCCCACCCAGTCTTCCCATTTCCCTACCTACTGGATAAGCTGCAGATCCTAGTTAACCAGCAGCCTACTTCTTCCTACCCCAACCCCCTAGAATGGCCTTATGACTGTCCCATGCATGCTTGAATTCCACCACTGTTTTTGTCTACAACCTCCTCCGGAAGGCCGTTCCATGCATCCACAACCCTCTCTGTGAAAAATACTTCCTTAAATTACCTCTGAGCCGCCCCCCTCTATCTTCAAATTGTGTCTCCTTGTTCTTGCACACCTCTTTTTTTGAAAGATGTTACCCTCTTGGACTTTATTGATTCCCTTGAGGTGCCTGAATGTTTCTATCATGTCCCCCCTCTCCCTCCTTTCCTCGAGGCTATACATATTAAGCTCCTTAAGTCTCTCTTCATATGTCTTCTGGTGCAGACCCTGCACCATTTAGTGCCCTCCTCTGGACAGCTTCCATCCTGTCTATGTCTTTGCAGAGATTGGGTCTCCAGAACTGCACCCAGTACTCCAGATGGGGTCTGACCAGCAGTCTGTACAGAGGGATAATAACTTCCTGTTTTCTACTGGTGATGCCTCTCCCTATGCATCCCTGTATCCCCCCAGCCCTCCTTGCTGCCCTCTCACATTGCTTGCCCACCTTTAGGCCATCTGATATAACTAACTCCAGGTCCCTTTCCACTTTTGTTGTTGTTAGTATCTCACCTCCCATTGTGTACTCTTCCCCTGGGTTTTTGTTTCCCAGGTGCATTACCTTGCACTTCTTAGCATTGAATCTAAGCTGCCATACATTTGACCATTCCTCTAACCTTGCCAAGTCCCTTCTCATCCTTTCCACCCCACCCTGTGCATCATCTCTGTTGCAGATCTTTGTGTCATCTGCAAAGAGACATACTTTTCCTTCCAGTCCCTCTGCAATGTCACTTATAAAGACATTGAAGAGGACTAGTCCTAATACTGAACCCTGCGGTACCCCACTAGTAACCCCCCTTTCTTCAGAATGGACTCCATTTACTATTACTCTCTGTGTCCTATTCTCCAGCCAATTCTTTTCCCAGGCTGTCATCTTGGGACCCACTCCCAGGCTGGCTAACTTGTATATTAATCTTTTGTGAGGGACTGTGTCAAATGCCTTGCTAAAGTCTAGGTAGGCCATGTCCATAGCCCCTCCCTGATCTACTACTTTGGTCACCCAGTCAAAGACATCTATCAGATTCGTCTGGCATGACCTTCCCACTGTGAATCCATGCTGCCTAGGGTCCTGTACCCCTCTGGCCTCTAGATACTCGACAATTCTTTCCTTCAGAAATGATTCCATCATTTTCCCTATCACTGAGGTTAAACTAACAGGTCTGTAGTTTCCTGCTTCTGCCTTGCTCCCACTTTTGTGAAGAGGAATCACATCTGCCCTCCTCCAGTCCTCGGTGCCACCCCATCCTCCCATGATTTGTTAAAGAGGTATGAATCCCATCAGGCCCCATTGCTTTGTCCACCTTCAGTTTTAAGAGTTCTTTCATAACCCTTTCTTCTGTAAATGGGCTGGTATCAACTTCTGTATCCAGAGTGTTTCTACTGTTTGTTTTAGGTACCTCCCTCTTCATTTGTAAATACTGAGCAAAAATATTTGTTTAGTATCTCTGCCTTTCACAGTCTCCTCTGCCCACCCTCCCTCTCCTTTATTAAGCCTCACTATCCCTCCCTTGGTCTTCCTTTGCTCCTTATGTACCTATAAAAGGTTTTATCCCCCTTCTTAACTGAGTTGGCTATCTTTTCCTCGGTTTGGGCCTTTGCTGTTCTGACTGCCTTCCCAGCTTCCTTTTGCTTTAACTGATACAGTTCTCTGTCCTGCTCCTTCTGTGATTCCTTGTACTTCCTGAATGCTTTCTTTTTCTCTTGAACCTTCACTGCCACTTTCTTTGAAAACCATAGTGGTTTCTTACATCATTTTGTTTTGTTTATTTGCTTCACACAAAGGCTCGTTACCTCTGTGATAACAGTTTTTATTATTCCCCATTGTTCTTCCACCCTCCTTCCTGCCCATTTGCTAGTGCATTCTTAGGCACTCACCCATTTAGCGAAGTCAGCCTCCTAAAGTCCAGTACTATTGCCTTTGTATGGCTTTGACTCTATTGCTGCTTGATGAACCATACTGTTCAATGGTCGTTAGTTCCCAGATGGCTACCGCCACTACATCTGTGATCTCTCTCCATCTCCATTTGAGAGAACCAGGTCTAAGATTGCTCCCTCTGAGTGGGCTCCAATACTAGGTTTTCAAAGCATGCCCCTGTAGGGCATCTATAATAACCCCACTCTTTGAAGTGGCTGCTGCAGCTGCACTCCAGTTAACATCTGGCATATTCAGATCACCCATCAGCAATATCTCCCCCTTTTTCTGCCATTCTAAGTATACTTTTTATCATTTCCTCCCCCTGAGAAGGGGGTCTGTATACAACCCCTGTGCAGATTGTGGTGCTATTGCCTGTCTCCAAATTTACCCACAGTGCTTCTTCTCCTCCCTGTTTACCCTTTTGATCTGTTGCTCTTATTCCTTCCCTTATGTAAAGAGCTACTCCTCCTCCTCTTTTACCTTCCCTGTCCCTCCTGTAGATAGTGTATCCTGGTATGTTTATGACCAAGTCATGGTTTTTTGTGTACCATGTTTCTGTGACTGCCACGATATCCAGATGTTCCTCCTCCATCAAGGCCACTAATTCAGGAAGCTGGTTACCCAGACTACGGGCATCGGTACTCAATGCTCTCCATTTTTTGATGGCTTTACCTTCTGTTGCAGCATTCCCCACTGACCTTTCTACCTCGGTCTTTTTCTCATTTAGTACCCTGTTTAGTAGGGAGAGGCTGGGATTTTCCTGCTGCTTATCAGTGCCTCCCCCTTTGACTAGTTTAAAAGCTTGCCAATGAAGCATTTAAACTGATTGCTCAAAAGACTTGTTCCCTTCCTGGACAGATGCAGACCATCCTGCCAATATAGGCTGGTGTCCCTCCAGGTGGAGCCCCAGTCCCCAATGAAGCCAAACTCCTACGCTCCACAGCATTTTTTCAACCATTCTTTAAACTGAATGGTACAAATTACCCTAGCCTCCCCCATGCCATTGACAGGCAGCACCTCTGAGAAGGATACTGTGTGTGCTACTTGTCTTAGGCCCCTCCCCAACTCTACAAAGTCCTCCTGCACTGCTCTAATCTCATGATGAGCCAAGTCATTTGTCCCTAGGTGGACAATGACATGCAGCTCAGACTCCTGTGCAGCTGTTCTCATGATCCTGAGGATGTGCTTCCTGTCCCTCCCAAGCCATAGCACCAGGCAAGCACCTTACTTCAGTTTTCCCTGCTCCCCCCAGTTCTATCCCCCTAATAATTGAGTCCCCCACCAGGAACTGCTTCCTTTCCCTGTGGTGTCCTCTGCCTCCTTTCTGTGGGCCTCCCTTGTGACAGTTGTCATCAGTCTCCTCTGTGGGTGCCTCCATAGGGGAGCTATGCTCCCCCAGAATGGTGTATGGATTGTCTAGTGGAACAACTGACTGGGTGTGCCTCTGTTCCACCATCCTCACCCTCCCTGAGACCACTGTGATCCAACTGCTGTGCTTTCTTCGCAACTTCTGAGGTAGTGGTGGTGGCTCTGGTGCTCCCTGGATGGGGGAGGTTCCCTTCCTACTGTCCAGTGTGGCCTGGGGGGAAGGTTCCCTTACTACTGTCCAGTGTGGCCTGAAGATGGGCAACTTCCTCCCTCAGGGCAGAGAGTTGTCTGCAAATAGGGCAGCATCTCAGCCTCCAGAAAGACTCCCGGAAGACTGCTGCCCCACAGCCATTACATTGCACTACTCCCCACATGTTTATCTACTTTTTTGTTTGTTTGGTTTTGTGTGTGTGTGTGCATGTGTGATTGGTTTGTTATATAGAAATATATATATTATACAATGTTTATGCTTATATTGTCAGTACAGTGTGCTAGAGAGGATATGACAGTGATATGCTCCTTGCACTCTTGAGGAAATGATGTCAGAACCCAGGTATAAAGAACTATTTCAGGGTGGGTGGGGTGAGGGGTGGAATGGGTTGGGCCTAAACTGTGCCCTCACAAAACAATCAGCTAAAAGCTCTGACCCACCGCTGTGATGAGTGCCTTCCTGTCAGCAAGATGCCCTACACAACAATTTGACAGAGAAAATACCCTGCTAATCAAACAGAAAAATCCAGACATCCAAATCAGACACAGGTAAACCTCCCCAGCCCCAAAACAGCCTGGTGGTTTGTTAGCCTCAAAGAAAAATCAAATATGCAGTTATTTCAACCCTTCTGAAGATGCTCACAAGATAAGCAGTTTTGAAAACCCCCTTCCTGAATTAAAAACTAAAATAATTAAACACAAAGCAATACCAATGTAAAAGTAAGGAAAACTTCCCTCAGATGTAAGCAAGCGAGAGATTTGTTGCAGATACAGTATCTAGTCCAATATAATATATCCCATGCAGCTTCTCAGTTGTTTCAAAGCACATCCAGTTACACAACTTGGAAGAAGATGGACTTCCAAAATACTAACTAAATTAAATAAATTCAAAAGCTCGATAATCTCAGGGTGGACAAGGCAATGGGACCTGATGGCATACATCCCAGGGTACTAAAGGAGCTAAAGGTGGAACTAGCAGAGCCATTATCAGAACTGTTTAGTGAGTCTCTGAGCACAGAAAAGGTCCCAGAAGACTGGAGAAGGGCTTATGTGATCCCACTCCATAAGATGGTAGCAGGGAGGAGGCAGGGAACAATAGACCAGTCAGTCTTACCTCAGTAGTGGGCAAGATTATGGAGGCACTCCTTAAGTAAGGATTGTGCAACACCTGGAATCCATAGGAGCCCAGAATCCAAGACAGCATGGGTTTACAAAAGGAAGGTTCTGTCAAACTAATCTCATGGATTTCTGTGACTGGGTAACCAGAGTGGTGAACCAAGGGGGAGCAGTTGATGTTGCCCACCTTGACTTCAGCAAAGCTTTCGATACTGTTCCACATAGAAGATTGATTAATAAGCTGGCTAGACTCAGGGTGGGTCAGAAGTTGGTCAACTGGGTGGCAAACTGGTTGACAGGCAGAAAACAGAGAGTGGTGGTAAATAGTATACAGTCAGAAGAGATGCAAGTCACAAGTGGGGTACCTCGGGGATCAGTCCTGGGGCCAGTCCTCTTTAATATCTTCTTCAGTGACATTGCAGATGAACTGGAGGGTAAGGTTTGTCTGTTTGCAGATGACACCAAGATCTGCAATAGAGTAGACGATCCAGATGGGGTGGGCAGAATGAGAAGAACTCTGGATAAACTAGAAATATGGTCGGAAGTGTGGCAACTGTGGTTTAATGCAAAGAAGTGCAAGATCATGCACATAGGGAAGAGAAACTCTGAAGCCACCTATAGGCTGGGAGGGGAATTGCTGGCAGTCACAAGGGAAGAAAGAGACTTGGGCATCATCATCATCGATGACCTGAAGTCATCCAAGCAGACCACTAAAGCAGTAGGTAAGACTAGGGGGATGTTAGGGTGTATTAGTAGGGGTATCACAAGTCAGAAGAGGAAGGTAATAATCCCTCTTTACAAGACACTGGTTAGGCCCCATCTGGAGTACTGCATGCAGTACTGGAGGCCACACCTTCACAAGGACATTAACCAAATTGAGGCAGTCTAGAGAAGACAACAAAAACGGTGCAGGGACTGCATCAGAAAACATATGAGGACAGATTAACAGAGCTCAATATGTATACCCTAGATCAAAGGAGGAAGAGAGGTGATATGATTGAAACATTCAAACACCTTAAAGGCATTAATAAAGTGAAAGAGTCTAACATGTTTCAATATAAGAACAAAAGCAGGACAAGAGGACACAGCATGAAATTAGAGGAAGGTCAATTAAGGGGTAATGTGAGGAAGTACTTTTTCACAGAAAGGGTGGTGGATGCATGGAACGGCCTACCTCAGGAAGTGGTGGATATGAATACAATGCAGGGCTTCAAACAGGCATGGGATAGGCATAAGGGAGCAATACAGATGAGTATGAATAGATAGGCCATTGACAGAGTGAAGGCCAACGGCACATTTATAAAGTAGAAAAAGAAATGGGTGGACTGGATGGGCCTTGCAGTCCTTATCTGCCATCAACTTCTATGTTTCTATCCTCTGCATCACTGCCTCCCAGTCATTACATTAGCTACAGGGTAAAAAAAATGCACCTGCACCATTTTGTCCTTGTGGCATCTTGTATCCTGTAGCTAGAAAGTGTCAACCAATGGTCTTTAGTGTATACTGCACAGTCATTGACAGTTCAGTTGGCAGGCAGCCATGGATGTGTGAGGAGGGCTGTGCTGCTTGCTGACTGACAGTTGTGTTGGGGTGAGGGAAGCGGGGTAGTATGTGATTACCTGAGAGGGTAGGGAGTTTGGGGGGGTACCACAAAACTGCCACTGACTGGACATTTGTCTATTTGGGGACAGCGATCGGTGACTGGGGGGCACCTACCAGGGACTGTGCTTTTGTTTATTTGGGGATGGTGATCTGTAAAATGGGGGAACCACTACACTATTGAAAAGGGGTTTATCAATATTGGGAGGGGGATCAGGCACAGGGCTGGGACACTACACTAAGGGAACATTTTCTTTATTGTGGGATCGGTAATCAGGGAGGGACCACTACACTATGGAAAAAATAGTTTACAATGTTGGGTGGGTGATCAGGGATGGGGAGGGACCACTACACTATGGAAAAGATATTTTACAATATCGAGTGGGCAACTGAGGATTGGGGAGGGTGGCGGACACTGCTAGACTACCAGGGAATTCTGTTAAGTATTTGGGGATGGTGATCGGAGGATGGAGGGGACACTAGATTACCATAGAATGCTGCTGTGTGAGGCATGGACTGGTGAGGGGCACACTAAGCAACCTGCAGGCCATGCAAATGGGTTCATAATGAACATGGTAATGGCCAATAGAGCTTTGCATGCCCAATGGGCTAATTTGCATGGCTCCCTCAGTAAATAGGGTCTTATCGTGTGTACTCTGTTGTTGCCGGCCCATTCTCTTGGCTGGCTATGGTTGCAGTACTACTGGGTTTCCTGGTGGTTTTCCTGGGTTAGCACTGCCCCAGCCTGCCCCATTTCACAGTCAGATAGAGCACCACACTATCCGACTGTGAATAGCTCCATTGCCCATCAGCTCTGCCAAGAAGTGCATCACAAAGTTTTGCATTCACTTTGCATTTGTTTTGTGAATCATGGCCCTGATATTAAAGAGGTTTTAGATCAATCAGAATAAAAGGCATGCACAAACAGAACTGTATAATGACTGACTGAATAGTCAGACTACACTACCTGTCATTGCCTGTGAAATACATACATCTTTTAAAGATTGTACTAACTTTTCTCTGCTAATCCCTTCTTCCAGTTTCCTTGTACTAAAAGTTGAAGAGTTTTCCAGAACAATATTTGCTATTATATATTCAGATTCAGAAAAGAAGAGAAAAGCTGGAAGTCCAAGAGTGTCCCTGCTCTGAAATGTTTAAGATTTTCTAAGCATTGAAACCCTTGACAGATCTCAGTTATCCTTGTGCTTCCTTATAGTTCTAACCTTTTTAATCTGGGTGTAACATTCTGCACAGTAATAAAATGCACCATGCAGTCACCATTGCATTAGTGGGCAATTGACCCAAAACACATATATAAATACCACACCTCCTGGCACTCTCATGCAGATGACCCCTCTCTTGCAGGCTGATATGCACAAGACACAATATGTAGGCTCTCAACCCTCTGCATACAGTAGACAGCAGTTATGCTTGCACAAGAATGACTGACTAACTGACCTCTTGCCCAGCATGACACATACTGTCGATGAGTCTGTAATATACCATATGGTGCCACAGTGGTCAATAAAGAAATGGTTAACCCTCTACAGGAACTCTGGAAGCTGCATTGCCAATATAGTTGGGGTGAAAGGTGACTTCTATGTTAAACCCACATTTTTGAACCTTAATAACGTTGGAACCATTTAACAGATTTTCATGAAATCTGGCACTCATGATCTCTAGCTGTAGGTCTCTTGATGTACGAAAGTTTGTGCAAATCTGTTATGTGGTTTCTGAGATACAGAGTGTTAAAAAAACAGAAACATCCATGTTTTTGTTATTTTTTATCCACCTGGATCTCAGAAATGGCTTTAGATCGTGGTCTAAAATTTTCAGGGTAGAAAACATTTGCATCATTTATGTGCCTTTTAAAGGTTTGGTGAAAAAGTGTGAATCTGTTCAAATGTTATTACATTTTTAATGTTCCGATTATTTCCTATAGTAAATTTTATATGTCAGGCATGAAATAAACTATTTTTCACAAAATACTTAGTGCACAAATCACAGTTTTATTGTGCTAAGCAAGTCAATCTTCTCACATAGTGGATGGGTTTGCAGAGCTCTGTTGTTGCCCTGCAGTCTAGTGGCAGCCCCCACCTTTCCCTGGTGTTCAGTGGCACCCTCCCACTTCCCTCTCTGTTATGTTGTGCCATCCCCCCACCCTCCTTTACTGTTGATTTTTAATTATTATATTCTGACACTGGGATGCCCACTCACTTGAAGTGCCATTCTCCCTTTCATATGAAACTTTTTTTATTTATTTCATATCTTTCTTTTTTAAATAAGGGAGGATGAAGACAGCAGCCTTCCATGTTCAACATAACAACCAATGACTACTTTTCTAAGGAGGATATCATGCTAAAAAGCTATAAAAAAACACATTTTTTTTTCAAAATCTTGAACTGTTCAATATTTTTTTCTTAAACTTCTACTTAGTGCCAATTGTATAATCACAATAATCCACTTCTGGTTGTGGGTTATCCTGGGATTTACCCACTTCTGCTGTGAATTTAGTCACAAGACCATACACCAGGCATGGGTAAATCCCAACATAACCCACACCCTGTTGTGGATTATTGTTTAAGTATTCCCTGGTGTCCAGTGGCACCCCCCACCCTCCAATCACCATCCTCACTGTTTAATATTTCTTCCCTGGTGTCTAGTGGCACCCCCATTCACCAGTCACCATCCCCATTATCTGTTAGGGCTGGAAATGCCAGTGCCACCTCCGATCCCTCTTCATCTGTGCAGGGTGGAAGTGTGGTGTTAGGTTTGGAAATCCTAACACATTTCCCTACTTTTGACGCTTTAACCCTAACTGATGCATTAACAAAGTGTTTTGCAATTACTTACTTTTTTAGATAGTATAATAGTATCTTATTTTATTGTTTCAATGAAGGACCCTGCACTCCCATCCTTCCACTGATGCACATATGTATCTAGCTGTGGAAATGCAGGGGCCGCTCCCACATATCAAGTTATGAGCAGGCATACTGAAATTGCAACAAATAGTCATAACTGTGCCATCTTAAAACATTTTCACCCCAAATGTTCAACATAACCTTCTTATCACCTCACCTCATGGGTTCCATGTTAAAATAGTGATTATAAAATCGCGACTGCAAAAATAGCGTCTTACTTTTGGAGACCTCAGTATTAGCGATCATGCAATTTAGTGCCTCGCAAATGAGCTAACATGTAACAATAGCACCAGGTATTGAATGTTTTACTTACAACTTATATGTCTGTTTTTGGGTGTAGCTCTTTGAATGCTCCTCCTAACGTCCTTACTTCCTGTTTACTATCCCACTACCCAGACATATAAGTTGTAAGTACAACTTTCAATACCATTCTGCACCACATTTTTGGCAGGATTTGAAAAACTACAACTGTACTATTCTTGAGATGGTGTGAAAAAATTGCAATGCTGAAAATCTTGAGTGTAAATATGAAAAATTGGTGAAGTTATGAGAGTAAATAGAAACTGTACAACGCATGGTCATAACGTGGTCATTTGGGGGAAGTTTTTCACCAAATTTTTAACGTGGGCTTTTTTGGACTTCCCTTCATGAATGCTAGCACTGTAATTTCATTAATCCATCCCAAAAGTTGATTTTGCACAGTGGCTAAGCCACACCAGATTTTGTGATAGTTACAGAGGCTTGGCTAAAACCTACTGTCTCCGATGGTATGTGTGGGTTACCTGGATATAAGATTATAAGGTCTGATCATAAGGGTACAAAAGTGGGAGGGGTGTGGCTGTTTATTATTTAAAACATTTTGATAAAGTATTATCTAATAGCTCATGTGCTGAAATACAGAATGATTGGATTCAGTTAGAGCTATTATTAGGAGGTGTTAAACATGTGATTGTAGGTGACCTTTATAATCCCCCTAAATGAGGCAAGTTGGGGTTACAAGACTTCTTAGATAAGACCTCCCCTTTTTTTCAAAAATATGATTTTGTGTTTATGGGTGATATTAATTTGAATTGGGCAAATATGGATGGTACTTTTGAAAATTTGTTAGATACGCATAAATTATCTCAACTTATTGTTGAACCTACTAGACTTAATTCTAATTCTATGAATCATACTGTTTTGGATTGGTGTGTTACTAACCGAGTAGGCATGGTGTCTCAGGTTGGTGTCCTTGGGTATTCTGTTAGTGACCGTCAGGTTACTTTTGCTGTTCTGAATTTTAGATGGCAAAAAATTCTGTCCAGACTTGCGAAGTCTCACAATTTAAAAAATATTGCACCTGAGATCTTGTTTGGGGAACTGCGTAACCTGGATTGGTCATATTTGTCATCTATACCAGATCCAGATTGTGTTGTTGACTTTTTTTGTTATCAATTGTTATAAATTCAGAATAAGTTGTTTCCCCTTCAAGTATCTCGGGTTTGAGGGGTGTTACATCCATGGTATACTAGTGAGTTGAAGGTTTTTTTGAAAAATAAAAAATCAGCTTGGTTAATGTATAAAATGTCCCCATCTATTGGGCATTTGCAGGATTATAGAACAGCTAGGAATTTGTTGTCAAGAAAGGTGAAACAAGTTAAGATTGACTATATTCAGGATAAGTTGGAGAATGTTTCTAGGTATCCAGGGCAATTTGGGGATATTGTTAACCATCTTGTTTCCCTAAAGGCTAAGGCATACCTTACTTCACTTAAAATTTCTGATCAGTTGGTCTTAGATCCTCTTGAGATGGCTAATTTGCTAAATCAGAGTTTTGTTAATGTTCCTGTTTTGTATCCTGAGTCACCAACTACTGATTTTATTGTGTCCAGAAATGGTTTAGCAAATTGTGTTAATAGTCAATTGAAAAATGGTGTAGCATCTCAATTTGTTTTTTGATGGGTTACTGCCACTGAAGTATTGAAATTGTTACATTCCTTGCCTAATAAGTTTGGTGATTGTGGGGGTGGGCTTGATGCCAGGTTTATTAAGATGGCTGTTCAACTTATTGTTGAACCTTTGAGTATAGTACTGTAATTTCCCCCTCTCTTCTTTAGGAAGCCCGTTGCTGGGCTGTTCCTCTGCCTTGCAGTGGTCTGCAGCTGGGAAGACTGCCCGGCCACACCGCCACTCCTGCTCCCTGACCTGAAGCCCTCTGTTAAGGTGAGCTGCCTTCCAGACCTCAGGACTGCATCTCAGGGATCTGATTGGTTGGGTTCTGCGTCACCTGTGAGTTGATTGGCCACTGTGGTCTAGGCTTTTTCCCCGACTGGAACGTCTATGCTCTGAAAAACTTTTGGATCCCAGCGCTCTTTCTGTTGGGCTTGTTGTGCAACACATTTTGGCCCACCCTCCACCACCTCGTCTCTAATTAAATTCACTTTTCTGTTCTCCTCCTATTAGCGTGCCTCTCTTCTATTGGTTATACCTATTCAGCCTACCAGAAGATGTTACTCATATTTATTTGGTTAGCTATCAGTAGGTCACAGTTCTCTGGATAGCTGCAGGTTGATCCATATCCCTGCTCTCTTCCACCAGCCCCCCACAAGGTTGGGCTCATATTACTGCTGCTCCTAGCTAACCACAATATTAGGCTCTGATCTCTGTTCTCCCTCCCCCTGCCTGCAGGTTTACCTTGCCATTGTCTTATTTTGTCTCACTGCTAGTACTATAATGCAGTCCCTTCTCATATTACTAGCCGGGTGTGTGGTTGGATTGCCCTTCTGCCCCCTTGTGTCTCATCCTGGACTGCTGTCACCCCTCCTTTTCCTCTAAATACACTCCCCCACCCTGCCTTTCCCCACCCTTACACCCCACTCTTCTTGGAACTACAGACCTTGTCTATCTTCCACACCCTGTGTGGTATTGTTACCTTCACCAGCATTAAGCATCACTACTCACTTGTTACTGTTTGCACACTTGCTACCTTGTATAACTACTCAGTTAGTATTCTCCTTTATGCCACATTGGGTCCAGCTCACCCCTGTTCCATGCACTATTCTGTTACCTACCCTGCCTACCTAGAAAAGAGATGAACACGTCCTTTTAGGCTTCTGTTGAATGTCCTAAAAAATCCTCCTGCTACTGCTTATCTGTGCTGGCAACATTGAACTTAACCCCAGTCCCCTGCATCCTATTCTTGCACCTTCAGAACTTTCCCAGCTTAAGGGGATACGTTTCTTGCATTTAAATGTCTGCAGCATTCTAAGAAAATCTGATGCCCTGCAGACCTGGATCTGCCATTCAAAATCTGATGTCTTGGTGGTGACTGAAACCTGGCTGAGGTCATCCACTTTGGATCTAACTATTAATATCCCTGATTACAATGTCTTTTGTGCTGACAGAGGTAATTGGGGGGCGGGGTAGCTATCTATACCAGGGACACATTTTTTGTCTCCATAGTGGATGCTATCTCAGTGCCCAAAGAATTTGAGTGCTTCACTTTAAAAATCCAACTTTCATGTTCATCTTCTCTCACTGTCATTGGCTGCTATATTTATTTATTATTTAGTTTTTGTTGACCGGGTAAGTGCACTAGACAAATCCTGCCTATTTTCAGGCACGACCCGGGGGAGGGGGATACAGATGAATGCCAACTGACCTTGAACCAGATTAAGCTGTTGGTGGTATTTATAGTGAATGAGGGAAATTTGGCGAGGACACCGGGGAAATTCCCCTACTCTTGCTGCACACGCCGCAGACGCATTGCAGGAGAGTTGAATGGAGGTCAGTGTCACTTCGGATCTGGAAGGGGATGGATGTATTGTGAAACAGTTAACAGAGGTTGTCGGTATCCAAGTTACGACTGGTATGGAATGCCAACATTTGGGGGCTGACTCTCAGCCTCTGGAACCTTCTACATCGAGAGAGCAGCTCACATCTGTACAAGATTCAGAAGAAGAGAATCTTCGACAGGATTTGGATGTCAAGAAGCAACAACTATTGGACCTCATTACAGTAGCAGAACAAGAATTTATGGCTAGTAAACTGTCATTAGAGGAACGAAAATGGAAAAGATCAGTATTAAGTCCGCTGCCTGGAGGAAGTAAACGGTTACCTTTGGAGCCTGAAATGGATCAATCTACCATTTTGTCTGAGTTACCTTCAGTGGAGGGTCAGGAACAGGTCGATGACATCACGTCAGAGACGCTTACCCCAGATACTGAGTGGACCCCTGGGGTGGCATTACAGAACGCCGGATGGATACAGGAGGGAGATCGTTGGATTCTGGATCCAATTATGCCCTTACTGGGGTCTCTAGAACCTGTGGTAGCTTCTTTCTCAACTGCCTTGGACGGTGACTTTCAGCCACTGATTGTGCAAGATTGGCCAGCTGCTCAAATGGCGGCTGCAGTAGTGTTCTCCGCTCCACTAGCTATGGTGCACGGACAAGGACTTGTATTCCTCCAGGGGTCTTGTGTACTGAAAAACTCAGACTCCCATGCTACTCATGATAGTGCAGCTTTATCGGAGACTCCAGGTAAGACTATTTCAGATTCTATACTTAATGGAACCAATGGTCCTGAGAGAACTACACCAGTTAAATACTTGCCTAAAACATTTGCAGGTCTGTTTAAAAAACCTGCAGAAGCAGCGAAGAGACATTTTTTGGTTCGTCTCAAATATACAGGGACTGCACCCGTGGTCCCGGATCGGATCTGAGTGAGTAAAATGCTAATTAAAGACTCTATGGGCTTTGCTCCTTCTGAAGTATATGCATTTATTCATGCTTCTAGGGATTGGATATATGACTTAAGCTTTTGTACTATGCAGTCACTGGACAAGTTTTGGAAATTATACTATACTCTTAGGGATTTTGGTGCTTGTCACGACTTTTTAGCTATTCCGGTCACGAAACCGACTATTAAAACTGTTACTGTTTTATTTTGGAATGAGGGGGTTTGTATCAATGACATCATGTTTTGGTTAGAAAAGAAATGTACTGTTATGGAACAGCCAAAGCCCATTATAGGTGAGAATGGATTTTGGAATGGGGGTTGGTTATTCAGAGTACAATTGAATCAGACTGAGGTTGGAATTTCACACTTGCCCAGTTCCTTTTTTTTAGGTTGGGATCGGGGAGTCCTGTTTTATGCAGGACAGCCCAAGAGCTGTTATAGATGTGGGGTATTAGATCTCCTAAATGTTGATTGTGACCAGACGAGGTGTTTTCATTGTGGGATGTTAGGTCATACTGCTCCTCAGTGTACTGCCTGGCCATTTTGTAATCTATGTGGGGAAGAAGAACATTCTTTTCAGGATTGTCCCTGGGCTGCCCACAATATGGAGGGGGAATCAGATCATGATTATTTCTTGAATAAAGCTAAACAGCATTTTGATCATGCCAGTGAACAGCCTCATGAAGGTTCTTTTCCAAGCCGTGGTAGGGGACGGGGCCGTGCACCAGGACCTGGGTTCTGGGGTGGCCGTCCTTCCAATTCTGCTGCAAATGTGGCTTTAGACAACTTAGAGTTACTTCCAACTTTCTCTTCTAAACCACAAGTACAGTTAGGGAATGAGCAAACTGGCTCTGTAACCCCCTTTGTCACTCCACATAGTTCTCCTGTAAGAACAGTGACATTAGATAATTTTCTGGCAGACCACAGTGGAAATACTCCAGATTTGTCTCTATCGGACCCTTCAGCCATTGCTGTGATAGATGCTGCTGCTTCTCCTTTGGTGGATAGGAGAGGCGGGTATTTCTGCAACTGAGGATGGCTTTTTGCTTCCTCTAAAGTCCTGATCCAGTTCACAGACTAAGGAAGTGATTCCTCTTTCTCCTTTGCCTTTATCAAATAGGTTTTCAGTATTTTCCTGGAGTGAGCAGGTAGATTCTGACTTACCTATGATGGGGATGGACCCAGACCCCTTCTCTCCTCTAACTGCCAGCTCTTCTACATCAAAAAAATCTCAACCTGCACCTATACAAAAAAGGGTGACTAGATCCAGTGGTAAGCTAGTAGCTCTTCCTCCCTAATTCATATGGTTTACGGGTTGCTAGTTTGAATGTGAATAGTGTATTATCCAGGAAAAAGCATCTTGTTACTTTTGGGATTCTTCAACAACTGCTTATGATGTTTTCTTTTTGCAAGACACTAGAATACTCTCTCTTAATGATGAGCATCAGATTGAGAAAGAATGGAAAGGAGGTTTATCCTTTTGGTCCTGGTGTGTGGATACTTGTAGTGGAGTGGGCTTTTGTTTCACTTCTGATATTCGATGTCTACGTATGGTTGATATTGAACCAGGCCGCACTGTTTTGTTAGACATAGAAATGAAAGACGTTCATTGTAGATTGATTAATATTTATGGCTATCAGTCAAAAGCTCTTAGAATAACGTTGTTAAAAAAAATACAGCCATATTTATATACTAGTAGACTTATTTTTTTAGCAGGGGATTTTAATATTAATATATTACATGAAGGTTCTTCCCGTAAAGTTTATTGTAACCGAACATTTCTACGGGATATGATAAATCATGTGGGTTTGAAACAAGTATCTTTTGGAAAGTCGAAGTTGGCAAAACCCACGTATTATAGAGGGTGTTTGGCTTCCTGTATTGATACGATTTTTGTTAAAAAATCATTAGAACAAGGTGCTATGTTTTCAATACCGATTGAATCTTCCGATCATATGTTGATTGGGGTTAATATAGATTCTCCTTCTCAAAGAGTGGCAGGTCCGGGTTATTGGAGGTTGAATTCTTCACTTTTAAAAGACCCTGTAATTTTGTCAACTCTGTCTGGGATACTTCAGGATAATCTTTCTACTAGGTTTCTGTATGATAATTTGGGGGAGTGGTGGGAAGATCTGAAGTGCTATTTATGTGCTTATTTTAAGGAAATGGGATGGGGTCAACAGTTTTCAAAATACTCTATGTATTTACTATTAAGGAAACAATTAGGTGACCTACTCACCAAACATCGTTTGGGACAGGTAGATGTGTCTATGGAAATTCAAGAGATAAGGATTAAGCTGGAATTGTTTCGATATGATAGAATGTTGTCACTCCAAAAGGAACAAATTTTTGGAACCCAAGGGAAATTGGACCAGGGGAACCCCTTTATTAATTGTCAGAAATGAACAGAAAAGAAATTATTTCATGGTTTGACTACATCGAATGGTGGGTATGTTACTGATAATGCGGGTATTATGGCAACTTTGGAGGACTATATAACATCAGTGTTTGGGACTCTGAACCCAGATATGGGGTATACTGACCAAATTTTGAAATCTGCTGCTTTACCTCAGTTATCTTCTAGCTCGCAGGCTGACTTAATTTTACTGTTCTCTTATTTAGAACTGGATACGGTTATTAAATCTTTAAAAGGGGATACGGCACCTGGTTCGGATGGCTTGACCGGTGAATTATATAAACTTATATGGCACTTTATTCCACAGGTCCTTTTGGCCGTGTTTAATTACTTTTGGACAGATTTCTTTTTACCCTCTTCTATGTATGAAGGCTTGATGATTGTTTTGTACAAATCAGGTGAACGGGATGACATTCAGAATTGGAGACCTATTACCTTATTAAATGTAGACTTTAAAGTATTTGCTAAATTAATTAGTAACAGAATGACGTCAGTTATGGCTCAGCTTATTTTTCCCACACAGTTTTGTTCAGTCCCTGGTCGTCGCATTACAGAGGCTTTATTATTGTTACGGGAGATATTGGACAGTAAGAATTCTTTAACAGAGTTGGTTGGTGCAGGGTATATCGTGAGTTTAGATCAGGCGAAAGCATTTGATGGGGTTTCACACTCCTTTCTTTGGAATTGTTTAGCTGCCTATGGGTTTCCGGATTTATTTATACAACAGATTAAACTTTGTTATGCATTAGCATATGTTACACTTTATGAGAATGGCTGGATGGGACAGAAGATTTTGCTGCAGAAAGGAGTACGACAAGGTTGTCCTTTAAGTCCTGTTTTATATGTCCTTACATTGGATCCATTGCTTCGCATACTTCAAAATTCACCAAATATTCATGCTTTAGGTATGGCTAAAGTGTTTCAACATAAAGTACTAGCCTATGCGGATGACATCTGTTTATCGGTTCATGATAGTACTTCTGTTTGGATAGCTTGTGATTTGTTACAAGAACTGGGTAAAATTACTGGAGCCAGGCTAAATGTAGCCAAATCTTATTGTTTGGATGTTACTGGTTTTAATGATTTGGAAGACTTTATAAGCGATATTCCCATTTCTTGGGTACCTTGTCGTATTTTGGGTCTTTATTTTGGTGGGAATGATATGGCACGCACAAATTGGGAGAGAATCCTAGATATAGGACATTCTAAAGTTAAGTCATGGAATCGGTGGAAGTTATCAAAAAAAAGAAGGATCTTTTTATTAAAATCTTTTTTAATACCCAAGTTTTTGTTTCTTACTTCAATATTTTTCTTGCCATCGTGTTTAGAAACTTCCTTAATGGGTTGTTTCTTTTCTTGTGTATGGGGTAGCAGGTTAAATATGGTAAAACGGGATATTTTATATAACCCCATTAAATCAGGGGGTTTGGATGTGGTACATCCAGTGGTATTTTTCTTTACAATTTTTCTGTATAATAATAATATTGTTCCTTTAGTTAAAGGATGTACACAGCTATGGAGTAAGTGGGGGTATGCAGCATTAGTAGGAGTATTTAAGGAATGGTCAAACAATATCTTTTTACATAAAAATAAATGTACTCCTCACCTACTGAAACAATGGGATGGGGTTATTGATTACATTAAGAAATGGGGAGTATTGATGAGTGATACCATCCTTCTTTCCAGGAAAACCATTTATAAGCAAATTATTATACAGTATTTTAATATACCAGTATTTATAAACTTTACTCAGCCAGAGCAAAAACTAATTTCAGAATATATTTTGGATTCCAGACTTCCGGCTCGTATGTGTGATACTGTTAGGTTGGGCTTACACAGGCGCATTAATGTAAAGGGAAATCATAAGCATAAGGCTTTAATGGATCAATATTGTCCCAGGGAGACATGTACATTGAAAATTGAAACAATGGACCATTTATATTTTCAGTGTCCATATATAACTGACTTTTGGGATATAGTTAAAAATAGATGGAAAAGGATAGGTTCTGTTCCTCCGGCACCTAATCTATTGTATTTTGGTATTATTCCATCCTTACCTCTTGGAGTACATCATGGAATATTCAGAATTCTTTATGCTCATTTTCTTTATTGGATTTGGATAAGTCGTTGTAGATTAGCTTTGCAACAACAGGTTATTTCTCCTTGGGAACTTTTTCAGATTATTTGTACAGAAGTGCATAAATGGAGACTGGAAGAAAGAGAGAAGTTTTCTGGTATCCAGTGGTATGTTTTGTGGAAGAACCTTGAGTTTGTGGGAAATTAGGCTTGCATTATGTCTAGGATTTTGGTTTTTTGATAAGAGGGGGATGATGGATTTTTCTACTTTACTGCTGTCTGCTGAAGGGATTACCACGAGATTATTTTTTTTCCTTGACTAGTATGTAGGATGGTTCATAGATACTGTATTATTATTTTTACTGAACTGTATATAATTTTCTACGTTCTCATTACAATATTTTTTTTATCCTTTCTAGGAGGGGAGGGTTCTTTATGTTTTTTTTGGGACAATTTAAATTTTCTGTTTTTTCTGTTCTGTCTTGATTTGGCATGTTTCTAATACCATTATTATGTTTCAAACACTTTCCTTGGTGTGGGGTACTACTGTTTTGTATTGTTTTGATTCTGTTATTCTACTAATTTTGGGGGGGTTCCTTTACCTTTAGAGTTTGGACTAGAATTTTATTTTTGTATTAGACAGTTTTTTGGATATGTATGACAGTAATACTTTTTGCTTTTCTTATGTTTTATATTTTTCTTTTGTGTGAGGAAACACTGTTTTGTATTGCTTTGATTTGTTATTCTAATAAAAAAAATTCCCCTACACATATCAATAAGTGCCTTGGGATCTTTAACATCCACCTGAACTACCACCAATCCAGGCAGATGGGACCTTGGTTTAATGTCTCATCTGAAAGACGGCACCTCAGAAGTGCAGCACCCCTCTCATGCTGCACTACAGTGTCAGTACTGGGATGTTAACCCAAGTGCCAGATATAGGAACTGAACCCACAGCCCCTTGATCTCACGGCCTCAGAGGTGAGTGAGCTACCTACTGAGCAATTGACACTGCAATATATATAGACCTCCCTCTGCATGACTCAAGATCATAACCACATGCATGCTCTGCTAGATCATTCACATTCTGAGGTTGTCATTTTGGGTGACTTTAATCTCAATTAGCTTTTCACATCTTCCAAACCAATACACAATTTTTGTGACACCTTTGGGCTATCTCAGCTCATCACTGATGTAACCCAGCCTAACCTGAAGAACCCAGACTGCAGCACAATGCTAGATCTACTCCTGGTAAATAAATCACATCTATTTACCCATTCTGGCATCCTCAGTAATGATCTTAGTGATCACTGTGCCATTGCCTGCATAAGGTCAGCCCCCAAACTTACATCCCCCTCTAGATATGTGTTCAAAAGAAGTCATAGTAATTTTATTCCTAGTGCCTTCATCCTTGAACTCCAACATGCTTGCTGGCAGAACTTTTAATAATAATAATAATAATAAATAAGGGATATGGTGTGGTTCAGCGTATAATAATGCATTTATCTTGTACAGTTTCCAGTGACCTCAAGTAACCTCACGAGTGCCGAAGACATGAGTGAGAGTTTCGAGAGGTCACTGGAAACTCTACAAAATAAATGCATTATCACACACTGAACTGCTGCATATTACATTTATGCAACAAGTTTAGTTGTTGTGTGAACATTATGATTTTGGTAGGTGTAAATAATTTGTCAAAAAAAGGAAAAAGAAAATTTAATTTTATGCTGTTTTTTGCTAATTATAAAAAAAAAATGGTATCTATAAATGAAACACCACTCATTTTGTAGATATTTTTGAGTTGAACATTTTTCGTGCTCACAGTACCATGCTATCATTTTTTGTTTTAAAGTTATTCATGTTTGTTTGTCAAAAAAGTGAACAAAAAATGTAATTTTCTTCTGCTTTCTTGCTAATCATATACAATATACAGGGTTTATATAAATGAAACATTATTCATTTTGTAGATAATTTTTGGTGCTGAACAATTTTCGTGCTCACAGTACCATGTTATCTTTTTTCATTTTTAAGTTATTCACATTTAAATATGGTTAGTACTGCTTCTGAGGCCGAACATTCTAAATGAATTCTGAAGAGAACTGTGTAGATAAATGAGCTACTGATGTAGTTACTGTGTGGATAAATGGGTGATAATGTAGTTACTATGTGGATAAATAAATTTATCTACATAGTAGCACAGATAAATGGATTTATCAATGCAGATTTATTCAGACACCTGTTGTATAAATGTATTTATATGGCGCCTTTCCATTGCCAAGGCACCTAACAATATAAAAACAGATCATACAACATCAAACAACAGTTAAATATAGTTAAAATCGGATACTAATACAACAATTACAAATTTCAGGTAATTAAAAAAGCTTTTTGCCACAGATAGGTTTTCAAGCCCTGCTTAAATTCCTCCACAGTTGCACACTCCCGTAACTGATGGGGTAGAGAATTCCAAAGGTTGGGGGCTGCCTAAGTGAAAGCTCTTGAACCAGATGACTTCAAATTCACCCTTGGAATCTCTAGCAACCCCTCAACGGCAGAGCGGAGTGATCGACCAGGGCAGAAGGGGACCAGCAGCTCTTTCAGATAGTCCAGGGCCTGTCCATGTAGGGCTTTGAAAGTCAGTAAACTGACTTTAATGGTGATCCGCCACTGTACTGGCAGCCAGTGCAGTTTGCGCAGCACCAGAGTAATATGGCAGGATCGAGTAGATCCTGTCAAAAGCCAGGCTGCTGCATTCTGCACCAGCTGCAAGTGATGGATTTCAACCCCAGAAAGCCCTAGATAAAGGCGGTTTCAGTAATCCAAGCACGAGGACACAAAGGTGTGGACCAAGGTAGAAAAGTCATCTGACGGAACCAGATGCTTAATCCTGGCAATATTTCTAAGATGATAAAAGGAAGTTTTGATGACAGCCGATACTTGAGAATGTTGGGTTAGTCCATCATCAAAAACAACCCCCAGGTTACGCACCCATTCAGAGGTTGGGAGTGAGATACCGTCAAGAAAAATTCCAGAGGGCACACCAACACCTGACCCACCCATCTGATGGCCTAGGTCCACAATCAGTACCTCAGTCTTTTCCGAGTTCAGCTTTAGCCAACTGGAATCCATCCGCTCCTGGATTTCTTTCAGACAGTTGTTAAAGACCGAGACAGCTCCATTCTGGTAAGGTGCAAAAGAAAGGTAGAGCTGGATATCATCTGTGTAGCAGTGAAACCTCAGCCCATACCTTCTTACAATGTCTCTGAGGGGTAGCATATACACTGCAAACAACATGGATGACAGCACTGAACCCTGAGGCACCCCACAAGACAAAGCAATTGGACCTGAAGAAAAAAAACCCAGGCACAACTCTTTGTGTTCTACCCATGAGAAAAGATGCAAATCATCTGAGGACTGTCCCTGACATTCCACAGATATGCCTCAGGTGTTCTATCAACACCATGGGGTCCAAGGTGTCAAAAGCTGAAGAAATATCCAGAAGAACCAAGATGGTACAGTTCTTCTGATCTCTCGCCATCAGGAGATTATTGAGCACCCAAACCAGCGCTGTCTCAGTGCTATGTCTCTTACAAAAACTGGACTGGAGTGGTTCATAGATGTCATGGATGGTCAAATGGTCCTCCAGTTGTGCTGCCACTACTTTCTCAATCACCTTCCCTACAAAAGGAAGATTAGAGTTAGGACTGTAGTTTGCATGGCAGTCAGGGTCCAAGGTAGCTTTCTTCAAGAGTGGTGTCACTACTGCCCCCTTCAGGGAGCTGGGAAACTCTCCAGATTCCAAGGAGCACCAGACTATCTGCACAAGGACTGGACCAATGATATCAATACAACCCACAATTAGGGAAGTTGGTCCAGGGTCCAAACTACAGCATGTAGGGCGCACACTCTGGATAATCCTAAAGACATCCATGAACTCCGGTTGACTGAAGGTACTCCAGGAAAACTGAGGTACGGTGACCTTGTACTGATCACAGACAACCCCCATAGAGTGTGCTGGCTGAAGTACCACTCTGATGTCGGCCACCTGATTTGCAAAGAATCGAGCAAGCTCATCACACTCTAATTGCGAAAAAGCTTTCCAAACATGTAGACAGGCTGTGTTGCACAGTCTGTCCACAGTTCAAAATAGCTGAGCTGGTCAATTCTGAGCAGCCACAATCTCCCTGGACAGGAATTCTGCCTTCTTAAGGGGTGATTGCAGATTGATAGACTAGATAATGGTCCATCAATCTAAGATGGTCGGCGTCAAGGGTGGACTTTCACCAACAATGCTCTAACCTTTGCCCTAGTCTCTGCATCTCCCTCAAAGTCCCATCAAACCAAAGGGACCTGGGGCAAAGGAAGAGAAGGCAAACACAGACTGGAGCAATGGAATCCAGAGCCTCTGAAATGGCTGAATTATAAGCCGATGCGAGGGTCTCTGGATCATTGTTTGCCAGCAAGAGGGATGAGAGGTCAAGTGCCGCTGCTAGGCCATGAGAACTTATATCCCATAAAGGATGGTACCTAACCATCTCTACAGGGGTAGGCCTATGGGGGGGTGCTAAAACTAAACCCCACGGTGTAATGATCAGATCACCCAACTGGTTCCACCCCCAAATAAGATGTTTCAATCCCTAGGAGAAAGATTAAGTCAAGAGAGTGGAACAGGCCTATGAAGCAGTCCATAAAACCCTCCTTGATACCATCAATAATCATGCCCCTATATTTGAAGCTTGTACTAAGAAAATGTCCTGCCCTTGGTTTATGGCTGATTTAAAAGTGGTTCTACTAAAAAGGGATGCCCTATGGAAAAAGGCCCATGAAACAAAACTCCCTGCTGACTGGGCTGCCTTCAGGGCAGCTAGAAATCTCAGTACTAAATTAACAAGAGCTGAAAAGGTAAGATACTACCAAAGTGAGCTTGGAGTTTCCTCTAATTGTTCCGACAATCAAAGACCTGGAGGGTCACAGACCAGTAAGCTCACTTCCTTCCAAAATCTCCTCAGCTGTGGGGACTATCTCCTACAAGCATAAAATACTGGATTTTCTGAACAATCACTTTGCTACAGCAGGGTTGGCAGTCAACACTTCCCCAGCTAATACCATTAGAGCACAGCTATGCAATCCTAATCCTACAAACCCTCCCGTAACTATTCCTTCCCATGATGCACTATTCTCATTTGACCCTGTCTCTGTAAAAACTGTAGAAGACTTGCTTTTGGAATTGGACATAAGGAAGAGTGCCAGTGCTGACCTGATCGAGTCAGTTTTTCTTAAGCTTAGATACCATGTTCTCACTGTGCCTATCATGCATCTGTTTAACATGTCTCTGTCACAGGGTACCCTCACTGCAATCTGGAAGACAGCTCATGTTATACCCTTATTTAAATCCAGCAACTCCAGCTATTTAAATATTTACCATCCTATATCATTGCTTCCCACTCTATCCAAAAATGCTGGAAAGAATAGTTAATCACCAACTCAAATATTACCTCAAGACTAACAACCTCCTTTATCAATTGCAATCAGGGTTTAAGCCCTATCACAGCATTATTTCTGCACTTGCCTATGTCACTATTGACTGGCAAATCTCATTAGATGTGAAAAATCAGGTCTGTGCTTTGTTCTTGAATTTGAGCAAAGCATTCAATACTATACACTAAACAGTGTGGTTCACGTTAAACTCAGCTACAGAGTCAA
The DNA here is from genome assembly GCA_016271365.2 of Neoceratodus forsteri. Lineage (NCBI taxonomy): Eukaryota > Metazoa > Chordata > Ceratodontiformes > Ceratodontidae > Neoceratodus > Neoceratodus forsteri. The sequence continues at coordinate 1,064,860,889 of CM057449.1, read as the reverse complement.
GCATTACAAAAATGAGGGTACTGGACTTTAGGAGGGCTGACTTTGGCAAGATGGAAGAGTGCCTCAGAAAAGCACTAGCAAACAGGCTAGAAGGAGGTGTGGAGCAACAATGGGGAATTATCAAAACTGCCATCACAGAGGCAACAAGCCTTTGTGTGAAGCAAATGAACAAATCAAAATGAAAGAAAAAGCCACTATGGTTCTCAAAAGAGGTGGCTGTGAAAGTCAGGAAGAAAAGATAGCATTCCAGAAGTATAAGAAACACAGAAGGAGCAGGACAGAGAGCTGTACCAGTTAAGGCAGAAGGAAGCAGGAGGAAGTCAGAATAGCAAAGGCCCAAACTGAGGAAAAGATAGCCAACTCAGTTAAGAAGGGGATAAACCTTTATAGGTACATCAGCGTAGAAAGACAAAGGGAGGGATAGTGAGGCTGAATAGAATGAACAGTGGGTGGGCAGAGGGGACAGTGAAAAAGCAGGAATACTGAATGAATATTTCTGCTCAGTATTCAAAAGAGTAGGGGAAGTGCCTAATCCAGTTAACAGAAGCACTCTGATAGGGGGTCGATCCCAGTCCTTTCACAGAAGAAAGGGTTCTGCAAGAACTCCTAAAACTGAAGGTGGACAAAGCAATGGGTCCTGATGGAATTCACCCCAGAATTCTAAAAGAATTAAGGGAGGAACTAGTGAAACCACTGGCTACTCTTTTAATAAATCATGGGAGGATGGTGTGGTACCCGAGGACTGGAGGAAGGTGGATGTGATTCCCTTCACAAAAGTGGGTCCAAGACAGAGGCAGGAAACTACAGACTGTCAGTCTGACCTCTGTGGTAGGGAAAGGATGGAGTCACTTGAAGGAAAGAATAGTCGAGTACCCAGAGGCCAGTGGGAGCACAGGACCCAAGGCAGCATGGGTTTACAGCGGGAAGGTCATGTCAGATGAATCTAATAGATTTCTTTGACTGGGTGACCAAAGTAGTAGACCAGGGAGGGGCTGTGGACATGGCCTACCTAGACTTTAGCAAGGCATGTGACACAGTCCCACACAAAAGATTAATAGTCAAATTAACCAGCCTGGGAGTGGGACCCAGGGTGGTAGCCTGGGTAAAACATTGGCTGGACAACAGGACACAGAAGGTAATTGTAAATGGAGTCCATTCTGAAGAAAGGGGGGTTACTAGTGGGGTACCGCAGGGTTCAGTATTGGGTCCAGTCCTTTTTAATGTCTTCATCAGTGACATTGCAGAGGGACTGGAAGGAAAAGTATGCCTTTTTGCAGCTGACACAAAAATCTGCAACAGGGTTGATACACAAGGAGGCGTGGAAAGGATGAAAAGGGACTTGGCAAGGTTGGAGGAATGGTCAGAAGTATGGCAGCTAGGATTCAATGCAAAGAAGTGCAAAATAATGCACCTGGGAAACAAGAACCCAGGGAAGAATACACAATGGGTGGGGAGGTAGTAACAACAACAAAAAGGAAAGGGACCTGGGGTAATCATATCAGATGACCTTAAGGTTAGCAAGCAATGTAAGAAGGCAGTAGGGAGGGCTGGGGGTATACTAGGATGTATAGGAGAGGCATCAGCAGCAGAAACAGGAAGTTGTTATCCCTCTGTACAGACAGTTGACAGACCCCATCTGGAGTACTGTGTCCAGTTCTGGAGACCTCATCTCCGCAAGGACATAGACAGGATAGAGGCAGTCCAGAGGAGGGCAACTAAAATGGTGCAGGGTCTGCAAGAGAAGCCGTATGAGGAGAGACTAAAGGAGCTTAATATGTATACCCTTGAGGAAAGAAGGGAGAGGGGGACATGATAGAAACTTTTAAGTACCTCAGTGGAATCAACAAAGTCCAAGAGGGTAGCATTTTTCAGAAAAGAGACTTGCAAGAACAAGGGGACACAATTTAAAGATAGAAGGAGGGCGGTTCAGGGGCAATGTGAGGAAGTATTATTTCACAGAGAGGGTAGTGGATGCATGGAACAGCCTTCCTGAGGAGGTCGTGGGGTCTAAAACTGTGGGAGAATTCAAGAATGCATGGGACAGACATAAGGCAATTCTTGTGGGGGTAGGAAGAAATAGGCTGTTGGTTAACTAGGATCTGCGGCCTATCCTGTAGGTAGGGAAATGGGCAGACTAGATGGGCCTAGCAGTCCTTATCTGCCATCAAAGTCTATGTTTCTATGTTTCTATAGATCATGAGCTGCTCATTACAGTTCTTATGGACATTGGTCTGGACCATTTGGCAGTGACTTGGTTCACAGATTATCTCACTGGTCACCTCCAATGTGTTAAGGCAGACAATAACATCTCCCTGCTAAGACCTCTGGCAAGGGGCATTCCCCAAGGTTCTATTTTAGGCCCTCTCTTATTTGCAGTCTATATTAACAATATCAACCTGGGAATTAAATCTGCAAAGATGTACCTGTTTGCCAATGACACGGTCCTGTATATAGAAAGGCCCTCCCCAGTGCTAGCCTGTGAGGACCTTCAAGAAGATTTTAACACCCTTCAGTAGAACCTCTTGCATCTTAAACTATTACTCAATGCCAAAAAATCAAAGGCAATGTTATTCTCTCCCATGCTAACTCCACAAAATGACAGAGCACTGCATCCTCTCCACATGTCTACACGCTGCTGGGTGAGCCCCTGGAATTTGTAACAAAATTCAAGTACTTGAGGATGTAGATTGATCACAAGTTTTCTTTTGTAGATCAAATGGAAGAGCTCTCCAAGAAACTAAAACAGAGGCTTTGTCTTTTCTTTTGGATTAGACACCTTCTCACACAAGAAGTTAAAGCCATGTTGGTCCAAACTACCTTCTTGCCTATGGTGACTTTATCTATGGTCAAGGCCTGAGTACTGTGTTATTTAAGCTACCTGTAGACATTCTGTACCATGGGGCACTTTGATTTGCCTCTGGAGTTCCATACTCTGCCCATCGTTGTGCAATATATGCCATGGTGGTCTGGTGTTCACTTAAATTTAGATGCCACAGGAATGCACTTCAGTGGACTTATAGAGCTATTATTCATAAATTTTCTCAGTATATCTCTGACTGTTTGCCTACAGCTAAATCTGAAAGCTATACACTCAGAAGTCAATCATTCATTTCCCTTGTTGTTCCTAAGATCAGAACTCGGTATGCTGCGGCAGTGATAGGCCATGCCCTGCCTGTCTTATGGAAAACCATGCAAACGACCCTGAAACTTGTAAACCCAGTAAAATAGTTTTTTTTTAAGTCCCTGTTTTTACGTCAGTTTAGGGAGACCTGTGACTGTTTTGCACAGTGACCTCCACCTACTGGATGCCAACTGCTTTTCCATTACTCATAAATTGCTTTGCACCATTTGTTGGCCCCTCTATTGTATTGCTCTCCCTACCTCCACCTCTTGTACTCAGCTTTCATCTCTTCCCTATTCTCTTCCTTTGCTCCTAACCTATTGCCTGATTGCATTGTCCTAGTTATGCAGTTATTCATTATATTACATTGTACAACTTGTATATACTGTACTGTACTGTAAATATTGTAATATAAACTATTTTGTTGCTCCTTTTCCTGTTTATGTAACTATATGTGAGCCTTCCATACTCCAGTGCTGGATGTTAGTTGGCAGTGCATTTCTTGTATACCCTTCTCTCCCCTTGAAAATATGATTGTTGTAAATTTGTACTTGGACCCCAGGTCCACCTTGTAAACGAGCTTGTCTTAATGGTGCTCCACCTGGTAAAATAAAGATGGATTGATTGATTGAATTTCACTGTGGAGCCCCCAAAAGTCTATCATTTTTGTTTTGTTTATTTTGCTTTGTGTTTGTGACCTCCTTGGCAAAAGAAATAAGTTGTCTAAGTTGAATTACTTTGATTAGGCCTACTTCCTGGCTGGAAAGCCACTCTAGCCTGATCTCCAGTCCTCGGATGGCCTCAGAATGTGTCGGGGGTGGCAGTGTTTCCTCACAATCCTCCTCTTCTTCCTCTGTGTCTTAAGCATCTTTCCCCTTCTCCTGCCATTTCAGATGGAGATGTTTCTTGAAGGTGGCTATGATACCCCCATCCAGGGGTTGTATGCAGGAGGTTGTGTTATTTGGGATCAAGACAACTCATATTTTCCCATCTCTTGACCACAATTCAGACTCAGATGGGTGACCAAGGCATTCATCTAGTAGGAGTAGGGCTTTAGGCTATAAATTATATTCCTCAGAAATGCATGCACAGAGTACACACAAAAAATTAAAGAACCACTCTCTGAACAGCTCACCAGTCATCCAGGCATTCTTGCTGTGCCTGTAAAGGAGGTAGCATGAGCTTATGTTTATGGGGTGAAAACAGCGTGGGGTTTTAAATTTGCCTATGCTTAGGGACTTTAGTTTATGGACACCCATTGCATTGCAGCAAAATAAAAATGTTACCCAATCTTTGGCCACTTTAAAGCCCTCACAAAACAGAGGAAAGAGTAAGGATTCCAAGCAACAGTTAAGGGGCTAGAAATAAGACATGATGGGAGTGGTGCAGTGCAGTGCAGTGGCTGTGGAGCAGCAGTCTTCCAGGAGACGTTCGGGAGGATGCGGTATTGTCCCATCTGCAGGCACCTCTCTGGGCTGAGGGAGGAGGTTGCTCATCTCCAGGCTGAGTTGGCCAGGATTTGTGGGACCTCCTCCTCCATCCAGGGACCACCAGTGCCACTGCCATTGCCTCAGAGGTTGCAAAGAAAGAGGAGTGGTTGGACCACAGTGGGCTCAGGGAGGGTGACGGTGGTGGAACAGAGGTGCATCCCTCCACTTGTACCTCTCTACAATTCCTATGCCATTCTGGCAAAGTGTGGTTCCTCTATGGAGGCACCCACAGTGGAGACCAAGGAGAATGTTGGGAACCTCCACAAAGGAGACCCACGGGAGGGTGACATGGGACCCCACAGGGGAAAGAAACAACTCCTGGTGGGGGACTCCATTGTTAGGAAGGTAGAACTGGGGAAGGAAGGGGAGAGGGAAGTAAGGTGCCTGCCTGGCGCCATGGCTTGGAGGGACAGGGAGCGAATCCTCAGGATTGCCAGAGCAGCTGCACAGGGAAGGGAGCTGGATGTCATTGTCCACCTAGGGACAAATGACCTGGCTAAGAAAGGGATTAGAGAAGTGCAGGAAGAGTTTGTGGAATTGGGGAGGGCCTTGGTCAAGTAGCACCTGACGGTAACCTTCTCGGAGGTGCTGCCCATCTATGGCGTAGGAGAGGCTAGGGTGTTCTGCACCATGGGATTCAATCAGTGGTTGAAAAACTGGTGCAGAGCTCAGGGATTTGGCTTCATTGGGGACTGGGGGTCCACCTGGAGTGATGCAAGCCTATAATGGCATGATGGGCTGCATCTGTCCAGAAGTGGAACCAGGATCCTAGGTGATAGGTTTAAATGCTTCATTGGCAAGCATTTAAACTAGCTAAGGGGGGAGGCACTGGAAAGGAGCAGGGAAATCCTAGCCCCTCCAAAAAAAATCATGGTAGTAAGTACGGTAAACACCAACATAGAGGTGGTGATAGGGAGAAGCACTGGGGTAAATGGGGAAAGTGACAAAGGCAAGAAGGACAGGGATGGGACAAAAAGGAGTAAGGCCATCAGGAAATGGAGGGTAATGAGTACCAATGCCCATAGTCTGGGCAACAAGTTCCCTGAGCTGGTGGCCTTGATGTAAGAGGGATGCCTGGATATCATAGCAGTCACAGAAACATGGTACACAGAGAACCATGACTGGGATGGTAACATACCAGGGTAAATAACCTACAGGAGAGACAGGCAGGAGAGAAGAAGGGAGGAGTAGCTCTCTATGTAAAGGAAGGGATAAAAGCAACTGAACAAAAGAGTAAACAGGGAGGAGAGGAGGCACTGTGTGTCACTTTGGAGACTGAAAAGGACACCACAATCTGCACAGGGGTTGTGTACAGACCCCCATGTCAGGGGAAGGGAATGGACAAGGATATGATGGAAGGCATTCTTAGGATGGCAGAGAAAGGGGAGATACTGTTGATGGGAAACCTGAATATGCCAGATGTTAACTGGAGCACTTTACTGCAGCCACATCCAAGAGCAGGGTCATTCTCAATGGCCTACAGGTGGCAGGCCTCAGACAGCTAATTTCGGAACCCACTCATGACGGAGCAATCTTAAAACTCGTACTCTCAAATGGGTGCAGTGAGAGGATCTCAGATCTAGAAGTGGGTTGCCATCTGGGAACAAGTGACAATGAAACAGTGTGGTTCACGTTAAACTCAGATACAGAGTCAAGCCATACAAAAGTGAGGGTACTGGGCTTTAGGAGGGCTGACTTTGGCAAGATGGGAGAGTGCCTCAGAAAAGTACTAGCAAGCAGGCTAGAAGGAGGGGTGGAGCAACAATGGGGAATCATCAAAACTGCCATCACAGAGGCAACAAGCCTTTGTGTGAAGCAAATAAACAAATCAAAATGAAAGAAAAAGCCACTATGGTTCTCAAAAGATGTGGCTGGGAAAGTCAGGGAGAAAAAGATAGCATTCAGGAAGTATAAGGAAACACAGAAGGAGCAGGACAGACAGCTGTACCAGTTAAGGCAGAAGGAAGCAGGGAGGGAAGTCAGAATAGCAAAGGCCCAAACTGAGGAAAAGATAGCCAACTCAGTTAAGAAGGGGATAAAACCTTTTATAGGTACATCAGAGGTGTAGAAAGACAAAGGAGGGATAGTGAGGCTGAATAGAATGAATGGTGGGTGGGCAGAGGGGACAGTGAAAAAGCAGGGATACTGAATGAATATTTCTGCTCAGTATTCACAAAGAGGAGGAAGCACCCAATCCAATTAACAGAAGCACTCTTAATAGGGGGGTCAATCCTAGCCCTTTCACAGAAGAAAGGGTTCTGCAAGAACTCCTAAAACTGAAGGTGGACAAAGCAATGGGTCCTGATGGAATTCACCCCAGATTTCTAAAAGAATTAAGGGGAACTAGTGAAACCACTGACTACTTTTTAATAAATCACGGAGGATGGTGTGGTACCGAGGACTGGAGGAAGGCAGATGTGATTCCCCTTCACAAAGTGAGACCAAGACAGAGGCAGGAAACTACAGACCTGTCAGTTTGACCTCTGTGGTAGGGAAAGTGATGGAATCACTTCTGAAGGAAATAATTGAGTACCTAGAGGCCAGTGGGGCTGGGACCCAAGGCAGCATGGGTTCGCAGTGGGAAGGTCATGTCAGGCCAGATCTAATAGATTTCTTTGACTGGGTGACAAAGTAGTAGACCAGGGAGGGGCTGTGGACATGGCCTACCTAGACTTTAGCAAGGCATTTGACACAGCCCACAAAAGATTAATAGTTAAATTAACCAGCCTGGGAGTGGGTCCCAGGGTGGTAGCCTAAATAAAACATTGGCTGGACAACAGGACACAGAAGGTAATTGTAAATGGGTCCCTCTGAAGAAAGAGGGTTACTAGTGCAGTGCCATGAGGTTCAGTACGGGTCAGTCCTTTTTAATGTCTTTATAAATGACATTGCAGAGGGACTGTAGAGGAAAAGTATGTCTCTTTGCAGATGACACAAAGATCTGCAACAGAGTTGATACACAAGGAGGCGTGGAAAGGATAAAAGGGACTTGAAGGTTGGAGGAATGGTCAGAAGTATGGCAGCTAGGATTCAATGCAAAGAAGTGCAAAATAATGCACCTGGGAAGCAAGAACCCAGGGGAAGATTACACAATGGGGGAGGTAGTAACAACAACAAAAAAGGAAAGGGACCTGGGGGTAATCATATCAGATGACCTTAAGGTTAGCAAGCAATGTGAGAAGGCAGTAGGAAGGGCTGGGGGGATACTGGGATGCATAGGGAGAGTCATCACCAGCCTAAAACAGGAAGTTGTTATCCCTCTGTGCAGACAGTTGGTGAGACCCCATCTCGAGTACTGCGTCCAGTTCTGGAGACCACATCTCTGCAAGGGAGAGGGAGGACATGATAGAAACTTTTAGTGGAATCAACAAAGTCCGAGAGGGTAGCATCTTTCAGAAAAAGAGACATGCAAGAACAAAGGGACACAATTTAAAGATGGGGGGGGTGGTTCCGGGGCAATCTGAGGAATTATTTTTCACAGAAAGGGTAGTGGATGCATGGAACAGCCTTCCTGAGGAGGTTGTGGGGTCTAAAACTGTGGGAGAATTCAAGAATGCATGGGACAGACATAAGGCAGTTCTAGTGGGGGGGAGGTAGGAAGAAATAGGCTGTTGGTTAACTAGGATCTGCAGCCTATCCTGTAGGTAGAGAAATGGGCAGACTAGGTGGGCCAAGCAGTCCTTATCTGCCATCAAAGCCTATGTTTCTATGTTTCTTACTGGCGTTTGGTTCCCCTCTCCTGGTCAGTGTCACATTGGTAAAGTATTTCCAAAACAAGCCCATTTCATCCGAGTTAGAAACTTGCTCCGGGCAGTAACCTGCATCAGCCAAAGGTTTTTAAAGCTTTGTTATGAACTCTGAGACACCACACTTATTGAAACAACACTCCCTTGCCTAAGCTTGATGTAGATATTCAGTTGTAAAACTTGACATTGGCTTATATGCAGGTTATATGCAGGTTACTGCATTTTTTGTGAAATCGATGCAGCATTTTGGGGGGTTGGTTCATACACGAGTATATACGGTAGATGTCCCTGGAGGTATAGGATTCTAGTTCGATGCAGAATCCTGAATCGGCATAGGATTCTAGTTCGATGCAGAATCCTGCAATGAACTGCCATGTTAGCTTCAGAATGATGATGGTTATTTTTCTCTTATATTGTCTCTTGAATGTAATATTGTCTCTTGAATTGTCTTGCCAGCTGTTATTGTGCACTGTACCCTACTGTATATGTATTTTCCCATACCCCCTGCCACCAGGATGTATCTATAATTGAGCAGTAGCCTGCTCAGCATTCCTTCCTCATAAAACTCTTATTTAAACAAACAAACAAATAAATAAATAATTCTGCATTGAAGTGGCATTTTACAATGTAGAGTCCTGCAACGAACTGCCATGTTGCAATGCAGAATCCTGCATTGAACTATCATTTTGACAGGCATAGCCCTTTGTGATTACTGTTTCCTGACTGTGGGGTGCCCAATCCCCATGTTGACATTTCTGTAACCCTCCAGTACTGTGGTGCACCGGGGAGACCACCCCCAGTGAACCAAAAGCATTAACATTCTGTTGTTTCCAACACTGGGATGCCCCCCCGGTGTTGGATGCCCCCTGTCACCCACAGCCCATTCTTATTATTTTTTGCTGACATCAGGGTGCCCAATCCCCATGTCAAGATTTATTTCTCCCTCTATTATTGTGGCACTCTGGGGAGACCACCCCCAGTGTGCCAAAATCTTCTTTTTTCAGTGTTGTTTCTGACACTGGAAACCCACATCCAGTGTCGAATGCCCCCTCCGCCCATTCTAATATTAATAGTTTTCATCAACATTGGGGTGCTCAATCCCCAAGTTGACATTATGAACCCCCCCAGAACTGTGGGACAATGGGGAGCCCACTCCCAGTGTCCAAAAATAAAGTTATCCCTGCTGTAAAAAAAGAAAACTGTCCCCAACTTCTTTTGTTTAATTCTAGAAAAAAGAAAAAGGTACCTCATCGTCTCCCCTGTTCCCCTCCACCATCCTAACCCTCCAACTGAGCACCCACCACCCCACATGCCCTCTCACCCTATCCTTACCTCTCGAGGTAGGCGGCTGTCATCTTCTCTGGACTGGGACACGTCTGCACTCTTCAAAGCCCAACCACAAGCTGAGGAATCAAGGCAGGCTTGTATTATAGCTCTCAATGGGGTTTCAACTTATGTTGATACCTCAGCCATTTTTAGGAATTTGTATGCTAAATTTTCAACACAGGGTTATTGGGACCTCACCTCATGAACACTATCACTGCCATTTTGTTGTTCAGTCCAGAAAGGTGATTTCATGGTGATTATGTGGAATCTCCTTTCTAGACTGATTAATGACATAACAGCGCCAGTGTTACTGAGGAGAGGTCCCAAAAAGCCCATGTTGAAAATGTGGTTCAAAAATTCTCAAAAATGACTGTGTTAACAGTGTACATTGTGCATTTCTGTGCATATTCATAACCTTGCCAATTTTTGTGTTGCTTGCACGCATGTGCAAGAAACACATTGAGTCAGCTTCCTTCAAAAGCGAGTTAGGAGGCATGGCAGTGTTTTGATGAATGGCAGCAGTCTGTTCTAGGGATGGTCTCTGTGCAGTGAACAGAAAACATGCTGTCGATGACAGTTAATCAGCATGCCACAATGCGTAAAGAAATTCGGCAACGTCACTATGCAGTCAGCTGTTTTGGTGCATCATATGGTGTCCCCATGGTGACAGCTTCTCCATCTGCCTCTTACAGCCCCATGAAGCTGACAGAAAGCTGCCACCCACCGTTCAGTGTGCCTTCCTGGTGAAACATTTCAATAAATAAAAAAAAGCCAATGGGGGGTGCCCAAACCCCCCTGTCAGCATGATCCCTTCCCCAGTTCATTTGCCAATGGGGTAGCCCAGTCCCCATTGGCATGATGCACCTCCCTCATTTGTTGTGTGCCAAGGGGATGCCCAGTCCTCCCCTCAGCTCATGCATCCCCCCAGCACACTGTATGGCCGATGGGGGTGCTCGGTCTCCCATCGGCTCCACTGCACCCCCCAAACAAACTTCCATTTGCAACATGGGGAGCATACCCCAGCATGGCAAAAGTCTGTATGTCACATGGGGTGCCCAATCCCCCATAGGCTCCATTGACCCCCCCAAAAAAACTTCCTGGTGCCATGCTGGGAGCCCACCCCAGTGTGACAAAAGTCCCCTGTCATCTTTATATAAAAAAAACACCTAGAAGAAAAAATGTTCCTTCGTTGATTCTCTTGCCCCTTCCCCAACCCGTGCTCACCCTTTGCGCACCCACATCCCCACACACCACCTCACCCCATACTTACCTCCAGAGCCCTGCATGACAATCTTCGGTGGAACACATCTGCACTCTTCAAAGCCGACCTCGAACTGAAGAAATGCAAGTAAGCTGTATAATGGCATAAATAGAGTTTTTTCATCTTAAGTGGATATGTCAGCCATTTTTAGGAATTTTTTCACCAAATTTTCAACAAGGTGTTCTTGGGATCCACCCTCATGAACTCAGTCACTGTCAGTTTGTTATTCAGTCCCAAAAGGTGATTTCGTAGTCACTGCATGAACCACCTTTTGGGACCTGATTAACTGAACAACAATGTCACAGTTCATAAACGAGCCTCCAAAGCCCCATATTGAAAATTTGGTATAAAATCCCAAAATGTTTGTTTTATGTGCATTGCACAGCGTTCCTATGCACGCTCGTAACGTCGAGTATTTTTAATATTTTCACTCCAGATGTTCAACATTGCCATTTTACCAAACCTCCTTATGAACAGTACAGCTGTCATTTTTCACATCTCACCCGAAATGTATTTTTGCTCACGTAGCATACAGTGGTGTGGTCAGTGTGCGAAATCAAAGTTCGGGACAGATTAAGAAAATCACAGTGACACTGTTCATGAGCAGAGGTCTTAAACTGGCTATATTGAAAATTTGGTGACAAAAGTATATAAAATGACTGTGTTATGAGCGTGCATTGGGCAATTTCCATGCACCCTCGTAAGTTCACGAATTTGTGATATTTTCAGTCCAGATTTTCAACATTGGCATTTTTCCACACATCCTTATGAACAGTACAGCTGTCATTTTTCACACCCTGGCCAAAATGTGTTTTTGCACTTCTGGCGCAGAACAGCGCAGTCGCTGTGGGAAATAAGTGTTCAGGACAGATTAAGAAAATCACAGTGACACTGTTCATAAGAGTAGGTCCCAAAATGCCTGTGTTGAATATCTGCTGTAAAAAATCCCCAAACTAATTATATTACAGGTGCACGTTGTGCAGTTTCTTCGCACACTCATGACTTCACCAGTTTTTTTAAATTTCACTCTAGATTTTCAACATTGCCATTTTCTACACCTCCTCAAGAACAGTACAGCTGTCATTTTTCACATCCTGTTCAAAATGTATTTTCGCACCTGTAGCACCAAATGACGCAGTCGCTGTGCAAAATCACATTCCAGCTAATGATTTGATAGTGTCACTGTTCATGCAGTGGGGTCAAACTTGAAAACTTGGAGTAAAAATACCAAGAAATGCCCAGGGCATTAGGGTTTTTGACCATAACGCTCTACCCTGTAGGGACTGACAGGCGTCAGGGGTCTGACTTGGGATTGTCTGATAATGCTCATGCCATTTCTCCCCCATCCCCACCCTGCAGCCAGTGACAGGCATTGAGGTGCACCTTGGACCCTTTGGCCCCTGAGTTCACCCCATTCTCCTATACTGCACACATTTCAGTGTATTTCCTTATGAAATGAGGCGAGTGTAAAGCCCAAACATTCCAAAGCACACCTCAACACTTGTAAGTGTCTGCAGGGTAGGGTGAGGTGAACTGTCGTGACCATTATGGGCATCGACCAAAAGGCACACCCCAATTCCTGTCCATCTCTGCAGGGTGGGGGTTGAGTTGGCGTCAGTTCAGTACTGCCATTCCTATACTGCATCTGTCTAACTCCTGCACTTCCACTGCTAATACCAGCAAGCAAGACTTGGCATTGACAAATGCTTGTTAATATTTACACTCCAGATTTTCAACACTGAGACTTTTTCACACCTCTTCATGAACAGTGCAGCTGTCATTTTTCACATCCTGCCCAAAATGTGTTTTCGCTGCTGTGGCGCAGAATGGCACAGTTGCTGTGTGAAATCAACTTTTGGGATATACTAATGAAATCACAGTGCCACTATTCATTAAGTGGGGTCCTAATAAGGCCATGTTGAAAATGTGGTGCAATAATTCCCATAAATGACTGTGTTATGAGTGTCTTTTGCGCAGTTTCTACGCATATTTGTAACTTTGCCAATTTTTCATATTTTCACTCTAGATTTTCAACATTAGGATTTTTTCATAACACCTCATGAACAATACACCTGTCATTTCTCACATCCTGCCCAAAATGTGGTTACACAGAAGTGGTGCAAAAAAGCACAGTTGTTGCTCAAAATTACCTTTTGTGACTGAGTAACAAAATTAAAGTGCCAGTGTTCATGAGGTGGGGTCCAAAAAAGGCTGTGTTGAAAATTTGCAGCAAAAATACAAAAACACCTCCCACAAAACTGGGATGCTATTATACTAATTTAAAAAGTAAGGAAATGAATCAACAAAAACTTTATTTAAAACAAATTTAGCATTCTGGACATAGGTCTTCAACCAAAGTGATACAGGTCAGTAAATTGGATGTTAGGGTTTACAACTGTTATACCACTACCCATCAAACCCTACCATTGTAACCGCACCTTCCCACCCTCCACACACAAACAAGCATCAGGGTGTGCCTTAGGGTCGTGAGCCCCACCCATCCAACCCAACCATCACAACACCACCCCACCCTCCACACACAAACAAGTGTCAGGGTGTGCCTTAGGGTCATGGATCCTAACGCTCATCCCATTGCATCTGTAAGGAACCTGACATGATACTGTATGGGAGAATGGGGTGAGTGTTATGGTCCATGACCCTAAGGCACACCCCAACACACGTTGGTGTGTGGAAGGTGGGGGTGGTGTTATGATGGTAGGGTTGGATGGGGTTGGGCCCATGGCCCTAAGGCACACCCTGGTGCTTGTTTGTGTGTGGAGGGTGGTGGGTGCTGTTAACAATGGTTTGGTGGGGGAGGTGTATAACAGTTGTAAACCCTAACATCCAATTTCCTGACCTGTATCTTTGGTTGAAGACCTATGTCTAGAACCCTAACTTTGTTTTAAACAAAGTTTTTGTTAATATATATATATATATGTGTATGTAAAATATGAGGTTAACATTAAACAGGCTACTCATAGAGTTGAGTAGCCTGTTTAATGTTAAACCTAAAGTTATGCACTTTAATAACTTTGCAAATGATCAGTGGATTTGCACAAAATGTTGAATGTGCTGTCCTGTGGTGTAGATCTCTTGATGTGGCTAGTTTCTTTCTGGTAAGATGTACAAATACTGAGCTGCAGATAGTGCTAAAACCTTAAAAGTCACCTTTTTAGTCAGCCCAGTGGTACTAAGGGTTGAGGCACTGGACACCATACCTCGCGCCATGGTGGTGACCCGGGTTCAGACATGAGCCCAAGCCATCAGGGGTCAGTGGGGGGGATAAGAACTGAGCTTCCAGTGGACTGCTCTCCTATCCCCCGGGAGGGATCCAGGGAGCCATCACTCTGCAGTGGCCCCTGGTGAAGATCGGGGGCAGTGCTAAAGCTGGCATAGCAGGATGGAGTGTGGCAGATGTTGGCACATTGTGCCGAGATGATGTTGGCACATTGTGCCGAGATGTCATTGCATGGCACACTCCAGAGTGAAAAAAAATAAAATGGAGCAGCACAGACGCGGCAGTTTGATGGCCGCACTTCCTGGGCCGACAATGCCCGATGCGTGTGCCGGTAATGGTTCCTCATCTGGCACAGGGGCAATAGGGGGAACCCCTCTCAAGGGCAGAGCTGCATATGCCAGCTGGGCATGCTACATCGGGGTTAGAGGTGGAGCTGAGTGGTGGCTTGATTGATAGCAGGTCAGTGGCTGCCAAGGGGGGTAAAATATGTCATGATAAAAAAAAAGTTGCCTTTTTTTGCAGTTTTGTCCTCATCGCCTTGCATCTACATGGTGTGAAATTTTGGTGTGATTTTTTTACTCTACAATCAGCTTTGGTATCAGACCTGACATGCTTAGTTTGGTGAAAAAATATTTCTCTGTTGCATTGTTATTAAATTTTTAAGTTCCCAATGTTTTCAATGGGAATTCCCCCATTCAAATTAGAGGTACAAAGTTCAATGAAGGATTGACCTCATGAAAAAGGGTTCACTCTCATTAGTTCTGTTCCCTTTTTATGAGGTAAAAATCCTGTTTCATGAGAGAAAAATCCTTTTCATGAGCCATCTTTTTTTTCTGTTTTTATTTATCAAAAAAAAAAAAAATCAAAAGCAATAAAAATAGTATTCTGGAGAGAGACCACCACACCTAGCTGGCTGATCGGTACATCCGTAGGTACAATCTGCACTTCGGTGTTATGGATATGCCCCAGAAATGTGTTTTACTTACTGTTAGGAATCCCTTTTCATGACCACATGATAGGAAAAAAGAATCATTTTTCATATCATGAGTCACAAAAAAGGATCCTTTATCAAGATTTCTGTGCCCTTCCCCGTGTTGTAATATATTTTCATGGTGTCTAGTGGCAGCACCCTTACCTCTCCGTTTTTTTTTAATTATATGTATATAATTTGACACTGAGATGCCTACTCTCAGTGGCAGATGCCCCCCCTCACAGCCTGTTGCTTTAATAATGAAAAACATCTTCTGATGACTTTTTCTTTAAACCTGAAATAAAGAAAATGGTCCCTCATCTTTACATTATTCTCCTCCCCACATCCCAAAACAAAGAAAATGATTCCTCATTTTTGTCGTTGACCCCATCCCCCATCCAGACCCTCCCACTGAGCACCCATCTCCCCACAACCCCTCACCCTATACTTACCTCCAGAGGTCATATGCTTTCATCTTCTGTGGACTGAGACATGTCTGCACTTTTCAAAGCCACACCATAAGCTGAGGAATAAAACTAAGTGCCTTATAATATATTTCAGTAGTGTTTTGAATTTATGTTCATAACATTGACATTTTTAGAACTTTTTCACCAAATTTTTAACATAGCCTTTTTGGGAGCATACCTCATGAACACTGTCATTGTCACTGTCATTTGGTTAATCAGGCCCAGAAGGTGATTTCACAGTCACTGCATGAAATCATCATTTGGGATCAAATAATGAAATTTAATCACCAGTGTTCATAAGGTGTGGTCCCAAAAAGGCTATGTTGAAAATGTGGTGAACAAAGTCCTAAACATGGTTGAGATATATGTATTCTATGACATCTTTCTACACATGTGCATAGCGCTGGTACTTTTGAATATTCTGGCCTCAGATTTTCAACATAGCCTTCTTATTACCCCACCTCATGTATGTCACAGCTGTCATTTTTCAAATCCTTGCCAGAATGTATCATCTGTGGCACAGAATGGTGTTGCAGTTGCACAGAATTATGTTTTGGTGGGGATTCAAAAATCTTCTGTGATGGGTACATGAGGTGAGTTAATAAGATGGCTATGCTGAGAATTTGGTCGCTGTTGTCCTATAAATGGAAGTACAGGACTTGGAGGACCATGTGCTTTCACAGCTACATACATATATGCATCTATGGAGATATGAGAGCACAGAGTCTGAAGGACCCTGTGCTCCACAGTAAACTTAAGGACACTATTATACTATCTCAAAAAGTAAGGAAATAAGCTGCAAAAATCTTTATTGATGCTCCAGTTAGGGTCAAGTTGACAAAAGCTGGAAAATGAGGTGTTAGGGTTTCCCTTATACCCCACTCTTCAAAATCAGGCAGAAGAGCAGAAGTGGGGTGTGCCTTGAGCTGTGGAAATTCAATGTTAGGGTTCCCACTCCTATCACCCCACCACCCCACCCTCCACACACAATAAGGCATTGAGGTCTGCCATGTGGTCATCAGGCTAACCTCTCACCCCATTCTCTTATACTGTTCCATGTCTGCTTGTTTACACATAGAATGGGGTGAGAGTTGGGTCTTATGACCCCGTGGCACACCCTGATGCCTGTTTGTGTGTGGAGGGTGGGGGATGAGGTGGTAGGGGTGGGAACCCCTAAAATCACATTTACACACTTTTTTCACTGTACTATCAACCCTAACTGATGCATTAATGGAATTTCTTGCAGTGAATATATATATATATATATATATATATATACACACATACTTATACATTTATATTGCT
This sequence comes from Neoceratodus forsteri, assembly GCA_016271365.2. NCBI lineage: Eukaryota > Metazoa > Chordata > Ceratodontiformes > Ceratodontidae > Neoceratodus > Neoceratodus forsteri. The sequence goes on along the minus strand of CM057449.1, from coordinate 1,064,843,965 downwards.
GTGTCACTGGCTCAGCAGGTAACACACTTGCCTCTGAGGCCGGGAGATCAGAAGACTGTGGGTTCTAGCCCCACACCAGGCATTTGGGTTAATATCCCAATACTGACACTGCAGTGCAGCATGAGGGGGGTGCTGCATTCCTAAGGTGCCATCTTTCAGATGAGACATTAAACCGAGGTCCCATCTGCCTGTTCTGGTGGTAGTTCAGGTGGATGTTAAAGATCCCATGGCACTTCTTGAAAAGAGTAGGGGAATTTCCCCAGTACACTGGCCAAATTTCCCACTATTCACTAAAAATACCACCAACAGCTTAATCTAGTTCAAAGTCAGTTGGCATTCATCTGTATCCCCTTTCCTCAGGTTGTGCCTGAAAATAGGCAGAATTTGTCTAGTACACTTACCCGGTCAACAAAATGAAATAAATAAATATAAATAAATATATATATATATATATATATATTCTTTGCAAACATTTACATCAATGTAGACATTAATATTGTAAAAACTCAAAATGCACAAAGACGGGAAATGAAAAAATATTAGGGATTTAGGTCTCCGGAGTATTAGCCAATCAGTGGTGGGGTCTTACTTAGGGTTATCAAACCTAATGCCCACCCCACAGCCCATGCAAAGCACAAGATACAGCTCCAGTCTAGTGCTTCATAGTGATACAGTATGGTCAACATAATCTGTCAGAGCTTTCTTCATGCAGGGCCCTATGGGCCCTGCATGAAGACATCACATTTCACCTCATCTGATCCAGGATAGGGGTGGGCAGTAGGGTTTATAACGCCAAGTAAGACACCATCACAGATTCACCAGTACTCTGGAGACCCAAATCCCTTTTTTTCTTTTTTATTTCCCACCTTTGTGCGCTTTGCATTTTTACAACCCTAGTGTCTGCATTAACATAGTGTTTTGCAAAGAAGTTCCCTTCTTTTTGTAATAGTGGAACTGTATCCATATTTGTGCATTTCCAGAAATGAGATACATACAATATTGGATACAGTCCTGATGCAGTTCATGGGCTCAGCAGACCCTGCACACATGTCGCTACCTTGTGGGTGAGGTTCCCTGCCCCACCACAGTGTGGCAACTGCACCAAAACACTTCACCATCCCTACCCAGGCCATGATGTGCTGCATGCTGCAGCACCTTCCCCATCAGCCTTGTTCCAGTAAACCAGCTCATTGAGTTCACACCTCAACTAAGCTCACTGGCTCGGTAAGGCAGCATTTTCCTCAGTGATGCAATGGACATCCCTGCCAACAATGTTCCTTAATAAACTCTTTGTTTTTTCAATATTTCAACCCTATGCTTTCTACATCATCTTCTTATGACCCCACCTCATAAACCCCATTGGTGAAAATTTTCATATCTGTGCATAAATGCCATTTTATGCCACTTGTTTCTGACAGGATGTGAAAAATGACAGCTGTACTTCATGCGGTGGTGTGAAAAAATGGGTATGTTGAAAATCTGGAGTCAAAATATTGTAAATTGCCAAAGTTAATCCCCAGCATAGAAAAATGTTAATGCACACTTGTAACTCAGCCATTATTAGCATTTTTTTCACCAGATTTTAAACATGGGCTTTTTGGGACCCCACTTCATGAACGTTGGCACTGTCATTTTGTTAATCGGTCCCGAAAGGTGATTTTGCACAGTGACTGTAAAATCACCTTCCACACCCAGTTAGGAAAATGGCAGTGACACCGTTCATGAGATGGAGTTCCAAAAAGCCCATGTTGAAAATTTGGTGAAAAAATACCACAAAACAGCAACGATATCAACATAAGTTAAAAACACCATTGAAATACATTATACGGCACTTACCTTGATTTTTCAATTTGTGATTTGGCTTTGAAGAGTGCAGATGTGACCTGGTCCACAGAAGATGACACTGGCTAACATTCATATGTAAGTGTAGGGTAAGGGACTTGGGTGGTCAGTGGGAGGGTTGTGTTGGGGTAGTGAAACTACGGCAACCACAAGGGACCATTTTCTTTTTTTGCAGGTTTAAAAACAACAAAAAAGACATTGCTGAACTTTTTTTTTCAGGGAAATGATAACTGCATAACACTATTTCAGGATACTAGGGGTGGGCTCTGCAGTGTCCCTCACTGCTGGGGGAGGGATGTAAATGGCAGCAAGGGGATTGGGCCCCGCGATATTGGCAGTGTTAATAAAGTGGCTGCAAAGTGGGGAAACTTCCAACACTGGGGTGGGCACCCCAGTGTTGGATAAAAATCATAAAGAATAAATAAGTAAAATAAATAAATACACTGCCTTTGAGGATTGGGGCCCCTAGTGTGCAGATAAAAGTTTAATTGAGGCATAGTCAGGTTGGCAGGGATACAGAAACAGTAGTCCTGTCCCTGACCTGAGTCAGGACAGCAGCAGCCTGTACTATACTACACAGCTGTCTTTCATAAATGTCAACTGTGTCTTATAGCGCAAGCACTTTAGGACACAGCTGTGTCACATAGTACTTCCACTATATGACACAGCTGTCATTTATTAAAAACAGCTGTCTTGTGTGTGTCTCAGTCCACAGAAGAATACATCAGCCAATCTCCGTAGGCAAGTATAGGGTAAGGGAAGTGTGTGGGAAGGTGGGTACTCAGTGGGAGGGTTAGTTTGGGGGTAAGTAGGCAGCAGCAATGACGAGGGACTGTTTTATTTTTTTCAGGTTAAAAAAAGATGTGAGATTTCTTTTTTCTTTTCAGGAAACTTATGAAGGTGTAACACTATTTCAGGAAACTGGGGTGGGCTCCCCAGTGCCCCACACTGTTGGGGTGGTGTAAATGAGAAACATAGGTATTGGGCCCCCCCCCGATGTTGGCAGTGTTAATTAATCAAGGGACTGAACAGGGGAAGAGACATCCGACACCGGGGGTGGGCATCCCATTGTCGGCAAATAATTATAAATAATAATAAATAAATAAATTCACTGCCACTGGGGATTGGTCCACTGGTGTGCAGATAGCAGTTAAATTAAGGCAGAGTCATGATGGTGGGGCTACAATGACAGTAGCCCCATCCCTGACCTACAAGTCATGACAGCAGCATCCTGCACTATAAGACACAGCTGTCTTTAATAAACAACAGTGAAGGGGGCTGTGGGATTACAGATAGATCAGACACAGAACTTCAGATTCAGCACACAGTCTCTATGTGATGTTTATTTAAAACACAGGGGATAACCTTAAGCAATGGCAAATCCCTTCTTCAATACATCAGCTTGCAGCAACAGATTATGCATGTCCTTCCTCTGCACATAGTCAGCACCTACTGACCCAGTGATCTACTTATCTAAGTCTTTAGTGAAAATTATGTCATTTCCTATGTTGGTTCTGTGTCTTTGGGTGATGGGAAGCTCACAAAAAAGATAAAAAACAAGACAAGCTAAAGACAAAGAACCTCAGTGCAGAAGCACTGAAGCAAGTGTTTCCCCAAAGGGAATTGGCAATAAAGCCAAGTTTCAAAGAAACATAACATCACACATACCACTATAATGCAAAACATCATGGGATGTATATGTAAATCACCATAAATGTTTAGGCTGGTTCAGCTTAAAGCAGGAATGCATGGTGCTAAAGGGCCTCTGAAACATCTGTAATTTACATGCATTTAAACAACACAACGGGGGGTTTCTGATATCTCTACCCTGGAAACTTAATTTTTATAATACAGTCCCCAAGTAACTTTTTACCTTTATAAAAAACACCTAGTGTCATGGTATTTTCAACATTTGCAGATTTCATACACATAAGGCATATACATTAAAGTATTTCATGACTTAGTGCTATTGCATATTAAATCCAACAATGAGGAACAAAGTCTGTTTAAGATCAGCTTGGAGGCCACCACAATAACCTTCCTGTACAAAGAACTGAGAAAGAAAAGGAAAATGAAAGAGGACACTATAGCACAGTCAAGAAAGGGGAGGGGTGCCCATAGATGGCCAACCTCATGGGCTAGAAATTGTAAAAGATAGATTAGGCTAAGAAATAGAACTGTTGCAACAGATTTAAGAAAAGTTTGATCCTCAAGAGTGGCAGGATCTCCCTGTTACATATTCCCCACCTTAAGAGGGAAGCAGTTATTTCAGACTGCTTACCACCTTTCTGTCCCAGGAAGGGATGGAGCTTCCACCCATCCATCCTCAGAAGCTCTGTCTCAGGGTCCCTATTAATGATAAACATTCCATCATAAACATAGTGGATATCATACTTCTTTATCATGAGGTGTTAACACATTTCTTAATAGAGACTAATGCTACCTTCCCTGCACTATCTCCTTTTAGGGAAAGTCTGTAATATTTCATTGACATCACTTCCTGCACCATATCTAGACATGAAATCAACATTTACATGTTTTGTCCCTGCCCTGTGGGACACAGTAAATCAATAGAGCTGAAGAGGTAAGTACCACCACATTATACAGGTTTTTTTTTCTCTCATTTGGTGCAACCTGCAAAGGAGGTTATGATCAGTTACAACCTTAAATTCAGCACCCGAAACAAGTAATATTTGAGAGACTCAATAGCCCAGTTCAGAGCTAAGCATTCTTTTTCTATTGTAGCATATCTCCTCTCCATTTCATGTAGTTTCCTACTGACAGCGGTACTGTTCATGTGGAGGTGTAAAAAATGGCAATGTTGAAAATCTGGTGTGAAAATCTTAAAAAAACTGGTAAAGTCACGAGCGTGCATAGAAACTGTGCAACGCACACCTGTAATGTAACTAGTTTGGGGATTTTTTTACAGCAGATTGTTAACACAGGCATTTTGGGACCTCCGATCATGTACAGTGTCAGTGTGATTTTCTTTATCTGTCCCGAATAATGATTTCCCACCGCGACCAAGCATTTCTGCGCTGAAAGTGTGAAAACACATTTCAGCCATGTTGTGGAAAATGACAGCCTTACTGTTCATAAGGAGGTGTGAAAAAATGCCACTGGTGAAAATCTGGACTGAAAACATTACAAATTCATGAACTTACGAGGGTGCGTGGAAACTGTGCAATGCTCACTCATAACACAGTCATTTTATGGAGTTTGGTCACCAAATTTTCAACATAGCCATTTTAAGACCTTTGCTCGTGACCAGTGTCACTGTGATTTTCTTAATCTGTCCCAAACATTGTTTTCGCACACCGACTGTACCATTGTGCGCTACATGTGCAGAAACAAATTTTGGGTGCGATATGAAAAATGGTAGCTGTATTGCTCATAAGGAAGTGTGGTAAAATGGCACTGTTGAAAATCTGGTGTGCAAATATTACAAATTTGCAAACTTGCCAACGTGCGTAGGAACTGTGCAACGTGAGTTCCTAAAACAGTCATTTTTGGGAATTTTTTCACCAAATTTTCAACATAGCCATTTTAACAACTCTGCTCATGACCAGTGTCACTGTGATTTTCTTAATGTGTCCCATACATTAATTTCATGAGGAACCGTTTTTTAATTTACAGGGTTTTTTTTTTCATTATTAAGACGACGCGGGACATTTGCCACACTGGGGTGGGCTCCCAGCATGGCAGCTGGAAAGGATGTTTGGAGGGGCTGGAGCTGACAGGGGATTGGGCACCCCCATCAGCCATACGGGCTAGTGCCATGCTGGGGTGGGCTCCCAGCGTGGCACCAGGAAAGTTTTTTTTGGGTGGCCCAGCGTGGCATCAGGAAAGTTTTTTTTTGGGGGGGTGGCATGGAGCCGACGGGGCATTGGGTACCCCATCGGCTATACTGTATGTGCATGGGGGGGTCACATCAGCATGCAATATGCATGCGTGCGTGCTGAGGGGGGAGCTCTGCTCACTGAAGTGGAGCTCTCCCTTTCAACTGTAGGCCACTGCATTTTCAGCTTGTCATAGACAGCTGGAGCAGTGATTGGTGCACTGCGACCATGCCTGCAAACACACTGACTGAATTGGAAGAGGCTGACACACCTCTGGAAAACATAAAAAGCAGAAGGAACCAGCACTCAAAAAGCCAGCAAAACAAAAGACTGCAGGGACAAACCAGTCTTAATAAAGGTTTTTTTGCCATTCATTTTCACAAAGCACAACATGAAAAAATCAGGTTTAGCCCAGGGAGACCCCCACAAACTGACAATGCCCCTTACAGGTGCTTTGTGCAAATAAATGGAAAAAAAACTTTTATTAAGACTGACTTGTCCCTGCAGTCTTTTTTTTGCTGGCTTTTTGAGTGATGTGTCCTTCTGCTTTCATGTCCACCTACATGAAATTTACTGAATCAAGAGATCCTGGCACAAAGGCTGTGCATTCAAAATGTCATGTAAATCAGTTGAACAGAGGCAAAGCTATTAAGGTGCAAACATTTGAGTCTAACATAGACGTGCTTACTCAACCCTAATATGCATGTATGTATATGCATATTAGGGTTGAGTATATATATAGATAGATATGCAGAAATTGCAAAAAAAAAAAATTAATGCACCAATTATGCCCTCCCCCCCGGCAGCACACCAAATGTGGATTGTGCCTTTTGGTATGCAACACTAACACCCCATTCCATTTGTAATGAAAGCCAGTTGTTCAGTGTAGGAGAAGGAGATGAATGTTAGTCTTGAATACCTCAAGGCACACCCCACACCTGGTGTGCTGCCTGGTTGGGGGTGTTAGGGTTGGAAACCCCAGTGTCACATTTCCCAGCTTTTTTTGCTTTGTCCCTAACTGGTCCATTAATGAAGTTTTTTGTAATTTTCTATATCTCCTTACTTTTTGAGATAATATAATTATATCTTTATGTAGCTGTGGGAGCGCAAGTTCCTTTGGACCCTGCACTCCGATACATTTTGTTGTGGGAGTGCAGCGTCCTTCAGACCCTGTGCTCCCATGCATTTTGCTGTGGGAGCCCAGGATCCGTTGGACCCTGTACTGCCATGCATTCATACATTTGTCATATTTTATTTCTGAAACTGAAATTTATCTGTTCCCTTGTATCCAATGGAACCCCATGCTACACTTGAGCCCAGTCCCCATAAATGTTAACTTAGTAGCCCTGGTGTCTAGTGGCATCCCTTACCCTGTCATGGCCTCTCAACCTGCAAATAAGAAAATGGTCCCTCTTATACCTCTCAACCTTTTATCACTGAAATGATAGACAATACTATTTAAAGTAATGGGCAATGAGGGACAGTGGGCTACATTATGAGGGCCACATTCTCAAACATGGAGATATAATTTCACAATACTGTTGAAGCAATTGTGTGTACAAGTACAAGGTTATAATGTAACTTCTTAGGATATTATGAATATCTACTTTAAAGTCTAAATTTGCTGCATGGTCTGTGTGGATAGAATGAGGGAAAGATGAGGGACAGAGCAATTTTGAGAAGTAAAATGAGGGATGTCCATTGTAATCATGGACAGTTGAGAGGTAAAGTCCCTTAGTTTTTTTTTAGTAACCCCCCCAAAAAATAAACATAAATGTCCACCACTGTTCCCCACACCCTCCATTTTGCCATGATCCTCACTTATTGCATATTTTAGCCCTGGTTTATAGTGGCACAGTCCATCCTCTGATTCCCATACTGTATATTGTTTTATTTCTCTTTATATCATTGGCGTCACGTGGTACCCCCACCCTCCCATATTGGTCTGAACCAATAAATAAGAAAACAATCTCTCAATGATTGCAATATATAGTGATTTTTGGTATTGTAATATAATTGGTGTCCAGTGATACCCCCCACCCTCCAATGCCCCTCTGAACCTGTAACTAAGAAAACAGTCCCTCAATGTCTTCATTTTTTCCTGTAAACCTGTAAAAAGAAGTCCACCACCACTTGCACCCACACCACACACCCAACCCCTGACTGTGCATCCACTTCCCCACACCCTCTACACCTTCCAACACATATCTTCACTCACCTGATGTGCTCACACTCTGAAGATCCACTGTCTGATCAAAGACACATCTTGCTGCTGGTACTGGTGACTGCTGTATGAGAAGTAAGGTAACTGTAGTTCAGTGTATTTCAATGGGACTGTAGTTACCTTACTTCTTGTATAGCAGTCACTGGTGCCAGCAGCAAGACGTGTCCTCAACTGGAGAGTGGATCTTCACCCTGGGATCAGTTCATGTGAGTGATGGTGTGTGGGAGGGTCCAGAAGAGTGTGGGGTGGTGGGTGCACAGTGGAAGGTGGAGTTGTGGGTGGGCAAGCATCACTGATGGACTTTTTTTCCAGGTTAAAAAAACATCTTTAAGGCAATGAGGGATGGTTTCATTATTATACTGTTCTTCAGACATAGGATGATGGGGGAGTACCACTAGATACCAGGGTAAATATCAAGTAGATGCCAATGGCCATCAGAGGGTGGGGAGGCCCACTAGAAAACAGGGATAAAATTTTATGGGATCGGAGACAGGAGGGTGAGGGGGTGCCAGTAGACACCTGGGAAAATAATAAAAATGCATGGCAAGACAGACAACAATTCTTTCTGGTGACAAGTAATCCTTATTCACCAGTGTTTTCCATTCTGGCAAAAAAAGAGTTATAGTCACAGAAAAGGATTTCAGACTTAATTTTATTTTTGAATCCTTTTCCATGAGTTAGGATCATTTTTCATGAATCCTTTCTCGTGGCTGCAGAAAATTATTTCATCTCACAAAAAAGGATTTCAAATTTATTTTTCCAAAAAAATTGTATTTTTGTGAGACCTTTCCATTTTCATGAATCCTTTTTCATTCTTGTAAAAAAGGAATCAGTTCAGGAAAAAGGATTTCTGACTTAGTTTTTTTTTTTCTTTTCCATGAGCCAATTCCTTTTTTGCGAGAACAAAAAAGGATTAATGACAAAGGAACTTAAGAAGTCACAAAAAATGATTTAAATACTACTAAAAAAACTGTACTGGGGCATTTTCATCATAAACAAATAATACAAGCAATGAAGTTCCGATGAGCAGGACACGTGTTTTGATATCTGTGTGAAGCATCATAGTGTTAAGTTATACAAGTCTGTTATTTGGCAAAATGGAAAACAAGATGGTGGCTCACCAAAAAAGAATTTTTCTCATGACAAAGGATTGACATCCTCAAAAAAAACAGAATCCTTTTTCATGAGACTACATTCCTTTGTCATTCCAGGAAGCTATCCAAAAGAGTGAACTGAGCATGTTCAGAATCCAAAACTTTAAAATTAAATAACTTTGCAATGGATTAATATGTTTCATCAAACCAGCAAAAGGCATACTTCTCTGTGGCAAGCCCTTTCTACACTTAAAATTTCAGACCAAAGTTCCAAACAGTTTGAGTGCAACATGATGACAATTTGCAAAAAAAGGTGAATTTTAATGTTTTAGCAGTATGCATAGCTCACAATCCACTGATCCAACTGAAATGAAACTTAGCAAGTCAAGAGATCTACCATACAAGACTGCACATGCAACATTTTGTGCAAATCCATTGAACAATTGCAAAGTTATTAAAGTACAACATTTGAGGTTTAACATTAAAGTGCCTCCTCAACAGTAACTCTAAGGGTGCTACTGCACCTATGTGTGTGTGTATATACTGTATATATTCTTTGCAAAAAAACTCTGTTAATGCAACAGTTAGGATTGCTTCCACAGCAACAAAAGTGAGGAAATTTGACATTAGGATTTTCAACCCTACCACACTCCACATCAATATTGCAGTGTAGCATGATGTGTGCATTCATACAGACAGTAAAAACAGCTTCTAATCCAGCTCAGTGAGACACATCAGACTTTAGCTCAGACAGTCGCTCAGTCAGCTTTGCTACCAGATTCTGATTCAAGACCACACCATCGACAGTGTCAACTGCATGCAGAGTAATGATTTCCTGACCTTGTCTCTGCAACATAATGATGTTAAATTCAGCACACTGCTTGAGTTGAGATATGAGACACAGAATCCCAACAGTGTGCTGACTACACATTACTGAAGACATCACATGCAATAGTCAGAGATGTACACTCATTACTGATATGGCATGTGTTCAACAGAGAAACATTGTGTTGTGACAAAGCCGATGTGAGCCTGATCCAACAGTACATTGTAAGCAAGATCATGACTCTGCCACATGTTTTCATATAGCTCAATGTAAAGGAACAATTCCCAAAGATTGATTCCTCCAGTGCACCCTATAGTACTCTTAACTTGCTTTACAGTCAGTGCTGTAAACACATGCTCCTCATTCACAGGTGCAAGTTGCAGAAGGTCCTCAAACACAGCATCACTATTTCCACCAAATGGCTCATCATGGTCATTTCCAAGAATATCCTGGAGATGTAGATAGATAAATGCAAGCATGACATTTGAAACCATGCTGATCTCATCAATGATCAGAATTTTCATCTTGGCAAACATTGGGTACAGCGCAGATGCCACCTCATGGGACAGTTTTCAGTATTCTACTGTTTTGCCATGTTCTACAGAGAGCATAAACAACTGGTGTAGAGTCACACCACTGGTGTTGTATGCAGCCAAGCCTGTAGCAGCAGTTACAGCTACTGACATCACTTCTCCTGTATGCTTCCTTATCTCCACTGTGATGGCTTTGATAACAAAACTCTTGCCAATGGAACCACTAACAAACCTTAGCAATGGTTCATAGTTTCTGCATGTGCATCGTTTCTTCTCATGAAGGATGCCATGTTTCACTGCTTCTGTGACAGCATCGTAAGTGGCAAACTACTGCCTATTCAGTTTATCTATCAGTAGACTAGGATTCTTTGTCGCATGAGAACCATGTTCCAGGATGCTCTCAACTTCACTCATCAGAACCACAGGATCATTCATTGGGAGAGGAGCTCCAAGAGTGCCCTGTCCCTCAGGATCTATGTTTTCCTGAGAATTCCCTGAGGTATCTTCCTAAAGTTGTTTCTTAGCTTGATCTATCTGCTCATTTTCTAATTCCAGTCTATGAATGTATGTTTTGGACTGTTCTGTCTTGAAGGTCTCATATGAAAGGTAGAACTGTTCTTCATATGTTTCACAGTCTCCTTTAAGTGTAGTCTCATCCCTCCATTGCTTAAAGAGGAACATTACAGTAAAGTAGTAATGTTTCTTACTGTCAGTGGCGGAGATACTCAATTTATAGTGGTCAATCAGCCAGAGTTTGTCTTTTAGCAAGGCAGCCATCAAAGCCTCTGACCTTCTAAATCTTTTGTGTTCAGTCAGGTGCTACATCAGGCTTGTAGTTGCACCACTTGGCAGCATGGTAGAGGCACATATCATCCATCATACTATCCCAGTATGGGTAGTATGTGTCAATCAGGTTGTTCTTCAAAATGTTCTTGGATGAAGGGCACTGCAAAGCCAGTTCTTCAATTTCATCATGAGACTTCAAAACATGCCTTTGTTTCTCTTTGTAATTAACACTGAGAAATCATACAGCATCATACTTGCCGTATAAGTGTGTTCCAATCAAATGATCACTGGCCTCATATGCTCTGCACTCCCTGTGAGACAGTGTCTTGAATCCCAGTGACCAAAGCTGTGAGCTCAATGATTGGCTGGAAGTTGCAATAGCTTCCTAAAGCTCAAGCAAACTTGTCTGCTCAAGTTTTGTAATGTACAAAGTGATGTACTGAACAAAACAGAGAAACTTATCAGTGACAAACTGCACATCAGTGTTTGTCTGCCACATCAGAAGAAGAATAGGTTTGTAGTCATTGATGAACACCTCATTCTCCTGTCTGGGTAACTCATAAACCCTTTTAATGGACTTTGCCTTGAGATGGTGACACATGGCTGAGAACAAGTCATTCATATGCCCTTGCTGGCAGACAAGTCTATGGAAACCAAATTGACACCTGGTGTACCACTCATTACTACTCTTGACTGGTCAGTGGTAGTACTTCTACAAAGATGCTGCTGAAACTTCTGCACCAGCTTCCACAGTGTTGGACTGTCATACTTGTCAGGGATGTGACATGTGATGTAAAGCTGAATGAAGTTCAGAACTTCAGCTGCTTCATTCTCACCAATATGAGGAGCATCTTTAATCCACAACAACATACTGAAGTGTGGTGCACCTTGTGCGTGGTATTCCATCATCCAAAAGTAGTGCTCAACTAATCCAAGATGTGGATTGTCCTTTGACAATATGAATATCAATATCTCATGGAAGCGATGGTGGAAATGGTGGGACACAGAAACTGGATCCAGTGAGCACATCTCACCAAGTGTCATTAATGAAATACCATCGGTATCAGCATTGGCCCACCTCAGTAGTTCAGCTAACTCATCCCAGCTATATTCTGCACAGCTCAGAGTAATGAACCAAGTAGCTGCACCATACTCACACAGCACAGTCATGACCTCTGAGTGTCTACAAAATCAGTTTTCTTTTGTGTCATGCAAACTCGAGAGTACAGACGTCAAATTCACGTGCAGTGTTCCATCCTTTACTTTCGGTCTTTGAAGAAACTCGACTGCTGTTATTCCATCTAGTGGAGTAGTCAACTGAAGAGTATGTGCAATGGATGTAGAAAGGATACTAAGCTCACTCTCCTACAATAGGTGGAACAAATATTGTATGTTCCTATGGAATTTGCCATCCTTGTATAAGACTCTAAATGTATGATATTCAGCACCTTGAACATGCACCTCACATGCATCCAAATGACCTTCTGTACCTTGAGGGAATAAATCTGGGAAGCAATGTGCTTCCAGTGTTTCCTCCAATATGCTAACGAGACTACCTTCAGCTTGTTTCATCTCATACAGATCTGTATTATCACCAGTTGGATCCCTGCCATGTACAGGGTGAATTGTGTACTGCTCATACACATCTTCATGAGTTACAACATCGACCTTCTCAATCACTGGCTTCCTAGTGTCCACCACTCCAAACTGAGTACTCGTATCAGAGAGTTCATCAATGTCAACATCAGCATAGAGAGGATTATTGCTCTTCGGCTAGTGTAGAGCACTGCTCACTTTCTACACATTGACAGCATCTTGTCAAATGACCTTTGACTTTGTTGGGACACCGTTCACTAGTATGACAGCACTGTTTTCATTTGAGATTTTCTCCACATTGTCTTTCAGAGGCAGTGGCAAATACATGAAAATCTTTTCAGAAACTTCACAGCCTCTTTCTGGGGCACTTTTCGTGTCTTAGTATTTAAGCACAGAAAAGTCTGAAATGGTTTCATCATTTGTATGAGGATCCATTCAAATATATTCAGTGCAACAATCTCAGTGGGTGTCACATCTGCCTCCATATTGTTCAATACAGACCTCGGTGGCAGAGTGTCATGCTTCCTCTTTGTCAAACAGTACTGACACATGCTAACCAGTGGATCCAGGTCAAAGTCATGCTTTACAAGTAGGTAAACCAATAGTTATGCTGACATGTCATTAAAAGATGTAATCTTTTCTAGATCAACAGTTACAGTCTGGTGCTTGTAAAGCAGTCCGTGACATGAGACACACACAGAGTCAAACTTCTATCTCTTTGCCAGTTCAGACTTGGCAATGGGTTTCCCAAATGTCTTATGTGTGTCGGATTCCTGAAGAGAGAGAGAGAGAGCACAAAGTTCAGTGTCAGAAGTGTCATCACATGATGCATCATAACGTTTAATGTTATGTTGCACATCCTTGCATATCTCCTGCATTCAATGACTTATCAAGCTGTTTGTATACTGACATAGCTTTTCTCACCTGGTATATTTTACACACAATGCTGAGCATCGCAGGATTGTGCACAGCAAGCATGCGCATATGATGAAACACACTATTGCACACACCACTATCTAAACAAGCCAAGGAATGCCCCAGCAATCCTTTATGCTTGCAAACCTCATAGAGATCAATCTTGTATAATAAGCTGTATCTCTGTTTCTTCTTTGTGGCAACAAAGCAATTCATTAACTGTGCAATAGCATCAAAGGGTGCTTGCCTAAGATTACAGGTCTCATCACATCTCCATGATGCACAACTTTTCCTGTGCATCTCAGTAGTTGAGTCTGTGTCATCATCTGATACACTTGCTTCTTGAGTGTGTGTGATACTCAACACATTACAAGCCTTACCACCCTTGTCGGCAGAAATTGTGAGGTCCTTAGAAACTGCATTATAAGACTCCTGCCAGAAATAGGCTTCTGAGTGCAGTTTATGTAGCCATGGTCCTTTAAAGACTTCATAAAATGTGTTTCTCTTCCGAGTAACAACATTTTGCAGTCTTCATGAACAAAGTTCACAGCAGCTCTGAACCATTAAATCTGTTGCATCATTTGTCTTCACAAACATGCAAGGATACTGAACATTACTACAATACTTATCCCTCCTACTTTTATTCACTTGTCTATCTCTTCTAGGCATTCTAGCAGGTTATAAACACAGGTTTCATGTTATGTCATGGTACAGGATCACACACCTATAAAAGAAGGAAAACAATAAAAACTTTCCTGAAACTATTCATATGCTACAAGACATTAGAACAGATGGTAATAAAACAAAATATCACTATGCACATCCAATTTCCAAACACATTCAACACACCAATAAATGCTATCATGTTTGTAATGCCTGTAATAATTAAAAAATATTAAACAAATAAAACTTCCATACGTAAACTAATAATTTTTTTGTTACAAATAGTTTGTTCCAAGAGAAAAACTTTAAAAATGCATGTACTTTATAAATATTTGATGTTTGGAGCTAATATTTGTATGTGCAAGAAACTTTTCGAGCTTCATGAGTGTCCCCATTCAAATGAATCATGTTGCTGAGGACAAAAAAATGTTGCCATGAAAGTTTTCAAGGTTTGTGAATGCACCCCATTAAAATCAATGTTGTTGAGGTTAAAAAAAGGAACCACACAAGTTTTTGAGGTATGGGATTGCACTCCATTGAAAGGAACTGTGTTGTCGAGGACAGAAAATGTATCCGTGAAAGTTTTCAAGGTACGTGAATGCACTCCATTTGTAGAAATTGTTTTCAAGTCCAGAAAATGTAACAGCGAACATTTTCAAGACATGTGAATGCGCTACATTGAAATGAATTATGTTTTTGAGGACAAAAAAATAACCGTGAAAGTTTTTGAGGTACGTGAATGCACTCCATTGAAAGTAACTATGTTTTTGAGAACAGAAAAAGTAACCGTGAAAATTTTCGAGGTACGTGAATGCACTCCATTGCAAACAATGTTGTTATCAAGGATAAAAAATGTAACCACGAATGTTTTTGAGGGACGTGAACGCACTTCATTGAAATTATGTTGTCGAGTACAGAGAAAGATACCGTGAAAGCTTTTGAGGTACATGAACGCCCCATTGAAAGCAATGTTGATTTTGTGGTGTAATTTTAGATTACCTCACCACAAGTAACATACCCGACCTCGCCATATACAGTACATTACATAAGAATCTGTGTGCAATAACATTAAATGTTGTCGCTCCATAAATTTGATGTTAAGCTGATTTGACCCATTACCTTTGATTCCCATGATGCTTTGCAACCAGGAAGTGGCTCAAATAACCTCCCAAGAATGCTAGCGACCACAAAACGATGTACAGGCTATTAATAAAAGTTACAGACCCTGATTATATTGTCAAAAACACACATAATCAATATACTTATTAAGAAATAATTGATTGTGACTAAATTATTAAGTAAGCCCACTAAGCGCAGCCCTGTTTTTTTTTAAAAAAAACCCCACCCACATACCACATTTAGCCAATCACAGAGCAGAGAAATAAGATTGACAGTCCACAATAGAAAATGATACCACACCACTAATTTATGCCATTTTAATACTTTTAAAGTTGTTTTTATGCAGCACAGGAAATTTTTCAATCCTGCCATTCAACAAGAACAAAATTCATAATGAAGAAGGAAACAGCTTCATTTTGACCAACCTGAAGATTCTGACTACATTAACAGTAAGTATATCACATTAAAATTACTTTTAAAACTTTACTTTTACTTCTTCTTTCCTACTTAAAATAGCCTTGTTTGAAAGTATTTTTTTTCCTATATAGGTTAGTATAAGGCTAACCATGTAGAATGTTCTTTCTATACCAAATTTTAGCAATTTAAGACAGAGCTTGAAGCAGTACTCACCACCCCAAATGCCAGCTCCAAAGGAAGGGATACCGCAGTAGGCACATGTATATGTTGCAAGCTCACAGCAAATCAGAATGGCTCTTCTGCTGTGTTCTTTCAAATTACCCTATCAGAAACTTTCAAATTCCCCCCAAAACATACTGGGCCAGATATTCAAACTGCACCCAAAAAGTGCGCAATAGCAGGACCAAGCGCAAGTCTATTGCACCCATGCGCAAGAGACGAGATATTCAAATATGGAGCAGGCCAAATTACGCCTACAGCTGATGACTGAATATCGCACCACCTGTGCCATAGCCAACTAGGGAGGGGAAGCTGAGCAGATCTGATGCGCCATAGTGCAACAAGGGATGTTCAGCTGAGCAGTCCAGAGGTGCCATAGCACAACCAGGGAGCCCCCCAGCTGCAGAGCAATGTAACTGCACAATCAGGGAGGTAGGGGCCCACCACCCATGCCACAGGTGGGCACAGGAACACACAGCAGAACAGACATCGTCCCTCCACACCCCAAGCACAGTACAACTGGGGGAGGGCTGGAATAACCACTCGCCCATGAAGACCAGCAACCAACCCACAGCCTGGCCATGGTGCCCCATCACACCTATCAGCAAGCTGTGACTGGCACACAAGGAGGGCAGACCACCCCATGCCACACCATCCTCCCAGTGCAGAGCACACCCTGTACCATGACTCCCAGACACCATCACATGAGCAGTGACCACCACTGCAGGAAATCCCATGCATGCCACCACCCCCACTGTGTCAATGCAACCCTGTGCACCTCAGAACCATGCAAGCCAGCCCCACCATGAGCACCCATCGGTGGGTTGCAGCACACGGCAATGCAACAATGGCAGATATGTTGCCACCATGCACAGTCCCCATGAGGTACTGCTGAGAGACCGACCATGCTTTGGCACAAGAAGTACCCCACATGGGACAGGGCATTCCCTTGACACCACCACCAGTGGTACAGCACCCTGTACAGTATTCCAGTGACACACTCTGACCCACCACTGGTCACAACAGCCAGCACAGACACCCACAGTGATGCATGGAAGCATGCACCACACCGGATGCCACACAGGGTATGGACAGACACCCACCCATACCCAAGGGAACACCAACACAGGTATGCAGTGGTGTGGCAACCAAGCTCCCATTGTGGGCCCATGTAAGCCATGTACACACAACCTGCAGTCCTCCATGGCACTGGAGTGCCAGCCACCCTGCACAGGCACTGTGGACCTGTACACCACCAGTAGTTGCCCAGAGCACAAGCCACAGACAGTGGGGCACATCCCCTGCAACACACACAAGGCACAGCATGGAGATAGGACAATAACTGTGGTGCCCACAGTGCCACCCGAGCCAGGTATGCACCACACCAGTGACAGGGGCAACCCAGCAAAGTGACGGGTACAGTTGCCACCCTGCAGGGACTG
Source organism: Neoceratodus forsteri (assembly GCA_016271365.2). Classification (NCBI taxonomy): domain Eukaryota; kingdom Metazoa; phylum Chordata; order Ceratodontiformes; family Ceratodontidae; genus Neoceratodus; species Neoceratodus forsteri. The sequence continues at coordinate 1,064,826,450 of CM057449.1, read as the reverse complement.
CCATCACTGACATGCCAGTGGACCACGCAGGTCACAGACATGCATGTGTGTCAGCTACACAGGCCATGGATGGGCTGATGGGTGCACCATGGACACAGAGCACGCACCATGGACCACTGCACACAGTCATCCAGTGCACAGGAAACAACACACACACCACAAACACTGACTGATAGCTACCCCCACACCATAGTCACCTCCACACAGCCACACACATACCCATGACTGCACCACCCCTGATGCCATGCACACCACTGCAGCTGAGTACCTATAGCTCACTGCAAATCAGAGACCACCACAGTATTCATATCAAAATCAAATGTATTGAAAAATATAACAGTCAACTATGTACAAGAATAAAAACTATATACAAGCTTGGGGGCCACAAACAAGGTAGGGGTGGGTAGGGGGAAGTGGTGGACAAATGGGATGGGATAGGAGGGGTGTGAGGGTGGGTCCAGGGGGTAGGGGAAGTCAGGGACCTAGGGACTCCTATCAGGACTGCCATTCAGGACTCCGTGACCTCCAGCCTCTGTGCCTCCTCAGCACCTCCGTCATGTCTAGCCTCCTCAGTATGTCCAGGGACTCATGGTCCAGCTGTAAGATCTCCCTCAAGGCATCCTGAATGTCTCTGAGATGGTGGGTACCTAGGACAAGGGAGCACAGTCAATAGGTGTGAATGCACAACCCCATACAGCCCGCCCACTGTGCATGGCATACGGCCATGGGATGTACCACTGTGATGGTTTGTGACCACCCACAATGATCATGTCCAGAGGACCTGCCCACCCAGGCACATACAGCCATGTGGGACGCTGCACACACCCACCAGCCAAGTCATGCACAGCACCACCGTGGCCATTTAGTGACATGGCTATGTGGTGCAAAGGCAGTGGCACAGCCATGCACCTGGTGCACACATGGCCCACCAGTGACGCACACCCAGACATGCATTGCCACTCGACAGTGTTGACTGTAACAAGTTGCGTGCATGGCAGTCGTGTCGATGAATAGTGGCCATGCCCTGCTGCCCATCCTGTCACACAGCATGCAATAGTAATCATGGATGTATGGCACTTGCCCTCATTGGGCCAGTCAGGTGGGTGGTGATGGTCCTCACCCCGTCTGGCTGCACTGTCCTCCCCCCCCTCCGCCACTCTGCCCACAATCTGTGGAGTTCATCCAGGCCTGTGGGGAAAAAAGGAGAGAAGAACATCAGTACATTCCCAAAGCAAAGTCCCCCTGCCCCAAGGTGTGTGCCCTCCCACCCAGCCAGACCCACTCACCCCACACCCTGTGAACACCGCCACGGCCAACCCCATACAGTCCCTCCCTTATGTGCTGGACACATACAACACTGTGACCCATATGGACGATAAAAGTGTGTTGATGGAACCCCTACCTGGATGTGGCACCATGACCCTCCTGGCATGTTCCCTCAGTCAGGCCAGTAGCTCCGGCTCCCTCCTCCACCAGTCACCATAGTGGTGCCTGCACTGCTCTGCACTCTGCCCCCATCCAGTGGCCTCTTCCAGGGCAGTGGCCACCTCCTGTCACACCTGGGTCCTGGCCCTGTCCAGGGGAGCCTCCCCAAAGAGAGGCCCATGATGTGGCTTCACAATTGCCACCAGATTGGCGAGCTCAATTGCTGTCCACTGTGCTGTTCATCTGCACACCACCCTAGCAGCCATAGTAGCCAATATGGTGCTCTGCAGTGCAGCTCCCCATGTGCAGATGATGCGCGGTACAGCGCTGTCATTCCCTATCATGCTGCTACTGAACAGCGCGATAGAGGTGCACCGATGCCTGATGCATGGCGCCTAGGGGGCAAAGGTCGGGCACAGGTTCAAGGGTCTCTGGTGCATGGCCACGCACAGCACCATCAGAAGACAATGCATGTAGCGCGATTGGCTGCCTGTGTGCCAGTGCCATAGTGGACTACCAAGCAGTTGAGCCATTGCACCTATTATGGCCCAGTGCCACAGCGCCACATAGTGACCATCACTATAGCACCACTGGCACAATGGTGGCCATGCCCTGCATTGCTTACCGTGCACAGCACATCATCAGCATGGCAGATGCCTGCGTCAGCAACCCAGGCATGTACAGTGAGGTGTACTACGCATGTCACAGGACTGCGCCATTGGCTCATCACGTTCAACACAATTGCGCAAAGCACAACAGCGTGATATTCAGCCGTCATATGCAAATCATCTAATCAGCCATTCAATGGCACAGCACTGCAATTTGCATTTACTTAAAGTTGCTCCTCACCTCATTTGCATGGATTGCGCTATAAAACGTGCAACAATGTGCTGCAGTGGCCATAGTCAGTTACTGCAGTTTATTGGTGATTTTCATGCTGTTTGGGAGTGTGGACTGTGGATTCAGGGACATGCATGGGACTACACAGTCACAGGTAACAACTGCCATACTTGCAGGCTACATAATGACTGAGCAGGTTGTTGGAGAGGAGAAAAACAGTGGTGGGAGGAGGAGGAGGTCGAACTTTACAAAAGCTGAAATCGAGGCCCTGTTCAAGGCCTATCTGGATCAGGAACCACTTCTCAGTGGACGGCGGGGATCCTCGCAAGCCCATACTGCTGCATGGGAGGAGGTGGCACATGCAGTGAACCTGCATGGCAGCCATCAGCTCTCCGTGCAGGAGTGTAAGAAGAAGATGGGCACGGATAGGAGGAGAGTAAAGGAGAAGGTGGCTTCCATCAGGGCAGCACGTACTGTAACAGGTGGGAGACAGCTGGAGGTGGTTCAGCTGACCCCAGTTGAGGAGAGGCTTGCTGGAAGCATGCAGAGCAGTGCCATTGAGGGTGTTCCAGGTGGTGGCTTCCAGATGGGTGGTGGCCCATCACTGCATGGTAAGTCATGGTCTGTCTATGGGGGGGCAGGGTAGGTCACACGCAGTAAAGCAACTTTGCTTTTCCTTACAGATCCTGAGCATCTGCATGGGTCAGCAGTGGTGGGCCTGTCCACTGCGGACAGTTGGATGGAGTTGGAGGTGGGACCATCCACCTCCACAGGTATATGTGGATCATTACGACAGTGGGGCCACCTGGCTTTTCATCTCTGATGTTGTTGTAACAGGTGTGGAGGAAGCCTTGCTTGTGTCCCAGCATGCTGGTGTCCACAGATGCCAGAACGCTGTGGCCAGGGCAGAGTCTGGCACCAGTGGTGATGATGACACGACCGCCATGGGCAGAGACACGTGTGTGCCATGGGATGGCCACACAGCAGGGTAATTCACGCCCATGGCTGTGGGTGGTGCTGCTGTGGAGGCCTGTGTGTCATCACTGTCCCAGGCTGTGCCTGTCAGCACCAGTGGGGCAGCACTGGTGTCTGTTCAGGACAGTGGGACTGTTGCGGCCACTTCAGTGACACCACTGAGCCCTGGGGTGTGGCAGCCAGAGGGGCAGCATCAGCAGTCACCCAATGGGCTTGGGGGTAGAGGGTTCAGTGGCGGCATCTGTGCACAGCCTGTGAACATGCCCAGACCTGGTCCTGATGCACAGCACCTACCCTCAAGGGGTGCTGAACATCAGGGCCTTGCACACCCTGAGGGACAGGATGCCAAGGAGGCTGATGACCTCTTGGATGAGCACACCCACCTACTGCCTTCAACATCCTGAATACCTACTCAATGACATTACGTGTGGTGGCATGTGCCTCATTGTAGCGTTGCTGCGATGGGGTCGCAGGCCGCCGGTAGGGTGTGAGCAGCCAGGGACAGAGTGGGTATCCACTGTCACCTGTGTGTAGAGGGCTGAGGTTAGTTTGGTGATCAGCATCACCCTGCCTCAGGCCATGTAGGCCACTACCCATGCCACCTCTGGCCACGCCCCTCCAGGCCCTATGATTGTCCATGTGGTTTGCATACTCACCCACTAGGTGTCCAGTGGCAATGTCCCCACTCTCGAATATGTGGCACAGTGCTGACTGGTGCCAGATGAATGAATCATGTGCTACCCCAGGGTGCATGGCACAGACTTTGATGATGCGCCCCCTGGCATCGCACAGCACCTGGCAGTTGATGCTGGCATAATCTTTGTGATTGATGTATGCGGCCCCCTCGGGGCCAGGTGGTGTGCGTATGGCCACATGGGTGCAGTCTATTGCTCCTAGCATGCCAGGCATACGTGCTACCCTGTGGAACTCTTGTATGTTTGTTGTGCGCTCCACTGCTGTGCTGGGGAAATGGATGTACTCCTCAGCATGTGGCAGCAGTGTGCTGAGGAATTGGGTGAGGTGGCTTGACATGGCCAACTGGGTTATGCCTGTGGTGTCCCCAGTTGGTCTCTGGAAGGTACCCGTGGTGAGCAAGCACATGCAGGCTGTTACCTTAGTCTCCACTGACAAGGCAAGGCTCTGTCGTGTAGGTGCCTGCATCATATCACTGCACAGCTCACAACGCTGCCTCAGAATTGCCCTATTCAGGCAGTACCAGCCCACAATCTTAGTATCAGTGTACAGCTCAAAGCTGGTGTGGGCTCGGTACTGCCTGTTGGGAGCATACCACCAACGGGCCCTTCCACGGCCACGCCCCCCTACTGCCGCCTTCTCACCCCCCTCATTATGGCCTCCATGTGGAAGGGGGCACTGGCCATGTCCCTGGCTTGTGTTCACCCCCCCGGCAGCTGTTGCTGTATTTCCCCTGCTGTCATGGCTGCTACCTCCCCTGTACCAGGTACACCTGCCTGTGCTGGCCTCTGTGCTGTGTGGCTCCCCACACCTTCCCTGCACCTGGCTGTTCAGAGTGACCTTTCCCTGGCCTGCCCTGTTTGTGCCTCCTGCCCTATCTGTCTGCCTCTGCCTCTGACACATGTGGCTTCCCTGTAGCATTCTTGCGCCTCTCACTTGTTCCTTTTTATTTTGGCTCATTTCCGCTATGGTGCAACTTCCGCTTGCTCCCCTATTGGGCATGGCACAAGTCTTTGAATATCATACTGTGCCATTTATGCATGGTTCCTCCCCCTTCAGTTGCACATGCCTTCATTATCATTGCGCTGTTGCTCAGCATGATTTTGGGGGCACAACTGCCTCCTGCTGAATATCACAAAATGGCGCAATTTCAGACTTGCGCAGGCTCAACCCTATTGCACATGGCTCAACTCTTTTGAATATCTGGGCCACTGTGTTTTGTCTATGGTACACCCAATCAAAACCTATTTACTAGTATCTGTGAAGTGTGATTTTTTTTATTGGCACATATCCACTGCTGTCAGCCAATAAAAATATGTTAAACCCACTGTTGCTACCTGCCTGAAGTAAAATCCACTATCATAAAGAATATTACCCACTTTCTCAATTAGATCTCACTAGCCACCAAGAGACACAGACTGACTTTTTGAACTCTCTGCCACTCTATTTTCCAAAGAATACTCAGCATGGCAGAAAACTCCAAGAATCACAGTGTGGATGGTAGGCAGCAGTTTAGCTCATTGAGGTGGTGAATATGCTCATACAAGTCAATTTTGTAGTGACTTGCACTTTCCCAATTGCAAAAGTTCACTGGGTTGGCAAGGGAAGTATGAGATAGCAGCAGCTCCTGCCAACCATGCTCCACTTCTTGAGCAGTCACTCTGTGCCAGACGTACTGCTGATCCATTTCAGAGGGAATAATTTAGGTAACAAAAGGTGGATAGATTTAGTAGCTGAAGCAAAATCAGATTTAGCTTCACTTTTAGAGATGTTACCCGCCTGTAAGATTGTCTATTCAGACATCACAGAGTGTATGGTCTGGCATGCAGATCAACACATGTATCTGCTTGACAGGGCAAGGAAAAAATAAATATACACATCTCTGCATTTTTACATGATCTGGGCATGCACACAATTTGTCACCCTCAAATTAAGTATTTTAAAGATTGGCTTTACCTAAGAGACAGTATGCACTTCTCAGATGCTGGCAATTGCCTCTTCTTGGGGGACCTCTGACATGGCATCATCTCCATGATCTGAAAAACAGTGTGTCTTGGCAAAGTGTTCTGAAGCCTAAAAACATAAAATCTGATAGCAGATAAGGACCACTTTGCCCACCTAGTCTGCCCATTTTCCTACCTGATGGATAAGCTGCAGGTTCTAGTTAATCAACAGTTTACTTGCTCCTACCCCCCACTAGAATTGCCTGATGTCTGTTCCTGGCTCTACAACCTCCTCAGGAAGGCTGTTTCATGCATCTACAACCCTCTCTGTGAAAAAATACTTTCTAACATTACCTCTGAGCTGTCCCCTTCTATCTTCACATTGTGCCCCCTTGTTCTTGCACATCCCTTTTTCTGAAAGATGCTACCCTTTTGTACTTTGTTAATTCTGTTGAGATACTTGAAAGTTTCTATCATAACCCTCCTCTCCTTCTTTTCCTCCAGGGGATACATATTAAGCTGCTTTAATCTCTCCTTGTATGTCTTCTGGTGCAGACCCTGCACCATTTTGGTTGCCCTCCTCTGAACAGCCTCCACTCTGTCTATGTCTTTACAGAGATGGGGTCTCCAGAATTTCACGCAGTACTCCAGATGGGGTCTCACCAACTGTCTGTACAGAGGGATAACAACTTCCTGTTTTCTACTGTTGATGCCTTTTCCTATGCATCCCAGTATCCCCCCAGACCTCCTTACTGCCTTCTCACATTGCTTGCCCACCTTTAGGTCATCTGATATTATTACTCCTAGGTCTCTTTTGATTTTTATTGTTGTTATTATCTCATCCCCCAATGTGTACTCTTCCGCTGGGTTTTTGTTTCCCAGATGCAAAACAAAAGGCTTTTTTAAGAGCCAAGCTGTTCTGGTCCAAAAATTAAAAAAAAAATACACACAGCAAAGAAAAACATTCCATAGCAAACACAATTATGCACATAACATGCTTACTAGACTTATTATTGGCAAGACACAGAGACACACTTCCAATACTGACACAAATATTTGAGCATCAACTACACCAGATTGGGGGAGGTGGGGGAACTTACCTAACAGTGACCATGCAAAGGCATTCAAATGCATTCTACACACTGTTTAAATAACTTAGTAATACCCAACTCTAACCACCACCTCAGATTTTGACAAGTTTTTTTTTTTGTGTGTTGATCAGATTTTTTCTGGGGGGGGGGCAAGACAATTGTTACTGTCAAATCCTAGAAGTTAACCACATAGAAACACATCAGAGCTCACAATGAGGAAAGTACATTGGTAATGTGCACAGACTTACATGAATAACTTCTAGTAGTTCATTATCCAGTGGTTCCTGTTGTTCTTACCTCATTGCGGGAAGGGACATGTACTCATACCATGCAAAAGACCAGTGTTGCAGCATATCTCTGCTTACTATCCATTATTATTGCACCACTTTTACTTTATTCACCTACTCACTGTTACCACATACATTAGAATTGTGTCTCATGCAACTAGAATCACAACATACACTGTGGAGATTACTTACATACATAGCATACTGTTATACAGCATGCATAAAACAGCATATGTAATCCTTGATGCCTATACCATACACACCAAAATATACATATCTTTACATGTTAACATTTCTTTCGTTATGTCTTTTTGTGTTTCAGACCATGAACAGGTATTGGACTTCCAAATTGCTGCCTCTGCTGCTGGAGGCTGTGACAAGAATTGTAGACTCCCAAATCATAATGTGTGTCACTATTATGCCACTTGAGGAGACCTGGAAAGGGGTGGCCAGGTATCTCAGGAACGAGAAGGGCTTGCATGACAAGAGGTGGAGGAAATGCAAGGGAAAGTGGAAGCTAGTCTGCCAGAAATTCTATAAAATGAAGTATTCATGTAAAGTGCCAGAGAGGGACTGGGCCTGGTATGACCAGGCATACTTGCTGTAACTCCAGGCAGGGAAACCTGCTTTCGGAGAATGAGTCCTACATCCTAAGTAAAATGTTATATTTACATGAAACAACATAATATAACAATGAAGCAATACTGACCTCAGCACTGATAATTTTCTAGAGATTAACAACCAGCTGGGGTGGACAGTGGTGCCCCAAAGTGCAACCGAGAGCCACCCCCACCCAGTCAGTCATCAATCTCTAAGAAATGAACAGCTCTGAGGTCATTATTGTGATTATAACTTTAATCAATATCTTTAACTAGATATAATGTGCATGCCTGTCCACAAAAAGTGTCAGCAATACTTGTATCATACAGTCAACAGAAAATATCAATATGATGGAATACAAACTAAACAACAAGTCTGTGTTATTCCATCCTTTTCCAAATGTGAGGCTTTAGTTCCTTGTCATCATTGCCATTCTGCCATCTGGGGATGTAGAGATAAATCCTGGGCCACCTGCTGCTTACTTCTCAGTAGATGACATACAAGGTATGTCCAAACATGGGCTATTTCTTGCACACATGAATATTAGAAGTTTAATGTGTCACTTTGGGGAACTAGAGACATGGATCAAACTGTAAAATCCTGATATCCTCTGTCTCACTGAGATCTGGCTAAAACCATTAGCAACTGACTCTCACTTCTCCCTACCAAATTACTCTGTTATCTGAAGTGATAGGACATCCAACAAATGTGGTGGTATTGCTCTGTACTACAAAAACAATCTCAATGTCTCTCTTCTTGTTGTCCCTGATGTTCAATCAGTATGTGAATACTTACATGCTACCCTTCCATTGGGAGCCAAGAAACTACATGTCATCTGTGATTATAACCCCTCATCAGGAGGGATAGCTAGACTAGAGTACCTGTTGGAAAATATCTCTCAGAATTTTAATCATAATGAGGTGGTCATCTTAGGAGACCTAAACTTAAACTGGCTTGGGGCAGCTCTCAGTTCTCTTCAATCTCTGACTCATAGCTACAACCTGCATCAGATGGTAACAATGCTGACTAGAAGTTTGTCATCGTCATCACTAGGCACACTATTGGATTGGGTGCTGGTTAACTGGATCAGACACATATCTACTGCTGGTACTCTTGCTGATGCCTTAACTGATCACTTTCCTACTTTCTGCATTCTGTCTTTGGGGTCACCTCCATCTCCTCCATCACATCTCATCACTCTCACAAACTTTGCTGACCTAGACCAAGAGGTGTTTCTTTACGATGTTTCCAGGATTGATTGGTCGGAGATCCATCTATCACACTGTGCTCAGGATGCTCTAAACCTCTTCATCACCGAATTCATTGCAGTTCAATGTAAACATGCCCCAAAGATCACATGGAGAGTGAGGGGTAAACAAACAAAATGGCTAAACAAAGACTTGCTCAAAAATGTGCACCTCAGAGATAAACTCTGGAAGTGCTACAAAATATCAGGCCAGCAAGCAGGTTTCAATGCCTACCGGACACTACAGAATTCCTGTAAAAAACAAGATACAGTTGCTAAGAGTAAGTACTGTAAAGACCTACTGATTAACTTGGCCAGTGACCCCAGGACATTTTGGTCATATATCAAATCCTTCCTAGAATCCTCAGAGTCTACTACCCCTGGTGATATGCTGATAAATGATGTACATTGCAATGACTCACAAGCCATAGCAAATTCTTTCAACCTGCATTTCTCTGATCTCTCCCAATATACCTCTTCCTTCAGTTCCACTGCAATGTCCTCTCATGCCTCATCAGGAACCTGTCAGGATAATCTGTAAGTGTTGTCTCCTGTGCCTCTTCATACTCCCCCATTCTATTTTAAGGCAGTGTCTAGGAAGGAGGTCCTGAAGCTGCTGAGGTCCATCTCTGCTAATACCAGCTCTGGCTCAGACTCCCTGGAATCCCACCTCTTGAAACTTGTTGCTCCCCTTATTGCATTACTGCTGATGAAAATGTATATGCTATCACTTTCAGGTGGCATGGTCCCTGACCCCTGGAAAGCTGCTCGGATTATGCCTGTACTTAAAAAAGGGGATCCAAAGGTTATCATGAACTATAGATCAATTGCCATTCTCTTGGTACTGATCAAAATACTGGAGAAAATTGTTGCAACTCAGACAACCGACTATCTACTTAAGTTCAACCTGCTCTCAGATACCCAACATGGCTTCAGGAAAGGACATAGCACAACAACTTCACTCCTTAAATTCACTACAGACACTCTTTCAAAAATGGATAATGGCAATCTGACTGGGACTATCTTTATTGACCTCACAAAGGCTTTCGACCTTGTTGACCACACTTTGCTTCTCTCCTTGCTTCAACACCTGCATTTCTCCTCCTCTGTTGTTGACTGGTATAGAAGCTACCTGACAAATAGAACTAAATTGGTGAAATGTAATTCCTCTCTATCGAACAGTACCACCATTAACATTGGTGTACCTCAGGGTTCCATCCTAGGGCCCCTTCTCTCTTTATATTAATAACATTGGAGTTTCTCTAAAATCCTGATCTGCTATTCTATACGTTGATGATCTTGTCATGTATACAAGTTCTACTAATATAGTCAATATCAATGCAAACCTTTCCTCTAACCTTAACAATATCCAAAACTGGCTATACGACCACAAACTGATTCTCAACACAAGCAAAACTAAAGCCATGCTGCTTGGATCAGCCCCAAAGCTCAGGACTTGCACAATGGCAGTGCCTGTGCAGGACTTAGAAGGTTCACTTCTATAATGTGTAACTTCTTTCAAGTACCTGGGAATCCTTCTAGATCAATCTCTTGATCTCATTCTCCATGTGCAGTTGGTTTGTTGAGCTGTCAACTGTAAACTGGATGTTGTATATAAGACTAACTATATGCTTATGCCATAGGCTAAACTGGCCATTGCTAAGGTGATTCTGCTCCCCACCCTAACATATGGTGCTCCCTTATTGGGGTCTGCTCATAAAACTGACCTACTCAAATGGGATAGTATGTATAACAATTTATGTCGCTATGCCTCTTCCGCTCCTCAGCTTAAACACCACTGTCAACTTTATAATGACCTTGGTTGGCTCTCTCCGTCTGCTAGCAGGAAATACCACCTTGCCTCACTTATTGATTCAGTAATTCAGAATCAAACTCCTAGGTCTCTTGCGGTTATGCTTGTTCCTCAGGTCATACTCCAAGATCTATGATCAGCTGATAAATCTTTTTTAAATTTGCCGAGATGTCCCACTAGGAAAGGAACTGTTACATTTGAGCATGCTGCTTCACAGCTGTGGAATTCCTTTCCCCATGATATTAGGCTTTCTAGCTCACACATATGCTTTAAGAGAGAATTGTGCTCAAATCTACTGCTTGCTGATGCCTGTTCCTGCTTTCACCTTACCTAATGACTGATGTTTTTGGCATCCAATAGTATCCTCACCTCTATGTGACCCACTTACTGCCACAGCCTGTCCCGGCTCCCTTTCCCTGCTTAAATATAATCTTGCACTGCAGGCATCTCCTTTCCACATACATACACTCATAGAATCTCATTTCATGGTGTGCTCCTCTCTTCCTCACTTATGGACCCTTTCCTCAATGACACCCCTGCATTCAATGGCTAGTTCTCTTTTTGTATTACTTGTTTTTGTTTCCGTGCACCTTGTTCTGTTCTTATGATATGTCACCTGATAATCTGTTGTCCAAGGTCTTTTCTACTCATTGCATAGTTAGGCACCTATGAACTTACGAATGGTCTATCTGTATGTTCTAATATATTGTATCGTCTTAACTCATTGTATGTAAAGCACTTATAAATTGTTATCCTGTAAGTTTCTGCATGTCTGTTCTCCTGGGTCGTGCCTGAAAATAGTCATTTTATGGCTAGTGCACTTACCCGGTTCACAAAAGCAAAATAAGTAAATAAAATATGATATTACTGTTGTTAGTTTTAAAAACTGATATAATCAGAATCTTAACTATGTACATTGCTTTGTAGAAAACAAACTCTCATACAGTATTAAAAAAATATAATGCCACAGAACAATATCAACATTTTACATCATATCCATTTTTCAGCGGCTGAAGTCACAGCTGACGAAACAACATCTGCTAGAGACCTGGTCCCTGCAGAGAAGGGGACAACACCAGATGATGATGACGAGATCATCATCAACATTACAACAGAATGTAAGTACCACAAAAACACATACAGAGCACAATGTATACATATTCACTGGTACATTGTGCTTATACTGTGGTCCTTCTTTCTTGTGATAATAAAAAAAAGGAAAACAAAAAAGATGCTAAAGGTATTAAAAATCATAGTGAAAAGCAGAGCTGTGACATTGGTCCCACATTTATGTATATGCATATTAGTGGATATGCATATGCATAGTCATGTAGCCAGTGTAACAGGTGCACATTTCGTCAGTGATTTGTAACAGTTCTATGCATCATTTGTTTATTTATTTCAAGCCACCTTCTCCAGCAGAAAACTTTTATTAGTTTTAAAATATGTGTTCACTTAAATCTTTATGGTGAAATGTGTATCAGATTTGTTACAGCGATTCCAGCTCCATTTTATGGCAGTGATGTAGTGAGGTTCACGGATAAACAGTTCAGACAGTGAAAGAGCAGAGTAAAATAAAATGTTTGAAAGCTGAGTCCAGAGCTACAGTGATACTGTTTTGCCTGTCACGTGGGTTTTTTTCACTTTTCAAGACATAGTAGCAACTAGTTGTAGGGGTAATTGTTAAAGACATTGGTTACTGGTGGTAGTGATTCAACTTGCTTTCTATTTGTTCAGATGTACATAGAGTGATTTCAGGGAATATAATTTCCTGATACAGTTGCCTGCTGACTGGCACTTGTTCCCATGGGGTGCAAAAAATTAGCAAGAATGGTATGCCAGGATAACATTCCTATTGTGATGAGCAACTGACCAATCAAAAGCCATGATTCTTTCTTGTCATTGTATAAAATCCCTTTTTTTTCTATTCCAGAACCACTGGGGACCAGGTCCTTGCCTGATATTGGGCAGGAAAAGCCAGAGCCTGAAACATCTCACCGTATGTATGCTGAAACTAACCTCTGCTAATTGTATTAAAAATTTACCTCTTTCTAAAGTAAACAAAATGTAACAGACAGTGCAACCTGTGTTTTTTTCTAAAAAATTACAGTGTTGTATTTCACAACAATGGTACTAACACTTTTTTTCTCAATTCTTTAGTCAATCACAATGTGGTCTTTCTGTGTTGTTTATTTGTTTCTAATTTATACTGTCTAAACTATGGTACTGTTATCATACAATGTACCAGTCTACAAACAAGGGGGCTCTGGGTGGGGGGACTCATATCAGCAGACTGCATCAAGTAACATAGAGGAACACAGCAATCAGCGACTGATAACATACAAACTAAAAGTTTTACGGAAAAATCTTAGTTTTGTATTTCAGAACTATATAGCTAGTATATGTCCTCAATAGCTCAGTCAGTTGTTTTTTTCTCAATTGCAGTAAGCACAGTTCAGATAGAAACATATGTAAGTGCCATGAAAACTGATAACAAAAAGCTACAGTTGTCACAAATACAAATCAACACAAACATACCAATACTTAGGACTTATTTTTTGTTTTCTTTCTTTTACAGAAACACCAAGAACATGCCACCAAGCAGTTTATGAGTGCCTGGATAGTCTGATACAGGCACAGAAAGAAAGAAATGAAGGCATTAAAACCATTGTCAACCTATTAGAAACAAAACAAAAATCAAGAAAACATAACAAAGTTAAACTAACCCAAATTGAGAAACAAATTCAATCAAACACAAACCAAATAAAATACCAGTTCACACTGTCTAGGTGTTCACAAAAAGACATGCAAAAGGTCAAGGAACAAGCATGGGCTCCAGAAGCAGAACTGTAGCATCACAACAAGGTCCTAGTCTCCAGTGACAACCAGGTATGTCCCTTCCTCTGCCTGTCTAAGGCACTTTCCCCAGTTCAAGACCAGCTTCCACTTCCTCTTGCACCCTACTACCTGGCCACCCCCTTTCAGGTGTCACCTTGTCACAGCCTCCAGCAGCTGAGGCAGCTCTAATGACCCCCCTCTCTGTACTGTAAATAATTGTTTCTTTAAGAACCATTATTGTATTTTTGTTTTTATATTGTTATTGAAGGTGAAGAAACCAGTATTTTTTAAGTTAACAAAACTGGGGGATATATATTTTTGTAATAATTATTTTAACATGTAAAACAAAGTATATATATTTTTTAGAATCTTTGTGCATAGTTAATCATATATTTAATTTGAAATGTTAAGTTCTTTAATCACAAAAGACACATAACCCTATTTTCAAATTTTCAATGTAAAACAAGTATGAATATACAATATGTTTTTATTTTCTGTACTTTCAAAGTTGAGAATAAGCATTTTTTATTAAAAATATCTATTTTTTGTATATTTAAAACCATGTTAAAGCATTTTCAACCCCATAAGAAGTACTATAAAGCAATCAGAGCCAACCAACAATTTCTGTTGACTCATTTATAATGTTACATGTACATATATCCTATCTTAATTCCACATACAGTACAAAGTACAGTATATCAGTACATACAGTTATGGTGTATCAGGGGACTATGAGCCATCCAGGCCTAATGATCCCATAAAGCACCTAAACTATAAATAATAATATGCACACATGCTAGCTCAGGACCTTTGGGGTCTGTGCAACCACTTGTGCATATTAGTATGTACAGTTTAGGTGCTTGAGGGGAGTGCGGGCTAGCCTGCACTACCACTTCTGCATATTAGTACATACAGTTTCAGTGACTGAGGGGAAGCAGGCCATCCAGGTCCTGCACTCCCATCAACCACTGAAACTATACATAGTGATATACACAAGTAGGACTGAGGGACCTCCAAGCCCTGTGCTCCAACTTCTGCATATTACTATGTACAATTTAGGTGGTTGATGGGAGAGCAGGCCCTGCACTCCCCTCAACCACCACACCCATACATACTAATATGCACAAGTGGAAGCACACATCCTCCCAGAAGGCCCATATTACCACTTGTGCATATTAGTGTGTACTATTTCTTTGGTTGATGGGAGCATGGGCCATCCCACCTGCAATCCCATCAACCACCGAGACAATACTTAGTAATATGTACAAGTGGGAGTATGGGCCTACAGGCCCTGCACTCCAACTTGTGCATATTAGTATGTACAGTTTAAGTGGTTGATGGGAACATGGTTCCTCCAGGTTCTGCACTTGCCACAAGTTCAAAAATCATATATATATACTGCCCAACTCTCACCCATTCCATGTGTAAATAAACTGACACTCTACAGTATAGGACAATGGAGTGAGAGGTACATTTCACAACCCCGTAGGACAGCCCAATGTCTCTTTGCGTGTGGAGTGCAGGATGGTGGAGGGGGTGGTGGGGGTTTAACCCTAACATCACATTTCCAAACTTCTGTAACTGTGCTATCAACCTTAACTGATGCATTAACAGACTTTGTTGCAATCAATTCCCCTTCTTTTTGAATCACTGTTATGTAAGTGGATAGTTTAGTGGAGTGCAGACCATCCACAGCCTACCCTCCCATCAACCACCGAAACAATACTTAGTAATATGAACAAGTGGGAGCATGGGCCCTATGCACCCTGAGCTCTCACTTGTGCATATTAGTATGTACAGTTTAAGTGGTTGATGGAAACATGGGTCCTCTGGGTCCTGAACTCCCATGAAGTTCAAAAATCATATATACTGCCCATCTCTCATCCCATTCCATGTGTAAACAAACTGACACTCTACAATATAGGACAGTGGGGTGAGAGTTATGTTTCACTACCCCATAGAATAGTCCAATGATTCTTGGTGCATGGAGTGTGGGAGGAAAAGGGGTTTGGGGGGGGGGTAACCCTAACATCACATTTCCAAACATCTGTCTCTGTGCTATCAACCCTAACTGATGCATCAACAGACTTTGTTGCAATCAATTCTCCTTCTTTTTAAGAAACTGTTATGTAAGTGGTTAGTAGCATGTGTTTGTGGGAGTGTGGGCCCTCCAGGCCCTGTGCTCCCTTCATGTTGTCCATTTTTTTGTGTAATGGTATGTGGAAGTGGGAGTGCAGGCCCACTTACACATAAATATGAAGCCATACTGCAGCCCCATAGTACTGAAAAGGAACCCTTGTAACAATTATTTGGCAATATCTCAATAACCATAGCAACTATGAAAAAAGTTCCACTGCAGTTGTAATTGTGACTTCAGAACCTCCATGCGTGCTAAGTCTCTAAGCTCTGGGTAGCAAAAAAATCTGTATCTTGAATTGTTTTAAAGATACGGGCACTGAAAGGTGCCATAGGCATCACAATGTTATCCTATGGAAAATTTATCAACTTTGGAACACTGTAACTATGAGCCCGTTGAATGTTCTGGGACCAAACCACCAAAAGACACATCTGTGGGATGAGGGCTTGCTACTCTGCAAATTTCAGCCCCAAAAAACACAAACCACCTTGGCACAATGAAGTGACAAAGAAAACAACACATGGGACAATGCTTACGAGCAGTGTTTTCGCAATAACTGTAATGTGTTCATGGCACTTCTATCTCTATGATGGGAATGTTTTTGAGCACAAAAATATGCTGCTGAGCCACCTGTTTTTGTGGTCGAGGTCATTACCATGCACACAAAAAATTGTTTTCGGGGAACCAAAATGGCAACATGGCAGAAAAATTTTGAAAAACATATTTTCAGTATACCTGTAAAAAAATGATGCAAGGGTCATATTCCTGAGGGCCCAATGAGGTAAACACAAATGTTACCATTTAGCAAGAGACACTATTTTTTGATTTACAACTTTTTTGTCTCTCACTAACTGAAAACAAAGTGGTGGCAGCACAAAAACAAAATGCCTGAGCACAACAACAAAAAAGTGTTCACAAAAGTTTTCACAATGCACATATACAGTAAATTTTCCCATAGGCTAAAATGGGACATGAAAAACCTGCATAACTTTTGAATGGATTAAGATTTTTTCACCAGATATTCAAAAGGCACCAGTTTAACCAATGACACATAGAGACATGCAAATCTGAATCCACCCAGACTCATTCTTCAGCGCTTTACACCCAACAGAAAAATGCACAAAAGTTGAGGATTTTTCACTTTTTTGACATTATACAGTTCCATAGCCATAAAATCAACCAGAATGCAACTTTCCAGATCCAGAGATCTATGGCTGGATGCTGCACATGCAAAGTTTCAGGCAAATCGGACAAACAGTTACAAGTATTAAAGTGCAAACTTTGGGGTTTAACATAGAAGTGGCCCACCAACCCTCACCATACCTGCACTGCTGTGCAGGTATATTATAAAACAAATCACATGACTGTGTGTGTATCAGAGCCCGACCACACACCTCCACTTTTATACCCCCTTCCAGAACAATTTTGCCATTTTATAAGATAGATAAATCACTCTGAGGTGGATGGCCACGCTCTGATGTACGCACACCTTGGGTGGTTGATGCACACCAAGGCATGCATATATCAGAGCATGACCACGCACCTTAGAGTGGTTTATCTATTACTTATATATAGATAGATAGATAGATAGAGAGAGAGAGAGAGAGAGATAGATAGATAGATAGATAGATAGATAGATAGATAGATAGATAGATAGATATGTATATATACAAAACTATATTATGGTAGCACGGTAGTGCTACCATAGTTAGGGTTGAGGAGCCATTTACATGTAAAACCCAAAATTTTGCACCTTAATAACTTTGCAACCGTTTGACGGATTTGCCTGAAATTTGGAATACGCGATCAAGAACCATATGCCTTGGGACCTACCAAGTTTCATACTGGTCAGATACACAGCTGCAAAGTTATTAAGCATGATCTGCACATGCATTTATGCCTTTTCTAGAATTCTACTGTTGCACCTACAGGTCGCAGGGTTTGCGCGACCGACCCTAAATCTTCAGAGAACATGCAGCTGGGGTCCCCGACATGCCTTTCAAAGATTTCATGAAAAAATATTAAACAGTTCAAAAGTTATTCAAAAAACAATTTCCCATTATAAGTCAATGGGAAAAGTTCACAAAAAGTTCGACAGTGTCGCAAATGCATTTTTACTTTCGCAAATGGCCCTCTTACTTTTTCAAATCTGCCATCTTGTTTTCAGTTAGTGATCAGAAAAATGCTTGCCATTTAAATTTGGGACCCTCTAGCAACCTAATTATTTTTGTATTCACCTAGTCGGAGCTTGAGGATGCTAGCCATGTCTTTATTTTGGTGTAAAATACCCCAGAAATATGTTTTTCAGATTTCTGGAAAAAGTACTTTCACAAAGTACTTTCATGCTCATGAAAGTGTCGCAAATTTTTGCGAAAGCTTTCTCAAATTGTGACAGTACTTTTCTAGGCTGTGGGGAAATGACAGCAATTATTTGGCACCCTGCTGCAAAAGAACGGTTGGGAGTTTTGGGCTGACATTTGGAGGGAAGGCAACTGACATCTCACAGATGTGGATTTCAGTTTTGGATTGAAAAAATATTACATGGCAGCAAAGTTACGGCAATCCAAAGTTGATGTTTTTTCCCATAGGATAACATTACAGCGCCCGACGCATTACAGGAATCCTTTGGCACCCTGCTGCAAAATAACGGTTTGGTCTTTTTTCCTGAAATTTAGAGGGAAGACAGCAGATAGCCCACAGATGTGTCTTTCAGTGGTTTGGTGAAAAAATATTACAGGGAAGCAAAGTTATGGCACACCAAACTTCTCTTTTTTTCCCATAGAATAACATTACAGCGTTCGCCGCTCCTTTCAGGGCCCATATCTCGGAAACAGTGCAAGATACGGACTTTTCATTGGAAAAATGCTTAGACCCCTAACAGGGGCTAAGCACAAAACTAACCAGGACAGTCATAAATCATATGACTTTTAAATTTTTTTTCTATGTCGTACGGTTCCTGAGATATAATCTATTTCATATTCCAAGTCCTCATTTTATGCTCCAATACCCATTATTATGCATACATTCTTTGTACTCACTGTCTTTCTCTATGCAGGTTTTGGGGAAAACCAGCCTGTGCACTTACATTACTGTTACCGTTGCCTTTTCCGCTTGCGGTTCCGTACCCGTTTCACTTACCGTTGACGTCTACGCCACCATGTGCATTATCCTTTGCGTTTTCATTTGCGCTTGCATTTCTGTTATTTTTTGTCATTTGTGTCTACAGTACTGTTTCTCTTTCTGTTTCACTTTGTGTCACCAAGCCCATTGACATTTCTGTTTGCAGGCACCATGTTACTATGTGACACACATTATGTGGCAGACCGTTCCCGTCTACGCCACCGTGTGCATTACCCTTTCTGTTCTCATTCATGCTTGCATTACCATGTGCACCACTGTTAGCGCTTCTGTTTGCATTGCTGTTCCTGTTATTATGCCACAAGACATCACATGGCAGGAGTGCTTTACATTCACTATTTCTCAATATTCTCAAAAAGAAGGGAAATTAGAGGCAAAAAACTCCATTTAATGCATTAGTTACGGTTGTTCCACAGCGACAAAAGTGAGGAAATTCAGTGTTAAGGTTGAAAACCCCCATTGGACCCTGCCCACCCCAATCGGCATTAGGGTGCGCATTAAGTCGTCGGTCCTAACTCTCACCCCATTCTCCTATACTTCTGCTGCTTTACACATGTGATGGGGTAGAGTTGGGGTTGATGACAATCGCCTTGAGTGAAGTGGCCATCAGGGTTTTTCAGAATAACAGGCCACTTTCTTTCTTCGCTATGAAGCTAACTACAATGCATTAAATAAGTATTCCTCTAATATATATATATATATACACACACACACACACACACATATATACATATAGTATATTATATATATATATAATATATATATATATATATATATATATATATATATATATATATATATATATATATATATATATATATATAATATATACATATATATAAGAGAGAGAGAGAAAGTTTTGTGTGTGTGTATGTTTCAGAAGTTTCACCAGGAAAGACATACTGAGCCATTAACAACTCATTTCCAGATGTGTTCTGGGAGTGAGGGGGAAAAGGAGATAGTCAAGAGGAGAGAAAGTATTAACATGATTACAAAAATAGTAATCATATACCACAATACGGTACATCAAAGAAGCATCATCATGTGCATTATAAGGAAAATTCATACACAGGTATATGTAGTAGATAAAAACCGAGCTTTCTCAGACAGAGAGAAGTTACTTATTCAGTATAGCTGATAAAGGAGACGAGCAAGAAAGCCAGGACAATATAAGTCAGGGGAGTCAGAAAGGGGAGGTAAAGGACAATTGCAGGTGGGAGCAGAAAAATCATGAAGTGGAGACTTAATGAAGAAAGCAGAAGAAACAGAACTGATTGACAGGGCAAGGGTGGACAAGAATTAGAAAAGTGATTAGAGATTCCAGCTTGGCCAACAGCAGATTTCCTAGATGAAACAGAAAGGGAATGGGAAACATTACTTAAATAATGTCCTGTTGTCAGCTAATGGACAGTGTAGTAGTGTGCTATATACATGGCTAATCATTCCATGCAATTTCATTACAGTGCGATATGGATTTAATATTTGGGGCCATTTGATTATTATTTTTTTTAACTTGATGTAGTTATTTAGGGTCAATTATAGACATTTAGTTTAATATGGTTTGCACAAGTAGGATTGCCAATAAAAGGCAACCTGAATTGTCTAGTGGCACTCCAGAGGAAATGGAGGGGGAGAAGGCTGGAGGAGGAGGAAGGGTTGAGGAAGGGGGTTGAAGGGAAAAAGGAGCAGACAGGGTAGAGGGGCAGGGC
Organism: Neoceratodus forsteri; assembly: GCA_016271365.2. NCBI lineage: Eukaryota > Metazoa > Chordata > Ceratodontiformes > Ceratodontidae > Neoceratodus > Neoceratodus forsteri. Next base: position 1,064,805,715 of record CM057449.1, on the reverse strand, counting down.
CAGTGAGGTCACAAGATAGAAGGACAAAGAAAAAAGGGGAGGGGACAAGGAAAATACGATGGACAGGACCAGGTGATGATGCGTACACCTGCAGGGGGTACCTGATTGGATAGGGGCGTGGCTAGTAAGGGTCCTTGCAAGGGGTCGTTAGTGGCTATTTAACCCTGGGTTGAAGTTGCCTCTTCCACTTTCTGCTGGGATTTTTTGTTTCCCACCCACTCGTCCCTGTGTAGGCTGAAGTGAAAAAGTTAAAGGAGCAAGTAAGGGACACGGAAAGGTTGGAGGACTGTGGGTCCTGAAGCAGGTGGACAGTTCCAGATGTATGGTACAAAGGATGGGGCCCTGAGTGCAGGGGTGCAGTCCTGGTGGGACAGGATGAGGGCTTGGGCAGGTGGTAAGTCCTGTAGTGCCGGAAATATGGGAGGACTGCATATCCTGAAGTAGGTGGACAGTTCCAGTTGCATGGTACAAAGGATGGGGCCCTGAGTGCAGGGGTGCAGTCCTAGTAGGATAAGGCAAGGGCTCAAGGCAGGTGGCCAGTCCTGCGGTGCTGTGCAACATGGGAAGACTACAGGTCCTGGAGCAGGTGGACAGTTCCAGCTGCATGGTACAAAGGGCGGCTCTGAGGCAGGGGGGCAGTCCTGGCAGGACAGGGTGAGGGCTTGTGGCAGGTGGCAAGTCCTGCATTGCCGGGCAATATGTGGGGAAGGGATTAGGAGTGAGGAGGGAGGGCCATAGAAAAATGGGTGGGGAGATAGGCAAAGGATAGGGAAGGGGGGAGGTACATGGGCCAGGGGTAGGTACCTGGACATGTTCTATAGAGGAGGGAGGATAGAATGGCTAAAGATTCAGTGCTAGGGCATCCAGACCTAGCTAGATGGCAAGAAGGGAAGATTGATGTCTGTGGTGGGGGGTTGGTTCAGGCATTCAAATCCCGGGAGAAGAAAGTGGTATTCAATGCAAGATTGAATTGGTATAAAATTCTATGACAATTGTACGTACTGGGATTAAAGTGTTTTATAAATATGAATGAATTATACTGATGTACTTAAAACTGACAAATCTTACTGTGATATAATAAATATTTTGCCTTCATGCACCTATTGAGTTTTGGTGTGGACATTCATATCATTTCAAAGGGGGTGATCATGGGAGAGTATATGTGTTGTACCTGTATATTGCAAGTGGTGTACGTAATTGCCTTGGTAACATCCCAGTTTGATAAGCATGTAAGCAGGGTCATGTAGAATGACAAAGAAACTTTGAAGAAGCATAGCTGAGACTAGATGAAACATCAGTCCCAGTCCACCAGTTCTCTGGCATAATTCTCTGCATGTGTGGTGGGAAATCTATGACTTTTCTCCATTAGATGTGTGTTTGCCACTCACCAGCAATATACAATAGAGTATGTTTATTTTTTTACCACTTTTGATTCTGATGAAATAAATGGGACTATATTAATCACTGAAAAGTGGTTGCACTGCAATTTATATCTTTGAGGCAAGAGTCCAGGATGCATAGAACCTGGTAGCTTTATGGGGCAGCTGGTGCTGTACTTTGCCTGTTTGCTTTTAAATTTGATTAATATTTTGTCCAATTGATTAAGCATATAGTGGAACTGCTGCCATTTGCCTGATAATTTATTTATTTCAAAAGTTTCACCAGGAAAGACATACTGGCTGTTAATAGCTCATTTCCACATATGTTCTGATGGTGAGGGGTAAAGGAGATGATCAAGAGGAGTGAAAATATTAACAGGATTAAAAGCTCACTAGTCATATACAGCAACAAAGTATATTGTAGAAGCATTATTGTAAGCATAATAAGGCAGATCTGTACACAGGTACATATAGTAGATGAAAATGAGCTTTTACAGACAAGGAGAAGTTACTTATGCAGGTATACAGTAGGAAGGAGGGGAGCAAAATGGCCAGGACAATTCAAATTGGGGGAAAGTAAAGAAGAACGTGATCAAGGACAGTTGCAGGTGAGAGTAGAAAAATCACCAGGAGAAGTCTTAATGGAGAAAAGGTTGGCATGGGATGGGTGAACCAGAGTTTAGGAAAGCAATAACAGAAGGCATCTTGGCCAATTGTAGAGTTCCTAGATGAAATAAACAGGCAATGAGAAAGATTGCTAATGAGAGGGTGGGAGGATGGAGGGGCAGAAGACAGTAGGGAGGTAAGGTATGTACATAAATGTAGTCATCAGTCCCCTTCTACTCAACAGGGTTGAATGCAACCTCCTGGTACTGTCTCCAACGTAAATGTTGCAAGACACCCCGTTAATTACCGTAAATAGGAACACCAATGTCACAGACACAAACACATTATGGTGGAACTAGGACAAGGCTTCTGACCAGCTGCAATGTAACCTGGACAGCTCCATTACCCACAGGGTGAGTCCTCAAAAAGGAAAGCTAAGAGAATAGGGAATGGCTGGCAACCCATCACACTTTAAAACATAGTTTTCTGTCATGGTCCTGCCATGATGATCTTCTTTTGCAGTTCCCATGTTGGCTTATATGCTGATGTAAGCCTTGGTCAGCAGATCACAACTGGAGATAAAAAATATAGAAATACACTGCCTGCCTTGGAGTATGCACATTCTGACATCCCAATAAATGATGCTGCTGAATTCTTTTTTTACTAGTAGTTAGCAACACAGGAAAAAAATGAAAAAAGTGGTGAGGAAAACAAAAACTTTGAAATTTAAAATGGCATATAAATTATCTTTTTTAGTCAAATTCATTGTCACACCAGTGTGCAAAAATAGCGTGGAATTTTGGTCTGGCATTTTTTGGGTATGTAGGTCTTGGGTCACAGTGGTGCCTTTCAAAGGTTTGGTGAAACATTATTCCATTAAAAAGTTATTAAATTACAAAGTTTCTCAGTATTTCCTATGGGAAAGGTAAGATGTTCACCTCAAAAAGGATTTTATGTCACAAATGGGGAATCCTTTGTTGCAAAAGGGAAATCCTGTTTCATGCTACCACGATCTTGTTTTGTCTTAGCAAGGAAAACAAATTTAAATGAGTAAACAAAAATGAGTTTAGTAGAAAGCAGTAGTTGTGTGTACCCAATCAGGACCCATTCTATCCGATTCTGAGCTTACTTTTTTGATAAATGACTTGGAAATGTGTTTTTGAACTTTCCAAATTACTTTTTCACAAATTGTGAAAAAGGAATTCTGAAGCAGGAAACCTTTTTCACAATTTGTTGAAAAGGATTTTTCTTTTTCTGCAAATTGCAAAAAAGAAAGCATGGAACTGGACCTTTTTCACAGTTTGTGGAAAAATCATATTTACATAGCTGTATTTTATGCAAAACACACTTTCAAGTCATTTTCCAAAAAAATAACTTCATAGGCTGACTGCGTGGTGACCACACTGGTGATCTGGATTAGGGCCCGAGCTGGGATGACAGAAGCGGAGTCCAACAAGGAGGGTTCAGAGAATCTCTGGGATGCTCTCCTCCCTGTGGGGGGGTGAGGGTTGAGTCAATACCACTCTCAAGTGGCTCCTAGTGGCATGTAGTGGTAGTGCACATTTGCAGTGTGGGTGACCAGGCATCACATGTGCATCCAGTCAGGATGCCATGAGTGTGCAGCCGTACTGGGTAGCGCTGGGATGCAAAAACTGAAAATATGGCTGCCTGGCTGACTGAACAATGGCAGTAAGCTCCCCATGTACCTTGAAGCCCAGAGGTGTCCACGCTGTTCCCGTGACATACCCGGTGAGAAAAGGAATGCACACTTGGCAAGTCTCCCCTCCAGATTCCTGCAGCAGGATAGAGGACCCCAAAGAAGGGATACATCAGGTTTACCAGGGCTACAGCAGTAATTGGGGTGGTGATATCATGATGGGAGAGTTCAGCAGCGCAGGTACGTAGGCCACCTGAAGGAGTCATCGGGCAGCAGGGCTGGGGGTACAATGGACAGACAAAAAAATAACTTCACAATGGGGTGAAATGGCTCCCAATCAGCACAGCACATGTGCAGGCTTGAAAAATATCCATGGTGTCTAGTAGCCCCCTCACTCCTGCCATTTATGTGCCAGCTGCCCTACCTCTGTTCTGCATCCCAGCACTGATGTTCTTTAAAGAAACTTTCCTGTTCCCTCTCTCTGTGTGCTGTCAACCCCCAGTCCATTTCCCACCCTTGCACCAAGTGTTTAATTAAATCCTCCTGCTCCCTCTGTGTGCTGTCTGCCCCTATCCTCTGTTCCCCATCTCAGCACCTGGTGTTTCATAAATCCTCCCACACCATCTCTCTGTGTACTGTCTATCCCACCCTCTCAGAACAACAGAGCACTAGGAGGAACAGAACCCTACAATATTCCTAAATGTTAAACATGTTAGCACGTTTCACTTCAGACTTTATCAACACTCCTCCCTGCAAAAAACAAACAATTCAAGATACAGAGAAATGATACATGTGGATTCCAGAATATTGTGTATTATGTCCAATGTAAGAAGTGTCCACATACAGGCTATGTGGGGGGAACTGGACAACACCTTTGAATCCAAATGAACTCACACAGGCATGATGTAAACATTTCTCTCAGTTTGATCACTCTGTCTCTGACCTCTATGTTATGGTTCTCAAAAGACGCTTTAGAAATACACAAGGAAGGTGGACTTTTACCATCAAAGTTATTTTTCTTCTTAATGCAATAAACACATGCATGATTGTGGACCTCAGCATCATAACTAATTATAGAATTTACACTGACAGCTGCCTTTCTCTTGCCTCAGGTGCAGTACATGGATATTTCCTGTGCAATATATATATATATATATATATATATATATATATATATTAGAGGCATAAAACTCCGTTTAATGCATTAGTTAGGGTTGTTCCACAGCTAAAGTGAGAAATTCGGTGTTGGGGTTGAAAACACTAACTCCGAGTCCCCACACCACACGCACACAGAGACACACACACACACACATATGCAAGTATGGGGGAGGACCAAGTCAACACAACCAATGACAGACATCCAGCAGCAGGTGACAGAAATAACAAACAATTGTCTAGATGTACTACAAGACATCCCCACCCACCTGACCAGGTACTGCATGCTCAGTGGAGATCAACAGCAAAACAGAGGCCATGTACACCAAATGTACACATCTTTGATTGCAGCTGCACACAACGTAACACACTTAGTAGTTGCATGGCCTTACCTACCGATGCCACAGAGCACACCAGACCTTGTACTGTGCCTTTACTCAATATAAATTATGAAGGGCCATGATCACAGTTGTACAAATGTTATAACACTAGTGAGTAAACTTGAATTGCAAGAACTACATTCATTAATTAGAAGACACAGCCATGGTCAACATAAAAGTACTGTTGCATTTAGTAAGTGATTTACATAATAGTACATTTACTGCTACTGTTTACTGAAGATCAGTGTCGACTAAATCATCAAACTCCTGTGAGGACATGAACTCAGGGGTAGCAACATCGTGGAAATCACTGATGCGGTCTGATTGGCTACTCGATGCTCCATTAGATGGCTTGTCATCAGCATCGACAGCATCATCAGATGCCTTAAAGCCACCTTTTTTAAAACAGTGATGGAAAGTTAAGGTGAATACAGTCTGCCATGCACTGGCAATCATGTATGTCACATCCAAAACTGTCACAGATTTGGCAATTGCTGATGCCATAACTTCCCCTCCTTTGTCGATTATATCCACGATACGAGCTGCCATCAGTGAACGATAGTGACCTTTCGGTTAAGAATTACACCCATATCCATGGGATGCACTAGACTCGTGGCGTTGGGTGGTAGAAAAATAATTTTTATGTGTGGGAACATTCCGACGATATCACTGGGGTGAGCTGAGCAATTGTCCAGAAACAGTAGAACATGTCTATGCTTGCGTTTGAGCGTTCGTTCCCATACAGTAAGCCAGTCCTTAAATATCCAAGCTGTCATCCATGCATTGGATGATGCATAGTAGGAGACATGCAGTGTTTTGAGGTCTTTGAGGAAACACTGAGGACGCTTGCTTTTTCCAATGAGGAGCAGGGGACATTTGTCTGTGCCGTCCCTATTAGCACACAAAAGCAGCAACACTCTGTCCTTTGCCTTTTTCCCCAAAAAAAGATCAGTCTGTTTATGGACATGCCTTCTGTCTGGATAGACCCTGAAATAGAGGCCAGTTTCATCTGCATTGTAGACAAAATTGGGAGGGTACTCTTTCAACAAAGCGGGCAGCACAGAAGAGACCCAGTAGGTGGTTGCATCCGTGTCAGCATCAGATTGTTCTCCATGTTATTTTTTGTACACAGTGCTGTGCCTTTGCTTCCACCTAGAGAGCCACCCATCAGTAACCTCAAATGTTTCATGCCCCAGCAGAATGACAAGCTCATTGGCCTTTTTCTTTAGGAGAGGTACAGACAGCTGTGCTCTCCTACTCACAGCCCCATTGAACCATAGAAGAAGGGCATCCTATCTTTACCCTCGCATTTTCGCTTCCGTGTGGGGTTGACATTTGCTTGCCACTCGATTATTACAGAATCCTGATTCTGGCTAATTCTGCCAGCTTGACTTTTTGAAATGCCAAAATCTTTGGCAGCACTGGACTGTGAAGCCTTCGGTGCCTGCAAGGCTTCCACTACTTTAACTCGCTGTGTGAGCGTGAGCTCAGTCCTCTTGCCTGACATCTTGTAGAAAGCTGTCTGTCACTATCTGTCAATGGTTCCTAAGTAACAGTAGCATGGAAAAAACGTCCCAATTAAGCGAAAGTGGTGTCCCGCTTAACAGAATAGCAACATCATTGAAATGAATGGGGAAAAATCGGTAGCCATGGAAATGTCCTGATTAACTGAACGTCCCCATTAACCATGTCCCTATTAAGTGGAATGTATATATATATATATATATATATATGTAAAAATGGGTAGGGAAAATGCTGTCTGCTGATTAGCTAAAACACACCACATTACTGTGCATGTATCAGAGCACAACTGCACACCTGCACTTTCACCCCCCCTCCAAAACAATTTTGCCATTTTATAATATAGATAACCCATTCTATGGTGTGCGGTTGTGCTCTCTGCCTGTGGCCTCATGCATAACAATGCACACCAGGGCATGCGTATATCAGAGCACAACTGCACACCTTAAAGTGGGTTATCTATTACATAAATATATATTATACTGGCATGGTAGTGATACTATATTTTAGGTGGAGTAGGCATGTTAATGCTAAACCCCAATTTTTGCACTTTAATAGCTTTGCAACTGTAAAATGGATTTGCATGTGGTGTACATCTCTGGATGTGCCAAGTTTCATTCTATTCAGTTGTATACATCTTGAGATCAGAATAGTCCAAAAAGTGAATTTTTGAGGAATTTTTTTCTAGGGTTTTTCAAGACACCTAGCACACAGACAGTTTGGAATGTTGGTCTAAAATGTTCAGAGAAAAAGAGTCTGGCTGGCAGAAGTGCCTTTCGCTGGTTTGGTGAAGAAATATTAATCTGTTCCAAAATTATTACATTTTAAAATTTGTGGTTCTGAGCATGCTCAGTAAGCACTTCAAAATACCTGTATGAAACAAAAAAGAATCTTTTTTCACATGGGACCAATTATTTTTCTGTGAAGGAAAAGTCCTTTTTCATTTGCCACCATCACGGTTTTCATTTTTTGCTAAAAAAAAAAAAATTCAGAAAAACTCCAAAAAGTGACATCCTGCTGACAGAACACCACATCTATGGCTCATTGCAACTCCATTTGGTGGATTCTGCACTTACTGTAACTGTTGAAAAAATGACCTGGAACTTTTTTTTTGGCATTTTAAATCACTTTTCATGACACGCTTTCAGTATGAAACTTTTCATATAAATGAAAATATTACATGAAAAATTTCATTTTAATCACCATTCCCCTATTTATGTAATCTTTCTTTGGTGTCTAGTGACACCCCCACTCTCTGATCCCTATACCCTTCATTATTTTTTTCCTCGTAAGTACTTTATCCACCAGAGACCTGGCAGGTGGCTACAGCCCTCCAAATGGAGGGACTGTCTCTCCCATGCTAGGTGGTCCCTGGTAGTTTCCTCACAGATTTCCACCCCCCCCGACAGTTGGGTCAAGAAGAGATTGCAGGCTTCTCCCCTTCCCGGAGATCTGACCCACAATCCAGGAACTGCTTCTGGGTGCGATGGACCATCATAGAGCCTGCCAGGCTCATTTTTCCTTTCTCTCCTGCCCCCCTCCCCTGCTGATGTAATGAAGTCGGATCCAGCCTCCTGTACTGTACTGCCCTCTTCAGTGAGCAGGAGGACTAGTTCCCCTCCCCTTTCTGAGAGAGGAGAGCAGTCCTCCCAATGCTCAATCCTCTCTCCCCCCTGCCAACCCCCTGCAGCCTGGGCTCATTCCCAAACCTGGGTCACCAGCATGGTGCGAGGTGTGACATCCAGCACCTCAACCCTCAGTGCCACTGGGCTGGCACCCTTCATTATTTAATTGTTCCCAGGGGTCTAGTGGCACTCCTACACTCTGATCAACATCTCTATTATTGTGAACTCTTTAACTGCTGTCTAGTGGAACACCCACCCCTCTGTTCACTGTCCCAATAATGTTTAATGTTTCCTTAGTATCTAGTGGCACCTTCACCATCCGATCCCCATCCCAATAATTATAAAATGTTTCCCTAGTGTCTAGTGGCACCCCACCCTCTAATTGCCATCCCCGAACTTGATATAATTTTCCCTAGTGTCTTGTGTGCACCCCCCACCATCCGATCATTGTCCCCATATAGATATTTTTTTTCTGGTGTCTAGTGGCACTCCCCACTACTCTGATCACCATCATTTCTGAAATAAAGAAAATAGTTCCTTGATGTCATTTTGTTTTTGTAAAACCTGTAAAAAAAGAAAATGGTCCTTTGCCAATCTGACACCCCCACCATGACCTCCCACTCAGCTCCCATCACCCTGCACCTGCCACATACCCTCACTCACCTGAACAGTCCCCAGGGTGAAGATCCACTCTCTAATGGAAGACACGCCTTGCTACTATTCCCTCTAGTAACTTTGTTAATTATAAATATTTTTACCCCAAATTTTTGAAATAACCAGTTCTTTACACGTCTTCATGAATGTGACAGCTGTCCTTTTTCAAATCTTGGTCAAAATGTCTTTTTATGGCTGTGGTGCTGAATGATGTCGTGGTGATGCGGAATCACATTTTGGTGGGGATTTGAAAATTTTCAGTACCAGATACATGACATGGAGTAAAAAGAAGGCAATGCTGACAATTTGGTTGCTGTTGCCCTACAAATGGAAGTGCTAGGCCCATAGAGCCCTTTGCTTCCAAAGCTATATACTGTATATATATATATATATATATATATATATATATATATATATATATATATATATGTATATATATATATTATAGTGGCACAGTAGTGCCACTATAGTAAGGGTTGAGGAGCCATTTACATGTAAACCCAAACATTTGCACCTTAATAACTTTGCAACTGTTTGACGGATTTGCCTGAAATTTGGAATACACGATCAAGACCCATACACCTTGGGATCTGCCAAGTTTCCTACTGGTTGCATATACAGCTGCGGAGTTATTAAGCATGATCTGTGTGCACATTTACGCTTTTCTGGAATTTTACTGTTGCGCATACAGGTCGCACGGTTTGCATGACCAATCCAAAATCTTCAGGAAATGTGCAGCCAGGGTCCCTGATGTGCCTTTTGAAGATTTCATGAAAAAATATTAAACGGTTCAAAAGTTATTCAAAAAACAAGTTCCCATTATAAGTCAATGGGAAAAGTTAAAAAGTTTGACAGTGTCACAAATGTAGTTTTTACTTTCGCAAATGGCCCTTTTACTGTCACAAATCCATCATTCTGTTTTCAGCTGGTGATCAGAAAATGCTTGACATTTAAAATTGGGACACTCTATCTACCTAATTCTTTTTGTATTCACCTAGTCGGACCCTGAGGATGCTAGCCATGCCTTTATTTTGGGGTAAAACACCCCAGAAATATGTTTTTCAAATTTCTGGAAAAAGTACTTTCACAAAGTACTGTCGCACTTGTGACACTGTCGAATGAATTTGCGAAAGCTTTTGCAGACTTCAACAGTACTTTTCTAGGCTGTGGGAAAATGACAGCAATTCTTTGGCACCCTGCTGCAAAAGAACAGTTTGGTGTTTTGGCCTGAAATTTGGAGGAAATGCAGCTGACATCTCACAGATGTGCCTTTCAATGTTTTATTGAATAATATTACATGGCGGCAAAGTTACAGCAATACAAAGTTGATGCTTTTTCCCATAGGATAACATTACGGTGTCCGACTCATCACAGGAATCCTTTAGTGTCCTGCTGCAAAATGACAGTTTGGTCTTTTGGGCTGAAATTTGGAGGGAACACAGACAACATCCCACAGATGTGCTTTTTTGTAGTTTGGTGAAAAAATATTACAGGTCGTCAAAGTTATGGCACTCCGAACTTCTCTTTTTTTTCCCCATAGGATAACATTATGGCGTTCACCGCTCTTTCAGGGTCCGTATTCTCGAAACGCTATGGTATACGGACTTTCATCAGAAAATACTTTACCCCCTAATAGTGGCAAAGTACAAAACTAGCCAGGAAAGTCATAAATCATGCAACTTTTATTTTTTTTTTCCATGTCGAAGGTTCCTGAGATATAAGCAATTTAGTATTCCAACTTCTCATTTTATGCTCCGAGAACCATCATTATGCATACATTCTTTGTACCCACTGTCTCTCTTTATGCAGGTTTTGGGGAAAACCAGCCTGTGCGCTTACATTACTGTTATCGTTACCGTTTTCGCTTATGGTTCCGTTCCCGTTTCACTTACCGTTCATGTCTACTCCACCATGTGTGTTACCCTTTGCATTTTCATTTGCTCTTGCTGTTGCATTGTTTTAAACATTTTTGTACACACTACTGTTTCTCTTTCTGTTTTTCTCTTTGCATTACCGTGCACATTACTATTTGCATTTGTGAGCACAACGTTACTATTGGACAAGACATCATGTGGTGGCGCTCCCACCGCTGCATTATGTGGTGGGAGCGCGGGGCCATCCACATTACATTCATCATTTCTCATTATCATTCTCAAAAAGAAAGGAAATTAGAGGCAAAAAACTCTGTTTAATGCATTAGTTAGGATTGTTCCACACCGACAAAACAGAGGAAATTCGGTGTAGTTGAGCCTGGTTTCTGCTCAATACCCCAACTGGCATCGGGTGAATTAGGGTTGTCGGTCCTGTCACCCCATTCCCCTATACCTCTGCTTCTTTACACATGTGATGGGGTGAGAGTTATGGCTGACAACCCTGATGCGCACTCCAATGCCGGTTGGGGCTGTGGGCAGGGAGGCCAAGGGGGGCTTTCAACCCTAACACCGAATTTCCTCACTTTAGTCGGTGTGGAACAACTCTAACTAATGTATTAAATAGAGTTTTTTGCCTCTGATATGTATATATATATATATGTGTGTGTGTATGTGTGTGTGTGTAGGCACTGTCATGCCCTTATAGTTAGGGTTGAATAGCCTGTTTAATGTTAAATCTCAAATGTTGAACTTTAATAACTTTGCAACCAATCAATGGATTTGCACAAAATCTGTATGTACTGTCCCAGGGGTAGATCTCTTGATGTAGCAAGTTTCAGTCCAGTCAGATGTATGAATTCTGAGATCTGAATAGTGAAATAACCTTAAATGTTGCAATTTTTTCTAGTTTTTTCCTCATTGCCTTATGTCCTGGTGAAGTGGAATTTGTTGGTGATTTTTCTATGGTAGATAAAGTTTAGGTTACAGAACTACCATGATTTGTTTGGTGGAAAAATATTAATGTGTTGCAAAGTTATTCCAGTTTGAAGTTCCCATTGCTTTCAGTGGGAAAATCACTGTCCAGAATAGAGAGACAGGGTTCACCAAAGGATTGACCTTGCAAAAAAGGATTCTTTCTTGCAAGATCCATTCCTTTTTTGTTAGGAAAAAATCATTTTTCACCAGCTGCCATCTTGTTCTGTTTTTTTTTCCCATGAACTAAAAAGCATGGAAAATACATAAAAAATGTTGTCATTTTACAACTCAAACACCAGAACTTAGCTAAATAGGCTATGTTTAGCTAGATTCTGGTGTTTCTTTTTCACAATTAGGCCAGAAATGCTTTTTCTGGGCACCATAAATCCCAGGTGCCCATCTTAATGAGAGGAGCACTTCCCCCACATCCTCTATATGAGAACAGTGGGAATTTATTGACTTCTGCTGCCCCAGCTAAACTCATGCTGCCAGCTGCAGTGTGAACTGTTTTCCCCTTTGGCCAGGTATCTAGTGGCACTCCCACACATGATCCCCCTTCCAATTATTTTAAATATGATCCCCGGTGTCTAATAGTGCCCTTAAATCCTTTGATCACCATCCAATTTTCATGGTGTCTAGTGGTAAACTGCCATCCAATGATCATCCTCCTCATTAGCAAATACATCTTCCCTGGTGTTTACTGGCACCCCCACCATTCCACTCTCACTAGCCAATCAGGCTACTACAGCTACACAAACACTCCCAAGTTTTTTGTGTCAACACCACAGACCTTTTCATAGGGTTGCCAACTTGTAAGGATCATCCTTTCTGCAGGATAACTTTGTGCTGTTGCTAGGGGACATGAGAGCTTTGGGGACTACAAGACCTCCCCAGCTTCAATTACTGAAGTGGTGAGCTATAAACTGTGAGCCACAAATAGTAAAGCCAGAGCAGCAGAGAAACAGCTGCAGCTGTAACAGGACACTCAGGAAGAAGACACTCTTTCTAGGGAATCAAGCTAGGGTAGTTACACAAAGAATCCCACAAATTGTTAGCCACAAACTGCAAAGCTGGACCAACAGAGCAATAGCCATGGCTTTAACAGGACACTCAGAGAGAGACAGCATTACTAGCCAATTAGGCTAGTGCAACTCTATAAAAACTCTAAATTTTTGTAGCCAACACCACAGAACTTTTCATAGGTATCGCAACTTGTGACTATCATCCACTCTGCAGGAGGACTTTGTGCTGTTGCTAGGGGTTGCATGGGCTTTGTTGACTACAAGCCCTCACCTGCTCTAATTACTGAAGTAGTGGGCCACAAATAGCAAAGCCAGATCAGCAAAGGAATAGCTGCAGCTGTAGCAGGACACTCAGGGAGAAGACACTCTTACTTGCCAATTGGACTAGTGCAGCTACACAAACACTCCCACAAACCTTGAGCCACAAACAGCAAAGCCTGAGCAGCAGAGGAATAGCTGCAGCTGTAACAGGACACTGGGGGAGAAGACACTCTTACTAGAAAATGGGGCTACTGTGGCTACAGAAAGACCCCCGAGTTTTTGGCATCAACACCATGGACCTTTTCATACAGGTCCCAACTTGCAGCTAACATCCACTCTGTAAGAAGACTTTGTGTTGTTGCTAGGGGTTGTGAGGTCTTTGGTGACTACAGGCCCTCTCAAGCTCTGATCGCAGAAGTGGAAAGCCACAAACAGCAAAGTCAAAGCAGCAGATGAATCACCCCACTGTCCCAGGTGGTGTGAGTAAATTTATTGAAACTTGAGTGATTGCAATAAGAAGAGTTAGACTGGTTGATTGTATTGTGTGACTCTTATTGCTGCCAAGACTTAAGTAGTTTTTACGTTCTGGGCTTCTAGTGAGTGCAGGGTCTTGCAGTGTATATTTATAGCATTCCTTTTTTCTGAACCACTTACAATTATTTTAGTCAATTGTGCTAAAGCTTCTAATAGGAAATCATTGATTGATAAAACATGCATAGAAATATGCAAGTATAACAGCACAGTTAGATGACTTCACCTTTGAATTCTGTGATGAATGAGTCATCAAATTAGCAATGTGCTTATCTTGAATAGCTATATTTTTATTGTCCAATGAATCAAATATCCCTTGTAAAGCTCAAGGGGTTAATACATGCATCTAACACTGAGGGTGAGTGCAAAATTTGAGTTTTACACATCTCCCCACATCTTGTTTTATATAATTGCTAGATTGCATTTTTTGGCCTTGAAAACACAACCAGCAATTATAGAAAACAGTATGGCACATTGACCAGTGGTTCCAGTAGCACAGTCAGGCTGGAGCACAGTTTAATTAGCCTTTTGTTTCTTTTCTTGTTTTGTTTTTGTGTACTTGCTCCAAAAGTAGACAAAAAAGGAGCTGAAGAGCAACTCTTCTATGAACAAGTTTGTGAAACCACTTACTCCATTTAGTGTGAGCCAATCAAAGTGTGTGTGTGAGGGAGGCACTATGTGCATAGTGAAGGAAACCAGGCATGTGTTCACTGTTACAATCTACATTTGCTGTTAAAACAGTGAATTATAAACAAGTTTTGCTAATGAGAACAGACAGAACACCAGGAGGAAGGAACTACTGCTATAACTAACACTTCTCTACTGGAACTAAGAACTAGAAATCTTGTACCGAAACCTTCAATTTAGGGTAAAAAAAAGAGTTAGTGTGTTTGTCACAGGTAGTTGAAGTAAACGGTTATCTGTTATCTTTGTTATCTGTGGACTTATCTAGGTGCTTGTCACAGGTGTCAGAAGGGAATTGTTATCTGTGAAATTTACTAAGTGTAGAAAGATTTGCAAAGTAGAGGGAGTGGCATAGCTAGAAGGAGCCAGGTTAAAACCAGATTTATGCACTGCCCTAGATAGCTTCTGCCAGAGAACAGACAGAACACCAGGAGGAAGGAACTACTGGTATAACTTAAACTTCTCTACTGGGACTATATTGCCCTCCTTCCTTCCCCTCCACCACCCCACCCTAAACCAGTTCTCCTTTTATAGGCACAGGATTTAACTGACAACAGGAAATTACTGTTTGGGAGCAGGAAATGAGTGATCACAGAGCCACCATAGACTCACCATCCTAGAAGGGCAAGAGTAGCACTCCATTCCCCCCAGCTGATGGATGTGTGACTCTGAGTAAGTAAGGAGACTACTGAGAAATATAGGAACTTCTTGTCTTAGAACAGGAAGATCAGGAGCTAAAAGGTCACAGAGACAGTAAGTAAGTAGGGGAAGAAAAAAATAAAAAATAAAAAAATAAACAAACAGAGGAAATAGTAAGTATTCCAAACAACAGTTGGGGGGCAGAAAAAAGACATGATGGGAGTGGTGCAGTGCAGTGGCTGTGGAGCAGCAGTCTTCCAGGAGATGTTCTGGAGGATGCAGTGTTGTCCCATCGCTGGGCTGAGGGAGGAGGTTGCTCATCTCCAGGCTGAGTTGGCAAGGATTTGTGGGACCTCCTCTCCCACCCAGGGACCACCAGGGTCACTGCAGCTGCCTCAGAGGTTGCCAAGAAAGAGGATCAGTTGGACCACATTGGGCTCAGGGAGGGTGAGGGTGGAGGAACAGAGGTGCATCCCTCCAGTTGTACCTCTCCATAATTTCTATGCCATTCTGGAAAAGTGTAGTTCCTCTTTGGAGGCACCCACAGTGTAGACCAAGGAGGATGCTGGGAACCTCGACAAAGAAGACCCATAGGAGGGTGGCATGGGACCCCACAGAGGAAGGAAACAACTTCTGTTGGGGGACTCCATTGTTAGGAAGGTAGAACTGGGGGAGAAAGGGGAGAGGAAGGCAAAGTGCCTGCCAGACACCATGGCTTGGAGGGACAGGGAGCGAATCTTCAGGATCACAGGAGCAGCTGCACAGAGGAGGGAGCTGGATGTCACTGTCCACCAAGCAACAAGCATTTGTGGAGATGGGGAAGGGCCTTAGACAAATAGCACACACGGTAATCTTCTTGGAGGTGCTGCCTGTCTATAGCACAGATGAGGCTAGGGCACTCCACACTAAGGGATTCAATCAGTGGTTGAAAAACTGGTGCAGAGCTCAGGGATTTGTCTTCATTGGGGACTGGGGGTCCACCTGGATGGATGCAGTCCTATACTGGTGTGATGGTCTGCATCTGTCAAGGAGGAGAGCCAGGATCCTAGGTGATAAGTTTAAATACTTCATTGGCAAGCATTTAAACTAGCCAAGGGGGAGGCACTGGAAAGGAGCAGAGAAATCCTAGCCCCCCCAAAAAAATCAGGGTACTAAGTGAGGTAGACACCAACATGTAGATGTCAGTAGGGAAAAGCACACGTGTAAATGGAGAAAGTGACAAATGCAATAAGGGCAGGAATGGGGCTAAAAGTGGTAAGGCCATCAAGAAATGGAGGGTAGTGAGTACCAACGCCCGTAGTCTGGGCAAAAAGCTCCCTGAACTAATGACCTTGATGGAAGAGGGATGCCTGGATATCGTAGCAGTCACAGAAAGATGGTATACAGAGAACCATGACTGGGATGTTAACATATCAGGGTATACAACCTACAAGAGAGACAGGGAGGGCAGATGGGGGTAGTAGCTCTCTATGTAAGGGAAGAGATAAAAGCAACTGAACAAAAGAGTAAACAGGGAGAAGAGGAGGCACAGTGGGTCACCTTAGAGACTGGAAATGGCATCACAATCCGCACAGGGATTGTATATAGACCCCCATGTCAGGGGGAGGGAATGGACAAGGATATGATAGAAGGCATACTTAGGATGCAGAGAAAGGGGAGATACTGTTGATGGGGGACCTTAATATGACAGATGTTAACTGGAGCACCTTTGCTGTAGCCACATCCAAAAGCAAGGCCATTCTTGATGCCCTTCAGGTGGCATGCCTCAGACAGCTAGTTTTGGAACCTACTCATGAGGGAGCAATCTTAGACCTCATACTTTCAAATGGGGACAGTGAGAGGATCTCAGATCTAGAAGTGGGTAACCATCTGGGAACAAGTGACCACCAAACAGTGTGGTTCACGATAAACTTAGTTACAGAGTCAAGCCATACAAAAGTGAGGGTTCTGGACTTCAGGAGGGCTGACTTTGGCAAGATGGGAGAGTGCCTTAGAAAAGCACTAGCAAACAGGCTGGAAGGAGGGGTGGAACAACAATGGGGAAATATCAAAACTGCCATCACAGAGGCAACAAGCCTTTCTGTGAAGCAAATAAACAAATCAAAATGAAAGAAAAAGCCACTAGGGTTCTCAAAAAAGTGGCGGTAAGGGTTAGGGAGAAAAAAATAGCATTTAGGAAGTATAAGGAAACACAGAAGGAGCAGGACAGAGAACTGTACCAGTTAAGGCAGAAGGAAGCAGGGACGGTAGTCAGAATAGCAAAGGCACAAACTGAGGAAAATATAGCCAATTTGGTTAAGAAGGAGAAAAAAACTTTTATAGGTATATCAGGGAGTGTAGAAAGACAAAGGGAGGAATAGTGAGGCTGAATAGAATGGATGGTGTGTGGGCAGAGAGTGACAGTAAAAAAAGCAGGGATATTGAATGAATACTGCTGTTCAATATTCACAAAAGAAGAAGAAGTGGGGGAGGTGCCTAATCCAATTAACAGAAGCACTCTGAAGAGGGGGGTTGATCCCAGTCCTTTCATAGAAGAAAGGGTTCTGAAAGAACTCCTTAAACTGAAGGTAGACAAAGCAAGGGGGCCAGATGGAGTTCACCCCAGAATTCTAAAAGAATTAAGCAGAGAACTAGTGACACCACTGACTACCCTTTTTAACAAATTATGGGAGGATGGTGTGGTACCTGAGGACTAGAAGCAGGCTGATGTGATTCCCCTTCACAAAAGTAGGAGCAAGACAGAGGCTGGAAACTACAGAACTGTTAGTTTGACCTCTGTGGTAGGGAAAGTGATGGAATCACTTCTGAAGGAAAGAATTGTTGAGTACCTAGAGGCCAGTGGGGCACAGGACCCAAGGCAGCATGGGTTCACAGTGGGAAGGTCATGTCTGATGAATCTAATTGATTTCTTTGACTGGGTGACCAAAGTAGTAGACCAGGGAGGGGCTGTGGACATGGCTTACCTAGACTTTAGCAAGGCATTTGACACAGTTCCACACAAAAGATTAGTAGTCAAATTAACCAGCCTTGGAGTTGGTCTCAGGGTGGTAGCCTGCATAAAACATTGGCTGAACAAAAGGACACAGTAGGTAATTGTAAATGGAGTCCACTCTGAAGAAAGAGGGGGTTACTAATGGTGTACCGCAGGGTTCAGTACTGGGTCCAGTCCTTTTTAACGTCTTTGTAAGTGACATTGCAGAGGGACTAGAAGGAAAAGTATGCCTCTTTGCAGATGACACAAAGATCTGCAACAAGGTTGATGAACAAGGAGGTGTGGAAAGGATGAGAAGGGACTTGGCAAGGTTGGAGGAATGGTCAGAAGTATGGCAGCTTGGATTCAGTGCAAAGAAGCGCAAAGTAATGCACCTGGGAAACAAAAATCCAGGGGAAGATTACACAATGGGGGGGGGGGTAGTATCAACAACAAAAATGGAAAGGGACCTGGGGTAATCATATCAGATGATGTTAAGGTTGGCAAGCAATGTGAGAAGGCGGTAGGAAGGGCTGGGGTGATACTGGGATGTATAGGGAGAGGCATCACCAGCAGAAAACAGGAAGTTGTTATCGCCTTGTGCAGACAGTTGGTGAGACTCCATCTGGAGTGCTGCATCCAGTTCTGGAGACCCCATCTCCACAAGGACATAGACAGGATGGAGGCAATTCAGAGGAGGACAACTAAAATGGTGCAGGGTCTGCAAGAGAAGCCATATGAGAAGTGGATAAAGGAGCTTAATATGTATACCCTTGAGGAAAAGAGGGAGAGGGGGGACATGATAGAAATGTTTAAGTACCTCAGTGGAATCAACAAAGTCCAAGAGGGTAGCATCTTCCAAAAAAAGAGATGTGCAAGAACAAGGGGACAAAATTAGAAGATGGGGGGGGATGGCTCAGGGGCAATGTGAGGAAGTATTTTTTCACAGAGAGGGTGGTGGATACATGTACCAGCCTTACAAGGAGGTTATGGGGTCTAAAACTGTGGTAAAATTCAAGAATGCATGGGACAGACATAAGGTAATTTTTGTGGGAGGGTAGGAAGAAATAGGTTGTTTGTTAAACAGGATCTGCAGCTTATCCTCTAGGTAGGGAAATGGGCAGAATAGGTAGGCCAAGCGGTCCTTATCTGCAGTCAGAGTTTATGTTTCTATGTTTCTAGGTCACTTAACCTCTGCAGTGCTCCTGAGTAACCCCTGAAAGCAGGCAGTTCTGCCCAGTGGGCCTTACCTTTTTACAAAGAATATATATTACAAAATACCAATATATGTTTACTACATCATACAATAGTCAGGATACCATATAATTTGCTTGAGTTTTACTCTGGCTGTAATGATTTTGTGTAGGTAAAGATAAATGTTCAAATACATTTTATGTGTTTCATAGGCTTGTTTTTAAACTTTGGTTAGGTTTTCATTGTATGCTTTGCATGTGAGCATCTAGGTTGTAGTTTGCTAAGCACAGGATCACTGTTATCAATTAGCTTATTCAAGTTTATAATCAGCAGGACCATCCAAAATCCTCAATTGTTTGAATGAAAACTGGTCTGAATGAAAGTATGTTCACAAGGAAGAAACTTCACAGTTTGAACCCCATTTAGTTGAATGGGATAATTTGCACCCTTTCTCCCACCTGCTGTTTCAGTCTCCGTAACAACAAAACGTTTTCTGCTAGACTGCTTCAACAAAAAGCAAATGTTAAGTGTTTAAGTGTACTTATGTTTGGTCAGTGGATTTTGAATGCACATTCAATGACACACAGAAGGTAAGGCCCCATGGGCTGTATGAAGCTGGTGGGCAGAGTGCTGCTCAATTCACATCTGAGCTCGGACATGAAAACTGAAAGACACCCTTTTCATGGAGACCAAGTAAAAAAAAAAAAAAAAAGCATCCACATGTTTGGGAGATGTATGATTTTCCATTTGAAGGTACTCCACTAATCACTTAGAAACATAGAATTTGATGGCAGATAAGGACCGCTTGGCCCACCTAGTCTGCCCATTTCCCTATCTAACGGATAAGCTGCAGATCCTAGTTAACCAACAGCCTACTTCCTCCAATAGAATTGCCTTATGTCTGTCCCATGAATTCTTGAATTTCCTCACTGTTTTTGACTGTACGACCTCCTCAGGAAGGCTGTTCCATGTATCCACAACCCTCTCTGTGAAGAAATACTTCCTCACATTACCTCTGAGCCATCCCTCCCTGTATCTTCAAATTGTGCCCCCTTGTTTTTGCACATCTCTTTTTCTGAAAGATGCAATCCTCTTGGACTTTGTTGATTCCCTTGAGGTATTTGAAAGTTTCTATCATGTCCCCCCTCTCCCTCCTTTCCTCAAGGCTATACATCTTTAGTTCCTTTAGTCTTTCTTCATATGTCTTCTGATGCAGGCCCTGCATTATTTTGGTTGCCCTCCTCTGGACAGCCTCCACCCTGTCCATGTCTTTGCAGAGATGGGGTCTCCAGAACTGTACACAGTACTGCAGATATGGTCTTACCAACTGTCTGTACATAGGGCCAACAACTTCCTGTTTTCTACTGGTGATACCTCTCCATATGCATCCCAGTATCCCCCAGCCCTCCTTTCTGCCTTCTCACATTGCTGGCCCACCTTTAGATCATCTGATACGACTATCCCCAGGTCCCACTCCATTTTTGTTGTTGTCAGTATCTCACCCCCACATTGTGTACTCTTCCCCTGGGTTTTTGTTTGCCAGGTGCATTACTTTGCACTTCTTTGCATTGAATTTAAGCTACCATACATTTGACCATTCCTCCAACCTTGCCAAGTCCCATTTCATCCTTTTTTAGGCAAAAACACTTTATTTTAAAGAAGCAAATTCAGGCAGTTATTTTTTTTGCTCCTTCTACCCCTGGCCATCCAGTCCTTCAGGCCTGCCAATGCTTCTGACCACCACTGCTGAGTCCCGACCACCATCCACTGCCCGTTATTGCTGTGCTACCAGGTCACCCAAATTAAACCTTTATCAGGTGCACCCTTACCCCTGTGGGATGCTACCAGGGGAGGAGAACAATGGAGAAAATAAAAACTGCCATCATGGAAGCAACAAGCCTTTGTGTGAAACAAATGAAGAAAACAAAGCAGAATAAAAAACCTCTATGGTTCTCAAAAGAGGTGTCAGGGAAGGTTAAGGAGAAAAAGACTGCATTCAAAAAATATAAGGAATCACAGAAGGAGCACGACAGGGAACTATATCAATTAAAGCAGAAAGAAGTGGGGAAGGCAGTCTGAAAAGCAAAGTCCCAAACCGAGGAACAAATAGCCAACTCAGTTAAGAAGGGGGATAAAACCTTTTATAGGTACATTAGGGAGCATAGAAAGGTTAAGGAGGGATAGTGAAGATTAATAAAGGAGAGGGGAGGTGGGCAGAGGGAGACAGTGAAAAGGCAGAGATACTGAATGAATACTTTTGCTCAGTATTCACAAAAGAAGAAGATGAGGAGCTACCTAAACCAAACAGTAGAAGCATTCTGGGTAGTGGGGTTGACGCCAGTCTATTTACAGAAGAAAGAGTCCTGAAAGAACTCCTAAAACTCAAGGTGGACAAAGCAATGGAGCCTGATGGGATTCACCCTAAAATCCTAAAAGAACTAAGGGAGGACCTAGTGACACCACTGACCACACTTTTTAACAAATCATGGGAGAATGGGGTGGTATCTGAGGACTGGAGGAGGGCAGATGTGATTCCCCTTCACAAAAGTGGGAGTAAGGCAGAAGCAGGAAACTATAGACCTGTTAGTTTGACCTCAGTGGTGGGGAAAATGATGGAATCATTTCTGAAAGAAAGAATTGTTCAGTACCGAGAGGCCAGTGGGGCGCAGAACCCAAAGAAGCATGGATTCACAGCAGAAAGGTCATGTCCGATGAATCTAATTGATTTCTTTGACTGGGTGACCAAAGTAATAGACCAGGGAGGGGCCGTGGATATGGCCTACCTAGACTTTAGCAAGTCATTTGACACAGTCCCACACAAAAGATTAATAATCAAGTTAGCCAGCCTGGGAGTGGGTCCCAGGGTGGTAGCCTGGGTAGCAAACTGGCTGCACAACAGGACACAGAAGGTAATAGTGAATGGAACACATTCTGAAAAAGGGGTTACTAGTGAGTACCCAGGGCTCAGTACTGGGTCCAGTCCTCTTTAACAACTTTATAGGTGACATTGCAGAGGGTCTGGAAGGAAAGGTATGCCTCTTTGCAGATGACACAAAGATCTGTAACAGAGTTGATACACAAGGGGGGTAGAAAGGATGAGAAGGGACTTAGCAAGGTTGGAGGAATGGTCAGACATATGGCAACTTAGATTCAATGCAAAGAAGTGCAAAGTAATGCACCTGGGAAATAAAAATCCAGGAGAAGAGTACGCAATAGCAGGGGAGGTACTAACAAAAACAATAATGGATCGGGATCTGGGTGTCGTCATATCAGATGACCTAAAGGTGGTTAAGCAATTTGAGAAGTCAGTAAGGAGAGCCAGGGGGATACTGGGATGCATAGGGAGGGCATCACAAGTAGAAAAAGGGAAGTGGTTATCCCTCTGTACAGACAGTTGGTGAGACTCCATCTGGAGTATTGCGTGCAGTTTTGGAGACCTCATCTACACAAGGACATAGGATGGAAGCAGTCCAGAGGAGGGCAACTAAAATGGTGCAGGGTCTACAGCAGAAACCATATGAAGAGAGACTGAGAGAGCTTAATATGTATACCCTTGATGAAAGGAGGGATGGGTGGACATGATAGAAACTTTTAAGTACCTCAAGGGAGTCAGCAAAGTCCAGGAGGTAGCATCTTTCAGAAAAAGAGATGTGTAAGAACAAGGGGGCACAATTTAAAGTTAGAGGTGGGACGGCTCAGGGGTAATGTGAGGAAATTCTTTTTCACAGAGAGAGTGGTGGATGCATGGAACCACCTTCCTGGAGCAGTTGTGGGGTCTAAAACAGTGGGAGAATTCAAACATGCATGGGACAGACATAAGGCAATCCTAGTGGGGGGTTACAGGAAGTAGTCTGTTGGTTAACTAGAATCTGCAGCTTATCCAATAGGTAGGGAAATGGGCAAACTGAGTGGGCCAAGTGGTCCTTATCTGCCGTCAAAGTCTATGTTTCTATGAATCACCCCAAAAATCTTCCTATGTATCCCGGGCATGGCAGGGGTCAGAACAGACACGTGTGTCTGGGGCTTCATACTTATGGAGAGACCAGCAGCCATTCTTTGGTTGGCCAGTGGATGTTTTCCCATTTTTTCGGGAGCATGACAGGACACAGGCCAATGTCCATCACACCCCCAGCTGCAGTAAGGCCCAACATGTTGCTGTGCCTTTGGCCTCCAGCAGGGGCCAGCAAATGCTGAGCCATGAACCAACCCTCCCTCCCTCCTAGGAGAAGGTGAGTGCTCATTGGACTTTCAAGCCTTCACCCCCCCCAGCTGACCCCCCAACACCCAAGTCTGTTCCCAATCCCTGGTCAGTGGTGTCAGGGGCAGAAATCCAATTCTGGCAGTTAAATGAAAGGAAAAAACAAAGTTGGTCCACCTTAGTGGTGGTGGTGGTTGAGATTAATTCACATCTGAGTTCCAACAAGCAAAGAGACCGAGTAATTTGTAACTTATGCATGTGGGGTGTGGGTGTTAAGAAAGGGGATCATAGTGATGTCACTACTGCCATCACCCCTGAGGGATGTGGACTGCATTGTTGCTACTGCCATCACACCTGAGGGGTGGGGGCTGTAGTGGTTCTGCCATCACCACCATTCCTCTCAACCTTTTGTCCCCTAAATGTGGAACATTGCCTCTCAAAATGTGGAAGAAATTAGCAAAATGTGGAACACTTAATCAAATCAGTTAAAATGTTTGCATTTATGTTCAGAAAGTCTATTATTAATTCAATAATACATTTTTTGCATCATTTACTAAAGATTTTTGTTGTAAAATGTTGACCTTGAATGTGGGACAAGTCCTCACAATGTGGAACAGGGAGCTTTTGTGAAGTAAAATGAGGACTGTTCCTTGTAATGTGGTACAGTTGAGAGGTATAATCAACACTGGTGGATGGGGAATATAGTACTGCTGCTGTCCCACCTGAAGGATGGGGCCCACAGTGCTGCTGCTTCCATCACACCTGAGGGAGGGGGGCCATAGTGCTGTTGCTGCTGCTATCACACCAGAGGGATGGGGGTCATAGTACTGCTAGTGCTGTCATTGCACCTGAGGGATAGGGGCCAGTAGAGTTGCTTCCATCACACCTTAGGGATGGGGGCTGTAGTGCTGCTGCTGCCATCACACCTTGTATTTAAAATAACTTTAAATTGATACAAGGATAGAAGAATGTGCAATAGTGGAGGTCAAAATTACTAAAATGTATGTTAGCAGGTTAAAAATGATAAATAAAGTACACAAAACCAAACACTGGTAAAACCAGATTTTGGCTTAGCAGACACCAATGACAATACCATATGTTATAATGTGCAAAATGGAATTTGCCGTTTCTCAATCCCAGTAAACCAGTGTCCCTGAGCATTAGTGTCTATACCCAGTCACTGCCAAAATATCTTTTATGCAGTGCAAGCCATAGTCACTTACTGTATGCAGAACTTTAAGGCACCACAGTACTGCCACCAAGCTAAGCTTCTACTGTGCAGTCTGTCTTGATGTATGCTTTACTAAAAATAAATATATATATACACATACATATACCACGGGGGGTGAGAGTTTCCTCAGTAGGATATCCTGTGTTATTTCCACTGCAGTGAGAATAAATCTTGAAGTCGACATTTATCCATACTCTCCTGATGTCACCAGAGTGAGAATGACTGCACTGCAGCTTGCACTCTAATGGAAACTGCTTCAGAAAACATTTTATCTTTGTTTTTGCCAGGAGACAGACACACTAAACTGAGAGCTTGTTTACAGGTGTAACCCAGGAGCACACAACAGTTAAATTACTTACTCAAGATCACAGAGTATGCAAGTGGAGGCTGTGGAATTTAAACCCAGGTCTCCAGATTTACAGCTCAAAGCCTTAAACCACTGTGCTATACTGCCTCCTTAAGTTTTCTCTTTATCTCTTTCCCACTGAAGCTGCATCTTACTAGTTAGCTTTGCAAATGACTTTCACCTGTGTCCCATTGTGTTTCTGACTTTCCTAGTCCATTGCTGTGCTGATCACAGATTCAAAATAACCTGAATTCTAAATGAAACTCTTTAACAAAGCACTTTCTGTTTCTTAGTGTTACCTGCAGCAATTTGTCTTTCTCAGTGAGCCTCTGACTCACTCAATTAGCTTTGCAAAACACTGTCAGTTGTGTTTCTCGCTCCCAGTCCATTCAGAACACACACACACACACACACACACACACACACACACACACACACACACACGCTGACAGCACGCCCAGAATAAGCAGGAAACACACAGATTCAGAAAAAATGTTCCTAAAGCTCTCACCCCTGTGGTATAAATCGCACACATGATGGACAAGAGTGAGATATGAAAAATATTCTCACTCCTGCCTCATGAGCTGTGTATTTTCAATCGTGCCTTCAGCACTTGTGAGAATGCACAGCTCACTCTGCAGGAGAGAGAATATTTTCCATATCCCACTCCTGCCCATCATGTATCCCCTATATATGCAATAGGGATGGCCATATATTTCATTAGATAAACACAGTTATCTTGGTCACTGAATGTATAAATACATTTATATACACAGTGACCATTTAAATATACAGTGCTGGACTACTTCCTGAAGCCTCAAATTGTTTGTTTGTTTTATTTTTAACCAGCAAGTGGGCTGGACACAGTCCTTTTCAGCCATGCCTGACATACAACATACAACATCACAATATAATATTACAATTATACAAAATACAACAATTAATCACAATAACAAACAGTATCACAATGCAACTTGAAAAAAAAGTAACCATCTTGACTGGCAGTCTTTACTCTGACCTGACATACCCCCTTGAGTGCTGTATCACAACTAGACAGCTAGTCCCCCCCAAAGTCTTTACCAAACCACAAATAATGACCCAAACTACTAACAAACATGTCTAATGTATCTTTTTTTTAAACTCCCCACACATATCAACACTACCTCTGTATGCAGACATTATCAAAACTACCTGCTCTCTGGAAGCTGCAGTCGCTGCCTGTCTCATCCCACTTCCTCCATATAAATAGCTTTTCTACCTCGTTGCAGTCAGCTCCACCACAGTTGATCATCTCCTCTCCCATTCAATAAATGACACAAAAAAAGCAGCACTGTATCTGCATTTCAAATTATCCACTGCCTCAGTACTTTGTGCTTACAAACTGTCCCCGAATATTATTAACCCGATGACTGAACCATGCCAGGGAACCATGCGGCCGCTTCTACCTATGACTTGATTTAAAAAGAAAACTAAATAAATCTTCAACCTCTGACTTAATGAAGCAGAAAAAGAACAAAACAAATTAAAGTCTCTATGCTCAGACCCCATCTCTCACTCAAAAAAACTACTGCCACCTCGCTCAGCAAAAAACAGCTGCCATTTAAAAAAATACGATCAGCCCACCCACATACAAAATCAGAGCCAATAAAACATCATGCTCTAAATGTACTTACACTAAACCACTCCTTACTGCGTAATGATAAAAAGGCACAGCACAAAAATATCCCCAATATTTTAAAAAGAAAACCACTAAATTAATATTAAACAAATACTGCTAACAAATAACCATAACCCTATTGCATAAATCAAATATGCAATGGGAAACTCAATTAACTAAATGATTTATATGCACTTGAGCAGTTTGACCTCAGACACCACACTAATGGCTTACTCCACTTGTGAGGTTACCCAAGATCAAACTGCTTTTGTGCCACATAAATCATTTATTTAACTGAACTCATTGCATATCATATATATATATATATATATATAGGTTGTGTGTGTGTATATATATACACACACACACACACACACACAATAGCTGCAAGGTAGTACATCTATAGTTAGGGGTTGCTGCAGGCATTTAATGTTCAAAGGCTAATGTTTGCCTGTTAATAACCTTGGGCAGGTTCAATGAATCTACTTGAAATGCTGCACGCATCTTTGGAAGGGACAGATCCATTGATATGCCAAATTTGGTTTGAATCCCTTTTGTAGTTTCTGAGATACAGAGTGTTGAAAGAAAGAGAGAATTTATGTATTTTGAGTTGTTTTTTTTTTGTCAACTGTATCTCAGAAATGGATATAGTAACAGGGCTGACATTTTCAGGGTAGAAAACTTTGGTCTCACAGATGTGCCTCTTGAGGTTTGGTGATAAAATATTAATCCATTCCAAAGTTATTAAACTTTGTTTTTCCCATTATTTCCTATGGGCAAATAATTTATATCCCTGGTGGCACAGGATTCTATGTTGGAGCAGTGCTCTGGCATAAGATTTTATGCCAAAGTTTAATAATGGGCATACAATTCTATGTCAGAGCAGCTGTCAGGCATAGGATTGTATGCCAAAGCCTCCTGCTGAAGGGTACAGGTGCAGGTCGGTTCCCCACCCCCAAAATGACTCTGGGATACTGGGAAGCCCACTCTCAGTATCCCATAAATCTGTTTTTTTTTCCCAGAAAAAATAAACAGTCCCGCAAAGTCATTTTTTTAGTTTGATGCAGAATCCTGCATCCTGCCTTTTTCAATGCAGAATCCTGCATCGAAGTGCTCGGTTTTGCTGACATCGGGGTGCCCAGTCCCCAGGTCAGCATTTATCCTCTCTTTCAGCACTGTGGCTCACTAAGAAGTCCAACCCCAGTGTACTAAAATAATTAAATTAGTATTTTTCTGACACTGGGATGTCAACTCCCAGTGTCGGATGTCTGCCCTGAGCCCACTTCCATTGCCAATGGGGGTGTCCAGTCCCCCTGTTGGCATTATGTATCCCTCCCAACTCATGAGGCACACTGGGAGCTCACCCCAGTGTTCCCACATTTACTTGTCATTTTCCTGTAAATAAAGAAAAATGTCCCCTATGTCTCTTTTTAAACCTGTAATAAAGAAAATGGTTCCCTCATCATGTCTTCAACTCTCTCCCCATTCCATCTGTAAGGAACCTGGCATGGGACAGTATAGGAGAATGAGGTGAGCATTATGGCACACAAACCTAAGGCACACCCCAATGCTTGTTGGTGTGGAGGATGGGGGTGGTGTTACAATGTTAGTGTTGAGTGGGGTGGGATCCATGACTCGAAGTCACACCCCAATGCTTGTTGGTGTGTGGAGGGTGAGGGTTATAGTTCCAATGGTAGGGTTCGGTGGGGGGGTATAACAGTAGTAAACCCTAACATCCAATTTGCTGACCTTTATCACTTTGGTTGAAGACCTATGTCTAGAACCCTAACTTTGTTTTCAATGAAGTTTTTATATATATATATATATATATATATATATATATATATATATATATATATCTTTGCAAAAAAAAACTGCATTAATTCTGTAGATCAGTTACAGTTCAGATTAAAGTGGCTAAAATAGGAAAATGTGATACTAGGGTTTCCAACCCTAACTCCACATCTCAACCCCTCTCAAAGCAGCAAAAGCAAAAAAAACATTATGGTTTTCACTGTTCTGACTGTTGGCAAATAAGGGGTGGGGTGCTCCTTGGGGTCTTTAGCTCTAATGCCTACCCCATTCCAGTAGCAAATAAGGTGAGATGTGATGTGTTTTCTTCAGATAGAGCCTACAGATTGTTGGCAACATGTGGGGAGACACAGTTCTGTAGGCTTGAAGACTATATCAGAATGGGGTGATCGTTTGAGTTGAGAACCCCAAGAAAGATGCCACCCCTAATTTACCAACAGCCAGGGCAGCAAAAACTATAATGATTTTTCCTTTTGCTGCTGGGGTGGGTGGATACAGTAGTTAGATTTGGAAGCCCTATCACAACATTTCCCTACTTTTGTCATTTTAATATGACCCTACCTTGTGCATTAACACAATTTTCTACAAAGAACTTCCTTAGTTTTTGGGATAGTAGAATCATATCTTCAATCACCAAGGTCCCTTTCAGAGCTATTTGAACACATCCATCTGACTGTAGAAGTGCAAGGACCTTTGGGCCCTGTACTTTCATGCCTCCACAGATGGAAACGTCTGGAGGGCCCTGTGCTTCCGTTCCTCCAGGAGAGCAATTTATCTGCTTTGTTGTAAATGTTTTTGTAGGGCTTCCATCAAAGAATACAAAATATTAAATGAAGTATGCCTCTTAACTCCTGGCGGTTGATTGAATATGGGGAATATGTGTTTTGAGGTTTTTTAGCCATAACTTGGTAAATATTTGCCAGGTTAGTCTCAAGGCTGCTATAGCTGTAGTCCAACAGGAGGTACATTCTAGGACCTCCATATCCAAAAATGTGCTGGGAAAGGGCACAAATATTGCAATATTCAAAAGATGTGTGATAAGAAGTGCTGCGGCATCCCAGTCTGAATATACCAAAGATGCACCATAGCACAGCCTGAAATGCTCTGTCACATCTGGAAATGCACCGGAGCAACTGGGCAGGACTGAATATTACAAAAGGAGTGACCCGTCCTGGGATAGTAGAACAACAGGGAAGGAAGGCAAATGGGAAATGGGCAAAGTTGGACAGCTGAAACAGGGAGGGAAGCATCCCAAGGCAAAAGGTGTGGTAAAAGGCACTGCCAAAGTGCAAAGGAGGCACAGACACCGCCCCCATGGGCACAGTATGAATCACCACACATACACCACTAACCCAGAGGACAAAGAAGCACAATGGGCATTGCACATAGGAGGGTAGGGACAGAGCACCCCAGCACCAGAGACCCAATGGACTAGCATGGCCCAGCCATGGACCGTGGCAAGAGTACAGAGGAACCAAGCAGGATGGACATGGTAGCTACATCATAGGCACAGTGGTCCACAGGCACAATGGCACACAGGCTGGAGGCCACATTGGTGGAACATTCCCACAGGTACACAAGACAGCAAACAGCACAGCACAGCAGCAGCAGGGGACCAGGACAACAGCAGAGGCATGCACAGCTCCAGAACAGTGGCTATGTGAAAGTGACAATGTCAGCAGCACAGATGGATACCCCAGTGGTGGCCCAGGGGACAGCATAACAAACATTCTATAGGTAAAACAAGGTGAACATGGCACACAGTTGTGCAATGGCACAGACACAAATGTACAGTGGTGAGTAAAGGGTATTTATTGAAATGTTTCACCAGGAAGGCACACTGAGCAACAGGTTGCTCATCTCCTGATGTGACCTGGGGGGAGGGGTACAATAGGGATGTGGCATTATACACAAATTACATAGATCAACAATCACATAACATAACATACTTTAGGCAGGTGATTCAACTGTAGTACGTACAAGTTACATAGATAAACTTAACATAGCAAATTTAGGCAGGTGCTACAACTGAGTTACATACTTAGAAGAATAGTGAGAACCATTTGTCAGTGCAATAGCATTAGGTGATCAAGTGCTAATGTGAAGGAGCAGAGAGGGAGAGAGGGGGGGGAGAGAGAGGGGAAAGTTGTGAAGGAGAGAGAGACCCTTTCAGGATACCAGGAACACTGTGAGTGGTCTGGGATTTGGAGATAAGGGAGTGAAGGCATAGAAGATAGACTTTAGGCTAAGGGAGAGAGAGTGAGTGAGTGTGAGACACACCAAGAGGGAGGGAAACCGAAAGTATGCAATAATCCTACAGGGGATAGGGAGGATCAGCAGATTAGAGCTATGGGGGGAGAGGGAGGAAGTGAAATAACACATAGGCAGGGATAATGCCTGTAACAAGGGACCCTTCAGGATGCTGGGGACCCTGCAAGGGGACAGAGAAAGTCAAGGATAGGAGATGAGGACTTCATCATTGGGCATTGGGCCAACCATGCAACACAACAGGTGAAAGTAACAACAGGCAAGTGAGGACCACAGACACAGGCTGTCAGATGCAATAATATTTAATAACAGTAAACCATACAAACAAGCAAACCTGAACAAGAACAACAATATGCAATATGCAATAAAAACCTATATACAGTAGAAAGGGGAGTGGAGCTGGGTGGAAGGGGGAACAGGGGATGTAGGTATGGAACTACATACATTGAGGAATGTGGGTGTGGGGATGGTTCATATGGGGCTATTTACACAAAAACCTTTCAAAAGGTGAACAGGTCTAGCAACCCTGGTGATAAGCTGCCTGGCTCTGTCTTTGCTGGCCACCCATCCTCAATTCAGCCAGGATCACCCTGGCCACACTCAGCAAGGTCCCCTGTCTCCTGTAGATAGCCAACAGAATATCCTGGGTGGAGACGAGCTGGACACCCACTATCATCCTTCCCCTTCTCCTCCATTGGCAGCAGTATCAGCTTGATGACCTCTGGTGGGGAAACAGAGAACATGTACTCAGTGCCACAACCCACACAGGCACAGCCACCCACCATTGGGCTGGACACGCATGCCTGATGCTGGCTGGCCTCATACAGAGTGCCAACAACCCACCATGCACAGCACACACTGGCAACATGCTGGGCAACAGAACCACACAGTGCATGGGATGTGGCACAGGAAACAGGCAGAGGATGTCACCTTAGGACATGTGGTCATATCCCCCCCAACATGGGAACCTGTCACCCATGTACACCAATCATGCAGGTCCTGGAACAACCTCATGAGAACACCAGTGGGTGCCCACAGCCCGGACCAGACAAGGCAAATGAGGACAAACACAAAGGTGCAATGGGCACAGCAGGACTACCACACGCTTCCAAAACAATGATTCAAGTGTGTGTGACCACCACCATATGGACATGCAGAAGAAGCAGGCAGTGGCCTGCTGTGGGCAATGCAACCCCCATACCCAAATAACTTACAGGGCTGTACATGCAGTGCACTTACCTGCCATACGGCATGTTCCATGTGCTGATGTGCCCCCTCCAGAGCATGTGGAATGCCGTTCAGCACCCTGGCTGGATGAATGCTGCCTGGCCAGCTGCCACTCCACCCAACCTTCAATGGAAACACAATGGAATAGCATCATGAGCAGCATGCTGGAACACATACCCTCATCCCCCTAACAGTGACACAGTGCATCACAACACAATATGACATGTGCCCTGCTGAGGAGCAACATACAATGTGCAGTCACAGTGCTACAGCAACAGCACTGTGGACCACCAGTCCACAAAGGGCAATGCATGGCATGCATGGCAGCAATAACACGGCCCTTCAACCAGGGCCATGGCAAACATATGGGCAGGGACACATGCACCTGCAGCACATACACACACCCCCAAGAGGAGGTGAAGAAAGCATGCACACAGCACATATGTACCTGGGCATGGCACCACCCCCATGCAGGCCTGGTCATGGAGTCCCCAGAGCCATTCAGGATCATGTCACCTTAAGTCCCCAAATCTGTGCTGACACTGCACCCCAGTTCAGGGGATGCCAGTTCAGGACACAAGCTCAGCTGCCACAGTTTATGACCTTGGCACCAACTCAGTTGCACGTGCCATCCTCTGCTTAGACAGGTCAGCAATATGTGCTACGGTACATTGAGGCAGTCAGGACAATGTATGGCTGGGCCACCCCTCTTGTGCGATAGGCCAGCCATGCAGTCCACTGTGCAACTCGCACAAGTGCCATAGGGATGCACCTTTGACACCTATAGTGCAACACCGCACATGTGTAGTAATGAAAGGCTGGGTGGGAGAATGGGGTCACGGCCCACTGACACATGCACATGGATCTGTGTGCAAATGCTATCTTGTTGAGGGCAGACAATGCCACACTTGCAGTCAACCATATGGTGCACTTCCACTGACATGCACCATATGGGGGCAATGGTGCATCACAGCACATTACTGGGAGATGAGCAATATGTGGCCACTACTGTCGGACATGCTGCACTGTGCATGTTAAGTACATTATGTCTTATTGTGCATGCATGGAAAATGTGCCATGCGGAGATGCTCAGTGCAATCTGGATGCACCACGCAAAATGAGGTGAGCCTGGAGCATATCTGCAATATTCAGCCAGGTTATGCTAATAATTTCATTCTCCAGTCCAGGCCCAAGTCACCTGATAAGCATGTTATTATAGGCTGCTCCACATCTTATTTGCATGAGATGAGCCATAAAGGTGCCACCCCACACCACAGGTGACCAACAGAACTTCAGCCTTGAAGGTAGGATTGTTTACAGTCCCCATGCTACAGCTTTATTTGTTCTGCATTCAGTGGGACTTGGCTCACCTCCAGATATGCTGGATATTTGTTCATGCATGCCCCTTTCATGTCCACAGGCAATAGGATGTCTGATGAGGAAGAGGAACCACAGAAGAGGCAGAGGGCAAACTTCACCAAGGATAAGCAGAGTGCCCTGGTGGAGGCATACTTCCTTAGGGAGGCCCTGCTCACGGCCAAGACAGGCACCTGGCAAGAGAGGGAAAAGGGCTGGGTTGAGGCAACTGTCCATGTAAATGTCCATGGAAGGTACAACCGTGCTCTCCAGGAGTGCATGAAGAGGATGGCTAGCAACAAAAGAAAGGCCAAGGAGAAACTGGCCACCATACAGGCCTCACTGTGGGAGACTGGTGGGGGCCACCCCACTGCACCAACCCTCACACCTAGTAAGGAGATGCAAGTGGTCAACATCAGCTGGGTATCTGTGGAGGGTGTCCTTGGGGGTGGGTTCCAGACTGGGGGCAGCCCATCACAGCACAGTGAGTATGCATGTTTCACGCCCTGTGAGGGGCAGAGTGCGCCAGCCACAGGTGTGCCTGGTGTGACACACAGGGCCCAGCACCATTTCCAGAGGGTGCTGTGCAGGGCTGCTGGCAGTGCACAGCCATATCATGGGCCCACATGCTGCCCTGTGTGCCATTGTGCATGGCAGGTGGCATGCCGCAGGTCCCTGGGTGAGGCAGCCAGCAATACAGGCTGCAGGTGGTTATGCATGCCCACAGAGGCCTCCATAGTGGGCCCCTGCACCATCCAGCTACAGTGGGAAGGTGGTCTACAGTGGGGTGGAAGTGTCTGTGGCAGGGCCAAGGGTGGTCATTGGCCAGGCCATTGTGGTCCTGTGCCACATGCTGCCATGAGTGCACGCCCCAGAGCACATACAGGACTCTCAATACCAGTGCATTTGAAACTCCACAGGCCACAATGGTGGTTCCAGGGCTATGTAGTGGCATGGGCACACCTGTGGCACACATGCACACCTCCCCACATCATTCTGTCAACCTTGGATATGGCCATGTGTCACTCACCATGCTAGCCTTTCTGCCTTTCAGCTGTCACATCTTAGAGTGCTTCACCATCTGGTGTCCATCCAGTGGCACTGGTAGAGAGTGAGGCTGGGCCTTCTACATCCTCTGGAGCCATGGCCATTGCTGAAGATGATGGGACAATGTGCATGCTGTTGAACCTTCTGGGGCTGGCTGATGATGACCCCTTGTCCTGTCTTTTAATCCTGTATGACCTCAGCATGCTTGCATCAGACATGGAGGAGGAGGATGATGATGATGATGATGATGCCACCCAGCCAGCTGGGATACACAGGTGGCACCCACTCTACCACTGTTCTGGTACCCACATGGGCAGCAACAGGCAGTGCAGGTGGTCCATTGCTCACACATGTGCCTCCCCAGTGTGCACCCCCATCAACAGCCACTGCAGTGGCTGGGGGTGGCCAGGGGTGGGTTGCAGCTGTGGGGCCTGGGACTGCCATCACTGACCAACAGGGTACTGCAGTGCTGCAATGGCCAGCAGGAGCAACTGTCCAGGATGCCCTGGGCCTGCTGTGCATGCCCATGCACAGTCCCCACAGCAACAGTGGTCCACTGTGTTGCATTCACCGACAAGGGATGTGGCACAGCAGGCCAGGACTCCACCAGCCCATCAGCCCCCCACCACCATACATCACCCATTGACAGGCTGGACGAGTACACCCGGCTCATGTGGGCAACTGTGGAGAGCCAGGCAGGACTCAGGGAGGAGATCCTTGGACTGAGAGCACAGGTTGGACACATGGATGAACATGCAGCCATGAGGCACATGCAGCTGCTTGGCAAGTTAAGCAAACAGCTGGTGGCCACGACTGCTTTGCTTGACTGGATAGCAGAGGCCAGTGTGGAGGGCTTTGCTGCCCTGGTTCCTCGTGGCGTTGCCTCATACTGTCCCACCACACCAACCGCAGTACCAGCGGTACTCCCAGGGCATGGTGTCAGGTAACCCCATTGCTGCTCACGCCATCCCCGGCCAACTACACCCCCAACATCCCCAGATATCATCTGGACTTCTGGACTGCAACACCTATGAGCACCCAGTCACTTTCACATGGGTCAACCCCTGCCAGGATGGAGGCTTCACTCTCTCTGGTTGGTGACGTGCCAGAGGCATCCTCCCAGCCAACGTGTGGACACCCACATGGCTGCTGGGACTGTACAGGCTCATGGTTATGCCTACTGGGTGCGGTTAACATGGTACCCGTACCCTGCCACTGTTACAGCCCATGCAGCTGGCTAGTGCCATGTGCTGTGGCTCATGCGAGCCCAGGTGTCTGTGTGTTGTACTGGGCATGTGTGAGAGTAGTGCTGTTGTGCTGTGTGGCATGGGCATGATGAGTGCAGCACTGTGTCTGCCATGCATGTGTGCCAGAAGATTCCCTCTGATCCATGCCAGACCCTGCATTGTCACTGTGTCCCCCCATCCTTGGTGTCA
Organism: Neoceratodus forsteri; assembly: GCA_016271365.2. Classification (NCBI taxonomy): domain Eukaryota; kingdom Metazoa; phylum Chordata; order Ceratodontiformes; family Ceratodontidae; genus Neoceratodus; species Neoceratodus forsteri. The sequence goes on along the minus strand of CM057449.1, from coordinate 1,064,770,012 downwards.
CTGCAGTGGTTGCCTGTTCTTGGTTGTGTGTGCTCTGCAGTGCACTCTGCAGATGTTGTGCAGTGTCTGCCTGCCTGTGTGTGTGTGTCCTACCCCCCACCCTGTGTCAGAATGTGTGTGTGTGTGTGTGTGTGTGTGTGTGACTGGCTGCTCAGTTTGTGCCTTCTGTGTTACTCAACTCTGGTAGCCAAAGTGCTCCTCTACAATGGTGTCCCTATGCCACCATGCCCTTGCAGCCAGTCATGGGTCCCTCCTCTCCAGGTTGGCTGCCCACCTCCACCCTGGGGTTCATCCTCCTCTGTACTGTTGCCCTCCTGTGCCTGAACAAGTATTGCACAGTACATGGCCATGTTGGGTAGCAAGCAACAGGCCAGGAATATGCCATAGACCTTTTTCTGAGTGGTATTGTAGGGCACCACCAGACCTGTAAAAGCATCTGAACAGCATTTTCAGCATGCCAAACACATGCTCAATGATGTTGCATGTTGCAATGCATGCCTCATTGAAGCATTCCTAGGCCTTACTACTGGGCCATCGTATGGGGTAAGAAGCCATGGCCAGAAATGGTACACACTGTTACCTGGGGGGGGGCAGAGACATGTTAGCTTCACTCAGGCATGTGCATAGCCTGGCACATTTGCCCCCCTTTCCTGTTTATGCTGCCACTGCCTGCCCACCTGGGTGCCATTCCACCTCCTCACCTGTATGCCTCCTTTCCCACCATTGCAGGACCCCAAACTTATGTCCCGCTTGCAGCCTGGATAGGCATGGCTGGGCTAACCTCTCCCCCTTTCCTGTGACCCCCATCCTTGCTTTTGTGGGCTCCATGCCACTGTCCTGTCTGGCCATTGTGCTCATCCATGTCCCAGACAATAGTAGTGATTGGGGGTATCTGTTGCTTCTCACACTGCCACATGTGCCTGCTATGCAGCATCTCTGCCCGGTTTGCCCAGTGGCCTTACACACAACTGTCTCTGTATCTGTGGGTCCCAGTCCATCAGGGCCCCAGGTTCCACAGTTCAACATGGCCATTGGCCATTGAACTTTCACTGTCATTCTTTCCCACCCCAACCTCCCCTGCACTACCTCCAGCTGTGTGTTGTGTCATGGTGTGCATTTGGTGGGCATAGTGTCCTGCTCAACTCACCCACTAGGTGGCCACTGAGGATATCCCCACTCTTGAACCAATGGCACAAGGATGATTGGTGCCAGATGTAAGCATCATGTGTACTCCCAGGGTGCATGGTGCATACATTTGTGATGCACCTTGTGGTATTGCACCCTACCTGGCAGTTAATGGAATGGTAGCACTTCTTGTACATGTATGCTATGCTGTCTAGGTCAGTGAGTGCTCTGATAGTCACATGGGTGCAGTCAATGGCCCTTAACACACCTGGGATGCATGCCACCCTGTGGAATTGCTACATGGTTTCTGTCCACTCTGCATGTGTACTAGGGAGTGTTATTAACTCTGTAGCGTGTGGCAGCAGAGTGATGAGGAACTGTGTGAGGAGATGGCACATGACAGACTGTGTGATCCCAGTGATGTCACCCATTGGAATCTGGAAGGTGCCCATGTGAGCAAGCACATTGCTGCTGCCACCTTTTTTTCCATTGACATGGCATGACTCCTTGTGGTGGGTGCCTGCAGTTCATCATGGCACAGCTCACAGAGCTGTCTCAGAATTGTCCTGTTGAGTCTGTTCCTAGCCCACAATCTCTGTGTCAGTCAGTTGTCTGAATGTGACACAGGCACAGTACCATCTCCATTGCACATACCTCCTAGGGGCCCTTTCTTAGCCATGTTACTGTTCTGCCTGTCTCCTCACATCCCTCATTACCTCCACTATGAGGAATGCTGCCCCATCGATTGCTTTGCTTACTGCTGTTTTTCTGCCTGTCTGTGGGTCACTTGCACTTAGTCCTGCTCATTTTATGCCTAATTTTGGGGTGGGAGTACATCTTTGGAGATGCTCCACACATGTGCTACCCATTTGGGCTGAATATAGAGATGCGTGGCACATCCATGGGAATGCCCCCTCCAGATACGCCACATACATTATAGTTGCCTTGTGGTGCATCTGGACTTAAGCATTGCAGCTCTGCTCTTTGAATATCATGCTGCAGTGCACTCTTTGATCTGCACTGGCACATCTCCTTTGAAAATGTCCCCCTGGGTGCATTTTTGTCAAGATGGTCAAACTTGAATTGTGGATTTTGCACCATGGTGAAGTTGTGAGGTAACTTTGAGGTGTTGTGCATGCCCCAAGAATTGTTGGGGGTATTGTGTATATTATGTATATTTGTTGTAGTACTCTTTGAGACATATACATACATGCATACAATATACAGTATATATATATATAGATAGATATAGATATATATATAGAAATACATACATACATTTATAAATGCATTTATATATTTACATACATATATATGGGATATACAATGGTGAGCTGTCAGATAAATGATTTATCTACACAAGTGCTGTTTGACCTCGGGTAACTTCACGAGTGGCGTAATCCACGAGTGAGGTGTCCGAGGTCAAACAGTACAAGTGTAGATAAATCATTTATCTGACAGCTCACCATTGTATATTTCATTTATGCAATAGGGATGCTTCTTATCAGTGTGGGAACATTTGGTTTTGACTGTTTATCTTCTTTTTTAAAATGATAATTTCTGGGACTTTCTGGGACTTTTGGTTAACATTTCTGGAGTATGTCCGCCTAGTGGGGTGGTTGCTATTAAATGAAACACAACTCATTTTGTAGAGAACTTCTTGCTGAACAAATGTCATGGTGACAGTATCATGCTACCTTTTTGGTTTTAAAGTTATTCGCATTTGTTTGATGAAAAAGTGAAACAAATATTTAATTTTATGCTGTTTTTTGCTAATTATAAAAAAACCTAAAAGGTATTTATTAATGAAATGCCACTCATTTTGTAGATATTTTCATGCTGAACATTTTTTGTGCTCATAGTACCATGCTATCATTTTTAGTTTTAAAGTGATTCACATTTGTTTGTCGAAAAAGTGAAAAGAAAATTGAATTTTATGCTGTTTTTTGCTAATTATGAAAAAACTAAAAGGTATCTCTGAATGAAACACCACTCATTTTGTAGATATTTTTATGATGAACATTTTTCGTGCTCACAGTACCATGTTATCGTTTTTCATTTTAAAGTTATTTATATTTGTTTGTCTGAAAAGTGAAAAGAAAATAGGATTTTTTGCTGTTTTTTGCTAATTATAAAAAAAACTAAAAGGTATCTATAAATGAAACACCACTCATTTTGTAGATATTTTTGTCCAGAACATTTTTCGTGTTCACAGTACTATGCTATCATTTTTTATTTTAAAGTTATTCACATTTGTTTGTCAAAAAAGTGAACAAAAAAGCTTTGATTGACAGTTTGCATTTATCCCACATATGTCGGATAAATCTGGGGTGGTTAGATTTATTCCACATATGTGGAAATAAATGGATTTATTCAATGGTTTTTGGTATCACACCTATTGCATAAATATATATATATACACACACACACATACACACACACACACACACACACACATATATAAATGCATATATATCTATATATATATATATGTATATATATATATATACATATATATATATATTTATGTAATGGGTATCTGGTTAAACAAAGTGAGATAAACCAGGTTTATCTGAGTTAATGTTTCTACCTACTCCTTCTAGTTGCTGCCAGCCTGCCTCACTGACATGCTGATAACCTGTACCAGCTCTATTACCACTGAACCACCTTCCTACATGTACCACACAAAAATATAACATGCTTCTTCTTCTTCCTTCTTTTTTCCTCACTACCTGTCATTCTGTCGCTCCTCAGTTTTTCTACTGCATGCTGTAGCTGGTACTTGTAACACTGCCTTGCTCGCTCTTTCTCTCTCAGATCATGCTCCCATTCTCATTATCTGCCATGATCTCCCCATGTGTTCTACTAAAAAACAAATTTCTAGCAAAGATATCACAAGTATTTACAACACCCAGCTTTTAGCATGAAGTCCTCTCGCTCTCACTAACCAGCACCGCCATTTTCCTCCTCAAAAAAAATCAGTGTCTCTCCTCAAACACCAATCAATGCTACTGTCATTAAACTGCTCCCTAGCAACGCTCATGCCAAATTACCACACACAAGAGAATGAGCACCAAGTGATTAAAAAGACCCGCATTATTTATTTATTTAAAAACCAAAAACAAACATTTGACTCATCACACACCATCACACAAGCTCCTGCCCTGTTGCATAAATGAAATATGCGGGAGCAAGTGTGTGATAAATCATTTATCTTGTACAGTTGCCAGTGACCTCTTGCAATGATCACTCATGGCTTCACCACTCATGAGGTTACTTAAGGTCACTGGCAACTGTGCAAGATAAATGAGGTATCACACACTCGCCCCCTGCATATCCCATATATATATCTATATATCTATATATCTATATATCTATATATATATATATATATATATATATATATATATATATATATATATTTACATGATACATAATGGGAAGGAGTGGGATATGGAAAATATTCTCACTCCTGCAGAGTGAAATATCCATGCCGCGTGATGCAGGAGTGAGAATATTTTCCATATCCCATAATCTGCACATCATGTGTGCGATTTATACAATAGGTGTGGAAGCTTTAATTTGCTTTGTTTTATCTTATGTCATTCTGTTGCTGTGAGTTGCTGCTGTGAGTGAATGGGTATAAATGGGGTTTATATATGTTGTGCGATTGGTCGTTGTGTGTGTGAGTGAGTGGTAATAGGTTGATGAGTGTGTGGTGGTCGTTGTGTGTGTGAGTGAGTGGTAATAGGTTGATGAGTGTGTGAGTCTGATCTGTGGTTGGATGATGTGTTTTGGTAGGCAGAACATGTCTGAGAGGTTTCCTGTAGATACTGTGTATGATTTTCCTTTTTCCTTATATTTTATTATGTGTAGTGTTTAATTTTTCATATATGCTGCTGTACATAATTTTTTCTTTTGTGGTTGGATTATGTTATTTGTGTTGGAATGTCTGTCAGAAGCTCCATGGGAACTACAGCTAAGACAGCAGTTTCAATTCTGGAGGTGCTTTAGTTGTCATTGAGACTCTCAGCTTTATTTTTTACTGAGATTGACAGCAATAATTATACAGTTTCAGAGTATATACCATGTAAGTAATACAAGTTTAAATAGATCATGTTTAGGTTGCTGTAACATGTGAAGAAATGAAATTAAGAAGTGAAGACTTCGGTATGGAAATATGTGTGCTGTGCAGTTCACTGTTATGTAAGTCAGAGTCAGATTCTGTAGACAGATTTTCTTTATGTTTGTTATCACAGAGATCATAAATGTGACCTGATAGGTTTACAGTTTGGATGCAGTGTGAGAGACTGCATGACCATTTAGTAGCTTGTAGTACAGAAATATGCTGTTTTATGTGTGCCATTTGGTGCAGTGAGGACTATACTGCTGCAGGCTTCTTGCATTTGGGAAACTGCAAGCAAAGAATGAAGAATGCAGACCAGCTGCTTAATTAGGTACCTCAAACATTTCAGTTTCACATTTAAAAGAAGTTCTAACTTACACTGGGGACATGCTGCTGGAGTGAGAATATTGGCTGATGACATAGCTACAGTATGTGTAAATGTAAATATTTTCACTGTAGCTATGTCATCAACTATTTATCTCATTGGGGTGAGAATACATGATTTTATTGTCAATGAATACAACACGCCCCTATTGTATAAATATATATATATATATATATATATATATATATATATTAGAGGCAAAAAACTCTGTTTAATGCATTAGTTAGGGTTGTTCCACAGCGACAAAAGTGAGGAAATTCGCTGTTAGGGTTGAAAACCCCTTGGACCCCCCACCCCAACTGGCATTGGGGTGCGCATTGGGATCATCAGCCCTAACTCTCACCCCATGACATGTGTAAAGCAGCAGAAGTATAGGAGAATGGGGTGAGAGTTAGGACCCATGATCCCAATGCGCACCCAATGCCGGTTGGGGGTGGGCGGGGTCCAAGGGGTTTTCAACCCTAACAGCAAATTCCTCACTTTTGTCGCTTGGAACAACCCTAACTAATGCATTAAACTGAGTTTTTTGCCTCTAATTTCCCTTCTTTTTGAGAATGATAACGAGAAATAGTGAATGTAATGCAGCGGCGCTCCCGCCACATGATATATTGTGGCATACTAACAGGGACAGCAATGCAAACAGAAATGCTAACAGTGGCGCACATGGTAACACAAGCACGAATGAGAACAGAAAGGGTAACACACATGGTGGTGTAGACGGGAATGGTCTGCCACGTGATGTGTTGTCACATAGTAACATGGTGCCTGCAAACAGAAATGTCAATGGGCATGGTGATGTAAGTGAAACAGTAAGATAAACAGTACTGTAGACAGAAATGGCAAAAATAACAGAAACATAAGCACAAATGAAAGCATAAGGGATATGCGCACATGGTGGCGCAGGCACGCCAATGGTAAGTGAAACAGGTACGGATCCGCAAGCGGAAAGGGCAACAGTAACAGTAATGTAAGCGCACAGGCTGGTTTTCCCCAAAACCTGCACTAAGAAAGACAGTGAGTACAAATAATGTATGCAAAATAAGGAGTATCGGGGCAGAAAATGAGATCTTGGAATACTAAATACATTATATCTCAGGAACCGTACGACGTAGAAAAAAAATTTAAAAGTCATATCATTTACAACTGTCCTGGCTAATTTAGATCTTAGCCCCATTAACGGGCTAAGAAATTTTCCGACGAAAAGTCCGTATCTTGCACCGTTTCCGAGATACGGGCCCTGAAAGGCTCGGCAAACGCCGTAATGTTATCCTATGGGAAAAACTGTCAATTCTGGAGTGCCGTAACTTTGCCGCCATGTGATATTTTTTCACCAAACTACTGAAAGGCACATCTGTGTACTGTTGACTGTCTTCCCTCCAAATTTCAGGAAAAAAGACCAAACCGTTATTTTGCAGCAGGGTGCCAAAGGATTCCTGTAATGCTTCGGGCGCCGTAATGTTATCCTATAGGAAAAACTGTCAACTTTGGAGTGCCATAACTTTGCCGCCGTGTAATATTTTTTCAATACAACACTGAAAGGCACATCTGTGAGATGTCAACTGCGTTCCTCAAATTTCCAGCCCAAATTGCTGTCATTGTCCACAGAACTGAAAATTACTATACATGATTTGCGAAAACTTTTCACTTAAAATTTGTGACACTTTCGTGAGCACGAAAGTAATTTGTGAAAGTACTTTTTCCAGAAATTTGAAAAACATATTTCTGGGGTGTTTTACCACAAAATAAAGACATGGCAAGCATCCTCAGGGCCCGACTAGGTAAATACAAAAAAAATTAGGTTGCTAGAGGGTCCCAAATTTAAATGCCAACCATTTTTCTGATCACCAACTGAAAACAAAATGGCCGATTTGCGAAAGTAACAGGCCCATTTGCAAAGTAAAATGCATTCTGAAAGTGTTGAACTTTTGTTAACTTTTCCCATTGACTTATAATGGAAACTGTTTTTGAATAACTTTTGAACCGTTTAATATTTTTCAACGAAATCTTTGAAAGGCACATCAGGGACCATGGCTGCATGTTCCCTGAAGATTTCGGGCCGTCACACAAACCATACGACCTGTAGGCGACCACAGAATTCCAGAAAGCCGCAATGCGCCGCACAGATCACACTTTAATAACCCACAGCTGTATATCTGACCAGTAACGAAACTTGGCAGATCCCAAGGCCTATGGTTCTTGATCATAAATTCCAAATTTCAGGCAAATCCATCAAACGGTTGCAAAGTTATTAAGGTGCAAAGTTTTGGGGTTTAACATAGAAATGGCTCCTCAACCCTAACTATGGTAGCACTACCGTGCTACCATAATATATATACAGTATATATATATATATATATATATATGTGTGTGTTTATCTATATAGTCTTTGCAAATATCTCCATTAATGCAACAGTTAGGGTTGCTTCTACAGTGACAAAAGTGAGGAAATTCAACATTAGGGTTTTCAACCCTAACTCTGCATCCCCCCCACCCCACAAACACCCTGACACACAATAGATATTCAAGCAGGGGACAGTACAAGGCAACATAAAAAATCAGAAACAGGCACTGTAAGGTAACAGAAAGAACATACAACTTTGTAAACATACCACAAGGGGCATCCATCATCATGTTTCATCAACTGTATCACTTCTGCCATCCCAGTGTCTTGTGGGGGGGGCACCCACATGCTGTGCAACCATGTAAGATGGCCACTGCATGAACTGTATGCCTACATGCAGATAGTACACGAGTACACTTAACTCATGGTAGGACTCCATGGTGAGTTGGATCATGTTCTTTCATCATTCCATTTAGATAGAACAACACTGTGCATATATTATAGTGGGACTGCAGAGTCCTATGTATCCTGCCCTCTCATCTCTGCATCAGCATAGTGCAACACTGCCTATGTATTACGTTGTCCATATTTCACAGTATGACATCATGGTTGTTTAAATACTGAACTGCCACCCCTCTAACAAGATATAAGTACAACACAATCCATATGTCACAATGACAATACAGGGTGGTTTCTAGCCTGCATTCCCATTCCTCCACTGACATACTACAACACAATACGTAAGTCACACTACCTAAATGTCACAATGAGAACTGTGCAACATATGGATAGTTTGACACATGGATTATGTTGTACAGTTTCAATAGAAGTATGGTAGTATGTGGTCCAAAGAACCCTGTCTTTTCACTGTAACATATAGGCAATGTGACATATGAGTAATATAGCACTATGTTGATGTAGGACTGGGAGGGCAGGGTCCCACAGTGACAAATCAATTATGTGTTTAATGGATTCTGACATACAGGTAAGAGTGAATGGTCTAAAAGATAGTGCACTCCCAGCCCCACATTGACATAATAGAAAAGTGCTGATATGTTATGTTGGGAACACTACTCCTCCATCTAGATACTACAACAATCTGCATAGATGAGGTTTGGGGTGTGGGGTTATTCAGCATTCAGTCACATGCCTACATGCAGATAGTAGAAGAGTGTAAATATCAAACAACAGAACCACACAATATGTCACATCCTGTGCTTACATGCTTTCATCCATACAGAAGAACACTGTACATATCTCACAGTCACCCTGTGGGTTGCTTTAGACCCAGCGCTCCTATACCTTCACAGATAGGCACATGAATCTATCTGTGTAAATACAATAGAGTGTGGCCCTATACTTCAGTTCATTGAATTATGAGTAGGTACAGCAAAATAGTACAAAATAGTCATAATCATCCCATATTAAATAACTTTCATTTAAAATGTATTATATACCCTTCTTAACACCTCACCGCATGTTTACACAACATGTGGGTGTACCCCCAAGACATTGTGATGGCAGCAGAAATTATACAGTTGCTGAAACATGATGATGGATGCCTCTTGTGGTATATTTACAAAGCTGTATATTCTTTCTGTTACCTTATGGTGTTTGTTTCTGATTGGTTGTTTTGCCTTGTACCATCCCCTGCTTGTATGTGTATGTTGGGGGTGGGGTTCAGAGTTATGGTTGAATCCCTATTGTCAAATTTCCTCACTTTTGATGATGTAGAAGCAACCCTAACTGTTGCATTAATGGAGTTTTTGCAAAGAATTTCCTTCCTTTTTGAAATCTAGATTTAGTATTTGCCATATTGGTCCTTGCAAGAACAGATCCAGAAGCAAATGATTTGATATCTTTTAATGGACCAACATAGATGTAACAACAAGAACAAAGTGCTCTAGCTTTCGGACCAACCAGTCGTTCTTTTTAGTCTTCGGTTTCTGAAGAAGGACTCATTGGTCCAAAAGCTAGAGCACTTTGTTCTTGTTGTTACATCTATGTTGGTCCATTAAAAGGTATCAAATCATTTGCTTCCGGATCTTCCTTTTTGAGATATTGTAATAAAGTAAATAAGTGCACAACTTTTAAAGGATAACGTTTTACAGTGAGAGCATGAACCCTCTACACCAGCACTATAGCACACCCTAGAAATGTACCATACATTACTGGTAACTAGTAAGTAAACCTTTGTTTTACATATAAAGCTATACCTCCTACACACATGTATGCATAGTACCATATAATTATATTCATTAATACTTCTTTGCAAACCTGAACCATATATAAATCATATGCAGTAAACAAGAAACACAATAGTGACAGAAAATTCATTTAAAAAAAATGTATTGCTCATTAAATGCCAATTCTGTTTTAAAAAAGGCCAAATTGCACAACTCACTCAGTATCATAACATTACTGTGTAATTCATCACAGAAGTATATTAAAAGTTAAAAAAAATTATATGAGACTGAATAAGTCAATGTTCCTTGGGTGGACAAAAAACAAATGTAGTAAACAATTAACAACCTACAGACACCAAAGCAGCATATCCTAATATTGCTGCTCTAGTGCATCACTATGTTGTAATATTTTAACATTAAGTGCTTCTGAAAAAATTCCTCACCCAACCCCTTAATAAGGGTGATCAGAAAAAATCAGGAACATACCTTGAAGTGAGACTGAGCACAGTGTGTGATTTGCAATGCTCTTTGATCGATAACAAATACTTAATATCTCACTGTATGTAACTAACCTTTCAAATAAATGTATGCAATGACAAAACAAATAATATAATTATTTAGTTAAATATATGTTATTAGCAATATAATCATTTAAAATGTTTCCTAAGAATTACTCACAAGAAAATATGAATTATAAACAGTAACAATTCAAAGACTTATACAAATGGTAGATGATTACTAAATATGATACATATTCATTGTTCCATTAAACATCAACATACATGCCATTCAGACACTGCAGTAATAACATTTAAAAAGCTCAAATGTTGAAGTTATATGCAATATAAAAAACAACTATGCAAGCACTATATAATTGTCACAATTAAAAAAATATTTTACATTGCAGCTTTAACACAAAACATTACAAAGAGTTTACAGAGGTGTACATAGTTCTAGCAAATGTTGTAAACTTTTTACACATACACAGTATTATCATTAACTATTTATCATAACTCTTCTATATGATAAGCCTACATAACAATGTATTGTGCTTACAAATAAGTAAAGTTGACAGACAGAAAAAAATGCCACCTCAAGTGGACAGCAGACAAGTGTTAGTGACAGACAACAGGTATATATATAAAATACTGCATAGCAGTTAATATTAGAGCCTGATACATTTAGCGTGATGACTCCAGTTGTACATATTAGCACCTGACATATAAAGCACTCAGTGCTTACTGCTGCAGTACAGTTAGCATGGCAGATTATATTAGCAGTCTGTTTATATTAGTGGTTCTTTGCTTTCAGCTAATATAGCTAAGCACTTGAAGCACAAGTCGTAAGGGTATCAGAGTCTGTATGCAATTGTCATGCTTGTCACTGTCATTCACAATCTTCTTTAATGACTGAGACAGTGCTGTGTCATGTGAAGATTTGATAGTGGCAACAAAGTGAGGCATGTGGAGAAATGCTTGCATTGCTGAGATTTCATAGCAATTTGCTCCAGTACTATTGTCAAATGCTAGGACAACACTCATGTTATCTATTTATTTATTAATTAGCTTTTGATGACTGGGTAAGTACACTGGGCAATAACTCTGCTCATTTTCATGCACAACCCAGGAGATTACATGATACAAACATACAATCAGTCATAGGTAGTATAGAAACAGTACAAGGCAGAGCTAAACAATTTTCCAACTATAATAAGAGTAAGCAAAACATTCAATAGACAACCATAAATCAAACATAAATAGGCCATTAAAACCACCCACACATGGATGGGCAGAGTAAGTATAGGGAAAGGTCGAAAGGGAAAGGGGAAATTGTTTAACCAGGAAAGGCACACTAAGCCAAAGCTTGTTTCCAGGTGTGACCTGGGAGCACAAGGAAGTTAAGTGACTTGCTCAGGGTCACACAGCATGCAAGTGGGGCTGTGAGATTCAAACCCAGGTCTCCAGGTCTGCAGCTCAGAGCCTTAAACCACTGCGCTATACTTCCTCCAGTATATAGGCAAGCACAATGCCAGTAAGAATTATAATTGATAGCAGCAATAAAGGAAAAGAGAAGAAGCTGAAGAACAACTAAGGTTAGGTGCAATCACAAGTATTAAGTGAATAAAGGTGAGAAAAAAGTGCAGTTTTGAAGGATTAGTGAGATAAGGAGCTCTTTAGGTGAGAAGGCAGAGAGTTCCCAAAATTTCGGAGCAAAGTGAGAGAAAGCTAGTTCCCCCATTTTAGTGGAACAGTATGGGATGGATAGCAGCTGTGTGTCAGAGGACCTCCGAGTATGGGTCTGAGGCAAGGGGGAGAGCATTGACCCAAGTAAGGCAGAATGAGGATATCTGGTTAAGGAGTCAATGAAACAACCCAGAGAATAGGAATGTCTGGAGCTAGGTGACAGCCAATGCAAGGCAGAGTAAAGCAAGCAGTGGTGCAATAGGTGAGGTGCTGATAGTGCAAATCTGCAAATAAGTTTATAAGCAACATCCCATTTGTAAAGGCCAATAGCATTTGCTTGGCAAAGGAGAGGGAGAACATAAAGTAGAGTGGGGAGAAGGACTCCTTGGGCTACAGAGATCCTAGCAGCTGGAGTTAATGAGTGATGCACATGATATGAAGCTCCAATATTAATGTTGACTGATTTGCACACCTCACTTATATGAGCAGAGAAGTTAAGTGCAAGATCAAGCAACACCCCTGAGATATTTAAAGGAGACAGAAGGAGAGACGGTAGACCCATCAAGGCAAAGCACTTGAAACTCTGGTGATGCAGTAGGGAGTTTCTTAGAGGATCTAAAAAGCATGGCCTGGGTTTTTGGTAAATTGATTAAGAGGGAGTTGGAGGAAAACCGGGATTGGAGTTCTCAGAATGCAGATGAAAGGTGATTATTGAAAACCTTGACTGAACTGGAGGCAGTGTAGAGGACAAAGTTGTCAGCATACATAATAGAGTGGCAATACGGATTAGAGGTTGGAATATTATTGACAAATACAGAGAAGAGCAAAGGCCCTAGAAAGGAGCCGAGGGACTTTACAGGAGATGGGGGAAGGAGATGAGAGGACGTTGCCAAAGAGGACAGACTGTGACCTATTGTCAAGGTAGCTGTGAGTCCAGGACACTGTGGATCTAGAGGCACCAAGGCCATATAGTTTATTCAGGAGCAAAGTGTGATTTACTAGATCAAAGGCATTGGTGAGGTCAATGAACACAGCACCAGTAAGGACACCTTTGTCCATGTCAGATTTTACCTCACTGGTAAAAAGAGTAACAGCAGTGGTGGGGCTATGACCAGTCCTAATACCATGCTAGACATGGGACTGGAGGTTGAATTCAAGTAAGTGAGCACATATCTGGCGGTGTATTAATTTCTCAAGTATCTTGCAGAATATAGGCAGAAGTGCAATGGGACGGTAATTAGACAGTAATTTGAGGTCCTCTTTCTTGAAAAATGGAATAGTCTTAGCAGATTTCCATGCTGAAGGCACCATAGAGGAGCAAATTGAAAGGTTAAAAAGGTGAGTTTCAGGAATGGCAAGAAGAGGGGCAGCTAGCCTAAGGATGTAGGATTCTAGCCCATCCAGTCCAGTACTGCTGTGTATAGGAATGGTGCTCAGAAGTTTTAGGACATCAGGACAGGTGACCAGGGAGAGAATCAAAGTAGGAAGTGCATCCTGTGGAGCCTGTGGAGACAGATGGGATTGTGACCCATGGGATGTGAGAGGAAGAAAGGAGGTGTGATGGAAACCATCATAAAAACTAATTGAAGGCATTGGCAATGGTGTTAGGATTGTTACAGAGTGAGTCATTAATTATTAAGTCATTGGACGTTTCAGACTTGGTATTGCCCATTATCTCTTTAATTTGGGACCAATAACTTTTGGGGTTAGTGGCTAAGGATTTGAGAAGTTCGCAGTAGTATTTACTCTTGGCAGTACGAACCTCCTTCTTGCATGTGTTGCGCAGGAAGCAGTAGGCATCTAGGTCAACTTGGCAAGAGGAGGATTTCCATTTTGACCAAAGTTTGTCATGATATTTAAGCAATTTCAGGAGTGGCAGCTTCAGCCACTTAGTCACTTTCCCCCTGACTCTTCATGTTGAGATCGGGATATGCTTACTCTGCAAGGCTAGTAGGATCATATTGAAATAGTCGGTGGCCAGACTGATGTCAGAGGTAGTAAAGATGGGAGACCAATCAACATGGTTCAGATCATGAAGAAACATAGTCTGGTCAAACTTTGAGAAGTCAGAAACAGAATGTACTCTGGGGAGATTTGAAGGAGTAGGGGTGCCTCTAACACAAAAAACTGGCCTTCTTTCATGGAGGAGAGCTTATCTGTTTTTGAGTTGTGGGTTCCTTCTTTGTGCTGTCTGAATTCGATGCTGCTCTATCTGTCTGGTACCTCTATTTCATGCCAGAAACAGTGACTGTAGCATTGCAGTCTACTGCATTCATGGGTAGTGGTATAAGAGGCAATGTCAGCTGGTGCAGAGTATGCAGTCTGTTGTGCTCAGCAATGCATCATCTGTCAGCATGTATTTAATGTGATGCTACGCAGATGATATGCGAGCCAGACAGAGTCTGTACATGTGAAAGTGCAACATAGCTCATGCCATCTTTAAAGATGCCAGTGCCTTTGTTGACCATTGCTGAGTGCAAACTTAAGCCTTGCAACTTGTTTATGGATACAGCATTTGCAACACACACACACAGAGGAAACTGTTTCCTAGTTACATATATGTCTTTCATGATATGGAACTTTACAGTCATCCTGGAAATAGGCAAAGACTGTTCAGTGTTGTCAAACTTGACAACTAATGCCTTAATGAATGTCTTCTGTACATTGTGCTGGAAGTCAATTATGTATCCCATTGCACCATTCACCATACCATGCTCCTCATCAAGGTTCTGGCATAGCATGATGTATACTTTCATGCACACAGTTAGAACTGCTTCTAATCCAGTTGTGTGAGACACATCAGACTTTAGTTCAGATAATCATTCAGTCAGCTTTGCTACCAGATTCTGACTCAAGACTGCACCATCAACGGTGTCAACTGCATGCAGAGTAATGATTTCCTGACTGTCTCTGCAACATAATGCTGTTAAATTTAGCACACTGCTTGAGTCAAAGCATGAGACACACAATCCGAGCACAGTCTGAGTACACATTACTGAAGACATCGCATGCTACAGTAAGAGAAGTGCACTCATTACTGGTACGGCATATGTTCAACAGAGAAACATTGTGTTGTGACAAAGAGCAAATGCAAGTCTGATCCAACAGTACTTTGTAGGCAGGATGATGACTCTGCCACATGTTTTCATACAGCTCAATGTAAAGGAACAATTCCCAAAGATTGATTCCTACAATGCATCCTATTGTACTTTTTACTTGCTTTACAGTCTGTGCTGTAAAGACATATTCTTATTCACAGGTGCAAGTTGCAGAATGTCCCCAAACATAACAACATTCTTCCCACTGAATGACTCACCAAGGTCAGTGCCAAGGATCTCCTGGAGAGGTAGATGGATACATGCAAGCATGACATTTGAGACCATGCTTATTTCACCAATGATCAGAAGTTTCATCTTGATAAACATTAGTAGCAGCTCAGATGCTACCTCACAGGAAAATTTCTGGTACTCTCCTGTTTTGCCATGTTCTACAGGTAGCATAAACAACCAATGTAGAGTTACATTACCAATGTTGCATGCAGCCAGACCTGTAGGAACAGTTACAGCTACAGACATCACTTCTCTGTGTTTCCTTATCTATACTTTGATAGCTTCAATAACAAAACTCTTGCCTGTGCCAGCAGAACCCCTAACAAACATTAACAATGGTTTATAGTTTCTGCATGTTTCTTCTCATGAAAGATGCCATGTCTCACTGCTTCAGTAACAGCATCATAAGCAGTAAACTGCTACCTATTCAACCGGTCTATCAGTATGATAGGATAATTTGTCGCATGAGAAGAATGTTCCACGGCACTTTTGACTTCACTCATCAGTACCACAGGATCATTCATTGGGGAGGAGCTCCAAGTGTGCCCTCTCCCTCAAGATCTATGTTTTCCCGAGAATTTCCTGGGGTATCTTCCTCAAGCTGTTTCTTAGCTTACTCCATCTGCTCCTTCTCTATTTCCAGTCTTTGAATGTATATTTCAGACTGTTCAGTCTTGAAGGTCTCATATGAAAGGTAGAACGGTTCTTCATATGTTTCACAGTCTACTTTAAGTGTGGTCTCATGCCTCCGTGGCTTAAAGAGGAACATTAGAGCAAAGTAGTAATGTTCCTTACTGTCAGTTGTAGAGAGACTGAATTTACAGTGGTCAGTCACCAGGGTTTGTTCCTTTTAGCAAGGCACCCATCAAAGCCTCTGAGCTTGTAAATCTCTAGAGTGTCATCAGGTGCTACATCAGTCTTGTAGTCATACCGCTTTGCAACATGGTACAGGCACATGTCATCCATCACACTTGCCCAGTTTGGGTAGTACGTGTCAATCAAGTTATTCTTCAAAATGTTCACTGATGATAGGCAGTGTATAGTCAGTTCTTCAATCTCATCATGAGACTTCAAAACACATTCTGTTTCTCTTTGTGCTTAACACTGAGAAATCACACAGCATCAGACTTGTCATACAACTGTGTCCCAATCAAATGATCACTGGCCTTAATATGCTCTGCACTCCCTGTGAGACAGTGTCTTTAATCCCAGTGACCTGAGCTGTGAGCTCAATGATCAGCTAGAAGTTGAAATATCTTCCCAAAGCTCAAGCAAACTGGTCTGCTCATGCTTTGTGATGTACAATGTAATGTACCAAACCAGAAACAGAGTTATCTGCCACAAACTGCACATCAATATTTGCCTGCCACATCAGGAGAAGAGTAGGGTGTACTCATTGATGAAAACCTCATTCTCCTATCTAGGTAACTCAATGACCATTTTAGTGGACTTTGCCTTGAGATGGTGATGCATGGCTGAGAACAAATCATTCATACATCCGTGCTGGCAGACATGCCTAGGGAAACCAAATTGACACCTGGTGCACCACTCACTATGACTCAGTACTTCCCACAAAGATGCCACTGAAACTTTTGCACCAGCTTCCACAGCGTTGGATTGTCATACTTGTCAGAGATGTGGCAAGTGACATAATGCTGAATGAAATTAAGCACTTCAGTTTTTTCATTTTCATCAATATGAGGAGCATCTTTAATCCACAACAGCATATGGATGGGTGTTGCTTCTCGTGCCTAGTATTCTGTCCTCCAAAAGTAGTGCTCAACTAATCCAAGAGGAGGATTGTCATTTGGCAATGGGCCCTATTCATGAAGGGGCGTAGGGTACACACAGAATGCACGTACCCCACCCACAGAGCTGCACACCTGCAGAGAGGTGCAGTGGTACCCCATTCACAAATGTCAGCCACCTGTCTGCAGCCCTGCCCCCAGCATGCAGATCAGCACAGGGCAGGCATGGGCACAGTAACAAATCCAGCCGAGCATCCAATTGGATGCCCGGCATGGGTCCTCAAGTGGATCCCTTGTGCAGCAAGATGCATGTTGGCAGTGCACCCCATGGATGTCTGAAGGTGGCAACTTTGGCGGGTGGCAGGGGTGCAATGCCACCAATCCTCTGCATCAGCACCAATGTGGTGTCTTGATATGGAGGGGAAGGGGGGTATGCCTACTGACAAGGGCTGGTGCTACACAGCCTCTGGGAGTGGGGTGGGATGCTGGCATATGATGCCACCAGGGTGGGTGGCAGCTGACATGCCTGGTGACCCTGTGAGGGGTTAGGGTGATGTGGGTATTGTGAGGATACCACACACATGCTACTGCATGCAGGGGTGGGTGGGTGGCATCCAGCAACCCTGACCCATGGCCCTGGTGCTGCTTTGGGCTACTCTCCTAGTCCTGCGGGGTGTGCACTGGGTACATAGGGGGTTAATGGCTGAGTCTCCCTGGCATTCATTGTGACCCCTATGCACCCCAGCAGCCAGCACTATGCACCTTAGTGCATGGTGCGTAGTGCCAGTCTGCCCCTCACCCAGCCCCAGCGCGTTGCCCTTTGCATGGCCTGGGGATCAGGTGCTTACTCTCTGGACATGCACCTTTGTGCATACAGTGTGGGGGGTGCAGTTGGTGTGGAGTGACTACTCACCTCTGATAAGTGCACATAGCCACTCCACACCTTTCATGCATAGGGTCCACTACGAATGTCAATATCTCATGGAAACGATGATGAAAATGTTGGGACACAGAAACTGGATCAAGTGAGCACATCTCACCAAAAGTCATTGATAAAATATCATCGACATCAGCACTGGCCCACCTCAACAGTTCAACTAACTCATCCCAGCTGTACTCTGCACAGCTCAGAGTGACAAACCGAGTAGCTGCACCATGCTCATGCAGCATAGTCAAGATCTCCGAGTATCTACAATACCAGTATTCATTTGTGCCAGACAAACTCGAGAGTGTAGATGTCAAATTCACCTGTAGCATTTCATCCTTTTCACTCAGTTTTTGCAGAAACTCAACTGCTATAATTCCATCTAGTGGAGAAGTCAACTGCAGTGTATGTGCAATGGACACAGAGAGGATACTAAGCTTACTATCCCATAGCAGCTGGAACAAATATTGTATGTTGCTTTGGAATTTGTCATCCTTGTTTAAGACTCACAATGTAAGATACTCAGCACCTTGAACATGCACCTCACATGCATCCAGACAACCTCCTGTACCTTGAGGGACTAAATATGGAAAACAACATGCTTCCAGTTGTTCCTCCCATATGCTAACATGACTACCTTCCACCTGTTTCATCTGGTACAGGTCAGTGTTATCACCAACTGGTTCTCTGCCACATAGAGGGTGAATTGTACAGTATACTGCTCGTACATATCTTCATGAGTTGCAACATCAACCTTCTCAGTCATTGGCTTCCTAGGGTCCACCACTCCAAACTGAACACTCATATCTGAGAGTTCATCTATGTCAAGGTCAGCATAGAAAGGATTATTGGTCTTCCGACAGTGTAGAGCACTTCTCACTTTCTGCACATTGACAACATCTTGCCAATTGACCTTAGACTTTGTTGGGACACCATTTACTAGTATAACAACACTGTTTTCCTTTGAGTTTGTCTCCATGTTCTCTGTCACAGGCAGTGTTAAATACATGACAGTCGCTTTTAGAGACTTCACAAGGTCTTTCTGGGGCACTTTTTGTGTTTTTGTATTAAAATGCAGAATAGTCTGAAATGGTTTCATTGTTTGTATGAGGATCTTTTCTAACATATTCAGTGCAGCAATCTCAGTAGGTGTCACATCTGCCTCCATGTTGTTCAAAACAGACCTCGGTGGCAGATTGTCATGCTTCCCCTTTGTCAAACAGTACTGGCACATGCTAACCAGTGGATCCAGGTCAAAGTCATGCATTACTAGTAGGTAGGCCAACAGTCATGCCCACATGTCAATAAAAGATTTATTCTTTTACAGATCAACAGTAACAGCATGTAGTCTGTAAAGTAGTCTGGGACCTGAAACACACAGAGTCAAACTTCTCTCTCTTAGCCAGTTCAAACTTGGCAATGGGTTTCCCAAATTTCTTTAGTATGTTGGATTCCTGGAGATTGAGACTGCATGATACAGTGGCAGAAGTGTCATCAGATTGTGCATCATAACGTGTTCTATAATGTTGCACATCCTGTATCACAATTGTTGCAGCTTCCATATCTCCTGTGTTCAATGACTTATCGAGCTGTTTGTATACTGCCACAGCCTTTCTCACTTGGTATATTTTACGCACAGAGATGAGCATTGCAGGATTGTGCACAGCAAGCATTTGCATATGATGAACTACACTGTTGCACACACTGCTTTCTAAGAAAGCCTAGGAATGCCCCATCAATCCTTTATGCTTGCAAATTTCACAGAGATCAATCATACATAATAAGTTGTATCTCTGTTTCTTCTTCATGACAAGAAAGTGATTCATGAATTGTGCAATAGCATTAAATGATGCTTGCCTGAGATTACATGTCTCATAACATTTCCATGATGTGCAACTTTTCCTTGGTGTCTCAGTGGTTGAGTGTGTGTCATCATCTGCCACACTTACTTAATCACTGTGTGTCACAGTCGACACATTACAAGTCTTACCACCCTCGTCAATAGAAATTACAAGATCCTTACAAACTGCATAATAAGACTCCTGCCAAAAAAGGCCTCTGAGTGCTGTTTATGTAGCTATATGCCTTGAAAGACTTCACAAAAGTTGGCTCTGTTCAAAGTGTCAACATTTTGCAGTCTAGTATGAACAGATTTCACTGTAGCAGTGAACCATTCAATCTCCCTCATCATTTGTGTCCACAGATGTGATAGGACAGCAAGTGCCATGTTCACAAATCTACAAACCCTAAGATGTAGTTTCATCAAGGCAAGTTGACTCTTGAGTCATTTGCCTTGCTGTCTTATCATGGCAGAAATAATCCAATCAACTTTAACCTATGAAGCTAATTTTCAGAAATATTTTAGCTTGCTAAGATGGCCACTAATTACAGAAGTGTATTTCTGTTTACGGGGTGCATTGAGAATGTTGGCAACCCGACCACCTCTCCCATGATCCACACTACCAACATCATGATCAGTGACACAGAAACATAGAAACAGAATTTGACGGCAGATAAGAACCTCTTGGCCCACCTAGTCTGCCCATTTCCCTACCTAATAGATAAGCTGCAGATCCTAGTTAACCAACAGTCTACTTCCTCCTAATCCCCACTAGAATTGCCTTATGCCTGTTCCATGCATTCTTGAATTCATCCACTGTTTTTGAATCTATGACCTCAGGAAGGCTGTTCCATGCATCTACAATTCTCTCTGTGAAGAAATACTTTCTCACATTACCTCTGAGCTGTCCACACTCTATCTTCAAATTGTTCCCCCTTGTTCTTGCACATCTCTTTTTCCTGAAAGATGCTACCCTCTTGGACTTTGTTGATTCCCTTGAGGTATTTGAAAGTTTCTGTCATGTCCCCCCTCTCCTGCCTTTCCTCGAGGCTATACCTCTTAAGCTGTTTTAGTCTTTCTTCATATGTCTTCTGATGCAGACCCTGCACCATTTTGGTTGCCCACTTCAGGACAACCTCCACCCTGTCTATGTCTTTGAGGAGCTGGGGTCTCCAGAACTGTATACAGTATTCCAGATGTGTTCTTGCCAACTGCCTGTACAGAGAGCCAACAACTTCCTGTTTTCGACTATTGATGCCTCTCCCTATGCATCCCAGTATCCCCCAGCCCTCCTTACTGCCATCTCACATTGATAGCCCACATTCAGGTCATCTGATATGACTACCCCCAGGTCCCTTCCCATTTCTGTTGTTGTCAGTATCTCACCCTCCCCCATTGTGTACTCTTGCCCTGGGTTTTTGTTTCCCAGGTACATTACTTTGTACTTCTTTGTGTTGAATCTAAGCTGCCATACATTTGATCATTCCTCCAACCTTGCCATGTCCCTTTTCATCCTTTCCACCCCCCCCTTGTGTATCAACCATGTTGCAGATCTTTGTGTCATCTGCAAAGAGACATACTTTCCCTCCCAGTCCCTCTGCAATGCCACTTATAAACACATTAGAAAGTATTGGCCCCAGTACTGAGTCCTGCAGTATCCCACTAGTAACCATCATTTCTTCACTGTGGACTCCATTTACTACTATCCACTGTGTCCTGTTGTCCAGCCAGTGTTTTACCCAGGCTACCACCCTGGGACCCACTCCCAGGCTGGCTAATTTGTTAAATAATTTTTTTGTGCAGGACAGTGTCAAATGCCTTGCTAAAGTCTAGGTAGGCCATGTCCACAGCCCCTCTCTGGTCTACTACTTTGGTCACCCAGTCAAAGAAATCAATTAGATTTGTTTGACATGACCTTTCTGCTGTGGATCCATGCTGTCCTGGGCCCTGTGCCCCACTGGCCTCTAGGTACTCAACAATTCTTTCCTTCAGAAGTGATTCCATCATTTTCCCTACCTCTGAGGTCAAACTGACAGGTCAGTAGTTTCCTGCCTCTGTCTTGGTCCCACTTTTGTGAAGGGGAATCACATCCACCCTTCTCCAGTCCTCAGGTACCACACCATCCTCCCATGATTTATTAAAAAGGGTAGTCAGTGGTGTCACTAGTTCTTCCCTTTGTTCTTTTAGCATTCTGGGGTGAATTCCATCAGTCCCCATTGCTTTATCCATGTTCAGTTTTAAGAGTTCTTTCAGAACCCTTTCTTCTGTGAAAGGATTAATATTAACCCCCCTATCCAAAGTTCTTCAATTGACTGGATTAAGTATCTCCCTCTGCTTTTCCATTGTGAATACTGAGCAGAAATATTCATTCAGTTTCCCTGCTTTTTCACTGTCACTCTCTGCCCAACCACCTTCCTCTTTATTCAGCCTCAGTATCCCTGCCTTCATCTTTTTTTGCTCCATAATGTACCTATAATAGGTTTTATCCCCCTTCTTAACCGAGTTGGCTATCTTTTCCTCGGTTTGGGCCTGTGCTATTTAGACTGCCTTTCTCACTTCCTTCTGCTTTAACTGGTACAGTTCTCTGTCCTGCTCCTTCTGTGTTTCCTTATACTTCCTGTATGCTATCTTTTTCTCCCTTACCTTCCCCGCCACTTATTTTGATAACCATAGTGTATTTTTCTTTCATTTTGATTTGTTTATTTGCTTCACACAAAGGCTTGTTGCCTCTGTGATTGCAGTTTTGATGTTTCCCCATTGTTGCTCCACCCCACCTTCTTGCCTGTTTGCTAGTGCTTTTCTGAGATGCCCTTCCATTTTGACAAAATCAGCCATCCTGAAGTCCAGTACCTTCACTTTTGTGTGGCTTGACTCTACAGCTAAGTTTATTGTGAACCACACTGTTTGGTGGTTGCTTTTTCCCAGATGGCTACCCACTTCAAGATCAGAGATCCTCTCTCCATCCCCATTTGGGAATACCAGGTCTAAGATTGCTTCCTCCTGAGTGGGTTACAAAAGTAGCTGTCTGAAGCATGCCCCCTGTAGGGCATTGAGAATGTCCCTGCTCTTGGATGTGGCTGTAGCAAAGGTGCTCCGGTTAACATCTGGCATATTCGGGTCCTCCATCAGCAATATCTCCCCTTTCTCTGCCATCCCAAGGATGCCTTCTATCATTTCCTTGTCCATTTCCTTCCCCTGAGATGGGGGACTATATACAACCCCTGTGCAGATTGTGGAGCTATTTCCAGTCTACAGGGTGACCCACAGTCCCTTCTCTCCTCTCTGCTTACCCTTTAGCTCAGTTGCTTTGATCTCTTCCCTTACATAGAGAGCAAATCCTCCTCCTCCTCCTCCTCTTCTTTCCTCCCTGTCCCTCCTATAGATTGTGTATCCTGGTATGTTGACATCCCAGTCATGGTTCACTGTGTACCATGTTTCTATGACTGCCACGATTTCCAGGCATCCCTCTTCCATCAAGGCCACCATTTCAGGGAGCTTTTTACATAGACTACGAGCATTGGTACTCAGTACCCTCCATTTTTTATGGCTTTATTTCTTTTTGCCCTATCCCAGTCCTTACTGCCTTTGTCTTTTTCTCCATTTACCCCTGCCCTTATCCCTATCGACTGCTGTATCTTGGTGTTTACCTCACTAACTACCCTGATTTTTGGGGGGCTAGGATTTTCTTCACTTTTTCAGTGCCTACCCCCTTTGCTAGTTTAAATGCTAGCCAATGAAGCATTTAAACCTGTCACCAAGGATCCTGGTTCCCCTCCTGGATAGATGCAGACTATTGTGCATATGTAGGCCTGCATCCCTCCAGGTGGAGATCCAGTCCCCAATGAAGCCAAATCCCTGAGCTCTGCACCAGTTTTTCAACCAGTCATTGAATCCCATGGTGTGGAGTACCCTAGCCTCATCCATGCCATAGACAGGTAGCAATTCCAAGAAAGTTACAGTGTGTGCTACTTGTCTAAGGCCCTTCCCCAACTCCACAAACTCCTGTTGCACTGCTCTGATCCCATTCTCAGCCAGGTCATTCATCCCTAGGTGGATAACGACATCCAGATCACTCCCTCTTGCAGCTGCTTCCATGATCCTGAAGATCTGTTTCCTGTCTCTCTAAGCCATGCCACTGGGCAGGCACCTTACCTCCCTTTCCTTTCCCTCCCCCAGTTCTACCCCACTTACAATTGAGTCTCCCACCAGGAGTTATTTCCTTCCCCTGTGGGGTCCTGTGCCACCCTCCTGTGGGTCTCCATTGTGGAGGTTCCCAGCATCCTCCTTGGTCTCCACTGTGGGTGCCTCCATAGAGGAACCATGCTCCACCAGAGTGGTGAATGAATTGTGGAGAGGCACAACTGGAGGGATGTGCCTCTGTTCCACCACCCTCATCTTCTCTGAGCCCACCATGGTTCAACCACTCCTCTTTCTTGTCAACCTCTGAGGTAGTGGTGATAGCCTGGGTGGTCCTTGAGTGGGGGAGCAGGTTTCCTGAATCATTGACAGGTTAGCATGGAGATGAGCAACCTCCTCCCTCAGACCAGAGAGGTGCCTTCAAATAGGGCAGCAATGCAGTTTCCAGAATGTCTCCCAGAAGACTGCTGTTCCACAGCCAGTGCATTGCACCACTCCCCACATATTTGTGTCCCTTTCTGTTACAAATGCTTTTCTTTTGTTGTTTTTTTTGTTCTTGTTTTAGTGTGTGCAAGCTTGTGAGAGTCTCTACCCCCTATTCAGTGTGTTGTGCCTTTAAGGATATGAACAGGTGTATGTTGTTAGCAGTTTTGCAGAAGTGATGTCAGAACCCCTGCTATAAAGGAAATTATGCACTTGGGGTGGGTGGGGTGAGGGGAAGGGTGGAAGGGAGTAAACCTATGCAGTCCAGAAACAATCAATTACAACTCTGACCCTCCACCCCAGCGAGTGCCTTCCTTCCTTTCAAACACCTATTTCACAGAGGTTAAGTAACAGGTCTAGTCACAAATGACTGCAAATATCTCTCATCTACAGTTCCTCCCTGGCAAATTAAAATTAAAACTAAGACAAGTAAACCACAAAAACAGAATCAATACTAGTTACTTGTACAGGTCCAAAAAGTAATAATTCAGTTCGGTGTAATCTAGAAAAAAAACTCCTTGATTTAAGGAAGTTCTGGCTGCTTTCTCTCTCTCTGTGCCTCAGCAGCCGGGCACTTTGCAGTTGTTCCTGAACAACTAACAAAGCCAGGTATCTCATAAGCAGTAGGCAACCTTTTCCTGCAAACAGACCTTGTAGTGTCCTTAGCTTTCCTTGTAGCATTTTTACTGCTTACATTACTCTTCATCAACTTAACATTACTACAGTACTTTTCCCTCCTGCATTTATTCTGTTATCTATGTCTTGTAGGCATTTTGTCTATTAAGAAACACAGTTTTCAGCCAATACAGGGTCACACACCTATAAAAGTAAAAAAAAAAAGAATAGTCAGTTTACTATCATTTGCCATGAAACATTTCAAACAAATGGAAGTAAAATAAAGTATTAGTATACACTTTTAATTCCTATGAAGATTCAAAAAGTCAAATAAACACTATCATTTTTGTAATTTCTATATTAATTAAAATCATATGACACAAATAACCTTTGACTTATAAACACATAACCTTAAAATCAATAAAAACATTTTGTTTCAATAAAAGCTCTCAACAAATGTATGCACTGAAAAAAAAAGAACCATGCTTTGGAGCTAAGTTTTTTTTCTGAGGAAATGCCCAACCTTTGTAAAGACATACAATTCAAATGAATGGTGTTTTTGTGTAAAACAAAATATTGGTGCAAAAGTTGTTGAGGTACATGAAAGCACCTATTAAAGTCTATGCTGTTGACAAGGTACCAAAAAAAAAATAACCACAAAAATGTTTGAACTACCTGAACAAGCCCCATTGAAATATACTGTGTTTGCAAGGTTAAAAATAAATTATTATGAAAGTTTGCAAGGTACATTGAGAGACATTTAAAAACACTATGTTGTCAAGGATGGAAAATGTAACCACAAAAGTTTTCAATCTCCGTTAAGAAATACACTATGGAACTGAGATAGCAAAAATGTGACCATGAAAGTTTTCAACATCAATGAATGAGTCCCATTGAAATACAGTATGTTGCCGAGGCTGAAAAATGTAACTGCAAAAGTGTTCAAGGTCTGTGAATGAGCCCCATTGAAAAATATCATGTTGTCAAGGCCAAAAAATGTAACCACAAAAGTTTTTGAGCTCTGTGAATGAGCCCCATTGAAATACACTGTCTTACCAAGGTAAAAAAGTAACTGTGAACGTTTTTGAGGTCCATGAACAAGCCTCATTGACATACACTACATTGCTGAGGCCAAAAAATGTAACTGCGAAAGTTTTCAAGGTCCGTGAATGAGCCCATTGAAATACATTATGTTGCCGAAGCCGAAAAAATATAACCACAAAAGATTTCAAGGTCCATGAACAAGCCCCATTGAAAAACATTATGTTGTTGAGGCAAGAAAATGTAACCATGAAAGTTTTCGAGTTCCGTGAACTTGCCCCATTGAAATACACAATCTTTTTTTTTTAATGCCACCGTATAACTTATGTCAGACCCATTATAGATTATGGTTCACGGCTTCAGGGAGGCTTAAATGTAGGGGAAAACATTAAACAGAATGAATACACCATTAGGGCTACTAAGATGATCACAGGATTAGCAAACTTAACATATGATGAAAGATTTTATTTATTTCAAATTTCAGATTAATACCTTTGAGCTGAAATACACTATCTTACCAAGGTAAAAAAAATGTAACCTCAAAAGTTTTTGAGGTCCTCGAACGATCCCCATTGAAATACACTATCTTGCTGAGGCCAAAAAAAATGTAACTGCAAAAGTTTTTGAGGTCCATGAACAAGCTCCACTGAAATATAATATGTTGCTGAGGATGAAAAATGTAACTGCAAATGTTTTCGAGGACCTCAAACGGGCCCCATTGAAATACACTGTGTTGTTGAGGCTGAAACATGTAACCACGAATGCTTTCGAGCTCCATGAACCAGCCCTATAGAAATGCACTAGCCTCTCCTATGCATACCATTACAATGTGTGCATAATCAAAAAATGTTGCAAGTTTGAAATTTTACCTTTGCTTCCCATAATCCTTTGCAACCAGGAAGTGGTTAAAATGACTTAGTAAAAATGTTAGCGACCACAAAACAATGCACAAGTCATAAATAAAAGTCACACACCTCAAATATATTGTCAACAGCACACAGATTCAACACACTAATTAAGAAATTGGTGATAATGAGACTAAATTATCATCTTACTCCACAAAGAGCAGCCATGTTTTTTTTCCTGGAAAAAAAAACACCCACACACCACATCTAACCAGTCAGAGAGCAGTGAAACAAGATTGACATTCCACAATTGCAAATGATATCACACCACTGATTTATGCAACTTTAAAATGTTTAAAATAGTTTTTTATACACCACAGGAAATACTTTAACACAGCCAATCACACTATAACAAAAGCCAAGAAGAAGAAGGAAATAGCACCATTTTGAGAAAACTGCAAAGATCAAGACCATTAACTGTAAATACATCACCTAAAAATCAGTTTTAAAACTTAACTTTCAGATATTGTCTCCTACTTAAAATAGTATTGTTTAAAAGCTAATTTCTTCCTACATAGCTTAGTATACGTCTCACCATGTAGAATCATTTATTAGTTCATTTTTACAGTTTAACACAGAGCTTGAAGCAGTACTAGCCCACTACAAATGTCAATTCAAAAGGGATGGAGACCACAGCAAGCACGTGAAAATCTAGCACGCTAACAGCAAATCAGAATGACTATTCTGCTGGGTCCGTTCAAAGCATTCAGTCAGAAAATAATTAATTCCCACCAAAACATACTGTGTTAATTCATCGGGGTGGTGAATATGCTCAAAGAAGTCACTATGGTAGTGACTTAAGACTTCCAAATTGCAAGGTTTACTGGTTTGACAAGGGAGGCTTGAGATGGGAGCAGCTGATGCCAACCATGCTACATCTGCTGAACAACCACTCTGCGCCAGACATACTGCTGATCCATCTTGGAGGGAATGATTTAGGTGACAAAAGGTGGATAGATTTAGTTGCTGAAGCAAAATTGGACATAACTTCACTTTCAGAGATGTTACCTGCCTGTAAAGTGATCTATTCAGACTTTACAGAGCCCATGGTCTGGCACACAGATCAGATCAACATATGTACAGTATCTGCTTGACAGGCAAGGAAAAAATTAAATATACACATCTCTGCATTGTTACATGATCTGGGCATACACACAATTCATCACCCTGAAATCAAGTATTTTAAAGATTGGCTGTATCTAAGAGATGGTGTGCATTTCTCAGATTCTGGCAATTGCCTATTTTTGGGAGACCTCTGACATGGCATCCTGTCTGTGCTCTGAAGAACAGTGTGTCTTGGCAAAGTGCTCAAAGGGAATAAAAGGCTCATTTAAGAGTCAACATTCTTTGTCAAAAAATAGAACAACAAATGCACACAAAAAAAATTAACATTCAATAAGAAAACCAACAATACACAAAATTCACTCACAGCACATATTATTAACAACACAGGGGGCACATAGTTCTGACAAACATTAAAAAGTTTTACACAAAAAGTACACGGTGTTGGTCATTGAGAATTTACCCACAACTTGCACAGTGTGTCATGAAGCACATATGAGTTATGCAACCACACAATGGGTCTATGTGCATATGGGTGCAAGTTACACACTAAAGGTGCATAACCTATGTACACAGTTCTGTACCTGCAGATGGCTGCACACCAGCAGCAGTCACCACTGCCACTCACCTGTCTGAAGCCCCCCTCAGCACACAGGTATGTGTAGGGTGGACGCAGACATAGTAACGGACCCAGCCAGGCATCCACTTGGATAGCTGGCATGGGTCCAACAGTAGATCCCTAACACGGCATGTCGTACATTGGCAGTGCTCCCCACAGGTGTCCTAGGACCAATGGTTGTGGCAGGTGGTAGAAGGACAATGCCACCGGCCCTCTCTCATGGCTTCAACATGGTGCAGTGGGACAGGAAGCATGTCTGTTGGCAGAGGAGGGGGATAACATTACTGCCAGACATGGGGTTGGTGGTGACTTGTGTTGCCACCAGGGATGGGAGGTGGCACCCTTGAGCCAGTGCCCCTGATAGGTGTATGGGTGTTGTGTGTATTTGTGTGCTGGGGCAAGTGGGTGATATCGGGCAGCCATTTCCTAATGCCATGGAGTGTCAATAGGTTTTTCACCCTGTCCTGTTGGGTGTGTGCGGGTCACATATAGAATTAATGGCAGGGTCCCCCATCATATCCTGCACCCCTATACACCCCCACAGCCATCTCTACTCACCCTAGTGAATGGCATATAGTGCCAGCCCACCCCTCACCTGACCCTGACATGTTGCTACTCGCACAACTGGGTGTTGAACACATATGTGCTGCACACAACCCCTTTGAGCATCCCATGCAGGGGGCACATAAGGTGCAAATTGGTTGCGTGCCACACATACACGTGCAAAGCCACTCAGCCCCATTGGTGCATATGATCCATAAAGTGTACAAATCACCTAATAACTCATATCCTGGGGGTGCCTTACTACAATTATAGAATGGGCCCAATGTGTAAAATGAATTTAAACTGTGTCAAATTATGTTTGTTCTGAATGCTATTCCTGTATTGTGCATTGTGCAGAATTTAGCCACAATCATGTGACATGGTTTCCCCAAATGAGTTCACAAACTTTTCACATACTGTTTTATAATTAAGCAATAATGTACGACAGGGTGTGGTATATCATGGGATATCATCATGCCTAGGATGGTTAGGCAGGAGACCGCAGGTCACGTGCATCCAATGACCTGAGAAGTGATGATATCTCATGATTTACCACACCCTGGAGTGCATTATTGTTATTAGGAACTCACTTAAAAGTTTTAGCAGTACAAAATGCGAAAAAAAATGTTTAAAATGTTTTTAAAATGACTGTTTTAGAGTGCTGGAGGAGTATCTTTTCAGAAAAAAGTTCCTATAATACCCTGAGCAGCAGGTGGTGCTGATGTAAGTGGAGTTCGTTGAAGAGGCACTGTTCTGAAGACTCACCCCCCCAGCACTGTGTGCTCCTTGGGACAGTTAAAGATAATACTTAAGCCCGTGATCGGGTGTGAAGCAGTCCACTGGACCACCAGGGATATTGGACATCTTTTATTTCAACTTATGCCCGCGATCGGGCTGTCAGTGGTCCATTGGACCACCAGGGATATGGGACAGTTAAATATAATACTTAAGCCCATGATCGGATGTGAAGAGGTCCACTGGACCACCAGGGATATGGGATGGTTAAAGATTTATTTATTTATTTTTTTATTAGAACATCAGTTTAACAACCTTTGAGCCAGAGGCTCATTTACAAAGGTACCTCGTCACAGTGAGGACAAAACAGTGCAAGAAACAAACATCAAGGCAGACAAAAAATCAGAGTACACTTAGGAATCAGCCAAAAATACAGGCATATGTTGAACACAGTATACAACAGGCTTACATGTGCGCTTTACAGAGTAGACAATATACAGTAGTTACATGGAGATTGATTCAGTGGGCAGATAAAGGTAAGGCTGGGTGGAAGACATCAGAAGAGGAGTGTGGGGAAGTTAGTAGCAAGTAAAGGTAGAGCTGGACAGAAGGTCAGAGAGCGGCTCAGTGAGCTTTGTCTGGAAGGATAGGAGGAGGCTTAGAGGCAGGTACAGCTGCGTGTTGAGAGCAGATGATTTCTAAGGCTAGTTTTAAAATAAGAAAACGAGGCAGCATACCAACAGGGGGCTCTGTAGGGGTAAGCCCTTTGACCTTGCGAGGTTCTCGCCCTCGGTATAACCAGTGCAGTTTTGCGGGATATACGGGTATGCACTGTAGGGTTTGCTCGGTGGATAGTGGTTGACAGACCCGGTGGGGATAGCTCAAGGAGTGATTTTTTTGTTAGGAGGCAGGTTTGGTATTTGAGGCTCATCTAGGTTGAGTAGATTAGCCATGGTGTAAAGAAGGCAAGTGTGGGTTGAACTAGGAGCCCCAGTTATGAGCCTGCAGGCCTTGTTTGAGTGAGGCAGATCTTGTGCAGAGTAGTCAGGTCTGCTGCACCATACACAGGTAGGCCATAGTCTACCAGAGATGGAACAGAGGATGTGACTGCAAGTTGGAGGGCATCTGTGGGAGGCAGTTTTATGACAATGGGGGATACCCAGCCGAGTGTTAGAGGCTGAGGCAAGAACAGAGATGTGGGCATGAAAAGAGAGGCAGGGTCAAAGGTTATACCTAGGTATTTGTAAGAGTGAACTAGCTCAATAGGGAGTTTAGAGGTGGAGTGGACTGCGAAGGATAGTTACTGGATTTATTTTGGGAGTGGGCAAAGAGCATGGTTTTGGTTTTCTTTTAGATTAATTACGAGTCTGTGCTCAGTAAAAGCAGGCTTCTGCGTCATTGGGATTCCTGCAGAAAGTCCTGAAGTGAGATGGGATTACGGTCGGAGGCAAAGAGTACAGCAACATCTGCGTAAAGAAGGATTTTACCAGTACATACACTGGGCAGGGAGTTGAGAAAAAGGGAAAAGAGCAAGGGCCCAAGAATGGAGCCCTGAGGGACTCCGGAGTGGATAGGGCAGGTGCTGGAAAGTTTCCAGTTGATTTTCACATGTTGTGAGCAGGCCAACAAGTAACTGGAGCACCAGGAAACAGGCCCAGTGGCAAAGCCTAAGTGACTAAGGGTCGCTAGCAGGCGGGGGTGGGAGACAGTATCAAAGGCTTTTGATAAGTCAATGAACACTGCACCTGCTAGGGAGCCAGAGTCCAGTGAGGTGTGAGGAAAGTTAGAGAACTCCAGGAGGGCAGTATTGGTGCTGTGGCCTGCTCTGAAACCATGTTGTTCTGAGCAGAGGATGCTATATTTATCGAGGTATTCAGAGATTTGGGTGGTCACAATTTTTTCTAAGGCCTTGGAGAGAGGAGAGAGGATTGAGATAGGTCGATAATTGCTAGGGGGGGTCCTATCACCACCCTTGTGTATTGGGGTGACAGTAGCTATCTTCCAGGCAGAGGGGAATTGCTCTAGGCAGAGAGATTTCTTAAAGAGGCTGGTGATTGGTGAGCTAACCAGATCCAGAACCTGACGGAGAAGACTGGGGTCAAGGGAGTCATTGCCAATTGTGTTACTCTTTAAGGCCTTGAGTAGGTAAGGTCTGACTTCAATCAATCAATCAAATCTTTATTTATTCAGGTGATCATCATTGAGCAAGGCTCATTTACAAGATGGAACTGATAAGGTTAAGGTTCGAGTTGGTGCACAGCAATTACATCACATACTTATGAGACAGTTATACATACAGAAACAAGAAAATGTTATTTATAACACAATAATATACAGAGAATTCACATGTTAAAGCTTGGCAAGAGAAAGTTAAACTAACATCTACAATATGTACAATACATATATATCGCAATGAGAGCCATGACAGTCACTCACATAATGAGTACAAGGATGGTGAAGGGAATATTGGGTGCCATATACTGGCAGTGTCTGGCTGGAAGGAATATGCCATATGTGATTGGAATAAGGTTTTGTGGGATGACTATTCTATCTCTAGTGGTAGCAACTGCATTTCTCTGTGAAGAAGGCTGTACAGTGCTGCTTGAAGGATGTAAATGGAATGATAATGGACAGTTTTAGGGATTTTTGTAGGGTGTTCCATGCTATGGCTAGAGAGTAGCTGATTGCTGCCCTCCCTATTTTGGTGTTGACTTTGGGTAAGTTGAGCAGGATGATATTGTTGCTTCTTAGGGCATAGGAGCTGGGAGTGGTCAGGTTGAAGCAGTCCGGGATATAGCTTGGGAGTTTTTTTGATAAAGCTCTGTAGATCCGTAGAGCTGCATTTCTGCTCCTCCTGACATGAAGGGAAATCCATCCAACTGAATCATAGAGAGAACAATGGTGAGTATTATATGGCAGGTCTGTAATGAACCTTATTGCTCTATGGTATAAGGTATCCAACTTTTGAAGGTAGGGAGTGGAGCAGTGACTATAGAGGAAGTCTGCGTAGTCAATGACTGATAGAAAGATGGCCTGGACTAATCTCATCTTTGAATCTCTATTAAGGAAGGGTTTTAATCTGTAGAGGAGGCCAAGCCTTAAGCGAAGCTTTTTCAGCAGTTGTTCTAGATGCTGAGTAAAGTCAAGTCTGTTGTCAATCCACACACCTAGGTATTTGAAATTTTCAACATACTCCAGATTTCCTCCAAGTATAGTGCATACCTGGGGGAGACTGATTGAAGAGGATGTGTTGGTGGAGTTTTGGGTTGTGAACATCATTGCTTTGGTTTTCTTTGCATTTAGCAGAAGCTTTTTCTCGAGAAGCTGATGTTGTAACAGGGAGAATTCTGCTTGTAGGATTTCATGAGCGACTTTAGGTGAAGGATTGCTGACATACAGTACAGTGTCATCAGCAAAGAGATGTACTGAGGACTTGGTAAGGGTTGAATCAATTTTATTTATATAAATGGCAAAAAGGATAGGACCCAGAATAGAGCCTTGGGGGGACTCCTCTTGACAGTGGTCTTAAT
This sequence comes from Neoceratodus forsteri, assembly GCA_016271365.2. Classification (NCBI taxonomy): domain Eukaryota; kingdom Metazoa; phylum Chordata; order Ceratodontiformes; family Ceratodontidae; genus Neoceratodus; species Neoceratodus forsteri. Next base: position 1,064,736,154 of record CM057449.1, on the reverse strand, counting down.
GGGGAGAGGTCACCTTCAGCTTTTATCTGCTGTGATCTACCGGAGAGGTAGCATCTGAACCACTTAAGGGAAGATGGATCTAGGCCAATGGAGTGTAGGGATGAGAGTAGCAGTTCATGGTCCACAGTGTCGAATGCTTTGCTCAGGTCCAGGAATACTGCACAGACATTGTTCTTTTTATCCAGTTCGGTTTGCCAATCATTGGTGACCTTGGCTATTGCAGTGATAGTGCTATGTTTTGCCCTGAATCCAGATTGAGCTGGATTTAATAGATTAGCATTGTCCAGATATTCCCTTAACTGAATACTCACTAATTTCTCCAGCATCTTGGATAACACAGGTAGGATGGAAATGGGCCTGTAGTTATTAAGATCCATGGGGTCCCCTGATTTTAGAAGGGGGACCACTTGGGCTGTCTTCCACAGCATGGGAATAGAGCCAGAGTTTAGGGAAAGGTTAAAGAGGTGAGTTAGGGGGACTGCAAGCACATGACATGCAATCTTTAGAAAGAATGGGTCCAGAAGATCTGCTCCTGCACTTTTTTTGGTATCTAGATGCCATAATAGATCCTCAGCTTGTTTCAACAGAATAGGTTTGAAGATAAAGGAGGAGTCAACTCTTTGTTCACCAGTATAGTGGGAGCTTAAATGATCCCTTAATAGGTTAGCTGGGGAGGAGTCAAAGGCAAGGCCAGCTGTTGTGGAGTGGTTGTTGAATGCATCCAGGATTTCCAATGTGCCAGTAATGGGGCCATGGTTACTGTGTAAATGGGTTGGAAGGGGGTTGTTAACATCCTGGCCCATCATACCCTTGATGGTGCCCCAAAATCTAGCAGTATTATGGTAGGAGGAGTCGAGCTGGGCCAGGTAGTAGGCAGCCTTTGCATCCCTAACTTTCCTAGTGCATTTATTCCTGGCTTTCCTAAAGATCATCCAGTCCATGATATTCTTAGTTTTTCTTGCTACTTTCCAAAGTTTATCTCTCTCCAGCAGTGCAGCTTTGAGGTCAGCTGAAAACCAGTGACAGGATTTGTTTTTATTCGGATACTAGAGATTGGGGCATGGGTGTTAAGGGCATTTAATATAATGCTATTTAGCACCTGCTGAGCTTTTCTACAGAATGTGCAAGATAGAACTTTTGCCAGTGTGGAAGTAGGCTAGATCATGCAGATATCCTTCAATATTGATGTTTTCTTGGATCTCCTCATGAGAATTTTGCAGGATCTGTTTTAATGCTGCTGGATCTTACCCTGCGATGGGGCAGTGGTCACTTATAGTCGCATAGGAGCACTCCAGCGTGTGTGAATAGATGTGGTTTACTCACTAGTATGATGTCAAGTAGAGTACTGTTACTACTATTCCTTGCATTTAGTCTTGTTGGTTCATTAATTAACTGTGGAGCCCATAGTGTCACAGAATGATACCAGAGGTGTAGCTGCCTGGGTGAGCCAGTTGAAATTCAGGTCCCCTGATAATAACTTCTTCAGTACAGGACTTGACCAGGTTTCCCAGGTGGATAAGAGCTTGTGTTCAGCAGAGGAGTCTGTAGCATCCAATTAAATGGAAAGCTGCTGTATTGGGAGAGAGACTTTTAGAGATAGACACTCAAATTCCTTGGGCAAAGATGTTGCAGCAGTACAGGATACAACTAAACCAGCTTTTACATATATGGCTACTCTGCCTCCCCTTGTTTGGCGATCAGCTCTGAATAGCTGATAGTTAGGTAGGTTAACTTCCTTGTCCATTGTGGTGGTCTTGAGCCATGTCTCAGTTATCACAAGAAAGTCTGGCAAGGTATGGGCAACCCAGGATTGTAGCAATGTAAGTTTTTTCAACAGACTGCATACATTAATATGCACGAAACTGAGGCCTTTAATTGAGGATAGGTCTGAGGGAGAGGTGATGCTTTCAAGAGGTCCAGGGTTGATTTCTACATTACCAATGCAGAGCAATAGGAAGATCAGTAATTTCATAAGGGCTGCCAGTGATAGGGAGAGGGGGGCTGTCTTTGGTCCTCCTTTTTCATTCCATTGCCACTCTTTGTTTTGGGTGCTGCCTGTGGATTTAAGGTAGTGTGTCGGGATACAAATTAGCAGTTTGATGACTAGGCTTAGTGGGGATCTATATACCCAGTAGTGGGGCCTTGTCTGAGACATATATGTGGTGATGTGTGTAACTTTATGGTGATTGTACCACTGTAGTCGATGCAGCAATGGCAAGACATATATGAGGGTATGGGTGTCAGCCACGGGGGATGTTCCAGAGAAACTAGGCGGGTTGACCACTTTAGATTGTATAACAGGGTCATCTTCATTGTGGAACCCTATGGCTATTAGTGACAGGAGTATCAGTAGCAAGCTCCCCATTCTGAGGTGGATATTGATAGTTGGCAATAGGGAGTAGCGAAGTTGCTGATTGGTTGGGTCAGCAAGCTGGTGTGACTGTCTATTGGTTTAGAGAAAAGTGCTGTGGGCTGGGAAGAGATTTCGGTGGGAAGATGCCTATAAATTAACACACAGGAAGGGGAAGAGGCGGGTGGGCAAAATTTTGCACCTTTCCCAGACTTCCTGGGTAGTGACTCAGTGCAGGTAGAACAAGGGGCATGGGAGAATAGGGACAGACCTGGAGGGAGGGGGAGTGAAGAAATTATCTGGGAGCACCGGGCTAAGGTCTGTGAAAGATTTGTTGAGGTGGTTGGCAATAAGGACAGGGTCTGAAGAGACTGAACCATTAATGTTGATAAGCGAAGGTGGGGGAGAACGCATGCCACCATTCAGCTGCTTAATGTTGTCCCAGAAGGTCCTAGCATTCCCCCCATGAGGAAGTGAGGGAGGCTTGATAGTGCTCAGCCTTCGCTTTGCGGATGGCCCATGTACATTTGTTCCGGGCAGCAGTATAGGCCAGCCTGTCAGCTGGGTGGCCTGTTTCCGTGGCAATGTACCATAGATTGTCCCTGTGCTTAAGAAGTTGGCGCAGGGTGGGGCTAACCCAGGGGGTATGCCTTACTTTGGATAATACTTAAGCCCGTGATCAGGCGTGAAGCAGTTCACTGGACCACCAGGGATTTCGTATGATCTTTTTTCTATGTATGCTCGCGATCGGGCATGGGGGAGCACCGCCAGTTGCAGCTGGAGCTCGGGTGGCAACCCACAGGTGACAGCTGCCGTGTTGAGCCCTGCAATACGGCTGCTCACCTGTGGGTGGCCAGCTGTTGTTCCTTTTTTTTTTTTTGGCTCACCTGTGTGCAGCGAAATAGGGGTTTGCATGCATGGGCTCAGCACATCCCGGGCTGAATATCAGGATGTGCGGAGTATGCATGGGCATGCCCCACCCTACCTGCACCGCATACCTTACCGATGCACTCCTGCACATCGGGATTTGTGCCAGGCACAATCCCCGTTTGAATATCGTGCCAAGGCACATCAGTGGGTTGCGCATGGTGCAACAGTGTTGCACCATGGGCAACCCTTCTGAATATCTGGGCCTAAATGTGCAAGAATAAAACATTGATATATTGTTCCACAACCCATCCTGAATCCTGCTTGAGCTCCATCCAATATCCCTTCTGCCTTTATCCATGTTTCAATTCTGTTATTTAGAATTGTTTAAATATTTTAGCAGTACTATTGATTAAACTTATTGGCCTGTAACACTCTGGTTTATCTTTTTCCCTTTTTTACAGATTGTAATAATAATAATTAAACACCAGCTATTTGGAATTTTTCCACTATCCCATATCTGGTTAAATAATTTACATAGTACTGGGATCCATAATGTCTTGGTCTTCCAGATTACTTCTATAGGTACACCATCTGGTCCAGGTGTTTTATGTTTATTAAAGGCATTTACTGCTTGCTCTACTTTTTTCTTTATTATTCTCACTTTGGGGCCTATCCATTTTGTTGAAATACTACTGGAGAGTTTTTGTAAATAGGTGTTATCGTCTTTAAAAACTAATCTACTAAAATGTTTCATCCAGGTGTCAGGTTCTATATAATTTTCTGGCTCATATCTGTTACTACTCATTCCTTTATTAACTAATCTCCAGAAAGTTTTACTGTCTCTAGTCTTAACTGTCAGTTCCAAGTCTGTCCATAATTTCTGGATATATTTTTGTCTATTAATTTTTAGAGTTTCTCTATAATCTTTCCTTAATTTATTCATTACTCTGTTGTTATTTAAAAAGGGATTGCTTTTCAGGTTTTTAAGTTGTTTATTTAATGCTTGTTTAGCCTTTTTACAATCTCCATTATACTATATATATCCTTCTTTTTTATAAATGTCGACTTTTTTGTTTATCAATATTGAAACTGACCCCAATAAAGCCCCAAATTGACTGAGCAAATCTTCACTCTCTGTTTCTTCTTCATATATTTTAATTCTGCAAGGATCCCCTGACTTTCTAATAGTCATATACATTTATCACTCTGAATTATACCCCATCCAATACAGTTTTTTATTTTTGATTTCAATTGTAGCCATACATATCTTTCTTTTTTTCCCTTCCATATAATTTATTTTTAGCTCTAAGGCAAGATGTTGACTTTCTGGCCTGAGTTGTATATCCATCCTTAAGCAGAGGTTTAGCATTTGAGGGTTTACCCAGTAATAATCTATCACAGAAAATCCATCACCCCCCATAAATGTAAATTTGCCTTCTGTATCTCCTGTTATTATACCATTTAATAGAATTAAGTTGTTATTTATAAATTTACTTTGTACTTCAATTCCATTAGTACCAGTTTTCTTATCAAAATAATTTATCTTTCCCTTTATCTGTATTAAGTCCCCCTGATCAATTTAATCCTTAATATCTTTATCTATTCCCAACAGTCTGCCTACCTGGTATTCATATCACCTGTAACCACTATGTTCCCCAATGGGTGATCTTGTTGAATTTCTCTTATTATAGATTAACTAGGAATCAACCAATCTATATCACCAAATTTACTTGATTCTGGTTGTGTATAGATGGTGATTATAAATAGATCACCTATATTTTCGTTTAAAATTTTAGTTATCAAAATACTGTCACTTTCCATTTTTATTTCTTCTGTTTGCACTGTATCTTCCAATTTACATAAAGTTACCAACCCCCCTATATTTCTTCCATATTTTTTCTTTTTTATTGCACTTTTCCAAAAAAGCTTTAAAACTATTTAAATAAATAGCCCCAACAATCCAGGTCTCTTGAATACATATTATATTGAATTTTTTCAGATAATCTACTACTTCTGGGTCTCCTAATTTGTCTCTTAGTCCTCAAATGTTCCATGACAATAACGTTCCAGGAATATCTAAAAAATCTCTCATTAAATCTATTCCTTCTTGCATTTCATTTAGATCCATTACATATCTTTCTTTGTGAATTCCCCCTAGTTCTGTGTCGGTTGTTAAAAGTCACAAATCTACATTAGTCAAAATATCATATTTGTTTGAAGTTTCAACAATGTATTCCCATTCAGCACTTTTTTCTTCCTTTGATATTACTTTTAAACTCCTCATATCATTCTATTCTTCATATACATAAATGCCCATCTCATCCAGCAATCTTTGTTTAATCAACAGTTAGTTCCTTATACTTTCATTATTCAACCATATCGTAACTTGTCCATTATTTTTCTGTCTAATAACCTTTGTAATTTCATGGCTGCACACACACTGATTCAGTATGGTATTTAAGGTATCTAATACAATTCTTTGAATATTATTTTTATTTTCCCTATCTTTTTGTGCTAGGCCGAATATAGATATTATTATTTCTTTTTTATTTGTTCCCTGTCTCTTGTTTTTATAATATTCTGGGAACAAATTTTCCAACATAGTTACTTCTCCCATTTCTTTTTTTTTCATTAAGATTTTATTAACAATTTTTAATACAGAGAATGTATCCGTAAGACATAATACCTACATATACAATGAACATGCATACACAGAACAACAAGATTACAGTACATCCTCTGCCCCCACCGGACCCTCCCCACCCTACCCTACACAAGGCTCTGAGGGACCTGCCAAACACTGAAAACCACAAGAGTCCAACTCTATAATGAGTAACAAGTATAAAGGGGCCCCAGATTTTATTAAACCTAGACAGTTTATTTTGAAGAATGGCAATCATTCTCTCAATTCTGAGATTATTGAAGCTCTTCTAACCATTCTGTATAGCTGATCACAACACAGTCCTTCCAGTGTCTGAGAACCACATTCTTGAGGGATACCAAAATTAAAGAAATATGAAACCTCCTGTTTTAAATGGAATAGAGGCTACATCTCCAACAGGCAAATTTCGGGGTGAACAGATCACCCAAGCCTAACAACAGGTCTACCCCATTCTTGATACTAGTCCAGTGGCACTATTTTCAGACAACTCCAAAATATATGCAACAGATCTCCCACCCCCTGGTGACACCTCACACAAGATGCGGCGGCAGTTATCTTCAAACTTTCCAGCTTCTGAGGGGAATAATAAATATTATGGAGTATCTTAAACTGGATCAATCTCAGGCGATCCTGAGAGAACAATTTATGACAACTATGCCACAATGCTGTCCAATCCAGTTCCCTACTGGGAAAGACAGAGGCCCAGTAAGAAGATGGAGCTAAATTCTGGGAGTAGGCCCAGTTAAATAGCATAGCATAAATGCTTGAAACAGCATGAGGTAGACCTGTCATAGGCCTTAATTTCTCCGAGAATTCTATTTTCGGAATCTATGTTAACCTACTACCCAACTTACTAACTAATAGATGGCGGAGCTGATAGACCTGAAAAATCGCTGAGGCTGACAACTTAAATTTGCTCATAATCTCAGAAGCAGGAAGCACGTGTCCCTCTGCTGAGATTAAATTTCTTAGACAGCACTCTCCCCCCTGTGCTAACCAGGTAGCCCTCATAAGTCTGCCCTCAATGTGAAACCGCGAATTGCCCCTTATGGGTTGGGCTGGGTCTGACATGAGAATATTTCAGGAAACCACAAAGCTGCATATGAGCCCTCACAGAAATCCCAATCGGGATTTCCTGAGAGACATTGGTAGGAGATTGGGACTAACATACAGCAGGGCCTCAGGAGCAAGACCTGCTCTTAATGAGGGCTAGTTCAATCTGTAAACTACAAAGGATATACCAAGTTCTCGCGCTCTGACCCACTTCTTCAGATACTTGTTAGCCTGGCCTGCCCAATAATAGAGTCCCAGATGCGGTAGCCTAAGCCCACCTAATGATTTGGGGCTGCCAATTTATGATAGGCCATTCTTGCCTTCTTATATCCCACACAAAATTGGCAATGAGCCCATGAATCTTCCTAAACCATGAAAGCGTAGAGCGAATAGTCAAAGCACTAAGGGGATAAAACATCCTAGGAAACACGTTCATTTTGACCAAACTTATCCTTCCCCACAGTGAAATTGGAAGTTTTTCCCATCTTTTTAAATCTAAATCTATTGTATGAACCAAGGCGTCCAGATTTAGATGCCTTACTCGCCTCATATCCCTAGATAAAGTGAGACCCAGATACTTGTTGGCTTCCGAGTTCCACGTCAGGCCCAGCTCCGTAATCTCCTGTTTGAAAACCCTCCTGTTAAGAGGGTACACCACAGTTTTGCCCAAATTCAGCTTATAGTTGGCCAAAGAGCTGTACTCTTGTATCGTACTTAATAGGACTTCTCCCATTTCTATACCAAATCCTCTACTTCATTTTTTTTGTTTATTAAAGCCTTAGTCAAAAAAAAAATTGGTCTGTTACCAGCAATACTAAGTCAGAACTTGCTAAGGGTCTAGTAACACTCAGGAATTCTAACACATGTGTGCAGCCAGTTACAGACTTGAATAATTTCTTTATCATTGTTCACAAAGTGTAGTTTGTCTCATTAGGCATATTTGAAACTTTGCAAAATGGCCAGACATAGTCTGAACCTTTTGTTTTATTTAAAAATAATCCTAATTATTTTTCTATCTCATTACCATTTCCCTTCAGTCTTTCTTTTTCCTCATTTACATTCTGTTCTTCCTTATTTACTAAATGTTCTTTTACCTCTTTTTTGCTTGTTTGTCAAAATAATTCCCTTATGTATATTATATCCATCAATATCCTCTACCTTCTCACTTAAGAATTTTTGTTTTCTTTTAGATTTGCTTTTACCTTTTCCTTTTGTTTTTATTCCCTTTGTTTTCTTTTTACCATTATCCCTTATTCCTTTTCTTCCTCTCTGTTTATTTTCATTTTTGTTAAACGTAATCCTATCCATCTAGATTACATCTCTATCACTATCCTTACTGTCCAGCATAGCCTTTTCCTTCTTATTCATGTCTTTTGTGTTCATTCTTAATTCAACGTCCGCTTTATTGTTTTTCAAATCTGCTTTTGATTTACATATTTCTTCTTGCAGTAAACCTTTTCCCATAAGAATACATTTCCTTCTCTTATTTCCTTTACTACACTTTCTTATATAACTTTGAGTAATTTAATCATCAACAACTTACCTAATTATAGCTCTTTGGAGTAAAAAAAAGATCATGCACACTTTCACTGAACATTACATTACTCAGGTAAATACAAAGTACTCATAATATCGTTTTTTTTTTTTACAACAGCAACTGGAGCCACAGCTGAGGAAACACCAGCTATACCAGGCCCTGTCCCTGCAGAGGAGGGGACAGAAGAAGTGGAAGTTGATGATATTATCATCGTAACCACAGAACATGAGTACCAGTAAATACACACACATAGTGCACAAGATACACATATTAAGTAGAACATTCTTATCCTACTATAATCTGTCATTCTTGCATCAACAAAATAAAAGGAAATGGAAAAAAAAAAAGACTTAAAGTTTTCAAGCACAGCTAAAGTCAGTGACAGAGTATTATTCCCACACATACTCATATACATATTTGTGTATGTGCATACGCATATGCATACGTGTATGTCAAATGCTACAGGTACAAACATCACCAAGTAAGCAATAAGGCATGATGGGGTGTGCCTGGAACACATCTAACCACACAGCAAGGGGCATAATAAGTCACAAGTCTGAGGACAAAGTGACTTTAGACTCTGGCCATGCGGTAAAATGTGTTCCATGCATATCCTGGAGTGTCTTATTGCACTTATAAAATGGTTTTCTTTTTTAAACTTTTGAAAGTTTGCAAAACCATGTTTATATGTAGAAAGAAAAGATTTACGCGTGTGCATTTATGATAAAATAGTCCTTCCACCCACTGCAAATTATGTCATTGAGGATCTCATTGTATTGTTGCCTAGTTTCTTCTTCTCTCCCCTCTGTTTTACCCTATATTCAAGATATGAAATCTGTGTCATGGAATGTTTACTATGGAATACATGGATTGAAAATTCTGCTCAATTCCACAGCCAGATTGTTGCTCTCCTAACATACTATGCACATACACAACAATGCCTTTGTCACAGTCAGAGACTCAATTGTCTCACTGTCAGGGCAAAGAGATGTGATTTCCCTAGTCAGTACATAAATATAGAAGAGTGATTTTTCATTGTCAGCAAAGAAACTGTGGTAATAAAAACTATAAACAATATTTAATGTTTTTAATTTATGTGTCTAAGGAGAATGTTCTGACCAGGGAAACAACATTTAATTAATCTGTTTTATTTTTAATTTAAGATAGTTATATTTTTAGGACACAGTGCAAGCAAATGTAATGCTTACAGTTAAAGAGCAAAAAAAAAAAAAGAAAAAAACAATGGATGCCAGCTGAATTCTTAACATTCTATTGTCTTAATGATTCCAGTGGTAATCAGTGTACATTTGGCAGCACTTTTCATTTTTTATGCATGGAACATAATTACAATATGAACAACAGCAAATCAAATTTTAGTATTTTCCCTTACCATCTTATTATGATTTTTAGTACTTGTATTTTTATAAATTTTTAATGTTAACGCACCTCTTGGATCAAAAGCTCTTATTAGTTAAAAAGTTTGTGTACACTGTCATTAATATGGGAAACATGCACCACATATGCAACAGCTATAGCAGCTATATTTCAATGCAACTGATGAAGTCATCTACGCAGTTGAAACAGTATTAGACAGGATAATAGCACAGTGATAAACAATGCTTCAGATGTGAGTGTAATCAAGCATATTCACACTTCTTCAGGGCTCATAATTCCTAAAACTGGCAACCACAGAATAACATTTCATTCCATTGTGTAACAAAAGAAAACCAAGACCGCAACATTCCTGTTGTGATAAACAGCTAACCAATCAGAGGCAACAACTGATTCTTGTCATAGCATAAAACTCTTATTTGTCTTTTTTTTTTCTTCTTTACAGAACCACTGGAGACCAGGACCTTACCAGCCATCAAAGAAGAATAGACACAGCCTGGTCCATCTCATCATATGTACACTGGCCCAGATATTCAAACTGCGCCCAAAAAGTGCGCAATAGCAGGAGCAAGCGCAAGTCTATTGCACCCATGTGCAAGAGACTTGATATTCAAAGAAGGAGCAGGCCAAATTGCACCTACAGCCAATGTCTGAATATCGCACTACCTGCGCCATAGCGCAACTAGGGAGGGGAAGCTGAGCAGGTGTGATGCGCTATAGTGCAACAAGGGATGTTCAGCTTAGCAGTCCAGAGGCTCCATAGCACAACGAGGGATGCCCCCCAGCTGCAGAGCAATGTAACTGCACAATCAGGTAGGTAAGGGCCCACCACCCATGCCATAGATGTGCACAGGAACACACAGCAGAACAGACATTGCCCCCCCCCCACACCCCAAGCACAGCACAACCAGGGGAGGGCAGGAATAACCATTGGTCCATGGAGACAAGCAGCCAATCCACAGCCTGGCCATGGTGCCCCATCACATCTACCAGCAAGCTGTGACTGGCACACAAGGAGGGCGGACCACCCTGTGCCACACCATCCCCACCAGTGCACAGCACACCCTGCACCATGACCCCCAGACACCTCCCCATGAGCAGTGACCACTACTGCAGGAATCCCCATGCATGCTACCACCCCCACAGTGTCAATGCAACCCTGTGCACCACAGAACCATGCAAGCCAGCCCCACCATGAGCACCCATCAGCAGGTTGCAGCACACGGCAATGCAACAATGGCAGACAAAGTGCCACCACGCACAGTCCCCTGAGGTACTGCTGAGAGACCAACCATGTGTTGGCACAAGAGTGACCCCATATGGGTCAGTCATGTAGTTGACACCTCCACCAGTGGTACAGAGCTCCACACAGTATTCCAGTGACACACCCCAACCCCACCACTGGCCACAACAGCCAGCACAGACACCCATAGTGGTGTGTAGTAGCATGTACCACACCAGATGCCACACAGGGTCTGGAAAGACACCCACCCATACCCAAGGGCACAACAACACAGGGATGCAGTGGTGTGGCAACCAAGCCCCCATTGTGGGCCCATGTAAGCCATGTACACACAACCTGCAGTCCACCATGGCACTGGAGTGCCAACCACCCTGCGCAGGTACCATGGAATAATACCCCACCATTAGTCACCCAGAGCACAAGCCACAGACAGTGGGGCACATCCCCTGCAACACACACAAGCAACAGCATGGAGGTGGGACAATGACTGTGTTGCCCATAGTGCCACCTGAGCCAGACATGCACCACACCAGTGACATGAGCAACCCACCAAAGCAACGGGTACAGTGTATCCGCCCTGCAGGGAATGCCACCACTGACATGCCAGAAGATCATGCAGATCACAGACAGGCATGTGTGTCAGCTGCACAGGCCATGGATGGGCCGATGGGTGCACCATGGACACAGAGCACGTGCCATGGACCACTGCACACAGTCATCCAGTGCACAGAAAATAACACACAAAACACAGACACTGACTGCTATCTACCCCCACACCATAGAAACCTCCACATGGACACACACACACACATACCCATGACTGCACCACCCCTGATGCCATGCACACCACTGCAGCTGAGCACCTATAGCCCACTGCAAATCAGAGACCACAATGGTATTCATATAAAAGTCATATATATTATAAAAATAAAGAAATCAACTATTTACATAAACAACAACTATATACAGCTATTTGGGGGGACACAAAAAAGGTGGGGTGGGCAGGGGGAAGGGGTGGACAAATGGGATGGGATAGGAGGGGTGTGAGGGTGACCATCTCTCATGCCAGGATTAGGAGCTCCTGCAGGGTGTTCCTGATTTTCCTCAGATGTCTCGCACCTAGGACAAGGGAGCACAGTCAACAGGTGAGAATGCACAGCCCCATACAGCCCACCCACTGTGCATGGCATACAGCCATGGGACATACCACTGTGATGGTGTGTGACCAGCTGCAGTGATCATGTCCACAGGACCTGCCCACTCAGGTGCATACAGCCATGCGGGACGCTGCACACACCCACCGGCCAAGTCATGCACAGCACCACTGTGGCCATCTAGTGACATGACTATATGGTGCAAAGGCAATGGCAAAGCCATGCACCTGGTGCACGCAAGCACCACCAGTGACGCACACCCAGATATGCATTGCCACTGGACAGTGTTGACTGCAACAAGTGGCATGCATGGCAGTGATGTCAATGAATGGTGGCCATGCCCCGCTGCCCACCTTGTCACACAGCATGCAATATTAATCATGGATGTCTGGCACTCACCCACATCGGGCTGCTCAGGTGGCTGTTGTTGGTCCTTGGCCCGTCTGGCTGTGGCTTCCACCACCCTCCGCTCCACATGCACTCGGCGCAGTTCATCCGGGCCTGTGGGGACAAAAAGGAGAGAAGAAAATCAGTACATTCCTGAAGCAAAGTCCCCTGCCCCAAGGGTGTCCCCCCACCCAGCCAGACCCACCACCCCACACCCTGTGAACACCATCACAGCCAACCCATATGGTCCCTCCCTTATGTGCAGGACACATACAACACTGTGACTCATATAGACAATAACACTGTGTTGATGGAACCCCTACCTGGATGTGGTACTGTGCCCCTCCTGGCACATGACCTCAGTCTGGCCAGTAGCTCTGGCTCCCTCCTCTGCAGGTCACCATATTGGTGACTGCACTACTCAGCTGTTTGGCCCCTGCCTGTCACCTCCTTGAGGGTAGTGGCCACCTCGTGCCACACCTAAGACCTTGCCTTATCCAGGGGGGCCTCCCCAAAGAAAGGTCCATGGTGTGGCTCGATGGTGGCCACCAGATTCGCCAGTTCAATGGCCGTCCAGGGAGCAGTCCTTCTCCACACCATTGTATTAGGTATAGTAGGCAATATGATGCTCTGCAGCACGGTACCCCATGTGCAGATGTTGTGCGGTACAGCGCTGCCATTCCCTATTGCACTGTTACAGAACAGCATGATAGAGGCACACCTATGCCTGATGCATGGTGCCAAGGGGGCAAAGGTCGGGCACAGGTTAAAGGGTCCCTGGCACAAGGCCATGCACAGCACCATCAGATGACAATGCGTGTAGCGCGATTGGCTACCTGTGTGCCAGTGCCACAGTGGACTATTGGGTGGTTGGGCCATTGCGCCTATGAAGGCCCATTGCCACAGTGCCATGTAGTGACCTTCACTATAGCGCCACTGGTACTATGGTGGCTGTGCCCTGCATTGCCTACTGCACACAGTACATCATCAGCACAGCAGACACCTGTGTCAGCAACCTGGGCATGTGCAGTGAGGTGTACTATGCATGCCACAGAACTGCGCCATTGGCTCAGCACATTCAACACAATTGCGCAAAGTGCAACAGCTTGATATTCAGCTGTCATATGCAAATCATCCGATCAGCCATTCAATGGTGCAGCACTGCAATTTGCATCTAATTAAAGTTGCTTCTCACCTCATTTGCATGGACTGCGCTATAAAGGTGCGACAATGTGCTGCAGTGGCCATAGTCGGTTACTGCAGTTTATTGGTGAGTTGCATGCTGTGTGGGAGTATGGACTGTGGATTCAGGGACATGCATGGGACTGCACAGTCACAGGTAACATCTGCCATTCTTACAGGCTACCTAATGACCGAGCACATTCTTGGAGGGGAGGACAACAGTGGTGGGAGGAAGAGGAGGCTGAATTTTACTAAGGCCGAAACCAAGGCTCTTTTCGAAGCCTACCTGGCTGAGGAGCCACTGCTCAGTGGACAGCAGGGCACCACTCAGGCCCATGTTGCTGCATGGGAGGAGGTGGCATGTGCCGTGAACCTGAAAGGCAGCCACCAGCGCTCCATGCAGGAGTGTAAGAAGAAGACGGGCACAGACAGGAGGAGGGTAAAGGAGAAGGTGGCTGCCATTAGGGCAGCACATGCTGCAACAGGTGGGGGACAGCCGGAGGTGGTACAGCTCACCCCAGTGGAGGACAGGCTTGCATCAAGCATGCACCAAAGTGCCATAGAGGGAGTTCCGGGTGGTGGCTTCCAGACGGGTGGTGGCCCATCTCTGCATGGTAAGTCATGGTCTGTCTGGGGGGGCAGGGTAGGTCACACGCAGTAACGTGACTTTGCTTTCCCTTACAGATCCTGAGCATCTGCATAGGTCAGCGGTGGTGGGCCTGTCCACTGCATACAGTTGGATGGAGTCAGAGGTGGGACCATCCACCTACACAGGTATGTGTGGATCTGTATGACAGTGGTGCTGCTTGGCTGTCCACACTGATGTCGTTGAGACAGGTGTGGAGGAAGCCCTGCCTGTGTCCCAGCATGCTGGCATCCATGGATGCCAGCATGCTGTGGCCAGGGCAGAGTCTGGCACCAGTGATGATGACATGACCATCATGGGCAGTGACACATGTGTTCCACAGGATGGATACACAGCGGGCAATTCACACCCATTGTTGTGGCTGGTGCTGCCGTGGAGGCCTGCATGTCAGCACAGTCCCAGGCTGTGCCTGTCAGCACCACTGGGACAGCACTGGTGTCTGTTCAGGACAGTGGGACTGTTGCAGCCACTGAGGCAGCACCACTGAGCCCTGGGGTGCGTTAGCCGAAGAGGCAGCATCAGCAGTCGCCCACCGGGCCTGGGGGTGCAGGGTTCAGCAGCAGCATCTGTGCACTGCCTGTGGACATGCCCAGACCTGGTCCTGGCACACAGCACCCACCCTCAAGGGGTGCTGAACATCAGGCCCTTGCACACCAAGAGGGACAGGATGCCGAGGAGGCTGATGACCTCTTGGATGAGCACAACTGCCTACTGCGAGCATCAGTCCAGCAGTAGATGAGGCTTGCAACATCCATGGAAGCACTGTGTGTGGCTCTGGAGTGGGTAGAGGAGCGTTGCAGCAGGGACACCGAATGGATCCTGGTACGAATGGACTGTTTGTGGGAGGATGTGACCACTGCCATTGACAGGCATGCACAGGCGTTCATTGCTGTCATGGCCACAATGAGCACACAGTCAGGTGCCCATGCATTACGGACACCACACAGTGCACTCTCCACCCCCCATTCCCGGCATCATGCGGCTCCCACCCTGTCGACGCCAGGTTCAGCTGTGGGCATCCTGAGCACTCCTGGTGCAGGCATATTTGGTGTGCTGCAGACCCCTGCACGGGCACAGTTGTGTTCATGCAGTGGAACCCCTGGGGGACCATCGGTGCTGCCCTATGAGGCCAGTGGTCAGCCTGCCAGTGCTGACAGGTCTCGGCGGGGCCGCCCACACATCCGTGGCAGCTGTAGCACTGTGTCACGAGACTGACCTGTCTCCCAGCGTGTCTACTGTCTGGTGCTGCCCTGTGTGCACTGTGTGTTTCAGTGGGCAGTGCACAGGTGGGTACCCAGCCCTGCACGCAGACACACAGTCCACCTGTACACCTTCCCGGTTGCTGTCCACAGTTACGTGTGCATGATGATGCCTGCATTGAGCTGTACACCAAAGTGCAATGGTACCCAGCATCTGACACATGCACATGGACAGGCAGTGGGCATGGTGACCTGTGGACATGTGTGTTGCTAGGGTGTGCATTCTGGGTTGGTGTGCCTTCTGGCCTCTGTGCACGTTTGTTGCATTGTGTGCGTGCATGTGTGGCTGTGTGTGTGCCTCTGTGCTCTGCCACTTCCCTCGATGGCATGGACCCCCAGTGTGGGTTCCTCCATATTTATGGGTTGTGCCTTGGCCACTGGTGGTTGCGCATGGCCCCATGACTTACCTGCATTGGCTGAAGTGCTCCTCTGTGATGGTGTGCTGGTGCAGTTGTGCCAGCTGGAGCAGTTGGTGATCCCATCGGCCAAGGGGGGCTGCCAATCACCATCATCACTGGCATCCCCATTGCTGTCCCCCTCTTTGACCTGTATGGCTATCCCACATTCATTGGCCATGTTGTGCAGGACACAACAGGCCAGGAATATCCCACAGGCCTTTGAGTGGCTGTACTGTAGGGTGCTGCCAGAGGTGTCCAGGCAATGGAAACATGCCTTCAGCATCCCGAACACCTGCTCGATGACATTGCGTGTGGTGGCGTGTGCCTTATTGTAGCATTGCTGCGATGGGGTTGTGGGCCGCTGGTAGGGTGTGAGCAGCCAGAGATGGAGTGGGTATCCACTGTCACCTGTGTGTAGAGGGTGTAGGTTAGTTTGGTGATCAGCATCGCCCTGCCCCAAGCCATGTAGGCCACTACCCATGGCACCTCTGGCCATGCCCCCCCAGGCCCTATATTTGTCCATTTGGTTTGCATACTCACCCACTAGGTGTCCAGTGGGGATGTCCCCACTCTCGAATCTGTGGCACAGTGCCAACTGGTGCCAGATGAATGAATCATGTGCTCCCCCAGGGTGTGTGGCACAGACATTGATGATGCACCCCCTGGCATCGCACACCACCTGGCAGTTGATGCTGGCATAGCCCTTGCAATTTATGTATGCAGCCCCCTCGTGGCCAGGTAGTGTGCGTATGGCCACATGGGTGTAGTCTATTGCCCCTAACATGCCAGGCATATGTGTTACCCTGTGGAACTCCTGTACATTTGCTGTGCGCTCCACCGCTGTGCTGGGGAAAATGGATGTACTCCTCAGCATGTGGCAGCAGTGTGCTGAGGAATTGGGTGAGATGGCATGATGTGACTGACAGGGTTATGCCTATGATGTCCCCAGTTGGTCTCTGGAAGGTACCTGTGGTGAGCAAGCACATGCAGGCTGTTACCTTGTCTCCACTGACAGGGCATGGCTCTGTCATGTGGGTGCCTGCATCACATCACTGCACAGCTCACAGAGCCACCTCAGAATTGTCCTGCTCAGGTGGTACCAGCCCACAATCTCAGTATCATTGTACAGCACGAAGCTGGTGCGGTTCAGTACTGCCTGTTGGGGGTATACCACCAATGGGCCCTTCCACGGCCAAGCCCCCCTGCTGCCCACCTTCTCAGCCCCCTCATTACAGCCTCCATGTGGAAGGTGGCACTGGCCATGTCCCTGGCTTGTGTTCACCCCCCCGGCAGCTGTTACTGTATTCCCCCTGCTGTCCTGGCTGCTACCTCCCCTGCACCAGGTACACCTGTCTGTGCTGGCCTCTGAGCTGTGTGGCTCCCCACACCTTCCCTGTGCCTGTCTGTTGCTGTGGCCTTTCCCTGGCCTGCCCTGTTCCTGCCACTTGCCCTGTCTGTGTCCCTCTGCCTCTGACACATGTGGCTTCCCTGTAGTATTCTTGCACCTCTTCCTTGCTTCTTTTTATTTTGACTCATTTCCACTATGGCGTAACTTCCACTTGCTCCACTGTTGTGCATTGCGCAAGTCTTTGAATATCACACTGCACCATTTATACATGGTTCCTTCCCCTTCGGCTGCATATGCCTTCATTATCATTCCGTTGTTGATCAGCATGATTTAGGGGTGCAACTGCCTCCTGCTGAATATCGCAGAATGGCGCAAGTTCAGACTTGCACAGGCACAACCCTATAGCACATGGCTCAACTCTTTTGGAATATCTGGGCCACTATATATAACATCTACAAATTATGTTAAGGATTTACAACTTTATAAAGCAAACTGAATATTGCAAACAGTCTAACAAATTTGTTTTAACCCCGTGTGACATATATAGAACTGCATTTCTCATCATTGGTAATACCACTTTTATTGTCAATTCCTTACCCAATCATAGCACAATATTGTCATATTGTTCAATTCTGTACAAAATATTACTTCCTAAATTATGGTACTCCATAAATAATGTTACTCTGCAGATGCAAAGGAGGGGTGTGATGCTGAGTGTGTGTGAGGTGGGGGGAGGAGTGGGTGTGAGGTGGTGGAAGTTGGGGGAGTATTCCCATATAATTAAGCTACATAACAAAACCTATATGAATACCATATTTAGTACCAGATACAACACACTGTAAGAGCATTACAGATAAATCTTAGTGTTCTATTTTACATAGTCAAAAACTAGTGTTTCTCCTCATCAGTTAACTCACTTATCTATTCTATCAATTGCAGCAAGTAAATCATGAATAGAAATGTACTGAAGTATCATGACAACTATAAAGCCAACACAAAAATACAGTACTGCGTATGACATGTTTCTCTTTCTTTTTTTTTCACAGATCCACAAAGCAGCCATACACAAGCCATTTGTGAGTGCCTGGACAGTCTAATTCAGGCCCAGAAAGAATCCAATCACAATATGAAAAATATCATAAAATTACTCACAACGCAAAGTAAAAATCAGGAATAACCTACACAAATTAGGTCAAATTGAAAAACAAATTAATCCTAACACAATACAAATTAAATATATGAATCAGACTGTCCAGGCTGTCACAAACAATTTCCAGAAGCTGGCAGATGGGAAAGACGTTCTGGAAGCAGAGACAATACAACAACACCAAGGTCCTGGTCTCCAATAGACACATCTTTTGTCCCCTCCTCCATACCTCTTGTGCACCTTCCCCAACCTAGAAGCAGCTTCCACTTCCTCCTGCACCCTCCTACCTGGCCACCTCCTTCCAGAAGTCCTCAGAGCCTCCAGCAGCAGAGGCAGCTATTACGCCACCTTCTCTTAAGCAACTTTGTTATAAATCATATTATTTAATTAAAAGAGTATCTTTATGTTCCATAGGTAAAGTAACCTTTTTTTGTGTTCAACTTTAAAAATCTAGATAAGTTCTGTTTAAAATTGATATTTTTTATAACAGTTTATTTTTCAATGTAAAGATTACATCTTTTTTTTACCATATCTCTAGAAGTATATTTTTTGAAAGCAGCATATCAATAAAAAAAATTCAAGTATCCTTGTTATTTAAATGCTAAATTAATAAAAATCTGTGTTTCTTAACATAAAAATGTCTTTTTTCTTTCCAAATATTTTATTAACATGTATCTGAACTTTCATTTGCTATGAAAACAGGGAGGATGGGGGAGGCTGCGCTATTGGTGTATACGGCATGTGCTGGGGAAGAGGAAGGGGAGGGGGAGGGGCGATGACAGGCAGTAACAGCAGTGTGTGGATTGGTGGATAGGAGATGTGGGATTTGGGGGGTGGGGTTGGGGGGACCATGCTTGAAGTGGTAAGAGAGTGGAAGGGTTTATGAGGACGGGGAATGAGGAGTGATGATGTAAGTTAAGCAATAAGGCATGAAAGGGGCTGTCTTATGGTGGTATAATGGCATGCCTCAGTTGGGTTGAAACACACAGTGTAGCCAAGTGCTTCCACCACTTGAGAAGGGCCATTAGGCCAACATGACACACACCCTGAACTTTCTTATTGCAGTAATGGAATGGGTCATTTTCAATATACTTTATGCGTTTTTTAAATGTATTACTTTTAGGTGGACCATTGTGTTGAGATAATGGCACAGCTAAAGGCTGCTCTTGGCCAATCAGGAGTCAGCATTTTTTATACCCATTTCATAATGGTGTGTAAGATGGGGGTGCTGGAGAGAAGGGAGTAGAGGTAAAGGTACTAGGGGTGGAGAAAGGCAATGATAGTGGTATACACTCACTGGAGGTGTGTGTGTGTCCTGGAAGGGTGGGGACGGGGATAGATGTGGTCTTAAGTGGGTGTGATTGTGTGCTGGGGGAGGGGAACAGTGAGAGATAATTTTATTGGTGTCTGGGGTGGTGAAGGAGTGTGGAACATACTAGTAGGAGAGACTAGAAAAGGGAGGGGGGGAGACAGTGTGAAGAGTAAATGGCAGTACCATGCCTCCCAAGAGGGATGTGCATTTGTGTGTGGTGTTGAAGGGGATGGAGCATATGGTATTGGTGTATGTGTGTGTGTGTGGGGTGGAGGTGGAGAATTCATTGTACTGGTGTGTGTGTTGGGGTGGGGGAATCACAATGTATTGGGCTGAACAAGAGAGACAGGGTAGGGAGGGAATAGTAGTGCAATGTCCAATGGGGCTGGGGGGCTAAGGATGCTATGTAATGGTATGAGAGAGGAATGGGCATGCAGGCGGCTGAGGGGATAGTAGCATTATAGGCACAGGTTGGGTGTGTGTCTCTCTGGGGGGTTTGGGGGGATGGTAGTGATGTATAAGGTATGTGCTGGTTAGAGGAGGGGAGAGAGGGAGACATAATACTACTGGTATATAGGAGGTTCACATGTGGGGATGTAGTATTTAGTGGTAGGAGATATGTAACAGTAGGAGACTCAGAAGGTGGGTGGGAGGGGGTGAACAGGGGAAAGGGCAGGGAATACTACTGTGGGGAGATAATGTTACTGGTGTGTGCATTTGGGGCGTACAGTCTGAAGGGGGGCTATAGAGTGGTAGAACAGAGATGACAGTGGGCAACGGAACAAAACAATGGTAGTGGCATGGACCCAGAAGAGATCTGTGTGAGTCAGTGTGTGTGTGTGTGTGTGTGTGTGTGTGTGTGTGTGTGTGTGCGTGTGACATGGGGTGGGGTGCTACTTGTATCTACAGCATGTGGTATGAAAGGAGGGGGGAACAGTGGCAGGTAATAGACTGTGTGCTAGAGGAGAAGTGGGGAGACAGTGAGACTTAATGCTACTGATGTGTATGAGGTGTAGATGTATTAACAGGGTATGCAGTGTTAGTACAGAGAGAATGGGGAGGGGAGGGAGATGAGGGAATGGTACTGACATAGGCCCAGGATGTGTGTGTGTGTGTGTGTGTGTGTGTGTGTGTGTCTCATGGAGCAGGGCAGTAAGGGGGTATGAAATAGAAGGAGAGATGGAGGGTGGGGTGGGGGGAGCAGGGGCCCCATTGCTTTGTCCACCTTCAGTTTTAGGAGTTCTTTCAGAAACTTTTCTTCTGTGAAAGGACTGATATCAACCCCCATATCCAGAGTGCTTCTATTGACTGGATTAGGTACCTCCCCTTCTTTTTCCTTTGTGAATACTGAGCAGAAGAATTTGTTCAGTATCCCTGCTTTTTCACTGTCCCTTTCTGCCCACCCATCTTCCTCTTTATTCAGCCTCAGTATCATTCCCTTTGTCTTTCTTCTCTTCCTAATGGACCTATAAAAGGTTTTACCCTCCTTCTTAACCAAGCTGGCTATCTTTTCCTCGGTTTGGGCCTTTGCTATTTTGACTGCCATCCCTGCTTTCTTCTGCTTTAACTGATATAGTTCTCTGTCCTGTTCCTTCTGTGTTTCCTTATACTTCCTGAATGCTATCTTTTTCTCCCTAACATTTCCCATCACCTCTTTTGAGAACCATAGTGTTTTTTTCTTTCATTTTGATTTGTTTAGTTGCTTCACACAAAGGCTTGTTGCCTCTGTGATGGCAGTTCTTATGTTTCCCCATTGTTTCTCCACCCCCCCTCTTGCCTGTTTGCTACAGTAGTGCTTTTCTGAGTCACTCTCCCATTTTGACAAAATCAGCCCCCCTGAAGTCCAGTACCTTCACTTTTGTATGACTTGACTCTACAGCTGAGTTTATTGTGAATCACACTGTTTGGTGTTTACTTGTTCCCAGATGGCTACCCATGTCTAAATCTGAGATCCTCTCTCTGTCTCCATTTGAGAGTACCAGGTCTACGATTGTTCCCTCCCAAGTGGGTTTCAACATTAGCTGTCTGAAGCATGCCCCCTGTAGGGCATCGAGAATGGCCCTGCTCTTGGATGTGGCTGCAGCAAAGGTACTCCAGTTTAGATCTGGCACATTCAGGTCCCCCATCAGCAAAATCTCCCCTTTCTCTGCCATCCTAAAGATGCCTTCTATCATTTCCTTGTCCATTTCCTCCCCCTGAGACAGGGGTCAGTATACAACCCCTGTGCAGATTGTGGTACCATTTCCAGTCTTCAGGGTGACCAACAGTGCCTCCACTCCTCCCTGTTTACCCATTAGTTCTATTGATTTGATCCCTTCCCTTACATAGAGAACTACTTCTCCTCTTTTACCCTCCATGTCCCTCCTGTATATTGTGTACCCTGGTACGTTGTCATGCCACTCATAGTTCTCTGTGTACCATGTTTCTGTTACTGCCACAATATCCAGGCATACCTCTTCGATCAAGGCCACCATTTCAGGGAGCTTGTTACCCAGACTATGGGCATTATTACTAATTACCCTCCATTTTTTTGATGGCCTTATCCCTTTTTGTCCCATCCCTGTCCATACTGCCTTTGTTTTTTTCTCCATTTATCCCTGCCCTTCTCCCTATTGACTTCTCTATCTTGGTGTTTATGTCACAAACTACCCAAATTGTTTGGGTGTGGGCTAGGATTTATCTTCTCCTTTTCAGTACCTCCCTTCTTGGCTAGTTTAAATGCCTGCCAATGAAGCATTTAAACCTATCACCTAAGATCCTTGTTCTCCTCCTGGACAGAGGCAGATGCAGATGCATCACACCAGTATAGGTCTGCATCCCTCCAGGTGGACCCCCAGACTCCAATGAATCCAACAGCCTGAACTCTGCACCAGTTTTTCAACCACTGATTGAATCCCATTGTGCAGAGCACCCTAGCCTCACCCATATTATAGACAGGTAGCACCTCCGAGAAGGTTACAGTGCGTGCTACTTGTCTAGGTCCCTCCTCAATTCCACAAACTCCTTCTGCACTGCTCTGATCCCTTTCCCAATCAGGTCATTTGTTCCTAGGTGGACAATGACATTAAGTTCCTTCCCCAGTGCAGCCGCTCCCACAATCTTGAAGATTAGCTCCCTGTCCCTCCTAGCCATGGTGCCAGGCAGACACCTTACCTCCATCACCCCTCCCTCCCTGAGTTCTACCCTCCTAACAATGGAGTCCCCCACCAGAAGCTGTTTCCTTCCCCTTTGGGGTCCCATACCACCCTCCTGTGCGTCTTCTTCGTGGAATTTCCCAGCATCCTCCTTGGTCTCCACTGCGGGTGCCTCTATGGAGGAATCACACTCTGCCAGAATGGCATACAGTAAGAATTGTGGAGAGGTACAACTGGAGGGATGTACCTCTGTTCCACCACCTGACTCTCCCTGAGCCCATTGTGGTCCAACCGCTCATCTTTCTTGGCAACCTCTGAGGCAGCAGTGGTGGCCCTGGCAGTCCCTGGGTGGGAAAGGAGATCCCTGAATTCTGGCCAACTCAGTCTGGAGATGAGCAACCTCCTCCCTCAGTCCAGAGAGATGCTTGCAGATGGGATAACACTGCATCCTCCTGAATGTGTCCCGGAAGACTGCTGCTCCACAGCCACTGCACTGCACAACTCCCATAATGCCTTATTTGTGTCCCTTTAACTATTGTTTTGTATAATTACTCATTCCTCTCTCTCTTTATATATATATATATATATATATATATATATATATATATATATATATATATATATTTTTCTCTCTACTTTCCTACTGCCTCCATGCCCTTAAAGCTTTTGATCTTCCTGTTCTTGGACAGTAAGTTCCTATTTTCCTCAGTAGTCTCCTTCTTACTTGCTCAGAGTCAGACCTCCAGCAGCTGGGGGGGGTGGAGAGCTACTCTTTTCCTTCTAGGATGGTGAGTCTTTTGTGCTTCTGAGATCACTCCCTTCCTGCTCCCAAAAAGGAAGTTCCTGTTGTCAGTCAAATTCTATCCCTATAAAAGTAGAACTGGCTAAGGGGGGGGTGGAGGCATTTAGGTTGTCTCTTAACTCCAAATATTGACTGAGTTATGGCTTGTTAAATTTGCATTATTTTCCTACAGTAAGTTTATTTTTTTATTTGTTTGTTTTTAGATGTCTATTTCCATTTGCTATTTTGTATAGACTTGGTCTTGTAGTAGTCATTGAGACCTTTCTTTTGATATATAGATTGTCCCTTAACTGCAATGACTGACAGAATGATAGCTTCTTAAAGTTATGTTATCCTATGGGAATTATCATGTTTTACTTGTTATGTTTTAATGTGACCCCTGACTTTTTTGGGGGGGAAGGAGATTATGTGTCAGTCTTGTAGTGCTCATTGAGACATTTTTTTTATATATAGATTGCCCTTTAATGCTTACATTGATGACGTTGTTGCTTTTTAAGTTGCAATGTTAATCTATGGGAATTGTACATGTTTAATTGTTATTTTTTTTGTATTTTCCCTATTTTTTTTTGCAGGGGATTATGTGTTCTGTAGTAGTCCCAGCATAACTCTCCATACCTCATAGCCCAATGATGTTGGTGGGGTTGGGAGATCCTTTATTTTTTTAATTTCCTTAGAGATTTTCAACTTTTTTGGCTGACCTGTCCACTTTGCCTCAAGGCCCTGCATCCCCATAATTCACCTTCTTTGGGAATTACCCCATTACCACATCTGGGAGGATATCATGCCTGCCACCCCACCACCAACTGTGCCATGGTCATTGTTGTAAGGTCTGTCAGGGACTGGTCTTCATCCTGCCTTGGCTCAGCTTTAGTTTTTCCTCCCTCCCTCCCTTCATGCACTGATTTGATGATACCCAGCCTCCTTGATGGTCTCAGAAACCCCAGCAAATAGCCTGTGAGGAAGCAAGTTCCCTGATCCACCATTGGTGTCAGTTCAGTGCCAGACATGCCTCCTGTCCCTCCTTACTGCTATCAGTATCACTGCACCTGAGGTACAGCCACCTAACTGCCTAAGTTCACTTCTGAAACCAGGTGGCCACCTTTAGGGTCCTTTTTGATTCTCTCAGCCACCTCCTGCTGTGTAGGGACTTTAAGTCACAACATCTTACCTCAGCAGAGGGCAGCAAATCATGCTGTCAAGTTCACTCCTATGGGTTCAAAAGTCAGATGCTGATCATCAATTTTAGTCTGCCCCTGCCATGTGTGCATGAGGCTTCAAAAGATGAAACTTGATAATTTGATATTAAGGTACAAAATAGTATGCTGGGTGTTGTTTTATTCATAATAAAGTCTCAAGTTACAGTACATACGTGTTCCTAACCTGCACCTGATGCATGCCATCTAAAGAAAGAATCTGTACTGACCCATGAAAAAAAGATTTACTAACAGCAGTATGTGTAAAATACTGCAGCTATACCACTGCAATCCAAAACAGTTGCAATAAGTGCACATTTCAAGTTAGCAGGTGGTTGCAGCTAGTTGGAACATTGCCACTACCTATATCTGCAGCTAGCTGCAACCTTCTAAAGTTAGCAAAAAGGATGCAAGAATGTTGTGGATTGCTGCTATCAATTGAAGTTAGCAATAAGGTTGCAAAAATGGTTAATCTCACTATGGTGGTTTTTGCAGGAAGATAATGTGTAATAAAAACAAAAAAGTGCAACGGCTGAGGAAGAGGAAAAGGACCTGGAGGTCATTATAAACAAGGACTGAAGTAAGACAGAGTTCCATTATTGTCAAAAAATGATGGGACACTGACAAGATGTTTAACCTCGTGTACCCCAGCAGAATGTAGGGACAATTGTTCAAGCTCAGAGACAGTAAATGCTGGGGAAACATTAGGAGGCACGTTTTCTCCTAGAAGACGTGGAACCTATGGAATGGTGGTGACACAGAACACTATGCAGGCCTTCAAGGTAAGACAAGTAAATAGGTGCATGGTTGTGGTGGTGAGGATCTCTATAAATTAGTACTGTACATGTTTTTGCAGTATATTTTGTGATCCCTGGTTATGAAGCAAGGGAATGGACTTGATAGATCTGCAGCCCCACTGACCTTATATCACTACAGTATGTTATATTACTATGTTACTCCAATTGTCATTTCTTTTCATAGATATTGCAAATTGGGACCTTCAATCTTAGAGGTTCATTGGCTTGCAAAGGGCCACACAATGAGAAAGTGTGCATGAAATTTATACCTGGCAAGCATTTTTTATTTGTTATGCACAAAGTGGCACCAGTCACAGTATATGATGTCCCAAACATTTTAAAAAAATAGGAATAATTTAACCATTGGGCTGCCAGAAGATTTAGAACATATAGGGTTTTAGGACATGTATACACGTCAGTGGTACAGCAAGGGTTAAAGATAATGGAGGATGTGAAGATTATTTCTATAAATAGTTCATTATCTGTAAATTTTCACATGGGAGATGAAATTAATAAAGATAAACTGGATATGCAAATTCCCTCCTACTCATCCCATATAATGAGAAGGATGTGATAGTAACTGACAAACTTCCTCCACCCATTGAATTCAAATGGAAAACATTTCCTGTAACTATCATTAAAATAGATCATGCTGTATCTTCCTTGGAAAAATTTCAAATTTTAAATTCAGATAATTCCATATTGAAAAACAACAGTTAAGTGCGGCAGTGATTCACGTATCCAGAAGATAAGGGTTACTCTGATTTGAAGATTTTCCAATGCCCTTCACCCCCAGATTAATTCATATGTTAAAAGATCACCTTGTGGTAAATATTTTGTTTTTGGAACAATTATATCTTTTAAGGGATGAAGTCACTGTAATTAAAATCACGTTGGCTCACCATGACGGTACAATTAGAAATCTTTTTAGAGAACTGGTAAAACAGAATTAGGGACAGATGCAGACTTTATAGAAATCAGTCCATTAAATACTTCTGAAAAGGATCCTTCAAGTGTATCTATAAACACCCTGAATCAAGTGTCATCTCTTACAAATTGGGGGCAATTTAGTTAGCAAAAAGAAGGAGAAAAAGAAGAACAAAAAAGGAAATAAAAAATATATTGACAATTCAGAAGGTACAAAAAACTTGTTCTATTTCTCAACAAAATGCAGGAAATAAAAAAGATGTAAAACTTTGAGTAGGGAATCCTCTGTACATGAACCAATAAATTATTCTCAAAAAATTACTTAACTGAATCAACAGCTCAGATGTAATTTAAGGAAGTATTTTTTCACGGAGAGGGTTGTGGATGCATGGAATGGCTTCCGGAGGAGGTTGTGGAGTCAAAATTAGTGGTGGAATTCAAGCATGCATGGGACAGTCATAAGGCAATTCTAGGGGGTTGGGGTAGGAAGAAGTAGGCTGCTGGTTAACTAGGATCTGCAGCTTATCCAGTAGGTAGAGAAATGGGCAGACTGGGTGGGCCAAGCGGTCCTTATCTGCCGTCAAATTATATGTTTCTATGTTTCTAACACTGAGACAACTTGATTTAGCTGCACAACCAAAAAACAGAAAAAGAAAATAGGAAGGAAATCCCAAAAATTCTAAAAAATCTACTAACCCTAATTTTGCAGTCAGATGATATCAAGTCAGTCCCCTAGTTGGATACAAAAATCCAGTTTGTGCAGGAAAATCACAAAGGAATTTTAAATGGCTTTTGGCTTTCAGGAAATTAAGCAGTTATAACGGTACACGGTATTAATCAAAATAATAATGAATCTCCAGATTCATCAACCAATTTGGTCATATAATTATTAGAAAGGGAGTTGGACATTCTAAGCAGTAGGAACAACTTGGTTTATCCAACTAGGGTTTCTGTAGAGTATGGGGCTCCAGTCCATCTTCTTCTTTCAGATATAGAAATCACTAAATGATTTGGAAACAGACATTTTCACTTCAACATTTAGTCATTTTGCAGAGTCATCTATTACTATAGTGAACTACTTATATGAAACAAGGGAGAATTTTTTAAAAGGCAAATTTATTTTGAAAACTGATCTTGAGAAAGAATGAAGGTCAATTAATACTAAACCTTTTACAATTTTAAAGGAAAAGGATCTGTATCTTTTAACACTGCATGGTATTGATAAATCAGGAAATGAGACTCAGCACTTACTTATGAAAACTTTTAGTTGTATTTCAACAAGCATACCAGGATTGAGATTGGGTTATAGGGAAGTGGAATGGGTTTGGAGAGAAAATGAATGTACAAAGCAGGGACAAATTACTTTTGCTGTTCGTCATATTATTTTGTGTAATTTTATCTTAACTGAGGCCCATAAATTAAATAAATTGAATATTCATCTATGCAACCAAAATGGTGCAGGGACTGCATCAGAAAACATGAGGACAGATTAACAGAGCTCAATATGTACACCCCAGAGCAAAGGAGGGAGAGAGGTGATATAATCGAAACATTCAACCATCTTGAGGGCATTAACAAGGTGAAAGAGTATATCATGTTTCAATACAAGAAAAATAGCAGAATAAGAGGACACAGCGTGAGCTTAGAGGGAGGCTGATTAAGGGGTTTTGTGAGGAAGTCCTTTTTCACAGAAAGGGTGGTGAATGCATTGAATGGCCTACCTCAGGAAGCAGTGGATATGAATACAGTGCAGGGCTTCAAACACGCATGGGATCAGCATAAGAGATCAATACAGATGAATATGAATAGATAGGCCACTGACAGAGTAAAAGTCTATGGCACTTTCATAAGGTAGAATAAAATTAGCAAACTGGAAGGCCCTTTTGGATTTTATCTGCAGTCAACTTCTATGTTTCAATCTGAGTGGTCTGATTCTTACAACAAGGGCGCTCAGGGTGGCATATCTTCTTTTGATATGGTGGGGAGTTCCTCAGACATGGTTACTTTTCAGAATCTAAGAAAATCAAAACCATTCCCTTGATACCTTAAGATCAGCAGTCTCATTTACAAATTAATATTCCAAATCAAAACTGATATCAGTGTTCAGCTGATATGGAATATGTTTGGCCATGGGAGAACCCATTACAAACTTTTGAACAAGAAAGTGTTTCAGAACATTTTGAGGAAAAACTATCACACTCAACTTTATTTTAGAATGTACTAACTTATTCAAAATGTTTCCTTGATCCAGAATTTTAAAAATTTCTTTTGAAACACACTGATTGGTCTGCAGCAAACTTCGGTTATGGAAAATTTATACCTAGATGGTTTTACATATGTATCATATAAGAAAAAATTACTCACCTTAGTAATTAAGTTTTTTCTAATGGAGTCTTGCTGTATTCTGACTATTGCAGTTAGCCCCAGCATTCAAACTGCCCCAGAGAGAAGAGGGTTAATTTTCTATGCAAAGCATAGAACATTAAGCTTGAGCTCAGTTCAGACCTCTGTCTGCTGCACTTAGAAGCACAACCATCAGATTCTTATGAGGAAATACTAACTAACTACTATGTGGAAATTGTAACATTTTTACTAGCCAAATGGCAACCAGATATTTTGGATCCCCAAAAGACTCAAGTCAAGAAATCCAAAATCAAAAACCAGGTAGTGGACAACTTAAGACTGTTAAATTAATAATATAACCCACTCTCCCTCTCTAAAAGGAGAAAGTGTCCAAATGTACCCCTGGGGTGCAACACTGCACCTGCCAGCCCACTTCCCAAAAACAGGTTCTGAGATGAGAGGCAGGCAGGGAGGTCAGAATACAACAAGACTCCATTAGAAGAAACATAATTACTAAGCTGAGTAATTTTTTCTTCTCATGACATGAAGTCTTGCTGTATTCTGACTATTGCAGTCTACCAAGCAGTACCTCCATGGAGGAGGGAATCAAACCTACCTTGGGAATAGGCTCTGCAGTACTGCTGTACCAAACCGAGCATCACTCCTAGCCTGGATGTCCAGGGAGTAATGTTTGGTAAATGTATGGACTGTTTTCCAGGTGGCTGCTTTACATATCTCTAGCAAGGGAATATCCCTGGCCACAGCCAGGAGAGCAGCCGTACCTCTAGTCGAATGAGGCCTCAGACCTGAGGGAGGTATTTTGCCTAGCTTCTCATAGCAGAATTGAATACAAGAGACAATCATCCTGGCAATAGTTCTCTTAGTGGCAGGTTTGCCCATCCCCACTTCCCCATAAGTGAGAAACAACTGGAGGGAGTCAAACCTGTGAGCCTTAGTACGATCTATGTAGTAACTAAGGGCTCTTTTAACATCCAAACTATGTAAACTTCTTTCTCCTGAAGAAGAATGATCAGTGAAGAACACAGGGAGAGACCTAGATTGGTTCAGATCAAAATCTGAAACCACTTTAGGTAAAAACTTCCTGTTAGTTCTAAGGACCACCTCTTCTCTATGGAATGAGATAAAATCAGGCTCCACTGACAGAGCTTGCAATTCACTGATATGCCTGGCAGAGGTAATAGCTACCAGGCACACAGTTTTCCAAGTCATGTGCTTAAGCTCAACTGAAGACAAAGGATCAAAAGGGGGTTGCATAAGCTGAGCAATGCAAACATTAAGATCCCAAGCAGGGTTAGGATCCCTAAAGGGGGGATTGGTATGAAGTAATCCCTTGAAAAGTTTACAGACTACAGGGTGAGATGACAGTAGGGAAGGCTTTCCCACTGACAGAAAAGCAGAAACAGCTGACAAATGTACTTTGAGAGTAGCTGGTCTGAGGCTTAGGCCTTTAAGATGAACCATATAATCCAGAACTGTAGACAGTTCAGCAGTGTCTGGGGATATATGCTTCTTGGAACACCAAATACTGAATCTTTTCCATTTGGAGTTATAAGTTATTCTGGTGGCAGGCTTTCAAGAAGCTTTGAGAATATCCAGAACCCCTTGGGACAGATGCAAATCTGCATACTCTAACTCTTCAAGAGCTATGCCTTGAGATTGAGAGACCAAAGATTGGTGTACCAAATCCTCCCTTGAGAGGAGGTTAACAGGTTATAATTCCTGGGAAGAGACAGGGGAAGATGGAATGCTAGGGACAGCAACAGGGGGTATCAAGGCTGCCTGGCTCAATCTGGAGCAATCAAAATCACTTTGCAGGATTGTGACCTTATCTTGACCAGAACCTTGAACAGTGGAGAAAAGGAGGAAGGCATATAAATGTCCTCCCAGTTCAAGATCAGAGCATCCAGAGGGACTGAGCCAAGACTGGGGGTCTGCAACAAAACAGAGGAAGTTGGTGATTGTCTGGGGCTGCAAAGAGATCTATCTCTGGAGTGCCCCACCTTGAAAAAGTCACTTTCAACACCGGAGGGTCCAGGAACCATTCATGATGGCCCTGGGAGATTCTGCTCAATGCATCTGCTAGCACATTGCCCTTCCCTGGAAGGTGGACTGCTATCAAAGAGGTCTGCAGAGAATAAGCTAGGGACCACAATTTCATGGCTTCCACGCATAAGGCCATGGACCGAGTGCTTCCCTGCTTGTTGATGTACCACATGGTGGTGGTGTTGTCTGTCCTGACCTGAACCACCTTGTTCTGTACTGACTGAGAGAAAGCTTGCAAGGCCAGAAATACCACCCTGAGTTCCAAGAGATTGATATTAAGAAGGGATTCCTGAGGGGACCACAGTCCCTGGGATGTGAGAGCCTCCAGATGGGATCCCCACCACAATAGAGAAGCATCCATGGTTAAGACCACAGAGTGAGACTGAGTGATGAATGGGACTCCTTGTCTGAGGTTGCCCTGATCCTGTCACCATTGGAGAGCCTGGATCAGAGTCTGAGTCACTGAAACTAGTTTGGTTAGAGAATCTTTCTTCTGAGACCAAAAGGCCCTCAGGTGAAACTGAATGTCTGTCATCTGAAATATGGCCCCTTGGACCACTGCTGCAGAAGCTGACATGTGGCCCAGAAGCTATAGAAAGTTCCTTGCTGGCTGAGAGACCAGAAGGTGGAATGAAGAAGCCAGCTCTACAATAGCCCTTGCCCGTTCCAGGGGAAGAAAAGCTTTTGCTTTGACTGTATCCAACTCTGCACCTATGAAGGTGAGGAGCTGTACAGACTCAAGAACTGACTTGGGAAGATTGAGAAGGAATCCTAGGGAAGTGAGCACTTGCTGAGTCACTAGCAGGTCTGACTTGATTTGGTCTGGGGACAGACCCACAATGAGCCAGTCGTCCAGGTATGGAAATATGGAAATATTCTTCCTTCTTAAAAAGGCCACTACTACTGCTAGGCATTTTGTGAATACCCTTGGAGCTGATGTCAGGCCAAAGGGCATAGCTTTGAACTGATAAGGGCCTTAAGGCAATTCAAATCTGAGGTACTTTTTGTGGGAGCACCTGATGGGAATGTGAAAGTAGGCATCTTTTAAGTGAAGGGAGGCTAGCCAGTCCCTTGGCCTTAAAGAGGGAAGGATTATTCCCATAGTCACCATTTTGAATTTTGGTTTTAAAAGATGTTTGTTCAGGTATCTTAAGTCTTGGATGGGTCACCACTCCCCTGTCTTTTTTGGGGGTAAGGAAGTACCTGGAGTAAAGACTTTTGCACCTGTGCAATATAAGAACTCTCTCTACAGGCTTTAGAGCCAGTAGAGAAGAAACCTCTGCCTCTAAGACTATGGTTTCGGAGGTGCTTACAGGTAGAAAAGATCTGGCCCTCAGCTTTGGAAATTTCTTGAAGCTGAGAACCAGCCCCTGGCTTACCACCTCCAGGACCCACTTGTCTGAGGTAACAGATGTCCAGTACTGGATGAAGTAAGCCATCCTGCCTCCTACAGGAATGGGGGAGTGGACCCAGGCTGACACATCAGGGTGTCTACTTGGCAGGAGCCCTAGGCTGAGGGGTGGATGCAGCCCTGCTCATCCCCCTTCTGCCTCCCCCTCTGAAAACCCCCCTCTGAGGACAGGGAGAAGAGGCCTGTACTTGGTAGAAAGTCCTATGAAAAGGCCTGCCCCTGCCCCTAGCTTGCTGCCTTTGAGGAGTTGCCTACCTTTTCTTGGCCTGTGCACTCCTATAGGTGGTCCTATACTCATCCATCTTTTTCATGTAATTCTCTGTCTGCTCCCCAAACAGAGAATTATCCACCACAGGAAAATCCATGGCTTTAGCTTGGGTGTTCTGTGAGAGACTAGTACATCTGAGCCAAGCCATTCTCCGAAGAGCCACAGATGTAGCCATGACTCTAGATGACACATAACTGGAGTCCACAGCAGCATGGAACTGTACCTTAGATGCCTCAGTTCCATCAGCAGCCACCCCCTCCAGCTCTGAGGCTATCTGGTGGGGAGGTCTGCTTAGCCAGTGCCAGTACAGTGTCCCACCTGGACTTCTGGTACCTGTCTGCATAGGCCATATAATTAGCCTGCCTGGGTCCCAAGGTGGATGCCATGTATTGTTTCTTTGCCATGGCATCCAGCTTCCTAGAGTCTTTATCAGGGGCTGTGAAGCCATGGGTGTAGTAGCGTTATCACAGGCTGCAGCCTGCACAACCCCAATATGGCTGCATTGTTGTTACAAGTACTCTGTACCTGAACCTGATAAGGTGTACCTTTGTCCATCCTTCTGTCAACAGGAGGTACAGAATTTGGAGTTTTTGAAATCTTTTGTGTCTGTTTCCCAAAAGACTTATGAAGGGCAATAGGCAGTCTCTTGGACTCTGGGATGTCCATCATCTCCACATAATTGGGTCCCTCTTGTACCTCCATGGCTTCCTCCACAGGGACTTGGAGGGTTTCTGCCACTTTCCTGTAAAACATGTAGTGGGAAGGGGTCTCAGAAAGCCTAGGAGGAAACACCAGAAGGCCTGTCTGGGGAGATGTCCAGTTTGGTGTGCTCATCCAGACCTTCCCCACCATCATCATCATCATAATCTTCATCCCTCTCCAAATCCAGTTCGAAAAATCTTCAGAGGCATAACCTTGAACCGGAGGAACCAACCGAACCGAGCACCTGCCAGAAGGCACTGGATCAGATGGAACCGGGTGAAGCAATTCTACAATCCTTATCACTTTGACAATCTCTTCAGTGGTCAGAAAATGGGTATCTCAATCCAAACTGACTGATTTTTCTTTTCTTTGTCTTTTTGTAGGAAACGATCCCTCAGGATAGGCTCTCCTCTTGCCTGAAGATGTATCGCCTGGTCAGAGGGCACTCCCTCAGGTTTGGTCAGGACTGAACCGGGCTGGCCATCCAGGTCAGCGGACTTCACAGCCTCCTTATCCCTAAGCCTACCTAATCTTTTTTCCAGGGTAGAGTTAGAGAAATTTTTACAGATTTGGCAGTCTGAATCGAAGTGGTCAAACCCCAGACAATAAGCACAGGTGGTGTGGGGATCAGCCTTAGCAAAGACCTCCCCACACACACTGCAGTGCTGAAACCCAGTGGGCCCAGTTTTTCTTTTGGGTTTCTCAGACAAAGCCATCCTAACCACAGACTTACCCTTTTTATGGCAAACAACCAGGCAAGACACCCTTTTTGGTTTCTATCCGTGTCATGGGTATTGGAAAAAAAACACAAGAAAATGCGTTTTTTTTTAAACCGATAAGGACCGGTAACCACACTCTAAATTTAGAAATAAAGACAGAATATTTAATTCACTAAATGGCCGGTTCAGCCGAACCGGTCAAAAATCAGTTTTTACAATTTCTACAAGTTTACTATGTTTGGTTCACTACCTAGTACTTACTGTTCCACAGACAGAGGTCTGAATCAAAACTTATGAAAAAATGATCGGTAAAACTGAAGACTTTAACTGACTTTTGAACTGCGAGCAAAGGAGAAATCTCCGGAGTGACCGTTCAGTTAGGTGGAGTGAAGAATCTGATGGTTGTGCTTCTAAGTGTAGCAGACAGAGGTTTGAACTGAGGTTGAGCTCAGCGTTCTATACTGCATAGAAAATTAACCCTCTTCAGGGCAGTTTGAGTGTTGGGGCTAACTGCAATGGTCAGAATACAGCAAGACTTCATGTGGTTTTAAAGCAAAAATGTCAGTGAAATATGGTAGTCCAGTAGGGGGTTTAGTGATCTTTATTGGAACATGGAGTATAGATATAACATACTATTCTGTTGTGGCACCACATTTAATAATACATTTAATACATTGGAACAGAGAACTGCTTTGTGTATGTAATAGTTATGTTCCTCCATAAAGTACAAGTTGTTATGATACTCAAATCTCAGAAGATCTGGAGTTACAACTTCAGAAAGCCATGATAGCATAACCAGAGGTCGAAATATTGTTTATGGGTGATTTTAAGGCTAGACTTAGTGCTATAGCTCCACTTTTCCTTATGGAAGAAGGGATTCCAATTCCAAAACGAAAATCAAGGGACCAAATTGTGAATAAAAGTGGAAGAAGGTTATTACATCTCCTGGAAAACTAGGCTTAGCAATATTAACTAGATCTCTCAAAGGTGAACATTCAGCATATTTTACTTGGATAAACTCAACAGGAGCTAGTAGGGTGAATTACATGTTTAAATTTCCATGGCAAATTTATTATTTTATTAAATCTTATGTTATTTTATGCCCTGAGAGTGATCATTATCCTTTGTTTCTTAAGCTGAACTTCCCAGTTGAAAATGTACAAAAAGAAGAAAATTCATTTGTACCACAAATTGAAATAAGGAACCACAGAAGAGTTCTGTTCTCTCTGAGAATAGAAGCAAAAGTAGTAGATGTACTGACTGGTTTTGAAAATCAAGATAAATTAACCCTTAGGCTGCCAACAGAATTAGAACACATAGGAATTTTGGACTGCTATATCAGTCGGCGGTCCTGCAATGATTAAACATCTTACCACTTAATCCATCAGCAAAGTGGTTATATACAACCATTCAGGACATTGGTAGATCCACTCTGCCACTTTTATATTGTCCATTAAAAGCAAAACCTCATGGTACATGGTTTAATAAGAATTGTAAACAATTCAAAATGTTTCTATTGTGATTTACAAGATTTGTAAGACTCAATACATTTAAGGAAAATTACTCACTCCAGAACAATCCAGGAAGGAATATAAGACATTTGTGCACTCTCTACACCATTTATTCCAAGCTAAGCAATACAGTATGTTAGAAGTAATACAGTCAGGTTATTAAATAAATGTTGGTTGCTAGTAGCGATCAGGTAATTATGTTTCATTTTACCACATATTCCAACAATGACTTGGGTTACACATTACCAAAAAATATTTTATGATAACCCAGTCACTATTTCTTGAAATGATGTTTTCTTCAAATTATGGGATGCCTCTCAACTCTTAAATATTACTCCATATAACATATCAGAGGCTATTAAGCAAACCAAAGCAGACAAAGCTCCAGGACCTGATAAGATTCCTCCATTTCTTTATAAAGGACAATTAGAATGGTGGAGTAATCCCTTGGCAATGCTGTTTAACAAAATTACCAAAGAGAATTATATACCTCATGCTTGGAAGGGCAATATATTAGTATCAATTTTTAAAAGGAAAATCCGAACGTCCCTGAAAACTATAGACCAATTAGTTTAAACTACTGTTTAGGGAAAGTCTTTTACCACAGTAATTTTGGTCATATTAAATCTTTGGGCAGATCATCGTAATATTTTAAATATATTCCAAGCCTACCGGGTTAATATGTTATATGCTGTACAGTGCATGACATGACTGTGTAGTAGGAACAGCATGGTAGGGAAGAGCGAGAGGGTACAAAGCCACGAAAGTATGTATGTGCAGTAGTGCACCCTCTCACTCTTCACAGTACAGAATAAGAATCCTGCTGGGATGGGGGTCTGTTGAGCAGCTGCCATTGCAATATATTGTGCTGTATTGACAGCGTAGTATATTGCTGCAGCATAATGTCTTGCAACATTATGACCCCATGCCTATTCCAAGCAGGTTTCAGGAAGGGTCATTCAGCTATAGAACAATGTTTCATTTTACATTATATTGTTGAGAAGTATTACATCAAAAAGCACATACCCATCTAGCTGGCATTTGCAGACTTTAAGGGAGTATTTGATGGAATCAGTAGGACACGCCTCTGGGAAAAAACTTTACAGTTTGGAAATGAGTTACACAGTATTAAGAATAATCATTGGTCTTTATACTGAAAACTGAACCACAGTGAAATAGAATTTGTCAGGTGATGTTTTTTTTATCATAGAAGGTTTTATTAAGGTGTTTCTAGTTTTTTAGATGATACACCTCAGACAATACATATACTATATTACCATACAACACAATGCTTACACAGAGTACAATGGATGCACATTTCATATAACAGTATTATGCAAGCCATAGTAAAAGAAACAGTACTATCTGAGAGGATAAAAGACAAAACATTGCTAGGATCAGAGCAGTGCTAATTATATCTACCTATTTAACAGCAGTCAAAGATAAGGCCATTGTGCAACTATGACTATTTTGGTCAGGGAGGGTTTCCTGGTGAGGAAAAGGGGTTTTGCAAAGTGGGGAGTGTAGGTAGGCTTCCCATTTCTTGAAAAAATAGTCTAGCTGACCTCGGTGTGAGTGGGAGAGCCGCTCCAAAAGAGCCAAATGGGTCAGAGCAGCATACCACATACTAATGGTTTGATTATTAGGTTGTCTGCAATGCATTAATAGCAACCTTTTGGCTTCTAGTAACACCAGCATGGTCCAGGATTTGTGCACCCTAGGTAAGGGGGTTAGCCCGGAGGAGTCACCCAACAGTAGTTTGGGATCAAAGGGTAAATCTTTAATGCCTAGGACCCTGGAACACTCATGGGCAATAGTAGACCAGAAGGCCGCTATCAAGGGCAGGCCCACAGTATATGAAGTAAGTGAGCATCTGGTTGCTGACATCTCCAACAGTTGGAGTGGGGCAGGATTCCAGCTGCATGCAGGACAGCATGAGTTCCGTACCACTGTAAGATAATCTTAAGTTGTAAAAAATGGCTTTTGGAGTCTCTATACCCTTTATGTGAGTCCTTAAGGCAGCAAGACCAAGACATTGCAAAGATAGCTATACCCATGTCTGTTTCCCATTTGACCCTACAATGTTCAGTGGGGTCAGCTTGAGAGTCTTACCAGCTAGCTTAAAAGTTGCCTATGCTGCCTCTAGAGGAGGGGGACTTATGCAGAGAGGCAAGCCATGCCAATCTGTTATGCAACTTATATTAAGAAACAATGTTATTGATAAAACTAAGTATTTGAAGGAACCACCAAAAATCATTTTTGGGAAGGTGGAATTTCTGTTGTAGCTGATTAAAGGATAGCATGATATCTGAATAAGGTAGCATTAAATCTTGTATGTAGCGGATTCTTTTCATTTCCCAGGATGGCCATTTAATGGGTTGTCCCTCAAGAGTGACATAGTTGTTCTGCCAGAGCTCAGCATACCAAAAAAGGGGGGGGCAAGCTTCTTTGGGGGTATAGGATAGAGTCATAATATGCCACCAAGCATATTGAGAATCATACATGACAGGGGAAAGTTCCTTGTTGGATGGCCCGCCTGGTCCTAACAGGGACCTAAGTGGAGTAGGGAACATCATGTCTGATTCAAGAGTTGCCCACAAAGAAGGAGATGTGCATGGAGGTGTAAACCATTTTGTGACTTGAGCGGCTACACTCATGAAATGGTAAACCTGGAACCAGGGGACACCTAGGCCCCCCCTGGACCAGTGTGCTCAGAGCATATGTTTCCCCCATCTATGTGCTTTTCCTTCCCAGAGAAAAGAAGCCACCAGCATCTTGAGGGAGGAGAATAATTTGGGAGAAAGATGGATCAGAAAATTATTGAATAGGTATGTGACTCTGAGGAGGAGAAGCATGCCACTTTACCCGGTAATGGTAGGTGTAGTTTGTGCCATCTCTCTACTTCTGTATTCAATTACTTTAAGAGGGGGCAAAATTGGAGGGTCCAAGGTCCACCCACTTAGAAGGAATATAAATTCCAAGATAGGTAAATCCTTGGGGTGCCCAACTCAATTCTGTGCCCTTTAAATATTCCTTTGTACAAAGTGTAGTAAGAGTGGCCAACGTGGTTTTCCACTGGCTAACCTGGATCCCGGCTAGTGAAGCAAAATCCCAAATACCTGACATAGCTATTGGGAGAGACTGCTGCAGGTGAGATAGGGTGAGTAGTAGATCATCAGCATATGCTGCCACTACTTATGATTTACCATGTGCTGAGATGCCCAATAGACCTTCGGCAATGGCCAGTGCTCTAATCAGCCAGTCCACGGCAACCAAAAAAAGAAGAGGGGACAGAGGGCACTCTTGGTGAGTACCCCTATAGAGTGTGAAGGAGGGGGAGATATCTGAGTTCAATAAGACCTTAGCTAGGGGTGAGATATAGAGTGTCGAGACTCGAAGGCGAAATTGGGGTCCAAAGCCATACAGATGAAGGACTTTGACTAATTAGTTCCATTCAATAGAATCAAATGCTTTAGCAAAGTCAACAGCTAAAGCAGCCATAGGGCTCTTAGCCTTAGCCACTAACCATTTCAAATTTAGTAGTAGCCTGGTATTATCATAGTCTACCTTACCTGGCATAAGCCCCACCTGGGCCAGGTGTATTAAGAAGGTAAGAACATTGTGCATTCTGGTGGCTAAGATATTGGTCTGGATCGTAGTATCCACAGGCAATAAAGACATAAGATGAAAGTTAGCGAAATGAAGGGGATTAGTGGATTTCTTGGGTAGGAGCATAATGAGAGCTTCTTTCATCAGGGTGGGAAGGGAGCCTGAGGAGTGGACACCCAGCAGTGCTAACAGCAGCAGCTGAGCGATCTC
The DNA here is from genome assembly GCA_016271365.2 of Neoceratodus forsteri. Lineage (NCBI taxonomy): Eukaryota > Metazoa > Chordata > Ceratodontiformes > Ceratodontidae > Neoceratodus > Neoceratodus forsteri. The sequence goes on along the minus strand of CM057449.1, from coordinate 1,064,696,524 downwards.
TTGTGCCAAGGCCTGGTATAATTCAGCAGTCATCCCATCAGGTCTAGGGGCTTTCTCCTGTGCCATCTGGGAGAGAGCCTGTTGTATCTCAGGAACAGTGATTGGGGCATCTAAAAGAGTGGCTTGTTCAGGTGATAGGGCAGGTATAGTAATCATTGGCAAAACTTATTGAGGTCTTGGGATAGCTGATTGGGTGACTGGGAGGCTTGGGATTTGTATAGCGCTTGGTAGAAAAGCTTCATAGTTTCATTGATACCTGCAGAGTCAATAGTGATCGAGTCTGAGGTAGTGCGAAGGGCATGAATTTTGGCAGAGGCCTGTTGCTTTTACACCTGGAAAGCAAGGAGCTTACCTCCTTTGCCCCCCCTTCCCAGTAGGAGTATTTGGACTGTAGCAAAAGGGATTCTGCTTTGTTGTGTAGCAGGGCATTAATTTGGTATTTAAGCCCTACTATTCCACAATTCAGGGTTGCATCCTCGGCAGCAGCAGGCGAGGCTTTAAAGTGCATTTCTAGGCCCTGAACTTCCAATTGTAACAAATCCAGAGATTTTTTGGGGGCTTTGTTCTGTTGGGCTGAAAATGCTATGATATGGCCCCTGAGGTTAGCCTTAAAGGTCTCCCACCATGTTCAGAGATACACCACAAGCCGAGTTAAGAGCAAAATAACCTTGAGTAGCTTTTATCATAGCTTGCTTAAATTCTGGGTCTTTGACTTATATGGGGTTACATCTCCATCTCGTACCAGTAGGACAATGCCCTGGGGGGTACAGGTGGTAAGGACATGCACGTGGTCTGAAATAATAATAATACTGCCTATGAAGTCATCAGAGATTCCACCTGAGGCTGCATTGTTTGCTAGCCAATAGTCAAGGCAGCTGTGTACCCCATGGGAAGCAGAGAAATAGGAGTAGCCTTGCCCAGTAGGGTTGTCATGCCTCCCAACATCTATTAGACCTGACTCTGTCTGCAATTATTGTAAGGGGGTGTGAGCTTGAGGGTGCATTTTGGGGGGGTGGGTTTTGACTTATCTAAAAAAAATCAGACAGTGGATTAAAGTCTCCCCCCAATATTAAGGAAGTAATGGTGTTGGGCTGTTCTAAAGTAGAGATGACTTGACTCAGGCTAGGAAAAAAGTCTGCCAGATCAGAGTTAGGGGCTTACACATTTCCCAGAATCAATTTCCCAGTGGGGGAGGCCAGTTTAACCAGGACTCATAGTCCTTGAGAGTCAGATCGGGACTCTTCTACTACCCATGCACTAGACCGGCGAATGAGGATAGCAACCCCTTTGGATTTGGAGGTGGTGGAGCTAGCATATACAGCCCCGACCCAAGATTTTTTAAGCCAGGGAACAGATCTACTAAGGAGGTGTGTTTCCTGTAAAAGGGCTATGTTGGTGTGAAGGGAATGGAGATACTGATTGACCTTAATATGCTTAATGGGATGGTGGAGGCCTTTAACATTCCATGAAACCAAATGTAGACCTTAGACCTTTGAGGCAGCCATGATGGGACACAGGTATAAAATATTAGGGTACTTACCCAGCTATAGGTAGGACAAGTAGAGGAACCCAGGAGGTGTAACTCAGAAGGTTGCAAATTTGATTCTTGACACTATTAGGTTGTTGATGGGTATCAGGAAGGTATAACTGCACTGCTTTACAAAGAATATACAGAGAGTGTACCAGACAGAGAACAGTTTAAACACCAAATGAGAACTATAACAGGAATTACACAGAGTCTGTATAAAAACAAAAAAACAGATTTAACCAGAACACAGCTATTGTAGTCTTACCTCATTCAGAATGCCTGACTGGTAGGAACACTGCAACAATTCTAACAGCGTTCGTGCACTAGGAGTGAAGGAGGCTTCTGTGAAAGAAGGTACAAAGAAAAGTGTACCCTCAGCTACACAAGCTTCCACGCTCAGTGGCAGGAGAGGAGTAAGACAACCAAGAATAACTTGCTTTTCCTCATCTGATAACAATCCCCGGGTATCTAGCACAAATCTGAGAGGAGGGGAGGGGAGGAGAAAGAGGATGGGGGGGGTGGGAAAGGGAGAAAAGGAAGAAAGAGGAAGGGGGTTGGGTGACCACCCCAATCAAACACTATAAGGGCCAGTTTACTAGCAAATCCCCCATTATTTAGTACATTCAGTCTTATCAGCAATATGTTAATTAGGGCCTGCCAATGGAACTGTGTCTGAGTTACAAAATGTAGCATAGTCATATGTTAAAGATTAATATTGGCAGTATAATTTGCATGCATATTCCTACATAGTGAGAAATCAGGTAGAAAAGCAGCCTGCTGAACATATGCAACTTTGAGATGAAGAATAACAAACTAGAAACATGCCAAAAGAGAGATAGTACAAAACCATTGCAAAGTTCAGCTAGTAGGATATGCTTTGCAACTAGGGAGCATCTGAGGAGTATTCTGTGAGTCCAAGGGAGCCCTTACAGGGTCGAAAGATATTGTGAAGACAGCAGCAGCATATGTTTTTTCCCCAGGTTTAAGCTTCCCATTAAGTTCTACCACTTCAACTAATGAGGAGTCTGGTATATCAACCCAGCCCATGGAGAATCCACTGTCTGTAGATGAAAGATCAGGACATGGAGAGTGGCGGTCCCCTGAGATCACAAAGGAATCATCCAGAGGAATCTTTGCAGGAGGCACTGTTCCTTGTTCCAGTGAAAGCTGCTGACCACTTCTTGAACATTGTCTCTGGTATGGAGTAGTCCCTGTGGATCTAGGAGGAAGGAATATTTGCTCAGCAGAGACCATAGGGCTAGATGAGGCTAAGGGAACTGTACATGGTAGATTACTTGTTCTGGGGGAATCATTAAAGGAAAGACTTGGTCCAGTTACATAACGGTCCCCCAGAGGCAGCCTGCACAAAACAGAGTTCCTTGCAGCTGCATACGAAACAGATGGGTCCCATAGCCTTCTGGAAGATGTAGGCTGGAGGGGTAGGTTAGGCCACAGCTTAGAGATCCAATATTCCATTTCATACAGACTGTCTACAAGTATCTCCCTCCCCTCCTTGGATATAAAGAGCCTGTTGAGTCTTCTGAATCTATAATAGAAGTTGTGAGCCACCAGGAATTTCTTCAAGGGACCAAAGGCATGTCATTTACTGGCTATTTCTTGTGCAAAGTCTCTATAAAAAGAAAAAGTTTCTCCTTGCACCTGATTTCCCCCAAGTCACAGGCTGCCCATAGAATACGCTCTTTAGTTTAATATCTAAGGAAACATGCCACTATGGGCCTTGGTGATTGTGCAAGTCTGTCTTTCCTCCCAGTAATGCTGTGGGCCCTTTCAACCTCCACTGGGCCTCTCCATCACTCACCTAATAACATGGGCAACATTTCATTAAGGAACATCTCCATTGATGTCACCTCAGAGCCCTCTGGAATACCTATAATACGGAGATTGTTGCGTCATCCTTTATTTTCTTGGTCCTCCACTCTGGCTAGTAGAACTCCAGGTTTCTCATCTTCTCCCTATCCCCTTATCATCAGAAGGGGATAGGGACAAGTACCAGGAGAAGCAAAGGGAGGCAGGGAGGTCAGTCAGAGAAGCCAAAGCTCAGACAGAAGAACACATTGCAAAATCAGTGGGTAGAGGGGACAAAACCTTTTACAGGTACATAAGTGAAAAAAGAAAGGCAAAGGGAGGGATAGTGAGACTGAAGAGGGAGGATGGGGGCTGCATGGAGGTTGACAACAGTAAAGCTGACATATTGAACAGGTATTTCTGCACAGTCTTGACTGAGGAAGAGAAGAATAATGGGTCTAAAGGGAGTACAAGGGGTGAGAATGGTGCAGAAATGGACACAAGTCCCTTTAGACGAGAAAGGGTCCTGAAGGAACTGGAAGCAATAAGAGTTGCTAAAGCAATGGGGCCAGATGGGGTGCACCCCAGGGTCCTTAAAGAACTAAGAGAGGTCATGGCCGAACCTCTGGCTATCCTGTTTAGCCGATCACTGGAAACAGGGGGAGGTACCCAAAGACTGGTGGACAGCAGATGTAGTTCCCTTATACAAAAGTGGGAACAAAGAAGAACCGGGGAACTACAGACCAGTCAGCCTCACCTCGATAGTGGGGAAGATCATGGAAGCACTACTGAAGGAGAGATTGGTAGAACATCTGGTTGTCAATGGACTACAGGATGCAAGCCAGCATGGTTTCACCAGGGGGCGGTCATGTCAGACCAACCTTGTTGAATTTTTGACTGGGTGACTAGGGAGGTAGATCAGGGCAGGGCAGTGAACATGGCCTATCTAGACTTCAGCAAGGCCTTTGACACTGTGCCACATAGAAGACTATTACACAAACTAGGGAATATGGGTGTGGGCAGGACAGTAGTGTGGTGGGTAGGTAACTGGCTGGGCAGCAGGACACAGAGGGTGGTGGTAAATGGCTGTCACTCTACAGAGGGAAGAGTGACCAGTGGGGTACCACAGGGATCAGTGCTGGGTTCGGTCCTATTCAACGTCTTCATCAGTGACATTGCGCAGGACCTAGGAGGCAGAATTTCACTGTTCGCTGATGACACAAAGCTCTGTAACAGAGTAGATACACCAGAGGGTGTAGACAGAATGAGAAGGGACCTGCAGAAACTTGAAGAATGGTCAGGGATTTGGCAGTTGAAATTCAATGCAAAGAAGTGCAAGATAATGCATATGGGGCACAAAAACCCTGGCACAAATATATCAGTTGGGGGTGAGGATATAGCATGCACCAAGCAGGAAGGGATATTGGGGTTATCATCTCTGATGATAACCCCAAGGTAGGAAAGCAGTGTGACAAGGCAGCAAGTAAAGCAAATAGGATGTTGGGATGCATAGGTAGGCAGGGGCATCACCAGCAGGAAAAGGGAGGTCATTATTCCTCTATACAAGACACTAGTGAGGCCCCACCTGGAGTACAGTGTACAGTTCTGGAGACCTTACCTATGTAAGGACATAGACAGGGTAGAGAAGGTTCAGAGGAGGGCAACAAAGATGGTACATGGATTGCATCACAAGTCCTATGAGGGCAGATTGAAGGAACTGAATATGTACTCCCTGGAGGAGAGGAGGGAGAGAGGGGATATGATAGAGACATACAAGTATCTTACAGGGAAGAACAGGGTGCAGGAATGCACTATTTTTAAGTGAAAAAGATGTTTCAGAACTAGAGGGCATGGGATGAAGTTGGAGGGAGGACGATTCAGAGGAAACATGAGGAAGAATTTCTTCACAGAACGGGTGGTGGACAAGTGGAACACCCTGCCAGAGGAAGTGGTGGGGGCTGAAACAATCACAGGATTTAAGAATGCATGGGATAAACATAAAGGAATTCTGGAGGTCAGGGTTAAGGGGCAACAGACTTTAGGAAAACATAAACTGAACTTGCAAGCTCAAATGGGCAGGCTGGGTGGGCCATAGGCCCTTATCTGCCAACACTGTTTATGTATCTATGCATCTGCACTTTTTGCTTTAAATTCACTTGTTGCTCTAGGGTTTCCACACGCTGCTCCGTCACATTTAGTCAGTCTTGCAGCTGACACACATCGGTGGTAGTGCCCGTGAAAGTAGAATTAATATCATCCACTTGCAACAACAGGGCCTCCAGCATTTGAGTAATATAACTGAGTGAATCTCCCTCTGAGGTAGATGAAGGGGCAGTAGGCAGTAAAGAAAAGAGCCCAGTCGAATAATCCCCCGATGGCATCTCAGATTAGCGAGGACTGCAGCTTCTGAAACTTGTGATGAGCCAAGCAGAGTGAGATTGTAGATTAATGGGTATCTAAAGAAATAAAGCCGTGGCTCTGCGGCCCACCTGAGCAAGCGACATGCAAGTACTGGCACCTGTATGAACATTGCTGCACTGTAGAACTGCAGAATAGCCACACCAGATGATTGGGGACAGTTACCCAAGTTGTGTGAGATGATTTAAATTAGGTTTCATTCCAGGATTAGGCCAGCCGATCACGGATTGCGACCAGAGTTGGAAGTGCTCAGGGATTAGGCTGCCATTTTCTCTGTGGCCAGACCACACCCCTAAATGTTGCAGTCCTGTAAGCTGGCAGGTGATGTTTCACAACCCTTTGATGCAAATTAGGGTGTGAAACAAGGCTGCATCTTGGATCCATTACTTTTCAATCAATTTGTCAATGATCTTCCAACCTCTTTTTTAACAGAAACTTCTCATTCCCCTTCTACTGTGGGTATTTCAGTAATGGCACTTATGTTTGCTGATGAATTAGTGCTGATTTCTATTTCTCCATTGGGACTAACAAGACAACTCACACTATTACAACAATATTGCATTCAAAACAAATTGTCCATTAATACAAAAAAAATGCAAATTCTAACCGTAGGAAAACATAGCACTAAATTTGTTTGGTATTCAATCATTTTCTTTTTGAGTTGGTTTCTAGTTACAGATATTTGGGTTTTTATTTTCAAAAAATTGGAAGGTAGTAAGACATATGGGCCCAGATATTCAAACTGCGCCATTCTGAGGTGCAAGCCCCTGCGCTGCTCAAAATAGTTACGCAGGGGTGTGGCGCGAAGCGATATTCAAAGGAGTTGCGCTATTGAGCAACTCCTTTGAATATCTTCAACCACAACCACTCTTGTAAGCGCCGTGGAACTCTTGCTCCACCATAACAAGTTGCCAAGTTGAGCATTAAACTTGTGGTGGCGCCAAGTACCATTGCGCCATCTCGCAAATTTCCGATATTCAAAGGTGACATGCAAATGGGGCCATAATTTATGCAAAGGCGAGGGGGCATTTGCATCTATTTATGCTCCATTTACATGCCATTAGCATGTGAGGTGCGCCCGATCCCGAGGACTTCGCCTGGCAGCCTGCCAGGCAGCAGCCCTCGAGGGACTAGCCTCCTGCAGCCGATCAGCGGAGCAGAGCGATGAAACAACCCCCAGTGCCCGATCGTGGGCAGAATGTAAAAAGCCCCCAACCCGAAATATCTCCTGGTGGTCAGTGGTGCGTAATGCCCGATCGCGGGCAGAATGTCAAATTACAACCCCCAAACATCTCCCTGGTGTCTAGTGTCCCCACCCACCCACAGGAAGTCCCTCCACCCGCTCCCCGGCGGCGGTAGGCGGCAGCATCCACCTGCCTGCCGCCCGTCGCCCGCCGACTGACTATCCGGTAGGGCTGCACGCCCATTGGTGCAGAGCTACAGCCAATGGGTGTGCAGCCCATACCGTACATGACAGTCCAGATTTGAGAATGATGTTCATTCACAAATCTGACTGTCATGTTCTGACTATAGGCTGCATGCCCACTGGCTGTAGCTCTCACCAATGGCGCAGCCCTACCGACAGGCTCGGTGGGCGGGGCGGCAGGCGGGAGGGATGCTGCAGCCGCGGCTGCTGGGGGAGCAGGGTGGAGGGCTTCCTGGTGGGTGGGTGGGGGATACTAGACACCAGGGAGATGTTTGGAGGGTTGCAACTTGCCATTCTGCCCGCGATTGGGCATTACGGTCCACTGACCACCAGGGAGATATTCGGGTTGGTGGGGGTTTTACATTCTGCCCGCGATCGGGCACTGGGGGTTGATACATTCTGCCCGCGATCGGGCATCAGGAGATGTGGGCGGGGTGTTCATGTTACTTTCTGCCCGCGATCAGGCATTGGGAGATGTGTTGGGGGTTCATGTTACTTTCTGCCCGCGATCGGGCATTGGGAGATGTGTGGGGGGTTGTTTTTACGCTCTGCCCGCAATCAGGCTGGTGGGGGCACAGGGACTGAGTTGGGGCCAGCCAGGGTGGCAGCTACTGTGTTGCACCCTGCAATACAGCAGCTCACCTGTGGTGGCCCTCAACTTGATCCTTTTTTGGCTCAAGGTTGTGCAGGCGCAGGTTAGCTTGCGATGCAACAACCCTGCACACCCGACTGAATATCGGGTTGCGCAGTTTGTGCATGGTTCCTCCCCCTCCTGTTGAGCATGCATTCATTTGCATTGCGCTGTTGCGCAACCTGTTGTCAGTGGAGTAACTGCCTCCTGCTGAATATCGCAGAATGGCGCAATGTAGGACTTGCGCATGTGCAACCCTTTTGAATATCTTGGCCATTATGTATACCTTAAACAAGTTGTCCTAGACAAAGAATGTTTTATTTAAGTTTAATGCTAAATATGTGAGCTATTCAGTAGATTCCATTTTACTTGAAGCAGAAAAGAAGATGAATCCAGTTGCCCTTTATACAGCTGAGATATGGAATGATAAAAATATTGAACAACTAGAAAAACCTTTTACCCAGTTATACAGAACCACATTACAAATATCTAGATCAAAGTAGCCAGGGCAGAGCTAGGCCACGTGAAAATGAAATACCTAGCTCTTTCTGCTAAAATAACTCACTGGATCAGCTGTATAAACTCTGATCCAAACAGATTAATTAAAAATGTTTGGATAAAAAAACATTTAGGATAATGAGACATTCTTCCTCGTCTTGGCTGGAAGACTACTAGATACATTAAAAATTTTGAAATTGGATCATCTACCAGTAGACTGTTTAAAAAAGATACCTATATCTCATGATTATGGAAGGTTAATAAAAAAATATCATAAACAAATATTGTACAGCACTGATATGCAGAAAATAAGGACATTGAATCTACGTGGATGGTATGCTCAAAATAAAATTAATCATGTCTTTGAGATGCATTTACTATTTCTTCATGATATAAAGGACAGGGCTATATTTACAAAGTTTCAACTCAAATTATAATCATCTAAATTCTTTCAGTGTATGTTTTCCAAAGATTGATCAACTATTCAAAATTTACACTGTGACAAGAAGAAATGGAAACTCTTATTCATTGCCAAAAATATGAAAACATAAACATTTGCATTATTTTTTGTCCAATGCATTTTCTAAGGAAGAGACTCTCAGAATTCTTATGAACCCACCTTTGGACATTGCTGCAAAGGATATGTCAAGATTCTTTCAGTGGATCTACAGACAAATGACACATAGTGAGCAACAGATTCAGTTACAAGAAAGCTGAGAACAAAGTTTGATGTAATATTTACATTGGAGTGATTTATTTTATGATTTCTTTCATTTGAAAACCTCCTTTGATATGCAGTAGTGCTGTATGGAATTTTTAAATTCAGGTGGAATTAAATTCTGTAGAATATTCAAAATTCCACCAAAATTCTGCTGAATTCAGCCAGAAATAGAATGGCGGAATTCCTCAGCATAAAATAGTTGTGGAATGATTCCCATGGAAAAATCACTGTTCTGCTCCATGGATCTCAATATATGCTGTGAAAATCGTTACAGAATAATTTTCCACATAAAAAAAATACTGTTCCATGGAATATTATTCAGTGGATTACAGTAGGCAGAATACCACAGGTGAACAAGTACAATTCGGGCAAAAATTCCGCCAATGGAATGGTCATTCTGCACTAATTCTACCAATGGAATTCCACATTTTGCACAGCACTAATATGCAGTATCACTGGATGATGTTTTGTGTGTGCGTGATTAGAAGCTACATTACATCAATTTTACTCCCCAAAAGAGGACATCTTGTTTACATGCTATTCCACCCTAAACTAGGGTAGAACATTATCTAAAGCCTTACCCAATGGAACATATAAATTTACTGAAGTGATTTAATATGCATTTAATGTATTAGATGGTTTAAAAACTCTATTTTTGATGATGTCTCTTTGAAAGGATATCTCACCTTTACTTATAAATAATGTAATATTGAATTGGTAAAACATATAACCGTATAGATTCACAGGCAACAAAAGTTTTGAATATGTTGTATAACTTAGGGTTCAGATCAAAATGAAATTATCTTTTTTATGTAAAAATTCATAGTTACTGTATGCAATTGTTTATTTAAAAAATGTATTTATGAGATGTATGTACTATATTTTATAGAATGGTTGTGTATGTTAACGTTTTTAATAACTCATCTAGAGTTGAACAAACAAAGCATTTTGAATCTATTTGCTATGTAGTTTTTATTTATTTATTTATTTAGCTTTTGTTTACCGGGTAGGTGCACTAGCCAGCAAGTGACTATTTTCAGGCACAACCTGGGAGAATACAATACAGGATATACCAAGGAAGATTTAACAATACAATTTGAATGGCAGTGCAAAGTACATACATACAGGGAGGCAGTTTCAGCTAGGCTAACATTGAGTCAGCTAGAACTAGGCAAAACGTTTGGATAGAAAGTACAGGAGGTGTTACAAGGGGTGTAGGTACTGGTGCAAGTCAGGTCATTTCACCCCAGAAGGGACAGGTATGAGGTAAGGAGATAGAGGGAAGGGGGTATTGAGCGGGTTTCAAGATAGCTAAACCACCCAGGAATCGGGCGTTGGGGATTTAGAGGGAGTAGCATGGCTCCTAGATATGGCGATGGGGAGAAGGGGGTGGGCTGGGTTGTTGGGTACCGGAGTTACCAAGCAAATGGACTACAAGGCAACATGTCTAATGTTCTCCTTAGCATTTCTCTCCAACAAGCATTGCATTTTTATGTAAGAATTTGAAGGTTATTTTTACCAAATGTTTGTTTATTTTTTGTTCATAGTATTTCTTAATTTTTTTTAATATGTCCCTCATTGCACTGATTAAAGGTTGAGAGTGTGTATGGGAACAATTATAACCTACTTGAGTTGTTTGGGTTGCCTTAGTCTTCTCTAGTCTGATAAATTATCTCTTGACTGCCCTCCTTCCCACATAGACAATATAAAGACCCTGGGGGGATTTACAAAACAATCTGATGGTGCTAAACCTTCCCTATGTCCCCAAAAGTTCTGTAGCAGTGGAAAAAAGTGGACATTACTAAATGTTATACACAAAACTTCCACAGCTCCAGAAAAAATACACTACAGGCTATGGAAAAAAGTGCAGCTGCAGACGTTTCTGAGGAAAAAAGTCATTGACAAGTACGGCACATCCCCTTAAAGGCTATTCTAAGCCAGTGTTTTTCCGCAGTTGCTGAACAAATGTTGCACACATGAGAGTGAGGTGTAACACTTCTTGAGCAAAATGCTGTGCCCCAACAATTGAAATACAGTTACAGTGGAGGTCAGGCACAAGTAATAGCAAACCAGTGGGTGTATATCAGTGGCAGTTGTTACAGCAACATTAGCATACATTGTCATTGAGACAACAAACAACCACCATACCCAGTAGAGCCCATGAAGGAGCCCCACAGGCAGTAGAGGCTGAACATCCTGCAGTGAGTACTTCTGCAGCAGGCAACAGAATCACTCCAGTGAGAGACATGACCATCAGATACAGACTGGTACTGTGGTGCTGGAACCAGTGGTGCTGCAGTGGTCCCAGTTGAGGGAATGGTTTCTGGTCTTTCTGTGGGTACTTTCAGCTACATCTATGGCAAGACTGTCAAAGTCTGCTGCTCCAGCTAATATGAATCACCTGTTGTTGTGCCTTCTTTTCCGTAGCTTTGGATCCACAGTTGTGGATTTTCAGCACTTGTGGAATTTCCACAGCTGCTGAATTTCTGCAACTTCTGTTTATTTTACGGATTTCCATGAGTGCACATTTATTCTTTCGGAATATCCTGCACCAGCATTTCAACAGTGACATAGGCCTTTTTCTTGCAGCTGTGGGATTTTTGGCTGTCTTTGTAAATCCAGACCCCTGTTTCCAGTGCATTCTTGTTGCCCATTTCTTGCCAACAAGGACACGTTGCTGTTCCGAAGGAAGGGAGGGAGGCTGTTGCTGTCTAACTCTCCCACAGCCACATGATACAGCCAGTCCAAACAATTAGGGCAGCAACTATTAACCCTGACTTGAATAATCCGTGACACTGTGTGCCTGCCTCCTACCTACCTTCCATCCATCCTGCATATGCATTGTGTTGGAGAGGGGGAGGCAGACAGCTGATGGTGATCTGCTCTACCGCTCAGCTGCAATAGCCACATGGCCCACAATCAGAACAACCAGGGAACTATCTACTCCCGAGTGAAACCCTGTTACACTCCTATTTACACTGAGCACCTCGTGCAAGGAATCTGTACCATATGACTATCCCAAACTTCCACCATGTTGCAGTGTTTAAACTCCACAGAGTACACAACACCACCATCTGAGCCACAGAACTGTAAAAAAGGCTAGAATGGCAATTCCCCTTCTTAAGGCATGTAAAGCATGCTGCCATCTTGTGGATGGCAAGATGCTCTACCTTTGTGGAGTTGACGCTGGTCTGTATGCAGTTTTGACAGCTTAGCTTGCTGTAGAACCAATGCAGCCCACATTCCTGCTTTTCTGGTCCACTCAAACTGTTGATCAGAGCCAGGGAGTACTTCCAGCACAGTACTGTGAGTTCTGTGTATCTGAAAGTGCCTTGCATTTTCCACTCCTGCGTCTCACAGTCAGCCTAGGAAGGGGGTTCTTGGTTCACACAGCACTGTGGGTGAGTGTACCAGTCACTCAAGGCCCCTCCTAAGGATCAGAGCAGCTGACACTCAAAATCACATGATAATGAGACACAGATTACAAACAGGCACAGGAGGATGGAGACAGAAACAACAAATGGTGAAATGCACACTTGTGAAATAATACTAGGATGTTTACTGACAGGTGTACTGGTGTAAAGAAAATGTCCTGCAACAAAAAATGGTATTTGTAAATATTTATTCAATAGTCTCATGTTCTGAGCAAATCAGAATTACAAATCTAGAATAAAATCACAGAAAACAATGGAAAGTCTGGCACATGCAAATATATAAAGTTCCCAAACTGCTCAAGTGATCACTTAGCAAAAAACAGGCATTGGATAGCAATCCTTAGCTGGGTAGGCTGTTTTTTTTTGTTTTTCGCTAACTGAACACTTTGAGCAACCATGTAGGCTGTTTTTTACAATATGTTGTAGTCTTCCACTTTTACCACATTAGGACTGCCACCTGGTACTCACATGCACCATAGGTTGGGGCACACAGAACTTATGCGGATAAGAGGCTCAGACACCTGACACTCATGGGCACCTGAGAATGAGGCCACTTAGCATTCATTGGCACCTGAAAGAGGAGGTACCAGGCAATCACACAGAGAATAATGCATAGGTGACTGTTATGAAGTTTGTTTTACACACCTGAGGAATGTGATAACCCATAAACCTCGAGAGTGAATCTCGAGAGGTTGATTAGGTCATCACACACCATGAGTGTGTAAAGAAAACTGCATTGACACACAGTTCATAGAATCATAGAAATCTGACAGCAGAAAAGGACCCTACTGGCCCATCTAGTCTGTCCTACCCCCCTTACTCATCACCTAAACCACTGGCCCTCCCTTCCCCCCACTTACCAACCCTATGCATCTGTCCCATGCCCTCTTGAATCCTTCCACCATTTCAGCCCCCACTACTTCTTTCTGTAGTTTATTCCAGGCCTCCACCACCCTCTCTGTGAAGGACCCCCCCCACATTACCTTTATATCTTTCTTCTTCTAATCTTAGACTATGCCATCTAGTTTTAGCTCCCTCCTTCCTTTTAAATAAGTTCCCCCTTCACCTTGTTAATCCCCATTCAAGTATTTTAAAGTTTCAATTGTGTCCCCTCTCTCCCTTCTCGTCTCCAGTGGGTACAGATCCAGTTCCCTCCACCTCTGCTCATATTGTTTCCCTGCATGCTGTGAACCATCTTGGTTGCCCTTTGCTGTACCCTCTGTATTCTATCTATGTCCTTACATAGGTGTGGTCTGTAGAGTTGGACCCCATACTCCAGGTGCAGCCTCACCATGGCTTTATAAAGAGGCATGATTACCTCCTTCCTTCTGCTAGTTATGCCCCTCACAATGCACAGCAGCATTTCATTTGCCTTCCCCACCACTTTGCTGCATTGGTTATCTACCTTCAGGTTGCTTGATTTTATTATCCCCAAATCCCTCTCCTGTTCAATTTTCTTAATTTCCTCCCTCCTAGTATGTAAGCGGCTTGTGGGTTTTTATGCCCCATGTGTATCACTGCACACTTTTTGGCACTGAACAACAGCTTCCAAGTTTCCGACCACCCTTCCAGAATCTTCAGGTCCTGCTTCATGGCCACCACCATCCTGGGGTGTTCACCCTATTGCAGATCTTCATATCATCTGCAAATAGGCACACCCTCCCCTCCTGACTGTCCGCTATATCACATATATACACATATAATATATATATATATATATATATATATATATATATATATATTGAAAAGGAAGGGCCCCAGAACTGACCCCTGAGGCACCCTACTCATCACACTCCTAATCCTGGAATGTACTCCATTCACCACTGCCCTCTGGCTTCTGCCTGTCAGCCAGTTTTTCACCCACCTAGTTATTTTCTGTCCCACCTCTAAGTTTTCCAACTTATCTATTTGCTTTCTAAGAGGGATGGTGTCAAAGGCCTTACTGAAGTCCAGATAGGCTACTTCCACTGCCCTTCCCTAATCAACCACCTGTGCCACCCAACTGAAGAACTCTATTAGGTTCATCTGACATGACTTCCCTTTTGTGAAGCCATGCTGCCTATCGTCCTGCACGCCACTATCCTCCAGGTAGTCTATCACTCTTTCTTTTATTAGTACCTCCATCACCTTGCCCACCACTGAGGGTGAGGCTGACCAGACAATAATTCTCTGCCACCTCCTTACTGCCCCCCCTTGTGCAGTGGCACCACATCCACCCTCCTCCAGTCTCTTGGCACACACCCTGTATCCAGGGACAAGTTAAACAGCCTTGTCAGTGGGGCCGACAGCTTTTCCCTCAGTTCCCGGAGTACCATCGGGTGCAAGCCATCTGGCCCAATTGCCTTGCCCACTTTCAACCTGCCTAGTTCCTCCCTTACCCTGTCTTCTCTGAACAGGCTAGGATCCACCTTTTTGTCTTCCCTACCTCTCCCTCTAAGCTCCGGTCCCCTTCCCCCCATGAATACTGAGCAGAAGTAGCTGTCTATGCTTTATTTTTTTATAAATACTGGCACAAGGAGCTAATGTCAATGCAAGTTATTGAAGCATCTATGCTGTGATCCCTGCTGCTGCTCAGTCCCCCTGCTCCACACTGAGACACACACACACACACACACACACACACACACGCACGCACGCACGCACACACACACACACACACACACACACACATACACACACTCACTTTCTCTGTCTCTCACTCTCCAGTACATTGTTTTCTTTTTTTTTCTTTTTTTTTTTTAGTTACACTGTGGAACTGTGCATAGTCAGCCATTTACCATTCCTGATTACAGTCCCTGTCTCCCAAAGTCCCACCCAAAGCATACCAACACCAGGATCAACCAGAAATATTTTTAAAATGTAATGGCAGGATCAACCAGATGAAACTGTAAAAAATTAATACATTAGCTATGATGAAAGTGACAGGCAAAAGACGATTTTTGGTCCTCGGTATCGGAGAAACTGCTGCCATATTTGTTAATGTGTTTGGCCCACCCACACATAGAGTAAGAGCCAGTGAGGTGGTGCACTACTAATGAGGTGAGCTAGGAGTGAAACTAAACACAGTAATAACTGGGCAACCCAGCTACTATGGCACCTGGTAATTTTAGGCACCCAAGAAGGAGGTACCTAGCTACAACACTTACAGTATATACATGCATGGCTTGCATCCAAGAATGTGGAAACCTTCACTCATGGGCAACTTAGAGGTTGGGATCCAGCATCCATTGAATTCAAGGAGGAGCATGGCACCCACTGACATAAAAGGGAGAATTGCATTGCCAAGGAGGTGTGACTCTGCACCCATTGTAACCCAGGATTCATTTTACTTACCCAGCTAGTTCCTAATGTTTAGAATTATCACTTGAAGGGTTATTGTGTAAAGACTGTAGTGATAATCTCTAAAGACAATGTTATTTATTCTGCAAACTTGTTGAGTGATTATTTACAAATGCAGAAAAGAGCTGAGGGCTACAATTCAAGTCTTCTGAAATATTAGGATGTCACTACTATCTGCTGTGAATACAGCCCCCCAACAAAAATACAATGAATACACCCCCCCAACAAAAATACAATCAGCACAGAATAGTTGTTTATGATAAAACCTGGGAATTGGTTTGACAGATCTAGAGATCAGCTGAAGGGGCCCAGGTGCAGGGAGAGTGGTCAGCAGGGGGTGTGCAGCTTGTCTGTGGCCCAGAAGAGTTGTTCATTTTGTGTGGGGCAGCTGCAGGGAGGGTGGTCAGCTGGGGGGGCAGGTACGGGGGCTGAGAAGTTGTCCAGAGAAGGTGCTTAGATTGGGGGATGATGGCCCTGTGGCTGAAAGTGTGGTCCAGCTGCAGGGATGGCTGTTGGTGCGGGGGTTCCAGCCACAGGAAGATTTGTTGGAAATGGAGCTCGTCAGAGAGGGCTAGCTGTAGGGAAGAGGGACAAGCTGCAGGTTCGTCTTCTGGATGGAAAGGTTGATCTCAGAACTTTGTAGTAGTCCCGCTCTGAGGAGGCTGCTCAGCTGTGAAGGGATTTGGCTGGGAAAGGTGGTCCCTAAGGGGGTCCAGCTGCAGGGTAGGTGATCGGCTAGAAGGTGGTATGCAAGTTAGGGGCTGTGGAGATCTCTCAGTGAGGGTCTGGTCCATGGGTGTTAACACTTGGCTGGGGAATCCAGCTGCAGGGAAGAGCTTGGTTCACAGAATACGGGATGGTCCAGATCCAGGAAGGGTGCTCAGCTTGTGGGAGGAAGGGTGGTCCTGGAGGGACGAAGGGTGGTTCAGCTGCAGAGAGGGGCGGGTCAGCTGGAGTGGGGATGGGGAGGCTGGTCCATAGCACTGAAGGGTTGTCCTTTGGCTGGCATTAAATGTGGTTGGCTGGGGAGGGAGGCTTGTATGAGTGCTGGAAAGGTGGTCCAGCATGACAAGGAGTGTGACTGGGTGGGGAGGCAGTCAGGTCTGGAATGATGGTCGGAACTATAAGTAGGATGTTTTGCTGGGGGTGTGCTTGGTTGGTAGCCCGTGACTTTAGTGACTGCGACTGAGCACTTACCGAAACAGCGACTCAGTTGCAGTGCTTTAGACCACAGTAACGAGGGAGGAAGGGCTACTTGATGGGGGGTGCGCAAATATAGCGACATCCTGTCTCTACATGTATACGTGCATGGAGGAGTGAGCATGCTGTGCGTGGGATGGAACAGAAGTGAGGGATTGTGAGGGGTGGTGCTGCGGTGAGCTGCTGAGCTGCTCCCATGGCATGGTGGGTGGGTTCAGGGCTAGGGCATGTATGGTGCTGGATTCGGGTCCGGGCATAGGTGCCTTTTGTTGCACCCTGGACAAAACATTTTGGGGGGGATTTGTACCTCGCTGGAGTTGAGAATCTATAAGTAGGGGATGCGGGGGCAAAGCCCCCCACAGGGGTGGGTGTGGCATTTAACAGTAAAATTTAGGTCCCCAGTGCCCTTGTGCTGTGCACTGGGGACTGCATCTCTGAAATATTTTTTTTGCGATGTTGTTGTTTCCCTAATGGCGATTGCCATTATCACATAAATCCACTGGGTTGATGATTCAGTTATGGGGAGAGTTCCTGGTGGGTGTAAAGGATGATTCTTCTGTGGTGAGCCTGGTTGCTTGCTACTCCAGTGCATTCCTGTAATGCCTGAGGAAACCACCAGCTCTGGCAAACAGCTCCAGTTCCCAACCCCTAGACTCAGGATTTCATGTCCTCAGGATCCTCAGCCCCCATACTCATGTCCTCAGACTCCTGAACACCCACAGCCATGGTGGCATGCTCTGAGCTCATCCATGGACTTCCCACCTACCCTCAGCTCTGGAATTAGGCTCTATGGCCCCCCTTCAAGCCATGTAAACATACTCATAAGAACCACCACTACCAAGCCCTGGTGCCAGACTATTGGGCACCATCTCCAGCCATGTCCTCATGTTTCAAAGCCCCCATAGCCATGTCCTCAGGCTCTGGTGCCCCCTGTCCTGTCAGAAGCTGCCATGACCCACATCACAAACCTGTGGGCCAGCAGCCTGGGGTGGAGGCCCAAAACACTTAGGCTATAGCTTAAGAGATAGGGCTAAGGCCAGTGCAGGATGGCTTGCAGCCAGGGCTGATATATGTATAATTCATGGCAAAAAACTACATTTAATGCATCAGTTTGGGTTGTTCCACAGTGACAAAAGTGAGGAAATTCAATGTTAGGGTTGAAAGCCCCCCATTGCACCCCCCACCCTGCCCCCCCAACCGCATCGGGTGTGTGTTGAGTCATTGACTCTAACTCTCACCCCATTCCATGTGTAAGCAAGCTGAGGTGATGAAGTATAGGAGACTGGGGTGAGAGTTAGGACTGACAACCCCAATGCACACCCTGATGCCAGTTGGAGGGGCGGGGTGGGGGGTGCAAGGGGTTCTTTCAACCCAAACATCGAATTTCTTCATTTTTGTTACTGTGGAACAACCCTAACTGATGCATTAAACAGAGTTTTTTGCCATGAATTTCCCTTCTTTTTGAGAATGAGGACTATAAATAGTGAATAGAATGTGGAGGTGGAAGTGCAGGCCCTTTGTGCCCCACACTCCCACCACATGATTTTTTTGTCACATAGTAATGGTAAGTGCAATGCAAATGCAAGTGCAAATGGTTATGCACAGGGTGACCCAAATATAAATGGTTACGCAAACGGTAATAGAAACGCAAGCTCAAAGTGAAGCCAAAGCAAACAGTGGCGCAAATGGAGACGCAAACACAAGGGTGTACAGAAACTCAACTGGTAAGGTGCATGGTCATGGTACCGCAATTGGAAATGCAAATAGTAACGGTAACAGCAACAATAATGCCAAAGAAAACAAAACGGGAAATGCAAGCGCATTCAGAAATGCAAACCATAATGTGTATGGTGAGGGTACCACAATTGTAAATGCAAATGGTAACTGTAACAGCAACAATAATGCCAAAGAAAACAGAAATAGAAATGCAAATGCAAGCACGTACGGAAACGCAAACCGTAACGTGCATGGTCACGGTACCACAATTGGAAACGCAAATGGTAATGGTAACAGCAACAATAACGCCAAAGGAAACAGAAATGGAACCGCAAATGCAAGTGTGTACAGAAACACAAACCGTAATGTGCACGGTCACGGTAATGCAATCGGAAATGCAAATGTAATGGTAACAGCAAAGATGATGCAAAACAAAAGGCAAATGCAAACACAAGCGGAAAGGCAGCCACAAATGCAAATGGTAATGCGCATGGTGATGCAAATCAAAATGCAAACAGAAACAGTAGTTGAGATGCAAATGGTAACAGTAACACAAATGCAAGCACAAATGAAAACTCAAATAGTAACTCAAACGGTGGCATACACGGGAACACTAATGTAAACGGGTACAGAAACACAAGTGGAAATGCTAAGTGTAACAGCAAGTGGAGTGCACACCCTGGTTTGCCCCAACAGCTGCATAGAGAAACACAGTGACTTCAAAGAATGTATGCATAATAGTGGGCCTCGGACCAGAAAATGAGCACTTGTAATACTAAATTGCTTATATCTCAGGAACCGTACAACGTAGAAAAAAAATTAAAATTTCATATGATTCATGACTTTCCCAGCTAGTTTTGCACTTAGCTCTTTGTGGGCTAAGAGTTTTTCCGATGAAAAGTCCGTATATCGCACTGTTTCCCAGATACGGGCCCCGAAAGGCAAAGCAGATGCTGCAATGTTAGCCTATGGGAAAAAACAGTAACTTTGGAGTATCGTAACTTTGCATCCCTGCAATATTTTTTCACCAAAGCACAAAAGGCACATCTGTGGGATGTTGGCTTTATTCCCTCCAAATTTCAGCCCAAGAGACTGAACCATTCTTTTGCAGCAGGGTGGCGAACAATTCCTGTTATTTTGACGATAGTGTTGCAAAGTAGTGTTGTGATTTGCAACACTTTTGCAAAAAAAATCACGAAAGTGTTACAAGTTTGGCACTACTTTACGACACTACAGATTACAAAAATTTGAAAAACATATTTCTGGGGCATTTAACCCCCACAAAAAAAGACATGGCTAGCATCCTCAGGGCTCAACTAGGTGAACACAAAAAGAATTGTGTCACTAGAGGGTCCCAAATTTAAATGCCAAACATTTCTGTGACCAGTAACCGAAGAAAAAATGGCTGACTCACGACACTACTTGGGTCATTTGTGACACTAAAAACTGCGTTTGCGACACTGTCAAACTTTTTGTTACCTTTTCCCATTGACTATAATGGGAAAATTGTTTTTTGAATAACGTTTGAACCATTTAATATTTGTTCACAAAATCTTCGAAAGGCACATCAGGAACCCCAGCTGCATGTTCCCTGAAATTTTTGAACTGGTCGCACAAACTGTGTGACCTGTCGGTGCGAGCAAAGAATGCACAAAAAAGCGTAAATGTGCTATGGAATGTCACTTAATAACTTCGCAACCATATATTCGACCAGTATGAATCTTGGCAAATACCAAGATCTATGCTACTGAACCATGCCTGCCAAATTTCAGGCAAATCTGTGATACAGTGGCAAAGTTATTGAAGTGCAAATTTCACCATTTAACCTTAAATGGGGTAATCAGCCTGAACTATAGTGGCATTATATATATATATATATATATATATATATATATATATATATATATATATATATACATAGTATATGTGCCTGCTGCCTTTGATGGTGGAAGGCATATAATCCTGGCACAAGGAAAGGGTAATGGTGGCTTTGTGAGGGGGTGGGAAAAGGAAAATAAATTCTTTACATGTTATAGTCCCTTTTAGCAGACTTCCTAAATTATTTTCATTGCTTATGCCTAAAGGGTCTTTTTCTAGTATTAGGGGCACAAACAACATAACGGGAGACTTAGTAACATCTGGACCACCAGACCGGACCCAGAGCAATAAAAATCAGACAGGCTGGTCCAGCTATATCAGATGTATCCTACTTAGTCCAACTGTTCAGGATAGACCAGTCATTCTGTTTTTTTTTTTTTGCATGCTCATTATTACCCCAGGGCACACCTGGTCATCCACTCCTTCAGGCGACCAAGCCTATCCACACCTAATAAGCTCCCCCATCATCATCCACTGCCTCTCATCATGCTGTACCCCCAGTCACCTCGATGTATAACAACGTTGGGGGACCCACTTACATGGTCATGACTGGGAGAGGAGACTTTCTTTGCCTGCAGGTGTTCTTTCTTCCTCACCAGGGCATGGTGAGGGTACAGGATGGATACTTCTAGCTTCACGGTGGATGAGAGAGCAGGTTGCCATCATCTGGACAACCAGGAAGACATTTTTCCCCTTAAGGTTGTCTCGCCCTCCTGAAGTATGGCCACATGCTGGTGGTGTCCTGGACAAATGTCACTGTGGTATGTGGTCACCTGCACTGCATATGTCCACTGCCCTAATGGGCTACCAGGAACCACCCTAAGAGCAGTGCAACTTGGGTCCACCTCCAGGGAGGAGAGCATCCATGGGATGCTCTGAGCTTTCCCTGCCAGTCTCTGGTCCTGCTGTCCCGGGCTCAGGGCACAAACCTGGGTCACCAGCATGCCAGGCAAATCCCCATTGCCTGGAACCACGGAGCTGGCCCATTCTGTTTTTCACAGTTTGGGAAGTCCATTCCTGGTTTTCAGGACTTCATGGAGGGTGATGGTATGGCTGAAGTCCAGACCTCCGGATCAGACATTTTATCATTTTTGAAGTTAAGAAGCTGAGAGGGGATGGGGTCAAACATGCCTGGCCCCAAGTCCATACCAACCTTAAATTTCTATAGGGCCCATATTCACACGTGGCGCTTTGTGCTGCACAAACTTCATTTAATGAGGGCAAGTAAGTGCGAGGCCATACATTTGTATTTTGGAAGATGCTCAAGCACAGTCTGAGCTTCTAAAGTTTGTTCAAACATACCCCACTACTCCACTGGAATGCAACACAAAGTAAGGTACTAAGAGATGTGCTTGGAACACAGTACAACCCTTCCTGTTCACATAAAGATAGGTAAGATGGTTAGCAAACTAGGCTGTCAAGGAATAAATGTAGTTTGGGCATCCCAAAGTAGTTTGTGCTTCTGCACATAGTTGGTATATTTTGCTACATTTGACTGTCCCCATGCAAATGGCCTTTTTCCCCCTAAAAAGGCCCTAAGAGAACATTTGCATTCCATTGTATACATTCAAATAGCAGGAGCAAGCCTTCATTCTTTGGACTGCATGGAGATTTAATCCCTGCTGCTCAGGATCTATGTGTGCGGCTTTCCCCGATCTACAATCAGTGATCCTAGGCTCTAGTGGCACCTACTCCCACTACTGTCATTTTTTCATGCCTTGCCTAACCCACCATTTTGGTATGGATCCTGATATTATCAGTGAATGTAATCCTTGTCAAATGTGCCCCTCTCAGTATGGATTCCAGAGGAGTCATTTGTTTAGTCCTTGTCTGCCTCCTCTCCCAGTATGGATTCCAGTGGAGTCATTTGTATAGTCCTTGTCTGCCTCCTCTCCAAGTATGGATTCCAGTGGAGTCATTTGTTTAGTCCTTGTCTGCCTCCTCTCCAAGTATGGATTCCAGTGGAGTCATTTGTATAGTCCTTGTCTGCCTCCTCTCCAAGTATGGATTCCAGCGGAGTCATTTGTTTAGTCCTTGTCTGCCTCCTCCCCCAGTATGGATTCCAGTGGAATCATTTGTTCAGTCCTTGTCTGCCCCCCTCCCAGTATGGATTCCAGTGGAGTCTTGTGTTTAGTCCTTGTCTGCCTCCTCTCCCAGAATGGATTACAGTAGAGTCATTTGTTTAGTCCTCGTCTGCCTCCTCTCCCACTATGGATTCCAGTAGAGTCATTTGTTTAGTCCTTGTCTGCCTCCTCTCCCAGTATGGATTCCAGTGGAATCATTTATTTAGTCCTTGTCTGCCTCCTCTCCCAGTATGGATCCCAATGCAGTCATTAATGTGATCCCTGGCCACATTCCTCCTAGTACACAATTACCTAGTGTCCAGTAGTACCCACCTGAGCACCCTGCCACAGTATTTGTGAACCTTATAATCTAGATATTGGTCCTGGCCCCCTAGCCACCCATCACAGTCATGGAACAATAGCCATGGTAGTCCCTCTGCTCACCTGTATGGCCTGATGCTGACTTCAAGGTGCTGTGTTAAAGCTCAGTACATGCGTGATATAGCAATAAAGGATAGGTGTGTGGCAGATAGAAGTCAGTTGTTGAAGTCAGTGGAGGGACTCTCCCAGCTGCCATCTGGGTCAGGAAGGATGGTTGGTGGACGGGGGGGGGGGTGCAAAATTTAAATCATACTATATAAGAATACCAGTATAGGGTGCAGCAGTGGTGGTGCCACTGGATACCAGGGAGTCGTATTCTGTGTGGTGGTCAGACAAGGATTTCATTCAGTGACAGTACAGGATCCATACCAGGAGGGTGGGTGGGGGCAGCCTAGGACTACATTCAGTGAGAGCACTGGGATCCATTCTGGGACAGTAGAAGAGGTTTGTATTCAGTGACAGCACTGGGAGCCATATTGGGGGGAAGGGCATTGATTGAAGAAATGACTGCATTTAGAATGAGGGTAAGAGTGGATTTCCACTGGTCCCAGTGACCTGATATCAGGGTTTAAGGAGGTAGAGCTGTATATTGTTATGTTCTATTTTATATTGCAATGTCATTTGAGTAATTTTTGTTTGTTTGTTTTACAGGATGACTCAAGGTCACATGGTTCTCATTTATTATTCTTTTTTTTTTATTTTTCTTTGGTAAAGGCCCACTAGGCACAGGCCCTTTTTCAAGAATGAAAACATAAATACTATACTCACAAGAAATAGACAGGATGCAAAGTAAATGCAAATAGTATGGCAGTCCAGCATCCTTGTCATACTTATGGATCAATAAGTTTCCTACCATTTGCATCTACTTTGGCTCCTGTCTGTGTCTTGAGAGTGCAGTACTTATGTCTTCTCTTGGAACATTTGTCGTCTAAGACATGTAGCCCTGTACTGTTCCATCAGCAGTTCCAGTGATGCACTAGGGAGGTTAAGTGACTTGCACAGGGTCACACAGTATGTAAGTGGAGGTTGTGGGAATCAAACTGAGGTCTGCTGGATGTACCCAAACTCATTCACATCTCATTATTATAACATCTAACATAGAAACATAGAAACATAGAATTTGATGGCAGATAAGGACCACTTGGCCCACCCAGTCTGCCTATTTCCCTGCCTACTGGATAAGCTGCAGATCTTAGTTAACCAGCAGCCTACTTTTTCCTACCCCCATCCCCTAGAATTGCCTTATGACTATCCCATGCATGCTTGAATTCCATCACTGTTTTTGACTCCACGACCTCCTCCGGAAGGCAGTTCCATGCATCCACAACCCTCTCTGTGAAAAAATACTTCCTTAAATTACCTCTGAGCCACCCCTCTATCTTCAAATTGTGCCCCTTGTTCTTGCACACCTCTTTTTTTGAAAGATGCTACCCTCTTGGACTTTGTTGATTCCCTTGAGGTACTTGAAAGTTTCTATCATGTCCCCCCTCTCCCTCCTTTCCTCGAGGCTATACATATTAAGCTTCTTTAGTCTCTCTTCATATGTCTTCCGGTGCAGACCCTGCACCATTTTAGTTGCCCTCCTCTGGACAGCTTCCATCCTGTCTATGTCTTTGTGAAGACTGGGTCTCCAGAACTGCACACAGTACTCCAGATGGGGTCTGACCAGCTGTCTGTTCAGGAGGGATAATAACTTCCTGTTTTCTACTGGTGATGCCTCTCCCTATGCATCCCAATATCCCCCAAGCCCTCATTGCTGCCCTCTCACATTGCTTGCCCACCTTTAGGTCATCTGATATGACTACCCCCAGGTCTCTTTTCATTTTTGTTGTTGTTAGTATCTCACCCCCCATTGTGTACTCTTCCCCTGGGTTTTTGTTTCCCAGGTGCATTACCTTGCACTTCTTAGCATTGAATCTAAGCTGCCATACATTTGACCATTCCTCTAACCTTGCCAAGTCCTTTTTCATCCTTTCCACCCCACCTTGTGCATTATCCTTTCCACATCTGGGCTATACTGCCAGCTATTATACCATTTACTTTTAATGTTTGGCAGTATTGGGTGGGGGTATATTTTCAGAAATGTGAAAGTGATTCTGAGCATGTTTAGAAGCAATAATCCCTTACAGCTGGCTTGTAGCAGTAGTTCATTTTTTGAACCTGCATCATGATATTAACCCTGAAAACTTTTGTTTCCTGCTATGTGGGGCAGAGGAGAGGTGAAATAATGTTTATGAGTAGATACTTGCAGACACATACAGCACTAGTGCTACCTGATGTAGAGAGACAGGAGTCCTAACATAAAAGGAAGAATGAGTTACCTGTTTGAGGCACTAACACTAAGTGAATACATCTGGACAAAGACAGCACTCATTTACCCAGCACTTATACATACAACTAGCACTTCTTGTACAACTAGCACTTCCCACCTCCTTCCTCTTTCCTTCTCTCTGGTCATATTTTGGTTGTGTTAACCTTCCCCTCCTGCTAGCCATTCCCCCATTCAAATTCTCCAATCCCTCCATCCTACCCTCATGTAGGGTCGCCCCTTGGTCAGGCCCTATTATGCCTCTTCTGTTACTCTTGCTTTGTGTACATGTCGCTCCTCTGACTAGGTGTCGCCTTCAGTTCTGTTTACATATCTGTTCACTCTGTATTAGCTGCTGATTTTATCACTATTTCTCTGTATGTCCCAGTCTGGTATTAAGTGTAATTGTATCTATACTATCCTGCCCAGGGCCATCTTGCAAATGAGCTTGCTCAAGGATGATTTGCCTGGTTAAATAAAGTTTGATTGACTGATTGACAGCCAGTCAATATAGGTGAGAGAAGAGCTCCTCCCTGTGATCAGAAGAAAGTTACACATTTAACAGCAGAGGACGTTCCCATACATTATGTATATCTGCTGAACCCTCCCTACCTGTTTATTTATTTATTTAGTTTCTGTTGACCACATAGGTGTGCTAGACAGCAAAGCTGCCTATTTTCAGGCACAACCAGGGAGGTTACATACAATGGGGGGGGGGGGGACAACAGTAAATGCAAAGAATAAATCGGGTGACAAAAAGCAATACAAATTAGCCAAAAGCATTAGTTAGGTAATTACAAAATGAAGCAACAAATCAGGCATGGAATTAATACAAACATACACATTACAGTGGCATCAAAAAAGAAAAGACAGAAACATTGCCCCTGAGCATGAGAATATCAACACTGTACAGAATAGAGGGTAAGTGTGAGGGAATAATTAGTTCTGGTAAAGCTCTGGGAGAGCAGGGCATGGTGAATCAGAACAAGTGCCAGGGCAAGAGCTAAGAGGGTCAGACAAGTGAGTGGTTACACCCACCACAGGAGCAGAGTTCAGAACTTGTGAGTATCTTATGGAGTACCCGCTTAAAACTTCAGCGGGTTGGGTAGTTTCTGAGAGCCAGCAGGAGGGAATTCCACACTTTCAGAGCACTAACAGATTATTTATTTATTTATTTGTTGAGTACAATCGGAATTACAGTCCTTTGAGTCACAGACTCTTTTGCAAAGGCTTCATGTCAGGCTACAGGGGGTGGAGGGTAGACAAATACAGTAAAAGACAGACATGAACAGGCAGTATTTACAGTTTTAGTACTGACAGAGTAAATTTTTTGCAAAGGCTCCACGTCAGTTACAGGGGGTGGAGGGTAAACAAATACAGTATAAGACTAACATAGGCAGGCAGTGTTTACAGTCACAGTACTGACAGAGCAGTCCAGGCTAGAACTTATTTAGCAGGAGTGGTAATTAGGTAGCATTCCTGGGGTCCCTAGAGAGAGAGATTTGTAGAATGCCATTTTGTGGGGTCTAGGGAGTCCATGTGTCAGGAAAAGTGGAGGATTTAGGGGAAAAGAGGGTGGGCAGCATTAGCCACAGTCACATTTAGCATTCTCCATTAGTTGGGTTTTAAGGCCGATTTGAAAAGTGAGATGCTATGGGACTGGGAGAGTGGGGGGGGGTAATGTGTTCAGCCAGAGAGGGGCACGGTAGCGGAAAGATCTTTGCCCTAGGGATGTTCTACAATGGGGAACCATGAAAGATGATTTAGCTGTGAGTCTTGTATTACGCCTGATGGGGGCTGCACTAATAATGGGGATTAGGCCGTCGGGGGCAAGCTGAAGGTGTATCTTTTTTGCGAAAATGCAGGTGTGGTATTTTAGTCTTTGTTGGAAGTTTAGCCAACCAGTCAGTGTATAAAGATCTCAGGTATGGGTTAGTCTGTCACTACCTGTAACTAGGCAGCAGGCTTTATTTAGTGCAGAGTTTATACTGCTTAGCATGGTGGGTTCAGCTGAGCCATATATAACTATCACATAGTCGACTAGGGAGAGGATGGAGGAGGTGACTGCAAGTTGCATGGCCTGTGCTGGTAGGCAGTTTTTGAGTCTGTAGAGGATGCCCACTCTAGTGTTGACAGCGGACGAGAGAAGATGGGCATGACTATGGTAGGAGAGGGAGGTATCCAATGTGATACCCAGGTATTTAAAGTGTGTAATGTGTTCCAGTTGGGTGCCTAGTGAGTTCTTAATTAGGAGTGCCATCTGACTATGTGAGCTTTGGCGATGCGCAAAGATCATGGACATTGTTTTGTTATAGTTGATGATCAGGTGGCGATCAGTGAACCAGTTCACTAGTTCCCCAAAAAAACCCTGAAGGGCGAGTTGGAGGGCGCTCTGTTGAGGGTGTTTCCAGTATAGAACCACATCATCAGCATACAGTAGTAGATGACCGCTGCATGCTTTACGGAAGGAGTTTAAGAAGAGGGTGAAGAGCAATAGGGCAAGTATAGACCCCTGTGGGACCCCTGAACAAACTGTTTTGGAGGTGGAGATGGTGGTGTTTATCCTGACAT
Source organism: Neoceratodus forsteri (assembly GCA_016271365.2). Lineage (NCBI taxonomy): Eukaryota > Metazoa > Chordata > Ceratodontiformes > Ceratodontidae > Neoceratodus > Neoceratodus forsteri. The sequence continues at coordinate 1,064,668,606 of CM057449.1, read as the reverse complement.
GCTGTGACTGTCCTGAGAGGTAATCCTTGAACCAGGCAGTGGCCTCAGGGACCACATTTAGTTGAGGAAGGACACAAAGCAGTAGTTCGTGACTGACCGTGTCAAATCCACATAGATTGCCCCTGCAATTGAGCCTTGGTCAAGGGCCTTGTGGATGAATGTGGTGAGCTCAGTAAGTGCAGTGACGGTACTATGGCCAGTCCGGAAACCATGCTGTTCCTGGCTGAGAAGGTTGTGTTTGGTTAGATGTTCTGTTAGCTGGTCCGAGACTATTTTTTCCAGTGCTTTGGAGAGAGGAGGAAGAATTGAGATAGGTCTATAGTTGCTGGCGTTAGTGGGGTCACCGTTCTTCAGAATGGGAGTGATTATGGCTTTCTTCCAGGCTGAGGGAAACTGGACGAGGCATGGTGAAAGGTTGAGAATTTTTGTAAGGTGAGGTAGTGTGACATCGAGAGTAAGCCTAATGAGTTTAAGGTCTAGGGAGTCATTGCCTTAATGGGTATTGGCGATAGCTTTGGTGATACAGCATTTTGCTTCACTGCAGGGGATGACTCTGAAGCTGGAAAGGAGGTGAGTTGATGTTACATGGGCTCTGGGGGAGGGGGGGTTGTGGTAGGGTGGAAGAAACTAGGAGGAGGATATAGGAGAGGTCCGAGAAGGCGGTTTAGGGCTTCTATGATAGTAGTGGATCTTGAGTGACGCCCCGCTTAGGATTGAGTTGGTAGGGTGGGGAGCAGGATTACCACCGAGTTCTTTTGTTGTTCCAGAATTTTTTGTTTCCCCAGGAGAAGGTAAGAGTTTGTTGGTAATATTAGCTTTTCGCCTGCTGCGACGGCTCCATTGTGAACATTTATTCGGCGCCTCCCTGTATAGCTGTCTATCCCTGGAGTGGGTGGGAGTCAATGCCTTGTGCCAAAGGTTGTCCCTTTGTTGCATAAGGTATAGGAGAGAGGGTGCGATCCAGGGGGTGGTTCTGGTTTTCTCAACTTGCTTTGTGAGGGGCGCCAATATATCACAGGCTTTGTTGAAGATGGTTATAAAGTGGGTAAGAGCAATGTCTACTGACTGCGTGGTGTATATGGGGAGCCAGTAGCTATTGGATAGTCTTTGAGGTTCTCTATGCCTCCTTTTTTAAGCCTCCGCTGCCAAGAGGTTTTTGGCAGGGCAGGGGGGCGTTTACCCTTCCACCAGCAAGTAACCGGGGAGTGGTCACTGATGGAGTCAGGGAGCACAGTTGCATGGGAGAGGTTTCGTGGCCTGTTGGTGAAAATGAGGTCTAAGAGGGTGGAGGTTCCGGATCTAGAGTCCCGCCTGGTTGGGAAGGTGACTAGTTGGGTGAGATCCAATGCCAGGGTAGTGTCTTTGTAGTTGGATGTGGCTGGGGATAGCCAGTCGACGTTGAAGTCATCCATTAATATGATTTCACTAGTATTAGGTAGGTGGGAGATAGTATGAAGGATCTATCAAACACAAGTTTTTGGTTACTCGGGGGGATATAGGCCGAGATGATGTGCAGTGTTTTGGAACCCAGACTGAATTTGACAGTTTGTGTCTGGGCTCCATATTGTGGGGCGGGGGTATGTACTTCTGTGGCATTGAGTGGGGATTTAATATAAATTGCACAGCCACCACCTCTCTTGCTGGTCCTATCTGCCCTAAAGATGGTATGATTACTTAGGGAGACAGCATCATTGAGGATTTTATCAGAGAGCCAGGTCTCAGAGAGGGCTAGTATGTCTGGTGCATGTTGGGCAATCCAGCCTTGTTTTTTGGGTAGGCTGCAAATATTAAGTGAGGCTAGCAGCAGTCTCCCCTGAGGTTTTTTTTGGAGAGGTTTTTGTGCTGGGAGGTCCTGGGTTGGGGTGGATATTGCCAGATAGTAGTAGAAATAGGAGGGTGTGCCGCAGGAGCGCCAGCCTGCAGAGTTTGGGTGACAAACGCTGGGATTGGTAGGGTGACTTTTTTTTTGTTGTAGGAGGGGACTGGGAGACTAGAAATTATGCTAGGTAGAAGGGAGAGGGAAGTGAGGAGGATGAACGTTTGGTTAACGTGGTTGGTGGGGGGCTGAGGTCTGAGGTGGGGGACAGCTGAGATACAATGCATACCCTTTGTGAGTGTGGAAGTTAATGTGGGTGTGTGTGAGTAAAAGTCTTTGGGATCAATTTGGCATGAGTGTGAGAAGTTGGAAGGACTGAGCCAGTACTTATCAGTGATAGCTGAAAGATTAGGGTAGTAGATATTGTGGTGTGGTATAGGAGCCACTGGGGGGTTGTAGAGCAAGTAGTATAATCCTGGAAGTCAGTAGTGCTGCTATAAGTACGGAATACATTGTGTGGGAATTAAGTGAGAGGAAAGTTACAGCAGCCACTAGAGTTAGAATTGTATAACCTGCAGCTGATAGGTTATTTTCGCCAGGTCACCTGACTAACCCTGGCTATAAATTCGAGAGCCAACCAAGGGTGGTGGTGGGGGCGGTGGGGAGCCAAACGCATAGCGTTCAGTGAGGCTCAACCTGGGCAGCAACTCAAGGTGCTTGGGAGCTTCTTTGGCTGAGATTCGTGCGGCAAGGCTGGGGGCTTGTGGCGCTTGAAAAAAGATGCCAGAAGGCCAACGGTTGTGGCAACAGCCTGGTTCAAGGTATTGAATTACCTGATGAGTCTCGGGTTTGGGGCTTCTGTGGGCAGGGAGAGCTTCAGGGCAGGCTCTCACATCCTCCAGTCTCCTTGGGGAAGGGGGTGGTCTCTGGTGAGTCTCAGGTTTGGGGCTTCTGCAGGTAGGGAGGGCTTCAGGGCAGGCCCTCGTGACCTCCGGTCTCCTTGGGGGGGTGGTCTCTGGTGAGTTTCGGGTTTGGGGCTTCTGTGGGCAGGGAGAGCTTCAGGGCAGGCCCTCACATCCTCGGGTCTCCTTGGTGGAGGGGGTGGTCTCTGGTGAGTCTTGGGTTTGGGGCTTCTGTGGGCAGGGAGGGCTTCAGGGCAGGCCCTCGTGACCTCCGGTCTCCTCGGGGGAGGGGGGTGGTCTCTGTGGGAAAATGAAGAGAGAGTGGGGATTAAATAAGCAAATACAGGGAATCGATTAACTTGTTTGGGGTAGGCTGGTACTAGGTGTGGGGAGAAGAACAAAAGAGCACAGGGCTATCAGGTAACAAAAATGTGATTCCAAAGTAGAAAGGCAATTGGTTGTTACTTGCTGGGCTATCTGGACTTCTGCACGTTGCTATTGCACTTTAAATTAACAAACAGTCCCAAATGATTTTTTCACAGGGTGGGATTTCAGTAACACACTGGAAATGCACTTTAAAGTTAACAAAACAGTCCCCAAAAGAGTTTTGCACGGGGGGATATCAGTAAGCACTAATCCGGAGGATGCAGTGAGTCTAAGCATTCAATACAAATTACAGGCAATTACAGAACAGTTATTGCTTGCTTGTTTTTAAATTGTTCAAATTCTGGCACCAAATTAATGGTTCTGCTCCGTTTGAGCCTGGGCAGCAACTCGAGGTGCTTGGGAGCTTCTTTAGCCGAGATTCGTGCAGCAAGGCTGGGGGCTTGTGGCCGTGGAAAAAAGGCACCAGAAGGCCAATGGTCATGGCAACAGCCTGGTTCAAGTTATTGAATTACCTGGTGAGTCTCGGGTTCAGGGCTTCTGTGGGCAGGGAGGGCTTCAGGGCAGGCCCTCATGACCTCTGGTCTCCTCGGGGGAGGGGGGTGGTCTCTGGTGATTCTCGGGTTTGGGGCTTCTGCGGGCAGGGAGGGCTTCAGGGAAGGCCCTCGTGACCTCTGGTCTCCCCGGGGGAGGGGGTGGTCTCTGGTCAGTCTCGTGTTTGGGGCTTCTGTGGGCAGGGAGGGCTTCAGGGCAGGCCCTCGTGACCTCCGGTCTCCTTGGGGGAGGGGAGTAATGTTACACTGGTTGGGCAAGGTATGACTTTTCAGCAGCTATCAGTGGGTAGGCAGAGTGAGCAGGTTTTAACAGTACGGCCAGCTTGTCAGGTTTCTGGGAGGCGATTATGTTTTTGATGAAGTAATTGGTAGTGTATGGCTAGAAAGTGGGTGGGGGGGGGTTAGCCAGCCCAGGCTGGAGTAGAATGAGCAATGGTGAGTGAGCTTGGGTACTGACAGAGCAAAGCATCAGATGTTATTACAGTAGATGTCCCACTTGTGGAGGGGCCTTCTTGAGGATTCTGGAAGGGCAATCATCCCATAGGCCAGTTTAGGTCTCAGAACCCTCTGAGCAATGGCCAGCCAAGACACAGAGGTGAGGCTGTATCTAACTGTGTATGTCAGACCAAGTTATATTTTGACTGTTTTAATAGTAGAGAGGTGCAGGTCATAGTCCAGGGCTGGATCCGAGGTAACCCCAAGGTATTTTTAAAGAGGAGACAGTGTTGAGTGGGGCACCATCAGATGCACTAATGCATAATGGCTGGTAGCAGGCTTTAATTGTTAGTAGCCCACATGTATTATTCACATCAGCTGTCAGTACTCTGCTGCTTACTTTGTATTCCTCTCATTGACATTCAATCCTGTGTCTCTGCCCTCATGTATTTACTCATGGTGTGCATGTCTTCCATCCCGTGTAAGTCCTACACTTGGGAAATCACAATGCTGTCAGCACTGATGCTGTGTTTTTAACTTTGAGATTCTTTTCTCTCTACATTAAGACTGGATGTTCCTCTCGCTCTCCCATGTGTCTGCATACACTGTTAAATTGCTTGCTAGTATATCAAATATAGTGGCTGCTCAACCCTGCATTTCACATGATGCCCTCTCTAGACATTTCTGATCTCTATGGTTTCAGCTATAGGGATTTGGCAGAGTAGTACAGCTCAGCCAGTCACTAATGGACCGGTCTTCCAGTTGAAGTGCCGGATGAGGATTGTTGCTGGTTAGGCTTAAAGACCAATGGAGAGAGAGAATAACAGCACTGTGGGAGTGATGGCCTGGTCAACATCAGCAGTAAAGGAAAGCTTTTAGATTAACAGCAGAAGAGTGAAGAAAGGCAAGAGCTATGGTTGCAAACATGCAGCCACCATACAGAAAATGCGTGGTTAACTAGCAGTGGAACCTTGTCACAGCCACACAATGGGGACACCTACATCCATGCACTGCACCTTTTTCAAATTTTAAAATCAGGCTGGGAGGTTAAGCTACTGTCTTAATACCGTAGAAAGGCAAAGATTTTCTTTTCAGTCGAGTCCTTCCCCCTCCCCATCGTTCCCTTTCACCTGTCTGTCTACCTACCCTTCTTCCCTGCTGTCACTTAGCTAACAGCACCGAAGGTTCAGGGAGTTGCCCATGCTGTCTAAAAATATTGGAAGTGTTGACAGATTGTTTCTAGAATTCAGCATGATGCCCACACTTAAAAAGAAAAATACATTGGATTATGGATTAGTTTATTTTCCAAAAGGAGACATAACAAACAAGTAAATCATTTGTTGCAAGGGGGGAGGGAAGTCCAGTTCATCTTTTTGGGAGGTGGGGGAAAGGGAGCATATCTCATGTGGTGGGGGGGCTCATTTTCTGTGGTGGTGGGGAGCATATCTCCTGTGGTGGGCAGAGGGCAGCTCCTGTGGTGGGGGAGCACAGCCCCAGTGGTGGGGGGAGTGTAGCTCCTGTATTTTGGGGAGCAGCACAGCTCCAGTGTTTTGAGGGGAGGACAGCTCCAGTGGTAGGGAGGAGTGCAGTTCCTAAGTTTTGGGGGGAGTACAACTCCTTTATTTTGTGGGGGAGCACAACTCCTTTGTTTTAGGAGGAGCGCAGTGCCTGTATTTTAGGAGGGAGTGCAGTGCCTGTGTTTTGAGTGGAGTGCAGCTCCTGTGTTTGGTGGAGCATAGCTCCTGTGTTTGGTTGGGTAATCTCCTGTGTTTGGGGGAACGCAATTCCTGTATTTGAGGAGGGCAGAGCTCCTGTGTTTGGGAGCGGGGCAGCACAGCTCCTGTGCTTGGTGGAAGGGGAGCACATCTCCTGTGTTTGGAGAAGGGGAAGCACAAATTCTGTGTTTGGGGAGGGGGCGCAGCTGCTGTTTTTAGTAGAGGGGGAATGCAGCCCTGTGTTTGGGAGGTGACAAAACTCCTGTGTTTGGAAGGTAACACAGCTCCTATGTTTTGGGGGAATGCAGCTCCTGTATTTGGGTGGGGGGATGCAGCACAGCTCCTGTGTTTTTGAGGGGGGAAATGCAGCACAACTCATGTGTTTGGTAGGGGGGAGGCAGCGCAACTCCTGTGTTTGGGAGGGGGAGGTAACACAGCTCCTGTGTTTGGGAGAGGGAGGCAAGGGAGTGCAGCTTCTGTGTTTGGGTGGAAGGGCAGGAGAGTGCAGCTCCTGTTTTGTGGGGGAGGTGCAGAGGAGCACAGCTCTGGTATTTGGGGGTAAAGGCAGTGGGTTGTGGCTCCTGTGCTTGGGGGAGAGGGGAGCACAGAAAGTGGGGCAGAGGGAGTGCTGCTGGGGGGTTGGATGGAACCTGTAGCAGTGGGAGAGGGGGACCGAGTGACCCTATAGTTGTGGGGAAGGGGTGGAGGGACCCTGCAGGAGAGGGGAAAGTAGGGAGCCTGAAACTGCGGGAGAGGTGAGAGATGGGGGCCTTTAGCTGCTGGGGGAAGCCTTTAGCTGCCGCAGGGAATTTTTTTTGTTTTTGGTACTTTTTCCCCTGGTCACCAGGCTGCTTACCTCACACTTCCAGGCATCCTCCTGAGGTTTCCAGCTGCCATCCCAAGGACCCCCGGCTCCATATTCAGGCCCGCGGCACACCACTGTGGCTTACCCCAAGTGGCAGGGAGGTGGAGAGCTCCCCTCGCACTCTCACACCAGGACCAGATCCAGTAGAGCCACGCACTCTCAGCGCCGAGTGAGTCCCCTGTGGAGATGGCCATCAAGCCACCGCAACTGGTGCCTGTATTTTCCATTTTCTCCCCCTTGGACGTCTTTGGTGTGCAATGACACCAAGGGACAGGAGCGTGCACGCTACCACATGTGCCCCTTCCCAGCATCTGCCAGAGCACATCCCCCAAGTCTGCCCATGGCCTGCCATCACCCCCAGACACTGCTAGAGGCCACTAGGCTACTGAGGCATCCCACCCCCCTCCCAAGAGAAGGAGAGCAGTCCTACGGCCACACGATCCTTCTCATCCCCTGCTGACCCCCAACGACCTGGGCTTGTTCCGAAACCTGGGTCAAGGGAATCTTTAGCTTACCAAGTGGAGAGTCTTTAGCTGCTGGGCAGCCTCTTGTTACTGGGGAAGCTCTAGCTGCTAGGGAGAAGCATCTAGCTGCTAGAGGGAGCTGTTAGCTGCCGTGGAGCCATTAGCTGCTGGGAGGGGAGAGCCATTAACTGCTGCAGGGGAGAGCCGCTGCTTAGCTGCCTGGGGGGGTAGTAGCTGGGCCAGGGGGAGGTAGAAGCTAATAGCTGTCAGTGGGGAGAGAGTCATTAGCTGCTGGGGAGGGTGGATAGAGCCTGAAAAGCCAGAGGAGGCGGTGGAGAGAACCTATAACTACTGGAGGGACAAAGGGAGGGAGCCCATAACTGCTGGAGGAAGAGTGAATAGTAGCCTATGACTGCTGGAAGGTCCCATAACTGCTGAAGGGAGTAGGGGGTAGCATTTAACTACTAGAGGGATAGGGAGCCTATAACTGCTGGATAGAGTAGGAGGGAACCTGTAACTGCTGGAGGGAGGGAAGGAGAGGAACCTTGTAACTGCTAGAGGGAGGGGAAGAAGCCAATAGCTGCCAGAAGGCTTGGGAAGGGAGCCCATAGCTGCCTAAGAGAGAGGAAGGCAACTTCTAGCTTGCAAAGGGTGTAAGGTATAGCATGGAACCTATGGCCGCAAAAGGGGCTGCTCAGTCACGCAGAAGTGCAGGGCCTGATAGCAATCCTCTGTTCCCATCTCACATTCACAGAAAGTGCCCTGGTTGTAAATTGTGCTCTTATGGTGTCCCACACTCAGTATTGGTGCACACTCCCCCACACAGGATCTCCTAATGATGCCCATGTTGCCCCACCAGTCATGCTGTAAGCACATTCAGCATGGCCCCTGCTTAGGATCCTCCGCCCACTCTATAAAACCACCACTCCTAACACTTTATCGGGCACATGGATACCATCTGGATTGCTGTGAAAAAACTTTATGGGTAAAAGTACTTAATGTGGCAGAACTGTTCTTTCAGCTGTCATCCACATAATGTATTCTCATTACTTCTGGTAATCTGCAATGTGAGAGAAGTCATACTTACGTTTTACATCTTTTCCTCTCTAGCTGCATTAACGGTCAAAAGCTGAAGTGCGCTGATGTTGCTGGAAGAACATTTCAGCTGCACTGAGTTCTTTGTCTGTCTTTTTACAAAGCTATTATTGTGCTGTTTAAATGTGGGTATCTCTGAGTCCCCCACTCACTTCTTGTTCTCTGTCTCTTTCTCCCTTGTCGCTCTCACTAGTCTTTCTGAATCCCTCACCCAATTCTTGCTCTCTCTCTCTCTCTCTCTCTCTCCCCCTCTCCCCTCTGTCACTCTCACTAGTGTCTGTTTAATGTCAGTTTCCTCTCACATCCCCCACAATCCTGACTCTGGCTTGCTCCCCACCCTCAACTGAGGGGACTTGGTAATGGTCTTGTACTCTTGTGAGCTGAAGCTCAGTCATTATTGCTATTTCTAAGCTATGGCTAGAGCGGTAAGTGACAGACTCACACTATAAGAAGGCAGTTTTAAAATACACGATTTTGTGATGCCTCATGCAATTCTGGTTTCTTTTGTAACTTGTAAAAAGCACAAAAAAAAAAGACATGGGGGGCATATATCTGTGTGACATAGTGGAAGGGAGAGAGGAATCCGAGCACACACAGGTTGTTCACAGCAAGAGTGCGGATTGGATAGTGAAGCCAATCAGAGTGAAAGCATTTGTTTAGTGCCCTTTTTATGTTGACTTGCGCTTGCGCAGTCAATGTAATGTGGTACTAGCTGACTTGGAGGCGCGATCACTGTTGGGCGAATGCAGGGCACGCATCAGTAAGTGTGTCCCTCATTCTCCAATAAGCCTGCATGCCGGTGCCACACCGTGAATACATAATGTGGTGAGCACATCTAATGAAAGGTCTACTGTAATGCGAGCAAAGTTTGTCATCTTGAGGACATTCTGATGTGCTTGCTCTGGTGAAAAGTAAAAAACATGGCCATTTCACTGCCTGTCATAATGCCAACTTAAAAGTTCAATCCCCTGTCAGCATGCCCTGACCCAATGTATGTGCCAAATGGGGAGCCCACTCTGTCAGCATAATGCACCCCCATTTGTTATGTGCCGAGGGTGCCCACTCCTCGGCTCTCCCTCCACTTTTGTTGTGTGCCAATGGGGTGCCCAATCCCCGCTGGCTGCAGCATCCCAACACTTAGGTGGCTGCTAGGAGCCCACCCAGCATGCCAAATCCCTGAAAAAGAAAAACTGTCCCGCAATGTTTTTTTGTTTTTTTTACCCTGTAAAAGAAGAAAATGGTCCCTTGTGGTCTCCCTGCCCCCTCCCACAACCTGTGCCCAATCTTTGTGCACCCACTGTCCCCACATCCCCCTTCACCCCATACTTACCTCTGGAGTCTGGTGCGACGATCTTTGGTGGACCGGGAACACGTCTGCACTCTTCAAAGCCGACCACGAACTGAAGAAATGGCGGTAAGCTGTATAATGGCATAAATACGTTTTTTTCAACTTTGGTGCATATCTTGGGCATTTTTTGGAATTTTTGAGCCAAATTTTCAACATGGGGTTATTGGGACCCCCCTCATGAATTCAGTCATTGTCATGGCGTGATTTGGTCCCAAGAGGTGATTTTTCAGTCACTGTGCTGAATCACCTTTCGGGACTGAGTAACAAAACAACAGTGCCACTGTTCATGACGGGGTCTCTCAAAAAGCCTATGTTACAAATTCGTGAAAAATCCCAAAAATATTGTTTTAAGAGTGTGTGTTGCACTGTTTCGACGCACGCTCATAACCTCATGAATCTGTAATATTTTCACTCCAGATTTTCAAAATTGGCATTTTTACACACCTGCTAATGAATAGTACAGCTGTCATTTTATACATCCTGGCCAAAATGTGTTTTCGCACGTCCGGTGCAGAGTAGCGCAGTCGCTGTGCGAAATCAGTTTTCAGGACAGTTTAAGAAAATGACGGTGACACTGTTCATGAGCAGAGGTCTTAAAATGCCTATGTTGAAAATTTAGTGCTCAAAGTCCATAAAATGACTGTTGCAAGCGTGCGTTGCGCAGTTTCTACGCATCCTTGTAACTTGGCAAGTTTGCAATATTTTCATGACAGATTTTCAACACTGGCATTTTTTCACACCTCCTTATCAACAGTACAGCTGTCATTTTTTACAGCCTGCCCAAAATGTGTTTCTGCCCCTGTGGCACACAATGGCATTGTCGCTGTGGGAAATCAACTTTTGGGACTAATTAACAAAATCACAGCACCACTGTTCATGAGGGGAGTTCCCAAAATGCCTTTGTTGAAAATGTGGCTAAAAAAAATCCCCAAAATAATTGGGTTACTGATGTGCGTTGCTCAGTTTCTATACATTTTCATGACTTCACCAGTTTTTCATACTTTCACTCCAGATTTTCAACGTTGCCATTTTTTACCCCTCCTCATGAACAATACAGATGTCATTTTCCACATCCTGCCCAAAATGTGTTTTCGTCCCTGTATTTCCAAATGGCATAGCCTCTGTGCAAAACCACCTTTCAGCTAACAAACTGATAGTGCCGCTTTTCAAGAGGTTGGCTCACAAACAGCCCATACTGAAAATTTGGAGTGAAAATACCAATACACGCCTACAGTGTTAGGGTTTCCAACTGTAACACCCCACCCTGTAGAGACTGACAGGCATCAGTGGTGTGACTTAGGATCATCGACTATAATGCTCATGCCATTGCACCCCCACCCCACCCTGCAGCCAGTGACAGGCATCGCGGTGTGCCTTGCACTGTTCGGCCACAAAGTTCACCCCATTCTCCTCTACTGCACCCACCTCAGTGTATTTCCTTATGGAATGAGGTAATTATAACACCCAAAGACCCCAAAGCACACCATACACTTGTCAGTGTCTACAGGGTAGGTTGAGGTACAATGGCATAAGCGTTATAGCTGATGACTCAAAGGCACATCCTAATGCCTGTCAGTCTCTACAGGGTGGGGTTGGGGTTGGCATCACTTTAAAACTTCACTGTCATTCCTATTATGAGTCTCTAACTCCGGCACTACCAATGCCAATGCCTGCAAGACAACATTCGGCATTGACAAATGCTTGTTTCATTTTAGTCACACATCACGGAATTTAATTAACTTTCTGTATTTGGGGAATGTGGTTTGTTGTAGGGTTTAATCATTTTTGTCTGCTGTGGGAGGAAGGGATTTATGTTTTTAAAAAATGTTGAAGTACTGGCAAAAATTGGACTGGCCATACCAAGTGTGGGCAATCTAGCCATGGCATGTGGAGTGATTTGTTTTACATGTCATGTGATAATGTTTGTGCTGGGACTTCATCTGTCATATTGTACTAGGATAACATAATAGGTGAAGCCCTCAGCCAGCTAATCAGCTTTCAGGAAATTTTCGTGACATTGTATAATGATCATTATGCAAATGAAACATAATCACATGATAAAACCCACATCTCCCAGCTACATATCAAAGACAAATGTAACATGAAAAAAATTCAAAGCACTTTAATCCAGAAATAGAACATTTAAAGTAACCAGTTGGATCAAAATCGCACTCACCCACACTTACATTCAGCACAGTTTTTATGTTGTCTTGTGCAGGTGCAAGCAAAATCTTGCGATAGTAATAGCACAGCGAGAGATGTGCCAGTGTTGGCAAATGCAGGGCATGCTTTAGTAGGTGCATCCCTCATTCCCCAGTTAGCCAGCATGCTAGCACTGATGCAAGAATTATGTAAAGTACCACCAACTTAAAAGAAATATGCCACTGCAATCAGAGAAAAGCTTGTCATGCAGTGGTAGAGATGACATGCCTCTTGTATGTGCCTTTTCTGGTGAAACATTTCAGTAAACATGGCAGCGGCTCCTGCTGACACCATACAAACCCAAAGACGACATCAGGGTGCAATCTCTGTGTCAGCATGTCCCACCCCCCATTGTGTGGCAGACTGGGAGCCTATCCCAGTGTGCCACCTCTCACAGAAAGCTAACCGGGTCAGCATGTTCCCCCACCCATTATGTGGCACACTGGGAGCCCATCTCAGTGTGCCTAACAAAGTGTCTCATGATTTCTGGGATTTTTTTACCTAAAAAAAAAAACAGTCCATCGTTATCCATGGTGCCCCTTCCCCCAATGTTCCCCACATTGTGTGACACACTGGGAGCCCACCCTAGTGTGCCACCACTCACACAAAGCTGACTGTGTCTGTATGTTTCCCCACCCCCATTGTGTGGCACACTGGGAGCCCACCCAAGTGTACCTGACAAAGCATTTTGCAATGTGCATTTTTTTTTTTACCTGAAATAAAGAAAATGGTCCCTCATTGACAGCAGTGCCCCTTCCTCCAATCCACATCCACCATCTGTGCATTCCCCTCCCTACACACACCCTCACCCCATACTTACTTCTGGAGGTCCAGCGCTGTGATCTTCAGTGGAGCGGGAACACGTCTGGACTCTTCAAAGCCAAGCTGCAAAATGTAGAAATGCCACTAAGCTTCTATAATGGCATCAATGGGGGGGTTCAACTTAGGTGGATATCTCAGCTATTTGCTTTGAATTTTGGCTCAAAATTTTCAACGTGGGGATCTTGGGACCCCACCTCATGAAAACATGCACTGTCATCTTGTTATTTGGTCCCAAAAGATCATTTTGCAGTCACTGTGTGGCATCAACTTTTGGGACTGAGTAATGAAATAACAGTGCCACTGTTCATGAGGTGGGGTCCCAAAAAGCCTATGTTGCAAATTTGGTGAAAATTTCCAAAAAATGACTGTGTTAAGAGTGTGCATTGCACAGTTTCCATGCATGCTCGTAATTTCGACAATTTTTAACATTTTCACTCCAGATTTTCAATATTGCCATTTTTTTCACACCTCCTTATGAACAACACAGCTATCATTTTTCACATTCTGCCCAAAATGTGTTTTCGCACATCTGGTGCTCAATGGCACAGTCGCTATGGCAAATCAACTTTCTGGACAGATTAATAAAATCACAGTGCCACTATTCATGAGCAGAGGTCCCAAAATGCCTATGCTGAACATTTGGTTGAAGAATAAATCCAAACTAGTTGCATTACGGGTGTGCGTTGCATAGTTTCTACGCATGCTTATGACTACAATTTTTTACATTTTCACTCCAGATTATCAACATTGCCATTTTTTTACACCTCCTCATAAACAGTACAGCTGTCATTTTTCATATCCTTCCCGAAATGTATTTTCGTACCTGTGTTGCCAAATGGCACAGTTGCTGTGCACAATCAGCTTTCGACTAATGAACCGATAGTGCCACTGTTCATGAGGTGGGGGTCACAAAAAGCTAATGTTGAAAATTTGGAGTGAAAATACCAACATATGCCTGGGGCTTTAGGGTTTCAAACTGTAATGCCCCACCCTGTAGAGACTGACAGGTGTCAGGAGTGTGACTTGGGACTGTCAGCTGTAATGCTTATGCCAATCCACCCCACCCCCACCCTGCAGCAAGTGATAGGCACTGAGGTGTGCCTTGGAATCTTCAGCCCCAGATTTCACCCCATTCTCCTATACTGCACCCATTTCAGAGTATTTCCTTATGGAATGGGGTGAGCATAAGGCCCGAAGACACCAAGGCACACCTTGACACTTGGTGTCTGCAGGGTAGGGTGAGGTGAAATGGAGTGAGCGTTATGGCTGACAACCCAAAGGCAAACCCCAATGCTTGCCAGTCTCTGCAAGATGGGGATGGGGTTGTGTCAGTTCAATACTTCATTGCCATTCCTATTATGCATCTCTCTAACTGCTGCACTACCAATGCCAATGCTAGCAAGACAAAATTCAGCATTGACAAATGCTTGTTATTTTTGCATTCAGGATACAAATGCAAAACCAGTAACCTACCAATGATTCAGGACCTAAAGTTGCCTCCACAGGGTGGTAGGTTCTATAACTAAAAGACAATTTTTTTTTCTCTTAATTACCCAAAGAAACCTCTGCACTAGATTGACAAATAAGGCAATCAGTCTTCCTGGAAACTTATTACTGTTGTGAACAGCTAGAAGAAATAAATAAATAACAATTTAAATAATTGTTTTCCAAAACGAGACTCTTGCCTGCTTTTTGTTTCCTATTCTGTGACTCTGCTGGTCAATCTGTACCATCCCTAACATTAGGGTTCTATTAAAGTAATTGAATCATCATTGGAACTTTCACCTATTGCCACTTATATAAATCCCTTACAATAGCTAGAACATTACAATAGGTCCACATTGCCTGTCTCAAGCACAACAACTTCAAAGTACCTTAAGGCATCAGGTAATTTGCACAAAGTAATTCTAGCATCATGAAATTCTGCTGCTGTCCTTAGCAAAGATACAAGTTACAGAAAAACATAAAAGCAATCTTTATAGTGTCACTTAAGTATGCAAGCAGAACCACTATGATATATGACACACCTTAAAGACATTCTCTGGTATTTTAAATTTCCATTTTTTGATGCATCTTAAAAAAGGTTTGAAGGTTGTTTGCCAACACAAACACATTTTTAAATATATGCACGCATTATTAAAATGATTTAACCTATTTTGTCTTATACGGCTAAGAACATACTGTATACAGGGTGGCAGCGAGGAAATTAGTTCCCACAGTTGCAGTCACTGGCATCAGTCAAAGAGGTTTATGTACATGTCTGTTTGTCATTGCTCACTTTGTTTCACTTATATTAATGTCCTTGCCATGTACATGTACTTTTGAATTGTTTGAATAGATTTCTTGCAAATTTTATTTTTCATTGGGATTTTAAATTATTTTTTCCTGAGCTGACCAGATTTAAGGTGAGACAATGAGCCACACCAATAACAACTTATCGGTTGGCCTTGATGAAAGAGAATACCCCGATCTCTACCGAAGAAAAAACAATTAGGCAAATGCCTAATACCATCTTCAATATGCTGCAACTTGACCCTGAAGATCCATACCCCAGTCCAAAAGCCATTGTTATCCATTATAGGAGTTGGATTCCCTTGAATGTCACAATGCTTTTACAACCAGAAAAAAATATTAGCTATGTAGACCCCTTCATTTCGGAACAAGATCATAACTGTTTTAATAGAAGGCTAAGTTATGGGAATTGCAGTATAATCTCTCCACAGCTGGGTATTCCTAACCTCAGTATACTGTAGCCAGAATTGATTAAGTAGAGGACTTGTACAAAAACTAATGTCAAAATTGTAATCACCATGTATATGAATAAAGGCGTAAACCTCTGCAGGAGTAAAGTGGATGGAGTCTCTTATAAAAGCCTTCCCCATATAATGCCTATCAGGCAAGACATCCTTGTCCCCCCTGTACCAAAGTTGTACTATAAACCATCTTTTGGCAGCCTCCACCATTTTTTTTAAATAAACTAGCATATGTGGACTTCGGCAAGGATTGTAACTCAGGGAGCACCTGGTCAGTAACCTCATCCTGGATATCCCCCTCTATCTCCACAGGCCCCTTTTTAATAGCTGATATCATACCTTGTGATGCCATCTCAAAATGTTTACCCTCTGAATCCACTTCCAGCAATAAAACACCAGCACAAATAGCGGCTGTCTCTCCACCTGCAATAGTCACCACTAGTTATGTTTCAATCATTTCAGTCATTTCAGAAACCACATCAAACAGTGGCTGGGTTACAGTCACTGGTGTTAAAGTAACCTGATCAGCCAATCACAACAGGTCACCCTCAAGAGGGACTGTCTGAGTGTCAGTACACATAATGTAAGCATCAGTAGCAGCCCTGGCCACAGAGGGCCAGCCAACTGCTTTGGAGAACCCAGAAGCAATATATCTAGGTCAGGAATCCAGTGACCAGACTGAAAGATTCACCTGGCCTGCTTTAGAGCCATCCCAGGAACCCATTCTGGCTCCAACAGCACATCAATAGACATACTTGGCAAACTATCATTGGACATCACACTAGTTCCAGGATTATTAGGCAAATCCTTAGTTAAAAACTGCCATTTACCCACAATAGATTGGGGATTAACCTGTGATCACTTCCATTTGTTATCATCATCTACCTGCATCTCCGAGGCATTGAACTCAATCTCTGCCTCCTGTAGTATTGCATAAAGTTGTTGTCTTTTGTGGTCTAATTTCAGGCATAAAGTTTCCTCATCAACGGCAGTCAAATCCTCCACCACTGATCCCTCCAACTGCTAATGCAATTCAGCAGTAGCAACTTCCAACACCGTCCCCAAGCATGTCACAGGAGCTGAATCTGCTACCATTTGTGCCAACATATCTATGGATAATTCCTCACAATCCACCACCTCCACCAAGGTGCAGCCATTCTCCACCTCTCCCTTCAGCCTACTGGGCTCCTCCATTCTCTCCATGGAGAGACAGAAACCCCTGCTGGACAAGTAGGGGAATTTTTATTAAAAAAAAACAAAAAACTTTGCAATATACAGACAATCACTTTTCCATTCACCTCTACATAAGTACAAAATTAGTCTCATTCGATTCCTTCAAAATTCATCCACAAATTCTTTGTTGTTTCTGCCACAAATATTCTGCACTCTGTTTGATATATTGTATTTATTTCAAATTGAAACTTACATAGTAAGTCTTGTAATGTTATTTGTCTCTGTAGAATTTTCTTGCATCTTATTTGCCAAATTACCCACTTTAGAACAGCAAATGCTACATATAGCGTGCTTTTATTCCATCTCTTCCAAGCTTCCGTGAGTTGTCCATATATTTAAGTGCCATAAGTCAGGTTCTTGAATTCTTTTACATCCCAAAATCCTGCTAATGCTTCCCTAAAATGTTTAATAAAATAACATTCAAAGTACAGATGTTCCATATTTTCTTCCATCATTCCACACTGTAGTACTGGACAACCTCTTTCTTCCTTACTCTTATGTTTTTGGTTACCTTTTACACTTAGCTTTCTGTGACTACGTAGCCATGTTACTGCTTTCATATTTTGGGGAATTCTTTTCTCCAAAGTACATTCTAAAGTCTGAGACACTTGTATTCCTTCATTCACATTAAAAACTGGGTTTTCAAAAAAGTTTCTTTTCATTATTTCCTTATTATTCTGCTTTCTGTTCTTTCTTAATAGTATACCCACATTCACCCCCCCATTGTGCCATGTCCTTTCCAGAGCTTTCCATGTAGAAAGGTACTTGTAACTTTCCTTGATAGTTTCCTTTTTTACCAATATTTCTAATTAGTATATCTGCCCAACTACTTACCAAACTACTCAACATGTTTATTTTCCCCTGTAATATTGGCACACTATTTGTGTAAAAGAAAATATTTAAATGAAACACAATCAGCTGCATCATTCCCAGCCCACCCTCTTTAGGGGGCCAATATGTGTGACATCTCTTTACTGGGCTGAGCCTAGATCCCCATAATAACTGGAAAAAGATTCCCAAAACTTTAGTCTGTAGTTTATATGGTACTGGAAATATATTTGCTATGTATAGGAATATAGGTGTGATAAAAGTTTTTAAAAGATATATTTATTTTTCTTTTGTCATACTCCAGCTCTTCCACTTGCTGACTTTCTCTTGTGCAATTCTACATTTTCCACCCAATTCCTCATAGCAGCATCTTGCACCCCAACTTTTATTCCTAATAGTTTAATTTCACCTTTGTTTATCTCTAATGTGCCTTCTTTTTCTGCATTAACTTCTCCTAAAGCAAATATTCTACTTTGTTCCACATTTATACTAATACCTTTATAGTCTTTATTTTCTGAAAATATTTCCAGCATTTTTTCCCCTGCGAGCTGTTTTTTTCACCACGATAATGCTGTCATCTGCATATGCACAGGTTTTTTGTAAAAGCTCACTATCCCATGTTAGTCCTTTAATCTCTTTTTCTTGTTCAATTCTATGCAAAACTGGGTCCAGACACAAAACATATAATAAAGGGCTTAATGGGCACCCTTGTCTTACCCCCCTGTACATGTACATAGAAATTCCTAAGTGCCCATTTATCATAGTTTTAATTTGTACTTCGCTATATAGAATTTTAATCATTTTCCTCAGGTTCTACATTCTAAGACATCCCACATATAGTCATGCTTAATGGAATTAAATGCTGTCTCCTGATTGATTTCATATAAATATCATTTTTTTTTTATTCTGGGCAGCATTTGTTATTTCTCTTATGAAATTAAAATTGTTCCTTATATCACACCCCGGGACTTCACAGACTTGTGTTTGCGCTATTAATTTATCCGCAAATGTCACTAATCTTTGATTCAGAACTTTTGCAAATATTTTATAATCTGCTGTAAGCAGACTTATCGGCCTCCAGTTTTTGAAATCCAATCTTTCTTTTTTCTTACGTAAAAGAATCATAATACCAGTTCTCATACTGTCGGTTATTTTATTTTCCTCCAAAATTTTGTTGTAAACAAAAGTTAAGCTTTTAGTCAGTTGTTCCTCATATTTTTTTGTAAAAGGCATTGGGGATGCCATCTATCCATGGTTCTGTATTATTTGTAAGTGACCTAATCATGTTTCTCACTTCATTTTCTTTTATATCCCCCTGAAGGGTTTAACTTCATCTTCTTCTAGTTTTAGTATACTTGTTTGTTTAAGTAACTCCCTTTTTACTTTGTTTGTTTTTCCCTTAAATTTTTCTTTTAAAAATTCTTGAACCTGAATATTTATACTTCCTGTATCAGTATATTTTCTACCAAATTTATCTGTAATTTCATGTATCACTCTGCTTTCAATTCATTCCTTATTACTATCATAAGGGTTAGTTTGATACCTGGTTCCTTGCATCCCAAATGTTTGCGCCATACTTAATTATTTTGATCTATTATATTGGTAAGTCCACATAAATTTTCTTGTTTCCTCTATTTTTCCAGAATTGTCCACTTTATACTTTGTTTGTCGTGATAATAACTTGTATAATTGACCCCTTAGATTTAGATATTTTTTATAATGTGCTTCTTCTTTTGAATGTGATTCTTCTAATACTTGTTTTATGTCATATTTAGTGTCTTCCCACCAGTCTAGTGCTGAAGCATATACTTCTTTCACTGTTTCTCTTGGTAAAAAAAGTTCTATTATTTTATTATTACAACTTCCCTCTGACAATCTTTCCATATTAATTATCCAATATCCTCTACTAAATATAACTTAATTTCCTAACTCTATCTCTAATTTAACCCCATGTGATCTGCGAACTCCATAGGCATAGCTGAAATATTCTTAATTGTGTCCCCTTCTGAACAATCCAAAAATCAATCTTTGTAGAATCAGACCCTATATAAAAGGTATGTTCTATTTTTTCAGTTTTGCCTTATATGTTTCAACTAGGTTCCCTTTTTTAAAAATGTATTTTAACCTATTAGTGTCACAATATCCCTTTTTCATCCTTCTATCCCAGTTCTCCTTCCCTAAACCACAATTAAAATCTCCCCCATAGACCTAACTTAGATTATTCCCATCTATAAAGGAGGTGACAAAACAACTCCCTCAAATTATAGGCCAATAGCTCTTTTGCCAATCCTGTCAAAAATTCTAGAGTGTAGAGTACATTTACAACTAAATCATTTTTTGGAATTTAATGTTATATTATCAGAAAAACAACATGGCTTTAGAAAGGGGAGATCCACAAGCACCGCCCTGTTGGAATTTACTGACTTGGTGGTGACATCTATGAACCAGGGGAAGAGTACCGGGGTGGTGTTTGTGGATCTCAGTAAAGCCTTCGACATAGTTCAGCACAAAATGTTCTTGGAGAGGTTAGGGGGGGCTAGGGATTCAAGGGAAAATGTTTCCATGGTTGAAGTCATATCTGACTAATCGTTAGCAATGTGTAGCATGTGGAACTTCGGTGTCGGGCCCTTGGAAATTGGAGAGGGGTGTTCCCCAGGGCTCGATTCTGGGACCATTATAGTTTAACATTTATGTTAACAATCTTGTTCAAGTTATTGAACACAGTGAAATAAGATTGTATGCAGACGATACTGTGTTGATAACATCTGCTGACAATTTTACAGATATGACAGTTAAACTTCAATATGACCTACTCCAAATAGAAAACAGGATGAGAAATTCTGGCCTTCTCCTCAACTTGAAGAAAACTCAGAGCATGTTGTTCACAGTGGGTCAACACAGGGGAAATAGGCCAGAGATGCAATTCCACCTTCAAGATGGAACAATAATTAAAAGTGTATCTAGTTACAGATACTTAGGATTTCAAGTAGACTCAAGTATGACATATATAGAGCATATAACAGCCTAGACCAAAAAAAGTAAATCAGAGATTAGGGGCTCTCAGAAGAGTAGTGGGCAGTTTACCATTGGTGGCCAGAGAACGGCTGGCAAAACAGATGCTCTTACCAGTGGTGGAATATGGTTCCATAATTTATATGAATTCAACTCTATCAGCTTTAAAACAGATTAATCAAGTTTATTATAGGATAGGAAAATTTGCTACTGGCAGTGGTAAGAAGTTGCACCATTGTGTAGTTTATAAAAACTTAAATTGGCTTCAACCAGAGGCCTACAGAAATTATCTTTGGCTTGTAACATAGTCCTTTAATAAAGACTTTTTTCTTTCTTTTATCTTTTTTCCTCATTGTCAATATCAGACAAGATTTTTGCTTTTGTCAGGGACTTACTACGAGATTTCTCCATCTTGATTGCAGCCACCATTTCAGCCCCTTCCATAGCTCCAGCTTCTCTCATTTTTGCTCCTTGTGACTTCACCTCATTTTCTTCCCAGCTTTCATCCAACACTTTTTGAACAGTCTCCAAGGATTTGCAGGCTGAAGTGGAGACCCGAGCTCCAGCCACCTGCATGCCTGAACTCATCTCCACACCAACACAGACTGACTGCAAGCAGCAATCTGGCATGGGATCCCCTCCAACAAAGACACTGCCACATTGCACTTCCTCCTCTTCTGCTGTCTGGCTCCAAACTGAGCTCCTCCAGTCTGCTCCCTGGAAGTCAAGCCCCCTGAAGGACTAGTATTGTAATTTCCCCAGTGCCCTGGCCAAATTTCTCCCATTCACTAAAAATCTCTCCAACTGCTTAATCTGGTTCAAGACCAGTTAGCATTCATCTGTATCCCCTCCCTCTGGGTCATGCCTGAAAATAAGCAAGAATTTATCTAGTGCACTTACCTGGTCAACAAAAGCTAACTAAATAAAAGTAGCCCACGTAGCCATGTCTGTAGCAGTGGTGAAATAACACCAGAGGATTAGTACAGGCATGAGGAGGAGGATTTTGAATTGTCAGTGGTCAAAGAAGCAGTGGTGGTGGTCTATGCAGTATTTCTAGTACATCAGCTCCTGTGCTTAAAACAGGGAAAATAACATCATTTGTTGACTTGCCACCTGTGTACCCCTCATCACATGGCAAAAGCACCCCACCCCATGGCAGTTCACAGAACAGATCCATTTGGCATGCCACATGCAAAATGAGTAACAATGCAGCCCATGTTGCACAGTTTTTTTGCCTGGAACATGAAATACCCACCAAATCATGTGGTGTCTTGTGAACTAAATGCCGCTGTAGTGGAAATGTTGGAATTTGACCTTTTGCCCTTCTCCTTTGTGGAGAATTCCAGATTCTGTCATTTTGCTGCACATTCCTGTCCCAAATGGAAAGTTCTGTTCAGGATCTACTTTTCCACCGGTGCTGTCCCAGAGTTACATCAGACTGTGACAGAGTCTGTAAGACATGCCCTTCAACATTCCTCATCACAATACATTCACTTAAGTATGGATATGTGGACAAGTGGCAAAATAGCAAGTAGTTCCTATCTGTGTATTACTGCACATTGGGTGCAGGTACCGGGGGTTGTCTGTGCTGGTGGGATTGGAAATCAGTGTAATAAGTCAGACTGTGGTGGTAGAAACCTTCCTGGCATTAGACAGCATGCAACGCTTGCAATGCATAGTGTAGCAGGATTGCATACAGGAGAAAACATGCTAGACTTGACACTGACAGAAATTGATGAGTGGCTGACCCCCCTGTCCCTAAAAGCTGGCTTTATAGCTAGTGACAATGGATCAAACATTGTTAAATGTATCAGCAATGGTGGCTTTGTGAGGGTTCCCTGCATGACTCACTGTTTAAATCTTGTGGTACAGGAGTTTCTGCAGTGCCATGAAATCAAGCAAATGCTGACAGTTGCATGTCACATCTGTGCACACTTTCCATGCTCTGGAAAGGCCCATGACCAACTTAGGCAGCTGCAGATTCAAAACAGCCTCCCTCAGCACCACCTCAAGCTTGAAGATATCACACACTGGAATTCTACACTTTACATGGCAGAGTGGTTGTATGAACAGTACAAAGCCATCTCTAAATACCTAGTAATGCATACTATCTGTGACAGTTCAGGGGCTCAATGTCTATGACAACTCAACAGTGGTGCCTCATGGACTTAGTGATATCAATTTTGAGGCTGTTTAAATATGCCACACAGGCAGTGAGTGGTGACACTGCATCCATTGTTCAAGCCATTCCACTGCTGCAGGTGCTGAGACAGACTTTGTTGAATCTACAGCCTAGCATTGATGTGTCTGGAGATAGAGCAAGCATTGCATTACTGAAACACATGCTTACAATATTCAACCACAATCGCCACATCGCCACTGTTCAGCAAAGTGCAGAATTCAGAATAACAACAATGCCAGATGCAAGATACAAATGTGGCATTGCATCCTCACTGGAGGGAGGGCCTGATCAGGTTCAAAATCTGACAGGACAGATGGTCCAATTGGTTCATGGGATATAGAAGTCACATGCAGACTTCTGGAAATCACAGCATAACAAGGCTGCAGGTCACTGTGGAGTAAGCACATCCAGTAAGGTGGCTGCAGGGCAAGGGGGTGTCAACAAACCAGGTTGCCATTAACCTACTTTGGGGTGCCTTGTCTCAAGTAGGAATCTGTGACCTCAAGGAATCCTGGGAACAGGTGGATAACTCATCAGGACTATGTGCAGCACAGATCATGGTTGATGCCTATTTGGTAGAAAACAGGTATCTGTCAGTACTTGATGATCCTCTTGTGTGCTGGAGTGGCAAGGTGAATGAATGGTTAGAGCTGTCTTTAGTATCACTGAAGTACCTGACCAGCCCACCCTCCAGTGTAAGTGTGGAGAGGGTATTCAGTTCTGCGGGGGCAATAGTGCATGACTGTCATACTAACCTATCGCCTACAAATGTCAGCATGCTGACATTTATAAAAATGAATGAAGGTCACATACCAAGTCGAACAACCACATCTGTGTTTGTACCCCATCACAATGATGATGGTGCTGATGATGTGGGTGAAGCAGACCATCCTTGTGGCAGAGTCAAACAGTGTTCTATTGAGGTTGATGATTCAGTCATGGAAAAATAATTCCTTAGTGGGCACAATTCTGACCCTGATGACTGTGAGGGCAACTTCCAATTTGATCAGGTTGAGAAGGATGTTGGTGGTAGTGCATAACAGGTTATGAGGCTGTCACATTTCTGTAATGGTAATATTTTTTTTGTCTTTCATAAAAGAAAAATAGTGTCCTTGACTCTCATTCCATACAACAGATATGTACAAATAATGACCCATCCTTCTATTTTACCTTCCCCTTTATAGATTTTGTGAGTACACTTAACACAATGTGTGCTGTCATTAGCAAACACGGTCAGCTTAATAAACACAAATGTCAGCTTGTTGTAGCCACTTAAATCCTGCTGATTAAATGACAGATATCCTTCTCCTGACGCTGAAAGACTGTAATACACCATATCCAGCAACCCGTCTTCCTGAGAGTGAGAGACAGAGAATGTATACCTGTGCCAATGCCCAGTGTAGGAACTCACTGTCAGCCACAGCCACCATGCTCCTTATTATCAATAGTTTACAGTGAGTATCTACTAATTTCTCATACTATGGTTTTTCCTTGAACTGTGATGTGAATGCTACATTAACCTTTTTTTTAGATGCCTTTGTAACCAAGTAAAGCAACTGATTTTCATTTTGTTCTAAAATTTTCCAGTTACACACAGTGTAACAGGACAGGACTACTGTAGTGCTATGACCACCTAAAGGATATCATTTTCAGGTAAGTATCAATCTTATTTCATCTCTTCTTTTTAGTCTTTCATTTTTTCAAGACAGTGTAAAGCATGCAACGGAGGTGACATACAGGCCAGATAATATATTTTTCATGCACATCTGTCACTGGCATACTTCAGCACACCATGGTTCTACAACGTTTTATCCTGGTCATGATAACATGTCGTGTAATGTAACTTAAGTTAAGACAGTGTGCCAGTGCATGTCACATGCACTAAACATGATTGCTGGTCTTGGACTGGCTTGGTATTTGAAGCTGGATATAACATACAGGAACAGCCACACTTGGAACAGAATGTGGTAGTCCAATGAAATCCGAATAATTTCTTCTTCATCTTATTGAAGATAACATTGAGGTGCTGTGTGTTGTCATAGGTGTTTTATTCAAATCAGATGACATGCAACTGGTACGAATCTGGAGCATACACAGAAAACCTGTAAAGAAGACAAAAACATTACTAAAACTTGTTTTCAGATGATGCCTAACCCCCAAAAAATACTTACATTTCATGGCATGACAGTTTCTGCACAGCCAAAGTCATTAAGGAAGCCGAAATGTGCACAACCAAAGTAGGACTCCATGACCTGTGAGAGAAGAAAAATGAAATGATTACATATAAAAAAGTAAATGTCTGGGTCTCTGAAAAAAACTGAGCATGATACATACAGTAATTTACCAAAGGTGGTATGAATACATACACATAGGGTAGCACGTTTCAGTCAGCGCAGCAGATTAATGGTCCTACAGGACATCAAATTATGGTTCAGCTCATGGTCATCTGTGGCTGTCATAATTTGGCAACACACTGTGCATCAGCTCAGTCAGCACTCAGCAGCAGCAGTAAACAGAAAGACAACAGCGGCAGCAGGCACCAAAGTTGTGGCTGTTGGTGTTTGCTTTAATCAGTGCATCCTGAAATAATTGTGACTTTACAGAACATTTTTTCATATGATTATTCTTTATTAGGAATCAGGCCTTGTCATGACATTTTAGCAGCAGCCATTTTATTGGGCACACGTATGCAGAATTGTGGCTGTTGGTGCATGCTTTAATCAGTATGTGCAGAAATAATTGTGACCTTTCAGAACATTTTCCCATGTGATTATTCTTCATCTTGAGTTGTGCCTTTTCATGACATTTTAACATCAGCCATTTTAGCTGGCACACTTGTGCAGAGTTGTAGCTGTTGATGCACACTTCAATCTGTGCATCCTGAAATAATTGTGACTTTTCAGAACATTTCCTCATGTGATTATTCTTTATCGGGAGTTGGGACACTAACACTGCATGCTGAATGATGTAGTAAGATAGCAGTATAAGCATGCAGCATTCACATA
The DNA here is from genome assembly GCA_016271365.2 of Neoceratodus forsteri. NCBI lineage: Eukaryota > Metazoa > Chordata > Ceratodontiformes > Ceratodontidae > Neoceratodus > Neoceratodus forsteri. Next base: position 1,064,642,991 of record CM057449.1, on the reverse strand, counting down.
TCATAGTAATTTTTTTTCTGGGTGGTTGTACAGTAATTGTGTTGGGTGATGGTAGGATATTTTTATTGTGGTTGTTGTGGGTAAGCTAAGAAAACTGAACACAGTCAACAGTACCCAAAAACTTATCTTGCATGACAACTATCGCAGCAGTGCAATAATCTGTTGACAGTTTGTACCTATTTTTTTCTATGTGATTTTCAATTGGTAGTACTTATCTACTGACTTGTCTATATGACATCCTTATTTCCACAATTTATGACTGCTGGACTATGTTTTTTCACGTACGACATAATAAACACAGCTCTACTTTTAATCTTGCTTGCGGCAGGTTTTCATCAGTATTCACACCTGTTTTTGTACATCTATCATCTCAAATCATTTCTGTTGTGACTCAACTGAAGTACCATGCAATCCAGCAGGACATGGTACACCACCATTACATTACAGAGCAGTAGGTGTTCAAAAACAGCTGGGTATACTGATTAAAACAACAGTTCAGAATAAGATTAAAACAAGCACTACTGTTATTTCATATCTGAAAAAAGGGAGTAAGCATGCTACAAAGAACCCATGACAGAACATGGGTGTGTCATGACATTAATGCATATCCTGGTTGTGATGCTAGGCACAAAGGCTTGCTAGAGTGACTTACACCAGCTGGGAAGTGCATTAATGCCCTGATACACCCATGAGCTAGAGTGGGTTATCATACTTATAAAACAGGCTAGGTAACTGTAAAAAGCCAAAAATAAAAACTTTTTTATTCATTAATGAATGACCAGGTGACACTTGTAGCCAAATGGCAAGTCATCACATTTGAACTTTTATTAATGACCTTTTTATAATGCAGAAGAACATTAATTGTGGAAGGAATGGTATCATACATACAAGTCAGTAAATAAGGGACAATTGAAAATAGAATAAAACTGTATTGGTCAAAATTGTTAAAGAGCAGATGTGCATTGTCAGGTGGTTACCCAGCACCCCATAAACATATATGATAGCTGACATGCTCCAGTGTTGAGGGATATTAATAATATCATGTGGTCCGGTCCAGTGAAAATTTTATAGCACCAGGACTGTGTACCCATAGAAAAACACAGCAGTGTCCTAAACCGGGTGACACACCCCAGGCAGGCACCCCCAGCAACCTTTTGTGATGTCAGTAAATTAAAATCAGCATGTGCACTCCATTGACATATATGGGAGAGATTTTTCTACAGCTTTTCATACTACTTATTGTTGCAATTTACAAAAATCAAAGTGACCGCTGGAGTGGAGTAACAGCCACTCTTACAACAGCAGTCTCTTTCATTTTTCTAAATTGCAGCTATAAAAATAACTAACAGCTAAAGAAAGATCAGGCCCATTCAGGTCAATGGAGTGCGCATTCAGCATTCATTTTCTAACATCACAAAACTAACATGGGGTGCCTGCATGGGGGCATGTTAGCAGGTTCAGGAAATGCCTCTGTTTTTCTGTGGGTACACATTCAGGATGCTATAACATTTTTACAGGAAGAGGAAGACCAGTCAATATGGCTCTCGGTCACTGTCTACGGCTTAATGATCCACAGACATTGCAGTAGGATAAATTTGCCAAAAGATTATTTTACCAGCATACAGATACAAGTGCCCCTCTCCAGTCCCCACGTAGTAAGTCAAACGATATTGCGCAGTACCTGCACTTTGTCAAGGCTGAAGTGGTAATTAGCATTACACCATATTTAAGAAGTTTAATTAAAGTGACAATAGTAAAAAGTGCAGATATAAAGTGCAAAAAGTTTGTGCAAAGGATAATAATAAAGGGGTATGTTATTAAATAATAATAATTGATCTATGTGTATGTATTGTACCTACAAAGGCAGGTCTATAAACTGGGCGACATGTAATGGAATTTAATGTAAGATTTAGTAAAAGATGTCGAAAAAACAGATCATGTTTGCACAAACTTTTTGCATTTTATATCTGCACTTTTCCGCCACCATGCATCTTTGGCTTGACATGACATGGAGACCAGCTGAACCTTAGGCAGTTGTATGGAAAATAGCTTTTGATGGTGCTGCCAGCATGGCCAGCACAGCTAAAGGAGCCCACTTGGGCTTAAGGGCCCCACCGTTCAGTAGCTGAAGTCTTAAATATTACATCTGGAAGTCCTGCCAAAATGTCTTCATGGCTAAAGCTCCACCTGGAGTGAGGACATTCCCATCACAGGCCAGATGAGAAGGACCTCACCCTGAGTTTCACATACTCAAGATATAGACTTTGTGGGTGCAGAGTGAGACCATCAGCTGCAAGGCAGGCCCTGAGACAGAGAAAGTATTGGTCATGGTTGGCATGCCTCTAATTGATGAATGAGAGCATAAGGTCAACTGTGAGTTCTAGATAGGAGGAGGCAAAGTCAGCAGCTGTAGGGTAGGCAATGGGATGCTGGATGAAGCATGCAACTAGAGGTGAGGTATTAGCAGCATTTGATAAAGCAGCAGCATTTGCAACAGCAGTATAATGTAGTAGGATAGATAGGAGGAGCAAAGCCAGAGGAAGGCAAGTCAATCAATTCAAATAAGGAAGCCTAATATAAATGACAGTGAAAATACTCATATGGAGGTAGGTACTACTGACGGAGGCAGGTGATAGGAGGCCGGCCAAAGCCAGTGGCTGTAAGTTAGGTAGTAGGAGCCAATGGCAGTAATGAGTCAGTGAGGTTCAGGTAATTGAATTTATATGTTGTATGCATGAATTCCTTAAATGCCATTTAGGCTGCAAGGGAGTAGAGCAAAATTCATATAACTTACATAAAAGCATGCTTCCTCTACCTGGAGTCACGATGCCTCACCGTGACAACACAGTCCCCCACCATGGGAATAACAGGCAAGCTACAACTGAGCACCATGAGCCCAGACAGCTAATTTAATGACTGAAAATTTCAGTATGGGTGGAAGCCAGAAAGAGACTGCTATGGTTTTGGTAAAAGTATGGTTAGGTAAAGGCATGAAATAGCAACAATTGAATCTGACTAATCCAAACGTAGGAACGAGGAGTAAATGTAGTAAGGCATGACACTGCTAGAAGCAGCAAGGGGACTGAAAGACAGAGTTATAGCTGCTGAGGGGAGCCAGTACTGATTGAGGTAGGTGCAAACAATTAAGGTGATATGCACAGGGACTGCTACAGCAAAGAAACAGCAAATGGAGCCGAGCACAGGTAACAAGTACAGATAAAGAAAGGAAATGCTAAAAGTATGATAAGAAGGAAATGAGCCTCATCAGCAATGCGTCTGAATATTACAATGCAAACAAAAGGGTGCTAGAAAAACTAGAAAAGCCCCAAAACAAGCAAACAAAAGCAAACACAAGCCCATGAGCTGGAGGGAGCAGAAACAAACAATAGAGATAGAGAAGCACATACAGACTGCAGCCAGAGGAAAAGGCAAGTACTATCCTAGAAGCAGAAGAAGCACAAACCAGGCAGAGAGTCCAGCGCAAGCCAGCAGAATCCAAACACAAGGGAAAGTGGGAGACAAACACAGCAGAAAAAGAGGGGGGCAGGGCCTAGGGAGAAGTTGTGCCCAGAGAGAGGTCAGGTAGAGCCTCTGGCCACCAAGAAAAAGGGCTGCTGAGGGAGGTTGGAAGGAACTGCTTATATAGCTCCGGAAGGGGGCATGGCTGGTTGCTTCACCCCATTGAACTGCAGGCATACACTTTCAATTATATTTTTCTAGTCTGGCATTTTACTTTCAACCGTATATTATATTTGCAATAGTGTATTGGCAATCATATTCTACAAGACTGTGTTTCCATTAAGAGGTTGAGGTGACAGTAGCTGGAGATGGTTCTCGACAGTGAGTCTAGAGAAGTCCATGTTGTTATCATAACCCTGAGAGAGAAACCCATGCCTAGTTGTGTTTGGTTGCCCATATCCTATTTTATATAGTGTAGGGTTCAAAAAATTCCACTCAACCACTATTTAACTGTGTCAAAAGCTGCTGAGAAAGCAGTAGTTTGTGGCTTAAATGTGCTCACAATGAATAATGTAACTACTTTTTTGTGCCGCAGTTATGAAGTCAGAACTGTGACACAATGACTTTTGAAAGTTGTACTTTAGTTCTCACTTTACAACTATGGTGCAATGGAGTTTTTCACTTTACAGATTTCCATACACAATGAACCATAACCATACACTATAGTAAATGTCTTACCTGCACTTTACAGTATGTCTTGTTTGTCTTACTGACACCTAAACAGCATACAGTGCTTTCAGGGATACTACTGTATTGGTGACATATAATAAATTGTGTTATTGGTGCAAACAATATATGTGATATAAATTACACAAATCAGATTAACTGCAGTCCTTGCTGGGAGGTTAGACGGTTCCTTTGACTTTAGCTAGTTACACTCTCACAGACCACCACTAGAGGTCTCTTCTTCCATTATAATTTCTCAAGTCCGCTTTGGTTTTTGATCACAGCTTTTACAACTAGATGGCACTTCTTTGCCCAGACTGCTTTTTTTCCTCGTATACTGTATAACACTACTTCCGCTTTTTAATTGATTTACCCCATCCTCATTGCTGCTGTGTTGTCTATTCTCTCTACTTTTTTTCCCTTTGGGCAAATGCACCTGCATCCCTTGGTGGGAGTCAAACCCAGACTCTGAGTCATGAAAGCGGCAGCTCTATTCATTAAAGATGCTTTTACACACAGGTTTTTAAAATGAGATGAGCATTACCTGTGGCGCTGTTGTACTCTGTTGCGTTTTTAGGATCCCTTCTACACTCCGTGCGTTTTCTTGCAGCTCCCACCTCCATTTGTGTTTTGCCACCCCCAAAGAGCTTGCTGCTCTATTGATTTTTGTGCACCACTTCGGAATGGCTGTTTTACACAGCCCGATGAAATGGAACACAACGGTGCAAACCGCGAAAAGCAGAGATTGTGGTTTGGATGAACATTCGCCTATGGAACGAAACAGATGCACTTTACACACAAGGGATGTAACGGAATACTGTTTCCGTAACAGTTATTCTGTTACATAAACCTGTGTGTAAAAGCACCTTTAGTTAAAGGGAAATGTCCCCTAGCTGGAAGATTTGACTACTTTCACTTTATAAGAGTGCCCCTTCACAGGCCATCACAGGATGTCTCTTTTTCTGTGCATATACTCTGCACTGATTTGACTATTGTTCACAGCTATCACTACTTGATGGTGCTGCCATGCATGGATTGCCTTTTTTCTCACATATGATAAAGTGCATAAGTTATTTTTCTGTCTTCTGTTAGTTTGTCTATCATTGGGATAGAGCTGAGTTAACTGATGCACTGGCCCTCACTCTGGAGTGACTCCTTTCCAGATCTTCCTGGCTGAATTCAAACTAGAAGACCAGTAGTTTGTCAAGAAATCCACTTTGGACTGTCTGATTGCATCTTCATGCTTTCAAGGAGGCCAGTGATGATCTTGTTCTTAGACTGATCTCCACAGTTTTGTTAAGGATGAGTCTGTTATAATGGACATCTTTTCACCCTGGAAGTAGCCATATGTATTGCCCCTATCCAGTGTAATATAAAGTATCTTCCACTCAGTTTTGCCAATTCCTTTTTCCATCTTTATGATCCACTGCCACTGCCAACCTTGCCCCTTTCTGCCTTACAGTTCTCCTCCCAGATACAACATCTCTTTATTTAGGGGGGATCATGCCCCCAATGCTTACCTTCCCCCACATAGTTGGGGTTGCAGGGCATCATGTTTACTGGTGACCAAATCTAACATTAGATCCTCCTTCAAGTGATGGTGCAGTGCCTGTGAGTGCTTTAGAACCATCCTGCTAGTTAGGTCTTTTTCATTGAGCTTGTCCCTCCCATATGATGTTGGTTCATGAGGGCCCCAATGTGTGTGCATGACTTACCTTGCCAAGCTGGCAAGCTGCCTCCTTTCTGCAGACTGATCTTGGTGAACCACCTCCTACGAGTTCTCAGGCAGCCCTCAATCCCAAGAGAACATCAGCAGCGGTGCTCAGTCCTCCCTCTGCCAGCTGTCTAGTTGTTCATGCCCAGAGCACAACTCTGGCAGAGATGTGACAGAATTAATTTTCTGGTTGCATAATTTCAATAGCATGACCATTCTGGTAATTGTTTATTAAAAAAAAAAACATGGAAAATTATCCATTAGGCCATGTTTTGGAATTTTTCCATAAAAATTGGAAAACATTCCACATATTATGCAAATTTCACTCATGTTTGGCATAAAATAAATTATGTGAAGGTCAGAATTCCACAGAATATTCTGATTTCTATTGGCAGATTTCACCACCATTGAAGAAAACAATCCCCCTCTTCCCTAGCCACCATCAACACAAACAACAACACTGCTGCTTAGCTGATTGGCTAACTTCATTTTGTCAATGACGTTGGCAAGATGGGAGGGTTCTGTTTTGTTAATTCTATTATTCTGATGTATTGAGAGGGTCAGCTTTAATTTTAGCTTCTACATACTGTATGTCAGACCATGTTACAATCACCTATGGCATTTGCAGAGACCTTGACAATGGCAATCCTCTCTGGCCTGTTTGTTGGTACCAAATCAATACATTTCCTTTTTATGTTTGTGCTTGTGCAAAGCTAACATATTCTTGTGATACTAGATTTCGGAGGTGTGTCACCGATGGACCCAATGTAGCCCATGCTGCAATGGGCTAGCATGTGAGAGTCCAGTGACCAGCAAGATGAATCATGACACTGTTCTTCTGGTGATGGGTGGAAACATTGTGTAGTAAAAAAGAGGTAGTCATGCCTATCAGATGGCAGCTGCCTTCCTTCATCTGCAGGATACCACCCACCAACCAGCTGAGCACCATCATTATCGAAGAAGCTGTGTGGTTTAACATGAGCAGAGAGCCCCTGACCCATCCTCCTACATATAAAACTTGACTCAGAGAATCATGCATGGAAAGGCACTCCACAGCAAAGAAAGATTGTTTACATGCCACGCAGATAATCAGAGAGTGGATTGATGGCCTCAGCAGCCAACACCAGCAAATAGTGCACTGCAGTATCCCGGTGGATTAGAAGAAATTCTTGGGTGAAGATTGCTATGGCTTTAAACCTGTAGAAGTATACAAAAAATCAAGGAAAGGTGTTGAGAGAGAGCAGGTGATGAGGTGTTGGCACTACTGATGTCAGCTGAGCTCTACTGTTGCTGCCGCCACTGTCCTCTTTCTCCTATTGCTGCTCCTCCTCCTCCTCCTTGCTGGAGTTCCTTGTAGTAGGAGCCATGTGGAAATAGTTCTCTGGCTTCTGGGCTGATTTGCTGTGGTCTGAACTCTGAATCCCAGTGGCTCCAGGTTGTTACTGTGTTCTTGATCAGATTATGGTGATGGGCACAGAAATTCTGCTGGACACTGCCAACACTGTCTCTCTGTATGAAGATATAGGTAAAAAAAAACACTTTTGGAGGGGGGAGGCTGTCATATTTTTAGCCTAGATGTCTCAGGTTCTCTTACACCTATTAACAGGGAAACCCATTCTTAGCAACCAATACAGGTTCCCGATCTGACATGTCAACCTTTTTTAAACCAACATGTGATGTACTGGTGAGCTCCCTGCTGCAGCAGCTGGGTGGATCCCCACTCATGTCTACATTAGTCATAGGTAGCCCAGAACTGAGGACAGTTGAGTCTGCTTGTGCAGGTCCCCTTCTGCCCTGAGACTCGTATCACAGTCACAAACTTGACACAGCCCTGCTAATTTTAGTTGTGGAGAGGAAAGCAATGACTCAGGGATTGCTTGTGATGAGGCACTAACAACTGGCTGGGAGGGGGACAGTACTTCAGCTGGCAACAGCTGGCATCTTCAAAACAAGTAATAACAATGTTCTCCATCTTTTTATATTTGACATTTGTGCCAATGTTGCCCTGAGTTTTAATCCCTACTGGCCACAAAGTTTCTGTGATTCTGTATTAATAGTATGTTTTTTTAGCTTAACATACCCTGCTACCCCACAGAACCACTGCGCTCCAATGTCTAGTCTGCCTTGTGTACATGAAATAGGGTTGGTCTGAGGTTGAGTACTCTCGCAAGTGTTAACTATAATAGCTTCATTTGCACAGCAAATGAGCTGAGCAGGTTAGGACATCAGGGAAGTATTTAGTGGTATAACAAAATCATTGCCATTGTCGGTAACTCTCAGTTGGGGCAGAGCAACACAATGCAACATCTGCTCCTTACATAATTGTATTTATGGTTGCTTTCAGTTGACCTGCTGATTGTGCAGAAGCATGGCACTGTAGTGCAGTTTGTTGTTTATTCCCGTTCTTTGATGAGCAACTTGGACACGTCAGCAACTGTATATTTCTAGTAATTTATGAAATTTCCTTCCTGCTCTTTTCTCTGTTGGTCTAAGACAGTGTGTCACACTTTCCATCATGTCTATTTATCCATGGCTGAGAATAATTGCCACTGAACAGCTGTTTTCTGAACTAATGACTCTCTTTTACACAACTGTCTGCTTATGTAGCAGTTATCATACACCAGCTGAGCTAAGTTTAGAAGTCAGGCTGATGATTGATCAGCATATTTCATCTTGGGCTACACTGAAAGATGATGATAGTTGTAGCTTTTGCAGCTAAAGCATAACAGAAATATATTTACATCCACAACAGTTTGTATCCCGAGTGCTGCGCTAACACATCGCTAATTGACTCTTTGACAGCTACTGTAGGATATGTTGCAAGTGTACTGATAATAGCAACCTAATTATAGAAATACTTTAGGAATGGGTCTCATTTGCCTTGTAGCTGTGTAGCAAATGACAGACTAAGTGTGCGACCAGTGAAATTCCCCTAGATTTGGGTAAGTTTTCATGTTGTGCTTGCACAAAGTGAACACACTGTGGTACTGGTTTTCAGTGGTGTGACACTGTCACTTTTAATTGCAGTTCAAGCTGTAATGGACTCAACCAGGACAGTCCAATGACCAATGAGGCTGATCATGATTCTGCTCTGCCAGTTGATGGGCAGAAACTTTGTATAGTTGAAAAGTACTATAGCTGTGACTATCAGACAATGGTTGTTTTCCTTCACCTGCATGATGCTGCCCACCAACCTGCTGAGCAGTGCCATTATCAGCCTGGACCTGCTTCCAATCCTCCCATTTTGAAGATCCCCTCTTTATTTTAGATTTTTTCTTTTGCCTACTCCTAATCTCCCTGTGTATAAGCAGGACCCAGTAGAACAGCACACAAGCAGTGAACATTCGACATTGACAAATGCTTGTTTAGTTCTACATTCGCTCTGGAAGCAGTAGAGTCTGCTGGTTAGGAACTTTTTTCTGATCCATGCACTGTATTGGCATATTTGTTTGAAGTACCATACTAGTCTATATTAAAGGCTCCTACAAGGATAAATTCCATTCTGGTAGACAATGGCAACATAGGGCTCATGTTATGGTCCAGCAGGGATGCATAAGGAATAGAAACATAGAAACATAGAATTTGATGGCAGATAAGGATGGCTTGGCCCACCTAGTCTACCCATTTCCTTACCTAATGGATAAGCTGCAGATCCTAGTTAACCAAAACCCTACTTCCTCCAACCCCCCACTAGAATTGCCTTAAGGAATGTTTAACAGTTTGTATAGGCACCCCAGGTAGAGGTTTTAGTTTCCAACGTGAATTTCATCAGTTGCATTTCTGGAGTGATGTCCACAACTATGTGACCATGCTCGCCTACCCCCAATTAAATGATTTCAGTGGTTTATACTGTATCTACTATGAGACATGCATAGAATACATTAGACTAGTGCAATATCAACTCAAACTCTTAAAGCCTCATTTTGATTGAAAAGTCTCTATATGTGCTACTGTATATGCTGCCAATATATAATTATTTTAAATTAAGAGGTACTCATTATCATAATTGATATAGTGACATAGACAACCTTCAGTTCCTGAATCAATCCTTAAACTTTAATGCACTTCTCATTAAAATAATTTGTTCTCAATATTTTTCACTGACTGAGATTTCTATGAGTCAGTAATCCCAGTAGTTTTTCTCTCTTATTGGTATGTGGGAGGAAGTCAAATATGATTGGTATGAAACTACAGATTGCAAAATCCTCTGGGAAAGACTCCGTGCCAGAGCTCATGACTGAGTAACTTGGCAAACTACAAGGGGACAGTAACCTCAAGAGACCTGGCTGGAATGTGATCACCAAAGACATTTGTTTTGTTTTCTGCTTGTCACAATATGGTCTGTGAAATCCACAGACAGGGCACAGGAGGAACAAAAAGGAAGACATTAGAAAAAGACAGACCTACTGCACAAGGATGTGCAAGTTTGATTTAGCAGTTCACATTCAGGAATATTATACAGGTGACTCCTATATGGTTATTATTATAGGTTATTATTATTATTATTATTATAACAAGACAATACCATCTGAATGAATTAAAAAATAATAATAGTTAACACATCTAAATAAAATGTATGGTTGTCATGTTCTTAATTATTGTATAGTATAGAGATGCATAGTACTCCAAAGTATTTTTACAATAGTAGTGTTCCAGGTACTTTGCAGTAGTACATGTGAACCTGTAATATTGCACTGAGCAATATTTATAAGGCATGTTTACCAAAACAGGCTAGCATATGCACAATTCTTATGTAGCTGTCTGCCCAACTCCATCTCCCATGTCACTCTGTAAGTCTACTTCATCCATGGCACCCATAACATTTAGATCAATCAATCTGTCAGTCAATCAATCAATAAATCAATTGGTTTATTGGTGAGAAAACTTACAATAGCAACCAGGTGGTAGAAACAGTATAAAAGACACAAAACATGTAGAGTATGTTGCACATAATACCACATATTATATAGAAACAATACATAGATAACAATCATGTCAATGATAGCAATCACAGTGACTGGACAACAATACCCTAGATATCTTGGGCTGCCATTGCAGAGTTCCATTATGATGGCAGTGGATTACTCAGGGGAAGAGATGGATCAAACACAGGGCTTGTAATTAGAGATACAGTGCAGACATTTTGAGCTAGTGATTTAAATGGCTGGAAAGGAAAAGATGAGTGATAGATAGTGCTGTGCAAAACTGGAACACTGCCAATATAAATATTGTGGAATTAAAAATTCTTCTTCTATGAAATTTTATGAAAATACTGAATATTTACATGAAATTTTGGCAGTTAGCAATGTTTTCGATTTCATTTAATTTAATTTCATTTTTATTTATTATACTGGGAAACCTTGACTGGCAGAACCATTTTTCATAAGTTCCCAGTGCATTATAAACAGAGGAAGCTAATGTAAGAATATAAACAAACATTTGTCAATGCCAAAAGTTTGCCATTGGTATTGTAGTTGAACATGCTGTGTTTTGCTGTTGTACATGCAGTGTTTCTTTTGTTCTCCTAGCATTGGTTACTGCCATCAGGATTCTGAATCCCACAAGCATATTCGGACCTCAAGCAAGGCCTGTTCCAGTACATCACTGTTCAGCCTGACCACATTCCTGCTCCTCAATGCTGCTCAGTCCTCAGCACACATAATAATACCAGCACAACTGACAGCCAACCTAACTGTCAGATTGAGCTAGAGAAAGAGGAGTGAGTGGTTAATTTTAAAAAAGGTAGATGAGACAGTATTTCTCTCCTGTTGTGCTAGTCTCTCTCTTACACTCAAGAGATGAAAATGTAATGGAACAACTAATTGTTAGCTGGTAAAGCCCCCCACCCACCATTTCTCTCTGTCTGCCTCTCTCCTGTAGATGGCAGAAGTCAAAGATTTATTTTGTCACCCTTCCCTTGCCCTGTAGACAAAGCCACAGTGAAGCCAGGTTAAAAAAAAAACTTTTATTTTGGATTTCTGGGACTGTTAAATTTCTGCCCTCTCATCCTCCCCCCATAGTCTGTCTCACTCCCCTCTGGATGGCACATGTTAAAAAAATTATTTTGCCAGCATCTCCTTGCCCTGTACACACAGCCAAACTGAGGCAAGGGAAAAATAAACTTTGATTTGGGATTTCTGGGACTGTAAAATGTCTCTTTATTTTGCCAGCCTGTCCTTGCTCTGTACACACAGCCACACTGTGCAATCTCTCTGTCTCTCTCTCTCTCTCTCTCTCTCTCTCCCCTGGATGGCACAACTCAAAGATTTATTTTGCCAGTCCACCCTTACCCTGTACACAGAGTCACACTGAAGCCAAGAAGAAAAATTATTTTAATTGGGATTTTTGGGACTGTTACATTTCTCTTGGGCCCCCTGCAATCTCTCTGTCTGTCTCTCTCTCCTCTGGATGACACAAGTCAAAAATTTATTTTGCCAGCCTGCCCATGCCCTGTACACTCAGCCACACAGTGCAATCTCTCTCTCTCTCTCTCTTTTCTCTCCTCTGGATGGCACAATTCAAAGATCTATTTTGCCAGCCAGCCCTTATCCTGTACACAGAGCAACACTGAGGCCAAGAAGAAAAATACATTTTTATTTGGGATTTCTGGGACAGTTAAATTTGTCATGCAATGTTGGATGCCATTCCGTGCCACAGGTGCAAACACAGATTTTGAACAGCATTTGAAAAATGACAGCTGTGACATACAGAAGCTCGGGTAATAAGAAGGCTATGTTGAAAATCTAGGTTAAAAATATTTAAGATTTCTGCAGTTCCGAGCGTGCATACCAAAATTGCAATGAATGGGGGTAACTTTGTCATTTTTTTGTTGTAAAATTTTATATTTTTCAAGAAAATACAAATACATCAGTGGGGTATAACATCCCCTAAGAGTAGATAAATGAGCATGTACATGTTTGGGGAAGAAAGTCTAAGAGGAGGTAGGAGGGAAATGCGGAGTAAGGGGAAATAAGAGAAGAATAAACAAAAAGATAACTTTCTGCACATGGTTACAGTGTGCAATCAATGACAACTAGAGTATAGGGTTGCATTCACCTTCTGGTAGACAGGATGCAGGCTTGGAGTTGTTACTCCTCATCCCTCAGGAGGGAGGTAAAAGGAGAAGTAAAATGGTAGGTGAAGGGGTTGCCTCAGAGAGGGATACTTTATAAGTAAATAAGTACTGTATATTGCTACTCACCCTTTGGGGGTCTTCACTGGACCATCCGTAGTACAAGACATAGACACATCTATCCTAGAAGTAAGGTTCACAACTCTTCAAGGCTTCAGAGGTGATCTGGATATGTGTGAATACATTCTGTGAGATCCATCTTCATATGTTCTAGGACAGAACAGCCATATATACAAAGAATCTGCACACATAAACTATTTAATGATGGAATAACATTTTAGAGCTACTATTACCAGGGCCCCTACTTTTCTGCGGCACAGTGGGACCAAGTTCTGCGGCAAGACTACCATTTGCTGCAGAACTTCTGCGGCGGTGGTTTGTAATTTCTGCGGAAGTTCTGCGGCATTAACAAACTGCAACATCACAATGTCAGCTTGTCATCCTGACTTCACTTTCATGGCAGTGGTTATAGCAGTCAGGATGGTGGAAAGCATAGTAACACTAGTTCAAAAAATAACAGACATAAAAATAATTTTATGCCTAAAAAAGCAAAACAAATGTCTCTCCCTTAAGGTCCTAGACTGTTGCTTAAATGATATATGCAGAGGGGATCTTATGTGATAAATAATGTATTTCTATATGCATGCTGTCTATCCCACTAATGAGGTTTCCACTTTCTATCACTTATATATCTGTATGTGTTTTCTACACCCCTCATGAGGTTCCCACTGTGTATCACTTATATATTTATATGCAATCTGTAATATACATACAAATATGCGTGTGTGTGTGTGTGGTGAGAGAGACAGAGATACTGCATGTGTGTGTGTGTGTATATATATATATATATATATATATATTTTTTTTTTTTATTTCCATGAACTTGCATCTTCATTCATACAGGTCCCATTGGAAATGGAATAGAGGAGTTATTGCAAAACTAATTTTTCATGTCAACCTGCTTTCCCTGATGCACTGGCATGCATGTGAACCAGTTGTGAGATACAGCTCTCCTGCCCATCACAATGTGTCCACCATGTGACAGAACACTGCACCATACCTTCCCAGGCTCCAAGAAGTGATGTGTTCCACCAATCCTTGTGCTGCCCAGCCAGCTCCCAGAGCTAATCTCTGAACCTGAGTTGCTGGCACAGAAATACAGCATGCTACCCTCTGGCCCAACAGCTGTCCCAGCAGACAACATTTCTCAATAACTTTTAGGTGATTCTATCAACCAATGATAATATATAATCAATAACCCTGGCAAAATTGCGTACAGTGCAATTATTTATTTAACAGGTCTATTCTTTCAACAGGTCTACACATTACTATATTTCACTTTTCTGGGCATAATTACTTTATTTTCCTTAAAAATTTAGACAGTTAAATTCATTTTACCAATTATTCATTTCAGATAGTGTCTCTATACCTTAAAGGCACAAATAGGTTTGTACAAAGTGAGGTATAGACTTAACAGGTCTGTGCTATTGACAAGGTTTTGTTTAAGTTGGCCCTAGTGCAACAATATAAGACTGAAAATTGTATTAGGCTGTAGTGCAGGTTGAGCAAATATCACCATGCATGATGTGCTGTGCCACCGTCTCTGGCAGTGGGAGCTGTGATAGATAAGTGACTGTTCATTTCTGTTGCAGAATGCAGCCATTTCATTAGCTAATGTATGATGTTATAGCAATGATAACATCACATTCTGAACATATGGGGGGGTTTTGGATATAAAAAGAGGGGAAGTGAACCAGATTCTATGTATCAACTGAAACATTAATAAAAAATCACCAAGAAGAGTGAATTCTGCGGCACTGCAGAAGTTCTGCGGTAGATTGCAAGTTCTGCGCAAAATTCTGAGGCCGCAGAATTCTAGGGGCCTTGACTATTACTAATCTGATCTGGATTCCCGTGTCCCATCTTCAGTCTTCCTTCAGTAGGGGGTAGATGGAACTTAAACCAGTCCATCAGACCCATTTTTGCTTAAAGATCATGTTGCATCCAGCCAAAGAGGTGTGGGTTCAGCCGATCCCATCTGGGGGGTTTGACATATCTCAGGCAGGGAGCCCAGCACATCTGGAATTTGGCAATTTGATAAGTTTGGAGGTGTGAGATACTATCTAGTCTAGCCAAGGTGGAAAGAGAGGCCAATACCTCCTCAAGTGTGGGAGTCAGTGGGATTCTCCACTTACAAAGCAGGGTTCTTTTGGTCTGGAGGGCCAGTAAGGCCAGCCATTTGTATTTGTGTGGAGTAAACAGAGGGGAGTCAAAGTGAATTCCCAGAAGGAAAAACAGGAGATTCTGAGGGACCTGTTTGGAGAGCACCTTAGATGCTGTAATGTAAACTCCTTTCCAGAGGGACTGTATCTTGGGGCAAGACCATAGTATATGGAGTAGGTCACCTCCCCCAGCCTGGCATCTCCAACATTGATCAGAATCTAGGAGCTTAGTTTTATAGAGTACAGCAGGGGTTTTGTACCATGAGTGCAAAATGTTGTTCTCAATCAGGCAGGATCAGGCATCTTGGAGCCATTTGTGTGTATCTTTCCAAGCCTGGCCCCATTGAGTGTTGGAGATATCAGACGGTAGCATTTTTTCCCACTTTTTCTTACTATCCTCTGATTGGGAGGGGAGGGAAGGGAATCCCTAAGTTTTATGTATATTCACCCTGCGAGACCTTTAGAGTGTCGGCTCCATGTCTGCAGGTCTGAGGGGTTGTTGTGTTGCCTGGGATGATTGAGGAGAGGCTGAAGTGCTGCCCTAATTTGCAGATACCTCCAAAAATCTTTCTGGGGATGCTCTATTTCTGCTGGAGTGACTGAAAGGTGTGGATGGTGTTAAGGTTGGGGTCTCAGAGGTCTCCCACTTCATATATACCCAACCTAAACCAGTGTTTCCATAGTACCTTTTTGACCCCTGTGGTGATATGGGGGTTCTGCCAAAGTGGGATGAGGATCTATTTGTAGTCCAGTATGGACTAAAAATCAATTCTTCCTGGACATTTCCACTGTGGGGGAGGTTCAGGCCACACTTGGCCTTTTCTTGGACTGGGAGCTGGATGCCCCCACATTGAATAGGAGGGAGGGTGCATCCATTGTCCCTGTAATATCTTGTTCAAGCTGAACCCACTGAGGGAAGGAGGTTAGTGGGTGCATCCAGTGAACCATCAGGACCAGAAGAAGTGTCCACCAGTACCTCTACATCCAGGGGAGGTCAGAGCGCCCTTGCAACCAGTGGGCCCTGAGCTAGGTATGACTAAACTGGGGTTTGGATCCCTTCCATAGAAACTCCCCACTCAGCTTGTCTATGGGCTGGTGCCACTGTTTAGGAAGAGGAATTGGGATATGGGCCAGCAGGTAGAAGAATTTAGTGGCTGTCACCATTTTTATAGCAACAATCTTCCCAGCAAGCGTGAGTTTGAGCATCTTCCACAGGTTGAACTAGACCTTAATTGACTGAAGAAGGGGCCTGTCAGAGAGTCTCTATAGTAGGGGTAAGGGGTCATGCCTAAATTGGCAATCCCGTTGGGGGCCCAAAGGAGTCCAGCAGTCTCTGCTATGTGTTGTGTACAGTGATCATCAAGAGGGAGAATTTGAGTTTTGGCCTGGTTTTTTTTAGTCCAGTAGCTGGTGAAGGATTCAAGTAGTGTCAGTAGAGGAGGTATAGAGATCTGAGCATCAGTCAGTGGGAGGAACAGGTCATCAGTGTACATGAGGGTTGGATATTCTCTATCCCCACTTTAATGCCCTTGATGTCTGGGTGCTGTCTTATTGTTCTTGCCAGTGATTCATCTGCAAGGATGAACAGTAGCTGTGAGAGGGGACATCCATGCCTTGTTCCATGCTCTAGAGGGAATTGGAGAGAGAGAGCATGGAGTTAGTGGTGACCTGAGCTGTAGGGTGTTTATAAATGGCCTGAACCTTAGACTGGAACTTCTCACCCACTCCCAGGTGGGCCAGGACCAGGTAGAGATAGTCTCATTCAACGGAATCAAATGCTTTCTTGAAGTCCACTGCAATGACAGCTGCTGGGGATGGGAGAGAGCAGGCTAGGTGCAGAAGGTTCATCATGACTCTTTAGTGGTCTGAGAGGAGTCGACCTGGGATGAAGCCAACCTGGGAGGGGTGTATGAGGCATGGAAGAAGGGGACTCAGACTGGAGGTGAGAGTTTTAGCCTAGATGTTGCTGTCAAGATTAATGAGTGAGACTGGTTGATAACTACCAGGGTTGGTAGGGTCATTGCACTTTTTTGGAATAACTACAATAGTAGCCTCTCTAAGATAGGGAGGGAGAGTTCCCTTAAGCTTTACCTCTTGGAACTTCTCACTGAGAAGAGGAGTGATCACTGGAGCTAGTGCCTGGTAAAAGTCTGCAGTATACCCATCACTTCCAGTGGATTTCCCCAGGTGAAGGCTCTGAATAGTGAAGCCTACCTCCCTGTAGCAGATTGGGACCTCTAGGTCTTGGGATTGTTGTTTGGTAAGTCTGGGCATATGCAGACTTTCCAGGAATGGTTGTGTGTCTGGCACTGGACCTGAATGGGTAGAGGAGTATAGTATGTTTATAGAAAGTGGCCATGATCTCATTAATGTCTTCTGGGGTGGTAGCAACTGACCCATGGGTGTCCTTCAGGCCTGGGTTGTGTCTGCTAGCCTGCTGTCTCCTGAGTTGATAGGTGAGTACCTGGCCCCCTTGTCACCTCCCTCACAAAAGGTGTGTCTGAGCCATAGTATGGCCACCTCAGCTTTTCTATTTAGTAGTTGGTTGATCTCAAATCTTAGACTGAGAATCATCCTACCAGTTGAAGAGTTGGGGGAGGGCATGGCCTTAAACTCAGCCTCTGCTAGAGTTAATTGATGTTTCAGGGCTGCCAAATGGTATTTTTACTCTCTCCACTTAGCGGCAGTAAATCCCATGATATTGCCCCTCATGGTGGCCTTGAATGCCTCCCAGATATTACCTGCTGAGGTATTGGAGGTGGGGTTACAGGAAAGAAATATTGAGGCCTCATTTTCACCCAGGGAATAAAGTCTGGATTCTTCATAAGGAGATGATCAAGCCACCAGTTGTGAGGGGGGATGAGGGACCCCATTGGGTTACTAGCTGTACAGGGGCATGATCAGAGATAACACTGGGGAGGATCCCAGCATCCATGGTATTACTCAAAAAAGTTGGGGACGTTAGCCAGTAATCTAGTCTGCTGTGAGAAGAGTTGGATTCTGAGTGGAATGTGTATTCTCTGACCCTGGGGTGGAAGATTCTCCATTCATCACTTACCCCATGGTCTGGGATTAGTTGGTGTAATGCCCTACCACTCCTGATGTGGGATTCCTTCCCCTTATTATTCCAATCTAGAGAGGGGATAAATGTGAGGTTGAAGTCCCCGCCAAGAAGCAGAGGGCAGTTAGGTGGCAGGAATTCTGTTATGGCCTTGGCCAGGGCATGAAAAAACCTGGGGGTATCCTCATTAGGGGCATATACTGTACATTGCACAGGGTAATAGGACCAGAAGGGATATCATAGGTGGCCATCACCCATTGGCCCTCAGAGCAAGAGAGAGAGATTTAATAAGGGTCCATGGTAAGGATTTATGAAGGAGGATAAGCACCCCGTGCTTCCTGGTGGAGGCTCCTGCGTGTACCTGCTGGCTCACTCAGTTCTTTACCATACATGTGTGGTCCTCATTGGTTAGTTTGGTTTTCTATAAAAAGGCAATCTTGGACCTCATCTGTTTCAGGTGGGCCAGAACGTTCTTTCTTTTTATTGGGGAGCTCAGTCCCAGCACGTTCCATGTGTGAAAAATCATGTTTGTCATAATTGTCCTGGGGAACAGGAAGGGGGGGTTTACTTCGGCGGTTTGAGTTGGATACCAGGGTCCTAAAAGGGATCAGATGGGATATTTGTAAAGGACCCTTAGAGCTGATCTCAGCAGGATAGACCTATCTCTTATATGAAGGTCTGATGAAGGGAAACTTGCCTATACAGCTGTTAGAATTGTTTACCCTGTTGTTGACTGTCTAGAATAACAATACAGCATTCAGTGCATCAGAGTATCCAGATGTTTAGCAACCTATAAACACACTATACACTATTATCAACCAAAACAGTGAGAGATAAATATAAAAATAATAACACAAGTGAGGGGCGCAAACTAAACTTAGCCAGCTGATTCACCAGCTGATGGTATGCCCAGCTGTCCCTTAGGGGATTGGGTTGGCAAACTGGCATGCAGAAGTACAATCCTTGTCCTAGCATCACCTGTCTGAGTGTCCGTTCAAACAAACACTGGTGTGGATGGAGGTGAGACTAAAATGAGCAGTTCTAAAGTAGCTGCCATTCAGAGCCTACTGTGCATTGAGACCTTTCAGAGCCCTTACGAGCAGGGAATGGTGCCTAATAGAAGTGTATTCCACCCGTAGATGTATAGTCAGTCTTGGTACCCCAGCTTTAGGTACAAGAGAGGTATAGAGAAACTGAATGGCTCCTGTTGAGGGGTTAGGGGAGTTGGGAGGGACTCAAGGGGCTGAGGGGGGATATAAGTGATAATCCTCTTGGGACTATAGTAACCCCTTATATGGAGGGATATGGGTTCTTACCTTCTGATCTATGTTCATCCTAATCCCAGAGGGAAATCAGGGGATATGGTGAGCAGTAGGTGGGGGGGCAATGGGACGGAGGGTGGGAGTCAGGGTAGAACATTAATAAAAGAAAAGAAAAACAAAACAAAAAATAGGTCGCAGCAGTGTTTTAATACCCAGTCATCTTTACTGCCTCTCTACCTCCCCCCAAATATGCAAAAGTAATTAGAGATAAACCGTTATACAGTGTCCTTGGCAGGTAGGGTGTCTTGTTGGGGGGGTGAAGTTTAAATGTAACCCCGCCCATCTTAAATTCCTCTTAGTACAGCATGGGGGAGGCAAGGGAGGTCCCTCCTTACAAGAAAGCAACAGCTGCAGGGCCTTTAATCACCCCTCAGCCACACTGTACCCCAACTTAATCCTCCCCAGTTACTCTCCTTCAAGACACAAAACCTTTGTAGCAGTAATCTGGAGGTCTCACTCCTGGCTCACACCGGGAGCACATTGTGGGTTGTCTTCATGTCCTTTTGTTGCTCTACAGCTGGTGGGAGGCCTGGAGAGATACCCAAATCCACAGCTGACATTTCAGATTCTCTCAGAGGCAGGACTGCATCTGTGGAGGCCACGCATGATCCCCAAATCTCGTCAGTCTCTAGTTCAGGGGGATCCAGGGTGGTAGTGTCCATTTTGAAAAGAGGATCTTCACTCTCAGAGGCAGAATGAATAGTTAGGGGAGAGTAGCGGTTCTTTGAAAAATAGGGGCTGGTGTATTCATGGCTCTGGTCCGCTCCTATCTGAGTGGTCATCTCCTCCTGATCCGCAGATCTTCCTCTGTCTTGCGAGTGCTCTCTTCTAGCATGGAAAGCCAGTGGAGGTCTCTTGTGGGTTTTAGGCAGCCTGGGTTCCAGTTCTTTATGAGGTCCCTGCTGGGCTGCCTTGACTGCTGTAACTTGCTAGTCTCTTTTTAGTGGTGTTCTATGGTCCAGGTATGGGCTGTGCAATGTAACAGGAGGGCCTGGAACTGGACTGCAGCAGGGATTAGCGATGGGGGGCCGGGTTTTATTAATAAAGTCCATGGTGGCATCAGGTGTAGAAAACTGGTGTGGGATTCTGTTGCAAGTGATTTTCAAAACTGCAGGGTTTCTTAGTAAGAATGGTGCCTGCAGTTCGTGGATCCTCCTGCATACATCGGCATAGGCCTTTCTTCTGGTGGCTAATTCCCTGGAGTAGTCCTGGAAGACCATTATACAGTGGCCATGCCAGTGCAGAGCACCCAGTTCTCTGGCCCTGGCTTGACTGACCTCATTCTCTGCAAAATTTAGAATCCAGACCAAGATGGGCCCCGGGCAGTCTCCAGTAGCTGGTTTGGTATGTAAGGTATTCTGGTAGTTGGAGGGAACCGTAGAAGTTCCAGGAGAGCTTGTTGGAGAAAGGGTATTGTTCTGCCTTCTTCACATCCTTCCAGAAATCCCAGGAGCCGTAAATTGTTACAGCGGTTCCTGTTCTCCAAGTCATCCATCTTGTCTTGGAGGCAGTATAGCTCAGTGAGTTAAGGCTCTGAGCTGCAGATCTGGAGACCTGGGTTTGAATCCCACAGCTGCCTTGGTGCATACTGTGTGATCCTGAGCAAGTCGCTTAACTTCCTTGTGCTCTCAGATCACATCTGGAAACAAGCTTCGGCTTGGTGTTCTATTTCTGGTTAAACAATGTTCCCCTTGTCTTGGAGAGATTTGATCTGGGCTGCTTGCTCCCTCATAGTCATGCAGTGTTCCTGCAGAATTTTTTCATGGGACAAAGTTTTCTACTCGGAGCGATCAATTCTCACCTCAAGTTGTTGTACCATTATTGTAGTATTGTTAGAGGCCAAAGTTGGTGCATCTATTAGTGTTAGGACAGAGGCAAACATTTCTCTCACCAAGGGTTCCCCACCCTATTTGGAGCTGTGTGCCATGCAGCCTTCTGTGAAGAATCCGCCCTGTGCTTTGGAGTGGATTGTATCTGATTCCACCATTGGATTTTCTGGAAATTATGTCAGTAAGTAGGCACACATGTCTGATTACGATAGGCTGTATTAAGAGTGATAGGCTCTTCCAAGGAATGGATAAATTCAAGGTTTTTGGCTCTGGATTGGCAGCATGAGTGAATTAAGTCACCATATTGTTTGCTGTCCAGGCCACACCCCCAACTTTGTCATTTTTTTCATATTTTGACCCCAAATGTTGAACATTGTCTTCTTATCTCCCCACTTCATGAACCCTGTAGATGAAAATTTTCAAATCCATGGGAAAATGACATTCTGCGCCACAGGTGCAAAACCACATTTTGGGTAGGATGTGAAAACTGATAGCTGTACTGTCCGTGAGGTGGTGTGATAAAATGGCTATATTGAAAATTTGGAGTGAAAATATTGAAAATGACCAAAGTTACGCACGTACATAGAAAAGTTTGAACAACGCATGTAACTCAGTTATCTGTAGGAATTTTTTCACTAAATTTTCAGCATGGTCTTTTTTTGGACCTCACCTCATGATGAGTGCCAACGTAATTTCATTCATTGGTCTTGAAAGGTGATTACACACAGCGACCATGCCATTCTGTGCCACAGGTGCAAAAACACATTTCAGGCAGGGTGTGAAGAATGACAGCTGTACTGTTCATGAGGGGGTGTGAAAAAATAGCAATGTTGTGAATTTGGAGTGAAAACATTAAAAATTGTTGAAGTTACTAGTGTGCGTAGAAAATTTTCAATGACCACGCGTAACATACGCATTTTTTGGTGTTTTTGCACCAGATTTCCAACAAGGGCTTTCTGGAACCCCACCTCATGAACATTGTCACTGTCATTTTGTTACTCAGCCATGAACGGTGATTCTGTGCAGCGACTGTGAAATCACCTTTCGTGACCGAGTAATGAAATGCCATTGCCAGTGTTAATGAGGAGGGGTCCAAAAAAAACTCATGTTGTAAATTTGGTACAAAATTATTGAAAATTGGCTGAGATATCAGCACAACTTGAAAACAACATTAACAGCCATTTTATCTTGGTTTTTCAGTTCACTGTTTGGCTTTGAAGAGTGCAGATGTGTCCCAGTCCACAGAAGATGACAGCCACAGAACTCAGAGGGTAAGTATAGGGCAAGGGGGTGTGGGGAGGTGGATTCCTCATTGGGAGGGTCCAAATGGGGTAGGGGGATGGGGAGACAATGAGGAATCATTTTCTTTTTTACAGGCATAAAAAAAAAAGATGTCAGGGACAGTTTTCTTTTTTTTAACAGAGTATAAAAATGTTTATTTCAGGACACTGAGAGTGGGCTCCTCAGTGTCCCATGGGGGATGTAGATAATGCAGGCATGGGGATTGGGCACCCTGGTGTTGGCAAATTAAAAAATGTTTGAGCGGGCTTGGGGAAGGTGCATTCAACACCGGGGGTGGGTATCCAGGTGTCAGAAAGAAAATATGACAAAAAAATGCAAGTACTTCAGGACTCTGGGGGTGGCCTCCCCAGTGTCCACACTATGTGGGGATGGGTACATGCTGACATGGGAATTGGGCACCCTGATGTCAGCAAACAATAATTGCAATGAGCTTTGAGGGGGTGGGGAGCATCTGATACTGGGGGTGGGCATCCAAGTTTGGGAAATAAACAATAAAAACATTAAGAATTTCAGGACACTGAAAGTGGGATCCCCAGTGTCCCACAGTACTGGGAAGAAGATGAAGCCTGCAGGTGTGCAGGCAAGGGTAGAACACTCCTCGAGGGGAAAAATGATTGAGGAGCCACACCACAACTACAGATGCACCCAATGGGCTGTATAATGGTGGGTGGTGGTGGTGGTGGGGATAGCACAAAAGCAAGCAAGGAGAGCATTTGGACATCACCAATCAGCTGGGTGGTGTTCACCCACACATCAAAGAAAAAGTTGCCATATGATTAGTGCGACTTTTTCTTCACAAGTTGAGGACATTTCTGCCCATGGAAAAAAAAACAGCATCACAATTAGCCTGCCTGATGATCGGTGTGGCACTGTCGAGCCCCTTGCAGAGCACTCTACATTGGACAGACAGTGTCACACCCTTCAAAAGGCACTTATAGCAAGAAGTTCACTGCACATGCACACCAGTGAACTTAATGAGCAGGAGACAGATAAGTCAGAAACAGTTACAAATGGGTCAGAATCAATTACAAATAGACTGAGTTGTAAGGTAATGTGCACAAGATGTCCCTTAACATATTTAGAATTTCTCATGGAAATTGTACAAATTTTGCAGGTGACAGTGGGATGAATCATTATAAGGAATATAGATGTTATTTTTCAGATCTCTATCGATAACAGCAAAGTTAAAAGCAACAAGTCATACTAGAAATTCACATTGCACAAAGAGCTACTGTAAACTGCTATTCTTGGCCTTCAGGCCTTGTGTAGTTCCTGAAAATGGGCAATTGCCTCAGTGTAGCTACATGGTTAACAAAAATATGAAATGAAAATTCCATTATTTGAGCCCCTATAACAAGACTACTTACTGTATCAACATTTCACTACAATTGACAGATTTTTTTGATTTTACCACTAGGGGTGAGCAATAGAGCTGTGCAGAATATAAAACTCTGCCAGTGGAATGACCATTCTGTTTCCATGGGATTTCATGGAATGTTCCCGAAAATTATGTGGAATGTTGCCAAATTTTAAATTTCAGTTATTTCACTATAATTTTAAAAGTAAACATCCAAATAGCACCAAATGTGGAACGTGAACAGTAGCTAATGCCTTACAGAGTTGTAGGTTGAAAGGAACAGAGTTATGGGTGGCCAAACATTTAATCAAAATTTAATTTTCTGTTATTTTTAGATAATTATAAAATTTCTTATTTAAATTTCTCCATAATGTCAGGATTTAGAGAAGCGTCAAACAGGAGTATATGCACCACATTTTAAGTCTCAAGCTTCAATGGGAGCTGAGTTACAGGTAGTCAAACATTTTGCTAAAATTTAGATTTCTATAATTTTAGTATAATTTTGAGAGTATTCATTAAAATGTTATACATGCTGACAGGTAAACAGGTTATCACTACATTTGTATATGTACATAGTTTCAGATTTCTAGCTTCAAATGGGACTGAGTTATAGCCTGCCAAACAAGTTGCCAACATTTTGATTTCAGTTTTTCCCCTCTAATTTTAAAACAACATATCCAAATTTAACCAGCCTTGAAACATTTAAACTACTATACCACATGGTCATTTCTGAAAAAGTTCATATTTGCAGCTTTAAATGGGATTGAATTAAAAGTAATCAAATTTTCACAACATTTAACAAGCATTTATCAATGCTGAATGTTTGCTTGCTGGCATTGGTATTGGTAGTGTAGGAGTTACAGAGCTGCATAATAGGAATGGCAGAGAAGTATTGAACTGAAACCAACCCCACCACCACTCTGCAGATACTGACAGGCATTGGGGTGTGCCTTTGGGTGGTCAGGCATAACGGCCACGCCATTTCACCACACCCTACCCTGCAGACACCGACAAGTGTCACGGTGTGCCTTGGGGTCTTTGGCCCTTATGTTCACCCCATTCCATTAGGAAATATGATGAGATGGGTGCTGTATAGGAGAATGGGGTGAACTTTGGGGCCAAAGAGTCCAAGGCACACCCCTATGCCTCTCACTTGCTGCAGGGTGAGGGTGGGGGTGGAATGGTATGAGCATTACAGGTGACATTCCCAAGTCACACCTCTGATGCCTGTCAGTCTTTACAGGGTGGGATGTTATGGCTGGAAACCCTAATGCCTCAGGCGTTCATTGGTATTTTCACTCCAAATTTTCAAAATTTTTTTTGTGACCCCCACCTCATGAACAGTGGCAATATTAGTTTGTTAGCCAAAAGCTGATTTTGCACAGTGGCTATGTCATTTGGTACCACAGGTGTGAAAACACTTTTCAAACAAGATGTGAAAAATGACAGCTGTACTGTCCATGGGGAGGTGTAAAAAATGGCAATGTTGAAAATCTGCAGTGAAAATATTAAAAAAACTGGTGAAGTCACGAGCATGCATAGAAACTGTGCAACGCACACCCGTAATATAATTAGTTTGGGGAGTTTTTACAGCAGATTGTCAACGCAGGCATTTTGGGAGCTCCGCTCAAGAACAGTGTCACTGTGATTTTCTGAATCTGTCCCGAACACTGATTTCCCACAGTGACCAGGCATTTCTGTACTGGAAATGCGAAAACACATTTCAGACATGGTATGAAAAATGACAGCTGTACTGTTCATAAGGAAGTGTGGAAAAATTCCAGTGGTGAAAATCTGGACTGAAAATATTACAAATTCATGAACTTACAAGGGTGCGTGGAAACTGTGCAATGCTTGCTTGTAACACAGTCATTTTATGGACTTTTGTTACCAAATTTTTGACATAGTCATTTTAAGACCTCTGCTTATGAGCAGTGTCACTGTGATTTTCTTAATCTGTCCCGAACATTGATTTTGCACACCGACTGCGCCGTTGTGCACTACATGTGTGGAAACACAATTTGGGTGACGTGAAAAATGAAAGTTGTACTGCTCATAAGGAGGTGTGGTAAAATGGCAATGTTGAAAATCTGGAGTGAAAATATTAAAAATGTGCGAACTTACGAGTGTGCGTAGGAACTGCATAGCACGCGCTCATAAATCAGTCATTTTAGAATTTTCTCGCAAATTTTCAACATAGGGTTTTTGGGGCCTACCTCATGAACTGTGACACTGTCATTTTGTAAATTGGTCCTGAAAGGTGGTTCTGCGCAGTGACCACGAAATCACCTTTTGGGACTGATTAACGCCATGACAGTGCCAGAATTCATGAGGAGGGGTCAGAAAAACCCCATGTTGAAAATTTGGTGCCAAAATTCCAAAAAATGCCTGAGATATGCATCAAAGTTGAAAAAACCCTATGTATTCCATTATATAGCTTAGCGGCATTTCTTCAGTTCGAGGTCGGCTTTGAAGAGTGCAGACGTGTTCCTGGTCTACCGAAGATTGTTTCACCAGCCTCCAGAGGTAAGTATGGGGTGAGGTGGGGGTGTAGGGAGGTGGATGTGCAGGGGGTGGGTGCGGGTTGGAGGGAAAGACAATCAACAAAGGACCATTTTTTTTTTTTCAGGTGTTTGATTTCTTTTTAGGAAGGTGACTTGGGTCTTGTGCCATGCTGTGGTGGGCTCCCAGCATAGCAGCTGGAAGATTTTTTTGGGGGGTCAGTGGAGCCGACAGAGAGTTGGGCATCCCATACTGACCACCTGAGCATTGACCTTGCTAGGCGTGTGAGCTCGCAGAATAGCAACTGTAAGTCTGTTTCTTTTGGGTGGTTTAATTGAGCCGATGGGGATTGGGCACCCCGTCAGCATTCTCACATGTGCCATACTGGGGTGGGCTCCCAGCATGGCTCCTAGAACTCTAGGGGGAGCGCAGAGCTGACTGGGGATTGGGCACCCCCATCAGCCATACTGAGTGTGGCGGGTGGGGGGGTGCTATTCAGAGACACTCAGAGGGTTGGGGAATATTATTACAATACTGATCAGGTGTGCCAACAGACAAAAACTGCGTCTACTTTTTCAATCTCTTTGGGGTTCTGTTTTCTTACTTTTGTCAATGCCGCTGCTACCCTGAACTCTGACTCAACATTCCAAGGATGGCAATTAGATCTTTTTTTGGAAACATTCCAAGGATGTCATTTTAGTCACTTGCCTCCTCCGGAAAGATAGTCCTAGGAAAAGTTCACTTCAGACTGAATTTATGTTCCAGGAAGAGAAAGCAGAGATGTATACAAGCAGGATTGCCGGCAGTATGCTAATCAACACTATCTTATCGCTGCTCACTGAAGTGGTCTCTCCCTTTCAAGTGTACGTCACTGCATTTTCAACTGCTGTCATAGACAGCTGCAGCATTCATTGGTGAACTGTGGCCGCACCTGCAAACACACTGACTGAACTGGAAGACAGGGTGCCACACCTACAAAAACTCGGATGATGGCACTATGTTTCTTGCACATGCGTGCAAGCAAACATAAAAATTACATTTTGCAAGAATGTAAACTACACATTTATAAACCCTTGAAACTTTAAAACTAGAGAACCCAATACTATTAAATTTGGCAGGTTCTTAATCCTTACAAGAAAAGTGAGTGTGTTAATTTTATTAATTGTTTGCTGCTAAAAACTGTAAAATAAAATTTTTACTTAAAGTCAGATCACGAGTCTCTGTGAAACTTGTAGAATCTCATGAAAAATTCCATAAAACTTGAATCTGCTAATTTCTCTAAGCGTTATCTCTGAGATTCTAATTAAAGGATAGGAGTATGAGAGGCAGGTAGTGCAATGGTCACCAGGTACAGGAGTTAGATACACAATTTCCCCAAGAAATGGACAACTGAGCTGGGTAGCACAACAGTGGTAGATCCCCAGGTTGGTGCAAGGAAGCACAGAGTGTCAGAAATTCCAGCCTTAATGCAGGATATTTAAGGATCACATTCAGTAAATGTATGATCCAGGAAGCCTGATGTACTGTACATGCATGTCTAGGACTTAGATGTATTCAAAAAGATGTAGTGGGGGGAGGGGCAATGTCTGGGGCAGCAGAAAGGAATAATTCTGGCTATTCCAAGAGGGTAGGTTGATAGGAAAAGAGCAGATGACTCACATTTTAAGGGAGTTTGTCACTGTAAAGAACAAAGAGGATATTAGTGGGATCAGTTGTTTTACTGAGTCAATCTGGCTATGCCAAAAGGTGGGGGGACAGTCACACAGATAGGAACAACAGGACTGCAAAAAGCTCAGCCCAGCTTATCAAATGAAGCAGTGATATGTACTGTACATTGTTAATGTCAAATTTTACAAAAAGAATGCTGGATGTTTCATCTATATGCTACCATAAATACATGAGAAAATTTTACCAATATTTTGTTTCTATTGCAAATGTAAAACTGCTAAACCAATTTATCCAGTTGTGTTAGACACCAGGATACACTGACTATGGCTATGCATGTCATATATTAAGTCTATGCCTGCAAGAGCAAAGAAGTTACAAACATTCACATTTTTGAGAGTTTTCAAAAAATTGTGCAAATCATTGCATAGTAAAGTTTTGAACCATTGTAACTTACAAATCTCTATTCCAATTCTCTCCACTTTTAGAACATTCTATAATTCTAATATTCATGCTAATTTACACATGTCTAGCTCCAAAGGTGCCTGAGTTCTATGCAGATGATTTTTTTCACAAAATCTCCTGCAAGAAATAAAGGGCCAGATATTCAAAGCTTTGCGCGGTTCGCAGTTTGTGTGGGATTAGCGCGGGATTAGCGCAGGTCTGCCATATTCAAAAGGCCAACTAGCACACACAAACAGCAGTAGCGCCGGGCAAGGCATAATGATATGCAAGGGGCATAGTGAACATGAATAAAGGTGCTATGTGATATTCAGCGGCTAGCACTGCACTACGGTGTTTAGTGTGACATAGCAGGACCCTTTGCGTGGTACAATTTAGCACACAGGAAAAGCTGGTCTTAACCCTGGGCAAACAGCTTTTCACATCATTGGTGCATTGCGCGGTGCTTGCATGGGATTTGTGCAGCTTGGATGACCCTAACGTAGGAGTATGACACTTAGAAAATGCTAGACATGGAGGGCACATTCTGCTCACTGCTGGCACCACCACCATGATGCCAGCAGCTGCCACCAGTCCCAGCCAAGCATAGACAGGAAGGGGTGATCCAACCTACAGGGGACAGCATGATAGTGTGGCCATATAGCACACACCTGCAGACCATACATCTGTGGTGCCTAACAGATGCTAGCACACACATGCAGCACTGTGGGCATGGTGGCCAGTGAGGGGATAGTGTATGGGTGGTCTGACCTCACCACAGCCCAGGTGTGGCCACAAGGCTGGGACACAGCACGCAATGCACATGGGCCAGTAGTGAGAATACGTCACCACCTGTGTGCCTGTCGGATCTTACATGCCCCCCCAGCCACCCACCACACAACTGTACAGATGCCACAGCACACACAGCCGGCCATGTATATGACACTGTGTGCATTCCATGCCACAGGTGCAGCATCTGTGGATCACACAACAGTGTAATAGTACTGTCCACTGTCAGTAATTACCTGCAAGTGGGGCCTGTCACTGTGTACAGTGCAGTGGTCAGCACTGCCCTACATACCATAAGCATTGCTGTATTCCCTCACACTACCAGCCCTCTTGCTACTGCAGTGTCTGCTGTGCACTGTAGCATGACCTACAGTGTGACGGTGGCATGCAGCACCACCACCACCACCTGTGCCTATGCTGTGTTGTCCCCTGGGGTACAATATGCTATGGTATGCTGTACTGTTCAAACGTAGCCTGCATATATCATCATGCACAGCCTGACTGACCTACAGGTGGAGCTGTGGTTGGACCTGGCCAGCCCCTATACTTCCAGCCTGACCTACAGGTGGAGCTGTGGGACCCTGCAGTAACACTGGGCAAACCGCATGCAAATCAGGGCATGATGAGATGCTAATGTGGTTGTTTGCCCAGAGACTATCTGAGTAGGCTCATTTGCATGTCACTTTTGAATATGGCAAAGTTTAGTGCCGGGCTAACATGTTTGCACTGGGCAAACTGCTTAGCTCTGTGCTAAAGCAGCATGGCGCTAATGATTCGGGGAATATTTTACAGTTCTGATCACTGTTCTTTCACATCTGCTGCTGCCTGCAGCTGTACTGGGTCCACACATTTGCTGGCACACACATTGGCCACATAGTTCCTCTCTACCTACTCTCACATCACTGCGCACTGTGTTGTTGTTGTGAGTTGCACTTCCTGGTTGCTATATTCAGTGCTGTCATATTCCAGGGTTACGGTTACCCTGCACTCCCAGCCCAGTTTGCATGGCCTCTTTCCCATGCTATATTCAGAGGCTGTTTGCCCCGGGCTATTCTTTTTGAATATAGCTTGCTTTGTGCTCCGGGCCATGTTTGCCCGCCAGGCAGTGTTATCTTAGCTCAGGGGCAAAGTTTTGAATATCTGGCCCAAAATGACAGATTTTGAGCATATATAATTTTGAGATGATGCATCATATTGTCATGAAATAAGGCACATTGTTAGAACATGTATCATCAGGGAATTATGACAAATTTAAGATATTTGACCCAAAAGATGGCTAAGGAATATGCAGATAGAAATGTTCGTGACGTTTTGCACAAATAATTAAGTGACAAACTTTGAGCACATATAATTTTGAAACTATCCATCCACTGTCCATGATATTTGGCACGATATTGGTCTTCCACGCAGAGAGTGGCCTTGCCAAACATCAGAGCACTAGCTTAAATAGTGGCTGAGGTATGACAAAAGTACTAAAGTTTAAACATTCCACAACATTTTCAAAATGTCATTGAAATTCTGTGAATTTAGAATTTTGCCATTCTACATAGCTCTAGTGAGAAAGCCAATGTTTATTTTCCTAACTCTATAGATGGCCATCTTACAAGAAATCAGCAATGTCTGCAATTTTTGCAATAGTTTACAAGAAAACTGCAGGATTTTGACCCCTGTGTAACTTTAAACATATTTAAAAGAATTTACCATATTTGACAGGTTCTTAGAGCCTGCCATAAATGGAATTTATGCAAATTCCAGCTACTAATCTCGATAATCAGCCAAGTTATAAGCAGCCAAATATTGAGACATTACAGAAATGCCAAAGGCAGAATTTCACAAAAAGTGTGGAATTTTATGACTATGTAATGAAATCAGAATCTGTCAATTTTACATAACTCTAGTAATGGCACCAAATGTTGCATGCTGTGTTTTCTTTCCCAGACTCCTGCTGCTGAAACAACTTTTCTTCATCCCTGCCTTTTGTTTTGCAGCAGAGGCTTCATAGATATTTTTTAGATTTTAAAAATAATTTGAATATAGGGTGTATGGGGCCAGTAACAAAGACAGCAATTTTGTTTGACCTCTCCTTAGCCCATCTTTCTCAAATCCATTAAATCCATCTGTGCAGTACTTGCAGTTATCTTCCTACCTGTACATCTTGGGGTTACTTATTCACTGTTGGGTGTGCCCAAGATGGAATTTTGTGATGTTAGGTCCCTGCACTGACCAATTCCTACATATTGTGTGAAAGAATCACCTCAGCGTACTGTAGTCTTTAAAAGGTTTCATGGCAGGGAAACAGCCTGTCAGTATTAAAACATGATTGTCAGGATAGCCTGGAGGTTAGAGCAACAAGCTGTAAAGGAGCTCAGTACATCCAGCAGATCTTGGTTTGATTCCTCCAACCTTCAATAGCATACTGTTTGAACCTGAGCAAGTCACTCAACCACCCTGTGATCCCAGGTCTCTCTTATAAACAGGCTTTGTACCCTCTGGGCCTTATCTAATTACCAAAGAATTAAAAATACAAAATTTGGTGTAGATTTAGGATATGTTCTCACAATTATTGCATGAACTGAAAGAACTTAAGCAATCCTCCCATTATACTACTGTAAATACTATCGACCTCAGTCAGCAGCTCAGGGGTGGGTGCTGAAAATTGAATTGCTGTGATAGAGGATACTGAGGACATTCTCATGCCTAGGATTTAAGAGCAAGATGGGATCATGCAGCAGCTGTTAGATGTGGAAGATTTGGAGAATTGGAGCAGACGAGATCATCTCTGATTCACAGCCATTTTGGAGCAAAGCAAGGGGGTCTAATGTTTCTGTGCTTTTGTAGAATGTGTTCCCAATTATATTCTGCTCTTTTGGTGATGTGCCTGTCAAGATTTATTGGGCCCACCACTTCATGGCACCTTGCCCCAAGCCTTTGTAGACTGGCCCAGCCCAACGTTGACAAACTTTTCGCACTAGATAGTCAAAGAAAATTACCTTTGCCTTGCCCAGAAGGGAGGTTTACTGCAGAGGCAAGGCCACTCCATTCATATATTTCAAGACATCTCCCTGGAGATGTCTCAGAAATCCACAGCCTGCACTGACATTTGTAAGAAACTAGCCACTGTACCTTGGGCTGGCCAAGCGCTGTGTAAAGCTGAGGCTCTGGGCGCCTCATCTCCTGCCATTCCAGTGACCCAGGTTAAGGAATGATCAGGATTGCTTGGGGGCTGGCCAGGGGAAGGACAACTGACAGTACATAGGCTCTACTCCTTCAAGGAGGGGAAACAGTGCATTCTGCTGCTTGACTTCTGCAGTATGTGCCTGTATCTCAGAGGGCCGGGCACAGGCATACAAGCACGTGCAGCATCTTCACACTGCATGGTTACACCAGTGCACGTGCACCAGCATTGGGAAAGGGACAGGAAATAGTAATAGTCTGTGGGCTTTGCAAAAGGAAGCTCCACCCACTTACCCAGGACACTGCTGCAAACTGGATCTGGACTCCTGCGGTTAGGGAGGATCACCCTCCTTCTCCTGGTCCCAACACAGGGGGCAAGCAATGGGGGTTATCTAAGCAACTGAGTCCTTGGGGGAGAGGTAGTGGACAGTCGAGAATGCAGGTAGAGGCTGAAGAGCCAGCCAGCACCCCAAGAATGTAGAAACAGTTCTATGGAAAATAAAGAAACTAGCTGATTTTGTAGTCTTTTCACTCTCCGGTACTAAACAACCCTTGGACTACCAGAACTGGTGTGTAGCATTCTTTCCCTACTCCTAAAGCAGCTGAAACATTTATTGGATGATCATGGTTATCAACCTCAGGAAGACACTGAGCTAAACTTAACCCCATTTATAGTCCTTCATGGATCTCAGTCCATGGAGGTATTCTTCAGTCTGTCTGTCAGTGTAGAACAGCCCAAATAGCTGGCAATGTAGGGCAACAAGACAATATATCATCACATTCAAAATAGAGACCCAAGCTGGCAGCATCACTAGCAACCCTGTTCAATAAATATTTATAAACAGGAGCGGTTCCAGATGACTGGAGGAGTTCTGTTGTGGCACCTCTACACAAAAGTGAGAACAGGGAGGAGGCTGTAAACTATAGACCTGTCAGTCTTGTCTTGGTGGTGGGGAAAATAATGGAATCACTGCTAAAAGAAAGGATTGTGGAACATCTTGAATACAGCTGAGCTCAGGATCCAAGGCAGCATGGATTCACAGCAGGAAGATCATGTTGAAAAAATCTGATAGAGTTCATTGACTGGGTGACCAGGGAAGTGGATCAGGGGGAGTGGAGGATATGACCTACCTGGATTTCAGCAAGGCCTTCAACACTGTTCCACATAAAAGATTTGTAAGCAAGTTAGGCAGTCTGGAAATGGGCCACAAGGAGGTAAACTGGGATAGAAACTAGATAGGGACAGAACACAGAGGGTAGTAGTAAATGGAGCTTGTTCCGAGGAAAGGAGGGTAACCAGCGGGGTGGCATAGGGGTCAATTCAGGGGCCAGTCCTATTCAATGTCTTCATAAGTGACATTGCAGAGGGTCTGGAAGGAAAAAGTGTGCCTATTTGCAGATGATACATAGATCTGCAATAAGCAGACACTCCAGCAGGGGTGGAAAAAATGAGGAGGGACCTAGGTAAACTTGAGGAGTGGTCAAGGGTGTGGCAGCCGTGATTCAATGCAAAAAAGTGAAAAATCATGCATTTGGGGCATAGGAACCCAGGGAGGCTTACATGATGTGGGGAGAAATACTAACAGCAACCGAACAGGAGAGGGATCTGGGGGTAATCATATCAGATGATCTAAAGTTGGTCAGGCAATGTGCCAGGCCTGTGGGGACAGCCAGTGGTGTACTGGGGTGCATAGGGAGAGGTATCACCAGCAGAGAAAAGGAGGTGGAGATGCATCTATATTCAGTAAATCATTAGAGAGACCTCATATCGAGTATTGTGTTCAGTTCTGAAGGCCACATCTACATAAAGACATAGGCAGTTCAGTGAAGGGTGACAAAAATGGTGCAGGGCCTGCACCAAACATCATAGGAGGAAAGATTGGAGGACCTCAATTTGTATATCCTGGAGGAGAGATGTGGGGGATATGATAGAGACCTTCAAATATCTCAAGGGCAAAAATAAGGTATAGGAAGGTAGCATCCTTCAGAAAAAGAGATGTTCATGTTGGCCCACCGGTGCAGCAGTTGGATTTCCGCTTGCGGCACTTGACAGCTGGGTTCAGGAACAGACCTGGGTCATCAGAGCCAGCCAGGGAAGAAAATTAAGCATCCCTAGGACTGCTCTCCTTCTCTGGGAGGGAGGAGGGGGGTTGTGTGTCCAGTGCATAGCGGCAACCAGCACAGGCTGGGTTCCCCGCACCACACTGACGCCAGCATGTCTTCAGGAGCAGGGCAGACGCTGGTCATAATTGCACATCCCCACCCCTGCTTACAGGGGGACAAAACTCTGTGCTGGATCATCTCCATGGCACCCTTCCCCTGTGACCTTGATCAGCCTCTGGTACCGGCTCTCCTGACCAGTACCAGTAGTGCCGCACTGGAAGGGGCCCCAGTTTCAGAACCCCATCCTCTGGGGGCAAGCCAGGGGTGACTGGGAGAGTGCGGTAATCGCTGCAGGTGGAGGTACGAGGGGGCCGTGACCAAGGGCTGAAAATACTGATGATGTCAGAACAGGCAAAAAGTATAGTAAATAAAAATAAAAAAAGAGAGAGAGAGACAGATGTTCTAGAACAAGGGATCATGACATGAGGCTGGAACAGGGTAGATTAAGGGGTAACATGAGGAATTATTTCAAAAGGGTGGTGGATGCATGGAAAAGCCTTCCTGTGGAGGTGGTGGGGCAAATTTGGTAGGGGAATTGAAAATGCATGGGATTTGCATAGGGGTACCCTAGCAACAGCTAGGAGATCAAAGCCAGAGATCTGGTACGGTCTTTGGTTTTTGCAACAGATAGGGAATATGGGCAGACTAAGTTGGTCCGGTAGTCCTTATCTGCTGTCAAATTCTATGTATCTATGTAAGTTCCTTGCCTAAACATTGATCCTGTAGCAGGAGCCCCATTTATAACTCTCATCCTTCCTCATAGAACTTGGAGAAACTGTTAAAAGGCAATTGCTATACTGCCCTGCATACCCCTGCTACCACCTGGAGCCCAGAAGGCACTACCCAGATGACCCAGATCCCAGCATGAAACCCAAGCCTCAAACATCCTCCTAGGCTGTGGTAGTGGCTCGTGTTCCCCTACCATCTAGTGGCTCAAGTAAGTAGGCCAAAAGAACGTTTGCTGCTATCCAGCAGAACAACCGAGCTGCACCACAAATGAGGCGGTGAACCTCTACAAAAAACAAAATGAGCAAGAGCATGGTGTGCTCAAGAAAGGATGGAGACACCTCAATTTAACAAAGAGTTTTGAGTCAAGGTGCTAGGGGAATGCTGATACCAGGAAATCCTTTTACTTTTGCACTAAGCTATGATTTATTTGTCACATTAAGAAACTTTTTGTTAAATCGAAGTGGCTCCGTCCTTTCTTGAGTGCACCATGCTCTTGTTCATCTAGTGGCTCATCAGGCTCAGGGGATGCAACCAGAAAAAGACCAGATTCACAGATGTCTGCTACCACAGTTGCTACTTGATTGGACTCCTTACAGTTTTTGTTTGCGTGAACTGTTGCATGCAATCTGGGTAAGAGGGTTGAAAGTTGTGGGAAGAAAGGGTTGTTTGCATTGAAATATCTCCCCTGGTTCAGTTGCAGCCATAAGTGCCTTCCTGCCCCACCCATGGCCTAGAGTACTCTTGAGGCCACTTGTCTGACCCTCTGGAGCAAGACATGATACAGTATATTTCCATTGCCTTACTGTATGTCCCCTTAGTTATGGACGGCTTGAGTGGAAGCGTTAGCACTATTACAGTTTTCCTAGCCCAGGCTGCCTTGTACATATCTACATGGCATATTATGGATTTCCATTGTACTTTGTCTTGTCTACCTCAGCAAGATTCCAAGGCCATTTGGCTGACCCTCTAGGGCAAGACTTGTATATTTCCCCTACTTTATTGCATGGCCGTCTTAGTTACAGATAGCTCAAGTAGATCATCAACACTATTACAATTGTGCTAGCCCAGCCTGCCTTGTATGTCTGCATAGCATATTATGGATATACATTGTGCTTTGTCTTGTCTCTCTCAATAAGATTCCTGCATACATTACATAGAATCTCTCCATGATAACAGTGTAGTGCATGGTAAATCCACCCTGAGACTATATGTGGCATGATCCCCCCCCCCCATCAGACATGGTGTATATCCCTGGGGTATTTTCCCATATATCCCCCCATAATGGTCATCTGCACTGCTGAACTGCTGTCGTTTCTTTTTGTCTATTATCTGTTTATGCTCCTGGAAGCCTTGCAGGTGGCTTCTGTCCCTCCCTAGGAGGGACTCAGTCTCTGTCTCTCCATCTCCCACCTGACTTCTCCTACAATCCCCCATGGGTCCCCCCAAGACAGAGCCAAGACAAAGGGGCGCTGGTTCACCCACACCCCCAGAGCAAAATCCAGATGCTCAGGAAAGCCAGGACAGGCACAGGAGAGCCATCATGGAGCCTGCCAGCTCCATTTTCCTCCCTTTGTTTCTCTGCCCCCCCTTCCCCGCTGACGACGTACATCAGTAATGTGCCTCCAGACTTGCATCTCTTCTGGCCACTGCCAGAGGGAGATCAGCGAGCAGGACAACAATCCCTCCCTCCCTCTTTGAAAGAGGAGAGCAGTCCTCCAGATGCTCAATCCTCTCTCTCCCCTGCTGACCTCCGGAGGCCTGTGATTATTCCCCAACCCTGGTCACCAGTGTGTTCCAAGGTGTGGCATCCATCACCTCAACCCTCAGCACCACCGGACCAGCCAAACTGCTGTCTTTTCTCAGAAGGTGCTCTCTTAGTAGGGGGCTGCTTAGGGGGTGGGGACTTTCTTTATCCTCTACCAGCTCTAGTTGCCTCTGGTGAGTTTGACTCCCTGTATCAGCTATGTGGGTGGCAACAAGGACTGGGATCACTGTCACCCTCTCTAGTTCCGTGGCTCTGAATTTTTTCTGCAGTCTCCTCTGCTCAGGCAGTGAGCCACTTTATTTCTCCAGTACTTCTTTCTGTGAGTTTTTTTGTGTCTCAGGAGAACCCCACTGTTCAGATTACTGTACTCCTGGACCTGGGCTCCTCATTGTCAATGACTCCTGCTTTGAGCCAGTTACACTGAAAAAACAATACCCCCTCCCCACACACACACACAGTAAGACAAGGCATGGCAAGGCAAGTTTACTTATCTAGCACACTTTCCCAAAGGTTCAGGGTACTTCACATTACTTGCAATAAAAACTTTGTAACATTTCATGTAGCAACAGACACAACACACACAAAAAGACACTGGAGTCACAGCTGGTAGCCCACATTTTCCACAGCCAAGGAGGACTGGAAAAAGTATATATTTTACATGGCCATTCACAATCCTAAATTCTGTATAATGTTACTACTATGTAAGAAATAATTTGGTTTAGATGCTCATTATGGGTTGAAAGAAAAACATAATGAAGAGGCACTTAAAATATGGTGTGCCCCATGAAAACAGGGAGGGCACACACTTTGGTAGAAATGTTAAAATAAGGCCAACCTACAACACAGAGAAGGAAAGCAGTCTCGCCCTTTCTCATTTCTAGTAAATTCTCAAACAAGGAAGGTGCTATCTGTGAGCATAGTAATGTTCAGTGGAAATAGTAGTAGCTGTCAGCTGACTGTGATTAGGTTCAGAAGGGGAAGCCAGAAAAAGCAAACATGCAGGAACAGTAAAACAGGTACTGACATTTAACTGGACAGACCTGAAACCATCCAAGCTCCCATAGCACCACACATTGGAGCCCCTCCAGTATGACATAACCAGCCCCTTCCACATATCAGTGCAGAGACTCGAGTCTGGTAGAGCTGGTAATTAAAGTGTGATCCAAGTAATGTAAAAAGTAAACAATTAAAAATGAATCCATAGAGTTTTGTTAGACACCCTTGCCTGCATAAGAGTCCAGAGCATACACAATAAGGCAGAGTCTGAGCTGTAGGAGGTTGGCAGTGTTGTCTATGCTCCAGAGTGGCCTTTATCTGCAGCATCCAGCACAGAGGCATAATGTTCAGCAACCTCAAGCTTGGAAAAATATTTTAGCAGCTTACCTGGAGCTAAGTTGTGAAACCTGGGGAACACCCACACAAGTGAAGTTTCTTTTTGATCCCCAAAACTCAGCCTTCTTACTGTAAAGCACTATGCTGTACTCAAAAAATGTATACACTCAAAAGGCTTTGCTTGTGGTTCAGTGGGGCAGCAGATGGTACATGTCATGTCCCTGTCCACGGGGTTAAAACTGTACCTCCAAGCATCCCTTGGATGCTTGGAAATTTTTGCTGTGCTGCCACTTTGACAGCTTGCCCTCCCAACATTCCCTACCTGGGCTACCATGCGGCTGCCTCTGTGTGTCCCACCATTCCCATTCGTGGCATCCTGCTACTCCAGTTTGTCTTGCTGGGATGTTGTTTTTTGGCATCTGGTTCAGCCAGCTTGTTGTTCCATGGCCACTTTGTGCTCCTCAGGCCTGGTCTCTTCCCCTTGTTTCACTCCACCCTGGGGCACATCTGAAGCTGCCGCAGTGCAACCAGATGATTTTTCCAGCTCAGTGTGTCCTTCCTCTTGGAACTTTGAAGCAAATGGCTGTGTTGTTTAGCAGAGCAACAAGTTGGGAACAAGCTTCCTGTGGCTTATTTCAGGCATCTGACCTAGGGTCCTAGAACCCTCTTTCAATGTGGCTTTTCAGCTTGTATCTGCTCTTAAGTCGAACTCCGGGACACCCCCATCTACTTCTATGCTTTCTGTCTGGACTCCTCTGAGAAACCAGTTACCATGCCATTCTTGTTCTGCATTTCAACTATGGCAGCTTCCTGCCTTTGCATTTACATTACTAATCAGTAGGATCATGTTCTTCCCCTAAGGAATTGGTTGGCATGTGTCCAGCTTCATTACGATATTCCATCAATTTCAACAGTCTTGAAGCCTCAGTCATACTTAGTCACATACCAACTCAGTCGTCAGTCTAGCCTGGCTCATTCAACTAGTATTCATATCTCTGCCTATCAGCTTTCTTATTGATCTCTCCTACAGTCATGCTCTTAAACTTCCCCTGCACATACTCAGTGGCAGTCAAGCTTTCTCATTGGCTTCCCACTACCCTTCTGCACTCTGACACATGGCAGTTATGACCATATCATGGCTTCTAGGGATCCTCTGCCTTCTAAGCTGATGGTCTCACTCTGCTCCCATGAAGTCTTAATCTTGAGGGTGGGTCACTGTATTCAGGCAAGGTCCTTCTCAGTCTGCCCTTTGGGTGAGAATATCCTACACTCTGGGGGAAACTTTAGCAATGCAGATTGACTTGACAGCACCTCTTGATGTAGCATTTAAAACTTTAGCTAACACAGGGTGGGACCTGTAAGTCCCCAGGGGCTCCTTCAGCTGTGCAGACCATGTTGGCAACAGCTTTGAAAGCCTTTCCCCCTACAATCACCTATGGTTCTCCTGGCCTTCATGTACTTCTCTTCTTCTGAAGCTCAAGGGTGAAAGTCATGTAACTACTCACATGTACTGTCCTCAAAGGTTTAACTTCTATGCTTTGCCCTCAAGGGTTCAGCTACCTCCCTAGGCCTTCTGTTTGTCGGAGGCCAGGTGAGTAACTTTGGCAGTCATTGCCCTACTCCACTGTGCCTTGTGGGTGTGCCTTTTTTGCAGGGAACCTCCATTAGTTGCAGAGATCTGCCCAATTCACCCTCACAGTATTCTCATTACAGGGATAGAGTGAGGGCCCTTCCTCCCAAACATTTCCCCTGAATTGAGTTTCTAAATTGCAGTAGCTGAGCCATCACTAATTCTATCCCTAGCCTGCTGGGAAGGCAACCAAAGCCTTGGATCCCCAGAGGTTGATTCGTCTGTAGGCTGTTTTTCATCTTCTCTATGCCAAAGGTAATTTCCATAGGAGATGGAACGGGCTGGTGGCTCTCCAGGTCTGGGTCTTAGTCTGGCTATATCTGCCTTCTCCTCTGAAAGAGTGTGCTTGTCTGTCTTCTATTGTGCTCTTGGGCCTTCTTTCTTAAGGTGCCTTTGGCCCTGGAACCCCATCCCTGTAACACATTGAGGGATTGGATCCATTCTTCAAGGTTCTGCCTCCTTGTGGCACCCCAACAGGGTGGTATTCCAAGCAGCAGGGAACACACAGAGTATACAACAAAGTTCACAGTTGCACCACCACCACATACTACTCTATTTTAATCCATCCTTACCTACTCAAGAGCACAGTGACGCTATGAACTTAAAGTTATTTAGAGAAATGAGGCCAGATTTCCTCACTGCCTGTAGTACCCTCTCACAGTCCTAAAACTGGAGAAATCTAAAAATGAACTACCATAGCATATCATCTTATACAGGTTTCAGCCTCAGAGACCAATAAGCATCCTTTATCTCAATTGTAGTCTCCCACTTTGCAAGTGTCAAATACTCTGTGTGCTGCTTGCAAATGAACAAAGTAGTGTTCTTAGCCTCCAGGATGTTTGGCAGTCCAATAATCTGGAGGTTCTACCACCATGCCTGATTTTCTATGCCATCTGCTTGTTGCTGCAACAAAGCTATAGTGTCCTCAGCTACATGGGAAATCATGACCCATACCCACTATTCAGTCTTTACGGTTGCTCACTCTTTGCTCAGCATTGATTAATCTCATTCCTGGCCTGGCCAAATTTCCCTCATTCACTGAAAAAAATACCACCAACAGCTTAATCTGGTTCAAGGTCAGTTGGCATTCATCTGTATCCCCCTCCCACGGGTCATGCCTGAAAATAGAAAGGTTTTGTCTAGTGCACTTACCCCGGTCAACAAAAACTAAATAATAAGTAATAATAAAATAAATTGCATTGCCATCAGCTTTCTTGGTCACTTTGTCCAGTGTGGCTTGAAATCGATTGAGCTTTTCCTTAATAGCTCTGAAGTCAATCATCATCTCAGCCTACATTTCTTTGAAGTGTGTTGTAGAGGACAGAGTCCATAGTCAACTGTGAAATCATCATAGGAGACTCAGACTACACCAAAAGCTGTGCTTTAGGCTGGGTTGCTGGTGTTGCAGGCCACAGATTTGGAACACTGCTGGCTGGAAATGCTGGCTATGAAAGCTAACTGCAACTCTTTATTTTAGCCTTTCCCACTGTCAGACATCTCCAGGGACCAAATGATGGTCTGTGATGTAATTCATTCTCTGATTAGTCATCTAACATAGGAAGAATTGTAGAGTGTGAGAGGGAACTGAGCTAACTGGCATCTGTTTTCTTTGCTGGCTCTGTCATGAGTTCTCAGATACAGTTTTTATGCTCAAATCATTCATTTCCTTGTGAAAACCTCGTTTTTTTTATAAATTGTAAAAGTTGCTGGTTCCATCACGAGTTCTCAAATGCATTTTTTATTCTCAAAGCATTACTTGCCTTGTGAAAACCTTATTTTGCATGTAACCCCCATGCCGAATTTAGGGGGGTTACTAAATGATGCCCTGTTGGCATCAGGAAGAGTTCACACTGCCAGGCTTGCCACATGGGTGGGGCTTGGGCAGCACATGAGGGTTTTGAAGTGCCAGCTTGTGTGGGAGCAACAGTTAGAGGAGAGTTTGAGAGGGAGTTTATCAAGGAAGAATGAGGTGTGGGCATAGGTCTGAGGGAGAACCTCCAGTCAGAGCCACATAGGCCTGGGCTGGGGTGTGGAGATCACCCCCTGTCCCCCAGATTTCCATATAGTCCTTCAATGGGTGAAAGAAGGGGAGAGTTGCAGCTCCAGAGAAAGAGAGAGAATGCCTATTAGGAGCCTGATCAGCTCTGCTTGAACAGAGAGAGAGAGAGAGAGAGAAGGTGGCTGCCATGAGTGGGACTTATGCTGAGGTGGCAGTGAAGCATCAGAGGGGCCAGTAGGTAAGAGGAGGCCCCTACCCTCTGTGTCAACCCCGACAAAGTGTGGGGAGGCTGATAAAGTTCCCTGTAACAATACAGAGTGAAGGGCAGCAGTAATTTGTGATCCCTGCTAGGGATCATCCAACAGTTTGCCCAAAAAGAGTGGATTACATGACTGGACCTGGGAGTTAAGAACCCCCCCCCCCTCCATTCAGAGGTCAGTAATCAATGTGGAGTAAAGCACCCACTCCCACTGGTAGGGGAAGTCATAGCAGAACAAGAGACTGGTTGGAATGCTGTCTGTGTTCTGAGAGAGAGGGAATCAGAGCCCCAAATGGCTCCAAAGAGAAAAGGGAGAAGTTGTTAGGAGCTAGACCTGAACCTGGGTCCCTCAAAGTATGTGCCACGGTACCTTGCTGTAGAAAATGTCTGGACTGTAACAAAATAAATTGTGCACCCTCCATGGAGTTCTATTTTGCTTGAGCTTTTGGTAAAAAAACATAAAATCGCTTGTTGCACTTGATTCAGTCTGGGCCAGAATCATTGGAGTCCTTCAAGTGTGTGTTAGTGTACTGTGTCTAACTAATTTTTCCACAGAATTTTCAGAAGTGAGAGGAGCCACCAGCCTTGGAGGGGGAAGTGACATCTGTCGGCACCCCCAACGGAGTTCACGCTGTCATGGAGGAATCCTTTCTACAAAATATAAGGTCTTGTGTTTACCTGCTAATTTGCTACTCAGTCTAGCGGTTACCCTTCCCATTTCCCAGAGACAATAACAACCAAACCCCTAGACAGGAGAGGAAGGGGGTGGTCTCCTTGTAGAAACACCTCCTGGAACTGAGTACAGAGAGCCTGCTGCCTGCTAGTGACAGATCCAAATCTCGCCAGGCAGTAGCGACAGTCCAGAGACTATAATAAGGTGTTATATCTCGATGAATTACCTTTTACAAAATATCCAGCAGGGAAGGGTTACAAAACTGGGGTCTCATTCGGGATTTGAATGGAGGTGCTAAATACATACCTGACATGGCATGGAGGAGCGTCTGAGGTGATGGAACATTGTTGGGCCACAGCCTGTTTAGAAGTTTGAGTAATAGTTTAAAACAGTGAGAAGCATCATGAGGAGACAAAAAGCACCTGCCTCACATGCAATAAAAATGTGACGACTGAGTAAGAAGAAATGGAATGATTTGCTTAGTGGATGGGATAAATGATATGCAGCACTAGAAAAGGGAGGTCAGGTGGTCTTGGAATCAGATTGCCAAAAAATTCTGAGGAGAAAGGAGTGTTGTTGTTGTGTTAAGAAAAGTTGTGTTCCGCATCCAATGGTGGAGCCTGCTGCTAAGTCTACTGCTAGCAGAAGTGAAAGAAAAGTTTTGCTCAACTTCTGCTGTTGGAGGAAAAGTCTTTTTGGAAGCTAATTTTACAAATTTTTTGCTGGAATATTTTTAGTACACTGGAATTTGGGAGATAACAAGCTATGGCGAATACACCTGGGTTTGGAGGTGGGGCTATTAATGTGCCTGAAGATCTTGTGAACTGGCTATGAAGCATGGTCGAGAGGAGTGGCTCTGATGAGTCATGTATCTTTTGTGGATAATGTGGGAGTGGGGTGATCAGAGAACCAGTTTGCATTTCGTGTGCTTGTGGGAATGTTCCTAGGGTGATTGGACCTTCCAAGTTGCCCATGCAGAAAGTCACCTATGTGGACCCTGTGCCCCCTGTTACTGTGCCCTGGCAATGGGCACAACTAGCAACTAAAATATCCCCAACCCCTAGCGTGACCACAACTATAGAGCCACTGGAACAATGGGAGGAGGTTGTGTCTGAATTATCTGAAATTAAGCCAGAAGTGGTACTACTGCCTAGTGCCCAGAACTTCCCTTTGGCAGAGGGAGGGGCTGAGGGAGGACCTCACAAATTAGAAGCACTGTTACAGGGTATGTGAGGGACATGACTGAGCAGTCAGGTTCTCCCAAGGCTATGGTGTGAGGCTCATAGGACAAGAATAAAGTACCAGCTAAACCCAATTTCACCCAGGAACCCACGGTGAGGCCTAAGACTTTACCTAAAAAAATTAAAAGAGGCTAAACCTTCAAAGTTAAGACCCCCACTCTCCATGGCGCTGGACAAGGATCAATGTGCTA
Organism: Neoceratodus forsteri; assembly: GCA_016271365.2. Taxonomy (NCBI): domain Eukaryota; kingdom Metazoa; phylum Chordata; order Ceratodontiformes; family Ceratodontidae; genus Neoceratodus; species Neoceratodus forsteri. The sequence continues at coordinate 1,064,598,314 of CM057449.1, read as the reverse complement.
CTGACTCAGACCTCATAGTGGAATCAGTTGAGGGAGATGATGGTATGGAGAAGAACACTATTGTTGACACTGCTGAAGTAATTTCCATGTATGATCAGCCCAGGGAGAATGCTACCCGCATGTTTGAGGATCTAGTAATTGAGGGGATAAACTCTTCTCTGCTAGAAAAATGTCAGTCTTATGCCAATTAGTTCTCCTCCTCATAGCCTGTCCTTAATCTCTAGCCCAACCTAAGCACATTTGACAATCTTAATTTATATAAATGGAAATCCTGTTACTATCTGTTACCCATGCTTCTCACTCCTCATCTCTAAGCTCACTTCTTCCTTCTACATGGTCTTACCTGACCCCATGAACTGCTTCTCCTTTCTCCTCAGTTTATGTGCTTCTCTCTCACTATTTTTCTGCTTTAATCTAATCCCTATTAGCTTAACTTAAATTCTACCTCAGCTCCTAGCAAATTCAATGTCACTCATAGGTTCATATATTTCATGAATTCTGTGCTATTATAACTGGTTTTACGTTACTGTATGCTGATGTTTTTCCTGTTGTTTTGTGTTTTGCATTACATGTATGTTTCCATTGCCCTCCAGGACCACTTTGTAAATCAGCTTGTCTCAATGGTGTATTCCTGGTTAAATAAAAATTGAATTATGAAATTAAATTGAATATCCCCAAACTATACGCCATGCCAGTCCTCGGAGTGGTTGAGACCACCCCGCTATCAGAAAATTGCAAATGTCATATGGTGGACATGGATGCTAGGTATCGTTTGGATGTGACAGTGCTGAACTATCGAGATGGCATATGGTTGCCAAGGGGAGTGACCCCACAGCCTAGCCACAGGACCCTTCCTAACTGGAGCCAAGCCGAGAGGTGGCTGAAAACGTATTTAGAGGTTGAGTGCCCAGGAGCCAATTACCCGTATGTAAGTGAAAGGACTTGGGAACTCATTGAATGCTGGAGATCTGACTGGGTGTACCAGGGGGCTGTAGAGAACGTTCACCTTAGTAATAGAGTGGACTTGCAGCAACAGGCCTATGATCAGAACAAAGTAAATTCCCTGGCTAAATCTATGTGCTTATCCTCAGCTTGAGAAGGGCTGACTTTGTTTAAAACCTTTGCAATGGTACGGGACTGGATTGGACACTGTCATAAGTACTTTGTGGTTTGCCATGACAGTAGAGGGGATGAATGCACCAAACCAGACCCCTGCCTGTACTTTGCACCTGAGGACCCCATTGCCAGATACAGAACCCTCTGAGAAAAGAAGACCTTCTAAAGGCCCCAAGGCCTTGTAGATGGACTTAGTATAGAGGACTGCAACTACTGGTGAGACTGTTTCATTTTATTTTTACAAAAAACAAAATAGACATTTGCACTTCAGATGGAGAAATGTGCTAAAGTTGCATTGCTTTTGAAAAAAAATATCAAAAATCGTTGCTATTTGTTTTAAATTTTTCCATTGTAAATGTTTTTCTACTTATGTACCAGCTACTGTGCATGCTTTTCTAGTCTGCCTATTTAGTTAGATAATTAACCCATAGAAATGTGTGGTAGTATAGAAATGCAGGTTTAGGATTGTTAAGTAGGGAACCCCTTGAGATTAAGCACACTTACACACTGGTACTGTTTATGGGATTCCTTGGACTTTGCTAAACAGAGACAGTTTTCCAAAGACTTTAATAAGCACCATAGGATTTGGTATGGACATTTTCAAGGGTAAAAGGGTGCCCTCTTCCCCATTGCTAAGTAGGTTAGTATGTTATAAGGTGTAAGTAGGTTCAATTTAGGTAGTATGTTTCTGCCAGTAATTTTGCATTGTTCTGAGTAGTAGTCAGACATTTCTGGGGGGCAGGGCAAGTTCAGTAGTGAAAATGTGGAGCCAGTGTATTTAGTAGTCTATGCAACAGGAGTAGCTGAGTAGTCATGTTATGTAGGAGTACAAGTAGACTAGTAGTCTGAGTTTAGCCCACCACCCACTGGTGGTGTAGTATTGTCACTTCCTTTCTAGTAGTAAATAGACGGGAATGCTGTGGTAAAGCAACTGTTTGAAAAAAAAAAAGTGTTTGTGTTTTAAAAATGTGTTGGTGGGGTGCCAAATAGACCTGGCTGGGTACTGAGCAAGGTCCAATGGGGAAAGTTTTGGAGCAGGAAATAGTAAGTTTAGGGTGTCCCTAGGGGTGTGAGTTATGGTGGAACGTTGGCCTGATGGAACAGCCATTGTGTGGTAAGCCAGGTCAAGTTGCCATGCCCCTTAGTGGAGCCAGGGAACTGCAGGTAGGTGGGTAGGCCCACCTAGTTGTAACTTGACTGCTGCCATGAAGTCAGCCTGGTAGAGCCTGGATGTGGTGGCCAGTGGGAGACTGTGCATTATCCGATGGAGTACAGCAGCCATGGCTGGCCAGGATGGAAACCGCTTCACCGGGAGGTGAAGCATTTTTATTGGCGGGAAATGTAACTCCAGTGCCGAATTTAGGGGGGGTTACTAAATGATGTCCTGTTGGCATCGAGAAGAGTTCACGCTGCCAGGTTTGTCATGGGGGAGAACTTGGACAGCATGTGAGGGTTTTGAAGCACCAACTGGCATGAGAGCAACAATTAGAGGAGAGTTTGTGAGGGAGTTGATCGAGCAGGAATGAGGTGCGGGTGTAGGCCTGAGGGAGGGCCTCCTGTCAGGGTTGCATAGGCCCAGGGCCGAGGTGGGGAGATTGCCCCCGGCCCCAGCTTTCCATACTGTCCTTCAATGGGTGAAAGAAGGGGGAAGCAACAGCTCCAGAGAAAGAGAGAGAGAAGGCCTATTAGGAGCCCAATTGGTTCTGCTTGGAGAGAGGGAGAGCAAGAGAGAGAGAGAGAGAGAGAGAGAGAGAGAGAGAGAGAGAGAGAGGTGGCTGCCATGAGTGGGCCTGATCCTGAGGTGGCAATGAAGCATTGGAGGGGCCGTTAGGGCAGAAGTGGCCCCTAACCTCCATGTCCACCCAGGCAAAATGTGGGGAGGCTGATGGAGTCCTCTGGAACATTGTACAGCGAGGGGTAACAGTCATATGTGATCCTTGCTGGGGATCAGCCGACAACTTCTCCCTTTCCCCTTTGGAGCCATTTGGGGCTCCCATTCCCTCTGTCAGAACACGGGCAGCATTCTGACTAGTTTCTCATTCTGCTATGACTTTCCCCACCAGTGGGAATGGGTGCTTTACTCCACATTAATTACTGACATCTGAATGGAGGGGAAGGTTCTTAACTCCCAGTCCCAGTCCTGTAATCCACTCTTTTTGGGCACACTGCCAGCTGATCCCTAGCAGGGATCACATATGACTTGTGCCTCTTGCTTTACATTCTTCCAGGGAACTCCATCAGAATCCCCACACTTTGTCTCAGAGGACTCGGAGGGTAGGGGCCACTTCAGCCCTAACGGCTCCTCCGATGCTTCATTGCCACCTCAGCATCAGTCCCACTCATGGCAGCCACCTCTCTCTCTCTCTCTCTCTCTCTGTCCAAGTGGAGCCGATCAGGCTCCTAAAAGGCCTTCTCTCTCTCTCTCTCTCTCTCTCTCTCTTTATCTGTAGCTGCAGCTTCCGTTTTCTTTCACCCATCAAAGGACTGTATGGAAAACTGGGGGCTGGGGTGCAATCCCCCCCCCAGCCCCAGGCCTATGTGGCCCTGACTTGAGGCCCTCCCTCAGGCTTATACCCACACCTCACTCCTCCTCAATTGACTCCCTCTCAAACTCTCTTCTAACTACCACTCCCATACCATTTGGTGCTTCAAAAACCTTACTCACCGCCCAAGCCCCTCCCCATGGCAAGCCTGGCAGTGTGAACTCATCCCGATGCCAACAGGACATCATTTAGTAACCCACTTAAATTTGGCATGGAGGTTACAATTTCCCCCAACAGAAATGCTTCACCTCCTGGGGAAGCGGTTTGCTTCCTGGCCAACCATGGCTAGGGGCATAGCAACTCAACCTGGCTTCCCAGCCTGGCTGGCTGTTTGCCAATGACGTCCCTATCAAACTCACTTCCCTAGGAACACCTTAAGCTTACTATTTCTGACTCCAAAATGTTCCCCATTGGACCTTGCTCAGTACTCAACTGGGCCTATTTGGCACCGCAGTAACACATTTTTAAAACACAAACACTTTTTTTTTCAAACATTTGCCTCACCACAGCAATTCTGTCTATCTACTACCAGAAAGGAACTGACTATACTACACCACCAGGGGGTGGTGGGCTAAACTCAGACTACGACTTGTACTCCTGTATAACTTAACTACTTAGCTACTCCTGCTGCATAGGCTACTAAACACTGGCTCCACATTTTCACTACTGAACTTCTCCCTTCCCCCCACAGAAATGTCTGACTACTACTCAGAATATTGCAAAACTTCTGGCAGAAACATACTGTCTAAATGTAACCTTCTTCTACATTGTTACATACTTACCTACTTAGCAGTGGGGAAGGGGGCACACTTTTATGCTTGAAAATGCCCATACCAAATGCTATGGTGCTTATTAAAGTCTTTGGAAAACTGTCTCTATTTAGCAAAGTCCAAGGAATCCCATAAACAGCACCGGTGGGTAAGTGTGCTTAATCTCTAGGGGTTCCCTACTTAACAATCCTAAACCTGCATTTCTATGCTACCACACATTTCTATGGTTTAATTATCTAACTAAATAGGCAAACTAGAAAAGCATGCACAGTAAACGGTACATAAGTAGAAAATCATTTACAATGGCAACATTTAAAACAAACAGCAATGATTTTCATTTTATTTCCAAAAGCAATGTAACTTTAGCACATTTCTGTCCATCTGAAGTGCAAATGTCTATTTTGTTTTTTGTAAAAAATAAAAAGAAACAATCACACCAGTAGTTGCAGTCCTCTATACTCTATCTCTCTACAAGGCCATGGGGCCTTTAGGAGGTCTTCTTTTGTCTGGGGGTCCTGTATTTGGCAATGGGGTCCTCAGGTACAAAGTAGAGGCAGGGGTCCGGTTTGGTGCATTCAACCCCTCTACTGCCGTGGCTAACCATAAATTACTTTAGATGGTGTCCAATCTGGTCCTGAACAATTGCAAAGATTTTAAACAAAATCATTCCTTTCCAAGCCGAGAATGAGCACATAGGTCTAGCCAGGAAATGTAATTTGTTCCAATCATAAGCCTGTTCTTGCAAGTCCACTTTATTTCTAAGATGCACTTTCTCTACAGACCCCTGGAACTCCAGTCAGACCTCCCGCATTCAGTTAGATCCCAAGTACAAAGCACAATTGTGGGGTCTCTCCTCAGACTGGGTGCACATACCTCAGAGTGTATGCAATTTTGTAAAACACAGGTCCTAATGGAACAGAGGGAAGTCAGCACTCCTGCAAAAGGTCACCAATCTAAATAATTACAACTATGACTCCTTCTCTTCACTCTACATTCTTCCAGGGAACTCCATCAGCCTCCCCGCACTTTGCCTGGGTTGACATGGAGGGTAGGGCCACTTCTGCCCTAACGGCCCCTCTAATGCTTCACTGCCACCTCAGCATCAGTCCCATTCATGGCAGCCACCTCTCTCTCTCTCTCTCTCTCTGTCTCTCTCTCTGTCCAAGCAGAACTGATCTGGCTTCTAACAGGCCTTCTATCTCTCTCTCTTTCTTTCTTTGGAGCTGTGGCTTCCCTCTTCTTTCACCCATCGAAGAACTGTTTGTAAAGCTGGGGGGCTATGGGGGGCAATCTCCCCACCCCGGCCCCAGGCCTATGTGGCTCCAATTCAATGCCCTCCCACAGGCCTATGCCTGCAACTCGCTCCTCCTCGATTGACTCCCTGTCGAACTCTCTTCTAACTGTTGTTCCCTTGCCAGTTGGTGCTTCAAAAACCTCATATGCTGCCAAAGCCCTGCCCCCACTTCAAGCCTGGCAGCATGAACTCATCCTGATGCCAACAGGGCATTATTTAGTAACCCCCCTAAATTCAGCACATGGGTTACATTTATATAAATTGCAAACATTGTTATGAATGTGATTATATTAAAAGTCAAAGTCTCCATTCTGATATGCAATGAAATTATACCAGTTTAGCACTGATGGATAAACCATGGTCAAACATGGAAGAACCAAGGTTGGCCATGGTGTGCCAAGAATATTCAGAAAACTTATTGGGAAGGTACACAATACAGAGATGTTGTGCTTGAAGAATTCTGTTGCAACTTTGACCAAGAAGAGTAGAGAAATGGAATCAAAACAATATAATAATTAACTTTACCTATTGATAAATTATAGACATTAGAAATACAGCTACAATTTGAATTTAATCTGAGAAACTGTTTATATATATACACAGAGTATATCTTCACCACGCATGAGTTGTGGGTCTTCCCACTCATTAGAGAAGATAAATGTGTTCTTCTACTGTATTATGATGTATTTGATATATGATGTCGTGAGCTAGCCATCTCCCAATCATTATTTGCAACATATATTTCTATTATATATAGTTTTATGTGATTTCTGTGTATGTTTAAATGCCAATGTAATATGGAATGGATTGTTTTCTTTAAAATGGTGGATATACCTGTAACCTGGGATTCCCATGGAACCTAGAAGTTGAATTTCCTGCCTAGCTAACACAGGGGACATAAACCAGCTTGCATAATTATAAAATCTTACAAAATGCTTTTAATCTCAGATATTATCATAGGATATCACATTTTATGAGGTAAAATAATGTTTGAGCCAGGAATTGAATGGTAGGTGACCATTCTAGCAGTACTATGTGAAATTCTAACATGACACTGTAAATTAGCTCAGAGGATGTACAGTATATTGCTACATCACAGTTTTAACATTGCCTGTCCTGTTACTAGTTAATTATGGACACAAAATTTGTGTTGGAGCTGAGTGACATCACCAGGTAGTCAGGAAATTGTGGGTCACTGGCTGGAATACTGCTGACACTGCAATTCAGAAAAGATAGTTAAACTTTCAACGTAGTCACTCAGGGCCATTCTGGTTGGTCAGTAGGGAATCTAGCAAGATTAGGGAGAGTACCAGAGTCTCATATAGGTCTGCAGGTACTGTGAACTGAGCTATTGCATGTTCTGTGGGGCAAAGGCCAAATCAGATTTTTGTACTGCTACCCAGAAGTGGGCTTACTTACTTGAGTCTTCTTCCTGTGTGTAATAGACACAAAAAAGGGTTCATGTTTGTCCACAAGACTCAAGACTGGTATTGTGCCCTGTTCCAGTGTATAAAGGGATGCTCTGGGGCCTCAGGGCAAGTGTTCCATTGTAAACCCAGTGAACACTCTTGGCAGACACTAGTAGGGTATCCCTGTTTTCCCTCTCCCTGTCATGGATTGCACTTAGGGGTGGGCACTGTGAGCTGAGTGATCTGACCCTCATGAGTGGGTTTGTGACAGATCTGGTGTGCAGCATTGGGATCCGACAGATGTGGTTACATTGCGATTTGAGAGATTGGTGGCCATAGGCATAACAGTTTGGATCGATTCCAAGTCCAGTGTATCAGATAGCTAAACTGAAAACAGTCCACACACAGTCAAGGCAGAGGTTTAAAAAATATATATAATTTGATTACAGTATCAAGTTTCCTACCTGTTTTTTTTTCTTGGGCTCAAGCTAGTGTAGCAGTAGTTAAGGATGATCACTTCCATCTACAGTAAATACACTGCAGAATACCTGAAGCAGTTGTGCCAGGAGAGAGAAGTCCAGTATGTGGAGAGAGCCAAAATGCACCTTGTGGAGGCTCTTTTGACAGCCAATGAGCTACCGGCTGCCCAGGACCTCAAGTCACAGATGGTGACTGACAGGGACCAGACCTTGGGCTTGGGTGGGCCAAGGGATGTTGCAGTGTCCAGTCCCAGGGAGAAGGACAGCAAGACCAGAGAGAACCCAGAGCCACAGCAGCAGATGAAGGTCACCACCCACAATGCTGGAGCCAGATGGGATCAGGCTGCAGATAGAGTTGAGGAGAATGGAGCTGGAATTTGAGCAAAGGATATTCCAGATGGAGCTGGAGATGCAGGAGAAAGAAAACCAGCATTAGAGACAGGTCGAGGAAAAAGAAAACCAGCATCAGAGAGGGGCCGAGGGAGAAGACAGAGAGAGCCAGACAGAATTCAAGCTGAAGAAGCTAAAACTTCAATGACCAGCACCAGAGGAGATAAGTGACAGGGGTGAACCTGGAACTTCAGGACTGGGGTATAAGTTAAATTCAAAATTAATAGCTGAATTTAAAGAGGGAGAGGATATGGATGCATTTTTGAATTTGTTTGAAAAGGTCTGTATTCAGACAAAAATACCCAGGGAGTCTAGGGGCTTCCACCTATCCCTGCTACTTACTGGGCAGGGTTGTGAAACATTGGGTCAAATGGATAGTCAGGACAGTAGTGATTATGAGAAACGTAAAGCTGCATTGCTTAAAAAGTATGAGTTAACTCCTGAAGCATACAGGATTAAGTTCCATAAGCTCAGAAGAAGGCCTGACATGAGCTACAAGGAACTCGTCACACAGCAACGTCAGTTTTTGAAACATTGGTGAGAGGGAGGGGAAGCAAACTCTGTAGAGAAAATTGAGGAGGTTCCACTTTTGGAGCAATTATTTTGGGCTTGCCCAGCAGATTTGGAAACCTGGTTAGAGGACCAAGACCCCAAAACAGCACAGCAGGCTTCTGAGCTGTCTGACCACTATGCCAGGAGTAGACCTGTGCTGAAAGGGAGTGGGACAGACATGGCAGTGCAGCAGGGGAAAAGTATACCTTCAGGGCATCTAAAACACTGCCTCCATTGAAAGATGGCAGCCCCATTTTACAAAAAAGGGATTTCTCAGACAGAAGAAATGATGATTGTTGGTTTTGCAAACAGCAAGGGCATCTTGCAAGATAGTGTCCTAAAAAGGCACAGATTGGACAAAGTGGTGCTTGAACAGAGTTGGGTGCACTGTGTATCCCTGAAAGCATGCCTAAAACCATGAGGGAGAACATACACCCGATTACTGTAAATGGGGTGTACACTCATGAGTTAAGGGACACGGGGACATCTCTTACTTTAGTAAAAGGGGATTTTGTTGAGCCTGAAGAGCTTACACCTAATCAGTTTGCAATAGCAAGGGGATTTACTGGGGAGGAAAAAACTCTGTCACTTGCTAGTGTTCTCCTAAACTGGGGTGAGACAGGAGAGAGGGTACAAAAGGTGTCAGTTGCAGACAATCTTGCCCTGAATGTGATAATAGTGAATCATCTCCAGAAGGGGGTGGTATGTGCGGTTACTCACAGTCAGATGGCAAAGGCCAATTGTTGCTCCTTGGACCCCATAGAAGCCCCTGTGGAAAACAATGGGAGGCTGGTTCCCCAGCCTGTGTCTACTGACATGGAGAGTAGTGAAAGAGGGTAGGACATCCCACATAGCAGTACACAAAACAGCTACAGAAGGTTATTCTAAGGAGGGAGGGGTAACCAGTGGTCAAACGGTTAGGGATGGCAGTGACCCTGAATGCCCTAATGCTAGAGCTATGGACTCTAGCTTAGAAAATGAAGGGGACATATCCCATCGCTTGGGAAAATGTATAGATTTTGCAGCTGCTCAGAGGACTGACTCTAGTTTAGAAAGGCTGAGGGTTTGTGCAGAATCTGATGGGATACAGGGAGGTGACATGAGACATAGGGTATTTTGGAACAATGGACTGTTGTATATGCAGGACATAAGGACAGAGGGATGGGTGATGGGCATGCAGCTTGTCATTACCTAGGGGTACCATGGGCAGTTACTCAAGATCGCTTATGATAGCCCCATGTCTTGACATCTTGGAATCGCACACACCACGCAGCAATTGGCCCAACTTCACCCAGCAGGTGAAGGAATATTGCAGATCATGTCACCAGTGCCAACAAATAAGGAAGGCAGGTAGTAAAACCCAAGCCAACCTAATTCCCTTGCCCATTGTGGAGGAGCCATTTCAGAGGGTAGGAATGGATATTGTGGGACCTTTGAGTACCCCCAGCTCTTCTGGGAAAAGGTTTATCCTGACGGTGGTGGATTATGCCACCAGCTACCCAGAGGCAGTTGCCCTTTCCTCACTTAGGACAGACAAAGTGGCGGCGCTTTGCTAGGGATTTTCTCTTGTGTTGGGTTTCTGCAGGAGGTTATCACCAATTGAGGGGGTTCTTTCATGTCAAACCTGCTGTAGTGTTTATGGGAGAAGTGTGTGGTAGTGCAAAGATGCATAACACTTTATCACCCATATGTCAATGGGCTTGTGGAAAGGTTTATTGGTACCCTAAAATCGATGCTCCAAATGTTTGCTGAACAGCATGGGAGGGACTGGGAGAAATACATTCCCCACCTGCTGTTCGTATACAAGGAGGTGCCCCAAGAGTCAACAGCATTTTCCCCCTTTGAACTCTTATTTGGATGTAAGGTGTGTGGGCCCCTAGACTTAGTCTGGGAAGATTGGGAAATCAAGCACTTCACCCAGGGAAATCTCATAGTATAATATGTCCTAAAGTTTATGGAAAAGCTGGAGAAGCTTATGGGAGCAGCCCAGAGCAACCTCTCAGTAGCCCAGCAGAAGCAGAAGGTCTGGCATGACAGCAGAGAAATAGCTCACTCGTACAGTGTAGGTCAGGATGTCAAGGTCCTAATCCCAGTCTGGAAGGATAAGCTGCAGGCCAAGTGGGCAGGACCATACAAAGTAGTCAGACGAGTGAATGACATAAACTGCATTGTAGAACTGTCTGACAGGAGACATACCCATAGAATGTACCATGTCAACATGATGAAGCCATATGCAAATAGGTCTGACATGGTATTTGCAGTATGTAGTCCTGGGGAGGGGATGGACAAAGAAGACCCCCTACTGGACATGTTGGAGGAAAGCAAGTGGGAGTCATCTGTGGAGGCAATAAAACTGTTGCCCCAGCTAACTGCAGAACAGTCCCATGAAGTGAGGGAGGTTTTAGAGGACTTTTCCCCTTTGTTTATGGCCAAGCTGGGACATACCCTCTTAGTGACACATGATGTAGACACAGGAATGCAAGCACCCATCTGAAGCACAGCCTACTAGGTGTCAGAGGCCATCCTAAAGGACATTAGGAGGGAGGTGGAGGAAATTCTGGATTTAGGGGTAATCCAGAATTCCCATAGTCCCTGGGCCTTACCCATAGTACTTGTTCCCAAGCTGGATGGTTCTACTCTCTTCTGTGTAGACTATCATGGACTCAATGCAGTGATGAAGTCTGATGTCCACCCAGTGCCACGGATGGCCAAACTACTGAACAAGTTAGGAGGGGTGACATATCTCACCACCATTGACTTGAACAAAGGGTATTGGCAGGTGGAGTTAATTTACAGAGCTAGGGAGAAGTCAGCCTTCATCACTCCAATAGGGTTATTTGAGTTCAGTGTAATGCCTTTTGGAATGAAGAACGCCCCTGCCACCTTCCAAAGGTTGATGAACCATGTGTTACATGGTACTGAAATGTATACCGTGGCGTACCTGGATGATATTGCCATCTTCAGTGCCAGCTGAAAGGAACACCTGTCCTACTTGAGGGAAGTGTTGGGCAGGATACAGAGGGCAGGGCTCACTGTCAAGGCTGAAAGGTGCCAGGCTGCCATGGCAGAGGTGGTATACCTAGGACATGTAGTAGGGCGGGGGCAGGTTTGCCCTTATCAAGCCAAGGTTGAGGCGATAGCAGCGTGGCCCAGGCCAGAAACCCAGAAGCAGATTCAGAGTTTCCTAGGGACCGCTGGGTACTATCATATGTTTGTAAAAAATTACAGTACCCTGGCAGCTCACTTATCTGGCCTGTTAAAGAAAAGAATGTTATAAAGGTAAAATGGGAATCAGCCTGTGAACAAGCCTTTACGAGGCTACAGGAGACACTGTGTGGTGCTCCTGTGTTAACCAGTCCAGACTACAGTAAGCCATTTGAAGTATGGACAGATGCCTCAGATGTGAAGATTGAAGCAGTCCTCAGTCAGACCTCTAACCAAGGGAAAGATCACACAATAGTGTGCCTTAGTAAAAAGTTGCTTCCTCTGGAGCAGGCCAATTCCACAGTCAAGAAGGAGTGCCTTACACTGGTATGGGCTTTGAAGAAGTTAAAGCCATATCTCTATGGGAGGCACTTTGATATACAGACTGATCATAACCCCTTGATGTGACTGACTCAGATGGGGAAGATGAACTGTCATCTTTTGAGATGGGGTATTACCTTATAAAATATTTTATCAGTTTTCAGGAGTCTTATATTTTAGTTTTAATTGTATGATGTTATTCTCTATTTTGTTTTACTTGTTAATTTTTATATTTCTGTGTGGCACCCAGAGCCTCCGGGAATGGACACCATACAAATAAAATGTGTCTTGCCTTGCTTTACAATGCTACAATATGACCATTATCCCCAAGGCCAGATGGGCCAATGCCAACACAGATGGGCTATCTCACCAGTTAGAATAAGGAACAGAATTTGTGAAACTCATTCCAAGCTAGGGATGGATTCCCACAAATTCAGTCTAAAAGGGAGGGATTTATTGAGCTAGCCTTCTGCCAATCATTATTTGCAACATATATTTCTGTTATATATTGTTTTATGTGATTTCTGTGTATGTTTAAATGCCAATGTAATATGGAATGGATTGTTTTCTTTAAACTGGCTAATATGCCTGTAACCTGGAACTCCCATGGAACCTAGAAGTTGAATGTCCTGCCTAGCTAACACAGGGGCCATAAACCAGTTTGTATAATCATAAAAGCTTATGAAATGATTTTGATCTAGGACATTATCATAAGATATCACATTTTATGAGGTAACAGGATGTTTGAGCCAGAAATTGGATGGCAGGTGACTATTCTAGCAGTACTATGTGAAATTCTGACATGACACTGTAAATTAGCTCAGAGGATGTATATTGATACATCAGAGTTTCGACAGTGACTGTCCTGTTACCAGTTAATTATGGAGGCAGAATTTGTGTTGAAGGTGAGTGACATAACCAGGTGGCCAGGAAATTGGGGGTCACTGACTGGAATATTGCTGACCCTGCAGTTCAGAAAAGACAGTCAAACTCTCAACGTAGTCACTCAGGGCCATTCTGGTTTGGGACTCTCTTGACTACAAGACTGCAGCTGCCAGCATGAGACTGCAACTTTTAAAAACCAGTGACTTTTATGAACTGAGAAAGTCTTCAAAACAGGTAGACATAGTTAAACAATAAGGCGTTTATACTGTATACTTTCCAAAATGTGTTTTCCATACTGTAACCTAAATTTGTATATGTTCTCTTTTACTTGTAACTGCATTTATTTAATTATTTTAGTAAAGACTTTTGTTTCTATAAAAGAATTATGCCTGTATGAGACTACTTATATTGTATGTGTGACTGCAGAAGGTTTGTTACAAATCTGTGACTACTGTTTATGTCTAGAAGGGTCACCAAATAGCAACCAAATTGAAAAGGGTCAATAGGGGATCAGGCAGGATTAGAGAGAGTACCAGAGTCTCATACGGGTCTGCAGGGATTGGGAACTGGGCTATTGCATATCCTGTAGGGTCAAGGCTAAATCAATTTTTTGCACTGCTACCCCAAAGAGAGAGTAATTGCTTGGGCCTTCCTCCTGTGTGTAACAGCCATGATAAAGGGTTCATATCTGGCCACAAGGCTCGAGACTGGTATTGTGCCCTGATCCAAAGTATAGAGGGATGCTCTGGGACCTCATGACAAGTGTTCTGTTGTAAACCCGGTAAACACTCTGGGTGGACATGAGGAGGATATCCCTGTTTTCCCCCTCCCTGTCATGGATTGCACTTAGGGGTGGGCACTGTGAGCTCAGTGATCTGACTCTCATGAGTGGGTTTGTACATATATCAAAAAACTTGAAATGTTTTTACTAGTGTTTTACTTTCTTTTAGCTTAAAATTTCCATTCTTTCCATTGTGTTGTCTATCTGGCCCATTGTTCTCTGTGTTCTATTTCCAGATTCTAAGTGGAAATATCATGTTCATAGTTAAATAAATTGTATTCTAAGTGAAATAAATAGTGCTGTAAGTGAAAATAAATAATAATTACTGGTGACCCCCTTTAACATATGGCTTGAGAGGTAGTTAATGCCATAATAACCTGGGTTCCTGGTTATTACAGTGTTCTGAGATGAATTCCAACAAAGTTCTGTCCTCACCCCCAACAAACACTGTCTCCAGCTTCAGTTTCAGGCCACTTACTGTTAGCGGCTTGCACCACTGTCCAAGTGTTCACTCTGTCTCTGTTCGTTGGCTTGTCTTACACCACAACAGTAGTTCTCTGTAAATAAAAGTAAAAAAAATGGCAAGTCGGTTCATGTTTTCAATTGATTCAGAAAGGCAACAATTCATTTTACAGCAGCAAAATCAGAACACCACCAGAAAAACTGGTAGCGATATGAAGCAATTCAATCTATTTTTAGCTCAGAATAATGAGACCAGAAATCTGTCTGAAATCCCACCCAAAGACCTGGACTTACTCCTAGAAGTATTCACATTCTGTTCAAAAAAATGACAGTTTGGAGTACAAACCTAGCATGATAAGGGGAATACTGGCTAGTATTGATAGACATCTGCAATCAATAAAATACCCTGTCTCAATCTTCCAAAGTGCTGACACAGAGTTTGTAGAGACTAAACAAACACTGAGGGTGAATCAGAAATACCCCAAAAAATGGGCAAAAGTAACAGGCCCCTTAAAGCACAGTCCCTTAGTGAAGAATACATTAACCCTCTGTATAGTACTGAAACCATTTCAATAAGAAATCCAACTGGCTTGCTAAATTTTATTTTTTTTTCACATTGGACTCCATTTTGTGCCCTGTAAGAAAGAGCAGTATAATTTGAGATGGGGTGACATAACAGAGGGTAAAGGTGCAGAAGGCCACCGCTACTTAGAGTACAGAGAACACCAGATGAAAACTAGAATTGGTGAAAACATCCATGGTGTCAGACCAGTGAGCTCCAGGTTATATGAAAGCACCAGATCACAATCCAATGTTAGCATATGATATTTATAAAGTAAACAGAACCCGGAGCACACTTACAAATGATAGCCCATTCTTCCTCACTCCTAATATAAACTTGAAACCAAGCCAATCCTTGTAGTTCAGGAACATGAAGATTGGTATGAATAAATTAAGACAAATGATGGCCCAAATGAAGTTGTCAGCTGGCATACCACAAGAAAAGCGAATTATAAACCACAGCACCCATAAAACAGCAATACAGCATGTAATAGATGATAACATAGCACCCACAGAGGTACAACAGATTTCTGAACATAAAAACTTGCAGAGCATCAATACCTTTCTGTGTTGAGTGAGAAAAACAGACATATTTCAGATCTTTGCATTCATCTGGCAGATGGCTCAGCGAACCCTAGTACCTCTGAAGACATTGAAGAAATCCAGACCCCCAGTAATTTCTCCTGCAAGATCTCCAACTGCAAGGTGCCTAAATGCTTCAACAGGTTCCACAGACCTAACAATGCATAGCCTGCAAACGTTGTTTGGACCCAACTGTGTCTTTAACCAGGGAGTGTCCATAAGCATCGACCACTACCAGAGTGCTCCTAATAGAAGGCGTCCCTGCATATTGTCTGACTTCTACTCAGACTAATGCTCACATTTAGGTACGTGTGACTCTAGAAGCACAGTTGTGGTGTTTTTTTTTTTTGCTGTTTAACTAAAAGAACTGCAAATTAGCAACTGAGAAAACAGGTGGAAATATGTAATAAAAAAACATAATTTTCAGATGCTCCCTGACTTTTTCCTGACTCTGTCATGAAAGCCCAGCATGAAGAAATGACACGACTATCCATCAACGGAGAATATTCTGAATCTCATAAGTAGAACTTTGTCTGATCTACTGGCTCTTTTTAATATGATTTAGGCTGGTAGCGTTTCACAATTAACTGTCTGTGTCACAGAAACCGAACAGAGAAATGGTTTAGTATGGACTCAAGTTGTTAATGTTCAACAAAGTTGTTTAACGTTCAACAAAGTTTTTCTTCCTTGTTTCAACAATTATTTCCAGATGTAAATTTTTCAGTCTAAGTGACAGTTGTTATTAAGTTCCAGTCCAGTACAAGTTGAAGAAAGTACAGTTCAAATAAATGCACAGAATGTTAAGGTTTAATTTTTGTCTGTGTTCCTAATTAAATGATTGCAAAAGTCTCTGCACCAGCAATTATAAAAAATAATGGCTCTGCAACATTTGTGTTATGTATTTTTGTACTCACCCTCAGTGTGTGATACCTTCATAAACCTCTCGAGCTTTGCTATCAAGGTTTATGGGGCATCATACACCTCAGATGAGTAAATACACAACACACAGTTGCATAGCCATTATTCTCTATTTTATAACCAAATAACTTGATTTATTTGCCAAGTTTATTCACCACTAATGTGGTGTGTGTGAATGTAAGTAACAAGCCATGACAGGGTGTACATTACAGGATTTTAATACACACCCCAGAGGTGTAGTAAGGCATGAGGCCAATGCCCGAGTGTCCTTACATCCCTGGGAAGTGTAGTAAAATCCTACAATGCACATCCCGGAGAGGCTTATTACACTTATAAAATGACTTTAAGTAGTTTATTTTGGGTGGAAAATTAGATTTGCACCTGACCATGCATTTATAGAGATTTAATGCATGGTCATGTGACATGCTTCAGCCAATCATGTTTGTTGATTTCCCAGTACCGTTTTAAAGTATATCTGCCCATATATATATATATATATATATATATATATATATATATAGGTGCTGCATTTTGGGATGAAGAACCCAAGGAGGAGTTACCAGCTAGGGGGAGTGCAGCTAGCCCAGACAGAGGAGGAGAAGGATCTGGGTGTGCTCATTACAGGGTCAATGAACAACTCAGCACAATGTAGGAAGGCAGCTGCAAGGCCAACAAAATGCTGGGTTGTATTGCAAGGGTATATCCTCGAGGAGGGAGGAGGTGATTCTGCCACTGTATAGGTCATTAGTTAGACCACACCTGGAGTACTGCGTGCAGTACTGGTGTCCGTATCTGAAGAGGGACATTAAGTTACTGGAGGGGGTGCAGCGCAGAGCGACAAAGATGATCAAGGGGCTGGGGGACTTATTATACGAGAGGAGGTTGAAGGAGTTGAACATGTACTCACTGGAGGAGAGGAGAGACAGGGGTGACATAATTGAAACCTTTAAATACATGAAAGGAATAAACAAGATGGGTACAGAGGGGCTATTCAAAGTAAGGGATGGGAGGGCCACCAGGGGCCATGATATGAGACTGGAGCGAGGAAGGTTCAGGAGGGAGATGAGGAGACACTTTTTTACAGAGAGGGTGGTGGCTGGATGGAATGCGTTACCTGCTGAAGTGGTATGCAGTAGAACAGTGAACTGCTTCAAATGAGGATGGGACAGGACAAGGGGGAGGGTTAATGAAGGGGAAAGGTGGAAGGGCGGGGCAGCTGCAGAATAAGGGGTGCTAGCTGCACATTTGAGCAGACTTGATAGACCTCTAGGCCTTTATCTGCTGGCAAATTTCGTATGTTCGTGTGTATATATATATATATATATATATATATATATATATATATATATATATCACAGTGTTGCAGTAGCACCACTATAGTTATGGTTGAGTAGGCTGTGTAATGTTAAACCCATAAATTTGCACTTTATTAGCTTCACCACCATTCAACAGATTTGTACAAAATTGTGCAAGTGTGGTCTTGGGGTCAAGGTCTCTTGATGTCCCAAGTTTTGTTTCAGTCAGATATACAGATTTTGAGATCCAGATAGTGAAAAGAGTGAACAAAATGAGGGTTTTTTTTTTGCTGTTTTTTCTTTTGTCATTGTCTAGCACCCAGATGGTTCAGAATTTTGATCAGAAACTTTCAGGGTAGAAAGGACTTGTTCCAGAGTGGTGCATTTCTTTGGTTTGGTGAACAGGTACGAATCCAGTCCAGAGTTATAAGGATTTGAAATTTTGGTTCTGAGCATGCTCAGTACACTCTTTTGGACAGCGGTTTCATAAGAAAAAATAATTTGGCCATATGAAAAATGATTTTGTTTCATATGGATGATAATCTTGTTTTGTGGGAAAATATACTGTATTTTTTGTATGGTTGCCATCTTGTTTCTGTTTTTAAGAAATAAAATGTTGAAAACCCATAAAAACTGTATCATGGAAACACACCAACACATGTATCTTGCTAATCGGACCCTGTTAACAGGATTCTGCAGTTAGTTTTTGGGAAAATGACCCAGAAATGTGTTTTTCATACTTTTTTTTTGTGGGATGATTTTCTTGTTTCAAAGGGCCATACCAAACAGGAATAGGACTCTATGATACAATATTACCTTCATATGAAAAAATGATTTTTATTAAGTTTTTTTTTTACAAGTTCTTTTTCATATGAAGGAATCTTTTTTCATGAGAATGGCACAATCTCAAAACAAAATCCTTCATTCAAAAATCATTTGGACTTCGTTTTTTTTTTTCATATTCTTTTTTTCATATGAAGGGATCTTTTTCCATGATAACAGCACAATCTCACAAAAAAAAAGCTTCCTTCATACAAAACACTTTTCAAGTTTAGCAAGCCATAACTCCACCAATATTTGCAGTTAATGGACAATCTATATATACACCACTAACACATAATACCCAACAAAAGAATTCAGGGTTCCTAAAAAACAGAAAAATGAAAAAAATTACAATTCCATTAGGATAACATTGCAATTTTAACAATTGGAAGTCTGATAAACTTTGAAGTTATGGAACACTCTATATATGAAAACAAGGGTACTAATGAGTACTAAAACAGTAGCACATACTGCCCCCCAAAATGTAGGGGCCATTTTAAAAACCATAATGATTAAAAAATGAAAATTCCAATATGACAACATTGCAACTTTAACAAGCCATAACTCTTTCATTCTATGGAGTTAAGGGAGAATATATGAATCTAAAGAAAGGTCTCAGTGTATGCTATAACACTAATATATAATACCACCCCATCCAAAAAAGTTATGAGTCATATAAAAAACATAAAAATGAAAAAAATGAAAAGCCCTATAGCATGACATTGCAACTTTAACAAGACATAATTCTATCATTCTGTGGAGTTAAGGGAGAATTTACAGTATGTATCAAAAAAAGGTCCTGATGAGTACTACAACACTAACACATAATGCCAACCTAAACATTTAGGGGCCATATAAAAAAAACATAAAAAATTAAACAATGAAAATTCCCATAGGATAACATTGCAACTTCAGCAAGCCCATAAGTCCATCAATATTTAGAGTTAAGAGACACTGTTGGGGAACAAGGCTGTCATTTGTTTTTGAATAAATTTCTACCCTGGAGTCTCCTCCATCTATTTCTGCTTTCTTTTTGTATTTTCATACTGTATACTATGGCCCAGATATTCAAAAGGGTTGTGAATGGTGCAACAGTGTTGCACCATGCACAACCCACTGATGCACCCTGGTGTGATATTTAAAAGGGAAAAGTGCACCCTCACAAATGCCTATGCGCTGGGGTCCATCAGAAATATATGCAGGCACAGGTGGGGGTGTGTGCCCATGCATAAACTGCACAGCCCGATATTCAGCCTGGGCTGTGCAGAGTTATGCAGGTGCAACCCCTACCTGTGCCTGCACAAAGTTGAGCTGAAAAAAAAGGAAGAAGTCGAGGACCACCCACAGGTGAGCTGCCACATTGCAGGGCACAACACAGCAGCTGCCACCTGTGGGTGGCCCTCCACTTGTTCCCGCCGCACCTGGTAGTGCCCCCATGCCCTGATCATGGGCAGAAGTGTACCCCCCACCCCCAAGTAGTCTGATTGTGGGCATCAGACCTCCCCGCACCAAAGTCCAATATCCCTGGTGGTCCCAGTAGACCGTGAGCAGCCCGATTGCGGGCATAACATTGTTCCCCCCTGAGTAGCCTGATTGCGGGCATAATGTTGTTCCCCCCCAGTAGCCCAATCGTGGGCATCAGACCCCTCCAAATTCCAATATCCCTGGTGGTCCAGTGGACCGTGAGTAGCCTAATCTCGAGTGGCATTCCGCACCCCCCACATCAGAAATCCCTGGTGATCCAGTGGCCCCCCACCCCACCCACAGAGCTCCACCACCTTGCTCCCCCATCATCCAGTGGGTGGCAGCACCCCACCTGCCTGCCGCCCCACCGCCCGCCGACTGACAGCTCAGTAGGGCTGCATGCCCATTGGTTCAGAGCATGAGCCAATGGGCATGCAATTTACTCTATACAAGTCAGTCAGTTATGTGAATGAATTCATTCACATATCTGGACGACTTGTATGGTATGGAGCTGCACACCCAGTGGCTCATGCTCTGAACCAATGGGTGTGCAGCCTAGCTGTCAGTCAGCGAAGCGATGGGGTGGCAGATGAAGTGGTGCTGCCGCTCCCTGACTGACAGGGAGTGGGGTAGTGGGGCTCATCGAGCAGGTGAAACTGGGCTCACCAGTGATTCGAATGAGGGTGAAACCGCCTGATCGGGCTGCTCACGGTGTTTCCTAAAGACTGGGCTTTGAAATTACAAATGCCGATTAGCTACTGAAAGCGCAATATTATGCCCCACATTGAGCTACTCAGGAGGGACAACATATGCCCATGATCGGGCTACTGAGGGAACAACATTATGCCCGCGATTGGGCTACTCAGGGGAACAATGTTATGCCCGCGATGGGGCTACTGGGGGGAACAACATTATGTCCACGATCGGGCTACTGGGGGGAACAATGTTATGCCCATGATTGGGCTACTCGGGGGGGGTTCACTGTTCTACCCACGATCGGGCTACTCAGGGGGGACACTGTTCTGCCCATGATCGGGCTACTCAGGGTCCACTGGAGCACCAGGGATTGGAGACATGCATTGTCCCTTATGGGACGTAATGTGATCCGGCTGCAGGGGGCGTCAGTCCTGACGGCTGCTGCCTGGCAGGGCTCCAGGTGCAAGTTGTTGGGGATTGGCACACCTGCATGCTAATGGCATGCAAATGGGGCCGTAATCAGATACAAATGGCCCCCCATGCACCTTGCATAAATTATGGCCCCATTTGGACGTCACCCTTTGAATATCACAGGTGCTGTGCATGGCGCAATGGAACTTGCATCACCACATCTCAATGCTCCATTCTGACCACTTGTGCTGGCACAGTTCCACTGCACCATGCACAGTGGGTGTGGCCAGGGGGCGATATTCAAAGAAGTTGTGCCATAACGCAACTCCATTGAATATCGCCCTGGCCACACCCCTGCGCAACTATTTTGAGCTGCGCAGGGGCTTGCACCGCAAAATGGTGCAGTTTGAATATCTGGGCCTATATATCAAAAAAGGTGTCAAAGAGTGCTACAGCACTAATGTATAACCCACTAAACATTCATGGTGTATGCACTGCACCCCAAAATTACCTCCAATATTCACCATGATGCTAAATCCACAATAAAAGTGTGAGGATCATCAAAAATGCACCACAGGTGCATCTCATATTGCACTATAACCGTAGCAAATTTCAGAGCAAATGGACAAAAATTTGCTGACTTATGGGTAACAAAGTGAAAACCACATTGTTTACCATATACAATTAACCACTGGCAATTAAGAGGGACACTTAATATATTTTTTCCTTTCAAGTGAGGGCCACAACAAGCAATTAAAACCAAGCACAAACATTGCCTTTCTGGAGGCATGGAATCACAGGGCCAAGAGGACCCTGTGCTTCCACAGCTAGATGGATGTGTGCATCTATGGAGGGATAACAGGGCATGGCACGAAGGGCCCTGTGCTTCTCTAGCCTGATGAAAGTGTTCATACAGGTCCTGAAAGGTGAATGAGGATAAGATTCTACTATCTCAAAAAGCAAGGAAATTCTTTGCAAAAAACACATTACTGCATCAGCTAGGGTTCAGATTAAGCCTACTAAACTAGGAAAATATGGTATTAGGGTTTCCAACCCTATCTCCCCACCACTACCACCAAAAGAACAAATGGAAAAAGAATCACAGTTTTGGGTCTCCTGAGTCTTGGCAAATCAGTGGTGGGATCTTCCCTTGGGTTATCAATCCTAATGCTGCTTGGAGGGGTGGGGTGGGGAGTTAGGGTTGGAAACCCTAACAACATATTTCTCTCCGTCTGTTGCTTTAATCCAAACCCTAACTGGTGCATTAATTAGTTTTTTTTTTGCAATGATTTTTTTTTCTTTTTGAGACAGAATAATTGTATCCTAATTCATGAGACCTGTAGGAGAGCATCTGTCTAACTGTGGAAGCACAGGGCTCTCTGAGCCTGTGCTTCTTGCATCTATAGATGCAGACAAGCATGGCTCTTTGGGCCATATGCCAAATGTAGAATCCATCATGCTTCAGAGCACAGGACCCTCTTGACCTTGCAGTTCTGTGCAGCTACAGATGCAGACATGAAGGGCCCTCCAGGCCATGTGCCAACTGAGGAGTCTGTATGGATACAGAAGCATAGGGTCTTCCAGGCCTTGTACTTCCATGTTGCTACAGGTGCAGGTACACAGGAGTTCATCTGGGTATGGAAGGGGCCCTTTACTTTCGTGCAGCTGAAGATGCACCTTTTGATCATGTGTCAAATATGTTTCCACAGTGGTTCATTAGGTAAGGTCATACAAAGCACATGCTAAAAATTTTGCTCTGAAAAGGCACAGTGATGATGAAAAGTCTAAAATCTTTCAATATACAGAAATTATTCTTTTGTGAGCCAGGATTTCTATTTTGTGATCAAGATTTCATTTTACTTGGGTGAAAAAAGAAGACTGTTGGCTCATAAAACAAGATTTTATTTTATTTTTTTAATTTTCTGTTTTTGCCCTGCTACTGGCCACTGTACATAAGCCTGGTCAGCCCCTGTGCATCCACCTCCAAGTTCTGTCTGCCCTCTCCCAGCACCCCGGCTTACCCCCTAGGGGGTGGGGATGTGGCACCTGGATGCGGCATACCAATATCTATCTGGGGAGAGCCATCCCTGGAGGCTATTCCAAGTCAGGGGCAGGCTTCACCAACATGGCCAGCAGTGAGGAATGTTCTTGTTATTCATGGGTGGGGACATGCAATGACATTCAGCGTCCACCCCGCCCATCTTGATGCTGGTGCCAATAACTATGTGATCCCCAGCCTCTGCCAGGGGTCTGTTGACCACTGGGCACACTCCTCACCCTCACCCCAGAGAAGGAGAGCAGTCCTCAGGATGCTCCATCCTTCTACCCCCCCTGCCCTCCAGCAACCTGGGTCCATTCCCGAACTGGGGTCACCAGCGTCACAAGTAGAAATCCAACTGCTGCATGACAGGCCAGCTATAAAACAAGATTTTGAAAATACCTAAGTCCAAAATCTTGTTTCATGAGCCCACCTTCTTGTTTTGTGAGATTTTCAAGAGCTCATGAAATAAGATGACTGATCATGAAGCAAGATTTTGAAAAAAACTACGTTCAAAATCTTGTTTTGTGAGCCCACATCCTTGTTTCATTATATGTTGGTGAGCTTATGAAAAAAAAAGATGTGTGCTCATGAAACAAGATTCTGCAAAAAACACTAATTAAAAAATGTTGTTTGTGAGCTACAGTTCTTGTTTCGTGAGACCATATTCTTGTTTTGTGAGCCTCATGAAATAAGAAAATTGGCTCAAGAAAGAAATATTGCTAAGGATTTTTGGGATGCCCCCAAATCATATTTTGGGGTCCTTTTTGGAAAAACTAAGTGCAGAATCACGCTAATTGGGTCCCACTTAGTTAGATTCATGCATGACTTTCTTTCCTGGGCATCATTATTATAGGTTTTCAAAAATGTAATGTTTTTGGAAAAACTGAAACAAGATGGGTGCCATATGAAAGAGGAATTACTCCTCAAAAAAATAATTTCGGCTCACAAAACAAAAATCTTCCTTAGTGAGCAGAAATGTTTCTTTCATAACAAACATGTATCTGAAAGACCCTTCTGAGCATGTTTAGAACTGAAGTTTCAAATCCCTATAATGTGGGAACAGACTAACATTTTTCTAGCCTGAAAAGTTCAGAACAAAATTTGAAACTGTCTGGACTGTAGGTAAGAGAAAAAAAAACAGCAAAACAACACGATTTTTCCTCTTTTAGTACTATCCAGATAGTGGAATCTGCACATCTTTCCATTACTGAGGTTTCAGATGCCAGAAAACACTTTGACTGCCATCCAAAGTTTGACTACTTGTGCAACCTTGGTGTGGGGTTTGGCAGCACAAAAGCTGCATTCCACCTCATGGTCCAGCACCAGACTGAAGTCCCCCAATAGCAAAACTGGGACATTCATGTCATTTAAATAGGTTAGCTAGTCTGCTAACTGATGGAAGAAGGTAGAGGAATGTTCATTTAGGGTGTAGAGGGTACCCAGGATCTGGTGCCCTCTTTAATATCCATGAGGGCCAATACCCAGCGGCCTTCTGTGTCCTTCTCTACCTTCTGTACCTTCCAATGTAAGGATTTATGTATGAGTATAGATAATCACTGTTTCTTAACTGTCACAGAATTATGAATCTCCAACCAAACCCATTCCCTATGAAGTTTGTTGACATCCTAGGAAATCAGTTTGTTCTCCTGCAGAAGGGCCATTTGCATTCACAGTCATTTGAGGTATGTGAGTACCAGCTTCCATTTCACTTGAGAGTTCAACCCCCACAAATACCAGCTATGTCATCTGAGATCTGGCATTGAATTGGAAATACAGGGAATGCACTGAAGGATGAACTTCCAGTGAGCATGAAGAAAGTATGTTAAATGAGCTAGTCACATAGATCTGACATAACTGCAGACATAATGCAAATCTACAAAAAAAGTATCTCCAGCCATGCTCTTCTCTCCCAGGGTCCACATGCAGAGTACTGTTTCCCAAAAGTTAAATTTAACATGTAGTAAAAGTACAACCAAAACAACTGGTACATGAATGACATGAAAACACATAGAACTATATACAATGACTAAGTGGTCTGAGGCAGTAGGAGAGAGGCTGGGCAGATTGCTATCACCCAAGTGAAGGCTACCTTCCTGCTCTCACAGGCATAGCCTGTATCTTGTAAAAGTATCTGGTCAAAGAAAGCAACGAAAAAAAAAAACAGTTCTTAATGGAAGATCAGGGCATTGTCAGCCCTATACCCTAGGCAGAATGTACCACTACAGGTAAGTGTAGGCTACAAATTAATTATGCCTGGGGCTCACCTGGTAGGCCCATGACATGCAAAGTCTCCCAGAATTAATGGCACACTCAGTCATGTGCGCAGTGGTCAGGTCACAGAGTCACAAGAATTAATGTGCATCCCCAAAAGGCTACTGTCTTGAGCCCAGAAAATTCCCCAGTGCTGATGAAGTGAAATGAGAGTGTAACAAGAAATGCAGTCTCCCAGAATTAATGGTGCCATGCAAATGCACAGCCAGATTAAGATTGCACTGCACACTCAAGGGATGCATACGAAAGGGCACAACAACACCTAACCAGTTCTCACAAGTCACAAATCCAAATCTGGAAAGGAATACATTTTGCCAGTTAGGAGATTAGTGCACGGCAATAACAATCCACAGTCAGTAAAGACACCACACAGCAGTATAAAACATTCATGCAGGTGCAGTGGATAGCATGTTCACACTGCTGTATTTACTCTGTAACACAATAAAAGGTGTCTGATTTAATGGCATGCATTGCACACACACACTACAAGTAATGCATTGCAAATTGAAAACCTTTAGTAATACACAGTAACCAAATGTTTTAAACAAACTGAAATTATACACTGCTGCACCTCAACAATCAGCCAAAAAATGTCAAGAATTACTGAAAATATTACTGTGTGTACATTAACACAGTTATACATGAAAAATATAACCAAAACAGAAAGACTTCCTTTTTCTCCCAGTTACTCTACCTACGCCACAAATACACCCTTCCCTGAAGCACACTTCACAGTACACAGGCTGACTGTTCTAAATTAACATTCAAAATCCACACACAACAATAAACACTCGATGATGTGAGCACAGAAGGGTTTCCTACAATCGATGTACTAAATTTTGAGCAAAAAATATTACTCAAAAGGTATTTTAAACAGCTTTTAGAGGTTTTGAAGTGCAGAGCTCTGAGTACACACTGTCTCCAGCTACCACTGCACGCACACTACCCAGGCCAGAACTGAGGTTGTGCCAAACAATCTAGAGCCCATGTAACCTGCAATCCCATGAATAACTGCAGAATTTCATTTGGAGCTCAATTACAGGGTGAAGTGAGGTGAATTACATTGATTTCAATGTACCTCGCCTTAAAATTAGTGGAGAAGTGGTTTGGGGAAGGCAGAATAATGCAAAGTCATTGGTTTCAATGGACTTTGTGTCCCTCATTATGAAGCGAAGTACTCCACTTCACATTGTGGAGTTCTCTACAGATTACGCATTACTCAGTGAATCACTTTGCAGAGCAAACTGGGGCCACTTCACCCACCACTACTTACAGTACTGTAACTCACATGCTGTATGGGAAGGAACGCAAATGCCTATGGCTGTACTTCCCCGATGAGCTGTAGCACAAAACTCCCCAACTTAAAACTGCCTATTAATGAGTACAATGGTGAAGTGGTGAAGCCTAGAGAGATACTACAAAACAGCCTTACAATACATCCAAGTAACTAGTGAAAAATGTAATGTTGTGATTGGTAACATGATCGTGAATTGTGATTTGTGGCTACATTTGTGACCGTGATAATGAAGAACGTGATCTGTATCATGAGTGACTCGTGATGATGGTCCTGACTTAAAAACGCATATTAATGAGTATAATGTTCATGCAGAATTATGAACCACACTTGTCCAATACTCTGAAGGGAAGCCAAAGAAACAACTGTGACTTAAGTTACAGATGGAGGTTGGGCCCTAAAGAGATGCAAATGCACAGACAGATTAAGATTGCGCTGCGCACTGAAGAGATGCAGACGCCAAGGCACAACACCTAACCAGTGCTCACCATATGAAATTCAAATCTGGAAAATAATACCTTTGCTGGTTGGGGAGGGCCGCGGGGGGAGGGGGCAGTGTACTGCACTGCTGCAGTAACAGTCACTAGTACTAGTACCAGCAAAGATACCACAAAGAGGTACAAAAATAAACTCAGCTGCAGTGGATAGCAGGTTCACATTGCTGAAATTATTATGTGGCACAATAAAAGGTGTCTGATTTGATGACACGTATCACGCACATATACACACACACACACACACACACACACACACACACACTAAGTAATGCATAGTAAATTGAAACCTTCAGTAATATAACCACATATTTTAAACAAAATAGAATTATGTACTGCTGCACCACAACAATCAGCAAAGAAATGGCAAGAATTATTGAAACTATTACTGTGTGTACATTAACACATTTATACAAGAAAAATATCACCAAAACAGAAAGCACTGTCTTTTTCTCCTAGTTAATCTACCTACACCACAGATATGCCCTTCCCCCAAAGCACACTTCCACTGTCTCTCAGTACACAGACTGAATGTTGTACATTAACATTCAAAATCCACACACTAACAATAAACACTCGAAGATATGAGCACAGGAGGGTTTGCTATAATCGATGAACTAAAGTTTCAGCAAGAAAAATAACTCAAAAAGGCTTTTTTAGCAGCTTTTAGAAGGTTTGAATCACAGAGAGCTCTCAGAGCAGATTGTCTTCTGCAGCTTCCTACACACACTACCCCCAAAACTGAGGCTGTGCAGAACAATCTAGAGCCCACGTGACCTGAAATCCCATCCCATGAATCACTGCAAAATTCGCCTTTGGAGCTTAAAAACAAGGTGAAGTGAGGCAAAGTACATTGTTTTCAATGTACTTTGCCTTAAGAATTGGTGGAGTAGTGGTTTAGGAAGGCGGAGTAAGACAAAGTAATTGTTTTCAATGGACTTTGCATTACCCATTATAATGAGAAGTATTCCACTTCTCATTGTGGAGCACTCTGTGAATTTGCCTTCACTCCGTGAATCTCTTTGCAGAGAGAATTGGGGCCACTTCACCCATCTCTAACTTGGGCTGTGTGCATCATCAGAGATGGGTGACAAAAATGAGTTCAGAGTGCTACACCATGCTTGTTGGGGTATCCGGGAGCTATGGCTAGTTTATGTTACAGTATATTGATATACCTATAGTTTCCATCACCGCCCTCACTGCTCAGGCTTCCCTAGGTGAGACAGGGTAATGGCTGACTCCACCTGTTGTCATGTGCTTCCTCTGGGGTTACCCTATGCTCTGAGGTCAACACATACCCCTCTTGATGCATAACAATGTCACTATGAGTTCCACATATATCCCCCCATCACCACATATCAGAATGGGAAGGGTGAGGAGGGATGACTGGGCAACAAGCAACCGTGCATGGCCCCAGTATCTCTTGGTAGTCTAGGGAAGGGTACTTGGAGGCAGAGTGGTGAGATGTTGAAAAAAGGTAAGCCAGTGATATCCAGAGGCTGTCAATGATGGCATAAGCCCAGGTGCATACCCAAACTGGGGTGTGCAGGTTGAAACCTGGGATTGCTCATGATGGCTTATAACTCTGCCATTTCAGCAGCCCTGGATGTCATTGCTCCCATTTGCATTCATCCTCTCACCGTTCCCCCTCGATCCCCATGGTTTAATGGGACTTTGAGGGAGATGCGGTGACTAGGAAGAAGGTTAGAGCATTGCTGGCAGAAATCCGCCCTTGATGCTGACCACCTTAGATTGATGGACCATTATCAAGTCTATCAATCTGCAATCACCCTTAAGAAGGCAGAGTTCCTGTCCTGGGAGATTGCAGCTGCTCAGAATCAACCAGCTCAGCTGTTTTGAACTGTAGACAGACTGTGCAACCCAGCCTGTCTACAAGTCCGAAAAGCCTTTTCGCAAGTAGAGTGCGATGAACTTGCTCGATTCTTTGAGACTAAGGTGGCTGACATCAGGGTGGTACTCCATCCAGAACACTCTATGGGCATTGCTTTGGATCAGCATAAGGCAACTGCATCTTAGTTTTCCTGGAGTAACTTTGACTAACCGGAATTCATGGATGTCATGCTGATTGTCCAGGGTGTGCACCCTACGTGCTGTAGTTTGGATCCAGGACCAACCTCCCTGATTTTGGGTTGTATTGATTCCATCAGTCTGGTCCTAGCACAGATAGTCTGGTACTCCTTGGAAACAGGTGGGTGTCCTAGCTCCCTGAAAGAGGTGGTGGTAACACCCCTCATGAAGAAAGCTTCTTTGGACCAAGACTTTGGTCATGCAAACTACAGACCAATCTCTAACCTCCCCTTTTTAGGGATGGTAATTGAGAAAGTAGTGGCCATACAGCTGGAGAACCATTTCACCATCCATGACATTTATGAACCCCTCCAGTCCAGTTTTCAAAAGAGACATAGTACTGAGACAGCACTGGTTCAGATGCTCAGTGATCTCCTGATAGCTAGAGATCAGTAGAGCCATTCTATCTTGGTTCTACTGGATCTCTCATTAACATTTGACACTGTGGACCATGGGGTTCTACTTGGTCACATGAGGTTCATCTGTGGACTGTCAGGTACAGTCCTCAGGTGGTTTATATCATTCCTCATGGGAAGAACTCAGAGAGTGGTGTCCAGGGATCATTCCTTGGACCCAGTTTCTCTGTCATATGGGGTTCCTCAGGACTCAGTGTTGTCCCCCATGTTGTTCGCAGTGTATATGCGGCCCCTCAGAGACATTGTAAGAAGGTATGGGCTGAGGTTTCACTGCTATACTGATGATACTCAGCTCTACTTTTCTTTTGTACCTGACCAGGATGGAGCTCTCTTGGTCTTCAACAGCTGTCTCACAGAAATTCAGGAGTGGATGTATTACAATTGGCTGAAGCTGAACTTGGAAAAGCCTGAGGTATTGGTTGTGGATCCGGCACGACGGATGGGGGTTTGTGGGCTGGTTCACCCTCAGGACTTTTTCTTGGGAGCTTATCACTCCCCACGTCTGAACAGGTACAAAACCAGGGGGTAATTTTTGACAAAGGGCTGACCCTGCATTCACAGGTGTCAGCTGTCATTAAATCCTCTTTTTACCAACTGAGGAATATCTCCAGGATCAAGAACTTATAAAATTGAAGGTGGACAAAGCAATGGGGCCTGATGGGATTCACCCAAGAATTCTAAAGGAACTAAGGGTAGAACTAATGACACCGCTGACTACTCTCTTTAACAAATCATGGGGGGATGGGGTGGTACTTGAGGACTGGAGGAGGGCAGATGTGATTCCTCTTCACAAAAGTGGGAGCAGGATAGAGGCATGAAACTACAGACCAGTTAGTTTGACCTCAGTGATAGGAAAATGATGGAATCACTTCTGAAGGAAAGAATTGTTGAGTACCTAGAGGGCAGTGGGGCACAGGACCCAAGGCAGCATGGATTCACAATGGGAAGGTCGTGTCAGATGAATCTAATAGATTTATTTGACTGGGTGACCAAAGTCGTAGACCAGAGAGGGGCTGTGGATATGGCCTACCTAGATTTTAGCGAGGCATTTGATACAGTCCCACACAAAAGATTAATACACAAGTTAGCCAGCCTTGGAGTGGGTCCCAAGGTGGTAGCCTGGATAAAAAATTGGCTAGACAACAGGACGAAAAAGGTAGTAGTAAATGGAGTCCACAGTGAAGAAAGGAGGGTTACTAGTGGGGTACCACAGGGTTCAGTACTAGGACCAGTCCTTTTGAATTTCTTTATAAGTGACATTGCAGAGGAACTGGTAGGAATTGTATGTCTCTATGCAGATGACACAAAGATCTGCAACAGGGTTGATACACAAGATGAAGCGGATAGGATGAGAAGGGACTTGGCAAGGTTGGAGGAATGGTCAAATGTATGGCAGCTCAGATTCAATGCAAAGAAGTGTAAGGAAATGCACCTGGGAAACAAAAACCCAGGGGAAGCGTACACAATGGGGGGTGAGATATTGACAACAGTAAAAATGGAAAGGGACCTGAGGGTAATTATGTCAGATGACCTAAAGGTGGGCAAGCAATGTGAGAAGGCAGTAAGGAAGGCTGGGGGTATAATGGGATGCATAGAGAGAGGCATCAATAGTAGAAAACAGGAAGTTGTTATCCCTCTGTACAGACAGTTGGTGAGACCCCATCTGGAGTACTGTGTGCAGTTCTGGAGATCCCATCTCCGCAAAGATATAGACAGAGTGGAGTCTGTCCAGTGGAGGGCAACTAAAATGGTGCAGGGTCTGCACCAGAAGACATACGAAGAAAGACTAAAGGAGTTTAATATATATATATATATATTATAGTATATATACCCTTAAGGAAAGAGAACGGAGAGAGAGGACATGATAGAAACTTTCAAGTACCTCAAGGGAATCAACAAAGTCCAAGAGGGTAGCATCTTTCAGAAAAAGAGATGTGCAAGAACAAGGGTGCACAATTTGAAGATAGAGGGGGATGGCTCAAAGGTAATGTGAGAAAGTATTTCTTCACAGAGAGGGTTGTGGATGCATGGAACAGCCTCTCTGAGGAGGTTGTGGAGTCAAGAACAGTGGGGGAATTCAAGAATGCATGGGACAAACATAAGGCTGTCCTAGTGGGAGGTAGGAGGAAGTAAGCTGTTGGTTAACTAGGATCTGCAGCTTATCTGTTAGGTAGAAAAATGGGCAGACTTGTTGGGCCTTGTGGTCCTTATCTGCCATCACATTCTATGTTTCTATGTTTCTATGTAAGCACCTTATTCTATCTGGTAATCTTACTACGCTGATCCATGCCTTTGTGTCAGATTACTGCAACTCCCTTTACCTGGGGCTACTGGAGGTGGAAATCTGTCCCCTGCAGCTAGTGCAGAATGCAGCGGCCTTGCTTTTGATGGGAACTCCACAGTCCTGTCATATTTTGCTGGTGCTGCACGAACTGCACTGGCTGCCGGTATGGTGGCAGATCACCTTCAAAGTCGGTCTTCTGACTTTTAAAACCCTACATGGACCAGGCCCATACTACCTGAAAGAGCTTCTGGTTCCTTACTGCCCTGAGCGATCACTCCACTCAGCTGATGTGGAGTTGCTAGAGATTCTAAGGGTGTGTCTGAAATCTTCTGGGGCCCAAGCATTTATGCACGTGGCTCCAACCCTTTGGAATTCTCTACCCCGTCGGATAAGTGGGTGCATGACCACGGAGGGATTCAAGCAAGCTTTAAAAACATACTTATGGCACCAAGCATTTGGTGAATGACTGTTTAATGGTTTTAGTTATGTTGTATGATTAATGTTGCTGAGATTTCTGACATGTGATTTTAAATTTTGTTAGACGCCTTGATATTTGAATGGCGTCATTAAAGATATTATTATTATTACGCTTTTTTTGTGCTTGTGCAATGCGAAAGGAGGGAATTTTTTTACTCGTTAGTAACTGGTATTCAGTGATGTTGAAGGCAGACACTATTGTTCTGCTTCTTAAGAGTAATATGTATTTGTTACAGAATACAGGTACAGGGGAACATTATTATTGGCTTTTTAAACAATTTTCAAGGAATAGGAACATGCCCATTTTTGCAGTCTCCCCCCAAAAAAACAGTGATGAGATCTAGAGGCTGCTATTGAACCACCACACCCTTCATTACTGCTTGTCCCAACAAGACTTCAGGCTAAAGCAAATGGTGACAGAGCCTGTGAGAGCAAGACTGTCTGGCAGTGATCATTGCCATACTGTAGCTTCCGGTTTACTTATGGAGTTGATTGATTCGGTCTGTCAGCCAACACATGCGTAAGAGAAGCAGTTCCCAGGTGGATCTGGTGCAGAAGGTAAGCTGTGTAGCTGTAGAAATCTTTGAAGAAGAAATAAGAAGAGCGAGTTCAAGAGCTAGGCAATGGATTATGTGATGTGAACCATTTTTGGATGTCCATGAGCAATATCCATTGTTGTACAGTATTTTCATTCACCATCTCTTGCAGCTTGGTTACAGGTTGTTTTGTGTTTTGCCTGCTGAAAATGAATGGAGAATGGCAGTGTTCATAAAGCAGCTTGCAGCAGAGAGCACAGGAGCAGACTGTCCATTTTCAGACTGTTCCCCTGATGAGAGCAACCCAAGATGAGGAGAATGAACATTTTGTGAGTTTTGCTTCAGGACAGTGGGTCCTCTTCCTCCTGTTGAAGATGCAGTGGGATAATGGTTAATGTTTTCCATGGCTTATTTTGTGTGACATGCTGAAGTATCAAGAAGCAATCATTTTCTTTGTCCGATTTTAAGTTTATATGTGCCAAAGCTGTGCCTCTTCCTAGCAGAAGGGGTCTATTTGCACTATCCAGCAGTTAACTGATGGGGGCATTGGACTGCAAGGCCTAGCTGTGGGACATTTTGAGAAACTTAAAGTGACCAGGTTTGGGGGACAGCAGCATTCTGTCAAGTGGTGGCCAGAAGTGTGGGCAAGCTCAGCAGGAATGGTATGGCTATTTGAAAATATGCACTCCTGTCCATAACAGTGTGCATGCTTCATTGCACAGGACACTGTTCAAGCTGTGCTTTAGAGTTATGGTGGGAGAGCAATGGGGGGGGGGCTCTGAGCAAACTGTCCATTGGCTTCCTTAGAAAAGAAAAATGTACAGAAATCCTCCAGCTGCTCCCTATCTATTTTCCCCCAACAGTAGTGTTAAAATGGTACTTTGAAGTTATAAATGGAGACTTTGGTATCCACCGAGTGCAGCATTCAAGGTGGATCATGCCCCCTGGGGTGCCTCCTGGCTTGGGGTGGTCTGAGGCTGCTGCAGAGTATCTTCTGGTCCCGATTAGTTAGAGAAGGGTACAGGGATCATACAGTGAATACTTTAGCCCAGCATGCAAGGGACTAAGGTGCTGGGGAGGGCTATCCTATCCATGATGAAGTCTTGGTAACGGAGAAAGTATCAAGTGTGAGTGTGGGATGATTACATCTGTTTCATTGGCTGCCAGCTTCTGTAGTATGATCTGAAGCCAAGGCGGGCATATATGTTTGTTGCCAGCAGTACTGCTAGGTCTCTATCCTCATCCCTGTGGTTGGAGTCACTGACACTGTTCTGCAGGACTTGACCGACTGGGTTGCAGGGAGAGAATGCTCTCTTCAGTTCCTGGTTGTGGTTCAGCTCCTACATTTAGTTTTCAGGGAAAGCAGCCATTGTTCTTCACCTGGGCTGGGGGGGCAAGGAGTTTTATTGCTCTTCTTGTTCCACTGGAATGATGTCAATCAAGGTTATGAGTGCTGTGGCAGGGTACTTAGTCATCCATGGTCCTTGTTGTGTCAGGAGTTCCTCATTGCTTCAATGGAATCTTGCTTCCTCTGGCCACTGATTGTCAATGTAGGTCAACCCTGTTTCTTGAGTGGCAAAGGTTCTGGGAAGCCAATTTATCATAATCCACAAGTAAGATGGATA
Organism: Neoceratodus forsteri; assembly: GCA_016271365.2. Classification (NCBI taxonomy): domain Eukaryota; kingdom Metazoa; phylum Chordata; order Ceratodontiformes; family Ceratodontidae; genus Neoceratodus; species Neoceratodus forsteri. The sequence continues at coordinate 1,064,563,833 of CM057449.1, read as the reverse complement.
TCAGAAAATGAAAGGTACCCCAAATGACACAGTCATTGTCTGACAGCTGTGTAGGCACAGCGTTTGATTGTCAGGTCTTGGGGAAAATCCTTAAAGATCATTACCGGATGGCCCTGCCATCCTGTCATTCAAGGTGGCGCAGTTCCCTGCTTCTTCTAAGAATGTCCTCTTTCACCATATAAGGAAGAAATTTTGCCAGTATGGGTCCTGGTAGCTCATCTTTCTTGGGGTGGGGGGTGAGTGACTGATGTTGCCTGCTTTATCTCAAATCTTGAGTCTTGCAGTTTGAGAATGGAGGGCAGGATGTGACAGAGGAAGCCAATGGTGTTGTTTAACTCAACTTTCTCTGGAAGACCCACAAAGTGAAGATTATTTCTTCTCCCTCAGTTTTCAAGCTCATCCACCTTATCTTGCAATTGTTGGATGATTTTTGCCTGTTGACTCAGTTGATCCCACAGGTTATGGGTGGTGCTAGTCAGGTGGGTACAGTGATACTCGATAGTGACCAGCTGCTTGTCGAGTGCCTGAATATTTTTAGAATTTGCTGCCTTTGAAACCTTGATTTCACTGATTCCTGCCATCATCTGTGGAAACATGTTTTTCACTTTTTCTACAGATATCACTGCCATCATTCCGTGCTCTGAGGAGAATGTCCATTTTTTGATAGAATTTGAATTAGGCAGATTTCAGATGAACAGTAACTCTGAAGTTGAAAATAAAATCACTAGCAGATAGCTGTGATGGGTGCCTTTTTGTAGCACAGAAAGAAGAGCTTGTAGCCTAGGGGAACTGTTGAATTATGAAGGATGTGTCTTACAGTTAGCCTGAGGAAAAAATTAAATGACCATCTTGAGTTGTGGGAGTTTTCTTCACACCACTTGCTTTTCACAACCCAAAAATAAATGGGGTTGGGGGAGGTCATGATGGCACCCATTTATTTTTTTTTTCCAAACTGAAAAGCATGGAAAACGCATAAAAAGGATGTTAAAAATACCTGAATCAAGCTTAATGCGACCATTTTAGCCATTTTCTGGTGTGTGTTTTTTTTCTTTAAATGGCAAGAAATACCTTTTTTGGGCACCACAAAATTCAAGTTGTCCAACTTAGTGAGAGGAGAGAAGAGCCATTCACCCACATTCTCTGCATGAGAACAGTGGGAGTTTCTTGACATCTGCAGCCACAGATAGAGACATGCCACCAGCTTGTGTGGCAGCAGTAAGCCTGTGATGGATCTTGACTTATTTATTTATATCTATCTATCTATCTATCTATCTATCTATCTATCTATCTATCTATCTATCTGTCTGTCTGTCTGTCTGTCTGTCTGTCTGTCTGTCTGTCTGTCTGTCTATCTATCTAGCTGTCTGTCTATCTATCTATTTATCTGTCTATTTATCTATTTTTCTCAATCTTGGTGGTTTTTTTTCATATTTCATTCTCTCTCCCACCCTACTCAGCCAGCACTTCCTTGTACTTTTCCCAGATACTGTAAAATTATTACTCAAAGAAAAGCAGACCAGGGTGCCCACCCCCAGAGTAGCCTGTGACAATGGTGAACGCATTTAAGCACTTTCAAAAAGGATGACTCAATTGCGGTACCTGTGCACAGGACTACCAGGCAGGGAAGGCAACTGGATGGGGGGGTCTGAGAATATAGTGACAGGATGTCACTATATGTACACACTCATGGGGGAGAGCGAGCACACCATGAGATGGGTGGAAGAGGAGGGAGGGTTTGTGTGGTGTAATGTAGTGGTCAGCTGCCAAGCTGGCCATGTGGCTTTGTGGGTCAGTGGCAGGCTAGGGTGGGGAAGGTGGCGGGTTCAGTTCTGGGAGCAGTCTTTTCTGTGCACAGGTCTGGGATTTTATTATTAATAAAAACAATCTCAGTCTCTAGTGCCCTTTTGCTGTGTGCCTGTAGTGTACATCGCTGAAATTGATTTTCTGCAATGTACACTCACGTAACAGTTATCGCCTTTCCACGATCACTGTTATCACATGGAACCCACCCCCAGTACGGCTTGCCCAACCCCTTCCTCTGCAGGTCACCCAACCCCCAATTCATAGGTGATAATAATGGGTTGCACCCCCCCAGTGCTGCTGTAAAATAAAAGCTGATACAGAGGTGCCAATCCCCAGTGTTGAATGCAGTTTAATGCCTAAGCTACAAAAAAGAAAACAATCCCTTAATGTTGTTTTTATTTTTTACACTACTCTGTGAAAAAGAAAATGGTCCATCAGCAATCTGCACCCCTGCAACCCCCATTTATCCAACACTGACCCCTCACTTAGCACCCACAACCCAACTCCATCAACCCCCACATTCCCACCCAGCTGAACATGTCCCAGTATGAGAAAATAAGGTAAGTCTGGTTTAATGTAATTCAATGGGGTCTGAACATTTACACATAACTTTGTCATTTTTTTTTTTATATTTTGACACCAAATTTTCAACATAGCTTTTTTGGGGCTCAATCTCATGAGAAATGGAGATGGAATTTTAAAATCTGCCCTGAAAGGTGACGTTTTGTGATTACTGTGTGAAATCACTTTTCAGGTGGAATTTGAAAATGTTCACCTACCTGTACTTGATTTATGAGGTGGGGTCATAAGAAGGCTATATTGTACAAATATGTTAAAATTAACAAGTTATGAGTGAACATTGAAATATTTCAATGTTCACTCATAACTTCATTAATTTTTAACATTTTTCCACCAAACTTTAAACTGAGCCTTATGAGACACCACTCCATGAACAAAGTAGGTGACATTTTTCAAATCCATCCAGAAAGGTGATCTTGCAGTCACTCTGTGAAGTCACATTTGGGGATTGATTTGAAATTGTCACCTACTGTGTTCATGAGGTGGGGTTATAAGAAGACAGTGTTGAAAATGTGGTATTAAAAATATGGTAAAATTACCAGGTTATGAGATAACATTGAATCCTTTCAATGTTCACTCATAGCTTCACTAATTTTTAGTATTTTGAGTCCAAACTTTCAACATAGCCATTTTTTTCACACCACCTCAAAAACATGGTAGGTGTCATTTTTTTAATCCTGGACAAGGCAAGTTTTCACATATGTGGTACAAAATGACTTTTTTGCCAGTATTCTATAAACATCACATGTCATGTTTATAAGCAGGACTGGTAAAATGACCATCTTGAAAATTTGGGGTCAAAATTAAAGAAAATATTTTTTAAGAGACCTTGTGTGTAGTACAGTACCAGCCTTTATCCCAGTAGGTAGTGCTTTGTAATACATTAGGGGTGAGCTGAGTTCAGGGGCAATCTCAGTGACCTATCTGGATGGCCTGAGGAAGGAGGATGGCACTGTCAAGCGTCACCACCCGAAGTCTGGAAATGGTAAGTGCAGGGTTGCCCGCATGGGCCCAAGTACTATATAGTGAAGATAACTCTTCTGTTTGTATAGGGCCCTACACCTCTACACTTGTGGGTAACAGAGGGCCCTGTGCTTCAGCTGAGAGATCATGTGTGTCTGTATCTGTGGGCAAATGAAAGCACAGGATCCAGAGGGGCTTGCACTTCTGCAATCCACCAGACAGTGCCATGAACTCTTGACATCTGTTGCTGCACTTTTGTAGAAAGATGGAGTCTCCTTTCAGTACAGGACCCAGTGGGCCCTGCACATCTGCGTTTGTTCATGCAGGTCATGAATGAGGCTACAGTTCTATTATCTCAAACTAAAAGGAAATTCTTTCCAACAAACTGTGTTAATGCTCCAGTTAAGGTTCAAATTAATGCCACAAAATAATGGAAATGTCTTCCTTGGCATGTTAACCCTAATAACAACCCACTTCCCCGAACAAACAATGTCAGACATGATCTCTTTTTTTCACACAGGGCCCTGTTGATGAAAGGTACAGCATATTCTGCTGGCAGCATATGGCAAGATATACAGTACTTCTCTTCCTTTAAAAAGTGCATCACTATGAGGCACTAGCTTGGAGCTGCACCTTGTGCTTCAGAGAGGAGGCTACAGGCTGGGAGAGAGGTGAGCATTACAGATGATGACCCCAAGGCTCCTACTAGAAAAAAAACACACACAGATCTGTCTGGTTCAAGGTCAACAAGGTCAAGAAATTGAGCCGCTCTAAGATAAGGGTCTTAGACTTCAGAAGAACAGACTTCACACAAGTGAGAATATGGTTTACGGATATCATTGAGGAAGAGGCAAGAGCGGGGTTGGAGGAATGTTGGGCAAACATAAAAAAGGCTCTAGTGGAACGATTTGAGAAATGTTCTAGACTGGTCAGTAAGGTGAGGAAAAAAAGAAACCCACTATGGTTCACAAAAGAAGTAGCATCAGCAGTGAGAGAAAAGAAACTAGCATTCAGAAAATGCATGAGCTCAAATAGCCACATAGATATGGAGATATACAAGGTTAGCTTATAGGAGGCAAGTAGGGTGATCAGAGTGGCAAAGGCACAAACTGAGGAGGAAATAGTGCAGGGGGTCAAGGGAGGCAAAAAGATCTTATTTAGGTACATAAGCAAAAAAAGGAAAATAAGGGAGGTATTGTCAAGCTTGTAATCAGGGATGGAAGGAGGGTGGAGGAAAGCAGAGAAATGGCTGAAGTCTTAAATTAGTACTTTTGCTCTATATTTATAAAGAAAGAGCCTGGAAATGGACCCACCCCAAACTGGGATAAAAATTTGGAAAGAGGGAAAGACACAAGCCCATTCACGGAAGAGAGGGTAAAGACAGAACCGAAAAAACTACAGGTGGATAAAACCATGGGTCCAGACGGAGTCCACCCATGTATCCTGAGGAAACTTAATGATTAACTGGTTGCACCTCTGATGGATCTATTTAGTAGATCCCTAAGAGAAGGAACAGTTCCTCAGGACTGGAAAGGGGTAATAGTGATCCCCATACATAACAGTGGCAGCAAAGAGGATGCAGGAAACTACTGCCTGTTCAGTCTCACCTCTGTAGTGGGAAAGATAATGGAATCACTGCTCAAGGAAAGAATAATAGCATTTCTGGAGGAAACAGGTCAGCAGGATGCTAAGCAGCACAGCTTCAGAGTGGGAAGGTCTTGCCGGACAAACCTGATCGAGTTCTTTGACTCAATTGCTAGAGTGGTGGACCGGGGGGAGCTGTGGATGTTTTCTACCTTGACTTTAGCAAAGCCTTTGACTCAGTCCCTCACAGAAGGCTGATAAATAAGCTGAAGCATACAGGTGTAGGGAGGGAAGTGGTATCATGGGTGAGTAGCTGGCTTGATCAGATAACTTAAACAGTCATGATAAATAGGGCAGCATCAGGGGATAGGGAGGTGACCAGCAATGTGCCACAAGGATCCGTCCTGGGACCATTGCTCTTCAGTGTTTTTATCAGGGACATCACAAAGAGGCTGAGGGGAAAAGTGTGTATGTTTGCAAATGGCACAAAGATCTGCAATAGAGTGAACACTGCACAGAGGGTGGAGTAAATGAGAAGTGACCTACTCAAGCTAGAAAAGTGGTCCAGTATGTGGCAGTTACAATTAAATGCAAAAAAGTGCAAAGTTATGCACCTGGGCAGGAGCAATCCAGAGACAGACTACTAACTGGAGGGGGAAGGCTAGCATCCACCTGGCAGGAGCAGGATCTGGGGATTATCATTTCAGATGATTTGAAGGTAGGCAGTCAATGCGAGAAGGCAGCACAAAAGACTAGCAGAATGCTAGGATGCATAGGAAGGGGCATTACAAGTAGAAGGAGGGAGGTGATCCTGCCACTGTACAGGTCCCTGGTAGGGCCCCACCTGGAGTACTGTGTCCAGTACTGGAGGCCTTATCTCAGAAAGGACATAGATTGAAGACAGTACAGAGGAGTGCAACAAAAATGATCCAACTCTCCATGAAATTTCTTATGAAAGCAGGTTAGAGGAGCTTAACGTACTCCCTGGAGCAATGCAGAAATACTATAGGGGATATGATTGAGACATTCAAGTACCTAAAGGGTATAAACAGAGTCCAAATCCAGGATCTCTTTCTTGTCAATAACTCCACGAGGACCAGAGGCCATGATATGAAACTACAAGGAAGAAGATTCAAGGGAAACATACAGTAGTCTCTCTTCACGGAAAGGGTGGTTGACCCATGGAATGGTCTGCTTGCTGAGGTCATTGATTGCAAAACAGTACGGGAATTCAAATCAGTATGGGATAGACACAGAGGGACAGTAGCAATTAAATTTTGAGGAGGGATGTAGGGCTCAGGGCAGACTAGATGGATCTTTGGTCACCATCTGCCATCACTTTCTATGTTTTTATGTTTCTATGATTTGCCAACTCTCCAGAGACCCAAAACACTAATGTTTTTTTTTTCCTTTTGCTGCTTGTGGGGTGGAGTAGAGAGTTAGGGTTGGAAACCATAATGCCCCATTTCCCCACTTTTGTGTCATTAACCTAAACCCTAACTGGTACATTAACTGTTGTTTTTTTTTTTGCAAATAATTTATATATATGCTAGACAGCAATCATTTAGAGTTATGATAAGAGATGGCATAATTCAGCTTGAAAATTTAACTGATCTTGGCTAGGATTTGGATACAAACAAACAAACATAAACATGCCAGCAACTAAAGGCCTTACAGTCTAGTCTGCTTAGCTGTGTAGCTCCCTATGTATTTACAAATGGAACTGCCACCCTCTGCATTTCCCTTTTAACCACCCTCAACTTCCCACTCTCCCCCTCACTCAACTGCCTTCTACCCACAACTTTTCCCTTCATCCTATCCCACCACCTCTGGAAGATGTCCTCCGTTTTTAGGATATCACCTCCTGTGGCAGCTCATTCCACTTTGCCCCAAAAAGTGCCTCCTCATCTGCTTCCTGATCTTTTCACACACCAGCTTTAGACTTTGCCCTAGTAGTCTTGTTCTCGCTAAGGCTGAAGAGGCCCTCAGTGCTCACCTTGTTAATACCCTTAAGGTACTTTAAGATCTCAGTCATGTCTCTCCTGTCCCTTCTTTTTTCAAGAGAGTACATATTGATCTCCTTGAGCCTATCCTCACAGGTATTGCCCTGCTGGCCCTGGGTCATCATGGTTGCCCTTCTCTGGATCATCTCTTCCAAGCTGATATACCCCTGGATGAGTTATGATTAAAGAGCTAGTGTACTGCCTAAAACTAATATTACATTTTAAAAGCAGCCAGCCATTACCTTTGACATCTGAGGTACTTTTTCTTTTCTCTTTGTTTAATTAAAAGATTGTTTACCTGACATTAGAAGGTGTGACGTGTGGAACAGCTCTTATTTTTATTTATTTTATTTTATTAAATGAATCAGAATTACAAATTTTGAGTCAGAGATTCTTTTGCAAAGGTTCCACGTCAGGGAGGTACAAAGCAAAGATACAGGAAATGACATGCATTTTTAGTACAAATAAGACAAAACAATATTATACAGGACAAAAAACTATCTAAGGTCAGGTAAACACATTATACAATTATACAGACAAACAAGAACAAGATTGATTGAATGTATGGAACAGCTTTTTGCCTGGCAGCTGACATATTTAGCTCTACTGCCCCACACTACATTATTAGCATGATCTCATTGACTATAGGTGCTTTTACACACAGGTCTATGTAATGGAATAACTGTTATGGAAACAGTATTCTGTTACATCCCTTGTGTGTAAAAAGCATTGGTTTCGTTCCCTTGGTGAACGTTCATCCAAAACGCAATCTCTGCTTCTTGCGGTTTGCACGAACGTGTTTCGTTTGATCTGGCTGTGTAAAAAAGCCATTCCGGTACCACTGCAGAAACTGCCATTAGAGCAGCAAACTCTGGGAGAGCTGAAACAAATGGAGGCGGGATTAACTGGAATACTCACAGGGGTGTAAAAGGAAACCCGAACGCATCAGAGTACATCGGCGCCACACAGGTAACGTTTATTTCGTTTTACAAACCTGTGTGTGTAAAAGTGCCTTATGACATCACTGCTACTTAGGAACAGCAAGTGGGTGACTAACAGGTCGTTCACCTGTGATGTCATTGTCAGTAAGACCATAATGCTGATGCTGTAGTGTGGGGCAGTAGAGTTAGATATGTCAGCTGCCAGGCAAAGAGCTGTTCCACACATCCAGCACAATTTATCACATCAAATACTTTCTGATGAGCAAAAGGAAAATGAAAAATACTTCAGAAATAAAAAGTTATAACTGACTGCTACTTTATTTTTTTTATTTTATTTTATTTGAACAGCAGTTTGAAAACCTTTGAGCCAGAGGCTCATTTACAAAGGTACCTTGTCACAAAAAGACAGAACACAGCACAACAGTATGTTACAACAATAATGAATACAACAATGGGGGAAATACAACAAGTTGGTACAAACAGGAATGGTGCATACAATAAGAAAGTTAGGCAGTCTATAAGCAGCTAAACAGGTGGCTTTGTCATAACGATTGAGTAAGGCTAAAACTAGTAACAATTACAGCTTCGAGTATTAGGTAGGTGATTCCGTAGGGACATTTTGAAACAGGATATCGTTGGGGCATCAGAGATGGAAGGGGGCAGTGTGTTGAACCAGGATGGAGCTCTGTAGCAGTAGGCTTTTTGACTGTGTGAGGTCCTGGCCCTGGGGATAGATAAGGTGCTTTTGCCAGAGGTATGAGTATGAACTTGCGGTTTTGCAAGGTGGATGGTGGCTGTCATACATGGTGGGGATAGCCCAAGGAGAGTTTTTTTTGTTATGATACAGGTCTGATATCTAATGCATTCATCCAGATCAAGCAGCATGGCTTTAGCATATAGTTGACAGGCGTGCGTTAACCTAGGCGCCCCAGAAATTAGCCTACAGGCCTTGTTTAGAATAATGCGAATTTTGCTGAGAGCGGTCTGATCGGCAGCACCATACACTGGCAGCCCATAATCCACTAGTGACAGGATGGATGATATGACTACGAGTCGGAGGGCCTCGAGGGGGGGAGACAGTTTTTATACTGGTGTAAGATGCCTAGTCGGATATTTGCAGCTGTGGCAAGAGCCAATATGTGGCCTTGGAAGGAGAGAGTGGGGTCAAAATGGATCCCAAGGTACTTATAGAAGTAGACTTGCTCAAGTGGGAACTTGGGGCCAGAGTGTATGTGGAGTTTGAAGTTGCAGGACTTGTTTTGTGGGTGAGTAAAGATCATGGTTTTTGTTTTTTTGAGATTTGTCACCAGTCTATGTTCCTTGAATCAAACTTCAGCTTCATTAAACGATCTTTGCAGAGAGTCCTGGAGAGCGATAGGGTTACGATCAGTGGCAAAGATGACGGCGTCATCTGCATACAGTAATATATTTCCATTACAGGAACCTGGTAGGGTGTTAAGGTAGAGGGAGAAGAGTAAGGGTCCAAGAATGGAGCCCTGGGGAACACCAGAGCGGATGGGACAGATGTCGGAGTAAGTCCCGCCAATTTTAACACGCTGTGAGTGGGCTGACATGTAGCTGGCACACCAGGAGACAGGCCCAGTGGCAAAACCGGAGAGACTGAGGGCATCCAGAAGGAGGGGATGGGAGATGGTGTTGAATGCTTTTGATAGGTCTATGAACACAGCACCAGCCAGAGAGCCCATGTCTAGGGAGGGGTGGAGAAAACTGGAAAACTCTAGGAGGGCAGTACTGGTACTATGGCCAGCATGGAAACCGTGCTGTTCAGGGCAGAGAGTGTTGTAGTTGGTGAGGTAGTCAGTAGTTTGAGAGGCCACCACTTTTTCCAGGGCTTTGGAAAGAGGAGAGAGAATGGAGATAGGCCGGTATATTCCAGCTAAGGACCTGTCCCCAACTTTAAGAATGGGTGTGACTGTAGCAATTTTCCAGACTGACGGAAATTGCCCCAGGCAGAAAGATCTATTGAGGAGGCTGGTGACTGGGGTAAGGACCAGATCCAAAACCTGTTGAAAGATAAATGGATCCAGGGTGTTACTGCCTGTGCTATTACTCCTAAGGGCATTGACTAGGTGAGGTCTGAGTTCTTGGGCAGAGACTCGGCAAAGGTGAAAGTACGGGCGTGTAAGGACAGGGGCAGACAGCGGGGGGGGAGGGTTGAAAAAATCACTAGGGAGGATAGTGCTAGGATCCGTGAAGGAGGTATTGAGATAGTTAGATATAAGGGCTGGGTCAGAGGAGATAATGCCATTAATATTGATCTGGGGAGTGTGTGCTCCCATTTAACTGTTTGATATTATCCCAGAGGGTTCTAGCATTCCCCCAGGAGGAGGTAAGTGAGGACTGACAGTGATCAGCCTTGGCCTTTCTGATAGCCCAGGTGCACTAATTTCTGGCAGCAGCATACACCTGCCTATCGCTGGGCCGGCCAGTTTCAGTAGCATGGTGCCATAAGTTATCCCTGTGTTTGAGTTGTTGCATCAGGGCTGGGGTTACCCAGGGAGCATTTTGCACTTTGGAACGGCGGGCTGTCAGTGGAGCGAAGATATCGCAGTCTTTATTGAACGTTTGGATAAAGAAGGTTAGTGCCATATCAATGTCAGGGGCATACTGTATAGGAGACCAATCATGAGACAGAAGTTCCTTGAGTTTCTTCAGACCACCTGGTTTCAGGAGCCAAAGTATGGACTGAGCTAATGGTTTGGAGACTGTGGAAGTCTGGCAAAAAAGTATGGGGGAGTGATTGTTAAGTGAGTCAGGAAGGACTTGGACATCAAGGATCCGATTAGGGCGATTGGAGAGGACCACATCGAGTAGAGTACTAGTACCTCTCTTTGGCTTAGTCCTGGTGGGATGGGTAACGAGTTGAGTCATATCGACTGCAGCAAAGGAGTCATGGGCAGAGGAGGAAGAGGGGCTAAGCCAATTGATGTTTAGGTCGCCCACTAGTATTTGGTTCGAGGGGTGGGTTAGTGAGGAAAGGTATTCCGTAAGGGAGGCTAGAGCCAGTGTTTGATTTTTTGGGGGTATGTAGGCTGTAGTTAGATAGAGTGGGCCCTTTAGTGGGTCAGGGGTCAGTTTCAGGGTTAGCGCCTGAGCCCCAGAATCAAGAGCAGGTGCTGGTAGGGCAAGTCCAGTGAGGGATTCTTTAATGTAAATGGCACAGCCACCACCCCGTCTTCCAGCCCGGTTGGCCTGGAAGAGGGAGTATCCAGGGAGGGAGACAAAGGAGTCAGGAGTGGATTTTGTCAGCCAGGTCTCAACCAAGGAGATGACAGCTGGATTATGAGAAGTGACCCAGCATTGGAGTGAGTCAAATTTTTTCAGGAGGCTACAGATATTCATTGAGACCACGCAGAGTCCAGAGGGGCCTGTAGCAGAGTTGTTGTGAACTGGGCCAGGGTTGGGGTGAATGTTACCTGACAGGAGGAGTTGCATAACTAACACCCTGGCCAGGTGGTGGTGAAAGGTATTTCTACGACAGACACGAGAGGGGGGGAGGGGAGTTTCAGTACACAGAGGGTAGGCAGAGTAGTACAGGATGGGAAAGCAAGAATGATAAGACTCCATGAGCGTTAGGGGTGGGAGCTTGGAGGAATCTGGTGGGTGGGCAGGGTGGGCAGAAGCACCCAGTAGCGCCAAGGTGTGAAAGAGCTGCCTCAGATACATAGGAGGGTGCAGTACCAGTGCACAGAGGGGTGGAACCGACTGGCATGTGTGCAATCGCACTGAGATAGATGGGTAAGATGGTGGCAACAGACATAAGCTGAGCATGAGGCAAGTCCAAAGGTGTGTGGCAAGCATAGTGCTAAAGAGCTAAAGAAGGTAACGGAAGAAAGAAGTGGAAGCGGCTAGCCTGTGACCGTTAGTGCCACTTTGGTTCAGTGGTAGCGACACCACCTCTGGGATACAGGGTACCAGGTTCGATACCTGCCCAGGGTATTAGGAGAATGGACCTGGGTAGGAGTCAAAAATTCAGGGTCCGAGTGCTGGAGCAGGCAGAGGTTGGGCCTGAAAATAGGGTGCTCGGCAGCAACTCCTAGTGGTCAGTAATTGCGGGCAGGGGTAGGGGTCCGGAGGGGGTAGTAGTTATAGGTTAGACAGGTGGTGATAGGTTAGACAGGTGGTGGAGAAGCACAAGGAAGGTGGAGGCCGAGGAGAGATGCTGTAGAGAGGTATGCAGAACCAGCAAGGGGGGGACTGGAGCTACTTATTGTATTATTTTCCTATCTACCTGTTTTGGCTTCACAAGCTCTTTAACTGAAAAAAGAAATGACATGACTGAAAAAAGGCCAACTAGAAAAAAGTAAATCAAGAGATATGTATCTTTAAATCCAATCTTGGCACTCAGTGTTGGTACTGTACCTTTAACACCACTTGCAGTTTTCTTGACCACTGTAACTGAGGCTAAACTGACAGCCAGAACTATATTACAGTTTTACATTATAATCTTTGCCATAAGTAGTCTAAATGACAGAGCAACTAATGTCACTAAAACAATGTTTATATTTACCAGGATGCCAACTGTGTTATAATCTGAAGTAGGACACAAAGAGAATTCATTTTGAAAATATCCCAATATAAAAGCTTAGCCTGTAGTTCAGAAGGCAGCAGGCAACACGTGGCCCCCCCCCCCAAGCGATATATAACTGAGAATGTTCAAGTCACCCACACCTGCTTGGAATTTTTCTTTGCTGCCACAGTCGCTCCCTCCCTCCTGCCCATCTGTACCTTTTTGCTGTGAAGTGGCCTTCTGGCATACCTCTGCTGTGCTACAGTGTGTGCAGTGTTCTTGCTGTTGATGTATGTCTTCTTGGCCTTTAGGCTCTAGTTTGTGTTTCCACCAATGCCTCTGAATTTTCACAACTGCATGCTACCTTCTGCTTAGTCAGGTGGTGTGCTTACTGTAAATAAGTTCTACTGCTCCAGGGTCCTTGTGCCCTCCTCTCAGGAGCATGACTTTTGTAGAAGCAGCTTAATCCTAACCAGTTTATTCAACAACTCATCAGTCCTGTTTCAGCCATTAACTATAGCTGCTACCCAGCTCTTTTTACCAGGTGAGTTAAAGGGCATTCATGTCTCCTCTGTTGTATCCACAACTGGTTCTTACCACATTTTTCAAGCCTCAGTCTCTTACAGATCAACAGTCTTTCAGCAGCTGTCTACCTCAGTCTTATTGACACTAACCATAGCAATGTGTGTGGTTGCATGCATCCGCCAACTCGTTATTTATCCAAACAGTCAGTCTCAGTCAAATGCTCAGTTGGCTCCATGCCTCAGTCAGTCACTGTAGCCTGACTTATTCATTCTGTCCGTGTTCTATGTCAGAGACCATCAGGCTCTGCTAACAACCTCTTCCCACACTTCTGCTCTAGATAAGTGCTAGACATAACCACATCCATGGCTCACAGGGATCTCCTGCTCTGTAAGCTGTGGTCTTGCTCTGCTCTCTTGAAGTCTAGATCCTGAGGGTGGGTCCATTGACTGCAGTTGGGTTCTCATTCTGTCCTTCAGGTGAGAATGTCCTATGTTCTGGGGGGAACTTTTGTCATGCAGTTTGATTTGTTGATTTGGGGGCACATTTTGATGTAGCATTTAAGACTTCAGCTGCCAGAGGCTAGGGCCTCACAGCCCACAGAGCTCCTTTAGCTGTCAAGACCATGTCAGCAGCACCTTCAAAATCTGTTCTGCCCATGGCCAGCTCAGATTTACCTGGTATCCTCAAATTCCCCTTCCTCTTACCCTCAAGGGTGAACATCCATACAACTGAAAAACAAAGAAACGCAGCACTCACACATGCTGAAGAAAAGATTTCAGCCACACACAAATATATTGTGTCCAAACCTTTATTCAATGTTCCACCAGCATGACGATAAAAGGCAAGCACAGGAAAACATTCCCCTTCCTCTGTCCCTCAAGGGCGAAGGTCCATACAACTATTCAATGTTCTGCCCCTCCATGGCTTGGCTTTCCATCTAGGCTCCCCTCAAGTTAGAGGCCAGATGAGGGTCTTTCAGTGACTGTTGTTCTCCTTTTTCTGCCTTGTGGGTTGGGACTCCTTTGTGGGGAACCTACTTTAACTGCAGAGATTAGCTCACAGAACCTTAACAGCATTTCTATCTGAGGAACACACTGGGAGCCCTTACTTGAAAAGTCTTCTCCTGAATTGGATCTCTGAATTGCAGTAGCCAAGCAATCATTAATACTACCCATAAACTAGATGGATGGATGGATGGATGGATGGATAGATGAATGGATGGATGGATGGATGGAGACCTAGGGCTTGAATCCCCTGAGATTTCCTCCTTTGATTTTCTTACTTTGATTTTTAGAGACTGCAGAGGGCAATTTGCTCATAAATGCTGTCCCATGTTAGAAACATAGAAACATAGAAAGGTGACAGCAGAAGGAGACCAATGGTCCATCTAGTCTGCCCATTTGTTTGCATGAACCATTGATGGGTCATGGCTGGTGACATTGAACTCTTACTCAAGATGAGTCCCCACCCTCGACCCTGTGTTGCATGTATGTCCTGTCCCAACCAAGTTTGAAGTAGGTGATTGTTTTGACCTCCACCACCTTGGTGGATAAACTATTCCAAGGTGCCACCACCCTCTCAGAGAAAAGGAACTTCCTGACATCACATCTGAACCTTCCCCTTTCAGTTTCCAGTTGTACCCTCTAGTATTAGAGTTGTGGGACCTAGTAAACAGTTCTGAGTATGGCACTTTGTTGATGCCTTTCAGGTACTTACAGTAAACGTCTCTATCATGTCCCCCCTGTCTTGTCTGACCTCCAGCGAGAATAACTTCTGTTCTTTCAGGTGTTCTTTGCATGGAAGGTCATGAATTCATGTTATCATCTTTGTTGCCCTTCTCTGGTCTGTCTCCAATTTGTTGATGTCCTTCTTTAGGTGTGTGCTCCAAAACTGGACACAATACTCCAGATCAGGTCTTACCAGGGATCTGTACAGAGGCAGTATAACATTTCTGCTCCTGCTGTCAAAGCTTCTGCTGATGCACCCCAACATTCTGCTGGCCCTGTTATGTGCAGATATACACTGATTGGTTGCCTTTAGGGACCCATGAATTAACACTCCTAGGTCCCAATCCTCTGATGAGGAATTAAGTTGCATCCCGTTCAACCAATATTTCATTTTAGGGTTGTTTTTACCCAAGTGCATCACTTTACATTTCTTTGCATTAAAGCCAAGTTGCCATTGGTTGGACCATGCCTTAAGTTTTCCTAGGTAAGCTTGAAGTTTTCTGATGGATTCTGCAGTATCCACCCTTCCTCCCAATTTAGTGTCATCAGCAAACAGCGCTAATCTTCAATTTATCTCGTTACAGTACCTTTGTCACTAATTAAGATGTTGAAAAGCACAGGACCGAGGACAGAACCCTGGAGAACCCCACTTATAACATCTCCCTTCCTTGGATCCATTACATTGATTACCACCCTGTGGCTTCTACCTTATAGCCACACTTTTATCCAGTCAATAAACTGGTCTGAAATACCAGTGTCTTTCAGTTTAGCAAGCAGACACTAATGTGGAATGGAGTTGAAGGCTTTACTGAAGTGGAAATACAGCAGGTCCACTGGGTGCCCTATGTTTAATTTGTAATTACCCAGTCAAAGAATGATATGAGATTCATCAGGCATAATCTTCTCTCCATGAATCCATGCTGCTTGGGGTCTTAGAGATTGTTCTTGTCCAGGTAATCAATTATGTCTCATTTTAATCAGTGTTTCCATCAGTTTGCACATCACTGAGGTTAGACTAATGCACCTGTAGTTTCCAGGCTCCTCTTTGCTAGCCACTCTTATGCAGGGGCATCATATTGGCAGTTTTCCAATAGTCCATCACTACCCCTGTCTGGGAAGAGAGGTTGAATAGTCTGGACAATGGTTCCGCTAGTTCCTTGGTTAAATCTTTTAGGACCTTAGGGTGAATGCCATCTGAGGCAGGTGATTTATCTTGATGTAGACATTCAAGAGCATCCATGACTCTTTTGGTGGTAAAAGTTTGAGTTCCCATAACTCCCAGTTTGCTCAAAATGCCACTTACAGGCATGGGCCCATTCCATTCCCTGGTAAAGACTGAGCAAAAGGATTTGTTGAGAATTTCCACCTTTTGCATATCATCTTCGACTAGTGCCTCTCCATTCCTTGAGTAGTCTTCCTTTTTTCCAGGATTTATTTAAGAAACTACTTATTTCCATTACTGACATTGTCAGCTGTGCTAAGCTCTACTTGACTCGGCTTCTCTTATGATGCTTTTGGCTTTTTTGCTAATTCCAGATATTCTTCCTAGGAGGTATCAGTAGGTTTTGTTTTTCCTTTGAGAAAAGCTCTGTGTTTATCTCTCCTAGCTGCTTTGACTTACGTGTTGAGCCATATAAGGTTTTTTTTGGTTGTTGTTCTTGCAAAGGTGGTTGTGGAATCTGTGACAGTTTATTTGGTTACCATCCAGAGGTTGTTTACATTGGAAAATTGCATAATAGCCTCTAGTCTCTTGTCGGTGACTTCTCTCATCTTAGCGAAGTTTGCCACTTTGAAACTGATTACTGATGCCTGAGATTGTGAATAAGAAGCTTCAAGGCGTACAGTGAATCATACAATGTTGCACTGTTTGCTAGGGGGGTTCCCTCACAGATGTAGTGTCCACTAGGTCAAAATTAGTAAGAGCTTCATGTAGTATTGTATTAACCATAGTGGGCTCAGCTACTAACTGTGCAAGCTAGCAGTCCTGTATAGCGTCCACAAAGTTTTGGTTCCTGGAGGATTTGGCAGCAGGGACAGACCAATCAATGTCTGGCATATTTAGGTCTCCTACTATTATAGTGTCTTCCTTGGAAATTATCCCCTTGATTTCTTCAAATAGTTGGTTGTCCAGGGCTCCAGAGTGATTGGGTGAGCTATATATTACTCCTATATAGACTTTCTTTACCAAGGGTGTGCCAATATGAACCCATAGGGATGTTAATAGTATTCTGATAGTCAACTTTCTGATAGATATTTATCTAGTCTTTCCTTGAAAGTAATGAAATCCCCAATATCTACCACCTCTGATGACAAGCTGTTCCAGATATTTATGACTCTTTGGGTAAAATTGTTTTTGTGTTTTTCAGTTCTGAAATTGTTTCTGAATGTGCTTATTGTGTTTCTTAATTTAGGCTGTGTTCTATATTTGAACTTCATACTCTCCATTAATTGCTCATCATTAATAATTTTGTATATAAGTAGTAAGTCTCCCCTTATCCATCTATTATGGAGAGTTTGAGAGTTCTGAGGTGCTTGTCATAAGATTTATCCTCTTATCTCCTTATCAGTCTTGTAGCTTTTCTTTGTATACGCTCAATTTTCAGTCTACCTGTCTCATTCAATGCACCCCAAAATTGCAAATAATAATCCAAATGTAGTCTTACATAGGAGTTATACAGAAGGAGTCTTAGTTCCTTTGATTTGTTGACAAAATGCCTATTTATTGAGTTTTTCAGATAATTCATTTTTCTGAATACCTCTGAGCATTGAGTTTGCCATTTAAAAACGCCTGCTAAAAAGGGTGTTTCTCTTCTTGTCCATGCCAACAGTCATAATACTAGTTAGTTTCTTCAGGTGATGGAGATGAATGGTGGCTTTCATTTCTTTATGGTCTCAGTCTGGCTGTACCTCAACATCTTAGGATTAATGTGCTTGTCTAAATGTTGTGCTTGCGGGTCTTCTTCCCTAAGTTGCCTTTGGTCTCAGAGGCCTCATCCCTGTGACACCTTGAGGGGCTGGAAACATTAATAAGGGTTCATGTGCCCATATGACACCCCAATGGAATGGTAATCCCTATAGCAGAGTTAGAGAGAGTGTATGTGAAAACTACACAGCTGCACAGGCATCACATTGTCTGTCAATCAGTCCTAAACCATACTCACATGAGTCCAATGATCCTTTGAATTTTAAAGGCTTTGCTTGCAGTTCAGAGGGACAGTGGGTGATACAAGCCTTGCCTCCCAGTATATGTCCACAAATGTCCAAGTGTTCTTCAGACTCTGTATTTCTCTTTTCTCCTTCCTCCTGTTCTACACCTGTGTCACCTCTCTCTTCTTGGGGTGGGGCCTTCTCCTTAAGGTGAGTTTGGTCTCATGGACCTTGTCTCTGTGTTGCATCAGTGGGATTAAATATTTCATGCTGGTCTTAGGACACCCTGACAAGGTGGTAGCCATCATAGCAGGGACAGAAAGAGTGTATGCCAAAATTATACACATGTGCAGTCATTACATATTTAGTCTGTCAATCAGTCCTAAGCCATACTTATAAGAGATTGATGACCTTTTGAATTAAAGAAACAAATCATGAAAATCATTATCAATAATGGCCAATCAAAACTATATTATGATCATTGACAAGCTGGACCATTACCACAACCAATTTTAAAATGTTTTTTAATCAGAATCTTGTTTCTTTCATTGACAAAATTAAAAATGGATTTAGTTAATTGGCTAGTCTCTTGTGCGTTTTTCTAGGCATTTATGCAAGTTCAGCAACCATTTATTTATTTACTTTTGTTTACCAGGTAAACACAATGATCCAAAGGCCCATTTTCATGCATGACCCAGGACCATATAAATAGTCAAGATGTTACATGTAAATAAAAATTATTAACATGAATGCAAAATAATAGTCAAAAAAACAGTTACAACATAGTTGATCCAACAAATGTTTCCTTAATTAAATTTTAAAATTTAAAATGACCATGAATCATGGAAAAAACATGGATGGAGATATAGTGTATGATGGAACATTGTTATGCACTGAATTTAATCATTTTAAAAATGTTGATATGATTTACTAGCTACATACTGTAACTAGCGCAGCATAACAACCTAGAATGTGATAGTGCACCTTCCCCCTACTCAGCAGCAAGAGCTAGTCCATTGGCAAAGTAAGTAAAATCTAATGATTTGTGTCTGCAATTTTTTCCTCGAGATTTACGACACTCGGTAGCATCATACACCATAAAAAACAATGGATAGCAACTCATCAGTAACTAGCTGGCCAGTGCATCTCAAGGTAGCCAGTGGCGACAGAACCTTTCAAGCTTCACGCTCAAGGTTCTCAATGTCACCATGGTAACCTCTTGATGTACTAACCAACTTATAACCGATGAGTTGGTATACATTATTCTCTATATTATAGACAAAGATCAGGGACTGAGCAACGATGACCATGTATATCCAAGGACAACCTTGTTTGTTCATGAAAACATAGACAAGCAGAGAGGAAGTTCTTGCCTAATGTTGGCACTGATTTCACATTACATTAGATCACTGATTTACCCATATTATTTCTTTCTTCTCAGAACCTAGCCAAAGTGCTGTTGCCCTGATTGGATGTCCATAGAACCCTCTGCTACTACTCGGATTATCCCAAGGACTGTACCGAGTACACCCAGCTGTTTGTTTCCTTTTGTCCTGGCATCAAGAGTAGAATTGTTTCCTTTTGTCCTGGCATCAAGAGTAGAACAGTCTACAAACAGAGCTCTCCAAATGATTTTCCCCTTACAATATGTTCTGTACATGAATGGGGTGCAGGACCTGCCAAGTACCATTGCAAGGTATACCACATAGAACGTAGCAGCCATGGTGCACTGTTGAGTTCCAAGTTCCACCACTTGCTGTGTGACAGACAGTGTTCACATTGCTCCTCCTGCTTCTCAGTGCTTGTTTGGTGGGAGTAGCTCTGATTCCAATGTTGGTGTATGTTTCAGAACTCCATTCACTGCAGGACTCCAGACAGTATGGGTTCACGAGGAGAAGATCTTGTCAGACTATTCTGCACCCCCCCCATGGTAGGCTTCATTCCCAGCACCCCCTTATTAAAGGATTCTCAACTCCAGGAGGGTGCATGTTGGGAGGGGGGAGTACAAAAGTGAAAAAAAAAACTGACCTAGCACAAAAATGAGCTTGCCTAGAACCAAACCCAGCACCCTCCCAACCCCAGCCTGCCACTAACCGCCCACGCCACATGGCCAACTCAGCAGCCCACTGCCACACTACACCCCACAAACCCTCTCTCCCCTTCTGCCCATCACATGGTGTGGTCCCCACCTCCCAGTGCGCCTGTATACATAGCGACATCCTGTCATTGTAGTGGCTGAACCCCCTATCTGGTGTCTCTCCCTGCCACGAAGCCCTGTGGAAAAGCATCGTGACTAAGTCACCCATTTTGAAAGTGCTCAATCATGGTCGCTTTATACACATGATGCCACCAAACTGGTTTTCTTTAATATTTTTATCTGTGACATTGATGAAGGCATGATGGGTACTGTCTGCCTCTTTGTAGATGATACAAAGATATGTGCAAGATAGACATGGATGAAGAGGGAGAGAGAGAGAGAGAGAGAGAGAGAGAGAATCTGGGCAGACTTGAGAGCTGATTCACAATTTGGCAGCTGAACTGATAAAGTAATGCACATTGGGAGAAAGAACCCAAGGGTGCAATATGAGATGGGGGTCGGTGTTGATAGCATGAGAAACAAAAACAGAAGCCACATGGGGAATACTTAATAGCACTACAGAAGAAAATTATTTAGAGGTGATGATATAAAAGACCCAAAAAATGTCTGTAAACTGCAACTGGGTAGTGATTAAAGCAAACTAAATGCTGGGTTGCATAGGGAGGAGGATAAAAAGTAGAGGTCAAGAAGTGATCCTGCCACTGTAAAGGACACTAGTGTGGCCACACCTGGAACACTGCACAAAATACTGGGTTCCACACCTGAGGAAGGACTGCAACAAGGTAAAGGCAGTATAGCACAAGGCAGATAAGATATGCCATGGTCTTGGGGATAAGACCTATGAGGACAGGCTACAGGACTTAATCAAGTACTCCTTTGAGAAAAGGAGAGAAAAGAGTGACATGACTGAGACATACAAATACCTGTGTAGTATAAATAGAGTAGACACCAAGGAACTGTGTGTTCCAATACAGAAACAAGAGGAAATTGAATTCAATGATGCTGCGGGGGGTGGGGGGTCCAAAAAGATGTCTGTAAGCAGTTCTCCACAGAAAAAGTGGTTACGATAAATTTCCTGTTTTTTATTATCTTGCTGTTTATTTATATTTGGTAAAATATCTTAGCTGATATGGGAAATCACATTACAGTATTTCAAATTGGGATGACTGAAGAAGCCTGTTGGGTGTGGACAGCAATATTCCCTATCATCAAAAGGTCTTTTGTTGTTCGGTTGAACTTCAAAGGGGATGCTTTCCTTTCCTAACCAAAAACCCATGCTGTGAGTAAAGACAAGATCAAGGCAGCAGAAAGAACCAGCCTGGGGCAAGCCAGATAGTGGCATGGGGACAAAGGCTGGGAATAGAATCTGAAGAAATGCTAGAGATAGCAAATCTAGCTTGGACTTGTTCTCCAAATAAGTGGTACCCCTGGGAACAAGAGATGACCAGCCCTGTGATGACAGAGATACATGAATGATGATCCAGTCTGGTGGCTGGAGAGTCAAAGGCATTTGTGGCCTGTGTTTAACCCTGAGAAGGCTGTTAGGATTGAAACTCTGGTTAAGCAACATCAAGATTTCAAGTCTGCCTTAACGCATGAGTTCCCAGTTGGGACAAGCATCTACTCTGCTTTAGTATTCAAATAAAAGTGATTGAGTTATATGCTCAGGGTGGACAAGGCAATGGGACCTGATGGCATACATCTCAGGGTACTAAAGGAGCTAAGGGTGGAACTAGCACAGCCATTATCAGAACTGTTTAGTGAGTCTCTGAGCACAGGAGAGGTTCCAGAAGACTAGAGAAGGGCTCATGTAATCCCGCTCCACAAGAGTGGTAGCAGGGAGGAGGCAGGGAACTATAGACCAGTCAGTCTTACATCAGTAGTGGGCAAGATTATGGAGGCACTCCTTAAGGAAAGGGTAGTGCAACACCTGGAATCCATAGGTGCACAGGATCCAAGACAGCATGGGTTTACAAAAGGAAGATGCTGTCAAGCTAATCTCATAGATTTCTTTGACTGGGTAACGAAAGTGTTGGACCAAGGATGAGCAGTTGATGTCGCCTTCCTTGACTTCAACAAAGCTTTCTATACTGTTCCACATAGAAGATTGATTAATAAGTTGGGTAGGCTCAGGGTGGGTCAGAAGTTGGTCAACTGGGTGGCAAACTGGTTGATGGACAGAAAACAGAGAGTGGTAGTAAACGGTATACAGCCAGAAGAGATGCAAGTCACAAGTGGGGTACCTCAGGGATCAGTTCCGAGGGCCAGTTCTCTTTAATATCTTCATCAGTGACAATGCAGATGGACTGAAGGGTAAGGTTTGTCTGTTTGCAGATGGCAACAAGATCTGCAACAGAGTAGATGATCCAGATGGGGTGGGCAGAATGAGAAGAGATCTGGATAAACTAGCAAAATGGTCGGAAGAGTGGCAATGGGTTTAATTCAAAGAAGTGCAAGATCATGCACATAGGAAGAGAAACCCTGAAGCCACCTACAGGCTGGAGGAGTTGCTGGCAGTCACAAGGGAAGAAAGAGACTTGGGCATCATCATCACCGATGTCCTGAAATCATCCAAGCAGACCACTAAAGCAGTAGGCAAAGCTGGGGGCGTTAAGGTGTAGTAGTAGGGGTATCACAAGTCAGAAGAGGGAGGTAATAATCCCTCTTTACAAGACACTGGTTGGACCCCATCTGGAGCACTGAGTGCAGTACTGGAGGCCATACCTTCACAAGGACATTAACCAAATTGAGGCAGTCCAGAGAAGGGCAACCACAATGGTGCAGGGACTGCATCAGAAAACATATGAAGACAGATTAATGGAGCTCAATATGTATACCCTAGAGCATGATTTCTCAAATGGTGAGGCCAGCCTCCCAGGGGAGGCACCACGCTGTTCAAGGGAAGGCTCAAGCAAGCCTTAATATGTACTATATTTAAATGTCAAGTTTTGGATGCTTTGTGTGAAAGGATGCAGTGAAGTGAAAGCGAATAATGGCATGTGAATTTATGTACAAAATGGTTACTAGGAAAGACACGCTCACCAAACACTTGTTTCCTGGTATGATATGGGAAAAGCTGAATGGAGGAAATACAGTGCTTGGAAACTGTGCAAAACAAAATGCAAAATAATGCAAATGAATAGGAACAAGGTAACAGTGGACCCATCATACTGGCTACAGAAAATAGCGAATACTGGATAGGCAACTATGCATAACTAATGTGTTCTACCACAGAGAGATTCTGATTCCCTCTGACTGTGAGAGCAAAGCTTGAGATGTCCATGGGAATCAGAACCCCGAGGTGGCAAAACACACTGGTTGTGCATAGAGTTGCTCATCCTGTATTTTTTATAGTGCATAGTACTGTGTGAAAAATGTGTTTTGTGAGTTCTTTTGCTTTCAAAATGAAACTGACTCATGCAGTCTCTAGAGGTTCTAGAATGCTGTTCTACCACAGTAGGGTAGAACATCATTCCTTGACCTTGGAACTGTGGTAGAACAGCATTTGAAAGGAATGGAATTCTATACAGAACAACATTCCACTTTGCACTATAGCACAAATACAAAGGCTAAGCAGAGAGATACTAGGAGCAAGAGCAAGAGGGTACAAAATGGTCCTTGAGAAGGTGTTTAAGAGCAGGGTAAAACTGACAAAGAAAACAGTCTGACTCATGGAGGTATTGCAATGAGGGGTAAATAGGGTCCACACTTCAGACGTGTGGAGCGAATAGGCTGACCTGGGGAGAGGGGCTATAAAGAGGGAGAATAACAAGTTCAATAAAATAAGAATAAACTCAATGACTCAAATGCACTTCATTGTATTTCTCCTGTAATGTGCAAAGTGTGATAGTTGTTCTAACTATGGGGAGGCCCAAAATTATTTCTATATTAGGGGAGGCTCAAGATATTTTTCAAGGCTTTGGGGAGGCTCGCTATGACAGAGTGTGAGAACTCCTGCCCTAGAGCAAAGGAGGAAGAGAGGTGATATAATCAAAACATTCGAACACCTTAAGGGCATTAACAAGGTAAAAGAGTCTAACATGTTTCAATACAAGAAAAATAGCAGGACAAGAGGACACAACATAAGATTAGAGGGAAGTCGATTAAGGGGTTAATGTGAGGAAGTTCTTTTTCAAAGAAAGGGTGGTGGATGCATGGAATGGCCTACCTCAGGAAGTGGTGGATATGAATACAGTGCAGGGCTTAGCCATACAGATGAGTATGAATAGATAGGCCATTGACAGAGCAAAGGCCAGTGGCACATTTATAAGGTAGAAAAAGAAATGGGCAGACTGGATGGGCCTTGCAGTCCTTATCTGCTGTCATCTTCTATGTTTCTATGAGTTTATACTGTGTGTTTTCTATCTGCTTGAATTTTTACTGTTATCACTAGTAGGTGTGTATTATCCTGTAGCATATATAAATATTTTGAAGCAATTATTATTTTTGTATGCTTCATGCTTCCTGTGACTGAATAATTTCTAGTACAGATAACTGTGATACTTTGACAAAAGCTGTGATCTGTCTTCAGATAGAAAGGTTATAGATACCATATTTTAAAATGAAGTTTTCCCAGCCGTGACTGGGTGAACTGTTTGCCCTTTGGTATAGAGCACTGCACTGTGAGGGCAGTGGATCAGGTGGCATTCAGACCTAGATATACCCTGAGTGGTTGTCATGCTGGGTGGTGGCAGAATATCCATATACCCTTTTGGGCACAACAGTTGCAGGCTGAGTTCTGGGAGAGAACCAGTCTGTGACAAATGGGAGGCAGAAATTGGGATCTGAAACAGATGTCAATGGAAAGGTTGTCTGTCCAGTCACAGAACAGAACAGGAATACTGTATATCCTAGCAGTTTTATTTTGTTATACATAAGGGTAGAGAGCTAGAAGGCATTATGCCTGGGCCACATGGGAGATGCACAGTGGTAGACCTTGAGGAGCTGTGAAAAATAATAGGGGTTGTCTTTGAGGACCACCAGCAACAGGAAGGACTCATAGACATCCTCAAGAAAAGTGAGGAGGGAAGTGATGCTAAAATAGCCACTGCTAGCCAAAGTTGTGAGACAGAGGCTAGGGAGCATGGAAGTGAGTCAAAACCTATAACTGGGGCAGTGTGCAGAGACAAATGAGGCAGCTGGAGTGTCCTTTGTTTAAAACAAAGTCAGAGACTGAGAAGCAAAAGGCAGATGTAGAGCTGAAGAGGAAAAAGCCAGAAGTTGTGGAACTACAGAAAGAGAGAGGAGAGCCAGAGAAAGAGTGAGAGCAGTGAGAAAGGCAGTGTCAGAACAGAAAGGGATCTAACTGATAGAGTTTGAAAGATAGAAAGAGTGAGAGGGGCATGAACATAAGAGTGACATGGAGATTCTGTGCCAGAAGACAGTACAACAAACCATAATTACTGGCATCAGTGGTTCGATCCAAGCAGCAAAAATTAATTCCATAATCTTTCCTAGTATTAATAGGGGGAAACTCCTGACTGGCTTTTAAAATCTTTTGAGAGAATTTGCCAGCAATTTGAATTGAACAGTGCTTCTTAGACAACTTACCTTTTTTTCCACACCTTACAGGAAGAGTATTTTGTCACACCTTCCAGACAGAGTATTAGAAGCCTTCACCAGACTGGACAATGAGGACTGTATGGACTATAACAAAGTGACAAAATGCCTTGTTAAAATGTTTTGAGTTAACTCCTAAGGCCTATAGACAAAAATTTAGAGATTTAAGGAAGGCACCAGGAGATAGTTATTCTGAAATGTGTGTACAACTAAGCAATCTCTTAGAGTGCTGTCTAGAGGGTGCAAAAGGCTAGCTCTTTATAACAGATAAAAGACTTATTCCTCATGGAACAGTTCTTAAAGATTGTACCAAAGGAGTTGAGAATATGATACTGGAAAGAACTCCAAGCTCCACAAAGGAGGTAGCCGAGAGGGTTGATCAGTTTGTATCCAGCTGATTATCCTCTCAGCACAAAAATAATGGTGAGGAAATCCCAGGTGGCAACCTAAGTGAAGCCATCCTGTACCCGAACAAGAAGGTAAGCAAAATGGCTTCACAAGTATGGAGTCAAGGGAATGCAAATGTTATAGCAGCCAAAAACTTGAACACCTGCCATTATGACAGTCAGAAAAATATAGCAAAAGGTGCAAATGCAATTGGAGGGGGTAGCACTGGTAACCGGAGATTGGGCATTCGCTGTCTATGCTCCCAGACTATGGAATTCCCTCCCTGCTCAAGTCCGCATCTCCTCCTCCCATACTTGCTTCAGAAACTCACTATGGAGCTTCTTCAAATGCACCTCAGCCTGTCACTGTACATGAGGTGCCTACCCCCTCTCCTGCTCTGTGCTGCATTTTATGGTCCTGTCTTGGCCTGGTCCCAATTTTGGTGTGTCTATGTCATTAGATATTTACTATTGTCTATGGCTGCCAAAAGTTATTTTGTTATTTTACTCATACCTTGTCATGTTATGTTGTTCTACATGCTTCCTTTTTAAGTCATGCAGCGCCTGACTATTACTTTTCTCTGTAACACCTGTAATTCACCTGCATTTGCCTGTAATCTCCAGCAGACTCCCAGGTTGCGCCTGAAAATAGGCACTTAACTGTCTAGTTGTGCTTATCTGGTTAACAAAACTAAATAGTAAATAATAGATAACTACCAGCAGCTAGTGGTCTGTACCCAGAGTGCAGTTCCTACTAACTCCACTGTACACATGCACCCTGTGTTGGTAAATGGGATAGTAACCCAGGGAATGAATGACACTGGGATTTCAATTTCAATGGTAAAATAGCATATGATTCACAAAGAACATATCCTGCTGGTCCAGTTTTCCAGAATTAGAGTGACAGGTCATGTTATCTCAGTGCCAACAGCCCATATCTTTCTGAGCTGGGAGTGTGGCCAGGGCCTACAGGAGTTGGATATTGTACCAGATCTGCCTGTTTGATGTCATTTTGGGTAATGACTTTTAGAGCCAGGCCAACATTGTGCATATCACTACCCATGGTAAGGCTAGGATACCCTCTTCTGAGGGCACAGTGGGGGCAATGCAACTGGAAGCAACCCCTCACTCAGCAGCAGGGGAAGTTGCCACTGAAAAACAAGCTTGGAGCAGCAGTTCTAAGTCACAGAAATTGACTGAGTAGAGCCCGGTCATGGGTGGTTGTCCCTCATGAGGGTGTTTTTTATGGATGGTCAGGTGTGTGGAGCTAGGGAGAGCTCAGCAAGATGGCCCATCCCTACAGAAATTAAGGGAGTTAGCCAACAGGGTAGAAGATGACTCATAGGGTTTTGAGAAAAGGTAGGTTTACTGGGAGAATGGGCTCCTATATCATCAGTGGGTTTCAAAGGGAGGGCCGGGGAAAGAGGTACTCTGGTAGATAATAGCTCCAAGGGAATGTACAGGAAGCTGCTTCTGACTTTAGCCCACAGCATACCCTTTTTCAGACACTTAGGACTCAGCTGTACAAAAAGGAAGCTGACATTTTTTACTAGCCCAGTATTTCTAAAGATGTGACAAACTACTGCAGTATTTGTCCTCAGTGCCAGAGAGTGGAAAAGGTTGGGAACAAGGCTGAGGTGATGTTGAGTCCCCTGCCTATAACTGAAGATCCATTTTGGTGAGTTACTGTGGACATTGTGGGGCCACTCAGCACCCCAATTTGCACAGGTAAAAGATACATTTTGGTGGTCATGGATTATATCACAAGGTGTGCGGAGCCAATGCCCTTGTCCTCCACTGAGGCAGAATAAGTGGCTGATGAACTGTTGGGGATATTTAGCCAGGGGAGTTTTTCTAGGAGATTGTGCTGGACCAGGGCACTAATTTCATGTCTGCCCTAATGGTTAGTCTTTAGAAGAAGTGTAGGGGTCAGGCAGCTCTGGGCCGCCTCATACCTCCCTCAGATTAACGGTCTGGTCTAGAGATTTAATGAGTCCCTTAAGAGCATGTTAATGGAATTCACCACTCAGCATGCGAGAGAGTGGGACAAGTACTTGCCCCATCTTTATTCACTCAAATGGAAGTCCCCCAGTAGTCTACAGGGTTCTCGGCATTCGAGCTCCCGCTTGGCCATAGGGTAAGGGGTTCCCTCAACTTGGTAAGAAATAAATGATAGGGTTAACTTGCTTCCCAAGGGGAAACTGTTGTGGAGTACATCCTCAATTTCAGGTCAGGGCTCAAGGGGCTCATGAGGTACACCCAAGAGCACCTATCCACTGCAAAACAGAGACAAAAAACTTGGTATGACTGTGGGGCCAGAGCTCAGGAGAATAAAGTCAAGCAATGGGTGATGGTACTCATCCCCATCCAACAGAATAAATTAAAGGTGGCTTAGGAGGATCCTTACTCAATGGTCAGGAAGGTCAATGATGTTAATTAAGTGGTGGAGCTACTAGGCAGGACGTGCAAGTAGCAAATCTTCTATGTAAACATGCTGAAGCCCTACTTTGACAGGGATGAAATGGTCCTGGCTATATGTAGCTATCCAGAAAAGGCAACTGAAGCAGAGCTGCTGATGAAACTCCTGGAAGAGGTTAAGGGAGATCCTCAGTGGATGCTGTCAGCCTTTTGGAGAGTCTGGCATCAACCCAAGCTTCCAAAATGCATGGGGTGCTGCATATATTTGGCAAACTTTTCATGGAGACGTCAGGGTATGCCACACTGGCAGAGCACTGTGTGGATACAGGGTCCCAGGCCCCACTGAGGCAGCCACCCTACAGTGCCCCCAAGGGAGTGAAACATGCCACTGAGGGGGACATCAAGGAAATGCTGGCCCTTAGGATAATCCAGAAGTCCAGTAGTCCTTGGGTCTCCCTACTAATACTGATCCATACAATGGATGGAATTACAAGGTTCTGTGTTGACTACCAAAAGCTTAACAGCTATACTGAGTCAGATGCATACCCTTTATACAGGACAAATAAGATCCTAGAGAGGTTGGGGAGCCCTGTACCTATCCACCATGGAACTGACCCCTGAAGCCAGGGAGAGCTCAAACTTCTTCACTCTGTCTGGCCTATTCAACTTCTGAGTAATGCCATTTGGGATGAAGAATGCACCAGCCACCATTCAATGACTCTTGGACTGTATTCTCTCTGGGTTATGAGACTTTGCTCCAGCGTACATGGATGTTATTGTGTTATACAGCCAGACATGGGATGATTAGGTAAGGTATGTGACCATGGAGCTCCAGTGACTGATGGCTGCTGGGCTGAAAGTCAAGGCAGAGAAGTGCCAAATAGGGATGGCAAGGATGTCATACCTTGGGACCAGGGGGGGAGTGGGTACATCCTGCCTGAGTCTGTAAAAGTTGATGCTGAACAGGGATAGGCCACAACCATAGCCAAGAGAAAAGTACACACCTTCCAAGGAACAGCAGGGTATTATCGAAAGTTTGTGCAGAACTTCAGCAGCATTGCCAAACCACTATCCAATCTCACAAGGACAAAAATGCCGAAAATGTTCAGTAGATGGATCTCTGTGAAATAGTGTTCTGCCAGGTGAGGGAGTCATTGTGTCAGGTACCTGAGCACACAAGCCCTGACTATTCTCAAGGATTCATTGTGCAGGTGGATGTATCCAGTCATGGGATTGGCAGGGTTCTGAGTCAGATCATCACACAGTGGAGAAACACCCAGTTGTGTACCTGAGCAGGGCATTGCTGCCCAGAGAGGAAGCCTATGCCACAGTCATGAAGGAGTGTCTGGATATCA
The DNA here is from genome assembly GCA_016271365.2 of Neoceratodus forsteri. NCBI lineage: Eukaryota > Metazoa > Chordata > Ceratodontiformes > Ceratodontidae > Neoceratodus > Neoceratodus forsteri. The sequence continues at coordinate 1,064,534,214 of CM057449.1, read as the reverse complement.
AATGGGCTCTACAGAAGAGGCAACATTATATGTATGTGTAATAAGAAATAAGACTCTCAACTCCTGTAGTCCAATTCAAAAAAATGTTTATATTCTGTTAAGTTGTAGGAAATTCATCCCAAAAATAATTTTCTTTAGTATATAACAAGTTATCTGGTTCTTTGTCTTTTTATGAACATTCAATATAGTAAATACACATATCCAGCAATTCCGATCTGTTGCAACCACTTGACAAGTGTTCAATTTCCACTATGTCTATAGTAAATACACATATCCAGCTCTTCCAGTCTGTTACAACCAATTGTCAAGTGTTCAATTTCCACTAAGTAATGCTTCAAAACAATCCTGTCTCATCATCAGACTATATATAAAAGCACTGCAATAAATACAGAACAATCAATTAATATAATGTAATGACTGGTTCTCAAAACATCTTACTTAAAAGTCATAAATAAATATTTGAATATTATATTCTATTATCTGGGGAACACACATGGGATGAATGTGCTTGATACTTGTGTAATAGTCAGTTTGGCATCTCTTTGAAACCCTTTTGGGAAAACAAAAAGGAAATTTAATTTTTTTATTGATATCCACATACTATTTATTTTTTTAAAAGAACAATGGCTGGTCAAGGTTTAAATAACTTGAATCTTTGTTAGCTTCAACATATCTTATTTTAATTGAGCTCTCCTACATTATTCTTTTATTCAGGGGTCCTTAAAAGAAAGAAAAAAATGTTTTGTTCTTGCAGTATACTAAAACGGGCATTAGTTTTAAACACAATATATTATAGTTAGAGGTGGCAGCCAGTTAAAAGTAAATACCTCACTAGTCGGATGGTATCTGTATTTTAACTCTCTCCATAGAAACTGCAGTTTATTTGGTATGTAATCTGGCTGTGAATAAAATGTACACAATGTTTATCTTTCTATTTGTTTTATATACCAAGGTTTATCTTTTCTGCTTTTTAGCCCAATGTTTTAGATATAATGTTCCAAGAAAGTCCGTTGTGATCATGGTTACTGAGCTGAACCTGCATGGGATCACATCTGCTGTGAACAAATTAACATTTCAAAAAGACTGCCACCATTGTGTTATACATTCATATATTTACCGGACCTAGACACTCCCCCCACATTTTTTGAGTTCTCGAAAAAACTTTATTGTGTCTTAAAACATGAAAAGGGAACCGAGAGAAGGCCATTATCACCAGTCAGCATTATATGTATGGTCACTGAATACCATCCCCTCACTTGGCTGCATAGCACTTGCAGGCCGAACCCCAAAGTTAAGATGGATCCTCTTGATGCAGTCCTATAATATGGACATCAGGCACTGCAGTGGGTCACAGCATGGCAATGCTGATATTCTTGTCTAGGCGATAACTTGTGGCTCAGTAAAGGAAGGGGTTTGCTTCAAATAATGTATGTATTGTTAGGGACAGAGAGACAATTGGGCATAGTAAATGAAGCAAACCTGCTAAAAGTGTGTTTTTCATTTTCCCAGTGGATAGAAGAGACAACTTGCAATTTTTATCCTAGTTTTATTTGTTAGAATATCTCAGCTTATACGGGAAATCACATTATAATCTTTCAAACTGAGCTGGCTGAAGAAGCCTTTTGGGTGTGGACGGTAAGAGTCCCTTTCATGTTAAGGTCTTTTGCTGAGGGGTGTAACTTCAAAGGGGTTGCTTTCCTTTCATAGCAAAAAAGACATGTGAGTATAGACAAGTCCAAGGCAGAAGACAGAACCCACATGGAGTAAGCCAAACAGGAGGAAACAAAAGGCTGGGACTGGAATCTGCATAACTATGTTAGAGATAGCACATCTAGTTTTGACCTATTCTCCAGATGGGTGGTTCCCAGTGGACTAAGATATGTCTGAACCTGTGACGTTGGAGACATGCATAATGATGAAATATGGTGGGCCAGCCACATGAATGCATTTTGGGTCGGTGTTTGGCCCTGAGAAGGCAATTAGGATTGAGACTCTGAACAAGCAATATCAAGGGTTTGAGGCTGCCTTAACTAACTGAGTTCCCAGTTGTGGTAAGCATCTACTGGTAGTAGGTAGTGGGTAATGGAATTGGGACCATCGTTCTGACCCAGATTCAGCCCAGCAGATAACCAAGGGGCTGCTTGGCCAGAAGAATACCTTAAGTATTTGGGACTGTGGCTCTGGCGCTTTGCTGGGAGTCTGTTGTGGGCTTGTTTGAAACAATGAGGGCAGTATTTATTTTTGTTTAATGAGTCTTGGATTACAACACCTTTGAGCAATACAACTCATTTACAAAGGTTCCACGTTAGTAGTAGAAAAACAAAACAAGGTAAACAATAGATAAGTAAATAGCGGATATCAAGAATACACTTTGAAAAAACTAATACATCAAAAACAATCAAAATAGCATTGAATGTTACTCATTATAACTGTAGAATGGGCTAGAAGAGAGGACAGCCTGGGAGGCAAAATGTAGGAGAGAAAGTAATGGGGTGTAAGGTGGGGGATGGGAGAAACAAGAGGGAGAAGGAGATGAGTTGCACAGGAGGTGGAGAGGGAAGGAGCGAAGTTGCAAAGGAGGTAATGGGGATAGAGAGATGAGGGGATGGGGAAGTAAAAGCAGGGAAATGAGTCAAGTGCAGAGAGAAGTGGGGAATGCTGGTGAAGTGAGGGAGGAAGACAAATTAATAGTAGAAGGAGAAGGGTGGTGTTTAGCCAGGAGAGGGGCAGCCTAGCAGGCCTTGTCGAAAACTCAAGAGAGAGTAATGGGTGGGAGAGGTAAGAGAGAAACATAGGGGAAGGAGGAAGAAGTTGCAAAAGAGTTGGCATAAGATAAGAGAATGGGCGGAGAGTGGAAGAGGGAAGGTGAGGAGGAGCAGGGGAAGAACTCAAAGATGCATGAGCAGAGAAGAAGCAGGGGTGAGGGGTGGAGGGGGAAAGGCTCAAGGGTAGGATTGAAATGAAGTGCCATGAGTTATAGCCCAAGCCCTGGACTGGATTATTGTGCCCTGCATGAAAACTGCTTCTGATAACAGTTGTGAGCCTGTAACTGTGAGTACATTTCCCTCTGAACTGTGACTTTGTTTAGTATTAAGATCTGCCCCATAGAGTGGTGGTGAGAGCTCCTCTCTAGTGGGGGTAAACTGTGATTTGTGCTCTGCAGTAGACAATCTTGCCTGAGAGTTGTGCAATCAGAAAGTGGTGAGAACACTTTACTTGTGTACTGAGTTCTACTCATTCCTGGTTTCTGAGTGTAATTCCAGCAGTGGCGAGAGCACTGCAGTGTTCCTGTTGTCTTCAAAATTTGGACATTTTGAGCTGTATAGCCATTTACACTTTGTGTAACATTTTGGACTTTGTCATCTGCAGTCTTCTAAGAAGGACTCTCCTTTGAGTTGTAATTATTGTTTAGTTTACTTTGTTGAGTGGGGTTTAAGGGAAGGGTGGTGTGGGATACAAATAGTTATCGTTTAAATGGTGGGTATGAATGGTTTCTTTGGTGTGTAAAAATAGTGTCTTGCATGTTGGATGTATGTGTAGAGAGTTAGGTTATATAGGGATTTGTTGATTAGGCTTTTATCTGTTTTATTTTAGGGAGGGGTAATTTATGTGACATATTTTTAAGGTGTGAGATATAGCTGTAGGATGTGCCTGGGTATGGGACGTATCACCGTTTCAGCATCTCTGCTACGTGACCTCTGCCCCTTCTTTGCCAGCAACAGTAGTGAGACACTGTAGGGAGGGTGGTACTGGTAAGGTGTGAGTGGGTTGGTGGTGAAGCACTTGGGATACAACAGAGATGAGTTGCATTGGGGTGGTCAGGTCCAGGAGGTGCCCTGGGCAAAAATGGGGCTGACAGAAAGGCCAGACATGTTTGGTCCCCATCCCAGGTTTCCCACTGGACTAAGTGGTCAGGCAGCTGATAGGCAAGCTGTCTCCACTGGTCCCCTTTGGGCGGTGCTATGTAATGCTAGGTTGATGGGAAAAAGGACTGCAATTATAGCAGACTTAATTTCCTTGGTCAGTCTGGCTTGCATTACAGACACCGGGCTGATGGACAATGTTGGTCCAGTTTTGGAGGTATCGGTCCCATCCTGGTACTCCGTAGTGCACTGCCCAAGGAGGAAATGCAGGGGTGGGGGTGTGGGCATTGTTTTAGATATATCCTGAACATGTTCATGCACCCAGTGGGTTCTACTTCATTGTTTGATTGTGTGGCTGTTCTTGGGGGTCCAGGTGCAGGTTGCAGGATCCTCCTCGTGTATTGTCCTTGGGGAAGCGAGGGGGAATTCCTACAGGAAATCATGGACTGTGTTGATGACAGGGTATTGGAGTCACTCAGGTGGTTGATTCTGGGGACTTTAATGCCTGATTCAATGACAAACTCTCACATTTTTTCCATGGCTTCCTCCAGATGATGACATCACTGGGATTGTACAAGCTGTTGCTTCTGCGAGGCACTGCCACGGTCACACCTTGGATTTAGTATTCTCACTGAGGTTTGAGATTACTAATCTCAGGATTGATCCAGTCTCTTGGCTGGATCACTGCATGGTAGGGTTCTTGTCTGGGGCTCCCCCATTAGTCCTTCCTCTGTTGAGATGGTCGCTAACACCCTTTGAGGGGATTGTCCCCAGAGGGACTGTTGGCAGTGGTGGATTATTCTTGTGTGAGTGCTGCTAGTGCACTGGGGTTGGATGAGGCAGTGATGGCATATAATAGTGCTGTCTCCAAGGTGCTTGAGGCCATCACACCAATCTGTATACATCCCAGGTCTTCTCACTTGACATCCCTGTGGTTTAATGGGGCTCTCAAGGAGGTGAAGACCAAAGATCGGAAGTTGGAGCATTGCTGGAGGATGTCTTGGTCCCTGGAGGATAAACTGGCTTTGAGAATTCAGTGTGGTAACTATCAAAGGACAATCAGCCATAAGAAGACAGAGTTCCTGTCTAGGGAGATTGCTACTTGGAGGAACAGACCGGCTCTGCTCTTTCGGACTGTCAACAGGCTACTTCATCCAGCCTGCCTATAGCTGAAAAGAGCAGCTTCAGTCACTCAGTGTGAGGAGTTTGTTCAGTTCTTCTCTGACAGGGTGTCCTCCATTCAGTCCGAGATCCCTCCAGTGGGGCAAGGTAAGCCCTGAAGTGCACAGCCTTGTGTGTGCAGAGGCACTCCTATTGTCTGGGGTGAGTTTTGGCAGATGGGGTGGCTGAGGTCACTGAGATAATCTCAAAACTGCAGCCCACTTTTTGTGAACTGAACCCAGACCTAACTCATCTTCTGGTGGGACGTGTTGAGATTGTTGGTCCAATGTTTGCGTAGCTTTTCTGGTGTTCGCTCTCAGAGGAACTTTTTCTCAATGCCTTGAAAGAGGCCTTGGTGAAGCCCCTTCTGAAGAAACCATCACTCGACCCTGCCTTCTTGGAAAATTATCGGCCTGTCTCCAATCTTCCTTTCTTGGGGAAGGTGGTGGAGAAGGTGGTGGCTTTGCAGCTTGAGGCCCACTTGATGACTTTTGACATCTACAAGCCACTCCAGTCTGGATTTAGGATGAGGCATAACATTGAAACAATGTTGGTCAGGGAGCAAAATGATCTCCTCTGGGTGAGGGATAGAGGAGAATGGTCAATTCTTGTTCTTCTTGATCTCTTCTCAACATTTGACACCATGAATGACATAGTGCTACTGGATCACCTTAGAGAGCTCTGTGGACTCACTGGTACTGTCATCAAGTGGTTTTAGTCCTTTTTGATGGGTAGGATGCAATGGGTAGTGATGGGGAATTTATTTCCCTGCCCAAAGCTCCTGCCCTGTGGAGTTCCTCAAGGCTCGAGCTTGTTGCCTGTATTGTTCACAGTGTATATGCTCCCCCCTGGGTGGCATCATTAGGCACTACAGTCTGTGTTTTCACTGCTATGCAGATGATACCCAGCTGTATATGTTCTTTGCCCCAGGACATCTGATGCCATGGAGGTAATAAATAAATGTCTAGCCCAGATCCAGGACTGAATATCCTCTAACTGTCTAAGACTTAACTCAGACAAGATAGAATTACTGGTGATTGAGTCTGATCATCAGCAGGATGTTTCACTGCTGGGTCAGTAACAGTGTTGTTCCTGGGTGCAACCCGATTGGTAGCTTCAACTAAGGTGACAAATCTCGGCATCATCCTTGATGGTGGTTTGACACTTGATGGTTAGGTGTCATCTGTCATCCGGAGTGGTTTTTTACCACTTAAGGAACATCGCCCAGATTAAACCCTTAATTCTGCCTGGTGAATGGCCCTCGCTGGTACAGGACTTTGTTACATCAGGGTTCGACTACTGCAACACTGTTTACTTCAAGGTCAGTGGAGGGAACCTCTGTCAACTGCAGCTGGAGCGGAATGCAGCAGCCAGGTTTTTGTTGGGCCTTTCTAGGTCCTCTCATATAACTCCTTTCCTGCATGAACTGTGCTAGCTACCTGTTAGATGGAGGATAAACTTCAAGGTGGGCTTGCTCACCTATAAGGCCCTATACAGCCCATGCCCTGGCTACCTGACTGAACTTCTCTGACTCCTGTCTGCCCTGTGTGCTCACTCCATTCATCCACCAAGGGTCTGCTGGCAGTCCCAAGGGTGAGGCTCAAGACCGTGGGAGACCAGGCATTTAAAGTGGTGGACCCAGCCCTCTGGAACTCACTTTCAAGATCTTTGAGGGAGGCTCCATTTGTGGAGGTTTTTAAGTGGGGCCTAAAGGCACATCTGTTTAGATAGGCATATGATATTTAGCTATAGTGGGTTTTACTGATTATTTATTATTATTTATTGATTTTTTGTACTATATTGTCTTACTCATGTTCTAAATTAAAGAAATAATGCACGACAGGGTGTGTGTCATGCTGGGATAATGCCATGCCTTGGGATGGGTTGGGCACGAGGCCGCAGGCCGAGTGCGTCCAATGCCCCAGGCATGGCGTTATCTCAAACGACACACACCCTGGAGTGTATTATTCCTATTATACAATGTCTCATTGTTATACAGAATAAAAAAATAATTTTAAAGATGTTTTTGTGTGGAAAAATATATATATTTTTTTAAGAGAAGATGAAACAATCAATCAAAGGCTCAGAACAATCAATCAAAGGCTGAGCAGCAGGTTCGCAGTGCTGAGACTAGACCTGTGGTGACGTGCTGGGATAATGCCATGGATCCAGCCCCAAACTGACAAATCAGAGACCAGGATTCTTTCTTGCCATTGTATAATGTGTATTCTATATTGTTACACCTCTATTTTTTGTGATGCGCCTGGAGCCTCTGGGATTGGGTGCTTTAAGAAATAAAATATTATTTACTTACTCTGCTCAGTACTCAGAGAGAAAAGAGAGTAAGGTTATTTTGTGTGTTTTGCATCTGTCTCAGAAATCTTTGTAATTTCTTGTACAGATAACCAGGGTGTATTTACAAATGTTGTGATCTGTCTTCAAAGAGGAAGACTACAGTTACCATATTTTAGTGAAGTGTTCTCAGCAGTGACCAAAGTGATGGATCATTTGCCTTTTGGTATGGAGCACTGTACTGTGTGCACAGTGGCTCTTGTCTGATTCGGACCAAGAGATACCCACAGTGAAACTCATGCTGAGTGGTGGCAGCATATCCAGGCACCCTTGCAAGTGTCTATGGTTTGAGAAAACTGGTAACAGTCACAGGCTGAGTTATGGGAGAGAACCAATTTGTGACAGTGGTGGATAAGAAGAATAAGCTACCTGAAAAAGTGGTACAGGACAAATCAATGAACAGCTTCAGGCAGGGATGGGACAGACTTGTGAGTTTAATTAGAAAAATGGAGGACAGTAGGACATGGGATGACTGTCATAAGGGTGAGCAGAATAGTTAGATAGGGTGGAAAGACTGTATTGTCCAAGAGCATTTTACTGCCATTAAGGTCTACGTACAGTGGTGCTGACCAGGATGCAATGTGATGTCTCAAGAAGCTGCATGACAAAAGGGAGTAAGAGCCATTGAAAGTGCCTTGTTTACTGCAGTAACTCCACTTGCTGCAGTAGTGTGTTGAATCCTGGCTAACATAAGTATATCTACATACCTATGTATTCATTCACTGATGGCAAGAATCTGAAGTTCAATCAATCAATCAAAATCTTTATTTATCCAGGCAAACATCATTGAGCGAGGCTCATTTGCAAAATGGACCTGGGTATAACAAGGTCGCGTACAAAAGAGAAAAATCATACGTAGGTGTATATATAAGCATACATGATCACTATGCACTAATACATATGGAATAAGGTGCAACAGGTAATAGACACACACAAAGGGAGTATCGTGGGAGAATCATATACAAATGTCAATATCCATATATAGCTATAGTAGTGGAGCATGATCCAAGGGAGGCAATTTTTAGTACTGCATGAGGACATGTACATCAGGAGGAAGGGAAGGGAAGAATGGCGGGTGAAGGGTAGTAACCCAGTTGGAGTGAATAAGTTAAACTCCTAGGGACCAGAACCAGGGGCCAGGATCAGGCAGCATTAAGCTAGAAGGATGAAGGGATATTGACATAGGTACAGTGCAAGGCATCAGGGTGAGGGATACTAAGGGGTGAGCTAAGGGAAATAGGGTGAAGGGGTAGCAAAAGAACGGTGATAATGAGGAGCTAAGGAAGAGGGACATACAACTTTATCTGCTAACTGAAATAAGGAACATCCACTATAATGGGGGAGGAGGGGGAAATACACAGAAGAGCTGTGGGGGCTGAACAGAAAAGCTAGAAGGCAAGAACGACATTCGCAGAGGGATGGGTTTGCAGATGTAAATAAGGAAAGAGTGATGAGAAAGGAAACCTACAACACAGAGTAGGCAGACAATTGCAGGATTAGGATTATGGGAGACAATTACAAGACTCCTTAATAAAACGAGTGTAAAGGGTCTTGAAGGTAGTAATGCTGACAGGAGTACTCAGCTTCAGTGCTTTCTGAAGATTGTTCCATAGGGAGAGCATATTGCTGTTACCACCTCTCCCCTAAAGCATTGTTGATTAAGATGTCATATGTCTGATTTAATTTGCTATGTTATTATGTATATGTAACTGATATGATTTGTAATGTACTCTATATCCTATCCAATGTATGCTCCAGCTAGTGTGTATTCCTACCAATGTATGTACTACTGTGTACTCCTGCCAATGTATGTAACTACTGTCTGTAGCTAATCCGGGTTGTTCCTGAAAAAGGGACCTCTGGTCTCAGTGAGCTTTCCAGGTTATCAAAATCTAAATAAATAAATAAGCCTATGGCCACTCTACCAAAGTGTGATTTCACTTTGGGGACTGACAAGGAGATGGTTGTAAAGCTCTTCAGGGCATACTTGCCTAGCTGGTTTAAGGGGAGGCAGTCAGCAATGTATTTGGGGAGCTTATTGAAGATCGCTCTAAGAGTTCATTGAGCAGCATTTCTATTCCGTCTATACTGAAGGGAAGTCCAGCCCATGGCTGCATATAGTAAACAGTGGTGGATAGTGAAAGGAAGCCCTGTAATAAATCTCAGAGCTTTGTGATACAGTGTGTCCAGTTTTGAGAGGTAAGAAGCAGGACAATGACTGTACAAGAAATCCACGTAATCAATCAAGGAGAGAAACGTTGTTTGGACCAAATGTAGTTTAGCATCCTTTGTTAGGTAGTGGCTGATCCTCATAAAAAGGCCTAATCTTTGTCATACTTTTTTAGTAAGTCCTCTATGTGCTCTATAAAGGAAAGTCTATGATCCAGCCAAACTCCCAGATATTTGAATTTTGAAACAAATTCCAATTTTTCTCCGAGGATTGTAGAAATTTTCAGCACTAGTGCTATGTCGACCAGGTTAGCTGCATGAACCAGAGGAGAGAAAAGCATCACTTTGGTTTTCTTAGCATTGAGCAAAAGATTTTTGTTTAGGAGCTGTTTTTGTAGTAAATTGAATTCAGCTTGCAGGTCATTACATGCAGCTTCTGGGGTTGAACGGCTCAAATAAAGTACAGTATCATCTGCAAATCGATGAATGTTGGCCCTGGTTATAGAGGCATCAATGTTGTTGATATATATATATATATAGCAAACAAGATAGGACCTAATATAGATCCCTGAGGAATGCCTGTTAGAAGTGGTTTGAGGGTTGAGAATTCACCTTTGGCCTTTACTTGCTGAAGACGGTCTGAGAGATAATTGTTAAACCATCACAAGGATAGTGTGTCCAGCCCTATTGCTTGCAAGGAAAAGAGTAGCAGACTATGGTTGACAATGTTGAAGGCTTTGCTTAAGTTGTTGAGGACCAAGCATGTTATTTAGGTGATGCTGACTGCTGATAACCTGCTCATGGGCTCATCTATGTGGACTGCCCCATGTTGCAAAAGCTTCCCACAAGGTCCTAATGCTGATGGCTTACAGTCCAATCTATTATGTCTCTATGAAGAGCTCCTGAAGAGCTAATGGTACTGGTAAGCAGCAAACCTATTTTCCAGTATGTACAATACTTTTTTCAAACTTTTTTACTTCCCTTTTACCATATCAGCCCAGTTCAGCCATACCACTTCTCCCAGCCCTGTCATCTGCGTTCTCCTGGTTCTTATTCCATGTCCTTTTCCTTCCTGGCTTACTTCCTAAGTTGGGGCCATCATGGTAGGCAGGATCCCCAGACGGGTGTCATGCTAGGTGTGAAGGTGGGTACCTCAGTCAGCAGTGTGGCCAGCTTCCTGCTGTAAAGGTCTAGCAGTTACAAATTGTTATCCCTTCAGAATAGGGCACAGACAATGTAGGCATACCAATGTGTGCATACTTGTGAGAGTGTCTCAATGCATGTCGGAGCCCCATGGCATCTTCCCTCCCTGATCTTCAGCTCCAGCTTGCATCACCATCCATTGTTAGCCAGGCAGTGGCTGTAGTGCAGTACAGTCTGTGGACCCACTCTACCTAAGAAGTAGAGGATCCCCTGTGATACCTGCTGTTCCTACCCATCTGTCCTCCTGATGACACGGGTTCATTCTTGAAACTGGGTCACATTGTCATGAGTGGTAGCACTACCACTACCCAGACAGACTGGCTCCATTAGTAGATATTTTTAGAGTAGTGTAATTGCATCACAGAATATCTATTTCATGCATCATAGGAGCTCAAGACAAGCTTTAACTAGGATACACAAGCACAACACCACTTTCTCTTCTCTACACTTAGAGGGCCAGCAAACCCCACAGAGAAAACTTTATTTTTTCAGAAATAAAGTCCTTTTCCAATATGCAAAGTGGTATATTTGGGAAGTAAATCCTGAATGGACATTTTAATGTAAGAAAGGATGTGAGATAGGGCAGAATCTAGACTTAGTTCAGTTTAGTCTTTTTCTTCTGTTTGTAAATTTTTCTTATAAACTTTTTTTTTGATTTTGATTTTCAAGTGTGGTCTGTATGTTCCCATTTGCTGTCTGTATACTGTATGTAATCATTTTTTTTATAATTACTTCATTTAAAACCACCGATGATACACAAACACACCAAAATTTCATGGATAATATCCTCTTTCTCAAGGTGCGGTGGTCATCATCATGACTTGAAATCAGGCATCAGTCCTTATATGGTGCTAAGGCTTACTTTTAGGTGGAGCTGCGGGAGACAGCCGCAGCATCCCAGCTACAGATAAAGAGCCTGACATGCTAAATCCTGAACTGAGAATGAAGAAGGAGCAGCAGCACAATAAGCTTTAGCACCATATAATGCAGGCTTTCCTCTACTCATAAAGTACTGTGCCAAGTGAAGTTGATCTGTTAACATCATGAGGGATTACTGCACAGCCAATACCAGAGTGAGAGCAAGCTGCAAGAACCATGAGCCCTTTATGTACATTGAACAGTGACTGTGTTGTGTTGCTTGATAGGGCTTGAACCGTAATACGTGGAACTTTCCATTTAAATATTGCACTGTGAAGAGCTCTGTTTTTCAACTTACTCGCTGTGGAACTGTGAGCTGTGTGACTGGTTGCACTCAATTATTTTTACTTAATTCTGCTACTGCTGCTTGTTTTAACATAATTTGCCCTACTGAAGCACTTGAACTGCTACTGCTGTTATTGGCTGCTGATTGCTGGCATCTGACATTGCCATATATTATGAGTGAGCTACATTGCCCACACTGCTGCTGACTGCACCCCTTCCCCCGATTCGTGGTGGTAGCCCTTTCTGTGGGTTGAGATAATTTAAATTTCTGTCCCACAAAATGTGGTGGCGTATCTAGTGGCAGCCGTGCGGTGAAGTGTGGTTAAGTGCAGGGGAGTCTGAAGGAGTCTAGGGGAGTGAGAGGTGTAACATCATCATGATGTGGAATTTGAAAGTTTGTAGTATGTGGGTCTGCATTGTAGTGGGAGGTTTGATATGTTGTGACAGTATGGTACTCTTGGATGTACCTCATGGAGATGGTGCAAAATATGATGCCAGTGAGTTTGTATTCTCTAATTCTATGGTAGTTGATCAAGTGACCACTGTACCTTTGCAGTTATTGCTGACCCACAGTTTGGAAGTAAGAACACTTGGGTTCTGAGAGTATCATGGTTTGTTGTACCATGTAAGGTCTTTTTAGTTCAAACTGGGTTATATTGTTTACAGTGCTTGCTTACTGTTGATAGTAGGTGATATTGAGTTGAATCTGGGACCCATACCCCCCCAACACCACTTTTATTTCTCAGGGTTTTAGCTCAACTCCCACTCTTGCTAATGGCCATGGTTTCAAAATCTTCCATCTAAATGTTCACAGTCTGATCCCTAAATGGCTGAAGTAGAACAGCTAATTGGCTTTTATAAACCTGATGTTGTGGCTCTTTCTGAGACAAGGTTGAAACCAAGGGTCCCAAATACAGTGTATAGTGTCAAGGGGTATAATCAAGTTAGAGTGGATTGTAAGTGGAATAGAAAGGGAGGTGGTGTTTTAATACTTTTTAAAGAACACTTGTAGGTAAATTAAGCAGTGATGAGGATTGTGAAACTGACTGGGTGTCCTTGCAGTTTATCTTAGGGGGTAAGAAAAATATAATTGTGGGTTGCTTATACAACCCTTCTCAGTGTCACCAGGAAGGTTTAAAACACTATTTAGAAATTAGTGTCTCTTAAGAATGGTGATGTTGTTATTGTAGGAGACATGAATCTGAATTGGCTGACTAGAGATACTTGGGGGTTGGAATCTTTTCTTCTTTCATATGGGTTAGTTCAGTGTATTGGACAGCCAACCCATTTAAATTCCTTAACATTGAATCATTCTGCACTTCATTGGCTTCTTACTAATAAGGAAAATAGAACTGCTGACTCAGGAGTGTTGGCTGACTCAGTGAGTGACCATATGGCAACATAATGCGTGATGGATTTTCAACAGTGTACATCTCCCCGTCCAGTTCAAGCTACTGTAGATCTTTCAAAACGCCTAATATACCTTTATTATACTCTTATTTGGAAACCATTAATTGGTCCTTCCTAGAGTGTATTCTAGATGCTAATGCAGCACTGGATTATTTTTGTAAACAGTTACTGTCAATTCAGGATGTTCTCTTTCCTTTTCACACTTTATGGTGTTAAAGTATGCCTACTGGATGGTTTTCTCCAGCCATTAAGAAACTGATAAAGGATTGAAATTTAGCTTGGTCAAAATTTAAAAGGCTTCCTAGTATTGCTGCAATTAATTTATATCATAGACTTAGGAATATTGTGTTGTCAGAGGTGAGGATAGCAAAAACAGATTATTATAGGGAATGCTTTGAAACCATTTGCCGAATACCAAGAAACTTTGGAACAATGTTAATTCTCTTTTTGTCTCTTAAACCAAAAATTGATATTCAGAAGGTTACTGTGGAAGATGCAGATATCATTGATTTCTAAAATTGTCAAATTATTAAACAATAAATAGTCTGATTTGTCCAGTTATAGGAATACCTTGCCACAATCTGATGACACTAAATCTGAGTAACTTGACTTATCAGTAAACAGACCTATGTTTTTATTTAATGAAATTGCTCAATTTAAAGTTCTGAAATTTTTTGCAGGCTACTCCTGATAGAGTTAGTGACTGTGGGAGTGGGTTGGATGGTCATTTTTTTAAACTGGCTATTCCATTTATTATTGACCCACTGCTACTTTTTTAATCTATCTCTAGTTACCACTATATTTCCTATTGAATCGAAGAATGCTAGGGTGGTCCCTAGTCCTAAAAAAAACTAATGCAACTGTCTTGGATGATTTTAGGCATATGTCAGTTTTGATCCCACTAGGTAAAATGCTTGAAATATTAGTGGCAATGCAGAAAAATGAGTATCTGGGTACGTATGACCTGTTGTCTAGGCAACAATATGGTTTTCGTAAGTACCACGGGACCTGAAGTGCCTTGGTCAGGTTCACGGACACCGTCCTGCATTGTTTTGAGAAAGGTAAGATGATGGGAGCAGTGTTCATGGACCTGACCAAGACTTTTGATTTAATTAAGCATGAGCTTACGTGTTCCAAATTGTATAACATTAGCTTCTCAGAAGCAGCTGTTTCATGGGTTGGCAATTATCTGAGGAATAGATGTCAATATGTTCAAGTTGGTTCAGTTGCCTCAGATGTGTCCTCAGTTCATTGTGGCATACCACAAGGGTCCATTTTGGGCCCTTTATTGTTTTCTATTTTAGTTTTTGTGCAATCATAGCAGTACTTATTTCAATGTGGGTGATTTAATCATCTTCAAGCAATCCAATCAGTGTCTAAGTTATCTACTGTTTTGGATGAATATTTTGGGGTTGTTTGTTCTTGGCTAACTCTTAATGCTATGATTTTAAACTCAGGTAAAACTAAGATTCTGCTTTTTGAAATGCCATAATTGCTTGTGGATAATCCAAGGCTTGCCATATTTGATCAACAAGGCCTTTTGTTAGAGCAAGTTTCCCAGTTCGGATATCTCGGTGTATTCTTGGACACTTGCTTAACGTATTCCCCTCAGGTACAGTCTGTTATTAAGACAATTAATAAGATAATTGGGTCATTATACAAATTTAGTTCCTGTTTTTCATTTAAGACTAGGAAAGCGATCGCTATTGGGTCACTCCTTCCCCACTTTAATTATGTATCTAGCTTCTATTTTAACATCGGGATAAAAGAAAAGCATGCTTTGACTGTTGCTTATAATAATATTTGCAGATTCATTCTGGCAGCCCCAAATTGGACACTCCACTGTGATTTATATTTTCATTTGGGCTGGTTATCACCTGACCATCGGATTGAATACTCAGTGGGATTTACGATGTTTAAATGTTTTTATTTTTAATCTTTATTTCCCCTTTCTGAATTAGTCTCAAGTAGAGACATGCTGCCTTGTTTGAGGTCAGCGAATGATCCCTTATTTAATGTTCCCCAACACAGGCTCAAGATTGAGCAACGAGCATTCTTGGTAGCCGTTCTGATTTTTTGGAATGTTCTTTCAGTTGATATTAGACTAGCCTTTTCTGTACCTAATTTTAAACTGACGTTAAAGCAGCATTTAATGTTCCAATCAGTTTGTAATTATTTGTAATATATTAATGTTGTATGTTGGTTGTTTGTATTTTGTATTTGTCTGGGTCAAACCTAAAAGGGACCTTGGTCCAGTGTCCTCAAAGAATAAAATGAAAAATGAAAATGAAATGCTTGGTACTGGGTTCCAAGTTTACAAGAAGCAAAAGTTATGATGATGATGATCACCACAACAAGAAAAAGTGGATATAATCTGTGAAACAGTGGTATGTTTGTGTATCACCGGTGTCTTTAAACTAATTAATGAAAAACAATTTAATTGAGTAAAGCATAGAAATGTAGTCCTCTAGACCTTTCATTTCCTAGCCACAGATCTGCAATTTATAGACTCTTTTGGGTGCAGTTGGCTTTCATCCTGTAAAGGGTACTTGCAGCCAGGAATCAACCCTCTCCCAGTAAACTTGTCTACTTTATGAGTGTGTTAAGTCTGCTGTCATCCAGAGGCATTGTGATAGGGACCCATGATCAGGGGTGCTGCCAAGCATAGCACTTAATTGCTGAGGCAGAAATGTACCATCTTTCCTCTCCTGCTGTGACCCATATGCTGGACAAAGAGATCTTGGGGTTCATATAGACTGCTCCTACACAGTGTTTCTGTGGATACCTGAGTGGGCTGCAGCACCTGTAAATGGAGGGAGAGAAAGGGATATGCAAAAACTGAGGAAAAACATTAGTGGTCATTGGAATGATACTTCTGTCCAGTCTGAACCATTTGACATGTATAAAATGTGCCCTGATTGTTGGGACAGAGTGACTACAGGATGTGTATTGGAAGTAAGCTACCTGTGGCATCAGAGCAAAATGCCTTCTGTACAGAATATAAAAAAGGCAACTGCACCCCACCCCACCCAAGATCCCAGTCACTCCCTGTTCTCCACCCAACACTTCCCACCAAAACAGTAATTACCCATCTTCCTTTTTCATTGGGTCTCACAATCCTCCACACTCCCCAACACCAACAACCCCCAAAACTAAATTCTCCTCTTCCACTTAATCCCTGTCCCTCCTTGACTCCCCTGACACCATAAACATCCAACCAATTTAAATCCCCTCACTTCTTCTTTCAAAGGGCCAACCAATCTATCCACACTCCCCCTTCTAACACCAGACACCTAATAAAGTCATCACCACTGTCCACACCACCAAACATATTTTAGCTATCCAGTGGAAACCTTCACTCCCACTGTGCAGCCAGGTGGTAACACACATATCCTGCTAATCACTTCTTTAGCCTGCCATCACCTGAAAAAATACAACAGTGCCTCCTATAATATTAATGAAAATGTCAGTATCTGTAATCAAGTATTTTATTAATATTAAATTAATTATGATCAGGTTGGAGTTGGAAGGTAAGGGGAAGGTGCTGAAATACACTAACTACTTTAGGAGTGTCCATGGAAACCAGATAGTGCTTGGAACTGGGGAGAAATGAGAGGTGTTTCCTCTGCACTCCATGAAATTCTTTAACTGGTACATGGAGATGGATAGAATAACACTGGACACTTAAGAATGTATAAATGTGATACGTAGAGGAAGGGAGCCCCACCTGGCACCTGGGAGTGCTGGTAACATGTCAAGGAGAGGCAGGGGGACACTAGATAATAAGGAGTGTATAAAATGAAAAGGGGGAGAAAGAATATATGTTAATGGACACCAAGCAGGGTTTTTTTATGCACTTAATCTTTTTATTGAGTAAATCTTTCATTTTACAAACATTTCCAGCTGGGCAGTAAAATATACAATAGCATGTACATGATACAATGAATAACATCTGAGAGCAAGCATTTCTAAGGGTTAGGTAAAAACATTGCTTTAACATAGATCATAATACTTCCTACTCTGGTAACTTATTTTCTGGGTTTACTTCTTTTCTAATCAGCTACTGACATGCATCTACATATATTTTTATGCACTTACAGTACATATATTTTTACATGCAGTATGTTCTATAAACTGTTCAAGTAATTCTTGACTTATGCACATGCATTTGTAACCCTGTGGGCAACTGTTACTTTTCCTGAGGAGCCCATCCATCTGGACCTCTTTATCAAAAATATACCATCACAGAAATGATTTATGTATCTGGTGTATTGTCTCTGACTTCTTTCATTGGGGTCTGTATAAATCTCCAGCATATTTATTAATAGATGAGTTTATTTTCTCATTCACATATTCAAAGTATGGGGCCATACCTCGTGATACAACTTAGTGGTTTCCCTGGAAAAATGGGATAGTCTGGCATGCGATGCTAGAGCCGCCATGACTTTCACCCATTCCCTGGTTGTGAGGACCTGTTGGGGTCTCAATTTTTTTAGTATTGGAATGACCCTCTTCACTGCCACTTGGGTTACCTTCAAAAGGTTCACATATTTAAGACCAGCATCAGCAGGCTCTAGACTCAGCAACCACAAGCCTGAAGAGTGAAGAATTGCTGTTTTAGTATTTGGGAGCAGAGTTGAGTAATCCCCACCCATAATAATTTGATTGGGGTACATTGCTATAGTATATGAAGCAAGTCAGCCCCCGGCACAGAACACCTCCAACATATATCATTCTGTGCCAGACTCATAGCTTTAAGTTGTGTTGGGGTGCAGTACCACTAGTGCATCACTTTATTATGAATTATCAGGCTTCTTTGGTCTGCAAATGCCTGATGCACCTTTCTCCAGCATTTTTACCAGTTTTGGTCTGTGATTGGCACTCCCAATGCTCTTTGCCATTTCTGTCTAGCCTGCAAGGAGGGGTCAGGGGCTCCATCACTTACCCTCCTCTAAATGGTCCCTGCCAGCCCTCTCTGCATCCATGCCCAGTTTGCCAGTGGGTTAGACTCACTCTTGCTATTTGGGTGGGCATTACATCTTATACATTTACAAACTATCCTATTCCACTTGTTGTATGTACTTCTTAACTGCAGGCATTACCAAAAATATTCCTTTGGCAGGCTGAATCATTTGTGTAGCTCTTGAAAGGAGGCCATTGTCTTTTTGTCACCCATAAGCAGGTCCCCTACTGTGTTGATTCCCCTATTTATCCATCCTTCCCATTTTATTGATTTCATATTAATAGTAATAGAAGGATTTCCTCAAATAGGTGTCAGGAACCCAGTATTAAGACAAAGGTTTGCTGCACTTCTATTTTCTGTCATTCCTTCTGCGCTGCCTTTATTGTGATCCAACCCATGTACTTGGTGGGGAGGGGTTGGCCCAGAAATATCAATTGAAGGGAGTCTTGTAGTAGCCATTTTCCTATCTCCAGCCATGCCAGGATTGGATAGGCAGTAGCCTGAAACCATTGGCACATTTTCATTGCTGCAAAAGCATGGGAGTAATTTGAGAAATTTGGAAGGTTCCACCCCCGATTCAAGGGGCTCTCAGTTTAGCTCTGCTGAGCCACAGAGGTAAGCTGCCCCAAAGGAACTTGCTCATTTTGGTGTGTAATTTTTGTGCCAGTATTCTGGCAGTGTCACGGGAAGGCAAGACAGCTGGATGAGACAGGAAGTAATATACTCTTGGTGTTAACAGTAGCTTGATCTTGGTTATCTTTCTTGCCATTGATAACTGTAGGTGTTTCCACCTTTTGACATCACTCGGCAGTTTTTTTACCAGGGGACCTAGGTTTCTTTCCATCTGGTTCCCTAAATCCGGGGCTACTTTAACCATCAAACTTTTGTCTCCTCCGGCACCCACGCCAGGCCTGCAGCACCTGCCATGTCTGGGGTGTTTTGTTGTTTAAGGGTAAAATTTCAAATTTAGTTATATTTATCTTCAGGCCAGAAATGTTCCCAAAGGCCGTTAGTGTAATTAGGATGGGTTGAATGCTGCTCTTTAAGTCTCTGGTTAAAATCATATGGTCATCCGCATATAATTTGGTAGTATATTGGAGGCCTCCCACTCCTATTCCCAGAATTTCAGGGTTCTCCCTTAAGGCTGCCACTAGGAGTTCCATTGCTAGTCAAACAACAAGGCCTATAGGGAGCACCCTTGTCTAGTGCCCGTGTATAATGTAAAGGGTTCTGAAAGGGTGTCATTGGTAATGACCCTGGTTTTAGGCTTGTTATATATGGTTCTAATGCAGGAAGGGAAGCCCTCCCCAAAATGATAGTGATCCAGAACTGTGTGCAGGTATCCCCAATTCACTGAATCAAATGCTTTTTCAAAGTCGACAGTGACTGCAGCAGCTGGAGTGGGGAGTCCTGCTGCTACCTGCATCAGCATGAATATTCCCCTTAAATGGTCTGAGCCAGTTCTGTCTTTTACAGATCCTACCTGGGATGAATGTATTATGTGGGGCAGTACTTCATCTAGCCTAGAGGCCAGGATCTTAGCCAGAATCTTGGCATCAGCATTAATGAGGGAATTAGGCCTACAGCTGGCCTGGTTGGTAAAATATTTTCTTTCCTTGGGGAGGACAGAGATGAGGGCTTCTTTTAGAGAGTCCGGTAGTTCTTTTAATGGTGCTTCCGATAGCATTTGTAATAATTGGTCTGTGATTTCTCTTAGTACTAATTTATAGAAATTGGCTGAGAAGCCATTGTCCCCGGTGCTTTATGTAGTGCCATATTTTGGACGGCCTGCCTTACATTGCTTTCTGTGATTGGGCTTCTATCTCCACTTTTTGGCTTTCTGTTAACTTGGGGGGGGGGGCAGCATGTCCAAAAAGGATGAAAACTTCTTTGGGTCCCATTCAGTCTGTGAAGAGTACAACATTTTATAAAATTCAACCATTATGTTGTTTATTACCTTCTGATTTAGTGAGACCTCCCCTTTGGGGTCCTTAAGCATAGGAATATGCCTTTTTGCCTGCCTTTTTTTAGTCTGTAGGCCAGGAGTTTGCCCCTTTCTCCCCCCTCTGCACAGTAGCTGTGTTGTATTTTTTTAATTTGCAGTTCTGCATTCCTAGTGGCTAGAATATTCAGCTGCAGGCAGCTATATGTCATAATAGTGACTGCAAAATAGTGATCACTATTATGACGAGTGTATATCACCAAAAAGCAAATTGGTGATATACACTCCCAGGCAAGCCAACATCAGGAACAATAAAAAAGTGTTTTGCAGGGGGGGGCTGTTCCCCCCAGCCCCCCATGCCCCCTCATCCCTTGAATAAGGATTCTCAACTCCGGTGGAGTGCATGTTAGGGAGGGGGCAAAATCCATGCATCAGAAAATGGCAGCAGTAAAATTTCCCCACACACGGTCCCGAACCTTGTACCTGCTACACCTGAGGTTGCTACCCACTCCACCACACCACATGGCTAGCTCGGTGGCAGCAGGCACACCAGTCCCCCAAAACCCCTTCCCTGTCCCTCCCCTTCCCCTCACTATCCCCCCTTTCCTGTCACCCTGTAGTACCCATGCAATTGTGTAGGGTCACTATCCTTCCAGGGTAGCTCAGGAGGAAAACACTGAATATCAGTCACCTTTTGATGGTCACTCATATACAGTCACCATTCTCACAAGATACCTCTGCAGGTGTATGACAATTATTTCAGAAATTAAGTTGGTGTTGTGGAGTTGCTATTTTTTTATATTCATTTTTTTTTTGCTGGAGCTGCTACTCCAGTTGGGTATCCTCCCTCTCCCTATTTTTTAATCTGTAGGCTGCAAAGCTAATAATTTGGCCCCTTACGGTGGCCTCGAATGCCTACGGTATCATGGCTGGTGATATGGAACCCTGGAGGTTCCCTTGGAAATAAAATTTTGTATTCTCTGTAAGCCACATAGCAAACTCTGCATCTCTTAAGAGCAGAGAGTCCACTTTCCGTGTTAATGATTTGAAGGGTCTGTGTCCATTATTAGATTCAATACTATTGAGCATGATCTGACAGGTATATAGGGGCTATTGTAACATCCATCAGCTGCTCAGTGAGCCTCGCTGAAGTAAACAAATAGTCAAGTTTGCTAGCCATGGCTTTTGCTGCAGAGAAAAAGGTGCAGTCTCTCCTTTTGGGGTGCATGATGCACCAAGCATCCTTTAGCTAATCCAGATTTAGAAGTTCTGTCAGCCTGCTAAGGAAATTGACATGAGGCTCTTTTCTGCTATTTGACCTGTCTACCCAGCAGTTCATTGTTACATTGCAATCTCCCTCATGATGATTTCTGGATTTTCATTTGACAGATCCAGTAGTTTTTGTGAGATGGTGTTAAAAAATTCACCCTTGTCTTCATTTGGAGCATATATATTTGCTAATATTAGGGGCCCCATAGGAGTGATGGTTTTGGCTATGACCCATCTCCCTCCCCTGTTAGCTATTGAGTGTATAAGTTTCCAGTTAAGTTTTTTGTGGAAGAGGATAGATACCCCCCCTTTTGCCTTTCCCAAAGTGCTGTGGACCTCTTATGCAACCCACTCCCTGGCCAGAGATTGGACCTCTTTATAGTCTAATTTAGTTTCCTAGAGGAAGGCTATATGGGTTTTAAGCTTTTTGAGTCTTGTCAGGATTTATTTCCCTTTAATCGGGGAATTCAGACCCTCATGTTCCATGTAGTGGTCGTTAAGTCTGGGTTATTAGCCTTATTTATTTTTGTCGGTGTGATGCTCTGCTACTCGTACATGTTTATTTTCTGGGCCTCAGTCCTCTGCCAATATATCCCTCCTCTGAATTTATACCATTGAGTGATTAGGCAAGGAAAGGCAAATTTTATTTTTCTGACTCCCAATCCCAGAGGCTCTGGGCACCATACAAAACACAAAAATGTAATTTACAATTACATATACAGTATAAACAAAAAATCAACCATACAGACCCAATCACTATATATAAATAAACCCCTCTTTAGTTTGAAAAGGACTGATAACAATGATAGTATACAGAATCCGAGAAGGCCTGTCTAAACAGATAAGACTTTAGGCGGGCCTTAAAACCTCACCGACGGGGTCTTCCTCACAAATGATGGGAGTAAATTCCACATAGCTGGGCTGGCGGCACTAAAAGCTTGATCACTGGCTGTTTTCAGTCTTGTCCTGGGAATCGCCAGGAGGCCCCTCGAGGAGGACCGGGGGAGGAACAGAGGCAGCAGGTGTAAGAAGGTCAGCCAGGTAGTGTAGCTTGCTCCCCTACCTTACTTTCCCTAAGAATTTTATTGCAATTCCCTGTGATTTTCCCCTGCTTGCCATTTACTCCTGTGTTTTCTAACTTTTTAACAATAATCCAAGCCCCAGTCACACTTTGGCCCCTGAAGGGAGGACCCCCTAGAATTGAAGACCCCCTATCCTTCCAGGGGGCCATAGTTTTTAACTGTCTAATTAATAGTCCCACAATTGTGTGGCAAAATTGTACTTTATAAAAACAACTATGAGGTATTATGACAGCCCCATAACCAAATTGTCCTATTTGAGGTATAATTTCCCTCTCAGGCTCAGTGTTTAACTTCTCCCCATCGATGCCATTAACCTGGGAAACTGCCTGGGGGGGGTTAAACAATACCTGCTGGAGAATATAATTGCATCTCCATGTCTCCTTTCTACTCCCTGAGTCTCCAAGAAGATCCTAGAACTAACTCATTGTGTTCCTTCTGACACATGAGTTATCTTCCTTTATTTTCTGTGCCCCCTGTCTTACAGTGGTCGACCAAGGTGCAACATTGCTTTAGATGCAGGAGTGAGGTGTCTCTCCTCAGACAGCTGCTCCCTTACTAGCATTGCTCACCCCCCACCCATCTGCAGATCAGTGGAACCAGCAATAATCTTTTGGCCCCTTATAAAAGACAGTGGGAATGGATGGACACAGACACAGTAGTATGGTGTAGCAAGGCTAGATATGCCGAGCCAAATAGTAATTTACATAACAAAAACCAGACTTCATGCAACAAAATAAGAAAAGCAAAATAGCAAAACATAGCTTCATAAAGAAAAATCACAACTGAATACACTGTTCAGCTCCAGAAGTAAGCTAGTGTTATGCAGGCTGGGTAGTTATCCTACCTGTCCTTAAGGTCTGAATGGGGTTTGCAGACCTCACTGGATCAGAACTACACTGATCCTCCAACAGATCTGACCTGGACATCAGCTGGAACTCCATTTATACCTGGAGTCCATCAGGTGACCACTTCAGACTCCACCCCCTTCTCCCTAACAGTATAATTCTTCTTTAAGCACAGCTTTAATTATATCTCAGACACAATACATAAAATACACAGTCATATCCACACATCTAAGTACTTTTTATACAAAAAAAATTCTTCTAAATGGTTTTCAAGAGGTATTTCAGCAGCAGGCTCCTGCCCCAAGGCTGGCCAGAGGGTAAATGCAGAAGAAACAGGGCGGCCAGCTCTTAATAAACTCTAGGCAGCTTCAAGTTGGAATCCTGCAATGAAAGCTACCTGGATATTTGCATACTTTACAAGTAGTGCATAAAGTGAGTAATGTTATAAGACATACAAACAAAAACAATTCAATAGACCGCTATTCTAAATATTGTATTTCCAGGGATAGGAAGTTTTAGGTGTGCATTTCACATTTCAATATATTTTTTAGTATATATTCAGTATTGTTTTCATCAGATATACTTGTTTGCAGAACTACATATGAAATTGAGTGGTATCCTTTGGTATTTGTATGAATGGACAGTGAGGAACAGAATGTCTGATTAGTATGGTTGGGGAAAACCACAAAGCTGACTATGTTACCTTGCATGCAGGAATAATATTTGAAATTCTCATCTTTAGAACCCTTATTTTCTGACAAACATTGTTTTTCTCTAAAATGATTTTGTTTCTCCAGAATGCTGGGTCCTATACCTTGAAATATTCCCCGTAGGGATTGGCCGACTGGGCAGACATTGTCTAGCAAAGCACAAGATGAGCAATTTTTACAGTATGCTCTGGTCACTCCACTATTGTGGGGATACTAATTCTGTTAATGTCTTTACTGCATGCCGTCAGGAGGAACCAAATGGACAAGGTAAGGCTTTACTTCATTATTGCCTTGTCCGCTCTTTTTCTCCTGGCTCTAAGGGACACAACTTTAATATTTGTATTAAACTTACTGAAACTTGCTTTACACCAGGGCTTCGGGCTGGCAACAGTGAGTACAGGTACGCCCCTGCCACCGTTACTTTGTGCTAGGTTGCGTGTACAAATAAGCTTACTTTTATTTACACTTACATAGGAAATAGCCCCTTTTATTTCCTAAGCCGCATTTGCCAGATGGCTGGTTATGCTAATACTACATAATAATAATGGCTCTGTCAGTCATGCTACCTTGGCTCTCTGCCAAAAGCCAACCATTCAGGTTCACATAAAAAATGTGGTCTCATACACTACATACAGTTATAGGTATAAGCTCATCAATGTGGTTTTAGGCACCGGGAGCTAGGGACTCTTCTTCATCTCAAGACCCAGGAAAATGCAGGGATAGAAAAGCAGACCTTCTGCTTGCAAAATGGAAAAGCAATAGAAATGCATATTGAAGCAAGGGAGAAAAAAGAGTGCTATTGAAGTAGTCCTAGCAGAAAAAATGGATATTGAAGGAATTATACTAGTCCACTATGACATACTCCTCCTTACCTAAGAGAAAACTAGGGTTTTCATCTAATTTCTAGAATACTATCATAGGTTCAGTACAATATTAGGCACAGTGTCAGATCTCTCTCTCTCCCAGTTTTGGAGAGAGATGGAGCTTCAGCACTCCCTCTCCCAAAGCTCCTACTTGGGGTCCCTCAAAAAAGAAACGTTTGAAACAATAGATCAAGAAGCTTCCAATGCTCCCTTCTTAACCTTGTTAACCTTGTTCTTTATTCTTCATCCCGAGGTCTGACTGTGTCTGTATTTTGGGATCTGGCCCAAACAGAGACATAAAATCTGCATTCTTGTTTGCAGTACCAGGCTGATGAAGGATAAAAAATCTGTAGGGTTGTAAGGTCAAATACCATTGCATCATGCAAGGGTTTTTATCCTTCATCACATGTAACCAGCACAGGGGGTTACGATCTGTGATTACCTCAAATTCTGAACCCCATTAGTAAACTTTGAGGGCCTCAATGGCCCATTTGATGGCAAGACATTCTTTCTCGACAGAAATATTGTCTCTCTTTTGTGCAGTTTGCAGCTTATAAAAATGATGGGGTGCTCATCTCCATCAAATGTTTGAGATAATACTGCCCCAATGCCTGTATCCGAAGCATCTGTCTGTACCATAAAAGGTAATGTGAAGTCAGGGCTCCTTTATATCTGGGAGGATCACAAACATGTCTTTGTGGTGCAGAATGCTTCTTCACATGCTGGTGTCCATTTTACTTTGGTGGGGTTATACTTTTTAGTGAGATCTATGAGGGGGTAGCTACTGTGGCAAAATTAGGCACAAATCTCTGGTGATATCCAGCTAACCCCAAGAATGACCTAACATGCTTCTTCGTAGTGGGATGTGGGCTATTAGCCACTGCATCAACTTTACCTGTCTGATTTCACTTGCCTATTACCAATTACAAACCCCAAATACTTTGTTTCTTGCATAGCTATGGAACACTTTGCTGGCTTTATCATGAGGTCTGCTTTGGTTATGGCCTGCAGGGCAGCAGCAAGATGTTTTAAATGCTCCTCCCAGTTGGGACTAAAGACCACCACATCATCTAAATATGCAGTGCAATAGGCCATATGATATTTTAAAATACAGTTCATGAAGTGCTGAAAGGTGGCAAGGGCCCCATGTAAACCAAAATGCATGGTCACAAACTGATACAGTCCTGCTGGGGTGCTAAATATAGTTTTCTCTTTTGAAGAACCGTCCAGTGGGATTTGCCAGTATTCCTTTTTGAGATCAAATGTTGTTATATACCTTGCATTACCAAGTCTGTCTATAACATCATCTATCCTTGGCACAGGATAGGCATTAAACTTGAAAATGGCATTTAGACAACAGAAATCGAGGCAGAGTCTTATGCCTCCTTCCGTTTTGACAACAACCACGATTGGAAATGCCCACTCACTACTGGATGGCTCTATTACTCCCAACTGCTGCATTTTCCTTACTTCTTCTACTACCTCGCCCAAACTTTTTCTGGCAACCTATAAGGTTTTCTCCTAATGGGGTTACTCTGGGTTACTTCAAAGTAATGTTTGATGTCATCAACCTTTCCAGGAATGGAAGTAAATGTTTTCTGATTGTCTAACAGCAAGCCTTTACTGAGGTTCCAAAGCAGGGTTAATTGTGAGATCTTTCAATTCCCCCTGTTTTTCCAAACTCTCATTAGCGATCTCTAATCCACTTTCCTTTTTCTCTGGGCATAGATACAAACTAGATGAAGACCTGCCATACCATTTCTTCAGTAGGTTAACATGATAGACTCCCTTTTTATGGTATCTATCAGGCAATTCAATTGCGTAGTTGACCGGGCCAGTTTGCCAGAGGATGGTATAAGGGCCCTGCCATTTCACCATTAACTTGTTTTCTGATGAGGGTAACACTAATAGAACTCATTCACCTGGCTGAAAGACCTTATTCCCTGCCCCTCGATCATAATGGGCCTTCTGGATCACTTGCTTATCAAAATGTTGCTGATGTGCCAATCTGACATATTTTGTTAGCTTTTGCTGCAGTAATTACATATACTCCAGGGTATAGGTTTGTCCTATCTTTGTCCCATCCTCCCAATCCTCCTTGATAACATCCAAAAACCCATGAGGGTTTTTCCCATGCAGGAATTCAAAGGGGGAAAAAACCTGTCGAGGCCTGTTGTGCCTCTCTGTAAGTGAACACTGGGAATGGTAAATAGGTATCCCATTTCCTACCTTCTTCCTCCACAAACTTTCGTCCCATCTTTTTTAAGGTCTGGTTGAATCGGTCAAGCAGCCATCCATTTATGGATGGTAAAGGGAGGTGTGTATGGTTTCCACACCCAATCTTATGTACAGTTGCTTCAGAAGCTTTGAAAAAAACTGCTCCCCTGGTCTGCCAAGATCTCTTTCGGGATTCCCACCCTGATGAAGAGTTTGGCTAATTCATCAGCAATTTTTTCTGCTATGAGGATTCTCAGGGGTATCGCCTCTGGATATTTCATACAATAATCACGGATGAACAAAACTAATCTATTTTCCTTTCTACTTTTCTGTAATGGCCCAACTATGTCCATAGCAATCCTATAGAATGGGTTGTTGATCAAAGGCAGGGGTTGTAAGAGGACATTGCCTTTCTTTGTGATTATCAGCACCCTTTGACATTCCTGACAACTCTGGAAGTATTCTACCACCTTGGTCATGTAGACCTGCCAGTAAAATCTCAGGAGAAGTCTACTTAGGGTGCGATCCCTACCTAGATGCCCTGCCAGGGGGATATCATGGTCAAGATGTAATAACTAATTTCTATATTTAGCAGGTACCAGAAGCTGTTCAACCACCTCCTCTGTGGTGGGGTTTATACACTTCCAGTACAGCAAACCTCCCCTCAGAACACATTTTGGCCCCTTATGCTCTTTTGCCCCACCATCTGAAAAAAAGGTTTAAGGGTTACATTGTTTACTTGTTCATTGCCAAACCCATTGTCTTTTACCCCCTGTAATAATTCATCGCTATTAAAGTCCTTATACTTTTGATTCCACTGCATTTTGTCCATCTTTATTCTTCTTCTTGTTTTCCAGGTTTTTCCCAGTGCTCCATATATGTCCTTATCAGAAGGAAATAGCCATTCCCATTGTTCCTCTTGTTTGACCTGTGCACGGATGGTGACAGCACACACATCATTGTCAGTAGTCATCAAAGCATGGAACTCTGGATGATCATGTCCTATAACCACAGGGACAAGAAGATGTAGAACTAAACCAGCAGTTACCTTGTGAATATTTTCTTTAATCTGTAGGTTCATATTGGTGAGGAGGTATTGATGGGTGTCGCCATAAATACAATGTACATTAGTCTTGGGACCCTTGATTGGATTTCATTTCACCAAGTCAGCCCTTACCAAGGTTTAGTGCTCTCAGAATTGACTAACCCAGACACTTCCTTCTCCCCTATTTTCACAGGAACAATGAACTGGCCCCAGTTTACCAGACCAATTGGGCTGGTGTAGTCTTTTTCTTTGGACAAAATCTAGTTATATGTCCTTTGCCTTGACATTCTTCACATATAATATCTGGGTTATATGGCCTTCCAGCTTTTAATGTCTTAGTACCCCCATTACTCCCAGAAAGAGAAGATGAAAAGGGTCTTACCATGGGTGGGGTAGCTCCAGTCACAGTTTGTCCTCTTTGGTGATTTGGTCTGGCAGCAAGATAGACCTCAGTGAGAGTAATGGCTTTCTCAGCTGTTTCTGGTCAGTGCCCCCTCAACCACACCTGGACATCGGATGGTAAAATCCTTACAAACTGCTCCACAATTATCATCTCTAACGACTGTTTGGGGGGTTTCGGTCCTGGCTGAAGCCATTTGTGACACATTTCTTTGATTCTCACAAAAGCTTCATGGAGGGTATCTGTGGCATGAAATTTACAAGTCCTGAATCTCTGATGATATGTCTTGGGACTAATGTAATACTGGCACAAGATCTCTTGCCGGACAGCATTATAGTTTTCTACCTGCCAACAGTCCATGTGGTTATATACAAACTGGGCCTTCCCAGTAAGGTATGGTGCCATTTCGATGACCCACTGTGCCCTGGGCCATCCACATGCTTGGACTACCCTTTTGAATGTTGTTAGGTAAGGTTCTATATCATCAGACTCATCCAACTTTTTGAGTTTAATGTCCTTTGGGGTATCAGTGGGGGGGGGTTATGAGCTCTCACAACCTGAATAGCCCGCAAAGTGTTTGCACATCTGGCTTCACTTCTCTGGTGATCAACCTCTCTTTGTCTGTTCATAGCCAATTGTTTTACACACAACCATCGCAACAACCCTTGCATATCCTCAAGGGGGAACATCTTCAATAGGTTCCTCGGGGATCTCTTCCTCACTCCACTCCTTCATTTCCTCCTTGGTTGTCTTCCTCCTGACATCTCCAAGACCGGTCAATAATGTCTCCCCATATTCCTCAGGCATGGTTCAAGTAAGGACACCACTCTGCTTAGTAAGAACCATGTCTATTTGGCTGGCTGCAGCCACTGTCCACTCAGATATTGATGTCCATCCTAGCTGAAGTACTTTTGGCACCAGTATCCTAACCTAGTCCACCTCTGACACCAATGTAAGAGACAGTAGCAATGGATGGACACAGACACAGTAGTATGGTGTAGCAAGGCTAGATATGCTGAGCCAAATATTTATTTATGTAACAAAAAGCAGACTTCATGCACCAAAATAATGAAAGCAAAATAACAAAACATAGCTTCATAAAGCAAAATTACAGCTGAAGACACTGTTCGGCTCCAGAAATAAGCTAGAGTTATGCGGGCTGGGTAGTTATTCTACCTGTCCTTAAGGTCTGAATGGGGTTCACGTACCTCACTGGATCAGTACTACACTGATCCTCCAACGGATCTCATCTGGACATCAGCTGGAACTTCACTTATACCTGGAATCCATCAGGTGACCACTTGAGACTTCTCCCATTCTCCCTAACAGTATAATTCTTCTTTAAACACAGCTTTAGAAACATTTATTTTTCTACCTTATAAATGTGCCATCGGCTTTTGCTCTGTCAATGGCCTATCTATTCATACTCCTCTGTATTGCTCCCTTATGCCTATCCTGTGCCTGTTTGAAGCCCTGCACTGTATTCATATCCACAACTTCTTGAGGTAGGCCATTCCATGCATCCACCACTCTTTCTGTGTAAAAGAAATTCCTCATATTACCCCTTAATCGGCCTCCCTCTAATCTCATGCTGTGTCCTCTTGTCCTGCTATCTTTCTTATATTAAAACATGTTAGACTCTTTCACCTTGTTAATGCCATTAAGGTGTTTGAATGTTTTGATCATATCACCTCTCTCCATCCTTTGCTGAAGGGTATACATATTGAGCTCTGTTAATCTGTCCTCAAATGTTTTCTGATGCAGTCCCTGCACCATTTTGGTTGTCCTTCTCTGGACTGCCTCAATTTGATTAATGTCCTTGTGAAGGTGTAGCCTCCAGTACTGCACTCAGTACTCCAGATGGGGTCCAACCAGTGCCTTATAAAGAGGGATTATTACCTCCCTCTTCTGACTTGTGATATCCCTACTAATACACCCTAACACCCCCCCCCAACCTTGACTACTGCTTTATTGGTCTACTTGGATGATTTCAGGTCATCGGTGAGGATGATGCCCAAGTCTCTTTCTTCCCTTGTGACTGCCAGCTACTCTCTCCTAGCCTGTAGGTGGCTTCAGGGTTTCTCTTCCCTATGTGCATGATCTTGCACTTCTTTGCATTAAACCCCAGTTGCCACTGTTCCAACCATTTTGCTAGTTTATCCAGATCTCTTCGTATTCTTTTCACCCTATCTGGATCATCTACTCTGTTGCAGATCTTGGTGTCATCTGCAAACAGACAAACCTTACCATCCAGTCCATCTGCAATGTCACTGGTGAAGATATTGAAGAGGACTGGCCCCAGGACTGATCCTAGAGGTACCCCACTTGTGACTTGCATCTCTTCTGACTGTATACCATTTACCACCACTCTTTGTTTTCTGCCCATCAACCAGTTTGTCACCCAGTTGACCAACTTCTGACCCACCCCGAGCCTACCCAGATTATTGATCAATCTTCTATTCTTCTATATTGCACAGTATTGAAAGCTTTGCTGAAGTCAAGGTAGGTGACATCAACTGTCCCCCCCGTGGTCCACCACTCTGGTTACCCAGTCAAAGAAATCTATGAGATTTGTTTGACAGGACCTTCCTTTTGTAAACCCAGGCTGTCTTGGATCCTGTGCTCCTATGGATTCCAGGTGTTGCACTATCCTTTCCTTAAGGAGTGCCTCCATAATATTGCCCACTACTGAGGTAAGACTGACTTGTCTGTAGTTCCCTGCCTCCTCCCTGCTGCCACTTTTGTGGAGCAGGATCACATGAGCCCATCTCCAGTCTTCTGGGACCTCTCCTGTGCTCAAAGACTCAATAAAGAGTTCTGATAAAGGCTCTGCTAGTTCCATCCTTAGCTCCTTTAGTTCCATGGGATGTATGCCATCAGGTCCCATTGCCTTGTCCACCCTGAGCTTATCGAGCTCTTGTAGGACCATTTCTTTTGTGAAGGGACTAGTGCTCACCTCCCTCCCCCCGTGTCCATGGTGCTGAGCTGTGGGCCCTGCCCTACCTTCTCTTCAGTAAATACTGATCAGAAGTACATATTTAGGGTACATGCTTTCACATGGTCCTCTTCCTCACATGCCCCCTTATCTCCTTCAATCTTAGCAATATTCCATCTGGACTTTTTCCTTTCACTAATGCAGCTATAGAAAGTCTTGTCACCTTCTTTTACTGTTTGTGCTAGTGTTTCCTCAGTTTGGGCCTTTGCTTGCCTTACTGCCGTCCCTGCTTCCCATAGGGAAGTTTGGTATGCCTCCTTATCTTCATCCCACTGCGTTCTCTTATATTTTCTGAAGCCCAGCCTTTTAGTTCTGACCTTTTCTGCTACTGTTTTTGAGCACCAAAGTGGTTTCCTTCATTGTTTGCACTTCCTTTTCTCTCTAACACAATGGGATGTTGCTTCAAGTATTGCATCTTTAATGCTTGCCCACTTTGCCTGTACCCCCTCACCTGTATTTATTTTTATCAGGGCTAGCTCAACTCTATTGGCCATCTTATTAAAGTCAGCTACTCTGAAGTCCCATATTTTTGCCTTGGAATGGGATGATTTAGTTGTAGTGGCCAAATTGAACCGTACCATGTGATGGTCACTGGCCCCCCTGGTGACCTTCTATCTGGAGATCTGTGATCCTTTCCCTGTTAGTCAATAATAGATCTAGGATAGCCCTGTCTCTTGTGGGTTGTTGTACCAGTTGTTTGAGGCCCTTCCCCTGCAGAGAATCCACCATGTGTCTAGTTCTAGCAGATGTTCCTGCTGGTATTGACCAATATGTATCTGGCATGTTGAAATCTCCCATTATCAGAACCTCCCCTTTAGCTGTCATGTTTTGTATATCTTCGAACAGTAATGTGTCTATGTCCTCACCCTGGTCTGGGGGCCTGTAGACAACCCCAGTTCTTATGGCTGTCCCATTTCCTGTTTCCAGGGTGACCCACAGTTCTTCTGGCTCCTTATGTGTATTCTGAATTTCTGTAGCTTTGATATTTTCATTGACATACAAGGCCACTCCACCACCCACCTTTTGCAACTTGGTCTCTTCTGAACAGTACATAGCCAGGTACTGAAGTCTCCCAAATGTGGTTACTGATAAACCACATCTCACTAACTGCTACTATGTCCAGTTTAGCCTCTGTCATTATTGCCTGCAGGTCTGTGATCTTGTTTCCCAGACTGTGAGCATTTGTGTACATGATTTTCCATTGGCCAGATTTTGGTGTGTTAGTTGTTGGGTGAGGTATGGCGTTTTCCCTCTGCATCATATGGGGAGCTGGACCTTTTTCCTTACCTGGTGAAACAAATGAACTGCAAACATGCTAAACTCCTGTTTGACCACTAGCTGAGGGAGGGGTTCTTCCCATTCAATGTATGGGGTGCTGCATCCCTCTCCCCATTTGCTAGTTTAAATATTCTTTATAGACATCAAACTTCTGCCCCAATGCACTGACTCCCTCCTTAGTCAAATGCAGTCCATCAAATTTAAAGAACTTTCACTCCCAAAACTGTTGCCAGTTCCCTACAAATTTGTGTCCTTTTTCCTGGCACCAGCCCTTGAGCCACATGTCTAGCTCCCCTATCTCTCTTTCTCTGACTTTCTGATCATCTACCCCCCCTCTCCCAGACTGGCAGGATCTCAGAGAAGGAGATGCTGGATGAAATGGATGATAGTTTGTCACCCAGTCTGGTCAGTTTTTCCTTGGTCTCCACAACTGACTGGCTGGTGAGATCATTAGTCCCTATGCGTATCAAGATGTCAATGTTTTCTCCTGCTTACTGAACAATTTTAGCAATGTGGCCAGTGTCTCTCCATGCTGATGTACCTAGGAGACATCTGACCATTACCCCTGGCTGGAGATTGGTATCAATTCCCCAAATTATGGAGTCTCCTATGATCAGACGTTTTTTGGATTTCCTTTTTGCTTTTCTTGTTTTGGTTCCTGTTTTGGGCAAGTTTTGTTGTACTAGCTCCTGTGATGCTGTGTCCTGCTTTGCAGTGTCCTCTGCCCCTATATTTGATTTTGGCGATAGAGGCAGATACCTGTTTGTAGTTTTTTTATGGTTTGTGGAAGTAAAATGTTGGAGATCACTGAGTGATGGGGCACCCGATTTGCCCCTCCTAACCACCTGCCAACCTCTAGGACCAACTACCCTCTGCAGTGGAGATGCTTCTGTTGGATGTTAAGGGAAATGGCGGGTGGTTCTTATAATATATTTCCTCTTGAATATGAAATTTGAGGTGCGCAATCTCTGCCCATGCTGCCTGGAGCTGAGCCCTATGATCTCCAATGGTCCAGCATGTAAGACAGTGTCCTAAATCCTGTAAAACTGTCCTTCTGAAAGTGTTCCACAGTACCTGCAGTTAATGATATCCATTCCAGATAAGCTGCTGGGTTTGTAACCTGGTCAGAGTAATTAGAAGGAAGAAAATGAAAGCAAAAGTCTGATTTTCTGTTTTGTTTGTTTCTTTTTTTATAACTTGTTATAACAAGTTAAACTACTAGTGCCCCTGTAAATGAGGTCACCGTGTGGATACCCCACTGATCTGCCTCTTCCTGCTTTGCCACAGAAAATGTCATGACTGTGCTACCCTACAAAAGGAGTGTAGTGTGGGGTGGTTGGGGATGGGGGTGTGAGGCTGGGCCCTTCCCTTGCTGAAAAAGAAGAACCACAGATGAAAGAAACAAGGAGGTAAGAGCAGAAACATTCAGTTGGCATTGAATGCAGTAACCCTGAAAGTGTATCCTAACGATAGATAAAACCTGTAAAGCACCACCTGTAATAATTTCACAGAAGATATACCCTGTAAGAAACCCTTTGCTACGGAGAAAAATAAAGCAGTAACAGAAGATATACCTTGCAAAAGACAATTTGAACCAGAAGATTTTAGCAGTAATCTGTTAGCACACACTTGTAGGTACACCTTGTAATAATGCAGCAGAAGGAATACCCAGCAACAACAATTTGAGTCAGAAAAAAATAAAGCAATGAAATGTTAGCAACAAACAGTAACAGTCCCTGTGAGTACAAAATAAAAATAACAACACATGGTAAATCTGCCTAGCCAAAATAAGTATTAATCCTTTCCCTTGCTCTGGTAAGGTTCTTTGTTCTGTCATTTTATTAATTATATCTCAGAAATAATACATAAAACACCCCGTCATATCCACACATCTAAGTATTTTTTATACAAAAAACATTCTTCTAAAACATTTTCAGGAGATATTTCGGAAGCAGACTCCTCCCCTAGGCTAGCCAGTGAGTAAATGCAGAAGGAACTGGACCAGCCGGCTCTTATTAAATGCTAGGCAGTCTCTGGTCGGGACCCAGTGATGAACGTTTCCTGGATATATGCATACTTTCCAAGTAGTGCATAAAGTGAGTAATGTTATATAACACACAAACAAAAGCAATTCAATAGACTGCTATTCTAAATACTGTATTTCCAGGGACAGGAAGTTTTAGGCGTGCATTTCACATTTCAATATATTTTTCAGTATATATTCAGTATTGCATTCATCAGATATAATTGTTTGCAGAACTACATATGAAATGGAGCAGTATCCTTTGGTTTTTGTGTGAGTGGACAGTGAGTAACAAAGTGGCCAGTTAGCATGGTATGGAAAAAAACACAAAGCTGACTATGTTACCTTGCATGCAAGAGGAACATTTTAAATCCACGTGTTTAGAACTCTTATTTTCTGACAACCATTTTTCTCTAAAATGATTTTGTTTCTCCAGACTGCTGGGTCCTATACCTCAAAATATCCCCCATAAGGATTAGCCAACTGGGAAGACATTGCCTAGCAAAGTGCAAGAATGAGAGCTTTTTACAGTGAACTCTGGTCACTCCACTATTGTGGGAATCATAATTCTGTTACTGGTTTTACTGCATACCATCGGGAGGAACCGAACAGACAAGGTAAGGCTTTATTTCACTACTGCCTTGTCCACTATTGTTCTCCCAGCTCCATGGGACACAAATTTAATATCTGTATTGAACTTATTGTAACTTGCTTTACATCATGGTTTCAGGCTGGCAAGAGTGGGAACAACTATGTCCCTGCCCCTGTCACAGTTACTTTGCCTGAGGTTGTGTGTACAAATAGGCTTACTTTTATTTATATTTACATAGGAAGTAGCCCCTTTTATTTCCTAAGCTGCATTTGCCAGATGACTAGTTACACTAATACTACATAATAATAACATCTCTGTCAGCTATTCTATCTTGGCTCTCTGCCAAAAGCCAACCTTTTAGGTTCACATAAACAGCATGGTCTCATAGACCATACACAGATTTAGGCATAAGCTCATTAATGTGGTTTTAGGCAGGAGAGGAGGTTTTTTTTTTTTAGTGGACGCTTATTTATTAATTTATCTATTTATCAAGTCTAGGATTACAAATACCTTTGAGCCAAGGCTCTTTTACAAAGGTTCCACAGCAGAGAAATACAAATCATGGGGGAACATCAAGACAGACATTACAACAATGTGGACATTGCAGACAGATTACAGATTAATACAATTCAAGGGTAACATTGTAAGCAAGGCAGCCAGTGGCATTTGTCAGAGAAAACAGACAAGAGATAAGAAGTGCCAGAGTCATAGGGAGAGGGAAGAGGGGAGGGGGGAGGGGGGAGAAGGAATGTAGGTAGGGTGGAGAGAGGGTGAAAAGTGCAGCATTGGGTATACCAAGATGCGAGGGTAGAATCTAGTGGGGGGACCACTTGAACAGGCAGGGAAGTGGAGAAACAAGGTTAAGTTGGGCAGTCACAGGAGCTGTTGGTAGTGAGATAGTCCCAGAGCCTAGTTTTAAACAAACCAATTGTCAGGGCAGAGGAGATGGTGGGGCTGAGGCCACTGAACCAGAGTGGCACTCGATAAGCAAAACAGCGTTGTCCCTGTGAAGTGTGACAGTGGGGGATTTTCAGCAGCTGTAGTGTGGATCTCCGAAGGCACCATTTGTTGGTTTGGTGTTGTAACAGAGTTGAGACCCCAGAAGGTGCAAGGTCAAGGTAGATTTTGTTTGTCATGGAGCAGGTGAGAAACTTTATGCGGTTTGATAATTGGAGCCAGCCAGTCTGGGTGTACCAGTCACATGTGTGGGTAAGACGGTGAGCACCAGTGATGAGCTGAAATGCCTTATTTAAAGCAGTTGAGAGGTGTCTAAGGGTTGTGGTTGTGGCCGAGCCATAAATGATGGGACCATAGTCTATTACAGAGATCAGAGAGCTCAGGACTGCAATCTTCAAAGCTTCTGGCATGAGGTGTTGTCTGTATTTGTAGAGGAGACCAAGCCATATATTAGAGGCTCTAACTACATTATCTACGTGAGGTCCATAGGAGAGATTAGGGTCAAGCTGTATCCTTAGGTATTTGAGGGACCCTACCTGATCTAGAGTGTTCCTCTAGGTGGTGGAGATAGCCAAGTAGTGTAGCTTGTGTGGGTTATGAGAGCTGCAGAAGATCATAGATTTGTTTTTTTTTTGTCATTGAGGACCAGTTTATGATTAAGAAACCATGTCTCTACAGAACTGAAACCAAGTTGAAGGTTGTGTTAAAGAGTTACAGGATCTTTGTGAGTGGAGAATACAACAGCATCATCTGCATATAGTATGATCTGCGCAGAGCAGTGGTAAGGAAGGGAGTTTAAGAAAAGGCTAAAAAGAAGGGGGCCCAGTATGGATCCCTGTGGGACACCCGGGCGAACAGGCAGGGGGTCAGAAAGAGTGTTAGCAATTTTTACTCTCTGCAGCCAGTTTTCTAAGTAGCTTTTAAACCAGAGAGAAGAGTCAGGTGATAGCCCGGCATTCAGTAGTTGGTCAATTAGTAGTTCATGGTGTACTGTATCGAAGGCCTTGGAGAGGTAAATGAAAATGGCCCCTGTGAGAAGGCCATTGTCAAGGGATTTATGCAAAGCTCCAGTGAACTCAAGAAGGGCTGTGGTGGTGCTGTGACCTTTCCAGAAACCGTGTTGTTGTGGACAAGGTATATTGTATTTATCCAAGTGGTCGGTAAGTTGATCAGCCACTATGCAGTCGAGTGCCTTAGAGAGTGGGGGCAGTATGAAGATAGGGCAATAATTTGAATGATTCATCTCTAATTTAGCTCGAGACCCAGGAAAATGCATGGATAGAAAAGAGGACCTTCTGTAAGTGTCCTGCTTGCAAAAAGGGAAAAACAAAAGAAATACATAGTGAAGCAAGGGAGAAAAAAAAGAGTGCTACTACAGTAGTCTTAGCAGAAAAAATGGGTCTCAAAGGGGTTATACTAGTCCACTATGACACCCCTGCTTTACCAGAGTTATTTAGAAACATAGAAACATAGAAGTTGATGGCAGATAAGGACCGCAAGGCCCATCCAGTCTGCCCATTTCTTTTTCTACCTTATAAATGTGCCATCGGCCTTTGCTCTGTCAGTGACCTATCTATTCATAGTCATTTATATTGCTCCCTTATGCCTATCCCATGCCTGTTTGAAGCCCTGCACTGTATTCATAGCCACCACTTCTTGTGGTAAGCCATTCCATGCATCTACCACCCTTTCTGTGAAAAAGAATTTCCTCACATTCCCCTTAATCGGCCTCCCTCTAATCTCATGCTGTGTCCTCTTGTCCTGCTATTTTTCTTATATTTAAACATGTTAGACTCTGTCACCTTGTTTATGCCCTTAAGGTGTTTAAATGTCCGATCATATCACCTCTCTCCCTCCTTTGCTCAAGGGTATACATATTGAGCTCCGTTAATCTGTCCTCATATGTCTTCTGATGCAGTCCCTGCACCATTTTGGTTGCCCTTCTCTGGACTGCCTCCAATTTGGTTAATGTCCTCCTTGAAGGTGTGGCCTCAATACTGCATGATTCAGATGGGGCCTAACCAATGTCTTGTACAGAGGATTATTACCTCCCTCTTACGACTTGTGATACCCCTACTAATACACCCTAACACCCCTAGCCTTACCTACTGCTTTAGAGGTCTGTTGATGATTTTAGGTCATCAGTGATGATGATGCCCAAGTCTCTTTCTTCCTTTGTGACTGCTAGCAACTCCTCCCAGCCTATAAGTGGCTTCAGGTTTCTCTTCCCTATGTGCATGATTTTGCACTTCTTTGCATTAAATCCAGTTGCCACTCTTCTGACCATTTGCTAGTTTATCCAGATCTCTTCTCATTCTGCCCACCCCATCTGGATCATCTACCTGTTGCAGATCTTGGTGTCATCTGCAAACAGACAAGCCTTACCCTCTAGTCCATCTGTGAGGTCACTAATGAAGATGTTGAATAGGACTGGCCCCAGGACTGATCCCTGAGGTACCCCACTTGTGACTTGCATCTCTTCTGACTGTATACCATTTACCACCACTCTCTGTTTTCTGTCAGTCAACCAGTTTGCCACCCAGTTGACCAACTTCTGACTCCACCCCGAGCCTACCTAGCTTATTTATCAATCTTCTATGTGGAACAGTGTCAAAGCTTTGCTGAAGTCAAGGTAGGCGACATCAACTGCTCCCCCTTGGTCCACCACTCTGTTACCCAGTCAAAGAAATCTATGAGATTAGTTTGACAGGACCTTCCTTTGTAAACCCATGCTGTCTTGGATCCTGTGCCCTATGGATTCCAGGTGTTGCACTATCCTTTCTTAAGGAGTGCCCATAATCTTGCCCACTACTGAGGTAAGACTGACTGGTCTGTAGTTCCCGCCTCCTCCTGCTACCACTCTTGTGGAGCGGGATCACATGAGCCCTTCTCCAGTCTTCTGGGACCTCTCCTGTGCTCAGAGACTCACTAAACAATTCTGCTAATGGCTCTGCTAGTTCCTCCTTTAGCTCCTTAAGTACCCTGGGATGTATGCCATCAGGTCCCATTGCCTTATCCACCCTGAGCTTAGCAAGCTCTTGTAGGACCCTTTCTTTTGTGAAGGGGTAGTGCTCACCTCCTCCCCTGTGTCCATGATGCTGAGCTGTGGGACCTGCCCCTACCTTCTCTTCAGTAAATAGCAGAGCAAAGTATCTATTTAGGATAGATGCCTTTACAGGGTCCTCCTCCTCACATGCTCCCTTTTCTCCATTAGTTTAGCAATACCCCTCTGGGCTTTCTCCTTTCACTAATGTATCTATAGAAAGTCTTGTCACCTTCTTTTACTGTTCGTGCTATTGTTTCCTCAGTTTGGGACTTTGCCTGCCTTACCGCCTTCCCTGCTTCCCTTAGGGCAGTTTGGTATGCCTCCCTATCTTCATCCCGCTGTGTTCCCTTATATTTCCTGAAGGCCAGCCTTTTGGCTCTGACCTTTTCTGCTACTGTATTTGAGAACCAAAGTGGTTTCCTTCTTCTTTTGCACTTCCTTTTCTGATTGTCATTCTTTAGGGTTTTTCTACTTCATTATATGTCTGCCCACTCTTCGGTTCCACTTCCCCACCCAGTGGTGCATTGCTTACAAGGGAGAGCCAGCTCCAAGCATTCAAATCCTCTTGTAAACACCTCTTCCCACATTCCCTATTGCTGTTTCTCTTATGCCCCTGCACCTTACCTTACTGCTTGGAGTACTCTTGGGGACTCACTGTTGTCACTGCTTAGGGTCTCATTCACTCCTGCTCCTAACCCTGCTGCGTCACAAGTTTACATCAAACTCTTTACTGTTTATCAGGTACTTTAGCTTTAAATTGCATGTGTGGCTCATACTCAGGTTACCCTTTTTACCATCCCCTGAATTCCTTGTACCTTATTAAACATTAAATACAGTAGTAGCCATAGACATGATCAGATATTTTCAGATAGTTTGCAAAATTTCTAAAGGGTGTCTGTCTGCTGCTCCTACTGTGGAAATGCAGAAAGTGGGAGATTTCTCTAGAAATATCACAATGTCAGGAAATATCTGATCATGTCTTTGGCTGTGACTGTATCATCCACTCCCCCCTTCTCCCCTCTGATTCATGGACACGTCCAATTTACCTTTTCCCTTTTGTATGCCCTCCTTCTTCCTTGCATTGCATTAACATACATTTAAACCTTTAATTAAGGATTCTCTTGGGAGTAGTACTGCACAACTATCCCTTGCAAACCCAAAGTATTAAACCTCATTTATTTTTACCTATGGATGTAATATATCCATCAGACTCCGTGCACTTATGGGCACAGCAAAAGGATTCAGCTCTTTTCAGGAAAGCATTCAA
Source organism: Neoceratodus forsteri (assembly GCA_016271365.2). NCBI lineage: Eukaryota > Metazoa > Chordata > Ceratodontiformes > Ceratodontidae > Neoceratodus > Neoceratodus forsteri. The sequence goes on along the minus strand of CM057449.1, from coordinate 1,064,493,359 downwards.
TCAGAGAGAACAAGGGAGTTTGTGAAGTAAAGAGCCGAAGACATCTCCATCCACTGGCTGCTAAGGAACACCTTTAGACCCGTGCATAGCATGCAGCATTGTAGCTGGCAGCTGCCGCCTTTCGGCACCCTCTGAGATAGTCTCTGCCCATTCCCAGTATATTGGTAGCCTGTTCTCCTCTGACGTTCTCTTCTCCTTTAGTCCTTCTGATTGTAAGTCTCCTGCTGTTGTTAAATCCAGAGCTGCAGGCTCCAGGACCTTCAATGGCTCAAAACGGTTGGAAATCTTTATGGGCATTATACCTGACGATGAACTGCTGGCATCATACATTACCTTCTGGCTCTGCAAGCTCCTGGACCTGTTTCATGTGGGAGGTAGCCTTTTCTCCTGCTCATTCTTTGCTCTTTCCTTTTGCCTCCCTTTCATCAGCTGGTGTTGCAACTCAGTTGCAGTCTCAGGAGTCTCATAGTTTATGTTTGCCTGGGTGGCACATCTGGCTGGTGTAATGTTCATGTGTACTAGGTCCTCGCCTCATGGTTTAGATGGGTAATGGGATGATATACTTCTGTTGTTCTCCAGCGCCTCAAGAAAGTGTTCCACTTCTGCTGGTGAATTAAAAGTAATATATTCCCCTCTGAGTTGGATCCTGAGCAAGGCAGGGTATCTTAAGGGTGCTTATCTATTGTTTGCTTGACATTGGCATATGCTTTGTGATCATTAGATAGTTTGTACGAATAATCCTGGTAGAGCTGTACTTTGTGGCCCTCCCATTTCACCTCACCCATTTCTCTTGCTGTTCTCAAGTAAAGTTATTTCTTGGGGTATCTTAGGAAATTCACCAAAATGGGTCTTGGCCTTTCCCAATGTTTTGTTCTGGGGGCAAGCAAACAGTGGGCTCTCTCCAGCTCAGGTGGTACAACTTTATTTAGGTGGAGAATATGAAGCAGGGCAGCCCTCTGAAAATCAATCATATCTCTCCCTTCTGCCCCCTCTGATACCCGACCAACCTTACATTTTTTCTTCTTGCCCTGTTTTCTAGGTCACCGACTTTGTATAATAGGTAGTTAATTTTATTGTCATGGTCTCTCATCTATACAAAGTGATTGTGGATGGCTTCTTTATGCTTGCTTATTACCACCTTTGCCCCCACCCTTTTGGTGAGCCATTAATTCTTTGTTGGCATTAGCAGTGGTTAATTTTAGTTCAGCTGTGTCAGCTAGTACTTTGCTATGCATTAATTAAATTTTTGCCAGCTCAGTATCTATTGGGGTGGTTGGCTGTTGGGCTATTTTTGTAATATTGTGAGGTGGTACTTTTGATTTGATGTTAGTGCCAGGCTCCAACCATTTACTAATAGCACCCACTGCTTTTCTCTTTACACTAGGCCATTTTCTATTTTTTCCCTCCACCTGGATTTAACTTGATGCCCACTTCTCATCTGCTACAGCCACCTAGCCGTGTCTGGTATCTCCAGATAGCATTTCTTTAGTCCTTTCTTATTCTGGCTTTTTTATAACTCAGGAATCTCTTGGATTGCCGACTGGATGAGGTTATCAGCTCCAGGGTTCTTCTCTCTGACAATTAGTTTGCCACCATCTTGGCTTGCAAGCTCCACCCCCACAAAGCAGGATTTTAAATGGGAAAGCCAGAAGAAGGGGGTGCAACTGGATGCCAGGCAACCTTTGGAATGCCAATGTATAGGAGAATTACATGCTAACTCTGAGAATGAAGTCCCATTTCCAGGTCTATTATTTTGTGTATGTGTGCATGTTGGGTGGGGGGGGGCAACTGCCAAGATAAAACTGTGGCTTGTGGATATGATACAAAAAGTCAGGAAATTGAAAGTTAGGATTCTTAAGTCAATAAACCTAACTGTGTATATTCTCTGTAAGCAAATGTTGCAGTACATTATTATAATTCTTGGGGGCAAGCACATACAGTTCAATAAAGCAATCCCACCTGCAGGATTTTGCAGATCTGGCCCAGTAAGTGTTATTGACTTGACAATCCTATGCTTGCATTTCCTGACTATTTGCACATTGCCCACAAACCAAAAATGCTATTTATCCATAACTGCATGTTGCTGACAAACCTACATGTTATCTAAACATATATATTTTTGTAATAATAAATTGTTTCTCTTGGTGGCTGATAGCAGTAGCATCATTCTCTTCAGCACTTTTTTCTCCCCATCTCTGATTGTTCTCCCTCTTTCATTGTATCTTTAGGAATGTGTTGATTTTTTATTATGAACTGGGTAGAAAGGATGATGGAAGCTGATTAGCTGAGAGGTATTTGGATGGAGCCATGATTAAATCTCACAACAATAATGCACTGCTCATTAAAACCTCTGTCCACCAGCTTCCTCACTCATCAGAGTCATCTGGCAGTGACTTACACTTCCCACATCAACAAAACACCCACCAGCTGACTAAAACTTAAAAAAATAACTGTTACCCTCTACAACTGCCAGTGACCACCACTCTGTCACCACCATCAGTTTTAGCAATACTGATGACCTTACTCAACCCAGCTTCTTGTTTTCACAGAATGAGTGACTGTTGGTTCCACAGAATTAATAACAGCCAACAATGCCTTTAATTTTACTCCTTCAAACTGCTGTTCCAATGCCATTACTCACCCAGGGTTCCAACTTTCAGAACTGCAAGAGTGACTGCAGGTAACAAAAGCCAACAAAACCACATACCAGGCACAAAATGAGAGGGCCCCTACACATGACCCCAGTGCAGGTACAATGCCACCTGCTATCTACAGCAAAAAAAAAAGAAAGAAAGAATTCTTTATTTTTTGAATTTAAAGTTTGTTAGGGTTTTAAAGTTTCACAAGTTCTTCCACATGGAAGTTCAGTTTTATAATACAATCATACACAAAGAACATCAACTGCAGTGCATCCTGGCCAGGTGATTAGCCCTTGGATTGCAAACTAAGCATATACGGGTGTATGTATATATGTGTTTATACAACAGGAGTGAGCAGATAACTCATGAGATAAAAAACATGTATTCTCACTGCAGTGTGATATCTCACTGTGATGACATCACTACTGTGAGATATCTCCAGATATTTCACTGTGGTATCTCACTGTGTGACATCACCGCAATGAGATATTTTACTTTGGAGACATCACCGCAAAAAAACAGCAAAAAAGGACTCCTTTTGAATTAACCAGATACATGATATGCACTCGTGTGGCATGGAAAATAATTTCACTCCTGCAGAGTGACCTCTGGATACTCTCACTCATGGCTTTGCCACTCGTGAATATCTAAAAGTCACTCTAAAGGAGTGAAAATATTTTCCATATCACACTCATGCCCATCATGTATTCCCTGTATGTATGTATATGTGTGTGTGTGTGTATATATATATATATATATATATATATATATATATATGTATGTATATATGTATATGTATTTATATATATATATATATTCTATGCAAAAAGTTTGTTAATGCATCAGTTAGGGTTCTTCTACAGTGAAAAAAGTGAGGGAATTTGATTTTAGGGTTCCCACCCTTGCACCCCCCCAGCCTGCCCCCACCAACAGGCATCGGGGTGTGTGTTGGGGCCATCTGCCCTAACTCTCACCCCATTCCATATGTAAACAAGCTGAGGTGGTGCAGTGTAGGAGAATGGGGTGAAATTTAGGGTCAATGACCCCAATGCACACCCCAATGCCTGTTGGTGGGGGTGGACTGGGGGTGGGGTGCAAGGGGTGGGAACCCTAACATTGAATTTCCTTGCTTTTTTCACTGTAGAAGAACCCTAACTGATGCATTGTTGAAGTTTTGCATATAATTTCCTTACTTTTAAGAAAGAAAAATATAAAGTAGAAGTTCGCAAGTTGGTGGGGTCGGGGCCCTTTGGGCTAAAATGCTCCAGCTTTCTAAGTCGGACCACATTACATACCCAATGACTAAAAAATACATTGACAACAGCAAGGCCAGCCACCAAACAAATGTTAATCTAGTAGAGCAATAGAAAATGCTGTACAGAAAATGTAAACTGTGCCACCCAATATCTCCACAAAAAACATATTGCCCAACACATAAACACTGCTATTGACATCTACAGGACATGTCATCAACACCGTCCAAATTTCAAGTAAAAAGACCAAGCCGTGTCCGAGATATAACATGTCACAATTTGAAATTTTCATTCGTCAGAGTGGCACAATCCCACACCTGATGACATTTAACAAACACAACTGAAAACTACATCCATGACACTAAGGCTAGGCAACCTATCAATTTCAAGCCACCAACACAATCAAAAACACTGTCTGCAACATGTAAAGTGCATCACGCAATATCTCCATAAAAAATTTTTTTCCAACATGTAAACACAATAACTCACATCTACAGAACATGCCGTAAACATCCTCCCAATTTCAAGTAAGAAGACCAAACCATTGCTGAGATAGTCAATCTTAACGATTGGTAAAATTTCCCTATCTATTCCATTATAAAAAAATCTGTCCATCTTGTCCCTCCCTCACGATCAAAGACAGTGACCAAAGAATCTCATGATCAAAGATTTTGCAGGGTCATGACCAAACAATAAAAACCTGTTCTAATTTTAAAAATTAAAAGAATTGCTGTAAACCACTGCCATAGTTCATCTGAATGAAGCCTCCTAAGTAAAATCCACCCTCATTTGTCTTCCTAGGACACCCCTGGGCTGAGAAAATTTATTTTTGTATCTGGCCATCTTGTCCCTCACTCGCGATCCACAATCGCGATCAAAGAATCTCACAATCAAAGAATTTACAGGGTCATGCCAAAGAACAGAAAGTGTTCTAATTTTAAAAATTAAAAGAATTGTGGTGAACCACCACAATGATTCATCAGAATGAAGCCCCCTGAGTAAAATCCACCCTTATTTGTTTTCCTAGGACACCCCTAGACTAAGATAATTGATTTTTTAATCTGCCCATCTCTCCCTTCCCTCGTGATGCACGATCGCAATCAAAAAATCTTGCAGGCAAAGAATTTGAAGGCTCGCGATCGAAGAAATTGATTGCTCATGAACAAAGAGAGAGGGATGAGATGGCCAGATTTAAAAACAGATTTTCTCAGCACAGGGATGCCCTAGAAAGTAAAATGACAGTATGTTTTGCTCAGGGGGCTTCATTTTGCCCCATCTGAATAAAACAATTATGTTTTAAATATCCCTGGTAGTCTAGCACTCCCCCTCGATCATGATAAAATAGATAACAATCGCTCTATCCCTGGTAGTCTAGTGGCCCCCCCATGTGTATTTTATTAATATTTACTTTTTTTATATCCCTGGTAGTCTAGTGGCCCCCCGATCTGTATTAAATAATTATTATTGTTGATATCCCTGGTAGTCTAGTGGCCACCCCAATGTGTATTTCATTCATATTTTTTTTATATACCTGGTAGCCTAGTGGCTCCCTCCGATCTGTATAAAATTATTATTATTATTCATATCCATGGTAGTGTAGCGCCCCCCCATCATAATAACATAGATAATCATCTGCAATTCTCTGGTAGTCTAGTGGTTCCCCCACCCCACCAGCAGCAGCCACCTAGCACTTCCATCTCAGCTAGCACTGGCTGAAGCCCACCTCCCACCTCCATGGCCAGCCACTGACTGTGTATTATGAGCTAATACAAAGAGACACTCTGAACATTTCTGAGTGCCTCTTGCATTAGCCCTAATACACACAGTCGGCAGTTGGCCGTGAAGGTGAGAGATGAGCTGTGAGCAGTCAGCCGCCGGGAAGGATGGGGGGTGCTGGGTGGCTGGCATGGCTGGGTGGAGGGGTGGAGAGCTACTAGACTACCAGGAATTGCCAGATGATTATCTATGTTATTATGATGGGGGGGGCGCTAGACTACCAGGGCTACAAAGAATAATAATAATTTCATATAGATCGTTGGGGCCACTAGACTACCAGGTATATGAAAAAATGTGAATGAAATACACATTGGGGGTGGCCACTTGACTACCAGGGATACAGCCATTGCAATCTATGTTATCATGATGGGGGGCCACTAGACTACCAGGGATATTGAAAACACAAATTGTTTTATTCAGATGGGGCAGAATGAAAGCCCTCTGAGCAAAACGCACCATCATTTTACAGTCTACGGCATCTCTGGGCTGAGAAAATCAGTTTTTAAATTTGGCCATCTTGTCCCTCGCTCGCGATGCACGATCATGATCAAAGAATCTCGCGATCAAAGAAATTGCAGGCTCGCTATCAAAGATCGTTAGCGAGCCACAAACTAAGATTTTAAAAGCTCAGAACTCTATTTTTAGATTGATTTTGATCAAACCCAAAAGCATGACTTGATAGATCGGGGTCCCCTGAGTAAAACCCATCCAAGTTTTACTTCAGAAGTGACCCCTGAGCTGAGATATTTGTATTTTTCCAATCAGAAAATCAAAAACAAGATGATGGACCGCGCGATCAAAGAATTTTAATAATCTTTGGGGACAAAGATTCTTGAACCGCGAGGCTGCAAATTCTTTGATCGCTAGGCTGGACGAGATGGCCAGAACCCCATTCATTGTTCGCAAAACATACATATAAATGTTCCCATTGTCTTATAAGGGGAACTTAAAAGTGGCATAACTTTTGAATGCCTTAATATTTTTTCACCAAATGAAAAGTGGCATATTCAGCCACCAAAGCTCTTTCAAACGAGCCATCTCATAAAGTGGCACATCACACAACGGCCATGCAGGGCCATGTCCAAAATTCCAAAAGCTGCCTCCAAAAATGGATAATTATGCATTTTCAGCATTTTAATACGCAAAGACCATAAGTTCGACCGAAATGCAATTTGGCAAATCAAGAGATCTACCAAGCCCCACCATGCATTCTAAATTTCAGGTAAATCCATTGAATGGGTCCAAAGTTATTAACACCCAAACTTTTGACTTTAGTATGTAAGTGACCAATGAACCCTAACTTTAGTGGTGCGACCGCGCCACTATAAAATATATATGTATATACACACATATATATGTGTGTATGTGTGTGTGTGTATATATATATATATATATATATTTATAAAATGGGGTGGTAAAATCATAGAAATTCCACTAACATGATTGGACAGAATGCATCACATGACCGTGCATTATTTCCCAACGACCGCACGCCTCCCAGTACGACCGCACGCCTAAACTACTTTCCAGCCCTCAAAACCTTCTCACCAGCACTGAGATCACTCCACACCTAATGCAGTTAAGCACCCACATACACACACACACACACACACACACAAGCGGCACCCACAGGCATAACTAAATATATGACTAGTAATCCCACACTGTACAACCTGATGTACTTGATCCCACCACTCCTTTTTAAATAAACTATCATCTAAAAAGCAAATTCTGCCTGCCATTTTCACACTCTTACTGCAGAGCCACTAACTTTTAGTGCTGCACACTGTGTCACCACCCTAAATTCTACAAAACAATATAATGCAAGCCATTTAACACAAACCTAACTGTGTAGAAAAAACAAGACAAACTACAGTTCCTTACTTCCTACTCTCACTTTCTGTTAAAAAATCTCCTTTCTACACAGAGTTGTCCGATCCTTCAGCACTTCCACTTTTCTTCCTGAACTATAAGCGTGACTAAGCGGTGCATTGCAGGAAGTGACAAGCTGTCACGAGTTGAAAGTAACTCGCTTTCTGTTTAAAAAGATAAAAGTGTTCTCTCTCAGGTGAGCTTCTCTTAATTTCAGTAAAACAATCTGCAGAGTCTATGTAGAATAGAGCAAGGAGACGCTGATAACTATAGCTTTGCCCCAAACCGCTGACATTCCCAACCGAACAGCAGCCGAATCCACTGCAGAGCCTCTGTACACTACCACGGAGCAGCAGCCCGCTTCTTTTCCATACAACGAAAACACTGCCTCTGACATACATACTGGCCAGGTCCCACAGAGCACCAGAGGACAAACAAACTCACCCGATCCAGAATAACACAGACTTCAAACATGACTAAGAAGCTTCCCACAGATACACAAGACGATCAACAGCACTTCCCCATACAAAATTCACCCGGAAGCTGAGTAGAAAATAACTGCAGCCCCAAACCGCAGCTGTCCTCCAACCGCCCTCACAGAGCCGGAAAAAGCGCTACAAAACATAAAAAGAAACACAAGGCACTGAAAGAAAAATGAGCCTCAACTCCCACGTTAAAGTTCAGCACTTCTTGGCACTGTAAAGCATTAAGCACTTCCTGCCACAGTTCAACACACGTTTTCTTCCCCAAAATGAACCACTCTTAAAGTGACAGTACTCATTAATGTTCAACTGTTTAAACAGCCTATTCTGAATGTTCAACTATTGTATTCACTTACACTGTTATCCAGTTAAATGTTTATTCATTAAAATAATTCAAATTAAACAGCCTATTCTGAACTATTTATCATCTCCACGTAGAACTATTTCATCACAACAGGGCTATTTTATAAGATAGATATTACTTTAGAGGCAGCGTGATACACTGCATGCCTTGGGTTGAACGACTCGCCTTCACCCCGTGGGGCCAAACGCATACCAAGGCGTATGATATCAGAGCGGCATCGCGACACCCAAGAGTGGTATATCTATTACATATATCATTTATTTTATTTAGTTTTGTTGACTGGGTACGTACACTAGACAGATCCTGCCTATTTTCAGGCATGACCCGGGAGGGGATACAGATGAATGCCAACTGACCTTGAACCAGATTAAGCAGTTGGTGGTATTTTTAGTGAATGAGGGAAATTTGGCCAGGACACCGGGGAAATTCCCCTACTCTTTTCAATAAGTGCCATGGAATCTTTAACATCCACCTGAACTACCACTAGAACAGGCAGATGGGACCTCGGTTTAACGTCTCATCTGAAAGATGGAAATAAATATATATATTCATTGCAAAAATCTATGTTAATGGATCAGTTAAGGTTTTTATTAAATTGTGAAAAGCTGGGAAATTCAACATTAGGGTTACCAATCCTACCACCCCACCCCAACCCCCACCCTCCACACACAAACAGGCATCAGGGTGTACCTTGGGATCATCAGCCCTATCACCCCATTCCATTTGTAAACAAGATAAGATGGTACAGTATAAAAGAGTTGGGTAAGAGTTAGGCCCAATGACTCCAAGACACACCTCGACACCTGTTGTTGAATGGAGGGTGGTCGGGGGTGGTAGGATTGGTAACCCTAACATTGAATTTCCCAGATTTTTATGCTTTAATAAAAACCCTAAGTGATGCATTAATGTAGTTTTTTGTAATGAATTTCCCTTCTTTTTGAGAAAGTGTAATGTAACTGGTATGTGGTTGTGGGAGAGCGCAAGCCCTTTGGGCCCTGTGCTCCCCTTACACTACCCATTGTTGCATAATGATATGCACAAGTGGGAACAGAGCTCTCTGGGCCCTGTGCTCCCACTTACACATAAGTATGGACATACTGCAGCCCTATAGTTATAAAAAGTAACCCTCGTAACACTAACTTGGCAATATGTCAGTAACCATAGCAACTATGGAAAAATTTCCACTGAATTTGTAATCATGACTTCAAAACCTCCACAGGTGCTTAGTCGAAGCTGTGTAGAGCAAAAAATCTGCATCTTGAATAGTTTTCGAGATACAGGTGCTGAAAGGTGCCGTGGGCACCACAGTTCAACAGCTGCAGGTAACTTGGGCATTTTTAGGAGTTGTTTCACCCAATTTTCAACATGGCATTTTGGGATCCCCACCTCATTAACAATGTCACTGTCATTTTGCTAATCTGTCCCTAAAGTTGAGTTCACACAGCAAATGCGCCATTCTGCGCCACAAGTGCAAAATCATGTTTTTGGCAGAATGTGAAAAATGACATCTGTTTACCATTCATGAGGAGGGGTGGAAAAGGGTAATGTTGAAAATCAGGAGGGAAAATATGAAAAACTGGCAAAGTTATGAGTACACGTATAAACTGCACAGTTCACTCTCAATAGGTGGCCATTTTTGGGAATTTCTTTACCAAATTTTCAACACGGGTTTTTGGAGAAATCCCCTCATGAATACTGGCACTGTGAGTTTGTTATTCCATCCCAAAAGTTGATTTTGCACAGTGAACATGCCATTCTGCTCCAAACATATGAAAACACATGTTGAGCAGGATATGAGAAATGACAGCTATACTGTTCATGAGGAGGTGTAAAAAAATGGCAATGTTGAAAATCTGGAGTGAAAATATTCAAACTTGGTAAAGTTATGAGCATGCATAGAAACTGCATAATGCAAGCATGTAACATGGCCATTTTTGGGATTTTTTGCACCAAATTTTCAACATGGGCTTTTGGGGGAGTCGGGACCTCCCCTCATGAACTGTGGAACTGTCATTTTGTTAATCAGTCCCAAAAAGTGATTCCGGGCAGTGACTGCAAAATCTCCTTTTGGGACTGGGTAACAAGATGACAGTAACATTGTTCATGGGGGGGTCTCAAAAACCTCCTGTTGAAAATTTGGTGCTAAAATCTCAAGAAAAGACTGAGATATCAACATAAGTTGAACCCCCCTCCCCCCACTGACTGCCATTATACGGCTTACCTTTCTCTCCTCAGGTTGTGGTTCAGCTTTGAAGAGTGCAGATGTGTCCTGGTCCACAGAAGATGACAGTGCCCGACCTCCAGAGGTAAGTATAGGGTAAGAAGGGTGCCAGGAGGTGAGTGCACAGAGGGAGGTTTGGAATTGGGAAGGGGGAATGTGGGAGATGAGGAGAGAACGTTTTCTTTCTTTCATTTTTTTTTTACTAAAAGATGTTGGGGGACTGTTTTCTTTATTTCAGGCACTACTGCTGACCATGGAGGGGCATACTGTAACTGGGGACACTGGGAGTGGGCTCCCCTGTGTCCAATACTGGTCGGGGAGCCTCTAGTTCTGACATGGGGATTGGGCATTCCATGTCAGCAAAAGTGTTTTTAAATCAGTTTTTCCTATTTTCATGTCATGACCTAGGATCACAGGTCTTATCTCGTGCATACGAACTAGGATCCTAGGTCGTATTACATGGATACAAAGTAGGATTTAAATTATTAAATAAACACATTTTATGGGAATATTTCATCCTGTAAAGTACAGAATGCACCAAAGAGGTCCCAATAAGCAAGCTACATGTGTTGATTCCTCCCAAGAATATCGTTTTGGGAGGTTTCAATGTTTTTTTTTGCAAAGTTGAAAACAAGATGGCAGCCATACAAAGAAGGAATTTCTTCATATGGAGCAGGATTCCTACTTCATTTCATACAGCTATATTGAAATGCCTACTTAGCAAGCTCAGAAATAATTTTTTAAAATTTGTAAATTGTAATAACTTAAAAACTACTTAATCTTTTTACACCAGATTAGCAAAAGGCAAATCTGTGGGTTAGTCCCTTTCTACCCTGCAAATTTCAGGCCACACAACTAAACTCTCTGGGCTGTAGGCAAGTTCAAAGGATAATTACAGCAAAGTCAATGGGTAAAAACATGTTTTTTCACCTTTCTGAAGCTCAGAGACCGTACATCTGACAAGAACAAAACTTGCCAGAACAAGAGATCTACCTCACAGGAAGGCACATACCAAACTGTGAGCAAATCTGTTCAATAGTTGCAAAGTTATTAAAGTGCACAATTTTGAGTTTAGCATTGAAGTGCCCACTTAACCCTAACCATGAGGGTGCAACTGTTCCCCTATAACATATATATATATACATACACACACACACATTTATGCTTTAAGTATGGCCAAATGCCTGTTACCTGTATCCACATAATAGAAACTGCTGCATCCTGCATCCTTTCACTGCATACTTGTAAGGAGTGGTTACAGTTCGGGAAACCTTTTCCTAGGCATTGTCTATCTTACTGGTACCTTTGGGTGAATTGCTTTGGACTAGATTATATGTGGTCTGATTCTGCCCATTATGCAGTCAGTTGCTCTAGCAGCACAGCTTGAATGTATGTTCAGCCCCCCAATTCTGTGTGATTATCCTGTCCCAGTGGAGTGCGCTCATTTGAGATAAAATACCTATTAGGGATCGTACAATATTTTGACCATAGGAAAGGGCACCATAAGTCCTCGAATAGGTTTAACTTGCATTGGGATTTATAAAGGACTCTTTCATAGCTGGCTGCTTTGCCTATCTCCATCAGCCATTCCTGTGATGGTGGGGGGCTGAGCTTTTTCCAGTGTCTCAGGGCCTTGTTAGTTGACCGGTGCCCATGTTTAATTCCCAAGTGGCCACTATATCATTTAAAATCAATAGAAAAGCTGCCACCAATTACATATACTGGAGCGTGCCCCCGCACTCTCACTGGCATCTCGTCATCATGCTAATGAGTGTGGGGGTGGAGCTGGGGTGGCAGAAAAAAAACCAGCAAGTCCTTGGGATTCAGTTTTTTATATTTTTATGAGGGACAGATCTTTTTAAGTGCTAAAAACATTTGGACATATTAACTTCATTGGGATCCTCTGGCGGCAAGGCACCGATGAGTATGGTGCAGGGCAGTATCATGGTGAGTCTCTTTAATGCTGTAACACTTTTTACGACAGCAATTTCACTATGCACTGTTCCAAGTTACAGATGTCCACCTATTCTAGCCATGGCAAATGACCCATAAAAGTCTCTTTAGCTCAGTTCTGCTAGCCCATTCTGCACAATCTTATACTCTTGGCCAAAAGGTGGACAAAAACTTGGCAATTAAATTTCAGTGCCAAAAAGTGCAAGGTCATGCACCGAGGGAGGAAAAATCCTTGTGAGGAATATCTCTTGTGGGGAGTGAAACTGGAAGCCACAAAGCAGGAAAGGGATCTGGGGTGATTATAACAGATGATCTGAAAACATCCAAGCAGTGTGAAAAAGCAGCGTTAAAGGCAAACAGTATGTTAGGCTGCATAGGAAGAGGAATTGCAAGTAGAAAGAGGGATGTGATTATGCCACTGTACAGATCAATGGTAAGGCCTCACCTGGAGTACAATGTGCAGTTCTGAAGACCTCATCTCAGAAAGGACATAGACAGACTGGAGACAGTGCAAAGAAGAGCTACAAAAATGATACCTGGACTCCACAACAAGACATACAAGGAATGTCTGCTTATCTAAACATGTACTCCCTTGAACAACACAGAGAAAATGGGGAGATAATTGAAACCTTCCAGTACTAGAAGGGAATAAACAAGGTCCAGCTCCAGGACCTATTTCAGATCAAGAATCATGCAAGAATGAGGGGGCATGGCATGAAGCTGGAAGGAGGCAAGTTCAAGAGTAACACAAGAAAGTCTGTCTTTACCAAGAGGGTGGTGGATACTTGGAATGCCTTCCACCAGAGGTGTGGAGACTAAGTCAGTGGGATCATTCAAGAAGGCACGGTATAGGTGCAAAGGTGTTATAATGCTGAAAGGCAGTTAAGGGAGAGGGGGGTTAGGATTATGGGCAGACTAGATGGACCATGCAGTCCCCTTCTGCCATCACTGTCTATGTTTCTATGTTGTTTCTGTCCTTCCCCTCAATACGACTTGTCTGGACCCTAGTCCACACATATTTTACCCTACTAATTCACCTTATGCCTACCTCTGCTTTCTTCCCAGGGGCAGTTTTGGTCCCCCCATTCAGAGTCCCATGTCTCAGACTTGGTGGCAAGTGGGTGTACTAAATTTAAAGTGCTGTTACAGGACAAGCTTCACTTTCATAGTGGCACCAGCCTAAATGCTTCTCCTGGAGCCTGGTGCCTGCACAAGAACCACCCTCTGGACAGAAGGGCTCTTCTGTCATATGGGAACATTTAAGAGATGGTGTACATGGTACACACAAAACCATGACTGGGACGTAAACATACCAGGATATACTATCTACAGGAGTGACAGGGAGGGTAAAAGAGGAGGAGAAGTAGCTCTTTACATAAGGGAAGGAATCAAAGCAACAGAATAAAAGGGTAAACAGGGAGGAGAAGAAGCACTGTGGGTCAATTTGGAGACAGGCAATGGCACTACAATCTGCACAGGGGTTGTATACAGACCCCCCTCTCAGGGGGAGGAAATGGACAAGGAAATGATAGAAAGTATACTTAGAATGGCAGAAAAAGGGAAGATATTGCTGATGGGTGATCTGAATATGCCAGATGTTAACCAGAGTGCAGTTGCAGCAGCCACTTCGAAGAGTGGGGTTATTCTAGATGCCCTACAGGGGGCATGCCTTAGACAACTAGTATTGGAGCCCACTCGAGAGGGAGCAATCTTAGACCTGGTTCTCTCGAATGGAGATGGAGAGAGGATCACAGATGTAGAAGTGGGTAGCCATCTGGGAACTAGCGACCATCGAACAGTATGGTTCACAATAAACATAGCAATAGAATCAAGCCATACAAAGGCAAAAGTACTGGACTTTAGGAGGGCTGACTTTGCCAAAATGGGTGAGTGCCTAAGGAATGCACTAGCAAATGGGCAGGAAGAAGGGGTGGAAGAACAATGGGGAATAATAAAAACTGCCATCACCGAGGTAACAAGCCTTTGTGTGAAGCAAATAAACAAAACAAAAGATGTAAGAAACCACTATGGTTCTCAAAGGAAGTGGCAGTGAAGGTTCAAGAGAAAAAGAAAGCATTCAGGAAGTACAAGGAATCACAGAAGGAGCAGGACAAAGAACTGTATCAGTTAAAGCAAAAGGAAGCTGGAATGCAGTCAGAACAGCAAAGGCCCAAACCGAGGAAAAGATAGCCAACTCAGTTAAGAAGGGGGATAAAACCTTTTATAGGTACATCAGGGAGCGAAGGAAGACCAAGGAGGGATAGTGAGGCTTAATAAAGGGGAAGTGGGTGGGCAGAGGGTGACTGTGAAAAGGCAGAGATACTAAACAAATATTTTTGCTCAGTATTTACAAATGAAGAGGGGGAGGTACCTAAAACAAACAATAGAAACACTCTGGATACAGAAGTTGATACCAGCCCATTTACAGAAGAAAGGGTTCTCAAAGAACTCTTAAAACTGAAGGTGGACAAAGCAATGGGGCCTGATGGGATTCATCCCAGAATTCTAAAAGAACTAAGGGTAGAACTAGTGACACCACTGACTACCCTCTTTAACAAATCATGGGAGGATGGGGTGGTACCCGAGGCCTGGAGGAGGGCAGATGTGATTCCCCTTCACAAAAGTGGGAGCAAGGCAGAAGCAGGAAACTACAGACCTGTTAGTTTAACCTCAGTGATAGGGAAAATGATGGAATCACTTCTGAAGGAAAGAACTGTCGAGTATCTAGAGGCCAGAGGGGCACAGGACCCAAGGCAGCATGGATTCACAGCGGGAAGGTCATGCCAGACGAATCTGATAGATTTCTTTGACTGGGTGACCAAAGTAGTAGATATGGGAGGGGCTGTGGACATGGCCTGCCTAGACTTTAGCAAAGCATTGGACACAGTCCCACAGTCCCACACAAAAAATTAATATACAAGTTAGCCAGCCTGGGAGTGGGTCCCAAGATGACAGCCAGGGTAAAGAATTGGCTGGAGAATAGGACACAAAAAGTAATAGTAAATGGAGTACACTCTGAAGAAAGGGGGGTTACCAGTGGGGTACTGCAGGGTTCAGTATTAGGACTGGTCCTCTTCAATGTCTTTATAAGCGACATTGCAGAGGGACTGGAAAGAAAAGTATGTCTCTTTGCAGATGACACAAAGATCTGCAACAGAGTTGATACACAAGGTGGGGTGGAAAGGATGAGAAGGGACTTGGCAAGGTTAGAGGAATGGTCAAATGTATGGCAGCTTAGATTCAATGCTAAGAAGTGCAAGGTAATGCACCTGAAAAACAAAAACCCAGGGGAAGAGTACACAATAGGGGGTGAGATACTAACAACAACAAAAATGGAAAGGGACCTGGGGGTAGTCACATCAGATGACCTAAAGGTGGGCAAGCAATGTGACAGGGCAGCAAGGAGGGCTGGGGGAATACTGGGATGCATAGGGAGAGGCATCACCAGTAGAAAACAGGAAGTTATTATCCCTCTGTACAGACAGCTGGTGAGACCCCATCTGGAGCACTGCGTGCAGTTCTGGAGACCCAATCTCCGCAAAGACATAGACAGGATGGAAGCTGTCCAGAGGAGGGCAACTAAAATGGTGCAGGGTCTACACCAGAAGACATATGAAGAGAGACTTAAGGAGCTTAACCCCCATCCTGCCGCCGCCGAGTTAACTCGTCCTACATTAATTAAGCCTCTGCTGCCGCCGACGGCATAACTCGTCTGTTTAAACATTTTTTTTCAGAGCTACAGAGCACATAGACAGTTTGAATTCATAGAAATCTGCCTAGTGATAGGCAAAGCAGGGACCTCTGACTTTCTGTTATTGGTATCACTATTAACCAATCACAGCTCACCACATAACAGTAGCCTCTTTTTTGTACTCGTTTGACTGAGATTTGACGCACTTGCATTTTCCCCTTGTGGACTGCAAGCTGAGCTGGAACGTCTCCCAATTGTCTGAAAAAGCTATTTCGAACAGTTTCCTGAGATCTACTGCTTTGTGTCAATGTAAGCAGCTCTGTTGTGAGGTCAGTCATTTGTTCTGTAGTTTTGAAAAAATGGGCACTAGTAACTGTGCTTTCCTGGCAAATGGAATGAAAGATGTGAGGTGTTCGAAAGGGGGCAAGTCATTACAACAATTTGTAAATTAGGATTCAATGGTGCAGACTATCGGGTACCCACCACAAACTTGTTTTTGTGTCAGAAATTCATGCAGCCGTGACTAATACACACCATTTTTACAAATGTAGTGTAATTCATTTCCCTTCAAATTAGTGAGCAAGCAGAGTATGTCATTTTTCCTAATCTATGGGACAGAGTTTACCACGATACAGTACATCACTTTTTTTTTTGTATTATATTTTCACAGGGTACGATAGAAATATTGTTTCAGCATGGATGATGAAAAAGTAGATCTTCAGCGCATTCGCCAGTCAGTGCTGGGCACGTATATTTTTTTTTTTTGTAATTTGTTGATCAGTAGCCTTTTTTATATTGCAGCTGAATGAAATACCACTGTGTTTGTGTCATAGCGTTTTTTTTTGGGGGGTGTGTGCGAAATTTGAAGGAAATGGGAGCAGGATTTGAATGAATATCTCTGTTTGCTGTGCCTCCCTCTAGTATGCTATCTGAAAATGACCAGGAATCAATATAGCACACTCCAACTGTATTGTGTACCAATTTGCAATAAATACTTATTTTTGTCCCCATTTTATATTTTACTTTTATATTTTATTTTTTTTGGTAACCTTCGATAATGGAACAGTAAGTGTTTGTGGAACGCTATTGTTCGTTCTTGTCAGTCCTCGCCCCTTTTTTTAGTGCAGTCCATTCGCTCGTTTATTTTTTTCCCTATGTGAACTGGATCGGGCTATATTCAAGATCAAATTGGAGAAAAGCAGTGCTCTGCGTTGACGGTTTTGGAAGGGGTTAAGCACTATTTGTTTGTTACTGTTTTTTTTTACTGAAAAATAAAACGGCATATAATTGTTTCTGCTAAGCTAGCTAGAGAGAGGAGTGACCATCCGATGGTGATGAGAGTCCGAGAGAGACTGAAGAGTACTGTCAGCAAGCCAATGCAGCCACCTGCCGCTACGCAGTAGTTACAGTGCAAGTGGCATTACAGACTGAATGAGGGGGAGAGGAGAGAAAGAGCCCCCTTTCACAGCGATGACCTACCAACGTGCAAGCAATTTCTTGAGCATTTGCTGTTCATAATAAGAAGATGGAGGTAGAGGTAGCAGTTTGCTTCTTCTGTGGCTGACCAGCTAAGTAAACACTGCAACTAATATTTTCAGTTCATGATCACTAGAACAGAATAAAATTTTGTGCTCTATATTTTTTTACAAGAATGAAAGCTCTTTACAAAGCAATGTGTTATGTACTGGTGCCTGCAGGCTTTTGATTGGCTGAGAAGCACTCCAATCCATGTAATTACTAGCCCAAAATTACATGGGCTGTAGTCCCTGCCATCAAGTCAGCAAACTTGCACATGATATTATGCTACTACTGTGTGCTTGATTGGAACATGCTGGGGGATTCTGGGCAGTACAGGGTGATGAGGAAATTCGATGACATAAGGGAACACATTAGATGATTCCAAGGTCTGTGAAGCACAGGCGGGGGCGGGGCACATGTTGGCATCAATGCACATTGGCTTCCCAGGTTATGTACACTTCAGGTATTATGTAGTAGTCAGTGGTGGGTCAGGGATAGTATGGGGCAGTACACCAGGTATCCAAATGCTGCACAACATTAAATCCCTGTATTTCACTGAGCAGAGCATTGTGGGATATGGCACTGCCCTAAGGGATACCATATCCATCAAAGGGCTACA
Source organism: Neoceratodus forsteri (assembly GCA_016271365.2). Lineage (NCBI taxonomy): Eukaryota > Metazoa > Chordata > Ceratodontiformes > Ceratodontidae > Neoceratodus > Neoceratodus forsteri. Next base: position 1,064,474,971 of record CM057449.1, on the reverse strand, counting down.
TAATTATTTATTTTCAAAAACAGCGTAATGTTCCAGACAGGATACAAGGTAAGAAGGGGCTGACCGGACACAAGAGGATTTAGGGCAGCAGGGTGGAAGGGACACATGTGTTACATTACAGTCCTACCTGCCACAGTGGCCACCCCCTCCTGGTTTGCTCAGCAACATGCAGAACATATGTACAGTTGCATGCAACATGTACCCTGCCTATCCCAATGCAGTTGCACCCAAGAAAATGCATGGACAAGATGGGATCAGTTGTGGAGGGAGTGTATGTGCCATTCGTTAATGCCACAGGGTGTCTCTCTTGTGTAGAGTGGGAAACCCACAGGCACATAATGCACTCCACACCTGCAGATGTTTTTTGTGGAGTGGGTTATTACTTACCTGATACTTACACTCTGTGTACTGTTCTCCTATATGGATGAGCGAAACAGAGACCAGTCAGTACTGCAAAATTGAAATTCACAACTTTATAAATAAATCTGAATTAAAATTACATATAATAATTTCCAGATATACATAGATACATAGACATTGTAGACATTGTCAGCAGATAAGGGCCCATGGCCCACCCATTCTGCCCATTTAAGCTTGTAAGTTCACTTTATGTTTTCTAGAAGTCTGTTGACCCTTATCCCTGACCTCCAGAATTCTCATATAGCCTCAGAGCAGTGTCACTTATGAGAAATTTAGTTTAGTATATAAGTTTGCAATGCATAAACCATTTCCAGATAACAGAGCAGAGAGCTATGTAGATTACAAAATCAGAGGATGCCTCCATAGTGACAAATTCAGCACAACATGAGAGGTGAACACTGTCAGTCAGCTAGCAAACTGAAAGGTTGTCTGCAAGCACCTCAAGGATACAGATGGGTGCATGCACAACTCTTGTGCTGCTGAAGCACAGTGATATGCTTACCTATGTAATGTTGTATTCCTGACTGTCAAATGTTTACCTTTGCATTGTTAAGTTATTGCCTGCCTTCCTTATGCTCTAGCTGACTGTTGTATTGTCTCAGAATTTTTGTAATATCTGCTACTACTTGTAATCTTCCTTGTAACATCCCGAGTTGCACTGAAAATAGGCAGATATTTGTCTAGTGTGCTTATCTGGCAAAAAAAATCTAAATAAATAAATAATAATATTCTAGTGCATACACAGCTCAAAAGGTCTGCCTATTGATGCACCATGACAGCCTGTTGCATGCACATCCTTAGTCCAGTGCTTTAGTCAAGTGCTTTGAGTTTTGGGTGGCCCACATAGAGAAATATTTTCACTTAGAAAATGATGACGACAACCAGAAATGAATAAAAATACTTTATTTAAATGATTCACATATATAATTATTCTCTGTTTGACATAAATTTCACAGGAATTAAGTCTTGTTTCACAGACAATCTCACTTTAATCCATAATTTGTATGTTCATTCCACAGTTCAATGACTTCTGAGCGAAGACATGATGATGTATGAATTGCAGATTAATGTATTATACTGTAGAAAACGATCTGCAGAACAGACCACTGACAGTGATCAGTTATGAGGATTTTTTTCCTGCAGTTAAATACAATAATCTACAATTCATACATTTATTCTGCCGTTCTAAGTCAGAAATTCTGCAAAAGTTGCCAAACCACATTCAGAAATTATGTGAAAGTGAAAATTCTGACTTTCACCAAAATTTTGCACAGACCTAGTGATTAGTTAGATGTTTACTAACAGATGTCATTAAGGAGCAGGCATGGCAGTAAGAGGGCCTTGCAGCAACCTGGCATAGGGCTACTAGAGTTGTGTTGACATCCTATAGGCCTACAGAATACCCATTTACAGTACATAAGAAAAGGTGTTAGTATGCTTGAAAGGTGGATATTTTGATTATGACTTTGTAGGTCATAGCTCAGTAAACTGAGGATGAAAAGGAGTCCCAAGAAAAGAATTGTTATGTTTTGACAGCAGTATTGCATGTCATTCGTACAACCTACCCCTCACAAATAAAATGCTGTTCCTACCCCAAAACCACTGTATGATGCTTAGGTTCATCCCACCCACCAAATACTTTTTTCTGAGTTTTTTTTTCCATAAAGATTTTTATCTCATAGGCTGGGGAGGCTATCATACCCATCCCCAGGTGCTGACGACCAGCCATCTCCATCCCTCCTCCTCCTGCTGTTGTTTCAGCAGGGCAGGTCACAACACCTCAGGCTGGGCTTCATTGAGGCCCAGTCCCACCATCCGTTTTCCACCTCTTTTCACCCCCCCCCGGACTATGTCAAACACAGTCACTTGTGTGCGTGGAGGCTTGCATGCATGCTGGAACTGCAGCCCCATTCCACCCAGCATAATACCAGCCCCCCAAGCATTGGCACTACCATGGACCCTATGTCAAGAGCTGGGACAGCCTGCCTCCTCGATCTGGGTGAGGAGAGCTGACAGCAGCCTCTTGTACCTTGTCCTGTCCCTCTCCCACTGGCTGACCTTCTGGTTACTCAAGCTTGTTCCCAAATGTGGATCACCAGTGTGGGAGAGGTAACGGACTGTTTTTTCTGCACCACAGTTCTCCACACCACTGCTACTACTGCAAGATGTTGGCTTGCGCTTGCACGCAAGCCAACATAATAAAAAGAGAGAATGACAGAATGTTAGCCCCCCCCCAAATGGAGATAATCCCGAAGGCATTTCAAACAAATCATGGAATTTTTAATAAAGCAATAATGCTCGCCAGGGCGTGCACTATTGGGGGATACTGGCATGCCTCAGGAGGTGAGGCATGAGGTGAACCCAAGTGCCTTTTGCACATGAGGAATGCCATTATCCCACAATTATGCACACAGTGTTGTGTTTTGTTGCCCTGCTGTAATTATAAAATGGATTCCCTGATTTTTAGTTCTAGGACTGTGTAGTGAGGTTCAGAGTGATGAGCATTTCTGACCTGTGCTGCTATACTTGAATAACACGTCATGTGATTAGATTCCACCAATCACTGCACAGGATTTTCCAACCCATTTTGTAACTGCTATTTAGACAAGGGAAAGGGAATATTGTTTAACCAGGAGTAGCACACTAAGCTGAAGCTTGTTTCCAGATGCGACCTGGGAGCACAAGGAAGTTAAGGGACTTGCTCAGGATCACACAGTATGCACCTAGGCGGCTGTGGGATTCAAACCCAGGTCTCCAGATTTGCAGCTCAGAGCCTTAACCCACTGCGCCAGACTGCCTCCTAAAAAGCAAACCTCTAAGATTGGCAGAAGGGACCTCAGTTTAACATGTTACTGTATCTGAAGGATGGTACCTCTAATGTGGAGGCCCCATACTGCATTGCAGGGTCAGTACTGAGTATGATCCAAGGACCTCAGTGCTGGACCTGACCTTGTGACCTTCCTCCTTGGAGACAACAGTAAGACACACTGATATGACCAATAACACTAATCAGTAAACAGCAAGAAAGAGTTAAGTAGGGTATTGAGCTTAGAGATGGAGGTAGCAGGGGCAGTGCCATAGACCACGTATGTGTAAAAAAGAAGATTGGGAGAATCATTTTAGAGACCAGCTTGTGAAGATGGGAAGGGGAAGGGAGTCTTTATGTCGATAGAGAGACATCACTCCAAAATCTTCCACATTAGACTATGATTATGTTCTCGTATCACAAACCCCTCATATTGGCTGAAAGGTTGCTTGCTGTCCCCCGTTTATCACCTTCAGATTTTTGAAAGTCTCAGTCATATTCCCCCTTTCTCTTCTTGACTCCATGGAGTACATATTCAGGTCAGGCAGTCTCCAAGTGTCCATAGGTCCCTGCTGCTCATGTACAATTTCCATTGCTCTCCTTTAGACTGATTGTTAGCAGTACTCTAGGTGCAGCCTAACCAAAATCGTGAAATTTCTCCTTTTAGAAAAAGCTCTGCCAACTTGCATAGGGCAGTATTCTTGTGAATGTTACTTATGGTAGCACCTAGGTCCTTGTCCTCTGAGGGCTGATCTAACCTGTCCCACCCCCCCATCCAGTGCTATGTTTTCAGGTTCCTTTTCCCTCTGTGCATGTCCTTGTACTTTTTGGCATTAAATCTGCATTGCCAGGTCTTGGACCACTTTTACAGTTTTGTTAAGTCCTCTTCCTGTTCCTAAACTCTTTTCATGGTCCTCCACCCTATCAGATACCTTAGTTACTGTCATTTGCAAGAGGCACATTTCGTCCCTGAATCCTTCTCTAATGTCACATATAAACAGACTGAAGAGCACTACTGGGACTAACTTCACTACTTTACTGGTGGGAGGAAGGAGGAATGGGGTGCTCTTGGGTTAGGGAAAGGGAGTTACTTTTACTTAATTTCTTGGTGGAGGAAGATGAGATGCAGTGATATGAGGGTGGGTAAAGGGTGTTTTTTGTTTAGTTTTATTTTGGTCCCAGACAGACTGACATCAGCAATGGCAATGTGGGTCACATGACTGACTAGCTAGGACATGAACAGGACTGGCAAAGTCTCTCATGACTTTAGTGGTCCATATAAATACCTTTGCACATTATGTCACGCGGCAGTGTGAGAGCGAAAGCAAGAGAGAGTGAGACAGCTGAGCGAGCATTTCCCTGCTGCTGCAGTAATAATTTTATAAGTGTGCATGTCATCAATTACTTTCTAATGGAAGACAGCAAGTGTCCTAACAAATTATGGCTGTGCCCCTAGTATTATGGTTGCCACTCAGCTTAAAGAGACTGTCCTTATCAACTTTTTTATTCCTTTTCAAGTACTGGAAGGTCCCAGTCATATCCCCATCTCTCTCTCTCTCCCCCCTGTCTTCCAGGGAGTACATGGATCTGGAATGATAGAGAGAGAGCAGTCATGAGTGAGAGGAGGACACTCAAGTGTGAAATGGCAGAAAGAATTGAAGAGGGTATCCAATATGGCCAGGGATGACGGGCACAACATTGTAGACTACATCACAGTGGGCAAATATTGGGAGGATCATCTTCTGGACAAGTTCACACCTTGCCAGGTGAGGGAGGCAGTTCCAGTTACTGTATAAAGCACCAATCAAAGAAAAAGGATTACCTTGTGTATTTGGCTTCCACCCACACATTCAGTCATTGCAATGTGAGCTGGCGTGTACAGGCAGATCAAGAGCAGACTAGTATAATAAATACTTGACATGATGTGCCATTGAGCGAGAGAGTGCTCAGCAGACCAGGTACAAATGGGGCAGAGGAGGAACACTGAGTGATCTAGGAGCAGTAAAGGAAGCATTTTCGATTCAAAATTAGTTTTGCCTTTCTTGTGGTAATTTGTATTTATCTTTTTTTTCCCTTTCCAGGGTCCACAGGAACTGATTTGTCATGGCAGGCCATATTCTGTGACCAACAAACAAAGGCTGTGTGCTACAATAGTAAGGTAGGAAAAAGGGCCCATTTTAAACAAATTGGAGGGTAGATGAAGGAGGGGATTGCAGTCCTTGGACCAGAAAAATGGTTGATGGATTTCTTTCAGAGGGTTTGAGATAGACTCCACCACAGTGGTAATTTATTACTACTACCATCACACACAGCTACAGTGGTCTTTCTGTCAGTTATGTTTGCGAGTTTACTGCCAAGCTATATTGAAAACCAAGTCAGCACCTCCTTATTTGTTCTGCGAATTAAAAAAATTAATGAATAACTAAAAATAACACTACCTAACTCTTGCTGCTCCGTTATGTCCATATTGGCTCTTTCAGGACATCCTTAGGGAAGACTGATTGCCAGAGGCTGCATTGGCAGCGGTAGAATTCGGCCGTCTCGGCAGCCATGGAGCTGTGAACTGGGGCTGCATTGGCAGTGGGAGGGTTTGGCCATATCGGTAGCTGTAGATGGACTGTGCCAGGGGCCGCATTGGCAGCTGAGGAGCCGGGGAGAGTTCGGTGAACACTGGGAGTACTGAGGAGCAGAGCAACAGCTGCAGGGAAGGCGAACCAATCTGTGTACAGGGCACAAGTTTCAGACTTGTGGCTGGGCTGTAAAAAGGGTCTAGCCCAGCCACTTTCATGGCATCCTCAGGGAAGAGCTGTAATTGTTTCCCACTCCCCCTTCTCGGCCCCGACCTTGACCTGTATTAAATAGTCAGAGGAGGAGGAGTCTGGGGATAAGAATGGGCTGGACACTGTTCTAAAGCTGACACTATTTGCTTGGTTCTGAAACTGACAACTGTTTTCTTGCTGGATAGAGGTTTATTTATGTAGCTTTGGGGAACCTGTTTACACTGCTATTCTTGCTCAATGTGTGGATTGTATTCATGCACTCTGAGGGTTTGCACTGTCTTAGAACTGTTGGCATATGAAGCTACTAAGATGGGGATGGGACCACATGTCACAAGAGTGGGCATCTTTGGTAGGGTGGTTGGGTGTACAGAGTGTGTGACGGTCATGGTACTGACTGGACTTGGAAGTTCAGAGGATGCTCAAGTGTAGTGTGATGGCACAGCTTAGGGAGGAGGAGGTTGAAGGGATTAGAGGCTGCTGGGGGCATGAGGAGGAGATACTGGGAAGGATTGAGAAGTAGGGGACAAGGGGGGTGCATATGTTACTGCACCTGGAGCTGAAGGTTTGGGCATAGGGAGAGGAGCGAAGGTGGACACACAGTGGACACAAGGGGACTCTGGGAGTGGGGGACCTATAAGGTGAAAACTCCAAAAAAACACTCAGATGCCTGGACGGAACCAAGTTTGGGGGGGCAGGAGGTAGCAATTTGGGGGAAGGCATTAGGCTTAGCAACTGCTTTGACCCTGTACGCCCAGAAGAAGAGGGGGAGGAGGCAGATGGAGGGGACTGCAGCACATCGGGGAGCTGCGATTTTGGACAGGGGGCATGGCATGTGGGGGCACAAAGTGTGGACGGGTCATATGGGAGGAAGGGTCAGGATAGGCCATTAATTAGGGTGGTGGGACCAGTCAAGAGAAGTGGCAGGGTGGACATGGATTCAGTAAAAGATACTCAGATAGGGGGATTGGATAGCACAGGGTTGGGGGAGGCAGGGACATGGGAGAGAGGGCTTCATATGACACCCAGATTGTGGGGGATGCAAGGAGCCGGCTGGGGGGTGAGACCAGAAAAAAGGACCAGGACGGACATGAAATGATTAGTAACTTGTGGGTGAGCATGGGGTAAATGGGGGGTAAAGATGCTCCTGTTGGGGGATTCCATGATTAGGGGTATCCAGTGGGAGGGGGAGGATAAAACATGTCTGGTCACGACCAGATGTAACCCTGGCCTGACTGCACAAGTCCAAATTCCTGGTATACTCAGTGGCAAAGGAATATGGAGGTTCCCCAGACATTCTGGTGTAACTGGGCACAAATGGCATAGACAGCAGTAGTGAACTAGAAATACAGGCAAGGTTTCTGGAGCTAGCCAGGGTTTGCCATTCTATAGAATGCTCGATCTCTATTTTCAGAAATACTGCCTGTGCCAAGGGCTAATGTGGAGAACAAGTAAAAACATAGAGTTGGAAAACCAGTGGCTAAAGGGATGGAGGGACACGGTGAAAGGCCAGTGGGCAGAGCACAGGGTGGGGGGACAGGAGACACCACAGCCACTGGTTTACTTAGTAACCTTCTGTAAGCCGCTTGCACTACCTGTACGTCAGTCCCTCCATATGTGAAAATATGAAGCAGGTCCCCCACTGCCCAGTGTCACTGTAGACTTCTTGAAAATGTGGTGTCACTGTGTGTAAACATTTTGCATGTCCTTTCCCTAGACCTTTTGTACTGAAGTTTTTTTTTTCGAAACTGTCTCACAGTGATAGCCTGCTAGCTGCTTTGCAGAGGGGTCCATTACTTTGCTGGTGGTAATCATAAGATTGCACACCCACAATCAAGAAGTACTGCTCAGCATTCATTATTTGCTGTACACTGTATGGGCTCAAGCTCACTGGCTTGTATGGACCTGTGCTGGCTGCTGCCTCTCCACCCCCCCAACACATCCATTTTAGATGGATAGCACAGCTGAGATGCAGCCTCTCATTTTCAGTTGTGTCCTGCTTCTACCTGTATTTTTGCTGAAATGGACTGAGAGGGAGGTCAATTGCCTTGTTCAATGACATAGCTGAAGATGCCAGAGATGGTGACCCGATATAGCCCCTCCACTTAACTACCTTAGGCAGCCACCATCTGAATGACAGGGAGCGTGTGCCAGCCATTTATGTGAAAGATGTGTTGTGCCATTCATGGCTGTTTCAGATATTTATTTAACCTTTTCAGTAAAATGTTACCTTTTTCAACAATCCAAGTGTCAGTGTCCTTGCCTACAGAGCCTGTATCTCGCGATTTCTGCAGGTCTCCAGATCAGTCTAATGCAGCATTCCTTACCCTTGGCAGTTTTTAGCAACTCCACAATACAATTCAAACCACAGTGGGGAACCAAATCACGACCCACTATAAGCTCACAACACATTCACATGTAAGGAAATTCCACTGTACCAGCCAAAAGGCTCTCCAGTCGCAATTAAAACTAAGAACCCCTGCATCAGTGGTAGGTAAAGATGGGATCAGTGGCCATGGTCCCACAAGCTATGCCGAGAGGGTGGTGGAACTAGGGATTGTGCTGCCCAGAGGACTATTGGAGGCAGAGACTGTGGAGGGGTTCAGGACGAGTTGGACAGGAATAGGGGAAGGGGTATGCTGGAAAAGTCTTTTTTGTTTGTTTTTTTGTTTTACGGTGGGGCCTGGTTTGGGACAGTTTGTGCGAGTTGACATTGTATACCACTGAATGTTTCATTTGTGGTGGCACCTGATATGAGATGGAATGTTTTTACTATCACACTTTGTCTTCCAGCAGGAAAGCTCTTGATTGGACATCTTACTGATCGACAAGAAGATCTGTCCTGGTTCAAGCTTTCCATAGATTGTCGAACATCAGTTTCTTCACTTGTCAAGGTTAGTTCTATGCATTACATGTTGCGCCTGATATGGGAGGGAATTGGGGTACAACAGAACAACAGGGTATGATACAATTGTGGCAGTGCTTGGTTTGTGAGGGTATTGGGAGGCTATTGATGTGGCAAAGTGAGGTTGTTACACTGTGTACAGGCAGGGAAAGGGTGATAGATATAGAGGTGGGGGAGATAGAAAGAAGTAGAGATAGAGACAGCTGGGGATCAAAGATACATTTATACAGGCATAAAAGTCAATAAGTAAGCAATAAGACATGATGGGGTGTGCATTAGACAGTTCTAATGCACAGCTAGAGGACGTAGTGAGGCACAAGGCCAGAGGCCGAGTGCGTCCAGTCCCCTAGCCATGCATTAAAACAGTCTAATGCACATCCCTGGAGTGGCTTATTGCACTTATAAAATGGGCCTGTGTATTCTAAATGGGGTTCTAGTTTTAGCTGTGCATTAGACACATCTAATGCACGGCTAACAACCAATTAGATTGCTTGAAAACCTTTCCCCATTTTATAATAAAGTGTATTCCTGGCCTCAGTGTGTGTGTGTGTGTGTGTGTGTGTACACAGACTGGGGAAAAGCAAACTGGCAACATAATCTTTTGACTTGTACTGTGTGGGGACTACAGGGCACAAAAGAGATCTTTCAGTTACATGAATCACAAAATGTATTCTTGGACAAATTGTGGGTTTTTAAGCAACAGGATGACCAGGGTTTATGTTAATGGTCTGTTAATCACCCTCTAGCGGCATAATGTGGCATGAGGCATTGCCGAGTGTGACATGCCCCTAAAGGGTGATTAACTGACCATTAACATAACCCCTGGGAGTGACTTATTGCTGTTATAATAAAAATGTTTTTTTAAACAGTGTTAAACTTTGTTCAATATGTGGGTAAGCTGTATAAGTATATTAATAAAAGATTAACATAAGGCTGTTAGAATGTTTACAGCCAATCAGAAAGCTTCATTTCTCAGACCATTGTTATAATTGTGTATAGTCCGGGCAATGGCGGACTGGTAAAATAAATATTTGACTTGTTCAGATTGGGGGGGGAGAGAGATAGATAGACTATTGGATAGAAAAGATACATTTTTACAGCGACAGAAATTAGTGGTAGGGTCTGGTATGGGAAGGGGTGTGTACTGAAATTCTACACGGGGAAATGCTTAACTTATTTATTTGCTTTTGTTTACCAGGTGCGCACACTAGACAACCAAGTGCCTATTTTCAAATGCATCCTGGGAGGGTTACAATGGGACAAAAAAATGATCATCAGGCATATACAGGGTTAACATACATCTTGGTTCAGGCACATATATAACATAAGAATAAGGTACACATATATTTTACTGTCACATAAATCACAAGTAAAGTGTATTCTAGCACTAAATGTGGGTTTTTGTGTACAGGCCAGGCAATGGCAGGCTGATTAAAAAAACATATTTCACTTGCACAATCCACTAAGGACCACAGAAAGGACAGAAAACAACTGATCTTATTTCGAGAGGGTTCCTGCAGTAGGTCTTCACGTATAGGTCTGCATCTCCTGGCGTCAGAACTGCACGGCAAACTTGTAGCTAGCAGTCGTCAGCAGGGGCCATGCCCCATCGTCGGGTGATGTTACATCAGTGTGACTATAAAGGGGGCAGTCCTTCGCCCGTCATCCAGTTCTTTCCCACCATCACCTTATTTATCCCTTTCAAGTACTTGAAGCTCCCAATCATGTCCCTCCTCTCTCTCTCTCTTCCCTGTCTTTCAATGAGCTGGAGTGCAAAGTGGTCAGTGGCTCCTCCCCCACCTGCCTCCACCTGCCAAGACAGCCGTCGGTGATGGTCGCACTGCTGTGGTTCCCCCCGTCAGCCTATTGGTGTCCTCACTGGATGTATGACTGGACCAGAGGAGAGGTGCCCCTCCTCCTCTTCCTCCACATCTCCGCTGGTATCTCTGGCTAAAACTGTGGTGCACCCTCAACGTTGTTGGGTATATGGGGTAAATTCTGCATTCCCTCTGGGTTCAAGGAGATGAGGCCTCCTCAGCCTGCAGGCCTTAACGTGGATGCCCTTCCCCTTCGGCGGGACTCCGGCGCTTGTCCCGATGCCAGATGTCCTGATGACAGTCTCACAACCTGGACCTATTGACCGGCCTTTGCCTTTGGCCCAGACGCCGGATCAGGTCCCAGCTCCAAGGCCCCTTTGTTCTACTCAGACACCGGCACCTTCATGGGCTGTCCCAACACGGACTCCCAGCCAATCTATACAACGGCGGGTCTGACGTGGATTCCCTCACTGCCGTATCTGATGATGGGGATGTATTCCAGACCCCAAACTATCCTGCACTACCCACAGGGGTTTCTTGGGGACCTCTGCATGGCTGAGTCATTTTGGCAAGTTCTACATGTGGTTTAGCCCCTACTCCATATACCCAGTGTTTCAGGGATACCACCCCCCACTGGTGATTCCTTCTCTCCCCCCCCCTTTTAGCCTCTACCAACCCCACCATCCCCTCCCCCTCCTTTGGTGGATCCAGATTGCAAGACTTTAATTCAGTCTTGGTGGCATGGGACTTGGTCAGAGTTGGTTTCAGACCTGGAGAGCAGACCCCAACTGCTGAGGTCTCCTAGGTCCCCTTTCCTGAGCAGTTCTTCTATTGCTATCATCCATGTCTCAGGGAAGATCCATCAGGACGTTTCCCTTCCAGATGTTGGGGGGGTACTTCTTTAACCACTAGATGGCACTACCCAGAGTGTCACTACCCCTGCCTGCACAGTTGCAGAGCCTGAGCTCATGGCAGTGCATTCCAAGTGTCCACCACCCTCTCTGTGAAGAAGTGCTTCCTGAACTCCCATTTCGGGTGGGACGCTGGATGTCCCGATGACATTCTTACAACCTGGACCTATTGACCGGCCTTTGCCTTTGGCCCCAGCACTGTATCAGGTCCTGGATGTAGAGTCTATGTCCTCGGTCCCCATTCCTCCGTGGATCACCCCCTTCTGCTGCTTCCCGGCTCACTTGTTGCTCCTTTTGTTTGCTTCGGCATCGGTCCCTCCCCCCACTTCACCGCTCCTGCCTTGTCCTGTTTCCTATCTCTGTGATGTCCCTCTCCAAACCCCTCTCTCCTACTTGTGTTGTCTCTTATCCTCCACCGCCACTTCTCCATTCTGGTTAGTAAAGGGGGAGGCAACATGAATGTAAGGTGGTCGAGTTAGGGGACGAAGATTTAGGGGTTGGTTATTGGTCTGGGTGGGGATCCAGTGGCAGGAAGAGGGGTCAGAAGGGGGCAAGTGACAGCATTGAAGAGGGTCAACTAGGGGAAATGTATTCAGATTAGGAGTATGTGGAGTGGAGAACCATAGTAACTTTCTTATTCTCTTGCCTGCCCCCATTCTCTCCAGAGCTCTTTTGATACCTCTCCCCATTTCAGCAAAGTCAGCATTTTTGAAATCCAAAACCTTTGTCCTAGTATGACTTGAGTTAGTGTCTATCCCTATGCTAAACTAAACTATGTTGTGATAGCTGCATCCCAGTGTGGGGGAGTTTTGAGAGAGTGAGATTAACCACCATGCTATTTTAGGGTGGTAAATTAATGATAGCATGTTATCAAAGTGCATGTTTGGACAATTTGACAGTCGAAGTGTGAATCTGTAATGGCACAAATTATGAAGGTGCATGCTGTGCCAATTTGACAGTTGCATGTTATCAAGTTGCATGTGCCAATTTGATGGTCTAAGTGTAAATTTGTGATAGCACATGTTATCAAGGTGCATGTTGTGCCAATTTGTCAGTCGCATGGAACATTTGTGATAGTGCATGTTATCAAGGTGCATGTTGTGCCAATTTGTCAGTCGCATGGAACATTTGTGATAGTGCATGTTATCAAGGTGCATGTTGTGCCAATTTGTCAGTCGCATGGAAAATTCGTGATAGAACATTTTACCAAGGTGCATGTTGTGCCAATTTGACAGACGAAGTGAACTAGATGCTTCATTTACAGAAGAGGTGCAAAGAAGGAATTCCATTAAAAGGGCCAGTGAATGAACTTAACTGATTGCCCAGGCAACAATGGGCCAGTGAACAAAAAAGGAATATCACCTATCCTAACCTGGATACTACAGTCACTTGAAAATTCGCCATCTAGGCAGAGAGCACTAGTCTTTCTAATCATCTTTACTAAAAACAAATTTTCTTCTATCTGTTAACTAATTTTATTTCTTTATGTCACTATTAATATTATTATTATAATACTGCTTTAACAGTAATTTTTTCTTATGCGCCATTACACTCTAATGTAGTCTGATGCACCAGCAGTATCTATCCACTATCGGTTTCTTATTTCATTACTGTATCTTTTTCATATTAACCTATTGTTGCTTCTCTTTCGCATGCCTGAATGGATGAGGACTCCTTCACCATCAGATAAGTATTGCTTTATTGTGAACATGTCATATATTAATAATTTATTAAGAACTACAGATCTTTTGTGACTCCATTCCTGTATTTCATTTTTCAGTACTGACGGACATCGTCCCTTCAAGATTCCTTCTTCTGACTCCACAGTATCCTGGTAAGACACTCTCCACATATTACTTGGTTGTGTCTGGTATGAGAGGGGTTGCATGGGATATGTGTCCTATAATCCCAGATCTTACTTCGAGAGGGCTCTTGCAGTAAGTTATTACTTATAGGACTGACGCTGGCAGCCGGCAGGACCCTACGGAAAAATTTATACATAGCAGTCCCTGACAAGGGACTGCCACCATGTCAAGTGACCAGCATCAGGAGACGTCGGTGTATAGGGGCGGTCCCTGATGTCCGCCTTCCAGTTCTTTCCTGACGTTAGCTTGTGCAGTGCCTCACAGAAAAGTCTGTGCTTCGTCGGCCCAATCTTCGTTGTTTCTACCGAAATACTTTGCTTTTTTCGACTAACGTCAGGTACCATTGTCGGTGGATGTCGTCCCCTACACCCTCTGAGCACAAAAATAAGTGCTATTCATGCGGCGCCCAACTACCACACAAGGACAGACATTTCCTATGCCTGTTCTGCCTAGGGCCCGATCACCCAGTCGAGAAATGCCAGCACTGCCTCAGCTTCAACGCGGCTACCCGGAAAAGATGGCAGCAATCCCTGGAAACCCATATTCTGAAGAAGAAGGTTTGACCTGGATCTCAGTCATTCCTCTCTGAAGGTACACATGGTGGCCATCTCAGCCTATCATGTTCCCTTCACAGACAAAACTTCCGCTCAATTGGAGGTCTTTATCAGAGGGGTCCTCTATCTGAGGCCACCCATCAGTACTCCCTGGTCAAGTAAGAATCCACTCCACCAGAGGAGTAGCTTGTTTCAAAAATGTGTCTGCGGCAGACATCTGTGCTGCTGTCACTTGAAATTCGTCAATACCTTTGCTAAACACTACAGTTTGGATGTTACTGGCCCTTTCTGGCCCATGGCGGGAAGAACTGGAAGGTGTGCATCAGGGTCCACCCCTTTATACAGACGTCTTCTGACGCCGGTCACCTGACATGGGGGTGGTCCCTCGACAGGGACAGCTAGCTAGAAATATTTCCATGGGGTCCTGCTGCCTGCCAGCATCAGTCCTGTATGTAATTCAAGCAACATGAAGTCTTGCTATATTATGACATATGCAGTGAGTCCCAACCTTCGAACTGCTCCGGAGGTGAAAGAGTTAACTTTCCATGCCAGGCATGGAACGCTGAGCTCGAGCTCGGTTGAAACTCTGTCTGTTGTTCTTCAAACTCAAACCGTCAGATTCTTTACTCCGCCTCACTGAACAGTCACTCCAGAGATTTCTCCTTCTACTCGGTTCATTTTGTCAGTTAAAGTATTGTTTTTCTCAGTTTTCGACCGAATTTAAACCGCAACAGGTCGGTTCAGACTCTGTATGTGGTATTGTGAGTACTAGATAGGTTTTACATTAATTTCTATTCTGTGTGGAACTTGTAAACGGTTTATCGGTTCGGTTTGAACCGATCAGGTTGTTTAAAATATATTAATCTGTCCTTTAGAGTGTGGTTACTGGTTCTTATCGGTTCTAAAAAAAAAGGATTTTATTACGGTTTTTTCCACGACCCGTGGCATGGTTGGGAACTGATAAGAGGGTTTTGCTTGGCGGATTGCCATAAACGGACAAGTTTGGTTAGGACTGGCACTATGTCTGAGAAACCCAAAAGAAAAACCGGGCCCACTGGGTTTCAACACTGCAGTGTAGGGAAGTCTTTGCTAAGGCTGACTCCCACACCACCTGTGTTTATTGTCTGGGGGTTTGACCACCTCAATGCAGACTGCCAGATTTGCAAAAATTTTCCTGCAGCTACCCTGGAAAAGAGAGTTGGTAGGCTCAGGGAAAGGGAAGCCAAAAAGTCCGCTGACCCAGATGGCCAGCCCGGTTCGGTTTCAACCGAACCGGAGGGAGTGCCCTCTGACCAGGGCGAGACTTCCTCGGGCAAAAAGAGAGCCTGAAAACCTCCAGCTCCCTATGGAGGAAGCTGTGGATGATCAGAAGAGCCTGACTATGTGGAAATGATGGATATCCCAGAGTCTAGGAGACTGTCTATTCCTTTGCATAAATCTTTTGGGAAACAGACAGTAAAAATTCTAAAAACTCCTCACACTATACCTCCTGTGGATAAGAGAATGAACAAGAGGTACACATTGTCAGGCTCTGATATGGAGTTCCTTACACAACAATGCAGCCATGTTGTGGTAGTGCAGGCTGCAGCCAGTGACAAGGCAAATATTTCCTTGGCTTCACACCCCCCTGACAAGGACTCCAGGAGGATTGATGCCATGGCAAAGAAACAGTACATGGCAGCATCCTTGGGACTCAGACAGGCAAATTATATGGCTTATGTTGCTAGATACCAGAAATCCAGATGGGATACTGTTATGGCTCTAGCAAAACAGGACCCTGGCCAGCTTGCCAAGGAGCTGGAGCAGGTGGCTGCTGATGGTATTGAGGCATCTAAGGTGCAATTCCATGCTGCAGTGGACTCTAATGATGTCATCAAGAGTCATGGCTACATCTGTGGCACTTCAGAATGGCTTGGCTCAGATGTACTAGCCTGTCACAGGATACCCAGACTAAGACCATGGATTTTCCTGTTGTGGGTAATTCTCTGTTTGGGGAGCAGACAGAGAATTACATGAAGAAAATGGATGAATATAGGACCACCTATAGGAGTGCACAGGCCAAGGAAAGGCAGGCCACTCCTCAGAGGCAACCTTCCAGGAGCAGGGGCAGGCCTTTTCATGGGCCTTTTTACCAAGCCCAGGTCTCCTCTTCAGCTTATGCCCAGAGGGGGTTCTTTAGAGGGAGAGGCAGACGGGGTATAAGCAGGCCTGCTTCCACCCCTCAGCCTAAAGCCCCTGACAAGCAGGCACCCTGTTGGGGTGGCCAGGGCCGATTCTCAACTACCTGTAGGGGGCAGGCTGGCTTACTTTGTCCAGGACTGGAAGTCTCTAATATCAGACAAGTGGGTCCTGGAAGTAGTAAGCCAGGGACTGGTTCTCAGCTTCAAAAAATTTCCAAAGATGAGAACCAGATCCTTTCTACCTGCAAATCCATCAGAGGCACTTGCCCTAGAGGCAGACGTCTCTACCCTCCTGGCTCTCAGAGCCGTGGAAAGGGTTCCACCCCTACACCAGGGCAAATGATTGTACTCCAGGTACTTCCTTACCCCAAAAAAGACAGGAGAATGGCGGCCCATCCTGTATCTCAGATACTTAAACAAGCACCTTTTAAAACCAAAATTCAAAATGGTGACTCTGGGAATTATTCTACCTCTCTAAGGCCAGGGACTGGCTGGCGTCCCTGGACCTCAAGGATGCCTACTTCCATATTCTCATCAGAAGCTCCCATCAAAAGTACCTCAGGTCTGAGCTGCCCTCAGGCCATTACCAGTTCAGAGCAATGCCCTTGGCCTCACCTCTGCTCCAAGGGTATTCACAAATGCCTTGTAGTAGCAGTTGCCTACCTAAGAAGGCAAAATTACCATCTTTCCTTATCTGGATGACTGGCTCATAGTAGGCCAGTCTCCAGACCAAGATCAAGTTACATCTTCAGATAACTCAGCAACTGCTTACCTCTCTAGGTTTCCTTCTGAATCTTCCAAAGTCAGTTCTAGAGCCTGTCCAGCTTCTCACCTCATAGTGCAGAACTGAACAGAGGAAGCCAGAGCCTTCCTTCCTTTGGACAGGGCAAGGACCCTGGGTCTCTGGCCTCCTCATTCACCTCTGCAGGTCTCGACCAGCAAGGCATTTTCTGCAGCTCCTGGGACACATGGCTGCTTCTATAGCAGTAGTGCAAGGAGCCAGATTTCAGATGAGGGACATCCAGTTCCATTTGAGAGCCTTTTGGTCTCAAAGAAAGGATCCTCTAACCAAGTTGATCCCAGTAACTCGAACCCTGATCCAAGCCCTAGAGTGGTGGCAGGATCAGAGCAACCTGAGACAAGGGGTCCCCTTTGTCACTCAGTCTCACTCATTAATCCTTACTACAGATGCATCCCTCTTGGGGTGGGGAGCTCATATGGGCGATCTCACTACCCAGGGACTGTGGTCCCCTCAGGAATCTCTGCTCCACATCATCCTGTTGGAGCTCAGAGCAGTTTTTCTAGCACTTCAAGCTTTTTCCAAATCTGTTCAGAACAAAGTTGTACAGGTCATAACAGATAACACCACTACAATGTGGTACATCAACAAGCAAGGAGGCACTCAGTCTACGGCCTTGTGCATGCACCGAAGCAATGAAGTTGTGGTCTCTGGCTTACTCCCTGAACACCTCCCTTATGGCAGTTCACCTCCCAGGCAAGGACAATGTCCTGGCAGATGCTCTCAGCAGGATTTCCCAGGGCCATCACGAATGGTCACTGGATCCCCTGGTCCTGGGGGTAATTTTTCAGATGGGGCACCCCGCAGATAGATCTTTTGCTGCCCCAGACAATCACCAACTTCCCTTTTTGCTGCAGGCCCCAGTGTTGGGCTCAGTCCTCCGGATGCCTTGTTCTCAATTGTGAAGGGAAGTTTTCTATGCTTTTCCCTCCCTCTCCTGTTCAAAGTGTTAGTCAAAATCAGATCTCAATCCTGCAAAGTGATTCTGATTGCTCCAGATTGGGCCAGACAACCCTGGTATCCACTCCTACTGTCCTTAGCAGTCCATCTTCCCCTGTGTCTTCCCAGCAATCACAATCTGTTAACCTGTGCTCAGGGAAGGGTTTGGTACCCGAACCTCAAATCTCTCAATCTCAAGGCCTGGCTCTTGAATAGTTAGAGTTTGCTGATCTACACCTCTCCCAAGGCGTAATGGATATTTTGAAGGCTTCTAGGAAGCCTTCCACCAGGGCTACTTATAATTCCAAATGGAAGAGGTTTTCCATATGGTGCTCTGGGAAGACATATTTCCAGATTCTGCTGATTTACCCACAGTCCTGGATTATATGGTCCATTTAAACACTTTGGGCTGAGACCAGCTACCCTAAAGGTGCATTTGGCAGCTGTGTCTGCTTTATTTCAGCAGGTAAACCCTCTTCTCTTTCAGCTCATCCTGTATTTTCTAAGTTTTTAAGGATTGCTTCACAACCCTCCATTCAGGGACCCTGCCCTGCCTGGGATCTTAATGTTTCCATTGCTCATCTTATGCAACCTCTTTTGAGCCCTTGTCTTCAGCAGAGCTTAAGTATTTGACTTGAAGACTGTGTTTCTGGTAGCCATCACTTCTGCCAGACCTTAAGTGAATTACAAGCTTTGTCAGTGGAACCTGATTTTATCTCCTTTCATAGAGATAAGGTGGTCCTCAGGACTAACAGGAAGTTCTTGCTCTAGGTGGTTTCAGATTTCCACCTTAATCAATTTATATCTCTTCCAGTGTACTTCACTGACTATTCCTCCTCTGGTGAGGAGGCTGCACTGCTTAGATGTGAAGAGAGCCCTTAGTTACTACATAGAGCATACCAAGGGTCACAGGTTTGACTCCCTCCAACTGTTCCTCACTTATGGTGAGGTTGGTAAAGGGAAATCTGCCACTAAAAGATCCATTGCCAGGTGGATTGTCTCTTGTATCCAATTCTGTTATGAAAAGCTGTGTAAGGTTCCTCCCTCAGGCCTGAGGGCTCACTCTACCAGAGGTACAGCTGCTTCCCTGGCTGCTGCCAGGGACATCCCTATTCTAGAGATATGCCAAGCAGCTACCTGGAAAACAGTTCACACTTTTACCAAGCATTACTCCCTAGACATCTAGGCTAGGACTGATGCTCGGTTTGGCACAGCTGTGCTTCAGAGTCTATTTCCTAAGTAGGTTCTGTCCCTCCTCCATGGAGGTACTGCTGTGTAGTCTGCATATGTCATAATATAGCAAGACTTCATGTTGTTTGAAGAAAAAATTACTCACCTTAGTAATGTTGTTTCTTCTAATGGAGTCTTGCTATATTATGACCTCCCCCCACCTGCCCCTCTCAGAACCTCAGTTTTGGGATGTGGGTGGGCAGTGCAGTGTTGGCACTTAGTAGATGCCCACCTTGTTGTTTTCACCCCCCTTTTTGGGGTGACTTGGTGTTGTGTTTTTCATTTTTTGGGTCTCGACTTCGAGTCTTTGTTTTGGGACCAAAAATGTGTTCTTATGTTTAGTAGCCAGTTGGCTAGTGTAGGTTTACAGCTTCCACACAGGACCTCAGTGAGTTTAGCTCAAAAAGATCTGATGGTTTGAGTTTGAAGAACAACAGACAGAGTTTCAACCGAGCTCGAGCTCAGCATTCCATGCCTGGCATGGAAAGTTAACTCTTTCACCTCCAGAGCAGTTCGAAGGTTGGGAATCACTGCATATGTCATAATATAGCAAGACTCCATTAAAAGAAACAACATTACTAAGGTGAGTAATTTTTTCTTACCTACTGCAAGAGCCTCTCTCTCAGATATACTGTTACGGTAAGTTCTTACGTAACTGTACTTTCATGCAGTGCCTGGTTTTGAAGGGATTTGAGTGACAATTGGCAAATTGGGTATCCTTTCCGATGGGTTGGTCATGGTATATGAAGTGTAATGGAGGAAGGGGAGGAGGTAGCACAGTCACTTTTGATGCAAATCCAGGAATCCAAGAATAGGTCTCTCGAAATGGGAGTGGTGTACAGTCCGCCCTCTCAGACAGAGGAGTTGGGGAACTAGCAGGACAGATCAGATGGACCTGCAAGAGGGGTAGTGTGATGATTGTAGGGGATTTCAACATGCCAGGAATGGACTGGAGTACCCCAACAACCGGGAACAGAAGGGAGCAGATACTGCTGGATGCATTCCAGGGCAGATTCCTGATGCAAATAGTCAGTGAATCAACCAAGTTAGGAATATCCTTGACCTTGTGATGGCAAAGGAAGGTTCAGAAGGGAGCTGAGGATACCCTTTTTTTTTCTTTCTTTCAGAGAGTGGTAGCTGGGTGGAGTGCATTGCTGGCAAGAGATGGTATCCAGTAGAACAGTGGACTGCTTCTTTCTCAGTGTGAGGTACCAGTCCCCACCGGTTTCAAAAAAGTATTTTAGACTTTTTTTTTCCAACAGCCTGTAACACAGTTGGTAACCGATTGGGGGGGGGCTTGTCTGTCTTTAAAGCTGCTAAATGCTAAGTGGTTAGGATGGCTAAAGAAATAAAAAAGGAAAAACCGGGCCCACTGGGTTTCAGCACTGTAGTGAGTGTGAGTGATTTTAGGTATGAGAAGTTAGTATTTCCAAATGCCAAGCAGACGTCACAACAATGTAAGCATCATATGGTGTACAATGGCCCCTCATAAGCCCTCCCATATCAGGCCACAACATCAAAAAAAAAAAGATTCCGTTTTCTTAAATGGACCATAATTCTCTCCCACATAAGGCACCACAACATGTTAAGCATCCAGTGGTGTAAAATGGCCAACAGCAATCCCTCACATATCAGCCACCATCACCTAAAATGCATTCCATGTTGTTCAGTGGACTACAAATTACCTACCATTTCAGAGGACACATCAGGTTAAGTATTCACTTGTGGTGACGCCTGACATGGGATGGAGTTGGGGAACCACTGGACAATAGGGAATGTGATTTAGTATGCATCCTAAGTCCCTTCTCATCCTTTCCACCCCCACCATTGTGCATAGAAACATATAAGTTGATGGCAAATAAGGACTGCAAGGCCCATCCAGTCTGCCCATTTCTTTTTCTACATTATAAATATGCCATTGACCTTTGCTCTGTCAATGACCTAGCTATCCATATTCATCTGTATTGCTCCCTTATGCCTATCCCATGTCTGTTTGAAGCCCTGCACTGTATTCATATCCACCACTTCCTGAAGTAGGCCGTTCCATGCATCCATCACCTTTTCTGTAAAAAAGAACTTCCTCACATTACCCCTTAATTGGCATCCCTCTAATCTCATACTGTGTCCTCTTGTCTTGCTATTTTTCTTATGTTGAAACATGTTAGACTCTTTCACCTTGTTAGTCCCCTTAATGTGCTGTGCCACCACACCTGAGCCTTGGTGGACCACTCACAATGTTAGTAAAGTCCTGCAGTATGACATGTTGAAAGTCATGGATGGTTCAGCCCTCTGCTCCACTCTGCTGGATGAAAAATGTATACAGGAGTATTGATCTGAAATTTCGCATTAAATATGTTTAATATGCTTTTCTAAGGTTACATATTTTCAATATTTTTCAGTCTATCAATTGATATTCTTGAGCTGTTTCAAAAGAAGTATTGTGACGATGAACACTCAATATTCACTCAGTTCTCAGCCATCGTGGAGAAATGTTATGCTATGAAAGTGTTGTCACTCACATAGGTTGCACATCTGGTGCTTCAATGGATGCTGCTGATAAAATCAGTTCATCATTTAAAAGATAATATATAATAATACATATTTTCACTCTCACTTCTACTTGTACAGCAGTTATTTGTTCATGTAATATACTGTTAGTATTATGACACGATATAAAACAAATGTAATCAAAAGAACTGAGAATTGAATTCACAAACTATAAACAATATTTTGGATGTATATGCTTTATTAATAAGACATAAAATTGGTTGCTTTTATCACTGAATTAAAATGTATGATGTGTTCTTGCAAATGTTTAAGGTCAATTTAATAACACTTATTCTGACTTGATCCCTTAGAGTTTTTCATGCATCATCTTCATTGGGACAGCACCTGAAAATCAGAAGAGAACAATGGTTAATTTTTACATTTATCAGTTCACGGACACATAGACACTTTTGGCACGTTTGATTTTTGATGGATATCAGCTGTACTGTGAATTGTTGATCCTAACTTGATATATGTGAAGTTCTTCCTATGTTGTGATACTGCATATTGTATGGTTAATTAAAGTTGCAAGTTCCAAAACAAGAAAGGTTTCAATTTGGTGATTTTCTTGACTAGTAAGGAAATACACTATTTGTTTATAACCAGGTAACATCAAGGGTGCGTTAGCACACACTACAGGGTTGGCGAAAATGCTGACTGATATATCTGTCATAAACACATAGTCATTTACCTTGCAAATCTGATATTCTACTTGGCTTTTCATGTCAGCCGATGCCAAGCATCGCACACATATATATGCAGTAATCAAGTGTTCCTTAGGTCAGAGGAGTAAGGAAAACAATATTTGTTTATAACTGGGTGACATCAGGAGGAATTACAACTCACTGGAGGGTGGTAAAAATGCAGACTGATGTTATACAGTCATAAACCTATAGTGATATATTGGGGGTTGACATTGTACACTAGTGAATGCTTAACTTGATGTTGCACCTGATACGGGATGGGATGTTTCTATTATCATATCACTGTGTCATAGAACATAGAAACATAGAATTTGATGGCAGATAAGGACCGCTTGGCCCACCCAGTCTGCCCATTTCCCTACCTACTGGATAAGCTGCAGATCCTAGTTAACCAGCAGCCTACTTATTCTTACCCCCACACCCTAGAATTGCCTTATGACTGTCCCATGCATGCTTGAATTCCACCACTGATTTTGACTCCACAACCTCCTCTGGAAGGCCATTCCATGCATCCACAACCCTCCCTGTATGTGTGAAAATGAGCTTGAGTATTCCGTTAAACATATTACATGTTAACTCTTCGAATATAACTTATTTTTTTTGTCTTTCAGGTTGATTCCTTGCAGTATATTTAACATAATTCAACAGAACATAGAATATTTTGTGGTACATTTGAAAATATAAATCAGTGCACAGTGAGGAGTTGGGGAGTAGGGTTTATTGAGCCAAACTGGTATACACAGGGGCTTCATTTTTCATATTATTGTTAGAATCGCCCAACAAAGATAACTTGCAACAATGATGTGTTTTTTTTTTGTTTTGTTTTTTTCTCTACACCTTACAGAATAATCATCATGGCAAAAAGATGACTGCATTGGATGTTTTGGCGAAATCCAGATGTGTAAGCAGTCCGATTCTAATCGCATAGTGAAGAGGATGTTGAAGAAAGATTGTACAATCTGGATCTGGTGGAAGTGCGGAATGAGTCTTCTGAAGATGAAGAAGTTACTGATCGAGATCACATGCTGGATGTGGAGCAGGAAGATCATGAAGAGACCCCCTCAACATCAGTAGGTGCAATGCCCAAGAAGACTCGTGGTAAAAGGGCTCGGTCATCAGCAGAACAAAGCGTTAGAAGAGAAGACGAATGGGAAGAGGTGACAACAACAAGTGACAATGGACACCTATTCACTGCAACTTCAGGTCTCCAAGTTCCAGTCCCAGAAAGTCCACTTGGATTTGTACAACTGTTTTGCCTGACGGATGAAGATTTGGAGCTTATTGCAAGGGAAACAAATAGATATGCCGATGATTTCTTTCTGGCACATCCAATTGATGAGTTGCCACCACATTCAAGGGCCAGGGCTTGAAGATGACTGACAAAGAAGAACTGAAGAGGTTTTGCATTATACATTGCGATGGGACTGGTAGTGAAGAGCAGTAAAGATGAATACTGGGGATTGGATGAAGTCACCTACACACCATTCTGGGGCAGTGTGATGGCAAGGAACCGATTCAACCTGATTTTTTCTTTTCTCCACATGGCTGACAACTCGAATTGGAACCCTAGAGGGATGGATGGATTTGATCAACTTTTTCACATTAGGGAGATACATGAGTGATTCCTGAAGAGATCATGAGAAACCTATCTTCCTGACCGGGACCTCTCCCTGGATGAAGGTATATGTCTGTGGAAGGGAAATCTGAGTTACAGAACATTTAATCCACAAAAACCAGTTAAGCTCGGAATCAAGGTGCCCACCTTATGAATCAAACTCAGATACATATGCAACTGGCAATTCTATACAGGCAAAATCGACAAGGAACAGAGCAAAAGGACATACATACAGAGTTTGTTTGATCTTGTTAGAGAAGAACTGTGAGGGAAAGGCTACAGGATTTACACAGACAGATACTACACTGGACCTCAACTCTACACAGATCTATTTTATCTGAGTTGGTGCAACTGGAACTGTTATGCCTAAACCGCAAGGGAATGCCTCCAAAAATAAAAAGACATAAAGCTGAAGATGAAAAGAAAAGGTTACATTCAGGGAAGACACCAATGCTCTGTATGAAGTGGAGAGACAAGAGGGACATATACATGCTGTCAACAACATCAAGTACTGAATTTGTCGACACTGGAAGAAAGGATTGGAAGACTGGGGGTCGATAAAAAAAACAAAATGTATACTGGACTACAACAGATACATGGGTGGAGTCGACAAAAATGACCAGCTGGCAGGGTATTACAATTTTAACCGGCGATGCAAGAAGGTATGGCAGAAGGAGTTCTTTTATGTACTGAATGCCATGTTACTTCAGGGGTACATAATGTACAAGAAATTTTCCCCAGAAAGAAAGAAGATGACGCACTTGGAATTCCAACGAACTGTAATTAAAGAACTTGTAACGACAAGCAAAAAATAGATGATCTTCCACAGCATAGCCAAGCAATCGACAAATTGGATCCCATGCCAACGACTGCAAGGAAAGCACTTCCCATCAAAAATACCAAGAACACCAAAGAAGCTGTACCCTACCCGAAGATGTGTGGTATGCACAAAGAAAGGGAAGTGTAAGGAATCAACCTACTGGTGTGCAGATTGCGGCAAGGGCCTGTGTGTAGATAAATGCTTCTCCGAATACCATTCAAAGATGAAATACGAGATGTCCAGATCACCGAATACAAGCGATAGTGACACAGAATAGTAAATCGCTTGACAGGCGCAGATTCCCGGTATCAAGATCGAGATGGTGGAGAGATTGAGATGTAAGATAGGTGGGAAATGCTGAGTACTGCATCCCGGAATGGACTGCACAAGACTTCCCTCTATCATAGTCAGCATTGCGTGTCCATTGGACACCATGGCATGTTTTATAGTTGCTGTTTCCCAGTGTGGGAAGACATGGGGTGTCCATCGGACACCATGGAATGGTTAATTAGCGTAGATTCCCAGTATAGAGACCGAGATGGCGGAGTGATCAAGATGTAGATAGGTGGAAATGCTGAGTGCTGCATCCCGGAATGGACAGCACAAGACTTCCCTCTATCATAGTTAGCATAGGGTGTCCATTGGACATCATGGCATGTTTTATAGTTGCTGTTTCCCAGTATGGGAAGACATGGGGTGTCCATTGGACACCATGGAATGGTTAATTGCGTAGATTCCCAGTATAGAGACCGAGATGGCGGAGTGATCAAGATGTAAGATAGGTGGGAAATGCTGAGGGCTGCATCCCGGAATGGACTGCACAAGACTTCCCTCTATCATAGTCAGCATTGTGTGTCCATTGGACACCAAGGCATGTTTTTTAGTTGCTGTTTCCCAGTGTGGGAAGACATGGGGTGTCCATTGGACACCATGGAATGGTTAATTAGCATAGATTCCCGGTATAGAGACCGAGATGGTGGAGTGATCGAGATGTAAGATAGGTGGGAAATGCTGAGTGCTGCATTCCAGAATGCTGCCCATAAAAACAAAACAATGCAAAATACAGTTTTTCGTATCAAGTTTTTATTCAAGTACAGTTAAATGTGGATTATTTAGAATAATGCATATCATTTCTGAGAATAAGAACTTTATAAACTGCTGCCAATTAGAAATTAGTTCCTGTTCTCTTTAATCCAACTGTGGTTCCAGTTTGTACCAAAAGCACTATACTGTTATATACTGTGCCTAACCTTGTTTTGCAGGGGGTCTCCAGGGTTGAACTTGTGGAACCAGCCCTGGTGGTAAGTGCAAACAGTGTGGGGAAGTGTATGCTGAATAGGTGCTACTGTGAAAATGTTTGTTGCATATTGTCTATGCTACTAGAAGGGGAAAAAGGGGGATTACAGTGTCCCAGAAAGCTGTACCCAGGTTAGCCTTGTTACTAACAACCCTGTCCTCCAGGTGGAGGCACCCATGTCAGTACACATGCCACTTAACCTGCAACTAGCCATGCAGGCAGGGGTAGTAGCCCTTGAGATAACCACCTAGGGATACAGAAGTGTGGGATGACATGGGAAGGCTGAACAACATGTACTGCTTTATTCATGCTAGGTCATCAAATATGACTACTCAAAATACCTCTTCCATTTGGTAACCATCAGTTTTCAAACCACCAATCACATAACGTTTCATGAGATCTTGTGCCGCAAATGCATAATTTTGCTCTGAGTGCTACTATTAGTAATCACTCTTAAATGTTTTTTATTTCCTGGAAGATACCAGACATGTTGTCGTTTGCCAGCAAATGTCAGGAATTGAGCACCACTACCTGTCATAGATTGGATACACTCCAATGCTATAATATGTATGTTTTCTTAACTCAGATATGCAGTGTCCAGAGAAGACTATAGGGATCTGCGGACACTCCTTCATGCATTGGGCAGGGATTCGGAAGTGGTCTCAAACCGAGGGACCAGTGTTGACCTTTGATACTCCAGTAAATGTGCGTTGGTTAGGTGAGAGGGGTATGCATTGGGATCAACTGGTGCCAATGTTGCGAAGGGAGTGCCTGAGGGGATCCAAACCAGATGTCATCGTCATCCACCTGGGAGGCAATGATTTAGGATTGAAGACGTCAGTGATGCTGCTACGGAAGATGAAGGAGGACATCGCCTTGATCAAGCACCGAATGCCGAGAACCATGATCCTTTGGTCCCACATCATCCAGCGTCGGCAGTGGAGGAATGTTTCTGATATGAAGGCAATGGACAGAACAAGGAGAAAGATCAACACAGAGATGGGGGCATTCATGAGAGGATTGTCAGCTGGCATGGTCAAGCATGATGGCATCATGTCCCTCTTCCCAGAACTGTATTAGCAGGATGGTGTCCACTTAATGGATCAGGGAAGCAATATGTTCTGCAGTGACATCAAGAGGGCTGTAGCTCCAATCCTATAGAGGTATGCAATTTATAGATGCAGTGGCAGGGGAATGTACAGTATATAATCCAATGGACTATAACTTTCAGGTCATCATTGGTATAATGTCTTTAAATTCTGTTTTTCAGATTGGAGTATATATGCTAAAAGTCTTTAAAAGCGAACAACGTATACGGATATACGTTCCAAATGCCCTATCGACTGTCGTCGGGGTTGTCTTCCATATGACAATCACTGTAATCTATATACACAGTGCATTGTATGAAAGATGCCCCCTGGCTTCAGAAATACTCATGCAACAGTCAGAATGAGAAATAAATTGGAAATAAAAAGTGCATAAGGTAGGTTACCACGTGATGTCACTAACGGTAAGTTACAGTGTAGCTTAGGTTTTGATATGTGTGTATTGATGTACAGTATGTATTCATGTTTCAAAATTAATTCAGGGTTTGACCTCATGAAACTGTGAACAGTGTTAGTCTAGTTGGGTACATCACCAGTGATTCACACTTGCTACCCATATCTAGCAAAAGGGGTGGTGTGCTTTGTTTTTTTTACCTTTATTTTTTTTTTACCTTTGTCATACCAGGAGAGAAACACTTTGCTGAAAGCTTGATTACAGGTGCAACCTGTAAGTACAAGGTATTTAATTGACTTTGTGTCTGGTAGTGGATACATAACTGATTACTACCATACCTCATCAACACAGCCCCATTCAAAGAACTTTTTAGCAAAGGTGGTCATTTTGAGGCAGTTAAGAAAAGTCAGCCATTTTGAGGCATTTCAGCAAAAGCAGCCAACTTGAAGCACTCACCAGAGATTCACACTTGGTGTACAGATATGGCAAAAGATTTGCAGTACTGTGTCCATTAAGTGGTCACATCACTGATTACCATCATACCGCATCTGTCCTGACCCATTCAGAGAGCCTTTTTAAACAAAGATGGCTGTTTTGAAGTATTTTAGGAAATGCAGCCACTTTGAAGCATTTTAGGAAAGGTGGCCAATCTGAGGTGATCACGAGTAATTAACACTTGGTGCCTGGATGTGGAAAAAGTGGTGCAGTAGTGTGTCCAGAAGTCATCACATTGATTGACTGCATATTTCTTGTTTCTCATAGAAGGTGTGTTCAACATATCTACGGAAGTCACAAAATTACCCTTTTTGAATGACACTGAAGATCAAGACACTGCAATGATGCTACATTACAACATTTTACATCTTGACTTCCATGATACTACTCAACTGATACTTTCTGGGATTACGGTAAGAGACAAACTAGTTTGTCTAAGAGGCTGGAAACCTTCTGGTGTGTAACATAAATCAGCCTTGTAGACCTATTAGTATGCAATGCACACAACAAACTTCACCTTCACCGTCTCATCAGTTGGAATGAATTATAATGCATGGACTAGTTCTGAACACTCCAAGAGATGACTTCATGTGAGGTGAGCTACATTACTTTGGTTAAATTAAATATCACAGAGTATGTAAATGTTGATGCAATGGTGAAGCAGGGTAAGATCAGACAGTTTTTTATCTATAGGTCACAAGCCTGAAGACGATATATAGAATTTAGAATAGGGAAAGGATAGGGCTTTTCTCCACAGGTTTTAGAATAGGGAAAGGATAGGGTTTTTCTCCACAGGTTTTTGAACAGGGAGAGGATAGGGTTTTTCTCCACAGGTTTTAGAATAGGGAAAGGGTAGGGTTTTTCTCCACAGGTTTTTGAAAAGGGAAAGGATAGGATTTTTCTCCAGAGGTTTTAAAATAGAGAAAGGGTATGGTTTTGCTCCACAGGTTTTAGAACAGGGAAAGTATAGGGTTTTTCTCCACAGGTTTTTTAAATAGGGAAATGGTAGGGTTTTTCTCCACAGGTTTCAGAATAGGGAAAGGATAGGATTTTTCTCCACAGGTTTTAGAATAGGGCAACGATAGGGTTTTTCTCTGCAGGTTTTAGAATATGGAAAGAATAGGGATTTTCTCCGCAGGTTTTAGAATAGGGAAATGAGAGGTTTATTTTGCCACATATTTCTGGCATTAGCATGTCTGATGGAATGCTCTTTGTGTATGATGATCCATACACTTGAAAAAGTTTCTCATCGGTGAAATGTGGACCACTGATGGTAAATGCTAATGGTAATAAAAAATACTAAACTATTTTGGATTCTTTCATACTGTATAGTACACTATATAAGATACTGTATGGTGGCCTAAATACACACTGCTTCCATTAACACCTTACTTAATTTGCTGTCCTCACTGAAACCGTGAGATACTGAAGAAACTAGGTCCATTTTCTATTAATTATATAAAACTCATGGGTGACGTATATCTTGTATTTCATCTTTGAACCTTAGGATGAAGGTATATCGTTACTGTGTATTGACAACCACCAACTATTTTATATAATGTATGGGGAAAAAATATGGCAAAACATGGGACTAAGGCATAGTAGCATAGGATAACATAAGAAAAATGTGTTAATTATCCAAGGGCAATACAGTGATCTAAAACATAATAGTATAAGGTAATACTAGATAGGTTTTCCACTGTTCACATGCATAAATGCTGGAGACAGATATAGGAAAAGACAGATCTTACTTCGAGAGGGTTCCATCAGTAGGTCATCACATATGTGACTTGCACCACCTGGCATCAGGCCGCACGGCAGACTTTTCTAGCAATACCTGAAGGGGTACCACCCGCCCAATGTCACATGACCAACAGAACCCCTTCCAGTGCCAGGTTAGGTTGCGCCGGTTACGACGTCGGTGATCCTGCCGTGGGCTATCTCGACGATGGATCCTCCGCCATCTACACAACGGCGGGTCCGACGTGGATTCCTCTGATGCGAGGTCTGACATTGGGGGGCTTATAATCGACCCTGAACTGTCCCACATTACTTCTCTTTGGGTATCCAGGGCTCCCTACCCGGGATGCTCCACTCCAGATTGGAGTCATTTGGGGCAGTTCTACCCTGGATTTTGCCCTTACTCCAACTACATGGGGTTTCAAGGGTATTATCCTCCACCGGACACCCGTCCTCCTCCTCCACCCAGTCTCAACAGGATCCACCTCCACCTCCCTGGCTACTTCGGATTTCAAGACCCTGAATCAGTCTTGGTGGCAAGGGCCCAGGTCAGAACTGGTTTCAGATCTGGAAACTAGGCTCCTGTAACCACAGCTTCCTATGTTTCCTTCCCCGATCAGCTATCTTGCAACTGTCCATGTCCTGGGGAAGACTCGGCAGGAAGTTTCCCTACCAGACTTTAGACACCGTCCAGTCAAGGAGAGTGGACTTCATGATGTGTTATATAATAGGGAAAGGATAGGCTTTTTCTCCACAGGTTTTAGAAAAGGAAAGGGTAGGATTTTACTCACAGAATTTAGAATAGAGAAAGGTAGGGTTTTCTACACAGGTTTTAGAACAGGGAAAGGATAGGGTTTTTCTCCACAGGTTTTTTGAATAGAGAAAGGGTAGGGTTTTTCTCCACAGGTTTTAGAATAGGGAAAGGATAGGGTTTTTCTCCACAGGTTTTTGAAAAGGGAAAGGATAGGATTTTTCTACACAGGTTTTAGAATAGAGAAAGGGTAGGGTTTTTCTCCACAGGTTTTAGAACAGGGAAAGGATAGGGTTTTTCTCCATAGGTTTTTTGAATAGGGAAATGTTAGGGTTTTTCTCCACAGGTTTTAGAATAGGGAAAGAGTAGGGTTTTTCTCCACAGGTTTTTGAAAAGGGAAAGGATAGGATTCTTCTCCACAGGTTTTTGAAGAGGGAAAGGATAGGATTTTTCTCCACAGGTTTTAGAATAGGGAAAGGATAGGGTTTTTCTCCACAGGTTTTTGAACGGGGAAAGGATAGGATTTTTCTACACAGGTTTTAGAATAGAGAAAGGGTAGGGTTTTTCTAAACAGGTTTTAGAACAGGGGAAAGGATAGGGTTTTTCTCCACAGGTTTTAGAATAGGGAAAGAATATTGATTTTCTCTGCAGGTTTTAGAATAGGGAATGGAGAGGGCTTTTTGCCACATATTTCTGGCATTACCATGTCTGATGGAATGCTCTTTGTGTATGATAATCCATACACTTGAAAAAGTGTTGCATCGGTGAAATGTTGACAACTGATGGTAAATGCTAATGGTAATAAAAAATAGTAAACTAATTTGGTTTCTTTCATACTGAATAGTACACTATATAAGATACTGTATGGTGGCCTAAATACACACCGCTTTTGTTAACACCTTACTTAATTTGCTGTTCTCACTGTAACCGTGAGATACTGAATAAACTAGGTCCATTTTCTATTAATTATATAAAACTCATGGGTGACGTATATCTTGTATTTCATCTTTGAACCTTAGGGTGAAGGTGTATCATTGCTGTGTATTGACAACCACCAACTATTTTATATAATGTTTAGGGATAAAATATCGCAAAACATGGGACTAAGGCATAGTAGGATAGGGTAACATAAGAAAAATGTGTTAATTTTCCAAGGGCAATACAGTGACCTAAAACATAATAGTAAAAAGTAATACTAGATAGGTTTTTGCACTGTTCACATGTATAAAGGCTGGAGATAGATATAGGAAAAGACAGATCTTACTTCGAGAGGGTTCCATCAGTAGGTCATCACATATAGGACTTGCACCACCTGGCATCGGGCTGCACGGCAGACTTTTCTAGCAATACCTGAAGGGGGACCACTCGCCCAACGTCACGTGACCAACAGAACCCGTTCCAGTGCCAGGTCAGGTTGCGCCGGTTACGACGTCGGTGACCCTGCCGTGGGCTGTCTCGGCGCCGGACCCTCCCCCATCTACACAATGGCCGGTCCAACTTGGATTCCTCTGATGCCAGGTCTGACATTGGGGGGCTTATAATTGACCCTGAACTGTCCCACATTACCCTTTTGGGTATCCAAGGGATCACTACCCAGGGTGCTGCACTCCAGATTGGAGTCATTTGGGGCAGTTCTACCCTGGATTTTGCCCTTACTCCAACTACATGGGGCTTCAAGGGTATTATCCTCCACTGGGCGCCCCTCCTCCTCCTCCCCCCAGTCTCAACAGGATCCACCTCCCAAACCCCTGGCTACTTCATATTTCAAGACCCTGATTCACTCTTGGTGGCAGCGGGCCAGGTCAGAACTGGTTTCAGATCTGGAAACTAGGCTCCTGCAACCACAGATTCCTATGACTCCTTCCCTGATCAGCTATCTTGCAACTGTCAATGTCTCAGAGAAGACTCGGCAGGACGTTTCCCTACCGGACTTTAGACACCATCCTGTCAAGGATAGTGGACTTCATGATGTGTTATATAATAGGGAAAGGATAGGCTTTTTGTCCACAGATTTTAGAACAGGGAAAGGGTAGGGTTTTTCACCACATGTTTTAGAATTGAGAAAGCGTAAGGTTTTTCTCCACAGGTTTTAGAATAGGGAAAGGATAGGGTTTTTCTCCATGGGTATTTTGAATAGGGAAAGGTTAGGGTTTTTCTCCACAGGTTTTAGAATAGAAGCAGTTTGATACAGAAAATGATTGAATGGTAGCGACCATCTTATTTTTGGTCATGTGACCCAGGGGATGTAGATATGGGTACAGTCTGCGACTTCATTTACTCATTCACTTCCCTAACATGCAAAACAAGCTGCTTTTTACTTTTCCTTTTTGAATTTATTGGCTTGTACCTCATAATGCAATAGGTGGACACCCCATTGACATGAATGGGCATACCATGGGTGGTTGGATATGGCACCCCTTCTATCTGCAGTTGGGTCTGTAATGAGAAATTAGGGATCAGAAATTTCATCCAAGCCCCTGCAGATGTAAGAAAAGGTGTAATGCCTTGACATTTACCCTTTTATAATATAGTTATCCCTACAAATGTGTAACAGAAGCAGTTTGACAGAAAATGATTGAACGGTAGCCGCCATCTTATTTTTGGTCATGTGACCAAGGGGATGTAGATATGGGTACAGTCTGGGCCTTGATTTACTCATTCGCTTCCCCGTCATGTAAAACAGGCTACATCTTACTTTTACTTTCTGAATTTATTTGTATGTAACCCATAATGCAATAGGTGTGCCCCTCATGTGCCAGCATGACCTTCCTTAGGTGGTTGGGTATGGCACCCCAACTATATGGTGGTGGGTCTATAATGTGAAATTAGTGATCATAAATTTCATCCAAGCCCCTGCAGATGTAAGAAAATGTGTAATCCATTGACATTTACCACTTTTATAATGTGGTTATCACAATAAATGTGTAACAGAAGCAGTTTGATACAGAAAATGATCAAATGGTAGCTGCCATCTTGTTTCTGGTCATGTGACACAGGGGATGAAGATATGGGTACAGTCTGGGCCTTAATTTACTCATTCTCTTCCCTGTCATGTAAAACGGGCTACTTTTTACTTTTACTTTTTGAATTTATTGGCATGCACCCCATAATGCAATAGGTGGACACCCAATTGACCAGCATGGGCATACCATGGGTGGTTGGGTATGACACCCCGGCTATCTGCAGATGGGTCTGTAATGTGAAATTAGGGATCAGAAAATTCATCCAAGCCCCGACAGATGTAAGAAAATGTGTAATCCATTGACATTTACCACTTTTATAATGTAACTATCCCTACAAACATGTAACAGAAACAGTTTGATACAGAAAATTATTGAACGGTAGCCGCCATCTTGTTTTTGGTCATGTGACCCAGGGAATGTAGCTATAGATACATTCTGGGCATTGATTTACTCATTCACTTCCCTGTCATGTAAAACAGGCTACATTTTACTTTTATTTTTTGAATTTATTGGCATCCGCCCCATAATGCAATAGGTGGATACCCCGATGGCCAGCATGGACATACCATGGGTGGTTGGGTATAGCACCCTGGTATCTGCATGTGATTCTGTAATGAAAAATTAAGGATCAGAAAAATCATCCAAGCCCCCGCAGATGTAAGAAAAGTTGTAATCCATTAAGATTTACCTCTTTTATAATGTAGTTATCACAATACATGTGTAACCGAAGCAGTTTGATACAGAAAATGATGGAACGGAAGCCACCATCTTATTTTTGGTCATGTGACCCAGGGGATGTAGATATGGGCACAGTCTGAGCCTTGATTTACTCATTTACTTCCCTGTCATGTAAAACAGGTTACTTTTTACTTTTACTTTTTGAATTTATTGTCATGCACCCCATAATGCAATAGGTGGACACCCCATTGGCCAGCATGGACATACCAGGGGAAGTTGGGTATGGCACCCTGTCTATTTGCAAATGGGTCTGTAATGTAAAATTAGGGATCAGAAAATTCATCCAAGCCCCTGCAGATGTAAGAAAAGGTGTTATCCATTGACATTTACCACTTTTATAATGTAGTTATCACAATAAATGTGTAGCAGAAGCAGTTTGATACAGAAAATGATTGAACGGTGTCCGCCATCTTGTTTTTGGTCATGTGACCCAGGGGATGTAGATATGGGTACAGTCTGGTCTCCTTAATTTACTCATTCACTTCCCCTTCATGTAAAACAGGATACATCTTACTTTTCCTTTCTCATTTTATTGGTATGTAACTCATAATGCAATAGGTGGACACCCATTGGTCAGCATGGGTATACCAGGGTGGTTGGTATGGCACCCAGCTATATGCTGGTGGGTCTATAATGGAAATTAGTGATCATAAATTTCATCCAAGTCTGAGCCTTGATTTACTCATTCACTTCCCTGTCATGTAAAGCGGGTTACTTTTACTTTTACTTTTGAATTTATTGTCATGCACCCTATAATGCAATAGGTGGACACGCCATTGGCCAGCATGGACATGCTCAGGGTGGGAGTTGGGTATGGCACCCTGGCTATTTGCAAATGGGTCTGTAACAAAATTAGGGATCAGAAAATTCATCCAAACCCCTGCAGATGTAAGAAAAGTTGTAATCCATTGAAATTTACCAGTTTTATAATGTAGTTATCCCTACAAACATGTAACAGAAGCAGTTGGATACAGAAAATTATCAAATGGTAGCTGCCATCTTGTTTTTGGTCATGTGACCAAGGGGATGTAGATATGGGTACAGTCTGGCCCTTGATTTACTCATTCACTTCTCTGTCATGTAAAACTGGCTACATCTTACTTTTCCTTTCTGAATTTATTTGTATGTAACCCATAATGCAATAGGTGTGCCCCTCATTTGCCAGCATGGCCTTCCTTAGGTGTTTGGGTATGGTACCCCAGCTATATGGGGGTGGGTCTACAATATGAAATTAGGGATCATAAATTTCATCCAAGCCCCTGCAGATGTAAGAAAATGTGTAATCCATTGACATTTACCACTTTTATAATGTAGTTATCACAATAAATGTGTAGCAGAAGCAGTTTGATACCGAAAATGATTGAAAGGTGTCCACCATCTTGTTTTTGGTCATGTGACCCAGGGGATGTAGCTATGGGTACAGTCTGGTCTCCTTAATTTACTCATTCACTTCCCCTTCATGTAAAACAGGATACATCTTACTTTTCCTTTCTCATTTTATTGGTTTGTAACCCATAATGCAATAGGTGGACACCCCATTGGTCAGCATGGGTATACCGGGGTGGTTGGGTATGGCACCCCAGCTATATGCTGGTGGGTCTATAATGTGAAATTAGTGATCATAAATTTCATCCAAGTCTGAGTCTTGATTTACTCATTCACTTCCCTGTCATGTAAAACGGGTTACTTTTTACTTTTACTTTTTGAATTTATTGTCATGCACCCCATAATGCAATAGGTGGACACACCATTGGCCAGCATGGACATCCCGGGGTGGTTGGGTATGGCACCCTGGCTATTTGCAAATGGGTCTGTAATGTAAAATTAGGGATCAGAAAATTCATCCAAACCCCTGCAGACGTAAGAAAAGTTGTAATCCATTGAAATTTACCAGTTTTATAATGTAGTTATCCCTACAAACATGTAACAGAAGCAGTTTGATACAGAAAGTTATCAAATGGTAGCTGCCATCTTGTTTTTGGTCATGTGACCCAGGGGATGTAGATATGGGTACAGTCTGGCCCTTGATTTACTCATTCCTTTCTCTGTCATGTAAAACTGGCTACATCTTACTTTTTCTTTCTGAATTTATTTGTATGTAACCCATAATGCAATAGGTGTGCCCCTCATGTGCCAGCATGGCATTCCTTAGGTGGTTGGGTAAGGCACCCCAGCTATATGGGGGTGGGTCTATAATATGAAATTAGTGATCATAAATTTCATCCAAGCCCCTGCAGATGTAAGAAAATGTGTAATCCATTGACATTTACCACTTTTATAATGTAGTTATCACAATAAATGTGTAGCAGAAGCAGTTTGATACCGAAAATGATTGAAAGGTGTCCGCCATCTTGTTTTTGGTCATGAGACCCAGGGGATGTAGCTATGGGTACAGTCTGGTCTTTGATTTACTCATTCACTTCCCCGTCATGTAAAACAGGCTACATCTTAATTTTCCTTTCTCAGTTTATTGGTATGTAACCCATAATGCAATAGGTGGACACCCCATTGGTCAGCATGGGTATACCAGGGGTGGTTGGGTATGGCACCCCAACTATATGCTGGTGGGTGTATAATGTGAAATTAGCGATCATAAATTTCATCCAAGCCCCTGCAGATGTAAGAAAAGTTGTAATCCATTGAGATTTACCAGTTTTATAATGTAATTATCCCTACAAACATGTAACAGAAGCAGTTTGATACAGAAAATTATCAAATGGTAGCTGCCATCTTGTTTTTGGTCATGTGACCCAGGGGATGTAGATATGGGTACAGTCTGGCCCTTGATTTACTCATTCACTTCTCTGTCATGTAAAACGGCTACTTTTTACTTTTACTTTTTGAATTTATTGGCATGCACCCCATAATGCAATAGGTGGACACCCCATTGGCCAGCATGGGTATACTAGGGGTGGTTGGTTATGGCACCCGGCTATCTGCAAGTGGGTCTGTAATGTGAAATTAGGGATCAGAAAATTCATCCAAGCCCCTGCAGATGTAAGAAAATGTGTAATCCATTGACATTTACCACTTTTATAATGTTGTTATCCCTACAAACGTGTAACAGAAGCAGTTTGATACAGAAAATGTTTGAATGGTGTCAGCCATCTTGTTTTTGGTCATGTGACCCAGGGGATGTAGCTATGGGTACAGTCTGTGCCTTGATTTACTCATTCACTTCTCTGTCATATAAAACAGGCTACATCTTACTTTTCCTTTCTGAATTTATTTGTATGTAACCCATAATGCAATAGGTGTGCCCCTCATGTGCCAGCATGGCCTTCCTTTGGTGGTTGGGTATGGCATCCCAGCTATATGGTGGTGGGTCTATAACGTGAAATTAGTGATCATAAATTTCATCCAAGCCCCTGCAGATGTAAGAAAATGTGTAATCCATTGACATTTACCACTTTTATAATGTAGTTATCACAATAAATGTGTAACAGAAGCAGTTTGATAAAGAAAATGATCAAATGGTAGCCGCCATCTTGTTTTTGGTCTTGTGACCCAGGGGATGTAGCTATGGGTACATTCTGGGCATTGATTTACTCATTCACTTCCCTGTCATATAAAACAGGCTACTTTTTACTTTTATTTTTTTAATTTATTGGCCTCCGCCTCATAATGCAATAGGTAGACTCCCTGTTGGCCAGCATGGACATACCATGGGAGGTTGGGTATAGCACCTCGGCTCTCTGCATGTGGGTCTGTAATGAAAAATTAAGGATCAGAAAAATCATCCAAGCCCCCGCAGATGTAAGAAAAGTTGTAATCCATTGAGATTTACCTCTTTTATAATGTAGTCATCACAATACATGTGTAACTGAAGCAGTTTGATACAGAAAATGATGGAACGGAAGCCACCATCTTATTGTTGGTCATGTGACCCAGGGGATGTAGATATGGGTACAGTCTGGGCCTTAATTTACTCATTCTCTTCCCTGTCATGTAAAATGGGCTACTTTTACTTTTACTTTTTGAATTTATTGGCATGCACCCCATAATGCAAGAGGAGGACTCCCCATTAGCCAGCATGGACATACCAGGGGTGGTTGGGTATGGCACCCTGGCTATTTGCAAATGGGTCTGTAATGTGAAATTAGGGATCAGAAAATTCATCCAAGCCCCTGCAGATGTAAGAAAATGTGTACTCCATTGACATTTACCACTTTTATAATGTAGTTATCACAATAAATGTGTAGCAGAAGCTGTTTGATACAGAAAATGATTGAACGGTATCCACCATCTTGTTTTTGGTCATGTGACCCAGGGGATGTAGCTATGGGTACAGTCTGGTCTTTGATATTCTCATTCACTTCCCCTTCATGTAAAACAGGATACACCTTACTTTTCCTTTCTCGTTTTATTGGTATGTAACCCATAATGCAATAGGTGGACACCCCATTGGTCAGCATGGGTATACCAGGGGTGGTTGGGTATGGCACCCCAGCTATATGCTGGTGGGTCTATAATGTGAAATTAGTGATCATAAATTTCATCCAAGCCCCTGTAGATGTAAGAAAAGTTGTAATCCATTGACATTTACCACTTTTATAATGTAGTTATCACAATAAATGTGTAACAGAAGCAGTTTGATACAGAAAATGATGGAACAGTAGCCTCCATCTTGTTTTTGGTCATGTGACTCAGGGGATGTAGCTATGGGTACAATCTCGGCCTTGATTTACTCATTCACTTCCCCGCCATGTAAAACAGGCTACTTTTTACTTTTCATTTTTGAATTTATTGTCAGGCACCCCCTAATGCAATAGGTGGTCACCCCATTGGCCAGCATGGACATACCAGGGGTGGTTGGGTATGGCACCCGGCTATCTGCAAGTGGGTCTATAATGTGAAATTAGGGATCAGAAATTTCATCCAAGCCACAGCTGCCATAAGAAAAGGTGCAATCCATTGACATTTACCACTTTTATGATTTAGTGATCTCAATAAATGAGTCACAAGCAGTTTGACACAGAAAATGGCTGAATGGTGTCAGCCATCTTGTTTTTGGTCATGTGACCCTGGGTAGGTAGCTATAGGTGCAATCTGGCCCTTGATTTACTCACTCACCTCCCTATCATGTGAAACAGGCTACTTCTTACTTTTTCTTAATGGATTTTGTGACGTGTACCCCATAATCCCTTAGGCCAGCATGGCCCTACCATAGGTGGTCCATTCTGGTCACTCTCATAATCTGTAGGTGAGAAA
Source organism: Neoceratodus forsteri (assembly GCA_016271365.2). Classification (NCBI taxonomy): domain Eukaryota; kingdom Metazoa; phylum Chordata; order Ceratodontiformes; family Ceratodontidae; genus Neoceratodus; species Neoceratodus forsteri. Next base: position 1,064,435,387 of record CM057449.1, on the reverse strand, counting down.
CCTATGTGAAATTTGTGTTTATATAATGAATTTGTAGCCTGAAAGTGAAAATGAGTTACATGTTAGACAACAATTTTATCAGTGATGCAACCCGATTTTAACGTTTTACAACGTCAATTATTTTTAATACATATATCGCAAAAAACAATCGAAATTTCACTAAATAACATATATATCTCCAAAAATCTTTGTTGGAAAAGTTATATTTTCACTTTGAATTATAGTTGTGTTAGTTTCTTACTACCCTGACAAAAAAGGTTTATCAGGGAATTAAGAAAAATTATGTAATAATGTCATAACCGATAAGTGTACAAACCAAGTGAAAAAACCTCTGGCAGCAGGGATATGCAATTTTCAGAAAAACCTTGGCAGTGTAAGGGTTAATATGTATAGCCTCAAGGAAAGGAGGGAGAGGGGGGACATGATAGAAACTCTCAAGTACCTCAAGGGAATGAACAAAGTCCAAGAGGGTAGCATCTTTCAAAAAAAGAGGTGTGCAAGAACAAGGGGGCACAATTTCATGATAGAGGGGAGTGACTCAGAGGTAATTTAAGGAAGTCTTTTTTTACAGAGAGGGTTGTTGATGCATGAAACGGCCTTCTGGAGGAGGTTGTGGAGTCAAAAACAGTGGTGGAATTCAAGCATGCATGGGACAGTCACAAGGCAATTCTAGGGGGTGGGGGTAGGAAGAAGTAGGCTGCTGGTTAGCTAGGATCTGCAGATTATCCATTAGGTAGGGAAATGGGCAGACTGGGTGGGCCAAGCGGTCCTTATCTGCCATCAAATTCTATGTTTCTATACTACTCTGTGTAATTCACAAACTCAGCTTCCCAAACCTAAGCCTATCCAAATTATCCAGCCACAGAAACATAACAGTGACACTGGTTGTGCAAAATCCCCCAGTGTCATGATCATGTGCATCTGTACTTTTATCTTTTTCTTTATTTATTTTCCTTCCACCCAACCCTCCCTCTCAGTACCCACCACCCTACACCCCCCCCCCAGAAACATAACACTGACTGGTGCCCAGTCCCCCAGTGTCACAAACGGGAAAATGGGAATCCTTTTTTTTTTGTTACAGTGACACTGGGGTTGACCAATCCCCCAGTGTCATGAGTGTGTGCATCTGTCCCTTTTTTTTCCTCCCACATGACCCTCCCCACACCCTCCCCCAGAAACATAACACAGACACTGGGGGTGGCCAATCCCCCAGTGTAGCAAATGGGAATCCTCTGTCTTTTTTTTAAACCTGAAAATAAGAAAACCATCCTCATTGTCTGTTGCACCATTATACCCCCACCCAACCCTTCCACTCAGCACCCAGCACTCCCCCCAGGCCCTTACTTACCAACTAGGAGGTCCGGTACCATAATCTCCTGTGGACTGTAGACACATCTTCACTCTTCAAAGCTGGACCGCAAACTGGGGAAACAGATATGCAGTACAATGTATTTCAATGGAGTTTTGAACTCAGTGCCATTACTTAGCCATTTATGCGTATTTTGACCCCAGATTTTCAACATGCCTTCTTTAGGACCCTACACTCATGAACAATTGAACTGTCATTAGGCAGATCTGTCCCAAAAGATGATTCTGTGGTCCCTGTGTGAAATCACCTTTGGGCAGGAATTGAAACTTTTCCCTGCCCTTGTTCATGAGGTGGGGTCATAAGAAGGCTATGTTGAAAATGTAATGTTGAAATATTAAAAAACAACAAACTTATAGGCTTTCATTGAATTATGTGAATACAGCCTCATAACTTTGTAGATTTTCACTATTTTTCCTCCAAATTCTCAACATAACCATATCTTTACAGCACCTCATGAGTGTGACAGCTGTCATTTTACAAATACTGGACAAATTGTTTTTTACATCCCGAAAGGTGATTTCATGGTCCATGCATGAAATCACCTTTCAGGCTATAGTTGAAATTTTATCTGCCCTTGTTCATGAGGTGGGATCATAAGAAGGCTATGTTGAAAATTTGATGTAAAAATATTAACAAACAATCAAGTTATGAGCCTATGTTGACTTTTGTGAACGCAGGCTTGTAACTTTAGTAATTTTCAATATTTCCCCCCAAATTCACAACATAGCCATATCATTACAGCACCTCATGATGGTGACAACCGTCATTTTTTTTCAGATCTTGGCCAAAATGCCTTTTTTTTTAACATCCTGAAAGGTGAGTTCTTGGTCCCTGCGCAAAATCACCTTTTGGCCAGATATTAAACATTTTCTCTGCCTGTGTTCATTAGGTGGGGTCATAAGGAGGCTATGTTTAAAAATCATTGTAAAAATATTAAAAAAAACACAACAGTTATCAGCCTACATTTGATTTTTGTGAATGCCGCCTCTTAAATATGGTAATTTTCAATATTTTTACCTCAAACTTTCAGCATAGCCATTTTTTTACCTTACCTCATGAGTATGACAGCTGTCATTCTTAAACTCATGCCCAAAACGTGTTTTTATATCCCAAAAGTTGATTTCACAGTCCCTTACTAAAATCACCTTTAGGCCAGAAATTTAACATTTCCTCTGCTCTTCTTCATGAGACAGAGTCTTAACAAGACTATCTTACAAATTTGGTGTAAACATATTAAAAAACAAATGTTCCATATTTTTCCCAAACGTCCTCACCTGCAGCCCTACAGGCTCTGGCCATAGTTTGTTTTGTAAGTTTCTGCAGGAGTGAATAATATCAGAAAATGCTTTTGCGACTGATTATTTCTGTTTTACAGGTTTGCAGCCAGCGTCTATAACCTCTTGAGCTTTTTATTCATAATGCAATCTATCCTATTCAGCTGATCTCTTTAGAAATGGTTTGTTTTTTAAGTTTCTGCAGGAGTGAATAATATGAGAAAATGCTTTTGCGACTGATTATTTCTGTTTTACAGGTTTTGCAGCCAGCGTCTATAACTACTTGAGCTTTTTAGTCATAATGCAATCTATCCTATTCAGCTGATCTCTTTAGAAATGGTAACACTAATGAAAAAGTCACTTAGCACGGGAAGAGGCCAGTGAATTCTTTATGATGGAAGCACAGCATAGCCTAGTGGTTAATGTACAGAACTGTAAGTCAAGGGATTCAGGTTAACATCCCCTTAAAACACTTATAATGTGTGATGATCAAGGGGAATACAAAATGTACTGTGTAGTATTTGTGCTTTGGAGGTGTGCTTATCTGTAATTATCTTTACTTCATAAAAGTAATATTGAAATGTGGCACTAAATTGTGCTTTTTGTGACTGCTGCCTCTGTACTGCAGTCTCTTAACTACAATATTCTGTCTGTGGGAAACAGCATAATGTCATTTTACTATCAACACAATTTTGCTTCTGCTAACAATAGATAATATGATCATCTTGTTACATTAAACTGTTTTCTGTCACTATCAATTGATATAGCATTATTTATTTAAATGTAAACTATTTATAAAAGGCTGGAGTAGAAATATTTACATCCAGACAGGAGGACCCAGTGTATCGGCTTCTTGCTGAAAGACAAAATTGAACAAGAATTATAAATCGTACCCTTTATAGTACTCCGCAGTCAACACCATTGGGTATTCCTCGTCCATCCTATAGGTTGTCCTTTACCAGGTGAGTAAATCCCATTTACCCAGGATAGACCGGAAAAGTTGCAATATCTTGCAGCAATGTCCTGCTTTTATACATGTTTAGATTGTATTTACCCAGGATAGGCCAGTTGAAAGGCAATATCTAATATTCAGAGGGCTCCCACAGTTTAACCGCAAATTTCTTAAAGTCTATTTATGACCTGACAATATCATCAAGACATGTGGAATTTTTTAAAAATCCCATCTGAAAGGTGATTTTGCAGTGTGACTGTGAAAACCAGTTTTGGGCAATATGAACAAGCATTTGCCAATGCCAAATGTTGTCACGCTGGCATTAGCTTTTGTAGTGCAGTGCGGAAACACATATTTGACAGGATATGAAAAATGACAGCTGTACTGTTCATAAGGAGGTGTAAACAAATGGCAGTGGTGAAAATGTGGCATGTAAGTATTGCAACTTTGCGAAGTTATAAAGGTGCATGGGAAATGCACAATGCACTCTTGTAACACAGTTATTTTTATGGACTTTCAGCACCAAATTTTCAACATAGGCATACTATCACCTCTGCTCATGTACAGTGTCACTGTCATTTCCTCAAACTGTCCCAAAAAGTGATTTCACACAGCAACCATGCTATTCTGCGCCAGACATGCGAAAACACATTTTGGGCAGGATAAATAAAATGACAGCTGTAATGTTCATCAAGAGGTGTTTAAAAATGCCCATGATGAAAATCCAGAGTGAAAATATTACAAATGCACAACATTACGAGCGTGCGTGCAAACTGCACAACGCATGCTCATAGCACAGTCATTTTATGGAGTATCATCACCAAATTTTCAACAAAGGCATTTTAGGACCTCTGCTCATAAACAGTGTCACTGTCATTTTTGTATTCTGCCCCAAACACTGATTAACCACAGCCACCATGCTATTGTGCACCGGAAGTGCGGAAACACATTTCGGCCAGGATGTGAAAAATGACAGCTGTAATGTTCACAAGGAGGAGTAGAAAAATGACAACGTTGAAAATCTGGCATGAAAATATTGCGAATTTGTGAATTTACGAGAGTGCGTAGCAACTGCACAATGCACACTCGTAAAACAGCCATTTTTTTGATTTCTTCCACCAGATTTGCAACATAGGCTTTTTGAGAGCCCACCTCATGAACACTGCCACTGTCCTTGTGTTAATCAGTCCTGAAAGGTGATTCTGCACAGTGACTGCAAAATCACCTTTCAGCACCGATTAACATCATAACAGTGACAGAATTCATGAGGAGGGGTCCCAAAAACCCCATGTTGAAAATTTGGTGCAAAAATTCCAAGAAATGTCCTAGATATGCATCAAAGTTGAAAAAAACCTGTTTATTATATTATACAGCTTACCGGCATTTCTTCAGTTCACGGTCAGCTTTGAAGAGTGAATTCATGTTCCCGGTCCACAGAAGATCATTGTGCCAAGCTCCAAAGGTAAGTATGGGGTGAGGGGGGGATGTGGGGAGGCAGGTGTGCAGTGGGTGGGTGCAGGAGGTGGTGGGTAGGGAGACTATGAGGGACCGTTTTCTGTTCACAGGTACTATAGTGAAAAAAAACCATTGCGGACAGTTTTCTTTTTTACAGGTGGTTCCTTTTTTTTGGTGGGGGGTACAGTAGCTGACAGGGGATTGGGCACCCTGTCAGCACATTACAGCGGGAAAGGGGTGGGGGACAGATGCCTACAGGGATTGGGCACCTCCGTCAGCAAACATGAAAGCAGGTGGGGTACACTTTCTGCTGATGGGGAGTGGGCTCCCCCGTCAGCACATACTTTGAGGGGCAGGGTAAGCTGACTGGGGGAATTGGGCACCCCCAAAGTCGGCAGTTTAGCGGCCACTGCACTGCCATGTTACTAGCTAGAGAGCACATAGGAAGGACCACTGTGTCTGACAAGCTTTGCTTGGATTGCAGCAGACATTTCCTCAGATGTGCTTGCCACATTAATATGCATGGTGCGGTGCTGGCATGCAGACTGATTGGGGAATGAGGGATGCACCTACTGGTCCGTGCCCTGCATTTGCCCAACAGCAGCCATGCTGCAAGATGTTGGCTGCGCAAGCACACCAACATAAAAAATAACACCTGTCATGTTCAGGGTGTGGGGTAACACAATGAATTTGTTGAACATTAGGGGCCAACATTTGCAAAACTGAAGTTATGAGCAAATGTTGGAACAAGTCAGTGTTTCTTCATAACCTAGTTGTTTGTTTTTTTTTCACATTTTGACCCCAAATTTTCAACATAGTGTTTTTATGGCCACTCTTTCTGAACATGACAGGTGTCATTTATAAAATTGTTACTAAAGTGGGCTAAAGTGCCATTTTGGTCCCTAAGTGTGAAAACACATTTTGGCCAGGATTTGAAAACTGATAGCTGCCATGTTCATGAGCTGGTGTGAAAAATGGCTATGTTAAAAATGTGGGATAAAATATTGAAAATTACCAAAGAGCATGCATTAACTTATTTTTAAGGTACACTCAGAACTTTGTTGTTTTTTTTTAATATCTTTATCTCAAATTTTTAGCATAGCCTTCTATGACCCCACATTGCCTTCTTACAACCCCACTTCATGAACAAGGGTGGACAACATTTTCATATCCTGCCCAAAAGGTGATTTTGTGCCACAAATGAGAAAACACATTTTGGCCAAGATTTGAAAATTGATAACTGTCATATTCATGAGGTGATGTGAAAAAAATGGCTACTGTATGTTGAAACCGTGGGGTCAAAATATTGAAAATTACCAGTTACTAATGTGCATTAAAAATGTTCACATTACACTCATGACGTTGTTTTTTGAATATTTTTACCCCAGATTTTCAGCATAGCCTTCTTATGACACCACCTGATGAAGAAGTATGGAGAAAATTTTCAAATACTGCCTGAAAGGTGATTTTGCACTGCAAGTGTAAAAACAGATTTTGGCCAGGACACGAAAAATGACAGTTGTATCATTCATGAAATGGTGTGAAAAAAATGGCTATGTTGAAAATTTAGGGCCAAAATATTGAAAATGAACAAAGTTCATGTGTTGAGAAATGTCAACATACTCACATAATGCTCTTGTATTTTTACCCCAAATGTTCAACATAGCCCTCTATGACCACACATAGCCTTCTTATGATCCGATCTCATGAACAAGTGCAGAGAAAATATTCAAATTCTACCTGAAAGGTGAGTTTGCATCACAAGTGAGAAAACAGATTTGGCCAGAATTTGAAAAATGACAGTGTTACATTCATGAGGTGGTGAGAAAAAAATGGCAAGGTTGGAAATTTGAGGTCAAAATGTTGAAACTTACCAAAGTTACAAGTGTGCAACAACATTTTCAATATATGCTCATAACTTTGTTGCTTTTAATACTTTAGCCCCACATTTTCAACATAGCCTTCTTATAACCCTAGCTATTGAACAAGGGTGGAGAAAATGTTAAAATCCTGCCAATAAGGTGATTTCATGCAACAAACATGAAATCACATTTTGGGGCAGAATTACATAATTTCACTGTCATTGCTTATGTGGTGGTATCCCAAAAAGGCCACGTTGAAAATTTAGGGACACACTATTTAAAGGAGGCAGGAGGCAGTATAGCACAGTGGTCTAAGGCTCTGAGCTGCAAATTTGGTGACATCCAGCAGACCAGACCTGGGTTTGAATCCCACAGCTTCCACTTGCATACTGTGTGACCCTGAATAAGTCACTTAACCTCCTTGTGCTCCCAGGTTGCTCCTGTAAAAAAGCTTTCAGCTTAGTGTGCTATACCTGGTTAAACAACTAAATAAAAAAAAAAAGGGAACAAGTTATGAGGACAAATTCAAAACCCATTTAACTACATAGCACCACATAACTGATTTCCTCAGTTCCTGGTCTGGCATTGAAGAGTGAAGACATGCCTCAAGTCCAGGTAGGATTATGGTGTTGGACCTCTCAGTAGGTAAGAAAAGGGAAAGAGGTAGGGTAAAGAGGGGGGATCGGCTGTAGTTGCCCAGTGTCAGCAACAGACACTGATGGAGGATTTTTTTTTTTTTACAGGGTGTAAAAAAAAAAAGCCATGAGGGACAATTTTGTTTATTTCAGGTGCTGACACTGGGGCTTGGCACCCCAGTGTCGGTGTTATCATTTAGAGTGGCACTGAAATTGGTCTTCTAATGTTGTACTGTGAAAAGTGGGTGAAGGGTAGTAGCTAACACTGGGACTGGGTACCTCAGTGTCAGAAAATTAACAAAGAAGGTGAGGGAGGGAGTGATGGTTTTCTTATATTTGGCAGCACTGGGGGTGGCCCACTGGTGTCACACAGTGAAAACGGGTGGGAGGGGAGTAGCTGGCACCAGGGATTGGCAACCTGGTGTTGGAAAAATTAAGAAGGATGGGGAGGGAGAGATTGAGGGATGGTTTTCTTTATTTCAGGTACTGACACCGGAGATTGAGCACCCCAGTAGTTGATGTTATGTTTGGCAGCACCGGGGGTGGGCTCCTGGGTGTCACAGACTGAAAACTGTCAGGTGGTGGTATTAGCCAGTACAGAGGATTGGGCACGCTAGGTCAGAAGTGATTGTCTTTACACTGGGGGGGGAGGACCACAACATGCTGATCATGATGCCGGTCAGCTCAGATGCTGGGCGTCATTATGTAGTTCAAAGGCAAGAGCTGCCCTATGGATCCATCAGCCTTTTTTTTTTGAACTACACAAAGTTTCCATCCAGCAAAATCAAAACAGTATCATGATCAGCCTGGCCTATGATCAGTCTGACACTGTTGAGCCCCTTGCGGATTACCCTGCTTTAAACTGACAGTGACACACTTCTCAAATTCACAATCATGCCACTATGTTTGCTTTGCACAAGTGCACAACTGAACATAAAAAAAGAAACCAGGAAGCAGTCTGTTTCAACTATAGACTATAGAGAACTTACTGCAAATATTGGAAAAATGATTCCCTTACCTGGATTTAAAATATATATGTATTTTTTTTATGACTGATTGCCCATGACCACCAACAACAGTGTAAGCACTGCAGAAAAGTATTAAATCAAGCTAACATTCTGAGGCAGTACCTCTTCCTTAGAGTACATTTGGCATGCAGGAGGTCATTCTACAATCTCCAACTTTATTTGGAATATAAGTGCAGAGTAAAAACTGCATGCCAAGACAGCTGTTTTGAATGGCACTAGAGGTATCAAAACAATTGCCTTTTGTACCTGAGTGTTAAAACCAAATATCTAGTAACAAAACTTAGGGATACCTTAATCTATTGGAAAAGTCATAAACTTAAAAAAAAATGTACACTGGAACAAAAAAACATTAACGTTGCACTTGCAATCAGCTACACTTACATGGGGACTACACTCTCCACGCCTGTTTCAAATACAGCTATGTGTGCTTTAGGGGCAGAAAGCGCATGTCTGGACATGCCCCTGTGGTTGTCTAGCAACCATCTAGCATGCACTGCTTTTAGGATCACTTCCTTGATCCTGGTACTGTTTGCTGGCAGCCGCCCCCTAGCCCACAAACACATAACTATCAACCAGTCTTCAGCTCTGTGCAGACAAGAGAGTAGCAGACACACACACACACACACATCCACCCCTTGAGGTAAGCCTGCAACAGTACTGACCACATTAGTTGAGTTGTATCATGAGGTTGTAACAAGGGCTGTGCGAATACCTTTTCCCGAATATTCAGCTGAATATCCGGTATTCGTGTCCCAAGTATTCAGCATTCGTTATTCGGTATTTGGCCAGAAAAGGTGTTTTTTTAAGGAAACTTTAAAAAAGCACTTCAGCAACACTATTAATCACCCACTGAACCTGGTATCCCATATACACCTCAATGACAGTTCAGTCACCAACCTTGAGCTCTCACTAATGCAACACAAACTTCATGTGGCACACTGGAACCACCACAACACACACACATAGCACTCTGAAAACAATATCGAGCATTGCATTGGGTCAGCACTAGAGGGTGTTCATGGTCACAGGCATGGGGTAGAAGGTGCTTTGGCCATGGACATAGGAATAGTGGTAGCAGTGGCTGCAGTAGTGGTGCTGCAAGAATGGCACCGGTGGTGGTGGGAAGCACACTGACTGTGGATGTAGCAGTCATAGTGGTAGCAGTGGGGACACTGGCGGTGGTGTCTGTTGCTTGCTGCACAAAGCATGTATGCTCTAATTCCCCCCTACTACTGCACAACAGGATGCGACAGTGAACGTACAGATGGACAGGTGGTGACACTAGCAGTAGTAGTACTGCTAATGGTATTAGTGGTAGTAGTACTATTACCAATGCTACAAGAACTAAAAGGCTTGCTTGGGGAGAACAATATTTGAGCCCGTCGAATAAAGAGAGACACCTGTATGTCATTGTGTATTTATTTATTTATTGAATTTTGATGACCGGGTAGGCCCACTGGGCCCCAGAGGTCCCTTTTTCAGGGGCGACCCGGGAGATACAATTATTACAGGTAACGGAGGCAGTACATACAGGTGCAGTTCTTCTTGTAGGCAAAACAGTCCTCATGGGCTTAAAACAGTAGGATTGTGGTAAGAATACATACAAGCAGGAGGAACATATTAGTTACACATAGAGAAAACATTTTGCTTAGTAATTTCAAGTTGTATTACAGTGTGCGCAGTGTTGGGGGCAAGGAATTTGGCTTGGGTCCTGTGGTTCCTTGCCTATGGGCAAAAGGGGAGGGGACACGCTGACACGTAAGTGCTCCCACGTCTGGCGTATGTTAATATGTTAGTATGGTGTATGTAGTCTATCTCACCACCTTCTCTGGAATTGTATTATGTATCAATAATTTTCAGTGGAGCAAGACAAGATACAATTCAGTACTTTGCAGTAAATGACATGCCACAAAATATTGGATGACTGGAGGGTTTAATTGCCATTAAATTACACTGCTCCTTGCAGCATACTGCAGCATTTTACAGCAGTTTTACAAGATACTGCATTCCGTACTGTCTGGCACCACAGTATGAACTATGTTTTATAATCTTGATGCAGTGTTTCATCCTTGGGTATGTTAGTTGTGGATTGTTTTGTTACAACGGCATCTCAGTCTCATTCATTTTAACTTCACTTATTTATAGTGTGTGTTTCTTTAAGGGTTGTATATTCATAGCGTGTTTGTACATTCCTGACATGCACCCTGACAAAGACCAGGTTCTGGTCAAAGCACCAGAGCTCTATTGGCATCCTCCAGCCTTAGCACAAACAAATGTATTGGCAACTTTATGCTGCACTGCTCTTAACTGTATTTTATTACTGCACCCCCCCCTCTGCGGAGTGCTTCCTTTGTTCTACATAGATTGTTTGGGGGGTTGGCAGCCCAGGGACAACACTAGCAGTAATTGTGTGGATGTGCTGTATGTTTGTGGTCTATCATCCTGTCCCTCATCACTTGGGGTCAGTGGTGCAGATGCTTTGCTGGGGCTGGACCAAGCATGTTTGCAAGATTGCTAAAGACATGATGGATCAGGTCACTACTGGTTACTGGGTAAAACACAAACTATTACTACGTAGTACCTGTGTGTGTGATGCTTTACTTATTGCTTGTGGAACTACAGTAATACGCCAACCTTACCAGTTATACTGCACCACAAAAAAGGAGCAGTAAAGAAAAACACTGCTACTAAGAAGGGGAAGAAAAGGGCAACCTATTTAGTCAAACATGGAACCGAGCAAGGAACAGACAGATGACATACAGTTAACTCAGTGAGACAATCCTACCCCACTAAGTGCAATGGTTTAATTAACAAAACAATAAACAAAAAAAAATGCATGTGCACAACTGTACACACACACACGGCACAGACTCGCAGGGGGATATATTTCACAAGCACAGATTAATTGTGTGCAGTGGGCTGTGGGAGGGAGGGAGTCAGTCAGCCGCTGTGTCAGTGTGGCTCAGTTGGTAGCACATCCACCTCTGGACCAGAAGGTCGTGGGTTCTTGTCCCACACTGGGATTGGACTTGCACCTACAAATCACTGGCATTCGAATGCAGTATTGGGGGTGCTGTACTGCTGGGGTGTGCCATCCTTCAGATGAGACATTAAACCGAGGTCCCTTCTGCCCATCCTGGTGTTGTCCTGGTGGGTATACAGGTGGAAGTAAAAGAACCCAGGGCAATCTTCGCAAAGAGTAGGGAACATTCCCAGTGTCCTGGCCAACATTCCCCTTCCCATAAACCCGGTTCTTGCAATTATCCAGGTTGTGTGTGAGTGATGATGTGCAATATGGCTGCCAACACACATTCAGTCACTTCACTACCAGTCTAGCATTGCTTGTAAAGTGCTTTGGGATACACTGTGTATGAAAAGCGCTATATAAATGCTGATTATTCTTCTTCTTCTTCTCCTTTCTTCTTTCAAAAAAAGAGGTGTGCAAGAACAAGGGGGCTCAATTTGAAGATAGAAGGGGGCAGCTCAGAGGTAATTTAAGGAAGTATTTTTTCACTGAGAGGGTTGTGGATGCAGTGAACGGCCTTCCGGAGGAAGTTGTGGAGTCAAAAACAGTGGTGGAATTCAAGCATGCATGGGACAGTCATAAGGGAATTCTAGGGGGTGGGGGTAGGAAGAAGTAGGCTGTTGGTTAACTAGGATCTGCAGCTTATCCATTTGGCAGGGAAATGGGCAGACTGGGTGGGTCAAGCGGTCCTTACCTGCCATCAAAATCTATGTTTCTATGTTTCTCATGTGTACAGGGATCTATCCCCAGAACTAGAGAAGACTAACAATACTAATTCAGTGAGTCAAGCCTGACTGGCTTAGAACTGAAGAAGTTTGTTTCAAAATCTGTGTGCACACAGCTGTGCACACATGTGGCCCTGCCTCATGAAAAAATATATAAAGCACACACATGCAGGGTGAAGCCTCACAAAATCAAATATTATGCACATATACAGCAAATTATAAGCAGTGATCAGCAGGAGGGAGTTAGCAGACACCTCATCAGTCGTAGGAAATCAAGCCTGAACCAGACAACAGTAAAAAAACACAAAATAAAATGTGTCTCACCCAAAAAAACACACCGAAGCTATGTCAGACAGCAGCAGAGAAGGGGTGTTAGCAGACAGCCCTCCTAGTCCCTGTAACTGAGTACAGCAATAAGGACAAAATACCTGTCAGAAAGCCAAACATAGCTTTTCTGACACTGATCAAAAAAACTATACTAACCCAAAAAAGCCTGTGAAGCAAAAATCAGTTTCTTTTTTGGCAAGTTTAAGGTCTCAAAAGTACCTCAGAGCAGCTCTCAGCTCTCAGAAACCACAGTCTCCTGTCTTCTACCAGCTCAGAGTGAGAAAGTCACATGGTGTACTTGCCTTTGAGCTCAAGAAACAGTTTTTGATTGGCCACCAAAGCTCTGCGAGACTTGGAAATCTCACCTAATAGTAGTTCCCGAATAGTGGCTGAATAGTGAACTATTCAGAAAATGCATCCAAATATTCAGGAAGCCTACTATTCGTGGTATTCAGAAAATACTATTCGGCCCATGCACAGCCCTAGTTGTAACTAAATGGCATAGTGCTTTTCCCCAACAGATAGTGTCATGTTAAAACTTTGCAAACACACTGTGATGCAGCAACAAAGAGTAAAGCACTAATCTTATAGTATTGTAAGTGTACAGTGATACACATTTCAAATGAAAATATGGGTTGAAAATGCAGTGGTGCAAGGTTTATAATTACAGATAAAAACCAGAAATTTAATATGATACTAACATGTTGTTACAGAGCATGAGAAGCTTGTGTAATGAAAAGGCCCCAGAAAAGTGATAGAATTTACTAAACAATGCTAGTTTTGTGAAGGAAATGACAAGAAAGTAAATTTGTTTGCATAATATATAACATGTTGCAGCTTCATATTTTAAAATTAATTTCGGGGACACATAAGCTTTGAAACAGCAACCAGGTTCTTGCACCCAATGTTTCTAACTTAACAAAGTTAAGGTTAGTGTTCTCATTAACGGAATAATATATGTTATAAATGGGAATATTGCTCACCAATAAAGTAACTTCTAACTCTTTTCTATGAAACTATTAGAAGGAAACATGGGTCATGCAGTATGAACAAGTTAAAAACTCCAAAATGAATGCTTCCTAGATCAAACAAGGTAGGAGAATTATGCACTAAAACAAGATGATATATGAGAGAATACAACCATGCTAAGAATAAAGTAACTAGAGAATATCAAGTTTAACACTGAATGAAAAATATTTAAGTACATAATGTAGGCACTTGGTGTAACTGATTGAATATAGGTGGTGTATCTAGTTCCATGCGGAACCTTCTGCAGTATGCCCCCTTCAGGCAATGTTTGGAACTGTTAGAATCATTAGTTCTCACACTTTGTGATAGTGAGCCTCCTCCAAAGCCATAAAATAGATTTCAAGCCTCCCTCAAATTTGGAAAAAATCTTGACCCTCCCCAGAGAAGAAAATAAATCCTACTTTACACAGTACACCAGGAATAAAGTGAAACTAATAAAGTTAACTGAGTATATTCTCTTTTTATTCAACTTACTGCTCTTTACCCCTGACCGACACTCCAGGTTATACTTGTCAGTTCACATTTCTGACTCTTGGGCCCTTGTTACTCTGTTTCCTCTATGTCTGGAACAACTAAGCTAGCCACTTCATCCCCCCCCCCTTACCCTGCAGTTAGATAACTTCCTGTACCCTTACCTCAGGTCACACCTGAAAACATGCATCGGATCACTGTGCCTTTCCCAGTCACTAATTTACATATAAATACCTACTATAGAAACAAGCCTTGACTCAGTGTGCCTTTCCAAGTCACCAATTTGCATATAAACACCTATTGTAGAAACAAGCCTTGACTCAGCATGCCTCCCCCAGGCATTCATTTACATATAAATACATACCTATAAACAAGCTTTGGCTCAATGGGGGCTTCCTGGTCACATATTTGTGCATAAGTAAAGAATCTTACCTGCAGTTATCCATATTAAATTTGTTTTATCCTTTCACACAAAACAGCCAAAACATAACATTTAAATACTGTACACTTTCAGACTTGACTGGGCCTCCCCTGGAACAGGCTGGGGCCTACCTTGGGAGGCTGGCCTCACCATTTGAGAACCACTGTGTTAGATATATTGAACTTCTGAAAGACAACAGTACAAGATAATCTATTGCTTATATTATAGGAAAGTACTTAGACCATACGTTGGTGAGATGCTGAATGTATCATAAAGCCCTGCACCATATTATGCATTATGTGCAATTATATCAATAAGAATAAGAGTATTTTATTCTGTTTAAAAAAAAGATGTATTTTGGAAAAATAATTTTTTGAACTTTTGAGTTTAGATCCTTCCTTGAAGAAGCCTGATTTACATGTGAAATGTTGGGAATAAGGATCTTATGGATATTTGAAAAAATATATGACAATAAAAGGAATTTTGGAAAAACTACTTGAATGGCTGGAACTTTGACCTTTTTTGTATTGACATTTTCATTCTCCGGGCCCTTGAATTACAACACTACTCATACTGGAAGGGAACCCACTTATCCAGCTAACTGACTCAGTAACTGTATGTCCTGAGGGAGAAGTGTTGACTTAAAACATTGGCTTGATGCAATTCTTTACTGCAGTACTGACACCCTTATTGGTGCACATGGGCAAGCAATAGTAAAAATACGTTATATTTTAATACAGGTGAATGGTCGATTTTTGCATTATAGATTATCAGAAGTGCCCCAGTCAATCACCACTCTTGTTTAAAGATTGCATAAAGCACTATCGTAGCCATAAGAGGTGCTTCACACTCATCCAGCTTTGCCTGCATTTCATCGCTGTACAATTATTCTGAATGGAATGTCTGTTTAAAGGATGAAAGAATGCTGATTCACCTTCTGTGATTGGTATTTCTGGGGACCATCATTTTTGGAGTGTGTGTGTATGTGTGTGTGTTTGTGTGTGTGAGTGTGTGGCAGAAGGGTGTGGTATTTAATTAAAATCAACACCAGACAGAAATGTTTTAAAAAAATACTCTCATCACACAAACACTCCATTCCTTCCACTTTCTGCCCCCCCCCGCACTGTAAACATGCATTCAGACATCATAAAACCTCTGATACCTCCATGCTCGTTGCCTATTAGTTAGCAACATCAAACAAGGTAAAAAAAATTTAAATTGTAGGGCTGTTTTTGAAAACACTGAAGCTAACAAAACAAAAGATACAAGCTGATCGACACTAAGTTTATTGATGATCTCAGCTGCCTCCTATTGCTATAGGAGTGTTGCTTCTTGCTTTCTTAGGACACCAGAACTGCTCACCTTTGGTTTGTAGTTCTCACATCCTAAGAATGTGTAAAACAACATTCTTGTAGCATTAAAAGGCCCTATGAGATCACCAATTGCTCCACAGCCGACCCCCCACAAGGACAATGGAGGCCGTGAGGGCTTCAAGAAGCTCTCCCCCATAGCAGGGAGTGCTGATAACTACCCAGCCAACTCCCCCGAGGACAACGGAGGTCATTAGGGCTTCAAGAAGCTCTCCTCCACAGCAAGGAGTGCCGATAACTGCCCAGCCATCCCCACCAAGGACAACAGAGGTTGTGAGGGCTTCAAGAAGCTCTCCCCTACAGCAAGGAGCACCGATAAATGCCCAGCCGATCCCCCGAGGACAATGGAGGCCGTGAGGGCTTCAAGAAGCTCTCCCCCATACCAAGGAGTGCCGATAACTGCCCAGCCAACTCTCCTGAGGACAATGGAGGTCATGAGGGCTTCAAGAAGCTCTCCCCCAAAGCAAGGAGTGCCGATAACTGCCCAGCCAACCCCCCTCAAGGACAACGGAGGTCATAAGGGCTTTAAAAAGCTCTTTCCCCCACAGCAAGGAACGCTGATAACTCCCCAGCCGACCCCCCCCCAGAGGACAACGGCAGTCATGAGGGCTTCAGAAAGCTCTCCCCCACAGCAAGGGAGCACCCATAATTGCCCAGGTACTGAGTTTTTCTCTGGGTGCAGCTCACCTGATCGCGACCGTTATTGCAAGCACAAGCAGAGGAGGATTCAAAAACTGCTTAGTGCCTTTTTTCCTTAAGACATTTAGTTATCGGTGCACTAGTGGAGATAGTTTATTTGTTCTGCTTTTCTCATTTGGGACTCAAGTCTGCTTACCTTAACATGTTACTTTAATTCATCACTTTAGACACCAGCTTTATTACTTTTATTAATTGCAGTGAAAACAGTTTTGTTACCTTAATTATTGCAAGCTTAACCTGGTAACAGACGAAAAATTTAGCCCATTTCAGATAAACCCAAGAAAGTCTTTCATTTAAAATGAGCTCAGATTATTATTTCCCTTTTATTTTTATTTTTTTATTTATTCTTTTTTTTTTCTCTTGTTTTGCCTTTCTATGTCTGTGGTCTGATGCCCGGAAATCCCGATACAGCCCAGTCCCCTTCAGTGATACTCCTCCTCCCCTTACCTATTTAACCTGTGTCTCTCTTACTCTCCTTCCTCCACAGCTGACTCCCCTGAGGACAACGGAGGTCATGAGGGCTTTAAGAAGCTCTCCCCCACAACAAGGAGCGCTGATAACTGCCCAGATGCTGAGTTTTTCTCTTGGTGCCGCTCACCTGATTGCGACTGTTGTTGCAAGCGCAGGCAGAGGATTGCCCCACTGAATGCTATGCGTTCGACTCCCCACTGCCCCCACCACCACCCTTGGTCGGCATTCACATATATTGGCATGATAGGATCACATGAACATGAAATTAACCTATCAGCCCACTTCCCCAGCAGCAGCTTATACCAGCTCACTACTAGTGGCCACTCTTCCCAACCACTTATACTTCACCTTCCCTATAGTAAATATATTCCCACTTCTTCTGATGCCTGTCTTCATTACATCTATGATCCCCCTACTGGCTCTTCTACCCCCCCTGTGGAATTTACACCAGACAGCAACATCACTGCCAATCACCCTGTAATTACCTGGTATGAACTCAAATTGCTCACCCACATGCCCCTCCACCCTATTCTAAGTGACCCCACATTTGTCTACTCCCTCCCAGTGCTATTAACCAGACCCCAAGCACACAACTCATGCTGTACTTCTACGTTGATTCCACTCAGGCCACAGCTCCCTACCCTTCCTGTTAGCACCCAAACTGGTACCCATCTACTTGTCACCATGTTAACCCACCTCATATGCACCCTCCCAGTCTCTATCACTCACAATAATAAACCCTCTAATTACCAGTCTTCACGCCCCTCACCAAACTTCTCAGGCTAGCTCTTCTGTGGCACACTCTCCTCCTATTGCTGCTATCAGGTAATATACACCCCAACCCTGGACCACCCCCCACAGCAGTCTCATCTAACAGCAAGCATGGAAGTCTCCTGCTGGCCACTCTTAATATCTGCAGTCTCCCAAAAAACTCATCCCCCTTCAGGGCTGGATTGCCCAGCATTCACCCAATGTCCCAGCTCTATCTGAGACCTGGCTTTTGGATAGAATACCCAACAGAGCAGTCTCCCTCAGTGACTACACCATCTACCGAGCAGACAGGATTAGCAAGAGGAGAAGTGGCTGTGCCAACTATGTAAGATCCTCCCTTAACTCCCTAGAGGTCCATACACTGCCACCTATGCACGGAGCCCAGACCCTAACAGTCAAGTTCAGCCTGGGCCTCCCGGGTAAAACCATCAACATTATAGCAGTTTATATTCCCCCTAGGAACCAAAAGCTTGCTTTCGATTCAGTACTCCACTGTATCTCCCACCTCCCTCCTAGGAGTGAAGTTGTCTTACTGGGAGATTTCAATGTCAATTGGCTATCATCTCCCTCATCCCCCAGCAAAGACTCAGCCCTTGTTTACGACCTCACCCAGGTCTTCAACTCCCCGACCAGACTGGATTCTAGAACAGGGATCTCAACCCTTATAGACCTCATCTTCACCAACAGGCCTAAGAATATCTCTCTCAAGTCACTGTGCTCCTTGATTTGATTAGTGACCATTCCCCTGTGACCTGCCTGTGGTCCACTAAAATCTCCTCTGCCCCCCCCAAGTCACTGTACATAGACGACTTAAAAAAGGAACCCTAGCATGTTTCAAATCTCACCAAGCCTCCTGCGACTGGTCCCCTATTCACACTGCACAGTCTGTGGACACGGCACTCACCTTCTTTATTGCCATCTTCAATAAGGCCTGTGACATATTCGCACCCTTCTCCAAACAAGTAGTAAAAACTAGAAGCACCCCTTGGATCTACCAATC
Organism: Neoceratodus forsteri; assembly: GCA_016271365.2. NCBI lineage: Eukaryota > Metazoa > Chordata > Ceratodontiformes > Ceratodontidae > Neoceratodus > Neoceratodus forsteri. The sequence goes on along the minus strand of CM057449.1, from coordinate 1,064,416,503 downwards.
TCTGCTTGATCAACTGCACCAAAGGGACAACCTATGGCATACGGCTCTAGACTCACAGCTCCTGCAGGATAGGCACCTTTACAGAGAGGCCCACAACAAATGCACATGGGTCACCCGGCAAGCCAAAGCTGCGAATTATAAATAAACCCTCACTTCCTCCTGGGGCTCTGGGAAAACAATCTGGAGCAACATCAAGGAACTCTGTAGGAAATCTCTTTCCCCTACCTCTGCTCACCTCATAGTGAACGGGGCCACCACCCAGGACCCTACTGCTATCGTTGATGCCCTCAACACCTCCTTCTCAGACCTCTCCCATATTCTCCTACCAAGCTTATTTGATCCTACCACCCACCCCCCCTCTGCCACCTCGGCCATCAGTAATGCTACATCCTTTAGGCTAAGAGTCATCTCTTGTAATGAGGCAAAGCACTACCTCACCAAAGCTCTGGTGAACTCTCGTTATAGCAGTGACTGGCTGGACCTCAAACTCATTCAGCTGTACCTGGATGTGACACTACCCCATCTCACCAAAACTCTCAACCTGTCCTTATGCCTTAGCCAATTCCCATGGACTTGGAAGAGAGCAGTAATTACTCCTATTCTGAAGAGTGGCAACCCCACTGCCACAAGCAACTATAGACCTATATCAATCCTACCACCCCTCTCTAAGGCCCTTGAAAAAATAGTATCAGATCAGCTTACTGACTACGTAACCAAACACAACCTACTCTGCTAAGAACAGTATGGTTTTCAGAGGGGCCAAAGTACAGCCACCACCCTCACTGAACTTACTACTTTTATCCATGAGACCCTACAACAAGGCTCCATGGCTGGGACTATCTATGTAGATCTGACCAAGGCATTTGATACAGTCAGTTATGAGCTACTACTCCTTGCCCTTCCATCCGTTAACTTTGCACCAGAGGTCACCATCTGGTTCAAAGATTACAGGACGCAACAAGTCAAAATTAATACAACTCTCTCCACGTACAAACCAGTTTGTACTGGTGCCCCGCAGGGGTCAATACTTGGCCCAATACTTTTCATCCTCTTTTTAAACTCCCTCCCTAAATCTTGCAGTGGTCACTTGCTGCTTTAAGCTGATGATGCAGTAGTTTTCTGGAAACACCCTCATCCTAATTCTCTTCAACTAGCCCTGCAGGGCTACTTTAGGGAGCTAGAATCCAGTTTCTCTGAACACCGCCTTATAATCAACTACAAGAAACCAAAGTCCATGATCTTTGCACACCACCAAAGCCCCCATTGTCATGCACCTCTAGTTGTAAAAAACACACATGGCTCTGCGCAGGAGCAGCTTTCATGATTTAAATATCTCATAATCACATTAGACACCTCCCTCTTCTACCATACTCACATACAACTTGTCTCCTCCTCTATCAACACTAGACTGGGGATCATTTACAGGCATAAGCATTGCTTACCCCCCCAGGCCATGCATCTTGCTGTGTCCTCCTCTATCCTATCTTTGCTGGACTATGGATTAGTAATTTATGGATCAGCTGATCTAACTGCCCTATGCAGCATCAACCTCTCCCTTAACAAAGCTTGCTGACTAGTCTCGGGATGTGACAGGTTAACACACATATGTGAGCCTTATAAACATACAGGTTGGTTAAACTTCCAAGGCAGGCTCAAGTACCACACCTGCCTCCTTGCCCCAGAAATACAACTTCAGCAAGCCCCTATCAGCCTCCATCCGATTATCCGTGCAGCCCCCCATAGGTGGACACAAAGGCTTGCAGCTAACACTTCTGTCCTTGTCCCCCACTGTAGAACATCACTTGGACAAAGATCCTTCTGCTACCGGGCCCCTCTATGGCTGAACAGCCTACCGCCCCCCCATCTCCTTGACCCATAGTTTCAACCTATTTAAGTCTCAGGTCTCAAAACCCTACTCCTTGACTCAACAACCTATGACTGCAATTAACCCCGCACTAACTCTATTTATCTCCCTGCCCCCTGAACCCCTTTCCAGTGACTACTGTTACGCAGGAGCCCACTGTTCTGCAGGAGCCTTCTCTATCTCTGTTATTATCCTGCTACAATTTATTAGTTTGTTGCTAGCCTCCCTCCTATGTCCCCCTACGTTCCTTATCCTCCTGTCCAGATAATTGACTATGAGTCCCTCAAGATCCTACAAAACTGCATCCTGTACTATATCTGACCCAGGACATTCCGTATGCTCCCAGTTGATGTAACCATCTAAATAAGATTAAGCTAGGACTGCATAACCTTGTACTGTTACTTTATTACTGTATGTGTATTTTTATTACTGTATGTGTATTTTTTATTACTGTATGTGTATTGTTATTACTGTATGTGTATTTTTATTACTGTATGTGTATTTTTATTCGAACTTTACTCTGTACTTCTACTTTGATCAGACGTGGAGCCTTTGCAAAAGAGTCTATGTTTAGGATTGTAATTCTGATTCTATTCAATAAATTAAATAGATAAATAATATCTGCAGTGGGTAGAAATAAGTACAGAATGACAAAAACATTATCAAAGTACAGTACTGTAAGCATGAGAGATCAGGAAGGAACAGTTGTGAAAAAAACACATTGTCACAACTCCATGGTAAGTCAGAGGGACTTGTTTAAATTAAACAGAGTTTCTATTGCAACACTAGTGCATACCACCAGTAAACATAATAACATACAATTTTAACTGTCTGATATGCTATACACTTCTTGGGCCCCTGTCCATCTGGTAGTAAATCTGAAGGACCCCACTCAAAATGAGGTGGTGTATTTCAGTTTGGCTGTCCTTGGTAGAAAACAAAATCTTTACAGTTAAGTTTTGTTGTATAAATGGTGGTTCAGTACTCAGTAGTCTGATTTAGTTTGCCTGGTTTGACAGAATTTACTTTATACTAACTAGGAAAGGCCACACAGTCCATTGCCATCTTAAACAAACTGAACCCTTCATTTTCATTTAAACTTGGATTACTATACATGCAAAGTTGGCCTTTAATGACATAGACAATGCTTTGCATGTATAGAACAGCTGCTTATATAGTAGTAGAGGTTATTTTGCACTGCAAATGGATATACAGAACATGCCAACATCAGTCATGATGCACTTCGATATACTGAGCATGGGGACAGCACATTGGAAGCGCTGGCAAAGTCACTGTGTTTGGCTTTGTGTCCACAATGTAGTGGGTGTGTGGTAGGATGTATATTCCAATGGTTGCAATACAATTTGTTTGAAAACTGTATTTGAATATGTCCCGTCATAACAATAGTACTTGTAGCGCAATCAACAAGTGCACTTACAAACTAAACATGTCATTACGCTCACACGAGACATGACCTGACAGGAGACCCCACTGTGAGTGACATAATATGCAAAGCCCAAACAACTCACAATGCACTCTCTGACAGAAATGTGTGAAGCTGACAGACCTCACTTTGTGAAATAATTTGCTGTCTGTCAAATTTGCAAAGTGCCAACTTCACAACCTTTTTTTGGCTGGCAAAGTTGCACCTTTTAAGAAGTTATACAAATTTGCTGGCAAAGTTGCAAAGTACAGTATATCATAACTTCACCTCACTTCACCTGAAAAAGTGAAATTTTTTTCAGGAAAACTCAAAGTGAAGTGGCAAAGTGGGCAATTCACAAAGTTATATGGAAAACCGAATTTTGCAACTTCACCAGAACTTTGCCAGTGAAGTAAAATGTTGCAACATCTGTACTCCCCGATCACTCTCACAGCAGCACCCCTCCCCCATATTTCAAGCATGTCCACAAAGGGGAACAGTGCTAACAAAGTGATTCACTGAAGGGTATGCCCCCATACGGTGACACCAACACAGCAATCTACACCCCTGTCGGCAAAATTGACACTTTGCCAACAGGTCGCTGTGATGGTGTGCCCGAGAAAGGGGCATGCTGTTTCCCAGTCCTGCACCCCCATGCCATGCTAACTCCTACTGAAGTTTACAATCCTTTAGTCTGGGGGTGTGGGGGACGAGCCTCCCGCATGGGTGCTTGGGGTCCAGAACCCCAGATAGAAAAATAGGACCAGGATTCTGCAAGGAATCATGCTGACTGCCATCTGTGGTCAACATGATTCCTGTTGCTGTAACGCCGGTTAACATTAGAGATGTCGAACCAGCATGGTAGAGCCTCATTGAGGTGATATAAGATTAACTTAATAAAGAAAAGTCAAATGGCAAAGTCACACACATAATCCCAAGGAGAATGTTTGCCAGGAACAAACACTTTTTTGTGACTCACATATTGGAAAGCAGAATGCAAATTAAGCCACTCGGCATTCAGCTCACAAACACAAAATTACCATCTGATTCACTGCTCATGGCATAATACACTACTGGCTTTGCATTATTCATTCACAGATATGTCTCTAGGAAGTCATCCCAGGGCCACCTGAAAAACAAAGGTACCATCAGTAATTGAAATGGATACCAAAAACACTGCAAACTTATCAACTATACTTATTGTTCTGTTTCCATCACAGGTGCCCTGGGGATACAATAAAAAATATGAATGGCCATACACAACTCACACTGTGTTTAAGTCTCAGGGTTGAGATAACAGCAAGAACCTCTCAAGATTTGTTCTAGAGTTCCATATTCTGTTATGTCCACCCCTCAAAGAAAAACAGGCTTGTTGGCTATGGTCAGTCATACATAATTCCTTATATAATAACTGATTAGGCTTTTTCCCATAGGGAAACCGTGATGTAATTTGCTGTTACAAAGGAGCATTTATAAAGGCAAACATGTGTACGGCTTCCCTCGCTATGCACATGCCCAACTTGCAGCTCTTCCGGGTTTTCACCTCTCACCACCAGATTTCTTTGTCGGTCAAAACCGCACCGCTGCCACTATCTCTAGGCAGTAAGTAACTATTAAAAAAAAAACTTCCTAACAAAAATCACACCATAAAGGGGAAAATAAAACAAGAAAAAGTAAACTGCTGCTAAGCGACCGAGGACTCGGCTAAACATCATCCAGACCGCAGCCACACCAGACCATTTATTTTATACAAGTGGCTGTGGTGAAAAAGCTTAACCCAGCAATTATATAAAATAAAATATGGGGTGGTGTGTTTAAACTTGAATTTTACACACACCCTTGGGGTTGGAAGCCTGGATAAACCCCCTCGAGCTTCGCTTTCGGGGTTTATATGCCATCCAACCCCTCGGGTGTGTGTAAAATCTCGTTACACACACCACCCCATACTTTATTCTCTATATAATAACTGAAGAGCAATTTATTTCTATTTGCTCAGCCAGTTGATATTCATTGTAATAACCCACGGGTTATTATGGTGAGCATGTGCCCTGCCACTCATAACCTAGCACTCCCTCATTGGCTCTCATTCTTATTGTGGGTGGACGTAACAGTGCCGCAAATGTGGTGGCTCTGTTTCTCTCTTAGAAAGGAGTCGCCACCAAAACACTCCTATCGTCTCCTCAGAAGATATATTTTGTTTATTGTTTATCTGGTCCATTCAGTTTTTACAAGTAAAAAACATAATATCTGGTTGATCCTGCTGTTCGTTGGCTGGGGGAATAGAGAGAGCAGGAACAGGACCATGGCTGACTGCCCATAGTGCTACTGAAGCACGACTGTGACTCAAAACTGTAAGTTAAAAAAAAAAAAAAAGAAAAAGAGGCTCAACTAGAGAGAGAGAGAGAGAGGAGCAACAGGAAGAGAGAGAGAGAGAGAGAGAGAAGAGAGTGAGTGTGAGTGTGTGTGTGTGTGTGTGTGTGTGTGTGTGTGTGTGTGTGTGTGTGTGTATGTGTGTGACAGAAAGTCACAGGAATCAGGCTGGAAAAAAATTGTTCACCAGCAATAAAATAAAATAAAAGATGGGGATGTGTATGAAACTTGAATTTAATGCACACTGTCAGTGTGGGATGCTTTAATAAACTCCTCTGGCTTCACCCTTGAGTTTTATGTAGCATCCCAAACTTAAGGTTTAAATATAGAATAATGCAGGGGGTGGTGTGTATAAAGAGAATTTTGCACACACCTGAGATATTGGACACTTCATAAATCCCGAAAGTGAAGTTCAAGGAGTTTATCCAGGCATACCACACTGAGCATATGTGTAAAATTCATGTTTTACACACCAACTCAATACTTGTTTTCTATAATGGCCAGTGAACATTGTTAGCCACAGCAGTTTTATCAGTGCAAGGCAGTTCTACATGGAAAAATACTACAGAGTAAGAAAAGGTGCAGAGTTGTGTTCATTGAGTTGATTTATGGAAATTTACATTTTCAAACTTTTAAATCCACATTTAAAATATAATTTTTAGTTATGCAGTAGTAAAGTTATGCACTTACAGACTGTTCTCTGTGTGAGCTTCAAGCATGATTATAGTCATTTGGGAAAGTCGCTTGAGATGTGAAAGTTTAAATCTTCCAGAGATAAGCATAAGTTTTAGACTTCAGTTTACTAAGTAATCTAACTAACAAAATGTGAAGTCCAAAAACAAAAGTTTCAACAGTTTGAACAGTGTGATTGTGAAGGACCTGCAAAAAAAAAAAAAAAATTTCCAATAGCAACAAGATTTCCATGATGAAAACACAGTGATGCAAGCCACTCACTACCTAGGGAAGGGGAAGGGGAACTTATTTAACCAGAAAAGGCACACTAAGCCAAAGCTTATTTCCAGGTGTGACCTGGGAGCACAATGAAGTTAAGTGGCTTGCTCAGGGTCACAAAGTATGCAAGTGGGGGTTGTGAGATTCAAACCTAGGTCTCCTAGTAGCTTTCCTTCCCGTTTCCCTTTCAGAACATGGTGCATGTTACATAGATACATAGATAGATACATAGACAGTGTCGGCAGATAAGGGCCTATGGTCCACCCAGTCTGCCCATCTGAGCTTGGAAGTTCAGTTTATGTTTTCCTAGAAGTCTGTTGCCCCTTACCCCTGACCTCCAGAATTCCTTTATGTCTATCCCATGCATTCTTAAATCCCGTGATTGTTTCAGCCCCACCACTTCCTCTGGCAGGGTGTTCCACTTGTCCACCACCGTTCTGTGAAGAATTTCTTCCTCATGTTTCCTCTGAATCGTCCTCCCTCCAACTTCATCCCATGCCCCTAGTCCTGGAACATCTTTTTCGCTTAAAAATAGTGTATTCCTGCTCCCTGTTCCTCCCTGTGAGATACTTGTATGTCTCTATCATATCCCCTCTCTCCTCTCTCCTCCAGGGAGTACATGTTCAGTTCCTTCAGCCTGTCTTCATAGGACTTGTGATGCAATCCATGCACCATCTTTGTTGCCCTCCTCTGAACCTTCTCTACCCTGTCTATGTCCTTACGATAGGTATGGTCTCCAGAACTGTACACTGTACTCCAGGTGGGGCCTCACCAGTGTCTTGTATAGCGGAATTATGACCTCCCTTTTCCTGCTGGTGATGCCCCTGCTCATACATCCCAGCATCTTATTTGCTTTACCTGCTGCCTTGTCACACTGTTTCCTCACCTTGAGGTCATCAGAGATGATAACTCAAGATCCTTTCCTGCTTGGTGCATGCTATATCCTCACCCCAACTGATATATTGTGCCAGGGTTTTTGTGTCCCATATGCATTATCTTGCACTTTTGCATTGAATTTCAACTGCCAAACCCTGACCATTCTTCAAGTTTCTGCAGGTCCCTTCTCATTCTGTCTACACCCTCTGGTGTGTCTACTCTGTTACAGAGCTTTGTGTCATCAGGGAACAGTGAAATTCTGCCTTCTAGGTCCTGTGCAATGTCACTGATGAAGATGTTGAATAGGACCGGTCCCAGCACTGATCCCTGTGGTACCCCACTGGTCACTCTTCCCTCTATGGAGTGACAGCCATTTACCACCACCCTCTGTGTGCTGCCACCCAGCCAGTTTCCTACCCACCACACTACTGTCCTGCCCACACCCATATTCCCCAGTTTGTATAATAGTCTTCTATGTGGCACAGTGTCAAAGGCCTTGCTGAAGTCCAGATAGGCCATGTCCACTGCCCTCCCCTGATCCACCTCCCTAGTCACCCAGTCAAAAAATTCAACCAGTGTGGTCTGACATGACCTTCCCCTGGTGAAACCATGCTGCCTTGGGTCCTGTAGTCCATTGACAACCAGATGTTCCTACCAATCTCCCTTCAGTAGTGCTTCCATGATCTTCCCACTACCGAGTTGAGGCTGACTGGTCTGTAGTTCCCTGCTTCCTCTTTGTTCCCGCTTTTGTATAAGGGGACTACATCTGCTGTCCTCCAGTCTTTGGGTACTCTCTGTTTCCAGTGATTGGCTAAACAGGATAGCCAGAGGTTCAGCCACCACCTCTCTTAGTTCTTTAGGGACCCTGGGTGCACCTCATCTGGCCCCATTGCTTTATCAACTCTATTACTTCCAGTTCCTTCAGGACTCTTTTTCGTGTAAAGGACTTGTGTCCATTTCTGCACCATTCTCACCCTTTGTACTCCCTTCAGACCCATTACCTCCTCTTCCTCAGTAAAGACTGAGCAGAAATACCTGTTCAATATGTCAGCTTTACTGCTGTCATCCTCCACGCTGCCCCCATCCTCCCCTTCAGTCTCACTATCCCTCCCTTTGTCTTTCTTTTTTCACTTATGTACCTGTAAAAGGTTTTGTCTCCTCTACCCACTGATTTTGCAATGTGTTCTTCTGTCTGAGCTTTGGCTTCCCTTACTGACCTCCCTGCCTCCCTTTGCTTCTCCTGGTACTTCTCCCTATCCTCTTCTGCCTGTGTCTTTTGTATTGCCTAAATGCAGTCTTTGGCTTTCACTTTCTTTGCTACCTCTTTGGGAAACCATAATGGTCTCCTCTTCCTTTTCCTTTTGCTAACCTGCTTAATGCATAATTCTGTTGTTCTTGTAATCCCCATTTAAATACTGCCACTGTTCCTCAACCCTGATTCCTGTCGTATTCCCTTAATGCCTCTGTTCAAGTATCTCCCCATTTTCCCAAAGTCTGCCCCTAAAATCCAGGATCTGTGTTTTGTGTGGTTTGGTTCTGCTCTTTCTGTGATTTCAAACCACAATGACTGGTGGTCACTGTTCTCAGGTGCTCCCCACTGTTACCCCCATCACACTGTCCCTGTTTGTGAGCACAAGGTCCAGTATTGCCTTCTGCCGAGTTGGTTCCATGACCAGTTGCTTGAGGAAGGCACCCTGAAGGCAGTCCAGGATAAATCTGCTCCTAGTTGATGCTGCTGCTGGGATGCTCCAGTCCACGTCTGGAATATTGAAGTCTCCAACCAGCACTACCTCACCCTTGTCTGCCATCCTTTGGATGGCTAGCATCAGCTCCCTATCTGTTTCTTCCTCCTGGGCTGGTGGTCTATAGACTACACCTGTGCGGATGGCTGTTCCCATTTTCCTTTCTAGCTTAACCCACAGTATCTCTCCCCCATTTTGTTCCTCCTGGATCTCTGTGGTCCTTATGTCATTTTTCACATACAGTGCCACTCCTCCTCCCTTCCTGCCTGCTCTGTCTCTTCTGAATATGTTGCAGCCAGGTATGGCCATCTCCCAGTCATTGTTATCATTACACCAGGTTTCAGTAATGGCCACAATGTCCAGGTCTGACTGCACCATGACAGCCTCCAGATCTTCCATCTAGAACTAAGGGTAGAACTAGTGACACCACTGACTACCCTCTTTAACAAATCATGGGAGGATGGGGTGGTACCCGAGGACTGGAGGAGGGCAGATGTGATTCCCCTTCACAAAAGTGGGAGCAAGGCAGAAGCAGGAAACTATAGACCTGTTAGTTTAACCTCAGTGATAGGGAAAATGATGGAATCACTTCTAAAGGAAAGAATTGTCGAGTATCTAGAGGCCAGAGGGGCACAAGACCCTAGGCAGCATGGATTCACAGCGGGAAGGTCATGCCAGACGAATCTGATAGATTTCTTTGACTGGGTGACCAAAGTAGTAGATCAGGGAGGGGCTGTGGACATGGCCTACCTAGACTTTAGCAAGGCATTTGACACAGTCCCACACAAAAGATTAATATATAAGTTAGCCAGCCTGGGAGTGGGTCCCAAGATGACAGCCTGGGTAAAGAATTGGCTGGAGAATAGGACACAGAGAGTAATAGTAAATGGAGTCCACTCAGAAGAAAGGAGGGTTATGCAGGGGTACCCATGAGGGTTCAGTATTAGGACCAGTCCTCTTCAATGTCTTTATAAGTGACATTGCAGAAGGACTGGAAGGAAAAGTATGTCTCTTTGCAGATGACACTAAGATCTGCAACAGAGTTGATGCACAGGTGGGGTGGAAAGGATGAGAAGGGACTTGGAGGTTAGAGAATGGTCAAATGTATGGCAGCTTAGATTCAATGCTAAGAAGTGCAAGGTAATGCACCTGGGAAACAAAACCCAGGGAAGAGTACACAATGGGGGTGAGATACTAACAACAACAAAATGGAAAGGGACCTGTGGGTAGTCATATCAGATGACCTAAAGGTGGGCAAGCAATGTGAGAAGGCAGCAAGGAGGGCTGGGGGATACTGGGATGCATAGGAGAGGCATCACCAGTAGAAAACAGGAAGTTATTATCCTCTATACAGACAGCTGGTGAGACCCCATCTGGAGTACTGTGTGCAGTTCTGGAGACCCATCTCCGCAGAACATAGACAGGATGGAAGCTGTCCAGAGGAGGGCAACCAAAATGGTGCAGGGTCTGCACCGGAGGACATATGAAGAGAGACTTAAGGAGCTTAAGATGTATAGCCTGGAGGAAAAGAGGGAGATGGGGACATGATAGAAACTTTCAAGTACCTCAAGGAATCAACAAAGTCCAAGAGGGTAGCATCTTTCAAAAAGAGGTATGCAAGAACAAGAGGCACAATTTGAAGATAGAGGGGCGGCTCAGAGGTAATTTAAGGAAGTATTTTTCACAGAGAGGGTTGTGGATGCATGGAATGGCCTTCCTGGAGGAGGTTGTGGAGTCAAAATCAGTGGTGGAATTCAAGCATGCATGGGATAGTCATAAGGCAATTCTGGGGGTGGGGGTAGGAAGAAGTAGGCTGTTGGTTAACTAGGATCTGCAGCTTATCCAGTAGGTAGGAAATGGGCAGACTGGGTGGGCCAAGCGGTCCTTATCTGCCGTCAAATTCTATGTTTCTATGTTTCATGTTGTTGCTAAGGCTCCTGGCATTTGCACACATGGCTTTCCATGATTTGACCTCCCTAGACTGTTTCATTGTTCTACTCCAGCCCCTTCCTTGGTTGTCCTTTATCCCTGGTTCTCCTTGCTGTCTGCCCTTCTGCTGAATTTTGCCCCTTTTCTGCCTATCCACCTCTTGGGCACTAATCTCCATCTTTTGCACACTGCTTTGCAGAGATAGCCACTCCTCTGGTTCACTGGTTCACTGCTAGCTGTGGGGGTGAGCAAGTAGGTACCCTCCTTGCTGGCCTGCCACCCTTTGCTAGTTTAAATGCTTGTCAATGTAGCATTTAAACTTATCATTGAGTGCTTGATTCCTCCAGGATGGATGCAGGCCGTCAGGCTTGAACAAACCTCCATCCTCCAGGTGGGTCCCCAGTCACCAATGAATCCAAACCCTTCCTCACAGCACCAGTTCTTCAACCATGAGTTAAAGTTCCTGGTGCATGCACTCCTATGCTCTCCCTTGCCTCTCACAGGTAGTACTTCTGAGAAAGTGACAGAAGTAGCTACTTGCTTGAGACCCTCCCCAATTTCCTAAACTCTTCCTCTACTTCCTTTGGCTCCCCATTTTCCAGGTCATTAGTACCTAGGTGGATAATGACATCCAGCTCACCTTCCCCTCTTGCCTTCCCAGTGATCCCCAGGATCTTCCTTCCATCCCTCCATGCTGTGGCACCTGGTAGGCACCTCACCTCCCTGTCCTCCCCCTCCTGTGTTCCTAGCTGGATCCCTCTTATGATGGAGTCCCCCACCAGGATTCGCTTCCTCCTCCTCCTCCTCTGGGGTCCACTGCTTTCCCGGCTGAGGTCACCTCCTTGGCTAACCTCCACATCCTTTCCTTCCACTTCTCTGGGTACCTCTATTTGGTTGTCCTCATTTGCCAGTGTGGCATATGAGTTCTTGAGTGGAATAGGATCTGGGATGTGCCTCTGCCTGACCTCTCTAACCCTCCCTGAGCCCACTGTCATCCAAGTGCTCCTTGTTCTCGGCATCCTTTGAGGCAGTTACATTGGACTGGGTGGTCTCTGGATAGGGGTGATGGTACTTCTGACCCAGTTTACTTCCGCTCTGTAGCTGTAACAGCAAATTACACCCAGCTTTTTGTTTGGGAAAGATGCTCCCCAGTTATTTTGTAAGCAATAATTCATGACAGGGTATGGGGTTATAGGAATTTAATCCAAGTCCTGGGTACATTGTAAGGCACAAGGCCACAGGCTGAGTGCTCTCACAGCACCCGGGCTGTGGATTAAACCCCAATAACTTCATACCCTGGAATTGGTTATTGCACTTATAACATGGGTTATGTTTATAAAAAACAAAAAAACATCAAGAAAGGTGAGTTATTTTTTGCAGTTTAAACAGGGGAAATGTTAATGTATCCTGCCAACTTGAAAAGTAGTCTCTAGAACTCATGCTTATGTTACTTACTTTATGAACAAACAAATGACAGAAATAAAGTCATGAAATGATATCTGACATTTGTACATTTGAAAAAAAACAGATGCATGAATCACTTTCATGTGAAGGTCCAGAGCACCGAACTTCTCCCTTTCTCATTCTTCTTCTCTCTCTCTCTCTCTGTCCCACTCACTACAGCTGAGGTGCACTGCTTACTTGTGAACATTAACACACTGCTGTTCCCAGGCTGTCTCTCTCTCTCTCTCTCTCTCTCTCTCTCTCTCTCTATCTCTCTCCCTCCCTCTCTCTCTCTCTCTCTCTCTATCTCTCCAAATTGTGGTGTTGCTTGCTATATCTCAACTATGGAGAGATAAAGAAAAGAAAGACTTCCTCGTTGGGGGGGTACAGGAAATCAAGGTGACTGTCTGGCTGTCGCCCTCTCTCACTCCCTCTCCCTGCAGTGTAAGGCTGCTTATTTAATCTACACTATGATGACTTAAATAGAAGAAAGACCTGCTCATCTTTGGGGTGGGGTCACTGTGAGCTTTTGGGTCTCTCTCTCTCTCTCTCTCTCTCTCTCTCTCTCTCTCCATGTCCTTACATTGTGGTGTTGCTTACTTAATCTGCAGTATGGGGAGTTCAACTGAAGTTGGGAGAGGCATGAGGAATTGCAGTGACCTTCTGGCTATCACTCTCTCTTGCTAACTCTCCCCACAGTGCATTGCTGCTTACTTAATCTAGACTATGGGGAGTTAAACAGAAGAAAGACATGCCTGTCGGGGGGGGAGGTAGGGGCAGAGGATTCGCTGTGAACTTCTGGGTGTCTCGCTCTCTCTTTTTCTTACTCCCTCTCCTTCTCCCTCCCTGTATTGCAGTGCTGCTTATTTAATTTACACTATGGGAGTCCAACTGAAGACAGAGTTGCTCAGTGGGGGGAGGGGGAGAATCAAGGTACATGACAGGGAGCTGACAGCTACCTCAGCTAGCTGTTGCCCCCTCACTGTCTCACTCACTTTTCAAACATTGCTCTCTCCCATTTGTGATGGCTGCCTTGCTACTTTTCTGTCTTCATCAGCTAAGGAGTCCTGATGGCACTTTACCTAAGTCACTTCGCAAAACAGTGGATTAAATAGGTAATTTGATCCACAGGCATGTAGACCAACAGGACCAATTGGGTTGTGCCTTTTTGGCAATCTACATTATAATTACAAATTATAGCGAGCAATGTTTGCTATGGTGAGCAAGACAGCGAGTGAGAGACAACTACGTGAGGTAGCTCTCAGCTGTCTGTCATTCATATGGGGCTTGGATTAAATCTCTATTACCCCATACCCCGTTGTGGGTTGTTGCTTGTATGTGTTTTACAGGGTACTGAGTATGCCTGCAAGCAGTGACCCTGCAGCCATTTGGAGTTTTCATTTCTTCTTAACTTGCAGTAGAGAGTGCAAACAGACACTTTGGGAGTACACATGTGCATCCAATGGGGCCTACGCACGAGGGTGCGGAGTGCCTCCATGTCACACATGTGCAGAGCAGAGACTATCTGCACCCAGTGCACTCCCCGCATGAGATGCATGATATGGGTTATGCAGTACTATGCACACAATCCCCCACCCGCATGGCCTGCAATGTGCAGGGGGTGGGTGGGGTGTGTGACAGCACTACACACTATGCACAATGGTGCATAGTGCTGCCCACAGGGGTGCAGAGCAGGGTGCAGATTACACCAGGGAGAACCCTGCCGTAAGCCCCTACATGCCCCACACCTCTGTCCCTACACAGCAGGACCCCAGGACACATCGCCAAAGACAGCCCAGGGCCACCCACCCCAGCACCCAGCTGTGCCCCCCCCAGTGTATGTCGACCCCCCATGCTTACACATGGGGGCACTGGTCCCTGGACTGCAGACCCCCCCATACTGCACTACCTGCCCACCTCTCCCCCAACCCCAGATCCTGGTCCCATCAGGCATGGCGTGGTGGTCGGTGTTCACACCCTATTCTCTCACGGTACTGCCCCATCACTTCAGGGACATGGCATAGGCAGTGCCACAGCCCACCTCACACCTCCACAGCCGCTAGCTGTGCAGACATCCACAGGGAAGTGCAGCCAACATACCCCCCCACCGCATAAGGGATCCACTGAGGAATCTGGGCTGGGCATTCCATTGGATGCCCACCCAAGTGTGCAGCTCTGCCCCTGTCTACCCTGACTGAACCTGTGCGTATCCTCACGCCAGGAGGACGGGGCAGTGGACAGGTGTTCAGCAGTCATGAATGCCGCCAGGTGCACACCCGTCCACAGATGCAGAGTTGCAAGGGAGGTCTACACGCCTTTGGTTCTTAGTTCCCACCCCATCGTGCATAGCCCCAAATATGATAATGTACCTTGTATACATCTGCCTCTTATTTACTTGTGGTCTTGCCTTTGTGAGTAAGTGCAAATATTTTTGTCCTTTCAACAGGTAGTCTTATAATATGGCTTTTATCTTACAAACAGATGATTCTGCCCTTGGCAACCCGTTTTATGAGTCACTAACAGTTTTGTGACTCACAAACATTTCCAATATGCTGCTTGTTGTACTCAATTATTTCTAGATCTGGTTTCATTCAATAAAAAACTAACCATTGTTACAATATCTTTAAAATATATTTAATATCTGCACAGTGTACAGTTACTGAACAATGTATCTGCTGATAATTCTTGAATGAATATTACACAAAAATAATTTACAGACATGTTTCAAAAGAAGATTAAAAGCTTTACATATATTAATATCTTTGAGCATAAGTACAATTACTGCATTTACCACACATAATAGAATTGAATATTGTGGCCTTTGCTTTTAATGGCAACAGTAGAAAGCAGAACATCTATTGTATATAGTAGAGCAAGCTCAACTTTTCAGCATACATTGATGCCATCCATGCAGAGCTATGCCCCAAGAGGGGTGCCTTGTGCCACAATAAAAACTGCTTACCCCACTAGTCCTCCAAGAGCTGGTTACCAAAAAAGGTGCTCTCATTTTTTGACTATGCAGATATGGTCTGTAGTACAATCACCTTCTCTTCCCTAGCCAGAATGGTCAGGGACACCCTCTGCAATGCCTTTTGTTGCTTTACTACAAGCTCCCCTTCTCACATGCATCACTGCTACCTCTGCCCCTCCCACACTGTACCTCCTTCATTTCCAAACACTGATCTGGTTCCATTTCCTCATACCTCCCTTCACTCCCATCTCCAATACCCAGTGCTCAATGTTTTCTGAACTCCAGAGACCATCGACATTTCTTCACTCAACATCACCTCCCCTCTCCTCTTCTGGGCACTCTGCCTTCTCCTATCCACTTCACACACTCTGGAACCTGCTCTCCTCTTCACTCCACCATTCAACTTCTCCAGGCTCTCTGAGGCATCAGCTCAAATTCTGCCTCCCACCTGCACCTGTTTCCCACTGGTGGCACTCCCTGGTGGCAGAGGTGGAACAAGGGGAAGAACTCTCCATGCCTTTGAGATCTCTAGTGTACTATAATACTTATGATCCCTGATGCAGCACTTTGCACCTGTATAGGTGTGCCATACTGTACTGTAACTGCACTTTCCTTTGTACTAAGTTTTGTACTAAGTCTTGTACGAGTTTTGTAACTGTGTAGCATTCATTATTGTAATGTGCCTGCACTTTATTATATCATGGGAAATGTGACTGTGTTGTGCTCACTATTTTTCCTTTACCCCTTCTCACCCAGAAATGAATAGTGACTCAGTCTGCCTCTCCTAGTTACCAATTTTCAAATAAATAAATATAATTAATAATAAAAATTGTATAATAATAATATTAAACATGCATTAAGTAAATACTTCAGTGCTGTTATGCTCCTTTAAAAAAACATAGGCACTGTGTAAGACAAAAGAACACATTTTAAAAATATTTTTTTTTTATTGATTATGGGGTTCCTCCTTTTTTATGTTTGCTTGCACTCACGTGCAAGAAACATAGTGCCACCATACTAATTTTTGTAGGTGTGCCACCTCACTTCCAGTGCCCTGCTCCTTCTTACAGGCACGGCCTCACTCCACCAATAAATGTCTGAGCTGTCTATGACAGCAGTTCAGATGCAGTGATGTACAAAGCAAAGTTCAAAGTCATGAATGCCACCAGATGCTCACCTGTTCAAAGCAAAAGATCACTACAATGAGTGGTGGTAACATGTAGGCAATTTGCATGCTGCCTTCAGCAGTGAATTTACATACTGCTGTCGGCAGTATGCAAAGTGCATACAGGTCAGCACTGCATCTGAACAGCTGTCATAGACAGCTCCATTTTTTCTTGGATTCCCCCCCCCCAACTATCACCCAAGTGGCACACTGGGAGCCCACTCCAGCATGTTCATATGCTCCCCTCATCCCCGCACACTGTAAGGATGATGGGGGTGCCCAATCCCCCATTGGCTCCACTGCCCCCAAACAGACTTCAGATACCACACTGGGAGCCCAACCCAGTGTGGCAAAGTCCGTATGGCTGATGGGGATGCCCAATCCTCCATTGGCTCCACTGCCCCCCCCAAACAGACTTCCAGATACCACACTGGGAGCCCAATCCAGCGTGGGGAAAGTCCGTATGGCTGATGGGGATGCCCAATCCTCCATTGGCTCCACTGCCCCCCCCCTCAAATAGACTTCCAGATGCCACACTGGGAGCCCACCACAGCATGGCAAAAGTCCTGTGTTGTCTCAAAAAAAAAAACCTGTAAGAAAAAACAGTCCTTTGTCAACTCTCTCGCCCCTCCCCAGTCCGCACCCACCCTCTGCGTACCCCACCCTCACTTCACCCCATACTTACCTCCATTTTTGGGAATGTTTTCACCAACTTTTCAACATGTGGCTCATGCTACCCCACCTCTTGAACTCAGTCACTGTCATTTTGTTATTCGGTCCTGGAAGGTGATTTTGCGGTCATTGTATGGAACCACCTTTTGGGACTGATTACTGAAACGATAGTGTCACAGTTCACGAGGTAGGCCCACAAAAACCATGTGTTGAAAATTTGGTAAAATAATTCCCAAAAATGATTGTTTTACAAGCGTACATTGTGCAGTTCCTACGCACGCTTGTAACTTTGAGAATTTTAATATTTTCACTACAGATTTTCAGCATTGTCATTTTACCACATCTCCTTATGAACAGTACAGCTGTCATTTTTCACATCTCACCCAAAATGTGTTTTCATACATTTAGCGCACATTGGCATGGTCGGAGTGCGAAATCAACGTTCGGGACAGATTAAGAAAATCACAGTGACACTGTTCATGAGCAGAGGTGTTAAAATAGCTATGTTGAAAGTTTAGTGACAAAAGTCCATAAAATGACTGTTACGAGTGTGCATTGCACAATTTCCACGCACCCTCATAAGGTCACGAATTTGTAATATTTTCAGTCCATATTTTCAACATTGACATTTTTCCACACCTCCTTATGAACAGTACAGTTGTCATTTGTTACACCCTGACCAAAATGTGTTTTCGCACTATCAGCGCAGAATAGCATGGTTGCTGTGGGAAATTAGTGTTCAGGACAGATTAAGAAAATCATAGTGACACTGTTCATGAGCAGAGGTCCCAAAATGCCTATGTTGAAAATCTGCTGTAAAAAAATCCCCAAACTAATTACATTATGGGTGTACATTGCGCAGTTTCTACGCACGCTCATGACTTCACCAGTTGTTTTATATTTTCGTTCCAGATTTTCAGCAATGCCATTTTTTACACCTCCTCATGAACAGTACACCTGTCACTTTTCACATCCTCTTCAAAATGTGTTTTCACACCTGTGGCAGCAAATGGCGCAGTCACTGTGCAAAATTATCTTTCGCCTAATGAACTGATAGTGTCACTGTTCATGTGTTGGGGTCACAAAAAGCTCATGTGGAAAACTTGGAGTAAAAATACTAAGACATGCCCAGGGCATTAGGGTTTTCGACCATAATGCCGTACCCTGTGGGGACTGACAGGCATCAGGGGTGTGACTTGGGAATGTCAACAGTAATGCTCATGCCATTCCACCCCACCCCCATACCCACCCTGCAGCCAGTGACAGGCATTAAGGTATGCCTTGGACCCTTTTCCCCCAGAGTTCACCCCATTCTTCTATACTGTTCTCATTTCAGCGTATTTCCTTATGGAATGAGGTGAATGTAAAGCCCAAAGACTTCAAGGCACACCTCGACATTTGTCAGTGTCTGAAAGGTATGGTGAGGTGAAATGTTGTGACCATCATGGGTAACAACCCAAAAGCACACCCCAATGCCTGTCCATCTCTGCAGGGTGTGGGTGGAGTTAGCGTCAGTTCAATACTTCAATGCCATTCCTATACTGCATCTGTCTAACTCCTGTAATTCCTCTGCAAATGCCTGCAAGCAAACATTCAGCATATTTACTGAAACTGTTTGAGTCACATTATGGAGAAATTAGCATCACAAAATGAATACCATTTAAAAAAAATAGATGTATATGGATGCAACAGCTTTTGAGAATGCTTTTCTCATTAGAGGAAAGTCTGTGTGCCTTCAAGATACTGTATACAGTTTGTTTTATGCATTTATAACTAACAACCCCATGAAGCTTTCCTAAATAAAAGTGCTGTATGGTATTTATGAAGACCCTGCTGCATACTGTGCAGATCAGACTGTCTTATACTATAGCTCTGTGTGATGCAACTGGACAGGCCTCTGGCCCAAACAAACTGCTGCAGTGGGCATTTATTGACTGAGAAAGTATAATGTGAAATTGCTTAATAGGCATGCACTCTTGCTGAAAGGATTCTGAGGAGGGTGTGTCTATCAAAGATGACATTAAGCCTATTTACTAAATCCCCAAAGGGCCATAAAGGAAGTTCCTGTGCAGGCAGAAGGTGTTCACAGTGTGCACACCCTTCCTTGATGCCAGGATGTTTTCTTCAGTTACACAAATGAAGTATTTGCACAATCCTTTCTTTTGGCTACTTCTACCCTTAAGACAACATTAAGTGGCAAACTCAAACACTCCAATGATTGCTGCTGATAATGTTGTATTTTCTCATCTTGTTAGCCTGAAAGGATAACTGAGGACCATTCAATAAGAATCCTGAAGTTACTGTGAAAACTGTAGCCTCATGGTTATTTAATTTAGGCTTACCATAAGGAATGGCAACCTCCTGCCAGTGCTTTTATGGTGACTGCAGAAAAAAAGAGGAGTGAACTTTAGATTATAACAACTTGAACTGAGTGACCAAGGCAAAAAAATACCTAGTTGCTGCAAGATAGGATTAGGTAACAATAATCATGTGGGTGGAAATCATGTGTTGGTTACATCCACTTAATTAATAAGGTTTCCAGCTATTTTATATTTTAAATACAATGAAATGCATTATTTGATCTGTATTACACCATACTGGATGTGTTTGGATTATAAGAAAGGCTTAACCTGACAATGGGTACATTGAAAGAATAGGCACTTTAGTTATTCTCATTGTAGTTATTT
Source organism: Neoceratodus forsteri (assembly GCA_016271365.2). Taxonomy (NCBI): domain Eukaryota; kingdom Metazoa; phylum Chordata; order Ceratodontiformes; family Ceratodontidae; genus Neoceratodus; species Neoceratodus forsteri. The sequence goes on along the minus strand of CM057449.1, from coordinate 1,064,396,410 downwards.
TTGCATGATAAGACAAGGTTTGAAAATGCTGGCAGAACTTAACTTGCCTCCATTTCCTGAATACTAAATACTGTAAATGTGACCATAAATGGAATAATTTATTAGTTTTGAAGTTACAGTTTGCAATGTAACATTTTAAATTGACTTTGAAAAGAGGGAAAAGTTGCTTAAACACAATTTCTGTCATTCAGGTATTATTTAAAAAAAAAAATCTCAGAAAATTTAAGTAAAGCATAGATTCTCTAAAAGCCTTTTCTAACAACAAACTAATTTTTTTTTTATAGTTTATGTTGTTTTCAGTGCTCAGGAGGACAAGAGAATTCAAATGGGATAGACACCTGCACAAATGCATATTCTGCCTGTTTCTGCATACACCTGCAGTACTTGCTTCAAAACACATGAGCCCTATTTTCAATGAATCATGGGTTTTTGCAGTAATTTCCACTATTTGTGACAGGTTGCATCAAAAAAATGAATCATGCATCAACAAATGAAGCCTGCATCAATTTTTTTAATTAAAGCTCTGTGTTTTGTGTCCATTATTACTTTGAAATTCTATGTGTAGATTTCAGAATGGATTGGTGAAAAATAATCACCAGTTGTGTCATGTTTAACATGGCCAATTATATATTTTTATTTACTTGACACTTTCCTAGATGTGGTTATGGAGGGAACTGTCATCAGCCATTTCTGTCACTCATACAGTGACTGGAAAGACTGGACTGAAACAAGTGCACCTGGAGGCATTCCACAACTGAAGATGAAGTTTGTTACTGATGTCTGATGCTGAAAATGTGATTGCCATTGTACTGAATTTGTGCTTTGTTTTCAGGATTGAGAAGGTAAGTGCTGCTGCTGAATGACAAGTGTAGGCATTACTCAGTTATGTGAGGTGGCCTAGGGAATAGTCATGGGCATTTTTTGGTGCACAGTTGTATACAATCATCACTCAGATATCCAACCCTATCCATTCCCATTGTCTTAGATATATCTAAGTATAACAGTTATCTGAGTGTGGATAGAGATGCAGCAAAATTTCATTTTTCCAGCTAAATTCTGGCAAAATCATGAATTTTGCTGCACGAAATATTTCATGAAATTTGCTCATTCCACAAAATATTTTGTGGGTGTGAAATGTGGAATTTCTCCCACAAAATGTGGAATTTTGCCAGTGAAATGTGGAATTTCATCCTTGAATGGTAGAATTTCTATCACAACTGGCAAAATTCCACAATTCGTCGGCAAAATTCTGCATTTCACTGGGGGAGTTTTGCATTTCACACCCGTGAAATATTTCGCAAAATGCATGAATTTCACGAAATAGTTTGTGGAATGAAATTTGTGGATTTTGCCAATCTCTAAGTGTGGATTCTATGGCAAACATAGCAAAGATAATTCAGCAACATGGATGGAAAATGAATATGATGGATAAGTAAGAGGTTATAAATGAGTGGTGACTCTAACAAAGAAAGCCAGTGGTAGTTATACCTGCTTGAGGGACTTGGACAGTTAAGCTGGTAGTACAGCAGACAATAATGGGCAGCCTAACCACACAGCAGGATGAACCTGCAGAACTTGTACAAATGATGCAGTGGAAGTAGAGGGGTTTTGTTTGCACAACTCATATGATGTCTCTGAAGTTGATGAAAGGGAACATCAAATGGAAGACAATCTGCTTCCTCATGTGAGCACTTGGTATTTGGACCTGTAGAGAAAGTTGAGCTTGGGCCCCCTGGTTGCTTTTTAATTAATTTTTTTATATATATTTTCAATTTTAAACATTCAAAACAGCAAACAGCGGACTGTTTTAATAACATGTCAGATGGGACTGTTCTGTAATTTCATGGCAGGTTATTTTCAAACCTCTTAGGATCAATGCCAATATCAGTTTACTGTACATTCTCACCTTACCTCTGAGTACATTTTATTTAATTGAGAACTGGTTGTCATAAATTATTGCACATATCAGCCAACTTTAAAACAAACATTAATGCATAAATTAAACTAATTAGAAAATCAATATACATCAACTCAAGGAAGGGCATCTCCATCTTCTCATACTTCACCTATACCCCCTTTCTCTGCCAGGCTGTCAAGGAGACCACTCTCTCCACCATTGTAATCAGTGGGGTTCACTATAAAAGTACCAATGTTGTTGCATTAACATTGTATTTACAGTGATGGAGCATTTTAATCCAGATATCCCTTTGGTTTCTCTATATAGGATGCCTTGCTTGTTCCTCAGAAGGTATTTTGGCTATAGTGTAGTGCAAGCTATTCATCAGTGCCTATTTCCTCTCAGTCTTCACCCACATGAGGGGGTTTCCAGTCCTGACTGGTCTTGAGAGCCAGGTGACTCATTCTTTGCCTGAGATGATAAAACACAAAATCTGGAAAGTTAGCCTCCCCCATCCCAATGTAGCCAAAGTTTAGTCAACTGCATTTGCATCTTCTTCCACGAAAATCAGTGAGTGTTTTGTCCATTGCTTTAAATATGGTGGATGTCAAAGTTAGAGGCAGCATTAAAATGGAATATAATATCTGGGGAAATAGTGTAATCTTTATGGCTGATATTTTCCCCCAAAAGGAGCATGCCAGTTTCCCCCAACTATCATATTTTCCTGTATCTTTGTCAATTGGAGGTCAAATCTTGTCTGATCCAATGTTTCTAAATCACTGTGGATTTTGAGTCACAAATAAGTGGTGCCTTCCCTTGGACACCCTTTGTGGCAAAGGAGAAAATGCAATCATGAGGCAATACTGTGACATGGAGCTCCTGCCACTCTTGATGACCAGCCTTTTCTTAAATCTGTTGCAACAATTTTTTTATTTCTTAGTCTAAACTATACAATTTCTTGTCCATAAGGTTGGCCACCTATGGGCACCCCTTCCCTAGAATGGCTTTGCAATGGTCCTTTTCTAAAGGCAAAAGTTTGGCATGTTTGGTCAGGGGAGAACATGATTTCAAAGAAAGAGGTACCCAAGGACAGACAAGGAGTCTGAGGTGGTACGTGTGTTTTATTCTTTTCTGAGTGAAAATCTACAAAGGAGAAGTGGGTGGAAAATGGATTGGAACCTGTGCTGGGGTAACACCTTGAGTGTCTACCCTCAGGTGTCTATATCTGTAATAAGTGAAATGAATCAAGAGACATAGTGGGTTTATGTAGAGGGGCTGAACCAAGGACTGGGCCCCTGCTTAAACTGACATGTCTGGTGGGGTTGTAACAGGTAATTACTCGCACCAGAGAAATTGTTTCTGTGGTACTGTACTTTACAGCTGTACAGATTTTTTGGTTAAGAAATATGACATACTTTCCCTAAAAGGAGACAGTTCAGGAAAGATACTGTTAGTCTCTATTGAGAAATGTGTTAATGCCTCAGGGTAAGGAATGATGATATCCACTATGTTTATGATACAATGTTTATTGTTAATATGGATCTGAGACAGAGCTTTTGAAGATGGATGGGTGGAAGCTCCATCCCTTCCTGGGACAGGAAGGTGGTAAGTAGTCTGAAATAACTGTTTCCTTCTTAAGGTGGGAGATATTTGTCAGGGATCTCCTGCCACTCTTGAGGATCGACCTTTTTTTAAATCTGTTGCAACAGTTCTTCTATTTCTTAATCTGAAATATTCTTTACAATTTCTAGTCCATAAGGTTGGCAACCGATGGGTACCCCTTCCCTTTCTTGACTATGTTATAGTGTCCTCTTTAATTTTCCTTTTCCCTCTCAGGTCTTCATACAGGGAGGTTATTGAGGTGACATCCAGATGTATGTAAAACAGGTTGTGTTTATCATTGTTGGATTTAGTATGTAATAGCACTATGTCAGAATATATCTTATGTTTATGAAACCTGTAAATGTTGAAAATACTATGGCACTAGATGTTTTTGATAATGGTAAAATGTACTATGTGACAATTATAGAAATTAGGTTAGTTGTGCTATTTAAAATGCATGTAAATTGCTGTAAACTGAACAAGTCTGACATGTGAAAACCCTTCATTCCTATGCGGGCCCCATTTGCTTGGGTAGTGGGGGCTGAAAAGAAAAAAAAACAAGCTAAAAACAAAGAACCTCTGTGCAGAATCTCTGAAAAAAGGGTTACCCCAAAGGACATTGGCAACAATCAAGTTTCAAAGAAATACAACATCATACATACTTCCATAATACAAAGCATCATGGGATATATGCAAGAAGTGGTTAGATCAGGGATCAGTGTCAGTAGGTGCTTGCTAAGTGCAGAGAAAGGACATTTATAGTCTGCTGCTGCAAACTAATATATTGAAGAAGGAATATGCTATTGCTGAAGCTTATTTCCTGTATTTTGAATAAACATCACATAGAAGTTGTGTGTTGGACCAGAATTTTGGTGTCTGGTCCATCTGTTATCCCAGAACCCCTCCACGAATAGTCCATAAATGATAATAATTCTGACTTGATCAATTTACTTTGTATCCAGAAATAGAGAAAAACCCTGCAATACAACCTGCAACCTTAAGGATGGTGGTCTCTGGGTTTCTCACTAGTAGAAGCGTATTGTCTCCATAAAGGAGTTGCTTATGACGTATTGACCCCACATGAATCCCATGAATGTCTTGGTCAGCCCCGATTATCATCACATGATTTAATCATATACCAAGACCTAAGTCAGGTGTCCTTTAAATGAGAAGATCAGATCTAAAAAAAAAGTGAATGGGTTTCTAAAGATTTGTTAGCTTTAATGAAACAAAGAGATAGAGCCTGGAAAGCTTATAAAAACATGGGGACCAGAAGTTATTTTTAAATTATAAAATGCTCAGGAACAAATGCAAGGCTTCAACCAGAAAAGCAAAAAGCATATTTTTTCAAAAACAAACCACTTAAATCGTTGGGCAATCCCAAAGAAGCATGGCATACACTTAATAGTAAGGAAGGCATATGTCACCACAATCACTTTTCAGGATGGTGATCGACTTGTTAGTGTTCCCCACCAGATGGCCAAGATGTTGAATGACTGTTTTGGTGACCTGGCAAGGTTCTATGTCAAAAATAAGGCCATGGACAACACAGAATGTCTGGATAGGGACCCTAATGTAAGTCATCCCCCATTTTATTTTCGTGTTGTCACCCCAGACCAAGTTATTGATTATGTTTTGAAACATAATTCTAGACCCCAAATTGGACAGCATAAAATAGATTATAGATTTTTGAAGTTGGGAATTAATGCCTTAGCTAAATCTCTCACAACTGTTTCCAATCATTCTCTTTGCTATGGTGTTTTTCCTAAATGTTGGCAATCAGCCCATATAAGGCCTATATTCAAATCAGAGTCTAGGAATCTTGTTTCAAATTAAGACCCATATCCCTTCTGGCACCTCTGTCAAAGACCCTTGAAAGAATGGTATTTGATCAGACTCAGGAGTTTTTGCTGAAGTATAATTCATTAACAAGTTCCCAACATGGGTTTAGATTGAACCATAATACAGAGACAGCATTGGTGGGGTTCACAACTGACGTATGGGGTGCCCTAGATTTGGGGCACTCCATTGCAGGAGTGCTTGTGGACCTCACCAAGGCTTTCGATTTGGTCAATCACTCTCTGTTGTTGGAATCATTAAAAGATGTTTATTTTTCAGGGAAAGTTATATCCTGGCTAGATGGATACCTATCCAACAGAGAGTATAGGACTATAATTGCCTAGAAATGTTCAGACGCTCATTTAATTACCTGTGGAGTACCTTAGGGCTCTATACTGGGCCCATTTTTGTCTTCCCTTTTCGTGAACGCAGCTCCATTATCTTGTTTGAACTCCAATATGATTTTGTATGCAGATGGTGTGGTTATTTTTACATTTGGAGTTAACCCAGATCAAGCTTTAACTGTTGTTCATTGGGACTTTGACTCATTTCAAAGGTCGCTGCTTTCTCATGAACTGGTTCTAAATTCAGTGAAGACAAACGTTATGGTGTTTTCAGGCCTAAGGAAAATTAGGGATATTAATTTCTCAATTGTTGACCTTAAGGTGTATAAGATAGAGTTAGTAGTTTCAGTTATTTAGGGGGTGACATTTTATTCACAACTTACTTTTGAATTTCATGTGAGTAAATTAGTCAAAATAATTAATCAAAGGCTGGAAATGTTATTCAGAGTCAGATCTTACATTATTCCTCAATCCTGTAGATTATTGGCACACAGTTTCTTGCTTAGTGCATTTGATTATGGTCTAATGGTTTACTCTGGTTCAAATGAAAAAGTGTTACATAAGCTACAAGTAACTTACCACAGTATATTGTGATTCATGGCTGGTCTTCCACCGAGAACCCACCATTGCAATCTTTTGAAAGAAGCTAATTGTCCTTCTTTAATAGATAGGATCAACCTCAAGATGGGTACCTTTGTTTTTAAAAGTATTAAGGGTTTTCTCCTTCCTTCTATCCAATCTTTTTTCATTAAATTGCAAAATACCCAGGTAACAAGGTCACAGACTCAAGGTTTTCTTAGGGTCCCTTTTTTAGGAAAAACGTAGATTAGAGGTCAGTTATACATAGGGCTTCTACATTCTTTAATAGGATCCCCAGTGTAGTCACTAACTGTAGAACTGCTAGGTCTTTCAAGTATAGGACTGCCCAGTGGCTTGATTCCCTTACTGAGTGTACCTGTCTACAATACAAACATATGAACATAAAAAACTGCCAGCAGATACAGGCCATATGGTCTATCATGTCTGCTTGAGTATGCAGCTAGCAATCCCTTATTCCTCAGCTGCCCTCCCTCCCCTCCCTCATGGCTACCCTCCCCCTCGCCTTCTTCCATCCCCTTTTAAAACTACCCACTGTCCTGCAGGATGGCTTTATGATGCTAGTTAGACAACACTTTCGTCGACTGGCATCAGAGCGAGAGTATTTATGTTGACCACAAGTCGTAGTTGACATAAATCTTGATTGTCTCCCAGTCTGTTTTTCATCATGGGCTTTGCCCCATGCACCACCCCCCCACTACTGATTATCAACTCCAAGTCAGAGTTGATTCAGGGAAGGGTTGGAGGACTGGGAAACAGTGTGCCCCTGTCTCAGGCACACCAACACAGTGACTGGTTGGCAAACTGACGATTTTGTCAACAGGGATGTAGGTCATTGTGTTGGTGTCACTGACCATGGCACACACCCTGCAGGACACCATCTCCATGGGCAGTGAGTTCCACTTAGACACAACTCCTTCAGTGAAAATGTTCCTCCCTATTTCTCTCCTGAATCTTCCCCCCCTCCAACATCAGACCAAGCCCCCTTATGTCCCCCATCCCCTGAAGCTAAACAACCCCTCAGCACCTCTTCTGTTAATGCCCTTCATGTATTTATAGGTCTCAGTCATATCCTACCTATCTCTCCTCTCCTCCAGGGAGTACATGTTAAGCTCCCTCAGTCTCCCCTCATAGGGTTTGTCCTCCAACCCCAGGATCATCCTAGTTGCTCTGCACTGGACCCCTCCAGTAGTCTAACATATTCCTTAAGTATGGGCACCAGTACTGCACCAGGTACTCCAAGTGCGGCCTCACCGATGACCTGTACAGAGGCAGAATCACCTCCCCACGAAGGAGATTCTTCTAGCAATACACCCCAGCATCTTGTTGGCATTAGCTGCTGCATTCCTGCACTGTGCCGAGTGATTCGTTTGCCCTGTTATAACCACCCAACATCCTTTTCCTCCTCCTCTGTAGTGGCTATCTGTACCCCGACCAACTGGTAACTCCTATTTGGGCTCCTTGCTTCCAAGTGCTTGACTTTGCACTTCTTGCCATTGAACCCCAGCTGATATGTGTCTTACCAGTTTACAAGTTTTGCCAGATCATCCTATGGCCTCTGCTACCCTGCCTTGTCATCCACCACCGCCCCAATCTTGGTGTCATCTGCAAACAGACTTATCTTCTTCTTAATGCCATGCAAGGTGTTGGTGATGAAAATACAAAAGAGCACCTGACCCATTACCAATCCCTGTGGTAAACTACTGGTTAAAGCCCTTGGAGTTGAGTGCTCCCCTCCCTACACTACCCTCTGTTGTTTCTTTTGCAGTCAGTTCTCGATCCAGTTTATCATCTTTGAGCCTTCTCCCTGATATCCCACCTTGCTAATCAATCTTTCATGTGTCACTGAATCAAATGCCTTGTTGATGTCCAGATACAGCACATCTGCCACATGGCCCTTGTCAAGTCCCCTAGTCACCCAGTCATAATAGTCAACAAGATTGGTCTGGCAGGATCTGCCAGAGACAAACCCATGTTGTTTGCCATCCAGGAGTCCATTACCTTCCAGAAAGGTTACCAACCTCTCTGTGAGGATCATCTCCATTAACTTCCCCACAATGGATGTGAGGCTCACTGGTCTATAGTTTCCTGGTTCAACCTTGGATCTGCTGTTGTGGAGGGGTATCAAGTGAGCCATCCTCCAGTCCTGGGGGAAGCATCCCATTTCCAGAGAGGTGCTGAACAAGTTAACCAATTGCTCTGCCAGGACCTCCACCAATTCCTTCAGGAGCCGGGGGTGTACATCATCAGGTCCTGGTGCATTATCCACCCACAGTGCCTTTAAACCCTCTAGTACCTTGCCATCTGTGATTTCCCCATCTGTAACTCCTCCCCCCACCTGCCCTCCCTAACCCCTGAGGCAGTGACCCTTCCTTCTCCTTAGTAAATACAGAAATATTCATTTAGCACTTCTGTCTGCTCTGCCTCTTTCTCTGCCCAACCCCCCTCCTCACTGATCCTTACTATCTGATCCTTGCAGACCCTGCCCTCCCTTATGTACCTGAAGAAATCTTTTTTTCAATCCTTGATGCCCTATGCCAGCCGCAGCTCCTTGGAAGCCTTGGCTGCTATTACTGCTCAGATCACCTCCCTTGCCTTCTTCAGGTACTCCTCTCTATCCTTCCCCCACTTGGATCTCTTAAAACCCCTGAAGGCTGTCCTTTTTCCTCTCACCTTTTCCAATACCTCCCCACTTAGCTAACTCAATTTCCTTGTCCTAGCCCTCTTGCTTTGTGTCTTGACTCCATGAGCCACAGCCTGATAACTTCAGATTTCTGGTTAGCATCCATGTGTGGTTGGATTCTGTGCTAGGTGCCCGGACACTATTTCCCCAATCCTTCCAAAGTCAGCTCTCCTGAAGTCCAACACCCTGGTTGCTGTTCTCTCAGTCTCCCTACCCATGATAAGTGAGAACCACACTGTGCAGTGATCACTTCCTGCCAGTGGATCCTCCACCCCCAACTCCCTGACAAACTCCCCATTTGATAGCACAAGGTCTAGAGTATTTCCTAATCGGATTGGCTCATTCACCATCTGTAAAAAGAAGCTGTCCTGGAAAGCCTCCAGGAGGATCTGATCCCTTGTATTCGAGGTGGCTGGGGCATTCCAATCTGCCCCTGGCAGAGTGAAGTCCCCCACTATCAGTGTTCCCCTTCTCACTGACCCTCCTTATCTGCTCAGTCAGCTGTCTGTCCAGATCCTCTGCTTGAGACAGTGGCCTATACACCACCCCCATACTAAGTGTCCGGGTTCTCAAATCTTGAAATTGCATCCATAGTGTCTCTGGTCTACCCTCCTCCCCCTGTTCTCTGGTGCACTTTATCCCCTCCCTTACATAAATTGCCACTCCACCCCCTTTCCCTTTTCCCCTGTCTCTGCAGTATAACCTGTAACCCGGGATCCAAAGGTCCCAGTCCTGGTATTGAGTGGCCCACATTTTGGTGATGGCAGCTATGTCCACCTCCCTCTCTGCCACGAGATCCTATAACTCTGCTGTTTTGTTCCCCAGGCTTCTTGCATTCAAGGAGACTACCCCCTAATGTGTGCCCTTCCCATCCTTGTCCCTGTTCCCACTGCTGTTCTCAGCCCTGTATGAATTTTCATCTGTTTCCTCCCTACTGGTATGAGGGGTAAGCCAGTTTGGCTCCCAGATCTGGAGACCTTGTCTACATTCCATCCATGTGTCTCCCACGACACCTAGTTTAATTCCACCCTAGTTGCTATGTATTCCCCCAGTCTCTGTTTCAGAACCCCAGAGCCCTCCTTGCTTAAGTGAAACTTGTCCTTGGAATACAGGGTATAGCAATTCCAAGTTCTACCCCATCCTCTCACCAGTCCTTATCCTTTTGCCTGACACCATGCACCCAACCAAGTGTTAAACTCCTCTATTCTTAGTTTCCACACTGCACTTGCTCTGGGTACTGGGAGCACTTCTGAGAAAGCCCAGAGTTCCCTTCTTCCTTGCACAACTTCACCAGCTCCACGAACCTCTCCTGGACCTCCACTACTGTGTCCCCTGCCAAATCATTTGTGCCCAAGTGCACTATGATATGAGGTCTTACCATTCCCTTCTTTGCATATTTAAGAATAAACTAGCCCACCCTATCTGCTGTCATGCCAGGCATGCACTCCACCCATTTGTGACTATATATTTCCCCTTTACTTCCCCATCTCACCCCTTTTAGTATTGAGTCACCCACAACTAATACCCTTCCCTCTCTCATGTGCCAGGCACAACCTCTTCCCATCATCCTAGCTCCGGTTCTGAATCCTTGTCCCATCTTGTATATCCCTGACAGCCCCTGCCTCTTCCCCTGTCTCTACCCTCTACTTTTACCTTGTTTTATTTTTTTATCATATAAAATGTTATCAGTTTTTCAGATTTTCCAACCATGGCGGAGGCTTTCCAGCCAGCCTCCTGCTGTCAAACTACCATGTCTCAAACATGGTTACACATTACAGTATTGCATCAAGGAATAATATATCTCTGACATCATCAGCTGTGCAATTGTCTTCTTACATTCAGTCCTCACTTTACATGGCTCTACTATTTGACAAGCTCACAAAACTGAGTTCACTCGTATATATAAAACTGTCAGCCTCTAAAACTGTAGCATCATCATCCAACCGGGTGGGGGGTCTCCCGAAGTTCCTTGTACCTACACTATTTTGGCCACTTTCATACCATATATTCCATGTTCCTTCGCCTTACCCCGTTTTTACCAAATCTTCCTCAGAGAGGGCTTGTGCCTAGTGACACCGGACTATACGAATTAAGCCAGACTGATAGCAGACCATGCATTATGAGGGAAAAGCCCCAGACTATCCTTAACCTCAGTCATCCCATAATTAAGAGTCAGCACTTATAAAAGACACAAACCTCAGTAGGGGTGTGAGGGATGTCATTATTTAAACTATCAGTGGGTTATGCAAAGGGGGGGTGGGACTGAACAGATATGTGAGTGTAGGTATGCGTCCCATTTCTTATAGTATCTGGGGAGATGTCCTTTCCCCATTGCAGAAAGTTTTTCAAAAGTAGCAAGCCACACCATAGCCGCCCACCACTCGGTGATCGCAGGGGGGTTAGGTAGTCACCATCTATTCAGAATTGCCCTTTTTGCTTCCATGATGGCAACCAACACCCATGCCTTAGCGGGTGTTGACAAATGACCCAAAAAGGAGACATACCCCAGCACTAACATAACTTGGGCAGTTGACAAAGGTCTGCCGAGAACCTTGGAGCAGTCCTCCAGCACCTGTTCCCAGAACCCCTGGACTACTGGACATGCCCACAAAATATGGAGTAGGTGACCCGGAGAGGCGTCACATTTCCAGCACTTGTCGTGTTTCATAATGTTTAATCTATGAAGCACTGCCGTTGTCTTATACCATCTGCGGAGGATTTTTGACTGGATCAATTGGCTTTTGGCATCCTCATATGCCAGGTGGGCAGCTTTGAAACAATCCTCCAAAGTTGCTGAGAGAGAGGGCATTTAAGTTTGGTTTCCCAAGCCACATGACTTGTCAGTGTATTAGCGGGCTGTGCCCCCATAATAACCCTATAAAAAGTTCCCACCAAGCCCCTTTACCTACCCAGTTCATGCAGGGTAGTCAAGCATTTCCATCTCTCCACTTCCGCAGACTCTGACACGAGAAGGGCAGTTACACTCTGGATCTGGAGGTACCTCCAGAAGTCTCGAGTGTCAAGTCCATATTTTCCTCTCATCTGCTCAAAGGACATAACCGTTACCCATCAGAGAGGAGGAGATCCCCCACCACACATATGTCTCTGGAGGCCCATTGCTTCCAGTGTATCGTTCTTCGATCTATCTTTATAAGTTGATTATTCCACAGAGGGGCATACTTAACCGGAGGGAGATATGCTTTCTTTGGAGTGCCCGTGAGGGCCATCACCTTGCGCCATGCTCTACAAGTCTCTGACATTATGGGCAAAAGCATACTGCCTGTCGGCCTTTTGTCAGACAGCAGCGAGAAGAGAGCATTGTCGAGTAGGAGGGCTGCTTCTAATTGCACCCATTGAGGGGGAGAGGACAAGGGGGAGCAAACCAGCTTGTAGCCTGGGCCATATGAAAGGCTAAATGATATGCTAAAAACCACGCGAGTCCTAGTCCTCCCCTAGTCCAGTGCACCCACAGCTTACCTTGGCTTCAGCATGCCATTTTACCTTCCCATATGAAGGAGGAGATAATTCTATCCAGCTGCTGGAAAGGTCTAGGGGTTAGAGGGACAAGAATATTATTAAGGAGAAAAAATAAACATCCGGATGGCCTCTGTCTTCATCTTTAGAGACAGCTGCAATCTTCTACACCTCTGAACCTCCGCCATTATAACATCGATCAGTGGAGAGAAGTTAGCCTTCTCTAGATCCCTTCAAGCAAAGGGAATGTAAATCCCAAGATATGAGAAGCCCTGCAGTGCCCAGGGAATATCCGAGTCCCACAAGCAATCCCTACTACACCTTGAATTAAGGGGGGATAAAATTGTCTTCTTTTGATTAATTACCAGTCCCGACAGGGAGGCAAACTCCTGCAGGACCTGAAGAACTATCGGGATGAAGCATCCTGGATTAGACAGGGTAAGCAGCATATTGTCCGCATAGGCATTAACTAGGAAGTTTTGCTCCTTTACCGGTATTCCGGTAATATCAGGGGTGCTCAGGAACTTCTGTATCAAGGGATCCAATGCCAAGATAAACAGGAGGGGGGAAGGAGACAGCCTTGTCTAGTGCCTCTCTGTAAAGAGAAGGTCTGAGATACAGTACATCTTGATTAGTTACAATTTTCACTGTGGGCGGATGGTATAAAGTGGAGACCCAAGAACAGAACCTTGACCTGAACCCGTAAAGAGGCAACATTTCCTTCAAGTATCCCCACTCTAACGAGTTGAAAGCCTTAACGAAGTCTAAGGCCAAGGCTGTCATAGGAGTGTTTGAACATAGGGCAAGCCACTTTAAGTTGGGGACTAGTCGGAGGTTGTCCGCTCCTGATTTCCCCTTAGAGAAACTTGCTTGTGAGGGATGTATCACTGTGGACAACATCAGAGACAGCCTATTTGCCTGAACTTTGCCTAAAAGTTTGGTGTCTACCAATAGGAGGGAAATAGGCAGGAAGTTGATGCAGTTCAGCACATCAGAGGATTTTTTGGGAATTAAGGTGACTAGAGCCTCCCACGTAGAGGAAGGGAGAGTTGAGGACATCTGGGCTTCCTGCAGAGCCTGCAGGAGAGGTGCAGTAATTTCCACTCATATCAGCTGATATAACTCCACTGTCGTACCGTCTAGGCCTGGGGCCTTTCCTTTAGCCATTTGGGACAATGCCGAACTCAATTCCTCTGCCGTGATTGGGGCGTCCAGAGCCGCCCTCTGCTCCGGGGAGAGCCTAGGGAGAGAGACCCCATTAAACAACTTGGTCATCTGTGCCCTGAGCTCTCCTTCCAACACTTTGGCCTTAGAATGATAGAGTTCTTGGTAATAGTTCTGCATTACCACATTGATGGCCTTAGGAGAAGATACTACTCTGCCTTGAGGATTTCTCAGAGCTAATATTCTAGAGGCTGCCTGCTGTTTGCGAAGATAGTATGCAAGAAGCTTGAACCCCTTATCCCCCCCCAGAACTTACACTTGTCGCAAATTAGCTGGCCAGGCTGCCTTCTCATTTAGCAGAGTATTGAGCTGATATTTTATACCTGTAATGGCAGACAGAAGAGGGGATTAAGCGGGTCTCGAGGGTTTACATTGAATTTTCTTTCCAGAGCCGGCAGCTCTACCTGGAGCATAGAAATGGTCTTTGTTCTGGCTTTGCTTTTAGTGGCCAAGAAAGATATGATTCTTCCTCGTAGCACCATTTTGAACGCCTCCCATACTACTGAGGCCATGGTCTCTCCCAGGGTATTCAGAGCAAAGTAATTTTCGGCCTCTTTTTTAATATAGGCATGAAATGTTTTGTCTTGCAACAGGGTAGGGTTACATCGCCAACTTGTAGACAAGGCACTCTGTCCTGGTGGAAAGTACAAAATGGAAACCAGCAAATTGTCTGAAATCAGAATGCTACCTATCGAAGCATCAATAACCCCTGGCTCAGCAGCATAGTTTGTGAGCCAAAGATCTAGTCTGCTATGCGTGTGGTGCACCGAAGGATAAAATGAATAGTCTAGTCCCTGTGGATTGGCCCTCCTCCAGGTATCACAAAGACTCCACCCTGTCATCAGATCGGTAAGACTGGTTAAAGCCTTACGATGTGTTTGTGGGGTGGGCACAGATTTATCAAGGAAGATGTCCAGAACTAAATTATGATCCCCTCCTATCAAAATGGGGACGTCAGAGAAGCCATTCGTAAGGTCAGACATAGCTTGGCTGAGGTCACAGTATATTTCCCCAGCATCTGCATTATAACTATAAACATTAGCCAGCAATAGTCGACCACCGGGATATGATACCTGGACTGCTATCCAGTGTCCCTGCGCATCTGAGCACTTGTCCTCCACTACCCAAGGTAAAGATTTCCTTACTAAGATGGCCACTCCCCTAGACTTAGTCGTGGCACAACTGGAGATCACCGTCCCTACCCATAGTTTCTTCAGCCACTGCACGGTCTGACTGGTAAGATGCGTCTCCTGGAGCAGGGCCACATCCATCCCTTTGGAATTCAGAAACTGAAAAACTTTGGTTCTTTTAGCTGGGTGGTTACGCCCCTTCACATTCCAGGAGATGCACCTCCAGCCAAGACCCGACGTCTCTGTCCCGGAGGCTGCCATACTTTCAGGTGTAAACAGTGAGTTAAACCTGGTGTGGTACTCACCCCCAATGTTTCCTTCGGGATATCAGACCCACCAGCTCTGAGCTCGTGAGAGGCACAAATACCTGATCGACAGCTGAGCCCCCATGGTGTCAGTGACAAGGATAGTTCAACGTGAGTTAACCTCACACCTAAATATGGAGCCACCTAGTTCCCACCTGGTTGGAGATAATTTAAGAAAAGAAAAACACAGTGTTTTAACAAATAATGTATCAAACTTAATATTACTTATTTGTAAGACTAAGGCTATGAGTCTATACCCCATTTAAGGGTTCCTAAACTACAACAGTTACTGGTGATGAAGTAAACGTGTGAAAGAAGCCACCCACATCAAAAGGGGACTTCATGCCACACTGCTTCAAACACCAGCCAAAGCAAGGGAGAGGTTATACCCAATTACTGGTAACCTGTCCCAACCTGGCCCCAGGAATCTCTATAACTCAGCAAGATTCAGAGGTACCAGATTGAGAGAAGCATGGAGACCACCACAAAAGAGTAGTCCCCATTTGCCTATCTACTGGGGAAGGGGGAGGAGGGAGATGTGAGGAAGGGGAATCAGGGGTAAGGAGGGGAAAGGAGGTGGGGGAGGAGGCTAACTGTCCCATGAGTACCTTAATAAGTTGGGGAGGAGACTAATGTGAGGGTGCTTGGAGACACTCATCAGGCACCTACCCTCCTCGTAATTGTTCGACTGTTCGTCCAAGGCCTCTCTATCGAAACAGGGGATATACTGCCCCCAAGTCTCTAAATCTCTCTACCTCTACTCTTTAGGCCCACCAGCACCCAGGGTTGAAGAATTTCTAAGAGTAGAGAACAGGGAATAAAAGGGTAGTAAGGAGGAATGCCAAAGTCTAAACAGTGATCTGGTGTGTTCAGGGTGGGAATTATTCCCACTACCCCAGTAACACTACTTCAATGTCTCTTCGAAGAGAAGGAGGGAGAGAGCAAGGAATGCAACAGCGCGATAATGTGTATCTGCACATGCTACTCCGCTCCTTTTCAACCTGCTCATAGGAAGCAAACACAGAAAAGAAAAGAAAAAAGTCTCAGAATGATGTGTCCAGAATGTCCAGCAGATTGTTCAGCCTTCCACACCGGCTGGTGATCATTGCCCCTTGTGCATAGCAGTGGAGCCTCCAGTAGACTAGTTGAGTGCCTCTACATACGATTTAGTTCCAGGCTTCAGACAGCCCGCTTCAACAGCACCATCTTGCTCATCTGTATCAGCCTCAGCGGCCCAGTCCAGCACCTCCACGCCCTCCATAGACTCTTCCCCCTTCTCCACCTCCAATTCTGGCAGTGCATTCATGGCTTGGGTCTCAGCATCTGCTCTAAGGAATTTGGCTGGGGAGAGGCCTCCATTGCTCGTTGCATGCTGTCGGAGTTCGGCCGCTTGACATAGATGTCCCATTATGGGGGTTGCCAACCTTCTGCCCCTAGTTCCATTCCCATTATTTAAATAACCACTGTGGTCTAGAGGGGGGTCTTGTGGCATTTACTTGCCATCTGCGATCCTGTAGGCAAGGGCAGAGAGATCTCCTTTGCACCTAGGCCTGACCAAGTGGCTTTCCCATCCTCCTGGGGTACATTTCCCTTTCTTTCCGGACCCTTGAGCACATCATCTTTCGAGTCCAGAGGCATTTGGGGAGAGAAGATCTCAGCAGTAGCCCTGGCCATTGGCCATTTATCCAGGCCTCCACTTCTCGAGGGGATTTGGCCACAAAAGACCTGCCATCCTTAGACAACTAACTATAAGGCAGTCAGCCTTCTGAACCTGTATTGAAAAGAATTGGCAGCCAGATTTTCCTTCAGTGGGCCATATGCCTTCCTTCTCAGGGCTTCTTCCTGTGAAAAGTCCCAGTAAAATGAGATTGCGTTGCCCTTCCAATTAAGCTCTCCTAGCTCCCTGGCAACCCTTAGTGGCTTTTCCTTCACTGAGTATTTCAACAACTAAGCAATAATTGTTTTAGGCTCATTTGCGCCCTCCGACTTGCCTGCTATCCGATGTGCTCTCTCCACCCCCACAGGTTCCTTCCACCTCTCGCCCAGCAGTCTCGGAAGCCAATCGTTCAAGAATTTGTCCATGTTCAGCCCCTCAGCCCCCTCCGGTACCCCTAATATCCGAATATTGTTTCTCCTGTTTCTGTTTTCTTGACCGTCTGCCCTTTGCCACAATCTAGCAAGCTTGTCCTAATGATCTTTAAGCCTCTTTAACACAGACAAATGCTGCCTCTCCAACTCTTCTGCACGTTGATCCAGCACATTTTATTGGTCTTCCAGTTTCCTTACATCCGCCACATTCCTTGCCACCATAGCCCCTATATCATACACTCCGACCAGGAGCACTTCGAGCATTTTTGTGATGTTGGCTAACACCTCTCCAACTGGTATCAGCTCTTGTGAGGGCATATCACGCTGTGTAGGCTGTCCCCCCATGGCGATTCTTGCAGCTTCCATTCTAAACCAGCAGCTTTAACTTGTCTAGATTCTCAGACCTGCCTCAGTGGTAACTTCTTCAGCCCGGATCTCTCCTCCGCTCTTCCCGATCTCAGCCTCACTCGCTCTGCCTGTCAGCGACATTTGACAAAACTACTGCTCCCCCGTGCTCGGGCCTTTACGGACTACTTCCACACATCCCTCTGAGTTATTCACAATTAAATATCAGACCACGAACATCTTTTCCCACCATTCAGCAGCTGCGCTAAGCTCCATGAGGTTAAAACTTAATTCCCCAGCAGAAATTTATAAATTTCAGTCCAGCATTCCGGCAATGAAGGCTATAAAAGGCACCAGGTCAGGACAGAGCAGAAAGCTCATGCAGCCATTGCTTCAGGGTCCAAGCCACGCCCCTCTACCCTCACCTTGTTTACCCTCCCACTGTATCTCTTATTTGATCTGACCACCACACCCCCTAGTGCCTCCCTGCTTCAGTGCTAACATTTCAATCCCCCTAGTCCTTGCTTCCCTTCCCCCTCTTCATCATCAGTCCCCCTGCCCATAGTCTTAGCCATTTCCTTCTTCTCAATACCCATCCTGTTCCTGTCCCCCATATTTCCTCACTGCTGCCCTGTGGCTCACTGCTGCCTTCTGGGATGTTACTACCCCCCTTGCTTGCTGCCCCATCCACTAGTTCCTTCCCTTCCAAATCCCCCATTGCCTCCAATACTGAAAACCTATTGTTTAACACCAGAACTTTGCCCTGAGCTAACCCTGTTGACCCGTTATAAGACTTCCATATGCTGTCAGCTCTGGGGCCATTGCTGCCTCTGTTTCCAATCCTTTTCCAGTCCTCTGGTTCTTTACCACTAGGTTCCCAAGATGGTTGCAATATTGGTCTTCTTACCCCACTCCCCTTCCCTCCCCTTGGTCTGGGATGCCCGTCCACTTCTGGGGCACTCTCTGCTCACCAGGTCCTGGGCTGTTCCTCCACACTTCCCCCAGCCCTTTCCTTAACTATGTCTTTAACCAAATATCTTGACCCTAAGCAGCTCAAACTGTCTGCACACCAAGCATCCCCCTGTTCTCCATGCCACCCTTAAAAAGACAGCTGCTCCACAGCTGATGCAGCCCACCACCCTCTCCATATCTCTACTGGTCATCCAGCTGACCCCTCTTCTACATCCAGGGTCTGCCTGCCCCATCCCTAGGCCTTCCTCACCTACTATGTATAGCCAAGTTCATTTGCACCCTCCCTCTATGTCCAATTTATGTTTTTTTGTTTTGTTTTATGCTTACTTTTTCCCCTGCCAAATCACAGGGCTGATCAAGACTTGTTAATGGATACACCTGGCTGTGCTAATCCACTAATCCCAATGTAAGACTCCCCCAGTATATGAGGAGGAGTTCAGGAAGGCAGGGATAGGTGAGGTTGGGTTGGGACTACCTTGACTCCTGTGAGAGTCAATCAGCCACCCCCACTCCCATGCACCTCAGCCCCTTCGACCAATTGATCTCCCCACCACTGGACTCACAAAATGGCATTTCCCTGAATTAGCTGCCATCCCTCCAGAATCCACAAACTATACACCACTCCTTCACCAGCAGCATCCCACAGTCAGAGCACTCCCCCTCAGGAGGAGAGAAAAATGCAGCACGTGGAGCTGTAGAGATTATTCCCTCCACTACAATCTAGTTACTGCTACTGCCAGGTTACTTTTAACTCTAACTGGAATTGCAGAGTAAAATAAGAGAAATGCAGTACTGCCCTGTCAGTCAATCAATCAATTAATCAATCAATCATCTTTATTTTACCAGGCAAAACACCATTGAGACAGACTCATTTTCAAGGTGGACCTGGGTAGGTCATAACAAAAACACATAAATTAAATGTTGCTATAATACAATGAGACAAAAATCAGTGTAGATCAAATATGTGCTAGGCATGAATAACAATGCTTAGAAAATGGGTCGAAAGTTTTCTGGCTCCTGATTGGCTGAGAGGTACTTTCTGCCGTGTCTTTATCAGCGTATATTGTAGCAACTGGTACCTCTTCAGCCAGTCAGAACTTTTTACTATGCAGATCATTGTGCTAGCCACTACAGCTCTGCGATCTTTTAGTGAAGAAAAACAACCTGATCTTCAAAACAGCTATGATACTGGAGCTGTCTTACTTCAAAATCACATACTCCGCACACACAGACATAGTCAGACAAACTCCATTTCTTTTGTAACTGCACAGTATGCTGAATTGTTAATAAAATATTTAAAAATTAATCTCTGACTTCCGTTTCAATTCAGACATACTGGCGCGATACCCAGTGCTGTCCATGTACCCACTCCTTCATTCCATCTTTGAAATGAATTACACATACCAACAACAACAAAAAAACTGCACAGACCCATTCTCCATTTTTAAAAAATCCACAAATTCTCTACTTAAAAAAAGATCCATGAAGCAGTTGCCGTACCTTCTTCGCAACCTCAAGAAACCCAACCGCAACACCGGAAGTGCCTCAGTGAAAGGACAACTCATTCACCACAGCAGTTGACACTGGTAATCCCATATTCCTTGCCCTTTCTATACCACCTCCAAATCAGTACTAGAAAAGCACAAAGGGCAAAGGAATACACTCCAGTTCCAACCTTCAAATATAACAAAATTAAATACGACTTCACCGCAAATCGAGGAGTGGCTCAAGCGTTCATAGCATCTCCCAACTTACACTCAATTCTAACCTGCTCCCAGTGAAATCAAGCCATCTTATTCTCCACAAGAGCCTCCTACTTAAATAAAGATAAAACAACATCTATATATGTATGTGTGTGTATGGGGGGACATATCCCCACCATTCCCTTTAGTGGCTTCCTTTACATATTATAAATACAGTACAAGGAGAGGGATTACTTTTCTATTTTCCATTTATATTAACATACTTTAAAAACTTTTTAAACATTCTTACCTAAAATTTTTAAATAATGTTTTTTTTACAGGTAGACTGATTTTATAAGTGCAATAACACACTCCAAGGTGTGGATTATCTCCTGATAAGAGAACGCCCAGGTGCATAAGGCACTGAGCGCAAGCGCCTCATGCCTAACAACACACCTGGGTGTGCTCTTATCAGGAGATAACCCACACCTCAGAGTGTGTTATTGCTTGCATACAATATGGCAAACAATACAGCAGACCTCAAAAACTCAAATACAACATGGATAGGGCGAGAGCAAAAAGTATTTACAGAATAATACAAATCTGTAATTACAATATAAATAATACATAGTATTTCTAGTAGTCAGTAGTCCTCTGTGCTCCGCACCTTCCTAGCTGTGTGCACTGGTCCTTTCTTGGCCTCTGCACACCTCTACAGTCAGAATACCTGGAAACACTGATCAAGCTGCTGCATTTCCCCATGATCACTTAACCGACAAAAAAAAAAAGAAAACAAATCTACACACAAACTACCACCTCTGACCTCCCCACTATTGCAAGTACCCCCTTTGTGTCACCGAGTTTTTCCACAAGTCCCACCATCCACGATCCACAGAACCCCTTCCCTCACTCATGGCTCCACTCTGTCCATCAATAATAATTTATGTTATATGTATATTTGGCTCATCTTGCTAACAAGTATAAAAAATTTAAAATGAAAATAAAAGCCAAGACAAGCAGTAGTGGTGTGAGGGGGCTGATATGATCGCTGTTGCTCCCATAGAGAGTGCCCTTACACATCCTCAGAGCCCCTCTCCCAGGGCAGATTTTCCCAACACATGGTCTAATTAATTTCACTCTACCTGATCAAATGCTTTTTCAGCATCCAAGGATATGGCAGCCATGGGTGGAGCAACAGACACGGACCAATGCATGAGATCCAGCAAGTGCCTAATATTGTCACTGGTAGTTGGTCCTTAATGAACCATGTCTGGCCTCTATGTACCAGCCTTGGCAATGTCACCTCTAATCTTGTCGCCAGAATCTTGTGAGGATTTTGTACTCTTTTGAGAGCAATGATATTGGCCTGTAGTTTGCCTGTCCTGTGGGATCCATCCCCTTTTTTAAGTATCACTACCACCACCGCCTCTCTT
The DNA here is from genome assembly GCA_016271365.2 of Neoceratodus forsteri. Classification (NCBI taxonomy): domain Eukaryota; kingdom Metazoa; phylum Chordata; order Ceratodontiformes; family Ceratodontidae; genus Neoceratodus; species Neoceratodus forsteri. The sequence continues at coordinate 1,064,374,795 of CM057449.1, read as the reverse complement.
ACTGTTTGTGGCAGGATCCCCTTAGAATTAGCTTAATTAAAAACTTGAAACAGAATCAGTCAGGGGTAATTGCTTTAATTAGAGCTATGTCTTGTATATGGTCCAAAACCATATTTGTCCCCCCAACCCCCAAGGGTCTGCATATCCCCTGATAGATGATAACAAAAATAGGTATCACTGTCACTGGGACCATATACTGTCCCCAGTATTACTTCCTCCTCTTTCACCTGTTATTTTATCAGGACATATTTCCCCTCTGGGTCTTTCTTAACTTTCTATACCACTTTTTCTACCCCTTTCCTGATCATGTTATGTACTTTCCTATTCTTAGATGTGTATGAGCTACAAACGATTTGCCTTACCCAACCCCTGGCAGCTTCTCATTCTCGCTATCAATCAAACACAGCTCCTGCAGCATCAACACAACCACTTGTAACTTTTTTAGATGGGAAGTTTTTTATTTTGATTGGCTTTTACATGACATTAACTTTCCATGTTACATATCAATAGATGTTTGGAGCTACTGTATCATCTTACCATGTCATTTATCATTCTCGTGCCTTCAGACTCTAGATGCACACAACCCGTCATTTGTGCTGTGCACTTCCACTGTGATTCCCATCAGGGCCCCTGTCTCTTCAACCAACATACTTCAATTTCTAGTCCCTGCTTGGGTTCTGCCATTTGTATTGGGGCACCAATGATCAGTGTCACCATACAGTTACATACATTCATTTACAGATCCAACAATCAACATTAAAAATTACATAAACAAGCACATAAGAGATGGTGCTGAAGACCTATGCCAGCACCAATACCCAGCACACCAGAGTGGAGCTCAAGTGAGCCCGCCTACATACAGTGGTTATTAGTCATACAGTATTGTGAAACTCCCAGGTGGACATCAAAAAGATTCAGCTACATCACGGGTCCCACCCTTCCCACCCCAAATCCCTCAATATACTTATTCAGCCATGCACTCTTGAAACCCTGTTGCACTCTCACTCCCAGAATGCCTATGTTGAAAATTTGGTGAAAAAGTTCCACAAAATTACCATGTTACGTGCATTGCGCAGTTTCCACGCATGCTTGTAACTTTGAGAATCTTTAATATTTTACTCCAGATTTTCAATATTGCCATTTTTCCACACCTCCTACAGCCTTTAACAGGTAGCATCACCACGGATTGGGGATGCCATCAGCCTAATTGAGACCAGTATATCACAGCCAGCTATGTTGCTATGTGGTACCCAACTCATCCAAGCAGCTGTCATGCAGGAGGTGCTGTATTTATAACTGTGGGGAGGATAGCACACATAGCGTAATGTATAACAGGGTTTAAACTTTTACTGTAAGGATCAGTAATTGACAAAGCCAATTCTTAAAAAGTCAATTAATTGTTTTCTGACTGAATGAACATTTGCACTAAAATGTCACTCTGGTTTGTAATGTAAAGACAGAGTACTGCTTTTGGGGATAAAAAATGGCAGAAACAAGCAGCATTATAAAGAGAAGCAAGCAGTTGGTTTAGCCACTGAGGCTTCTCTATTAATTATATATTGTACCACAGAAAATGTTTTGGCATTCTAAACATACAGTATGTGTCCACAGTGTGGACAAGTTTAAGATGCAGATTATCTAATTGAGGGTTGCACCTATTGGTCTCCTGGTGATGAAGCTCATTTCTGAACTTAATATGTTAGAGGTGGAGTCTGTCCATGGAAATAAGAAGAATCGGGGGTGGGCTAAGTAGTTTGTGTGGTGTGCTGGGCAGAGCATTTGGTCTCAATTTATTATGGACGCTGCTACCAGTCCCCCATCTATGCATAAGACTGACAGTCACTGCACCTGGTGAAACTTTTTGCACACACAGAATGAGCAAACAGAACCCTCTTTTTACCTCAGCATCCCCTTCTCACTGTCCATATGTCACTTTCTCAGGGCTCGTAGTTTTTGCATTTATTCCCTATCTTCAGCATTGCTGTCAGAGTGACAGAGCTTTCCCTTCCTTTGGTCCTCATTTCTTGGTGGTATATTTTTCTTAAATAAATAGCTTTCTTCCTGGACAGCTGCCTCTTGGTCTTTCCAAGTTGTGCTTCCCCACTTGCTCTCTCCATTTGTTTTTAAACAGCTTCTGTCCTTGGTCACCCAGAGTGACATTTACCATGTGGAGCTTCTCAGCTTTTGGAACTTTGCAAACTGCCTCCTCTGAATTAAAAAAAAAGGTACCTAGCAGAGCATGGCTTGTGCACACTGTGGTCCAGCTATCTAGCTGGGGTAAGTAGATCCCTTTTTTTCACCCAGTAATCCACAGCATTTAGTGCACTTCCTTCTCCATGGGGGGTTTCTCAGCAAACCTCGCAGCTCTGAAGCTGCATCTGTTGCCCATGTTAGGTTTTTAGGGGTTATAGGTTGCATCTTTATCACTTTGCTGTAGTCCCTGACAGTGCATGTTTTTGGCCATTTTTCCATCGTTTTTTATGGTATATATTAAAAGGATTTTGTGGTGCCAGGAGTCACTGAGTGCCTACACATGTTTCACATCTGGATAACTTCCGTCTCCTGCACTGTTCCTCTTTTCCTTTTCTTGTTTATTCCCTTCTGTGCCTTCCCCCCCACACACCCCGTGAACTAGTTTTGCCACTTTCGGAATTTTCATCCAGTTTTAGTCTCATGGGTAGACAATTAACAGAGGGAATATAAGGAGGGCTAATAGTCTTCCAAAGTGAGCAGTATAAGTTCTTCCACAGGGCATGCCGCATTTGTATGGAATGCAGCCGTAAATCTGGGTCATGTGGATTTTCTTTCTTTCTTTCTTTCTTTCTTTCTTTCTTTCTTTCTTTCTTTCTTTCTTTCTTTCTTTCTTTCTTTCTTTCTTTCTTTCTTTCTTTCCACAGGTAGACAACATGGGAAGTAGAAGGTGGCCAGCATAGGACATGGGTGGATTGTGAAGCAAGCTTGTAAGTGAACAGTGCAGGAGGTGGGAGGGTGTGTAGCATGAGACATGGGCTGGTTTGTGGATTAGACTTTGCAGGTGGGCAATGTGGGAGGTGGGTGGGAAGTGAAGACAGGACATGGGTGGGTTTGAGGCTAATGTCATACAGGTGAGTAATGTGGGACGCAGACTTTTTAAGAAACATGGAAGGGGACAGTTTAATGTATCCAGAATGCAGTGGAAGTATGTTGGCATAATACCAACAAGCTAGATTGGCAAGGTTGTAATTTTATTGGGGAAGGTATTTACAAAAGGCTTCTATTTTTTTTTGTATTAGTCTCATTATTATCTGGTGTTTGCTTTGTCTCAGATCTTAGTCCAAGAAAGTATTACTTCCAAGCAAGTTCACAAATGCGGAATAGAGTGTCCCAAGGGAAATCACCACTTTTAAACTCATCTTTGGTGGAGCGTGACCTCAAGCCTGGTAGTATCAAGAACAAAAAGTGCAATGTCTGCTCTAGCTAGTAGAAAGCTGATACACCATACAAAATTCATAAGGTGAATTTGTTGATGAATCAATAGACCACAATGTTTCACTTTCCTTGGCTTCTTCTGGGGGACTGCAACTAAAATATAAACAACATTCTTACTAAATATTTAATTCATAACTTATTTGACCGCAGTACATTTAATGAGGCAAATACTTCCAGTATTTACATACCAGCGTAAGTTCATTAAAAATTCATAATATCTACACAATTGCCAATGGATTTTCAATGAGGTTTTCAAGGGGAAAAAGTAAAAACATTGAGAACACTCATCAGTTTATGTTGCCTTTTCCACCCCAAAGTCTAGCTACTGGTTGGCTGGGAGTGATCACACCACAGTCTGGTTCTTCCTGGACCTGGGGAGGGGGGGGGAAGCTGAACAAGGACAGTAGTAACCAATTTTAGGGGTGCAGACTTCAGGGAGATAGGAAGGATCCTTAAAGATCATCTAGATAGGATAAGGCCAGATATGGATGCTGACAGCAAGTGGGGGATCATTACGAGGGGAATACAGGAGGTTACCATATCCTGAACAAGGGAAAGGTGTAAATTCAGTAAGGCCAGAAAACCCTGCTGGTGGACCCGGGAGGTACAGGTGGTGGTGAGGGAAAAGAAGGCTACCTATAGGCACTTCAAGTGCACAAGGAGTGAAAGAGATCAGGAGGAATATCAGCTGACAGCCAAGAGAGTCACCAGGGTGGTGAGAGCAGCTAAGGCAAAAGAGGAGCAGTCCTTGGCCAGTGAGATCCGGAGGGGGGACAAGGGGTTCTTTAGATACATAGGGGAAAAAAGGAAAGTAAGGGGGCAGATCAGCAAGATAAGAATAGGAGACGGTTGGGCACAGGAGTTGGGGGAACAGGCAGAAGCCCTAAATGAGTACTTTGCCTCCATTTTTACCAAGGAAGATGGAGGGGCTAGGTCTTGTGAGGGGAGTGGGGGCAAACTGGAGCAAGGGGTGGGACCAGTAGAGACCAGGGTCCTTGATGGGTCTGGGGAAGGGGAGTGGACACCACAGACAGGTGGGGGCCCAGCTGTGCAGGGTGACAAGGGGGAGAACATGGAAGCTAAAATCCCAGTAGAGAGAGTAAGGGAAGCCCTTAGGTCCCTTCAGATGGAAAAAGTCCCTGGGCCAGATGAGATACACCCCATGGTGCTGAGGGAACTGACGGATGTCCTTGCAGTCCCTCTATTGAAGCTTTCCAACATCTCTCTGAGGAGTGGGTGGGTGCCCCAAGACAGGAGAGTGGCCCATGTCATGCCGATCCACAAGGGGGGATCAAGAGAGGAGGCAGGAAATTACGGGTCCATTAGCCTGATGTCGGTGGTCGGCAAGGTGATGGAGGGTATTGTCAAGGAAAGGCTAGGAGGATTACTGGATTAAACTTGGTACTTGGACAATAGGCAGCTTGGCTTTGTCATGGGAAGATTATGCCAGACAAATCTTGTTGAGTTCTATGACTGGGTGATGAGGGTCCTGGACCAGGGTAGGCCAGTGGACATCCTCTTTTTGGACTTTAGCAAGGCATTTGATTCAGTACCCCACAGTGGCCTGCTGTCTAAGCTGAAGGAAATGGGGGTGTGGAGACAGTTGTTAAGATGGATAGGAAATTGGCTGTCTGAGCATACTCAGAAGGTGGAGGTTGGAGGGGTAACCTCATCCCCAAGGTGGGTTACTAGTGGGGTTCCCCAGGGGTCAGTGCTGGGGCCACCCCTGTTCAATGCCTATATCCCAGACATCAGAAGGGGGATCAGGAGTGAGATGAGTTAACACTGGGTGCAGTGGTAGATGGGGAGGAGGGGTAGGTGGCCTTGCAGGAGGACCTGGAGGCTCTGTAAAGGTAGTCATAAAAATGGAAACTAAAATTCAATGCGGGGAAGTGCAAGGTTCTGCATCTGGGAATCAGAAATCCAGGCCAGAGTTATACCCGGGGAGGAGACATGTTTCAAGTCACACAGGGTGAGAGGGACTTGGGGGTAGTGGTAGATATCAAAATGAACAACTCAGAGACCTATAGGAGGGCAGCGGCAAAGGCAAATAGGATGCTGGGATGCATCACCAGGGGGATTACCTCCAGAAAGGCGGAAGTGATCCTTCCACTGTGCAACTGCTTGGTTAGGCCACACCTCGAGTATTGTGTACAATTTTGGAGACCACATTTAAAGAGGGAGATAACACTACTAGAGAGGGTCCAAAGGAGGGCAACCATAATGATCTGGGGCCTGGGGGAGATGACCTACGAGGAGAGGCTCAAGGAGCTTGACATGTATACCCTGGAGGAGAGGAGGGACCGGGGGACATGATAGAGGTCTTTAAGTACATGAAAGGAATCAATAAAGGAGGCCCAGTCAGGGTGCTCCAAAGGAAGGAGGGTGGGGCAACAAGAGGGCATGGGTGTAAGCTGGAAGGGGACAGGCTCAGAGGGGAGAGAAGGATATGTTATTTCACTGAGATTGTGGTGGAGCCATGGAATGCACTGCCCAGGGAGCTGGTAGAGGTGGAGACTGTGGATGAGTTTAAGAGGGGATGGGACAGGTACAGGGGGAGGATAAGTCTGACCAGGCCCAATACAGGTGGAACGACTGGGAAGGGTATAACCCAAGGGGGGGACACAAAAGTCGGCCCTCAGTGCAGGTGCTGAAAATGAAGCAGACTCAAGAGACCACTAGGCCTATTCTGCTGGCACTTTATTATGTTAGTATGTTAGTATTTAAATGTGCAGAAAATGCTACCTTCCATATACCTAGCCTTTAGGCTTCTGCTGTCTGCTCCAGTCTTTGCCATTGAGATGGATTAGACCTTTCATATAGAAGGAAGGAACACTTCTAATTAGATGCAAGACATGGTTACATTATAATTTTTGAGAACTTATTTCAAGCTTAGAAATGCAGTGGAACTTTCATGTACCTGCTTATCACTTTTCTCTGTACTTCTAACAATACATGTTGCGTACAGTGCCATGATAATTGCAACTCATTGAAGATATACAAAGACCACAAAGCTCTGTTAAAAACATTTCTTGCACTTACAGTTAACAGTTACTGTGAGCAATGTCAATGCTCAAAATCTAGGATGCAAATCATTTTCTTTCTTTAAGCATTATTTCCATGAATAAAATATATTTCAACCCAGAACATGAAACTTTTAAATTTAAGTATGTACCTGCTAGTAGCTCATTTTGTGCTCGTTGTACACAGGGCTATGTAACTCTCAAGATGCTGCAAACATACAATATAAAAAGTATAAATGGCATTTAGAAAGGCTTCTTTCACAGAAAGCACCACCAAAGCTTTAAACTGAAGATGCATCCCAAATGCTAAATGATTTTCTCTCTACTTCACAATAACTTAAGTATATGTGTGCTACTTAAATATTCATATAGGCAGAATTTGTAAAAGGTATTTAAGAGCTTCTTTAGATTAATCAAAAGTGAATTACGTTCTAACCCATTTTAAATTTCTGAGTTTCTGTAACCCACCTCTCTATCCATTCCACAGTGGCGTCTTGATTGGGCAACAAGAGAAAGCCATTCGTCCTGGCCTCTTTTACCCACAGGTAGCCATGTGTTGATGTGGAAACATGGGCAAGTGTCACCATAGTGTTACCAATGTTAAGCAACCATAGCTTTTCTGTAGGTACATGGGCTAGTCCAAGCAATTTCAGCACACGTAGGATAGCCATGCCTCCCCCGTGTCACCTGTAGCTCAACCAGGGTGTAGAACCAAGCTTTCATCAATGCCATAAAACATCTGAAGGAACTTGTGGGTCCCAACTGGATGCAAGCCATGTCCAACCTGGAGCCTGGTCTGCAAGTTATCACCAGATCTGGTCAGAAGGACAGCTTGGGTGCCACAGATGACAGTACAGCACTAGGCAACAGGGAGGCAGAGTTAGTTGGATACTCCTCCAGATGGTGGCAATGTTCCACTCACCTCCTGGAGTCTGTAAACAGGAAGGCAAAGGTAGGAAGAAGGGATAAAGCAGGCCAACTAAATGAAAGACACAAATTCCAGTGGAGATGAGACAGCAGCAGATGGAGACCACGTATATCAACAGAGGTAATGGAGCAGCAGCAGCTCAGCTCCAGAGGCATGATGAGAATGGGGACAGCATACCAGATGACCAGTTTATGGATATGGAGCAGCATCAAAGGGTGAGTATGACAAAGACAATGCCACGTCATTCTTGTATGGTTCAAATAATGAAGAGGCATTTGTTGACAATGGTGAACCTTTGTCTATGCAGGATGAAGCCCCCATAAATTGGAGGTTGGGAACAGGAGCCATTTCACCAGGTGACAAGACAAGGGATATGACAGATCATACTAACATACTAACATACTAAAATGCCAGCAGAATAGGCCTAATGGTCTTTCGTGTCTGCTCATTTGGTCAGCCCCCACCCTGGGTGCTGACCTTGCTGTCCTCCTCGCCTTCTCTGGCTTCTCCCTTCCCAGTTCTGGATATTCTTGCTGCATTGGATTTTGTTTCCTGAACCCTTCCCCTGTACCTGTCCCACCCCCTCTTGAACCCCTCCACTGTCTCTGCCTCCACCAGCCCCCTAGGTAGTGCATTCCATGGCTCTACCACCCTCCCAGTGAAGTAGCACCTCCTTTCTCCCTGAATCTTCCCCTCCAGCTTCCACCCATGCCCTCTAGTGGGCCCTTCCTCCTTCCTTCAAGCACCCTCACTGTTCCTCCCTATTTACCCTCTTCATGTACCTGAAGACCTCTATCATGTCCCCGGTCCTTCTCTCTTCCAAAGTGTACATATTTAGCTCTTCATCTCTCCTCCTAGGTTCTGTCCCCAAGCCCTAAATCATTTTGGTTGCCTCCTCTGGACCCTCTCCAGGAGGTTAATGTCCCTCTTTAGTGTGGCCTCCAAAACTGCACGCAGTACTCCAGGTGTGCCTCCCCAAGCAGTTATACAGAGGGAGTAACACTTCCCTCCTTCTGGAGGTGATCCCCCTAGCGATGCATCCCAGCATCCTGTTGGCCTTGGCTGCTGCCCTCCTACAAGTCTCAGAGTTGTTCATCTTGACATCCACCACCACCCCCAGGTCCCTCTCAGCCATTGAGACATGGTATTTCCCCCAGGGTGTACACTTGGCCTGGGTTTCTAGCCCCAGGTGAGTACCTTGCATTTCCCTGCATTAAACCTCAGCTTCCCACTTTCTAGACCATCTTCCAGAGCCTCCAGGTCCCCTGCAGGGCCACCTCCCTCCTCCCATCCACCACTGCCCCCAGTTTCGAGTCATCTGCAAAGAGACTCATCTCACTCCGATTTCTGTCCTTATGTCAGATACGTGGGCATTGAACAAAGGGGCCCAGGACTGCTCCCTGTGGGACCCCTAATGACCCTCCTTGGGAAGGATTATCCCACCAACTACGACCCTCTGGGTCCGGTCCTGGAGCCAATTCTATCCATCAGATCATCTGGTTTCCCACACCCATTTCTCCTAGTTTATCCAACAGGCCCAGTGAGGAAACAGAGTCAAATGCCTTGCTGAAGTCTAGAAAGAGGATATCCACTGGTCTACCAGGTCCAAGGCACTTGTCACCCAGTCATAGAACTCCACCAGGTTTGTCTGACACGATTTCCCTGGGATGAATCCATGCTGTCTATCGTCCAGGCACCCTGACTTATCCAGGTCCCCCCCTAGCCTCTCCTTGACAATGCCCTCCATCACCTTGCCCACCACTGATGTCAGGCTGACAGGCCTGTAGTTCTCTGCCACCTCCCTTGATCCCCCCTTGTGGATAGGCACTACATGCGCCACCTTCCAGTCTTGGGGCACCCACCCTGTCCTCAGAGAGATGGTGAAAAGCTCTGCCAGGGGTTTCGCCAGGACATCTGCAAGTTCCTTCAGCACTCTAGGATGTAATTTATCCGGCCCCGGTGCTTTCTCCGTCTTAAGGGAGCTGAGGGCTTCCCTCACTCTCTCTGCTGTGATTTCCACTTCCAGTACCTCTTCTCCTGCTTAGCCCTACCCCACCTGCCAGTGATGCCCCTCCCCAGACCTGCCGATTGCAAGGGCCCCTCTCATTATCTCTGTCTCCTCCCATGTATGATGCAGCATCCCCATTCTCCCTGGTGAAACTGAGGTGAAGTACTATTTAGTACCTCAGCCTGCTCCTCTGGGTCTTGTGCCCATCTCTCCCTGATTTAATCCTGCTAATCTGCCCTTCACCCTTCGTCTTTCCCAATGTATCTAAAGAACCCTTTTCCCTCTCTAATTTCCTGGCCAGGTTCTGCTCCTTCCTTGTCTTAGCCGCCTCACCACTCTAGTGGCCCTTCTAGCCATCAGCTCGTACTCCCCTCGATCCCTTTCACTCCTTGAGCACTTGAATTTCTTATAGGCTGCTTTCTTTCCCCGCACCACCTCCTGGACCTCCTGGTCCACCAACAGGGTTTTTGGGCCCTACCGCATTTTCGTCTTACTCTTGCACAGGTGCTGGTAGCATCCTGCACCCCTCTCCTGATGATTTCCCACCTGCTATCAGCGTCCATGTCTGACCTAATCCCATCCAAATGCTCATGATCCTTCCCATTTCCTAAAATCCACCCCTGAAGTCGGTTACTTCCGTCTTTGTGCAGCCTTCTACCCTCCTAGGTCCAGGCAGAACCAGACCGTGGCATGGTCACTCCCCGCCAATGGGTCCCTTACTCCAGGCTCCCAATCTGTCACTGTCTGCCAGGACCACATCCAGTACCCGTTGCTTCCTGGTCGGTTCCCTCACCTGCTCAGTTAGGAACGCTGCCTTGAAAGACATCCAACAACCTCTGTTCCTGGTCACAGAGGATGTCGTAGTCTCCCAGTCTGTTCCTGGCATGTTTAAGTCCCCAACACCACCACCTTTCCTCTGCCCAGTCTGCAGTGTCTCCCAACATCTGCCACCAGACTATCCTCCAGCTCCTCCGCCAGGGCAGAGGTCTATCACCACTCCTATTTTACTCTCTTGCCCCCCTTGTTATCAAAAGGTGGCTGAATCGCCTCCACGGTTCCCTCCACCTCCTCTACTCCCTATGCCAATGCAGTTTTTATCATTGCTACCACCTCCCTTCCTCCCCCTGTCCTTCCTGAACATAGTGTAAACCTCAGTGTTCAGGTCCCAGTCATGTCTTGCAGTGGCCCAAGTCTCAGTGACCGCTGCCACATCCACTGCTCCGTCAGTTAACATCGCCTGGAGCTCAGGCATTTTATTGCCCAAGCTCCTGGCATTGCTGGACCTTCCACCCTTTCCTATAGTTTCATTTCCCTGCTCGTTCCCTTGGGACTGTTTTCTCCTGGTCTGCACTTTGCCAGTTGGTCTTTCCTGCAATCCTCCTGGTCCCGGTGGGAGACAGAGTTCCTCCTTTATCGGCATCCCCTTGACTGCCTTTTCTCCCATCCCACCCCTCATCAAGTTTAAACCCCACTTTTCACCAATGAACTCCTCTATTTTCAACTTAAGGATTCCTCCTCCAAATTGAGATGTAGTCTATCTCAGCATACAGCTCCTTATCCTCCCAGGTCTCCCCAATCCCCATCAATCCATACCCTCTGGCCTCACACCACCCCTGAGCCACTGGTTTATCTCCTAATTTTTCTTTTTGTGTTCCCCACTAGCCCTTGGCACTGGCAGGATTTCTGAGAAGGAAACTGTGCATCCTATGTCATGACAGACCCTGGCGAGCTCCCTGAATCTTGCCTGTATCTCTAGCTCGCTATTTCCCTCAATGTCATTTGTGCCTAGGTGGACCAGTATGTCTGGGGAACCCCCACAGTCCTTTGCCAGCTGATATACCTCGTGCTTAGCCCTGTGCACCGTTAGTCCAGGGAAGCATCTTGTTCTAACTGGCCAGGCTTCTCCCTCCCTATCCCATTTGATACCCCTGATCATAGAATCCCCCAGCAGGAGCACTCTGACCACTCCTTTTCCTCCATTCCCCCCTTCCATGTCCCTCATCCTTTCACGGCCCTCCACCCAGCTGGCTCCTTGTTCCTCCCCTATCTGGGTGCCACATGCCACCTGCTCCTTATTTACCATGGCCACTCCTCTCCTCCAATCCTATGCCTCTCCTCCTGAGTATCCTTCTGTACCTTGTTAATTCCCTCACTGCTCACAAACTGGTCCTTCTCCCCATCTGCTAAACTAGCCTGGCTCATCCTCCTTCCTTCCTGTCTCCATTTAGTTCCTCCTTGCTGCCGTGCTCCCTGGCCTAACCCCTCAGCTCTCTTTACTGAATCTCCTCGTACTTCTGGTCCTTCTTACCTTTCCTCCCAACTGGTCCTTCTCCTTGCGCTTTCCTCCCTCTTCCCCTGCTCTGATTCTACTGCCCCCATTCTCCTGCATTCCAGGTCCCCTGCTCTTCCTGCTATCTGGCCCTGCCCCCACTCCCACACCCTTCCTGCCTCTAACCACCTCTGTCATGGCTACATCCCCTCCATCCTTGAGCAGAAGAAGAGAATTGAAGCTGTTACTAAGTATAAGGTCTGATCCACCTCCCTGCCTTGCTTCCTTCTGTCCAGCACTGGCTATCTGCCTACTTCCTGAGAATGTTGTCCCTCTGTCCCTTTGTGAGGGTCCCAGTTCGTGCCTGCTTCCTTGTGTAGTGTCCTTTTGGGCCTCTCTGCCAGGGTCCCTATGTGACCCTGAGTATTCTCCTGCACTCCTTTCCCTATACCCCGCTCCCAGTGCTTGTGCAACCCTGTGGGAGATTTCAGCCCCTTCCCCAACCATACCACCCCTTCCCCCAGCTTTCTCCTCATCCCCGCAACCTCCTCCCTAAGCTGTGCTAGCTGGTAGCACACTGGGCAACCACCAAACTTCCAAGCCCAGTCCAGTATCATGGCAGCTCCACCCCTGTGCACCCCACCACCCTCCCAAAGATGCCGGCCCTAATGATGTGTGGTTCCATCCCTTTCAAATAGTTTTACTTGGTGAGCCACCAGGTTCCCCTATTCCAAGATACCCTACTGCCTAATCAGGTCACCCACTAATCCTAGAGACAGTCCCACTGTACACCAGTAACTCTGTTACTAGGTGCAGTACAACACATTAAACATGTAAGGAAAATGAACAACTCCCTAAGCTCTCTCCCGGCCTTTAAATCCAACCCCCAGTGGCTAGAACTACATGAGCTGCACCAGCAGCCTTTTTCTCCAATTGTAGGCAGGCTTCCCTATAAATTTGCAGACTTCTGGGAGGGTGGGAGGAGGGGAGGACGGGATTTGGGCAGACACCTGACAGGAGAGAGTGTATCATCCCTGTGTCTCCCCTCCAAGCCCTGCAGCTAAAGAACCAGGCCCAAGCAAATCCCACCAAACCGGTTTTAAATCAGAAGAAATAGGCCTCTACCAGCGCAGCCTGTTACAAAGTGAAACATCCACAAAAAGAGCCCCACTTACAGCCACTAAATCAGTTTACAAACATCCAGGATCCCCAGAACAATACCCTGCTAGCCCCTTAGAAGTAGAAAGAAAGAACTAACCTACCAAGTAAAATCCACAAGAACCCGTGAAAACAGCAGCAGCTACTGTCCTGGAACACAACTGATCCTGCCCCTTCCAGTTCTTTCTGAGAAGACAAAGCAGCTAGCACCTCAACCTGATTCAGCCCTGCCTCCACTCAATTGGCTAAGTGAGACCTGGCCAGACCATTAACACCCTTCCCCCACTATGAACTAACCTTTACAGCTAATGGAGTCAGCACAAGGAATCAAAATTCAAGTCAAAGCCCCCAAACTATGTTTGCTGCCAAAGGAAACAGGTCTCCAATTTAATCTGCTTCACTAACACCAAATCAAACTAGGCTTGAAATTAACAAATATAGGTCTCCAATTCAAATAACCATCTCCAAGCAAATCCCACCAAACAGGTTTTAAATCAGAATAGGCCTCTACCAGCACAGCCTGTTACAAAGTGAAACATCCACAAAAAGAGCCCCACTTACAGCCACTAAATCAGTTTACAGACATCCAGGATCCCCCAGAACAATAGCCTGCTAGCTGCTTAGAAGCAAGAAAGAAAAGAACTAACCTACCAAGTAAAATCCACAAGAACCCTGTGAAAACAGCAGCAGCTACTGTCCTGGAACACAACTGATCCTGCCCCCTTCCAGTTCTTCCAGTTCTTTCTTTAAAATTATTTTTTTATTTTGTATACAACAGTGGGTCATTGTATAATAGCAATAATGCCCTCCAGGGCGTGTGTCGTTTGGGACAACGTCACTCCTCAGCTGCTGGACGCACTCATCCTGCGGCCTCGTGCCCAACCACCTGAGGCATGACGTCATCCCAGTACGACACACACCCTGTCTGGCACCATTGCTTAATTCTATTTCATCATGCCACTTATAAAGACTAGGTAATTTAATAAGACAGCTTGAAGATCTGCTGTTGTTGTCTGTTAGTGAAATGGGTTGCAGGGCTTCTTGTAAAGCCAGTCGCTCGCTGCAGCCTGCTGTGCTCTGCTATTAAAGCACTTGTTGCAGCATGGTTTAAACTAAAAGCATTGTGAACCAAGGAATGTGCACAAACATGTGAAACCCAAATATTGCGAAAGAGACAAAAAGTATGTGTAGACATATAATGCATAAAACATGCAAAGAAGACATATTCTTCCCAAAAAGGGTTTAGTTTTCTCTGGGCTTAGGTATTATGAGTAAACCAATAGAGTTTTGTTTCTAGCACTAGCTTACAACTGCATTTTCCAAATAGTTACAGTCTGTCTACATTAAAATTATACAGCAGTCCTGTACAAAAAACAGGTTTATGTCTCAGGACAGAATATGTGTTAAAATGTTTTACAGTTGGAAATGTGTTACCAGAAGTTTGTTAAAAATGTACCTGTTTATTTCTGTGCACAGAAAAGCCTTGTTGCTAAGTTGCTTGGGGCGTGTTCCCTCTGCTTCTGAACTCTCTTATCCCTCAGTCTCCTAAGCTCCATGCTGGAAAGACTAGCCAGAGAGGTGGGCAAAGGCAGTGAGAGGTGCAGAACAGGTACCAGAAGATACTAACCACTGCTTGGGTGACAAAACAGGACAACAATGGGTGGGGGTACACTTCCCTGTGTGTGTGTATTAAATACACTGGTGGTTCTCAACTGGACACGCACAGCTTGACCCCTAAAACACCCCCGGGAGATGCACCTGATTTTGCCTGATGGTCCTTCAGCCCTTCTAACATCAGCAGCAACTAATTCCATAGCATCAATTCATATTGGCACCCTCAAGTGCCTCAGCCACCCAGAGTGGTGAATCACCAAATGTCACAGTGACCAACCTTCCCATGGGGACCCATGTGGAACTATTGGTGGCAGATGTGGCCTACCATTGTCAGTGGCATGGGCAGCCTTCCACCCATTATGGTTCCTGTTGGATCTTGTGGTGCATGCCAACCCAAACATTTCCACAGGTGGCAGCCACATCAGCACCACAGGGAATGGCCACCTCACAGGCCTCACAGCAGAGTGCCCAGATTGATCAAGGGGCTGTGGTCCAAGTCTGGACTGGTACCACACCTGCTTTAAACCTACAGAATGTCCCCGCCAATGAGACGAGGGGATGGGACAATGAGGGGACAGTGCAGTTTGGCTTCTTCCCAGTCAGTTGTGCACACAGTTTCTGCCCAGCCCGGCATACAGAATGGTAACTCAGCTGAATCAGAAAAGAAGGGTGGCAAATGGGTATAGTAGGGGTAAATGACCCACTGGTGGATCACCTGTCCAAAACAATGCAGGAGAAGATCTGGAAGGGTAACTTTATAAATATGTTTTCTCTATTACACTTGGAGCTGCCAAGGAGGAGGATGGCAAAAACAGGAAAAAGGACATGCCTCGGAAGCCAAAAGTCCCATTTACTTTTGATAAGTGGGCAGTCACCTTTAACATACACATGTCTGTATATGGCATGAAGTACCCTAAAAAGCTGGTGTCCTTGCTTAAATACAAGGACACATAAAATGTGCCCATCTGTCATTCAGTGGCTACGCTTGGCTTAAGTATGATGAGCAATTCAATTCAAAAATGGTGCGACAGCCTAACCTATGTGGGCGAGTATGGACCTTGATCTAGAGGCTTGTTACATGACCTGGGAACGACCCAGTGTGGTCACGTACACTGATAGTGGACATGTTATCACTGGGAAGGGTCCCAGGGATGGCAGAAAGGACCACAGGAAGGATAGCAAAGAAGATTGTTATGACTATAACAAGGACCAGTGTTTTCATGCCTTTTTCAAATTCAGCCACATGTTCAAAAACTGTGGTGGGGACCATAAAATCACAAATTACAGGGGTCCTGGCTCCAGACAGCAGTGGCCAGAAACAAACAGAGGATACAAAAACAAGCGAGGAGCTGGGAAATCTGACTAACTCACCAGTGCAGCTCAAAAACCTCAACCCCCTGACTTTCCTGGTACCCTGACCATAAATCAGTACAGTTATTCACAAATGAATTTAGCAAAGGCTTTGAGATCCTATACTAGAGATTCTGTGTGGCCTCTACGGCCTGTAATCTCAAATCAGCTTTGGCTCCGCCAGAGATATTTGAGAAAAAGATAAAAAGGGAAATTGAGGCCAGCCAGGGTGCAGACCCATTCGAGAAGCCACCACTTCCACACCTTAGAATATCTCTCCTTGGAATAGTCCCTAAGAAGACACCTGGCAAATATTGATTAATACAACACTTGTCTTACCCAAAAGGCTGTTTTGTCAATTACTTTATAGCATGAGAGGACAGCACAGTCAGGTATGCATCATTTGACATGGCTGTCAAGCTGGTACGTGACCTTGGTTCTGGCACATTGATGGCAAAAAGCAAAATCAAGTCCACATTTTATCTCCTTCCTGTTAGACCAAGAGATTATTATCTACTGGGTTTCATGCCAGAGGGACACTGGTACTTAGACAAGGCAATCTCCATGGGGTGTTCTGTAAGCTGGGCAGCCTTTGAGACCTTTGCATCTTTCTTGGACTGGTCTGCTAAATCATACACCTGGAATGGGCACATTACACATTACTTAAATGATATTTTATTTATAGGACCTGGGGATACAGTTAAGTGCCTAGACACCTTGCAAGGGTTTTGTGCTATTATGAAGCATTTTGATGTAGTGTTAGCGCTAGAGAAAATGGAGGGTTCCACCACACATCTCTCTTACTTAGGGATAGAGCTGGACTCCGCACATGCATAATGCCTGGTTGCCGTGTAACATGGTGATTACCTTAAAACAGTTATTGGGGGAAATGACAGAAGCAAAGAAGGTTACTATTCTTTAGTTACAGTCTTTAGTGGGGCACTTGAACTTTGCATGCTGGGCAATCAGCCCAGGAAGACCGTTTCTGAGGAGACTGGCAGCCATGACAGCAGAGGCTCAAAGGTCATACTGTATCATCGCGTCGGATTGATGTAAAGCATAAGAGCAGATTTAAAAGTGTGGGAATTGTTTTTGCAACATTTCAATGGAGTTGCTATCTGCAAGATCAAGCAGGGGAATACAGGGATCTGGAATTGGTTACAGACACTTCAGGGGTACTGGGTTTTGGAGCCTTTTTCAAGGTCTCATGGTTAGTTCTGCAATGGCCATAGGAATGGGTTGATCAAAGCCTCTCAAAGAATATCATACTCCTAGAATTGCTCTTCATTATGGCAGCAGTGAGAGTGTGGGGCTCCAGACTGGCAAACTACTATGTTGTATATGTAGTCACTGGTGCCTTGTCTTAGTTGCAGTTCAAATGATTCAAGCAGTTTGCACCAGATATGGACCCATCACCTCTGCAGATAACTGAATCAGTATAGCAGCTTGGGACTAAAGAACATTGTAGCTGGTACAGCTTTCTGTTTTCCCCTCAGCTTGGAAAAAGTATGAAAGTAGTTTCTCATCTTTTCTTGACTTCTGCGGACATGAGATAAGCATGGTCTTGCACAAAGCCCAAAAAAACAAGTCCAAGACTATGTTCTCTCTTTGATTCACTTAAGTAGGACACCAGCTGCAATACTGACAAATCTGACAGGGACTATCATTTTGTGTGAGGTACAGGGCTTTACAGACCCCAAGCACACATTTACAACCAAGAAAATGTTGGAAAAGTGACTAGGTCTAGAGGTGAAACACAAGACAGCAGGAAGCCCATGGGCCTCCAGGATCTGTCTGATTTGTTAAAGACATTAAATGTGACTTGCAGCTCAAGGTGTGAAATCCAGCTGTATCAGAGCTAGTGCCTGAGTCAAATGCAGCTGGCAGGAAAGGCAACGTCCAGCTTAATGATACCAAGGTATGGCCAGATACAGTATGCTTCCTGCTTCATAAGTCCAAAACAAATCAATATGGACTGCCAACCATCATAGGTCAGAAGTGGGTGACATATGTCTGTGGTTGCTGCTGTGCAGCTATTTGGCTGATAGGCAATGAGGGGAGGGTCACTTGTTTATTCAGGGGAATGGCAAGTCGGTCATGAGGTGTCAGGTTTCTCCAGTCCTTAGAAAAGGCAGGTAGACACAGGCATTTAGCTTGCACTCTTTCAGGATTGGTGTGGCTATGGTAACAGCCAGATTAGGACTTCAGGAAGAAGACATGAAAGGGGTGGGCAGATTGGCATCCAACAACTATAAGGGATACATCAGACCACAGGTGGGGACTTTGGGTATGTGCAGGTGATGGGCTGGATGGCCGGGGCCACCATGGATGGTGAGCAAGTTACGATTTCTCTTATGCAGCCCATTCACTTTGCTTATTTATCTTTTAGGCACAGATGCATTTATCCCAAAAATATGGACCATCAGTGATTCTTATGATTGGGAGTACTGAAGCAACAGGCCATCTTGCATTGAGTGGGAAGAGGGGCATAAGGTGGGACCAGCTACTGAGAACAATCTACCAATTGGTACTCCACAAGCAGCTCCCTGTTGCTTTGGTGCTGCATTTGGGTAGAAACAACTTGATCGCCCTTGGGACACTAAATTGATCGGTGAGATTAAGAAGGGCCTGGCTCATTTTGGGAAGCTACTCCTACATATATTCTTGCTGTGGTTTTGGATCATTCCTCTACAACAGTGATGAGGAGCTCATAGTGCCCCAGCAAAAGAGAAAGTGCGCAGTCAAGTAAACAGGGAGGTGTCCCAGTTCACTCTCTCATGTGGTGTGGAGGTCATCAAACACATCCACATCACAAAAGCATGTGGGGCTATGGACAGCAAAGATGGGGTACATTTGTTGGGAATAGGAAATTGCATCTTTAACTCAGCGTTACAGGACATATGTAGGCTAATTTTATAAGGACAGGCGAAGACCCCTTGGGCATTGGTGGAAAAAACATGCTGAGCACATTCATTTCAGACTCACCTAAAAAAGAAATTTTTCTGGGCAAGAATTCTGAACAAATTTAGAATGGGTGACACCCAGCTGGAGATGTGACCCTGGGTGGGTATGCTTTGCGGAAAAAGGTGATGGTCATATAATTAAGGAGTGCACTGGAATGCAGGATGGATAGGACCTGTAGGTGCAGAGTGTGGCTCTGGTTGGCATGCTTCTTGGCAAGGGTCATGGATTTCCCAGGATCAAGCTGGGAAGAGGTGGAACTGTCCAATGGAGATACACAGCCCTGGGCAGGTCTGTCCGACCATAGGGCCAGAGTTCTCCCTGGTATGCAAGACATAGACAACTAAGGGTCAAGCCAAAATATGACATGGATTTGCTGACTCAGGGATCTTTGTTCAAAACTGTATGTGTGTATATATTATGTATACAGTATATTGTAAATGTGTACATATTGATCTCCATGAGGATAGTAATGCTTGTAAATATTTTGGGTGGATTTTGAATTTACAGTAAAAGCTGCAGCCTTTTGCATCCAAACAAATAGTGTGATGTGCTATTATTATGGTAATGGGGATCCATTTGGGCAAAGAGTGCAACAGCAGTGAATATTGGTAGGGAGAGCAATGAATGGGAGGGAGGCTAATAAGGAGAATAGAAAAATTAGCAGCAAGTCTGTACATATACTATACAGTCCCGTAGAAGAAACACTATATAAACCTGGGACTCCAGGAAGTATGTAATATAAATAAATAACATATGGTCACTAGGCCATCAGGGGCTGCATAAATATATTAACACAGGCACCAGCTGAGTTCAGAGAGGGTCACTGACTGACCCCCAACCCCCAACTCAGTTTTTTTTTTGCTCTGACTTTTCTTCGCTCACTTTATTTTTTTCTTCCTTTTTTAATTAATTGAGTCTCTGTCCTACATCTCATTTCTGTCGCTGTGCTATTCTTCTGACTTATACTATTCATCTTTATCTACTCTAAGTTTCTCTTTTGTTTTACAGGCCTGACTAGACATCACATTCTCCCTAACAGCATTAATTTATTTTATTTCTAGCTTTGTTTGCTATGCCCATCCTTAAGACGTATGATCCTTTGTTTCTTCTTAATTTGCTTTTTTTATGTCAAGCTGCCTCATTGGTTGAAGACCTTCCCAACCAAAGATCCCTCCTCAGGTCTGGTAAATGATCTACTGTACTTGACTTAATTAACCAATTCTAAGTACGTCCAATAATGGAGCACCAGAATTCCTTATAGTATAGCCACTGCTGGCAGCAGATTGAAATAAGGGCTTCTACTCCTGGTAAGCCTCTGTATTGGCAACTCTGACCTACAGTATTTGAAGTCCTTTTAGTTTTTTGTTTTGTTTTAGTGTTTTTTGTAATCAAACTGGCATTTTCTTTCAATTCAGGAACATACATTATTTTATAATATTCTCAATAGCAGCAACCTGAGCCTTATTTATCAAACATACAATACTAACAACACACAGCAACAACATCCACAAAGATAAATAAGCATATCAAGATAAATGAAAATAGGATCAGACTTGCTGGCACTATACAAATCATGTTTTTTTTTTTGTTTGTTTTCATTTAAAAGTCCATTCATCTAATTGGATTTTTTTGCCTTTTTTAGATATATATTTGTAATATACTAAGAAGCCAGCAGAGTAGGCTCTCTGGTCTATCGAGTCTGCTCTGGGATCAGTGCCTTTACAGGGCACCGTTACAGTGTAGAATTTACTTTTTTTGTAACACAGCTGTTTTTGTGCATTCTAAATTTTTAATCACAGGTCATTTTCTCTTTTAAGTTTGCAAAGTCACTTTGGTGTCTGCTAAGATTCAAACCATCCTTGGATTTGCAGACAACTGACGATCCGTTGTGCCACAATGTGGCACTTGAGATAAGTAGTATGTAAATAATGTTTATTTTTAAACTGCTCCTTCCTGGGGGCACCAGGTACTATACAGTAGGTAGGAAAACATATACAATCATAACTAAACATGAAAATAAACAGTAAAGATAAAATTAAATAAATCCTAGTTTAAATAAAATATTGCAGCAGTCAGCTAATTTAGTTATAAACAGTCTACGAATGCTTTTTTAAACAGATGCACCTTAAGGCTATGCTTAAAAACCTCCACTGATGGGGCCTCCCTCAAGGATCTTGGTAGTGAGTTCCATAATACCGGGCCTGCCACTTCCAACGAATGATCTCCAGATAATTTAAGGCGGGCCTAGGAACCACTAGGAGGACCTTGGCAGAGCAGCAAAGCGAGCACCCAGGACAGGCAGAAGTCTGTCAGGTAGCCAGGATCCAGTCCATGTAGGGCTTTATAGGTGAACAAGTCAACCCTGAAGATGATTCTCCACCGAACCGGGCAGTCAGTGCAATTCACGCTAAATTGGGGTCACATGACAGAACCTTGGAAGGCCCATCAGTAACCTGGATGCAGTGTTCTGCACCAGCTGCAGGTACTGGAGAACCCCTCCAGTGGCTCTGAGGTACAGAGCATTACAGTATTCAAGCCGTGATGTGACAAACACATGCACCAGTGAGGATAGGTCATCAAATGGATTCAAGGTGTTAATCCAGGCAACATTCTTTAAGTGGTAAAAAACACTCCTGACAACAGATAACACCTGAGCTTCAAGTGTCAATCCATCATCAGGGATGATGCCCAAATTTTTCACCCTGGAAGACACTGTCCAGGGGAGTGGGGCCTAGGAATAATCCTGTTCCCATCCCAGCAGCATCTGACTTCTGCCGCTGACCAGGCTCAGTCAGTAATACCTCTGTTTTGTCAGGACTGAGTCTCAGCAAGCTAGATGACATCCAGGCCTGGATCTCAGCCAGACATTTACTTAGCACATCCACAGTGTCATTTGTCTCAGATGCAAATGACATGTACAGCTGGGTGTCATCTGCACAGCAGTGAAACCCCAAGTTGTACCATCTAATGATCTCACGCAGGCGAAGCATTTACACTGGGAACAGTACAGGTGACAGGATTGAGCCCTGGGGAACTCCACATGGCAGGGGCTTTGGAAAGGATGAGAAATGTCCCATCACCACCCTCTGCATCCTGCCTTTGAGAAAGGACTCAAACCAGTTGATGACAGAACCGATGAGTCCACAGAGCTCTTTTAGGTGATCCAGTAACACTACATGGTCCACAGTGTCAAAATACTGAAAAGAGACAAGGAGCACAAGAACTGATCACTCCCCTCTATCTCTCACCCCGAGGAGATCATTCAGCATCCTGACTAGCACCATTTCAGTGCTATGTCTTGACCTAAACCCTAACTGGAAGGGCTTGTAGATGTCATAGGCCATGAGATGTGCTTTGAGCTGCAACACCACCACTTTCTCAATAACCTTTTCCATGTCTATAATTCACCAAGATGTCAGAGTCAAGATGGTTTCTTTAGGAGGGGTCTCCCCAGCACCTCTTTCAGGGTCCTGGGGAAGCATCCCTCCAATACCGAACACCAGACAATCTCAGTGAACACTGGACCAACAGACTCAGCACATCCTATTAAAAGACAAATCGGGCCCAGGTCCAGTTTGCTGTAAGTGGGTAGCAGCTTCAAAATCACCTCACAGACCTCAGCCACCCCAGCTGGTCTAAACTCACTCCAGACAATAGAAGTGCATTCAGATACACATGACTCACCACCACGGGACTGCACACACCCAGTTGGGGACATCCCAACTCTGATGGAGGACACCCTGTCAGAGAAAAATAGAGGAAACTCCTTGCACTGAGCTGAAGACAGGGAGGATGAAGAAGCCTGTCTACATTTCAAAAAAGCAGAGCTGGTCTGTTCCTCCCTGCAGCAATCTTCCTGGACAGGAACACTGCCTTCTAATGGTTGATTGCCCTTTGATATTCACCATAGTGAATTCTCAAAGCCAGTTTCTCACCATCAGATGGAGTCCTCTGCCAACAACGTTCCAATCTCTGACCATTGGTCTTCATCTCTTTGAGAGCCCAGTCAAACCATGGAGGTGTCAAGCAAGAAGATCTGGTTCATACATGGACTGGTGTAACAGAGTCTCACGCTTTAGAGACAACCTCATTATATGTTGCAATGACTGGCACTGGATGATAACATCACGGACGCAATATCGCCACACAATACAAAGGCTACACATTGCTGACTACAATGTCAACATGGACCATTATCACCCACCCAAACCCCATGGGCTGTGCACAGCATGACTTGGCAAGGTACTGACTGAGACCCCAGCCCACTGAATGGTGCCCCAGGCACCGTAACTGCAGCCAGCTGCAATGTGATGGCTGGTCCCCCCAACCCACCACAATGTGGTAGATTACATCTGTGGTGTCTAGTGGACCCCCTAACCTACACCACCCCAGCAGGTGCCCACCCCCCACCCACCATACCCCATCAATGGGTGGGTGACCAGCACAACCCTCCACACACTGCCATGGCTGACCGCTCCACTGAAAAAACTGCATGGGCATATAGGTATGCACTCATCCAGTTAATTTAGTGAAGTAGCCAGCAGTGGTGGTGTGTGGAGGGCTGTGCTAGCCACCCGCCCATTGATGGAGTATGGTGGGGGGTGCATGGGGTGGGCAGCTACCTGCTGGGATGGTGTAGGGGAAGGGTGTCCACTAGATACCAGGGATATAGTCTACCACATTGCGGTGGGTTGGGGGGACTGGCCATCACTTTGCAGCTGGCTGCAGTTACGGTGCCTGGGGCACCAATTGGTAGGCTGGGGTCTTGGTAGGCACCTTGTTGAGTCATGCTGTGCACTGCCACAGGGTTTGGGTGGGTGATAATGGCCCATGTCAACACTGTAGTCGACGATGTGCAGCTTGCTTTGTATTGTGTGGTGATATTTCATCTTCGATGTTATCACCCGGTACCAGACCACGTCACCCATACCCATCAAACATGCAACACTCACACCAGACAGAGTCATCTCCACCATCAGTCCTTCTGGGGACAATTACTTCAAAGGGTGGTAACAAACTACCTCCACAGGGAAGGAACTAACAGGGGAGCCCTGAGTAAAAATCTCACCATGCAATGGTCTGACCAAGTGACCAGATCAATCCTGAGGTCAGAGACCTCAAGCCCCAGTGAGAACATTAAATCCAAGGCACTAAACCCATGGCTGGGGGTCACAAAAGCAACAGCTTGTGAAAGGCTAAGTGAAGACATCAAAAGTCATGACCAAACTGCAAATGTCTGCGGTGATCTGGGCATTGAAGTCATCCTGAACCAACCATCTGGGTGACTCCAACATCTTTTCAGTGATGAAGTCCACGACTTCCTGCAGAAACTCCCCCTCTTGCTACCCGGAGGTCAGTATATGAGGAGGATTCTACAGCCTGAACCTGGCTCCTGCACAATGCCATGCATTCAAACAATGATGTGGAACCCACTGGGGGTATGGAGAAGTTTAGGATGGATCTAAAACTTATGGCCACACCCCCACCCCTGCATTCTCTCCTCAAGCTGTGCACTAAAGAAAGCCCAGCCAGGACAGACACCTCCAATACTGGACACACATCATTTCTCAGACAGGTCTCTGTGATGCAAGCCAGATTGACTAATGAAATCAAGTCCACAGTATTTTCAGTCTTGTGCCTAATCAATCTGGCATTGCACAGAATCACCCAAAAGGGACTTGTGGGGGTTGCTGACCCCAATGGCTATCTGCCCACTCAGTCCAGTGGGAACCCTGAGTATGGAAACCAAACATGTATGGTGTTTCTCTAGGCTCCACTTTACCCTAGGGTGTCTACTGGTCCTGACCACCCTCATGTGACTCACTCCCACTATACCCACAGTATCCCATTACCTGCCATCACACCCGCTCACAATCCTGACTTCTTTACAGTTCCTCCATGCTGTAGTTGACAAAGGGAGGTCCATGAAAGGGCAGAGGTCAAGCAGCAATGATGCTGGATTGGTAATCTGTGGGGCCTTAGAACTAAGGCACATCCTGACTGCTGCTCACAGCAGATTAACCCACCCTGAATAAAATGCCCTAATAAATACCCCACCCCAATGAATTTAATAAAACAATACCTAACCCCTCCCATCACAAAATTAACAAAATAAAATAAAAATTTACATAAATACCCAGGTAAAATAAATAAACTAAATAACAGTTTCCCCTCTCTATAACCCAACCCTCCCAGACTCACTAACATACAATATTTATAACAATAAATAACTCTAAAAAATAACCAAAATTAGTTTATAGGAAAATCCAAAGCACTGCTGTGAAAAGTGAAGTTTAAAAAGAAGTCAGTTCCTTCTAGATGGCAATGTCCAGGATTGACAGCAAACAAAATGCCAATTAAAGTCACCAGAAATAAATACTTCACAGTCTCTGCAGTGATCAACAACAAAGCACAACAGCTGTCCTGGTTTTGACCCCAGGCTGTGCCTTTCAAGTAGGGATGTTGCAAAGTTTTACTTCGCTAGTGAAGTTCTGGTGAAGTTGCAAAATTTGCCTTTTCACAAACTGGCCACTTTGCCACTTTGCCACTTTGCATTGAATGTTACTTTTTGAGGCAAGTTCAGGTGAAGTTAAGATGAAGTTAAGCTGTAGTTGCAACTTCCTCAGCAAATTTGCATAACTTCTCCTGAAAAAGTGCCACTTTGCCTACCAAAATCTGTGCGAAGTCGGCACTTTGCATCTTGCAAATTTGGCAAACTGTTTGAATTATTTCATGGAGTGAACTTTGCCAACGCCACACCTCTCTTCTTGCAAGCCAGTACAGGTAGCATGACATTTGCATGTCAGGTTCTTCTAGTCCTGACATGAACATTTCATATTATCATGGCCTATTCTGCATACAGTACCAGAACAGCAGCTGGAAAACGAGGGGGAAGAGGAATAAGAACAGAAGTTATCTGGTTTCAATCTGTCTAAGTCAGCTTTAAATGAAAAGGGATTATCTTTTGCCCCGAGCTGTAATTTGAATAATGTGAAAACTATTATAGATTTACATAAGTTTGCAAGAAAATTAAACCTACAGCACAAGTTTTCTTCACAAGCAATGGGGGAGGGACAGCTGAGATAACAATGGATTGCTTGAATTGCTTTCCAAGATTGAGGCCCCTGTTGTAGAAGAATTACAGAACACCATACAAATGTGGTCAGCTAGTTTCAGAGATATATCTACTTTTTGTCCTCCCATGCTTTCGGCCATTTCAGGTTTCAGGTTTCAGGAGGCATGAGAAAGACAAATCAACCGGCAATTCTTGAACCAGTCTATTAGTGGCTATCAGAATCTCTCCAATAATGAAAAATGGGTATTGAATGCTTTAAAGAAGAGAACTGATATAATAATTAAGCTGGATGAAAAGGGGGACAGTAGTTATTATGGATATATGTTGGTACAATCAAGAAGTTAATAGACAGATAAATAATACCATGTTCTACTTTCCTCACCATACCGAATCAGCTGCTAGGTAAAATGAAGATATTGATGGACTGATTAACAATTCTTATGCTTACAATATTATTCATAAGCAGAAAAGGGTTTTGTAATGGTTAATCATCTAATTAAGAGCACAGTATTTGTATTTCCTAAAACCCAAATATCTGTTCCAGTGCCCCCAGTGAGACCCATTATTTCTAGCATAGGGTCATTAACAGAACTGCTTTCTCGGTACATTGACTCTTTTTTTAAGACCACATGTGGTTAAGCTCAGGTCCTATCTACAGGATAAGGGTGATATACTTAGATTTTGGAAGATTTGAAAATAGGGAAGGATTCAGTGCTAGTCACATGTACGTCGAGGTTCTATCTACTAGCATGACCACAAAAGGGGGCCCTGGAAGTGGAGTCACTTTTCCTCATGTCAGAAGTGGCCAGCAGTGAACTAAATGTTTCTGATCTGGATTGGGGTGTTCCCTCTGATATGGATGACAATAATGCAAAATATGGAACCTGAAATGTTAAAATGAAACATGCTAATTTTCTATTAAAGCTTATTGAAGGGTTCTCAAATACAATGCCTTCACTTAACAAGGAACATTCTATTAACAAATCAAAGGTATGGTGATAGGGGCAGCTTTTGCCACCAGTATTATTAATTTGTACATTAGGTTGTGGAAGAACCAGCATGTTTTTGATCAGACAAAACATCCATTCTTCCACAAAACAGATCCTTACAAAAGGTTTACTGATGACTTGCTAACTGTGTTGTGGGGGACAGCACAGGAACTTCATGATTTTGTAGAATGTCTTCATTCTACTAACAATCTGAGATTTAGTGTACAAAGCAGCAAGGAAAGAATTAGTTTCTTGGATATGCAAATTTGAAAAACCCATACTTTAAGGACTGATCTGTTAAAGAAAATAGAGACCATATCTCAATTTTTTGTCTAGTAGTTGTCATCCGCACCAAAGAAACAGCAGTGTCCTGATATCCCAGATTCTACACAAAAAACATAACTGTTGTACAGAAGAAACTTATCATGTATGGGAAAGGGAGATAATAGAGAAATTTCAAGCATCAGGATATAGTGCTTCTGTTATTCAGAAAGGAAAGGAAAGGACAGAGCAGCAAACACTACAAGAGAAAAATTTTTGGTGGAACGTGATAGCCATAGGCAAAATGTGATTCAGGATAAGTTTAGCTTTATTACTTTTTTCCCCAAGGATGTAAGGGAATTGTAAAACATTATCAGGCATAACTGATTCATTTTGGGAACGGACTCTACTCTGGATAGCATTTGCAGGGACACACCTAAAAAGGTTTACAGATTTGCACAAACATTGAAGGACCCACTGGTCCACAGCTACAGCTTTCAATCCTGTGAGCCCTTCCCCCCCGCTCCCCCATTGGTGAGGTAACTGGCCTTTTCCACCATGTTTTTCTTATTCATTTCCAGTCTGTGCAGAATGCTAAAACCTTTTTAATTCTCCTCGCTGGTAGACAACAGGAGATTTGTCAGTTTATCAATTGCACTTCTACCCATGTGGTATACCTCGCCATGTGCAGTTGTGGGGTATACTATATGGGGAAAACTAAGAGAGCTTTTAAGCTCTGGATAGGTAAGCATGCACAGACAACTGACCAAGGAAATTCTAGGTATGTTCTAGTAGACCACAACAAACATTGCAGGAGCAACGCTAAACAAGTAACAAGATTCATTGGAATTGAAAAGGTCTCACCACCAGTAAGGGGGAATCACATCATGACAAGTAGTTGCAACAGGAGGGTTTTTAGATTATTGAGGGTGCAAGGAGCTACTCAGGCTTGAATGACCAAATGGAAATTGTCCTATCCCTGTAAGTATGAATATCGTAAACTGGTTTGTAGGTCTCCTCCCATTTTAACACATATTGGAGTGTCCCTTTTCCCAAATAGTTACCCCCTCACTTGTGATGTGGAGATGTATCAGGTTTTGACATAGATAATCTGGTTTGGGCACTGCTTTACAATTAGTTTCCCCTTAATTTAGTGGTCTCTGGTGGTGCCACTGACTTTTGCCTTTCATCCTCCCCCCCCTTTATCTGTGATGATTTCTTGGACTCTGGGCTGATTGTTGGTCTAAAACAGATGGCAGGCAGATATTACCTTTCAAGAAAGAATTTTAGAATATTTTGCTAGTCAAGGATATTAAGGGGGACACAATTAGGAAATGTCAGGGGAAAAAATCCAAAAATATCTAATTGTCATAATATTTGTTATGTTATGTACTGTTCAGGTTACTTAACATGTCCCCACTTTGTTCTATATCCTCAGTAATGTATTTTTCTGCTTTAATGAACAAGAGCTTAGTCATTGATACCAGCCTTGGTATATCAGAAGGATTCAATACTTAGTAGGCATATGCCTTGAAAAAGTGTCAAGTAGGGAAGTGAAATGTTGGGGGTCAGTACCACATGCTTTTTGCACCTACCTTTTGCACGGTTTGACTATTATTGTATTATCTTATGAGCAAAGCATTTTGAACAAGATTTTGGGGATCATCTGCTATTTTTTTGATGTTTCCAGCTATGAAGAGTGAGTGCTTTGTCTGTTTGGTTATGGATGTTAACCTTTGTCACTGATTGCATCCCCGTATAGCCTTGCAGCAGCATAGCAGTTCACATTTCATATTACCTTCATTAGACACACCCAGTGATTTTAAGTAACATTTTTGGAGGTGCCACCAGGGGTCACTAATGGCGATGTATATTTCATTCCTCGGTGAGGTACTTCAGGTTACAAGAAATTTTCCTGTTACAAACTTTCAATATTTATTTAGTTTGTAGTGTAACCAGCACCTGTTGGGATTAGGACCCCAATCACCTACTTTGCCAGTTGTGAGATAAATACACCACATGAGATGTTGCAATGCAGCTCATTATAAATCACTAATGTGATTTCCGCAAATCAACTCAGAGCCACTGTGCCTCATATCCCAGGTGCAATGTGTTCTTGTGCAGGAGCATTTGGAGGGGGTGTTGTACTTTAGCATCGGGGGAGGATGGCACAGTAAGATAAAAAAACTATAAACATAAATCACTCAAACGAATCTCAAGTGATTTATAACATGGTAATAAGGCCTCTGCGGGGTGTCTCATACAGTAAGAGACACTTCTCGTGATGTTTGGGCATACAGGATTACTCAACTTCATTTTATAGTTCTCTCACCCAAACCTCATGCTCGAAGTTGCATATAGGTAAGGGAAAATTGTTAACCCAGGTCTTCAGGCTTGCAGCTCAGTGCCCTAAACCATAGTGCTATACTGCCACACACACACACACACACACACACAGACACACACACACACACACACACACATATACACACAATAAGAGACAACCCTCATAGGCCCTATTAACTTGTGGCAGTGTGCTAGCTACAGTATGTCTGTGGTTAAGAAATAAAGGAACAGGAGTTTGACAGCAGTTAAAAAAAACACACCAATGTTGTATTTTCAGCAAGAGACCGTGGTTAAAATCCAACGAGAGACATATACATTTTTATCAATGTTGCCTTGGAGTATAACTAAAATAGTGGTCCATGGTGACATAGAGTTGGAATAGAAAATTAAATCAAAAACAACTTAGGTAGGAACAACAGTTTCTGGAGGAAGGAAATGTTTTTGCAAGGACAGGATGTTCCTGACAGGAAGATTCCATGCCTCTTTACTAAACTTGCACCTAGGTTTGAATTCTGGGCAGTTCCTTTTACTGTGCAAAAAAGTCAGTGCAAAAATGCATTTTAATTCAACAACATAGTGGGGAGGGACAAGTTCGCTGCATGTATAACACACTGTGATGACTGTAGCAATTCTGACATTATTGAACCCAGCAAACTCTTAGTTTTGACCATAAAATACATTCCTATAATTTTTATGTGTATATAGCAAGGTAAAAAATACTGAATACACTTTAATAATATAAATGTTCATGAAGACTTTAATCATTGTGTGAATTAAACTCATAACCTTCTGTTTCAAATCTCAGCACCTTCACCACTACACTACAGAAGGTTCTCCGATTCAGCCTTGAACTTGCATAAAATGCATTTAACTAATATGTTCATTAAAGTTCTGCCTATTGTTTTGGTATTAAACTCTTAATGTTATGTTCCAAAGCATAACTTCCTCCACATAGCAACACAGAAGGTTCACTGATTCAGCCGTGTACATGTATGAAGCATATATTTCAATGATACAGTATTAATTGTTACAGAAACTCTACTTGCTCAAGGAATCAAACTAGTAACCTTCTATTTTGAAGCCCAACTCTTTCCCTGTTACACTACTGAAGGTTTAGAAAAAGGCTAGAATAGATTCTGAAACTTGATTAGCTGAAAGCAGTTCCAGCCTGGGCATCTATTTTGCCATAGACACCTAGTGGAAAACAAGTGCCAGTTCAGGTTACCCCATTACTGACAGTATCATTGGGATTTTCAGTCTCACCAGCCACTACGTTTTTTACCCTTGCTTAACAAGTGATAGACCTCTCATCCCCAACCCGACTTTATGTGGCACAAAGTAAAAGTTCTGCCACTAATCACATAGGACTCCTTTGTAAAATAAATTTAAATCACGTAGGACTCCTTTGTAAAATAAATTTAAATAACAAACTGCAGTCCTACCAAAAAAGTATTTGCCACTGTTGCTGAAGTGTTCCTCGTAGTCTGACCTAGCCGGTAACAAGTCTGCATGTTAAGGCAGCCGCATCTAACAAAGTGTTGCTTGCACTTCTAGGCCCATGCTTCTCTCAGGCCACTAGTGGCACCAATATTTTTTATTGAGCTCCTCTGCTCTATTCACAAAGAAATCACCACAGCAACATTAAAAAAAAAAACATATGTCCTGCTCATATTTACAAAACAGGAAACTACTCCTTTTTGTTTCTTCCGTTACCAGAATAACTGTCTCAGTATCACCT
Source organism: Neoceratodus forsteri (assembly GCA_016271365.2). Classification (NCBI taxonomy): domain Eukaryota; kingdom Metazoa; phylum Chordata; order Ceratodontiformes; family Ceratodontidae; genus Neoceratodus; species Neoceratodus forsteri. The sequence continues at coordinate 1,064,343,604 of CM057449.1, read as the reverse complement.
GCAATTGACATTGCTCTCCCAACATCACTGTAGACCATGATTTCTCCCGACAGTAACTGCATTACATCCTAGTTTAAAACCAAAAAGCCATACAAAAAAGTAATGTCTCCTACAGTAGTCTCTGCCGCCAACCGTGCTCACATCCTGTCTATTTCTTCCATATCTGTCTCAATCACTATGGCAACAGCTGCCGATTTAAATAATAAAAAATAAACTCCTATTGCCAGTGCTGGGGCAGGGATGAACAAAAAGAAAAAGCAACAAACCAAAGAATGGAGCAGGAAAACAGAGCTGCTGCTGCACGACAATGGGGGGGTTAGGGGTCTCAATAAAGAAACATAAGCAGACTGCTTGCTGGGGGGTAACTGCATACAATCAGCCTTGTTTCTGATCATAAACCAGGCACAGGAACTATTTTATTAAAAAGACTTCTATTAAATTAATTTTTAACAAACAGTTTTTTTATTAAACTTTTTTTTACAGTGCCATTTTCTATGTGCAATAATACCCTCCAGGGTGGGCAGTATTGGAGAATAATGGACCTTCCAGGGCCTATAAGGCCCTGGACAGTCCTGTATTCGCTAATACTGCCCACCCTGCTGTATATTATTGGTTACTTAACTATTTAGCCTTGAAACTGCTTCCCAGTCTATGGCATATAATATATACACATTAAACCTGGAAAATTAGTTATTACATTTCTCAGTTAAGAGCTTCAGAGTTAAACCAAGGTGGACTTACTAGTTTGTGCCAGGCTCTTCCACCATGCACATTTTTGTAAAAATCAGACTTCATTTAATATAGAATTTGGTTATTCAACAAGGACAACTAGCAGAAGTGTTACATTCCCAGAAAATAAAACACCTAGAATGACTAAATCTGTACAATTGTTTTGGCAGTACTACCCTAAATTTCCCAAAATATGTGGTTCTATGTACTGCAGATGTTTTATTTTCCTATAAAACACTTCAGCACTTTATTTAACTTGTATAGTATGCTTAACTCTGTCTTTTAGTGTATGCTATATTTTACTTCATGGTCTGGTACTATGTATGTCATATCATCATTGTGCTATCTTCTGAGCAACTCTTCCTATTTGTTTACATATGTATAGGAGACCTGTTTAGGCCATGGTAAAATGTGTTGACATGGCAGGAGGATAGATGTATGAAACCACGATGGACTGTGTTTAAAAGGGAGCCTTTGTTGAGCATATGCTATAATTATTGCTGTTTTGTATGTTTTTATAGTATATTGTATAGAATGTGTGCTTGTAATGACCTACCTGTTTTTAATGTAAGGCACCCCGAGCCCCAGGGATTGGGTGCCATAGAAATAAAATTTGCCTTGCCTTACCTAGTGATGACTATGGACAAGGTGGGGAAACCTGAATATAAATTGCAGACTCAGCTGCAGAATACAAATATGAAGGACATAAATGGCAATATGATAAGATGACCAAGAAGAAGACATATAATGCTAAGTATAAGCTGAGCCACAGGGGACAGAGACTGTACAGCACTGTGATAGATTCCACTGTACAATTATAATAGAATTTTTTGTTGAACAAGTTAGAGACTGACTGCATCGCCAAAGTAAGGGGTGGAGGGATGTTTACTTCATAGGGGTAGGCAAAGTCCATCTGCTATGGTTCATATTATCTTCACTGTGAATACATATGCTGCACTTTCTCATTTAGACATATCCAAATTAAACAATTTGTGCTCACTTGGTAAATTAAGGTAATGAGGGGAGTACTCGGCTTAATGGAATCTTGTCTATCCTAACAATAACTCTCCACTGAAAAAAGTAACAAAAAGTGAGCAACAGCATAGGTGAAAAAAATGAAATAGCTAAGGGCTATGGTTCATATTCTCTATATTGAAACATTTGTATGTATGAGGCACAAAGCATTAAATATGTGAACTCTTTGAAATTGTTTTTGGAACAAAGCGACTGTAATATTTAAGTAATTCAAGAAGTCTGTTTCCAGTTCCAGAGCCGTGCTTTGGCTATGGAGTTATATATCGAAGGGTGTTATGAAGCATAGCTCTTAGCTGTTTCATTTTTTTTGCACCTACACTGTTGATCAGTTTTTGTTACTTTTGATAATGAGCTCTGCTTCTTCAATTAGTCTTTGCCATAAAGTGTTTGGGTATGGACTTTATGTAGTCTCAGAAAGGTGAAACCTTACCAGCAAAGTGCGAAGTGTGCACGGGAGAGTTGGACACTTGATAATTTCCTTTGCAAAAGGATGGTAACATGGTACATGCTGCAGTAGGATGTTCTTCATGGTGAAACAATCTTTCACAGAGAGAGAAAGATATTAAGGAGTTGGATGTGTCTCTGAATGCTGAACAAAATCAATCATTTTAGCTGGAAACAATCATAGTAACTGCAGAAATTGTGATTAATAGCAGCAAAAATGAGCACCATCCACTAACTTGTCTGGCTATGTTTTTATTTTGTGTAAGCAAAATTGCAAAATACATAAAATAACTCACATTTAGTTAAAGCAGACCCAGGTGACAACAAAATGAATATCAACAACCCTGATCGGTTCCACATGTAGCACTTTTTATGAGGAGTGACTGTTTCACCCACTATGTTCATTTAAATAGCTCAGAAACAGGAAGTGCAATTTTTAAAATTACAAAGTGAAAAACATAGTAGTATACATAAAGGCCTGGATATTCAAAGCAGTTGCGCATACGCAACTGCAGAAATGCACTATGGAGTGATATTCAATGGGAGCCATTGTGCAGTGCAAGTAGCAGTGCGCCAATGTGCAACTGGAATGAATGCATGCACAAGGGCAGGGGGCATTCTCATGAATATGTGGCACAGTGTAATATTTAACCCCTGACCCATGGTGCAAGTGTGGAGCAACAGCCAGATGTGCTGAGCAGACTTGAGCCTATAAAAACAGGGAGCAAGCAGGGGGACAGCACTTGCACCAGAGGGGAGCGAGACAGAGGGAGACAGAAAGGCAGACAGAGAGAGAGAGAGAGAGGGAGAGGAGGGGGAGAGAGAGAGAGAGAGAGAGAGAGAGAGAGACAGGGAGATAGACAGAGTGAGAGAGAAAGAGCCACCAGACCCTGGAGGGAGTGATACAGGCATCTACAGGGGCGTGGGACAGAGGTGGCAGGTGACTGCAAGCCAGGGGCAGGTGTCACAAGAGGGATCCTGGCAGAGTGACTGGCATTGCCCCATGGTGGCAAGTGGTCCACTGGAGCTGGACACCCAGGGGGAGACAGGACAACAGGGGCCATGGCCAGTGCAGCCTTCCAGATGGAGGCTGAAATGAGGGGTATGAGGAGGCAGGAGGCAGAGTAACATGGCCATGGAAGGGTCCATCGGTGGTATGCCCAGAACAGGCAGTACTGGCCCTGCATTAGCTTTGAGACCCACACTGATACAGAGATTGTGGGCTGGTATCACCTGAACCAGGTGATTCGGAGTCAGCTCTTTGAGCTGTGCAGTGAGAAGATGCAGGCACCCACAAGACGGAGCCATGCCCTGACAGTGGAGATGAAAGTGACAGCCCTCATGTGCCTGCTCACCACGGGCACCTTCCAGAGACCAACAGGGGACACCACAGGCATAACCCAGTCGGCCACATCATGGCTCCTCACACAATTCCTCAACACCCTACTGCCACATGCTATGGACTAGATCCAATTCCCCAGCACACAGGCAGAGTGTACAGCAACAATGAAGGAGTTCCACAGGACAGCACAGATGCCTGGCATGCTAGGGGCCATCGTCTGCACCCATCTGGGCATCCGAATGCCACCTGGCCCAGAGGGGGTAGCATATGTGAATAGGAAGGGCTACCCCAGTGTCAACTGCCAGGTGGTGTGCGATGCCAGGGAGTGCATAACCACTGTCTGTGCCACACACCCTGGGAGCGCAGATGAGTCATTCATCTGGTACAGCTCAGCACTGTGCCACAGGTTCGAGAGTGGGGAGAGCCCCATGAACCACCTAGTGGGTGAGTATGGGATGACCATGGGTAGCTGGGTACAGCAGGGCATGTGAGGCAGGCAGGCAGGGCAGGTGCACTGGCGGGAGTGCCAGGGATGGGCAAGGGGCACACCAACAGAGGACACCAGGCTAACCATATATCTGTCCACACAGGTGACAGTGGCTACCCACTCAGGACCTGGCTGCTCACCCCCCTACCAGCGCCTGTTGTTCCCCTACAGAGGACCAGTACAATGAGGCCCACACCAGCATGCGGAACATCACTGAGCATGTGTTTGGGATGCTGAAGGCACAATTCTGTTGCCTTGACAGGTCTGGCGGTGCCCTACAGTATAGCCCCTTGAAAGCCTGTGGCCTATTCCTGGCCTGCTGCATGCTGCACAATATGGCCATTGACCATGGGATAGCTGTCAAGGCTGACAAGTGAAACAGCAGTGGAGACTATGAGGGCAATGAGCTGGGGTGGTGGGCAGCCCCCACCTGGGTGGAGGAGTCCCCGGCTCCTCTGGATGGCACACCAGCACTGGGACACAATTGCACAGGAGCACTTTGGTGCATGCAGGTAGGTGGGGAAACACCCATGCAATGAACAGACACAATGGTACAGCATATGGGCATGGGCAGGCATGGCCATGGGCATGCACACACAGGTGTGGGACAGTGGCATGGGTGGCGGTGCTGCACAGCCACATACGACACCACACAGCACTGTACAGCAACACACACACACACAGGCACATGCATGCACCTGCCCAGGTGCTAGCACATGGCGTGGATCAGATGCAGAGTGCCCAGTGCACAGGTGCAACCAGTGCTATGATGCTATCATCACACACACACCACAAGGGGCAGTGGCCAGGCGGTTGCACACTCAGGCAGCTTATGGCATGACACACAGTTGCCACAACTGTGTCATGCGCACACACACACACATCACCCATGTGCACACAGGGTGGTGGCAGCTGACTGCAGACAGGGCGGTGTGCACATCAGGTCTGCTGCATGGATACTCAGCTGCCACGGATACGGGGGCAGCCTCGCTGGGGCCGCTCAGCAGCTACAGGCTGCTGAACAGCCACAGGGGGGGATGCAACTGCCCCAGGGGTTGAACTGCAGGAACATGACTGGGTCCTCACAGAAGTCCGTAGGCACCCTAACGGGCCCACCCCAGGCATGCATGGGATGCCGACAGCGGAGCCCGGTGTCGACATTGAGGGTGTTGCCTGATGCTGGGTCTGTGGGGGTGGACAGTGCAATCTGCGGTGACAATGGCTTGCAGCCACACCCTGTGGCAGCCAGTGGCACAAGGCAGACCAAGATCACATTGGCAATGTGGTCCAGGGATGTAGTTGTGTCCTCCTGCAGGCGCTGTATGGCCTCCAGGACCTGCACGGTACCCCTCTCATGCTGCTTAGCTGCCTGGTGGACCTCTGCTTGGAGTGCATGCACCCCAGCTATGAGCAGCACCTGGGTATGCTCAGTCAATGGGTCAGCACCCAGGAGTGCATGGGCGTGCCGCCGTCCCACTGGTGGTGTACGACTGTGCTGCATGGGCCCCCCCTCAGGTGGACACTGCATAGAGGGGTCCACATAGGGTAGGGTAGGTCATTGTCAGGTGCACCAGCAGAAGAATCTGCATCTGGCCACTCAATGTCTCCAGCCGTCTGCTGCTGCTGCCCCTCCTGCCCCTGTGCACTGGCCAGCACTTGGGAGGTTGCACCACTACCACCATCCAGCACCGCTGTGGCTGTGCACACAGCGGCACCAATGGCAGCGGTGGGCAGCTGTTTCACTGCTGACAGGCTACTGGCTGCATTGCCAGTGATGGTGGTAGGTATGGCTGTCTCTCTCACAACAGCACCCACGCAGTCCAGGATGCTGGTCATATCGTCATCAGTGTCAGACCCCTCCCCGATCTTTGTTTCCATGCAGAGCACATGGTGGCTTGCATCCTGCTGGAACACAGCCAGAGCCTTGTCTGCCATCAAACCCAGGACATCTGGCTGAACAGCAGTGGTGTGCCGCAGCCGATCGGGGCCCCCAGATACCCTTGGAGGTGGATGGCTGGTCCTCCGGGGCTGGGCCTGCCCCCAAGGCAGCCGCTGGTGCCCCGGCCAGTGCATGCTGGTGTGCCAGTGTTGTAAGGGAAAACAGATGTATTTCTGCCACCATACCAGCAATCCCTCCCCCCCCCGGCATACATACCATGCAATGATGGGCTCCCTCCTGTCTGGAAACCACCACCAGGCACTCCCTCAACTGTGCTGTGCTGCATGGTGGCAGCCACCAGCTCCTCCTGTGTGTGAGCTGTAGTACAGCAGCATGAACCCCACCAGTGGCTGTCCTGGCAGCCCTTATGGCCACCACCTTCTCTTTTATCCAGCGTTTGTCAGTGCCCACCTTCTTTCTGCACTCCTGCACAGACCACTGGTGGCTGTCCTGCTGGTTCACGGCCGCTGCCACCTCCACCCAGGCCATGGCCCTGGCCTGTGGTGCGCCAGTGGTGCCACTCAGCAATTGCTCCCTGTCAAGGTAGGCCTCGAACAGGGCATCAGCTTCTGCCTTCGTAAAGTTGGGCCTGCAGGCAGGCCCATGCTCCTCGGTCTCCTCATGCTCATACATGTTGCTACCTATGGACATAGACAAATGGTTACTGGCTGCAGCGGCCCACCCCATCGAACCTGCTGTGATGGCCATCCCCACGGCAGGTGCAACTTACCTCAGATGGTTGCAATACCAGTTCATGGCATGTGCTGCTGTGCGGCGCCTTCATAGTTCATCGCATGCAAATGAGCTGTTGTGCAACGTTAATGACATGCTAATATCCCCAGTGTGCTGCACATGGGCTGATGAGCTCATTAGCATGTGACGGCTGAATATCGTACACTTGCTCCTTACACAATGGAATTGCTCTGGCACATGTCGTGGCACAATGCCGTGACATGTGCTGTGCGCCGGCCACAGTATGCATGCATCGTGGCTTGCACTCCTGCCTAATGTGCACTGTGCACTAGGAATGCTATAGGGGCTGATAGGGCCTAATGCACCATGGACCCTATGGTGCTCAGGTGCTGTTGGGTCCATGGTGCATGGTGCGCTATAAGGCCCATGGCACTCAGGCGCTATAGGTCCTATGGTGCATGGTGTGCTATAGGGCCCATGGCACTCAGGTGCTATAGATCCCATGGTGCATAGTGCTCTATAGATCCCATGGCACTCAAGCACTATAGGTCCTATTGTGCACTATGCAATATGGGCCTGATAGTGTCATGCACACTTTGTGTGGGTTGACCCCTGACCCCTGCCCTGACCCTAAGCCCTCTTGGGACTCCTGCTCCATGTGCCGGGTAGGCCACTCCCATGCTGCACATCCATGGTGATGTGTGATTGGTGAATGCCGCGCAACCATCCATGAGGTGCGCATCCCACACACGTTGTGCATGTGCGCTACTGGGTGCCATTTTGATTCCTCAATCTTATAGGCAGCATATCGTGGGAGGGGTGTGACATGCACGCAACTGGAGCCAAGTGGAACTGGTGAACCTTGTGGCACAGGTTGAGCCACATGCAGCAGGTCTGTATAGGCAGCAGCCCCTGCAGCAGGCCAAAATGGATGTCTGGCAGACAATTGCTACTGGCCTGGTCCAGGCCACTGGGGTGCAATATACTGGACAGCAGTGCTTCCACCAGTATGGTGACTGTATGTGGAGGGTCCCTGAGAGGCTGAGGGTGATGCAGTCATCTATCCACAGGGGGGCCATGCCACAGCCAGGCAAGTTGGCACATGCTGCTTCTCTGCTCAACCGCCATACCATGGTATTGGCTGGGCTACCTGCCATGCCATTGGGGGGGCACTGTCAGTGTGTGCCCTGTGGTGTGGCATTGCTGGACACCGGGTGCATTGCGACACTGCCCTGTGGGTCATGCCTGGCTGTGGCATGCACTGTGCATAGGGGTAGGGGTAGTGGGCTCATGCTGTGGCTGTGTTCTGATGTGTGCCTGTCTGTGTTACTTTCCTAGTGCCTGAAGATCATCGCTGTGCCAGGGAGGCAGGGATGCCTGGCGGACCACAGGTGGCCACTGTGGGGCAACTGGTTGGGGGAACTGGCCCAAGTGGAGGAGGTGGAGCAACTGCAGGACCAGCATGTGCAGCACTGCAGTGGGCAGGTAGGCAATGTTCTGTTCCTTTACTCCTTACCGGGTGGTCAGTGGGGGTGGGGGTGCTGCCATGGCCACCTGTGCCATGTGCTGTGTCAGCTGTGTGCAGCACACTGTGCGGTGTGCATGCTACTGTGGAGCAGCCATTGCACACATGTGGCAGCTGTTGGTGGGATGGGTGTGCATCTTGCTGCCACTGGTGCTGCTGCAGCACTGTGCCACCTGCCTGCCACTGAGCAGTCAGGTGGCCCTTGGGTGGTGGTGTCCACTGCGGTGCACTGTCGTGGCTTGCTGAAGTGTCAGCAGGCATTGGCCCACCCACTGTGGGTGGCCGAGGTGCCACTCCAGGGGCATGTGTTCCCACTGTCTGCTGTGCATAGTGGGAGGGCATGGTTTCTATGGACTTGCACTGATCACCTGTCTATTCCTTTGCCATAGTCATCCGAAGGAGATCACAGCTGCCGCTGTACTGCCGACTCCTGCGGCAGATCATTCTTATCACCTCCACCACATTGGAAGTTGCACAACAGATGAGGAGGATAGTGCTGCGTGACAGACAGAGATGGAGGTGCCAGGTGGTGGCAGGCTGTGTCCACCTGTAGCAGACCCAGCACATCCTTCTCGCCCCTGCTTACCCTTCCCCTACCTTCCCCAGTCCACTGTACAGTCCCTGTCCCCTGTCCCCATCCCTCACTCTCCTATCCTATCCTTTCCTTCTGGTTTTATTGTACATAGTTCTTTAATACATTTTACAAGCTTACCTGCCTGTGTCCGTGTCTGCTCTGCAGCTGCCAAGTGGAGCCATGCTGCAGTGGCATGGTTGGTGTCTGTGTGGTGTGCCTGAGTCATTGTGTGGGCTGTGCATGGTGGTGTCCTGCCCCTTAGTTGGTGGCTGTGCCTTGTGGTGGACATGGGCTGGCTGTACAGGATGTGTGGCATGTGTGTTGGGTGCCGTGTGCCAGGGTGTGGCTTGCTGTGGTCTGGGTGGGTGGGGCATGCCATCCATTGGGGAGGCTGGTGGCAACTCACCCTTGGCTGATGGTGCCGCCTGTTCCCTGTGTCCACTGCCCTGGTGCTGGGGGTTGGGGGGCCAACCACCTGTGTGCACCATGCAGGCGGTGGTCACCTGTGGCATACCACTTTGTATCCCTGCCACTGTTCCTTGCTGGGTTCCTCTGCCTCCCTGCACTGTCCCCCCCGCCTTGCTCCCAGCAGTGCCTCGGGCTGGTCCTTCTGTGCCTTGGTGCATCTTCCTTTGCTCCTTGCGCATCTCTGGTTGTGCTATGGCACAGGTCGGGTTACTCCCTGGCACACCTCTGGCTGCGCCATAGCAAATCCCTGCTATATTCAGCCATGTTGCGCGGGCACGTGTCGCTGTGCACAACCATTGAATAGTGCAGTCACTGCGTTATGGCGCAGTTGTGTTGCACTGTGCAGGGGTTGCACCAGCCTTTGGTGCATTTCTGAATATCTGGCCTAAATAGTACGATACATATCAAGTGTGAACACTATTAATACAACACAACAGATATACATGGTTTAAAAACAGATTTTAAAAGGCAACCAAATATAGAAAAATATGTGCATGCAGATTGATTCCTGAACATGTAAATTAGTTCACAAATATGCATTGTATATTATATATATTTATTTTTTTATTTGTTTATTTATTTTAATTTGTTAACTAGGTAATAGCACTGGACCAAGGGTCCTTTATCAGTCTCAACCTAGGCAAATTATGCAATACAAAAATGTGCAACATACAGCAAAGACATTCAATTACAGGTACAAATACATGAATCAAACAAATATAATTTTAGCTATCTTTTAAAAACTTGAAGAAAACAGTTTATACGTAAACATTCAGGTAAACTATTCCAAAATTGAGCAGCAGCTGCAGAAAAAGAGTGCAAGCCAGCTCCAGTTTTACATGATCCACCATTAAGAACAGCAGTAGTTGATGACCATAAACTAGGTAGCATATTCCTGATTAAGAGGAGATCAGAGAGTGGTGAGGGGGTACAGTGAAAAACATTTTCAAAAACTATACAACCAAAAAATATTGTATACGTTATACTGGGGATAACCAACCAAGCTGTGAATACACATGGGAGTGGTGGGTACTGTATAAGAAGTTAATTAGTTCTGGTGTGAAACAGTCTTAGTACAACTATAGCACTTACCCCTGACCAATAGTGCCAGGGCACTTTCCACTCTCCTACTACCACCACTCTATCACCCCTGACTAATAGTCCCTGGGCACTCCCCACTCACCTCCTACCACCACTCTATCCTATCCAACCCCCAGTGCTCCTTCACCCCTGACCCTAACTCCATTCTATCCTATCTTACTCCCAGTTCTTCTTCACCCCTGGCCCTATCTACCACATGCTATGGGCAATTGTCTCCCTGGTAGAAATGCCCTAATCAAACAGTATCTCCTGGCAGTAATATTACAACACATTTTTCTCTGTTCCTCTACTCCCTGTCCCTCCCATTAGGTTCAAGTCAATTCCATGGCTCTGTTCCCACTGTCTCTTTAATTATACTTTGTAACCAGCAAAGACCGCCATGTAAAACTAGCAATAACATTATATCTTGTAAAATGTTCTAAGCACTCATTCATCCATATATTTACTGATAGCTCTGACCAATTAATGTGAAATCTGTTATTCCTATGCTTTGTTAAGATGTTAACTCTTCTTGTTTATTATGTAATGGTACTGTACCAATAACATGGAATCTGTTTATTCCTATGCACTGTTCCCTTTCTCTGTAAACCCTTATTTGTAAATTATATCATGTTTTCTGCACCCTGTTATTGAGGCAGAGGTCAAGAAGCATAGGAAAACCAGGAGCAGTTGTAGAATTTACAAATAGTATTTTATTAACAGTAAAATAAAAAAAAATGTTCAGTATAACTATTTACAATGGCAGTACAAACATAGAAAGCAGAGTCCTTCTTCTGAGATTTTATTCTGAATTTCCAATCTCAGTCTCTCAGTCTCTGTCTCTCCCTCTTGCAAAACATTGCAGCTCTTTTCATAACAAGTCATTGTAGGGAGCTCATTAGGAGAACATTCTGCTTCTCACACAGTGTTCATATCATTTTCAGTAGGTACAGCAAAAAGAACATTATGACTCAGAATTGACCTCTTGTTGACAGCTCTGGAAATATTTTTCTAACCAGCATCTCAGGTTAACCCCTTGAGTTCCAAATAGCTTTTTGCAATCATTTCAACAGTATAGCTATCTACAGTTTTAAACAAAGGATCCCAGTATCAGTGACATTTCCACATCAAGATTCACATATATTGTTATACCTGCAGATATGCAAGGGAGAAGAAAATACAGAAATAGCAAGGGAAGGCAGAGAGATCATGAGAGGCGGATAACTACAAAACTGTCAGAGTGATCAGTTCCTAAGTCTCACAAGAAAATTTGGTTGCACAACCAGACAGACAAGAGACAGAAAAGGAGAGGATAGAACAGGCCCCTGTGTTTAAACTCCTTCTGCATAACAAATGGGGCAGGGCCCCTTATTCAGCCCTGGCACATATCCAAATGATGTGGAACTTCTGCAAACAAGCTTCTAGCTCAAATATATTTTTAATCCGAGATTTAAATAAATAAAATAATAAAATAAATAACAGATGGAGCTACAGTAGTAAAACAAAATGACAAATGTTATTGTAGACAACAGAAAGAGATTGTAGCTCCTTATAACCCAATTCGGAAAAAAGGACTAGATACATAATCAAAATGAGTTAAAAGTGAATCAACAGCAATGGCTTTATATGATTCAAAAGAAAAAAACTTTTCATCTTGTAAAGAGTTCCAATTATTTGATTGATATTACAACAGACAAGCTTAATATGGTCAGAAAAAGTGAGTAAGGGATCCAAAGTAACTCCCAGGTGTTTAAACTGAAACACTTGCTCCATTAAGTTACCTTAATTGCCATAAAGCTCAACAGCAGGGCAATTATTTAACATTAGAGATGGGCAAAATCTGAAAATTTCATTCTGTGAAATATTTTGCAAAATATGCACATTTCAAGAAATATTTTGCCAGTGCAAAATGTGGAATTTCACCCATGAAATGCAAATTTCACCCAGGAATGGCAGAATTTTGCCACTCACAGGTGAAATTCTGCATTTCACCAGTGAAATTCTGACTTTTGCACAAGTGAAATATTTTGTGGAGTGCGTGAATTTCACAAAATATTTCACATGGCGAAATTTGTGATTTCGACGGGAATTTTTCCGGCAAAATTTAATTCTGATGTATCTCTATTTAACACAAAATGTGACCCAAAAATTATTGATATAGTTTTCTTTCGGTTAAGAATGAGTGAATTCTTAGAAAACCAGTAGTGAACAGAAAAAAAAATTCTTTCTGAAGATCACTAGCCAACTTGGAGAAATCCCTAACCCAAGAAAAAAGAACAAATCATCAGCATAATGTAAAGACTGACAGTTAGTAATAACAGATGGAAGAAGGTTAACAAAGTAAACAGAAGTGGCCCTAAAACTGAATCTGTGGTACATACCTATCAATTTTACTAATACTAGACTTTGCATTAGAAACACAAAAATATTGACAATGATCCATTAAAAAGTCTTCAACCAAGTGAACAATGTTAGATAAAAAAAAAAAAAAACAAGAATTTGAACTATAAACAAAGCAATTTGTGATCAGTAAGTTCGAAGGCCTTGGTCAGGTCCATGAAGATGGGCCCAGTGAGGAAATCATTATCCATTCCACTCAGGACTAAGTTTGCAAACCTGACCTAGGCTGCCCAGTACCATAAATTGTGCAGACAAACAAACTTATCATAAATTATGCAAACTGCATAGAACATCGGTTAGATCCCTAAACAGTAAACACCACATGAATATAAATTGCACAGTTACCAATCATATTCATTAAAGAATATGTTATGGCAATATTAATAAATTAGTACAGAACCACATTTTCCTTCTATTCGGTCTTGCTGCATCTTGGCTGGTTGCCACATCCATACATATTCCTGTAGTTGCCACTTCACATGTTATGAAAGGCAGAACATAATGAAAAAACTAAACATTTTTAGTTTTACTACAATAAGAAAGATAGGTATCAATACCATGCAAAAGACAATTGCTTTAAACTTCATATTGTGTACTATTCAGGCAAAGTATGTGAAGTATTTAGTTGAGACTGTCACTAGTGGAACTGGAGTAGATGGCAGCTTGAAGCTACAGCTCTATAGCCATAAGGGCCTAATCCATCAAAATCCAGTAATTCTCATGCTCTAAATAACACATTTCAAGCATTAAGCTGTGCAGCACAATTTGAAGAACCCGGAGTTACCAAACTTGAGCCATTTAGCGGAAAGAATCCAGAAATAACTTGAATGTACATACTTGCTGATTTTCATTGCCTACAGCCTGGGCATGGAACAGCACCCACCTCCAGTAGTCTGGGATCCAGCCTCAGTGAAATGGATGTTTGGGCAGCTGATGTCGCAAATGGCCCAAGTCACCATGGCCACTAACCACACCGCACAAGTCATGCAATCCATGGAAGCACGGCTATTTCAGAATGAAACACAGCTGCAAGAAACTGAAGGCCACCTACAGCACCATGACACCACATGCAGGGAGGACCAAGCCATGTTGATATGGCTTCAACAAAAAAATTGATGATCTTGAGAACTGTGAGAGGAGAAAAAAGCCATCCAAGAGACCAAGGTCTATCATTGCCCAGTTTCTGGACTGCCTAGACAAAGAGCTGGTCATGACTAAGTCCAGGGTGCTACAATCTCTTATGTGGCAGAACCACTGGATAAATATATACCCAGACTACTCCAAGAACCTTTCAACTAGAAGGAGGGCCTTCACAGAGGTTCAGCATGCGATGCATCATTTCAGTCTCTTCTTCTTTCTCTGATACCCAGCCGCAATGTCTGGGAACACAATGGAGTTCCACTGTCCTTTTTGTCTTCAGAGACCATGATGGACTTTTTACAATGAAACTGGCCAGGAGAACCACAAGCTAGTGCCATGCAACAATCAAATGTGTGTGGGAAGTCAGAAGGGCTGGATTGACATTCATCACTAAAACAACAGAAAGAAAGGGAGAGCTTACCAGATAACTCATGGGAGCCCACTCCCAGATCCATCAAGAAGCTCCACACCTCAAGCCAGCACAGGAGAGGAGATCACCCCACACAGAGAGGCATAGCAGTTCCAGCCCCATGCTTCAGCTCATGGACACTGCCTCCTGCAGCTCTATTGCTGACATCCCAATGACGAGGAACCGATATGCAGAACTGAGGCCAACCACTCTGGAGCCACAACCAGAGACCTCCGGAGACCATCTTCCAACTCCTACCCAGTCCTATTCCCGACCGGCATCACCCAACAGATTGTGGGCAGAACGAGTCTCATCTCCCAGCAAGGCCTCTACTGGGTGGGAATCATCCTTACCTTCCCTCCCAGCCCAGAAGGTATCACCAGCTAGACAACAGGGAGTTAACGAGTATAATTGGCCTGCATGCTCAACATGAACTTTCAGCCCCCCCTTCAAGACCACAAAACAAGACTGCCAGATAAGTGTTACTCCCTTTTATGTTTTTTTTGTAATAGTTTCCTGCAGCAGGAGAGGGATCAGGTGTATAGGGAAGGAGGGGTCCGGGGCAGAACTCTACCACGCAGCTGTGTCTCCTAACAGGCCATGGATAGGTCATCAACCAGCCGCATATACACCCCTTGGGGGTCTTCTCCTCTGAACTTCACCCAGGCTTCCCTGGTTATGCCTGGGTAAGAAAAACATGTAAGGGCATGTAGCAGACTGAAAAGGACACACAACTGAGGTTTTGGTTGCCCAGTAATTTACCTGGCCTGTGAGGGTTAGATGCCCCACCACTCCCCATCTCGCCCTCCCGTGCCATGGCTCCCCATTCTGGCGGGCTGGACAAATGTATAGTTGGTTCACTGAGCATAGGAGCCCCTGGCTCAAGGGATCCTGCCCTGAGTTTATAAGTATGGTCTGGTTTTCCACTGAGCCAGCTGCACAGTTAGCCAGCATGGAGGGGAATGGGAGCTACGGCGAGTAGCATTCCCTAGTGATGCCGAGGGGCGATGGGAAAAGGTGCTCTGGGTATAAGCAGAGGGTCACAGGTGACTGAGCTGCCCCCTGGCAATACGAGCCCTTGCCCACTGCAGGCCCTGGCACATCTGTGAAGAGGCTGTAGGCTAGATCACAGTGTATAGGGCAAGGGCAGTAGAGAACTGGTCAACTGGATGTGGGGGTACTCCAGAGGCAGAGCGACTCCCCTTCCCCCTCCCCAAGCAAACCACAAACATTGGAGGGTGGCCAGAACTTGCAGACCTCCCCAAAGGCATGTAGCTCAGGAGCCACTTATGATTATGAGCAGGGCCCCCCGCCTCACACGGGCACACAGCCCTATAGGGCACTCCTGAGGGGGGCCAAGTGCCCTGCAAGGAAAGTGTCCCCTCCCCTGTTTTTGACTCCTGGCAGTCCCCCTTTTCCTACACCTTCCTCTTCCTGGCTATACCCTGTACCTGTTTGCCCCCCTTTCTGCACCCTTCAGCCCCCCCTCACTCCACACCTATGTTCCCCCTAAGGTGTGCGCGTGTGCATCTGCACAGCAGTCAGAAATAACCTGCACACAGCTTCAGTAGTAGCGCACAAAGCAGCTGACAGGGATCCTCATGTTCATGAAGTAGTGACTACAGTCATCACTCAGATTTAAGACTCAGACAGCAGGACATGAAAGTGAATGGGAAAGAAACATTGCATTCCCACCCCTGAGGCCACAACCCATTAACTATAACAAGCCAGCAGTCTCGCTCTTGCTCCACTTACTGAACAATGGAACCGATCTGCAAAATTCCAACCAAATGGCTTTGCAGTTACAGCAATGTTTTTTGCTTGACACCTTTTTTCAGTAAGACAGCACTTGATAATGAACAGTATTCCCTGCTGTTCACAGAAATGGCATGTTTTAGTTGTTTGGTAGATTCCCCCGAACAAAGCAATGCGAGAGATTCTCTGACATATGGTGTATAGTATATTATTTCAGTTTTAAAGTTGCACAACTTCAGTGTAATCTGCCTCCTCCCCAAGCAGCGTCTCACATACAAAATGTGTTGATAATGGATTTAAAGTCTCACAGTTGAAAGCGTGTTCATTTTTTTTTCAGTACAAGAAAATGGGAAAACTATAGTTTTTGTTTACAATAAAAGCATCAAAGCAATATACTGTCTGTTTGTGTCATTTTTTTATGTATTTGTTGGGGGCCAGGACGGGTATAACCGTCTCAATTAGAAGGCTGAGACACTGACTGTACATATGTGTAGAGAGATGAGATTGCGCTTCTCTTTAAAACAGGGTCTCATATTATACACACATTTGAAATTCAATGAATCAGTGCTTGTAAAAGGTCGCCCATGTTGGCTACATGGGGATAGTAAGTCTAAAATGGACAACAAGAAATAGCAGCGCAAAAAAATGTCCTTTTCATTTAATTTCATAAATTCAGACTGCACTTAGTTTGGATCCAGAATGGAAGAGAAATACAGTCTCCTAAATGCATCTCTTCTCTCATATCACACTGACTCACTCACTACATTGCAAAAATACATTTTAAAACCCCCACTGAGCTTGACAATACCCAGCATAGTTATTGTAAACCATACCTAGGGTAAATGACATCACATACAATTATGCATGCATCCATCAAAGATCCCATTGCTAAGTACTGCTTTAAGAAGCTGTCCAACCCTGAATACCACATTGCCATAACAGTGTTAAATGATGTACTTTTGGAGTTGGCAGAGTTGTCTGTTTCAGAAAGTGGTCTAACAACAGTTGAAGCTGTACAGATTGCTAGGGCAAAAATAAAAAAAGATCAGAAGCCAGTACCTGGGTGAAACTGTCTACTGGAGCCCACCAATAAAACTGCTTTTTGTTAATTGCACAGCTGAAGTAAGCACAACAGCAATTTTAC
The DNA here is from genome assembly GCA_016271365.2 of Neoceratodus forsteri. Classification (NCBI taxonomy): domain Eukaryota; kingdom Metazoa; phylum Chordata; order Ceratodontiformes; family Ceratodontidae; genus Neoceratodus; species Neoceratodus forsteri. Next base: position 1,064,326,440 of record CM057449.1, on the reverse strand, counting down.
AATTCATTGTCCTGTTATGTGACCATATGGAAAGCTGATTTCCTGCAGGTGAACTTTCTGACTGATCTACCTTTGATTTTGCAGCATTGCCACATTGCAGTTTTGAGTTTGGCTTATCAAATATTGAGAGACTGTACAACGTTCCTTGACTTCTCTCATCTGTGAATGACAGATTCTCTTTCTGTTAAAACTTTTTCTTTTGTCCCAACAAAGATATCCCAGAATTTGTGTAGTGGAAGCCATCAAATTGGCCAGCATGGGATATGTACATCCCTTTATTCAACTTATTAAGGAAACAATAATGCCGGCCGGATTGGGCCACCTAAAATTTACACAAGACCATTTGAGGAGATTAGGCAGGATGTCAAATTGAGGCTTATTGACTTGAGACATAAATTCTTTCTATGTTCAACTCTCCTAGCTTAAGCTATATGGATTTTATAAAACAAGTGGATATCATGGGGATATGAGCCATATCTCTATCTCTCTTTTTTAACCTGTCCTAAACAAAGAAGAATCTATACAAGATTCTGAACTGAAAACTATAATGCTCAATGCATTCATTTCAGACAAAAGAGAGGGGGCACTTTTTCCATATTGTAAATGTGGAGCGGGGACTATATAGATGATCTCAAACATGTGGTACTCTTGTGTCCTAGGTATGAATCAACTAGTAACAAACTGCTGGGGGGGATCTCAGCCTCCCCCTGGAGAATCTTTTGGAATATTTGTTTACTATGAAAGAGAAGAACATGGAAAAGATCTTAGCAAAATTTTTAATCTCAACTCATTTGTAAAGTTTATTAGGGGGACTTGAACTCCTGTGGAGGTTTTTTATGTAAAAAGGTACTCTGTTAAATTGAATTGTACTGTAAAGATATTTAAGTTCCTTGTTGATTTATTTATTGTCTGTTTATATTTAATATGTATTTTGTCCTGATTTTAGTATATTGTAACTGCTTTATGCTGAACAATAAATTTTACTACTACTACTGCAACATTCCAAGCTTCTAGCGCTGACTGTGAAAGAGGCTTCAGCCTCATGAACTGCATTAAGAGCAAAGAAACCGCTTGGAAGAAAGCCATTTAGATATGCTGATGCGAACAAAATTGTTTTTAACATCTGGTGGAAAAATGGATCTTAATAAAATACAAGTCCACTGGAAGAAAAGGGAAAGACAGGAGAGAAAAACAGTAAATGTTGACTTCTTAGCAATGCTTCATCAGCAGCACCCCTTTTAGATGCATGCAAGACTCTTTAAAATGTATATAGTTTACACATGTTTCCAGTTCATAGTGTTATGGCGCACAATGCACATCTATGCTTCGGACTGTGTCAGAATGTATATTTATACTTTGCATTGAGTATTTGAGTGTTTGGTTATATTTTCTACTGTTTACTGGCAATAAAATATATCACTTGTTTGGGCCACCCAATTTGTGCACATGAATCAGTTTTTTTGCACAAAGTGCCACACACACACACACATCAGTCACCCACCCATAGAGACTAAAAATTAGAGGGAACATTGCTCCACACCTCCCCAGGTATGTGGCCAAGGATGGCCTAAAGCACTTAAGTGCAGCAGCAGTTCAATTCCTGTCCCTTTGTAGGTTAATGTGGCTATCCCCTAGCTCTTTTATGGAGCACACCCCTCCCATCAGCACCCCAGGATCAGAGATGGGCTTTCACCTAAGTGCCATAGCCACTGGCACACCTTTGTCTCCTATCATAAATGACCAAATGGCAAATGTATATAGTTTAAGTTCTAGGATAAAGGTATCTTGTCATGATTGCATTTACACATTTTAAGCTACAGTAATATGTAATATGACTGGTCTCTCAAAGCTGGGCCACAAACTGAGTACACCTGCTTTATGTCTCCATGGCCTGCCATACTGCCTAAGAACAGAGGAGCCCAACCCTCAGTCTAACATGTAACTCAGCCACTTTACTGAACATTACCTCCTCCCCAAAAATCTAATGGGTGACATCACAGCTTTCTCCTGGAATGTGCGAGGGCTGAACATCCCCACAAACAGGAGACAGGTGCTCACTCACCTGAAGATACTGAGGGCGGACCTAGCATTCTTGCAGGAAACAAAATTAACCATGGGGGACCATGAGAGGCTCAAAAGGGACTGGGTGGGCATGGAATTACATGCCTCAGCCCCGACTAAAAAGAGAGGGGTAGCCATTCTTGTCAGTCAAAAACTTTGATGTTTGGTGCTCAAAGTGGTCCCTGACCCTGATGGTAGGTGGGTGCTGGCACAGATAGTTACACCTAAAGGACTTATGCTGTTAGGAAACATCTATTGCCCCAAAGAGGACAACCCAACCTTTTTTCACTTTTTGTCACAACGGATTGGAAAGTTGGTGGGGGAGGGTGTCCTGGAGCTCCTTAGAGGTGATTCTATTCACCCAAATATCATCTCAGACCATGCACCAACCCAGTTAACCTTTGCATGGGTCCCCCCCCACCTTCTCCTCTCCCTCCTGGAGCCTAGACCCCCTCCTTCTGGGGGACCCAGATTTCACCCCCTGGCCACACCAACAGGCCAAACATTTTTTCCAGGAGAATCCAACTGTGGATACTTCCACGGGTAATACCTGGGAGGCATTCAAAGCCACCTTAAAGGAGGCAATAATGGGCTTGGCATGCAGCCAGAGGAGAAACAGGAACAGTGGCTTCTGGAATTGGAAAAATCACTGGGGGATGCCAAAGCCCTTTTTAAGACCCTACCCCCATTGCTTCCTCCAGCCACAGGCTGGCCTAAAAGTTGCAGGGTTTCGTCTGGAGATAAATAAATTGATCACTAGGAAAACGGAGGCCTCTATTCTCGGTCTTAAGCACGAGTATTAGGAGGCCAGCAAAAAGGGGGGGTAAGGTCCTGGCATACCATCTAAAAAAACAGCAAGGGGACAGACATATTTCAGGCCTAGAGGATGGTTTGGTGCTTATGTGCACCACTCCAGACAAAATTAATAAGATCATGGAGGATTTCTATACCACTTTCTACTCCTCCTCGAGAGCCCCACACACAGAAGGGGTGGCAGCCATTCTGCAAAAACTGGACCTACCCAAGCTGACCAGCCAACAGGCACAAGCCTTAGAGGCCCCTCTGTCACCGGAGGAAGTGGCCACTACCCTTCAATCCTTGAAAATGAGGAAGGCCCTAGGTGGGGATGGATTGCCCATGGAAATATGGCAGCTCCTCCACCAGTGTCCCCAATTCTCTGCCAAGCATACTCTGAAGCCCTAGAGATGGGCTCTCTCCCCCTGTCTTTCAGGGAAGTAATAATTTATGATCCTTCCTAAAAAGGGCAAAGACCCCCATAAAGCCTCAAACTATAGGCCCATATCCCTGCTCAATGCGGACAGCAAAGTCCTGGCCAAACTACTGGCCTCCAGACTTAATCATCTTTTACCCCAACTTATCCACCCTTCTCAAGGCGGCTTCATTAAGGGCCACTACAGCATGGATCTTATCCGATCCCTGATAAATTTAATGCACTCTGCTAAATACCTTCCCTACCCAGCTGCAGCAGTAGCTATTGACTTTGAGAAGGTGTTTGATTCACTGGAATGGGACACAAATCATGGGCTTTGGTCAGGGGTTCCAGTTATGGGTCAGGGCTATGTACCACCCACCTATGGCCAGGGTACTGATGAATGCCCTGTTTTCCTCACCTCTCCCACAGGGAGGGACACCTGCCAGGGTCACCCCCTCTCCCCCCGATTCTTTGTGCTGGCAGTGGAACCCCTGGCAGAAGCCATTAGGTATTACCCTGCTATCAAGGGAGTACGGATAAGACAGGTGGAATACAAGTCACTCATGTATGCGGATGATCTTCTTCTACCACTGGTGGACATTGCTAGTTCCACCCCCCCCCCATCCACACTATCCGACTTTGTGGTCTTTTCAGGGCTCCACCTCAATCATGCCAAAGCTGAAATTCTCCCACTAAACAGTCACTACTTCCCCAGTTAGCTGCAGCCCATAATCTCAGATGGACACCAAATGGCATTACCTACCTGGGGATCCTAATTACCCCGTACTTGTCAAAAATCTGGGAGACCAATCTCAGACCCTTTAGGGCCAATATACAAACTGAACTGGACAGATGGAATCCCCTCCAGCTCAATTTGGCAGGCAAAATTATGGCCATTAACTTGGTCACCACCCCCAAGATCCTGTACATCTGTCTCATCTCCCTCTAAAACTGCCCCCCCCATACAGTACAACAAGATAGATACCATGGTAGGGCATTTTATCTGGGAAGGAAAGAAGCCTTGTTATGGCAGAAATAAGCTGCAGGCCCACTGGTAGGAGGGTGGGTGGTGTATGCCCTCATTCAAAGGTTACAAGTGGACATTCCAAGCCACTCTTACTTTGAGGTAGTTCCCAGCTCCACAAGAGAGGACACCACAATGGCTGGACATGGAGCAGGTGTATAGCAGAGTGACCCACCTGTCTATGGTACTGTATAACAGCCCCCTGCAGGGTATAAGACAACACCCAACAATAGGACCCTCTATAGAATACTGGAATAAAACTCACAAGAAACTGAAATCAGACCCAGCCCTCCTCAATCTTACCCCCTTGTGGGGTAATGCAGACTTCACAATTGATCACCACCCCATTTGCTGGCTGCAATGGGTAAAAGCAGGGCTCTGATTCCTGAAGGATATTTACAAGCTAGGCTCCACCACACTGGACTCATTCCAGGAAATCAGAGAGCACCACGCTATTCCATCCATAGATCATTGGAAATATCTGCAAATCAGGAGTGCCATACAAACGCTCATCAAGAAATGTCCCAGAGAGTCAAAAGTATCCCTCATAGTCCACTGGCTCTACATCAAGAAGGACCAATCCACCACTGTATATGCGGCTCTTCAGACTCAGATCCCTTCCAATCCCTGGATGCTAAGTCAAAATAGAAGATAGCTGTAGGGACTAAAATTACAGCTAAGGCCTGGGCAGCATGCTGGAGGCTGGCACACAGAGCATACCCCAACCCCCATAGCGTGCTGATCCAGAACAAGAACTGCAGTCCTGGTACAGAACCCTGGCAGTGCTTCACAAGGCAAAGCTCACACCAGATGACTGCTGCTGGAGATGCCAAATGCAAAAAGGTGATTTGTTGCACATACTATGGCAGTGGCCCCTGATCAGGCCAGTATGGCAACACATCTGTTCCCTAGGGGCCCAGATACTGAGGATACCTATCCCCCTCTCACAAGAGTTACTCCTTTTAGGCCTTCATATGGAACCTTTGCACTTCACTCTCCAGGAGCAGAAATGGGTGGCTGTCCTGAGTATGCTTGCAAAGAGGCTGATCCTCTGTAGATGGAGAACACAGGACAACCCCTCCTTCACTGAAGTGCTAAATGCCCTGCCTCAAACAGCCACACTGGCACAAATGACCCATGTGGTGACAAACACATTACCTCACTACAATACTTTTTGGATCCCCTTTTTAATCTTGCTGAAACCAAAGTAGGGGATTGGATGAATAGAGTGCAAGCAGTCCTACCCCCGTCAATCCCTTCTTAACCACTAGATAATAGGTAGACAGCGAGAGTCCGGTCAGAACTTAATGTATGCTTTCAGGTTATATTGCAAGCTAGTAATCTATACCCTTTCTTGATGTGTATATTGCACCCTTGGATCCTTCAAGATTCTTTGTGTTTATATTCATGCAGGACCCCTTAAGGAGTCTGAACCTGACTTGATACTTTGGGAAACACCCTGAGAATTACCTTTTAGAAATGATACTCCAGGCTGCACCAGGTATGCAGTTTTTTCTTAATATGTTGGCAAAGGAATTGTTATTTCACACTGTGAGCTGTCTTCATCCCTCCTGTAACAAAGGCAGATGCTGGAAGCCTGGAGTGGGTGGAGTAGTTCCAGAGCATACGATTATGTTTTTTACCTGCTTAGAAAGTTGCCCTGCATGGGACTGGTGTTGACTGCCTCCTGCACAGCACACTTAAATAGAAGTCTGATGGTTTTCTTTAACATAAAAAAACAACAACTTTTAACAACAAAAATAAATATTTAGTTGATCTGGTATTGAGATAATATAGCTGATGATGATGTTATACAATATTACTAATACAGAACCTCTTCAACCTATACAAAAGTCAGAGGTCAGAAAGGTCACATGGCACAAATATGTTTGTATCTTAATGAGTTTAGCAATACTGGCCCACAGCATAGGCAAGGAATTATCCTATATTACAACATAACCAGAATCTCAAAAATAGTAACTAGTACCAACAATACACTCAGTAATAATGTGAAATCAGGCATAACTATTTGTCATTCTTAAGAAGATACTAAGTTACTGTCACTCATTACATGAATACATAACACAATTCCTGGAGGGTCTTTACATGATAAGCAGTGTTCCTACAATAAACAATACATACCCATGAAAGGGCTAAAAATGGGAAGTTGAAACTATGACCTATCAATATTGTAAAATTAGATAGAACCGTAATCATTACAAGTACTGTTCTCTGAAAACAAGATTGATTTAAGAATATGTGACGGCATCAGTGGGTGGGGGACAAAAATGCAGGGTCTATGATGTACCTAGTCACCCAATTCAGAACATCATTTCCTAAGAAATAGTACAATCTCAATGTGATCATGCCTGCCTGGCACCATCAATGCTCCTAAGGAGTAAATCCAGTATGACTCCAGCTTCAGAATAAGATTTTAATAGTCACCTACCCTCACCCCCAGTGTCATCTTTTCAATTTCACTAAATGTGAATTTATGCAAACCAACATCTCCTTTGTCCAGGATATTTTTACTCAAGGTATTAGTACCATCATTCCCTTGGACAGCCACAAATGTTCCCCCATCCTCACCTTTAGAGCTCCATTAGTTTTTCCTACATAGAACGTGCCACAGAAGCAAGTAGCCAGATGCACCAGTCCTTGGCTACTACATTTCATAAAGTCAGTGATCATATACTCCCTGAGTGCATTCAAAGTTGTGAAAGCATTGTTCTTACTTACCATACCACAATGTTTACAGTGCCTACATATAAAATTTCCATGTGGGGGGTTGGTAGCCACTGTTGTGGTGTGTCTCTGTGGGTGGACTGGAAACTGTGGACTAAATGATCAGATAGATTATTATCACATGTATAGACCATACAGGGTGGAATTTGGGATATTTCAACCATTGTATCTCAGCAGACAAAATGAGACTGCAGAGCCTGCAATGGTTAAAATATCCCATACTTTGCTTAATGACCATACCAATGTGTATATATACCATTCCTTGCCAGTCTTTCTTGGTGGTCCAGTGTCCCCCAAATCTTGTGAATTAGCTATCCATATTGATGGCATCTAGTAGATACCCCTGCCCTAGCCCTGATTTCTTCTTCTGTTATTGTAGTCGGTGGCCCTTCTCCTCACTTACAAGGCTGTGACACTTGCTTGAAATGCTTTTAGCAGTTCTACTGTGGTAGGGTTCACTATGCCTTGTGACCAGGGATGAGGCTGCTGGATAACCATTTGAGCATAAGAACATAGGAAAACGCCAGCAGAAACAGGCCTAACGGTCTATTGAGTCTGCTCGATTCTGTAGCTAGCTCCTCAACTTGAGGCTGCCCCGCCCTCCTGTGCATTGCAGTGCACCTCTGTGTACGCTAGCACCCTCATTAAAAAGACTATCCAATCCATTTCCCTGTGATGGTGCATTGACATTTGTGCCACTACACTGAAAGATTGTTGACTTCATAGTGAATACAATAACATGGAGGCAGTATAGCGCAGTGGTCTAAGGCTCTGAGCTGCAAATCTGGTGACATCCAGCAGACCAGACCTGGGTTTGAATCCCACAGCTTCCACCTGCATACTGTGTGACCCTGAGCAAGCCACTTAACCTCCTTGTGCTCCCAGGTCGCTCTTGTAAAAAAGCTTTCAGCTTAGTGTGCTATACCTGGTTAAACAACTAAACAAAAAAAAAAAACATAAAGGGGAAAAATGCATAAATGTACTACACAGTGGTAGAAAATTATTGTTCCCTTATAGACTATATTTGTATGTGCTTCCATCTACCCTGCCTGCACATGGATACTATACTAAATTACACATACCCCACCAATGTGAAGTCACATGATTTTTATGCAAATCAGCATACATCTACTTTCCATGATGCTTTGCATTGTTGAGTTACATATACAGTAATTTGGTATTTCTTTGAAACTCTGGCTTTGTTGGCAGAACTCTTCCAGGGTTAATCTTTCTTATTTATTTATTGGAATCTAGGATTAACAACTTTGAGCTAAAAGCTTATTTACAAAGGTTCCATGACATAAGGCAATAGACAAGATACGTAGACATTACAAAATACATAGGGGTACATACAGCAGGCAAGTACAGTATGGCATATACAGATACAGATTCAAGCAAGTACAGTTAAAATACATCAGGTAGGAGAGGTCAACTTTACTGCAACAGTAGTTAAAGCATACCTAAGGTGGACAAGCAATTTATAGTGGTATCTGAGCTTTAGAGCATGCAGGTAAAGTTAAGGAGGGTCAGAAGAGGTGGTGACCAAAGTACGGGAGGACAGAATAGATGACAGCAGGGGAGGGTGGGAGAAGAAACAAAGCGGGTGTCAGATAAGGGGGTAGAGTGGTCAAAGCGATGGGATTGGTTAGAAATCTACCCAGGGTGCGGTAAGTAGGTGATAGGACAGGGCTGCATAATGTGGGGGGAGAGGGATATGGGAAAGGGTTTTAATGTGGGGGGTGAGTGAGGGAAACAGGGGGTGAATATGGGGGGTATGCTTGTGGAGAAAGCAGAAAGGTGGGGGATAAAGGGGGGCATGGGTTAAGTGCTCATTGGGGTCACACCAGGCAGGGGAGGAAATGAGGGGGGAGGTGGGTGCTATGCAGGACAGATAACACTATCAATAACAGCAGGATTAGGCACAGGTGATGCAGTCGCAGGTACTAAGAGTGGCCAGGAACTGCAGCAGCTTGGCTTTAAATGGGCATAGAATCGCTTCCTCAATCAGCTCAGAGTTAAGGGAATTTAGCCAGCAGGGAGCCCTGTATTTGAAGGACCGTTGCCCTAGTGAGGTCTGGCACAATGGAATAATGAAGGAGCTTTACTCAACCCCCTAGTTAGTCTAGAGGAAGTGGAGTTTCTTAGCGGTTGTCTCACTCCAGGGGAAGCAAGGCCTAGGGTGGATTTTTTAGCTAATAGACAGACTTGGTACTGTATTCTGCTATTCAGGTTTAACCAACCACTGCTTGAGTATAGTTCACAAGTGTGAATTAAATGGTCTGCACCCAGGACTAGTCTGCAGGCTTTGTTTAAGACAATCTTGATTCGCCTAAGTGCTGAATCGGTACCGGCTCCGTAGACTACCAGACCATAATCTATGACAGAGATTACTGAGCTGTTAACTATAAGCTTGATCTCACTTTTGGTGAGTCACTGCCTGTGCTGGTAGAGCTGATGTAGTCTGGGACTAGCTGCCTTTGCAACATAGTCTATGTGCTGGCTGTAGAAGAGAGAGCTGTCAAGGTAGACACCAAGGTACTTAAAGGTGGTGACCATTTCGAGTGTATCAAACTTGTTATTGTAGATGTAACCCCTAGGTGGCGCAATTCCAAGGGCTACTACCCCTGCCTGCTTGGCTAGTAGCAGGTTAAGGGGCCTGAGTTCTGAAATGGGTGCCTCCACCCGGAGGTCAGGGTCAGTAGTGGTCAAGCTAACCTGAGCACAGCCCTCCAGAACACTGTAACCCCCCTCTTTCCCCTCTAGTGGCCTGAACACTGTACAATAATCATATTCACAATACCCCTGGTATATCACACAAATACCTATACTGTTTGCACTTACCACCAGGGCTGGTTCCTCTGGCTTGACCCTAGGGACCCCTGTAAAACAAGGTTATGCACAGCAAATAGCAACAGTACAGTGCTTTGAGCACAAACAGGAACCACAGTCTCATTACATGCAGAAAAAGTTAGATCTGATTTATTCAGGGGACTTGAACAAGGGAGAGGCAAAATCAGGTTAATTAGCTTAAAGTTTATATCACTCAAGAAGTTATGCATGTGCTTTGATTCCCCCACATAGTCACACCTCTGGGTACTCAGGTGGAGAAGAGATGGGCTAGCCAGGACTGATGCCTGGGGTTGGCCAGTGTCACAGCTGGTTGGGGCCCTGAGATGGAAAACACAACATGCACAGTACACAATATTTGTAATCTGGAGCCAGAGGGCTCAGTTTGTAAAGGAAACAAAACAACAAGACAATCAGATGATACACTCAGATTACGCTGTTGTTGCAGGGAACTACCCTGGTATTTACTCACGTTACCCAAGACTGGACACAGGCTGGACGAAAATCGAGACTGCAGGTGGTTGATCTGGAATGCCAGGAGAAGCGGGGCCCACACGAGTCACAGAGGCGTGGTTCCTGTTCAAGCGTGGAGCAGGGGCTGATCCCAAGGCAGATCTCTGTCAATGGCTTCTCTGTGCAGTGGGTAGTCTGGCTGAGCCAGTCTGGCAAGGCCCAGACTGCATGGAGACAAATTCGGATGCAGTCCATTTTGGGCTGGATACAGTTTCCAGCAAGCAGAACACAGTTCACACAGTGGGGAAGTAACTCACAACCCACTAGCAGCTCATAGCACATTTACATGTAAGGGGATTCTACTGTACCAGGCAAAGTGCTCCCCGGTCACAATCACAAAGTCTCTGCACACACCGGGAGCTTAGGGGTAGCTGGAAATCCTGACAGGCCGATCACATTCAGCAAAAATCTTTGGTCTTCTTCAGGTTGAGCCTGGCCCACTTCAGTAGCTTACTTTAGTCACGCAAACTTGGATTTAGTCAAAAATAATTCTCTTCTCTCCCTCTCAAGAGCAACAGACAGACATGCGGGCCCAAAACTCGGCCTTTTCACTGTTCTCACATGTGAATCCACTCAGGATTGCTGCTCAGAATCACTTCAGCTCCTTACTTTTCAGTTTCCAGCTTAGATCTAACTGAAAACTGCAAGCAGCCCTGGACTTCCCCAAGATCCAAAAGGTTTGGTTGGTTGATTTGACTGCCAGTCAAGGCAAGAGCTTCCCTTTCAGTTGCAAAAAAGGTACAAAAATTTCAAACTACAATTCCTACAGATTTTGACTTCAGACAGCTCCTGTAGTCCGGCTACTTTTTAGGTCCCACCAGTATTGTTTAGTCCAATTTGCAGTCCAGGACCAAGGTAATGGAGACAAACAAAACAGACCTTGCTACAAAGAAAGCAGGTTAGACAAACTACACTATCATTATCACTTTAAATGATTTTCAACAAATAGTTACATCTTGGAACAGAGCTCCCTCTCAGATTACAAGAGCTGCAATCAGGTAGCTCTTTAATAGACAGTACACAGAGGCTATACAGGCTCTGGTAATCACATTTAAACTGCTAAAATGCAGGACACCAGCCTGGCAGTGAACATTTAGGCAATCTCAAGGAAGACTTTTTAGGAACCCCCATTTGTAAGGGGGTTACATAGATACTGAGGTCTTGGAACTTATGACAGTTTTGATGGGAGGTAAACAACATTGTTTTAGTCTTAGTGTAGTTGAGCAAGAGCTTAGACTGAAGGAACCATTTTTCCACGGCAGTAAAGTGGTCTTGCATGCCTTTTTCCAGCTCTTCTGGAGTAGAGTGACACGTGTAGATAACAACATCATCTGCATACAGAAGGATCTTATTCTGTCAGACTTTGGGGAGCTCATTTAGAAACAGGCTAAACAGCAGGGGGCGCAAAATGGAACCTTGGGGCATCCCAATGTTGACATACCGATGGTCAGATAGAACGTCTAGAATCTTGACCTGCTAGGTCCTGTCAGAGAGGTAACCCTGGAACTAGTCTAAACAGGCAGAGGATATACCAATGTTAGAGAGTTGGGTGAGAAGCAAGTCGCGACTGACTGTGTTGAAGGCCTTGGTGAGGTCGATGAAAGTGGCCCCCACTATGAGTCATCGGTCAAGTGCTTCATGGTTATGACCGGTAAACTCAACCAATGTCGTTGAAGTACTATGTGCCTCAGGAAGCTATGGTGTTCCTGGCATTGAAGGTTGTACTTATCAAGGTATGTACGTAACTGATAGTATACTATCCGCGACTAACAACAACAAAAATGGAAAGGGATCTGGGGGTAGTCATATCAGATGACCTAAAGGTGGGCAAGCAATGTGAGAGGGCAGCAAGGAGGGCTGGGGATACTGGGATGCATAGGAGAGGCATCACCAGTAGAAAACAGGAAGTTATTATCCTCTGTACAGACAGCTGGTCAGACCCCATCTGAGTACTGTGTGCAGTTCTGGAGACCCAGTCTCCACAAAGACATAGACAGGATGGAAGCTGTCCAGAGGAGGGCAACTAAAATGGTGCAGAGTCTGCACAGGAAGACATATGGAGAGAAACTTAAGGAGCTTAATATCTATAGCCTTGAGGAAAGGCGGGAGGGAGAGGGTGGACATTATAGAAACTTTCAAGTACCTCAAGGGAATCAACAAAGTCCAAGAGGGTAGCATCTTTCTAAAAAAGAGGTGTGCAAGAACAAGGGAGCACAATTTGAAGATAGAGGGGGGGCGGCTCAGAGGTAATTTAAGGAAGTATTTTTTCACAGAGAGGGTTGTGGATGCATGGAATGGCCTTCCGGAGGAGGTTGGGGAGTTAAAAACAGTGGTGGAATTCAAGCATGCATGGGACAGTCATAAGGCAATTCTAGGGGGTGGGGGCAGGAAGAAGTAGGCTGCTGGTTAATTAGGATCTGCAGCTTATCCATTAGCTAGGGAAATGAGCAGACTGGGTGGGCCAAGCGGTCCTTATCTGCCATCAAATTCTATGTTTCTATGTTTCTATCCTCTCTAGTGCCTTGGAGAAGGGGGGCAGAATTAAGATTGGCATGTAGTTCATTATTCAATGCTTTTGCACTGAAGTTGCTGTTTTTAAAATTGCTTTTCTATTTTTGGCTGACCATGAACCAAATAAATGAGACCATGGAGCAGATTCCTTCCTCTCCTTGGACTGAGATTACAGGGGCTTGCATGCATTTGCAATAGAGTGTGGTGCTATTCAGGGACATGCAGACCTTCCTGTAATATTACTTACCAAAACAACAATACTTAAATGAGTGCTACTGTCTGCAAAGGGTTGTGATAGTAGCGCAGAACATATGTTGTGGAAATTGTCTGTCAAGATGTTAGTGGTTACACATAGTCTGTGGGACAACTAACTTACTGGACTCTGATAGCTACAGGGTTGGATCATCATGACATGGTCTGTACCTCAGTCCATGGTGCTACTTGCTGCACCAAAAACCCTATGAGGAGAGCCTAAGTGACCTGAATACATACACCTTGGAAGACAGAAGGGAGAGGGGGACATGGTAGAGACCTATAAATACCTCATGGGGTTAAATAAAGTACATGATTGGAGTATTTGTCAGTGGAAACATGCATGAAGACAAGAGGACATGCAGTACAATGAATCTGGAAGGGGAAAAAACTGGGAGATATGTGAGGAAGTACTTCTTCACTGAAGGAGTACTGTAATTTGTGCAACAGTCTTCCAGCAGAGATGGTAGGGTGAAAACAGTGGTGGGCTTCAAACATGCATGGGATCGGCCCAAGGAAATCTTAGTTGAGAAGTAAGGGGGCAGAGGTAGCCAGAAATCAAGTAGAGTCTGTGGTGACAGGATAGGATAGGTAGGAAGCAAATAGGTAGACTGGGTGGGTCAAGCAGCTCCCTTATCTGTCTGTAGGTTCTATGTTTTTGTGTTTTTATTTTACCACCAGTGTCATTCCCTAACCCTTACCAGATTGCTGCTTGACGACATGCCAATACATATAAATAGTGATCCTCACTGGTCTTCTCTGGTGGCCTGGTGGACCCCTGTTAGATCTGTTCCATTCTGTTACTGTTGTCAGTCGCTTGTCATACCTTTTCCCTTGACAGAATGAATGTTCTGTCCATGGCTGCATGAACTGCTTTCAGCAGTTCTACCATGTCAGGGGTCACTGCTTCTTGTGACTGAAGCTTAAGTTCAATGGGTAGCAACTCTGCATAGTACAGTGCCTTTGATCATAACAACACCTTAATTAAGTGAGACTCCCTTAGCTCCTTTCCCTGTTCTGGTGCACTGACCTGTGTCCTAGTGAGGGGAAAGCCATTTTGTAAAGCACAAAAGGGCACAATGCAGAAATGTACCTCAAAGTGGTTCCAAATTTAACCTTCCATCATGGACTATATTTGTGTGTGCATCTGTCTAACCCTGATTGCCCAAGGATTGCCCATAGAGAATGCCTATAAGGACTTATATAGTATACCAAATTATTTATAACCCATTAATACAAATGTTATCCAAAGCACCATGCACATATTACATTAGGGAGGTATGGTGGAGTCAGCCAGTATGCAGTGCAGTACCTTGCAGTATTTCTGTAGAGTGCTGCAGTGCGCTGCAGGAAACAGTGCAATTCAATTGTACCTGTAACCTTTTGCACTTTGTACCTTGTTAGCAGCTCTCTGTTACCATGCATTCCATGCTGCTATTTTGTATTTTCTGTATTCATTTGCAACCATTCTGTAACCATTGTCTTTAATTACTATATTAGTTGTCACTTTTGTCACGGTTGTCTCTGTCTTATGTACGACATGGAACCTTTGTAAAGGAGTCTTTGACTCAAAGGTGTTATCCGATATTTATCGAATAAACAGTTAAGCCCTTTTGTCATGCATAAATTTATGGGATGTCTTTTATTATGCTGTATCATGGCTGACCCCACAGTAAGGGTAATTTAGCATTTCTTTGAATTTAGCTTTGTTGCCAATGCCCTATCATTGTAAAACTTGCTTTAGTACTTTTGCATTGCAGTTCTTGGTTTTCAAGTACTTTCCTATTTTATCTCACCCAGACCCACATGAAAGAGATCACATAGCACATTTCTTGCTCTCCTTAGATAGAGATAATTGGGGTTCTGTACACAGTTATATTGGTGAGTGGTGCTATATGGGGCAAACAGGCTCCAATAGTACCACCCATTAAAACCACCCTATAACAAAATGTGTACAGCTATGTAGTTGCATGGTGTGGTTTCTTTCTTGTGACACTGTTGCAGCACATGTTAATGCAAATTGCCAACCAGATATTAATGGTTATGCATGGGCTATGCTCTTAGAGAAAGAGACAGAGCTAAAAATGGGAATTTCTGCCAAACCCTGACCAGTGATACATGGATTAGGCAGGATTTGGCAAACTGGCATAAACATACGGGTACCACTGCCTGCAGGAATTGGTTCTTCCCCTGTGACAGCTGTGCAGCACATATCCAGATGTTAGTGGTGACACAGAGTTAGTGTAACTACTAGTATATGAGACTGTGACAGCAGCAGGGATCAGTCAATGGCATAGGACCAAGCATGTGGTGCCATGCCATGGTCTCTGCCACAAGCACATAGCACAACCACTAAACATGTCCCTCTCACCCTGTAGAGTACCTGGACTGCTGTTTAATGTCCATGCCAGTATGTTTATAAACTGTATGTCACTCCTCACCATTCTTCCCTGGTGGTCAAGTGTCCCTGTAATCCAGTTACTTAGTTATCCATATTGCTGGTATCTATCAGACTCCCTCCTTAGACCCATTCCCTTTCATTATTGTTGTCACTGATGCTGTACACCCTCATTAATCTTCCTTCTACTGGAATGAATGTTTCAACTTACAGGTCTGCAGCCTCTACAAGAACTGCTTTTCTGCAGGTCTACTATGGCAGGGGTCACTGCACCTTACAACCAAGGGGAGAAAGTGTTGGGGATCCACATTGCAGAGCACAGAGCCTACATGCACACCAATGCCCTCATTAAGTCAAATTTCTTCAGATCCTTTTCTTGTTCTGGCACGCTTTGACTTTTGATCCCTTTGTGTAAAGCACAAAAGGGCACAATGCAGAAATGTACCACAAAGGGCTTACAATCATGGACTACTGCCTGGTGCCATGGCTTGGAGAGACAGGAAGCACATCCTCAGGATCACAAGAACAGCTGCACGGGAGTCTGAGCTGGATGTCATTGTCCACCTAGGGACAAATGACTTGGCTAATCATGAGATTAGAGCAGTGCAGAAGGACTTTGTAGAATTGGGGAGGGGCCTAAGACAAGTAGCACACACAATATCCTTCTCTGAGGTGCTGTCTGTCAATGGCATGAGTGAGGCGAGGGTACTTTGCACCATGCAGTTTAATGAATGGTTGAATAAATGGTGTGGAGCACAGGGGTTTGGCTTCATTGGGGACTGGGGTTCCACCTGGAGGGACACCAGCCTATACTGGCAAGATGGTCTGCATCTGTCCAGGAAGGGAACAAGTCTTTTGAGCAATCGGTTTAAATGCTTCATTGGCAAGCTTTTAAACTAGTCAAGGGGGGAGGCACTGATAAGCAGCAGGAAAATCCCACCTCTCCTACAAAACAGGGTATTAAATGAGAAAAACCGAGGTAGACAGGTCAGTGGGGATGCTGCAAAAGAAGGTAAAGCCATCAAAATGGAGAGCAATGAGTACCAATGCCCGTAGTCTGAGTAACAAGCTTCCTGAATTAGTGGCCTTGATGGAGGAGGAACATCTGGATATCGTGGCAGTCACAGAAACATGGTACACACAAAATCATGACTGGGACATAAACATACCAGGATACACTATCTACAGGAGGGACAGGAGGGTAAAGAGGAGGAGGAGTAGCTTTTTACATAGGGAAGGAATCAAAGCAACAGAACAAAAGGAAAACAGGGAGGTGAAGAAGCACTGTGGGTAAATTTGGAGACCGGCAATGGCACCACAATCCGCACAGGGGTTGTATACAGACCCCCTTCTCAGGGAGAGGAAATGGACAAGGAAATGATAGAAAGAATACTTAGAATGGCAGAAAAAGGGGAGATATTGCTGATGGGTGATCTGAATATGCCACATGTTAACTGGAGTGCAGTTGCAGCAGCCACTTCAAAGAGTGGGGTTATTCTAGATGACCTACAGGGGGCAGGCCTTAGACAACTAGTATTGGAGCCCACTCAAGAGGGATCAATCTTAGACCTGGTTCTCTCAAATGGAGATGAAGATAGGATCACCGATGTAGAAGTGGGTAGCCATCTGGGAACTAGCGACCATCGAACAGTATGGTTCACAATAAACACAGCAATAGAGTCAAGCCATACAAAGGCAAAAGTACTGGACTTTAGGAGGGCTGACTTTGCCAAAATGGTGAGTGCCTAAGGAATGCACTAGCAAATGGGCAGGAAGGAGGGTGGAAGAACAATGGGGAAAATAAAACTGCCATCACAGAGGTAACAAGCCTTTGTGTGAAGCAAATAAACAAAATAGAACGATGTAAAACCACTATGGTTCTCAAAGGAAGTGGCAGTGAAGGTTCAAGAGAAAAAGCATTCAGGAAGTACAAGGAATCACAGAAGGAGCAGGACAGAGAACTGTATCAGTTAAAAGCAAAGGAAGCTGGGAAGGCAGTCAGAACAGCAAAGGCCCAAACCGAGGAAAGATAGCCAACTCAGTTAAGAAGGGATAAAACCTTTTATAGGTACATCAGGGGCGAAGGAAGACCAAGGGAGGGTTAGTGAGGCTTAATAAAGAGGAGGGAGGGTGGGCAGAGGGTGACTGTGAAAAGGCAGAGATACTAAACAAATATTTTTGCTCAGTATTTACAAAGGAAGTGGGGGAGGTACCTAAAACAAACAGTAGAAACACTCTGGATGCAGAAGTTGATACCAGCCCATTTACAGAAGAAAGGGTTCTGAAAGAACTCTTAAAACTGAAGGTGGACAAAGCAATGGGGCCTGATGGGATTCATCCCAGAATTCTAAAAGAACTAAGGAAGAACTAGTGACACCACTGACTACCCTCTTTAACAAATCATGGGAGGATGGGGTGGTACCGAGGACTGGAGAAGGGCAGATGTGATTCCCTTCACAAAAGTGGAGCAAGGCAGAAGCAGAAAACTACAGACCTGTTAGTTTAACCTCAGTGGTAGGGAAAATGATGAAATCACTTCTGAAGGAAAGAATTGTTGAGTATCTAGAGGCCAGAGGGCTCAGGACCCAAGGCAGCATGGATTCACAGTGGGAAGGTCATGCCAGACAAATATGATAATTTCTTTGACTGGGTGACCAAAGTAGTAGATCAGGGAGGGGCTGTGGACATGGCCTACCTAGACCTTAGCAAGGCATTTGACACAGTCCCACAAAGATTAATATACAAGTTAGCCAGCCTGGAGTGGGTCCCAAGATGACAGCCTGGGTAAAGAATTGGCTGGAGAATAGGACACAGAGGTAATAGTAAATGGAGTCCACTCTGAAGAAAGGGGGTTACTAGTGGGGTACCGCAGAGGTTCAGTATTAGGACCGGTCCTCTTCAATGTCTTTATAGCAACATTGCAGAGGGATTGGAAGGAAAAGTATATCTCTTTGCAGATGACACAAAGATCTGCAACAGAGTTAGAAACACAAAGGTGGGGTGGAAAGGATGAGAGGGACTTGGCAAGGTTAGAGGAATGGCCAAATGTATGGCAGCTTAGATTCAATGCTAAGAAGTGCAAGGTAATGCACCTGGTAAACAAAACCCAGGAAGAGTACACAATGGGGGTGAGATACTAACAACAACAAAAATGGAAAGGGACCTGGGGTAGTCATATCAGGTGACCTAAAGGTGGGCAAGCAATGTGAGAGGGCAGCAAGGAGGGCTGGGAGGATACTGGGATGCATGGGAGGCATCACCAGTAGAAAACAGGAAGTTATTATCCCTCTGTACAGACAGTTGGTGAGACCCCATCTGAAGTACTGTGTGCAGTTCTGGAGACCCAATCTCGCAAAAGACATAGACAGGATGGAGGCTGTCCAGAGGAGGGCAACTAAAATGGTGCAGGGTCTGCACGGAAGACATATGAAGAGAGACTTAAGGAGCTGAATATGTATAGCCTTGAGGAAAGGAGGAGAGGGGGACATGATAGAAACTTTCAAGTACCTCAAGGGAATCAACAAAGTCCAAGAGAGTAGCATCTTTCAAAAAGAGGTGTGCAAGAACAAGGAGCACAATTTGAAGATAGAAGGGGCAGCTCAGAGGTAATTTAGGAAGTACTTTTTCACAGAGAGGTTGTGGATGCATGGAGCGACCTTCCGGAGGAGGTTGTGGAGTCAAAAACAGTGGTGGAATTCAAGCATGCATGGAACAGTCATAAGGCAATTCTAGGGGTTGGGGGTAGGAAGAAGTAGGCTGCTGGTTAACTAGGATCTGCAGCTTATCCATTAGGTAGGGAAATGGGCAGACTGGGTGGGCCAAGCGGTCCTTATCTGCAGTCAAAATCTATATTTCTATGTTCTATGTTTCTATGGTATATTTGTTTGTGCCTCTGTGTAACCCTGTCTTCCCAAGTACAAAGACTTACATAGCATACCAACTTACACATACTCCATGAATGCAAAGCATCAAGGGAGATTTATGTAAATAGAGATTTAGAGACAAGGTCTCAGAACATTGTGGCACACCATAACTAATCTTTCTCTAATCAACTTCCAATTCAGACACCAAAGAAGCTTACCTTTGTGCAGATTTCTTTTATTTAGTTCAAGTCGGGTGTAAGGACAGATAAATATAACATTGTGGCACACCGTAACTAATCTTCCCCGAATCAAACAAAATAACTGCTGACAACAGCATGGTGTTCCTGTGCATGGTATAGGCAGCCAAAGGGGCACGCACAATGTGCTGACATTTTGGCGTTATGCCTTCCTCAGAGCTCTGCTGGTGTCGGCAGTTGTTTTGTTTGATTTTGTCCACTTGTAAATCACACTGCACTTTAGCTACAGTATATTTATTTGTCCTTACACCCAATTTGCACTAAATAAAAGAAGTCTGATTGAAGGTAAGCTTCTTCGGTGTTTGAATTGGAAGTTCATTCAGTGAAGATTAGTTACGGTGTGCCACAATGTTCTGAGACTCTGTCTCTAAATCTCTGTCTACATTGCTCCTATGGCTGTGGGCACCCACCAGTAAGTGCAGTCAGTTAGACTAGCCGGGCACCATTCCTCTCAACCTCCTGCCTCATAAATCAGGGACAAGGCTTAAAAAAATCAGGGCCAAAGGACCAAAATCAGGGACACATCTTCAAAATTGGCAATACCCACTTGTGAAGCTAGTAGAATAAGGGGCTTAGTATAAAAAGTATTTTCTAAGGAAGAACAACTCTGTAACTTCAATGTTTGACATTATTTTGTGCTTACAACTCCCACTGTTTGGTCACGGAAACACAATTTTTCGGAGAGACAGAGTAAAATTTTGAGGCAAAATCAGGGACGTCCCTGAAAATCAGGGACAGTTGAGAGGTATGCCAGGCACTTTCTATTTCCATTGTGCTGAGATTTATGTAAATCACAGTGAATATGCAGTGCAGTACTTCCCATGATACATTGCATTAGTAAGTTATATGTAATTTGGTTATTTCTTTAATGATTGGCTTTGTTGCAAGTGCCCTTTCAGGATAACCCTTGAGTCAGTGTTTGTTCTGCTAAAGGACTTGCTCTACTAAGTAGCCTGCAAATGAAAAAAAACATTCATAATGAATTATTTTTCAGCTGGCTCCATGGTGCAAAGCAATGGGGGTTGTGTGGGGTATTGGTACCACTGGGGTTCATGCCTGAGTTCAGCACATTAGGAGCAGAGAGAGGGCTGCAAGGGTCTGCCCAGGCATGCTCCTTCTGGGAAGGATGGCCTAAGTGCCACTGAACATTCAACAATACTTTGATGTGACTAAGCAGAGGTTTTACTGGTATTGTGGGTGACCATGCATTGACCTGGAGCCCATACCCATAGGGGGATCATGTGAGAGAGTTCAATCTGGGGTGGTCTCAGGTGGATCTGAGGATTTCCAATAGGGACAAATTCCCCTCTGATCGATTGGTGCAGAATAAAGGAGGTCAGTCCAGTACTTACCATGCTTACTGGGATTCTAAAAGGCTGACCCCACTCCCAACATGGGCAGTCCAGGAATAACTTCCCTGTTCCTAACAAGAAAGTGGCTGCTAAAAAAGGGGAGAGAGGGCCAAGTCACGGGGTCAAACCATGGTTGTCCAGGGGCTTCCTGGTTAGTCTAGAATGTAGGGGACCTGCTGAAATTAGGTGGAGTTATCAGGCGGGCTGAAGCAGAGCAGCTCAAAACCTGGTAATAAACACAGGATACAATGAATAAAGGCATTAAATGCAAAAAAAAAAAAAAAAAACCTTCAAATACTGTAAAATTTGACATTTTCACTGTCAAATCATTTTTGCTATTTTTGCAAAAGCACTAATTTGCACTAAAATACATTTGCGTTAATTAGTGTAATTGGCACTTTTGCCACTATAGTGACTGTGGTGCACTAAATTAGCACTAAATTTGATTTACACAATTATGGTTGCATTTGTGCTCATGCTAAAATTACTTTGCATGAAAGTAACTCATTTTACCTGAGTTACATCACACATGCCTTATGTGCTACACAATTGCCTGAGTGTACTGTTCTGTGAATAAATTTGTGGACTATTTATTGTTCCAGTTTCACATACTCTCTGCTAAGTAAAATCTCACTCAGCCTGGTCTTCTACTCTCTGACTGTAGCAGTCTAAAAATATCTTTCTGTACTGGTAAGGGGATCTCATTCTTTATGCAAGGGAGGAAGCAATAGCACTAGCTTCATCTCTGCTTTACTGAAACTGCTGATTCAATTGTTAGTAGACATCTCCTTGCCCCCCCCCCAGTAGATGGTAACACTTCAAAAGTTGCTTCCAACACAGTACTGTAGGCCTTTTCTTGTACCCACTCAGGAAAGGGGGACTCTTTATGCAGTGTTGATTGTACTGCGGACATTATCTCTGTCCTCCTCAGGAGAAGAGAACATTTGATAAACAGAGATCTCCCAATCCCACTCGAGGACACTTCAAATGTGGCCACCAGGATGGGTGGCCTTGTTTCAGTCCCTTCTCAGGAGAAGAAGGCAATTGAAATATTGCTGCTAGTGTAACATACATTTTCCCATTACCCAAAGAAAGGGAGGCACTTCACAAATTGCTGCTAATGCAGCAGGTCTGGTCTCAAAACCTCATAGGAGAGGGGAACACTTGAAAAGTTGCCACCGGTGAGATGGACATACCTTGGTCCTCCTCAGGAGAAGGGCCACTGATTTATTATTGTATTGACTGAGTGAATGTTTATTGATGGTAGAATGCTGTCCTGCACATTAAAGAGCCACTGACACATTGAAAAGAACTTTGAGAAACAATATTTGAACACAAAGCACATTATACCTCTAATTAGCTCTATATTTCTAATCCCCAGTATGTGTTACTGAGGTCATATTCATGAAAAGAGGAAAGTTGTTCATTGAGGGTTCATCAGCTCTTATTACTTTTTCCCAACCTATTGTCATAGTACTCTGCTTGTGACATCATAGTTATTCCCATGGCAACAGAATGTGATGTCACAACAGAGCATTATAATTTCAAGTAGGGA
This sequence comes from Neoceratodus forsteri, assembly GCA_016271365.2. NCBI lineage: Eukaryota > Metazoa > Chordata > Ceratodontiformes > Ceratodontidae > Neoceratodus > Neoceratodus forsteri. Next base: position 1,064,303,849 of record CM057449.1, on the reverse strand, counting down.
AGAAGCTATAGAGGCAGAAGAACTCAAAGGGATAAATATAGTGGTTTTGTGGAAAAAGTATTTAGTGTTAAACAACGGAGAGAATAAATTTATAGAAGATATATGAAATACAAGCTGAAATGTCTTAAATTTGTTTTTCAAAGTTTTCCCAAAGGTGTCAACTGCTCTTCAAGGAAACTCCCATACTCGTTAGGGGTCTTTATAGGGACATATTTCTGGCTATGGTAAGGAAGCTGTTTCAACCCCATTAAAAGGCCATCTACCTACAAACCTATTTCTGAGGGTGTGGGAAAGGGTACTGTAAACGATACAGTTTTCTTTTACAGTATTTTTTTTTTGATCAAAGGCTATGACTACAGTTCAATGGGTGGGAGCAACTAGCCATGCCCCAGTTCCTGGAAAAAAATGCTCAGGAAAAAAGGTCTCAGGAAAAAATGTCATCAGAAAAAAAGACACATGGAAAATACAGCAGATGGAATGAATGGCACAGTGAAAAAAAGGCTCTGATGCCTTTTGAAGCACAATAGGTGACGTGGTATAAGTTCTGTGTCTTCCCTTCGCTTACATTCTGGATTGCATTATTGCCAGATTGCGATATAATGTTTGCTTAGTTTTTGGGAAGTGTTTAGATATTTATAATGGAGGCATGGAGTTCCCTGGAGAACAGATCACAATGTCTAGATGCTGTTTTTTCCACATGCGCATTTTGTGCCTTTTTTTTCTTTGTGTACTTTTTTTCTTGTGCCTTTTTTTCTGGGAATGTTTTTTCGGGAGCCGTTTTTTCCTAGAACTCATACCTCCTGCCTGAACTATTTAAGTCATCTTCTTGCAGTCTCATTCAGATGCATTATTTCTTCACCTCAGCCAGAGGCTCTGCTGGAGCTCTGTGCACCCCCCCCCCCACCAGCCCAGTGTTTGTCCTGCCTTGTTTTGTGCTTTTGGGATTTCTGCTTGCTTTGTGCCTCCTCCTTGCTAGGTCGGTATGTTGCTCCTGCCTCCAGGCTGCAGTTTGTACTTCTCTGTCTGCTGTTTTATACTGCTGTCCTCGTTTTGAGGATCTGTGTGTTTTCTCTGCTCTGTTTCTTTTGGGTGCTTCTAGTCCTCCTAGTACTTTGCCTTTGCTCATTAAATTTGCCTTGTGCTCCTCCAAGCTCTCATGTTTGCTGTCTTTTTGTACCATATGCAGTCTCCCTGCTTACCTTTACTGTTGTTTGTTTCATTTGCAGTCTCCTGTTCATCTCAACTCTTAACTGCTTACACCCAGCTCATAACCTAGCAGCCACTTCCTTTGTGTTCAGTGGTTTTATTACTTACAGCAGCAATACACTGCTTCCTAGTTTGATTCTCCATGCTACTGTATTCCCTGCCACTACTAATTGTTGTTTTCCATTGCTCCAGCATGCCTTCTTGCCATAATCAATGCTACCAATTGCAGTTGCACTCCACCTCATGCTGTCCCAATGTATCCATGCTGTCTCCCTGTCCTTAGTGCTAACAGATGCACTTCAGTTCCCACAGTTTCATAAACTCATTGCTAGCAGTTGCATACCCACTCATGCTTTCAAATGCTTTTCTCAGTTCTACCAGTTGCACTTCCAATACTGCACTCTCAGTCACATCCCTGCCTCTCTCCACCTAGCACGGCCCTCCCTCCTTAAAGTGTGCATCTTGAGAGTGGTTCCCTTGCCAGGTGTGGGATCCTTCTTTTCTACCATTAGGATGAGAAGGTCCTCTGCTCTATGGGAAGTGTTTGGCTGTGTGGACAGCATTGGTGGCACCTCTTGATGTAGCATTTAAGACTTCAGATGCCAGACAGCGGAGCCTCCAAGTCCCAGGAGGCTCCTTTAGCTGTTGACAGCATTGACAGCACCTTCCAAAGTTATTCTCCCTACAGCTGTCTGTGGTTCGCCTGGTTCCCATTCCATATCCTCTAATGTCCTTCCTGCCCCTTAAGGGTAAAGACTGTTCAGTCCTACTATTCTCACCTCTCCAGGGCTTGGCCTTAACCTTCCTTGGTTTGACTTCTCCTCCAGGCTTCACTTGGAGGCCAGGTGAGTGCCTTTCAGCAGCCGTTTCTCTCCTCCTCAGCCGGGGGCAGCAGGGTTCTGCTTTAGCTGCAGAAGCCTCTTCTCACAGCATTCCCATGGCTTTCCCATTAGAGGGACAGAGTGAGACTCCTTCCTCTTATAACCTTTCCTGAATTGGGTCTCTAAATTGCATAGTGTGCTGTCATTAATTCATCCCAAGCCTGGAGGGAAGGTGACCAAAGCCTTGGATCCCCAGAGGTTTCTCCATCATAGGGTTTTTTTCCCTCTCCTCCATGCTGAAGGTCATCAAGATTAGGTAATCCATCAAGTAACATACCTATAGTTCACCAACACATCTCTCCCTAGGTAGTTAGTACCTCTTAAGTGCACAAGCGATTCTAAGCAGTTGTGAAGGAGCATTTAGCACCCTGTATCACTCAGCTTGCACTGAAAAGTTGCAAACAGACTAAGATCATTTCTTTTTTGGGGTCCACAAGCAATAGAGATAATGCGGACAGATGATCGACTTTGATATTTGTTTATAGCATTGTGCTTCATTAAGTTATTTGTCAATGCTGCACAGCAGCACATTTTAACATCTTTAACATTTTTAGTATATTGCTATTATAAATAAATATGGAATGCCATTACAGTGTCAGGTCTAAGTTATGTTCTTTATGTTGCATTGTAAACATAGGAGTTTGGATAAATGCACATTCTGCTTAAGTGCACATTTACGTGGTGCAAAATGAGTGTGCATTTAAGCAGATTCCACTGTAGTACATTTTGAAACAGGTAGATTTCCACTGTTGAGCTAGGGTTTGATGGTGGCCTTCTTTCTACTTTGCCATTTCTTTCTCCTTATATGCCCCTTCTGCTATTAGTACCGAAATTGTCAGTCATTGCACAGTACTTATATGTCTGTTACATGTTATCGCTACTCTGCTAATCCATGCTCATCCAGTTTCTGCATTCACCACTTGCTGCTCAACTTTTTGGGGGGCTCCTTCCTAAGGTACCTTTAGCCTAAAGGAATTTTCTTCCCACGGCAGCACTAAGGGTGGGACCCTCCTCAAGAGGGTTCTTTCGCTATCACATCCTACAAATACTGCACCTGAAAAAGAGGTGGTGCCAGTATGGATGTGGTACCTAAAGTTCAAACCAAAAAACAATGATTACCGCACTCCTGAGCAGTGAGCTCAATTAGCGTGCCACACTGTTGTATCCACAATGTTCAAAGAAATTCTGTAGCCACGTTGCTTCAGGTTAATCCTTTTATTAAATGACCAGCACTGATCAGAGCAATCACAGAGAAAAATCAGCTGACCACAACAACATACACAGTATACCCCTGTGCTTTGCTCAATGGAGCATCCTGAAGGGGCACTATACTGGGAGTAAAGCCACACTTATATTCCCCACAATTGACTGAAATGAATGACATCACCAGAATTTGTGATTCCTATAATGCATTGCCATATATGATATCACAATGGTTCAAGAACATTTTTTGCACTATTATTGTGACACATTTTTTTATATAAATCCTATGCTGAGATACATTGTACTGCTAAGATGGCTCATAATTAGAGAAAATAAATGACTACATAAAGATACAATGAACATAAATTATATTAGAATTAAAGTTAATTTCACTAATAAACTGAATTAGTTCCCAAAATAAATATGTTATAAACAATGTATTTAAACTTTTTTTTTTTGAAATTACGATTTATCCCACCTGCTATCCCCACTGGAGCCGCACCATCAGGAGTCGCTAATTAAGCCAGTCTCTGCCAATACCTTACCTGTTGGTCTCAGTCCCTCCATCTGCCTTGTATACCCCTCCCCCGGGTAGGGTCAGGGTAGGGGCAGACCCCTGAATCTTGCATGTGTCAGGGTCCAAGGTCACAGGCAGGCACCAGCACATTGAGACCTCGGCTCAGCGCTCTGTCTTCCTGGCTCCAGTGGCGGTGTTTCCACCTTTCTGTGGGATGCTGTGGGCCCTTATATCAAGGCACAAGCACCAATGTCAGCAACGTCGCTTCCCTAGTCCCTGAGGTAGATTGGTTACTGACCTATGCCCTCAACCAATCAAGCCCTCGGGACCCCAGCTTGCCGTCGTGCCCCCAGCTTCCATCAGAGGTTGCTGCTTGTCGGGTTGTGAAACCCTCCCTCCCTCCCCCAGAGAAAGAGAGCTGTCATTGGATGCTCCAGCCCGTCTACCCCCGGCCAACCCCTGGTAGCCTGAGGTCGCTCCCAAACCCGGGTCGCCGGTGTGGTGCGAGGTGTGGCATCCAGCGCCTCAACCCTCAGCGCCACTGGACTGGCTCATATTTTAACTTTTAATAACATCTTAGTAAAGTTCATCTTGTTGCAGTAATACCTAGCAATGTTGCAGTTTAGACCAAATATTGAAGGTGCCAAAACCAATGCTGTAGAAAAAGAAGAGTTCACCAGATTATGGAGCTGTCACAAAATTATTGCTATAACAGGATCCTCCTGTGCTCCACCATGCTTAAGTCTCTTAAGAGAGAGAAATGAAAAGAATAAAACACAGTTAGTGATGAATTGTAACCCATGTTGTATAATTTAGCAATATCTATCCAAACTTCAAAGTAATTATGATATCTAAAAAATCCTGTTGCTACTGAAAAAAAGGCAAGTATAGAGTATAAAGGAAGGAAGTTTGGGGGGAGGGGGCATTGAAAAAAGGAAGAAAACACAGATAAACCACATCAATGTAATCACAACCTGAAGCTCACATTTACCAATTATAAATATGGTTTAACGTCCAATTCCATATTTAATCCATCAGGTGTCAAAGCCTCCATTGTAAATATCCAAAATGTCTCCCTTTGTAAGAGGTACTCTAGCCTATTACTACCCCTCTTGCCAATTTTTACCTGTTCCAGGCCCATGAATTTGAAGCCAGTGACATCACTGTTATGATCTGAGACTGAATTTTCGAGGATGATGTTTTTAATGTCCCTTACATGCTCTTGAATTCTGAGCTTCAAAGGATGTGTAGTGCATACTATGTAAAGTGATTTGCAGGGACACCAAATCACATAGACAGTGAAGGCAGTAACACACAAAATAAAATGTCTGAATTGAATCATTTTGTTACCCTTTGGGTGTACAAACCTCTTAACCTGTTAACAAAATTTACAGACATTGCAGTTGCCACAATGTCTTTGCCATCACAGTACCTCAACAGGGCGGTAGTTCCCAGTGAGCAAAGAGTGTTAACTGCCAAAGTATCTATTAATCACAGTCAACAACATAAGCATTCAAATACTATTAGTCTATCAATGAAGTTGCACAAGCATATACTCATCCCTAAGTTGTGTACACACATTAAAATCAAAGGCTATGACTGCTGTTCAGTGGGTGGGAGCAACTAGCCACACCCCTTGCCTGAGTTATTTAAGTCACCTTCCTGCAGTCTCATTCAGATTCATTCTTTCTTTGCCCCACTATACTTCCCTCCTCCTCCAGTGGCATGCCTCTCTCCTTGGGGGCTCCTTCCTAAGCTACCTTTAGCCTAATAGAATTATCTTCCTGCAGCAACTCTAGGGGTGGAATCCTCATAAAGAGTGTTCCTTTGCTTTCATGGTATCCCAACAGGGTGATAGTTCCTCATGGGACATGGGACAAAGAGTGCGAATGGCCAAAGTATCTATTAATCACAGCCAACAACATAAGCATTCAGATACAATCAGTCTATCAATAAAGTTACACAAGCAGCCATATCGTCAGCACAGCGGTTGGATTTCTGCTCACAGCACCAGTGACTTGGGTTTGGGAATGAGCCAGGGGAGCTGGAGGCTGGCTGGGGAAGAAGGCTTGAGCATCCTTGGGACAGCTGATCTTTTCCAGGGAGGAAGGGGGACAGCATCTCAGCACTTGACTGGCCCTAGGTGGAGGTCTGGAGCATGGCAAGCACTGAGGCAGATGCAGTGGGGAGGACATCACAGATGTCATCGCAGTGTGCCCTGATATCAGGACACTCATGATGCCCACAAGGAAAAATGATAAAAGCCTTCCAGCACCAAGGAGATGGAGCTCCAGAGCTAGCCCCAATATGGTTCCACCTGCCTGGCCACCTAAACCAACAAAACATGAAGTGTTCAGGGTGTACGGAGCCCCACCTCATCCCCTCCTGGGGGTAAACTGTGGCTCCATGGGGAATAAGAATGGACCAGGTAAGGTGGAACGCAACAGTAGACTCTCATGGATACTCCTTAGGAACCAGAGTTGGAGGGGAGTAGGGGGATAAACAGGGGGGGAAATAAAGTTCACAAGCATAGACTCATCACTAAGATGTGTACACACATTGAAGTAAATTTAAAGGGGTTCTTGCAGGATAAATTAGATAAATTCTGTGTACCTTTATTGATACCTGGTTCCAGGAGTATGTAGGATACTGTTAATCATCTTGATAGGCATGTCTCCGAGAGATTGGGCATGCTTCCAATTATGTACGACAATTTTTTTAATGATTAGACAACAGAAGCTGCCCCTAGACTTGTGTGTATTTTCTCCTAGAAACATATTCACAAGTGATGATTTTGTTTTTCCTAAATCAATCCAGTTTTTCCTTGCAGTCCAAGGATACCATTGAGTGTGCTGACATCTACACTAGAGAACCCTCAGACTCCTGCAAAAATGTGAGAAACCGTATGAACCTGCAGACATGAAATCCTAAATGTAAAGGGAAATCACAGGTATAAAAGCATGTGAGATAGATATTGCCTAAGAACAGACTGCCATAACCTGGTATGCGTCATTTAGTTTGTTCTTATATAGTTCATTTCTGGGATTGAGGACTGATATCATGGCTGGAGTATCTCTTCTGTTTAATGACAGATGACATGTTAATTTTTGGTTTGGGGGATCAGATTTGGAGGCATCTGATTCAGGAACTTAGCAGATGATCTTTGCCTGTTTCAAATGGTGAATTTAGTAGACTAGGTGACAGCTTGCTTTGTAACAAGAAACTCTGGCATTTTCCAAATCCCTGTAATTGAATAAATCCAGCTGGCTTACTTATCAGAGGCTACTTGGGTCTCAAAAGTGAGACTCAATGCTTTCTGGAAAGGAATAGGCTGTGTAATCTGAATTTTCTGTGAGCACTCCTGTTAATTTTCCTGTCACTTCTGTTTCTTTGTTGTTTTTTTCATGGGGATTGGTTGCTTGTGATCCTTTTGTCTTATTCAATGAATGTAATGTCAAAAGTTGATTAATGTTTTTGTTTTATCAGCAACAAAAAAAACATACTGTCATGATCAGTGGCATAAGATCTTTAACTTTCAGTGTGACAGCCGCCAGAGATAGACAGAAGGGACATTGGTCTAGCATCCCGCCCAAAGGACTGTACCTTAACAGTGCAGTACCCTCTTAGTGCTACACTACATTGTCAGTATTGCAGTATTAAGTATTATCCTAGGTTCCTGGTCTGAGTCTAGAACCCACAAGTTTCTGATCTTCAGCTCTAGAGTCAGGCATACAACCTACTGACCCACTGACACTGTTTGTCAAGCACTCATGTCACTATGGCAGCCCCACAGAAATAGAAGAAGGGAGAGAGTGGCCTTTAGGTGAACAAAGGATACAGATTTAGATTCCCGCTGAAGCAAGCAGCAGAGCATTGAGGGAAGAAAAACCTGTGTACAAATGTACTGTATATTGATGTGATTTAGGGGTAGTGTGTGTGTGTGTGTGTGTGTGTGTGTGTGTGTGTGTTTGTGCATTTTTTTTTTGAACTGAATGTACTTTATTAAAGATTTTGGAGCAAAAATTACATCAGTACAGAGACAAAAGATACAGCCAACATTGTAAAGATATATTTATTTTTGTATTTATTTATTTGATTTACCAGGGAGGTGGACTGGGCAAAATCCAGTTTTCAGCCATGCCTAGAGAAAGGGTAACAAAAATAGGAATGCATAAAACATGATCTAATATAATACAAATTTTTTTTAAGTTACAATAAACTATACAATCATACAGTCATACAGATAAAATCTTTCATACAAAGCACACTATTTACAATTACAATTGCATATATTTGTGCAAACGTCAGGTATTATCACTGCAACAACATCTTGATTGTGCTTCCAAATAATTTACAGGGTGTGACAATTATAGTTTACACTGTACACTAGAACAAACATGTTGGGCCAAGTCAAAGTTCTATATTAAGAACAAAAACATAAAAATAATTATGAACAGCCCATCATAATAACCAAGCATATGGAGTTATGCTTACAGCATTATTAATCAAAGGTTACTGTCCAGCATAGTAAGCCAACAGTATAATGACAATAACAAGAGAAACCTTCAGCTATAAAGGGTACAAATAAATTGTGCTTCTTTTTTTTATACTTCTTTATAGAATTGCTCAGAGAATTACAATACATCAGTCTAAAAACAAACAAATCTGACATATTCCAGACAAGTAAACTTGAGTACAGTATACAAAACCGATTAAATAAAATGTATCTTGTTCAATTAATGAGTTTAAAGTGAGAAGAGGTGGGTTACAGCAGTCCCTCTCCTCCACCATTGTCAGGTATTTTTCAGTTCATACAGCTCCTGGTACTTTAACAAGTCTGAACACTTAAAACCAGAATACAGTTACTATAAAAATTATGTAAAAACTAAAGTTAAAATTAAAATTGACAAGCTTCATCCCATATTGACATTCACCTTGATGTTATTTACAATCATTATATAATAGGCATATTTGTTTGTTATCCAGGTGAGTTATCTCTGGAAGGCATTTGTACAAAAATCCTGTAGGCCTCTGACCAAAGGATAGGATGAGGAGGGGAGGGAGGGGTGGGGTGGGGGTGGTGAGTGGGGGCAGCATCCCTTTCTTAATGAGGATGAGAAAAATGTATTACACAATTTCTTTATATAATTCCCATCGAGTCCATCTGTTTATCAACTGTTCTGTTCTCCAGTTTATTTTATAGGTCAACCTCTCCATCATTTGTATTTTCCTTATAAGATCAACCCACTCTGGGTGGGTTGGCGGGTCAGTTTGCAGCCATCGCTTTGTAATTGCATTGAGTGCAGCTATCACCATAATGGCCCATAGGTATTGTCCCACCTTCCCCTGAATCCCTATGTGGAATGATGCCCAGTAAGATATATTCAGGGCCTATCTTCACTTCCACTTCAACTAGAGGTTTCAAGTGTTGTTCTATCCTTTGCCAGTATTCCCCAATCAAGGGACAGGACCACAGTACATGTACTATGCTTGCCTGCAAATCTCCACACCCTCTCCATCATTTTCCTTGGGTCAATATTCCCATTTTTACTTGCCATAAAGGGGTCAAGAAATATCTAAATTTTATTTTCCAGGAAAATTCCTGCCATGTCAGAGAGGATGTTACTCTCCAGCTACTTAAGTATATTTTTTGCCAAATGGCATCATGGTATTTTATTCCAATTTCTTGAAACCACTTTTGTTGGTTTGCTTGCAATGTATGGGGCCTGTCTGCTATTAGATTCCAATATAATTTGGTGATAGCCCCTTTACCACCTACTGAAGCCCATATTGTTTCATAAACCTCTGGAAAAGGTCTTGGATCCTCTAATGATTTTGTATTTTTAGTTAAGGTGTTGATCCTATCTCTTATTTGGTAGTAATATATTATATCTACTGGTTTCTATCCTAGCTTTTTAGCAAGACTCTCAAAAGACAAAAAGTTATTTGCTGACATCAATTGCCAAGGTGCTCAGATTCCTCTATCTGTTTACCTCTGGAACCAAGGATGTTGTGTGGCAAGCTAAAAGTTTTTGTCCCTTACCCATCAAGTATATTTCCAGTTGTATCTAGCTGTATATCTCCTTCTGTTGCCTATCTGCCAGGCGTGCAAGGTAGTTCACACTGTGGTCAACTGTTCTCATTGTCCATGTCTTCTATCCAAGGGTGAAAGCATGAGCAATGTGTGGGGGGTCCTTATCATACAGTAGGTCTATCTGTTGCCAGTGAGCTCTGTACTGCCCATGTGCCCATAAAAGTGCAATCCTCATGTGTACAGCTGTCCAGTAATCTTGCAGATTAGGGCAAGCCCTTCCACCATCCCTTTTTGCAAGATACAGTGTTTTACAAGATATTCTGGATGCATGTCCTGCCCATAAAAAAAGGACAGTAGGAGCCTCTGCCAGTCTGTTATATCCCTAATAGAGATACTGCAAGGCACACTCTGGAAGAGATACATAAATCTTGGGACTACATTCGTTTTAATAATTTGCAGTCTAGAATTAAAGGAGAAAGGCATAGCATTCCATCTATGCAAGTCAGATTTTAATTTTTTAGTAATATTAGATAATTGTTCTCAAAAAGCGAAAGCGGATCTCCACCTAGGTATACACCAAAATATTTTACTACTTTACAATCTCATTTCATGGGATACATTTGCTTGCACCTCAGCGGCACAGACACATTTAGGGCTGGATATTCAAAAGGGTTGCGCCATGTGCAATAGGGTTGCACCTGCGCAAGTCCGAACTTGCTCCATTCTGCCATATTCAGCAGAAGGCAGTTGTGCCACAGAAAACATGCTGAGCAACAGCGCAATGCAAATGAATGCATGCTGAACTGGAGGGGGAGGAACCATGCATAAACTGCACAGCCCCGATATTCAGCAGGGCTGTGCAGGTGTCTGGCTAATCCCAACCTGCGCCCTGCGCAACTTTGAGCCAAAAAAAAAGGCTTAAGTTGAGGGCCACCCACAGGTGAGCTGCTGCATTGCAGGGCGCAACACAGCAGCTACCACCTGTGGCTGGCCCCCAACCCAGTCCCTGTGCCCCCCCTGCAGCCCGATGGCGGGCAGCCGACTATAAATCCTCCCCACTACCCCCCACTGGCCAGATCGTGTGCATAGTTTAATCCCCCCACCAGCCCGATCGTGGGCAGCAATGTAACTCCCGAGCGTATCCCTGGTGGTCCAGTGGACCGAAAAGCCCGATCGCGGGCAGTAGTGTAGAATCCCCTCCGAATTCATCCCTGGTGGTCCAGTGGACCGAAAAGCCTGATCACGGGCAGTAGTTGTGTAACCCCCCCTCCCGAAATCATCCCTGGTGGTCCAGTGGACCGAAAAGCCCGATCGCGGGCAGTAGTGTAGAATCCAACCCCCTCCTGAATTCATCCCTGGTGGTCCAGTGGACCGAAAATCCCGATCGCGGGCAGTAGTTGTGTAAACCTCCCCCTCCCAAAATCATCCCTGGTGGTCCAGTGGACCGAAAAGCTCAATCACGGGCAGTTGTGTAGAATCCCTCACCTACCGAATTCAGCCCCGGTGGTCTAGTGGCACATCCCGATTGTGGGATGTAAATGCTGCACAAATCCCCAACATTGCCCTGGTGGCTAGTGTCCCCCTCCCACCACCCACGAAGCCCCACCACCCGCTCCCCCACAGCTGGCGGGCGGCAGCATCCCTCCGTCTGCCACCCTGCCGCCCGCCGACTGACAGCCGGTAGGGCTGCATGCTCGTGGTGCAGAGAAAGAGCCAATGGGCGTGCAGCCCATACCGTACATGACAGTCAGTTTTGTGAATGAATCATTCACAAAACTGGACTGTCCTCTGATATGGGCTCTGCTGTTAACTCTTTCTCACCAAATAATACCGGGCTGTCAATCGGCGGCGGCAGGCGAAGGATGCCGCCCGCCAGCTGGGGGCGTGGTGAACTGGAAGTGAGGAAGGACACCACCAGGCCAACAGGGAGTGGGTATGCAGCATTCATCCCGGTCGGATATGCCAGGGGCAGGTAGGGAGGAGTCGACATACTGCGATCAGGCTTTTCGGTCCACTGGACTCCAGGATCGTTCAGGGGTGGGGGGCCACATTGCTGCCAGCGATCGGCTAATGGGGAATTAAACCATGCACCGATCCGGGCCAGTGAGGGGTGGGGGGATTCTACACTGTTTTGCCCGTGATCGGGCTGCAGGGGGCGTCGGTACCCGACAGCTGCTGCCTGGCAGGGTGCCAGGCGCAAGTCCTCGGGGATCGGAGCACCTGCATGCTAATGGCATGCAAATGGGGCCATAATCAGATGTAAATGGCCCCCCCCATGCCTTGCATGAATTATAGCCCCATTTGCATGTCACTTTTTGAATATTGTGATTTTGTGCATGGCGCAATGGTACTTGAGCCACCACAAGTTGAATGCTCCACTCTGTCAACTTGCGGTGGTGCAAGTTCCACTGCGCCATGCACAGTGGCTGTGGCTGGGGGGTGATATTCAAAGGAGTTGCCCAATAGCGCAACTCCTTTGAATATCACCCTGGACACACCCCTGCGCAACTATTTTGCGCAGCACAAGGGCTTGCGCCTATGAATGGCGCAGCTTGAATATCCAGCCCTTAGTGTCAATACTTCAGTTTTTGTCCAGTTAAGTGTATACCCTGATAATCTGAAGTAAATCTCTATCTGCAAAAATATTTCTGGCAATGACTCCTCTGGATTTGTAAGATAGAGCAGGACATCATCTGCATACAAAGCAAGCTTATGTTTTGTACCTCCCAACTCCACCCCATGTATTCTATGGTTTCACCTAATACTTTGGGCCAATGGCTCTATACAGAGTGCAAAAAATAAGGGGGATAAAGGGCATCTCTTGCCTCATGCCCCTGGCTAATTCAAATGCCCTGGAGAGATGACCATTTGCTCTTATGTATGCCCTGGGCATAGCATATAGCTTAAAGATAAAATCAATAAAAGGGAGTGGAAAACCTAAGCTGACCAGGGTAACCCACAGGAAGCTCCAGGAAACCTGGTCAAAGGCCTTCTCACCATCTAGGCACATTATGTAGGCCAGAGCATCTGTTCTTCTCAGGTGTTCTATAATGTTGACCAACCTTCTAATATTATCCATTGTCTGTCTACCCAGTACAAAACCTGTCTGATCTAAGTGGATCAGGGATGGAAGTATTTATTAAAGTCTTTTTGCCAATATACTGGTTAAGAGCTTATAGTCCATGTTTAATATGGTTATGGGCCTATAGGACATGCATAATGTGGGGTTCCTGGCCAGCTTGGGAATTATTGATATGATGACTTGTGCCCACGATGGGGCCACCTATCCCTGCTTGGTCCAGACCCAGTTGTATGCTTTCAATAATACCATGGGTATGTCTTTTCTGAATTGTTTATAAAATTTGTTAGGGAGACCGCCAGACCCTAGACACTTGCCTGCTTTTAGTCTTGTAATAGCTAACTGTAGCTCTCCCTAGGTCACTGGGGCAGTTAACATGTTCTTTGTGTCCTCTGTGACTTTAAGGAGTTGAAGTGGCCCTAAAAATGTCTGCACTTCTTGTTTTGAGGGAGAAGCACCCTGAGAGTAGAGCTGCTGATAGAAGATCTTGAAAACATCTGCAATCTCCTCCACTTGGTACTTCTGTGTTCTATTTTTTTCTATGTCTAAAATTCGAGGGATACAAGCCTTTGCTCAAAGTAGATTTTGGCAAAGTCTACTGGTTAGGAGCTGTAAGGCTCTTGGTTCCCCTTCATAGAAGTGCTGCCTCAAATATGGTAGTATCTGTTCTATTTGATAATCCAGTATTCCTAAGAACTCCTTTTATTGTTTTAGTTTTGTGCCCCTGTCCCTGTCCATTTTCTGTTGTTGTTCCTTTTCCAGGATTGATATCTGTTCCTTTAAAAATGTATTTCTCTCCTCCCTCTTTCTCTTTAAGTATGTAGAAATAGCCATAAATTTCACTCTGATTATGGCCTTTATCGTGTCCCAAAGTATACTCGGTTTGACCTCCGGAGTGTCATTATCTTTTATGGCTTGTTCTATTGTTGTTTTGATTGTGGCTTGGGTGTCCTTATCTTGAAATAAGGGTGTGTTCAGTCTCCAAAAGGAGGAACATTTCACCAGACCCAGGGCCATCTTTAAAAAGATGGGTGCTTGGTCAGATATATGTATATCTCCTAACCAGGTGTCCCTGCAGAGACCCAAAGAGTCCCTAAGAACTAAAATGTAATCCAACCAAGAGTAGGATTGGTAGGCTTGTGAGAAGTAGATATATTGCTTACTATCTTCATGCATTTTGTGCCATGTGTCTAGCAGTCCTGTCTCCCTCATTAACCCTGTAACTCTCCTTGCTATGCCATTCTCCCTTCTCAATACCTGGGTGGAAGAGTCTTTAGCAGCATTTACTCACAAATTTAGGTCACCTCCTATTATCAAGTGCCCCTCTGCCCATTCAGCTATTCTCAGCAATAAGTCACTGTAAAAAAGGTAGTCTGAGCCAGCCACTGCGTATATAGATACCAGTGTAATTTTGGCCCCATTGAATACTCCTTTGATTCCCACATATCTACCCTCCCTGTCTGTTATTGTATCTTTATGTTCAAATATGATGTTTATCGGGACCAATATGGCAGTTCCCCATCTGCAGCCTATCTTTTTGGAGGAATCCACTACTCTTTGGTACCCAATTTTTTAAATTTTGAGTGCTCCTCTTTTTTCAAGTGTGTCTTTTGAAGCAGTATAAAAGAGGCATCTATCTTTCGAATATATGACTGTACCCTGCTCAGTTTAATTTGATGTGTAAGTCCATTCACATTGAAGGACATTATTTGGATGTCTGACTTATCCATTTGTATTTCTTGCTATCAGACCTTTCTGTATTGTCGTTATTGGTAACCTATTGTCCTCTCCAAACTCCCTCCACCAATCACTTCCCCATCCCTCCCCCCGAATCATGAAGCTTGTCATCAAATTGAGAGATCAAATGTGTGCTTAACCTTAACATCTAAGAACAATTAAACTTACAAGATTAATATCAAACTGTTAAACTTTTAAACCTTTGTACTTCCACAATGTGGAACATCTCCTACTGGAGAGTTCTTACTCCAGTGCTCTCCGCCTACTAGACGGTACAAGGGCCAGAACAAGAGGGTTGTCCGACTACTGCCCTCTAATGCAGACCCCCTCGAAAGCCTGATTGATCTTAGTTTTAGGCTGTAACTAAGTTACTATACATGTGTCGTCAATGACAGGTAGCTGCTTGGTATTGCAAGTGCCACCAGCAGTTGTTCCCCGAGAAAACAGGCGGGTGAGAAAAAGTGACCAAAGTTCTTCCCTCCACCCCAAACCACCTTCCTCCTTTTCAAAAAGAATAATAAAGCATTTTATAACCCACCGTAGACATTGTTTCTCTGTACATATTTTGCAAAGACAATGTTTCCCAAGAGAAGCTTACATTTCAACAAGGGCTGAATATGTTATCCACAATATTAAGCAAACACTGGCAGTGAAAATGACTTTAACAGTAATCTAAGTTTTTGTGCATCTTAACTTGGCTCTTTATCCAAGTCTCAAGTTCTGTCCCTTGAAATCTCTACAGTGTAGCCATCAAACCAGTTTGAATCAAAATAAAGGTCCCCTCCACATGCTTTCCCTGTCACATGTTAAAAGGAAAAAGTGTCCCCTCTCAACCTAAAACCTGAAAAATGCGGGCCTACCCTGTAAAACCACCGGGAGTGTCAGCGGTATAACCTCATGTTTTATACTACTTAACTTCTGCATTTTTGTTTGTTTTGTCTACGTGTGGTACATAACTTGGGCTCCACATCTTAAAACTTAAATGCCTTAAATGAATAAATAAGCAAGAGGAAAAAAGAAGATCTCCCATCACAGTCCTTTTTGTAATAAGGAGAGAATCCTCCGTGTGTTTACTCACTCCAGGTACATAACTGATAGTCTACTCAGTTTGGTGGCCTGCAGTACATCAGAAGAAAGTCTCAGGGCTGCAGCATGGTTTCCATTGTAATATTTTTAGCAAAAAATTCTCTCACAAGCTCAGTCTTGTGGATCTTTATTCCTGAATGTCTGGACACTCTGTATCTGGCACATCAAGTGCTGTATTGCTTGAAGGGAGTCTATTGATGACGTGGTCTCATCACATCCTCTTTTCCTTCCACTGGTGGCTATCTTCCAATCAGAGGGCCCTATGAATGGCTGCTGGGTAGTGTAGTTTTTCTCTTGAATTTCTCTTGGTTCCATGAGGCCTTTTTCGAGCATGGCCTGGTGTGTCTCTTCTGGAGTACCATAGGTGCGCTGTCCCTCCAGCCAGACAATTCTTATTCATGCAGGACAGGTTGTGTGGAATTGAATCCATTTGGTTTTCAGCCTCTTAATATTGTCTGAGTATCATGCCCTGAGATGCTGTATTTTGGGTGGGAAATCGTGGTCAAAGTACAATCTGGAGGTAAGGTACTTAACTTCTCTCATTTTCCATGCCCTAGCCAAGATATCTTCTTTAACTTTATAACTGTTGAACTTTAATATAATGGATTGTGGTCTCATATTAGCATCCATTGGTTTGGGCTGCAGGGCTCAGTGTGGTCTCTCAATACCCAGTGTGTATCCCACTGGAAACTGTAGCACATCTGTTAAAAGGTCTGTTAGAAATGCTATCAACAGTCCAGTTTCTGTACCTTCAGGCAGTCCATAAATCCTTAAACTATCTCTTTGTGATCTATTTTCAAGGTTTATGCACTTATCATGTAATCATTCAGGTTTGTTCAGCCAAGGCCTGAATTATGAGGGCTGTCTGTGCTGTGCCCTCTTCCACAGCTCCGATTCTAGTCTCAGTGGTTTCCAGTCAGGTCTCCAGACCTGTAAGTTTTTGATTAAGCGAATGGAATTCATGTTTATTTTCCACTCTCATTTCTTTGAGCTCTTGAAACAGCTGTTCGAATCATGATCTTGAGAGCTGGTTGTTTTCCTCCTCTGTGTCGACCATGCTTGCTGGAGAGGGGGCTTCTGCTTGATGCTGCAACTGGTTGAAACAATTTTACCCCATCTTTACTTTTGGGGGTGTTTTGGGACCTAGTGTTTTGATGTCTATCCTTAAATCAACCTGTTGATGCCATTATTGCAACTTTTGTTAGGTTTTTACCGAAAATAAGTGGGTTTTTGTGGTGAAGGAGAGGAGCTATTCTCTCAGGTCCCTGTTGGTGGCTCCGTGACATCACTGGAAGTCCCAGAAAAAAAACTGTGTTTCTGAGCTATTTAAAGAAGAGTATCCAACATTTCCCATCTCCTCTTACATGTAGAAAGATTATGTCTTATACTGACAAATTACTTTATCATCCTTAAAATGGTCAAAATTTCTGCATGCCATTCCTTGTAGGAAGGGGGGTTGACTATCCATCCAATGTCTTAAAATAACAAGCTTAGCTACTGCCAAAATAAGAGCTATATGGTACTTCTGGGGGCCTATCAATTGAGTAATGCATATCCCCAGGAGGCATAATTCAAGAGTGATCCCTTCCAGTAGTCCCCAAAGAGAATTCATATAGGACTTAATCTGATTCTAAAACACTTGTATATGTGGGCAATCCCATAAAAGATGCTTAAGAGTACCCTCTTAGGTGTTACATTTCCAACAGAAATGCAGGTGACTGACTTCCCAAAGACAAACAAACTTTGTGGTGTATAATAAGCGTTATGAAATATCTTGTACTGCATTAACTCAGCTTATCTAATTTAATATGTCTGTTGACAAAGTCCCAGGGAGATGAAGTCATATGGATGGAGGAATGTTCAGGAAACTCTTTCTCCCAGTAAACACATCTCAACTGAGACCTTACCCCCAGAATATCCCTTAAAGTTTTATATCAAGCAGAGATAGCATACGGCTGAGTCACTAACAGAGCTAAATTCTGATAAGTCAGGCCATCCAAGAGGCACCATGGGCACACAAAATTCCTTGTATAGAATGCATAAGTTGAAAAAATGGAAAAACAGAAGATTGGGATAGGGAATATGTTCTGCAAAACTCTTCAAATGTAATAAAACAGTCCTCCTGCATAAGGTCAGACAGGCTATGCAAGTCTGCCTTCAGCAAAAAGGATAAGGGAATAGGTTTATTAGCAATCCTCATAATAGTGTTAAGCCAGAAAAGGGTCCTTTTGGAAAACATAATTAAGGACTCTGCAAAGCTGTATATTAATCCATACTGACCAACCTATTGGAGTGGCTTGCAATGCGGAAGGGAGTCTCATGGTGAAATACCATGAACAGAACAATAATAGAACTCATAATCTGTCCAATGCAGTTTAGGCTGCTTAGCTCTGATCCCCATACCTTACAGACCCCAAACCAAGAATTTACTCACTTGAGAAACTAAATAATACCAATAAAAATTTGGAAGCTGAAGTCCTCCATGGCATTTTGCCAAAGACAGCTTTGGGTATGCTATTCAGGGCTTTTTTTCCCTTTCCATAAAAAATCTGAAATCATAGGATGCAACTGTATAAACCAGGACTGAGGCAAAGGGACTCCAATCATACTGAGGGGTTAAAGGATCCATAGCAGAATAGTCATTCGAACTAAAGATACTCTACCCCATAACGATAATGTAAGAGCTTGCCAGTGAGTAAGATTGCCTTTATAGTATCAGCTAAGGGCTGCAAGTTACATTCCACCAATTTCTTTGTGCCTTGGGTCAACTGGATACCCAAATACTTGAGGCCCTCAGCAGACCAACAATTCTGTAATGCTGATGGTATGGCAGGTTTATGTATTGCCAAGTTAAGTGGGAGGATGACATTTTTAGTCAAATTAAATTTGTATTCAGAAAGACATCCAAAGTCAGCAAAGACTTAAAGGGTTGCTGGTAATGAAATAGTGGGATGGGTAAGATACATCAAGATGTCATCCACATAATTAGATAACTTGAAAGCATGTGGTCCTATAGAAATTCCAGAGATTTGTGGGTGTTGTATCAAGTAATAAAAGGTTCCAGATAAAAATTAAACAAAAAAGGGGATACGGGACACCCTTGCCTCATACCTCTTCATAAATTGAAGGGATCCAAAAGGACCCCATTACAGAATAAGCGAGCCATGGGAGTAGAGTATAGTAATTTGATCCACTTAACAAATTCTTCTGGTATCCCAAAAGTATGAAATTAAAAAGGCCATAAGACTGAGTCAAAAGCTTTTTTGGCGTACAGGGAGACCAGCACTGCCACGGTGTTGGATTCCCAGGAGGCTGAAATTAGATGAAAAATGCTTCACATACGGTTCAAAACTAAATGACCCTGCATAAAACCAGCCAGTTCCCTGCCAATTAGCGACTGCCAGATACATGCCAGTCTGTTTGCCAAGATATGTGACAGGATCCTAACATCTACATTCAATAAGGAGATCGGCCTATAGTTACCAACTTCTAAGGCATATTTATCTGGCTTAGGTATTAGGATGATAACAGCTTCTAAAACATCTGAGGGGAAGGTGTTATTCTGATAGCAATAATTATAAAATTCTGTCCATGGCGATACCAACTCAGTTTTTAATGTGGAATAAAAATTTTGGAAAAAACATCAGGCCTGTGGGATTTATCAAGGGTAAGGGAGGAGATGGCTCTGTCTATTTCTGAAACATGAATCAGAGTGGTCAGTATACATGACAATGTTGGGTCTAGACAAAGTAGGTTAGCTGTATCTAAATAATCCCAAATTTGGTCTATTATCTGTACCAAAAGAGAGACGCACCCATAGCCTATGAACAAAATGCACATTCTTTGCCAATAAGTGCATTTCCTGAAGCATAACCAGGCCCACCTTAAAAGCAGTAAGATGCTTGAGGACCTTATATTCATTTCAAAGGAGAATTACCCCCTTAATGTTTCAAGTAACACATGCTAAGTAAGGTAAAGCCATATAGTATATGGTTAGGGCTTATAATGAATAGAAAGCCATGGCTTTCAAAATCTTGTTGTAGGACAGTTCAAAGGTCAAAAAAGTTGTTGTACTATCAGTCTGATGTCACATTGATAGTACAACAACTTTTTTGCCTTGCCCTGCCACCTGATTGGCTTACTTAACAATGCTCTGAGGAGAAAAAAAATGTGGAACATGGCGATGTGATTAAACAAGTGCCGGTCAGGGGATTCTCGTCTTCTTGACACGAAGAGCCTAACAAGGCTCTGTGTCACTAAAGTGAATTGCTGTTTTTTTTTTTTTTTTTATTTTTAAACTAAATGGTGCCAAGCTAGTCAGATGGGTTGAAGCCGACTTGAGAGTGGGACGAGTCGGAGCAGGAGCAGCATGACATTATGAAGGTAACCATCAACTTGGGGAAAAAATGAAAAAAGACACACGAGCCAGGAACCATATACTATTAAAAATAGTGGATGGTTAACCATCCACAACTATGACTGTGTTTCCATCTCGGTTGTTGAAGACATCATGGAGACCTCTCGCGCTTTGCTCTTGAGGTTTCCATGATGTCATCAACAACCTCGATGGAAACACAGCCTTGTTGTGGATGGTCACCCATCCACTATTCTATATGTTGTAAAAAAGGAAACAACTCTAGAATGAAACTTGCGATATGTCATGTAGCCAGATAAACAAAGTCAGACCCTCTTCCATATTTTAAACACAAGCTAAACATGCATGGTTCATAATTCTACCAAAAATATTCCCACCCTGTAATCAACAATCCCTTGCACTCAAAGAAAGCAAATAAGCTAGTAATATGTATACCCATGAAACCCACAACTAGAAACCCAGTAATGGAATGTAACAACCACAAACTTTCTAACAGTAACCAAGAAAGAAACACTTCCCCTGTGTACTCCAACCAAAAAAGGGAAGAGTGGGTAGGGTGCACACCCAAAATGGGGACAGAAGGCCCTCCATATGTACTTTGGCCTTGGTGGCTCGGAGTCAGTGCATAAAGCCCCGGTCACCACTTCCCAGCCAGTATCTTAAAAGCCACAGTAATTGACACAGCCAGAACATAACAACAAGGGAGAGGGGTAAGGGGGGGGAGAAAAAAAGGATGGAGAGGGTAAATGGTAAAAGTCACCCTGCACCCATCTATTGGGGTCACTTCTGTGAGTCTCCAATGGAATAATCCCACTTGGTTCAAAACGTGACACCCATCTTTCTCCAAGGATCAGTGTTCAATCTTATTGGAGCCACAAACATGCTGAGAGCAAGAAATCCGCTAGATGCCAAAAGCATAAAAGTGGCCTGGGCAGTTCCGCAGTTGTTAACTAAAAACAGGTGGAGTCACTGAGTACTAAAGCTTCCTTGCCCTAGACAGTAGCAGTGTCTCAGCGTCAGTGGTTAAGTGCAGCGGCAAAGTGTTTTTCCAACTGGAGTCTATCCGGAATGTGGCAGGCTTTATGGTCTGGTCTCCCTGAATGTCTAACATCATCAATCCATACATTTTTGCCATCTACAAGCTGTGCAAGTGTGACCTGAACTGAGAGCGTGTGGACTTGTTATGTGAACTCATTGTCCTGTTTCTATGAGTGTTCTGCATCATTATTGCACATTGCTTATGCTCACTTGGGTACTGTTTGAATTGTATGCTCTGCACTGAAATAGAACGTTTTGCCCTGAATTTTCTGTGACTGCTCCAAATAGTTGACTTTAACTTTACTGCCCAAGTGTGTGCTGCTGCATTGCCTAGAAACAGAAACCAAAGTGCGCTCCCACTTCTAATTATTGGGGCCAGATGGGACTAATATCTTGCTCGTTTTCTCATTGTCCCCATTGGTGGCAGCTTCAGGGGAGGTGGAGTCACTGAGTACTAAAGCTCCCTTGCCACAGACAGCGACAGCATCTTAGCAACAGCTGCTAAGTGCAGCGGCAAAGTGTTTTTCCAACTGGAGTCTGACCGGAGTTAGACCAGATAAGACTGGGGCATGTAATTTTGTTTGTATTTTTGGACTACATTATAAATAATATTGTGTTTATTAATCTAAACAATTTAATTGAATGTGGCTTTGGGAGGTATTACTGCTGGGGTAGTGTATATCATAATTGTATTATGTTCGTATGTTGTATTTGGTAGAATTGGTATGTCACAAAATGAATATACTAACATACTACTAACATACTAAAATGCCAGCAGAATAGGCCTAACGGTCTTTCATGTCTGCTTGTTTGGTCAGCCCCCACCCTGGGTGCTGACCTTGCTGTCCCCCTCGCCTTATCTGGCTTCTCCCTTCCCAGTTCCGGATATTCTTGCTGCATTGGATTTTGCTTCCAGAACCCTTCCCATG
The DNA here is from genome assembly GCA_016271365.2 of Neoceratodus forsteri. NCBI lineage: Eukaryota > Metazoa > Chordata > Ceratodontiformes > Ceratodontidae > Neoceratodus > Neoceratodus forsteri. The sequence continues at coordinate 1,064,281,764 of CM057449.1, read as the reverse complement.
TACCTGTCCCACACCCTCTTGAACCCCTCCACTGTCTCTGCCTCCACCAGCCCCCTAGGTAGTGCATTCCATGGCTCCACCACCCTCTCAGTGAAGTAGCACCTCCTCCTTTCTCCCCTGAATCTTCCCTCCTCCAGCTTCCACCCATGCCCTCTAATGGCCCCTTCCTCCTTCCTTCGAAGCACCCTGACTGTTCCTCCCCTATTTACCCTCTTCATGTACCTGAAGACCTCTATCATGTCCCCCAGTCCCTTCTCTCTTCCAATGTGTACATATTTAGCTCTTTGAGCCTCTCCTCATAGGTCCTATCCCCCAAGCCCCAAACCATTTTGGTTGCCCTCCTCTGGACCCTCTTCAGGAGGTTAATGTCCCTCTTTAAGTGTGGCCTCCAAAACTGCACGCAGTACTCCAGGTGCGGCCTCACCAAGCAGTTATACAGAGGGAGTATCACTTCCCTCTTTCTGGAGGTGATCCCCCTAGCTATGCATCCCAGCATCCTGTTGGCCTTGGCTGCTGCCCTCCTACAAGTCTCAGAGTTGTTCATCTTGACATTCACCACCACCCCCAGGTCCCTCTAAGCCATTGAGACTTGTAGTATTTCCCCCCCTAGGGTGTACACTTGGCCTGGGTTTCCGGCCCCCAGGTGGAGTACCTTGCATTTCCCTGCATTGAACCTCAGCTTCCACTTTCTAGACCATCTTTCAAGAGCCTCCAGGTCCCCTGCAGGGCCACCCTCCCTCCTCCCATCCACCACGCCCCAGTTTGAGTCATCTGCAAGAGACTCATCTCATTCCTGATTCCTGTCCTTATGTCAGATCGTAGGCATTGAACAGAAGGGCCCAAGGACTGATCCTGTGGGACCCCACTAATGACCCTCCTTGGGGATGAGACTATCCCACCAACTCGACCCTCTGGGTCCGGTCCTGGAGCCAATTGCCTATCCATCTGATCATCTGGTTTCCCACCCCATTCTCTAGCTTATCCAACAGGCCCATGTGAGGAACAGAGTCAAATGCCTTGCTGAAGTCTAGAAGAGGACATCCACTGGTCTACCCAGGTCCAAGGCACTTGTCACCTAGTCATAGAACTCCACCAGGTTTGTCTGACACGATTTCCTGGGATGAATCCATGCTGTCTATCATCCAGGCACCCTGACTTATCCAGGTCCCCCCAGCCTCTCCTTGACAATGCCTCCATCACCTTGCCCACCACCGATGTCAGGCTGACAGGCCTGTAGTTCCCTGCCACCTCCCTTGATCCCCCCTTGTGATAGGCACCACATCGCCACCTTCCAGTCTTGGGGCACCCACCCTGTCCTCAGAGAGATGGTGAAAAGCTCTGCCAGGGGTTCCCAGGACATCTGCAAGTTCCTTCCAGCACTCTAGGATGTAATTTATCCATGCCCGTGTTTTCTCCATCTTAAGGGAGCTGAGGCTTCCCTCACTCTCTCTGCTGCGATTTCCACTTCTGGTACCTCTTCTCCCTTAGCCCTCCCCACCTGCCAGTGATGCCTCCCCTCTCCCCAGACCTGCAGTCGGTAGGGTCCCCCCTCCTCATTATCTCTGTCTCCTCCCATGTATGATGCAGCATCCCCATTTTCCCTGGTGAAAACTGAGGTGAAGTACTCATTTAGTACCTCAGCCTGCTCCCCCGGGTCTTGTGCCCAACACTCCCCTGATTTAATCCTGCTAATCTGCCCCTTCACCCTTCGTCTTTCCCCAATGTATCTAAAGAACCCATTTTTCCCTCTCCTAATTTCCCTGGCCAGGCTCTGCTCCTTCCTTGCCTTAGCCGCCCTCACCACTCTAGTGGCCAATCTAGCCATCAGCTCGTACTCCCCTCGATTCCTTTCACTCCTTGAACACTTGAATTTCTTATAGGCTGCTTTCTTTCCCCGTACCACCTCCTGGACCTCCCTGGTCCACCAACAGGGTTTTTGGGCCCTACCGCATTTTCGTCTTATTCTTCCACAGGTGCTGGTAGCATCCTGCACCCCTCTCCTGATGATTTCCCACCTACTATCAGCGTCCATGTCTGACCCAATCCCATCCAAATGCTCCTTAAGGATCCTCCCCATTTCCTTAAAATCCGCCCCCCTGAAGTCGGTTACTTCTGTCTTTGTGCAGCCTTCTACCCCTCCTAGCTCCAAGCAGAACCAGACCGTGGCATGGTCACTCCCCGCCAATGGGTCCCTTACCTCCAGGCCCCCAATCTGGTCACTGTCTGCCAGGACCACATCCAGCACCCGTGCCTCCCTGGTCGGTTCCCTCACCTGCTGAGTTAGGAACGTGTCTTGAAAGACATCCAACAACTTCTGTTCCCTGGTCACAGAGGATGTCGTAGTCTCCCAGTCTGTTCCTGGCATGTTTAAGTCCCCTAACACCACCACCGTTCCTCTGCCCAGTCTGCAGTGTCTCCTAACATCTGCCACCAGACTGTCCTCCAGCTCCTCCGCCAGGGCAGGGGGTCTATACACCACTCCTATTTTTACTCTCTTGCCCCCCCTTGTTATCAAGGTGACCCAAATCGCCTCCACGGTTCCCTCCGCCTCCTCTACTCCCCCTATGCCAATGCAGTTTTTGACTATCATTTCTACCCCTCCTCCCCTTCCCTCCCCCCTGTCCTTCCTGAACATAGTGTAACCCTCCAGGTTCAGGTCCCAGTCATGTCTTGCAGTGGCCCAAGTCTCAGTGACCGCTGCCACATCCACTGCTCCCTCAGTTAACATCGCCTGGAGCTCAGGCATTTTATTGCCAAGCTCCTGGCATTTAGAGGACTACCTTCCACCCTTTCCTATGGTTCCATTTCCCTGCTCGTGTTCCCATGGGGATTCTGTTTTCTCCTGGTCTGCACTTTGCCAGTTGGCCTTTCCTGCAATCCTCCTGGTCCCCAGGGGTGTGAGACAGAGTCCTCCTTTATTGGCACCCCTTGACAGCCTTTTCTCCCATCCCACCCCCCTTCACAAGTTTAAACCCCACTTTTCACCAATGAACTCCTCTATTTTCAACTTAAGGATTCCCCTCCAAATTGAGATGTAGTCTATCTCTAGCATACAGCTCCTTATCCTCCCAGGTCTCCCCCCAATCCCCCATCAACCCATACCCTCTGGCCTCACACCACTCCCTGAGCCACTGGTTTATCTCCCTAATTTTCCTTTTGTGTTCTCCACTAGCCCTTGGCACTGGCAGGATTTCTGAGAAGGAAACTGTGCATCCTATGTCATGACAGACCCTGGCGAGCTCCCTGAATCTTGTCTGTATCTCTAGCTCGCTATTTCCCTCAATGTCATTTGTACCCAGGTGGACCAGTATGTCTGGGGAACCCCCACAGTCCTTTGCCAGCTGATATACCTCGTGCTTAGCCCTGTGCACCGTTAGTCCAGGGAAGCATCTTGTTCTAACTGGCCAGGCTGCTCCCTCCCTATCCCATTTGATACCCCTGATCATAGAATCCCCCAGCAGGAGCACTCTGACCACTCCTTTTCCTCCATTCCCCCTTCCATGTCCCTCATCCTTTCTACCAGCCCCTCCACCCAGCTGGCTCCTTGTTCCTCCCCCTATCTGGGTGCCACATGCCACCCCCTCCTTATTACCATGGCCACCCCTTCCCCTCCAATCCTATGCCTCTCCTCCTCCTGAGTATCCTTCTGTACCTTGCTAATTCCCCCCTCACTGCTCGCAACTGGTCCTTCTCCCCCATCTGCTAAACTAGCCTGGCTTATCCTCCCTTCCTTCCTGTCTCCATTTAGTTCCTCCTTGCTAGTCGTGCTCCCCTGGCCTAAACCCTCAGCTCCCTTTACTGAATCCTCCTTGTACTTCTGGTCCTTCTCCTTTACCTTTCCTCCCAACTGGTCCTTCTCCTTGCGCTTTCCTCCCTCTTCCCCCTGCCCATCCTGCTCTGATTCACTGCTCCCCCCATTCTCCTGCATTCCAGGTCCTCCCCATTTCTTCCTGCTATCTGGCCCCTGCCTCCTGCCTCCCACTCCCATTCCATCTCTAACCACCTCTGTCGTGGCTACACCACCCCCCTCATCCTTGAGCGGAAGAAGAGAATTGAAGCGGTTACTGAGTGTAAGGTCTGATCCACCTCCCTGCCTTGCTTCCTTCTGTCCAGCACTGGCCATCTGCCTACTTCCCTGAGAATGTTGTCCCTCCGTCCCCTTGTGAGGGTCCCCAGTTACCTGCCTGCTTCCTTGGTAGTGTCCTTTTGAACCCCCTCTGCCAGGGTCCTTATGTGACCCTGAGTATTCTCCTGCACTCCTTTCCCTATACCCCCACCTCCAGTGCTTGGTGCAACCCTGTGGAGATTTCCAGCCCCTTCCCAACCATACCACCCCTTCCCCGGCTTTCTCCTCATCCCCCAACCTCCTCCTAAGCTGTGCTAGCTGGTAGCACACTGGGCAACCACCAAACTTCCAAGCCCAGTCCAGTATCATGGCTGCTCCACACCCTGTGCACCCCACCACCCTCCCAAAGATGCCGGCCCTAATGATGTGTGGTTCCATCCCTTCCAAATAGGTTTCCTTGGGTGAGCCACCAGGTTCCCCTAATTCCAAGATACCCCTACTGCCTAATCAGGTCACCCACTAATCTTAGAGACAGTCCCACTGTACACCAGTAACTCTGTTACTAGGTGCAGTACAACACATTAAACTTATAAGGGAAATGAACAACTCCTCAAGCTTCTCTCTCCCAGCCTTTAAATCCAACCCCCAGTGGCTAGAACTACATGAGCTGCACCAGCAGCCTTTTCCTCCAATTTCCTCCTTCCCCTATAAATTTGCAGACTTCTGGGGAAGGCGGGTCTTTGGCAGACACCTGACAAGAGAGAGTGTATCAGCCCTGTGTCTCCCCTCCAAGCCCTGCAGCTAAAGAACCAGGCCCAAGCAAATCCCACCAAATAGGTTTTAAATCAGAAGAAATAGGCTTCTACCAGCGCAGCCTGTTACACAGTGAAACATCCACAAAAACAGCCCCACTTACAGCCACCAAATCAGTTTACAAACATCCAGCATCCCCCAAAATAATACCCTGCTAGCCCCTTAGAAGTAAGAAAGAAAAGAACTAACTTACCAAGTAAAATCCACAAGAACCCTGTGAAAACAACAGCAACAGCTACTGTCCTGGAACACAACTGATCCTGTCCCCTTCCAGTTCTTTCTGATATGCTTTTGATAACACCATAATGCAAACACCCAACATGTTACAATATTGCCTAACATTACACGGTTGCTATTTTGGCACTGTTTTTAAGCAAGTGGGTTTAATGTTAATAATGTTAGTAATGGATTTTTGAAACAAGGGTTTTTGGATTTTAAAATGCAACAATTTATAAGGGCCTCAGTGTGTGGGTTTCTAATGTTGATACTTGCTGGTGACATTGAGGTGAACCCTAGTCCTGATGCCAATGATCTGGCTGGTGTAGACTATTTTAAATGTAATACAATTGGCTTAAGGTTAATGCACTTTAGTGCATAAAGTTTACCTTCACAATTTAATGAAATTGAGGCATGGATAACAGTTTATTGTCTAGATCTTCTGACCATAACTGAAACATGGTTGCATTCTAGTATCACAGATACTTAAATATATATATTCCTGGATACAACATTTTAGGAGGGATAGAACAATAAGGAAGGGTGGTGGTGTTATATTTTATATTAGGGAACATCTTGAGGCCACTGAAATTTGTGTCTTAAAAGGAAATGTAACTTGTGGTGAATATCTGGCAGTTTAAGTTTTACTAGGTTGAATAAAAAAGGTAACTATTTATTGTACCTATTTACCACCCAAAAAAGTAAAGAAGGGCTCATGGAATTTGCAGATAATTTGGATTCTTTGGCTTTTGGGGAAATTTTAATTTTGGGAAACTTTAATTTAAATTGGGTCACCCCAGAGATTCCTAAGTTACCTGATATTCTGGCTCCTTTAGATTTGCAACAACTTATCACATTGCCCACAAAATTAAATGTTAAATCACATAGGCACTCAGTGCTTACGAACATACAAAATTTTCCAGCAGATAAAGGCCTAGAGGTCTATCAAGTCTGCTTGAATGTGCAGCTAGCACCCCTTATTCTGCAGCTGCCCCTCCCTTCCACCCTTCCCCTTCATTAACCCTCCCCCTTGTCCTGTCCCATCCTCGTTTGAAACAGTCCACTGTTCTACTGCATACCACTTCAGCAGGTAACGCATTCCACCCAGCCACCACCCTCTCTGTAAAAAAGTGTCTCCTCATCTCCTTCCTGAACCTTCCTCGCTCCAGTCTCATATCATGGCCCCTGGTGTCCCACCTCTCCCTTACTTTGAACAGCCCCTCTGTACCTGTATTGTTTATTCCTTTCATGTATTTAAAGGTTTCAATCATGTCACCCCTGTCTCTCCTCTCCTCCAGTGAGTACATGTTCAACTCCTTCAACCTCCTCTCGTATGATAAGTCCCCCAACCCATTGATCATCTTTGTCACTCCGCGCTACACCCCCTCCAGTAACTTAATGTCCCTCTTCAGATACGGACACCAGTACTGCACGCAGTACTCCAGGTGTGGTCTAACTAATGACCTATACAGTGGCAAAATCAGCTCCTCCCTCCTCGAGGATATACCCCTTGCAATGCAACCCAGCATTTTGTTGGCCTTTGCAGCTGCCTTCCTACATTGTGCCCAGTTGTTCATTGACCCTGTAATGAGCACACCCAGATCCTTCTCCTCCTCTGTCTGGGCTAGCTGCACTCCCCCTAGATGGTAACTCCTCCTTGAGTTCTTCATCCCAAAATGCAGCACCTTGCACTTTTTGGCATTAAAGCCCAGTTGCCAGGTGTCTGACCAGGTTTTAAGCTTTGGCAGATCATCCTGCAACCCCTGCCATCCCCCTAGGTCATCCACCACCGCACCTACCTTGGTATCATCAGCAAACAGACTGATCTTGCTCTTGATGTCCCATGATATGTCTGCAATGAATATCCCAAACAACACTGGTCCCAACACTGAGCCCTGTGGAACACCACTTGTCACTGCCCTTGGGTGTGAGAGCTCCCACCCACCACCACCCTCTGTTGCCTTCCCTGCAGCCAGTTTCCTACCCATCTCACCAGCTTTGCACCCGCCCCTGTGCCTACTAACTTCCTTCCTTCCCAGCCTCCATGTGGCACTGAGTCGAATGTCTTACTGAAGTCCAGATACAGGACTTCCACTGCATGGCCCCTGTCCAGTTGCCTAGTTACCCAGTCATAGAACTCGACCAAGTTGGTTTGGCAGGATTTGCCACGTATGAAGCCATGCTGTCTGCTGTCCTGTAGTCCTTTAGCCTCTAGGAGGGCCACCAGCCTCTCCTTCAGGATAGTCTCCATTAGCTTACCCACGATGGATGTGAGGCTCACTGGTCTGTAGTTTCCCGGTTCATCCTTGGAGCCACTCTTGTGGAGGGGCACCACATGAGCCATCCTCCAGTCCTGAAGTACACACCCTGAATGTAGTGAGGCATTAAATAGGTCTGCCAAAGGTCCTGCAAGGACCTCTGCCAGCTCCTTCAGTACCCTGGGGTGGATGCCATCTGGGCCTGGTGCCTTGTCCACCCTCAGTGTCTTCAAACCCTCTCGAACTCTGCTCTACATGATTTCCCCATCTGTCACCACTTCCCACCCTGCTTCTGCCATTTCTCCCACCTTGGGTGTCACCCCCCTCTTCTCTTTAGTAAATAGTGAACAGAAGTATTCATTTAGTGCTTCTGCCTTATCGCACCCTGCTTCCACCCAACCCCTCTCCTTCCTAATCCTTACTATGTGGTCCTTACAACTCCTTTTCTCCCTGATGTACTTAAAGAAGTCCTTCTCCCCCTTCTTAATGCCTTGTGCCAGCCTGAGTTCCATAGATGCTTTGGCTCCCCTTACTGCCCTTGTCACCTCCTTCGATTCTGTCAAGTACTCCTCCCTGTCCTCTCCCCTCCCTGTTTTCTTGTACTTCATAAAGGCAGCTCTTTTCCTCCTTACCTTTTCCATGACCTCCTTGTTCAACCAGATTGGTTTCTTAGCCCTAGCCTTCTTGCTCTGGGCTTTGCAGCAGGTTTTGGTTGCCTCCACTATCCCCAGCTTTATGAGCTCCCACCTCTGGTTAGTGTCCATACTAGATTGAATTCTGGCCAGGTACCATTTTACCACTTCCCCCATCCTCCCAAAGTCGGCCTTCCTGAAGTCCAGCACTATTGTGCCAGATTCCACTCTTTCCTTGCCCATATCCAATGTGAGCCATACTGAGTGCTTGATTGAGTACTAACAAACAAACCTAATCACATATTAAAATGTGGCATAATAGCAGATTCAACGAGTGATCATCACCCTATTTTTTGCTTGTGGAAACTTGCTTGTTCCAAGAAACCTAAATCTTATAATAAAAACAGCAAGAAATTATGTAGGTTTTGACTTAAAATGGTTTTGTGATAAGTTAAATAATATAGATTGGACATTTATGTACTCTGTTCCTGATGTTACTTATGCACTGGATTTTTTTATAACTGAATTTTTTCTGCATTAGAATTGTTTGCCCCATATGTCAAAACATGGACTATAGGTAAAAATAGTAGTTGGCTCACTCCATCATTGTTAAAATGAATGCAGGAAAGTGATAGGGCCGGAAAAAATATAAAAAGGACAGCTCATCTATTACTTATCAAACATATTGCTGTCTTCGAAATAAATGTAAAACTCAAATTAAATTGGCCAAAAGGAATTTTCTTATACAAAAGCAGACTAGTGGACAGACAATGTGAAATTTTGGAATACTGTAAATAGTTTAATTAATCCAACTCGTGACCCTGTGCCAACTATGAAGGTAGGGGATGAAATAATATCTTGTTCACAAAGAATAGCAAATATGTTTAATAAAAAGTTTACAGATTTAAATAGGTTTTGGGGGACTGGAAATAATTACTTATTGAGTGATAAAACCATTAGCATGCATAATACACCAAAATTGTATCTTTAAGTCACATCGCCTAAAGAGGTACAACAATTATTACAACAAATAAAACCAGATAGTTCAGTGGGGTATGATGGTCTTCCACCTAATCTACTTAGAGATGCTGTGGCTGTGTTATCCTATCCTGTTAGTATCCTGTTGAATCTATCTTTCATGACAGGTCAATTTCCGAGCCTATGGAAATGTTCTTTAGCGGTGCCAATATTTAAATTGGGCCTGGCCCAAGATTTTGCTAACTACAGACCTGTTTCTTTATTGTCTGCATTGGCCAAGGTACAAGAAAAGTTAGTTTCTAAACAGCTCGTAGGGTTTGTTGGTGAACATGGTTTGCTGTCTCAAAATCAGCATGTATTTAGAAAGGGGTATGGAATGGAGACTGCCTTGGTAGAGTTCATAAACATGGTCCTAGATGGATTGAATAGAGGGTGTTTGGCTGGGACTGCATTCATGGACTTGACCAAGACATTTGATCTAGTGGATCATACACTTCTTATTGCCAGGTTGGGTATATGGGTGTGGGGCAGTCTGCACTTGGTTGGTTTACTGACTACCTCATAAACAGACAACAAATGGTTACATTTCATGGTAGTTTTTTTTTTTTTAAACCATATGTTAGGTATGGAGTCCTGCAGGGCTCCATACTGGGTCCTATTTTATTTTCATTATTTTTTGACAAAATGTCTTCAGTTTTAGATAATGCTAGTATTATTCTTTAAGCAGATGGTGCAGTAGTTTATTTTCAAGCTGCTGCAACTGAAGAATTGAACAGGGCACTAACAGCTGAAATGAGTACGGTACAGCAGTGGCTGATCACTAATAAATTAGTTTTAAATAAAGTCAAAACAAAAACAATGTTTTTTGGAACCATGGTGAAATTAAGGGATGGGGGAGGATCCTCCAGATTCCTGCACCTGATGGTACAATATATGAAAACGTAGACAATTTTCAATATCTAGGTGTATTATTGGATTCAGTATTAAGTTTTGAGCCATATCTAGTAAAACTGACCTCCAAGATTCATGCTTAGGTTAGTGTTCTATATAGACTGAACTCTTTTTTGACACCTGAAACTAGAATGGCCATTACCAAGCAATGTTTATTTCCAGCTGTAAATTATTCTTCACTTGTTATAGATAATGCTTCTATTTACAATGCTCAGAAGAAAATCTGCTTTATTGCAACTGTTGGAGAAGTTTGCATTAATAGTTCCACGGAGGACACATAATTGTACAGTTTTGAATTCTATGGGTTGGTTACCAGTTCATTTAAATGCTAAGTTTATGTTTAGAGTCATTAAGGATGGTGTTCCTGAAAACTTATCTGGTTTCTTACATGGATATGATCAGAATTTCCTGTCCAGGGCCAGGGTATACAATGAAACATTGAAACTGCCTTTAATGAGAACTACTTGTGGTCAGCGGTCTTTTACATATGCAGCTACTAAAATACGGAATGAGGTCCCACTTGAAATAAAGAATTTAACTACAAATAGGTATTTTTCTACCTCTCTTTATTAGCATATTTAGATATTGTCTGATTAACAATGGTTTAAATAATTACATTTGTTTTATGAGACGTGGAATTTTGTATTCCTATACTGTATGTATTATTATGTACAAGTCTTATTGTATTGTACTGTTATGTATTGCATGAATTTGTGTGTCGCACCTGAAAAGGGAACTTGTTTTCCAGTGTGCTTACCCATAAAGCAAATAAACAAATAAACAAACAAAAAAGCTTCAAGTCCTCAGCCTGCTTTCCGAAAACTGTATTTAAGTACCCAGTCCATAATATTGGGTCCTAGGGCAAAGTAGGGCTCTGTTCTGGACCATTTTTATGTTCACTTGCGCGCATGCACAAGGAACGTTTTGGGAGAGTAGCACACTTTGGAGGTGTGCCTCTCCCATCCACTGCACTGCTCCCTTGAGCAGGTGTGGCGGTCCTGCACCAATGGTGCAGGAGCTCTGTATGACAGCGGTGTTCCTCTGCTTCAAAGCAAAACACCACTGCCATACGGAGCACCGAGTCACACCGCCTTCGCCGACGGGCCTTCGACGCACATCACGCTGCCCAGAAAGCTTTGGTCCCAGCGTGGCAAATGTTGTTTGCCGATCGGGTGCCCAATCCCCCATCGGCTCCACGGCCCCCCAAGCCACCCTGCTGCCATGCTGGGAGCCCACCCTAGTGTGGCAAACGTTCGGTTTCTTTTGCCGACGGGGGTGCCCAATCCCCCGTCGGCTCCTCACCCCACCCAGCCATCTTCTGCCATGCTGGTTGAACTAGTAGCAGTCAAAACAGTAAAGCAAATACAGGCAGCCCAGGCCCTGTATAGATCAAAAGGCCATAAACAATAGAAAGATCAGAAAATACCTCCAGTTAGAATAGAGTGTCACAGGCATCAAATCCACTTGTAGACAACAGCTTGGTACCAGGTTAAAGTCCACAGCTCCCCTTCAGGTATTCATTTTCTTCATCACAGGAAAAGACAGCTAGAGAAAATAATTAACAAGTTCGACCTTGGCTTGCTCTGCAGAAAGAAATTCCATGGTGCCTGTGACTGTAGTAACAAAAAGCTGAGCAGGGTATTGCATGTAAAATTTAACCCCCACTTTGTACAAAGTCTGCTTAATGACTCTGTAAGCAAGCTGCTGGTCCCAGACCATCGGGATAGTATCTTGAAATATAAGAAAAGGACAGCCATTCCAAAGTAGGGGACATTTAGCTCGGGCTTGTTGTAGTATATTTACTTTGTCCTGGCAATTAAAGCATTTTAAATGATCTCCAAGGCTTACCTTGTGGTGCCGTTTGAGAATGGAGGGAGTGATGGGCCTGCTCAATGAGATAACTAGAGCCCTGCACAGGTGTGCCAGCAATGTCTTGAAGGAAGTCTAGCATATTGGCTTTCTCAGCTTGCTCAGGGATGCCAACCATGACCAAAGGGTTTCAGTGGCTTTGAGCCTCCAGATCATCAGCCCTAATTCCATCAGCTATTTCTGAATGTCTTGCACATCCTGGAGCTCTCTATCTTGGGTATCTTTGAGGGAGCTTATCTTTACTTCTGCATCCCCCAATCACCTATTAAATGATTTAAGCATTGATTTCAGAAGTCGCAGGTGTTCTACAACCTTTGCCAAGGTAAGCTTGATCCCTGCCATGTCTGCCAAAATTAAATCCAGTTTGTTTGGTTCAGGATCGGGCTCAGGAGAGTCCAGGGTAGATAATTTCTGTGGCAGCTTCAGCCTAGTTTGTTGTGCTTGATGTCACTTCAGTAGGTCCACTGTTCTCCATGCAAACTACTGTATCCATTCCAACTGGTGAAATCTCAGAAGCCTCCATCGGTGCAGAGCAACGATGGTAACTGGGAAAAAAAGCATGAAACTGGTTGCTTACTGATAATAAATTTAGCTAATTTACTACTGAGAACATGGAGCCAGGAGGAGAGTGATTGTTCAGCTCGAGGGCATTATGTGACTCCTCTTGTGGATGTTATGTGTATGTGCCTGTGTGAGTTGGTGGTACACAGATACACAGACGCTGTACATATGTTTTCACAGTGATCATGTGCTTACCTCTGTTCTTCTAGTGGTGTGTGAGTGTGGATTTGCGTGAGTGGCCTGAGTGTCTGTGGATTGAAAGTTATGGGTGTGTGGGTGCAGATTACCATGGGTGCATTTGAGGGGTTCTGGGTGCTAAGTGTGCTGGGGAAGGGTTGATGTGTTGGGGGACAGAGGAAGAGGATGGGATGACTGCTGAGTGGGCAGGGGAGTGGTAAATGAATGTTACTGCTTGGGGGCTGGCTGGGATAGGGTGCCATAAGGGTTTGTAATGAGTTACTACTCTGGTTCATAAGTCTCTGCACTATGGCTATCACACTTATTGGTGTCTATTTGCTGTTTGAGACTTGAAGCCTTTCCTGTAATCTCCCCCAGGCTACTCATAGCCAAAACCAAGAAATAACCCTAACCCCTCCAACGTTGCCCCCTCTACCAACAAGGGTTGTTTTGCTTCACTATTCTTTTAGCTTTGTAGGTCCTTTGGCCTTCTTTTTAGAACTAAAATTTTGACCTTGTAAATTGGTTCTTGTGTCTCTTTATCTTAGTATGAGAGATACAATATCTAGTGATTTGTTTTTGCTTTGCTTCCTCTTGTATTAACTTGTGCCTGTCTCTTCTCTCTTTCAGGTGAGGTGGTTGGAACATTCCAGTGCCATCTGATACCCTCCTGTTGTTAATTTTTCTCTTAGTATGGGTGATAACATCACTTGTGCTTTGTCCTTCCTGCTCTTTGCCTACCTTCTGGTTCCAGTTGAGATCTTGTATCTATATTATTATCATTATCATGATTTAGTTGTATCTCTCCCTACTGATTTTTCATGATGATATCATGATATTTACAATAAGCAATTATCCTTTATGTGCTTGTATATCTAGAATGTATGATAATTCACCTTTTGGGTTTACCTAGTAATCAACTAACCTTCCCCTTTTGTGTTTGAAACTACATTTGTTTTAGTCACTTAGTTGTTTACTTTATCTATGCTCCATTAACCCTTGATGGACCATGGACTGATATATCAGTCCAGAATTCCTATACGTTCCAATTCTGCCAGCAGCCTAAGGGTTAAACCTATTTATTTTCAATTTGTATTTGTTAGTTCTTACTGTTTTGCTCACATATGGGTTCAGGTAACCTAAGATCTTCTGGCTACTTTGTGTATTTGTAAATATTGATTCTAATTAGTTTTTGACATCATGGCCAGCAGACTACTTTAGGGGTTTGCTCAGTCTGTTACCCCATTCCCTGATGAAGATTTAAGGAGCAAAGCACCGGGACACCTACACATAGTTGTTCTGTAAGTCCTGTGCCTACACAGAATTATACACTCAATGAATTTCTTAAAATGTTTGGCAGAATTGACCTTTGTGGTTTTCTTCTCTCATCATTTGTGCATGCACTGCTCTCTGCTTTTTCTATACCGGTTATCATGTATGTCTGTATAGAGTCTCTACACCAGGGAAGGTTTGGAATGCGAATAATGAAAGGGTGTGCCACTTGATATCAGAGAGTGCTCAGGATACTGTAGTGATGGGGACACACATGTCAATTATACACAAATTCCATGGTTACCAATTTGTAAATAAATGAGTTCAGTATTGATAGTGTAAGGAATGTATGTAGCCCAACATCTGACTCACTGGTGTATAACCATTTCTTTGGCCTTAACATACATTTCTTTATAAGCATTGTTATTATTTATTTACTGTTTAGTAAGTAAAAATGACATTTGCTAAGTTATATTATTATTAAAATATAGTGCTTATAGAAATTTTGTGTATTTTTCATTTTTATCATATCATAGATTGCTATTTGAAAATCTATAAGTAAAATGTTTTTTTTTAACTTATGTATACAGCAATTGCACCCTTACATGTTATTTTTTTTTTCTATTTACTTAATTAAAACATTGTCTCCTTTACAAGAAAAATATTAAAGTAGCTGCTGTTGGCTGTATCCAACTGCTGTTTATGTACTATAGTATGTCACTGTTTGGATGAAAAACATTGGCAAAACAACACAATGAGTCACATTAGTCCATACTCAAAATGTGTGCAGCTTTACTCTGAATTTAAGATTCACTTCTATCCTTGTGGTATTAAAAGCAACTTAAAAAAATATAAATTAGATTGAAACAATACTAACAGATCACAGTACTGTGCAAATGTATAATTATGATGGACACTGGAGATATTAGAAAATGCATTTATGCATACAGTAGGTGTGGACCAAGAAGCCATTGAATAAATCCATTTGTCTTCACTCCCGTTTAATAATTTTTTTCTAAATAGTAGACATGTCATCAGCGTTTATCTGTATAGTAGATACATCATCTCAGTACTGTACATCTGAACACATGGAAAAAAATTCCAAGAAACTGAAAGAAAACAACTGAACAGAATACTTTAATTCTCTCCAAACTAAAACAAAATCATTGTTTTTCATTATTGCCAATGTGCTGCTCGAGACCAGACTCCTCTTCCTGCCTATATCGCACAGAAACTGCACCCAGTATAATCTCCACACCACAAAAAACCCTCATTAAAATACAAAAAAAAAAACATTTGGCCACAACATTTTTTTTACAATCTCACCTTTTGCAGTCTTTTCTTTCAGAATTCTTTCCACTACCTGTTCTTCCGCCCCCACTGCCAGCTCTTCAGACTCCCCTCTCTCTCGACAATCCACTGTGCCACTCATTCTAACAGACATTCTTACCAATCAGTAAGCAGCAAGGAATTTGCACTCATGACTCAAAAGCTCATAATCAAATGAATAAAGTATTCATACATTTATTGTGACAAAGGTGCCCAGAACAATTCCCTCTTCCCCAGTGCTTCAGACCAACACAGGACCTTGCTCAGGGGGTGGGTTTCTGAGACCCACCTCCTGAGGAAGGCCCTGTATTGGGCTGAAGCAGTGGTGATGAGAGTGTTATTCTTGGCACAGTTGTCACAATAAACTTATGATTACTGTACTTTATTCATTTGACTATGAGCTTCTGTGTCACGAGTGCAAATTCATTGCTTTTTGTTACATTTTAGGCTGGCAGAGTCCCAGGTGTACCAGGAGTCTTACCTGAGTGCATCAATTTTCTTACTTTGTTTACCCTTACCAATCACCGGTAGCTGGTCAAAAGAGTGAAGCAATATGAGCATGGTAAAAACCATGCAGTAAAATGAGTGTGAGCGAATACAGCTACAGGGCAAATATAGTGCTGTACATGACAGTGCTATACCTGTAGCTGTGTTCACTCAGGCTGATGACTTCAAGTATGCATTTGTGATCGGAAACAGTGTGCTTTAATTGTTGCTCAGAGATAGAGCAACAGTCTGGAAAGGCAGCACAGATCAAGGAATCAGAGGTTCAAGTCTAACCCCTGCACTGCCTGTGTTTTTTTTTTTTTTGATGTCTTTTTTTTTTTTTAATCTTCTGCCCGACCCTTGCTGGCCCCCACCACCTTTACAATCTAGGACAAATTCATAGACTTTGCCAGCAGATAAGGACTGCTTGGCCTACCTAGTCCTCATCTTGATGTTTCTCCCTCCCTGAGTTTGGTCATCCCTCAGAGATGATTATATTTTTTAGGGTGGTGTGGGGGCACATAGCCCCCCAAATGAAACATGATATTCTCAGACCATGCGGAGTTGCCTGCTAGATCGCAAGGTTGTTTGCCTTGCTGTTTATCCCTGGTGCTGTGTTTTACTGTGTAGTTTTGTTTACACTGTGTTCGACTGCACAGTTAACTTTTAGTTGTTACTGACCTGATCCCCAATTGCTGATCAATTTTTAAAAAAGAAAACATTTTGAAACATAAAGAGAAAAAAAAAATTAAAAACCCTCCCTAACAACAAAACTCCTCCCATGCTCATTGTCACAAATGCTCCTTCTATACAATACATGGGAAACCACAGTGTACAGCTCCTCATCCTGATCACACTTGCTAATTCCATTTTCTCAGCCAATCGTCAACTTTATTGTGATGTCAACACATCACTCTGATGTTCCCAATAACTGCATAGCTACCAAGTGTGGAAAGGCACAACAATCAGGCAAAGCACAGAAGAAACCACACAAACAAACATATTTTTTTTACTCACTATGTAAACTTCAGCAAATAAAGTAAACAAGCTCCTGTCTACTGCATAAATAAAATATGCAATGGGGAGCTTATTGGATAGATGATTTATTTTCGCTTGTGCTGTTTGACCTTGGGCACATCACTCATGGCTTACACAACTTGTGAGGTTATCCAAGGTCAAGCAGCACTCTTGAAAATAAATCATTAATCCAACAGCTCCCATTGCATATTGTCCATTTACTGGACATGTGGATGGGTCAAAATTCACTGGGAATCCCCCTATTTCAGACATCCTACAGTAGTCACACATTCAGTGCAAGAGTTAAACACTTTTCATTCGAATAAAAAATTTGCAGGTCACTGGACAGGGGGCATCACAATTCTTCTTGATAAGAAAGGAGAAAAGCAATGTTTATCTTATTCTGAACACATTGCTAACAGAAGCTTGTGCCCTACATTATTTCCATTCA
Organism: Neoceratodus forsteri; assembly: GCA_016271365.2. Classification (NCBI taxonomy): domain Eukaryota; kingdom Metazoa; phylum Chordata; order Ceratodontiformes; family Ceratodontidae; genus Neoceratodus; species Neoceratodus forsteri. The sequence goes on along the minus strand of CM057449.1, from coordinate 1,064,264,688 downwards.
AGAAGTACTATGCTAAGATTCTCATTTCAATATCAGGGAACCTAAGGTTTGCCAGCTGAAAATATAATATGCCACAATAGTTTCCTTTTTGCTTATGCAAAATAACTCACTTGGCATTGCCAGAGGCTGGCATTTTAAAATGAGATTTTTTTTGTTTTTACAGATGAAAAACATTGAAATGCCTAGCAACCCTTAAGTAAAACAGCATGACTTCCAGTAAATATTTTTGTAAAACCATAATATTTTGCCTTTTTTTAATAGTTTCCTACTATGATATGGAGTTACAGAAGAAATGTTGGTTAGCAATTGTGGGGAGTTTCCTAGGAAATTGATAACCTTTAATCTCCTTTCATGAGCTACAATAGCATGAAACATCAATCAATATTTGGGGGATCCAAGCCCAAACTGGGATGTCCAAAAACCCAAACTGGGATGTCCAATGCTTCTTATAAACTCTTTTTTAAATTAGTTAATTAGATTTCCTCTCCAGAACTGCTACCAGGCGCTGTTAACCTTTTCAAATAAAAAAAATGTGAGGACTGTACTGTAAAGAGTTATTTTTAACTGCAACAAGCTTCCTGAAGCTAAGGATCCTGAAGCACTACATCTGAATCTCTAAATATGAGCATCTTGGGGTTAGATTATTCAGTGCTAATGCAGTAATTCTGTCATAAGCTTTGACTCGACTGGAGTCATAAGTTGTGTTTACATTTGTAAAATGTATTAGATTCAGTAGGGATTCTGCAGTATTGTAGTCCATTTCACCTTTTTTTGCACTTAAAATAATTCTCCATAAAATGTACTGGTTTGATGTGGTGCACACTACACATAGAGGATAATGGATGGGCAACAGACAATAACAGTGCTGTAATTGCATCAAGCAGTTTCCATGACAACTTGGTAAACTTCGAGAGTGCAGCTCGAGAGGTTTAGTTGTCATGGAAACTGTGAGATGCGGTTTCAGTGCAGTTATTGTCTGTTGCCCATCCATTAGCTTTTATAGTGTATGGGGTAAAATGCACTATAAAAGCTAATGGTTTTCAAGTCCAGCAGTTTCAAATCTTGCCCTCCCCACACACACACTCTCCTGAGCAAGCTCCAATACACTTCCCACAGTGAAAAACATAACCATCATTGACGAGCCTCTTTATGTACCTTGTACCTTGTATATTCCTGTGCTGTGTCTCTGGTTCTGCATAGTGCAGCTCTCCCGGTTATTTGGCCATGCTACCAGCATTACTTGGAGGAATTCTGAAAGTCCAGAGGAGACGCACATGCACAAACCTGCTATAGTTGTTATGGTATTGACGTGACGTAGCCAAGAGGGGTTAATAACCTATTGACGTCACATCGATACCAAAACAACATGGTAAGCTGTCTGAATTCAGACAGTAATAAGGGCTCCCCACACATTATAAAGAAATACATTCTGGTGCATTCTGGGGCATGTCTTATTCCAAGCCCTGGGAGGCAACTGCTGTGCATTTGCTTTAGCACTTGCAGCTATTGAAACATTTCAGCACCTCGGTCAATCTTGCAGGGACTGGGGCACAGAAGTCAAAATGATTTGCAGCTGGGATGCTTTACATCAGCTACTGTAAATAACTTTTGCCTACAAAACTGACAGAAAGTTTCAGAAATGGTGAGAGTAAATAGAATTATACAGCAGTCTGCATTGGAATACTGAACGTGTTTTCCAATCCTGCTGCCATGTGCAGCAGTTTCCCACTATATAGTTGTTTTTGAGAACCTTTTCAAACAACTGAACTTGCCATCTTTTTTAAATGTGTTTCATGCTGTAGCCAGGAAATGGAAAAGTGTGGTAAACTACATCTGGTGGCACTTTTAGAAACATGCAGCTGCATGTAATGAGTCATAGTTTATCTAGTTTCAGATGTCTAAATTAGCCCTACTCTGATTTGGAAAAAAAATGCTGATAGGTCCAAGTGAAAATAAAAATTGAGTATTGTTTCTGGGCAAGTTGGACTCCACTATAACAAGGCTGCTCTGTAATAATTTTGTGATCAGTTTTAGGGACAATCTGCTGTACAGTAAATGATGCATTGCCAACCACCTGCAGTACAAAAAGAGAATCATTTCCTGTCCTACAGCTAAATATTTTAAGCTTCCTAGCTGTACATCTTTCAGGCAGGTGTGGTATACCAGATATGAACTGTGAGGATATGCCCTTGCAATTAACTTTGTAAGGTGATGATGATCCAATAGATACTAATTTCCTCTGACGGTGAGCCAGTCTCCCATAGAGGCCCCAACATGTTCCATGGGAGGCTGTAGCAAGTCCGATAATGTGCTGTACTAATTACACTAATTGCGAGTGAGTGATTTATTGATGAGAGAAAAAAATAAATATGAATCATATATTTAAATAGACAGCAATTTATTCATGCTACTTTTTCCTGCTGTACTATGAATCATATTTTAGGGTATTTTTTACGGAGAGGCCAAAGATTGTGATCATATCTTAGGAGTCACTAATGTTTAATATAAACAACAGCAACCCTTTCTTGTTTCCCTGCATTAAACATTGGCAAATACTGTATGCACACTATCAGTACTGAAAATGTGTTTATACTGTGAATTTATAATATTGTGGCTCAGTAAATTAGCATCAGTTCAGGATAGGAAGAAACACCGCCTTTTAGGTGCAATGTACTCACTCTCTGCAGCCACTGTTTTTTTTTTTTTTTAACTATGTATTTATACTCCTACTTGCCTCCCTTCTCCACTCTCTCCGGCATCCTACTACATGCAGGGCCCACTCCCCATCAAGATCTGCCCCTAGAGCACCTGACACCACACACAATCTTACCCCTGGTATACCCCCTTGGGTAAAAGTAAGGAGGAATGCCCCTTACCTCCCCAAACCAGCACTCTGAATTTGTGGAGTCAGTGCAGCGGAGTCTGTTCGATGAGCCCAGAGACCTGCCGGCAAGGTGCCATTGCCTAGGAGAAGCCGAGGTGTTTTTTCTGGTTTCTTTCCTCCCTCCCCCCGATGTTGGCATGCAGTGAGGGCCTATGAGTTAGGGGGCATGCTGAAACGTGCCTCTTTGCTCCGCCCCTCTGCCGACATCCACCCAATCCACTTGCAGCTGCTCCACCTGCCGCGCTATCCACCCGGGCTCCCCTAGGTGGTAGCATTGCAGCGGGAGCCTGCAGTTCCCCAACCCCAGAGAAGGAGAGCTGCCATTGGGCACTCTATCCTTCCCCGCCCCTGCTGACCCCCAGCGACCCGAGCTTGTTCCCGAACCCAGGTCGCCGGCATGGTGCAAGGTGCGACATCCAGTGCCTCAACCCTCAGTGCCACTGGGCCTGCAGCCACTGTTTTTGAGTTAATGCATTATAGGCTCATTATGTAGAATGTTGTCCTAATAATTCACATCTGCCTCTTGTTCATAGTGACCAGAAACTATGATGAGGCTATTGTAGTGCTGCTTATCATTTATGGAGATAGCAAGAACAGTTTCACACCTGTTGTCCACCACTGCCACTAGAGACGTAGAATGATTGTGACCCAACCACAGATGAATCAATCAATACATCATCAATCAATCAATCAAGCAAGCAACCTTTTAATTGCAGTACACCCTATTAGAAGAAGCTCTCAGAGTCAAGGCAGAGTCAAAATCATAAAAAAATCCAAGATAAAAAATAACAAATATGCTATGAAAGACTACTTACACTGGTGGTGAACACCTACTAGAAGCACTGATCTTGCATGAGTGTCATACATACATGCATACATACATACAGTACATGTACAGTGAAACAGCATGATGTAACAGAAAATTATAGAATTCTTCAACTGAGTTACTGCAGGAAAGAATGCAAATTCAGTGACAGTTAATGCCTTCTGCTTGCAGGAATCTGTGATGCTGCATTGCATCATGATAGGCTGTATATATGTTTAGTGAGGAAAGGACACAGATGGTCACTGGGTGCCTCCTTACCACCATCTCAGTGGAAATATGCTATCAACCCTTTTTCTTTAGAGTAGTTTTTGAGTCTGAGATTTAAGGTTGTTACAGTATCACAACTGATTCCATCTGCTCTCAACATTTATTTCAACTGTTCATCACACAACCTTTGAAGTAGTTTTGTTTGTTGTTACCAATGAAATTGTCTGCTTTTAATGATACTGTGTGTCCTATTGTCTGTTCATCCTTATACATCCTGAAGAGCTGCCTTTTGTCTGACAGTTTTTTTCCTTCTAGAAATTTTCAGACTAGGATCCAATGACTTCCTGTCTTAATCATCTTTTTTCCAATGGAAAATAGCCCCAGTTAGTCTGTACTCATAAACCATGTTTTGCAAAACTTCAACCAACTCGGTAACTCTTTTCTGTACTTTTTCAACAACTGTATGTCATTGTCTTTCCTTAGGTGCAATATGTGGACCAGAACGACACTGTATACAGTCAAGTTGATAAGTAAATTTGGCCACTGCAAAAAGGGTGACAATAAAAGGGGTGATCTTGATTTTTGATTGCCCCTTACTCATGTCACCCTTTGCATCCCCACAGTTTCTATCCCCTCCGGGGCATGCCTGCTCAGAAGAGGTTATATTTAGTTTGTAGGATGTGGGGGACAAATCCCTCTGCACTGGAGGATATGGAGGGCAAAGCCCCCTGCAAAAGTGACTGTTTCCTAGGAGGGTGCTTTGGCACTGTAACTACCAAGAGATGAAATGCCAGGAGGCATTGTAATGCCAGGAGGCATTTAGCCCACATCATAATCGGCATCGGCAAAATGCTTATTGATGCTGCATGGGTTAGCTGAACTACACACAAGATTCAGGGTGAGGCCTGACCAATGATTTATACCGGGGCATTATATTTCTAAACACGTTTCTGACATTTCTGTTGATATATAGCATGATTATGTTTGCTTTGGTAACTTGGCTCACACAGTTTTTCCCATTTAAAGTTGCTGCTGATTGAGACTTTCAGCTATTTTTCATGCTTGGCTTCAGTAATCACGATGCCATTTAGGCAACATTTTGCTTTTATGTTCTTTGTTCCAAAATGCATCACTTTGAATTTCTCAAAATCAGAGATTTACTGTTCCTGAATTTGTCTTTCCCTCCCTTCCCTTGAATCCAGATGCTTCATCCAGTCTGCCAACTTCATGGCCAAAATCCGGTTTGGTCTCTACCCTCCTACCTCACCTCTACTCTCCCTCTACTCCACCCTTTCCACATATTCCCTTCATGACTCTGTCCAAAAAACCCTGTCTCTCCCCCTCAGGGCAATCACTGTCAGCCAATCCTCTTTTTTATATCATTGTCCTAAACTGTGGAATGCCCTACCCTACACCATCCATAATGCGTCCTCCCCAGCATCCCTGTCTTCACTTTTATGTGACTTCCCCTCTCCAGTCTGCACCTGTACTAAACCTCTACCTCTATTGTTCTGGGGACCTCACTATATGTCTAATCCATCTGCCCAATTGAAGGGGCAGACCCCATTGTCCACAGACCCAGACCAAAGGAAGGTAGTGGGTGTGGTTACATTTATTTGTTTATTTTTATTTATTTTTTGAAAGTCAGATTTACAACCTTTGAGTCAGGGACTCATTTACAAAGGCACCTCATCACAGGAAGGGTAGACATGGTTACAGTGTGAGATACAACAGTGGTAACATACAGGTGCAATACAGATAACAAAAGAACACAATATAACAGTGGTTTAAGGAATAAAGTTATATGCAGTAAATAGCAATCGTATAAAGTATAACAATAGTAGAAGTCACAACCCTGGTCATACCGTGGAAATACCTATGTGGAAGGGTGTGGGGGGGAACGGGGTGAGGAAAAGAAAAAAAGGGGGGGAAGCAGTCCAACAGACATTGTCAAGGCTATGGACCAGAAACATAGAGGGACCCCAACATTAGGTTGATTAAGAGCAACTACAGCTTCGGGTGCCAAAGAGCTGGTTACGCAGAGCAATTTTAGAGGGACCAATTTTGGTAGACTTAGTGACAGAGGGTGGGAGGGAGTTGAACCATTTGGGGGTGTGGTAGTGGAAAGACCTTTGGGCTAGGGAGGTCTTGGTATGGGGCACCAGAAAGGTGGCCTTAACTGAGCTACAGATGGCAACAGATGGGGATGCAAGCCACAGGGACACAGCGACCCCTGGGTGGGAGAGTCCTAGCATGGATGTTTTGGCAAGTAAGCAGGTTTGTTAGTGCAGGCACTCATCCAAGGTGAACAGGTTGGCAGTGGAATAGAGCAGGCAAGTATGGGTGCGGAGGGATGTGCCGGTTAGGAGCCTACAGGCCTTGTTTATCAAGGTCTGGATTCTGGTGAGGGTGGTATTGTTGGCCACAGCATAGATAGGTAGGCCATAGTCCACTAGGGACAGGATGAAGGAGTTGATGGCCAGTCAGAGGGCAGTTTGGGGGAGGCACTCTCTGTGGCAATAGAGAAGGCCAGTCCGAGAGTTTATGGTTAAGGACAGGGTATTGATGTGGGTGTGGAATGTAAGAGCTGAGTTCAAGGTGATGCCCAGGTACTTGTAGGATGACACCTGCTCGAGAGGGTGAGCATTACTGGGGAGAATACAGAGGGGGGCATTTTTGGCCTTATTCTGGTGATGTGAGAAAAACTTAGATTTGTTTTTTCTGAAGTCAATGACCAGCCGGTGGTCAAGAAACCACTTTTAAACAGGTTGATTGGTAGGGGAAGGGAAATGAAAGGAGGAAAAGTAGGAGGGGTACTTGAGGTCAGAAGGGGGAGGATTCATGAAGTCAGAACTGTGGTGAGCTGGGAATAAGTGATTGGCCAGTGAAGGGGAGAGAGAGGGGCAAGTAACCAGGGTATTTAAAGCCATGCACAACTCTGGGAGCTCACGATTTTTGCTTTTCGAGACTTTCTCTGAAACGCACGTCAGTCCTAGCAATTTTCTGAGAGATTGTTTGGTGGCCAGTGAGCCTTTAATAGTGATAGAGATTTTTTAAATTAGCACAAGCAATTAACTAATAGGGGATTAATCATTAATAAGTAAAAGGGTAATTGGAAGCTGTGGGCAGCGGTTGTGACCATCTGCAAGTGAATATTATAGAAGTCTCCTAACAAAAGGTAAGTGCTGAAAGAAACAAGAATTAAAAATGAGAGTATTTGGAATTCAGAGTTTCAGATGGGCAAATGCCAGTAGTAACCTGAATTGTTGGGGAAGAAATGGCAGCAGTGGGGATTTGTAATTACACACATTTGGGCTAGTTGAGTGATGAGGGAGTTACAGCTGATGTGTGATATGTGCTTGCAAATGTTTGGCTAGCTGAGTGACAAGGAAGTTGTAGCTGCTGTGTGATTTGTCCTTAAAAAATGTTTTGACTAGCTGAGGATGAGGATTTTGTAGCCACTGAGTGAACGGGCTGTCTTCAAGTAATGAGTTCTCCTGTGGGAGGGGAGATGGCCCAGCTATACTTGGTGCCAGAAAGGGCTGTTTGTTCTTTTGTTGGGGCAGAAGCTCACTCATGGAGTAAATGCAGAATGGCACAGGAGAAGCTCAGGCAGCAGGAGGTGGGCCAGGAGCGGGTCTGCAGCGATGGTGTCTGATGTCATCGTCGCATGGCAGGCCGACCTGGGACTACACACATCACACTGCTCAGGACAGGATACAGGGTTTTCTCAGAGAGTGGGGACATTTTGTGAAAGGGAAGTCCGTGAGCAGCCTAGAGGAATAGCAGGGGCTTACCGACCAGGCCAGAAGGAGACCATGTGGTGGATGACATCTGACGTCATCACCACGTGGTCAGGTGAAAGTTGCAGTACAGTACAATTGGGGCCATTTGTAGCATAGAAGGCATAGCAGGAAGGCTGGGTTGCAATTATGCACAAAAATGTGGTGTTTAGAAGAAACAGTCTAGGAAGTCAGCCACAAGGAAAGACCCCCCCAAAAAAAAAGGAAACAAAAAAGGGCAACATGAAATGGGAGTGGGACAACTGGCAACTGAAAGGGGTAGAATAAAGAGATGCTTGGTTGATCCTTACATGGACTGTAAGACCAAGTAGGCCTACGCGCCTAAGCCAACTGGGCATATGGGGAAGGGGAGGAAAGGGGGGTCTGTGGGGAACAATTTATGGAAGAGCAAGGCATGAATGTGTGGTCAATTACCTCAGGCACCTTAGGGAACAAAAGCAGGGGATCATAGCACAGGAAGCTAGGTGGAGGCTAGACCTCACTGGGAGAGAGGCAGTTTGGAAGAAAGGCTGGGCCATGGGAAGGGACCAACATGGAGCAGGATATTTAACTATTTGTTTGTGTTTATACAGGTGCCAGCAAGTGTGGATTATGGCTCCTAGGAGTAATAAGACAAGCAAGGAGGAGGAGGAGTGTTACCAGGCAGTAACGGAGCAGGTGAGCAAGGTGAATAGGCTGTTGGTGGCTGCAGACCCACCCAGCCCAGCGAAGGACAAGAAGCAGAAAGGGGCATAAAACAAGCGAGGAAGGACAGCACGAAAGTGCCCCAGGAGCCACCGGCACCCAGGCCCGTGGATCCCATCCTGGTGGACCAAATGCCAGCCAAGCCGGTCCCTCCACATGCTCCAGTGCCACCTCCAGGGCCTGTCTTAGCACCTTTGCTTGTGTTATCTGCACCAGTTACCATGTTTCTGGCTCCTCCTACGCTGGTGGAAACTCAGGCTCCAGTGTCAGCTATGGACACCATCCAGCTGGCCCCTTCCACAGGGTCTAGCCCACAGATGGACCACCAGCCAGATAATAAAGACATCACACTGGAAAGCAGTGCAAGAGAGTACATTGAACAGATGCTAAAAGCTATGGAGGAAACATAGGTTTGGGACAGTAAGAAATAGCACTGGGGAAAATCAGGAACCAGGATAAGGGAGATACAGTTGGGACTGTAGAGGCAGCAGGGGGAGCAGCTGATGACAAGGTGCTCAGGGCTAAAAAAGGGGCACCATCCCCTTGGCCACAAAACAGAAAATCTGGAAGGCAAATATGTGGACATACACATATTTGCCCTGGCTAACGTAGATAACATGGAAAAATATGAGAAGAAGGAGAGTTTTGAGAAGAAGGACATGGCAGCAGTGGTAGTGCATTTGGGAAAAGGAGAGGAGGAGAAGACAATGAAGGGGAAGAATTGGGATAACTGGTCGACAAGTTTTACTTATTACATGGCTATAGTCATAGAGAAGAAGCCGGAGCTGGCCACTCCTTTGTTAACCTATTCCCTCATTATAAAAAGTACCTATAAGAAAGGTGGATGTAGCTGGCTAAAGTATGATGAAAAATTCAGGAAAAGAATGGCTCATTTTGGGGATGTCAAATGGGAAGTTAGGCAGATTGACCTGTGGCTGGAGATTTGCATGGTCTTGATGAATGGGGAGAGCTAAGAGTACAAGAAGATGAGGACAGGACAAAAGTACTGCTGGGGTTATAACCCGGCCTTCTGCTCATGGCCAAATTGCCATTTTTGCTGCTCCTGCTTGAAATGTGGAGGTAGCCACCCAGCATGAAAATGTAGGTACAGCTGGGAAAAGGTGACTAGAAACCATAATACAGTCTACAATCGTTCCTTTCAGGGTAACCAGTCGGGCTATAGGGGACAGCAGTGGGGGAGTGAGGCTAGAGGCAGGGGATTAGGTGGGGTAGAGGACAGGCTTTCTACGGCGTCCACCAGAACAGCTGAGGAATGCAAGGGTAGATCATTTTGGTTGGCTGCAACCCCTATAAAAACTGATGTTTTGGAAGACTGGGCAAGGCATTACTGAGATACAGAGGTAGCACACACACTAATAGATGGATTTCAGTGTGGTTTCAGCTTATATTTCCAAGGGGACAGAAAAAGATCCAGGGTGAGGAATTTGAAGTCAGTAAAGGGTTGAGAAATTATGTTGGAACAGACGATCCAGAAGAATACAGCAGTGGGTAGGGTGGAAGGCCCATTTGGTCATCCACCACTACCAAAATTGATGATATTTCCCTTGGGGCTAGTACCCAAGAAACAGCCAGGAGAATTCAGGGTGATGCACCACCTGTCTTATCCAGACGGCGACTCAGTCAATGATTATATCAAAGAAGAGGATAGTAAGGTAACATACACCACCTTAGAGGAAGTGGTTAGGTTGAATAGAGCAATGTGGGGGGCATGGCTGGCAAAAATGGACATTGAGGCGGCATTCCACCTGCTGCCAGTACAGTCTAAGGATTGGGACCCTACTGGGATTCCAGACTGGGAAGAGATATTATTTTGATAAAGCTATGCCCATGTGATGCTCGGTCGCATGTGCTACATTTGAGTTGTTCAGCACATGGCTGCAGTGTGTCTTCCAGACAAGATATGGATACAGGTCAGTGATTCACTTCCTGGATGACTTTCTCATCATAGGTGAAGGGAGGCAACAAACAGAGGAGATGTTGAGGGATTTCAAAGCCATGTGCAAGGAGTTCGGGATGCCATTATTGCCAGACAAGATGGAGGGTCCCAGTCAGGCAATAGAATTCCTAGGCATAGAGATAGATACCATCAAGGAGCTCTTTAGGCTGCCTGAGCCCAAGGTGAACAGGTTAAGAGCCCTGCTATGGGAGGTCAAGGCCAAATACAGGGTGCAACTTCAGCAGGTACAGCAACTGTTGGGCCATTTGAAATTCACGTGTAGGGTCATAGCACCCGGGGTGCACGTTTACATGACACCTGGCCAGAGTGACACAAGTGGTCACTAGGCCTCATCATTGGGTAGACATAGCCAGGGGAACCAAAGAAGACCTCCAGGTGTGGGAGACCTTTTTAAGCGACTACAATGGGAGGACTTTCTGGCAGGAAGTGTGTTTTTTTAACACTAACCTACAACTGTATACGGATGCAGCTGGGTCATTGGAATGGGGGCTTACTTGGGGGGGAAAGTGGTTTGCAGTGGCCTGGCTCAGTGCTTGGGTGCATACGGGGGTGACACGGGATATCACCTTCTTGGAGATATTCCCCATATGGGTAGCGATGAAGGTATGGGGAGAAGCACTTAGGAACCAGAAGGTCACCTTTTGGAGTGACAACAGGGCAGTCGTGGATGTGCTCAACAAGCGGGGGTGATGTTCAAAAGGGTCATGAGGGTAGTGAGACAGCTGGTGTTAAGGGGGCTGAAGCTGAATATGTCATTTAGGGCTAGGCACATTGACGGCATAGATAAAGTGATAGCTTAATGCCTCTCCCACCTGCAGATGGACAAGTTTCGAGCTATCTCTCCATGAGCAGAATTGGAGCAGACGGCTATCCCAGATAGTGGTGGATGAAATGGCCAAAATTCGCTCTGCGAAATGATTTGTGGAGTAATGCAGAATCCATGACTTGCTCTGCAATGCAAAGCGGACTACTTTATGTCATGATGTGGAACATGAAGTCCATTGAAAAAAATGACTTTGCGTTATTCCGCCTTTCCCAAACCACTTCTCCACCAATTTTAAGGTGAAGTAACACTGAAATCAATGTACTTCGCATCACTTCACCTTATTATTGAGTTCCAAGGTGAATTTGCAGTGCTTCATGGGATTGCAGGTCACATGGACTCTCGATTGTTCTGCACAGCTTCAGTTCTGTGTAGTGCGTGTGTAGTGGAAGATGGAGACAGTTTCCTCTCAGAGCTCTGTGATTCAAATCCTGTAAAAGCTGTTAAAAAAGCCTTTTTGAGCTTTTGTTTTGCTCAAAATTTAGTACATCGACTGTAGGAAACCCTCCTTTGTTCATATCATTGAGTGTTTATTGTTTGTGTGTGGATTTTGAATGTTAATTTAGAACAGTCAGTCTGTGTACTGTGAAGTGTGCTTTGGAGGAGGGGCGCATCTGTGGTGTAGGTAGATTAACTGGGAGAAAAAAAGCAGTCTTTTTGTTTTGGTTCTATTTTTCTTGTATAACTGTGTTAGTGTACTCACAGTAATATTTTCTGTAATTCTTGACATTTGTTTTGCTGATTGTTGTGGTGCAGCAGTGTATAATTTCAGTTTGTTTAAAACATTTGTTTATATTACTAAAGGTTTTCAATTTGCTACGGATTACTTATAGTGTGTGTGAGTGTGTGTGCGATGCGTTTCATTTAATCAGATACCTTTTATTGTGCCACAGAGTAATTGCAGCAGTGTGAACCTGCTATCTACTGCACCTCCATGAATTTTTTGTACTGCTTTGTGGTGTCATTAATGGTAGTGGACAGTTAATGCCATGCACTACCCCCTCCCCAACTGGCAAAAGGTATTCTTTTCCAGATTTGGATTTCTGATGGTGAGCACTGGTTAAGTGGTGGTGTTGTGCCTTTGCATCTGCATCTCTTCAGTGTGCAGCACAATCTTAATCTGTCTGTGCATTTGCATTTCTTTAGGGCCCAATCTCTATCTGGCTTCTCTTCAGAGTACTGGTGTGGTGCAGTGCATATCTCTCTGCATGAAAATTGTACTCATTAATATGTGTTTTTTAAGTCAGGGCCATCATCATGACTCAGTCACTCATGATACAGATCATGTTCTTCATCATCACCATAGTCACAAATGCAGTCATGATTCACGATCACGTCAGGAATCACAAAATTAATTTTTTTACTAGTTACTTCCAAGTAAGCTTGTTTTGTAGTCTCTCTCCAGGCTTCACCACTGTACTCATTGATATGAGTTTTCAAATTGAGGAGTTTTGTGATACAGATCATCAGGGAAGTATAGCCGTAGGCATTCATGTTCCCATACCGTTTCATATAACTGGTTATCTCCCACCAGATGCTCATCAACTCCAACTCTGAGAAAAATAAATTCATGTTTCATGGTCACGAATGCAGTCACAATTCACAATCACATCATGAATCACAAAATACATTTTTTTACTAGTTACTTGCATGTAAGCCTGTTTTGTAGTATCTCTTCAGACTTCACCACTGTACTTATTGATATGAGTTTTCATATTGGGGAGTTTTGTGATACAGGTCATCATCATCGGGGAACTACAGCCGTAGGCATTCATATTCCTGTACTGCATATGAGTTACAGTATTGTAAGCCATGTGATGTCTGGGGGCCCGGGGGCTGCCAATATTGTTGACTGTCCATCACGATCACAATAACAAGGTGAAGTGGGCATTTCATGCTGGCCACTCTGCATAGCGGAGTGACAACACAAAGTGCCCATTTCGCAGGCACTTCACCGGCAGAATTTGAATTTGCTGCATCTCTAAGATGGAAGTCTTTGCATTTGGGTAAGTTCATGAAACAAGGTTACCAAAGTGTGACACGAGGGAGAATTTTTCAAATCAATAATAGATCAATTTTAATAAGCTTGTCAAGACACTGTGACTGAAGAGTCAAAAAGGAACCAGATTATGAAATAACTCCCTAGCAGGGATTTGAGAAAAATCACCTTCAGTGTTAGACGTGCAACGAGGACACCAAATGTTGCACATGCAACAGTGGACACAACTGGTGTTTAACTTGGAAAAAAAATGTTACTAAGCATTTCAAGACACTATGACCCAAGAGTGAAAAGGGAGTATGTTGTGGGCTAACTCTATATCATACTTGAGAGGAAAGCACCTTCAGTGTTGCATGTGCAACAGGGACACCAAGCATTACATGTGCAAGAGTGGACACAACAGGTGCTTAACTTGGAAAAAAATACTTTAATTTTTTATTTATTTTGCTAAGCATTTCAAGACAGTATGACTCAATAGTGAAAAAGGGGCTATGTTGTGGGATGACTCATATCAGATATGAGAGAAAAGCAATTTCAGTGTTGCACATGCAACGGGGACACCAAGTGTTGCACGTGCAACAGTGGACTCCACACAAATGTTAAAGTTAAAAAAAGCATTGCCTTCACCCCTCTTTCACCAATGTCCTGCAATACTTTTAAGACCCAATCCAAAAAGAAAATCACCCACTCAAAAAAAGCTGGATGCTTTTGATGAAAATTTGGGAACATGTAAAAAGTGCAATTTGCTTGGACACCACAGTTGCATGCGCCACGCAAAACTTAAGTGAACCAGAAATTTTATATGCATTGAAAAACTAGGGTGAAAATGTTTTCATTAACAAAAGAAAACACCGATGCAGTTTTAACATAAATTTATTGAAGTGCAACTAAAATAAAGTCTTCATAGAAGCAATGAAATGTAATGTGGTTTTGCATGTCACATTTTGCTAGGGAAAATCTGTGACATTCCGGAGCTGGACATGGAATAAAAATAAAATGGTTGCATCTAGGTTTCTCAAACTATGAAACGTATCTGTACTTGTGGCTATCTTTTAAATTTACTTATCATGACTGCAGTGGCTGTTATTAATTTTTTTTAAATCAATATACAAAGTATTGGGCACATTGGTTCCCCTATTTCTTGAACTTACCCTTTTCTTGTTACACTCTCATTTCACTTTGTCAGCACTGGGGAATTTTCTGGACACAAGACAGCTGCATTTTAGGGATGAACATTAACTCTGGTGACTTTGTCTGACCACTGCCCGCATGACTGAGTGTGCCATTAATTCTGGGAGACTTTGCATTTCTTGTTACACACTCATTTCACTTCATCAGCACTGGGGAATTTTCTGGACACAAGATGACAGTAGCATTTTGGGGATGCACATTAATTCTAGTGACTGTGTGTGTGTGGGAGTTTGCCAATATTGTTGTCACTCTGCCTTACTTTGTGTTAAGGTGGAATGACACTGCAAAGTTATAATCACAAGGGGAAGTGGGCATTTCATGCTGGCCGCTCTGCGTAGTGGAGTGACAACGCAAAGTGCCCACTTCGCATTCACTTCACCAGCAAAATTTAAATTTGCTGCATCTCTAATCCCAGACTACATCTGGAAGATTGGATTGATGAAGCGGAACAGTTCTTTTGCAACTCCTGGTCCCCTAGGACCCTAAAAGCACATGAAATCTTCTGGAGGGCATTCCAGACCTTTCAAGCACAAAAGGGCTGTGAGGTAAGTGGGGTGGTAACAGGTGACCTGGTAGCACAATTTATAGTGGAAGGTTGAAGAAATAAGCTATTCCCCACAACCATGAAGTCATACAGGTTAGAAACTTCTCCAGGTTTGATACTGCTGTGTTTCCTTATGGACCTAAGCCGTATCAACTGGGCTGAGGTATTTGGAGCCTCCGACCCATCTGTGGCAGCTTCCCACTTTCTTGCCTCCTTCAGTGCCTTGCAAGATAAGCACACCCTGAAGGTCACCCAGAGGGTGAGGGGATCTGCCACCCCTTGGCTGCACAGGAGCCTCCTAGCCCTTATGAGGGCCAGAGACAAATGCTGGTCCCGTTTTAAAGGTTCCCTTGATCGCACCTTATTCCAGCAATATAGGCACCTCAGAAACAAGTGCAAGAAGGCCATCAGAATTGCAAAAAAGTGACTTCTGCAAGGCTGCCCTACTCAGCTCTGCCAGTGATCCCAGGCATTTCTGGAGTAACATCAAATCCCTTGTCTGTGGATCCTCTCAACCAGGGATATCTGACATGACTATTGGAGGAGTATCCTGCAACAACCCACGCACCATCGCCAACGCTTTTAACTTTCACTTCTCTGACCTGTCAGCCTTCACAGCCCTCTTCCTGACTGACAGGGCCACTTCCCCATTCCCCCACCCACCGAGCAGGAGGATCTTCCCCCCAGACAAAAGCTCCACCTCAGAGGTGTGACAGTCAAGGACATGATGTGGCTCCTCTCTGGCCTCTCTCAGTACTCCAGCCCTGGCCTTGACAACCTGGAACCAAAGTTACTAAAACTAGGCTTCACTCATATTGCTCCCCCAGTAGCACACATCTTTAATCTATCCCTTGCCATGGGAACCATCCCTGAAATCTGGAAGGAGGTGAGGATTGTCCCCATCCTAAAGCAAGGAAACCCCAAAATCCCGGACAACTACCGTCCAGTTGCAATCCTTTCATCTATCAGCAAACTCCTTGAAAAGGTAGTGGCTGAGCAGCTCTCTGAGTACATACAGGAGCATGATCTCCTGTCCCCAGCCCAGCATGGTTTCCGCAAGGGGGCACAGTACCACCACAGCCCTGGTCACTGTTTCCGTGAGCATCAGGGCCGCCATGGACCAGGGCAAACTCTCTGGAGCCATTTTCATTGACCTATCCAAGGCATTCGACCTTGTAGATCACAAGTTGCTCTGCATGCAGCTGTTGGTGCTTGGCCTCTCCCCCCCAGCCATGAACTGGCTATCAGACTACCTGCATGGTAGAACACAGAGGACCTGTTTCAACAAAGTCCTAGCTGAGCCACTACTGGTGACCTCTGGCATCCTCCAAGGGTCGGTCCTGGGCCCTCTCCTCTTCTCCCTCTTTATCGATCAACTCCCAGTGGCTGCAACTAACTGCAATGCGATGCTGTACGCAGACGACCTGGTTATTATATCCCACTCCAGGGATATTGCCTCCCTCAACAAAAACCTAACTGAGGACTTCAACAATGTCCTGGCCTGGGTAAACAATCATAAACTAGTATTGAACCTGAAAAAGACCCAGGCTATGCTATTTGGCTCCACAACCAGAATTAAAGCCCTACCAACCTCGCTGGAAATAACCAGTCTGGATGGATCCCCACTCCCAACAGTGCTCTCGGTAAAGTACCTTGGGGTTATGCTAGACCCGCAACTTGAACTAGGGAGTCATGTTCTCAATGTCTGCAGGGCCACTAACAGTAAACTGGGACTGGCCTATAGGGCCAAACACAATCTCACCTCGGCGGCCATGTGGCCCTGGTGAGAGGGGTCCTCCTACCCTCTCTAAGCTATGGAATGCACCTATTTGGTTACTCCCCCAAACCCACCTCATGAGGTGGCAAATGATGTATAACAACATCTGTCACTTTCCCTTGGCTGTCCCGCATCTCATGCACCACTGTGAGCTTTATGAAAAGCTTCACTGGCTCTCCCTGGCCAAATACCTGGACTTCAGGCTAGGGTGCCTAGTGGGCAAAGTGATGAGAACCAGAACCCCCAAGGGGATGGCCCTGCTTCTACCACCAACTGACCTCTCCCCTTACCAACTCAGGTCACAGGCTCTGGGGATGCTAAGAGTTCCTCCATCTCAGAACCACATGGGAGACAGGAGCTTTGCAGTTTGTGTCCCTAGACTCTGGAACTCTCTTCCTGAGTCTGTCCGTCTGGCCCCCTTGCATCAGCGGTTCTGCAAATCCTTGTGGGATATCCTGAAACTTGACTTGGCCTGTGGTTGCCCCAGGCCTCCCTAAGCTAAATGGCCTTTCATCTGTTTAATCCCGCGATCGCACTTGCAGGAACATCCTGCCAACTCTGGGTGTCCCCTGCTCAATGCCGTACTCCTAGGGCAACAGACAGAGCCTCTAATCTTTGTGGCTACTACCTGTCCTCTACCTCCAACTCTGGTAGAGCTACAATGGTTGCTCTACAACATATCTGATATAGCTACAATACTGTATGTGTTCATGATCTGAGTGTTTATAATCTATTACTTCTCACTTCTAAATGAACTGTCTATTTCTCTCTGTTGATGCTCTCCACCATGTTTACACATGATGTTGCACTGTAATTATGTACTGTAATGTGCTGTACTTGTTGTACTGAAATAATGATGAACTGTGATGTGCGTAATGATGTACTGTGCCCTGTACCCCATGTGTTGTAACCTCCTGGGTTGTTCCTAAAAATAGGCATACTACTTGTCTAGTGTACTTACCCGGTTACCAAAAGCTAAATACATAAAATAAATGAGGGTTCATTTGGTGGCCATAGGACAGATGTGTATACTAAAGGGGTGGGATGATCCTATGAAGCACAATGTTCTAAAATGTATGATGCAAGGCTGGATCTGGGGGGGGAGGCAGGGAACATGCAGGATAGCCAAAGGCCACTTATGGAGGCATTGGTAGAGTGACTGCTGGGTATTGCAGAGGATATGTACCTCTAGTAGTGAGGCAGTCTTATTTAGGGCAGAATACACCGCCATGTACAGTGAGGTCTTTTGGGTCAGTGAGGTGATAGGGCATGGAAAACAGATAGTTGTGCAGGTCTGCAGTGGGGAGACACGATATGGACTGAAGAAGACATCTCAGTGCTCCCCCAGCAGTCAAATACTGACCAGACAGGAAAAGGATACAGGATGCTGCTGCAGAGACATAAGAATGGGGCAATATGTCCAGTGGGGTTCTGCACATGTACACAGCAGGATGACCATGGGATAAGTACCCCTTGATGTTTTTGTATGGGAATGGGACCCCGGTCACGGGATTGCAGGTAGTAGCGATACTTAAAAAGGGGCTGAATTATAAAGGGGAGGATCCAAGCGGATATTCCTCACATTCTTTCTGCATTGGGGCAGCATCAGTGTTGGCAACTCAGGGCAGCACAACCAGGGACATCAAACAAAAGAGAAGGTGGTCTTCCAACTGTTTTAAAAGATATGTCCGTGATGAGAAAAAACTGGAGTAATGAAATTTTCTTTTCCTGGCATGATGAATAAGTGGGGGGGGTTGATTTACCCGGGGACGGGTTTTTGGGGGAGGATAAGGTGATAAGGAACATAGAAGGGGCTATAGATGGGTGTCTAATGCTCTCTATGTTTATGATTTATCCAGGATGGACAAGGAGGTTGGTGGCCTGGATTTGCATTCACTCCTTTGTCCATTGGGCTGAGTGGTGGACATCCAGGAGGCTTGGGGGGAAGCAGTTATATTTGGACCTTAATCATATCAAGCTGACCTGTAGAGGCATTGGGGCCTGAAGTGGTCAAAGCTGCTGCCTCTACTGAGGCAGATGAAGAAGGATCACAGTCAGCCAGACCTTTTAATTATCCATTTAGGGGGAAATGACCTGGGGACTAGACCCTGGCTGGATATCTATTATCACATTAAAGAAGACATTAGTAAGATAAGAGGATGGTTGCCAAGGTTACTCTGGTATGGTTGGACATAGTTCCAAGAAAGGTATGGAGACATGCCAAAATGTATAAGACCATGGACAATGCCAGAAAATGCATGAATGCCGGGGAGGGTAGGTTATTTGTGGAGATGGGGAGTAAGGTAATACACAGGGGCATGACAGAGCAGGTGGCAGATTTTTATAGGGGAGACAGGATACCCCTCTCCAGGCTAGTGGTGGCAATGTTTAATTCTGAAATTAAGGATACAATTGAGCCCTGGATGCAGGAAAAAATTGGCTAGAAAGGGGGAAGTCCACCATCCATCAGAAGTGGGAGGTGGACTAGTGGAAAATTGGGGAGGGGTGGTTAGGTTGGGGAAAATGGGGGGATAAATAAATAATATCAAGACATATGGCAACACTACAAGAAGTGGGGGTACAGTGTGTAGGCTCATACCCCTTGGGCAGAAGAAGAAAAGAAGAAGGCAGCCCCCAGGATGTACATCTGGGGGGGAGAAGAAGAAGATAAGAGAAAATAAAAAAATAAATTGACAGTAATTTTAACAAATGAAATGAGGCATGAGTTAAATGGATTGAATTACATAATTTTTACGTGGATTATGTACAATGTATATGGATATATGGACTTGAGTTGAAGTGGATTGAAATCAAAAGAATTTAAGTAAAGCAATTACCAATTCTGAGCACTCACACATACTGCTCTGGTGTTTTCTTTGAGGGGCTCTGAAGACAAAGATCGCTGCCCAATTTAAGATTCAGATCCCATTTCCCACAGGCCCAGACCAAAAGAATGTAGTGAATGTGGTTAAACAGGTTGATTGGCAGGGGAAGGGAGATGAAAGAGTGGGAGAGCAGGAGGAATAAGTGAGGTCACAAGGTGGGAGGAGTCATGAGGTCAGAACTGTTGCGAGGTGGGAATAAGTGATTGGTGGGTGAGGGGGAGAGAGACAGGGGTGAGCAACCAAGGTACTGAAAACCATGCACAAGTCTGGGAGCTCACAATTTTTGCTTTAAGAGAATTTCCAACCAACCTGCTGTGAGGTAAGGGAAAACAGAAGGCATGGTCACTGCTACTGGTGGAGAGCAGTGGACCAAGGACTGCCGCAGGTGGATGTCAGGGACAAGAAGAAGTGAATGTAAATAAAAAGTGGAAAAGTGGAAAATTGGAAAAATTGGTAATTGGGGAGGGGAGGATAGGTTTAGGGGAAGGGGGAATAAATAAATACTATATGAGACATAAGACAACGCAACAAGAAGCGAGAGTACGGTTTGTACGCTTGTACCCCTTGGGCAGAAGAAGAAAAGAAGAAGGCGGACCCCCAGGATGTACATCTGGGAGCAGAGAAGAAGAACATAAGAGAAGACAAAAGAATAAATTGGCAGTAATTTTAACAAATGAAATGATGCATGAGCTAAATGGATTGAGTTACACAATGCTTATATGGATTATGTACAATGTATATGAATATATGGACTTGGATTGAAGTGGATTGAAATCACAAGACTTTAAGTAAAGTAATTGCCAATTCTGAGCACCCACACATACTGGTCTGGTGTTTTCTTTGGGGTGATCTGGAGACAATTTTGTCTGCGTGCCTATCCAAATCAAGCCACTTGTTTCCAAGAGATATTACTATGTTTACTGTCCCATATCTGTGACTATTACTTACTGTAATTCTGCAACTTATTTATTCTTCTGCATTGGCATTATCCTAATTATGTATCCTTTGAAACCTGAGAACTTTTATTGATATTGTGCTTTATTGTTCTGTTGAACTTGTATTTCCCTTCCTCTCCTCCCAGGATGCATCATGAAATGAACAATTTACTGCTCGATATGCCTTTCTGGTGAAACTTTTCAATAAATAAATCAAATTAATAAAACTGAAGTTCATCTGCCATCTACTCTACCCATCTTGGCATCATCAAGAACATTTCCAGTCTAGCTGTTTTTTTCCCACCTCTAAGTCACATATTACATATGTTGAAAAATGTAGGTCCAAGAGCAGACTCATGTGCCCCCCCCCCCCCATGGTCACTTGTTTCCATTTTTATAGGTTACCGTTAATTATGATTCTTTGTTTCATATCATGCAACCAGTTTTTAACCCATTTCATCACACCCATTTATATCTACTGTAGGATGTCTGTTTTATGAACTACTGTAGATTGTTATATGAAATAGCATTATATGTGTTACTGAATTTCAGAAAACAGTACAACATCCAAAGGCTTTCTCAATATCTAGTTCCTTACGGACATACTAAAGAAATGTAATGTGGTATGTTTGGTGTGGTTGGCCCCTTGATAATCTGTATTGGGATGCTGAGTTCAAATTAATTTAGTTGATGAGTGTTCAATGATTGTGTCTTTCATGCTTGTCCTGGTATTGACATCAAGGTGACTGACTGACTGATTGACTCATTTTCTCACTCACTCCTCACTCACTCACTCACTCACTCACTATATCTCTCCTTCTCTCACTGGCTAACCTACAATGTCCTGGTTTCAACTCATGGGAATTCTCCAGTAATTGGGCATATTTGTAATAATAATAAATGCTGTTTTAAAGTGGCCTTAAAGATTTTCAAGTCACTGTAGAAACATTCAGACATAATCAAGATATAAAATGATCAAGAAGTGTTAAAAGCTAAAGATTAATTTGGGTTTGCTTATAAATAGTTCTGGATCATTGCAGCTCCAGAGTTCTAGAGATGGTCTGTTCCAAATGTATGGTCCACAGACCTAAAAGGTGCAATTGTCAAAAGTTGCTAATCTAGTGGTCATAGTATTATAGAGATATGTGTCAGAAGAAAGATGCTGACAATTTACATATACAAACATACAAATTTGCTAGCAGATACAAGCCTTATGGTCTACCTAGTCTGCTTGAGTGTACAGCACACCAGCCCAATAGATGGCAGCTGCCCCCCACCCTCAGTTTCCTTGCTCCCCCTTCCCTGACCCCTCCTGGTTTGTACTCTCCCCTTGAATAGGACCCACCCCCTCTTGAAGTTCCCCACTGTCTGCAGTGTTACGACTTCCTCTGGCAGTGCATTCCACCCTGCCACCACTCTTTCAGCAAAGTATTGTCTCCTCATTTCCCTCCGGAATCTGCCCCCCTCCAATTTCAGAGAGTGCCCTCTGATTTCTCTTCCACTCTTATGAGTGAACAGACATCTGGTTCCCACTCTGTTCGTCCCCCTCAGGAACTTGAAAGTCTCAATCATATCCCCCTCTATCTATTCTATCCTCCAGGGTATACGTATTGCACTCTTATAGTCATTCCTCGTAAAGTCTATCCCCCAATCCCAGGATCATGTTTGTTGTGCTGCACTGCACCACCTCCAGCAGTTTGATGTCCCTTTTTAAGTAGGGGTACCAGAACTGCACACAGTACTCCAAGTGAGTCCTCACCAGGGACCTGTACTGGGGCAATAAGACCTCATTACTTCTAGATGTAATCCCCCTTGCTATGCACCCTAGCATCCTGTTTGCTTTTGCAGCTGCCTTCCTGAACTGTGCTGAGTGGTCCATCTCCCTGGTCACAAGCACCTCCAGACCCTTCTCCTCTTTGGATGTCGATAATTGGACACCCCTCAACCAGTAACTGTATCTTGGGTTCCTGGCTCCCAAATGCATCACTTTGCACTTCTTGGTGTTGAATCCAAGCTGTCAGGTGTGCGACCATTCCTCCAGTTTTGCCAAATCCTCCTGAAGTACTTTGCCCCCCTCACCCCCATCCACCTCAGCACCGATCTTGGTGTCATCTGCAAAGAGACTGATCTTATTTTTGATCCCTACCACTATGTCTGTGATTAAAATGTTAAATGGGGCCAGTCCTAATACCGAGCCCCATGGGACACCACTTGTCACTGTCCTGGGTTCTGATGCCTCACCCCCCCCACCATTACCTCCTGCCGTCTATCCCGCAGCCAGTTTTCAACCCATCTAACTAGTTTCCTCCCTACTCCCAGACTCTTCAACTTGCTGGTCAACCTATCATATGGCACTGAATCAAAGGCCTTGCTGAAATCCAGGTAGATTACATCCACTGCACGGCCCCTGTCCATTGTCCTCATGACCCAGTAATAAAAGTCAACCAAATTTGTCTGGTGGGCTCTGCCAGAGACAGACCCATACTGCCTGTTATCCTGTAGATCTTTCTTCTCAAGAAATTGCACCAACCTTTCTTTGAGGATAGCCTTCATCAGTTTTACTACAATTGCGGTAAGGCTCACTGGTCTATAGTTCCCTGGCTTGTCCTTGGATCCACTCTTATGGAGAGGTACCATGTGTTCCTCCCTCCAATCCCTGGCACACACCCCATATTTAGAGAGGTGATGAACCGGTCTACCAATGGCCCTGCCAGGACTTCTGCCAGCTCCCTCAGCACCCTGGGATGTACTCCATCTGGCCCAGGTGCCTTGTTCACCCTCAGGGACCTAAGTCCCACCAGCACCCTTTACACTATGATTTCCCCATCTGTGGTTGCCTTGCTCTCCCCTTCCTTTCAGGTATGGGCCCATCTCTCTCCCTTGTGAATACTGAACAGAAGTACTCATTGAGTACTTCTGTCATCTCAGTCCCCTTATCTACCCACCCACTGCCCTACCTGATCCTAACAATTTGATCCTTGCTCTTCCTCTTTTCCCTGATATATCAGAAGAAATCCTTCTCCCTTTCTTTTATCCCCTGCACCAATCTCCTTTCCATAGCCACCTTTGCAGCTCTTACTGTTCTGCTTACTTCCCTGGATTTCCTCACATAATCCTCTCTGTCCTCAGTCCTATTAGTTCTGTTGTAGGTTCAGGATGCATTTCTCTGATCCCTCACCTTCTCCACTAACTCCCTAGTCATCCAGTTTGGTGTTTTGGTCCTGGATTTGTTGGAAAAGTTGGAAGATTGTAATAAAACAGTTCTGATATTTATGAGGGAGCAAAACCATTTTGATATTTGAATACAAGCAAATGTGTTTTATAGTCAAGTCTGTATTCAATTGGTAGACAATTAAGATTGGCAAGGAGTAGAGATGCAAGATCAAATTTCCTAGAATCAGAAAGGAGATAAGCTATAGCATTTTGGACAAACTAAAAGTGATGCAGTGTTTGTGTTGGTAGACAAGTTAGAATGGAGTTACGATAGTCCAGATGGAAGATGACAAAACAATGGACCAAGACAGCATCAAACTCAGAGCTTAGGTAGAAATGGATCTTAGTGATGGTATGTCAGTGGTAAAAAAACAGTGCTGACTATACTGCTAACATGGGTTTCTAAATGGAGAGTTTGGCAAAAAAGGGCTCTGAAACTGCAGACTGCTATAACTGGAAGAATGGTAGAAGAACTGGGGTGTAATCCAGTGTTGATAAGGTCAAGATTTTTTGCCTTTACTTTCATATTACATACAATAAGATCAGTCTTGTTAATTTTCTTTATTAATTGAAATGTTTCACCAGGAAGACACACTGAGCAACAAGTTGCTCATCTTCCAGTGTGACCTGGGGGTAGGGCAACATGGATAGTTTACAGAGATTTGGAACACAATATAAATTTACAGTAGATTACATTCAAATAATTTGAGCAGACTGTACAGGAGTAATGAAATAGTGGGATGCTAGCAGTTTTGAACTAGATAGATACTACGTCAATACTTTTGGACTAGATAGATACAACAACACAAAACAACATTTAGACATACACTGAACGACACAGAACTGTGTGGCTAGAAAATGGCTGAATAGAATTGTTGTAGTTTGATCTAGGGAAGTTAGAGAGGAGTAAACACAGGCAGAACAGGTTGGCTAAGGTATAACAGAAGTGCAAGTTAACTACAAGTGCAGTACAGATTAGGGGTCAGCCATAACAGAAGTGCAAGTTAACTGCAAGTGCATTAGAGATTAGGGGACAGCCATAGCCAGGACTATGTAAGGGGGAGAAGGGAAGGTGAGAGAGAGGTAGGTATGTTGGTAGGCAGAGAAGTGGGGGGTGATGGAAGGGGATGGAACAAGGAGGCAAAGGAAGAGGTAGGAGGAGAAAGGTCAGCTGGGGACTGACCCCTCCAGTATGCTGAGGACCCTACCTGCACAAGGCAGGGATTAAGCACAACAGGAAGGGAGCAGGTTGTAGCAGCAAGAGATAGAGTACAATAGGAGGGAAGCAGGTAGTAGACAGCAAAGGGGAATAGGTTTCAGAAGAACAGAAGACAGGGTGAAGGTGAGAGAGAAGAGAGGCCAAATCCCAGCCCATTCAGGATGTGGAGAAATGGAGGGAAGAGCTGGGTTAATGGTGTAAGGATAGGATAGGGACTGGCCCTTGGTACAACTTTGGCTGATTGAGAAATAACAGTATGAGAACAGTAGACAGTCTGAAGGGAAGGAATTGGAGGAAGGGAAGGAATGCTGTTTTTTTAGGTGGATGGGGGATGGAGCTGCAGCAGGGGCATTGCATGGGTACTGAAGAGGGGTAGGGTTTGTCAGGGGCTTAGAGGGTGGAGTTAGGGAGGGTTGTAGCAGGAACAGCTAGGTGCAAGGAAGTTTTTAAGGGCAGAGCTAATGGAGTAGTAGGAGGATGAGTTATGAATTTGAAGGGAGAGGGAATTCCACATTTTTGGGAGGCAGTGAGAGTAACTGTATTGGCCAATGAGGGTCGCTCTGTGGAGGACCGCCAGAGTACAGGAGTCGGATGATCTAAGGGAGTGAGAGGGAGTAGGGGGTGTTATAAATGAGGGGGAGAGGCAGGAATGGAGTTCACCCAGCCAATGCTTAGAGGTGAATTTAGCACAGTGGGAGAGTCATCTGTTTGTAAGAGAGGGGAGGGATAGGTCATGATAGAGAACACGGTGGTGGATGTGAAAGGGAACATCAAGGGAAAAACAGCAGAAGAAATTGAAGAGGGTATCCAATCTTCCAGGGGAGGACTTTGGAGCAGCACTGTAGACTACATCACAGTAGTTGAAGATGGGCAGGATCATTTTCTGAACAAGTTCATGCCTAACAGTAGAGGGGATACAACTATGGTTCCTGAACAGGGCACCAAGCTTGGGGTGGACTTTCTTTTTAATGTCATCAGTCTGGAGAAGTTCAAGTGTTGATCCAGCCAGACTCCTAGGTATCTGAAGGAGGATGTGTCCTCAAGTAAAGTCCCATCAAGGGTGTGGAAAGGTGGCAGGGAAGAAAGCCTAGAGAGTCTCTGCCTTGTGCCAAAGGTCATGGAGACAGTCGTCTTGGCATTGAGAAAAAGTTGATGGTTAACAAACCAGAGCTGCACCGTGTCTACCACCGTGCACTATGTAACAAAGTCCAAGAGGGCAGCATCTTTCAAAAAAAGAGGTGTGCAAGAACAAGAGGGCACAATTTGAAAATAGAGGGAGGGGCGGCTCAGAGGTAATTTAAGGAAGTATTTTTTCACAGAGAGGGTTGTGGATGCATGGAACGGCCTTCCGGAGAAGATTGTGGAGTCAAAATCAGTGGTGGAATTCAAGCATGCATGGGACAGTCATAAGGCCATTCTAGGGGTTGGGGGTAGGAAGAAGTAGGCTGCTGGTTAACTAGGATCTGCAGCTTATCCAGTAGGTAGGGAAATGGGCAGACTGGGTGGGCCAAGCGGTCCTTATCTGCCATCAAATTCTATGTTTCTATGTTTCTATGTGTCAAATTCTTGTTGCAAGTTGGATGTAACCTCAGCTGGGCAAGAGCCAGATGCATACATGATCATATCATTGGCATACATGTGTATGGTAGTGATAGAGGAGCAGACAGATGGAAGGTCATTTAGGAAGATGGAGAATAATAGGGCCCTAGCACTGAGCCCTGAGGGACTCCCATATTAATCAGTAGGGAAGGGGAAAATGACATCAGAAATCCTAACTGATTGGGTTCTACCAGTGAGCTAGGCCTTGAGTCAGCTAGTGGCTGAAAGAGATAGATCAGCTGTTGAGAGGGATTCAAGGAAGAGGGTGTGGGAGACAGTGTTGAAAGCCTTGGCGAGGTTGACAAAGATGGCTGAGGTGATTTGGCCATTGTCCGTCCTGATTAGGATAGAGTCAATAAGCCAAAGTAGGGAGGTAGCAGTGGAGTGATTTTTCCTGGAGCCCAATTGGAAAGTGGTGAAGTAGGAGTTGTCAGTTAGAAATGAGGTAAGCTGGGAGAGGACAAGGTGTTCTTGTAATTTAGCTGGACAGGTTGGTGATTTCAAGGGGAAGATGGGTCACCGCCTTTGGGAAGAGGGAGGACTACACCGTGTTTCCATGGGGTAGGGACCAAGGCAGTAGAAAATAAGAGGTTCAGAATTAGAGGAGCGTAGGCAATGGCTGAGGCAGAGAGAGACAGAGAGAGGAGTGTGGGGTCTAGGCTGTCTGGGAAGGAGCCTTTTGTAGGGTTGATAGCAAGGAGATATTAATATTAAGATTAAGAGAGTTAGCTGTTATCCGTGATTTTACATCATTGAGAAACAGAGAGATCTGAGTCAGGGTAGCTTGCAGAGTTGATAACTTGGGCATAGACCCAGGTGTTGTCAACATAACTGTGATAGGGCAGGCCATGAATTCTAATGATGTCTGCCAGAGGTTTCATAAATGGCACAAAAGGAATGGGAGCATTTTGGAATGACAGCTGTTCACTGATTTAGGTGAAGATGTAAAGGAATTAATGCTGAAGGTTTGAGCTCTAAAACTGAGTTATGAGCAAAGTCGGCACAGAACTGTATTGCCAGTACCAAAGATGGAGTTCAGTCGGGTGAAGAATATTTCATGACTGATAGTGTTGTAAGCAGATAAAAAGTCTAACAGCAACAGAATTATGGTCATTTCTGTATAGATTGATAGTACAATGTCATTAGACACCCATAGAAGTGCTGTTTTGGTGCTATGTGCAATTCCAAAACAGGGCTGGGATTTAGCTGGAAGTTTATTTGACGTAAGCTAGACTGTTAGTTGGTGGGCTACATCTTTCTATAACACCTTGGAAATAAATGGCAACTGGGCAATTGGACAGTAGTTAGTGAGAACATCTGGACTCAAGGAACGCTTTTCTAAGCTAGGCAGGACAAAAGCTAGCTTGAAAGGGATGGGAAAGACACCAATCAATAGAGAGGAGTTGATAAGCTTGGTGATGAGTGGATTTAAGATATGGAACAAGCTGTTGATTAATCAAGTTGGAGCAGGATCCAAAGGTGATGACTTTGAACTGGAGTTTTTCAATATCGTATGGGTGTCAGCTTTGGCAAGAAGGCTGAAGAATGAAAAAGTGATGAAACAGATATAAATTATGCCCAAGGGATCTAAAGTTTGGAAGGAGGTAGACATGAATGTAGTTCTGAATGAGTCATTGAATAAACTTTTTTATTTTTTTTATTTTATTTAAACAGCAGTTTGGAAAACCTTTGAGACATAGGCTCATTTACAAAGGTACCTTGTCACAGAAAGACAAACCAAAATACACAGTATAGCAGTACAACACATAAGTATAACAGTAAAATTAAGACATAGATACAAACAAGCTGGTACAGGTAGGATGGATGCAAACAATACCAGAGTTATGTCGTCCTTAGCAGCTTAGTAATAAAGCTTTGTCATCAAGTATTGAGTACGGCTTGACTAGTGGCAGTTACAGCATCGGGTGTTAATAAGGTGGTTACATAAGGAAGTTTTGAAGCACGATATAGTTGGAGCTCGGAGATGGAGGGGGCAGTGTGTTGAACCAGGAGGGGCCCTAAAGCTGAAGGCTCTTTGGCCGTGAGAGGTCCTAGCTCTAGGGATAACAAGAGAGGTTTTCCCAGAGGTCGAGTATGAACTAGTGGGACAGAAGGCGATGGTGGTGGTCAATCCTGGTGGGGAAAGCCCAAGGAGGGTCTTTTGTAAGGGTACAGGTAAGATATTTGAGGCGCTAGATCGAGATCAAGTACCAGCGCTTTAGCATACAGTAGACAGGTGTGTGTCATCCTAGGTGCTCCAGTAATTAACCTGCAGGCCTTATTCAGAGTAGTGCAATTTTATGGAGTGCGGTCTGATCAACAGCACCTGCAGCAGTCCATAGTCCACTAGGGACAGGATAGAGGAGGTGACTGCAAGCCCAGACCTCCGGGGAGGCAGTGTTTATACCGATGTAAGATGCCCAATCGGATATTAGTGGCAGTGGCTAGGGCAGCGATGTGTCCATGGAAGGAGAGGGGGGGGTCAAAATGGATCCCTAGGTATTTATAGGAACAAACTTGTTCGAGTGGGAATGAGGACCCAGAGTGAATGAGGAGTTTGAAGTTGCAGGACTTGTTTTGGGGATGAGTGAAGAAACTTGTCAGTGGTATTTATAATTCTTAGCTACCGTATCTTCTTGATGATATTTGGATGAATATCATCAGGACCTATTTCCTTGTTAACATTAATCACCATTATCTTGTATTCAATATCTCTAAGAATCATCTACTGTTCATGACCAGTGCCGTGTGTTTCTGCTCCTTTCATCCATTTTCTCAGTGAATACTGATGTAACACATTTATCATGGCATTCTGGCGCCAGTCTATCTTCTATTATTTAGTTCATAATTTTTCTGGTCCTTTAGTGAATGAACAGGTCTTTGTATTTTCTTTTCTCATTTAGTAATATATACAGTATTGTACTGGTGTGGTAGCACTAGTATAGTTAGAGTTGAGCAACAGGTTAACCCCTAACATTGTACCTTAACAACTTTGGCAGAATTTTGATACAATTAGCTAAACATTTGCATGCATTGTCCAGTAGGCAAGGTCTAAATATGTGGAAAGTTTCATGACGGCAGCTGGAGATGATTCTACAATCTGCATTTGCCATTTTCCTGAAGAAGTCTAATTTTTTTGTATACTGAACATGGCCAAGATATTCAGAAATATGCCAAAGGCCTGTTCAAGTCTGGCACAGCACAAATCCGATGTGCCATGGTGCACAGGATCCATATTCAGAGGGTATGCCAGATGTACTTTGCCAGCTCAACCTGGCTGAATATGGCACAGTTGCTCCATTGTGCAGCCAGGCTTATGCCATGGTGCAACCAGAGTTGTGCCATGGCGCAAACACAGTTGCACTATGGTGCAGAAAGACCAGCATGACTGTTGGAACAGAGCAGCAGAGCAAAAGAGGGGGCATGACACAGAGAAGAGACCCAGGAACAGAGCCAGGGAAGCACAGTGGCAGGCCACAGGAGGCCACCACCAGCAGGGCACACCCAGGCACCCCCCCAGAACACAACAGTGGCACAGATAGTAGGCAACAGGATGTGCCAATAGCCAATGGATGGCAACCAAGGGAGCCCCCCCACAGGCTTCAGGCCATGCCCCAACTACACACCAGACCACAGCAGGCCACACCCAGGACCACACAGCCAAGCACACACACATGCCACAAAGGCACTCAGGTGGCCCACACAGTAGACACGGAATTCACTGGGAGGCATGTAGCATGGCAGACCACATGGGACAGGCTGCACAATGCCAAGCAGGGGCCCCAACACAGTGTGCAGCCAGTACCCAACCAAGACCATGGCCATGTGCCATCACTATGCACACACTTGCCACACATCCCTGACAGCCACCCCATGGGCACCCCAAGGCACAGCCACCAACCGAGGGGAGGGACACCACTACAGTGGGACACACCACAGCACACAGTAGTAAACCACAACACGTGCCCTGGCACATGCACACCACACGGACAGGCACTGGGCCACTGCTGCATGGACCCTCATGCCATCTACAAAATAGACACTGACACAGGCAGGTAAGTCAAAAAATATATAATTCAAAATCAAACTATTTACAACAACAAGAGGGTGGGAAAGGGTAGGAAAGCAAGGGAAGGGGACAGAGAACAGGGACTGTATAGTGGGATGGGGGAACTGTAGGGGGAGGTACAGCAGGAGAAACAGGGGAATGCTGAGGCCATTCTACTGGCAGCCATGGCCTGCAACTCCTTGGTGCCCTCGCTGCCTCCGTTCCTCCAGTATCAGGAGGTGAACTTGCAAGCCAGCCTCCATCATGGCAGATGTTATAAGGATTAGCTGCCAGAGCAGCCTGCAGTAGATGGGCCTCTGTCGTCTCCACTGGACACCTATGACAAGGGGCAGGACAGGTGATCAGTGCAATGTCCCAAAGAACCATGCCCACCCACAGCGTGCAATGGGCAGCGGGAACACACCCCCCCAGAGGGCCCATGCCTGCCAGCAACATGGCACACTATGACAGTGCACAGAAGTGGTCCCCACTGCACAATGTCCACTCAACTGTGCAATGACAGTCACATGGCACAGAGCACTGGCAGCACCACAACAACATCAGTGGCAGCCAGGCGCACACCCACCACACCAACAGCTGACACAAGTGTTCAATGGATGTGCCACAGTGGCAAGCACCACACACAGTGCGACACACACAGCTGCCATGGCACATGGCACAGGTGGCCATGCCCACACCGGCACCCATGACCCCACCACCCCCCATGTAATATGTGAAGGACCATGACAGTGTCTACCTGCCCTCCGTGGTCCCACTGGTGCTGGAGCCACTCCTGCTCCGCATTCATGGCCCACTTTGGCCTGCTGTCCTGCTGCTGCTGCTGCTGCTGCTGCCGCTGTCTCCCAGTGATTCTCAGGCCATTGGAATGGAACATAGACAGGTACACATCAGAACACATCCACAGCAGCTGCCCACCACCCCCACCCCATGCACAGGGTGAGACCCTGCCCGACATGTCTCGCACAGCTGCATCACAATGCAAGCGGTGGATGGCAATGTCACTAGCACAATGAAAGTGGACCACTCTGCAGGGCATGCCATGCAGCCTAGCCAACACCACAGTACAGCACCAGGGTGCACATGCAATATGGGCCTACTTACCTGGCTGTGGCACAGCCCCTCATCTGATGCATGCCGCAAGCCTCCTCAGGTGCTCTGGGTCCCTTCTCACTAGGTCACCATAGCAGTGGCAGCACTGCTCCCCTGTCTTGGCCACCCTGGTCCTCTGCTGCAGTGTGGCAGCAATCCCCTGCCACACTGAGACCCTTGGCTGATGCAGGGGCACCTGGCCAAATAGTTGATGAACAGGGGGTTGGACACAGGTGACCAGATTGACCAGCTCGACCTGTGTCCAGTTCTGCGCTCTCAGTACCTGTCACTACACCATGCTGTAAAATGAAGCTGGTGAACAAAATGGGGCCAGTAAGAGCACGTGGCCATGACATACGCCAGATGCTTGATGTGAGGGAACATGCACTGTGTCTGCCCATCGCACAGTCCCAGAGTTGCGTGTCATGCGCATGGCTAGGTGGGGGTCACCTGGTAAGGGGAGTGACCCTGGGGTCAGGGGTCACAGCAGGGGTAAGGGGTCGCCCACCTCTGTGCAGTGCGCACATGCATGATAGCAAGCCTGGCACATCATGCGCTATGCCTCCCATCACACTGTTGGTTCACAGTACACGATTGACACCATGATACCATTCAGCACATGGGCACTGTGGGCCTGCGCACCATGCATGCATGCGCATTGTGCCACAACTCACTCCAGAGCAATCTCATTGCACATGGAGCAAAATCACGATATTCAGATGCCACATGCAAATGAGCTCATCAGCCAATGCATGGCACACTAAGTGCATTATCATGTCATTACCATTGTGCCAAACCTCATTTGCATGTGTTGCGCTATATAAGTGCCACGGAACAGCACAGACCATGCACTGATATTGCATTCTTTCGGGGTAAGTTGAGCACACCACTGCAGCTCACTGGACGCAGCCAGCATAGAGGGTGGGACAGAACAGGGTGATGCTGCCACTGACACACTGTGCTGTCCATGTCCACAGGAAGCGACATGCCAGAACATGAGGAGGGTGAGGAGCATGGGCCTGCTCACAAGAGCAGGCCCAATTTCTCAAAGGTGAAGACAGAGGCTGTTTTCGATGCCTACCTCGACAGGGAGCCCCTGTAGAGTGGTGCCATGGACACACCACAGGCCAGGGCTGAGGCCTGGGAGGAGGTGGCAGCATACATCAACCAGCATGGCAGCCACCAGCGGTCAGTTCAGGAGTGCCAGAAGAAGGTGGGCATGGATAAGAGGTGCATCAAGGAGAAGATGGTGGCCATCCATGCATACCAGAATCCAACCGGAGGAGGTGGCCTGCCGATGTGCCACTGCTCACAGTGCAGGAGGAGTTGGTGGCAGCCACTATGCACTACAGCACAGTGGAGGGTGTGCCTGGTAGTGGATTCCAGATGGGTGGCAGCCCATCACTGCATGGTAAGTATGTCAGCCACTCACAGGTGGGGGCATGGAGGGTGTGTACATGGCCATGCTGGCATGCATGCAGACAGCATGCATGTCATGTGCATGTGTGTGCACCCACATGCATGCCATGCTGCAGAACACATGCAGTGGCAGTGTGGGAGGGGCACATGTGGACAATGCATCA
Organism: Neoceratodus forsteri; assembly: GCA_016271365.2. Taxonomy (NCBI): domain Eukaryota; kingdom Metazoa; phylum Chordata; order Ceratodontiformes; family Ceratodontidae; genus Neoceratodus; species Neoceratodus forsteri. Next base: position 1,064,231,380 of record CM057449.1, on the reverse strand, counting down.
CTAACATGCTTCTCTTTCTCTTGTAGCACCAGCATGCCTCTGTGCAGATGATGGGATGCCAGCAGCAGCAGCAGCCGTGGACGCTGGAATGGCCCCAGAGGACCAGCCTTCCACTTCCACTAGCATCCGGGGGACTGACAGGCTGCAGCTCACCACTCCTGTGCAGGTGGATGTCCTGGACCTGGGGTCAGATGAGGCCATGGATGTGTTCCTGCAGGATACCAGCCTTGGTGTCCTCTGTGCAGAGACACAGATCGGGGCAGTGTCCAACACCGATGATGACATCACGCTCATCCTGGACAGCATGGCCACTGTTGTGGGCAAGATGCCCCTGCTGGCCACAGACACAGGCAGCATGCCCAGTTCCCTGCCAGTTGCAGAACAGCTGCCCGCCACCACTGAGGGTGCAGCGGGGTGCACTGCCCTGGCTGTGCCCTGCAGTGGAGGTGGTGCGGCCACGCAGATGCTGGGTGGCATGCAGAAGCCAGATGGGCAACAGAAGCAGGCTGTGTGTGCACTGGGCAGTTAGATACAGGGTCCACCACCGGTGCACCTGCCGTGCCCAATGCCCCTGCAGACCCCACTGTGCAGTGTCCACCAGAGAGGGGGCTGTGCAGCATGGCCTGTTACTACACAGGGATCGGTGTCTGGCCCGGGAGCCCCAGGATGCCAAGCTGCTGGCTGAGCACACCCGTTTCCTGTGGGTGTCCATTCAGCAACAGGTGCTGCTCACCACTGGGGTGCATGCACTGTGCTCAGAGGTGTGCCAGTTAGCTGAGCAGCAGGAGAGGGCCATTGCACAGATCCTGGTGGGGATGCAGTGCTTTCAGGAGGCCATGACTGCATCCCTGGATAGCATTGCCACTGCGCTATTAGATGGCTTTGTGCTGCTGGCTACCACAGGGCATGGCCGGGTACAGATGACCCTCTGCAGTGCACTGTCCACCCCAAGAACCCAGCGTCAGGTGACCCCAGTGCAGTTGACACCAGGCTCTGATGCTGGCATCCCAGGCATGCCTGGGGTTGGCCTGTTTGGGTGCCTTGATACAACCACGTGGACATGGTCATGGTCCCACGGTTCAACCCCTGGGGGACTGTTGCACCCCCCATGGCTGATGCATAGCCTGTGGCTGTTGAACAGCTCAGGAATGACCATCCCCATGGCCATGGTTCCATGCAGTGAACATGATGTGTGGGCAACCCCACCTGTGGTCTGCAGCTGCTGCCCAGTGCACACATGGGAAGTGTGTGTGTGTGTGTGTGTGTGTGTGTGCTACCACTGGTGTGGTGCCTGTGTGTCATGTCTCATGGTGCCTGTGTGTGTGCTTGCTCAGCCACTGGGTCATGTGTCATGGGTTTGATGATGGCAGTCTTGCACTGGTTCGGCTTGTGCACCAGTGTGATGCAGCTGATCCATGCCATATACCCATGCCTGTGTGTGTGTGGGTGCCTGTGTATGTGTGTGTGGAGGGGAGGGCTGTGAGAGGTACTGTGTGTGACTGTGTGTGGTTGATGCCCCTGTCTCCCCACCCCTGCTTCATGCCTCTGTGTGTGCATGCCCAATGCTGTGCACTCTCCTGCATGTATGCTGTAACTGTTTGTGTGGCCCATGCATGTGTATCGCACCACCTACTTGTGTGCATCATATTGCTCCTGTGCAATGGTGTGCCGGTGTCGCCTTGCCTGCTGTTGCATGCTAGGATCCCTCCATCCAGGGGGTGGCTGTCCACCTCCCTCCTGCCCATTGCCTCCGTCATCCCCACTACTGTCAACCTCATCAGCCTTGACAGCTATACCACAGTCGGTGACCATGTTGTGCAGTATGCAGCAGGCCAGGAATAGCCACAGGCTTTTGAGGGGCTGTACTGTAGAGCACCGCCTGACCTGTCTAGGCAATGGAACCATACTTTCAGCATGCCAAAGACTCACTTAATGATGCTGTGCATGCTGGCGTGTGCCTCGTTGTAGTGTTCTTCTGCTGGGAATGATGGGTGCCAGTAGGAGGTGAGCAGCCAGGACTACAGTGGATAGGCGCTGTCCCCTGTGTGGATAATAACATGGTTAGCCCTCTGCTGTGCTATGCTGCTCCCCTTGCCTGTCCCTGGCACACTAGCCAACATGCATACCCTCTCCTCCCCATCTCATGGTGTGCTGAGCCCATTGCCCCTTGCCCATGCCATACTCACCCACTATGTGGCCCATGGGGATATCCTCACATTCAAACCTATGGCACAGCACAGAACTGTGCTAGATGAATGCATCACGTGCACTCCCAGGGTGTGTGGCACAGACATTGGTTACATACCCCGTGGCATCGCACACCACCTGGCAGTTGACACTTGGGATCCCCTTCTTGTTTATGAATGTCACACCCTTGGGCTAGGTGGCATGTGGATGCCCACGTGGGTTCAGTCAATGGCTCCTATCATGCCAGGTATACATGCTACCCTGTGGAAGTCCTGCATGGTTGCTGTACACTCTTCCTGTGTGCTGGGGAAATGGATGTATTCCAATGCACATGGCAGCAGAGCATTGAGGAGCTGTGTGATAAGGCAGGACATAGCCAACTGGGTTATGCGTGTGGTGTCCCATGTTGGTCTCTGGAAGGTGCCCCTGGTGAGCAGGTACATAACGGTTGTCACCTTCATCTCCACGGACATGGCATGGCTCTGTCTGGTGGGTGCCTGCATCTCCTCACTGCACAGCTCACAGAGGTGCCTCAGAATGGCCATGCTCAGGCAGTACCAGCCCACAATCTCTATGTCACTGTACTGCTTGAAGGTGATGTGGGCATGGTACCACCTGTGTCAGGCATACCACCGAGGGGCCCTTCCTTGGCCACATCATTGTTCCCCCTGCCCCCTCACACACCTCATTATAGCCTCCATCATGAAGGGTGCCCTATCCTTGCCCTTGCTGTCCAGTATCCCCCTAGATGGTTGGCTGCTGCTGGCTGTGTGCCACCCTGGTGCACTGTCTGGCAGTGTGTCTGTCAGTCTTTCTCACTCTCTCTGCCCCTCTCTCCCTCTTCAATGCCACCTCTGTCCCTTTCCCTCTGTGTCTGCCTTGCTATGTCTCTTTCTTTCTTTCTTTCTTTCTTTCTTTCTTTCTTTCTTTCTTTCTTTCTTTCTTTCTCACCTGGCGCAAGTGCTGTCTGTGTGCTTGCGCCCTGTATTTATAGGAACAAGTCTGCTCAGCACATCTTTGATTTGCTCTGTACATGCTCTATGTTTTCACGGTTAAATATCCCATTGCGCTGGATATTCATGGGAACGCCCCTGCACTTGCGCCTGCATTCATTATAGATGCACACTGGCACAATGAGATTTGCACTGCGCACTGGCTCCTGCTGAATATGGCTCCTTGGCAAAAGTCTGCACTTGCACTGTGCACAACTGCTTTGAATATCCAGGCTGATGTGTTTTTGGTTTTGCTCTCAACTGCAGTCTACATGGAATGGAATTTTTTTCCAAAACTTTCAGGGTAGAAACATGCTGTGGCAGGTTAGTGCCTTTGGAAGGTTTGCAAAAAAAAAAAATCTTAAACAATTCTAGATTATAACGGTTTAAAGTTTTGTTTTATTTTTCCTGTTCTGAACATGGTCAATAGGGTTTTTTTTTAGGATAGTTTTCTGATACAACAGAAAACAAATTCCACATCACAAGATCATTTTTGGTTTCTCACCACGTGCTTCTCACAGCACTAAACATTTTTTTTAATGCCATGACAGTCACAATCTTGTTTTTCCCCTTAAACTAAAAAACATGGGAAATATATTGAAAGGGTGTAACTTTACAAACTCCTGAATCTAGCTAAATGGGATTTGTTTAGCTAGATTATCGTATTTGTTCTTTAAAACAATTGCCAGAAATACCTTTTCTGGACTCCTCCAAATCCAGGGTGCCTAACTTAGTGAGTTTAGTCTATGTATCTATCTATCTATCTATCTATCTATCTATCTATCTATCTATCTATCTATCTATCTATCTATCTATCTATCTGTCTGTCTGTCGGTCTGTCCATTTCTCCCTCTATCCATCCTTCTATCTGTCTGGCTGGCTGTCATTCTACCTAATCTAGCCATTTAAAATATTTGTTCACTTGGACCTGGATGCCCACCCCTAGTACCACTCCTTTCTCCCCCCTCCTCTCCAGGTTGCCCACCTGCCCTTCCCAGTGTTTATGCTTTTTATAAATAAGTGGCCCAGGGCACCTACCCATGGCACTGCTTCTCTTGATCCCCTTGCACTCCACGTCACTGACCTATTCCCAGATTAACCTAACAACGGGGTGCCCAATACCCAGTTCCAGAATGTAAATGAGTGTGTTCCCTGTAATAAAGAAAACTGCCCCACAATGATTTTTTTAAGCCTGTAACAAAGAAAACAGTTCCTCGCCAATCTGATCCCCTGTCTGTCTGTCTGTCTGTCTATCTATCTTTCTATCTATCGATAAATAATATTTGTTTACATGGACATGGGTGCCCACTCCCAGTACTGCTTCTTTTTCCCTCCTCTAGGTTGCCCACCCACCCTTCCCAGTGTTTATGCTTTTTATAAATAAATGGTCCAGAGTGCCCATCCCTGTACTGCTTCTCTTGATCCTCTTGCTCTCCATGTCACTGACCTATTCCCAGAACAGTAGCCTAATATTGGTGTGTCCATTCCCCAGTGTTGGAATATGTTTTCTGTAATAAAGAAAACTGTCCCTGTTGATTTTTTCTTAAACTTGTAACAAAGAATACAGTCCCTTGCCAATCTGACCCCTCCACACATACCCACCAACCCTGCCCCAGCCTCCCACTCAGCACTCACCACCCTTCACCACCACACACACCCTCACTCACCTGAACAGGTCACATGGTGTAGATTCACTCTCTGATCAAAGATACATCTTTTCTGCTGGAACCAGTGACTGTGATCTGAGAAAATAAGGTAAGTGTGGTTAATGTATTCCTATGGGGATGGAACATTTATTCATACCTTTGTCATTTCTGAATATTTTTACACCAGATTTTCAACATGGCCTTTTTGGGACCCCACCTCATGACCCATGTTGTGGTACTATGGAAATCTTGCACAAAAGGTGATTTTTTTGTCATTTTGAAAAATCATCTTTTAGGCAGGATTTGAAAAATGTCACCACCATCGCTGATGAAGTGGGGTCATAAAAAGAGAATGTTGGGGTCAAAATATGTAAACATTACAAAGCTATGAGGATGTGTTAAAATGTTTCTATGGCCACTCATAACTTTGGTAATTTTCAATATTTTGTCCCTAAATTTTTAGTATGGTTCTTTTTGCACACCATGTCATAAGTGGGACAGCTGTCATTTTTCAGATCCTGGCCAAAATGTGTTTTCATACCAGTAGCATGGAATGACATTTTGGCTGGGGATTTGAACATTTTTGCCTATCAGGTTCATGAGTGGCTAATAAGAAGGCTATGCTATAAATCTGGTGTACACATATGGTAAAATGTCCAGGTTATAAGTGAATGTTGCAATATTTCAATGTTCACTCATAACTTTTCCAATTTTCAATATTTTAACTTCTAATTTTCAACATAGACATTTTTCCACACCACCTCATAAACATGACAGGTGTCATTCTTTTAATCACGGCTGAGATGTGTTTTCACACTTCTGGTGTGAAATGATGTTTCAGACAATATACTACAAATTCAGATGAGGCATACTGATGAGTCCTGGTAGGATGAAACATGTGTCTATGTTTTCTGTTGGCACCCTTTGCAGACTGGGGATAAGCATGATTTTGTATTTCTTTGAAACTTGGCTTCCCAGCCAAAGCCCTTTGGGATAACCCTTGCCTCAGTGCTTGCTCACTAAGGTTCTTTGTCTTTTAGCTTGCTTTTTGTTTTTATTGGGATCACCACAACCCAACCTAGATAGAACAACTTAGGGTAGCTGGTTCATTCCACTAAGGTGTCATACAGAAGAGGCACACTGATGAGTCCTGGTTAGGTGAATCACATGTCTGTGTCTTCTGTTGGCACCCTTTGCAGAGTGTGTGAGAGGCCTTTTGGCACCATGCAATTCTGCTTAAAGTTGAACCAGCATAATATTTTGTGATGACTTGCATAAACAGCCCATGATGCTTTGCATTATGGGAATATGTGTGATTTTGTATTTCTTTAATATACTAGAAATGCCACATGTCATGTATATAAAGGGGAGTCAAATAATGACTATCTTGAAAATATGGGGTCAAAATAAAAGAAAATTATAATTATTAAGAAAATGCGGTGTTGTAGCAGTCTCCACCCTCAGCAGGTAGGCTTTGTTATCCTGTCCCGTTTACCTCAGTTCTGAGGTGACCTCAGAGACCCTGATATGGGGGAAGGGTGCTAGAATTTCACTGTTATGTGACACACCCCAGCCAGGGAATGAAAGCTGCAGGGTTGCCCCCATGGGCCAAGGTACCATATAGTGAAGACAGCTCTTCCTTCGGCATAGGGCTCTGCACTTCTACATCTGTGCATGGTAAAAGGGCCCTTTTTGCATTGGCTGACAACCTGACACTTTGCCCTGTGCATCTGTATCTCTGGCCACATGGACTTAGAGGGAATAGAGTTCCCTGCACTTCCACAGCACAAGAAACAACCCATGAACCCTTGGCATCTGTTGCTGTATGGAACTGAAGGGTGCACAAGGGCCCTGTTCTTCCATAGGAGGATGGAGTTCTCCCTTGGCACAGGGCCCAAAGTTCCCTGTGCATCTGCATCTGTTCACAAAGATCCTGAAGGGACCTACTTGAATGAGGATGTCAACCCTAAGGCCCACCCATTCCCTGACCAAACAATGTCAGATGTAATCTCCTTTCTTTACACAGGGCCTGCTGGGCCCTGTGTAAAGGAAAGCTACAACAGATTGTGTTGGCAATATGTGATGGAACAGAGTTCTCTACCTTTGAAAGAGTGCATGCCTATGAGGCATTGGCTTGGAGCTGTACCTTCTGCTTTGGATTGCAGGCTGCAGGCTCAGGGGGGGAGATGTCAGCATTAAGGTTGTCAACACCAAGAAAGACCCCACCACTGATTTGACAAGACTTCAGAGACCCAAATTTAACTCTATCTGGTGAATTGGTGCATTAGCAAAGATTTATTGCTGAATAGACACACACACAGACAATAGGGGTGAGTGTTAAGTGAGTGAGATAAAACAGTGTATCATCCACTGCAGTGTGGTATTTTTGCCCTCTGCTCTACTGTGATGATATTAGCCATTTACACACACAGGTCACAAAAGGTCACTGATATCATCGCTCTAGGCAGCTTTCCCCTCAACATGCAAGAAACACCTGTGCTGTTACCATAGACACAAAGGCAGAACTACATGAGAGATCTCACTGCTGCCTACAGCTAACTCAGTGAGCATTACAAAACACACATGTTCCCCCCACTAACTTCCAGTTCATTACTGAGATAGTCTCAGCTTAACTGCAGCCAGAATTCTAACGAACACAGCTTCATAGAACAGTCTATTCCTCACTGCTGCCAGCAGCTAACTCAATTACCACCGAAACACACTCTCACTTGTTCCTCAAACTCTGACTCTTAGCCCATTGCAATTACTGTGATACTATCAGCTTGACTGCAGCCAGAATCCTAAACAGCACAATTTCACAGAACACTTTGTTCCTCACTGCTGCCTGCAGCTAACTCAATTACCATTAAAAATAGTATCAGCTGTTCTGACACTCTGCCTCTCAGTCCATTACAATTACTGTGATGCTGAATCCTAAACAGTACAATTTCACAGAACACTTTGTTCCTCACTGCTGCCTGCAGCTAACTCAATTACCATTAAAAATAGTATCAGCTGTTCTGACACTCTGCCTCTCAGCCCATTACAATTACTGTGATGCTGTCAGCTTCATTGCAGCCTGACTTCTAAAGAATACAGCTTCACAACAGTATGTTTCTCAATCCTACCTAAAACTAACTCATTTAGCATTGCAAAACACACTAATTTGTCTCCCAGAGTTTATAACACTGCCAGCCCATTCACAAAAGCTCACACACAGAATGAGCAAACACATAAACAGGAACAGAACACAAGACAGCGTAACAAAACTTCTGAAACTCTTGGCCCTATTGTATATATCAAATATATGATGTGTATGTAGATCATGTGCTATGGCAAATATTGTCATTCCTGCAGCATGAGCGGCACTCGTGAGATATCCAGAGCTCACGCTGCAGGAGTGACAATATTTGTCATATCACACTCATGCCCATCATGCATACCATATATATGTATATATATATATACACATATACAGTGGCGTCCCCTAGGATGAAACTGACTTTTAAAGCACCCTACAGTATGCTGTAGCAGACCTACTAAAGAAAGCAATGTAATTTCAATGACAATTAGTCCCTTTTGTCATGCAGGCAGCTGTGGCATTCACTTCATCTTGACAGTGTCACATTTTCTTGAATGACAAAAGGGACTAATTGCCATTGAAATTACATTGCTTTATTCAGTAGGTCTGCCGAAGCATTCTGCAGAGCACTGCAAAATGCAGCAGAATATATATATATATATATATATGTGTGTGTGTGTGTGTGTGTGTGTGTGTGTGTGTGTGTATGGGATATACAATGGTGAGCTGACAGATAAATGGTTTATCTACACAAGTGCTATTTGACCTCAGTTTACTGTGTGTAAAAAAAAGAGGAAAATGTACGGTCCTCTATCATTAACCAGTTTGTTAACTGTCGAGAGGTTGCCAGGGTGACCATGTAAACCTCGAGAGTGAAGCTCAAGAGGTTTATGTCACCATGGCAACCTCGAGACTTTACACAAACCAGTTAATGATAGAGGGACCATACATTATATTTTATAGTGTATGGTCCCCATAAACTGGCAAAACAAATTAAGGTTTCTTATGTTTGGCACCACCGTGGACGTTCTGGGTCATTTTCCTCACTGCTGCACTAGTTTCGGGAAGGCCCTCAGTGCACAAGATAAAAAGTACATGCATGTGCAGATAGGCTCCATTTGTAATCCCATCGCTATGATGTACTCAAGAGAGGTTTATAACCGCTTACATCATAGCGATGAGATTATCAAGAAATTATTTTGCCGCTTTTTAGTGATAATAAGGGCTCACCATACATTATTAAGGGATATGCAATAGAAGCAAGTATAATAAATGATTTATCTGCACAAGAGCAGTTTGACCTCAGGTAACCTCACCAGTGGCATAAGCCACGAGTGAGGTGTCTGAGGTCAAACTGCTCGAGTACAGAAAAATCATTTATTGCACAAGTTTTCCATTGCATATTCCATTTATGCAATTCTTTTGTTTTTGCTTTTGGAGGGGGCATTTATTAGTCAAAAAAGTGAATAAAAATTTAATTTTCTGCCATTTTTTGCTGATTATAGAAAATCTAAAAGGAACCTAGAAATGCAATGGTTCCGTGTGTCAATATCGCTGCACAAAGTAACAGGGGAAATAACATGATCACAGGATCACAGAACAAAATAAAGGGAGGAAATAATACTGTGGGGCATACCTGTGTAGATATTGAGCAGGCTGCAGGATGATTGGACTGGCTGCACATGAGGTAGGCATCTACCTTGGGCCAGGGGCACCATGGACATGAGTAGTGCCGACTGTGGCTAGGGTAGGCAGGCTATCTGTTGGGCAGGTTAGGGGGCTGTGGATGGGCCTGCATTCCTGGTGTGCATGAGGCTGTGAGAGGGGTGCTCTGAAGGCACATCCATCCATGGGGTGTAGGCACCGGTATCCATGGCTATGGTGTCCTTGTGGAGTCCATACAGTGCCCAGTCCCTGCATGGCTCCTGGGTACCTGGCCACTGTCTGCCATTGGTTGCTATCGGTGCAGCAGTGTGGTGGTGTTGTGATGTTTCCCCACTGGTCAGTGTGACACTGCATTCCCTCTCCCTATGCCTTGGTGCCATGCTGACTGAATGTCACACCATGTCTGCTGCTATTGTTGTTGTCCTGGGTCCCATGGGGTTTGGCAGCATAGGGAGCATACTGCAGGCTGGTGGCATGCAGTATTGTTGCCTGCAATGCTTTTTACTTGCAGTGTTTTCGACCACAATGTGCTGCTGACGATATTATGCCCCACTTTATTTTGCAGACCATAATTACACAAGGAACCAGATGAAACACCACTCATTTTGTAGTTATTTTTATGCTGAACAACTTTTGTGCTCAAACTACCATACTATCATTTTTTTTTTTAAGTTATTTGCATTTGTTTGATGAAAAAGTGCACAAATACAGAATTTTCTGCTGTTTTTCGCTAATTATGAAAAAAACTAAAAAGTATGTATAAATGAAACACCACTCATTTTGTAGATATTTCTGCGCTGAATTAACTTTGTGCTTACAGTACCATGCTATCATTTTTCATTTTGAAGTTATTCTGCGAGCTTCTCAAGCTGCTCCTGTGGCTCTGGCTCTCTCCGAGCAGGCCACAGCTAACAGACCACCTGACTGACCCTGGACAGATTCAGACAGCCCATCTGCAGGCTTCCCAAGCTGCTCCTGTGGCCCTGACTCACTCCGAGCAGGCCACAGCTAACAGACCATCGGACTGACCCCTGGACAGATTCAGACAGCCCATCTGTGAGCTTCCCAAGCTGCACCTGTGGCCCTGGCTCTCTCTGAGTAGGCCACAGCTAACAGACCACCCGACTGACCCCCGGACAGATTCAGCCAAGGAACTGCCACCCAGGCTCCCAGCTCCTAAGCCATGGGATTCCTGGCTACTGGGCAATCAGTGCCCTTCTAGCCGATGCTAGAGACTGTAGACATGGACCCAAGGCCCTACAAGGTATGGCAACTGCTGCAACCAACTGGATTGTGGGCGCCCTCTCAGACCACGCTCTGACTGGTCCCTGGCAAAAGCCGGCTTCTGCTCTTTGATTTTAAACCCTAAAAATGTTTATGCTGGGACAAATGTTAAAAAGCTGAAGTGTTAACCCAGTCTGTAATGGAAATGACATGAATTGTGGTTTGAGAAAGAAATGTACTGTTTACAGCCCTTTCTCTGCATACATGCACTGGCCCTAGGCACTTTTGGGCACCAAAGTAATACACGTCCTTTTGTTCTGCAAATTTTGGACTCCCCGCTGTTCTGTCTAACCCTTTATGTGAATCCCCTTTGTTAATTCTCACTCTCCTTCTCTCCCTCAGCTAAGGAACTGCCACCCTGGCTCCCAGCTCCTAAGCCATGGGATTCCCGGCTACTGGGCAGTCAGTGCCCCTCCAGCTGACACTCAAGACCGCAGATACAGACCCAATGCCCTACAAGGTACGGCAACTGCCACAACTTTTTTGACGGCCCCCTCCCCCACCTCCGCTGATTATTAAATACAGTAGCTCCGGCCAAAATATTAGTCCACGTCCCCTGGCACAGTGCCCCACCAATAGAGACTTAGCTTGTGATCCCCCTCTTCTCTGTCCAGCCAACAGGATCCAATTCTTGGGGCCTCACCTTATTAAAATGCATAGGCTCTCCTTGGCTGTGCCTTCACCACTAAATATTTTTAATGCTATCAAAGGCGGGTCAACCTGGATCAGAAAGCTACTGATAAGCTGCATTAATCCAGCAACCCCACTGGCCCCTGGGCTATTTGAGTGACTCCTTTTTTGAGGTACCATCATGTTGGGCCCTATATGGCTCCTTATACTGCCCCTTCTTCTGCTGATACCAGCTGCTCAGCATTGGACACCTGAACTACCATCATGTTTGGTCTACAACAGCACCTTGTGCTGTATACCACATGGCAACTTATCCTTTAATTGCCTCCGTGATTCCAAATACCAATAACTCGAACCCTGCTCTTGGACCACACATACCAGTAGTATTTATAACACTCTGCCACCACAAGGCCCTCCTCCCACCACGCAGACTTCTATCTCCTCCCTGCCTATTGCGGTAGGGGTACTAGCTCTTGCTACAACAGATCAGGTCTTCTATTGTGGCTATTTTCCAGTCCCTAAAAACATCAGATCTACTAGACGGGAGGAAGGCAGGAATTACAAGCTTATAATTAGCGCTCTTAGAAAAATCCTACTATCCTCCTGCTATGTTCAGGCAACATAGAACTCAACCCTGGCCCCCCAGAAGCTATTGCTTCACCAGCAGAACTAGCAAATTTAAAAGGAATAAGCTTCTGCATATTAACATATGTAGCCTCCTTAAAAAGATAACCCTAATACAAACCTGAGTAAATCATACCTCTCCTGACATTCTTGTGATTTCCAAAACTTGGCTTAGACCCAGCACCACTGATAGAGAAGTAAACATCCCCAACTATGCCTTGTTCAGAGCTGATAGGCATGCCAGAGGAGGAGGGATAGCTATTTATGTTTAAGACAAATTTTCTGCCTTCTGCTTATCCTCGGCATCTGTCGCCAGCAAATTCGAATGCCTAATTCTCAAAGTGGAAATTACACAGACTACTGCACTCTGTGAAGTAGGATGCTACAGATCACCGTCTGCTGGCCTACAGCTTGTGTCATATCTAAGTGACAGGTTGGGACAGGGGCTGCCAGAAACTATTATTTTAGGAGACCTCAACTTTGACTGGCTCTCTAACACAGCTGCCCCCTTGCATCCTTCTGTGATGAACATGGGCTGACACAACTTATTACTGAACCAACATGCCCAAACATGAAGAACCCCAGTAAAAGTACACTTTTGGATGTGCTAATGGTGCGCAAACCTCATCTCTTCTCCCACGCTGATGTCTTCTTCTCAGATGCCAGCGACCATTGTTTTATTGCGGGAGTAAGATCCACCAACAACCCAGCACCCATCAGCAAGTTCTCTATGAAGAGATCCAGGCGCAACTTCAATGAACATTCCTACCTAAATGAGCTTAAGTACTCCCCTCAGTGGCAAGATTTCTACCTGGCCAAAACGATTACGTCAGCTTACAATATCTTCCACGACATTCTATCAAGGGCCCTTAATAAGTATGCTCCTCTGATTAAATTTCAAACTAGGACCAAAACCTGTAAATGGTTCACTCCTAAGATCAAGTCCTTGCTTCTAGAAAGAGATAAGCTCTGTAAAAAAGCATGCAGAATGAGCACTGCAGAGGATTGGAACCAGTTCAGGAGACTATGAAATTTATGTACCAAAACAATCAGAGAATTGAAGGCCACCATCTTCAAATCCAAACTCGACTCTGCCACAAAGAGCACAATCAAGCTCTGGAACACAATCAATGATCTGCTAGGCCACTCCCCAGGAAATTCACTCCCGACCAAGATTACCTCTGGCAACTCAACTATAACCGAAAAGACGCATTCAATAACCACTTTGCTACTGCAGGCATGGCATTTGATAACTCCCCTGCAAACATACTTCACTCCCAGACTGCCAGCCAACTGCCTGAAACTCTGATAGCTTCGCCGCCTTTCTTGCTTCAACCTGCCTCACTGAAAGAGGTAGAGGACCTCTTGCTTCAGTTGGATACTAGAAAAAGTGCTGGGGCCGACACCCTTGACCCTTATTTCCTAAAAATTGCCTACCACATACTAGCAATACCCGTCACCCACCTTTTTAACTTATCCTTGTCTCAGGGCACCTTACCACCTATATGGAAGACAGCACATGTCATACCACTGTTCAAATCAGGTGACCCTGGCGATCTCATTAACTACAGGCCAATTTCTCTCCTTCCGGTCCTGTCCAAGCTCCTAGAGAAAATTGTAAATGCACAGCTGAGGACTCACCTTGAGTCTAGAGAACTGCTAAACCCTATGCAGTCCAGATTCAGAGCTAAACATAGCACTATCTCAGCCCTCACCAAAGTTACTAATGACTAGCAGCATAATCTTGAATGCAAAAACTTTATTTGTGCTGTTTTCCTTGATCTAAGCAAGGCTTTTGACACCTTCGACCATAATCTGCTCCTCTCCTCCCTTCAAACCATAGGTGTGGACCCCTCCTTTCTGCGCTGGTTTACTGACTATCTTACAGGGCGCCATCAACAAGTTAAAACCAAAGGAGGCCTGTCTCTCTCTTAAAAACTCTGCAAAGAGGGGTACCTCAAGATTCTATATTAGGGCCCTTACTTTTTGCAATCTACATTAATAACATCGACCACTGTATAAAAGAAGCCAACATCCATCTGTTTACAGATGATACAGTTCTCTACGTGAGTCGCCTAACACCTGAAGCTGCCTGCAATGACCTACAGTCAGAATTCAACCTTTTGCAAAGCCAACTCCTCCAAAAAAAGCTACTCCTTAATGCCAAAAAAACTAAAGCGATGGTCCTCTCCCCTTTCATCCGTACAGCTAACCCTGCATCCAGTGGGACAGTTCCCCAAATTACCACAGTCCTAGGTGAAAAACTAGAATTTGTTACAAAATTCAAGTATCCAGGAATTTGGATAGACCAAAGACTCTCCTTCATTGAACATATGGAGGACTTGCTAAAGCGACTTCGGCAAAGGCTTGGCCTGTTTTTTAGAATCAACCAGTTTCTCACCAGAGATGCCAAGAAACAACTGGTCCAATCCATTTTCCTATCATTGGTTGATTACGCTGATTTCCTCTACAGGCCAATGCCCTAACTCTTACATGGCTAAGCTGGACACACTCTACCATCAAGCACTGAGGTTTACAATGGGACTTCCCGTCAACACGCATCACTGCACCCTATATGCGGCAGTGGGGTAGACATCACTAAAGTTCAGGCGCCACAGAAACGCTGCTCTCTGGACCTATAGAGCCATCTCTAATAAGCTGCCTTACTATATCGCCTGCTGTCTTCCCCTGAGTATAATTGGGAAATATGCGTTAAGAAGTTACTCAGCTATTACACTTAAAGTACCCAAAGCAAAATCCCGCTTCGGCAGGGCAGCCATAAGCTTTGTGCTACCTACCTTATGGAACGATCTACAAAAAAAACTCAAATTAAGCACTCTAATTGGTATAAATGCCTTCAAGATGCTTTATTTCCATAGAATCAGAGAAGTATGTAACTGCTTCACCCACTCAGACCCAGTACTGGTGTCTGCACTGGTATATAGCCATGACTAGACCCAATTTTAAGTACTGACCCCCCCAGCTTGCTCCTCACAAGCCTAATTGTTCTCTTTCTTATCCCCCTGTCTTATCAACACTAGGACCGTCCATCCCCTTATCCTTCCTTTCCCAACCTCAGATAGGAGCTCACTACCTCTGGGTTGTGACATCCTACCATGCCCCGTACTTTATAGCATTCAATCCCGGGGCTCACACATACTCCTTTTCTCCATCCACCTTCTCTACATCCCATTTTAACAACTCCTTTCTGTGCACCATGCCCTCCTAGCCTTTCCCCCTACCTCCCTCCCTTCCCCCCTTACCTTCCCCTCTACCTGGTGTCTATATTTTTTTCTTCCATTACTTCCTCCTACAACCTTAGATAACCTGCTTTATCTTCCTATAGACACTTCTATGCATGTAAATACCCTGTAATCTGTACAATATCTGTATAATTCTATGTACATATGAACTTCTTTTTCTTCCTCTCTGTAAACAGTATTATCTGTATTGCCTTGTAAATACCTGTGTTGACCTGTATATACAATTGTTCATGCTCCACCCAGGTCCATCTTGCAAATGAGCTTCTGCTCAACGGTGAATGCCTGATTAAATAAAGACTTGATTGATTGATTGAATGATCGATTGATTTACATTTGTTTGCTGACAAAATGACAACAAATGAACGTTTTGCTGTTTTTTGCTAATTATCCAAACATCTAAATGGTATTAATAAATAAAACACCACTCATTTTATAGATATTTCTGTGCTGAACAACTTTCATGCTCACAGTACCATGCTATCATTTTTCATTTTAAAGTTATTCACATTTGAATATGGTTGATACTGCTACTGAGTCTGAACATTCTAAATGACATAAGCACTGTATAGATAAATGGCTGATGACATAAGTACTGTGTGGATAAACGGCTAATGACATACACACTGTATACATAAATGAAATTTATGTACACAGTTACTCAGATAAATGTAATTATCACACTCTGTTTATCTCCACCCCATTACATAAATAAGTTTATACACACAGTGACTAAGATAAATGGATTTATCACACTCTGTTTATCTCCACACCTATTGCTATATATATATATATATATATATATATATATATATACTATATATATATATATTCCATTAATGCATCAGTTAAGGTTCGTATTGCAATGACAAAAGTATGGAAATTCAGTGTAAGGGTTCTCAACCCAACCCCCAACAGACACTGGGGTACACCTTGGGGTCATCAGCCCTAACTCTCACCCATTCCATGTGTAAGAAAGCTGAGATAGTACAGTATAGAAGCATGGGGTGAGAGTTAGGCCTGACATCTCCAATGCACACCCCAATGCCTGATGGTGTGTGGAGGGTAAGGGGTGTGGTGGTAGAGTTGGGAACCCTTACTCTGAATTTCCATACTTTTGTCACTGTAACAGAAACCCTAACTGATGCATTAATGAATTTTTTGCAATGAATTTCCCTTCTTTTTGAGGTAGTATAATAGTATCCTTATTTTACTGTAAGAGTGCAGGTTCTGAATCCCTCAATAGATGTGCATACATATGTAGGTGCAGAGGCGCAGCACCCTGTAGGTCCTGCGCATCCATGTGTTGAATAACAATAACCAAACTGTCAGCATAGCCTTCTTATTACTCCAACTCATGTACCCCGGTACAGAGAAATTGTGAAATGCAAGGAAAAAAGTAATTATGCACAAGTGCAATGCCATTCTATGCCATAGGTGCAAAAACACATTTTGTGCAGGATGTGCACTTCATTAGTTGGTCCCAAAAGGTGATTCCTTGCAGTGAAAGCAAAATAACAAAATTACATTGCAAGTGTTCATGAAGTGGGGTCCCAAAAAGCCCATGTTGAAAATGTGATGCAAATATACCTAGAAATGGCTGAGATATCAACATAAGTTCAAAATGCCTTTGACAGCCATTATACACCACTTACCTCAATTCTTCAGTTCGTGGTTCGGCTTTGAAGAGTACAGACATGTCCTGGTCCACAGAAGATGACAGCCTGCAATCTCCAACAGTAAATATTGGGCAAGAGGGGTGTATGGGGTGGTGGGTTGCTCAGTGGGAGAGTTGGGATTGGGAAGGTGGATAGGGAGATGATGAGGGACTGCTTTTTTTTGACAGGATTTAAAAAAAATAAAAAATACTTTGGGGGACTGTTTTCTTTTTTTCAAGTATAATTTTAATAAATAAACATTTCAGGACACTGGGGATGGGCTCTCCAGTGCCCCACAGTACTGGTGCTGTTGGGGGGAATCTGATGTAACTGGAGACACTGGGAGTGGACTCCCCAGTGTCTCACCTTGGGGAAGGCTACTGCCAACACAGGGATTGGGCACCCTGTTGTTAGAAATTGACAGTATTTTTGTGTTGGGGACACTGGGAGTAGGCTCCCCAGTGTCCCTCAATGCGGTCTAGTGCTGACATGGGGATTGGGCATGCAGATGTCAGCAGTAAAACTTATATCTATAGCAATATTTCTATTTTTAGCTCACAAAGTAGGATCTTACTTTGTATCTCATCATAAAAAGTAAGATTCTACTTCGTATTATGTGAATATGAAAGAATAATTTCACCATTAAATAAATGCCCCTATTTAAGGGCATTTTTTGAGCAGTAGAGTTCAAAATGCAACTAAGGGGTTCCAATAAGCAAGCTACATGCGTCGGTTCCTCTCCAGGTCACCATTTTTTTGGGGGGTGGTCCAAATCTGAATATTTCAGGCAAACTGAAAACAAGATGGCAGCCACACAAAAGATGAATTTTCTCATGCAAAGCAGGATTCCTGTTTTATTTCATACAACTATATTTTAGTGCTTTCTGAGCACGCTCATAAATAATTTTTAAAATTTTTAAATTGTAATAACTTAAACATGGCTTATTATTTTTTCGCCATAGTAGCAAAAGGCACATATGTGAGGTAGTCCCTTTCTGCCCTGAACATTTCTGACCAAGAAATCAAACCATATGGACTGTAGGCAAGTTCAAAGAAAAATCCCAGCAGTCAATGAGCGAAAACATGATTTTTGTTCACCTCTCTGTAACTCAAAAACTGCACATCTGACTGGAACATAACTTGCCACATCAAGTGATCTATCCCACAGGATGGTGCATATCAAATTTTGTGCAAATCAGTTCCATGATTGCAAAGTTATTAAAGTGCATAATATTAAATTTAACCTTGACGTGCCTACTCAACCCTAACTACTGGAAAATGACCACACTACTATAATATATATATATATATATATATATATATATATATATATATATATATGTACACATCTATATTCATGGCAAAATCTCCATTTAATGCATCAGTTAGGTTGTTCCACAGAGACAAAAGTGAGGAAATTCGGTCTTAGGTTAAAACACGCCTTTGGACCCCTCCAGCCCATCACCCCAACCAGCATCAGGGTGCACATTGGGCTCATTAGCTACTCTCTCACCCCATCACATATGTAAAGAAGCTGAGAAAAGGAGAATGGGGCAGAGTTGGGACCATGACCTGCACCCGATGCTGGTTGGAGAGTGAGCTGGAGGTGACAAGTGCTGCAACATTTCCTCTCTTGTCGCTGTGGACAACCCTAACTGATGCATTAAATGGAGTTTTTTGCCTCTAATTTCCCTTCTTTTTGAGAATGATGATGAAAAATAGTGAAAGTAATGCAGCAGCGGGAGCACGGGGCCCTTTGAGCCCCGCGCTCCAGCCAAGTGATGTCTTGTGACATAGTAACAGGAACAGCAATGCAAACACAAGCTGGAAATGCAAATTGTTACAGTAACAAAAACACAAGCGCAAATGACAATGCAAAGGGTAACGCTCACGGTGGTGTACACGAGAACAGTGATGCAAACGGGGACATAAACCCAAGTGGAAACAGTAAGTGTAACAGTAACAGAAGCACATACCCTGTTTTTGCTGAACAGGTGCATAGAGAAACACAAAGAATGTATGCATTGTAATGGGCATCGAAGCTTAAAACGAGCATTGGAAGTACTTAATTGTCAATATCTCAGCAACTACACAACGTAGAAAAAAATTTAAATTTCACAAAAATCATGATTTTCCTGGCTAGGTTTTTGCTATTATATAGCCCACAGTGAAAAATCTGGATCTCGCATTTTTTTCGAGATACGAGCCCCGAAAGACGCGGCGTACGCCACCATGTTAGTCTATGGGAAAAAATGCCAACTTCAGAGTGCTGTACCTTTGCAGCCATACAATATTTTGTTGCCAAACCACCAAAAGGCACATCTGTAAGATGTTGGCTGCGTTCCCTCCAAATTTCAGCTCCAAAGACCAAACTGTTCTTTTGCAGCAGGGTGGCAAAGAACTGCTGTCATTTTGGGCGTAGTGTTGCAAAGTAGTGTTGTGATTTGTGAAAACTTTCACAGGCATTTGCAAAAGTGTCGTGAGTGCGACACTACTTTGTGACACTACTTTTTCCAGAAATCTGAAAAACATTTCTAGGGCATTTCACCCCAAAATAAAGACATGGCTAGCATCCTCAGGGTCCGACTAGGTGAATACAAAAATAATGGTGTTGCTACAGGGTCCCAAATTTAAATGGCAAGCATTTTTCTGCTCACTAACTGAAAACAATATGGTGGATTTGCGACACTACTTGGGCCATTTGTGACACTAAAAAGTGCATTTGTGAAAGTGGCAAACTTTTGTTAACTTTTCCCATTGACTTATAATGGGAACTTGTTTTTTGAATAACTTTTGAACCGTTCAATATTTTTTCACAAAATCTTCAAAAGGTACATCGGGCACCCCAGCCACATGTTCCTTGAAGTTTTTGGACCTCTCACGAAAAGCGTGTGACCTGTAGGCACGAGCAAAGAATTCACCAAATAGCATAAACGTTCATGCAGATCACGCTTAATAACTCCGCAGCCGTATATATGACTGGTACAAAAGTTGGCATATCCCAAGTTGTATGATTCTTAATTGTACTTTCCAAATTTCAGGCAAATCGATTGAATGGTGGCAAAGTTATTAAGGTGCAAAGTTTGACACTTTAACCATAAAAGGGCTCCTCAACCTTAACTATGATAGCACTACCGTGCTACCCTAGTTAGGGTTGATGAGCCATTTTTATGTTAAACCCCAAAATTTTGCACCTTAATAACTTTGCAACCGTTTGATGGATTTACCTGAAATTTGGAATTTATGATCAAGAACCATAGGCCTTGGGACCTGCCAAGTTTTATACTGATCGGGACATACGGCTGTGGGTTAAGTGTGATCCGCAATGTGGCGCATTTCACTTTTGGAATTCTGTGGTCACACCTACAGGTCATACGGTTTATGTGATCATCCCAAAATCTTCAGGAACGTGCAGCCGGGGACCCGATGTGCCTTTGAAGATTTTGTGAAAAATATTAAGCGGTTCAAAAGTTTATTCAAAAACAGTTTCCCCATTATAAGTCAATGGGAAAAGGTTAACAAAAGTTCAACACTTTCGCAAATGCATTTCTACTTACTGCAAATGGGCCTGTTACTTTTGCAAATCCGCATTTTGTTTTCAGTTGGTGATCAGAAAAATGGTTGGCATTTAAATTGGGACCCTTTAGCAACCTAATTTTTTTTGTATTCACCTAGTCGGGCCCTGAGGATGCTTGCCATGTCTTTATTTTGTGGTAAAACACCCCAGAAATATGTTTTTCAAATTTCTGGAAAAAGTACTTTCGCAAATTACTTTCGTGCTCACAAAAGTGTCGCAAATTTTTGCGAAAGCTTTCGCAAATTGCGACAGTAATTTTCTAGTCTGTGGGAAAATGACAGCAATTCTTTGGCACTGCACTGCAAAATAACCGTTGGGAGTTTTGGGCTGAAATTTGGAGGAGCATGCAGCCGACATCTCACAGATGTGCCTTTCAGTGTTGTATTGAAAAATATTACACGGCAGCAAAGTTATGGCACTCCAAAGTTGACAGTTTTGACATAGGATAACATTACGGCGCCGAGCATTACAGGAATCCTTTGGCACCCTGCTGCAAAATAACGGTTTGGTCTTTTCCTGAAATTTGGAGGGAGACAGCCAACAGTACACAGATGTGCCTTTCAGTAGTTTGGTGAAAAAAATATCACATGGCGGCAAAGTTACGGCACTCAAAATTGCGGTTTTTCCCATAGGATAACATTCTGGCGCCCGACACTTAACAGAAATCATTTGGAGCCCTGCTGCAAAATAACAGTTTGGTCTTTTTCCTGAAATTTGGAGGAGACAGCCAACAGCCCACAGATGTGCCTTTCAGTAGTTTGGTGAAAAAAACATTACAGGAGGCAAAGTTATGGCTCTCCAACTTTTATTTTTTCCATAGGATAACATTGACGTCGCCGCGCCTTTCGGGGCCACGTATCTGGAAGCGGTGCGAGATACGGACTTTTAAATCAGAAAATTTCTTAGCCCTAAATGGGGCTAAGAACTAAATTAGCCAGGACAGTTGTAAATAATATGACTTTTACATTTTTTTTCTACGTCGTACGATTCCTGAGATATAATGTATTTAGTATTCCAAGATCTCATCTTCTGCGCTGATACTCATTATTTTGCAGACATTATTTGTACTCACTGTCTTTCTCAATGCAGGTTTTGGGGCAAACCAGCCTGTGCGCTTACATTACTGTTACTGTTGCCCTTTCCGCTTGCGGATCCGTACCCGTTTCACTTACCATTGACGTCTGCGCCACCATGTGCGTTATCCTTTGTGTTTTCATTTGCGCTTGTGTTTCTGTTATTTTTTGCCATTTCTGTCTACAGTACTGTTTATCTTACTGTTTCACTTTACATCACCATGCCCATTGACATTTCTGTTTGCAGGCACCATGTTACTATGTGACAACACATCACGTGGCAGACCATTCCTGTTTATGCCACCATGTGCGTTACCCTTTCTGTTCTCATTCATGCTTGTGTTACCATGTGCGCCACTGTTAGCATTTCTGTTTGCGTTGCTGTCCCTGTTAGTATGCCACAACACATCATGTGGCAGGAGCGGCGGGGCCTGGCAGCGGGCGCGCTCCGCCCGCTGCATTCCATTCACTATTTCGTTATCATTCTCAAAATAAAGGAAATTAGAGGCAAAAAACTCCGTTTAATGCATTAGTTAGGGTTGTTCACAGCGACAAAAGTGAGGAAATTCGCTGTTAGGGTTGAAAACCCCCTTGGACCCCCCCCACCCCCAGCGGCATTGGGGTGCGCATTGGGATAAGTGGGTCCTAACTCTCACCCATTCTCCTATACTTCTGCTGCTTGCATGTCATGCAGGGTGAGAGTTGGGCTGGCTTGATCCCATCTGCACCAGCAGTAAGCAAGGGATTTCAACCCCTCCCTCACTATCATGTCAAGCTAACTAACATACATCAGACCTGCCTCTAATATATATATATACAGTATATATATATTAATATTATAATGGTGCTGTCACGTCACTGTAGTTAGGATTGAGCAAACCCCCAAATTGCACTTTAATAACTTCATATCCACTCAATAGCTTTGCAGGATATTTTGCATGTGCTGTCTCATAGGATTGATCTCTGGATCTGCCAAGTTTCGTTCCAGTCAGATGTGCAGATTCTGAGATCTGCAGAGTGCAAAAAGTGATTTTTGGGGTGTGTTTTGCTGTTTTAAAGCTGTGTTTTATGCTTGCCTAGCACCCAGACGGTTTGACGTTTTCATCTGAAATTTTCAGGGTAGACTGGAGTTGGTCCACACATGTGCCTTTTGCTAGTTTGGCAAAAAAATATTAATCCATTTCAAAGTTATTTAAATTTTGAAATGTGTGTTCTGAACATGCTCAGTAAACACATTCAAGATAACTGTATGAAACGAAAAAGAAATCCTTTTTCATATGGGAATAATCCTTTTTCATATGCTGCCATTTTGTTGTCCATTTTTTCCACACACACAAAAAAGTCAAAACCCACAAAACTGACGTCCTGGAAAGAAAGTAGCACATATTATAAAAAGGTTCTCAGAAATGCTGCAATCTGATTGGCTGTTATGATTCCAACAGCCTTACATTAATCCATGGTATACTATCATGTACAATCTGATCACAATGGCACATGGATTCTTCCTGTCCGCATTCTATCCTTTAGTAGTGCTGAATGACTGGAATGATGCATTTTGATTCTCAAACAGCATTCTTAAACTGTTGGTGGAAGAACTATTTTATTAAAAATCTCCATCTAAATGAGGAAAACATTCAAAACATATTTGTTTAACCCTTTTCTTTTGGAACAATTTTTTATAATAGCAATAAGGCACTCCTAAGAGTTAGATTAACAGGCTGTTAATCTAACCCCTAGTCATGCCTTATTGCTTAATTTCCTTCTCCTCAGGACTCCGTTAGGTGTAATCTGCACTTAACTGTTGGTTAAATGAATCCAAAATGCGTTTGTTTTTTACATTTTTAATGCTTCTTTTCGTGGCTCACTAACTTTTTTTGTGTGGACGTTCATTGAAAGAACGAAAATTTCAGATTTTTTTTGTTGTTCTTTTCAACAGGGTTAGCACTCAGATGGTTTGGATTTATGGTCTGAAATTTTCAGGGTAGAAAGGGGTTGGCCCACATATGTGCTTTTTGTTGCTTTGGTAAAAAAAATATTAATCCCTTCCAAAGTTATCACATTTTAAAATTGTGGGTTTTGAGTAAACTCAGTAAGCACTTTTGGGTTTTTAGCAAGCAATGCCAAGCCTGTGCTTATTTAATCATTCTCTGGTTTCTAGTGGCATCCCCCCACCACCCCCTGATCACCCTCCCTGTAGTTCTTTAAGTTTTGATTCCTATTTTTTTTTTGTTTTATATTTGAAACCCACACAAATGTTGATCATTTATTGTCATTTCAAATGCCCGTTATTTGAGCCTTAGCTGCATTGCATGGAAGAAAGTTGTATAATTAACATAGAATATTGAGACATACATAGAAACATAGAAATTGTCAGCAGATAAGGGCCTTCAGCCCACCTAGTCTGCCCTATTACCACTAACAATTGTGCTTTATTATGCACTGCTGGCATTAGGTTGCCCCCCCACTACCAGAAATCCTCTATGCCTAGCCCAATCATACTTAAAACCTGTCATTATTTCTCCCCCCCACCACCTCTGCTTTCGGGCTGTTCCACTTGTCTACCACCCTCTCTGTGAAGAACTACTTCCTCATGTTCCCTCAGAACCTTCCTCCCTCCAGTTTCATTTTGTGCCCCCTCATCCTTCAGAATCTTTTTCTTTTTTGTGAATGACAGCTTACAGTACACACTGCAAGCCCATTGTTCAACAGTGTGGACCAATAGGCTTGTAGTAGCACAGTATGCTGTCATTCATGACAGTTCAGTTAGCGGGCAGCTGTGGTGTTGTGTGGGTGGCTGTGCTGCCCCCAACTCTGTGTCACTGCTGGGACGGGGTGTGTGGGTGGGATGTAGGTATTCAGTGGGTGGGGGTGGGGGTTCACTAGACTACCAGGGAATGTCAGATGGGGATGTAATTTGTTACATTGAGGTCGGGAATGAGTTGGAGGTCCACTAGGGTATATCACAATGTGATTTTCATTCTACACTGGGATTGGGGACAGGCAGGGGGGGGGTCCACTAGACTACCAGGGACATAGGGTCTGATTTATTTTATTGTATGCTCTAGGATGGGAGGGGAGTCACTAGACTGCCAGGGATTTTGGAACCTGCATTATTTTATGGATGGGGACTTGTGAGGGGCACCACTGGATTATCAGGGAGGATTTTCTAACAATATTTACACTATGATTGAGTTCAGGGAAGAGGGTACTAGACTACCAGGGCAGGGATGAATGGGGTCTTATCACTTTTTCATGATTGGGGATTGGGGGGGCTAGCCACCCAGGGGCTGGCAGCTGATGTGTTGCCCTGTGCAGTACAGCAGCCTGCCTGTCAGTGGTTACATTTTGTGGCACATCTCCAAGAAGTGCAGGCAGCTGCGCTGCATATCTCAGCTGAATATTGGGATGTGCCACATATGCAAGGGAACACCCCCTCCAG
The DNA here is from genome assembly GCA_016271365.2 of Neoceratodus forsteri. Taxonomy (NCBI): domain Eukaryota; kingdom Metazoa; phylum Chordata; order Ceratodontiformes; family Ceratodontidae; genus Neoceratodus; species Neoceratodus forsteri. The sequence goes on along the minus strand of CM057449.1, from coordinate 1,064,206,263 downwards.
ATGTGTCGCATACATTATCTTTGAACTGCAGCACATCCAGAATTGCGCAGTGCATAACCTCCTTTTAAATATGGCCCAGGGGCACATTTCAGAGATGCACCAGCATAACTCAGTTGCACCAGGCACATCTCCTATGAATATCTGGGCCACTGACTTCATCTTTGTACCTGTACAACTGTACAAGCAACCTGAACTCATAAGGAACCAATGATGCATGCAACTTTGTTTTCCTTTTTGGATTTTCTTATCCTATACTTCACATTCATATGGATTATTCCTTCATTTGTCTATTCAGTCATTTTTTTTAATTGCACTATGACTACAATTAGAGTCCATCTCATTTCAGGATCAGGGAATGTGTCAGAAAATGTTACAATACATCGGATATGTATTTGCAGACCCAAACATCCATTTCCTACAATATCTGGAAAAAAAAATTCCACTGGATTCAGTCAGGAAATTAAAAGTTGCAGCTTTGAATGGTGGCAGTCTGGTTAGATTTGCATTAAGCATGGTGTACATGCAAAGAAGGAGCCCACACAGACACACACACATATACACACTTGCAAGTACCATGAATTGTACACATTAGCTCATACAAGGAATCATACCTAAGATGCTAAGAGCAAGTATGCATCAGGCACCTCTCATGTTTAACTTATTTTCCTTCACAAGCAATTATGGGGTATGCATTCAAATATTGTTGTAATCAGTTGCTGATTAAAAAAAAAGATGTATATGGGATTCCAAAATGTCCTGTGCAGTTTCAGTGTTCCCAAAATCCAACTTCATCTGTCAGTTATTGTCACATGGGGTTTTTACACACTCATAAAGATTGTTTGACAGGTGCCATGTTATTCAACTAAAAAAAACCTACAGATTCAGCTCATACAGTACCTTTATTAGTCTAAAGAATGGTTTTCTGATGCAGAGATCATACAAATCTCAAAAGCTTGTGTAACTAAACTATTCATTAGCCTATAATACATGTATCATCCCTGTCACTCATTGCAAGTTTTAATATTCTTCTAATGAACAAAACAGTTGCATACAGGATTGACAAAACAAAAAAACTGAAACTGCCTGGATGAGGTATTAAAATATTTTAGTAAAAAAAGTGACCAGTTTGACAGGTATTTTATTTGTATTCCATTCTATATTTGTAAAATATTTGAAAGTTGGCAGTCATTGTTAGTACAATCTGAAGAAGTAATTGTTTGTATAGTGACTGTTATTTCACCCTCAGCTGCAATGCATGGAAGTAAGTTAAATAATTAATTACTGTCTTGTTATGTGTTTTTAATTTGACATCCCTACTGGTTTTCTTCAAATCAATCTCACTGATTCTGAAGGTCCTCTGTTAACATACACAGGCAAGAAGTCATATTTGCCTTTCTTTCACCTTTCATAAACTGTCCCATCACCTTCTTTTTAAGTAACTTTATAGAAATGCTTAGCACAAGTTTACTATCAATTCAGTTCAACGTTCTTTTTTATATGCAGTTTTCTTTAGCAAAACAAATTTATACAAACACAAGAAAACATAGTTTCCTGAAAAAGGTCAATTTAATGGAGTGGAAACAGACTTCATCTTTTTACAAGTACAAATGTACAAGCAACCTGAACTCATAAGGAACCAATAGTGCACAAAACTTTGCTTTCCCCTTTGGATTTTCTTATCCTATACTTCACATTTATATGGATTATTCCTTCATTCTTCCATTCAGTTATTCATTCATTTTTTTTTCTTAATCACACTATGACTACAATTAGAGTCCATCTCATTTCAGGATCAAGGAATGTGACAGAAAATGTTACAGTACATTGGATATAACATATTTGCAGACCCACACATCCATTTCATACAATACTTTGAAAACAAAAAAAAAACTTCCACAGAGTTTAGTCAGGAAATTTAAAGTTGCAGCTTTGAATGGTGGCAGTCTGGTTAGACTTCTATAAAGCACAGCATCCATGCAAAGAAGGATCCCCCCCACACACACATTTGCAACTACCATGAAGTGTACACATTAGCCCATACGAGGCATCACACATAGGATGTTAAGAGCAGGTATGACTCGTGCACCTCTCATGTTTAACTTATTCTCCTTCAAAAGCAATTACAGGGTATGCATTCAAATATTGCAGTACTCAGCTGCTGATTAAAAAAGATGAGTATGGGGTTCTAAAATGGACTTTGCAGGTTTAGGTTTCCCAAAATCCAACTTCATCTACCAACTATTGTTATATGGGGTTTTCACACACTCATAAAGATTAGTAAGTAAATCATTTTTATTCAAAAAAAGGTGCCATGTTAGCCAGCAAAAAAATAAACAAATAAATAAAAAAAAAGAAAAACTACTGATTCATCTGCATACCTTTATTAGGCTAAAGAATGGTTTTCTGATGCAGAGGTCATATAAGTCTTGAAAGCTTGTGTAACTAAACTATTTATTAGCCTATAATAAATGTGTCATCCCTGTCACTCAATACAAGTTTTAAGTCTTTAAATGAAAGAAACACTCACATACAGGGTTGACAAAACAAAGAAACGCAACTGTTTGGACATGGTATTATAATATTTTAGTATAAAAGGCAACAGATTTGACAAGTATTTACTTGTATGCCATTCTATATTTGTAAAATATCTGTAAGCATGGCAGCTAATGTTAGTACAAATTTGAAGAAGTAATTGCTTATACAATGACTACGTGATGTCAGTCTGAATGATGACAAATGCTAAAGTGCTTTTGAAATGGAATAAGCCATGAAGATGCAGTGTTAATAAAATGGTACACAAATTAAACTCATAGGTTTATTGACAATACTACTTTATTTCCACACTTCCTATATATATGGTTAATCATCCAAAGATATTTATTTTTGAGAGAGTGAGATGTACATCAAATACACCGTGCCTTCTCAGCATGTACATGATTTATTTGCACTCATTTACCTAGATCAATTTACTCACTAATGGCTCAAATCATGGGAGTGATTTGGTTTGGTCAAACTCCAGAAAATAAATCATGGGCATGCTGCGATGGCATTCTCTCTCACATTCTATCTCTCTGTCTCTTCTTCTTTCTTTTTTCTTTGTAATACAATGACCAAACTAAAATATGATGTTATGAAAGACCACACTTTATGAGTAGTGTTCAACTGTATATTTTCTGTCAGGTCTTTGCTTGTTCAGTTTATACACCATATATGTACTCAGTTTATACAACACATACCTATGCACCTTATACAAATCTGTATTTTCAACTTGAACTTCTAAATTAGCTTTAATATGAAGACAAACAATTCCTGTTTGGGTTCAAGAGCTCCTCTGAGCGTCGTGCAAGGACATAGTTATGTAATCAGGCACTGTTTGTGTGACTCTCTCACTGGTTAAGTACTCCATTTTGACAGATCTACACTGAAAATATCTGGTGATGTTACATCTGTCACAAACGCACTCCGCAGGTCAGGCCCTCTGCTCCCACAGTGCCAACCTCAGAGTGCAATAGTGTGAACAGGTAACAGACAGGGTAACCCTCCTGTCTGCTTTGGGTCAAAATCACCTGTTAGCCTCAAGTTCTGGAGGGATTCATACTGTGAACCTTATGCTAGCATACCCAATTGCAGGCTTAGATATGTACCCTCTTCGGGACTGCAGTACAATCTTTCACTAGGGACACCAAGCCAGATGTCCAAAATGAACCCTTAAAACTCTACAAGAGACCTTATGTATATTTTTACCTTCTCCAAGCTTAGTAACACCATCAAGCCTTTCAAACAGCTGTCAGATGTAACCACCTATACATCACATGCAAAAAGAACTGAAAGACACCCAGGTGGTATTTCAAAGAAAATGGTTGTTTATTAAAAGACAATAAAAACATGTAAAATGAGACATAGAACAATATGTCATACAACTTACTACCTTATAAAACAAAAAAAAGTTTCATAACAACATTCCTATCACAAACACTTAATTGCTTTCTAACTATTACCTTTCTAAGTGCTCTTGTAGTCTGAGTCTATTTCATATGTTGCCATTCAATATACAATGTTAAATTTTTTAACTCTATCTATCTATCCCTACCCCCTTTTGATGAGGTCAGCTAGATCCTCCCTTAGATTTTAATTTTATGACATAAGTGTCGCTTAGGATGTGAGTTATTTGTTTGAGAAATCTGTAACTAGCTAGTTACCAAAAATGACAGTCTTTAATTAAACATTTCTCTTTAAAGTTTACAATCCCACACTCATGTCCCTTGGCTGATTTCCTGTGCCAGTGAGATCTGAGGGATTTTATGACTCTTCAGCAATTTGCTACAATGAGATGAATCAGCCCAATTCCCTTTTCCTCTTGAAATGTCATAAAATTCATATTTAATTTTCAACTTCAAAAGCAGCAGCAGGCAATAAACTGTCTCTCTAGAAGGATGTCTTACTTAATGGTTCTCCTGGTCTGTTTAATTACATCCTGTAGTTCCATCTACTGACTTTTAAAGTCACAGGCCAAATCTGCAAACTTGTGTGAAACAATTTCATACACAGACCAGTTATTTATTTTACAGATATCATACAATAATCATAAGGAAGGGGGCAGAGCGTCACATCCCTCTCCACCTAGACTGAATTTGGGCTCTGGTCCCTGCATGGGATGAGCTCCCTAAGTCAGTTCATTCCTCTTAAAAATGTGACAGCCCATCTGTGTTCTGATTGGTTGCCCCAGCCCTATGTGAGATTGTCATGTCATACCCTTGCAAGGCAAGACTCCATCTTAATAGTCTACCATTTGTTTTTCCCATTTGTGTCAGCCAAACCAAGGGTCAGTTTGCACCTCAAAATGCTGCCCATATAAGTATGGCTCTAACTTATTAAGGGCCCACACCATGGCAAGACACTCTTTTTCCACAATACGGTATGCCTGCTCCCTGGGAAGTAACTTTTTACTTAGGTACATGATGGGGTGATCTCTCCCTTGGTTGGATGTCTGGCTCAGCACTGCCCCAGTACCCACACCTGAGGCATCAGTCTGGACTATAAAGGGTCTGCTATAGTCAGGACTTTGTCCACAGAGGAACACTGCACAGTGCCTCCTTCAGTCTGGTAAAGTTTTTTTCACAGGTTTGTTCCCAGGTAACTTTCTTAGGCATCCTTTTCTTTACCAGGTCAGACAGGGGAGTGGCCAGGGCACTGTAACTGGGTACACATGTCCTATAGTACCCCACTGTCCCCAGAAAACACCTGACCTGCTTCTGCATTTCTGGTCAGGGCCATGCTTTGATCGCCTCTATTTTCACTTGGTTAGAACAGAGCTGTCCCCGGCCTACAATGTGCCTGAAGTATGCCACTTAAGCCATGGCCACCTGGCACTTCACAGCTTTGACAATGAGAACAGCCCTCTGTATTCTACCCAACACTTCCCTAAGGTAGGACAGGTGTTCCTCCCAGCTGGCACTAAAGATGGCAATGTCATCCAGGTATGCCACAGTGTACTACTCAGCACCATTTAACACCTGGTTCACCAACCTTTGGAAAGTGGCTAGGGCATTCTTCATTCCAAAAGGCATTACTTTAAATTCAAATAACCCTATCAGAGTGATGAAGGCTGAATTCCCCCTAGCTCTGTCAGTTAACTCTACCTGCCAATACCCCTTTGTTAGGTCAATAGTCGTAAGGTAGTTCTCCCCTCCCAACTTGTCCAGGAGTTCATCTGTCCATGGCAACGGGTGGGTGTCTGACTTTGTAACTGCATTCAGTCAAAAATTTTACCCCAAAAAATGAGTAGAGCTATCTGGCTTGGGTATAAGGACTATGGGTGAGGTCCAGAGACTGTGAGGTTTCTGGATTACCCCTAAATCCAGCATTTCCTCCACCTCCCTCCTAATGTCCTTTTGGACAGCCTCTGACACCCAATATGCTGTCTGCCGTTTGGGTGTCTGTGTCTCTTTCTCCACATCATGCGTTGCTAAAGGGGTTAGTCCAGGCTTGGTGCTAAACAGTGGGGCAAAGTCTGCTAAAACCTCCCTTACCTCCTGGTTCTGATCCAGGGCCAAGTGGGTTGACAATTTAATTTTCCCCAGAGAGGACTCCCACTTGCTTTCTTCCAGCAAGTCCAGAAGGGGGTCTCCTGCATCCATCCCTTCCCCAGGACTACATACTGCAAATACCATGTCAGCCCTATTAGCATATGGCTTCATCATGTTGACATGGTACATTCTCTGTGTATGTGTTAGGTAACTCTATTATATAGTCTACATCATTTACCTTTCTGACTACTTTGTACGGTCCTGCCCTATCAGCCTGCAGCTTGTCTTTCTGGACTGGCATGAGGACCATAACTTCCTGACCCACCTTGTATGAGCGAGCTCTGGCTCTGCGGTCATACCACACTTTTTGTTTCTGTTGGGCAGCTGCCAGGTTGCTCTGGGCTGTCCCCATAAGCTCCTTCAGCCTTCCCCTAAACCTAAGGATGTAATCCACTATGGCAGCTCCCTGGGTGTGGTGCTTGCCTTCCCAGTCCTCCTGGATCAAGTCTAGGGGACCATATACCCAGTGTCCATATAGGAGCTCAAAGGAGGAAAGCCCTGTCAACTCTTGGGACACCTTCCTGTATGCAAACAACAGATGAGGAAGGTATTTCTCCCAGTCCCTCCCATGTTGTTCAGCAAACTCTTGGAGCATTGCCTTAAGGGTACCATTAAATCTTTCCCCAAGCCCATAGACTTGCAGGTAATAAGATGTTGTGTGTCCTTGCAGCACCCCACATTTTTCCCACAGATATTTCATCAGGTCTGACATGAAGGAACCCTCCTGATTGGTGATAACCTCCTGTGGAAACCCAACATGAGAGGAAATCCCAAGTAAGGCATCTTCCACTTTGTCTGTCCTCAGTGAGGATAGAGCGACTGCCTCTGGATACCGGGTGGCATAATCCACCACAGTCAGGATGAACCTCTTCCTGTAGGAGATGGAGCTATTTAAATGCCCCACAATATCCATTCCCACCCTCTGGAATGGCTCCTCCACTATGGGCAATGGAATTAGGGTGGCTTGGGTTTTCTTACCCACCTTACCTATTTTTTGGCATCAGTGACAAGATTTGCAAAACACCTTCGCCTACTGGGTGAAGTTAGTCCAATAGAAATTCTGGGTCAAGCGCAGCATAGTGCGCACAATTCCTAGATGTCCAGACAAGAAAATATTGTGTGCAATCTTGAGCAACTGCTCACAGTACCCATGTGGAATGACAAGCTGTCTGACTTTCACCCCTCCCTCTGTCTTAGCATCCTGAGTATACATCATTCCATTGTCCTAATAAACTTTATGTTTCCCATCACCTCCCTGTGCTCCATCAGAGTCTGCCCAAGACCTCAGCTTCTCTAGGCTAGGGTCACCTTTCTGAGCAGCTGCAAACTCCTTACGCATTCCCAAGGCATGGGACAGGTCCCCTTCAGTATCTAAACCAGGGTCCCTAGCTCTAGCATCAGGGCACTCAAGATTACTGTCATCCCTAACCCTCTGACAATGGGTCACCCTTCCTTCCTTCCTTGGAGTAACCCTCCATAGCTGTTTGGATAACTGCTACTGGGGAAGTTTCTACCCCCTTTCATTAGTCTCCATATCAGGAGACCCAGGCTGGGGAACCAACCTCCCAGTGGTTTTCACAGTGGCTTCTATGGGGTTCAGGGCACCACAATTTTTCTTTGCCCTTTGGCTATGGGTAACTGCACAAACCATTTACTGTTTGAGATTGTTGCAGAGAATTACATCAACTGCTAAAGTTTCTGCTATGGGAACCTGTTGCACAGTTCCCCCGTCTCACCCCAGTCTAGGAGAACACTAGCATGTGGCAATGTTTAATCCTCTCCAGTGAACCCCTGCACAGTTACAAATTTATTAGGTATAAGCTGATCAGTCTCTACCAGATCCCCTTTTACCCCTTTCTGTGCTGCCACCCCTGCTCCATTTGCTCTCATAGGAGGTCTGCTCTTGGCATAGCAGTCTGAGAGTTCAGCAGCTTCTTGCACTGTTTAAGATCTTGATCCTCCAGCCAGGTTTTCAGCTCTGCTGGGCATGCCCTTAAAAAAAGCTCTAACAATACAGCATTTTCAATTTTATCTACAGAGTTTGCTTCAATTCCTTCCCCACCAACATTTTAAAAACTGATGTTGTTTCATGGTTAACTCCTTGTAGCTCATGTCAGGGTTTCTCCTGAGCTTATGGAATTTACCTCTGTATGCTTCTGCATTTAAATCAAACTTTCTTAAAAGTGCAGTTTTTAAGTTTGCTGTAATCATTACTGTCCTCATTGTCCAGTTGACCCAATGCATCCTGAGCTTTCCGGGTAAGTAGCGGGGATAGCTGGAGGCTCCAGAACCCTCTAGGAATATTTGCCTGAATACAAGCTTTTTCAAAGGAATTTAAAAAGGCATCCATATCCTCCCTCTCTTTAAATTTGGCTATCAATTTGGAGTTTAATTTGTAACCTAGTCTTGTAGTTCCAGTTAAACTCAAGCCACTTACCTGGTCTGGTGCTGGTGGTTGGAGTCGTAGCTTCTCCAGTTTATGTTGCCTCTAGCACTCATGCTCTTCACAGTCAGCTTCTTGCTGTTCTCACTCAGCTTCTCGCTGTTCTCATTCAGCTTCTCTCTGTTCTCACTCCGCCTCTCACCAAAGCTGCTCCCTCTTCTCCTCTGCCACTCGCTGAAGTTGTCGCTCATCGCTCTGGAACTCCGGCTCCATTCTGTACAACTCAATCTGCAGCTTGATCACTTCTGGCTCCAGAATACTGGTGGCCTTCTCCTGCTGCTGTGGCCCTTGGCTTGCACTGGCCCTGCTGTCCTCCTCACCAGATCTAGACACTGTACTGCACACTGGCCCCTCCACACTCAAGGTTTTCCCCTTTTCAGTCACTGACTGTGACTCAATGCACTGGGCATCTGCTGCCATCAGGGCATCTATGAGGGTCTGCTTGTTGGCTTTCCCTTTATACTGGACTCCTCTGTCCTGGAATAACTGCTTCAAGTAGTCTGCAGTGTACCCACTGTAGTTGGAAGCCATCTTCTTCCCTAACTATGGCTACTCTAACTTGCATTTTAAAAAAATTAAAAAGGTAGGAACTTTGACTCTAAGCAAAATGATATAGTTCTAAAAATTAAATTCTAAAAAATTAATAACTGCCGTATTTTGAAAGTGAGCTGTACAATATTAAGCTGATACACTGAACTGTTAAAGCTTGTATTACTAAATACTTTAAATCGCACCGCTGACAACCAGATCTGTCACAAATGCACTCCACAGGTCAGCCCTCTACTCCCACAGTGCCAACCTCAGAGTGCAATAGTGTGAACAGGTAACAGACAGGGTAACCCTCCTGTTCACTTTGGGTCCAAGTCACCTCTTAGCCTCAAGTTCTGGACAGATTCAAATGGTGAACCTTATGCTAGCATATCCAATTACAGGCTCAGATATGTACCATCTTCATATGTACCCTCTTCTGGACTGCAGTACAATCTTTCACCAGGGGCACCAAGCCAGGTCTCCAAAATGAACCCTTAAAACTCTATAAGAGATCTTAGGTATATTCTTACCTTTTCCAAGCTTAGTAACACCATCAAGCCTTTCAAACAGCTGTCAGATGTAACCACCTATACATCACATACAAAAATAACTGAAAGACATCCAGGCAGTATTTCAAAGAAAATGGTTGTTTACTAAAAAGATAATAAAAACATGTAAAATGAAACACAGAACAATATATTGTACAGCTTACAATCATATGAAACAAAAAGGAAGTTTCATAACATCACTCCTTTCACAAAGACTTAATTGCTTTCTATTACCTTTTTAAGTGCTCTCCCAGTCAGAGTCTATTTCATATGTCACCATTCCATATACAATTTTCAGTTTTTAACTCTATCTGCCCCCACCCCTTTTGATGAGGTCAGCTAGATCCTCCCTTAGATTTTAATTTTATGACATAAGTGTCTCTGAGGATGTGAGTCATTTATTTGTGAAATCTGTAACTAGCCATTTCCCAAATATGACAGTCTTTAATTAAACATTTCTCTTTGAACTTAACAATCCCACACTCATGTCCCTTGGCTGATTTCCTGTTCCAGTGATATCTGAGGCATTTTATGACTCTTCAGCAATTTGCTACAATGAGATAAATCAGCCCAATTCCCTTTTCCTCCTGAAATGTCATAACATTTTTATTTAAGTTCCAACTTCAAAAGCAGCAGCAGGCAATAAACTGTCTCTCTAGAAGGATATCTTAAGTAATGGTTCTCCTGGTCTGTTTAATTACATCCTATAGTTCAAATTACTGACTTTTAAAGTTACAGGCCAAATCTGCCAACTTGTGTGAGACAATTTCATACACAGACCAGTTATTTATTTTACAGATATCATACAATAATCATAAGGAAGGGGGCAGAGCATCACAACATCCACCATACATTTAGAATATAATGACATTCTCACTATAGAAGCAACATTAACAAAAGCACCTGATTTATTAAACATAGGATAAAGTATGGGGAGCAGTATGTTACGAGAATTTAACACACACCCGAGTTGTTGGTTAAACACACTGCACCCCATATTTTATTTTATATAATTGAAGGGCTCCGTTTTTTCTATGGTGAGAGTTGACTTTGAAAAAAGACATGGAATCTTACCTTGCAGATGAACGTTTTTATTTGTGTGAGAAAAACAGAACTGTACTTCAACATTAACATTTAATTATTTAAACTGCTAATCAGAATAAAGAAAATAAACAGTTGAAAGTCTATAAATGTGGAGATCCTTTCGGTAAAGTTTCCTGTTCCATCGGCTGTTTTGCAGTGATGTCGTCGTTTGACCTGCAGAGGAAAGGTTAGGGTTGAAAGGGAGAGCAGTTAGGGATCGTGGCAAAAGTGTGAAATGTAGAAGTAAGACTTGATAGAATAAAATGAAATATGTGTAAGAATATATCAGATGGAGGTAACACCACCTAGTCTGCCCTTTTCCCTACCTACAGAATAAGCTGCAGATCCTATTTAACCAACAGCCTATTTCTTTCTACCCCCCAGAAAAATTGCCTTATGTCTGTCCCATGCGTTCTTGAATTCTCCCACAGTTTTAGACCTCACAACCTCCTTAGGAAGGCTGTTACATGCATTCACCACCCTCTCTGTGAAAAAATACTTCTTCACATTGTCCCTTAGCCATCCCCCCTATATCTTCAAATTGTGTCCCCTTGTTTTTGCACAACTCGTTTTCTGAAAGATGCTACCCTCTTGGACTTTGTTGAGTCCACTGAGGTACTTAAAAGTTTCTATCATGCCCCCCCAGTCCTTTCCTCAAGGGTATACATATTAAGCTCTTTTAGTCTCTCCTCATATGGCTTCTCTTGCAGACCGTGCACCATTTTAGTTGCCCTCCTCTAGACTGCCTCCATCCTGTCTATGTCCTTACAGAGATGGGGTCTCCTGAACTGGACACAGTACTCCAGATGGGGTCTCACCAACTGTCTGTAGAGAGGGATAACAACTTCTTGTTCTCTACTGGTGATGCCTCTCCCTATACATCCCAGTATCCCCAACCCTCCCTACTGCCTTCTCACATTGCTTGCTTACCTTAAGGTCATCTGATATGATTACCCCAGGTCCCTTTCCATTTTTGTTGTTTTTACTACCCCCCCATTGTGTAATCTTCCCTTGGGGGTTTGTTTCCCAGGTGCATTATTTTGCACTTCTTTGCACTGAATCCAAGCTGCCATACTTCTGACCATTCCTCCAACCTTGCCAAGTCCCTTCTCATCCTTTCCATGCCTCCTTGTGTATCAACCCTATTGCAGATCTTTGTATCATCTGCAAAGAGGCATACTTTTCATTCCAGTCCCTCTGCAATGTCACTTATAAAGACATTAAAAAGGACTGAATCCAGTATTGAACCCTGTGGTACCCCACTAGTAACCCCTCTTTCTTCAGAGTGGACTCCATTTACAATTACCTTCTGTATCCTGTTGTCCAGCCAATGTTTTACCCAGGCTACCACCCTGGGACCCACTCCCAGGCTGGTCAATTTGACTATTAATCTTTTGTGTGGGACTGTGCCAAATGTCTTGCTAAAGTCTAGGTAGGCCATGTCCACAGCCCCTCCCTGGTCAACTACTTTTGTCACCCAGTCAAAGAAATCAATTAGATTTGTCAAACATGACCTTCCTGCTGTGAACCCATGCTTCCTTGGGTCCTGTGCCCCACTGGCCTTTAGGTACTCAACAACTGTTTCCTTCAGAAGTGATTCCATCACTTTCCCTACCACAGAGGTCAAACTGACAGGTCTGTAGTTTCCTGCCTCTCTTGCTCCCATTTTTGTGAAGGGGTATCACATTTGCCTTCCTCCAGTCCTCAGGTACCACACCATCCTTCCATAATCTGTTAAAAAGGGTAGTCAGTGGTGTCACTAGTTCTCTCCTTAATTCTTTTAGAATTCTGTGGTGAATTCCATCAAGCCCTGTTGCTTTGTCCACCTTCAGTTTTAGGAGTTCTTTCAGAACCCTTTCTTCTGTGAAAGGACTAGGATCGACCCCCCTATCCAGAGTGCTTCTGTTAACTGGATTAGGCACCTCCTCCTCCTGTTTTGTGAATACTGAGCAGAAGTATTTGTTCAGTATCCCTGCTTTTTCACTGTCCCTTTCTGCCCACCTACCATCCATTCTATTCAACTTCACTATCCCTCCCTTTGTCTTTCTATGCTCCTTGATGTACCTATAAAAGGTTTTATCCCCTTCGTAACTGAGTTGGCTATCTTTTCCTCAGTTTGGGCCTTTGCAATTCTAACTACCCTCCCTGCTCCCTTCTGCCTTAACTGGTACAGTTCTCTGTCCAGCTTCTTCTGTGTTTCCTTATACTTCCTAAATTCTATCTTTTTCTCCCTAACTTTCACCGCCACCTCTTTTGAGAACCATAGTGGCTTTTTCTTTCATTTTGATTTGTTTATTTGCTTCACACAAAGGCTTGTTGCCTCTGTGATGGCAGTTTTGATAATTCCCCATTGTTGCTCCACACCTCCTTCTAGCCTGTTTGCTAGTGCTTTTCTGAGGCACTCTCCCATCTTGCCAAAGTCAGCCCTCCTGGAGTCTGGAACCCTCACTTTTGTATGGCTTGACTCTGTAGCTGAGTTTATCATGAACCACACTGTTTGCTGGTCACTTGTTCCCAGATGGCTTCCCACTTCTAGATCTGAGATCCTCTCACCGTCCCCATTTGAGAGTATGAGGTCTAAGATTGCTCCCTCATGAGTGGGTTCCAAAACTAGCTGTCTGAGGCATGCCACCTGAAGTGCATCGAGAATGGCCCTGCTTTTGAGTGTGGCTGCATCCAAGGTGCTCCAATTAACATCTGGCATATTCAGGTCTCCCATCAACAGTATCTCCCCTTTCTCTGCCATCCTAAGGATGCCTTCTATCATATCCTTGTCCATTCCCTCCCCCTGACATGGGGGTCTGTATACAAGCCCTGTGTGGATTGTGTTGCCATTTTCAGTATCTAAAGTGACCCACAGTGCCTCCTCTCTTCCCTGTTTACTCTTTTGTTAGTTGCTTTTATCCCTTCCCTTACATTGAGAGCTACTACTCCCCCTCTTCTCCCCTCCCTGTCTCTCCTGTAGGTTGTGTACCCTGGTATGTTAACATCCCAGTCATGGTTCTCTGTGTACCATGCTTCTGTGACTGCTATGATATCCAGGCATCCCTCTTCCATCAAGGCCACCAGTTCAGGGAGCTTGTTGCCCAGACTATGGGCACTGGTACTCATTACCCTCCATTTCTTGATGGCCGTACCCCTTTTTGCCCCATCCCTGTCCTTATTGTGTTTGTCATTTTCTCCATTTACCCATGCCCTTCTCCCTATCAACATCTCTCTCTTGGTGTTTACCTCACTTACTACCCTGTTCTTTTGGTGGGGGCTAGGATTTCCCTGCTTCTTTCCAGTGCCTCCCCCTTTGCTAGTTTAAAAGCTTGCCAATGAAACATTTAAACCTATCACCTAGGATCCTGGTTCCACTCATAGACAGATGCAGACCATCACACCAGTATAAGACTGCATCCCTCCAGGTAGACCCCCAGTCCCCAATGATGCCAAATCCCTGAGCTCTGCACCAGTTTTTCAACTACTGATTGAATTCCATGGTGTGGAGCACCCTAGCCTCACCCATGCCATAGACAGGCAGCACCTCTGAGAAGGTTACCATGCATGCTACTTGTTTAAGGCCCCTCCCCAACTCCACAAACTCTTCCTGCACTGCTCTGATCCCATTCTTAGCCAGGTCATTTGTTCCTAGGTGGACAATGACAGACATTCAGTTCCCTTCCCTGTACAGCTGCTCCAGTGATCCTGAGGATTAGCTCCATGTCCCTCCAAACCATGGTACCAGGCAGTTTACCTCCCTCTCCCCTTCCTCCCCTAGTTCTACCTTCTTAACAATGGAGTCCCCCAACCAGGAGTTGTTTCTTTCCCCTGTGGGGTCCTATGCCACCCCCCTGTGGGTCTCCTTTGTGGAGGTTCCCAGTATTCTCCTTGGTCTCCACTGTGGGTGCCTGCATAGAGGAACCACACTTTTCCAGAATAGCACATGAATTTTGGACAGGTATAACTGGAGGAATGAGCATCTGTTCCACCACCCTCCCTCACTCTCCCTGAGCACATTGTGATCCAACTGCTCCAGTCCTGATGCCCCAGCATAGAGGACATCTCCATGATCCAGGACCAGAAAAATGATATTGTTAATCATTCTCAAGCATACCTCAGATGACATACGATTTTTTAACCTATAAAGAATTCCTAGTTTTTTACTAATGTTATTCAGTGTAGTGTTAGCATGTACTTTCTATATTAAAATGTTGTAACATGTTGTAAAAGTTTCTATTTTTCCTATATTTAACATGGTTTCTTTTTGCATTTTTCTTTTTTTTACTCTCATGTACAGGCTACATGGTACTGAATTTCTGCACAAACCTTTCACGGTGCGTGAAGTAAGGCCTTTTTGAAAGTTTGGTGAAAAAATATCAAACAGTTCCTTAGTGTTAAGGATTTAAACAAGCATTTGTCAATGCCGAATGTTTGCTTGCTGGCATTGGCAGTGGTAGTGTAGAAGTTACAGAGCTGCGTAATAGGAATGGCAGTGAAGTATTGAACTGAAGCCAACCCCACCACCACCCTGCAAAGAGTGACAGGCATTGGAGTGTGCGTTTGGGTCATCAGGCATAACGGCCACGCCATTTCACCACACCCAACCCTGCAGACACTGACAAGTGTCATGGTGTTTCTTGGGGTCTTTGACCATAAGCACACCATTTCATTAGGAAATATGGTGAGATGGGTGCGATATAGGAGAATGGGGTGAAGTTTGGGGCTGAAGAGTCCAAGGCATACCTCGATGCCTCTCACTGACTGCAAGAGTGTGGAATGGTATGAGCATCACAGGCAAGAATCCCAAGTCACACCCCTGATGCCTGTCATTCTCTACAGGGTTGGATGTTATGGTTGGAAACCCTAATACCTCAGGCATTCGTTGGTATTTTCACTCCAAATTTTCAGCATTTTTTGTGACTCCACCTCATGAACAGGGGGAATATCAGTTTGTTAGCCGAAAGCTGCTTATGCACAGTGACTACGGCATTTAGCACCACAGTTGCAAAAACATTCTGAACAGGATGTAACAAATGACAGCTGTACTGTTCATGGGGAGGTGTAAAAAATGGCAATGTTGCAAATCTGTAGTAAAAATATTAAAAAAAAATGGTGAAGTCATGAGTGTACATAGAAACTGTGCAACGCATACTCGTAATATAATTAGGTTGGGGATTTTTTACAGCAGATTGTCAACTCAGGCATTTTGGTGCCTCCGATCATGAACAGTGTCACTGTGATTTTCTTTATCTGTGCCGAACAATGATTTCCCACAGCGACTAAGGCATCTCTGCGCTGAAAGTGTGAAAACACACTTCAGCCATGTTGTGAAAAATGACAGCTGTACTGTTCATAAGGAAGTGTGGAAAAATGCCACTGATGAAAATCTGGACTGAAAATATTACAAAGTCATGAACTACGAGGTGTGTGGAAACTGCACAATGCTCACTATAACACAGTCATTTTATGGACTTTTGTCACCAAATTTTCAACATAGCCATTTTAAGACCTCTGCTCATGAACAGTGTAACTGTGATTTTCTTAAACTGTCCTAAACATTGCTTTCTCACACCAACAGCACCATTGTGAGCTACATGTGCGAAAACACATTTTGGGCGACATATGAAAAATTGCAGCTGTACTGTTCATAAGGAAGTGTAATAAAATGGCAATGTGGAAAATCTGGAGTGAAAATATTAAATTTGCAAACTTACGAGCATGCATAGGAACTGTGCAACATGCGCTCGTAAAACAATAATTTTTAGGAATTTTTTCACCAAATGTTCAAGATAGCCATTTTAAGACCTCTGCTCATGAACAGTGTCACTGTGATTTTCTTAATTTGTCCTGTACATTGATTTACGCCTGAAACTGCGCCATTATAAGCGCTACATGTGAAACGAAAGCACGTTTTGGGTGAGATGTGAAAAATGACAGCTGTTATACTCATAAGAAAGTGTGGTAAAATGGCAATGTTGAAAATCTGGAGTGAAAATATTGAAAATTCACAAACTTACGAGCGTGCATAGGAACTGTACAACGCACGCTCATAAAACAGTGATTTTTTGGAATTTTTTTAACCAAATTTTAAACATAGCCATTTTAACACCTCACCTCATGAACAGTGTCACTGTGATTTTCTTAATTTGTCCCGTACATTGATCTCACACACCGACTGCGCCACTGTGCGCTACATGGTCGGAAACACGTTTTGGGTGAGATGTGAAAAATGGCAGCTGTACTACTCATAAGAAGGTGTGGCAAAATGGCAATGTTGAAAATCTGAAGTGAAAATATTGAAAATTCGCAGCCTTACGAGCGTGCGTAGGAACTACGCAATGCGCTTGTAAAATAGTCATTTTAGGAATTTTTCCCAAATTTTCAACATAGCCATTTTAAGACCTCTGCTCATGAACAGTGTCACTGTGATTTTCTTAATTTATCCTGTACATTGATTTAGCACACCAACTGCACCCATTGTGTGCTCATGGGCAGAAACACATTTTGGGTGAGATGTGAAAATGGCAGCTGTACTACTCATAAGAAGGGTGTGGTAAAATGGCAATGTTGAAAATCTGGGTGAAAATATTGAAAATTACGCAACCTTACGCGTGCGTAGGAACTGCGCAATGCTGCGCTCGTAAAACAATCATTTTAGAATTTTTTCACCAAATTTTCAACATAGCCATTTTAAGACCTCTGCTCATGAACAGTGTCACTGTGATTTTCTTAATTTGTCCTGTACATTGATTTAGCACATCGACTGCACCATTGTGTGCTACATGGGCAGAAACACATTTTGGGTGAGATGTGAAAAATGACAGCTGTACTACTCATAAGAAGGTGTGGTAAAATGGTAATGTTGAAAATCTGGAGTGAAAATATTGAAAATTCATGACCTTACGAGCGTGCGTAGGAACTGCGCAATGCACACTCGTAAAACAGTCATTTTTTTGAATTTTGGCACCAAATTTTCAACATGGGGTTTTTGGGACCCCTTCTCATGAATGATCTCACGGTCATGGCATTATTCAGGCCCCAAGGGTGATTTCACGCAGTGACTGTGCAGTGACTGTGAAATCACCGCCGAACTGAATACACCATGACAGTGACATCATTAATGAGAAGGAGTCCCAAAACCAATGTTAATTGGTGCAAAAATAAAAAAATGCCTGAGATATGCAACAAGTTGAAAACCCTATCTAGCCCACTATACAGCTTACCGGCATTTCCTCAGTTCGCGGTCAGCTTTGAAGAGTGCAGAAGTGTTCCTGGTCCACCGAAGATCATCACGCCGAGGTCCGGAGGTAAGTATGGGGTGAGGGGGGTGTGGGGAGGCAGGGTGCGCAGTGGGTGGGTGCGGGTTGTAGGAAGGGGGCCAGGGAGACTATGTGGAACCATTTTTCTTTACAGGTTAAAAAAAAGGGCGACACGGGACGTTTGCCACACTGAGGTGGGCTCCCAGTGTGGCACAAGGATGGTTAGGGGTGTTCAGCTGGCGGGGACTGGGCACCCCGTCGGCCTAAGCATCGATTGCCACGCTGGGGTGGGCTCCCACCGTGGCACTTAGTACTCGGGGGTGAGGACACTGGAGCCGGCCGAAGTTGGGCACCCCGTCAGCTATATCAATAGTTGCCATGCTGGGCTGGGCACCCAGCATGGCATTTGAAAAGGCTTTGGGGGAGGCGGGGAGCAGCCAGCCGGCGGGGTTTGGCACCCGTTGGCTATGCAGTGGCGTGCATGCGGGGGCAGCGGTGCGCCGCCTGCATGGGCATGTGTGGGGGAGCTGTGCATGGCAGGCGATATCTTATCACTACTCACTCAAGCGTAGCTCCCCTTTGAACTGTATGCCACTGCATTTTTGGAGCTTGTCATAGACAGCTCCAGAATGCGACAGCTGCTGGGGTGCATGCCTAACACTGACTGAATTGGGAGGTGACACACCTCCAAAATCTCCAATGATGGCACTATGTTTCTTGCACATGCGTGCAAGCAAACGTAAAAATAGGTGCCAATTGAGAACCAGAAATGTCTGATTCTCAGGAGTGCTTTTTGGTTCACAGTTCTGATGTATCATGACCCAAACTTGGGTCTCATGAACCACTTCTTTTTTGGGGATGGTTCGTGATGGTCGCCATCTTGTTTGTTTACTTTGGTTACTAACAGAGCTCTAAAGTACATAAAAATGATGTCTTTTTAAAACAACGAACACTGGAACCTAGTTAAATTGGACCTTTTTAGCTAGATTCTGGTGTTTGTTTTTTTTTAAGTTGTCAAAAATACCTTTTCTGGGTACCCCAAAGTCCAGGGTGCCCATCTCAGTGAGAGGAGCCATTGACCCATGTTCGCTCTATGAGAACAGTGGGACTTTCTCGAGTTCTGTAGCTGCAGCTGAAAGTAGTGCTGCAAGCTTCAGTGAGAGCATGAGCTGCCATAGTAATATCTACTACCCTATGGTTGCTGACAGGCTTTGCAATGCATCATCAACTGTCTCCTTTGCTGCAACAACTCTTTTCTTATATTATCTCTGCTACTGCTAATTCCCTTATCATGTTACAGCCTCCAAATAAGCTCCCCCCACCCCTACAACCATGATAGTATTATTTCTATTAAATTATTATAACAGCATTTCTGAGTCCCATCTGGCCCCTGTAGGGAATGATCGTGTGGATAAACAATGCCCAATACCTTTGTTGCTTACTCTTCAGAGTCTACTGTTTCCACCTTCCTCTTAGCACCCAAGAACAGAATAAAAGCTATGACCCAGAATATCCTGATGCCAGCCAGAGTGAGTCTGTGAGTGAGTCTCCTCATTTTTGCCATATAACAGTGCACTTTACACAAGGACAAGCAGCGAGAATGCCCATCTTTAGTCTTTTTAAAGCAGTTAGAAGTCAGCCCCTGCTGATGACATGCCTGGGAAGTATGAAGGGTACCCTTCTACTCCCAGCCAGTGGGCTTAGCATCCTCCAACACAAGTGAGCTAACTCAAGGGAGGTAGGGAGTGGGGTTGCATGCTTTCCTCTTGTTTTGTCCCAAGTGGCTGTCACTGCCAGGTGAGCCCCCAGCCCCACTGTGCTGATGACAGTAGCTCCTTCTGCAGCAGCAGCTCACCCAGATCCTGCAGGACCAAGGTTCGGAGCTTCCAGCAAGTGAGGGAGCAAGTGACTCTGGACCAGGTGGTAGGGAGCAAGAAAGCGAGAGAGATGTGCAGTGGCAACAACAGCAGCATGCAACCCAGTCCCAGTGAATTATTACAATCTCAGTGAGAAGAAACTGTCAGGAACAAGGAGACAACATTTAGCAGCACCCCCTATAGCATGTTCCAGCTCCGCATCTTGCATGGTTCTTCTGCTCCTGGCTACAGTACATCAACATCCCAGAGTTTGATGATGCTGCATATTGTTGTAGCACACATACACACACACACACGCGCATGCACACACACACACACACACACACTGTCTCCCCCATAATGACAAATTAGCTCAGCCTGCGATCTGTAATCCTCCTCTTTGACAATCACTACAGTACAGTGCCTGTTGCTAATTAAATATCCAGTTCCCCTTCTTAGCTGCAGCACCCTCCCCTCCATGTGTCACTTGAGGGGTGCATCCCATTTCTTTTGCCTTTGTGAAAAATGTTTTCCCATTGACAAGCAAAACCCAAAGACAAATATTCAAATTAATCTGTTAAGCAATTAATTTATTTTTTATTTACCAGGAGAGTGCACAAGGCAGATGACTAGTTGCATGCACGACCTCAAACAGTTGGAGAATTGCGAGGAGATGCCATACATAGAATAGAAAAGGTCACACATGACAACAATCAGGCAAATAAGTAAAACTGTGCAAGATAAATAGTTACAAATAGAATAATAGATAGGAAATCATCAGTAACAAGGTTGCAATTCCATCAAGGGATTCGGGTGACATCATAAGCCACAAGAGCAAAGCTCTATTGGTTTATGATGTCACCAGGAAGGAATGACAAGCCTAGTTACTGCTGGATTCCTATTAATGTCATTAAAGCAGTGATTTTAATCTGATAAACTAAGAGTTGGTGTTTAACTTGCATGAAAGGGGTTATATTAGGAATGTTGTCAGTCTGCTGATAAGTGTCTGTCAAACATTAGAAAGACTTTTGCCAACAAAGGTCACAGGAGAAGTTCATGACTTTCCCTCATTCAGGTCATGGTAAAATATTCATTGTTTTACACATACAGAAATTGTTAACTGGCATTATGAAGATGTCATTTATTTGAGTTGGTGGGTTATTTAAAAAGAGTTTTTTTTCTGGGAGTTCACATTTGCCTAGGAGCACCATATACCCTAAGATCAGTCTTCTCTCTATAGTCACATTGCAACTGCCCTGAATGGTGTCTACCTGCACTCCAAACTGAGTCAGGAGTGAACACTCTGCATCCCTGACAACAGCACCAAGGGTTCTGTCATTCTTGAGCTAATTTCTCTTTGAAAAACTTGCACCCCTCTTTCCAGTGGAGAACCATGGCCAGGGTTTTCTGCACATTCTCCTGTCTGCTCTCACTGGTGTGTGGGGGGAGCAAAGAACTAGGCAGGACCTGGCAAATGAAAAAAAAATACAGGTCACATTGTCAGGCAGGACAAACACTGGGGCACCAATATGGTCTAATGCCCATTACTTTATTTTCAGGGGACCTCACCACAATCCTGGAGGTTCCCACAGCCCAAGCAAAGATGTGCTTTGTACAAAGCCAACAGCTGCACCATTGAGAACTCTTACACTGGGATGCTTGTGGAGAGTGTTAATCTCCTGCACCTTCTCCAGACCCAGTTTGGGATGATGTCATCCTATTCTCCACCAGTTTGCAATACAATACATGCCAAGAATGTGTTTGCATCTCCAATGGGCACCTGGGTTTTATATATGACATTCGGTAGAAACCTTACTGGCAGATTTCTTGCCGAATCCTCACATTAGCACTACCGCTAGTACACAGCCAATGATGGAGTTGCATTCTGAAGTTGGCATCCAATCCGGTCACCTTATCAGGATGATTCTGTCCAATGCTTGAGCCACAGCTGGCATGTCTCATGTGAGAGGTTACAGCACCCAGTGGCTCTCCTATGCACCCCCCACAGTTTTCAGTCTTTTGGAGTCTCGCAGCCATGGTGGAGTAGCAGCAGATTTGCATCCTGTGGAACCACCAGAAGAGCCTGGACAATACTGTGGAGAAGCAGGCAGAGGTAGGGAAGTGAAAGTGAAGGATGTTACTGTGAGGTCTGGTCTGGTAAATCTCAGTCTGGGAGAATGTGGATGTGACAGCATTGGCTGGCAGGCGCTCAGGTGGAGGTGGCCTTGACTCATGTGTGAGGAGCAGTGGGGTGGGCTATATGCAGTGACTCTCCATCTTCCAGCACTGGCTACAGAGCAGATTTGGAGGCAGCCTCCACATCCACAGCTCCACTGCACCAGTCCTACACCAGCAGGTGGGGGCCATACCAGCTACCTGCAGGGTTGTGTAGTGGAGGCTTCTCTGCTTTATAATCCCCAGCCAACCTTGTATTTCCCTCTCCACTGGTGACAAGAGAGACCCATTCCCTGTGCTACTTGTGATGGTCATTGACTAGGCATCATAATCCACTCCTAGTAGTGTGACAGGATTGTCCTCATGTAGTTGGAGCTGAGACCCCTTCAGAATAATTTGACTATTAGGCTTTGTGGTGGTTAGGACTGCTGAACTGCTTCCAGACATGTGAGAATGGTTGAGAGAGCTCTGTTATGCAGGCTGATTTTCCAAGTTGTGACATCTTCAGACAGCTTCTGCTTCCCATTTATGTGGAACGGAACTCAAAACTTTAACTGTTGGGTTGTGAAAATGTGCAACTCTTGTCTCCCCTCATCCTTTCTAAGTATTTTTCTGAGTTCATGAATTCATATTATGAAATAGGTAGAAAGAATGCTGGATCCTGAGGAGGGAAGTGGGCTAGTGTTGGTGGGCCAAGGAGGGGGAGTTACTGATGTCGTGGGCCACGAAGAAAGGGGACTGTTGTTGGGGATTGTGTGTGGGGTGGGGTAGTGTCAGGAGTAGAGTCACAGGGTGGTGTGGAGGGAGCTGGCTAGTGTTGGGGCCATGGAGGAAGGAGACTAGTATCAGGTGCTGTAGAGAGGAGGGCTACTGTCAGGACTTGTGTAAGGTGACTGTCTATAGCGGTACAGGGGGTGTGTGAGTGTGTGTGCGTGCGTGTGTGTGTGTGTGTATGCGTGTGTATGTGTCAGGGGTCTGAGGGGATGATGTTGGGGGGGCACGTAGAGAGGATGTTGGTCAAGGGTCTGAGTCGCAAAAGAGAAAGTGCTTGCAGCACGGTAACCTGAGCAAGCACTGGCAGGCATGTGAGTCTGGAGAGGAAAGGTGTTCATTTTGGACTGTGGAGGAAGAGAGGAGAGTGGTGTGGCGGGGTAGTGTTAGTGGCCATGGAGGGAGAGGGTAATGGCCCTGGTGTATGTAAACAGAAAAAAAACAAAGTCTGGCTAGAGCTGATAGGGCTGGAGCTGAGGAATTTAGGGTAAAAATATTGAAAATTACCAGAGTTATGAGTCTGCGTTAGCAAAAAGTAACAGGTTTATAAATTTGTTGTTTTGTGTTATTTTTGCACCAACTTTTCAACATAGGCTTGTTATGGCCCTGCATGAAGAAGGGCAGAGAAAATGTTCAACTCCTGACTTAAAGGTGATTTCATGCAGTGACTTCAAAATCAACTTTTGGGTTGCAAAAACACATTTGGGCAGGAGTTAAAAAATGATAGCTGTCACATTCATGAGGTGCTGTAAAGAAATGCCTACATTGAAAATGTGGGGTAAAAATATTGACAATTCCCAAACTTACTCGCCTGCATTTGCAAAATTCAACATAGCCTCATAACTTTTTTTAAAAAAATATATTCACACCAAATTTAGAACATAATCTTTTTATGACCCCACCTCATGAACAAGGGCAGAGACAATCTTTAACTCCTGCCTGAGAGGTGATTTTGTTCAGGGACCACAAAATCATCTTTCAGGATGTAAAAAAAATATTTTGGCCAGGACTTGAAAAATAGCAGTTGTCACATTTATGAGGTGCTGTAAAGATATGGCTATGTTGCAAATTTGAGGTAAAAATATTGAAAATTACCAAAGCTGTGAGCCTACGTTTGCAAAATTCAACGTAAGCTCATAACTTTGGTGTTTTTTAATATTTTTACACCTAATTTACAACATAGCCTTCTTATGACCCCACCTCATGAACAAGGGCAGAGAAAATGTTCAACTCCTTCCCAAAAGGTGATTTTGCACTGGGACCACAAAATCACCTTCCAGGACAGATTTGCCTAATGTCATTGCAATTGTTCATGAGGCGGGGATCCCAGAAAAGGCATGTTGACAACTTGGGCAAAAAATATGCAAAAATGGCCAAGTTATGCCACTAAGTTCAAAACACCATTGAAATACATTGAACTTCATACATGTTTCTTCAGTTCATGATCCGGCTTTGAAGACAGAAGACATGTCTGCAGTCCAGAGATGATTACAACGTTGGACCACAATGGGTAAGCAAGGGCTTGGGAGGTGCGGGGTGGTTGATGCTGAGTGGGATGGTCAGGTAGGGGGACAGAAGCGTCCACAACAGACTTTGATGAACGGTTTTCTTTTTACAAGGTAGAAAAATAAAGGACAGAGGATCTGTGATTAGACAATGGGGAATTGGGCACCCCAGTGTCACTGTTATGTTTCTAGTGGGTGGTGTTGAGTGTTGGGTGCTGAGAAGGAGGGTTGGGTGGACAGGAGGGAAAATCTAAACATATATATATATATATAATGGTAGCACGGTAGTGCTACCATAGTTAGGGTTGAGAAGCCATTTACATGTTAAATCCAAAATTTTGCACCTTAATAACTTTGCAAACCGTTTGACAGATTTGCCTGAAATTTGGAATACATGATCAAGTCCATACACCTTGGGATCTGCCACATTTCGTTCTGGTAAGATATACGGCTGCGGAGTTATTCAGCATGATCTGCGTGCACGTTTATGCTTTTTCTGGAATTCTTTCACGCCTACAGGTCTCACGGTTTGCGCGACCGGTCCAAAATCTTCAGGGAATGTGCAGCCAGGGTCCCCGATGTGCCTTTTGAAGATTTCATGAAAAAATATTAAATGGTTCGAAAGTTATTCAAAAAACAAGTTCCCATTATAAGTCAATGGGAAAAGTTAACAAAAAGTTTGACAGTGTCACAAATGCAGTTATTACTTTCGCAAATGGCCCTTTTACTTTCACAAATCTGCCATCTTGTTTTCAGTTAGTGATCAGAAAAATGCTTGGTATTTAAATTTGGGACCCTCTAGCAACCTAATTCTTTTTGTATTCACCTAGTCGGACCCTGAGGATGCTAGCCATGTCTTTATTTTGGGGTAAAACACCCCAGAAATATGTTTTTCAAGTTTCTGGAAAAAGTACTCTAGCAAAGTACTTTCTTGCTCACGACACTGTCGAATGAATTTGCGAAAGCTTTCGCAAAGTTCGACAATACTTTTCCAGGGTGTGTGAAAATAACAGCAATTTTTTGGCACTGTGCTGCAAAAGAACGGTTTGGTGTTTTGGCCTCAAATTTCGAGGGAACGCAGCTGACATCTCACAGATGTGCCTTTCAGTGTTTCATTGAAAAAATATTACATGGCGGCACAGTTACGGCACTCCAAAGTTGACGCTTTTTCCCATAGGATAACATTATGGTGACTGATGCATTACAGGAATCCTTTGGCACCCTGCTGCAAAATAACGGTTTGGTCTTTTTTATTTGGAGGTAAGACAGCCAACATCCCACAGATGTGCCTTTCAGTGGTTTGGTGAAAAAATATTACAGGGAGCCAAAGTTATGGCACTCCAAACTTCTCTTTTCTTCCCATAGTATAACATTACGGCGTTCACCGCGCCTTTCAGGGCCTGTATCTCGGAACCAGTGCGAGATACAGACTTTTCGTTGGAAAAATACTTAGCCCCCTAATAGGGCTAAGTGCAAAACTATCCAGGACAGTGATAATTCATATGACTTTTACATTTTTTTCTACGTCGTACCGTTCCTGAGATAGCAGCAAATTACTATTCCACGTCCTCATTTTCTCTTCCGAGAGTCATTATTTTGCATACATTCTTTGTACTCACTGTCTTTCTCTATGCAGCTTTTGGGGAAAAGCAGCCTGTACGTTCACATTACTGTAACCATTACCGTTTCCACTTGCAGTTCCATACCCGTTTCACTTCCCATTCACGTGTATGCCACCATGTGCATTACCCTTTGCATTTTCATTTGCAGTTGCATTTGCGTTGCTTTTAACATTTCTGTCTACAGTACTGTTTCTCTTTCTGTTTTGTTTTGCATCACCATGCCCATTGCCATTTGTGTTTGTGGGCACCATGTTACTATGTGACAAGACATCACGTGGTGGACCATTCCCATCTACGCCACCGTGTGTGTTACCCTTTCTGTTCTCATTCGCACTTGTGTTACCATGTGTGCCACTGTTAGTGCTTCTCTTTGCATTTCTGTTCCTGTTACTATGTTACAAGACATCACGTCAGGCCCCGCGCTCCCGCCGCCGCACTACATTCACTATTTCTCACTATCATTCTCAAAATGTAGGGAAATTAGAGGCTAAAAACTCTGTTTAATGCATTAGTTAGGGTTGTTCCACAGTGACAAAGGTGAGGAAATTTGGTGTTAGGGTTGAACCCCCTTGGACCCCCCAACCTACCCCCCAACCAGCATCGGGGTGCGCACTGGGGTCGTCGGTCCTAACTCTCACCCCATTCTCCTATACCTCTGCTTCTTCACAATCTGATGGGCTGAGAGTTGGGGCCCGGCACCAGTGTGCCCAATTCTCCAGTTGGGGGTGGGTTGGGGTCCAAGGAGGGTTTTAACCCTAACACCAAATTTCCTTGCTTTTGTCACTGTGGAACAACCCTAACTAATGTATTAAATTGAGTTTTAGCCTCTAATATATATATATATATATATATATATATATATATATTTATTATTAAAAATAACTGCCCATGTGCATTGGTGGATGGGGGCACTAATAAAAGACCAAAACATCAAGGATTCCTGATCACAACACTTGCAACTTCGGACTGGGCACCTCAGTGTCACTGTTATGTTATTTTGGTGGGGTGCTGAGAGTGAGGGTTGGGTGGGCGGGAGGGAAAATAAATACATATATAAAAATAAATAATCACACATGCGTGGTAGTGGACGGTGGGGGAGGCACCATAAAAAAGGACCAAAGATTACAGATCATGACACTGGGGGTGTTGGCACCTTCAGTGTCACTGTTGTGTATATGGGGAGGAGGTGTTGTGTGGTGGGTGCTGAGAGGGAGGGTCTGGTTGGTGGGAGGAAAAATGTTTTAAGATGCAGATAGTGGAGTGTTTCACAGACATGGAGGTGACTGTGATGCAACTCAAACATGTTGCTTGATTGGAAGGAATGCGCTGAGTCCTTTTTTGATAGCAAGAGGTCTGCAGGGCTACACCCACTGCAGTCCTAAAAAGGAAACTCCTCTTCCCTCCCCCTCTGTGAGCTATGTAATACCCACCATCTGTTCCTGGTCCAACTTAACAAAAAAAATCAGCTCCCTCCATTTACATGCTATCCCACATCAGGATAGGACAAGGCAGTATGTGGGCAGGTGGCAGTGTGATGAAAAGCTTTCACTATCTGTTAGTCAAACCACATTTTCTCATGGTCATTTTGGTTTTTTACTGTGGTGAAAATAATTTTGTGGGCAGGCAAACTTTCAAAATCTGGTAGACAATCAATTCATTTCAGGGTACACAAACCAATTTATTTAGTGGCCATCTGGCTACCTGATTTGTCACACTGTGCCCCACCCTATGTTCCCTTTCCCTGATCTAGGACCACAGTGAGTCAGTCAAGTTGGACCACCACCATGCCTCCACCTGGTGATGTTCAATGAGCACAGCACATCTGGTCCCCACGGGCTAGAAAATAATCTCAGGGATATTTAATCCTCTCCTTCTCCACCCATACTGGCTCCCTTCAGGACCCAAGTCAGTTCTTGAAGCTGTGCTAATGGTGTAGTATCAGTACTATCTCACTGCCAAACTCAATTATGTTAAAAAAAAGAAAAAACAGGTAATTGTTTGATATTTTTATTAAGCATACTAAACATTTTTCCACTGTATGCCTACAGGTCTGATGGGACACAAACCACATTGTCACAAGACAATGACTATGTGTATCAAATAAGTATTGCTTAATGTTTACCTTACATTATTTGTTCTTGTAAGTCCCTAAACAGCTTCAAATTCTGTGTTACACTATTGCTATTCTTATTTTATAGGTACAGCTGGATGTTCCCTCAAGATCTGCCTATCCCAGGCTCCCCAGGAACTAAGTAAGAGATTCCTCCCTGCTAGGATGGTAAGTTTAAAGGTGCAATTTCAAGCATTAAGACATAGAAAGCTTTCACTTGTTATGTGGTTGGTGATGCAGGGTTAGAAAAATCTACACTATTTTTTTTATTTTTAATTTTTTTTATTTCATTTTGGGCAGGTCACAGAGAGACCTGCATGAATGAAGATACAATTCCACTGTAACAAAAAGAAGGTAAATTAGCTGCAAAAACTACAGTAATGCAGACTTTAGGGTCAAAGGAAATGAAAAACATTAGGGTTTGCAGTCTCAGGAGTGTTAGCCAATAGGTGGTGAGGTGTTTCTTGGGGATGTCAATACTAATCCCTTCCCCCCATGTGTAAATAAGATTATACATGACCTCTTGTAACATGCAGGGCCCTGTGCTTCCTTAGGAAGATGGACTCTTCCCATGACATAGGGAAATGCACTTCTGCATCTGCTCATGCAAGTCATGAAGGGACCTGAGTGAATGAGGATACAATTCCACTATCTCAAAAAGAAAGGAAATTCTTTGCAAAAAACTGTGTTAATGCACCAGTTAGGGTTCAACTTAACACCACAAAACTAGGACAATGTGCCATTTGGGTTTCCAACCCTAACTTGCTACCACCACAAGCATCAAAAAGACAAGATCACACAAGCAACCACAGACAACCATCAAAAGGAAAGACAAACAACACAGAACTGTTTTCAGATGACAAACATGCAGTAGCACTTATGTGCTGCCTTCATGGATTTGTGTCTGTACCTGCATAAGCACATGCCACACAGGGGCTTGTGCTTATGCAGCCCCACCTGTGTGTGTATGTTGTACAGTGTGCATAAATACATGTGGCTGCAGAAACACAGACCTCATGGCTAGATAGAATGATCTGCCACTGCATGGTTTCCTATATGCAGCTGTGTAACTGAAAAACTGCTACCCCCTTGAACAGTTTGTAGATCCACAGCTGAAACAATGATACCACATTACAGCACTACTTCTGGTAGCGTAACTGCAGACCACACAGTGGCCTTCCATTCTGGAGTCAGAAGAGGTGTGTGCAGTATGTCTTATACCTGTGGCTGAAGAGACCAGACTCATCAGGGGCCTGTGCTTCACCCTCAGTGAACAGTATATGTCATACACCTGTGGCAGCAGAGCACAGGGCCATCAAGTATGTGTAGATTTTACTGTGTTCATGAGTACTTGACGATACAGAAGCACTGACCCTATGAGGTGTGCAATTTTGCAGACAAAATAACTCTTGTCATTTGTTATAGTGTGGATTATTTGCATTTATGAAATGGGCAACAGAATTCAGACATCCTGATTGGTCCATACCTGTGTGATATTCCTTCTTACGCATAGGAAAAAGGACCAGCAGTGCCCTGTGGGCACTGATCCTAGTAAACATACCAGTTAGAATGTTGGCAAATTGAAAATCAGCCATCTTATTTTCACCAACTGCGAGTGAAATACAAGGCTGCATTTTCAATCTGTCAACATATCTGCAAATATTCAGATGCCCATTTCATAAATATTTACAGTATTGTTTAAGCTGACTGCATGATTTAAAAAGCAAAAAAAGCCCACCACCGAGAAGCTGTCTACCAACCCGCCGCCGGCTCACTCGCTTCTGCCAACCTCCAAGCAGCTGTCCACCGAGCAGCTGTCTCCCAACCTGCCGCTGGCTCACTCGCTTCTGCCAACTGCCGAGCACCTGTCTTCCAATCTACCACTGTGTTACCCATGCCTATCACCTTGCTACACTCTCACCATCCCCTAGGTCACAACTGGAAACAAGATTTCTGGGCTCTGCCTCTTTTGCGGTAAATGTAAATAAATGGTACCGGAGACACAGAGGAGCCATAAACGATGACTTCGGGAGCATGTTTTTTTCTGCCGACATGTTCTGTGGAATAAACTAGTTTTTTGCCCGATATTTTTGAAGTATTTAAATCTTGCATTCCTCTCATTCTCAAAATAAATCTGCTGCCCGATCCTCTCACTCGCTTCGGGGGGGGGGGTGCCATGACAACTACAGGGGAAAAATATAAGTAAGGATGCCTTAGCAGGTCAAAACTACCAAGTCAAAAGTCCTCAACTCAAAGGAAAAAACAGGCGGAAGAACTATTTTGTTAAATGTAACACAAATATTTAATAATTTCACTATGAAATACTGTTAATTTTACTTATGACATGCATTTATATTTTACATAACCATTTCATAAAGCGCAATGGCCCCTCCAGGGTGTGCGTTAGACACTTTAACACCACGACTACAAGGCTGGGCGCACTCAGCCGGTGGCCTCGTGCCTCACTGTGCCTCCTAGCCATGTGTTAAAGTGTCTAACGCACACCCTGTCGTGGCTTATTGCTTACATGTAGCTGCAGAGGCCTCAGCTTCTGCACACAGAAGCAGTGCTGTGATTCATGGATTTCTATCTGCAGCAACAAATGAGTGTGTATGTCTTAAGGTGTTCATGTCACAGATACAAATCCATGAAGACAGCGCATACAACAGATGTGGGTATACATTTATAAAGATAATTAGTTCTATCATTGAGGTAAGTTTCCAGACATCTCCTGCTAGGTACCAAGATATTACCAGTTAGATAAATTGCAATTAACTTATTCATAACTTACCAATAGCAAAAGAACATACCACATTATCTCATAACAATGCTTCCTTGACAACAATTACTTAACACATTCTTCAGAGACATTGCATTCATAGAAACAAGCATAAAAACAGCGACTAAAAATGAAAATCACTTGTTTACAGCTTTATTTATGAAACTTCAGGTCCTGCTTTATGTATCAAATGAGAGATGATCTAATGTACAACATCAGAATATCTTCTTTCATTGTACTTGACCTCTTGCAACCTTCACTTGTGACTTTACTACTCATGAAGTCAGAGGTAGCACCTGAAAATAGGCACTTTGCTGTCTAGTGTGCTTACCCAGTTAACAAAAGCAAATAAATAAAATAAATAAATAAATTACAACATGAAAAGATGTTTCTGATATCTTACATTACCTCATCTCATATCCCCCAGAGGAAGAACTTGGTGAGAGTTCGAAGTGATGTTCATGTAGTCCATTTTTATGGCTGTGAGCAGAGCCTACAGCTTTCTTGCTAGCTGTAGCTGGAAAAATGGAGTATCATGGAACATGCATTTTGGAGTTTTCAGTGTATCCTTCCACATCTACAAATCACTATGCCAACTGAAATAAAATACTCCCTTCTTTATGTTTAGAATGTTGGAGACAATGCCAAGCTGCTTATCAGATGGCCATTAGGAAACTGAAACAGCTTGTTAAATATTGGTTGCCTATTAAACTGGAGATTTGTTTACCCCCTTTGAAGTGCAACAACCTGTTCATTTAAATGCTTAGCATTTAAACATGGTATTGCTACAAGCTTCAGTCGGGAAGGTATTCTCTTTCAAGAAAGATTCAGACCTCATAAATGTCACCCTTTCCCAGCAAATCTAAAAAGATTTACATTTTTTTTAACCTTTAAAGATGCTATCTGATAAGCACTGCCTCAGACATATGCCAGATCTTCTGTGAAGTATCCAGGTGAAATATATAGCAGTCAGCAGGCATTTTTTACTATGGTTTTTGGGGAAAAAAATATATTGAGCTACAGCAACATACACACACACACACACACACACACACACACACACACACACACACACACTGTACACACCATCCTCATGGTCACAACATTTGAAATAAATACTGCAATCTAATGTTATAAAACAATAAAGAAACTGTTTGTTTATATCCGTGAATACAGTGAAGTTCAATTAACATGTTTACATTCATTATGTCCTCTTTGGCAACTTCTATGATTAAAATGCATTAAATGTATAGTTCACTAAATCATGACCTTGGGATAACTATTGAATGACCCCTATATAAGTTTTAAGCCATTCCCTTTGTAGGAGGCCAAGATCTGTGCAAAAGGTCAAGAGTTATTTTTTTATATTTTTTTTTACAAATTTCCACAGTAAAAGTGTGGAGAAATACAAAAGTATGTACAACTAGTCTCCTATGCATTTTCAGCTCTGACAGAAGTTAATATTTGAGCAAAATTTCTAAAATTCTAAAGTAATTTTATTCTGAATCATATTGGACTATTGATGAACTGAGCAAAGAAATGTTTAGATAAAACATATTGAAGACTCCAGGTTTGGGAGGTCATTAAAATTGCAAAAGGTCAAATTATGAAACCTTAGTGAACTCATTAAGACCATTCTTCTGAGTGTGTAATTATAATGAATTAAAGTCATTTGAATATAGACCTACAATTATACAACCATTGTGATACATATTTATAGGATCAGAGGAATGGTGCAAGGCTGCAAAAATTGTGGTAATCTTACTGCTTCAACGCTTCAGTGTGCATGGATCAAACAAAAAAGAGCCATAATAAAAGCTTCTATCTTCTCAAAAAAACAAAAAACAATTATATTTTATTATATTTGATTTAACCTGAAAATACAAAATAGCAATAAGGAAGTAAAACAATCAAGATGAGATTTCAGCGTTCTCCAACCAGACATTAAAACTGAGCCATATCTTCTTCAAAGAAATTATATTTTATTTTGATATATTTAATATTCTGTATCTATGAAGACACAAGAAAAAAAGTTTATTGGGTGTTTGAAAACAGGCAAATGCAACCAGACACAGAAGGACGTGAAAAGAGAGGATCGGTTGCGGGGGCTAGTAACAAGTCAAGGAGCTCACTTGACCACTCCAACGGGGGCCACTCACTGACACTACTGACCATTTGTGGGTACTGGTAACAAAGGAAGAGCTGGGCTAGTGCTGCAAGCAGTCAATGAAGGAGAAGGGGGCAGATGGCTGCCTGCTATGGTTCAGCTCTTGTTTTAAATCCCCGGTGGTGCCTGAGTGGCTGTCGTAGTCATCTGTGCAGCAGCCCTCCATCTATAGGGCTTAAGGGGACTCAGTTTAGCTGTCCTGTTGTATTCAGGCAGGCTTGAGCTCCATTACAGCAGCAGGTCTGACTGGAGCCCCAGACTCCCAACTCTGCTACTTCTACAGGACTGTCCGCTTGAGAGTGTGGGATCCTCACTGCTTGCAGAGGAAGTGGGAGGGGTTGTGGTTGGAGTTCATTTGTGTGCCAGGATAGGCAGGGGGACTGGCTGGGCTGGGAGGAGTGCCTTTAAGTGTAAGCATTGCATGTGTCTGAACTGTTGTGGATTGCATGGGCATAGGCGGGGGGGTGTTCAGGGTATTCAACCCCCCCCAAATTACCTCAGAAAATTTAAAATTCCTGTATTTTATTTTCAGGTTGGTTCAGGCTCAGCTGCTAAAAAAATCAGGGTCTCAGCAGTCTCCATAGTGGCTAGAACTAGCTGCAACACAATGTGCATGCACGGGACCACTGATGGCTAGTAGAGATGGAACATCATATAGAATATATATAGGATATAGAAGGCAGAATTTCACTGTTCGCTGATGACACAAAGCTCTGTAACAGAGTAGACACACCAGAGGGTGTAGACAGAATGAGAAGGGACCTGCAGAAACTTGAAGAATGGTCAAGGGTTTGGCAGTTGAAATTCAATGCAAAGAAGTGCAAGATAATGCATATGGGGCACAAAAACCCTGGCACAATATATCAGTTGGGGGGTGAGGATATAGCATGCACCAAGCAGGAAGGGATCTTGGGGTTGTCATCTCTGATGACCTCAAGGTAGGAAACAGTGTGACAAGGCATCAGGTAAAGCAAATAGGAAGCTGGGATGTATAGGCAGGGCATCACCAGCAGGAAAAGGGAGGTCATAATTCCGCTATACAAGACACTAGTGAGGCCCCACCTGGAGTACAGTGTACAGTTCTGGAGACCATACCTACGTAAGGACATAGACAGGTAGAGAAGGTTCAGAGGAGGGCAACAAAGATGGTGCATGGGTTGCATCACAAATCCTATGAAGACAGGTTGAAGGAACTGAACATGTACTCCCTGGAGGAGAGGAGGAGAGGGGATATGATAGAGACATACAAGTATCTTACAGGGAGGAACAGGGTGCAGGAAAACACTATTTTTAAGCGAAAAGATGTTTCAGGACCAGAGGGCATGGGATGAAGTTGGAGGAGGACGATTCAGAGGAAACATGAGAAAGAATTCTTCACAGAATGGGTGGTGGACAAGTGGAACACCCTGCCAGAGGAAGTGGTGGGGGCTGAAACAATCACGGGATTTAAGAATGCATGGGATAGACATAAAGGAATTCTAGAGGTCAGGGGTAAGGGGAAATAGACTTCTAGGAAAACAAACTGAACTTACAAGCTCAAATGGGCAGACTAGGTGGGCCATAGGCCCTTATCTGCCGACACTGTCTATCTATCTATATATCTATGTATCATCAACAGAGAGAGGAGGAGAAGCCTAGTGAGACAGACTAGTGAGCATGCTGCTGTGCTGCATCATCTGTATAGTGTTGAGCAAGTTGTGGTGTCCTGTTGGCTGTCATGGTGGTTGAGTGGGACTGTGTGCTGCTCTTCTCTAGCCTCAGTTGAACTGTGGAAGAATTTGAAGTATGGTCTACTAGAGAAAGAACTGACCCATCAAGTGCCGAGCTGTGAGTAATGAGCAGCGTGTCTTCTTGACTGTGCTGGACACTGGCTGGACTGGTGGTGTGGTCTGAAGAGAAGACTGGAGAGATCAAGGAAAAATCTACCCTGGACTAGTGGCCTGTAGTCCTGTCTTGGGAGGGGAGCAACTGGTAAGGCAAGCAAACAGGATGATAATCAGCAGAAAAGTGGTGAGTGGAGAAAACAATAAAGATTGATTGGGGGGGATTTCTCTCATTGAGAGAGGTGGAGATGGGTATTGGCACTGTTTCCCAGGGCAACCCACTCATTGCATCTCAACCCCATTGATGTTCTGCCCAACTTGGAGCTTATCATATAGAGTGGGAATAGGTATGGAAAAGCAGATGCCTGACTGACATCTTTGTCTCTGGCTGTTGCATGTGCAAAGGTGAAATGAGGTTAGGAGTACTCTCTATATGCAGAGGTGGGAAGATGATAGAGGATGAGTGATGCAAATGTGTGGAGGAATCCCCATGTGTAGCAGGGGGATGGATGGGTAACAATACTCCCCATGTAGGAGCAATGGGATGAAGGGGTGGAGTGCTCTCCATGTACAGAGCTGATATGAAGTGGGAGGAAAGCTCCCCAAGTGTGGA
Source organism: Neoceratodus forsteri (assembly GCA_016271365.2). NCBI lineage: Eukaryota > Metazoa > Chordata > Ceratodontiformes > Ceratodontidae > Neoceratodus > Neoceratodus forsteri. The sequence goes on along the minus strand of CM057449.1, from coordinate 1,064,170,907 downwards.
GGTTGAATGGAGGGGAAGCAGTACATCATATGTGCAGGAGGTGGGATGTAGTGGGAGAAGTGTTCTTCATGTGGGGGAGGTAAAATGTAGTGAGAGAAGCACTGGAGGGGTCAGGGGATAAGTGGTCACAATGTATGGAGGTGGAATGGAGGTGGAGCAATGATACCTATATGTGGAGATGGAATGGAGGGATGACTGCTTGTTCTGCCAACTCAAACCAGGCAGCTATTTGCCATTCACACTCACATACACACAATAACAATACAATAAGTACAGCAAGCCAAAGCTTTATTATAACAAAATATAATACAAAAGGTTATACATCTCCGGTTCAATAAAGCATCATCCAAGCCCTCTTCCAATGGCTGGGAAGCCCCCTTGTCAGCCTGGCTAGGAGTCTCTCGAACCGGGAACTGGCCCCACAGCGATGCATCCACCCTGCAGGAGAGGCTTCAAACCAGGCATTGAGAAAGCTACATTTATATGTTTTATCTGGTATTTAGAAATGCTAAACCATCATGTCCTAAGCACTGGCCAGGTGCCCAGAACATCACAAGTTCAGCATGACAAACACCACTTATTCTCATAATAAATAGTTGGCATTCATTAGATCATCATGCCCTAAGCACTGGCCAGGTGTCCAGAACATTATGAGCCAAACAATGCCAGAGATTCTCACAACATCTTGTATGCGACCTTCAAGTCAGCAAAATACACTGTCTGAAGCAAAACATAATAATGAGGCTATCTAAAGAGCAAAACACCAATTAAATGAAGCAGCATGTAAAATGGAGTCACACAATACAAAATGGAGTCACATAATACAAAATGGAGTCACAATAATCAACATATTATACTATCACTACACTGCTTTCCATGTTCAAGTTCAAGTTTATTGTGATGGGATAAAATTCATTGAGCAAGTTCATTTGCAAGGACGTCCCTTGTACAAACAATGATAAAGACAATACATAGTGTGAGATACAAAAAGTAGGGATACATAATATAAATTAAAATAAAGCAATTTTCTTTACATTAGTATATACAATATCTACAATGTTGCATTCAACAAGGATTGAAACCAAATATTACATAAGACACTATGTCCACAATGAGGAAGAGGGCTGGAGAAGGAGAATTGCTCCCCATATGCAAATGAGGCATGATGGGAGGTGTGCTCTCTATGTGCAAATGTGTAATGGAGGGGAAGGAGTGCTCCCCATGTGTGGAGGTGGAATGGGGGGCAGTCACTTAATGGTCACCATCATAGACCTGACTCCAGCCTGTATGTGAAACGTTTTGGAAAGAGCACAGTTTATGATGGCTCTGGCTGCTGTAAAGTATTGGGTTGATAGGTGGGGGTACAAGAGGGGGCACCAGTCACTCAGGAGCACCCACTGTCTTCTACCCTCCACCCACCCAGCAGAGTGGGAACAATTGTGGAGGGGCAGATAAAAGTTCCACATTTTTATTTCTCAGTACCTCAGAGTTCTCTCCATGGGTAGAGCATGTTAGGTGGGAGAGCCTCTGGCTGAAGCAGAGTGTTCTGTAAATGTAGAGGTGTTGCATAGGGTGAGGAATTGCCAGTCACCCAAAGCCAACTCCAACCTTCACGCTAGCTCTGGTGGAGCAGGGACCAGTGTGAAAGGGCAGATGTGCAACTTGCATCTCTATCCCTGGCTGCTGCAGGGTGCTGCCCTTGTGTGGAGGTGGGATGGTGGGATGGGGCATCATTCTCCCAGATCTACCTGCCTGGAGCCCACCCAATGCCAGTGCCAGCTTTCATGGAACTCAGATGGGTAAGATGGACAGATGTATGAACCACATTTGTCATTGGCTTCGGCAGAGTACTCCTCATTTACAGGAGGTGGAATGGAAGGATAAAATGCTTCACAGTGCAGAAATGCAGAAAGACATGTTGGGTGCCAATGGCCTCAGGACACCCAGTGGATCTGGACAGCAACCCCATTTCCACCCACCAGGCTGGATAGAAACAGGTGTGACATGGCAAATGTGCAACTCACATTTGTGTCTCTGGCTGGGCAGCCAATGTGCAGTGGTGGGGCGGTTGTGGAGGGGGCACCAATCACCAACTTCTGCCAGGCCACAGTCCACTATTTACCTTGGGTTGCCCACCTGGAGGTCACCTTGTCACTGTGCCAACCTGGGTGGAGTGGGATGGGTGTGGAGCTGAAGATGAATAACCTACATCAGTCTGGGGCTAATGCAGATTGTTCCATATGTGCTGATGTGAGCTGGAGGTGTACGGTGCTGCAATTACCCAGGGGTGCCCATCCAGTGTCCACCCTACGCTGTGCTAGTCAATGTGAAGGGGCAGATATGTAACCCACATATTTGTCTCTGGCTCTGTCTGGGTGCTCCTTTTGTGCAGTGGTGGAATAGATGCACCAAGTTTGTTTTACACTGTGTCTTTCCTGGTCTCTCACTCTATCTCTAAAGTCTGCTCCCCCATGGTGAAAAGAAAACTCTGCAGCAATGCTGTCTATTCTGGTCATGGCACTCTTGCTGCCACTTTCTCTGCCTTGATGTATGTGCTGCCTGCTTCCCTTGAGCTTCAGGAAGACAAAAAAAAAGACAGACCAACAGCAAGATGCCAGAAGAGTGAGTGGAAATAAAATGGATGGCAACCAAGCTCAGGTGCACACTGTACTCCACTTCTCTGTTTGGGGGGGTTGACATTGTGTCTGACTGGATCTGCATATATATGCCGCACTGGAAGCAGCTCTCGCTGTTGCTGTGTCTCTCCCTGGAGGTGAGGGTGGAAGGGGGATAGCCTGTCACCCGGTGATCACTCTCATTCCGCTTACTCGCCACATCTCAGCATGTTGCTGCACTGTTTATGGGATCTCTCTCTCCGCTCTGTCCCTGACACTGGTACCACTCATTACCTCTTTCCATCCTGTGTTCTCTTTCGGGGGGGATGCTGTTGCCTCTCCTTCTTGTTGTCTGTCCCTGTAGCCCATGTCTCTCTCTCCCCAATGTTCAGGGTTAAGCTACAGCTCTGCAGGCAATGCTGCCTCACTTCTCAGCACTCTTGCTCCTTGTATTGTGCAGTGGGGTGGGGGGCACACTGAGGCAGTATGGACACTGGGATACCCACGGGGTGGATCAGTAGGTACAATCACAGAGAGCAATGCTCAGGCTGGGCATTGTGACACACACACATGAAGCACTGGAGAGAGAGGAGCTCAGGGACAAGAACACACACTCATTCACACAGACATGCAAACAAGTTCAACGTAGAGGTCCATCTAGGGAAGGATAAATAATATTTATTTGTTCTTTACTACTAGGACTGTTTACTGCTTATGACACAGAGAGTGGGGGATGCAGTGTATGGCTGAGTACGTGGACATCTGCAGGATGAGTGGGAAGACAAGCAGTAAGATCAATAAGGGCATGAATGAAAGGAATGAAACACTCTCATTCGAGCACTTTATTTCTTTCAACTAGAGAACGGCTTCCAGCTGTGACACTGTAACTGGTGTCACAGTCTGGTTGCATGTTTTTGGTCTGTCAGGGACATGCCCACTGTAGATTACTGTGCATTGGACTCGTCCATGACACACCCCTGAAATGTCGTTCTACCAGAAGATGTTCTTGCACACAATCAAGGAAACATTGAAAACTAAAGAATTTAGATTAGTGACTACCCTCATTTGAAAGGCATTTTTGTCCTGAACACAAAAATGTAAAATAATGCACTTGGGGTACAGAAATCCAGGGCAGAGTACACAGGGGTGGAGTGGTATTGACAACATTAAGAAAGCACACAGTCAAAAAAAAAAGAACTTTTACTGTTTAGCAATATTTTGCATCTTTGGCTGCCACTGTACATCTGATGCAAACCCATAATGATGTTCCTGACTTCAAGCAAAAAGGGGGGGGGTGGAGGCCATAACTGACTACTTGCTTTTGTGTTAAAGGGGTCAGTTTCTTTATAGCAAAAATAAGGAAAGGCATCATTTCTAAAATGTGAAGATGAGCATGGGGGGCACTTTTTTCCAGAGCATGCCACCACTGGCACCTACCACTTCAAGGCTGCTACTGTCCCCACCTAATACAATCAGGGAAAAACCAGAAGTAGTCTACCAGCACTGAGATCAATATGGTTAATGCACACTTGCCAGCAATTACTGCTTAGAAAAGCATGAGAACGTGACTGTGATGATGAGCAAGTCCCAGACCAAATCTGTACTTTGTTAATAGACTCCTCCTGAATCTGTTTTGTATGGCTGTGTTGGCCAAGCTCCACAGTTGTTATGCCATCATCAGATTTGTATAACAGCACTGTGGAAGCACATAACCAGACCACTGTCTGATGTGCTGCCACAGTGCTTCAACATAGTTTCCAGTGATTCTGTTTATGCAGCCCTTCCCCCTCCATGGGATGCATAATCATACCCTCTTCCTGGCACACTACTTTTATGTTCTGCAACTGCAGTACTAACAGACACCATGTGCAACATGGTGATGTTGACTTAAACTGTGCATGCATGACTATCATGCATACATAGTTATGTCAGCATTGCCATGTTGTGCAGGGCTGACTACAGGGCAAACTTCACATGTGTGAGTATCACACATGCACAGTACTGTAATTGCTGCAGTATCATTTATGGCTGACTCCGGTACAATGAAAGCATCACATATTCTTTTCCACACTCTTGCCACTCCTAAAAGCTCTCCACAGCTATATCGGCTCTGACCAGAGTTTGTACTTTGTGCCACAGTAGACTCCTTACTTGTTTCTTTCGGATTGGAGTCCATTTTTGAGTGCCTCTTCTTTTTTGGTGAGTTTACATATATTTATTGATTTCAAAAACTGTGTTAATGCACCAGTTAGAGTTGCACTTAATGCCACAAATGTAGGGGAATTTGGCATTAGGATTTCCATCCATAACTTCCCACCTTCCAAGCAGCAAAAGACAAGACCACACATACAGCCATAGATGGCCATCATCTGTTAAGACAAACAACATACAGCTGTTTCCAGATGACACAAAAGACATCTGTTCATTATGGTCCACCATTTCTGCAGCCATGGATACACTTGCACACTTCAGCACATACATACTCACTTCTTGCTGAAGATAAAAATATACACTACCCAACAAAAATGACAGATGTGCATGTGTATGCCTATGTTTTACAGTAAGTAACTTTGTATGTGACTGCAGAAGCGAATGGCCCATAGTTTCCTGAGCTCCTGCAGACAGGCACATTTTTTATTTGGGTACTGTATCTACAAAAGCAGAGGCACAGGCTATGCAGCTGCCCAAAGTTTTTCAGACTAAGTCAAGTGTGCATGTCTTACAATGTGCAATTGTATCTGTGTCTACAGAATTGTAGCCCCCACAGGGACTTTTGTTTCAGCAAACAGAAGTATGTCTTTAATCAGGTTATCCTGGATTTGTATATGTGGCTACAGAACTGCAGGCCCCATGGAGACCTGTGCTTCTGTTGTCAGAAGTGGGTGTATATCTGTTACACTTTGCAAGTGTATCTGTGTCTAAAGAATTGCAGAGTACATGGGGCCTATGCTTCTACCCACATAAGTACATGTGTGTGTATTTCAAACACTCTGCAAATGTATCTGTGACTGCAGGAGTACTTCTGCAGAGAGTAGTGCACTGTTGTGCTCTGGGTATTGTGCAGTTACTAGTATCTCTGCATGTGTTGCACTACAAAATTGTATCTGTGTCTACAGAACTGCAGGGTACACAGGAACCTGTGCTTCTGCAGACAAAATTACTTTTCTATTCTGGGTATGTTTGACTTCTATATCGGGTGTTAAAGTGCAGGCCTCAGAGAGGCTTGTGCTTTTTTTCAGATGGAAATACTAATGTAGTTTGGAAATCAAGGATTTCTGTCAATTGGTGCTGTAGCACTGATGCTACATATAGAAATAATGTGCTATGTGTGTTGTGGATTTGTAGCTGCGGCTACAAGTAGATGTATCTGTTGAACTGTGCATGTGCATCAATTGCTGCAGAAGCTAAATGTTTTGATATCAATATAGTAGATTTCCATCCACAGCCAGAATTAGGTGTGTATGTGTTGAAGTGTACATGTGTCTTCAGTCCACCTGGAAATAGTTGTTTATCTTACCAAATGAAGGCCATCTGTTGTTGCTTGTGTAATCCTGTCCTTGTGGTGCTTGAGGGGTGGAGAGTTAGGGTTGGTAAACCTAATGCCACATTTCCCAACCTTTGTGGCATTAGATTTAACCCTAACTGATGCATTAATGCAGGTTTCTTTTGCAATTAATAGCCTTTCTTTTTGAGAAAATAAACTACAACAATAATTGTGACTGCGTAAGCACTGGCTCCTTTGGAGTCAGCACTTCTGCAGGCACAGATACAGTACTACAGTAGAACAGATATACATCTGTCTGTAGAAGTGCAGGCCTTTGTGGGACCTGCACCTCTGCACATGCATATGTAAATTGAAAAGTCATACATGTCAAGTTGTGGATGCAGAAGCACTGGCCCCTGTGTGGCCAGCACTTGTGCAGTCACAGATACAGTAGCATAGTGATGTGCATTCAGATTCACTTCTGTAGATAGAGATGTAATTCAACAACACATACATGGCAGCTTGTGGCTGCAGAGATTTTGAGCCCCCCTCGCAGTCAATGCTTCTACAACCACATGTATTTCCTAGTGCAATGTGTACAAATCTATTGGTATATTACATGCCTAGCAGAAGAATTGTACCACACCGCTCATGCTGTTTTTCAACATTTATCTGCCCCACTCTCCAAAATGTTATTTAAAGTCAAAACAATCACAACAGAAATGACATACTTGGAATCTATCTGTTAAAATGTTTTTGTAATGGTATCACACAATAAAACAAAATAAGTTAGAATTGATATTTGCCACCCACTGTGTTAGTGAAAGGGGCTTGAAAAATAAGACTGCTGAAAATTTAGAGGAAAATGTTAAACAATGGCTGAGTTATGAGTAAACATTCATTGATAATCTGAAACAAAAAATCCAAAATCTTATTTCATGTGAAAACAAATTTCTGAAGTCTTACTTTGTGAGAAAATAAACTAAGTGCAAATTCTTCTTTCATGAGAAAAAAAACTATGTCCCAAATCTCCTTTCATTAGTTTATTTTGATACAATTCACCCACTGTGTTAGTGAATGAGCTTAACAAAGAAGAATGCAGAACATTTTGGAGAAAAATGTTTTAAAAATGGCTGAGTTGTAAGTAAATGTTAAGTGGTAGTCTAAAAAGAGTCCAAAATCTTATTTCATGAAAAAAAATCTAAATTTTTCTTTTGTGAGATAAAAAATCTAAATTCAGATTCTTCTTTCACGGGCATATTTTAATACAATTCACCCACTGTGTTAGTGAAAGGGACTTAAAAAAGAAGAGTGTTGAAAATGTGGGCAAAAAATTTAAAAAAAGTGGCTGAGTTATTAGTAAAAGTTCATTGGCAAGCTGAAAAAACTAAGTCCAAAATCTTTATTTTGTGAGGAAAAAACTAAGGCAAAAATCTTATTTCATGGGAAAAAACTAAGTCCAAATTATTCTTTCGTGAAAAAAAAAACTAAGTCCAAAATCTTTTTAGTGAGCTCCTTTTGATACAATATACCCACTGTGTTAGAGAAAGTGTCTTAAAAAAGAAGAGTGTTGAAAATTTGGGGGAAGAATATTAAAAAATAGTTGTTATGAGTAAGCGTTCATTGGTAATCTAACAAAAGCTAAGTCCTAACTCTCACTTTGTGAAAAAAAAAACTGTTTTTGAACTTGAAAAACAATATGTCCCGGACAAATTTAAGTATACTAGCAAAGGGAAAATTCCCCCTTGGTTTAATGGAAATATTAGAAAACTTGTCAAACACAAAAATAAATTATTTTTAATTCTAATAAAATGTTCTCCTGACCAGAAAGACATTATTTTAGCTAGTTACAGGGAGGTAGTTAAACAACTAAAAAAGGTAATCATTTTGGCAAAACACAATTTTGAATTTAAAATTGTTCATACTAAGGATTGTCACAAGGCACTATATTCTTATTTAAATAGTAAAAAAAGCAATAACAATATGATTGGTCCATTAGTCAGTAACAACACTACTATAACATCTGATATTGAAACAGCTACAGAACTAAATAAATATTTTTCATCAGTTTTTGTCCAGGAGTCATCTAACACTTCACACATTCCAGCAGCATTAAATTTAGAATCATATAAAATCTCTTTTCAAGATATACAGTGGGTTTTAGATTCTTTGAAACAATATACAAGCCATGGACCTGATAATATAAGTTCCAGATTTCTTCTAGGGACAAAGGATGCAATTATTTTGCCCCTAACAATCATTTTTAATAAATCGCTTCATGAATCTTTAGTTCCAGACTGGCGTACTGCCATTGTTACACCCATTTTGAAACATGGTTCACATTCCAAAATTGAAAATTATCGGCCTATTGGCCTTATGTTGGTACCATGTAAACCAATGGAAAAAATAATCAAACAACAACTAGAAAATGAAATGTCAACTTTAAATATTAATGATGTGTATCAACATTATTTCAAAACAGGATTTTCATGCACCACTAACCTGGTCTCCTTTTATAACCATATCAGTTCTAGCTTTGACTGTAACATACTTATGGATGTTATTCTTTTGGATTACAGCAAGGCATTCGATAAAGTATCACATGGCATCTTGGTTAATAAACTCAACAAACTAGGTTTTTCATTACCCATTATATCTTGGATAAATAACTGGTTGAGTAAGAGAACACAAAGAGTAAGGGTTAACAGTGCACTGTCTGATGTGGGTGTAGTGACTAGTGTTGTCCCTCAGGGAACTGTCTTGGCTCTGGTGATGTTCAATTTGTTCATCAGTGATATGTACATCTCAGCTGATAACATTATGGTTAAATTTGCAGATGACACCAAACTTGGGGGTAAGGTCAACACCCTTGCTAATTGTCACAATTTAAAATCTGATCTTGCCTTAATTGAGCAATGGGCATATATAAATAAAATGCATTTCAATATTTCAAAATGTGCAGTACTTCATTTAGGGAAAAATAACCCCAAACAAAAATATAATTTAAATAACACTATCATTAGGGCCTCCTGTGTTGAAAAAGACCTGGGAATTTGGTAAATGATAAATTATCTTCAACTTCTCATTGTTCCAGTTTGCAAATCAAACAAATGCTCTACTATGCAGGATTAACGAAACATTAATCTCTAAATCTGAACAGTGCCTTATAACTCTGTATAGATCTCACATTAGGCCTTACTTAGACTATGGATCTCCATTCTGGAGTCCTTATCTAAACTCTGATAATAATAAAATTGAACAAGTTCAACTCAAAGCCACTAAACTAGTACCCCATCTCGCCCACCTAGAATATGATACTAGACTTCAAAAAATGGGATTACATTCGCTTAAGTGAAGACGAACTAGAGGTGACCTTCTGCAGTTGTTTAAAATTCTTAAATCTCCAGTTCGATGTGGCTTTGCTTATTCCATAAGGAAGACTGTGCCTAGACTCCATAATAAACAATTAGAAGTTAAAAAAGCTAATAATGACAAAAGGTTACATTTCTTTACCATTAGAACACCCAGGATATGGAATACACTACCCCAGGATATTGTTGACTCACTAACTATCACAGTTTTCAAGAATAAATTAGATAAATTGGTGGATGGACAGGATTTGGGTTAATGTTCCATTTATATGAAGGACAATCTCAATGGGCAAACTGCCTTCTTTTGTCCTACAAACCAAGTAAACTAAGTAAATATCCAAATTCTTTTTTCAAGAGCTGAGATTCTTCTTTCATGGGACTCATGAAAGAAAAATGTTGGCTCATGAAAGAATAATTGGGAGCTCTTGCTAAACCTTCCACCTACAATTTTAGGGATCTCCCCAAGCCATATTTTGGGGGTATTTTTTGAAAATCAAACTCTAGAATTGAGCTAAATGGGTCCTATTACCTGGATTCATGTGTTTGCTTTTTTCCAGGGCATCATTTTTATTGATTTTCAATTTTTTTTTAAATAAAACAAGATTAGTGATAGCTGTGAGTACGGACTGAGCCTACTGAGTGCAATTTACAGTTTGATAGTTTGTAAAGGGTAACACACTCAAGTCAGGGCAGTTTACCGGGACAATCACAGCAGGGAGGAAGGTATTGGTTTTGTTTGCAATAATGTTTTCCTCCCTACAGCCAGCTTTCCTCAAAATTGCTTTCAGCCTAAGTTCCAGTTTTGATGTTTAACCAGTTTGTGTTGTAGGTTCTTTTGTACAGTGTGCCCCCACCCCCACAGCTGAAGTTTTACAAATCTCCAGGTTTGTGAGCCATGTATGTGGGGCTTCTCGAGGGGTACCAATGATGATGGGTGGGGTAATTCATACCCATCCTGAGTCTAGGTGTAAACACCCAGAAAATATTGGCCAACAGACATCTTTAGTGGATGTGGCCATATCCCGAGAGCACTAAATACACAAGCTGGGTACAGAAGCTCTGTGACACACAATCTGCTGTGTAGATGATGAAAGGGGCTACCAAACCCCTAGATGGGCACTCACAGCTGGGGTATGTCTGGTATATATATATATATATATATATATACACACACACACACCTCCACCCACCCCTCTCCCTCCTCCTTCCCTAGGGGCATGGCCAGAAACTACTCGCCTATGCCCCCAAGCTTATATTAAAGGGAAACTCAACCACTTCTCTACTCCACAGGGAAGTGGGGAGATGCCCATCCCATCCTAATGCATAACAGGATGAACAGGAGTTTTACATGCTGAGTATACTTTTTTACACCCCTGGCAACTTGCCTGATGGGATTCTGGTGGTTAAAATGGGGCACACTCAACAAAGCAGGGGGGGGGCATGTTTCCTTTCACCAAGGGAATGATGTCCTAGCCGGAACCCTTATTGGATAGGGGTGGCAATTCTTAGGAGAGATCCAGATAGAATTGCTTTATACCCAAAGATCTTGGGGCTTTTCTCTAACCCCATTAAATACGACATACTGCTGTTATCCTCACACAGTATATATCAACAGTGTGAGCATATTAGGTATGCACAAAAACCCATCCCCCCAGTGGTCTTCAGAGTCACTGACTGCCCGACTATGGCAGTCAGACTGTTACTGTAGGCACTACGGTTCTAAGGACTAGAGCTAGTAATGGTAAAGCTATTTGGTTGTATATGTTATAGTATACTGTTGTGTTATTCACTAATGTTGCCCTAAGTAGGGCATTACAGATGTGCCTGGATCCCACTAGCTCTCTTACCTTTTGCACAAGACAGAAGACAGTAGAACAGGCACATCAGCAACTCATTGAGCATGATTTTAAAAGGCAAAGAAATAGAGTATCACATGGCAGGAGCTATTGCATGGTATCACAGCAACACCTGAGTTCATACATCCAGGCCAGAGACCTATGAAGGGAAATACAAAAACTGAGCAAGAAAGGAGGGACACAAGGCATACAAGTAACAGTGACCTTTCAGGTGGGACAGCATCTTCCAAAGCAAATGCAGTGCACAGGATGAACCACCATGGCTAGTATTCAAATTATAATGGCCACCTCAAGGAATGTGAAGAGCCTAAAGCCCCCTATAAAGAAGTAAAAGGTGCTGTCCCACCTTAAATAGCTAAAAACACAGACTGCCTTCCTACAGGAGGCCAAACTAATAGAGAAGGAGGCTTGCAAATTAAAAAGGGAATGGATGGGGTGGGATGTAAATAGTGTGTCCAAAATGGCAAAATGAGGAGTTTCCATTTTGGGACACAAAAGCCTAAAATGGAAAAACATGGAGTCCAAATCAGATGATCAAGGAGGGTGGGTGTTGGTAAAATTCACAACTCCTAAGGGCCTCTTCATATTAGCAAATAGCTATGCCCCTAATGAAGACAGGCAGGAGTTTATAGATAAGGTGTTCCAGGCCAACTGGACATGGCATTTGATAACCCTGATGTTACTATGGGGGTGGGGGGAATTTCAACCTCACTTTAGACTATTTCCTAGATAGGTCTAATTCTAGACTAGAGCCCCATGTGCACTCCTTGTTGCCCTAAGAAATTGTATGCTGCTACACAAACTCACAGACATATAGAGGGCTGGTCAACCAGAAGGGAGGGACTACACATACTTTTCGGCTGCAAAAGCAATGGCAAGCAGAATAGACTACTGGTTAACCTCCCCAGACATAACTCCAGAGGTCCTGCAGACCTCCATTGCCCTGATATACTTGTTGGATCATGCCTTCATAACCCTCAGTTATCCTGTAGACCCCCCAGCCAAAATCCACGCAATGGTGACTGGACCCCCTACTGTTACAGGCAAAGACTGTCAGAAATGGCTGGTAACAGAGTCCCAAAATTATTTTATTGCTAAACTCCCTGGGTCAGCAACCCCAGCAGGGATATGGGAAGGATACAAGGCTACAATGTGGGGCACAATTATCAGCTATGCTTCCTTTCACAGGAAACAGAAAGAAAAGAAGGTAGAAAGCTTAGAAAAGGCTTTGAAAGAGAAAGAGGACACCTATGAGAAGGAAGCCAACCAATTAAATAATTCCTCACTCATATATGAGATCACGACCTTAAGAATCAAACTAAATTCATTAGCCATCAGGAAAGTAGAGTTACAACTACAGAGAACTAAATTTAATTATACAATGGTGTCTGAGAATGAAGGATTCTGACCGGCTGACCGACACCTTTCAGCCGTGTTAAATCCTGACATTTCTCACAGCAAAGGTGACAGTCAGCTGCATTGCTGCATCAGCAATCCCAACTGTCTTAAATCAATTCAATTCACCATCTTTACTCCCCACTAAACTGCATCTGTGATGACCATCAGTGCTGTCAGTGTTAAACTGACACTTGAAAAGGATCTATCTTGGTGTGTATACCAGCACTGTGAGTGAGTTGTGAGGCACTATTGAAAAAAACAAAACAAAACAATGTTCACAGTCACCTTGACAATATAAACAAGTGCAGCTCAGACTCTACGTTTCAGAGCTTCCTCTGTCTATGAGGCTGCTATCTCCCCACCTGTACTTCCCCCAATGGCCCCATGCCACCACCTCCCCGGCAGCACCACTCCTCACCAGTTCCTCAATCCCACTATGGACTGTTAAATGGCAGGAGGGAGCTGAAGGGGAGAGAGATTTGCTGCCATCGAGAGTTTCAGCAACTATGCACCTGGCCGCTGCTGCAAATTCAGGGCTTACCATAGTGAATTCTGACCTGGACCCGGTCTCCCGATTATCTTCACCCTCCATTCCCAGCACTTTCAAACAGAGATCAGTGGAGTCAGGCCATATACTCCTCTCCCTCTGCCAAGGTATATTGCAACAGAGTTTTCTCCCCCAGATTTCCTCTGCACATGGGCACGAGGCAGGGCTGCCTTCTCTCACCTTTTCTTTTTAATCTTTGCTTGGAGCCCCTCTTATGTCATATTAAGCTTTCACCTCGCATACTGTACAAGGGATCTCAGTGCTTAATCACACTCTCACCCTTTCTGCCTATGCAGATGACATTCTCCTTCATTTAGAGTACCCTGCAATATCCCTGAAATACCTATTGGACATTATAACCCAATACAGCCACCTTTCCAACTATAAACTCAATCTTACCAAAACCAAAATCTTCCCCTTAAATCATGTCACCCACAGAGCCGACTTTAGCCATTATGATATTAAACGGTCCTCCCACTCACTCAAATATTTGGGTATTTTTTAACCACTGATCCCTTACTTACCAGGAAACTGAATCTTGATGATCTTGTGGTTACTCTGTAGCAAGGTCTTCGAAGATGGGAATCTCTTCCACTATCCTTATAGGGACAAATTAATATCATAAAGATGAATGTTCTTCCTAGGCTTTTTTATCCACTGCTCATGCTGAACATTTAGCTTTCCCTTTCATTTTTTCAGAATTTCCACTCCCTTATCTCTGGCTTTACTTGGTTACATAAGCAACCCAGATGGTCCTTCATTAAACTGAGTGTTCCTAAATTGGCAGGCGGTCTCCTCCTTCCCAACTTTCTCCTATATTACTGGGCTAGCCACTTTGCCAGGATTGGCAGATGGCTTACCAACACTACAGATGATTACATACCTACCTGGTTACAACTGGAAAACCAACTCTTAAAACAACACCGCCTCCACTCCTCTTCTATCTTTTATATTCCACTGAAAATTTTACCTGATCCAGTCTGTCACTCAGTAATTGGAACCTCATTAAAGGTTTTTTCCCCATTTTTGTTCTTTTTACAAAATCTCCCCACTCCAAGATTCTGCTCAACCTCTCATCCTTAATCCCAATATTAAAATAGGTAGCACGTACCTCACCCCTGATTGGCTGCCCTCACTATGGAATGCTATAGTAGCAGACCTCTATTCTCCTGACTCCCTCCTTTTATCCCCCAACATTCTAGAGAAATACAGGTTAACCTCAATCCATATCTTCAAGATTTTCCAGCTGAGACATTTAATTGGCCAAACCTTTGGAACTTCCCCTCAAGTTTACAAGTTAAAGCCCATCCTGTACAGCTTCCATGACTTATCTTCCAAACCCCACTGTTTATCCTTATTTTATGCCTATCTCCTGTCCATTGTCCATCCAGACCCCATACCTAGTTCTAAAGTATGAGCCTCTCTCCTATTGGATGTAGTCATTGACTAGGCTCAGGTCTGGCAGAATCTGTTTATCTACAACTCCCAAGACAAGCTCTGACTTACTCAATTTCATATCCTGAATGATTTATACTATACCCCTGTCAAACTTGCTAAAATTGGCTATCTTTCTAACCCCTCCTGTTCTAGATGTGGTAAGGAAGATGGAAATTTGCTGCACATTTTCTGGCATTGTGACAAACTCATCCCCTTGTGGTGATCAATTCAATCCAGGTTGGATCCCTTACTAGGTCTGGAGGACCTCTTTATGGTGGAGATCTGCATTATAGGTATATACACTAACATCAGTGTTAAAGAGTGCAAATATCATATGGCTCTAATTTCCATGGTGGTCAAGAAGCTAGTGCTCAAACATTGAATGGACCAATTACATATACCCTATAATGAATGGTTAAATGAACTTTCAGCCTATATTAGGGATGAATGCCTGCTTGCTAGTTCCCATAACAGACTCACCTCATTTGATAAAAAATGGGGCAAATTATATGCTTTATATCTGCATTGATGGTTTGTAACCAGTGGACTCCCTGCATATATCCTATAATGCAGTTATGTTCTCTAATCTCCTTAGGGGTGCACTCCGGGGTGGGTGAGGTGGGAAGGCAGGATGGGAAGTGATGGGGGAAGGGTGGATATTTTTGTTTTGTTTTTTATTTTTCTGATTGTTGCACCTGATATCCCACCTGGTGCTGATACTGTTGTTCTATTTTTATAAATTCAATAAAGAACTTGAATTTCAAAAAAAAAAAAGAAATATCAAATGCTTTGGCTGTACATATGATTAATAGGGGGTAGAACATACCTTCAGCTTTCAGGGTCTCAAAAAAGCTGGAATAGGCCCCAGAGGGGGTGACTTAGATAATGTATTGCTACAACAGGAAAGTAAGTGGTAGTATGTTTTAAGAGCTAGCTCAGATTGAGGACTAAATGAAACTTTTAGTCTGGTACCTTTTCTGAAGAAAAGACAATAAAATGGTTGCAATGTATCAGTGTTTTTAAATATTATATGTTAAATGTCTAACGATATTGGATAGGTTGTAATTTATTTATTTATTTATTTATTTTTGTGGTGTCATTATTTGCTGTGCAGTGTTTGTATCCTTTCTGAGGGACACTTTATGGTCTGAGCATTGACATCAAGTGGCATAAACTAGTACTGCAGTATAACGTAATCATGACATCATAACATAAGACATCCATGATTGGCTCTTTTTGAATATATCATGTGACCTTATTCTTATATAAAAATCTTGCTGTCAGAGTCTCATACCACACCTTGATAAAGCATTGGTAGAATCTGAAACATTGGTGGTTTGCACATTGGTGATCCTTATGCTGCTATTTATTTATTGCTTTTAATCAATAAATGTAATGATTTCCACTTAACTCAGAAGTGAGTATGGTCCTTCCTGAGTTGCTGGACTTTTTTACTCCTCATTGTGTCTGGGCACCAGGATTTCTAGTAGCCGTCGAATCCTCCTTTCTTCTACATCTTGTCCCACCTCCCAGTGGAAATCCCTGACATATGGTTTAAGAAATTGAACAGGGTAATACATGAGTTCTTATGGGGCATGGGCAGGCCCAGATTTTTGGGGGGCTAAAATAAGGGCTCCAAAGGATAGAGGAGGATGGAACTGACCTCACTTCCATCACTACTACATCACAAGCCTACTGGCCATGTCAGTTCAAATATTTGGGGAATCAAAAGCCAGACTTCCAGCATGGGTGAAGGTTGAGTCATCAGTATTAGAAGGTGTCTATCCAACTGTATTCTTTACATCTCCACTCCTGAAGAAATTGTACTCCTGGTTCACTATCAAAGCAGCCACATTGCCTTACAGAAGGTGGGAAAAACTGGCCAATATGTGCCTGCATCCTGGAATTTATACCCCTTTTTAGAAAAATCCCCTCCTCCTGATAGACAAATAACTGATAGACAGGGAATCATGGAAAATAAAAAAGATAGCCAGGACTAAAGATACGCTAGGCTCAGATGGCTGTACTCAGCTTTCCTTCCAAGAACACAGCTTCTCCGTAACATCCCAAGGTCTGAATTCTGGAGATACCTCTAGTTCAGAAGCTTTTTTCTTGCCTGGCAAAAACAGAAGTTCCTATGCAAGACATGTAATAGGGGCCAGACCAACCCCCTGCCCCAAATGCCACTCTCAAAGTGGCTTCAGAATCCTAAAGGTCTGGCAGGTAGAATGCAGGCAATGATTATGCAAGAAAGCACTGACTCATCCCAGCAAGCTAAAGCCTGGTGGCAGACAATGTTAAATATTCTTATTGAAGATGATGAGTGGGTGAAATGTTATAAAATAGCTCATAGTGCCTGTAAGGGCCGGAAAAGTCCCTTAATTCAGAAGAAATATTGCACCTATGGTACCACACCCCCGCAGTTTTGCACAAAATGGACTTATTGTCCACAGACCACTGCTTGAGATGTGATGCCAAGAGAGTGAATCTGCTGCATATACTTTGGGGCTGCCCTATTATCAGCACCTTCTTGGGTCAAGAGTGAGTGCCTGCTCAGACATCCTGCAGACTGATGTCCCTCTATCACTCTCCCCAACCCTGTTGGATCTTCCCATTCCAGGGGGCCAACTAAAGAAAGCACAAATGCAATGGCTCCTTAAGGCCTCAGAAGAAGGCAAAAGGCTCTTGTTAGTAAGATGGAGAACAGTCAATGCCCCATCTCTGGGGGAATGGTATAAGGCTATGGAAGGCCTGGCAATAAACTCAAAACTGTTATATTTTTCCCAACAAACAACACCTATGTATCAAAAGGTACAGGGCCTGTACTTGCATTATACTGAAACTCGCAGCATGAGATCATGCCCCTACTGGAGGAAAGACCTCCTGAAGCCCCCCTGAGGCCAGCAACCTTATCCTAGGTTCTAAGTGGGTCACTTAAATCTCCTCTAGCTGGCTCAGGAACCTATGCCTACACCCCTGCATAAGTCACTCTCTACCCTGTGAACAATTATTACACCATCCATCTGGTTGGTCCCTGTGTTAATAAGTCCTTTGCTCAGCTTATAGATGAATGGAAGATATATGTGTCAGATGTAGAGCCAAAAGATATCCCACATGTATATGCATATCCCAAATTGCTCTTTTTGTAGCCAATTGTGAACTCATGCACCTGACTATTGTTGTTTGAACATGTGATGTGCACAGTCAATGAACATGTTTGTACCTGAAGTTGTTAATGTGTTATCGCTTATGATACTCAATAACAAGATTAACTGCAAAAATAACAAATAAAACAAGATGGCTGCCATATGAAAGATTTTTTTTCTCATGAAAGAAGAATGTTGCCTCATGAAAGAAGAATCTTCTTTCTTGACCCAAGAATTCTTCTTTTGCATCAGACATATAAATAAAATACCCTACTGAACATACTCAGAACTAAAATTTCAAATCCTTTTCACTTAGGAATGGGTTAATATTTTATTTTTACCAAACCAAAAAAGGGTTTTTTCTAAGGCAAGCCCCTTCTACCATGTACATTTCAAAACAAAATTCCAAACAGTCTGGGCTGTAGCTAAGCTCAAAACAAAAATGGCTAATAGTATACATTTTTCCACTTTTTGCACTAACTGAGTCTTGGAATTCAAACATCTGACCATCACAAAATATGCCAAATCAAGAGACCATGCCCCCCCCCCGATCATGCATGCACAATTCAATGCAATTCTGTTGAACGGGAGAATAGCTAAGAGTTTAACATTAAAAATATTACTCAGCCCTAACTATAGGTGTCTGATAGTGCCCCTATAATATCCATTGCAAAAAACGGTGTTCATGCACTAGGCAGGGTTCAACTTAAAGCAACAAATATAGGGAAATGCAGCATTTGGGTTTCCAACCCTAACTCCACACCCGCCCCCCAAACATCGAAAGGAAAAAAAAAACATTAAGGTTTTGGGTCTCCTGAGTCTTGGCAAATCAGTGATGGGGTCTTTCTTGGGGCTGTCAATCCTAATGCTTACCCCCCTCTCCTAAGCCATGAAGGTCAGATGTGATCTGTTTTGTTCAAGCAGGGTCCACATGGTTCTACATGATGAAAGGTACAACATATGTTGTTGGCAACATGGGGCAAGACATACCTCTGTACCCTGGAAGAGTTTATCAGTATGTAGCAGTGGGTTGGAGCTGCACCTTGTGCTTCAGACAGGAGGCTACAGGCTGGGGGAGGGGTAATCATTAGGGTTGACAACCCAAGAAAGACCCCACCACTGATTTGCCAAGACACCGAAGACCCAAAATCCTATTTTTGTTTCCCTTTACTGCTTTGGGGGTGGAGGTGGGGTTGGGAGTTAGAGATGGGAAGTCTAATGCCACATTTCCCTACTTTTGTTGCTTTAAGCTGAAGACTAACTGGTGCATTAACACAGTTTTTTACAATGAGTTTCCTTTCTTTTTTGAGATAGTAGAATCACATCCTCATTCATATAGATCCCTTTGGGACCTACATGAACACATCTGTCTAGCTGCAGAACCTCAGGGCCCAGAGTGCTCTGTACTTCCAGTGTCTATAGATGCAGACATGCAGGGCTCTTTGGGCTCTACACCAAATGTGGAGTCCATCATATAGCAGAAATGCAGAACCCTCTGGCCCTGCAGTTTTGTGCAGCTGCAGGTGCAGACAGGCAGTGCTCTTTGGGCCATGTGCCAACTGAGGAGTCTGTGTGGGTGCAGAAAAACAGGGCCTTCCAGGCCTTGAACTTCTTCGTTGCTATAGATGCAGATGCATGGGAGTCTGTCTGGGCATGGAATGGGCCCTGCACTTCTGTGCAATTTCTGATGCACCTTTTTGATCATGTGTCAAGTATGTTTTCACAACAGTTCGTGAGGTAGTGTCATAAGAAACACATATTAAAAATCTGGCTTTGAAGTTGTCAAAAATGGCACAGTTATGAGCAAACATCTTCATTCTTTCAATATAAACAAATTCTTCTTTCGTGAGCCCATATTTCTGTTTTGTGAGCCAGCAGTCTTGAATAGTGAGGGTGATGAAAGAAAATTGTTGGCTCATAAAACAAGATTTTGAAAAAAGCTAAGCCAAAAATCTTGTTTCATTAGCCAGTCTTCTTGTTTTGTGAGATGTTTTTGAGCTTACAAAATAAGATGTTTTATCATGAAACAAAGATTCTGAATAAATAAAAGTCCAAAATCTTGTTTTGTGATCCCGCCTCCATTTTTAGCAAGATGTTTGTGAGCTCATAAAACAAGATAGCTGATCACAAAAGAAGATTCTGAAAAAAAAGTAAGTCCAACATCTTGTTCCATAAGCCCACCTTCTTGTTTTGTAAGATTTCCATGTGCTCATGAAACAAGACTCTGAAACAATCCTAAGTCCAAAACCTTGTCTCCTGAGTCAACATTCTTGTTTTATGGAATCATATTCCTATTTGCTGAGTCTCATGAAACAAGAAAATTGACTCATGAAACAAGCCTTACTGATTTAAAGCCTCACTAAGGATTTTTGGGATGTCCCAAAATCATACTTCAGGTGCAGAATTGAGCTAAATGGATACTGTTTGGTTAGAATCAGGTTTTGCTTTCTTTCCAGGACATTATTTTTATGGGTCCACAGACAGCCCAGCACTCGAGCTGTATTCAAAGAAATCACACTGCAAAAGGTTAGCTTGGTCTAAACCTGTTTTTTTTTTTACCAAATAGTGCTGCACTGTGTGTTCCAGGTACTTTTACCCTCAAGTAGCCCCAGTGCTTTGAGTCAACTGACTCGTCACCCCCTGACAAGCTAGCCTTTTGCATTGTGATTTCTTTGGATATAGCTAGTGTGGAGGACTGCCCTTGGACCCAGTATTTGTACAGCTGGGCTGACTGCCCTTTGTCCTGCACCAACCCAATACCACTGAGTTCACAGACTGAGTTCTCTTGATTTTTTTGCATCATTTTATTGGTTTTCAAAATATTTATAAAACAAAAACAAGATGGCCTTCATAAGAAAGAACAATTTCTCCTCACGAAATAAGAATTTCAACTCGTGAAACAAGAATCTTCTTTCATAAGTAGAAATTCTTCTTTTTTATGAGAAATCTGTCTGATTACCCTCTGAGCATGCTCAGCACCAAAATTTCAAGTTGTTATAACTTGGGAATGGATCAATATTTTTTCATCAATCCAGTGAATGACACTATTCTAGGGCATGCCCTTTGTACCCTGATCATTTCAGAACAAAATTCAAAACCATCTGGTCTACAGGTGAGAGAAGAAAGAACAACAGCAAACATCCCCAATATTTCTGCTTTTTGCACTATCCAGATCACAGAATCCACTCATTCGACCAGAATAAAACTTGACAAAGCAAGGGAGCATATCCCCCAGACCACTCAAACAAAATCTTGTGCAGTTCCATTGATGGGGCAAAGCTATTGAGGTGCAAAGTTAGGAGTTTAATATTAAACATCCTATCCAACCTTAAGTAAAGGAGTGAACTGTGCACCTATAATATAGATTGATATAGATATATAAAACAGAATTGTTTTGTGTTAATTTTGGACTCGAGTAATATTTTACTCTGCCACTTATTTTTCCCCTCTTATTTTCTATTTGTGATCCCTTATTTTGTCTCAGTACTTTCATTTATTTTCTCCAATTTCTTGTATTTTACACTTCTTACGTGTCGCATTTTTCTCTGTAAATGGTCAAGGATCAGCTTCTGGCAACAACATCTCATTTACATCCTATTACAGCTTTAAGGCTGTAATAGGAATTACTGCATGTTAAGTATTTTAATTGTTACTGGTTTTGAACCTTTTGCCCACTTTTGACTAGTGGTAGAAAATTCTGGTGACTACACACAAATCAACTGTCATACACCGGCTTATTGCTGTTTGCCAGTTTTTAATCTGTAATTGCTATCCTGGGAATGTTTTTTGCACTATATGCACTAATGCTGTGAAATTATGGCATGTTCTTATGTTGTGTCTGTCTCTTTAAATATAGCTGTTACATGCAGACACAAATGGCAAAGTGATAGCTTCTTGACAAAAAGCATGTGTGTGAAATATTGAAGTGTCATTGCACCCTGTTTCTATTCTTGGTTGCCAGTTGCTGTGTTATCCATGAGACTAAATTTGATGCATTAGTGCACTGAAGCTACTGGTGTTGCATCTTCTATACATCTGGTGAGTGTGACTGGATCTGTAGGTGACCTATCACAGTTAAGGGCCAGGCTAGAACCCCTAGGGATGTGCAATTAGTGACACCACCTACCTGGACATCACCTCAGGCTAATGTATATCATTTCACCTTGGTAATTTCTTTTAGTCCCCCCTCCCCCTCCCCCCCCGAGTCAAAAGTGTACCAAACTGGGCTCACAATAAAATCACTCTCTTACTCTGCTTCCAGGATGCAGGATGTGTGTACCAATGAGCAGAGCCAGGATAGAATGTGGATGTCCCATGTCAACAAAAGATAGTTAACCAATGAAAATATACTTACCTTCATTCTGTCTTTTCTCTTTTTCGTCTCTTTCCTTGGATTCACCTTGGGCTGACTAACCAGTGGTGATTTCTTTTTCTGTTACTCTTTCTTTCACCCCCATCCCAAGTGCAGCATTGGGCCAAGCCCTCAGACCCCAGGGAAGTGGGTGTGGCAGGAGGGCTGTAATGCATAATGACCTCCTTGCTGGAAGATCAAATGTAAACAAAAGGTGTCCCTGCTGGGAGATATCTCAGAATGGTGTCATAGAAAACAAAGGGTAATTTTCTTATGGTTTGTATCCCTGCCTGCCTTTTATTTTAGCAGAAGGGATACTAGAAAGACAGATTAGCTGTGCTTCTTGGAGCTTGCTATTTAAAAGGGGGCTCGCTGAGGCAGCTCAGAAGCTCTAAACATGGGAGCAGGATTAAAACATATATTTAGCTTACAAAGAAATGTTTTACTAAAATGTAGATCCCCCGCCCCGGACTGCAAGCACTGTAGCCATTGAGGATACATGGAGGCATGTGTTCCATCCTTTCTGGGTCAGTACAGCAAACTTAGCCCAAAAAATGTGCAGAATTCAGAAATATGGTATTTCCATATGCCAGCAGGGAAGGCAGAGCCCCTGAGGTTGAAAAGGGACAGTATGTAAGGATTACCCAGCTATAAAAGTCCTGGTGCTGCCTGTTCAAACCTAAGGTGTCCCTTCCACATGAACTCATGGTTGTCTGGCAGTGTAAAAGGCTGCAGATCAAGCCAAACAAATGTCAATTTAAATATTGGTATAAAATCACAGTTTAAGCACAAGTACACACTAGGTGATATGGAGGAAATGGTTGTTGTAATGTATGTCAAATGCCTTTTGTGCGATATAATGTCCTGTTTTGAGTGTCCATTGCATTAATATGAAATAAAGTAGAAATTGTACTGTAAAGAGAGCACTGCTTCTTAGAAGCCAGCCAGCCATAAAATGAGGCCTTATGCAGTATACCTGTGTCGGAAGTAAGGTAGATCTTGTGACCTAGAGGGGAGTTTTATATAAGCCTTCTGAAACTGAAGCTAGTCAGTCTGTCTTTTGTCTGGGTAAGAGAAAGAACTGACTGCTGAAGATGAGTCTGAAATTCTAAGACAAGCAGGTTTCAAGCTGAGACCTGGTCAATTGTGCCAGACAGAGAGAGGGATTCCTCTGATTTACTTGGTTAGTGTGGTTAACCTGATATGTTCTTACAAAGAACTGCCATACTGTCTATAAAGTGATCCAAAACCTTGCCTTTTTAAGAAATATTGATATTGTCAAATCAAACCACTCCGGCTGTGTGTTAAACTTGGCACCTGACATCTGTTTTCCTCTTGCAAACCCACTACTCTCCCATAGTAAGTTGCACCAGTTTTCTTGTTCTCTTAATCTTTTACTTAACCACTTATTTTTCCCTTCTATTTTTGTATTTGTGCTCCCTTATATTGTCTCAATACTTCCATTTATTTTCTCCAGTTTCATGTATTTTACACTTCTTATATATTTTCATTCTTCTCCTTAAATGGTCCAGGATCAATACTTTTGTCTGAAATTTGTTTGAGACATTTTCACAACCATGCAACACAATAGACAGTATACAGTAACTTCATGGTTAGAACACGGACCTGTCTATACCGAGAGATATGATTTGGAATCCCACCAAAACTGCAAATTTTAAAAACTTTCCTTTACACTCCTATTTAGGTAAAGTGGTGATTAACATCAGTATAACGTTATAAATCTAAACTTAAAAAGGAGGCCTACAGTACTGTACATGCAAGAAATTACAGCTCTTGAAGTATGGTATTGGTACAGTACACTGATCCTAGCCTAGTGCTGGTATTAAACTGATTCTGGTTTACAGATGAGTGAAACAATCCCACTAAGGCTCTCCAGGAGTTGGTATTAAGAGGCAACTACTAAGAATGTCATGTGTTTATTTGCAGGGGAAGCCCTCTTGGCTTTTACATCTCTCACTGCTCCTAACATCCAGACAGTAGAGCATGATTACTGATATGGGGATTATGTAGAGGATGAACACTGGAAATGTTTTTAAACCATTTTCTTGTTACACATGCCTACATGAATACATTTAAAAAGAGTATATCTCACAGTGAATTACATATTAGAGTTTTATTAACAAAATGTAACACTATTCTAGTTTTGGTGAAGCAAGACAATGGAATGTAAACTATTTCAATTATAGAGGGGGTGAAAACATTATTAGCTAGAAGTTACCTGGTAACAAATAGCTAACACTTATTTCCAGTCCACACCTTAAACGTACTGTACAGTGCATTACACTTAGCAGGAAGATGTGGGTGAAAAAGGTGAGAGGCATCTCTGACTCAGAAACAGATCAAACAGAAAGGATAAAGTAAACATTCTTTGGAACTTCATTGCTTGAGGTAAAGTCCAGGTGTGGTATTCATAGGTTCATAGTTTGTTTTGTTGTGTAAATATAAATGATGAAACATTAACCAGTAGATATGAAATCTTTACCACTCACACTGTTTCCTTCAAAATGATTGAAAATGCAGTTTAAGGCTTAATTCTGAAAACAGGTACTGTACATGTCTCAGAAAATGGGACATTGTGCTTCATTAATTTTTTTTTGTTAAGAATAGCACAGGTGCCTAAACTGAAACATTAAAGTTAAATATCCTCAATGTATCAGATTGATTTTTAAGCATATATTCAGAGCACTGTACACAGTCCATATTACAGAATTGGCAAAAGGTGACTGAGATGCTAATGCATAAAACTGAAAGAACCAAGTTGGCCAAATAAATAGACAAGGTACTCCATTGGAAATTGTAGGACATCAGCCTCCTACAGGGAAAAAAACTAAGTGATTTAATAAAAGGTTTGTCCCATAGGTTATTGTTTATTATGTTTCAATAATGTTATATAAATGTGGCTTTTTAAATTTCAAAACTGAAGGCTGAGCCTAAAATATTTATGGTGCTAGAAATAAACATCCCACTCACTACTAAGACTAACATGTCAGATTGTTAATGTAATTACTGCAGCATATGCAGGGCCCCTAGTGTTCTGTGGCAGTATTTTCTGATTTCTGCTGCATGATTTATTCATTTCACTGGCAGAATGCAGTTCTGCCATTGGCAAAATATGATGTGATGTCATCAATGACATCACATGCTGAGCATGTAGTAGGGGCTTCATGATAAATGAGATAACCTAATATTCTTCAGGTGAAGCTACCTCTGGCTGGATGCTGCAACACTGGACTTAAGATTTGCAAGAAAGTGAGTTGTGCTCACAACAGAGGGAGGTGAACCCTACAATTTACAATTGTCTTTGGTTTGAAGCAGATTCCTTAGGAAAGTTAATATTCTTCAGGTGGAGGATACTTCTAACTGAAGGGTGAAATAAGGAACTTAGAATTATCAGAAAAGGCAGTCTTTCAATCAACAGAGGGAGGTGGACCTTGCTTTACTTTTGTTACGATTGTTAAGATTTTCAGTGCAGGAAGAGTTTAAACTCACAGAGATTGAATACTGTTTACTGTGTATGTCTTCTCCACAGCTGATGTGTTTTGGGGCTGACTGCTTTCAGAGCACAAGTCACCAGGCTGTTATGGGGCTGGGGAGGTTTACCTGTGTCTGACTTGGATGTTTGAATTTTTCTCTGTTTGATTAGCAGGGTATTTTCTCTGTCAAATTGTCATGTAGGGCATCTTGCTGACAGGAAGGCACTCATCGCAGTGGTAGTTCAGAACTTTTAGCTGATTGTTTCATGAGGGCACAGTTTAGGCCCAAACCCTAACCACCCCTCACCCCACCCACCCCTGGAAATAGTTCCTTTATACCTGTTATACCTGGGGTTCTGACATCATTTCCTCAAGAGAGCAAGGTACATATCACTGTCATATCCTCTCTAGCACACTGCACTGTCAATATAAGCATACACATTATATAATACATACATTTCTATATAACAAACAATCACACACAAAAAAAAAACTAAACAAGGTAGACATACATATGGGGAGTAGTGCAATGTAATGGCTGTGTGGCAGCAGTCTTCCAGGAGTCTTTCTGGAGGCTGAGATGCTGCCCTGTTTGCAGACAACTATCTTCCCTGAGAGAGGAAGTTTCCCATCTTCAGGCCTCACTGGACAGTAGTAAGGGAACCTCCCCCATCCAGGGAGCACCAGAGCCACCACCACTACCTCAGAGGTTGCAAAGAAAGCACAGCAGTTGGACCACAGTGGGCTCAGGGAGGGTAAGGGTGGTGGAACAGAGGCAAACCCAGAAATGTTCCACTCCACAATCCATACACCATTCTGGGGGAGCATAGTTCCCCTAGGGATGCACCCGGAGAGGAGACTAAGGAGGTTGCAGACAACTTTCACAAGGGAGGCCCTCAGGAAGGAGGCAGAGGGCACCACAGGGAAAGGAAGCAGCTCCTGATAAGGGACTCAATTATTAGGGGGATAGAACTGGGGGAGCAGGGAAAACTGAAGTAAGGTGCCTGCCTGGTGCCATGGCTTGGAGGGACAGGAAGTGCATCCTTAGGATCACGAGAACAGTTGCACAGGAGTCTGAGCTGGACATCATTGTCCACCTAGGGACAAATGACTTGGCTCATCATGAGATTAGAGCAGTGCAGAAGGACTTTGTAGAGTTGAGGAGGGGCCTAAGACAAGTAGCACACACACAGTATCCTTCTCAAAGGTGCTGCCTGTCAGTGGCATGAGTGAGGTGAGGGTACTTTGCACCATGCAGTTTAACAAATGGTTGAAAAAATGGTGTGGAGCACAGGGGTTTGGCTTCATTGGGGACTGGGGTTCCACCTGGAGGGACACCAGTCTATACTGGCAGGATGGTCTGCATCTGTCCAGGAAGGGAACAAGTCTTTTGGACAATCAGTTTAAATGCTTCATTGGCAAGCTTTTAAACTAGTCAAGGTGGGAGGCACTGATAAGTGGCAGGAAAATCCCAGCCTCCCCCTACAAAACAGGGTACTAAATGAGAAAAAGTCCAAGGTAGAAAAATCAGTGGGGGATGCTACTACAGAAGGTAAAGCCATCAAAAAATGGAGAGCAATGAGTACCAATGCCCAAAGTCTGGGTAACAAGCTTCCTGAATTAGTGGCCTTGATGGAGGAGGAACATCTGGATATCGTGGCAGTCACAGAAACATGGTACACACAGAACCATGACTGGGACGTAAACATACCAGGATACACTATCTACAGGAGGGACAGGGAGGGTAAAAGAGGAGGAGGAGTAGCTCTCTACATAAGGGAAGGAATCAAAGCAACAGAACAAAAGGGTAAACAGGGAGGAGAAGAAGCACTGTGGGTCAATTTGGAGGCATGCAATGGCGCCACAATCCGCACAGGGGTTGTATACAGACCCCCCTCTCAGAGGAAGGAAATGGACAAGAAAATGGTATAAAGTATACTTAGAATGGCAGCTAAAGGGGAGATATTGCTGATGGGTGATCTGAATATGCCAGATGTTAACTGAAGTGCAGTTGCAGAAGCCACTTCTAAGAGTGGGGTTATTGTAGATGCCCTACAGGGGGCATGCCTTAGACAACTAGTATTGGAACCCACTCGAAAGGGAGCAATCTTAGTCCTGGTTCTCTCACATGAAGATGGAGAGAGGATCACAGATGTAGAAGTGGGTAGCCATCTGGGAACTAGTGACCATTGAACAGTATGGTTCACAATAAGCACAGCAATAGAGTCAAGCCATACAAAGGCAAAAGTACTGGACTTCAGGAGGGCTGACTTTGCCAAAATGGGTGAGTGCCTAAGGAATGCACTAGCAAATGGGCAGGAAGGAGGGGTGGAAGAACAATGGGGAATAATAAAAACTGCCATCACAGAGGTAACAAGCCTTTGTGTGAAGCAAATAAACAAAACAAAATGATGTAAGAAACCACTATGGTTCTCAAAGGAGGTGGCAGTGAAGGTTCAAGAGAAAAAGAAAGCATTCAGAAAGTACAAGGAATCACAGAAGGAGCAGAACAGAGAATTGTATCAGTTAAATCAAAAGGAAGCTGGGAAGACAGTCAGAACAGCAAAGGCCCAAACCGAGGAAAAGATAGCCAACTCAGTTAAGAAGGGGGATAAAACCTTTTTTAGGTACATCAGGGAGCGAAGGAAGACTAAGGGAGGGATAGTGAGGCTTAATAAAGGGGAGGGTGGGCAGAGGGTTACTGTGAAAAGGCAGAGATACTAAACAAATATTTGTGCTCAGTATTTACAAATGAAGAGGGGGAGGTACCTAAAACAAACAGTAGAAACACTCTGGATACAGAAGTTGATACCAGCCCATTTACAGAAGAAAGAGTTCTGAAAGAACTCTTAAAACTGAAGGTGGACAAAGCAATGGGGCCTGATGGGATTCATCCCAGAATTCTAAAAGAACTAAGGGTAGAACTAGTGACACCACTGACTACCCTCTTTAACAAATCATGGGAGGATGGGGTGGTACCTGAGGACTGGAGGAGGGCAGATGTGATTCCCCTTCACAAAAGTGGGAGCAGGGCAGAAGCAGGGAACTACAGACCTGTTAGTTTAACCTCAGTGTTAGGGAAAATGATGGAATCACTTCTGAAGGTAAGAATTGTCGAGTACCTAGAGGCCAGAGGGGCACAGGATCCAAGGCAGCATGGATCACAGCGGGAAGGTCATGCCAGATGAATCTAATTGATTTCTTTTACTGGGTGACCAAAGTAGTAGATCAGGGAGGGGCTGTGGACATGGCCTACCTAGACTTTAGCAAGGCATTTGACTCAGTCCCACATAAAAGATTAATATACAAGTTAACCAGCCTGGGAGTGGGTCCCAAGATGATAGCCTGGGTAAAGAATTAGCTGGAGAATAGGACACAGAGGGTAACAGTAAATGGAGTCCACTCTGAAGAAAGGGGGGTTACTAGTGGGGTACCACAGGGTTCAGTATTAGACGGTCCTCTTCAATGTCTTTATAGTTGCTACTGCAGAGGGACTGAAGGAAAAGCATGTCTCTTTGCAGATGACACAAAGATCTGCAACAGAGCTGATGCACAAGGTGGGGTGGAAAGGATGAGAAGGGACTTGGCAAGGTTAGAGGAATGGTCAAATGCATGGCAGCTTAGATTCAATGCTAAGAAGTGCAAGGTAATGCACCTGGGAAACAAAAACCCAGGGGAAGAGTACACAATGGGGGGTGAGATACTAACAACAACAAAAATGGAAAGGGACCTTGGGGTAGCCATATCAGATGACTTAAAGGTGGGCAAGCAATGTGAGAGGGCAGTAAGGAGGGCTGGGGGGATACTGGGATGCATAGGGAGAGGCAGCACCAGTAGAAAACAGGAAGTTGTTATCCCTCTGTACAGACAGCTGGTGAGACCCCATCTGGAGTACTGTGTGCAGTTCTGGAGACCCAGTCTCCACAAGGACATAGACAAGATGGAAGCTGTCCAGAGGAGGGCAACTAAAATGGTGCAGGGTCTGCACCAGAAGACATATGAAGAGAGACTAAAGGAGCTTAATATGTATAGCCTCGAGGAAAGGAGGGGAGAGGGGGGACATGATAGAAACTTTCAAGTACCTCAAGGGAATCAACAAAGTCCAAGAGGGTAGCATCTTTCAAAAAAAGAGGTGTGCAAGAACAAGGGGGCACAATTTGAAGATAGAGGGTGGGCAGCTCAGAGGTAATGTAAGGAAGTATTTTTTCACAGAGAGGGTTGTGGATGCATGGAACGGCCTTCCAGAGGAGGTTGTGGAGTCAAAAACAGTGGCTGAATTCAAGTATGCATGGGACAGTCATAAGGCAATTCTAGGGGGTGGGGTTAGAAAGAAGTAGGCTGCTTGTTAACTAGGATTTGCAGCTTGTCCATTAGGTAGGGAAATGGGCAGACAGGGTGGGCCAAGCAGTCCTTATCTGCTGTCAAATTCTATGTTTCTATGTTTCTATGGGAAAGAAAGCCTGACTCTACAGAAAAACAGCATATTTGAATGAAAATTGACCAAAAACAATGAATTCTGCTGCACTATATATAAACTGCAGCATGATGCAAATTCTGCAGAAAATTCTGCAACCACAGAATTGCAGTATTCCAGGGGCCTTGAGCATATGCCACATTATTGATATCTCTTGGGCTACTGGGTCATAAATGCTATGCATGTTTATCGTGAGTCTTGAGTATTCAATTTCAGTGGTGTTGGCTAAGTTACAAAACAAATGACAAGAGATTTGAAAGGTTTGTGAGTCCCAAACAACTCACAAATGGTAATAACAAGTGGGAATAGGCTGGACTGCAAGGCTGGGTGCATGTTCAACTGGGTATAGTACTCACATTAATGATAGCCCATAGGCAAAACCAGCAGCACTAAAGTAATGCTAATATGGGGTGGGGATGTGAATACTAGGCACAGCCACATAGTGAAAACAAATTACGAGCACTGGCAGTTGAATCAAGACCACAAAAATAACATCTATATAAAGTCAGCATAAACCACATAGGAAATGGCAAAGGACTCAATTCAAAATTTGGGTTCCCTTCCCTTCCCTTCCCTTCCCTCCTACTTCTCTGATTTACTCACCCTATCTGTTCTGTCCTCATGCTCTATTTGTTCCTTCTGTACTTACTCCTTTGCCATCCCCCATTTTTCTATCCGGCTGGGCAGTGCTCTTTCTCTGGTCAAACGTTTTCTTTCTAGAACTCTCTTCTGACCTCAATCCATCAAGGTCCCACTTACCTCTCTCAGAATGCTATTTCCATCTCATTTTGCTCACACCTGCACCAATCCTCACCTAGCTGTCCCCAATTCTTTTTTGCATGTCTCCTGCCATTGCAATTTAGTTTGTGCTACTTACTTATTTGTACCTACTAAACTGTATGTTTTCATTTTGGTTTTCCCCACTCAGGATAATATCCTATCCAATATTGCTCTTCAGGATTGCACTTTGTTTTTTACACTCTCATTGTTTACCAGTGCTGGTTCATTATTTGTTTGCACCTCATTAAGGGCACTATTTACTAAGTCTATGCATCATGGATATGTGGTGTGTATGCACCATTAAGTTACAAAGTCACATAACAGGAGTCTGACTGGGCTCCAGATACTTAAGAGACATGTACCCTTTATGTGCACCTGCTCCAGGCTGCAGGTAGTGCTGCACTCCAGCCTGCAAGGGGTCAGTGACTGGGAACACAGCCAGATTCCATGCTGATAGGGCCAGACTCCATGCCAGTGATGAAGGTGCAGAATGCTGCTGGAGGAGTCCAAAGGCTAAGCCCATAGGCAACCTGCTGTACCTGCTATGCACCCCCTCCATCCAATGACTAGTACCACAGTGGAAGAAGTGGCAGCCTCCATACTACAGCCCCCAACCCTCCAGATATGCTGCAAGGGCTGGAAACTACAGGACAGCATTTGCCCATAGCACATTGGCCCCAGTTGGTACAGAGGTATACAAGTGCCCAGAATCCCCTGCACGGAGCAGGTGATCTGGTCCATCGGTGAGATGGGCATCTGATTGAATACTCATTAGCATCTTATGCCCCACCCGCATTCTTACCTATGTTGTCTTTATGCTTCTGCATACCCGTGGGGCAGGGCTTCAGCCAGGTTGCTGGCATTTGTGAACAGCATGCAGTGTGAACCTGTGTGGGGTGCAGGTGAACTTGAACCTGTTATGTGCCTTTAGTGCCTACCTGGCCTGCAGTGGTGCATAAGCCCCAGTGTGCCTGTGATTGTTATCTCATCAATATATACCTGTTGCTCCCATTTCCCCCACCCAGGTCATGTCTGGAAATGAGCCTAAGCTCAGTCTGCCTGAATTTTTAAATAAATACTTTTAAAATCATGGAATTTAGTAAGAATGTGAGTTAGAAAACAGAATTACTTTAAAATGCTCTGCAGGCTCTGTTAAGCAGCATTTTGTTGTGGGGGTGGCTGCACTGGAT
Source organism: Neoceratodus forsteri (assembly GCA_016271365.2). Lineage (NCBI taxonomy): Eukaryota > Metazoa > Chordata > Ceratodontiformes > Ceratodontidae > Neoceratodus > Neoceratodus forsteri. The sequence continues at coordinate 1,064,138,764 of CM057449.1, read as the reverse complement.
ATTGTTTGTTTCTGCTGTTGGTAATACGGCAGAGGCACCGCTGCACAATTACAAAAAAAGTATAAGAACTATGATTAAAACTCAGTGGATTAGCAGGGGTTGATCTTCATATGTCATTAATTACCAAATTACCAGGGTAGATCTGATCATCTCACTTTTAGCATGCTTCCCTCTGTCCACCTGTCAATCACTTATGAGCCAGCAGCTGGTTTTGAAAAAGGAAGCTAGCAAGTGGTCTTCACACAAGACAGACAGAGCGCACAGTGGGATCCCAGCTTAAATTACCATGTTACAATTAAAAGCGTATATAGAGTACCTGACATCTAGAACAGACTACCAGTGGAAGAGGTGGAGGCAAAAACAGTAAGAGGCTTCAAGCAGCATGGAATATACATAGGAGAATACTAGTAAATAGGCAGGGAAGAGGGAGGTTCAACACAGAATGGTTCAGGTCTGTGGAGACATACTATACAGCAATAGTTCTTAGACTTTGCCACAGTGAGCCTCCCCAAATCCATGGAAAAGATTTTGAGCCTCCCCCAAAAACTGACATAATCTTGGGCCTCCCCAAAGAAAAATAACATACTGTACTTTACGCAATATACCTTGAATAAACTGAAACCCCTTTGAGTACTTGGCTCACATTCAGCTCCTTATCTTATACTTACGTGGAACCTTTGAAAAAGAGCTCCTGTGCTCAAAGGTGTTATCTGAATAACACATAAATAAAATAAAATATTACTATTCAGCTTATTGTAACAACCCCCACACACACACACACATGCTAGCCTACTTACACCACTATTTTCATTTTTGAACCATTGCTACCCCTCGTTGCAGTAACTTCATGGGTCAGACTACTTTCTTTGTTTCCTCTCTATGTGAAATAACCTTCCTACATACTTTACCTCTCCCCCTCCAAAGCAATTTCTCTGGGATTACTTTGCTCCTTTCTACTATTGCTCTTAGGACTTCTATGCTCAGCCCTTGCATTTGGGCTGTTCTGCCATCAGTCTACAATTTGATCAATTACCACCACTCATTATTAGTTTATTGTTCATATTTGTTTGCACTATTGTTCATTGTGCATTTCTTGATTGTTTTGCAGTTACCTTTTAAAATGTATTCACTCCCTACCCTTCCCTGGGTACACCTGAAATGAGCCTTCGCTCATTCACCTTCCCTTGCCACCTATTAGTAAATAAATACATACAGTTCACCTACTGTCCTCTTTCAATTTGCTTCATCTCTTCACACAAAATGTATAAAACTCAAAATTTAAATACAGTACTTTTTCAGACTTGCTTGAGCCTCCCCTGGAACAGGTTGGGGCCTCCCCAGGGAGGCTGGCCTCACCATTTGAGAACCCCTGCTATACAGGAACCTTCTGGGTAGACTGGATGGGCTAAACAGTCCTTTTCTGCCAACAAATTCTGTGTTTCTTTGTTTCTATTGACCTGTGAGTGGATCACTTTGTCATTGGTAGTCAGGCTCAATTACAACTTGGCCAATTTATAAAACTGAGAACCAATTTTAAAATCATGGAATGAAGAAGGAATCAACTCAGTGGATGAGCTAGAGTTGAGTCCTTAGTTACACCACTATATCCCTCAACTCATGTCGATATTTGCATATTACTGAACTTCAGTTCCAAATCCTGGTCTGTAATTTGCTTAAAGTTTATCACGTGACTCAAAATAGCTTTTGCTAGTGCCTTGTCTAACCTTGGCAAGGGTCAGTAGTTCATACTGTAGTTAATGGGAATGCAGGCACTTTGGCACAGCATGTGGGCTGTTTTAAGTCCTGCCAGTGATGACTGCTTCATTGGCTTTCCGAACTCTGATGCTTGTCTTGAGGTCGGGGAGCACTAATGATGCCACAGACTTTTTCTTTGCTCCAAACCCAACCATTTGTCCTGAGATCAGGGAGCACTACCAATGATGATTAGGAGTGTGCAAGGTCTGAATAATATTTCTTGAATACCACAAATAGTAGGGCTCCCGCATTCATATTCGGAAAATAAATTCCTAAATGCAATCCCTGTCCCCCCACTGTCTACTAGAAGCTTAATCCCAGCCTCTTCCATCCCCAACACCCATAATTTTGTAATTTTATTATCTATTAAAACAAACCTCCCATGTTGAGTGACCAGCACAACCCACCCACCTCCATGGCTGGCCACTGTCTTTCAGCACTTGCCTGTGCTTCATTAAACAAATATTATGTCCCCTACTATAGCAACCTGTGGTGAAAGCCCTCTCCTTCCAACCTCCTGCCCCCAGCATCCATTCTGTGTAGGAGAACAGAGAATGCAACTGGTACAACCTGCCGTCCTTCATGGCTGAACACTGTGATCACATTATCAGTTGTTTTTGTTATTACAGAGTAAGCAAGTGCAAGTGCTTTCATTCAGGAAAAAGTTGCTGGCAGTGGAGAATGGTGGGTTGTGACAGTCACCTTCTCTGTTTTCTTACATAGAAATGGGGACTGGGGTGAGGAGGGGTAAGAAAGAGGGTGTTGGTACCACAGGGTAGAGGTAAAGAGGGGAAAATAATATTTGTTTAAATAAATGCAAATGAGCACTGAAAGATGGCAGCCAGTTGTGCAGGTTCTGCCGGTCACCCATTGTGGGAGATGTTTTGTTTTAATAGACAATACAATTATGAAATTAGGGGTACTGGAGTAGAGTGGTATTAGGCTTCTAAGTGGAAATTGGGTTATATTTAAATATTTGAGCTGTTTTTATTTTTTTTTCATATTTCCCCTGAATACCTGAATATCAATGACAAATATTCCAATACTCGGAGACACAAATATAATATTCAGTCTGAATATTTGGGAGAAGGTATTCACTCATCTTCCTATGAATTCAGCACCTGCACAGGGTGATTAACAAATTAAAACTTGATACAAAGAAGGCATAAGCACTTCTCCAGCTGAGGCTTTTCAAGCTGATGAGCAGAACCAGAAGAGCAGCAAGGTGTGAGTGCATGTCCGCATGTGCAACAGTAGTGACTACACCATCTCCTGTCTAAGTGCCATGGAGTGAAACTTAGGGAGGAGGCATTTTTTTCACCCCGAGAACTGCCATGTAGGAAAAAGGTTGGGTGGGATGGTAATAATTTATAAAAGATCTGTTGAGAATACTGGGTTGGAGTCAAAGTTCAATAACACAGTTATTGACCATAATTTACAAGATACAGCAGGAACATTTTTTCAGCCATCGGGTATGAACTATTAACGTCCAATATAACAATTGCCCCCAGTCTTCAGATTTGTGCAATGTAACTACTGTCAGTCAACAGTTCATGACTTGTGGTCAGTACTTTCCCACTATATCTCTCAACTCAGTCAGTATTTGTATACTGTCATACAACTAAGTACTATGTAATCCAAATTAAATAAAAACAACCTTGAATAAGCAGCATTTTATGAAAAGGATACACCATAAACTTGAGTCACCCTATGTTGATACTGCCTGTTCTGCTGTTGTGTGAAATTTTCAATTCCATTTATTTTTCTGAAGTGGTCAAAAGTAGGTTAATCATATGAATAGCTACAAAATTCATGTTATGCACTTGACATCTGAAGAAAGTGGCATCATTTTTATTTATTTATTTGAATTGTTATGACTGGATAGGCCTACTGAGATTTACAATTCCATTTTTCGGGAGTGACTTGCAATTAATTACCTACAGCTGAATAAACCATTTGGGGGGATTTGTTTATCTTTCAGATGCATAGCACTTTAGCACAACAGTATAATAAGAAACAGTGTAGTGCATGCACTTTCAGGCTGAGAACAGCACTGTACATTGGCTTTCAGGCAGGAACATTGCTGAATATTGCAAAAGATCTTTTGTAGGGAGAAATCAATCATAGTAGGTCATTATGTAAAAGGAGGATACTGAGGGATGATGCAGTGTATCATCTTAAGGAAGTGGAGCAACTTTAATTTTGACAAATGGGTACATACAGAACCAGTAACAATAGCTACAGATTAGGATAAAGGCTGCTGGCACTGGCATTGATTGTACGAGTGTACATTGGATCAGGCTAAAGACTTGAGTTGGCTGGGCTTCTTTTGATTCAATCAGAGTGCACTCAAACATTTGCCAGTTGGATCAATTATGGCCCAGAAATGGCACTAAAATATGCAATGAACTGTCCCTATGCAAAGAGGAAGTGAACAACATAAACACAACTTCTTTTCTCCTTCCTAGTTCATCTGCCAGCCAGCCACAACCAATCAATTGTCTGGGTGTCATATAGGGGAGTAGAGGTGTGTGAAAAAAACTTTCACTGGTGGAATTTCTGTGAAAGTATAGCTTACGCTTCCATGAAAGTTTGGAAATCATTTTGCCAACTTTCATGGAAATGCTGTCTTTAAAGGTCAAATAAAAGTATGGACTGAGGGTTAATGTAATAAACTGCAGCAAAAAAAATCCACAGAACTGATCACTGTCAGTGATCAGTTCTGAGGCTTTTTTCCCTGCAGTTTAATATATTAATCCACTTTCCCCACCGATCACCACCCGCTATAGACTAAAATTCCCTGGCGTCTAGTGGTCCCCATCCCAATGATCACCAGCCATATGTAAAATTAGACACACACCCTCCGCTGGTTGTGGGGCTGATGTAAAATATAGTTCCTTCCCTGGTGTCTACTAGTCCCCCCCCACCTGCTGATCATGGCCCAATGTATAACATAAATTCCCTGGTGTCTAGTGGCCCCTCACTTGCTAATTGCAGACCCAATCTAAAAATAAGAAATCCCTTGTGTCTAGTGGTCCCTCTCCACCCACCGATTGTAGGACCCATGTAAAAACGAAACCCTCCCTGATGTTTAGTGGTCCCTCCACTCACTGATCATGACACAAATAAAAGTTGTAATTCCCAGGTGTCTACCAGACCTCCTCCATATCCCTGATTCCCTTAATAAAAAAGGCAGTCCATCAAGTCCATCCATATTATTCCCTGGGGTCTAGTGGACCCCCTCTCTATCCCTGATCTCCTGTAAAAACAAAAAGCAATCCTAATTTCCTGGAGTCTGGTGGACACCCCACCCTGACAAGTAGTCCCCACTCCCGCCCACCCACCCCAGCCCTGGTGGGCCACCAGTGCAGCAATCCTCTGTCTCTGCTACAGCTGGCAGCCCACTGAGATGTCAATGAATGTGCGCTTGCTTGTCAAGCACATTCATTGACAGCCTCAGTGAACTTCTGGACTGTCAGTGCTGTCGTCAGTGGACCATTTGGGGATGGGGTGGTGGGGTGAGGGTGGTGAGGACTATCTTTCGCGGTGAGGGGTCCACTAGACACAAGGAAATGGGGTTTACTTTTTTTTTTTTTTACAGGGTCAGCGATTGGTGGGAGGTGCTGTATTACGATATGAAATAATACATTACACTGTGGATGGAATAAATTCCGCTGTTTATAGGTATTATTCTGCAGTTCAATGAAAAAGTCCATGGAACTGGGTGAAAATCTGTGGAAGAGCCTGATCTCGCCAATGGTGGAAGCTTCAAAATGTGTGTGAAATTTCCAAAATTTCACAAAAGTTCTGCAAAAGTGGAACTTGCAACTTCCACCCACCTCTACAGGGGAGAGAGAGCAAAAGAGCAAGTGAACTGTGTAGCAATCATTTGAAACCATTTGATTGAAACTGAGATTGAAAACCTTGTACTTGTATACACTGCAGTTTAAGGGGGGAGGACCTCTATTTGCTATTTAATTCATTGACTTACAATGACCTCTGGAATTGTTTGAATCTGGAATTAAAGGAGCACAATTACAATACTTGAGCTCACTGTTTGCAATTAAAAGGAGAAACAAGTAATACGGTTGACAGGGCCACTTGGTTTAAGCAGAGGGTAGTAACAATCTGGAATAATTTAACCCATGAAGTGGTAGGTAGTAGGGCTATGGCAACCTTCAAGGAAAAACTAGACAAGTTTTATGAAAGGGACTCTACCAGATTCCCACTTGTGTAAAGGGGTGAGTGTCATATGGGCTATATTGCCTTCTATGCTTGTTCATGTCTATGAGATCTATGAGAACCATGGCCATAAAGGAAGATGCTATGAGCTGCTGTAAGATATTACCCTATTATGAGCCTAATTGTTTAAGGTTGAACAGCATTAAGATTCTGAACCATAAAGGAGGGTGAAAGACAGTATACGGAAAAGGAGCGTAGGTGGTAGGAATAATACCAGCTGTGTAGCAACTACACACAACTAAATCCACAGCAATGGTGGGATGGGCCAGCTGGCACAAAGGGGTGTGCAGAGTACCCCATAGTAGCAAGTGCAGAGTACCCCATAATTTCAAGGGGCTATATCTACAGAAACTCTGTCTCACCCATGGAATGCCTTTGACCCATTATACAAAGAGGTGGAATGCCCCATATTGACACAGCATGGAAATGCCCTCTGAGATGCTTCTCACTCAGTAGAGATTGCACCCACTTCCAGGAAGGAACAACTACTAGTGCTGCTAGTCTGATGGACTATCCCATGGTAACAGGAGAGGGGTTATGGCTTGGATCCTCCTTTCTCTCTGCTTCAGTCTTTGGGGGCAGTATATGCCTCCCTTTTTCCTTCAGCAACCCCAATTAGCTAGTTTAAAAGTTCAGCAAAGTAACATTTATGCTGTCCACTGAGAACTGCATTTCCTCTCCCACAGAAATGCAGGCCCCCACCCTTGCATAGGCCCATATAATTCCAGGTTAGTCCCTAGTCCCAAGTGCAGCCAACCCCCTTCTGTAACCATTCCTTCAACCTCAAGTTAAAGCTCCTGGTGCAGAGAACCATATCCTTCCCTGGTCGTAGACAGGAAGCACTTCAGTGAAAGCCAACAAGCATGCTACTCACCTTAGACCCCTCCTCATCCTTCTAAAATCTCCATGCACCATCCCAGCCATAACCCTAGCCAGGTGGTTTTATGTGATAACAGTGAGTCTCTTACAGTGCCAATCACAGAACAATGGAATAACAGTCCGGCGTCAAACAGGCGAACTGTACATCACCGAGCTTCACAAATAATTTGTGACAGTCGCTTACTTCATCTCATATCACAAAGAAAACAAGTATTTTTATGTGGGGGCAAGCCCCCTACACCCCCCCCCCCCCAATGTGGGGGGAAGCTCCTCTCACACCCAGAAATTAACATTAAAAACTCCAGGGGGAGTGGACATAGACAAAAATAGAAACCCCCCTGAAAGCAAAACAGCTTCCTGCATCAGGATCTGAACCTGGAACCACAGGTTTCAGGGGCAGTGGCTCAAGCCACTATACCAAATGGCCAGCTCAGCAGGGATTGGCCAAACTGATATACTTATATCTTTTCTTGAGAGTGTAGTGAATGTACCTCAGTGCTACACTCACTATAAATGTTTGTTGCTCTTTTCCACCTCTGGCTTTAAATCTGAGTGGTATTATTGAGTCACTCAATAATACTTGCTCACATTACATGATATCTAGCCAGGTCATTACTCCCCAGCTGGACAGTGACTCCAGCTCCCCCTTCTAACTCACTGCCCTAGCAATCCTTAGGATCTAATTTTCATCCCACCAAGTTGTGTTGCCAGGTAGGCAACTCACTTCACTCTTTCCTTCCCTTCCCTTCCTGTTCCCAAAATCTACTTCCTAACGATTGAGTCCCCCAGCAGAAGTTTTGCACACCTTGGGGCCAACCTATGGAGGCCGTCTACATTGACACTGGCCAGTACTACAGGTACCTTCTTCCAGCAGTCTTATCCTGCCAGAACAGTGAATGAGTTTTGTAGTGGCTCAGGCTGAGAAATGTGCCCCTGACCCACAACCCCCATCATCCCGGAGCCAACCAGAGTCCAGCCAGCCCTTAAACTCCTAGACATCATCTGGTGTAAAGATGGCAGACTCAGTGGCCCCTGTGTGGGAAAAGAGGTTCCCCAAATCATAGCCAACTTGGAATGAGTCCAGTGACCTCCTTTCAGCCTAGGGGTAACACTTTTCTTATATTGGGAGCAGGTCATATCAATATGTTTTTATTAGCATTACTGGGACTGTGGAGGTGGGAGGGGGAATGTTTATGTGCAATGTAGGTTCGGGGAAGGAATAACTTTTCTTATAGTGGGACCATGGAGGGTGGAGGGAATGGTACAAGGGTGAGGGGTGTGGCAGGATGTTGTTTTCAGAAGCACAGTCATGTAAGAATTCATGTATGTTTGTTCATTTGCCCCCCACCCCACCTCGAGGTCCTCTGTGTAGCCAAGAAGCTGGCTCTTCCTGAGGGACTGATTCAAATTATTTTCTGTACCTTATATGTACTGTAAGAGTATTACACTATAGATAGCAGACTCTTGTTAGAACCTGCACTCTTCACTCTCACATTGGCTCTCTTTGTAAATGAAACAGTGGAGTAAAACTGTTTGTGTTTTGCTGTACCTGTATGACACAGCCACATAAAACCATGAGCACAGGATGTGTTTCCTTTTTTAATTTAATCAGTAATTCATGATTAGAATGGTACTAAAATTATGGTACTTACCAAGAAGATGATAATCCCACACTCTCTGTTTTGGGGAGCATTTCCTGATCTGGAAAGGGGAAGGTAATTTGGAACAGACTCTGTTGTTGCATTAAAATTAGTCCCTCTAGAAACAGACAGCTTGTATATATCTGTATGACGTAAGTGGCTAAAGAATATCAGGAATCAATCAGATTTCAAATTCAAATTGCATTATTTACATATGCACAACCCCCGGTCAGAAGAATATGTGGGCAAGGTATATAAAGGGAGCCTGAAATCCCTGCAGTTAGTAGTCAGCCAGTCTTGCTGGTGGAAGGGCTGTGAGGGAAGGTAAAGTAGCAGGGCTGGTCCTGGTCCTGGTCCTAGTCCTGGTCCTGGAAATAAGATAGAAAACAGCCCTTACTGAGCTGAATGCTCTGATCCTTGCCATTAGATCTTGGAACTCATTGTCCAGAAGAAGTTTTGCTAATCCCGACATGGTCCGGCCAATGTGCTATACACTGCTGGATGCTGTTGATGCTGCACTTCAAGAGACATTATTGTAGGCTTTTAAAAATAAGGGTTGTGATCACTGAAATTCTGGTCTCCTGCATCTTCCATACAACCCAGCCTGCCACAATGGAGGATGGGGAATCTTCACCCCATGTATTCACCCACAGGGAGGCAAATGTCAGTAATATTTCACCAGCAGATCCACTTTCCTATGTTTTGCAAAGGTTTTTGGTGAAGTACCCGATTGGCCAACACTTTGTCTGACCTTCATGAAGAGCAAAGTTTGCCATTTCATCAAAACCATCAAAATGAAGTTTTGCTTTGCAGAGGCCCTAGGCAGCATAGAAACATAGAATGTGACAGCAGTAAAGGATGGCTTGACCCACTCAATCTGCCAGTTTGTACTTGCCTAATCTGTCTCCATGAACCTTAACTGGTCTCTAGAAAACCATTCATCGTTCCTGCCTATTTACTAATATTCCTTTATGTTTATCCCAATTATGCTTAAAGACCCCCACTTTCATCTCCACCACTTCCGCTGGCAGTCTGTTCCAGGAGTTCATGACTCTTTCAGTGAAGTAATACTTCCTCTCATTTCTCTTAAACTCAATCCACCTCCTCCAGCTTCATCACATGCCTTCTGGTGCTGGTGCTCTTTTTCATTTGAAAGAGACTCTCATCCCACACCTTGTTCACTCCTGAGAGGTATTTGTAGATCTCTATCACACCTGGTCTCACTCTCCTCTCTTCCAGGGTGTGTATGTTGAGATAATTCAGTCTCTCCTCATAGGGTTACTTTTAATGCAACCCCTGCACCATTTTAGTTGCACTCATCTTGAGTGGCTTCATCCTGTCTATGTCCTTTTGGAGGTGCAGCATCCAGCACTGGACCGAATACTCCAGGTGTGGTCTCACCAGTGAGCGATACAGTGTCAACACCACCTCCTTCCTCCTGCTGGAGATCTCTCCCTATGCATCTTAGAATCCCACTGGTCCTATCCACTGCTTTATCACCTGGCTCTGCCACTTTCAGGTCATCAGCTATGATTACCCCAAGGCCCTTTTCCTCCTTAGTGAGTGTCAGCACCCTCCCACCCCATCCTATACTTGGCTCCTGGATTCCTAGGCTTTAGGTGCATGATTTTGCACTTTCTGGCATTGAACCCCAACTGCTATGTTCTTAAAGACAACTCAAGTTTCTCTGTGTCCCTACTCATTCTCTCAACCCACTGTTGAGTGTTGGCCCTCTTACAGATTTTGGTGTCATCTGTTATAAAGCATACCCTGCAGCACCTCAATGGTTACTCTTCCCTCATTAGAGTGAGTGCCATTAAGCACCATCCCCTGTCACCTATCCATTAACCAGTTCCTTGCCCAATTCACCACTATGATCTCACCTCTAGGATGCACAATTTCTTTATCAGTCTCCTGTGACCATTGTGTTGAAGGTCTTGCTGAAGTCCAGATAGGTCATGTCCACTGTCCTCTCCTGCTCTATTTTCCTAGTCTCCTGGTTGAAGAAATCAATCAGATGATCCCCCCACCCATGAATCCATGCTGTCTTTGGTCTTGTTGCCACTGGATTCAAGATACTCTACCAACCTTTCCATAAACACAGTTTTTATTAATTTTCTCACCACTGACATGAGACTGGAGTTGCTAGCCTCCTCCCTGCTGCTGCTCTCATGATGAGGAAGAGGTCAGCTCTCCTCCAGTCCTCTGGAACCACACCTGTTTTTAGTGAGCCATTGAATAAGACCATCAGTGGGGCAGCTAGTACCTCCCTGAGTTCCTTTAGTACACTTGGGTGTATTCTATCCAGTCCCATGGCCTTGTCCACTTTCAAAGCTGCAAGTCCCTTCAGGATTCTTTCTTGTGAAAATGGACTTGTGTCCACCTCCACTCTCCTTTTTTCCTGCTGCTCCCTGATAGCATGTTGTCTCCCCCCAACTGTGAAAGCTGATCCAAAGTACTTGTTCAGAATGTCTGCTTTTTGTAAATCCTCTTCTGCACAGTCATCCCCTACTAACCTCCTTATACTCACAATTCATACCCTTGCTATCATCTTCTCACTTACATACCTGAAGAAACTCTTAGCCTCTTTAGCTGCCCCTTTGGCTATCATTTCCTCTGTCTGCACCTTTGCTCCCCTCACTGCCTTTTCTTCTTCCCTCTCTTTTATGTGAGATATATCCCTGTCTTCCTCCCTCTGTGTTTCCTTACACCTTCTGAATGCCCCACTTTTCTTTTCACCACTTTGGTCACTTCCCTAGAGAACCATAATGTCCCCTTTCTTCTCTACTTTTACTCAGTTCCTTTTCACAAAGGTCAGTTGCTTTTCCCCCATTTTGCTTCTACACATCCCTGGCAATCCCCCACATGAAGCAGTTTCTGAGACTGTCTATCATTTCTTTAAAATCCACCATTCTAAAGTCCATGACCCTCATCCTTGTGTGGTTTGCCTCTGTTCCTGTTTTAATGTTACACCGCACTGTACAGTGATCACTGGTAGATAGGGGACTGGACTTCCCACTGTGAACTCTGCAATGCAGTCCCTGTTTGGAACAACCAAATCTGGCACTGCACCATCCCTAGAGGGTTCCTTGACTAGCTGCCTGAGAAAAGCCCCTTGTATGGAGTCAAAGATGGCCCTGCTCCTTGCTGAAGCTTCAGTTGAAGAAGTCCAGAACACTTGCATGCTAAGCAAAATAATGGTATGGACCACAACAAAGTTGCAAATAATAATTCAATATTTATTTTAGTCCTTAGCACAAAGGAGGTGCCACTTCCCCTTGCTTTTGAGGAGGCATTAAGCACCTTTGAATTTAGCAGGTGTCTACCTTTCGTCTTCATTCACTATTGCCAATAATGATGCAAAGAGGGGACGAGAAGTTTGAGGAGACAACAACTTGCAGAACCTGATCAAAAATTCGGGAGAAACTGGAGTTGAGGAAGATTGGAGTGGCTATGGTGACTTCACATTGAGGAGACGAAAAGCTTGAGATAAATTGAGAGGAGCCGTGGAACAGATGACACCTGGTGAAAGCAATGAGCTGTGATATCAAAGCCACATTTTTGCAACTTAAGAACCTACTGCACAAGGATGTGGATTTAACTTAGAACATTACAATATTGGAGAAATATTTGGAAAAAGGACAGGCTCCGAGAGGTTTGTGAGTGACCATCCTACCCTCAAGTGGGCTGGATAACTTCAAAAACAAGGATGACTGGCTTGCAGCAGCAGAAGAGTGCTTCAAAAGAATTGTGGAGCTCATCATTAATGAAGATATAAGTGGATATGAAGAACTAAGTGAAGAAATTAAAACTGTTAAAGCTAGCCTACTAAAATATAAGGGTACAACTGAATTTACTGACTTTGATAAAGGCTAAAAAATAAGCTAAAGAAATATGAAGAGGAGGAAATTAGCAAGAAAACAAATAGACTATGACAGTACTGTAATTGTATTCTAGCGACAAAAAGAAACAGGAGTGGTAGTCGGGGCAGGAGCAGGAGCAGGTCACATGTGCAATTTCAAAAGGCAACTGCAACACACACATCAAAACAGCAGGAAGCTGAAAATATTTTTTTAGAGAAAGAAAAGGAGCAAAATGGAAAAGAAAAAACAGAAAGGGCAAAAGAAAAAACAAGGGAAGAAAAGCCCAAACTTATTCTGTTGAACAAGAATATGAAAAAGAAAAGCTACAAATAATTAACCTTTCCAAATCTGACCTTACTGAATTACAGCCTGCAGTACTGGAGAGAGCTTTGTCATTTATACCTACTGTACACCCAAAGTAAATACATTTCTGGTGCACATTGATTTATTCAAATTCATTAGAAAAATTAAGTTGACATTCTTTTTCAGCACAAGACAACAATTACAAGGAAATACCATGGGATTTACTGGCCATTTCGTTGACCCCACCCCAGGAGAGGACAATGATACCTTGCAGTATGAGAGGAAGCTAATACAGGACAAGACAGTTTCTTTGATTTTGATGAGTTAAACACAAACATTTTGGATGAGACGAATGATTCTGAATTAGATAAATTACTGAATTTTGAAAGTAGCAAGACAGGGGTACTCCAGGAAGATACTATCACAGGGGAAAGGAAACGTACATTCAAGCCTAGTTCTACTTTTTCCCCTGTTTTTAATCTAGCAATTGCAACATATGAGAAGATGGTTAATAAAGAAATTGAACTAATATGAAATAAAGCTGGAAACAAGGGCAAAAGTAATTTAACTATTGAAGAACAAACTGCATTTAATGAACTTATGGAAATGAAAGAAACTGTAATAAAACCCTCTGATAAAGGGGGAAACGTAGTCATTTTAGATAGAATAAAGTATGTGGAAATGGTAATGAGGTTGCTGAATGTTGAGTAGAATTATAAGAAACTGCCAGGTGATCCATTATCTGTGTTCAAAAAAGAACTGTTCAATTTATTGAAAGATGCTGAAACTAAGTGTCTTATCACAGAGAAGGAATTAGAATACATTTGGGAGGAAAACCCCACAGTAATATATGCCCTTCCAAAAGTTCATAAAAATATGGATGACCCTCCAGGAAGGCCAATAATTTCAGGGGTTAATTCTGTCACTCAGAATTTAGGTAGTTTCATTGACTTTTTTCTTCAAAAATATGTCATAACATTGCCATCATATATTAGGGATATGACAGATAATCTGAACACATTCAAAAATGTGCAATGGGAGGATGATATGAAGTGGCTCACTATTGACATAGAGGCCCTATATACATCAATAAAACACAATTTGGGGATAATGGTCTGTAAAGATTATTTGGAGAGACACCCAAACAAGGAGGAGATGCCCAAATGAATTCATAATAGAAGCTTTATCATTTATTCTTACACGTAATAGTTTTGAGTTTAATGGGAAACATTACTTACAAATCTGTGGCACAGCTATGGGTGCCTCCATGGCCTCAGCCTTTGCCAGTCTCTTTCTTGGGTTGTGGGAGGAGGTGCATATTTTTTCAGACAATAATCCATTTAAGCATAACATCTCCAACTGGTATCATTTTAAAGGCAATGTTATATATATATACAGTATATATGGAAAGGTGCCCTGGAGAAATTGAAATGTTTTTTGTCATGGCTAAATGTTAATGATCTAAACTTGCACTTCACACACAAAGCTAGGTCTTTAACTTTCTGGACGTTACTTTGTCCAAACCCCTTCAAAATAACGATAAGGAAAAATCCAAATGTTACAGAAAAAAGAGCTACCAATTTTGTTCTGCTGACTGGCAGTGCCCACCCACAGAAGCTGAAGGATTTAATTCTGTTCAGCCAGTTCCTCAGACTCAGGAGAAATTGCTCTGATGATGAAATATTTCAGGAACAGGCTGCAGAATTAGAGCAGGTTCTTGAGGCATGGGTATGATCTAGCACTGATTAAGAATGCTAAAGAAAAGGCATTATCTAAAGAGAAATCTAGACTTCTTGAAGGTGTGGATTCAGGTTGCAAAAAAATGCATGAAAGGGAACCAATACGTTTCATTGCAGAATTCAATAAGTATGCAGGGAGAGTAGGTAATGTGATGTTCAAAAACTGAGATATTTTAACCAGTGATCCACAGGTAGCAATGGACATAGGTGAAAAACCCAGAGTAAGCTTCAGCTGAGCAGCTAACATAAAAGACAAGCTAGTCCATAGCAGACTACAGAGCTTGCAAGAGAAAACAAACACCAGCTGGCTTACCCAAAAACCATCAGACATGTTTAAATGTAAAAAATGTGATGTTTGTGAACACTGCATTATGAGTAAGGAATTCAAACACCCCAAGGAACTCCCAGTAGCTGTGAATATAAAGAAATTAATTATTTGTGACACAGCGTTTGTTATATATGTATAATGGTGTTTGTGTAACATTTCTTATATTGGCCATACTGTCAGAATACCAAAAACCCAAATCCAACAGCTTATCAGCTCTACTGTTAATAAATGTATTAATAGACCATTTGGGCTTCATTTTCTGGGGAAGCATGAATCAGACCCCAAGTGCTTGTGCTTTACGGGGATTGATGATGTTCCACCACCTAAATTTGGTGGTGATATAGTCAACATGATTCTCCAGAAAGAGAGTATATTGATTTTTAAACTCAGGAGTCTTAAACCCATTGGACTAAATTATGAACTTGATTTAAAGCCATTTTTGAAACAGAGATGGATTTATTTGTACTATGCATTAATAATTGATTAAATAATAGCAGATTAGATAGGACTGTGATTTCACACTTTTAATTTACTTCTTTCTGCTATGTTTCTTTTAGGCACCTGGACTGAAATTTAAGTGGATCCCCAGGAAATTAAGATGCAATGCAACAATAAGGGTAATCATTGGGTGGTGTCTATCCTCAACCTGCCTCTCTTTCTTCATCTTGTGAATTGTAAATCCCTGAAACTATAAAATTGGACCAGGTGATCACTTGCATGTTTTTTTTATTTAATTTTTTGATTTGAATTAATAATTTTATTGTAATAACTGGGGAGTGTTTTCTCCCATTGAGAAACCAGGTTATAATTTTCCATTATAACCCATGAGTTATAACAGAAAACACGTGCCTGGTTTCTCACATACTGCGCATGCCTACGCTCTTTTACCTCACTCGCCAATCTCGGAACTGCTGTTTCATGAACTACGGCTGCAGTGCACAACACAGCAAAATCAGCATGGATTAAACAGCAATTTTTAGCAAATTCCCAGTCATACGCTAACGTTTGCCATCAAGAGTGAATTTCAAAGATCGCTGTCTTCCCCAGTCATCGTAAAAAAATGAGCGATGATCATTGCGACAGCACAGACATGGCCCTCTTATTCCCAATCTCTGACATCAGGTAGCAAACTGTGAAAACTGTTTATTTTTTAATTTTTTTGTATTGGTGAAAGTAAAAAAATAAATAAAATGCATCTAACCCCATGGGCTCAAAACAGCAAACTGATTTTTTTTAAACAGCAGATGCCCACAAGTCACACTCCTACTACTTTTAACAAAGTGATGCTGGGAAAACACTCTCCAGCAATTACATAAAACAATGCATGGGGGTGAGTGAATAAATGAGAAATTATGTTCACCCTCAGTGTAGGATGCTCATATAAACCCCTCGGGTTTTGCCCTCGGGGTTTTTGTAGCATCCCACACCTCGGGTGCACATAATTTCTCATTACATGCTCACCCCCATACATTATTGTATATTTAATAACCTGTGTTTAGATGTATTTGTTTATGAAAAATATATGCATAAAAATGTATTAAGTCTAATTTTGAACAGATCTTAAATATAGGGACAGGATTTTCAAAGCCCCAACGCAAGCTGCAACAATGGCAGTTTGCATCGAGTGCCAGTGTGTCTGGGACTCTGTGCCTGATTTTTCACCAGACTAGGTCCCAACACCTAAGTCCTGAGGCTTGCGGCAACAGTGGCAGTGCACCAAAGAGATGGCGCTCCCACTCAGAATGCCACTGAAGCCGCAGGGCAGATGAAGTGAGAGCTGCACCCTTGGTTGGGGGCAGTCCAATGACTCATCCCCCCCACCACCACCACCATGCCCTGATCTGCTGGCAGGATAACCCAGGAGTACCCCTAGTGCCCTCCTTGCTCTGATTCTCAGAAAATCGTATTGGGTCAACAACTCCCTGGTAATCTAGTAGCCCACACCCACCCAAGCAGGAAGTACCCACCGCCCCACACACTCGCCATCTGTACCCCAAATTCAGCAACCAGCACAGTCCTTTGCACACCACCATGGCTGGCTATTGAATGAACTGTCAGAGCTTGTACTGTATTCAGTACACATTCCGACAGTTCATTCTGTGGCTGGCCATGGAGGTATTTGGATGGCTGTGTTGTTCACCAAATTTGGGGTCCTGATGGGGTAGTGTGGGGTGGTGGATACTACCTGCTGGAGTAGGGGGTCGCTAGACCACCAGGTAGGGATGGTTCCTGCAGTGTGGTATTCAGGCTGGGGGGGTACCCTGATGGGGGTATGTATGCATTATGGGCATAGCTGGCAGGGAAGAATACCACATACTGTACAGTAATGCCATAATGGAGAAGGAGCTTGTGGGGGATGAAATTAATGCACAGGAGACATGATTGGTCTCTACTGCATATGGGGGGAGTCACTGGCACACCAGGATAATGGGTTGGGTAGGTGTTGGGTACCAGCTGCTGGTGGCTGGGGGGGAATGTAATGGCCTATGGTGCCAAACCTCCCAGAGGATCCCTAAGTATCATTAGACCAGGCCTTGGCTGGTCTAACTGTACTTGGAACTTCATCCTCGGGATCATTTCTGAAAATACAAGATTAGGGGACATAGCGGCCAGCCTCTGCTGCAAGCCCCCTAGTGCCATGCTACAGTCACATTTATGGCACAAGGCTGGTGCAGGCCCCTTTGGCACATGATGCCTGCAGTTTAATGCAGGCAGTATTGGAAAATAGCATGGGATAAAGCCATTGGTGCAAGGTGCCTGTTGTGTCAGAGATTTTTGATACAAGCACCTTGTGTCATTCTTAGGGCTTTGAAAATCCAGCCCCCAGGATGTAGAACAAAAAACAACAAAAAATATCACTTGTGTTTTAAGGAGAGTCTGTCTTGGAGCCCATGAACCCTAAAGCACACCCCATTTCAGAACAAAATTAGGTGACATGGGTACAGCATAGCTGAATGGGGTGTGTGTTAGGGTTCACAGGCCCCAAGACAGACCATCCCCCTGCCAGCGGGTCTGTGAAGGGTCAGCATTGGGGTGTTAGGGTTGGAAACCCTAATGCCACATTTCCCTACTTTAGTCACTTTGACCCTAACTGATGCATTAACAATGTTTTTTTCAATTTATTTCCTTACTTTTTGAGATAGTATAATAGTATCCTTATTTAATGGTGGGAGCATAGAGTCTTTTGGACCCTGCACTCCCATCCCTCCTTTGACAAAGTAAAGCAGTACCCACATGTTACAATGAGAGTGCAGGGTCCTTTGAACCTGCACTCTCATCCCTCCATCGAGATAGAACAGTATCCATATGTTATGGTGGGAGCACAGGGTCCTTTGAACACTGTGCTCCCATCCCTCCATTGAGATTGTATAACACTATCCTTATTTGAGCCCAAATTTTCAACATAGCCTTTTTATGACCTTACCACATGTACCCAGCACAGAACATTTTCAAAACACTGCCAAAACATAATTCTGCACAATCACAGTGCCAGTCTATGCCACAGGTGCAAAATCATGTTCTGGACAGGATTTGACAAATGCCAGCTGTGTCACACATGAGGTGGGGTAATAAGAATAGTATGTTGAAAATATGGGGTGAAAATATTGAAAATCTATGAAGTTACCAGCATGCATAGCGAGATTGTGCCAAATGACCATAGCTCACCCATTTTTCAACATTTTGCCCCCACAATTTCAACAAAGCCTTTTTCTGACCTCACCACATGTACATAGCACTGAAAAGTTTGAAATCCCTGCCAAAATGTAATTCAGCACAACCACAACTCTAATCTACGCCGCAGGTGCAAAATCATGTTTTGGACAGGATTTGACAAATGACAGCTGTGACCCACATAAAGTGGGGTAATAAGAAGAGTATGTTGAAAATATGGGTAAAAATATTGAAAATCTACTAAGTTACCAGAGTGTGTAGCGAGATTGTGCCAAATGCCCATAACGCAGTCCTTTTTCAAAATTGTGACCCCAAATTTTCAACATAGCTTTCTTATGACCCCATCTGATGAACAATGTTGTCATTATGCAAGTCCAACCAGAAAGGTGATTTCACCAACTGCCCAAGAAATCACCTTTCTGGTAAGAGTTGCCTAATGACAGTCATATTGTTCATGAGGTGGGGATCTCAAATGACCATGCAGAAAATTTGGGGCCAAAATCTTAAAAAATAACCAAGTTAAGGCTGAAAGTTGACCCCCACCCAGTGAAATACATAGCACTGCATTTACCTTAGTTCAGATTGCAGTCACCGGTTCCATCAGCAAGACATGCCTTCAACTGCGGGAGTGGGTGTCAAACCAGGGACCTCCTCAGGTGAGTGGCAGTCTAGGGGAATGTCAGGGGGTGTGGGGAGGTTGTTGCACAGTGGGGGTCTGGTGGGGGGTGTGGGCACAATAGGTGATGGATGGTTTTCTTGTTTGCAGTGCAAACGGCTGCAAATGACAACGATGGATGATTTTCTGCATTTCAGCACAAAATAAAAGGGAAAAGAAAGGGATGGGACCCACTGCCACCAATAATAACTGGGGCAATGGAAGGTGGGGGTACCACTGGATACCATGAAGAGGTGACAAGTAGCCACTAAAATTAAAAAATATGTAAAGCTAAGGCATGGGTTTGGCTTAGGGGAACATCCTGTGCCCACCCATGCCATTGGTTTTGTGTGCTTTATGTAAAAAAAAACAGCTGATCCTCATGAAAAGGGATTGACTGGCAAAAAGGATCACAAAGAGTGATATTTAATTTTTAAAACTGCTGTTTTTTAATAAATACACAAAACCAAAGGCATGGGTGGGTACAAGGCATCCCCCTAAGCCAAACCCATGCCTTGGTTTTCAAAACAAATGTCCCTGGGCCAAATTCCAAGATTTTGTTTTCACCCCTTACTAAGCAAGAAAACAAAATGGAGGCCGACAAGCAGGAATTTTCTCACGAAAAAGGATCCCTTTTGCAATCCCTTTTCATGAGCCATTCATCACCAGGAATCCTTGATTGAAACTGTGCATCTGTCTCAAAGACTGAACTGAGCATGCTCAGATCCTGAATTTTTAAAATTTAATAACTTTGGAATGGATTAATATTTTTTCACCAAACTAGTGGTGGATTGTTCTTTTGGAAAACCTCTTTCGACCCTGAAATTTTCAGGTCAAAATGTCAAGCATTATGGTCACAGTGTGATGAGGAAAAAACGGGAACATTGCAAAAATTGACAAAAAATGCATTGTTTCATAATTAGCTGCACAAAATACACAAATTTAATCGAGACTCAGCTTGGCAAATCAAGAGACCTACCACCTGACACCATCTAGTCCACATTTTGTGCAAATCCATTAAACAGTTACAAAGTTAATAATGTACAAAATTTGGGATTTAACATTAAAGTGCTTGATCAACCCTACCTACGGGGTGCTACCGTGCCCATGTATATGTATATATTTATATTTATATTATAGGGGCATGACAGCGCCCCTGCAGTTAGGGTTGGTGCACCCTTTCAGTGTTTTTTTTTTTTATACAACTCTATTTTTGTGGCACTCCAAACCCTGGAACTCTCTTGGGTTGCCCAGTGACTGGCCACTTCTACCACCCACAGTGACCCTACCTCCTCAAGGGCATTACTTTCCCTTTAGTGGACCCTCTCTGGCCAGGGCCCCTAAGGAGATCAAAGGGGGTGGAGGCGGAGGTCCGGTATTGGGCATGCAGTAGCTGGTGCTGGGAAAAGTCACCTATCGAGGCTGGAGGAGATTTTCTTGCATTATGCCCCCAGATGTGGGGCATGCAATGCCACCTAGCCCATGACGTGGATGCTCAAAACTTCATTCATGCCACTGGCAAGGTTATCTTGTATCTTGTGGACACCACAAATACCCTCACTGACCTCTGTGAGGTGGGTGTCTATGAGAATAAGATGGCCCTTGAAACACCCCATCTCCTGTGCAGTGTTGACTGTCTGAATTGGAGCTACAATAACAAACAAGAGAAAACATAAGGTAAGATAATTATACATGTGTCTTGTCAATGGGTGTCTTGTGAAGCCAATAATGAAATGGTTAAAGAGAATGTTGACTCCTAGTTGTCCAAGAACAACTTTAATCTGGGTCATCATGCCAGCAGAATGGAACAGACAAAAGTTATAAGCTTTAAAAATACATAACAATGTACTAAGCAATGTACCATCAGATAAAAGCAATCAGGCACTTCATGGGTTGCATTAAGGTTGGATAACAGTCCACTCTGGGTTGGTTGAAGCATGAGGCATTAGCCTTGTGCTTCAACTCACCCGAGTTGTTATGTTTGCACACCATGATACAGTTCATGGAGAATCAGATTGCTTGAGATGTGATGGTATGTATGTTAATTGTATATTGCTACTTAATGACCCATTTCAGAAACACAATAAAGTACTTTATGCCACTTCAAGGATTGCGTTATGGTGGGATAGCAGCCCAGCTAGGGTTAGTTGAAGGATGAGGTGATAGCATCATGCTTCAACCCACTCGAGGTGTGATGTTAGCATGCCATGATGCAGCTCATGGAGTGTCTGATTGCTTTAGTAATGATAGAATGTATGTTGATTGTATACTGCTAGTTAATGACCCATTTCAGAAACACAGTCATGCACTCTATGCCACTCCATGTGTTGCGCTATGGTAGGATAATGGCCCACGTTGGGTGGGTTGAAGCATGGGGTAATAACCTCTTGCTTCAACCCACATGAGGTGGGATGTTAGCCCATCATAACGCAGCTCATGGAGTGTCAGATTGATTGATTAGTAATGGAATGTATGATAATTGTATACCGGTACATAATGAACCATTTCAGAAACACAATCAGGCAATCTGTGCCACTCCATGGGTTGCATGATGGTGTGATGACAACTCACCTTGGGTTAGTTGAAGCATGCAATGATAGCTTCATGCTTCAAACCACCCAAGGTGGGATGTTGACCTGCCATGACATAGCTCATGGAGTGTCAGATTGCTTGATTAGTGATGGGATGCATTTTAACTGTATACTGCTACTTAATGACCCATTTCAGAAACACAGTCAGGCACTCTATGCCACTCCATGGGTTGCGCTATAGTGGGAAAATGACACACCTGAGGTGGGTCATTATCTCACACTTAACACTGCTCATGGAGTGTCAGATTGCTTGATTAGCAATGGGATGCATTTTAACTGTATACTGCAACTTAATGACTCATTTCAGAAACACAATCAGGCACTCTATGCCACTCCTTGGGTTGCATTATGGTGGAATAATGGACCAGCTTTCATGGGTTGAAACACGTGTGTGCTAACTTTGCAATGCATGATCACTACTGAATATTTTATATATATATATATATATTTACATACTGATCCATTTCATAAGATTAAATTTGATAGTCTCTCACTGTGTATTAGACTATTGTAATGATTTATGACATGAGATTAAACATATTAACAATGCCAGTGTTTTACTTGCAATAAACTTACCGGCACATTACAGTTGTCTACTGTACATCTTGAAGTATTAAATTATTTCATATGCAATACAGTAATGCACATAGTAATTATCATGCATGTGGACAGACATTGCAGACAAGCAAAGTGCAAATTGAGGCTAAGCAGTGATGTACTACTTATGAATGTAAAGCAGCTATTGAGATGAGGGAGATAGCATGCACTAGTCTACGTTACTGTATGGATGCAATGTCACAGTGCACAAAACACTACATGAGAAAAATACTTTTTTTTTTGCATTGGCTTGATTGCCAACATGCAAATTGTTGTATAAATACCATTGTGATGTTGCTGAGTTGCTGGACCTTGTTAACTGTTGTTGTACAGTGATTACCTGTTTATTTTGACTAGAGATTATTATTGACATTAACAACATACTGTAGAACTTTAATTTCTTGCTGTAAAAAAAATTGCTATCATCACACTGTACCTTTAAGATGCAACATTATTTTTACAGCATTCATTGATGTACTCCAAGCAACCACGTGGTGCTGCTGTAACTGGACAACAAGCAGTACCCTCGATTCCGAGACAATAAAAAAACAACAACAAGGACGCTAGTTCTTATTTTATTTATTTGTTTTTTTCTTGCTGCACAAACAATCCCCTAAAACCCCTAAAACACCCAAACTCTACAACCCTAACTACAATGTGCAACTACATTAACTTCCATAGTCTGGAGTCGGGAGTCATTATCGGACGCCAACGCTGCTGTCATCGTCAGCGTCGTTGTACTAGTATTGCTGGTTGCTAACCATCAATCTTACCAGGTACAGCAGTCTGAAAAACAAAACAAAACAAAACATTGTTTAGCCTCTGGGACAGTAAATGTGTTTCTAAGAGTGTAGTTTTGATTTGTTTACCATCATGTCAATTCCCCTTGACGGTGCCAGTAGTTGTCTCCTGATTCTCCCCGGTGACCTGGTTCTCAACCTGGGGTTCTGTTGGGGAGAAAGGTTGGTGAATAGCGGGTAACAAAAAATTTTATTTTAGAAAGAGTAGATGTCAATAGAACAGCAAAAGGGTTATTACTGTACCATCGAGGCAGTTGTGTGCCTGTAGTGTGCCTACCTGTTGGAAACCTTGGGTACACTCCTCAGTTCAAGTGTTCAAGCTAGCCATGCTTGTCACCAGCCACTGTGCATGGCGAGACATTAATGCTGTGGATCTCAGGTCTACCTTAATCTGTGAGCTGCTGCTCCCAACCTGAAGTTGGTCAGAGATTTGTTGCGTATACCGGTCTGTGAATTGTATTTTGAGTTCATCTTTAAATATTTTATCTATGGCTATGTACAAAGCTTATAGCAGGTCAGTGCAAGATGCAGGCACGTAAATCAGAATGATATTGTTAGCCTCAAAGTTTGCAAGCACATCTGCGGTTGTATGGCCTCTGAACAGATCTAAAATCAGTACCGTGTGCTGTTCATCAGGAAGATTCATTTGTGCTTTTACTTTATCAATCTATGGGACAATCACTTTGTTGGTGTATAGCACAGTGGTGCTAGAATTTGCCCAATGGTTTTCAGTGTGCGTAATGCACCAGTCAGCAGGGAATGAGAAGTGTGGGTGGCATTGATCAGTTTTCCCCATGGTAAATGACCTGTGGAGGAAGGTAGTGACCAGATAGGGACACACGTAACACCACAGTGACTTGTCGTTTGTCACCGAGACCAGACACTTCAATCTGCTTCTTTCCTATACTGTCAATTGTCCATCAGGAGCAAGGTATCAAGTTTACACCTGTTTCATCAATGTTAAGAATAAGTTCTTTCAGTACAAGTTCTTGAATTGCTGCTGTTGAAATTTCCTTCAAAAATTGTGACTTTAATTCTGGGAAGTCAATAGGGGTTTTTCTTGCTGCTTTTGTGCCCTTTCTTTTACTGGACCCCATGCAGTTAAGGAATAACCAGGACTACTGCCTAGAAAATGAAAGGGCGCCACTATTTTCAATGAGCATATGTGGGTGTGTAGTTTTTACAATGCTAGTCACTATTGCAGCCAAAACATGACCATTAACTGCATCACCATCTGCTCGGAGAGACTTAATGATCACTCTCAATTCTTTTCCCACATCCTTCATAAGGAGTGGTGGGCGACTTCGGGGTTTAATGGGTAGACTTTTCTCTGAGGTCTGAGGGTCAGGTTTTTCTTTTAGCTTCAGCAGGTAGTCTCTTTTAAAAGTTCTAACAGTACTTTCATTAATTTTAGATTTATACTTTGTGTCATAAAATCTTACATATGTGAAGCGACTCCATGATATAAGAACCTGTTAACACTGTGTTTTTGGAAATAATAACTTCAATGTAGAATGACACACATTTCATATACAGTAATTATTTGTTGTATATTAGGTGTTCAACATACATATAACAAATGACCCATAGCAGTCGTATAAGACTGCATTTTACAGTAAGGCTTAGGAATTGCCATCAACCCACTTCACAGATACTGGCACATTTAATACTGTGTAGCAATGGTTACTTCTAACTATCTGCTTATGGCTGTGATATGATACTTCAAAATTCAAAATGTACAGAAGGTTATCAGTATATAGAGAGCACTATGCACAACCAGTGTGTTTTGCCACAGAGGGGTTCTGATTCCCCCTGACCTTGACAGCAAAGCTCGAGAGGTCCATGGGAACCCCGAGGTGGCAAAACACACTGGTTGTGCACAGAGTTGCTCATCCTGTATTTTTTATAGTGTATAGTACTGTGTAAAATATGTGTTTGTGAGTTCTTTTGCTTTCAAAATGAAATTGACTCGTGCAGTCTTGAGAGGTTATAGAATGCTGTTCTACCACAGTAGGGCAGAATTACGTTACATGAACTTTGAACTGTGGTACAACAGCATTTTGAAAGGGATGGAATTCTATACAGAACAACACTCCACTATACACTACAAAAGTATCTAGTGCTAGTTTTATTTTTACTACACAGTATCAATGGTGTCTAGTACGTACAAACTTAAGTGTGACTGTGTTACACTGTATTAAAATTGTAAATCACTATTACTTATTTATTTAAAATTGGTGACTGGGAAAGTCACACTGAGCAGATGCTCATTTCCAGGTGCGACCCGAATATTATATAATGTCAAGAAAGAAGTCTGAAACCTGATTGGTCAGTCTGTGACTGGACCTGCATATTATTTCTGTGTAACATAATGGCCGTTGTCACAGGACACAGATGACCACATAAAATGATTATGACACCAGTACATACTCAGTAGCTCAAGTAGCTGATTCATGCCTTGCCAGTTGTTTTTGGTGTCAACATTAAAATTTTGTCATTTAAATGCTCCCAATACATGACCACACCAGGAACAATCTTCTCTGCTCAAATGTCACTTAATAGGAGACCCAAAATCATATCAGTACAATTGTCAAAAAAATAAAACTGAAAAGCCTTTTCTAAGAAGTCCCCCATTACTAGTAGTAACTTTCTGTTACATTATTATTGATGTGCTCAACTAGTCATTTGTTAGAATAGACACATGCAGCACCACTTTCATCTAAGTTTAATATGGCAGACTGTTAAATAAATAAGCCCTTCACTTTGATGTAATACTGTCTACTTGCCTGACTGCAGTCTACATTGTGTCAAATACAACCAAGATGCTTAACAGTTAATTGTATCTGTTTTGTAATACAGAACATGAGACACTTAACGTTGTTCAATATCCTTGAATGCTATTTGTCTTACAATTATATGTGTTTAACTGCACATACTATTTTCACTAACAATTTGTGACACTGATAGACCAGTAGCAAATCTGAAAGACAATGGGCAGAATTCACGAAGGACTTGTGCTCGGGGCATCTCGGATGCCCAGGTGCAAATGAGATGTGCTGAGCACAAACTGTGGTATTCACAGAAGATGCACCAGGAGATGCTTCCGGCACATCCCCTCTGTGAATACCACAGTTGTGCCCAGCCCTGGATGCACTGGCACAACCCCCTGGTCGGGCTGGTAATCCAATGGAGCAGTGCATCTCCTGATGCACTGCACCAAGAAATACCACTCACAGCCACGGACATGCAAATGGGCCATTACGCATGCAAGGTGCAATGGAGCCATTTGCATGTCATTATGGCTCCATTTACATTCACCGTGCAGTGATGCATTTGGCAGCGTGCACCAGGCACCCTGCATGTTTGGCTGGACAGCAACAAACCAAGCACCCCTATCAGGGTATTGCCACCCCACTGCCTGAGTCATCGCAGCCATGCTGCACACTGTGGAGGTAGTGTAGTGTCCATGGAAACCCCCACCCCGATCAAGATTACGTACCCATGCCACACACAGTGGCAGTAGTATAGTGTCCAAGGAAACCTCACACCCTGCCCGAGACTATGTACCTATGCCACGCACACAGCAGAGGTAGTATGGTGTCCTAAGAATCCCCACACCCTACCTGCTTCCCTGATTCCATGCTGCACACTGCAGCAGTAGACAGTCATACAATGAACCCCAACCCCAATCCGCACATGCCACCAACGGTACCCCAGAAGACACCCCATCAGGCCAGCAGACCCACCATTCTCCCACCCACTCAGGCACCATCTTTCCACCCCACTCCCCCATCCCTGTAGGCCCCAACAATCGATGGGCAGCACAATCCACCCATATTCCGCCATGGCTGCCTGTCGACAGAGCTGTCTGGGAATGACAGCTACTGTACTGAAGAAGTACAACCAGGAGCCTGTAGTTAATGTCAGCTACATCTGGGACTACAGACTCTGTAAACAGCTGCTGTGTTTAGGTGTGCTGCTTTTGTGGGACTTAATTATTTTCAGGGAGTCTCACAGGAGGAGGTATTTAGAATTTTAGTGGATTTCTCTGGCTTTTAAGGAGCTCAGAAGCACAACCCACAGAAACAGTTTCCGGGTCACAGGAGCTATAAACGGCTGAGGGAGTGAGCGCTGCATACACCTGTGAGTGTCTGGACTGAACCTGTGCATCAGCCAAAAGCTGAGAGACAGATGGTCCAGGCATAAGCTCAGTGGAAGTAGTGTTTTCGCTCATTATTCTACATAAATATACTGACAGCCTGACTAAAGAGTGTCCTGTGTGGAGCTACTATAGCGAGTGCACAGCCAAAGGAGGAAGTACAGCCAGGAGCCTGTAGTTTATGTCAGCAACATTTGGGACTACAGACTCTATAAACGGCAGCTGTTTTTTAAGTATGCTGCTTTTGTGGGACTTAATTACTTTCAGGGAGTCCCACAGGAGGAGGTATTTAGAATTTTAGTGGATTTCTCTAGCTTTTATAGAGCTCAGAAGCATGACCCACAGAAACAGCTTCTGGGTTGTGGGAGCTATAAATGTCTGAGGGAGCAAGCACTGCGAGCTCGAGCGCATGGCGTCACATGCGGAGACATGCATATTTAGCATGTTCAGTGAGGTCAGTAAGGACACAACAGAACACCCTAAGGCAGTGTATCTGTAATCAGGAGGGGAAACCGTGGAACTCTAAGAGGTGATGAGTGGCCCTGTTCTATAAATCCTAGTAGTACACTAATTAAACTATAAAAATGGGTAGCCTTATAGTGGCATTAAAGTCTGGGGGAAATTGGTATAAGATGCTTGATCAGTAAAATGTTTGCTGTTGGAGAAACTGTAGGAGTACTGGGATATACATGCAAACAGTGCTTGGAAATAAGGGAGTTAAAATCAAGGCTGCTGGGACTAGAATGACAATTAAAATGATGTCAAGACAAGCAAGATATACAAGTTAATGAGGAATCTACTGGAAACATAAATAGGCCAGAGGAGCTGAGGATAATAGTTGGGAGACTCAGGAATACGGTAAAAAGAGAAACAAGGGGAGAAGGGTAATGTATTTTGCATTGCAACTCAGTAACCAATTTCAGCCATTGTTAGAGGTTGATAACAATGAGGAGGGAAGAGGAACCTAGCAGTGGTGTACTACTACAGAATGAAAATGGCGAAGAAGAGGAAGGGGAGCGAAAGCAAAGTAAGGGGCAAGAGGTTGTAGACAATAGTGCACCAGGAACTAGTAATACCAAACAAAATAACCATAGCTCTGACTCTAAAAAATTACAAATAAGGACCACTGAAATGGTACCAGACACTCCCCAACCCAGGCTACCCTTACCTGAGGTGGAACATGGAGAGAATTTCATTAATAAAGATGAATTGGAAACGGATGTAGAGCAGGCACAACTAAATAGAGTGCATATTATAGGATACTCGATCATAAGGTACACCGATGCTTACACAACAAAAGGACTGAAAGAACAGGTAGTAAGTTCATTCTTACCAGGTGCAAGATTGAATGATGTTAAAGAGATGATGCCTAAAATGATTAAAAAACAAAATGATAGCCCCTTACTTATTTTGCATGTTGGGTCCAATAATATCAAAACCACCACTGGGGAGCAGATGTGTCTTACCTACATGGAGATAGCCAGAAAAGCAAAGTCATTAAATGGTAAATTAATTGTATCTGAAATTTTACCAATCCCTAAGAGTAATGACAGGACAAATGACAAAATAAGATGAATGAATAATTGGATTAGAAGGTGGAGTATTATGGAAGAAGCTGGTTGTATAAACACCTGGGAAATATTAAAGGATAATGAACCCATGTTCTGTAAAGATGGGCTTCACTTGAGTCAAAGAGGTTCAAAGAAACTGAGCACATTATTCAGGACTCGGATTGAGGGGTATTTAAACTGAACACAGGGTGCGATATAAAGAACAAGAATGCCAAGTTCCTCTGAGCATAAGGGATATAGGTAAAATGTGACAAAAGGGGAAAAACAAGGACAACTTGAAAGCCCTATTAATAAATGCCACGAATATAAGAACTAAAATGGATGAATTAAGATACACCCTATTAAATGAAAAAGTGGATATTTGTGCAAGAACTGAAACCTGGATATATGAAAATGATTGGAATGATAAAGTGCCAGGGTATGATTTCTTCCATAAACCTAGAATGGATAGGCTTGGAGGTGGGGTGAGGGTATTTGTAGCCTCCAATCTACAGGCTTAAATTATTGACTTAAGGGACAATGGTTTAGAGAAAGTTGAGCAATTGTGGGTGAGAGTTAATGTTGGCAAACAAATCAGGATAGGGATATGTTATAGATCACCAAATTTGACTGCACAGGAGAATAATGATTTTTTGAATCTCTTAGATAATATGGTACAAGAAAGTACACTACTTTGGGGGATTTTAATCTACCCAACATATGTTGTGAAAATAAAATAGGAAAACATCATTTGGAAAACTTGTTTATGCACATTTGTTGGAATAAGAGAATGGCTAAGTTGGTAGCAGAAGGGACAAGAGGTGAAAACATATTGGATTTGGTACTAACAGATATGGAAAATACAGTTATGGGTGTCCAGGTAATCCATCCTCTTGGAACAAGTGATCAAAATATGGTGAAATTCAATATTGTGGGGACAAAACCAGCATGTAGGGGTATAACAAAGGTTAGAATTTTTGAGAAAGCAGATTTCCATCAAATCAAAAAGTTGTCCTCTATGGACTGGAATAGGGAATTGAATGGCCTGATCATGCTGGATACATGGAATAAAATTAAGAATATCCTGCAGACCTCTATCAATAGATATGTGCCTGTAAAAAACAAATATAACAACAGGGGTAGAATACCCCGGGTGGATTATTGGTGATATCCAAAAATTAATTAGGCAAAAATATAAGGCCCATAGAAAACTAATGAGGCAGAAAACACAGGACAGAATGTTAAAGCATAAGAAATTATCAAGTTTATGTAAGAAGGCTATTAGAAGATCAAGAGCAAAAGCAGAATTACAATTAGCAACAGAAAAAATAACCAACTGTAAGCATTTTTTATAATTACATGGGAAGTTTAAGGAAAACAAATAGTTCAATAACTAGTCTAACTGTTGACAATAGGGTGATAGAAGGAGAACTGGAAATGGTTAACAACCTAAATAAGTATTTTACTAGTGTATATCATAATCAAGATAAGGTTAACTATGACAGGAATGAAATCTTAGAGGGAGCATCAGAACTTCCGTATATAACTGCAAATTGGGTTTGTGAAAGCTTAAAAGGTTTAAAGAGATATAAATCCCCAGGCCCTGATGGAATTAGCTCTCTATTTCTAATAAATGTAGCTGAAGAATTGGCCAAACATCTGGCAGTATTATTTAACAGATCCCTGGAAGAAGGAAAGGTTGTCATAGACTGGAAAATCTCTATATTACCCCAATTCACAAGGCTGGAGATAAAACACAGGTCAAGAACTATAGACCAATTAGTATAACATCAATTCTTGGGAAAGTATTAGAGGGGTATGGAGGATAATATGAAATATCTGGGATTAACTGACATTACCCAATATGGATTTACTGGGGGGAAGGTCTTGTATAACAAACTTAATGCAGTTTTTGGAACCTGCGAGTCAGGCCTTAGATCAAGAACTTCCAGTGGATGTCGTCTACCTGGACTATACAAAGTCCTTTGACTCTGTCTCCCATGGGGTATTATTACAGGTTCTGCAGGATTATAAATTAAACAAATATCTGTGTAGATGGATTAGATCATGGTTGGATGGCAGATTTCAAAGAGTCCAGATTAGGAGACACCAATCTGAATGGGGAAGAGTGACTAGTGGGGTCCTGCAGGGGTTGGTTCTGGGGCCTGTGCTGTTTAATGTATTGGTACATTCTATGCAAGTAAGGGGAAGGGCACAGTTGTGCAAATATGCCGATGATACAAAAGTTGGTGTGATTGTCAACAACAAAGAAGCTGCATAAGAACTGCAGGATCAGCTATATGGTCTGGAATTGTGGGCACAAAAATATAAATTGAATTTTAATGAGACAAAGTGCAGGACAATGCACTTTGGGAAAAATAATGGAATGCATCGGTACATATTAAATAACAAGGTTATATTGGAGACAGTAGAGGAGTCTGACCTGGGGGTATATATTTCCAATAACCTTAGTTTCGAAAAACACAATAGCAAAGCAGTAAAGAAGAGTAAAAGAGTGGTGTGGAACATCTTGAGGAATATTAGGAGCAGATGGGAGGAAGTTATGCCACCTCTGTGCTGGTCCTTAGTGAGACCCATCTTAGAATACAGTGCACCTTTGTCTCCACCTCAAACTGTGGGAAGTGCGACTAAGGTGGAGCAGGTACAGAGGGCATACACAAAGAAAATTAGAAACATGAAACATCTTAGTTACAGAGACAGGCTGAACACCTTGAATGTGTACTCCATGAGTGATGGAAGGATGAGAGGGAACTTGTGCTTCATTTTTAGAGCTTTTAAAAATGATGAGCTATGGGAGACAGGAGTTTTTAATCTTAGAATGAAACAATCATGTCAGACTAGATAACATACTAATCAACTGATGGGGGACAAATGTAATACCACCAAATGAACCAAATGGTTTAACCAACGTGTAGTGAATGTATGGAATGCCCTATCAAGAGAGGTAGTTGAAGCTGGTAGCATGGCCATGTTTAAGAAAGAACTAGACTCATATATGGGTTAAAAAAACTGGTCAATTTGACCACTTCGGTGGCAGGTCCTGTTTTTGGCAGTTCTTGCTAATTGGACCTGAAAAATATATTCCTATGTACCTACTGTATGTATGTACCTATATACTACTGAAAGCTCATTAATGGACCATGTCAATCAATGGGCTTGCAGTGAGTACTGTACTCAGTCATTCACAAAGATGTGAATGACAGATTACAGTACCCACAGCGAGCCCATTGATCAACAGGGATCACCAATGGGCTTTCAGTAGTACAGTAGTTGTCATTCCCAGACAGCTCTGTCAGTGGACAGCCATGGCAAAATGTGGGTGGGTTGTGCTGTCCACTGATCATCAGAGCCTGCAGGGGCGGGGAAGTGGGGTACGGAAAGGGTGCCTGAGTGGGTGGGGGGGGTCTGCTGGCTTGACAGAATGTCATCTGGTGTGCCGTTGGTGGCGCATATGGGTTGAGGCGGGGAAGGGGGGTTTGTTGTACGACTGTCTAATGCTGCAGTGTGCAGCATGGAATCGGGAAGCAGGCATGGTGGGAGGATTCTTAGCACACTATACTACTGCCACTGTGTGCAGCATGGGTATGTAGCCTCGGTTGGGGGGGGTCCTTGGACACTATACTATTGCAGCTGTGTGCTGCATGGTTACATAGTCTCAGGCAGGGTGGGAGGTTTCCTTGGACACTATACTACCGCTGCTGTTTGCAGCATGGATACGTAGTCTCAGGCAGGGTGGGGGGCAATTTGGACTGCCAGGGCCACATATCTTTATGGGCAGTATGCGGTGCATCTGTGATGCGTTGGTGCATCGGGGATGTGCCAGCACATCGATCCCATTGAAGAACTGCGCCAGTGCACAAGTCGAGGATGTGCTGAGCAAGTCAATTAACCCACCTGTCATCCCAGGTCACCCATCAAAACAGACATTTGTGCCTAGTGCTGCTTAGCATGTTACCAAAGACTGAAATACAATTAAATGAAAAAATTATACCTCTTAACACAGCTATGAAATGCAATAAAAACATCTAATTTCTTGTTTTTACATCACACTTTTGTCCCTTTTTATATTTCTGTAGCATGGTATATTGAAAGTAGCAGTAGCAGATAGGGAGCAGAGACAGATACCATATTTTCTGAGGTGCAGAAAAACAAAACCATAGTTGATGCTGACACTTCCTGTTTAGGTAGTGCTGCTACACTGCTGTTTCTTATGACATAACACAGAATCAGTATAGTACATTTGTAAACAATACATTTATGACAACAAAGTCAACACCCACATTTATATTACTGTATATGGCTATTTTTGCACCCACAATAATAGTAATGAAATACAGTCAATAAAAAATGAGGCAGTATAGCACAGTGGTTTAAGACCCTGAGCTGCAAATCTGAAGACCTGGGTTTGAATCCCACAGCTCCCACTTGCATACTGTGTGACCCTGAGCAAGTCACTTAACTTCCCTGTGCTCCCAGGTTGCACCTGTAAACAAGCTTTCAGCTTAGTGTGTCTCACCTGGTTAAACAATTGGAAAAAAAATGTTTTATTATACTCATCAAGAGGGAATAATTACAGGAAAACTTACTATTTTGTTATACTTCTCACACTACATGACTTCCAACTCTGTATGTTTCTTTCTACCTCTCTCTCTCTCTCTCTCTCTCTCTCTCTCTCTCTCTCTCTCTATATATATATATATATATATTATGTTGTTTATATCTTGGGTGTTTTCGGCAGCTGCCTCATCCACAACAGCACTGTCCTGTCCCTCTTCAGGCTGTGCTTCGGCCAGGCCTTCTCTGCTGTCATCTTCGGTTGGCAAGTCTTCTTCACCTAAGAAACAAGACACAAAAAAACAAAAGAAAGCAAACACTCAGTCGGCCACTTTAATAATCACAATCCCTGTTCTCCAAAGGCACTTCATATACTGTATACATATAGTACCATACAAATACTGAAAATTGTCATTAGATAAGTAATGCCAGGCTATCCAGTTTTTCCATAGACCCCTCAGATTGTATTTGAACACTGCACCTTTGGGATCAATGGCTTTTCAACACTACATATCCTAACAAGATTCCTTTTTCCTCTCAGAGGCATGCTCACAGCATTCTACTGTAGTTTCCCCCAGTATCTGCTAAGGCATAATATTACAAGTGTCAACTACCCTATCTGTGTAGAAAACCTGTTTGGTGACCATCATCCAGTTGGCCTTGGGGCTCTTTTCCCATTTGCTCCCCATTAGTTACTGGGACTCAGAGTGTTGCCATGCCCCAAAACCTCTGCCAGGCGTCAGCAAGCACCAGGTTGCTTCCCTGCCCTCCCTCTGAGAGAAGGTGAGCAGCCATCCAATACTCAAGCCTTCTCTCCCTGGCCAGCCCTCCAGCACCAGAGTCCATTCCTGAACCTGGGTCGCTGGCATCACAAGTGGAAATCCAACCACTACACCCACGGGTGGCCTATGGGTGTTTTAATAGTGCCTCTAGCAGTGAGTCAGTCACTCACTTCCTGCCACATTTTTGTCATGGGCAGGTAAGATGCCCTGAAATAGATGCATGCGCACCCTTTGTAGTCCAGGGTGCACACATGCCTGCTGACCTGCTTATCTGACCATGTTTTCATCATGGCTCTGAAATACACAAACAAACATAAGAAAACAAAAACACATTAAACAATCACATGAATATAATGATTTGCACTTCATTTACATCATTGATTACTACCATAGATGTTATATAAGTCACTTATATGTGCATACAATAACAACAGTATGTCTTACATATTTACATATTTGAGATACTACAGTAAATAAAAAAGATAAATATTTAAAAATGTTCACTTTTTTATGTAACACTCAATTTCTGTTTCATAAGTCTGTTTAACTATGCTTCATTATGTACTATTGTACTGTATGTAGATTTTTTCATTTACTGTGCACCCTTGACATGCACAGTGATTTGTTATATTTTTTGTGTACACGTGTGCTTCTATTTTTTGACAACATTGTTGGCTCTCAAAAGAGCCTTTATTTTCAAGTTGTGGCTTGTGAGCAGACAACAGTTATTTGACAGCATTATTTCAAGTATTGTGTGCCACTTACTTAACTGCTTGGATTCCACGGTTGAGATCTAGCAGGAAAATGTTATTTCCTGCATCAGAGAGATGCACACTATCTTTTAGAAATAACCAATGTTTAAAATATCTAATTTCTTTATGCCAAATTGTGTGCATCCCAATGTCTTTTAGAAATGTTCCAATCTGTACATTAACTTTACATCTGGATCTCTCTATACCAGGTGTATGTTCCTCTTGTAACCAGATCCTACGCTCAATTAATAATTTGACAATTTGGTATCCGTGAATGGAGCATGGCCAAATCAATTTTTGCTGCCTCTATCAAATCTATGCCTCTTTGTTGGCCAAGATTATTGCCTCCAACGTGGATGAGGAGAATTTCTGGAGCAGGTAGATTAAGCATGAGGCTGGTGATATTTGCCATGAGAGGCTCCCATCTCATTCCACCTCTCTCAAACCACAGTACATCACAGATGCTGAGTTGTAAGTTTAAACCAAAACAACTCCTCTTTGTATACTGTTCAGCCCTTTTCACAAGTGAGCTCCCCAAAATCCAGACAGTTTTCTTGTGATTTACTGCCATGGCTGAATCCATTTTATAGAACTCTGCTACTGCTTTAAAAAAAAATTCCAAGTTTTGAAAGCAAGAGCACTACTGAAAGTCTGTCTTATCTCTCTGGCTGCCAACTGTATGACTAACATGGGTAGCACAGTGATACAATCTGGTTGCTATGCCAACCTCTGTGTTTAGGAGGGAAAGTGCCAGTGTGACAGTTGGCACTGCTGTCAGTCATGGCATTGCATGGTTCCTGATTGGTTGAATCAGCCACTATAAATGCTTTCTTCCCACCATTTCTTATGCTGGCATTCTAGAGGGGAAGTCTATGTCTTATACACATTACATTAAACTATGGCATAATTGTATCTTTATCTGTTTTTTTATGTATCATGCCAGATGGTGTAGAGAATTTATTGCATATTTTGAAGGAGTCACCACAAAAGATTCATATATATATATATATGTTTATATTGATATGATAATACAAAATGTTTTTCATATTATCGAATGTATTACAAAACATCATGGTATGATGGTTTACTTGACACCTGTGTGATTCAATCCTGTTATTGTAGTCTCTGCTTTTATAGCCATTTTGGGTAGTTTAAAAAAAATAATTCATATCCATTATATGTCTGCGAACAGTATTTTGAAACACCTTTTGCAGTGTATTTTAAATTATAATTCAAAGTGTTTTTACTATGATGCTACTAACGTTTTTTTTTAAACGTTTTGTGGCAAGCGCACCGACTACCTTTTATTGTCAAACTACTGATTTAAATTTCTCTACATACCTACAAACCATTACGGTGTTTAAGGCTGCTTGCTTATACATCTTTTTGAACTACTTAAAATATATTGGCCCAGATATTCAAAAGGGTTGCGCCATGCGCAACAGAGATGTGCCAGCGCAAGTCCGAAAATGCACCATTCTGCGATATTCAGCGGGAGGCAGCTGCACCCCCCAAATTGCAATGCGCAAGAGCACAATAGTAATGAATGCATGTGCAACTGTAGGGGCAGGAACCATGAATAAATGGCGCAGTGTGATATTCAACAGCATACGCCATGCGCAATAGAGGAGCAAGCGGAAGTTGCATGATAGCAGAAATGATCCAAAATAAAAAGGAACAAGAGAGAGGCACAAGAACGCTATAGGGAAGCCAGAGGTGGGAGCAAGGTGACAGCTACAGAAGAGAGGGAAGCAGTGAGTGGGACTGGAAAGGAGCAGGACAGGGCACACCTGGGAACAAAGAGCAACAGGACAGGAGTGGGGAGCCTGTGCCACTGTGCAGGAGAGACAGGGAAAGTGCCACAGTGGACTGAGGGCAGTGGCAGTGGGCAGGACAGCTAAAGCTAGGAGGTGTACCTGGTGCAGAGGAAGTATCACAAAGGACAGCGAGGGGAACGGGATAACAGCTGCCAGGGGGAGAACACAAGCCAGGGACATGGCCAGTGCCAACTTTCAGATGGAGGCGGTAATGAGGGGTGTGAGAAGTCAGGCAGCAGGGGGCTGCGGCCGTGGAAGGGCCCATCGGCGGTATGCCCCCAACAGGTGGTACCGAGCCCGCACCAGCTTTGAGCACTACAGTGACACAGAGATTGTGGCCTGGTACCACCTGAATCAGGTGATCCTGAGGTGGCTCTGTGAGCTGTGCAGTGATGAGATGCAGGCACCCACACGACGGAGCCATGCTCTGCCAGTGGAGACAAAGGTAACAGCTGTCATGTGCATGCTCACCATGGGCACCTTCCAGAGACCAGCAGGGGACACAACAAGCATAATCCAGTCAGCCGCGTCATGCCTACCCACACAATTCCTCAGCGCACTGCTGTCACATGCTGTGGAGTACATCTGTTTCCCCCAGTACACCGGCGGAGCACACAGCACACATACAAGAGTTCCACAGGGTAGCACATATGCCTGGCATGCTCAGGGCCATTGACTGCACCCATGTGGCCATCCACACACCACCTGGCCAGGAAGGTGCCACTTACGTCAACTGGAAGGGCTATGCCAGCATCAACTGCCAGGTGGTGTGCGATGCTAGGGGGCACATAACCAATGTCTGTGCCACACACCCTGGGGGAGCACATGATGCCTTCATCTGACACCAGTCTGCACTGTGCCACAGGTTCGAGAGTGGGGACATCCCACTGTACACCTAGTGGGTGAGTATGCAAATCACGCAGGATGACATGGATCTTGGGGAGGCATAGTCAGAGGTGCCATGGGCACTGGCCTTGATGACCCATGGCAGGATGATGCTGATCACCAAACTAATGTCCACCCTCTACTCACAGGTGACAGTGGCTATCCACTCCATCCCTGGATGCTCACACCATACTGGCAGCCCGCGACCCCATCACAGCAACGGTACAATGAGGCACATGCCACTACATGCAACGTCATAGAATGGGTGTTCAGGACACTAAAGGCACATTTCCATTGCCTGGACACCTCTGGTGGTGCCCTACAGTACAGCCCCTCGAAGGCCTGTGGGCTATTCCTAGCCTGTTGCATCCTGCACAACATGGCCAACAACTGTGGGATAGCTGTAGAGGTCGAAGAGGGGGACAGCGATGGGGACGATGAGGACGCCAGTGCAGATGGTGATGGGCAGCCTCCCAGAGGCGAGGGACCCCTGACTGATCCGGATGTCGCGGCTGCACCAAGAACACCATCACAGAAGAAGCTTCAACCAACCCAGGTAAGTCATGGGGTGATGTGCAACCACCAATGGCAAGGGCACAACCCACAAACTCGCATGGACGAACCCCAGGAGCGCATGGCAGAAAGGGAATTGGCTGATCGTGGAACTGCACACACCGTCAGGGATGGGTAAGGCCTAACACGGCACGCAGTCATGCACACACACACACACACACACACACACACACACCCACAAGACATGCACAAGGGGTAGGAGGTACGCCGACCCCGACCGCCAACCCTAGCCACACACAGGTCCACAGATGACCACGCCCAGTGCCCGTCAATGTGCGTGTCTCAGATGCTGGGCACCATTGCACAGTGGCAGACAGTGCAATGCAGGAATCATCATGTACACGCCACAGTGACCAGCAGCCAGGAGGATGTGCACATGGACCATGTGTCTGTGCAGGGCCAGGTACCCCACCCGTGCATTGCTCGTTGAACAACACACTGCACACAGAGCAGTGTCAGACAGTAGCCATGGTGGGAGACAGGTCAGTCACACGACACAGTGCCACAGCCACCGTGGATGTGTGGGCAGCCCCTCTGAGACCTGCCAGCCATGACGGGCTGACCATTGGCCTCATGGGGTGGCACCAACGTTCCCCCAGGGGTGACACTGTGGGAATGCGACCATGCTCGAGCAGGGGTCTGCAGCTCACTGAACATGCCTGTGCCAGGTGTGCTCAAGATGCCCACAGCTGAACCTGGTGTAGACATGGAGGATGTCACACGATGCTGGGAACGGGGGGTGGATATGTCACTGTGCGGTGTCTGCAGCGCATGGGCAACAAACTGTGTTCCCAATGTGGCCACGGCAGCTGTGAATGCGTGCGTCTGCCTGTCAATGGCAGCGGTCACATCCTCCCGCTGCCGGGACATCTCTGCCAGGAGCAGAGTGTGGTCTCTGCTGCGCCGCTTCTCTGCCTGGCACAGAACCACACTGAGTGCATCCACCACCCTGACAAGCTGTGACTGCTGATCCACAGAAGCCTGGAGTAGTCAGCTGTGCTCATCAAAGAGGTCATCCGCCGGATCAGTATGACATCCCTCATGGTGTTTCTGGCCCTGCTGGGCATCACCCCTTGATGATGGGTGCTGCACACCAGAGCCATGCCAGGGAATGGCCACATGTGGTGCACTGACGCCGCCCCCTGACACTGTCCCCCATCGCCGTTGGCCAACTGGTGACACTGCCCCTCTGGCCGCCGCTTGCCATGACTCAACAGTGCCGCCGCAGTGGCCACAACAGCCCCACTGTCCTGGACGCACACCAGTGCTGCCCCACTGGTGCAGACAGGCACAGGCTGGGACTGTGATGTCACACAGGCCTCCATGGCGGCACCACCCACGGCTATGCCCGTGCTGTTACTTGCTGTGGGGCCATCCTGTGGCCCACATGTATCACTGTCCATGACATGAGCTCCATCATCATCGGTGATGGATCCGGCACCAGTCCGAGTCTCAGCATGCTGGCATCCATGGACGCTGTCACACTGGGACACAGGCAGGGCCTCCTCCACACCAGCTCCACCAACTTCAGCCCGGACAACCAGGCAGGCACACTGTTGTCCTGACCCTCGGACACCTGTGGAGGTGGATGGGCACTCCTCTGTGTCCAGGGTATCGCCCTCAGTGGACAAACCCACCACCACTGACCCATGTAGATGCTCAGTAGCTGTAAGGGAACACAGTAGCATTAATGTCTCTGCCCTACCCTGTGGCATTCCCCTCACCCCCCCACATAGTGACAGATCAGGATCTACCATGCAGTGACGGGCTGCCAACCGTTTGGAAGCCACCACCTGGAACACCCACTAGGGCACAATGCCACATGCTGCCAGCAACCCGCTCTTCCTGTGGCGTCAGGCATGGCACGGCTGGCTGTCCACTGCCAGTCACAGCCCGTACTGCCCTGATGGCAGCCACCTTATCTTTTATCCTCCTCTTGTCCTTGCCCATCTTCTTCTCACACTCCTGCACGGACCTCCGGTGGCTGCCATGCTGGTTGACAGCACGCGCCACCTCATCCCATGCCGCAGTATGGGCCTGTGGTGTTCCCCACTGTCTGCTTAGCAGCAGTTCCTGGTCAAGGTAGGCCTCAAACAGGGCATCTGATTCTGCCTGGGTGAAGTTGGGCCTCCTCCGTCTCCCACGTCTCTGTTTCTCCTCCTCCTCCACCTCACGTTTGGTCATTATTGATTCTGTGGGAATGACAGGTGTTACCTCTGAATGTGCAGTCCCTTGCATCTACCACACACCACAGTCCACACTGGCAAACAGCATGCAACTCACCACAATATACTGCAATACCAGACTATGGCCTTTGCAGACCCATGTTGCATTTATATAGCACAACGCATACAAATGATGCGAGGCTCAATTTTAAGTGGATGCTAATGCAGTAGCTGTGCCATTGAATTGCTGATGAGCTGATTTGCACATGCTGGCTGAATATCACACTGTTGCACCTTGCATAATTCTGTTGAACGTGCTCAGGCATGGGCGCAGCTCTGTGACGTGCGCAGTAGACACCGAATGGCACATGCCCGAGGTGCTGACATCGACACCTGCCATGCTGCTGATGTGCTGAGCACGGGATGCAGGGCAGGGCATGTCTACCACTGTTCCAGTGGTGCTAGTACACTGTTCACATGTATAGCGCTCTTGCCCTGGGACACCGTAGGTGCCGTGGTGCTACAGCGTGGTAGGCCACTACAGAAAGTGCCACACAGGCACACTACCATGCTACATGTGGTGAGTAACAATTGCGTGTGACAGTCTGTGCGTGAGGGACCCTTGACCCTGTGCCCAACCTTTGACCCCTAGGCACCATGCATCTGCATGGGTGCACCCCATCACGCTGTTCGGTGACAGCATGATGGGGAATGGCAGCGCAGTACTGCGCAGCATCCGCATGTGGTGGATGTGCACTAGGGAATGCCATTTTGATTCTGACTTGGTGGAAGGATGGCACGGAGATGGGCACCTATCTGGAGCCAGGTGGAACTGGATAACCTTGTCTCATTAGTTGAGCCCCATGCTGGTGCTCTCTTTGGTGAGGCACCCCTGGACAGGGCCAGGAGTGCCATGTGGGAGGAGGTGGCGGTGGCCCTGGAGGAGGCAACAGGGCTCCAGAGAACAGTGGAGCAGTGCAGGCACTGGTACAAGGGCCTCCAGTGGATGGACCCGGACAGGTTTACCTGCCTGCAGGCATGTGCCAGGAGAGGCGCTGTTCCATGGCCAGGTAGGTGCCCCATCCATACGCTGGTTACGTCCATATGAGTATCACAGTGGGCATGTGTCCACCACATGGGGGGGTGGTCCATCCAGTGTGGGCAGTGGTAGTGGTGGTGGTGGTGGTGGTATAGGGGTGGGGTGCTGAATGGTTTGGCTGTGTGGGATCGCACACACTCAGGGGTGGGAGGCCTTTTCTACTGGATTGTACTGATGTTCCTCTCTCCATGTTTGCACCCTAGGCCCTGAGGAGCATTG
This sequence comes from Neoceratodus forsteri, assembly GCA_016271365.2. Classification (NCBI taxonomy): domain Eukaryota; kingdom Metazoa; phylum Chordata; order Ceratodontiformes; family Ceratodontidae; genus Neoceratodus; species Neoceratodus forsteri. The sequence goes on along the minus strand of CM057449.1, from coordinate 1,064,097,124 downwards.
CCTTGTGAGGGAGGAGAGGCAGCGGTGTGAGGAATGTCCCAATACCAGAGGTCCCATACCGGCTCAGCGCCAGGACCAGCCTGATGATGGTGAGTGCCTTACATCCAGGATTTTCTGTGCATACTGTGTAGCAGGGTGGGCGGCAGGGCATGGCCACCATCCATTGACACCACTGCCATGCATGCCACATAGTACAGTCAGCACTGTCCAGTGGCACTGCATGTCTGGGAGTGCATCACTGGTGGTCCATGCATGCACCGGGTACATGGCTGTGCCACTGCCTTCGCACCACAATTCCATGTCACTGTACAGCCACAGTGGTGCTGTGCAGGACTTGGGCAGTGGGTGTGTGCAGCGGTCTGCATGGCTGTGTGTGGCTGGGTGGGCAGGTTTTGTGGACACGATCACTGTGGGTGGTCGCACACCATCACAGGGGCATGTCCCACGGCTGTATGCCATGCACAATGGGTGGGCTGCAGGGGGCTGTGCATTCACGTCTATTGACTCTGCTCCCTTGTCCTAGTTGGATGGAGGATGGTCCGTATTGAGAGGGCACTGCAGGAGCTGCTCTAGGTGGCCAGGGCCTCTCTGGCCATACTAGAGAGGGCGGATCAGCATGGTGTGCGGTGAAGACATGGCAGGAGGTGCCATAGGAGAAGAAAGCAGGGCTCCTGAAGAAGGAAGTCCACCCATGGACTATGACAACCCCCCTGGACCCACCCTTACACCCCTCCTTCCCTCTCCCATTTGTTTACCCCTGCCCCTTACTCACCTCCACCCAGTTTGTGGCTCTCTCCCCTTATTTTCTGTAAATATGTACATAGTTTTGTTAATACTTCTAATACATTTGTTTAGTTATGCCTACTGTGGTGGTCTTTGATTTGCAGTGGGCTAATAGTGCTCAGCTGCAGTGGTGTGCTTGGTGTCGGGGTGGTGCTATCATGGGTGTGTGTGTGTGTGTGTGTGTGTGTGTGTGTGTGTGTGTGTGTCCATGGGGAGGCAAGTTTGGTGTGGGTGTAGCTCTTAGTCACTGTCTGTGGTTTGTGTGTTGTTCCCTGTGCACTGGATGACTGTGTGCAGTGGTACATGGTGCATGCGCTGTGTCCATGGCACACTTCTCAGACCATCCATGGCCTGTGCAGCTGTCACCCTTGCATGTCTGTGACCTGCACAGTTCACTGGCATGTCAGAGGTGGCTGCCCATCCTGGACAGCCACTGTACCCAGTGTGATACCGGGTTGCCTCCTGTCACTGGTGTGGTGCATGTCTGCCTCGGGTGGCACTGTTGCCTCTGCTGTTGTTGTCCCACCTCGATGCTGTCACTTGTGTCTGTTGCAGGGGATGTGCTCCACTGTCTGTCACTTGTGCTCCAGCTGCATGCTGGTGGTGTACAGCGTCATAGTGCCTGCACAGGGTTGCTGGCACACCTGTGCTGTGGAGGGGTTCTGGCTGTGTGTACACGGCTGCCATGGCCACACTCCGGGGGCTTGGTTGACCCGCTACTGTGTCCCTGTGTTGGTGTGCCCTTAGGTATGGGTGGTTGTTTGTCTGTGCACTGTGTTGCATCCTGTGTGGTGCATGCTTCCATGCAACACTGTGGGTGTCTGCACTGGCTGTTGTGGCCAGTGCAGGGACAGGGTGTGTCCTTGGGAGGGTGTGCAGGGTGCTGTAACACTGGTGGTGGGATCCAGGGCATGTCCTGTCACATGTGTGGTACCTCGTGTGCCGACGCATGGTCAGCCTCACAGCTCTACCTTGGGGGGATGTGTGTGGTGGCACTGTGTACGAAGACTTTGCTTCACTGTCTGCTGCTGCCCGCTGTTGGGTACTCATGGTGGGCTGCCTTCCATGGTTCTGTGGTGCACAGGGTTGTATTGTCACAGTGGGGGTGGTGGCATGCTTAGGGTGTCCTGCACTGTTGGGTGCTACTCCTGGGCAGGGTGTATGGGGATCGTGGTGCAGGGTGTGCTCTGCCATGGTGGGATGGTGTGGCACGGGGTGGATGGGCATCCATGTGTGAAGGTCCCAGCTTGCAAGGGGGTGTGCTGGTGCACCATGCCACTGCAGTGGGTTTCTTGCTGGTGTCCCTGGGCTGGTGGTTCTTCCTGCTCTCCTCCGGTTGTGTGGTGCATGGGGTGTGGGGGGTGAGGTCTGTTCTGCTATGTGCTCCTCTGCCCATCCCTGCCATGGGTGGTGGGTCACTGCATCCTGTCCCTGCGCATCCCTTGTTGTGCTGTTGCGCTGCTGCTCTGCTCCACTAGGCATCCCTGGTTTTGCTATTGTGCATCTGACCTGCACCACTGCACATCCCTGGTTGCGCTATGGCACAGTTGGCGAGATATTCAGTCATGTACCGCAGGCGCATCTTGACCTGCGCAGTGTCTGAATATCACGCGTGTTGCACATGGGCACAGCGGACTTGTGCTTGCTCCTGCTATTGCGCACTTTTGTGGCGCAGTTTGAATATCTGGGCCATTGTGTATAACAGGGATTAGACTTTGTTTTACAACTGGTTCCATGATGTTCTGTATGTACAATAGGTATTCTGAAAAGCAGTTTAATGCATATTTAAGAATATGATTCACTCTGTGTTTGTGACTATGCTGTGAACAGTATTTTAAAAAACAAAACCCAGCATGTATGTTGAATGTTTTAAGAAAGCCATGAGAGCCACATAAAGAGTTTGTATTCATTTACTAAAATTTAATTGTAACAGTTTACATTCATTTATTGCAGACCTGCATGTTGCATATATAACCTATGATTGTTTTCACATTTTACTTTCGAATTGTTAAAGTTAGAAAACAATCAAATTATTTTAAACAACATGCTTTAATCATTGTTTTGAAAAACCATTTGTACTGTGTTTGTAATTTGACATTCGAAATTCATTACAGAACGAATTGTTTGAACAACACTTTGCTTATGGGTGATGTTAATAGCATGTTATTAACAAGCAAATAAGTAGTAACCTCTATCTGTTGCTATGCCACTCAGCTGGTCACACATTTACAGCCTGTTACAGTAGCCCCGCAAAAAAAAAGGATCAAAATGTATTTAGAATAGGATGCTTCGAATGTTTTTTCAGTTAACCATTCGAACGATATTTTCTTAAAGGAGAAGTCCACCCAAAACTTGAAAAAATATATGTTGTGCAGAGTGTTTTAATTTGTATGTGAAGTTCTAATGTTTCCTTCCCTCTGACTGGTATTAGGAGTTTTTCCTAAATTAACCTGCTAGCTTTAGGGTAGTTTTATGACCCCTGGAGCTCTCCATATCAAACAGCTTAATTGTATTTCTTTGTCCTACAATGCACCTTGTTTCATGTGATGGTGATGTAGCAGAGCCCTTAAATCCAGCAGAAAGCATTACTTTACAATCAGTTCACAACAATAGAGATGGCTATATTTTAAAATCTGTAGAATTCAGCTTGGTGACCACCCTCATCGTAAATGTCTTACTGTCTTAAAAAACTTTGCTGCTGGTAATTTTTGTGCAGTTTGTAAAGCTTCCAAGATATTTAGTTTGTTTGGCATGTGTGTGCTAAGTGTTGGGTCTCTCTTACATCACTGTCACATGAGACAAGATGCACTGTGGGAACAAGAAATACAATTAAGCTGTCAAGGATGAAGATCCCCAGGGGTCGTAAAACTATTATAAAGCTAGCAGGCAAATTTAGGAAAAACTCCTAATACCAGTCAGAGGGAAGGAAACACTAGAACTTCACATACAAATTAAAACACTCTGCACAATATATATTTTTTTCAAGTTTTAGGTGGACTTCTCCTTTAATCATCTGATTCACATTTTATTGTTTTATTTAGACAAATGGAGCATTGTACTTACTTTGTTTGTAGTCTGTGGTCTTGCTGCGTGTGTTTGCTCTTCTCATGTGCATCAAATTGGCATCTTTGCCTTCAAACTTCCTGTTTCCTGTGCAACACCTAAAAGTGTCCTCGTTTGAAAATCTCAGGAAACATTTGATGCATAAAATGAATTATGCTCCGAAGTGTATTTTACCATTGGCATTACATTAGCAAAAAGCATTTGCAGGGTTTTAAACATGAACTGTTTTTGAAAATACTGTGCGATTGATTATTACATCTACAGTTTGAACATCTACATTTAGTATTCTAACACTTATACACATTTTACTATTTCTCATATTATTATACAGAATTTGACTTAACAGCTGTCTGTTATTCAGATGTAGCATTTGGCTTTACTACCACAGCACATTTAAATGGGGTAAAATCATGATATTACAGCAGAAATAATAACGTTAATCTTATCAGCATTACATTGTCATGTAGATGATCTACCTTGTTTGATGTATATTGCTGAAATTTGCATATTATACCATCACACAACACAATGTTACTGTACTGTAATTAGCAGTTATTTCTGTACTTCTGACAGTTTAGCTGTATTCTAAATAAACAGTGTTTAGTGTTCTGTGGCTGTGGTGGGGATGGGGTGGGGGATGGGGGTCCAGTCTGTCAGTGTGCAGATCACAGTTTTCAAAACTACTTGTGATTGTTAGCGGGTAGGTGTTACTGTAATGTTTTTGCCCTCAGTTGTGCTGTGTCTGGTAGTGCATAATAACATGTTGTGGTGGGGTGGGGTGGGGAGGCATTCACAAATTGAAACACTGAAATGTAACAGTGTTACAAGCATATGTTTATTTTATATCAGAGAAGCTTTACAGTGATATTTATAAGTTCTTTCACAAATCTGACCTACATAACAACACTGAGATCTTGAGCATTCTGAATTATTACCCAGATGAACACCATGAAGACGAGTTGCCGTATACTGACATCAGAGGCACAGCCCAACAGAACCCATAAAGATCATTGTTAAACTTCCCTGAGGTAAAACAAAGATTTGTTTGTTATTCTGTAACATTTCATGGTTTCAATGTGTCAATGCCACAGACTCAAAAAGAAAAGTAAGTAAAATGCTCCATTTGGCTAAATTAAACAATAAAACGTTAATCAGACTCTTGGGTTTTGGTTCAGTTGTTGCTGTGACCTCAGGATACAGTGGCATTTGATGGTGGGTGAGTGGGGGGGGAGAGTATGCCTTGACTGCTATCATACTATCCCCCACTGCTGTTGCCATGTATTACAAATACATACAGTATTAATGTATTACATAGATTATACTTCTTAGTATTTGTTAAATATTTAAATGTGTTAAATGCTAAAAAGATAATATTTATCATTTCAGGTTATCTGACTTTTTTGGTACAATTGCACAGGGAAACATCTTGAAGAATGTCATCAGCGCAAAGGAAGAAGAGAGCCAATAGATGTGACAGTACTTTCAGTGCACTAAGAGCAAAAATACACAGGATAAAAAAAGTTCACTTAAACAGTCAGCAAAACAGAAACATCCACCTGCCAACTGGGCAGTAAGAAACATCACTGAAGATAAACAGCTACCTACATGTAATAAAACACAAGTAAAGACCACAACTAGACAATGTGTTACTTCATGCACATCTCTTGTTAGTAAGCGTAAGAAGTATTTTCAGATCCTGACATCGAAGGCCAAAATTACAAGACGTATTAATGCAATTTTTAAATGTGGTGGTAAATCTAACAAGACAAAAAAGGTCGAATGATGTTGCAGCTTACAGCTAGGAGAGTTGTTATCATGGCAAACAAACATGATTGTCACAAGGTTGTGGTACAATTATAAGAAGATGATAAAAAAACTGCATTGGTGTATAATACATATTTGTATGTGATTGCAGAAAATACAGTCTCTCAACAGAGACAATCTTTGTAGTATATGTGTACATGACAAAACTTGTCCAATGACAGTTGATGAAGAAGACATTGTGCAAAATATCCTTCCAGTCAATGAACAGAGACTTGTGACTGTGACACAGATGAACTGTCAACAGCCAAACAGTCAAAAAAGTCAAAAGCTGTGACATGGGCATGTGACTCTTCATGTAATGTCACAAAAGAATCATTGTTAAAACTACAAACTTTTGTTAACCTGTCCATTGTCAGTACTGACAAGGAAAGGCATATAATAGTTTGGAATACTGACACATGTCCTGTTAGGCCTTTCAAGCATTTGTTAGGACATGCCTTGGCCTATGAATAGATAGGTCACTGACAGAGCAAGGGCCGATGGCACATTTATAAGGTGGAAAAAGAAATGGGCAGACTGGATGGGCCTTGCGGTCCTTATCTGCCGTCAACTTCTATGTTTCTATGTTTCTATGCCCAAGTAGCGGTGTTTGCAACAGCACACTACATTATATCCGTATGATAGCTGTTCATTGTACGGGTGTTCACAGGCTACTTGACAATATTTACAGGGCAAGGAATGCTGTCAATAAGCTTGCAAGACTTAGACTGTTGTTATCTCAAGGAGACATGCAGGCTGTTCGTGTTTTCATTAGATCTCTTAGTCTAAGTAATTCAGATGAACAGGTAGAACAGGAGGATGTTACAGTTATTCCTGTTGCATGTGTTACTAGTGAGGACAATCTCGTTCGATGTTTCAGGACTTAGATTGCTGGATTTGAAATGGCCAAAAGAGAGGTATTTGATTTAGAGGGTGCTTCTTACCAACGTTTGTTTTGCAGAGCAGAAGTTAAATCTGTTGACCTGTCTAACATCACTATACTCAATGACATGTGAGCACAACTGTATGCATGTCCCATGGTTAAGAATGACTATATCCAACTGGACAGAGTTTACCTGTGTATAAGTCACTGTAGAAAGATCAAATCCAATTTGATACCTGCATGCTCAGTTTTAAATAACATGAGCACTGATGAAATGCCAGCTGAGATTAAGGGCCCAATTCCAAGACTGGGTACACCAGCATAAACCAAGATATGCCAAACCTCTTGGCTTATCTAGTGACTTTCACCATGCAGTACACCAGCCTGGATACCAAGAGGTGCCTTGTGCCATGTTGACTGCGGGCTATGACAACCGCAGGATATGCCACCCACTATACTGCAGCATGCAGCGACATGGTGCAAGGGCTGGTTACAGCAGCAACTGCATCCGTATTCCAGGAAGGTGGCTGCCATAACCCGCTAGCATGATTCTGAGAGCCGCACTGGCGGCACTACATTAGAACAGCCTGGAGCTGCTCTAAGGGGCATCTGATGGTGCTATCCATCAGCTGCCCACCCCTAGGCACCGTGCCAATGGTGCCAATGTGCCTCCCTTGCCCCCAGAAGGATACCCTGCCCCCCACTCTCCCAGATGTCGGGGACCACTGGGGGTCCATTTTCTGGTGCACCTCCTGGACTCCTGTCAATCAATCAATCAATCAATCAATCAAACTTTATTTAACCAGACGATTACATCATTGAGTGAGCTCATTTGCAAGATGGTCCTGGACACACAGAACAAATTCCAATTACAGTTTATGCAGCATATCGGAACATAATATGCAAGAAAAACAACATAAATAAAAATAACATTACCGGGTAGGTGATATTGGGAACACCACTCAGACAGCAAAGATTGTATACATATATAAATACTACATAATAGAGTGTTTGGGGACAATAGGTGAGCAAAGCATGAGATGGTGGCAGTGACACATAGGATACAGTGGGAAGGGAATAAAAAACACATAAGGGGAGGAGGGGTAGAAAAACTACATTATAATCCCCCAGGGGGTCGCCACAGTGAGGGAAGCAGGGAAGATGCTACGGGAGGTGTATTGCTCTAGAGTCTGCCAGTCTACAGGGGGAATAGGTAGGCCAGGAGAGCCCATTAGCTAAGGGCATGTTCAATTTGTGTATCAAAGATTACCTGAAACAGTCACATGCAGTTGTCAGGCATCTGAGGAGAAGTTATTTGAATACATAAGGGCTGGGCAGGCAGGAGAGTTTAAGAACTTTTTGTGAATTATTCCAGAGTGATGGTAAGAAGGAGCTGCTGGCAGCTGCACCAAGACGGGTCCTTGTTCGTGGCACCTTGAGGAGGTCAAGGGAGGAATTCCATAAGACATATATGCCTGTTGACCATTTGAACAGATTACAGATGTAAGGTGGGAGTTTGTCGGACAGCACCCTGAAGATCCACGTAAGGGCATTTATTTGCCTCCTCAGAAGGAGGGGTGGCCAACCAATAGCCTGGTACAACAGGCAGTGATGGGTTCGAAGTGGCATATCAAGTATAAATCTCAGAGCTCGAAGGTAGAGTGTATCAAGTTTCTTTAGTGCATGCTGGGGGCAGTGGATGTAAAGAAAATCTGCATAATCAAGCAGGGGTAGAAAGGTTGTTTGACACCTGTCCTGCCCCCCCATGCCCTAGTGTGTGCCATGGTGTTCCAGGGTGGGGGGCTTCAGGGGGCTGCCAGTAGCTGGCTGCTACTTGCGACATGCGGGACGTCTACACCATGCCCATAGCATATACCTCCGCATGGCATAACCCACATGTCACAAGTGCCAGGACCCTGCCACTCTTTAAATGCAGTGTAGAGTCCCTGGCATAGTGGTGAATGTCGCAACTCACCTATGCAAGCGAGTTGTGACATTTGACTTGGAATCGGGCCCCAAGTGTCTAAATTTGTTTGAACGGATTCTTTTTTTTTTTTTTTTTGTATTTTTGGGACAGCCTTCCTATGACCTCAGGTCCTGACCTTTTGCATCCCCCATACCCAGGCTTACCCCCCCCCTTGGTGGGGCCACTGAGGGGGATTCTCACTCCCTTATGGACATTGTGGGCAAGCCCCGGATTACCTTCTGGGTCAGGGCCATAAGAACAGGACCCCTCAGCGGGCATTAGTGGCAGTGGGTGGCAGAATGGGATGGGCAATTATGCAGGGGGCCTGTATTTTTGTTGTTTTTTCTAGGGGGCAGGGACATGCAATGACATCCAGCATCTGCCCTGCCCCCCCCGAAAATTCTGGCCCCAGTCATTATGGTACCCCCCGCATCCACCAGGGGTCCATCAAGCACCAGACACACTCCCCTTCCTCCCCCTGGAGAAGGAGAGCAGTCCTCAGGATACTCCATCCTTCTCCCCCAGCCAGCACTCCTACACCCTGGATCTGTTCCTGAACCTGGGTCACCAGCATAGCAAGCAGAAATCCAACTGCTGCGCCTATGGGATGGCCCCATTTGAACGGATTCTTATCCAAACCATGAAGCCATTTCAAGCTATTTTGCAGTGGAACACAAAATCTAGGAAGAGAATAACACAACAGGAGATGATCAAAGCATTGAAAGGTTCCATCATGTATCTTCCTTTACTGTTGAAAGAGAACATGAATGAGATTAGTAAAGACAATAGTATTGTCATCTTAGTCAATGGTGTGCCAACTAAGTCAAAGAAGATTTAGCAATATGTAGTTAATGTACACAGAGTGAAGAAAGCTGTACAGTTTCTACAGAAACACAAACCTTTTTAATGAGGACTTTGTGTTTCAAAGAATACTGACATAGATGCTGAGTATGGTATACAAGTTACAAGTAAATCTATGCTCCAGAAAGTGTCCATGGCAACACTGAAAAACATCTACGAACAGTATACAATTCCCCCATTACATGGCAAAGATCCTGTGACTGATAACATTGACGTATACCAAATGAAACAGGTAGAAGGTGAATGAATTAGTATATGGGAGAGTACATTGGAAGCCAGGTGTTTTCCAGATCTATTCCCTTATGGTGCAAGTGGCCATTTGAATGAGCATGAGCCACATGTTCCTGGAGCAGAATACAGAGCATCCAGAATTCTGAATTCTGATGGCAAGTTTAGACATAGCATACTGTACAATACTTGCTCCATTTACTCTGGGAGAGTGAACTAAGTATACTGTCAGCTGCCATAGCTCATATACTTTGAATGACGACCACACTCGCTGAACTTACAGCAGCAGACTAGCTAGAGAGACTTAAGACAAGAGATGAGACTCTGCAGGTCAGCCTGAACTCTATTCTGTCTTGCATGTAAGGTATGAAGGAATATTGATATTGCAGGCTCTCCAAAGTCATGTGCATGCTACCTGAGTTTGGTCCTGTGACATGGTTCATCACTCTCAGCTGTGCAGAGTATAGCTGGGAAGAAATGGCTGGCATATTTAAGTGGGCCAACAGAGATGTGGATGGTATTTCATCCGTGACGGTTGATGAAATGTGTTTTCTTGAACCAGTGTCTGTCTTGCGACATTTTCATCACCACTTTTATGCTGTGCTGCAAGTCATCCTTTCAAAGGTTAATCCCCCACTTGGTATTGTGGAACATAATTTTTGGAGAATTGAATATCAGGCTCGTGGTGCACCACATGTCCACATATTACTGTGGGTTAAAGATGCACCATGTATTGGTGACAGTACAAAGAGTGAGCTGCTAGAGTTCATCTTATGTTATGTCTCATGCCATTTGCATGACAAATTGGACAGTCCAACACTGTGTGAACTTGTGAAAAAGTTCCAGCTGCACATTTGCTGCATGTACTATCAGAAAAAGGTGAAGAGCTCTGATAAATGGTACACAAGGTGCCCTTTTGGGTTTCCACTCAGAATATGTTTTTCTGGCAAGATCAATGATTTGTTTTCTGCAATTCGACATCACCTCAAGGTCAAGTCCACAAGGCAAGTATATGAACTGCCACGTGACAAGGATGTGACATTTATCAATGATTACAGTGCAGTGCTACTACTGATGTAGCAAGCTAACATTGACATTCAGTTTGTTGCTGACAACTCAATGGCTCTAATGCGCTATGTTACATCTTACCTAACAAAGAATGAGCAGACATCTTTGCAGGAATTTTGGGAAGACTTACAGTACAGCAACAAGACACTTACATCACGGTTGTGTTCATTAGGACTTAAAACTCTTTCACACCATGAAAGTGGTACATATGAGGCCAGTGACCGATTAATTCGGACATGTCTTTATGGCAAGTCAGAATCTATCCATTATCTAAATGTCAACATGAAACCAAATAGATGGCAAGTACTAAAACCCCTACACACATATTGAGCAACTAGTAGTAAATCAGCCCACTTCCAGGGACATTCTAAGAGATAATTTGATTGACACATACTATCCATGTAGGTGTAGCCTAATGGAAAACATGTGTTTGAGGTTGTTCAATGGTACGACTTCAAGCCTGAAGACAAACATGATTCACTCAAGAATATCTATAAGGTTAATAATATTAATGGGTGTCTTGTGAAGAGACAGAAACCATGGTTGACTGATCATTATTAATTCAGTCTGAAAACTGCAGACAAGAAAAGGCAACACTGCTGTGCTCTTCTTCTTCTCTTCTCTTCAAGCCATGGACAGATGAGCACTTGTTGAAGGGTGACTCTGACATGTATGAGGAGGACTTCAACAAGTCTTATGGTATGTTTCAATCTGACAAATCCAGTCTGTACATTCAATGCCTGCAGATGGAGAAAGAACAGATTGAAAAAGCACAGGAAATGGTAGAGAATGATGCTCCTGTTGATTCACAGGACAATGCTGACATGGATGCCCAGGGTGTAGTAGGAGTGTCACTACCGCTTAATGATACAACAGTTCTTATGTCTCAGATTGAGACAGTGATGCAGCACAGAAGTGATACACTGTGCAATATGTCAGAACTGGAAACTAAACTAAATACAGAACAAAAAGAGGTGTATGACACGGCTACTGATGCAGTGTCCCATGTGATACAACACATGCAGAAGTCTTGCTTTTGTGATAGGCAGCAACAAACCTGCATGTTTGTCAGTGGTTCAGCAGGTACAGAGAAAGGTTTTAGCATTGAAGCACTCAATGATAAAATTAGACAGCTGACATCAGAGTCACTATCTGTTCTTGTGGTGGCACCAACTGGTCTGGCTGCCTACAACATTGGAGGAGTAACTTTGCATCACTTGTTCATGCTACCGGTTGAGCATGGTAAAATTGATGAGCACCATAACTTATCTCATGATATATCAAGTGACTTACGATCCATGTTTAAGAACATGCATGTTTTGATTGTTGACAAGATCAGCATGGTATCTAATATCATGAGCTTACATACATTTGAGGCTGCATGAAATTGTAGGAGCCAAGGAGGAGATTCTTTTTGCAGGCAAATACATTATTGTGTTTGGAGATCTGCTACAGTTAGCACCAGTCAATGGCAAACCTGTCTTTTCGCCACTCACAGTTGAACAAGCTAAAACAACCATTGGTTGTATTGGTGGTATCAATTTGTTGGAGTTATTTTCATATGTTGAGCTGAGGCAAAACATGAGACAGAATGAGGATATGATCTACAAAGCTGTACTAGAGGAGGCTAGAGTGGGTAAACCTACAAGAAGAAGTCGGAGCATCCTTCCCTCACGTGTTCTTGCTGGTGGTACAGTTTCTTTACAACAAGCAGCAGATGTTTTTGCAGAACTGAACTCAGCAGGTACACAGACTGTATGTCTAATGCCTACATTGAAACAGTGTGATGCCTTCAACTCATTCAGGTTACAAAAGGAAGGTGAGACTCGTTTTACAGTTAAATCTATTGATTCCATTGATGGTTTCTCTCTGTCATGTTCATTGATGCAGAAAATGACAGCTCGCTTGCAAGAACTAAGTGTAGATGTTTCCAGAACTGCTGGCCTAGAGTCTGTTTTAACACTCTGCAAGCATGCACGTGTGATGTTTCATCATAACTTAAATGTTGAGGGTGGACTAGTCAATGGTGCGATGGGTAACACTGATATGTTCAATTACAATGCGCAGCACACTACTGTTGAAAGTGTCATTGTTACATTTGACAATATACAACAGCCACAGCTAACTGAATGTTGTACAGTCAAGTTTCAACTGATGAAGGACATATATGCTACAAGTACAGTTTCCACTGTGTGTGGCATATGCAGTTTCAATCCACAAATCACAAGGACTAAGTCTGGATGCAGCCATGGTAGATATTGGCACATCTGTTTTTAAAGATGGTATGAGCTATGTTGCACTGTCATTGGCTGGTTTGTACATCATAAGTGTTGCCTGCAGGAAATTTCTGCTAAGCAGAAAAGCATAATTGAGTACAACCAGTTACGCTCATTGTATCAGCGTCAACTGCCTCAGTTCCCATTACAATCACTCCAGATTGTATGTAAAACAGTGCAAAGCAGACATCAGCAATTAAAGAGGAAACAACCTACCAATGATGTAACTGCTGATAGTAGTCATGATACTGAAAGTTTATCAACTTCTTCTGCACCAACAGCAAACAAGATTGCAAGGTCCATGAGTAGGATCACATTTGAGAATAACACTGGTGTCAACTGCTATACCAATTTTGTCATGCAGGTGCTGCTATCTTTGTCAGCATTTGCATGACTAAAATAGGATGCAGCATCAACACCACTTACAAGTGTGTTCAAACAGATTATCCAATGTAGTCAAGATAACCCAGATATTGTTCAGACACTTTCACCCTTACGATGTACTCTTGCATCTTATGAAAACCATAGTACATTCAGTGAAAATATACAACAGGATGTCACAAAATTTCTAATGGCACTGTTAAACTCATTAGCTATTGATTGCATTCAAATGAGATGTCTGTTCAGTATTCTTTACACAAACATGTACATATGCAATGTCTGTAAACATGTGGATACAGAATATGTTGACAACATGTTGTGGATTCCTCTATATGTGCCACATCAGACATCGGTGAATGTTAAAGAACTGGTTACAAATGCCAAATTGGGTTGGCAATGTACACACTGTGGTGATAACAGTTCGAACACATTAAAGATTCTCAACTTTGAACAGTACCTCCTGTTATTGGTACAACAGTTTGACAGTGCAGGGATACTTGTGGACACATCAATCACAGGCTTCTTAGTGAACAGAGTCACAGCTGATGGGCTAACTTTTGATACAGATGCGGTAATATTTGATAATGGTGCATCTATACACTCAGAGCATTACACAGCATGGGTGAAATAAGAAGAAGGATGAATCAAGTGCAATGACACAGTCTGCATATATAAACAGAGATTTATTAAAAACCTAAGAAATGCATACCGGTATTTATTAGTCCACAGTAACAGACAGTTTTCTTAAACCCCAGAAGAATAGAAACCTCAGAATTTAAAAGCAAAACAGATCTATGACACTGTGCATGTACTAACAAACAGTATTTTAAAGGTCTGTACATTTGCATTCTCAGGATTGAAACAATGTTTTTAGGGAAACTTTGAATGCACTAATATCAGTGCTTGTTCAAGTGGGCTCTCATATTAGGGTACTGTACAAGTGTATATTCAGTCATACTCAGTAAAGGAACTTTCAGATCTTGATTTACAAATGTACAAGACAGTTCAACAGAACAACACATCACCAAACAACACTATTAACTAACACATTTGCATATATAACTATGACAAGTACATGTGCAACATTATTAATGCATTGTACATACTTTAGTGCACTGAGAGAACAACCTGATGTAATATATTATGTAGCAGTATGCAATTATAGTAGTAGTTTACTTGGGTTACTTCTCTACATGTATTCATTAATAATTTGAACTGCTTGACACAGTCCCCTGGAGCTCATCTGTCTGTTGCCTAAATTTCTTCCCCCCCCCCCCCATTTGCAGTTTATACTGATCTGCCACTAGAGGCATCTTATTTTTCCTATTAATCCTCCTACCTTGCATCTGCCTTTTCCTGTTCTAATCACTGTTATCCCCTGCCTTGTTCTCACTTTTAGCATATTGTACTCTGAAGAAAAAAAAATACTCCACAGTGGCCGTCACACTCACTGAAGGTCAGTTATTTCCCCTAACCCCCAATAGATATAGCAATGGGCACCATGGCTATCACACTCAGCCTACTCATGGTTACCTTTCTTGATCTGCCCACATCCCATCCTGACCCCCTACCCTCCACCCTGAGCCCCATCTCCCTCTACCACCCCACAGCAGCCAACCCCCCACCCTGGACACCCCTATTTTTCCACAGCACCCACGTCCAACCAATACCCCCTCCCCCGGGACAACCTGGGCCCACCCCTTCCTTGCCATACCTACCAACTACACCCTACCCATCCCTTGTACCCCCACTAGAAGGATCTCACATCGGTATCTAGCTAAGGGTCCTGGTCACCACAGACTGCTCATCAGATTAATTGCTGTACTCCTTCTGATCTCTGGAAACATACACCCCAACCCTGGGCCGTTGTCAACTAGCCACCCCACACCCCACTCTAGTGCTGTCCTCAGCACTGCATCCATAAAAATTTGCAGCCTCCTAAAAAAATCCACCGCTCTCCAGTGCTCGGCTGTACAACATCGTCCTGATGTTATAGCACTAGTCAAGACCTGGCTCTCAAGAAAAACTCCCGACTCGGTTATCTCCCTCCTGGCTACACTCTGTTCAGGGAAGACCGTATAGGCAAACATGGTGGCGGGTGTGCAGTCTTTATGCGTGACACACTTTTAGGCCATGCTCTTCCTGCCCTCAAGCTCGGTTTTAGTGGCCAAGCCCTCACCGTCAAGGTTACCCCTGACCCAACCAAAAGCCCTCTTTTTCTCACAGTCTGTTACATACCCCCGAGGGACCAGGGACCAGCTGTCCACTCCCTCATTGGTTATCTCACCACACTCCCACACAAGGCAGAGCAGCTCATCCTAGGTGACCTTAATGTCATTTGGTTGAGTACCACTGCCCCCCATATCAGGGACTCCTTCACTGCCCTAGATATGACCCAACTGGTAACCTCACCCACTAGATTTAACTGGTCAGGTGGCTCCAGCACCCTCCTAGATGTAATTCTGTCAAACCGCCCTCATAAAATCAGGCATATTAATGTATTACCAGACTCTCTTGGTGACCATTCTCCTGTTCTCTCCCACTGGTCATCCCCCACACCAAAACCAGTGTCCCAGGTCACCTTGCATTGGCGCTTTCACCCCGGGGGTCTCAGAAAGCTAAAAAGGCACCTAGCCCAGCTTGAGTGGTCCCCAATCCTACTCGCAACAGATATTGACTCTGCCCTAGCCTATTTCTCCAGTGCCTTCAGCAAGGCCTACAACCTTTTCACCCCGACCAGAATCTGTACCAAGAAACACAACGCCTCATGGATCTCCCCATCCTTCATCCAAACACTGAAACAGAGAGATAATCTCTGGCATATGTCTGTTGAGACAGGCAAACTGGCTGACAGACAAGCCTATAATGCAGCATGTAACACGCGCACCTGGGCTATAAAGCAGGCTAAGGACAGATATTATCAAGCCACCCTTGAATCCACTTGGGGCTCATCCTGTGCCTTCTGGGACAATATGAAAGAGCTCCATGGAAAGACCCACTCCCCCCACCATCACTACTCTCCATAGATGGTACTGTCACTACTGATCCTCCCCGCATAGCCGAGTGCCTCAATAAGGCTTTCTCAGATCTAAGCTCTGTCCTCCTCAACTACTTTTTTAACCCTATCTCTGCCTCCACCACCCCACCTCGGGTCACCCCCCTTTCTACCTGTGTGCCATATCACCCCTTGAAGCCAGGCCTCATCTGCAAAAAGCCTTAGCTAGCAACAACCCCAGCTGTGATCCCCTGGACTCTAGGATTCCCTGATTAGTCCTAGATAGTGTACTAGCCCCTCTCAGCAACCTTTTAAACTGGTCACTGTGTCTTGGTTAATTTCCAAGAGCCTGGAAAGTTGCAGAAATCACCCCTATCCATAAGAGTGGAGATAGAACCTCCTCTAACAATTTCAGGCCCATCCTCATTCTCCCCCCTCTCTCCAAAGCACTAGAAAAAGTAGTGGCCATTCAGCTCTCTGAGTATCTGGCCAAATACAACCTGCTGTATCCAGAACAACATGGATTCCACCCTGGACACAGCACCACTACAGCCCTCCTGGAGTTCTCTAAGCACCTCCACTCTGCTCTCCACTCTGGTCATGTTGCAGGTGCAGTGTTCCTTGACCTCTCCAAGTCCTCTGACACTGTCTGTCACCCTCTCCTACTTGACTCCCTCCACCAACTTGGCTTCTCCCCTGGCCCACTGGCTTGGTTCATCAGTTACCTCTCTGCCAGATCACAGCATGTGAAGGTAAATGGCACCCTGTCCAGTACCCTGCCCATTCACACAGGGGTCCCCCAGGGTTCCATCCTGGGCCCTGTTCTGTTCAGCCTGTTTCTGGATACCCTCCCCAGCTCCTGCTCGGGCAATATGGTACTCTATGCCGATGATGCGGTTCTCCTTGCCTCCCACCCTGACCCCGCATCTCTACAGGAATCCCTACAGCACACATTCAACCAAGCTGAAAAGTGGTTCCTTGACCATTGGTTGGTCATTAACCTCAAAAAAACAAATCTATGCTTTTTTCACAACACCAGAATAAGGCCAAAAATGCCCCCTGTCTGCATTCTCCCTAGTAAGGCTCACCCTCTCAAGCAAGTGTCATCATACAAGTACCTGGGCATCACCTTTGACTCAGCTCTTACATTTCACACCCACATCAATACCCTGTCCTCAGCCATAAACTCTCGGATTAGCCTTCTCTATCGCCACAGAGATTGCCTCACCCAAACTGCTCTCCGACTGGCCATCAACTCCTTGGTCCTGTCCCTCATGGACTACGGCTTACCTATCTACACTGCGGCCAACAATACCACCCTTACAAGAATCCAGACCTTGATAAACAAGGCCTGCAGGCTCCTGACCAGTGCATCGCTCCACACCCATACTTGCTTGTTCTATTCCACCACCAACCTGCTCACCATGGAGGAGGGCCTGCACTACCAAACCTGCTTACTTACTAAAAAATCCTTGCTAAGACTCTCCCCTCCAGGGGTCACCTCATCCCTGCGGCTTGCATCCCCATCCATTGCCACCCGTAGCTCAGTTAAGGCCACCTTTCTGGTGCCCCATACCAAGACCTCCCTAGCCCAAAGGTCCTTCCACTACTGTCCCCCCACATGGTTCAACTCCCTCCCACTCTGTCACTAAGTCTACCAAAACTGGTCCCTTTAAGGTCACTCTCTGTAACCACCTCTTTTGCACCTGAAGCTGTAGTTGCCCTTAATCAACCTAATGTTGGGGTCCCTCCCCGTTTCTTGCCCATAGTCTTGACAATGTCCATTGGACTGCTTCTCCCCCTTTCTTTTTTTTTTATACGATTGCTATTTACTGCATGTAACTTTATCCTGTAAACCACTGTTATGTTGTGTTCTTTCAGTTATCTATATTGCACCTGTATGTTACCACTGTTGTATCTCACACTGTAACCATGTCAACCCTCCCTGTGACGAGGTACCTTTGTAAATGAGTCCCTGACTCAAAGGTTGTAAATCTGACTTTAAAAATAAATAAATAAATAAATTAAATAATTAAAAATAACATAGTAAACAATAGCCAAACTAGTGCATTTTTGCAAAATAGACATACCTTTAAATAACGTAACTATCATAAATATTATTAATCTGTGAGACATAGTCTAATTGTTTACTTAAAACATTCTTTATATATTTTAACATAGCATTTGAAAATAACATGACTTCAGCCAATTTGTAACATTAGTGCTGGAGGTTATTCTCAGTTCTCAACAGCTTGAGTTCCAAAATTTGTCAACCATTTTAGTTGCTGTTTATAATATTATATTTATATAATTTTTTTAAATATTACATACAATACCATACTGTTAGAAAGCCGTTTCCTCAACATAGTCGTTTTTTACAATGTCGGTGTTGAATGCCAATTGTTTTATAGTACTTGGGTTTTCACCCACTCTGGGATAATACATCAATTAGGAAAACACTTAATTGGCTTTTACAATTTTTTCTTAATACAAATTTTAAAAATCGTATTTCATGTGTCTGTGTCTTATTTCAATAGATAACATTTGTCATACTAAATTGTGACATGCACTGAGGTATTGTAAAGTACAGTATCTAACAAGGAAAGTCATAGTACTTTGTTAGAGGGTATGTATTTGAAGGGTGCTGAGAAATTTTGTTGCTAAACTGATGTTCTAAGATGTGCATTTAACAGTACAACAACAAAGTAAAAATGCAAACATTGAGCAAATACATGTAACAAAGTAACGTTATTAATGAAAGTCTGAGATATACAGCTTTCTGATTGTCTCATTGTCTGTGGACATCACATCACCCTAATGTAAATCTTTCAGTACCACACAGTTCGATCCTAATCATATGCAGAAACACATTTTCATACTCTTGTGAACAATGTTATTATAATAATTGAAATACTGCACTCCCAGGGATTAGGTCAATGGCTAGTTACTCACTTTATAGGGCCATGTGGTACTAACGTATGTCTCATTCAGCATTACTCCTCCACAGGGTGATTAACATACAAGATAAAGTATAATCTTTTACTTTACATTGAGCAGTTTCTCAGTACTTTTACTATCCAAGGACCATACTTCATATTTTGTGGTATCTAGGCTAAGAAGATTGAGTGGTCAATTTTGAACACATGGTGACTGGATGAACTGCATTAAGGTAATGTGAGCAAACTGGCACCATGGATACTACTCAGCACCATTGCATGCAGCAGATCATGGTCCAGATACACTGTTATTTGACAAAGCTAACAGGGAGAAATAAGAAACAAATAGCATTTTGATTTTAAATGGCTACATGTACTAGTGATCACCCTTCAAAAAATTGTTGTTAGCATAACATTTTTAAATTCCATTGATATTATATATTAAAGAAGGGTTAATGACACATCAATGTTATATGAATGGGATGACAAGGTTGTAATCTTGCTTTATCTGAGTTAATTAAAAAGTACTCTTACATACATAATATGAAGAAGACTGGATGGTCTGCTATGCACAACCAGTGAATTCTGCAGCACAAGTGTTCAGATACACTATGACCTTGAGAAAAAGGTTTGATAGTTCAGTAGAAATTGGATCCCTTAGCTGCAGAAACATAGAAACATAGAATTTGACAGCAGATAAGGACCACTTGGCCCACCCATTCTGCCCATTTCCCTACCTATTGGATAAGCTGCAGATTCTAGTTAACCAACAGCCTACTTCCTGCAACCCCCACTATAATTGCCGTATGTCTGTCTCATGCATGTATGAATTCCCCCACTGTTTTAGACCCTACAACCTCTCCAGGAAGGCGGTTCCATGCATCCACCACTATCTCTGTGAAAAATAATTTCCTCACATTACCCCTGAGCCATCCCCCCTCTAACTTTAAATTGTGCCCCCTTTTTCTTACCCATCTCTTTTTCTGAAAGATGCTACCCTCCTGGACTTTGTTGATTCCCTTGAGGTACTTAAAAGTTTCTATCATGTCCCCCGTCCCTCCTTTCATCAAGGGTATACATATTAAGCTCTCTCAGTCTCTCTTCATATGGTTTCTGATGTAGACCCTGCACCATTTTAGTTGCCCTCTTCTGGACTGCTTCCATCCTGTCTATGTCCTTGCGTAGATGAAGTCTCCAAAACTGCATGCAGTACTCCAGATGGAGTCTCACCAACTGTCTGTACAGAGGGATAACCACTTCCCTTTTTCTACTTGTGATGCCCTTCCCTATGCATCCCAGTATCCCCCCAGCTCTCCTTACTGACTTTTCACATTGCTTACCGACCTTTAGGTCATCTGATAAGACTACACCCAGATCCTTTTCCATTATTGTTGTTATTAGTACTTCCCCTGCTACTGTGTACTCTTCTCCTGGATTTTTATTTCCCAGGTGCATTACTTTGCACTTCTTTGCATTGACTCTAAGTTGCCATATAACTGACCATTCACTGGCTATGCATAAAGTTGTTGATACTGTATTCTCAATGTATGCATTTCCCATACTATGCAGTGTAAGCTTTTGGTTTCAATACTGTAGTCTTAAACAGTAACTCATGAAAAAAACAATGTTATCATTTTGTAGGAGATTAATTTAAATGTCTAAGTTTATTGAGTGCACTGAATTTACTCAGTGCATGTGCAAAGCTTTGCAGGATTGGAATGCAGTTCCCAAAGAAGAAAAAATATTATACTATTATACTATCTCAAAAAGAATGGAAATTCATTGCAAAAAATTACATTAATGCATCAGTTAGGGTTTTAAAGTTACAAAAGCTGGGAAATACTACATTAGGGTTTCCAACCCTAACTTCACAACCCCCAAAACACTCCCCCACACCCACCACACCACCAACATACACACACAGAATCACCATAAAGGTCAAGCAAACACAGCCATGAGCAGGTAAGACAACATACTACTCCCTACAGAAAACACAAGAGACATGTATCATCATGGTACAACAGTTTTATGATGTACAGTATGAAACATGACTGTCTTGCACAGGTCAGCTACTATTCCATACTGTGGTATGACCTGTGGCACTGGTTTAATACTGTATGATGAAGAAATTTTTATACAATTTCTTACAATGAAGATTTACTTCACATTCAATCAATTTAATTTAATCAGTTTAAATGTCATAGTATGACAAGTTCGACAATAAATATTGTACAGTGTTAGATAAGCATGTCATTTACCCTTCTTTACATGCTAATGATAGAATGAGTACATAAATACAATCTATAATAACATTTTGTGTTCTTGTCAAAGTTCAATATTTTCATAAAATACATTTTTCTTAGTTAAAAAATATGATTGATAAAATACATAGTTCGACTGGTATTTGACTTTTAACAATCGAACAGTTAGTGATTGAACATTTAATCATATTTACATTTAAAGAAATTTCCATTCGAATGATAATTACAAATGGTTAATACAATTTACCATTTGCAACTTACTGTTAGAATGATAAATGTGATTTACTGTTAGATCAATTTGTCCTGAACATATCGAATACAAAATAAATATAGTTTAAATGATTATGTGTCATTTTTTGCCACAGAAAAACTTATGCATATTGACAATACATTTTGCATTTTTTTTAAACGTTAAAATTATTTTGACAAACTACCAACTGAACACTTTTAGAAACTATTCAAGTGGTAATTTAGAAAATTGATCAAACAATAAAATAGAATATATTTTTAAAGTAATCTTCACAGGCTTTCTGAAAATTATGGATGAGTCTTTCGGATGAGACGTTAAACTGAGGTCCCATCTGCCTGGATTGCTGGTAGTTCAGGTGGATGTTAAAGATCCCATGGCACTTATCAAAAAGAGAAGGGGAATTTCCCCGGTGTCCTGGCCGAATTTCCCTTGTTCACCGAAAAAAAAAAAAAAAAAACACCAACAGCTTCATCTGGTTCAAGGTCAGTTGGCATTCATCTGTATCCCCTTCCCCTGGGTCATGCCTGAAAATAGGCAGGATTTGTCTAGTGCACTTACCCGGTCAACAAAAACGAAATAAAATAAATAAATATGGTTGCTGTTTTATAACTTCATGTTTCACAATATCTTGTGTATTGTTATGGTATTGTTAAGTATTGTATTACTATAAACCTCTGCTGTGGTATATGTTGATTGTTTTTATTATAACTTATATATCCAGTTTTAGACCAGTTAAGTATAAAATACAACTGATACTTCATTCACCATGTTTTTTCAGTGCAACACAGTCATGCTTCATGCCATAAACTTGGTGTACTATGATCATGGCTGTCTGTATTTGTTTGGCCCTTATGGTGGTTCTGTGTGGGTGTGGGTGTGTGTGTTGGTGGTGTGCCGGGTGGTGGTGGGGTGTTTTGGGGGATACAAAGTTAGGGTTGGAAACCCTAACATTGTGTTTCCCAGCTTTTGTAACTTTAAAACCCAGCCGCAGTCTAACATAGTTTAACATGGTGTTCTGCAATGAGCACACATACACATATGCATATATATATATATACATATATATATATATATGTATATATATATATATATATATAGACGGAGAGAGAGAGAGAGAGAGAGAAATATAGCAATACAATTTAAATTGAGAAATAATCAAACATTAAATACAAATCAGAATAATGTGCTCAGGTAATAAAGGAAACAGTCTGCCAGGACAAACCTAGTGATGGGGTAAGGGGTGGAGCCTCTGCAAAACATTATAGTGACAGCAGCAAGATCTGATCACTACATGATGTATGCGATCTGGCTGGGGGGGGAGACACAATTCATATCGCTCATCTTGTAGTTACCAATTGTCCTGTGCTCTTTTTTACTGCAAGGTATTTGTTTTTGCCCTAAAGTGGGTGAAACCCTCTGCAGATAAGAGCTAAACCAGCTGACTGCAGAGTCAGAAAGACCCACTGCTTTTATCTAGTAGAGTAGGAGGAGATATGGCATTGTGTCAAAAGCTTTAGCAAGATCAACAAAAATGGTTGACATGATCAGATCCTGATCCATAAAAGTGAAGATGGAGTCAGTGAGCCATAGGAGGGAAGTTGAGGTGGAGTTGAATTTCCTAAAACCAGACTGAAAGGGGGTGAAGAAAAAGGAGGAGTCAAGGTAGGTAGAGAGCTGCGATAGTACTAAGTTACATACTAAGACTGATAGATGTAAAGAAGGCCGTAGCCCATATTAGCACATCTCCAGAGACTGGATATATCTATACCTTGTTTAATAAGAATTTATCAAGGTTTATTTTAAATGTTTCTAGATTTTCTGTATCCTACAGTGATTTAGGTGGGCCATTCCATATAGGTATGATTCTCTGGGTATAAAAGAAATGTTATCTAACTTTGGATATGTTAAAGATAGTTGAAATCTGTGGCTTATGAGATTGCACTCTGTCTTATTAAAGGACATTCCCAGTTGTGTCATAAGCTCCTTATCTTTTTTTTTTTGTATAATGCTTTATACTCCTCCCCGTAAGGCCCCCATCTGACCAGCCCTCCCAGCTCTGTCCCCCAGAATTACCAGGGCATATCTTATGCCCAGTTTGGGGCAGTGCCTGCAGAGAGTCGGTTGCCATCCTGCCACCTGTTTTCTCCTCATTTTCTCCCCATTTTTACCCGAAGGGCCCCAGGAGAAGGTCTCATGTGTGTGGAGGCATTCATGCACCTTACAGCCCTGGTAATGACCCTTCTCTGCCAGCCCCATTGGCCTATCACCAGCATCTTGCTTGTGCAGCCCCTCAGCCTCCACCAGGGGGCAGCCATGAGTGAGGAATGCCATATCACCTCCCTGGAGAGGATAGCTGCCTGCTGGCAGCTCCATCTGGCTCCGCCCTCCCCCCCCTGTGCTGACCTCTGATGAATCAGGCTTGTTCCCAAACCCAGATCACAAGTGTGCCATGAGGTGAGATGTCCAGTGCCTCAGCCATCTGTGCCACCAGGCCAGCAGCTCCCTATCTTTTGCTATATTGAACATCAATATCAAATCCCCCCTCATCCTTCTCAACTCCAATGAATACAGATCCAACTCCTAAAGTGGCTCCTCATAACTTCTGACCTGTAGGCCAGCTATCATCTTGGTAACCCTCACTGTACTCCCTTCAGGGCTTTGATATCACGCCTAAGATAGGGACTCTATAGTGGAAAGCAATAGTCCAAATGAGGACGTACATATGCTCTATAGAGTGGAAGAATACATTCCCTATTTCTAGAAATGAAAGATCCTTTTATGCATCCTATTAATCTATTTGCCTGATTTCTAATATGATTACAAGGTGAAGTGAATATGAGATCTGAATTAATAAGTACACCCAGGTCTTTTTCTTCTTTTATAGGTGTCAATGAAATACCATCCGAAATAAATTGTTTGTTAGGATTTGTATCCCATAAATGCATGATTACACATGTGTTTGTGTTATAAATCATGTCATTTTGTTTCACCTAGTTTTCTAGTTTTTTTAAGGTAATCAGAAAAATCCACTATTTCCTCTGTTGAACCCACTTTAACTACAATTTTTGTAGCATCTGCAAATTTTATGGCAATGTTCTTCAGACTTGCCATCATGTCTGACACAAATATAGAAAATAGTATAGGCCTCAGGACAGAACCCTGTGGCACCTAACTAGTAACTATGTCTGTATTTGAGGTGTATCCTCTTATTCATACTACCTGTGTAGATTTTTTTAGCCACTCATCAACCCAGTTAATCAATTTATGGTGTATCCCAAATGAGCTCATTTTATGTATAAGAGTTTTATGTGGCACTTTATCAAACACCTTGCATAGGTCTAAATATACCACATCCACTGGTGTCTTTTCATGAAGGAATCTACTAACCCTTCCATAAAAGACTAAATTACTAGCAAGGCAAGATCTTTTACTTTTAAAACCATGCTGGTTTGGGTCCACTAAATGTTTTTTAACCAAATCATCTTCTATCCTTGTTTTCTGAAGGTGTTCTTGTAACTTAGCTAGGGTAGGAAAGCGGTAGATGGGATGGTAGTTACCAGCAGAAGGTTCACAACCTTTAGAGGTAGGAATGACTGTAGCCTGCTTCCAGGCATCAGGAACAGTTGCAGATGAAAAGGAAAAAGAAAGGTTGAGAAGTAGGGCAGTTGACAGTGATGTTGGAGGGGCTGAGAGAAGTAGAAGCTAGGGATAAAGGCCATCAGGGCTACCACATTTGTGAGGATTAAGAGCAAGCAAGGTCTTAAGGGTAGCCATGGTGGTGGCATCAGAGAAGGAAAAGGAGAGATTAACAGGAGGAGAAGAAGGTAGAGGGAGGGAGAGAAGGGGGGAGGAAGAAGAAGTGTTGAGAGAGAGGGCACTGTGATGCTTGGCCAGCTGGTTATGATTGTTTTATGATATTTGTAATATAGGATGTGAGTGTCTCACATGAGACATCCTGTGGTATGGGTGCCTCCTTCCCCAGGTCAGTGAAGTGCAAAGTGACCTGAAACCAGGACATAATTAAAAGACTAGAGAGATTTAATTAAGGGTCTACTGTTTTTCTGTCTTAATTAGAACTGACCCAGCTGCCAGTATATAGGGCATGTAAACTTATATGACGTCTTAGAGGAAAAACATGTTATACCACCATGGTGCGAAAAGTTGTAAACTCTTTGACCTGCTTTGGGAACAGGAAACCGCACAAGATCAAAGGAAAGGCTTGATTAAAGACTGTCATAATCTGGGAAATCAGTTTTTGCTGAAGTCACAGTATTTAAAATATCTCCTGACAGGAAGGTCATTGTTTATTTATTTTTTATATTCTAAAAGGAGAAGCTAGATGACATCATAGAAGGGGTGTGTGAGAGAGACACAGTTTAACTAGGACTTGTGTCTCAGCTTTCTGATACATATCTTTTTGGGCTCTTAAGAAACAAGATCTCTAACTTAGGCACTTAGAGGTAATGCATTAGATAGAAAAGATGAAAATGTACTTTGGTAGGAGTTTATCTATTGTTTTCCTTGTTATTTTTTTCTTTATGTGATTATATGATCTTTGATATGTCGTTCTGTGTTTACATTTTACATATGTTTATCCATTTTTAAATAAACCTTTTATTTGAAAGATACTGCCTGGGTCTTCCAAGTTCTTTCTTTTGCATGTGACATACAGAGGGTTAAGACTGACAAAACTGTTCAAGAGCTTGATGGTGTTACTAAACTGGGAAAAGGTAAGAATATACCTAAGGTCTTTTATAGAGTTTTAAAGGTTTATTTTGGATACCTGGTTAGGTGTCGGTATGCAGATATCTTTGCACCCTCTCAAGAGAAGACAATCTGAGTCTGTACATTTGGGTAAGCTAGCATAAGGTTCATAGTTTGATCCCCACCCCAGAACTTGAGACAAAAGGTGATTCGGACCCACAAGCAGACAGAAGGGTTACCCTGTCTGTTACCTGTTCACATTACTGCACTCAAAGGTTGGCACTGTGGGAGCAGAGGGTCTGACCTGCTGAGTGTGTTTGTGACAGGCACAATTAGTAAAATAGGAGTTAAAGGAAGGGGAAAAATAGAGTGGTCACAGATGAGGGAGTCATCAATCCAAGAACAGGTGAGGAAGATTGGGCCAAAGGGAAGAACAAGGAGTGGATAACCTTCCAGAACTTGGAGGGATGATTAATATTGGTCTGGAGTTTCAATGTAAAATATTCCAATTTTGCAAGTCTTATGGCTTTGGTACAGGAGTTACAAATTTGATAACAGCTTGCCAAAGCAGCTGTAGAGTCTGTGATCTTAAAAGAATGTCATGCAAGATCAGTAGTGTAGAGGTATGCCATAACCTCCTCTGCAATCCAGGGAATGAGACAATCCCAGATTTTTTTCTCAGGGGGGACTAATGGTCCCATGCAGCCATAAATCTGGACTGAAAGTATTCCAGGGCCAAATTTATGTTGTTGGCTGTGGAGAGACGGGACCAATCAGTTGCCCATAAGTCAGCAAGGAGAGAGTACAAGTCTAATGATCTAAAGGATATGAGATTAATACATTTTTTTGAGGGGGCCTTAGGTTGATGTATCTTGCATACACCATAAACCATATGGGGGTCACTGAGGGCATCCTGAAGGAGTCTAGCATCCACACTACAATAGGGATGAGAAGAAAGGACACAGTCTAACAATGAGTGATTTAAAGATGTAATGTTTTGGTAAGTGGGTTCAGAGATCAAGTGAGTCAAATGTAGTGGCTTAACATTTTGAACAATTTTATTAGAACTGGGAGAGAGCCAATTTACATTAAAGTCATAGAGAACATAAAGTTCACCTCTTGAAGAGTTAGAACAGATAGTAGAATAGAGCTCGTTAAGTGAAGAAGAGAAAATACCAGGACAACAATAAACGCCAGCAATAAAGATGAGGACAGAAAAAGGGAGAGTTTGAGTAGGAGCAGCTAATAGGAAAAGGGAAAAGTGAAAAGAAAAGTCACAAATTTGATACTGATGGAAATACAGACAGCAACACCACCACCAGTCTTAGTGCAATCTTGCCTAGCTACAATGTAGCCAGGGATAGTTACAGCAGAATTCTTTATCTTAGAAGACAGCCAGAATTCTGATACAACTAGGACATCCAACTGATGGTTAAGCATGGTAGGCTGCAATAGGTCAATCTTTGGGACCAGGCAACAGATGTTTAGATGGGCTACTCTCAAACCTTTAGGAAGGCAAGAATGATGTAGTGAAGGGACCAGGATTAAGTTCAATGTCACCTGCTAACAAAAGCAGTAAGGTAACAAGGAGCTCTAAAAAGCCAGACTTCTGCCTGGAACAGGGAGACAGGAGAAAAGTAAAGGAGTGAGAACGGGGGAAAGAAGGGATGGGAAGCACCATAAAGCTTCAAGGTGAAGCCAAGGAGCAGAAAGAATTTGACATCATGGACACCAGGGGAAATGGAAGAGAGAAGGAGAAGGGGGACAGTAGGGGATGGGGGAGGGAAAAATTACTAAAATTAGAGTAGGAGAAGAATGAAATAGAATATGGGAAGAAGATCAAAAGGGAGAGGAGGGTAAGAAACACTTGAGAAGATAGCACAGTGGAGCAAAAAGTGAAAACATTTATTGTACAGTTAGGTAACAAATAAAATGGAGAGAGACAAAAAGGATGCAAAAGAACAGACAAAGAGATGAAATCAGATGGGCAAACAGTGAAATACAGGGAAGTAGAAAAACACATTAGTAGAATACAGGGAAAGCAATTAAACAGAACAAAAAATAAAGAATGCAGTTCAGCAAGCACAGTTACAAGGGTAACTTACTAAGGCCCTAGCTGCAGCAGTTACAAGTTAAAATAGTTGGTGGGGGGGGGGAGAAATAGTTACATATCGAGCAATAGCTGAGATTACAAGGAAAGCAACAAATGTGAGAACTGACTTAAAAATAAGTAAGAAGCAAGACAAAAGAAGAGTTAAAAGTAGAACTTATAAAACTAATAGCAGTACAAAAACAGTTTCCGAAATATTTAACTAAGAAATACTCTTATACAATAAACAGATTTAACACTAACAAGAGCTGCATACAAAAGGAGACTAAATGATAGTAGAATAAAAAAAACACACAGGAGGCCTAGGGTCACACAGAAATCCCATGCTTGATAGACCAATCCAGAGACAAGGGAAACTTCACTTGATAAAGAGATAGCACAGGAAGTTCTTCCAGATAGTGATGTATGAAATTAGAAAATTTTGCCCAGCTAAATATTTTGTGGATGTGAAATGTGAAATCCCCCATGGCAAAATGCAGAATTTCATCACCCGCTGGCAAAATTCCACATTTGAAAATCAGGGTAACGATAATATTAAAAAAAGAAAGTGATTTACCCCCTCCAGTCCAGGCCAACATTAAAATCTTTGTCCCCACTGTCATTCCTGTTGTCTAGTGGTCCCACCCCTCCTGGCCAATTGCCAGCCCAATATGAAGAATTTCCCAACCCCCACTGAGATTCAGCCCCATCCCCTATCCCCCATCCAGAATTTCAACTAAAAATACATTTCCCTGGTGTCTAGTGGCCCCACCCCTCTGTCTGATCTCCAGCCAAATGAAGATTAATGACCACCTCCTTGAGATTCACACCCTTCCCCCCAAATGTTGGTAAGTGCGATCAGCAAGCCCAACACTGGGGTCAACATCAGTCATCTCATCTTATTCTGTATCATGTAATAAAAAAAAACTTTCCCCTGGTGTCTAGTGGACCCCCCACCATGCCACCCTGTCCAGTAGTAACCCTTCCCCACACCCCCAGCCATCTAGGACCCCAGCAGGCTACTGGCTCTGCCTTCTACTCACCTCCATGGCTGGCAGCCTGACAGAGCTCTTGTACAGATGAGCCCAACTGAGCCCTTTTAATATATGAGCATGTGCACGTGTTCATTTGTTGAAAGGGTTCCATTGGGCTAATCTGTAAAAGCTTTCAGTTGGGCTGTCAGCCATGGAGGTGAGTGGAGGGCTCTGCCAGTGGCCCGCTGGGGTCCTAGATGTGGGAGGTGAGTGGGATGGGGTGGTTACTTCCAGACAGGGTGGGGGGTCCACTTGACACCAGGGAAAGTTTTTTTGTATTATTACATGATGAAGAATAAGATGAGATTACTGATGTTGACCCCAGTGTTGGGCTTGACGGTGGCACTTACGGGCAATGGGGGTATGGGTGTGAATCTCCGAGGGGGCATTAATCTTCATTTGGCCTGTGATAGGCCAGGGGGGTGGAGCCACTAGACAGCAGGAACATTTTTTTATTTGAAATTCTGGATGGGGGATGGGGCTGAATTTCGGGGAGGGAATTCTTCATATTGGGCCAGTAATTGTCCAAGTGGGTGGGACCACTAGACACCAGGGATGACAATGGGGATAAAGATTTTGATGTTGGCCTGAACGGGAGGGGGGAAACACTCTTTTTCTAATTTTGTTTTGGGGGGGCTGTGTACTCTACATAGAAACAACATAGAAACATGGAATTTGATGGCAGATAAGGACTGCTTGGCCCATCCAGTCTGCTCAAGTCCCTACCTGATGGATAAGTTGCAGATTCTAGTTAATCAACAGCTTACTTCCTCCTACCCCCCCACTAGAATTGCCGTATGTCTGTCCCATGCATTCTTGAATTCTCCCACTGTTCCTGACTCCACAACCTCCTCAGGAAGGCTGTTCCATGCATCCACAACCCTCTCTGTGAAAAAATACTTTCTAACATTACCTCTGAGCCACCCCCCCTCTATCTTCAAATTGTGCCCCCTTGTTCTTGCACATCTCTTTTTCTGAAAGATACTACCCTCTTGTACTTTGTTAATTCCCTTGAGATACTTGAAAGTGTCTATCATGTCCCCCTTCTCTTTCCTTTCCTCAAGAGTATACATATTAAGCTGCTGTAGTCTCTCCTCATATGTCTTCTGGTGCAGACCCTGCACCATTTTGGTTGCCCTCCTCTGAACAGCCTCCACTCTGTCTATGTCTTTGCAGAGATGGGGTCTCCAGAATTGCATGCAGTACCCTAGATTGGTCTCACCAACTGTCTGTACAGAGGGATAACAACTTCTTGCTTTCTACTGTTGATGCCTGTCCCTATGCATCCCAGTATCCCCCCAGCCCTCCTTACTGCCTTCTCACATTGCTTGTCCACCTTTAAGTCATCTGATATAATTAATCCTAGGTCTTTTTCGATTTTAGTTATTATCTGACCCCCCATTGTGTACTCTTCCCTTGGGTTTTTGTTTCCCAGATGCATTACCTTGCACTTATTTGCACTGAATCTGAGCTGCCATATATTTGACCATTCCTCCAACCTTGCAAGTCCCTTTTCATCCTTTCCACCCCACCTTGTGTATCAACCCTGTTGCAGGTCTTTGTGTCATCTGCAAAGAGACATACTGACTAAAGAGGTCCTCTCAGTTTCAAAGATATCCCTATTTCTTAGAAAGCTGAAACCTTCACTCTTTTCCCAATGTCTCAACAAAGCATTGGGTAGTTTGATAGTCCTTACTCTTATCTGACCTTTCCATGGCACAAACAAAATCTCAGATAATACCACTTTAAACCACTTTTCCCTTTGATTTCTCCCTAAGTCCTCAATGTCATGCACAATATCCTTGTTTATCATCTTCCTGTGTTGTTTGTGCCCATATGGACAACCACTACTGTCTATTATCACACCCGCTTCAGTATGTCCAGCATCCTACTATTCTGATGCTCCAGAATATATATTATATACTTTGCTATCTATGAAGCTAACAATTGAGCCCCAACATTGCTACCAACTACTTCTGTTCTGTCCCCTCCTCAACTGTTACTTCCCCATCTGAGATGACATTTTCTGAAGATCTTCCACTTGTTCTTCCTAAAGAACCCCAAATTTGTTACTCATGCTAATCAGGCAGTAATCTGTTCTTTTCCCCTTTTTTGTCTCCCAACCTCATGATCATGTGCTAGTCATCTTCCTACTGTAGTTGTTTCCTTCCTGCCTTCTCTTCCTATTCTCTGTTGCTCACTCACTTTTTTCAGTAGCCTTGTCGCTCCCTGTTGGTCACTTTTTAAATTCTTGTCCCCACCATGTACTGTATACTAACCAGGGATTGGTCCACCAATTGCTTCAGTTCCTTGATCTCTTGCATCTTCATAAAGATATCCTCCAACTCCTTTACTTACTGCTCCAACCTTCTCACAAGTGAAGATCTAGAACACACATATGGCTCATTGTCCCTTCCTACCTCTGCTAGAGAATACATTCTGCACTCATCATACCTTAGTCCCACTCTGCCCTCCATCCTGAGAACCCTGTCCACACCTATCATTCACGACTGCTGAAAACTACTGTTTTCAGAGGATACACGAGAAAGGAGGTATCTGTGCTAGTGAAATATTTGGAGGTACTGTAACTCTGACTCTGAATGGAGAACAACCAATTTTCATTTTTTGACCACATGTATTGGGTTGGATTTTCTATGACTCAAAATTACCACAAACCCTGGGTGCATCAAATATATGGTGCACTGGGTTTGTGGCAGTCTAGCTAGATTTTCTGTCCCTTGCATCAAAGTGACTCTCACTAACCCAGCTTTGTTTGGTCTGATGGGCATCATAACTTGGATCCCCTAACATGCAGCTTATGGCTGAAATTTGCTGGAAGCTGCCATAGTATGTGTCAACTGTTGCAACTGCTCCCAGGATTATAAAATCAGG
Organism: Neoceratodus forsteri; assembly: GCA_016271365.2. Taxonomy (NCBI): domain Eukaryota; kingdom Metazoa; phylum Chordata; order Ceratodontiformes; family Ceratodontidae; genus Neoceratodus; species Neoceratodus forsteri. Next base: position 1,064,064,651 of record CM057449.1, on the reverse strand, counting down.
CACAGTTGTGGCATTCAGCCATGGTGCAGCTACCACAATTTAAGGGTATGATGCTGACCTTTATGCAAGCCCTGTATCACCATTTAAAAATCTGGCCCATTAAGTGCACTTCCTTAAGGCTTTTTTCACTTTAAAAGAGGAGCACTCAGAGTAATTTGCATTTTTGGGTGTACACAAACTATAACACAAAGCTAAAACTCATGGGCATAGCATAAATGCACAGAAATTATATCTCATTTGTACTACAATTGCTTTGGTATTGCATCTGCTGAACATCTCACAGATATGGTAGTGATTCAGTGATGTTTATTTATGTATTTTTTTTATTCAACTTTTGTTAGCCAGGTAGGTACACTGGACAAATAAATGACAATTTTCAGGTTTGACCCAGGACAGTACAACAGAAACAACATTGCAAAAAATCAGGAATTACAGGTTAGGCAAGGCAGGATAAAATTATAGGTACAGTAGGGCAGGAAAGACAACCAGAAATAAACTAAAATACCAATAAAGAGTCAACAATAGGCAATAATAAATAAGTTAGCTAACATTAAAGCAGCAGTGCAACAAAAATGGGTTAAAATTTGACCCCACCTTTTTTCTTCTTAATCAATGTCAGGTGTCTTCCAGTTTATTTTAGTGATAAAATGTTCAATTTTCATTATTATTTAGGAATTTTATGAAAGTTTTAAATAGTTTTCAAGAAAAAAAGATGGCTGCCTAATTTTTGCACAGAAATACTATTGAGGACCTGAGGAGGGTAAGAGTCCAGACAAAAATTAAAATGTACAGTACACAGCACTGGAAGAATCCCAAAAGCCCAATCAACAGTTCTGCCAATATTTTTCATAACTATAGCTGAAAATTAGCTTTTTGGAATAACTTTTTTTCACTGCACTGCTGCTTTAAAGCATCTTTAAAATATAAGTTAGAGTTAATTCCTCAGTAGATCTGTTGCAAATTTATATTAGCAGGTGAATTGTAGCAAATGTGCCCAATACACACTACATGGATTATTTTGTAGTACAAACTTCACAATTCCCCACAAAAGTTAGAACTTTACAGTGCAAATTGACACAATTTTCCACTTTGTAAAAAAATGTCTGCCACGAAGTGTGTCAATTCATGCAGTAAAACTCTCTGCATGGTGCATAGTATAGCAACTTGTGTAATAAAATTCCTGCAATTGTGCCAATTTTGCCATGTGAATGGATGCACTTTGTCACAAACTCCACAAATTGTGGACTTTTAAAATTTCACATGCAGGTATTCCTCTGGTACAGTTACAAGTGGAGAAGGCCTGTAAATGTTTTCTCAAGGCACCTATGAAGAGGAGGAAGGAGGGAGTACTTCATATGAATATATGAATATACGAAGAATCCAGCAGAAGAAGGCCATTTGGTCTATCAAGTCTCTCATATTGCAGGGTCCACAGCTTGTGCTAATGTCCTTTCCTCCCTCCTCCCCACTCCTCCCATCCTCCCTACCCATGATTCTTACCTTCCCCCTATGCCTATCCCAGCCTCTCTTAAAGCTGCCTACCATATTCAATGAGATGACCTCGTCTGGCAGTGCATTCCAAGTGTCCACCACCCTCTCTGTGAAGAAGTGCTTCCTGATCTCCCTCCTAAACCTTCCACCCTCCAGCTTAAGACTGTGACCCCTTGTGATATGGTTGCCACTCAGCTTAAAGAGACTTTCCTTATCAACTTTATCCCTTTCAAGTACTTAAATGTCCCAATCATGTTCCCTCTCTCTCTCCTGTCTTCCAGGGAGTACATGTTCATTGCCCTCAATCTCTCCTCATATGCCTTGCCCAGCTGACTGGCTATCATCTTTGTAGCCCTCCTCTGTACCTTCTCCAGCAGGTTAATGTCCTTTTTGAGGTGTGGGCACCAGTACTGCACTCCATACTCTAGATGCGGCCTTACCAGTGACCTGCACAAGGGCAGTATAACCTCCTCTCTCCTACTACTGATCTCCCTAGCTATGCATCCCAGCATCTTTTTTGCCTTTGCTGCTGCTTTCTTGCACTGTGTGGAGTGCTTCAGGTCACTAGTGATCATTGCTCCCAGGTCCTTCTCCTCCTCTGATGCAGATACTCGGAGTCCACCCAGGTAATACTCTGTCCTGGGATTCTTGGCTCCAATATGCATAACTTTGCATTTTTTGGCATTGAAGCCAAGTTGCCAGATCCTGGACCCCCCCCCAGCTTTTCCAGATCTTCCTGTAGGTCCCTTATCCCTTCAGCTGTGTCCACTCTCCCACAGAGCTTATTGTCATCTGCAAATAGGCACATTTTGCAATTAATGCCATCTCCAATGTCATTGATGAAGACATTGGACAACACTGGGAGGGAATTCCAGAACTTTGGTGCAAATGAGGAGAAAACCTGTTCACCCATTCTGGTGGCACACTAGGGAACATTGAGCAGGGACTTGATAGAGCATCTCAGGGGTAGTCCTGATGGGAGCACTGAAGAAGCAAAACAAAAGAGGTGGGTGTAGAGGATCTTAAGAGTTTATCGAGGAAACACCCAAGACCATATAGTGATAGCATCCAGCAGATGGAGATAGACACCCCGAGGTAGAATATAGATCTCAGTGGTGAATGTGGTGGTTAAATAAAAGTGCAAAATGAAAAAGAAACTATTATATGCCACATCCAATTTAGACAGGACATTGTTCCAAGCATGGGCAAAATATAGAAGAGTATAGTATGGGTGAAGAAAGAGGACTCTCTTAGTGATGGCAAGTCTGGCCTTCAGGATATGTACAGTATGTGTCTAATTTAGAAGCCTAAGCTAAACTTAGTATTAACTGCTTTACAGATGATTGGGATATCTAGGGAGAAATCCTATGAGGGGTCAAGAGTTATTCCTAGGTGTCCAAACTGGTTAACTGGATCAAGTAAAGAGATGTCAGCACATGGGACTGCTAGGATATTTGCACAAGACATAAGCTGGCATTAGAACCAAATAGCACAGCTTGAGACTTTTTGCCCTTAAGAACCAATTTATTTTTTGTGAGTCAGTTCTGAATAGTCCAAAAGTCACAGCTAAGCTGCAAGTTAATATGGCCTACAGTGTGAGAGCAAAAATAGAGAACAAGTTCATCCACATAAATTGGGTGGAGCAGGAGACAGGCACAACAGGGAGACTGTTGTGAAAGACAGAAAAGGACAGTGGGTCACAAACAGAGCCCTGGAGAACACCGTCTTCAACAGGGGCCAAATAAAATCTTGTGAAACTTTATGAATTTGAATCTATTTGAAAGAGATTTCACAAACCAAGAGACAGCATGAGAGTAGAGGCCAAGCATAATCAGTTTTAGAAATAATAACTAATGATCAAGGGGAGATTGCACAGACAGGAATGAAGAGAAAAATTCACATCTTAAACTGGTGCTTCTGCTCAGTATTTACAGTAGAGGGAGGAGGGGACAGACCACCAAGGAGAACAGGAATGAGGTGGGGGTGAGGTAGACACAAGTCTATTTTCAGAGAAAAGAGTCCTGAAAGGATTTGCAGCCCTGATGGTGGATAAGTCTATGGGACTGGATGGGATATACCCAAAGTTACTAAAAGGGTGATGCTAGCTGCTTCACTGACAACCATGTTCAACAGCTCACTGGAAACAGTTGTGGTTACAGAGGATTGGAGAAGGGTTGATAAGGTTCTTCTACATAAGCACAGCAGTGGGGTTGAGGCCAGCAAGTGCAACTATAGGCTGGTCAGTCTTACTTCAGTGGTGGGGAAATTAATGGAAACCCTGTTAAAAGAACGACTTGTTGAGCAGCTAGAATGCAATGGGCTGCAGGACCACAGGCAGCATGGATTTATCAGGGAATGGTCATTCCAAACAAATCTGATTGATTTATTTGACTGGGTGACCAGGAAAATAGATCAGTGGTGGGTGGTGGACGTGGCCAATCTAGATATTAGCAAGGCCTTCAACACTGTACAACAGAGGAGGCTGACTAGGAAGCTGACCAGCCTAGATTTCCTTTCTAGTGTTGTAAATTGGGTTAGGTATTTGTGTATGGATGAGACAGGGTGGTGGTTAATGGCATTCACTTTAAAGATGGGATACTGACTAGTAGGGTACCACAGGGTTCAGTACTGGGACCAGTCCACTTCAATGTCTTCATAAGGGTAATTGAAGATGAACTGGAGGGGAAGGTATGACTTTTTGCAGATGACACCAAAACCTGTTAAAGGGTACACACTCAGGAGGGGGTGAAGAAAATGTGCAGGGATCTTGGGAAACTTAAGAAGCAGTCAAAGATACTGTATGGTGGTTGTGGCTCAGTGCCAAAAAGTGCATAATGATGAACTTAGGGCATAGGAACACCAGTGCTGAGTACTGGACAATGGGAGGTACTGGCTTTCACTAGGCAGAAAAGAGACCCTAGAGTTATCATATCAGAGGAACTCGAGGTGGCAGGGCAGTGTGACAAGGCAGTGGGCAGGTCTAGTGCGAAGCTGGGGTGCATAGGGGGAGGTATCTCCAGAAGGAGGAGGGAGGTGGTGATACTGCTGCTATATTGATCCCTGGTATGTCCATACATGGAGTACTGTGTTAAGTTTTGGAGACCACACCTCAAAAAGGGCATAGACATGGTGGAGGTGGTCCAGTGGAGGGGGGCCAAAATGATGGAGGGTTTGCATGGGAAACCCTATGAGAAAAGACTAAGGAATCTCATCATGTACACCCTGGAAGAAAGGAGAGACAGAGGAGATATGATCGAGACCTACAAGTACCTAAAAAGGGTAAGCAAGGCACAATTTATTTATTTATTAGCATTTGGTGACCGGCTAAGTGCGTCAGGCAATTTAACCTGCCTACTTTCAAGCATGACCCAGGAGAGTACAGAATACAGAGATACAAAATTAATAGTAGAAAATGATACAATATTCCAAGGCAGAACCTCACACAGGAAGGTCAAAATATAAATCAACATTGTTAACATAGGTCACCCAAGCAGGGGTGAGACAAACAAAACAAAGTCAAGTAAACCTGTGCTGGACCCAACCCAGGAAGGTCTGACAATGAAGAATTACATTCATATAAATAGAGAGAGAAGCAAAACATAACACAACACTGTGTAGGGGGAGTTTAACACAATACAGTTATCAGACAAGACAAACAACAGGAGGTTAAGAGCATTTGCAGACACCATGTGTCCTTAGGTAAGAGGAGAGTGCTGTCTTGAGTGAGTCATGAGATACAGAGACACTGATATGAGGAGGTAGGGAGTTCCAGAATTAGGGCAAAGTTGGAGAAAGCTTGTTCACCCATTCTTGTTGAGCAAGGGGGAACAAAGAAAAGGGGGAAGGCAGAGGATCTCAGGGAGTGACCATGAGTAACAGGGATTAACATAGCTCCAAGAGATTCAGGTCTGGGGATACGGGTAAGAAAGTTGATAAAACAACCAAGGGTGTAGGAGCGCAAGTCATTAGGAGTAAACCAATTTAAAGAGGAGTAGAGGTGACAGTGGTGGGTGAGCCTGGGGCAGACAGGGCAAATCTTCAAATATTATTATATGTAATATGCCACTTGTGGAGAGCAGTATCATAAGCCCAGGACAGGACTGGTAGAGCATATTTAAGCCCTGGAAGAAGAATACCCTGGGCTATGGAAATCATAGCAGAAGGGATAAGTGAATTGTGAACTTTGTAGGTGACTCCAATCTTCATGTTGACATGCTTACAGATATCATTTATATGAGAGGAGAAGTTCAGAAACGGGCCAAGTGTCATACCCAAATATTTAAAGGAGTCCATATTGGATATAGCAAAACCATCAAGGCAATGGACCTGCAGACAGGGGGTAACTGTCTGGACTTTTTTGGTGGATCCAAAGAGCATGGCATATGTTTTGCGTAAGTTAAGGGTGAGCTGATTCGAGGAGAGCCAGTACTGGATGCTTTGGAAGGAGGAGGATAGTTGATTATTTATGTCAGTGACAGAATTAGAGGCAGTGAAGAGGACCAGGTCATCAGCATACATTATAGCACCGGAGTGAGATGGAAAGGGAGGAATATCATTGATGAAGAGAGAAAAGAGCAACGGGCCTAGTATGGAACCCTGGGGGACACCACAGGGGAGGACCTCTGAGGAAGAGAGGACCTTATTAAAGGTGACAACTTGTGTACAATTGCTAAGGTAGCTGTTAAACCAGGACAGTGTGGAGCCAGCTTCACCAAGCAAATGGAGTTTCTTTAGGAGAAGGGGGAGGTTAACCAGGTCAAAAGCCTTTGTGAGGTTGACAAAAACAGCCCCAGTAAGGAGACCCTTGTCCATGTTCATCTTGACCTCACTAGTAGACAGGGTCAGGGCTGTGGTGGTGCTATGTCCAGGCCTAAAGCCATGTTGGACAGGTGTCAGAATCTTGAACTTTTGGAGATGAGAAGAGACCTGAGAAGTGGATAAGCTTCTCGAGTAGTCTGCAAAGAGTAGGTAGAATAGCAATAGGTCGGTAGTTTGATAAGACCATGGGGTGTCCTTTTTTGAACACGGAGGTAGTCCTCACAGTTTTCCAGACCTGTGGTAAGGTGGAGGAGGAGATGAAAAGGCTACAAAGTCTTGTAACAGGTGTGGCTAGGATGGGAGCTGCCAGTCTAAGAATCATAGGTTCAATGCCGTCAAGGCCCACACTTCCATGAGTAGGTATCACTTTCAGAACTTCAAGACGGAAGACAGGAGCAAGATTCAGTGGATGGGCAATGTCATTATGGTCAGGCTCACCAAAAAGATGGCATTGGGCTAGGGAGGAAGATGTCATGGGAAGCTTATTGAAGAGGGAGTTAAAGGCATTCGCTATAGTGGAGGGGGTTATTACAGTCAAGATCATTTACAATCATCTCCTTGGGTGTCTCAGACCTGTGACTCCCAAGGATCTCTTTTATTTGGGACCATGTTCTGCCAACTCAAACCATGCAGCTATTTGCCATTCACACTCACATACACACAATAACAGTACAATAAGTATAGCAAGCCAAAGCTTTATTATGTAAAATATTACAATATAAAGGTACAATAAGTATAGCAAGCCAAAGCTTTATTATAGCAAAATATAATACAAAAGGTTATACATCACCGATTCCAAAAGCTACATCCAAGCCTGTTCCAATGGCTGGGAAGCCCCCTTGTCAGCCTGGCTAGGAGTCTCCGAACGGAATTGGCCCCACAGCAATGTGTCCACCCTGCAGGTGAGGCTTCTAACCAGGCATTGAGAAAGCTACATTTATATCTTATTCTATGCTAAAAATAACCGTGCAGCCTTCATAGTGTTGTTTTGCCACATTCTAGAAGCTGGCCAGGCTCCCAGATGCTGCAATTCACACCATAAGGACTGCTCCAGAATTCCCTACACCTGCTAGGTCACTGTGCTCCAAACACTGGCCGGGTGCCTAGAACACTATGAGCTAAGCAGAAGTTTAAACAAAACTACAAAAACAGGTTGCCTGATAATATGCGACCTTCAAGTCAGCAAAATACACTGTCTGAAGCAAAACATAATAATGAAGCTATCTAAAGAGCAAAACACCAATTAAATGAAGCAGCATGTAAAATGGAGTCACACAATACAAAATGGAGTATAAAATGACATACATTACATGAAATAGCATACAAAATGGAGTGACTATAATCAACATATTATACTATCACTACAGACCAGTATCCTAGGGTTGGTTGAGAAGGAGCGAAGGAGCTCACAGTAGTAGTTGCTTTTTGCTAAGCAAATCTCTTTCTTGCAGACATTGTGCAGAGCACAATACTTCTCATAATCAGAGGGAAGAGAGGAGGATTTCCAAGTTTTCCATAGTTTATCCCTCAGTTTTAGCTGTTGTAATAGAGGGCGCTTAAGCTACTTTGTGGTTTTTCCCCTAACCCGACATGTTGTGATTGGGATAAGCCTCTTCTGTATGGAGAGTAAGGTACTGTTGAAGTATTCAGCAGTGCAGTTAATATAATTTGTGATAAAGATAGGGGACCAGTCAACTAGACGCAAGTCCTGAATAAGGGAAGCTGAATCAAGTACAGCAAAGTTAGAGAACATTAGCACTTTGGGAGGATATGAGGGGGGAGAGGCATCCCATATACAGTAGACAGGGCTGTGGTCACTGTTAGAGTCTGGGAGAACACTGACTGAGGCAAGGCAGTCTTTTCTGTTTGTTAGTACCCAGTCAATAAGAGTTCTATTGGTTCCACTGGCAGCGATCCTTGTGGGTGATTGGATGAGCTGAGCCAGGTTTGCTTTGCTGACGTTTGATGCCAGTTGAGAGGCACTGGAATCCAACCAGTCAAGGTTAAAATCACCCAGACATATGATTTCATTTTTTGATGTTACAGTGGGTTTTAAGTCAATGAGTTCCTCAAGACTGAGTGTACTAGCATGAGGGGGTAAATATACAGTAAATATGTGTAGCTTCTTAGAGCCTCCCAAGAGTAAGAGAGAGTGGAGTACTTCACAGTTATTCAGATTTTGTGTGGGTAAGACGGTCACATTTAAATGAGCCTTATGGTGCAGTGCTAGACCACCTCCTGTTCTGGAGGATGGACGTTCTGCCCGGAGTAAGTTGTAACCTTGCATAGAACAAAAGGAGCTGGGGATGGAGGGATTGAGCCAGGTTTCTGATAGAGCTAGTATGTCAGGGTTGTTAACTTGAACCCAGCTTTGTAATTCAGGGAGATTAGCAGTAAGACTCCTGATACTGAGGTGAGCTATGCTTAGTCCTGGAGACTGAGGTAGCATATGGGTGAATTGAGGTCCTTGGCCCAGGTTAGTTTCAATATCACCAGACAATTAGGGAGTCTCTTTCAACTAAGGATGATCAGCAGGAACAGGGCACATGCAATGAAGTTTGAGGGGGAGTTCAAGAGAGATTTGAAAAAATATTTATTCACTGAAAGTGTGGCAGACAACTGGAACAGACTGCCAGAGGAAGTGGTGGAGGCTAGAATGGTGGGGGGTTCACGCATGCGTGAGATTAACACAGATGTACATTAGAAAAGAGGCAGGGAATGGGAAGGGTTGCCAGAGACCAGATAAGGTCTGCAGAGGAAGAATAGGCAGGGAACACTTGGGCAGGCTGGGTGGGCCATGCTGTTCTTTCCTGTCAACATATTCTATTGTTCTGTGTTTCTAATCGGTAAAACGATGATTGAAAACATTTACAATAGTAACAGGGCTATTACAGTTTATCTTGTTAAGGCATATGCCATTAATGTCTTGTTTAGTGGAGCTACTTATAAGACCCTTAATGTGGCACCAGAAACTGTGGGAGTTCACAGAAGATGCTAAAAGCTGGTTCTTACAGAAGGTACTTTTAACAATATGGGCAGCTGCTTTACAAAGATTTCTGAGCCCTCTGTATTCATTTAAATCAATGTTTGGGTGTATTTAGGGTAGGAACTTGAAACATCAACAACTCCTATAATAAACTTCAGCTGGGTCATGTTTAATTCCCAATATTTCATGAACACAGCTACCCCCCTTCTTGTATAGAGATGTGCCAAAGTTTTAATTCATCAGCGAAGGTGCTACGAAGTGGCTGAAATTCGCATCCATGGAATTTGGCAAAGTTTTCCCTACCCTCAGCAACTTTGACTTTGCCTGAAATCACAAAGTTTTCTATGTGAATGGTGGAATTCCACCCGCAAAGTGTGGAATTTCACCAGTAAATGGTGTAATTTCACTAATGAACAGTGAAATTCCACCATTCATGGGTGAAATTCTGCACTTCAGTGATGGAATTCTGTCATTCATAGCAAAATTCTGCATTTTGTAGATCACGCCACACTTTGCAAATTGCACTAAATTCACGGATTAATTAGCAAAGCGAAATTATTTATTTTATTTATTAAACTCTAGGATTACAAATACCTTTGAGCAAGTACTGCTCATTTACAAAGGTTCCACGTCAATGGATGGAGTGAAACATACATACAGAGGTAGACCATGGTTACTGGTTTAACACAGCGAAGGCTAGGCTTTAAACTTAAAGTACATAATGGAGAGACATAATAAGCCAGTTTATGAGAAAAAGATGTTTCAGAGCAAACAGTACATTATATAGTGATTATAGGGTAGTAGGTTTAATGAAAGGGGTGGGCAGGCTGAAGGGCCATTCTCAGAGGGTGATGGATGGGTAGCATAAGTGCAGTGTAGGTAGGGGTTGTGGGACCCAAAATCTGAAAGTGCCTACAAGAGGGGAGGTGGAGGGTAAGGAAGGGTGGTGGCGGAGAAGGGTAGGGGTGGGATGAGGGAAGCAGGTGACGGGTGAATGCTGAAGGGGGTAACAGGTCACCTTTGATGGGTTTCACCATCTTCACCCATCTCCACTCTTGTACACCATCCAAAAACAGTAGATTTCAGCAGTCAAACATGATGGCACCCAATAGAAGCTACTTGCCATACACAGCTGAGATACCTTGGGACAACAAAGATGGGGTTCTCAGTGTACAGGAGACAATATTAGGGATGGATGGACCTGTCTGCTTGAAATCAGACCCCCCCAGATCTCACAGGATCTGATGAATCCTGGTAGATCAGGATGCTGCTGCTCAGTGTACTGGGTCTGCCTTGCTATATTTGTATAATTTAAACTTTTGTATTTGAACCCAGTACCCCCTTCTGTCTGCATAAACCATCCACTCCCATGCATTTGATTAAAAAAAAGTGCTCTGCTGCACAGTGCTGTTTCTGCTCCCACTTGTGAATCCAGTGCTCATGCTTGCTTTATACAAAGAGAGAGAGAGAGACAGAAAACAGGAACAGGCCACAAACTGTCAGCAGTGGTGTGGGCAGCACAGATATATTGGCCAGGAGTTATGGGCTGCAAAAGTGAAAGGTGACATTTTTTGTTTTAACTTTTATGGTATTCTCCAGCCATGAATCAGGAATGGGCAGCAAAACCAGCAGTGGCAGTAGCAACAGCGGCCAAGTTAGGAAATAATATTTTAAAGGACACAGCATGATGTGCTAAGGTTGTGCTCAGCGCCTCCGTTCTTGCTGGTTTCAAAAGTAAAGCACCAAGTCAGACACTGAAAATGAAAGCATATGCTGGGAATATAAAACATGCAGATACTAAGTAAAATTCTGCAGAAATTTGCTACTACTGCTGTTTGTGATTTATTATAACTGATTATCACAGTGCAGCATGAATTATTGTTTTAATGTCTGCGCTAATAACAGTTCTGTCTCACTGTGTGGCAGGAAGTTGTCATCCCTGTTGCAGACAGTTGGTGAGACCCCATCTGGAGTACTGTGTTCAGTTCTGGAGATCCCATCTCCGCAAAGACATAGACAGAGTGGAGGCTGTCCAGAGGAGGGCAACCAAAATGGTGCAGGGTCTGCACCAGAAGACATATGAAGAGAGGCGAAAGGAGCTTAATATGTATACCTTTGAGGAAAGAAGGGTGGGGACATGATAAAAACTTTCAAGTACCTCAAGGGAATCAACAAAGTCCAAGAGGGTACTATCTTTCACAAAAGAGATGTGCAAGAACAAGGGGGCACAATTTGAAGATAGAGGAGGGAAAGCTCAGAGTTAATGTGAGGAAGTATTTTTTCACAGAGAGGGTTGTGGATGCACTTCACAGGAAATAAACAGTTTGGAATTTCAGGCTGAAATGTTCAGGGTAGAAAGGGGTTGCCTCACAGATGTGTCTTTTGATGTTTTTTTGATAAAATTTACATTCCTTCCCTAGTCATAATACTTTGAAGTTTGAACATTTACCATAGGATAATGCTGTGGTGGTTGCAGTACCTTTCGGCACCTATATCTCAAAAATGGTTCAAGATATGGATTTTTAGCTAAACGCAGCTTAGTACTAAGCATGTGTGCAGGTTGTCATTCCATGATTACAACTGCAGTGGAATGTTTCCCTATGTTCCTATGGGTACTGAGATATTGTGCCTTTTGCAGTACAGGGTTACTTGGAATGTCTTTAGACCTACGCTGTGTCTCTACTATTATAGGTAGATGGGATCACATGGCCTTCTGAGCCCTGAGCTGCCACATATTGATACCATTATGAGTACTGCATGTGCAGGGCCCTCCATTATGAAGTACTGGGAGTACAGGGGACAGAGTACCCTGCGCTCCCACAGGGAAATGACACTTCATGACAATGTCTAAACACTTATGGATAGATGGGTGCACAGGGCCCTATGGGCCATGTGCTACCACAAATGGATACCATTATCGAGTGATGGGAGAGTGAACAAAGTGCTGGGCCCTCTGGGCCCTGCGCTCCCACAGGGAGATGAAGGTTGATTACAATGTGTATACACGTATGCTTACATAGGAACACAGGGCCTGGATGGCCCTGCACTCCCACATGATGGAGGGCCCTGTACAACTACTTTTCAATGTTACATTTGGTGTGAGGGACCCTTTAAAATAATTTCCACACTAAATAATAGTGTTTAAAATGTTTTTCTTTATTTTCCCTTACATTTAACTCATCCCACTGAGCTTGTTCATGGGATCTTTTTTTTCTGTTGATACATAAATCCATATTTATTTATTAAACATTCAGTAATATATTTCTCTGTGTACCAGAGTTTTTGTCTGTATTATATTTCTTTTGTAGTGTATCATTCCAATTTTGTGAAGTCTTCTGAACCTTATACATGTTACATCTTTTGTAAGGTTCTTCAGTTCTTAATCTTCCTTGTTACTCTGTAATACATAAATAAAATGCTTTTTTAATGCAAAGTGTTATGCCGGGGATTTCATGTGTCTGCTGCTTGGAAAAATCTTGACCCCCTTATTGAGCCAGCAGCCTACTGTAAAATTCTTCAGGCTATTAACTTTTTGTTTGTTAGAATCTTAGTTCTTTCTGTGGAGACACAATGTAAATAGTTTTCTTTTAGTTTCTTTATTTTATTTCAGCCAGTGTTTTAAATTGTTTAAGAATGCTTTACTATGCCTCTAGCCATTTATATGTTTATAAGATGGCTTACCTTGTCATTTTTATGCCTCATTCTTTCCAAGTAAAATTTATCCTTCCTGCTAATATGGCCATTTGCCAGTGATGCAGTAATATTGTACTCCTGGCTGCTGTCCACTTGAGCCTGTTTTAAAAATCCCATGGGATTATGACGTGTGATGTCATCACCAAGCACCAGGATGCCAAGCAACCCTATGCTTCCCCTCCCTCAGGTGGAGGGGACAGGCTCTGTCCCCCGGCATTTCATGTATTTACACAGTTTCTTAAACATGTTTGTCATTTTTAATTTTTCAGATTAGTATATCCATTTACAGCTAATGCATTCCTTATTTGCTGAATGGGTCAGTAGGGCATCCAGGTATCCTGGCAGGAATTACCTTTAATCCATTTTATTTCTTAGCCAATTCCTGTTAATCACATCTATTAGCATGTCTGCTATGTTTGCCATGCTTCTTATGTTTCTACATATATTTTCTGTATACAATTTTATATGTTTTATATTTTTAGTTTTATATGTTTTCTGCTTATCACTATTGCTCCCATTCATGGGAGATTACAAAGGTCAAAGACTTATTTTCCTGTGCATTTTTCTCCTTTTTTCCTACTTTTACAAATTCCTTATTTTCTTGCTTAGTGGCTATGTATGGTTGCTACATATATAATATATATATATATATATATATATATACACATTCACATATATGTGTGTGTGTGTGTGTGTGTGTGTGTGTGTGTGTGTGTATAAATATATATATTTTTTTTTTTGTTCCCTTAAGTGAAGGTCAAAAAGGGTCACTAACACATTTTTTTTGTTTATTGAGTTATTTCGGAATCTTTTTGTTGAATGTAGTTTTTCAGTCAAATTGTTTATGTATTTTTTAGATTCTTGAATATGTTAATGCTGGTGCTATGATGCTTCCTAAATTGGGAGGTCAGAGAGGTCTTTTCTGCCTCTTCTGTTTTATTACAGTTTCTTTTTACCCTTATTAATTGAGAATAAGGGATACTGTTTTTTAGTTTTGGTTCATGAAAACGATTTCTGTGCAAGATGGTGTTCCTGTCAGTGCTTTTGCAATATAGTGATGTTTCTATTTTGCTTTTTTTTTTTATTTGGACTGTCAGGTCCAGATATGAAAACCATAGTTTGTCATAGTTCATAACAAATTTTATGTTTTGATCTTTATGATTTAACTCTGTAAAAAATTGGTGTGCCGTCGCCTCAGTGACTCCCCGATGGTGAAGACCATCACAATGACAGGAGTTGGCCAAAATCCACCTGTCACTGTGATGGTCTCTGCATGGCCAGGGGATTGCCTTGCAGAGGGAGTGGGGGGGACGGAGCCCCCCACATGGGGTGGTTTGGGGGGTGCAGCCCCCATTGGAAACATGGAGGCATCCCCAAAACTGTATTGCCAACACTCAGCAATGTGGCTGTCACTGTTGCAGATGTCTTCATAGCTGCTGTCGCTGCGGTAAGGTAAAGCCTAAAAAACTGTATCAGCTCTTCCTCTGTTCTCTGCCAAATGACATACAAGTCATCTATATATCACAGCCATGTTTTAATACTCTTATGAAATCTGTTGCTGTTTATGTTGCATATGTGAATACCCTCTAATTTGTTCATATATGCATTGGCATATTCTGGGGCCATAGTTAACCCCATTGCTGTGCCCTTGCTTTGTTGGTAGAACTGTCCATCAAACTCAAAGTAGTTTTTACTTAATAATAGTTCTGCCATCTCTTGCAGTATTCTGGTATGGGGTTGTATTCCTCTATCTCTTATGTTTAGTATTTTACCTATACACTCTATGCCCTCCAAATGTGGAATGGATGTTTATATGTCAGCCACATCTAGTGTTACTAGATATGCAACATCTTAAATTCTCTGCTGTGAACTTTGTTGTAGTTTTAAAATCATGCCAGTGGAGTCTTTGGCATATGATGTGTTTTTTTTTTCTATAAGAGACTGTAGGTGAAAACTGAAGTGTTTTGAGATTGGTTCAAGTACTGGGTCATTGTCAGAGACTATAGGTCTCCCCAATGGATCTATTCCATTTTTGTGTATTTTGGATATGGCGTAAAAGGTGGGGATTCTTGGGAACTCTTTTCTTAACATGTCTTCTTCCCATGGTTGTATCCACCCCATCACACAGTATTTTATTCATTTATTTATTGAAATGTTTCACCAGGAAGGCACACTGAACAACAAGTTGCTTGTCTCCCAGTGCAACCTGGGGTGAGAGGGTACAGGGAGTATACGTACAAAAAGTATAAAATAGACAGTACAAATTGAAAAGGTTGTACAGTAAACAATTCATGAAAATAACAGTCATAGCATAGGCACAGTATACAATATACACCATGAGTATTGCGTATAACAATAATTTGGACAACTATAAATTGCTTGACTATAAAAATAAGTGCAATAATATAATAAGATACAGAATCTGTAAGGAGAAGGGGTGCTAGAGAGAGGGAGATGGGTTAAGTAAGATTGTGGAAACAGGTACAGTTTGAGGAGAGGAAATTCTAGAGCATGGTGGAGAGGGAGTGAAGGGAGGATGAGTGCTGAATTTGTGGACGGAGGGCATTCCAGATTTTGGAGAATTGAGAATAGAGTATTCCTCTATTAAACTATCTATTTGTCTTTTTATTGCTGATGTGGGGTCTTGTGTTAGCTTCTGGTAGTTTTCTTCATTATGCAATAATTTTAAACACATTAGTTTATATTTTTCTCTGTCCTGTATCAGTATTCCCCCACCCTTGTTGGTGGATTTGATAATGATACTGGTGTCTTCTTAATGTTTTCTAAGGCCATCCTTTCATCTCTTTTAAAATTTTTATAAGGAGGTGTTAAGTCTTCTTTTAAGCCCCATAATCTCTTTTTCCACCACTTTACAGAATGTTTCTATCCCGTGATTCTTGCCAACAGGTAGGTTATATTTGGATTTGATTTTCATGTTCTGTTTAAGTTTCTGCTGGCAATCATCCTTGTTTTGCTTTGTTTCTTGTCCAAATTGGCTTTTAAGTCTTAATGTTCTAAAAAAATCTCTGAAGGTCCACTTCCAAGTCAAAAAGATTGGCAGGGTGAGGGGGAGCAAATGACAGCCCTAAACTGAGTACCTTTTTTTTTTGTGCTTAGTATTGTTTGGTTTAAATAGAAAATTGGTATTATACTGGACCCTGTTGTTATCTGCTTCTATCTCCCACAGTTTGCCTTATTGGCTTTCCACCTTGCCCTTCTCCCTTGCCTCACCTTTCCCCCCAAAATCCTTCCCGCTGCCTGTATTGGTCTCTTGGTTGTGCAAATAAGTAATACATTAGCAGTAAATGTATATATTAATGCGAAAAATAAAAAATGACAAATGTATTTAGGAAACTGTTTAAATAAGTGAAATGCTGTGATATAGAACCTGTTTTGGAAGCCCCAGTCCCCTCCATCTGAGGGAGTGGAAGCATAGAATTGCTAGGCACTTGTCATCATCCTGTAGGATTTCTAGAACAAGCTCAAGAGGACAAGAGCCAGGAATACAATTTAACTGCATCACAGGTGAATGGCCATATCAACAAGAAGGACAAATTTTATCTGGAAAGAATCAGGCATAAAAACAACAAGGTAAGCCATCTTATATACATATAAATGGCTAGAGGCACAGTAAAGCATTCTTAAACAATTTAAAGCATTGGCTGAAATAAAATAAATGACCTAAAAGAGAAACTCTTTACATTGTGTCTTTACAGAAAGAACTAAGATTCTTACAAACAAAAAGTTAATAGCCTGAAGAATTTTACAGGTAGGCTGCTGACTCAGTCAGTATGGAGTCGAGCTTCTTAGAAGCAGCAGACACATAAAAACTCCAGCATAACACTAAGCATTAAAAAAACATTATATTTATATATTACAAAGCAACAAGGAAACAATTAAGAAGTGCAGATCCTTACAAAAGATATAACTTATGAAAGGTTCAGGAAACTTCACAAAACTGGTATGATACACTACAAAATAAATATAATACAGAAAAAAACTCTGGTAAACAAAGAAATATAGTAATGAATGTTAAATAAATAAATATGAAACTATCATGTATCAACAGAAAAGAAAAACAAAAATATCCCACGAACAACCTCTGTGGGAGGAGTGAAACATAGGGGTAAATAAAGAAAAACATTTTATACACTATTATACAGTGTGGAAATTATTTTAAAGGGCCCTTCACACCAGAAGTAACATTGAAATTTGTATATCTGCCTCAGGGAGGTCTGAAGAAACAAAGAAGAACACCATTACCCTCCATAACTACATTAACCTGTACAACTACAACACACTATAGACTGATGGGCCCTGCACTCCCATAAACATATAAGGGTACAATTACACTTGCTCAAAAAGTAGGAAAAAGTAGTAGAAATTCATTGCAAAAAACATTGTTAATGCATCAGTTAGGACTGAAGCAACAAAAGTAGGGAAATTAGGTGTTAGGGTTTCCAACCCTAACATCTCCCCCACCTCTGCAACCCCACCTCACCCCCACCCTCCACACACTAACAAGTGTTGGGGTGTGTCTTAGGGTCATTGCACCTAATTCTGACCCCATTCTCCTATACTGTACCATCTCAGCTTACTTAGACATGGAATGGGGTGAGAGTTAAGGCCAATGACCCCAAGACGCACCCCAATGCCTGTTGGTGTATGGATGGTGGGGGTGGGGTGATAAGGGTGGGGGAAGTGTTAGGGTTGGAAACCCTAATGCCTCATTTCTCTACTTTTGTTGCTTCAACCCTAACTAATGCATTAACAAAGTTTTTTTTGCAATGAATATATATTACACACACACACACACACACACACACACACACCCCTTCATACACAGTGTGTAACAGATCAGAACTAGAAACTTTCTAAGATGAAAGTAAGATTTAATTCTGCTTATAGTTTACAGAGTTTTCAATCAATTACACCCTGTCATATTACACAAGAGTGTTGTCATTGTGTGATGCCAAATTGCCTTCATGCAAAACTGTTTTGTACAGGACTTAAACTGAATAAGCAAGATCTATGGACATAGATTGAAGATGGCCACCAGGCTGGGTGAGCTGAGAGCTCTGAGCTATGGGCTGCATGTTTTATTTTAATTGTGTTCATTTGCAGTGCATTTTTTAATCATATTTTTGCTTTAATGGTTCTGTCTGTAGTTCATTTTTGGCAATCTGTTTTTATCATTTGGAACCAATGGTAGTTAGTTAGGGATGTTATAGTGAGTCAGTAAGTGTGCCAAACGTTTCTTGTGGGATTTTGTTATTTTTACACTGGAGTGTAAATTCAACGTGGTGTAAATGTTCTTTCTTTTAACACCACTCAGATAGGTTTTGAGTATTTATGAGAATCAGATCCATGGGTTCTTGCTTTTTATTTTTACTTGACTTGTTGACTGGCGATTAGAGGAGGTGCAGTTGGTGAGCCCTGTGTTAAAGGAAGTCCCTTGCCTGAAGAGCCATGCTGTGTTGCGTTCTGGCTGTTCCAGATTGTTTTGTTTACTGTTTGGATTGCTTGCATTGTCTGTTCAACTTCTCCCTCTGTGAGGAATAGGAGACATAGCGGAACCTTTTCTGCTGTGGAGAACAGGAGGTTTTCATTGTTGAGGATCAGCCATTTATGGGGTCTTCCATTGGTGTGGAGGTGGGGGTTCAACTCTGCTCTGTTAGTTGTCGGATCCATCGTTGTGTGGGAGTCAGGGTATGAGTCAGCAAGGGAGCTGGCTGTTCTGCTCTGGGTGATCCTAGGCCTTCGGGGAGTTGGCTGGTGGGCTGACTCTAGCTGTGGGCTGCAGCCGTTGTGGGGGAATATTTCTGACAGTGTTTTTTTGGGGCAGAGTTTTTTGGGCCCCTTGCCAGCCTTTAGGTGCCCCAAGACCTTGGAATGTTCGGAGAGGATCTGTTTTGGAAACTTTGTACTGACTCGACCTGGGATACGGTCAGACCTTTTTATTACTCACTATCTATACTACATCTGGAAAGCAGTGAGAGTGCTCGTACTATTTTGTTTACAATATTTGGTTCTGCCTTTCTATGTGACAGGTAGCCCGACAGAACCCTTTTTGGTTTTCAATTTATCAGGTAGTGAGATTACCTGGTCAGCTTTCCTTTAAATAACTTAACAGTCCTCTCCTGCCTATGTGAGAGGTAGCGCAGGTGGATTGCTTCTGGACTTACTGTACTTTCTTAAGTAATGAGAGTATCTGGCTAACCATCTTACCTATATTCAGTTTGTGGTTCCATCTGCCTTTGTGAGAGATTGAGCAGATGTCACCTTTTTTCTAGACATTTATTCGGTGGAGGTGTGAGCTCCTGAATTACAGTATCCATTAGAGAGACTTTCAGTGATCGGTTTTATTAGTTACAGTTCTGAAGTGTCGTCTGTTTTATGTCATTATACTTTAATTAAGTTATTTACTTGTTTTGTTATATTTGACTGTTTCGTTATTATTATTTTATTTTTGTATTATTTTGGGTAGTGAGAATACCTTATTATTGTTGATTTGGGTTTGGTTTTTTTTTGTTTTTGGGTGTTTAGGAGTTTTTAAATTTAAATTTGCAGCTCTGCTTTGGACTTGAGTTGAGAAATTGGAGTTTTGTGTTTTTCCCATTGTTTTTTGTAATAATTGGTGGAATGTGCTTGCCTGCCCCCCCCCCATCCTGTGCTATTCGGCCCTCTGCGCCCACCACCTGTTCTCCTCCCCCCACCTGTTCATATCTACCAGCACTGTCGAGTGCTGGGGATTGCTCGCAGGAGAGGGGGACAGGGGTGGGTGGGGGGCACGGACAGCAGAGTTCAAATGAGTGGCGCTCTTCCATTGGGGTGGTTAGGACCAGAAGATGCCCTGGAGCCAAATGGTGCCTAGAACATAGTAATTCTTGTCTGGTCCCCATACCCAAGGGCACCTCTTCTTTGGGAGGACAAGTAGTTGGGACAGCTCACCAACATCGTCCAACCCCGGGCACTGTTATGCAACACCAGATCCATTCGGAACAAAACTGCTCTTATTGCAGATTTTGTTGGGACAGCGGATCTGGTTTGCATTACCAAGACCTGGTTAGATGGGAATGCTGCCCCAAATTTAGAGGTAGCTATTCCCCCGGGTACTCGGTTATACATCGCCCGAGACTGGACTGCGGGGGGGGGGGATCGCGGTCTGTTTCAAGACCGAAATTGGGCCTAACTGTGGTACCAGTTGAGGAGGCCACATCATTTGAGTGTACTGTGGTAACTGGTGTGGGGTGCAGGATAGCGCTCATTTATTGTCCACCAGGTGATGAGAAGCTGTTCCTGCTGGAAGTAGCAGACTTTGCTGCCGACATGGTATTGGAGTCACCCAGACTGATGGTTCTGGGTGACTTCAATGCCTGGGTCAATGACGAATCCTCGTATTTTGGACAACACTTCCTCCAGGTGATGACATCACTGGGCTTCACGCAGGTTGATCCTCAGTTACTCACAATGGTGGTCACTCTCTTGATTTGGTCTTCCTCCTGGGGATCGAGGCCTCTGACTTGGTGGTGGAACCTGTCAGTTGGTCCGATCACTACACCGTTGGGTTCATTTTTTCTGCCCCCCTGGGTAGGTCGGCCCTTGTGGAGATGATCAGTTATCACCCTTTGTGGGATGTTGTCCCTGAAGACCTGGCAGTGGTGATTTGACCTCTCAGTGGTTGGTGAGATCAGCACAGATCCTGAGCTGTTAGTCACGGCCTATATTAGGACCATTTCCTCAGCTCTTGATCTGATTGCTTCTGTCCATGTTTGCCCCCTTCTGCTTCACCCCAGGGTCCCATGGTTTGATTGGTCTCTGAGGGAGTTGTGGAGGTTGGGGAGTAGGTTACAGTGTTGTTGGCGGAGGTCTGCTTTGGATGCCGACCACCTTATTTTGTTAGAGCATTATAAATTCTATCAAACAGAAATTTATCGTAAGAAGACAGAATTCCTCTCCAAGGGAATTGCTGTTGCACAGAACTGACCGGCTCAACTCTTCTGAACTGTGGACAGGCTGTGCAACCCAGCCTGTCTGCAGTTCCATCGAATCTAATATTGAATGAGTTCTAGTGGTTTAAAGTTGAACGCAGGAGAGACTGAGGTTTTGGTGGTGGACCCAGGTCATAGGACAGAGGGGTTGAGGACTGATCGGCTCTCTAGTTTAGTCCTGGGGGGGCAGATTCTTACCTCTGAGCAGGTATGTGACCTGGGAGTGGTGCTTGACAATGGGCTGACCCTTCAACATCAGGTGTTGGCAGTCATCAAGCTGGCCTTTAACCACCTTAGGAACATTGTTAGGATCGAGCACCTCATTCCGTCCAGCGACCTGCCTGTTTTGGTCCATGAATTTGTGACATCATGCCTTGACTATTGTAACTCCCTTTTCCTAGGGCTTCCTGGGGTTGATATCCACCACCTGCAGCTAGTGCAGAATGCTGCTGCATGTTTATTGTCTGGGGTACCTAAGAGAACTCATATTACCCCAGTGCTGCGCGATCTGCACTGGCTGTCTGTTCAGTGGCGGATCACCTTCAAGGTAGGTTTATTAACTTACAAAGCCCTACACGGACAGGGTCCTGACTACTTGAAAGAGCTTCTGATTCCCTACACCCCTTTGCGACAGCTCCGCTCGGCTGACGATGGGTTTCTGGAGATTCTGAGGGTTACTTTAAAGTCATCTGGGGCTCTTGCCTTTGGGTTTGTTGCCCCTACCCTCTGGAATTCTCTACCCCATCAGCTACTGGACTGCAGGACAGTGGGGTGCTTTAAGCAAGCACTGAAGACCTTTTTATGGGGAAAAGCCTATCCAGAATTTCTTTGATTTTATTAGTATTTATTGTATTTTCTGAATTTTATCCAATTGTGCAGCGCCTTGATATTCAAAAGACGTTACATTAAATGAAGTTTATTGTTTATTATAAGATACAATTCTTCAGGGAATACAATTGCATTTGATTCTCCAGTACATTATTTAAACATAAATATATTACTATTTAGTTTGCCTAGTGCATATGAACTCGAAAAAAGAGAAGTGGTAACAGAAAGTGATGCACAGTTTCATACACTACTGATGAGTGGTGGCAACATGATAGTAAAAATTCAGAGATATAATGTCGCAAGTAAACCTATATGAATTGAGTCAGCCACACCAGTGCACTGTTCAAAAAGTAACAAAAACAGTTTAGAAGCATCTTCATAAAGACAATATCCTAATTGTGATATGAAAAATTACTAAAATCAAATTACACACAAGATGCCTGTAGAAGTCGATAGACAAAAATGACTTAAAACAGACTGGCACATAGTTCAGTGATGATGTATGGTGGCTCTGTGATAGTTAAGAAATCAGAGCTTTAAAGTGGCAAAGAAAGGAATTCAAAGTCAAACACTGGACATTATGGTTCAAATGAAAGATATTTCATATAGCACTACCAATGAATACAGAAGTAGACACTAGAATTGGAGCGGCACCAGCTTTCATTATCACTTAATTGAAGTTTGTCCACCTTTCTGCCTGTTGATGATACAGTGGTAATTTGACTATGTACTTGGTCAGCTAATAGTACATTTACTTGCAGTTTGTTTCAGCAAATTAATTTCCTTTGACTTCCATAGGCCTCTGAACCTTAGTGTAATTTGAGTAATTTTCATACAACAATTATAGTGTACCCAAGGTACTACTGCATTTCATTTGTTACTTTTTGAACTGTATTCTGCTTTGGCTGTCACAATTCTTATTTGGCTTATTTGCCACTTTACAGCTCTGAATTTTTAACTATCACTGAGCCACCATACTGTACATCATCACTGAACTATGCACCACTCTGTTTTAAATCATGTTTTTCTTTTTGACTCCTATAGCCATCTGGTGTGTAATGTGATTTCAGGAATTTTTCATGTAACAATTACAATATTGTCTTTACCAAGATGACTCTACACTGTGTTTGTTGCTTTTTCAAGGGTGCACTGGTATGGCTGACACAATTTATATTAATTTATATTGGCTTACTTGACACATTATATCTCTGAATGTTTTCCATCACTGTACCACCATACATGACTATTTAAATTTTCACCACTTTGTGTTACCATTCCTTTTCCCTCAGGTTCATATGAAGTCAATCAGTAGCCATCATCTTTCACTTGAAATAGATTCAGCAAGCATCTTTCAGTAAGTTTTGTTTCAAATAAAGGAATGAGACATTAAATAAGGTGAGTTATTTATATGTGGAATTCTCTTTGTGAATATAAAAGGAGGCACTAACCTACAGCAGGTACATGCTTTTTCCTATTTGCTTTACCACTGTTTCCCATATTTTATCATTTATGTACTGTATTACTAGTAATATAAACAAGTACTTGTATAACCCTGAGTGCATTTGCTTGCAGTCCCTTGCACTCCATTTTTTTCTGTGACTCACAAGGATCTGGTGTTTGATTTATTATGCCTATTTTTTCATACTATAAGAGGGATATAATTGTCAGCAAGATGCTTTTGTTTGTGTTTTCTTTAACATTGCAGTCTAGGTGACCTTTGTTGCATAACATGGGAAAGAAACGCAATGTAAAATTAAAGTACATTTAGAGCTTTGCATCCATATTGATATAACAGAATGATATACATTATGGTCCAGATATTCAAAAGGGTTGCGCATGGCGCAACAGTGTTGTGCCATCGCAGCCACTAATCTTGCCCTAACGGCGTATTTTCAAAAGAAAAAAGGCGCAAAATCCCGCGTGCCAGAGCACATCAGTATCGTATGCAGGCACAGGTAGGGGGGTTGTGCCCATGCATACCCTGCACAGCCCGATATTCAGCCCAGGATGTGCAGAGCCATGCATGTGCAACCCCTACCTGCGCCAGCACAAAGTTGATCCAAAAAAAAAGGAACAACGGATGGCCATCCACAGGTGAGATGCCACATTGCAGGGTGCAACAAGGCAGCTGCCACCTGTGGGTGGCCACCTGAGCTTCCACTGCACCTGGCGGCCCCCCCCCCATGTCCGGTCGCGGGCATTTGTTAAAAAAAGCAGAATTCTGTCCAATATACCTGGTGGTCTAGTGGACCACTGTCTTCCCAATTGCGGGCATTAGTTAAAAAAAAAGAACACTGTCCAATATCCCTGGTGGTCCAGTGGACCACTGTCTGCCCGATCGTGGGCATTTGTTAAAAATAAGAACTACGTCCAATATCTCTGGTGGTCCAGTGGACCGCTGTCTGCCCGATCGCGGGCATTTGTATTAAAAAATAGAACTATGTCCAATATCCCTGGTGGTCCAGTGGACCGCTGTCTGCCTGATCGTGGGCATTTGTTGAAAATAAGAACTACGTCCAATATCCCTGGTGGTCCAGTGGACCGCTGTCTGCCTGATCACGGGCATTTGTTAAAAATAAGAACTACGTCCAATATCCCTGGTGGTCCAGTGGACTGCTGTCTGCCTGATCGCGGGCATTTGTATTAAAAAATAGAACTATGTGCAATATCCCTGGTGGTCCAGTGGACCACTGACTGCCCGATTGCGGGCATTTGTAATAAAAACAATTAATAATACCAATAACCCTGGTGGTCTAGCAGTACCCCCCCACCCGTCCACTGAGCCCCGCCTCCCACCCAGTCAGCCGGCGGGCGGCAGCACCCACCCGCCCAGCCACCCGGCGCCGCCCGACTGACACCGTCGGTGGGCTGTCGCCCACTGGTCCACAGTGTGAGCCAATAGGCGTGCAACCCATACTGTACTACATTTCCAGATATGTGAATGAATCATTCACATATCTGGAATAATAGTAATGGTAATGGTTGCACGACCATTGGCTCACGCTGTGAACCAATGGGTGAAACCCTACCAATGGTGTCAGTGCGGCGTGGGCGACAAGCGGTGGAGTGCTGCCGCCGCTGGCTGACTGGGGGCGGGCGGTTGTGGCTCCAGTGGGTGGGTGGGAGGGGGTACTGCTAGACCACCAGGGATATTGGTATTATTAATTTTTAATCACAAATGCGCCGATCGGGCAGTCAGCGGTCCACTGGACCACCAGGTATATTGGACGTAGTTCTTATTTTTAACAAATGCCCACGATCAGGCAGACAGCGGTCCACTGGACCACTAGGGATATTGGACATAGTTCTATTTTTTAATACAAATGCCCGCGATCAGGCAGACAGCGGTCCACTGGACCACCAGGGATATTGGACATAGTTCTGTTTTTTAATGCAAATGCCCACGATCAGGCTGTGGAGCACATTGCCGGCTGCAGGGGACGTTGGTCCCCAATGGCTGCTGCCTGGCAGGGCGCCAGGCGCAAGTCGTCAGGGATCAGCGCATCTGCATGCAAATGGGGTTATAAAGACATGCAAATGGCCCCATTTGCACCTTGCATACATTATGACCCCATTTGCATGTCAAGTTTTGAATATCGCCGTTGCTGTGCATACCGCAATGGAACTTGTGCTAACGCATCCCAATGCCTCACTCTGGCCACTTGCGCTGGTGCAGTGCCACTGCACCATGTACTGCGGTGGCCAGGTGCGATATTCAATGCTGCTGAGCCATGGCACAGCTCCGTTGAATATCTCCCAGTCCACACCCCTGCGCAGCCGAGTTGAGCTGCACCCAAGCTTGCACCACAGCCTGGCACAGTTTGAATAGCTGGGCCTATGTGTACACTAATAAATAAAATTGCACTGCCTTGCTTTCAAAGAGACACAGACTTAAAAGTTTCAATAGGTATATCCATTGACAAAAAAAAAATTGCTAATGCATTTCTCACTCATACATTTTAAAAACCAAAAACTAATTTCCAAATGATTTCTCCTCTTTTGCACTAAAAAGTTTGACATCACAACATTCTCAAAGTCTTCTGATTTCTCAGTATAGTCCATTTTTATATACACTGACATTCATTTACTGAAAGTATGTGGTGTCTCCATGATGTTGTTTTGATCCCCTTGTGCTTTTTAAACAGCTCTATCCTTTCTCTTAGGTCATGTACAGTTCTATTTCCCGAGAAATGCTCCCTTTTGTGGCCAGAGGAACAGAAGTTTGGAGGTTTTACTCCCACCTCATTGTTTCTAGTCCCACCTCAAGAAAGTGTGCTAATGCCCAATGCAGATAGGGTAATGCAGTATGGGAGCAACCTTGGGACGCAGATGAAAATGTGATTCTACTCCACATATGTGTTCTGACATCTGATAAGGGGAAGGGGGATAGAAGCTGTTGTCTAAATGGTCCATTGTTGTTATTGTATAATGCTAAAATGTGCACATGAATATGTCTAGAAGCAACACTGCAAGGATGCAACAGACCATGCCTTCACTTCTTGTGAACAGGAACTGCTGCCAATTTTATTACTGCATTTTAGGTACTTAAAGGTCTCGCAGTTCCCCTCCTCCCTTCTGACCTACAGTTTGTACATGAGAAACTCTAGCCTCTCCTCACATTTTCTAAAATGATAGTTTCTGTTGTGGCTATTAGCCCATAAATTCTGTTTTTTTTCCATTTGTTTATGAGTATTTTGTTGTTGATCACTATCACTAACTAGATACACTTTTTAAATTTTTATTATTATTCAGAGGTATTACATTTCCATTTGTTTTCTGAGATCTTCCCAGCAGAGGCCAAATATTTTAGTAGAAGCTGTAATTTTTTATTCTGATAATGTCTCATTTAGTCTGCCTAATCTATGATTCCCAATTCTGCAGCTTCCATTGTTGGGCTTAAACTTTAATAAAGAAGTTGGGCCAGATTTTCAAAGGCTAGAGAATGACGCATGGTGCTTGCATCAAAAACAACTGATGCAAGGAGCAGGTTGCAACAAAACTTGCATCAGTTCTGATTTTCAAATAGTCCGTGTGTCAAAAACAGGTCTGCATGTACCAGACTGGCTTGTGCCATGCTTGCACTGAAAAAATGCCTGCACCATGTTGGAAGGGATGCCTGCATCACTGAAATGATGCACCATCCACTTATGTGGGATTTTCAAAGAATGTGAGTCCTGTCCTTGTGCTTAAGATGCATGTCACTGTTAGACCAGCCAGAGATGGCCAAACGTACACAAGAGCATATAAAGAGACTCATAACTGGGGGGCAGACCAGACTATGGCACTATTAAGGCCAGGTTAATATTCCCCTGCAGGGCAAGTTTAGAACTGCTGCTATATTGCTGGAGAAAATAGAAGATCAGCATGTGCTATTAATGGGAGATTTTAATGCAAACTGGGAGCAAGATAGAGGAAAAAAGTTAAAAACTAGCTTGGAAGTCCTGGGTTCTTGACAAATAATCCATCAACCTACGAGAAGTTTAAATAACAGAACTTTTGGATCCATTTTGGATTTGATTTTTGTCTCACAGGAAGGACTTGAGAGTGGAGGGCTGTAAAGTCCTTCCACTGAATCTGGGGGATCACAACTCAATTCAATGCACTTTATCTATGCAGGGAGCTCAGGGTGGTAGCAAACTAGATTATTGGGTGCGTGATCTAAAGAAATTCAATGAAAAATCCTTTAGAAATAGCCTTAGTGATTTTGATTGGACTAGAGTGTATTTAATTCCTGATTTAAACTTAGCCATTCAGGAATTCACTGATTTCTTTTTGGATATTGTGCAACAGCATGCCTCAAAGATAAAAAAAGAGTAACAGCAAAAAAGATGTTCCATGGTTAAAGGAGAACTTAAAAACTCAGCCACATATAAGGAATAGAGTATGGAAGAAAGCTAAAAGAACCAAATCAGTGGAGGATTGGAATGTGTTTAAACAGTAGTATAATAAGTGTAAGCAGGAGATAGTTTTAGATAAAAAAAAAGGTATTATCAGAATACTTTTAATAGAATGCAGGATCCAAATAAGTTCTGGAAAAAATATCTCTGAACTGAGAAATCTGGTAAAACCAAAAAAAAACAATTAATT
This sequence comes from Neoceratodus forsteri, assembly GCA_016271365.2. Lineage (NCBI taxonomy): Eukaryota > Metazoa > Chordata > Ceratodontiformes > Ceratodontidae > Neoceratodus > Neoceratodus forsteri. The sequence continues at coordinate 1,064,036,757 of CM057449.1, read as the reverse complement.
TGTTTGATGGGGACAAATTGGTTGATGACCTTTTAGAGGATGCACATTTATTGAATTATTATTTTAAGGAATTACGTGATTTAAAAATACAAAAACTGAACCGTAAGGCAACCTGTTTTAAACAACAGAATATGGCTGCCTCTATGATTAATATTAGAGGATTCAAATTTAGGAAGGTTAAAGTGAAAGAAACAGTAAAAGAGTTAAAAGGCTTTATAGTCTCTAAAAGTGGTGGATTGGATGGCATTGAGGCAAGGTTTTTAAAGATTAGTGCTGATATAATTGCCCCGATAATCATGTATTTTTATAACTGGAGTTTAAATTCTTCTTTGGTGCCTGAAATTTGGAAAATAGGGGAAATTATTCCTATACATAAGGGTGGTGACACTACACTTCCCTGTAACTATAGGCCAATAACTTTACTCACCATTCTTTTGAAGGTCCTGGAGAAGCTGGTCAATTATCAGCTTGGCCAGTGCCTTGAACAAGAGGGGATTATAACTAAGTTCCAACATGGGTTTAGGGAGGGGAGATCGTTGAACACAGCCCTAATTCACTTTAATAACCTGGTGATTACATCATTAAATCAGTGTAGAAGCACTGGGGTGGTGTTTGTGGACCTCAGTAAGACTTTTGATAAGGTACAGCATGAGACTTTGCTACAGAGGCTGTCTGATATAGGGGTGCAGCAAGAAACCCTGATGTGGTTTTGGTCCTACTTATCTGAGCGTAAGCAACGTGTTCTGTGTGGGGCCGCTGTCTCGGTTCTGGTGGATATAGAAGAGGTGTTCCACAGGGCTCAATTTTGGGCCCTGTATTGTTCAACATCTATGTAAATAATTTAGTAACTGAGATGACAAGCACTAAGATCAGGCTTAACGTGGATCACACAGTTCTTGTGGCATCTGCAGATAATACCAAGGACCTGAGACAGTGGCTCCAGACAGACTTCTCCCATATGGAGACATGGATGAGGGACTTCTGCTTATTAATAAGCACAAAAAAGACACACTGAATGACATTCTCAGTAGGCACTCAAATAAATAAGAACACCTTGGACCTGCAGATAAGATTTTCTGATGGGATAATGGTCCAGAATTTGACCACTTATAAATATTTAGGAGTCCTTGTTGACTCTCTGTTGACTTTTGTAGAACATATCCAGTCACAAATTAAGAAAGTTAGCCAAAGGTTGGGGGCTCTTTGAAGGATATCTGGGTGTCTGTCTAGAGACAGTAGATCTTGATTGGTAAAGCAACTACTATTACCCATATTGGAATATGGATCTTCACTTTACAAGTATTCAGATCAGAAGTCCTTGGTCAAAATGGACCAACTGTATTACAGGATGGGAAACTATATATTAAGAAAAGGATATGGGGTACATCATTACTTAATTTTTCAGGAACTTGATTGGTTGCACCCAGTGGCACGGAGGGAATATTTGTGGTTCGTGATTTGCCATGGACTAATTCACCCTAACAAAAAATTGCATCCCTTGTCATACTCAGTGCAACTTTAAATATATTCATTACACACATTTAAATGAAGGAAATCATCTGTGAAGGTACCTATGAATAGAATTTTAAACAGGATGAGGGACATTACACTTCAGAACAGTCTGGCTAAAAACTGGAATAAATTACCTCCTGAACTAACTGAGACTGTTGATTTGCACAAGTTTAAATTTAAGTTGTATAATTTTTTGAAGGTTCAATGTAAATGTTTTAGATCGTTTGTACTTTGTATTAGTTTTGTTTGTATGTGTTAATTCTGTATTTTGTCCATTTTTACCTTGTTCTTCATTTGTTTTGCGCTCTTTTGTTATATAACTTGCAACCTTTAAAAAAAAAATACCACAGGAATTTGTTGTAAATGGGGGTCTTCCCCAACAAAATTGCCTGTATAAAAATAAACTTTTTGTCATCAGAACATTTTGGGAGCTAGTCTTTGCCATTTCATCTGCTGTATTTTTTGACTCAACATGTGTCATTTTTGTTCCTTGAGTAATTTTTTTATTCGGCTTACACCATTTTTGACTCAACTTGTGTCATTCTCATTCCTTGAGTCATTTTTTGACTCCACTTGAACCATTTTTTTGACTCCACTTGTGTCATTCCCATTCCTTGAGTCATTTTTTGACTCCACTTGAACCATTTTTTTGACTCCACTTGTGTCATTCCCATTCCTTGAGTCATTTTGTGACTCAGCTTGCACATTTACGTTAAACTGCGCAAGGAACATTTGGGAGTAGCACACTTTGGAGTGTGCCTCTCCATCCAATGCACTGCTTCCTTGAGCAGGCATGGCGGTCCTGCACCAATGGGTGCAGGAGCTCTGTATGACAGCGGTGTTCCTCTGCTTCAAAGGAAAGCATCGCTACCATACTGAGCACTGCATCACGCCGTCCCCCCCTCGTGTCATGAGCTCCCCCTGTGCGCGTCATGCCGCTCCTCCCAAAGCTTTGGTGCCACGCTGGGAGCCTACCCCAGCGTGGCAAACGTTGTTTGCCGACGGGGGTGCCCAATCCCCCGTCAGCTCTTCGGCCCCCCAGCCATCTTCTGCCATTCTGGGAGCCCACTCCAGTGTGGAAAACATCTCACGTTGTCATTTTTTGTTTTTAAAACCTGTAAAATAAAAGCGGTCCCCAGTAGCGTCTCCCAGCCCCTCCACAACCCACACCCACCCACTGTGTACCCAGCCTCCCAGCCCCCACCCCACCTTACCTCCCACGACTCCGGCCACGGCGATCTTGGTGGACGGGAACATATCTGCACTCTTCAAAGGCGACCCGCGAACTGAGGAAATGCCGGTAAGCTGTATAATGGGCTAGATGGGGATTCAACTTATTGCATATCTCAGTCATTTTGAAATTTTTGCACCAAATTTTCAACAGGGTTTTGGACCCTTCTCATGAATGATTCACTGTCATGGCGTTATTCTGGCCCGAGGGGTGATTTCGCAGGCACTATGCAGTCACTGCGCAAAATCACCCTTTGGGCTTGAATAACACCATGACAGTAACATCATTCATGAGAAGAAATCCCAAAAACCCCATATTGAAAATTTGGTGCAAAAATTCCAAAAAGTGACTGTTTTATGAGGCGTTGCGCAGTTCCTACGCAGACTCGTAAGTTCGTGAATTTTCAATATTTTCACTCCAGATTTTCAACATTGCCATTTTATCACACCTTCTTATGAGCTGTACAGCTGTCATTTTTCACATCTCACCCAAAACGTGTTTCCGCCCATGTAGCGCACAATGGCGCAGTCGGTGTGCAAAATCAATGTATGGGACACATTAAGAAAATCACAGTGACACCGTTCATGAGCAGAGGTCTTAAAATGGCTATGTTTGAAATTTGGTGAAAAAGTTTCTAAAAATGACTGTTTCTGGCGTCGTTGCGCGGTTCTCATGCGGCTCGTGCGTTTGCGAATTTTCAATATTTGCACTCCAGATTTTCAACATTGCCATTTTACCACACCTCCTCATGAGCAGTATAGCTGTCATTTTTCACATCCTGCCCAAAATGTGTTTCTGCCCATGTAGCACACAATGGCGCAGTCGGTGTGCGAACTAAATGTATGGGACACATTAAGAAAATCACAGTGACACTGATCATGAGCAGAGGTCTTAAAATGGCTGTGTTGAAAATTTGGTGAAAAATTTCCTAAAAATGACTGTTTTACGAGTGTGCTATGCAGTTTACATAAGCTCGTGAAGTTTGCGAATTTTCAATATTTTCACTCCAGATTTTCACCATTGCTATTTTACCACACCTCCTCATGAACAGTACAGCTGTCATTTTTCACATCCTGCCCAAAACGTGTTTCCGCCCATGTAGCGCACAATGGCGCAGTCCGTGTGTGAACTTAATGTATGGGACACATTAAGAAAATCACAATGACACTGTTAATGAGTAGAGGTCTTAAAATGGCTGTGTTGAAAATTTGGTGACAAAATTCCTAGAAATGACTGCTTTATGAGTGTTCATTGTGCAGTTCCTATGCACGCTCGTAAGTTTGCGAATTTTCAATATTTTCACTCCACATTTTCAACATTGCCATTTTACCACACCTCCTTATGAGCACTGCAGCTGTCATTTTTCACATCTTGCCCAAAACGTGTTTCCGCCCATGTAGCGCACAATGGCACAGTCGCTGTGTGAACTCAGTGTATGGGACACATTAAGAAAATCACAGTGTCACTGTTCATGAGCAGAGATCTTAAAATGGCTATGTTGAAAATTTGGTGAGCAAATTCCTAAAAATAACTGTTTTATGAGTGTGCATTGTGCAGTCCCTACGCACGCTCGTCAGTTTGCGAATTTTCAATATTTTCACTCCAGATTTTCAACATTGCCATTTTACCACACCTCCTTATGAGCAGTACAGCTGTCATTTTTCACATCCTGCCCAAAGCGTGTTTCCGCCCATGTAGTGCACAATGGCGCAGTCGGTGTGCAAAATCAATGTATGGCACACAGTAAGACAATCACAGTGACACTGTTCATTAGCAGAGGTTTTAAAATGCCAATGTTGACAATTTGGTGAAAAATTTCCTAACAATGACTGTTTTACGAGCGTGCATTGCACAGTTCCCATGCACGCTCCTAGGTTTGCGAATTTTCAATATTTCCACTCCAGATTTTCAACATTGCCATTTTACCACACTTCCTTATGAGCAGTACAGCTGTCATTTTTCACATCCTGCCCAAAACGTGTCTCCGCCTATGTAGCGCACAATGGGGGTAACAAAAAGGTCATGCTGACAATTTATTGTGCAAATACCAGCAATCGCACAGGGCATTAGGGTAATGCACCATACATGCCAAACACCACTGCAAATACCTGCAAGCGACGTTCGGCATTGACAAATGCTTGTTTGAGTCAATCTCTCTCATTCTTGTTCCTTGAGTTATTTTTTGACCCATCTTGCACCATTGTTTTGACACAGCTTGTGTCATTCCTATCCCTTACATCATTTGTGGTATACCCCCCAAACAACAACACTTCTACAGCAACATATTTCGATGCCAACAACATCAACATGTCACTGCAGAATCTGCCTGGGACCCGACAACACTTTCCCCCATCCTGCACCGCCTCCCCGAATCAACACATACTTGAAGTTGGAATCTAAAAGTACGGTGGGTGCAGGGACAGAGCCCCCCATGTGGGGGGGGGGTGGGGGGCAAAGCCTCCCAAAGAAAAAACACAGTCTGATGTGCACAGCTCCCTGCCAACTGCAAATTGTGGTCGACATGGAGCCTGGCGCTGTGATGCCGATCAAAGAATTAGTTGTCCAACCGTCATTGTAGAACCATCATTTGTTTGATGCAGGGGACCTTTTGTGAAAGTTTAGAAGACTTTGCCACTGAGAATGCTTTTCTTGCCAAATATGGCGCACAGTTTTTGGCACACCTGGATCTGATGAAAGGTGGTTGTTTGATACACCCTGTGTCGATCTAAGGGCCCTTTGAAAATCTAGCCTGTAATCTTTTGTTGATTTTTGTCATTTGTGTATGTCTTTATCTTCTTCTTATTTTAATTTTTCTTGCTGCCTTTCTTTGTAGGGATACTAACTGCTCCAATATTTTCCTTTCTACCTAAAACATTTGTCAGCATCAGTTTGTTTTCTTATCCTCTTGTCATGACCATTTTGGGGTAGTATTGTTCTTCCTTGGTGTGGCCTATAAGTGTAGGAAAAACATGCAAAAGTGGTTGAATGTATAAGGGAGATTAACCTCAATCTGATGTTAAACTGTATGATATCCTGCTAACAAAAACTTTCAACAACCAATAAATAACTATTATAATTAATAATAATGGCTAAAATAAATACATAAACATCAAAATAGAGTCTGAGAGGTGCAAAAACAAGTATATAGAAACCTTGCAGACAGTGAGACTTAAATAGATTGCATAATGTAGAACATACAACGTTCAATGTGCAAAAAACTGTGATTAAATGCAGTAAGGTCAGATGTTTAGTTTCAAAAATTTGGCAATAAAAGCAATAGAAGCAAGAAAGATAGGTAAAACATGATAAACTGAAATGACAGGGGTAAGAGAAATATTATGTTCCTGCACAATCAAGGTAAATAATTCTTGTATATGATTCCCAAGTTCTTCTTGGGATTCTCTTGGGATTCTCAGTGTGGACAGAACTCATCCTAAATACTTTAATTTTGTATTTATTTATTGAGAAATCGGAATTACAACCTTTGAGCTAAAAGCTCATTTACAAAGGATCCTCATCAAGCATAAAAAAAACATCAAATACAGAAGTAAGAGGAAACATTAGCAGATAACAGGCATTGTCTGAAACACATCTAGCGAAAAGGACATAGGACATTGCATATCACATTACAGGACATGTAGAGAACGTTGAGTAGACCATATTGTAGGTACAACAGACTCGGAAACAGTCCCCAGGGCAGGAGAGATAGTTAAAGTGCAAAAACACTGCATAAATGTATAAGATAGTCGATACTCAAGGCAGCAACTATATAGCATTATCTTTCCCTTAAAGGCACAACATGAAGATAAATCAGTTAAAGCCAGTTAAATCATCAGAAGTAGTAGACTACATGCTACAGGCTAAGGGTGTGTGAAGAGGAAACAGCAACAGGTTGCAGAAGAGAGGGTCTGGAGGGAATAAGCAGGGGGAACATGACAGGGGAGGTGGAAAGAAGGGGGCGAGGGTATAAAATAGGAGGAATGTAACAGGAAGAGATGGGGAAGTGGGGGGGTGGTACAAGAGTCAGAGGTAGGGAAGGGGAGAGTGGGTGTAGTGGGAGCATTGAAGGAGCATCTAGACGGTCCCAGGCAAGTTGGGACGTAGTCCAGGGGCAGGAGAAAGAATAGCTTCAGTTGGGATTAAGTGTGGCAAAAGCAGCATTCAGGAGGGGAGATGGCATTCCAAAGTTCAGATTTGAAGTGACCGAGGTGTGTGATGCTTGTGGTGGTGTGGAGGAATTCATTTAGCCACGAGAGGCCCTTACTCCAAAGGCGCACCACCCCTGGGCAGTTCTTCGGAAAGGCACTGCTAGGGTGTGTTTTGTTACACTTTTCATGGCATGTTCAGCTGGGGCAGGTTGGAATAATGCCTGTAAGGACGGGGGTGCAAATCCTAGGAGGGCCTTCTTCCTTAGGAGGCAGGACTGGAGCTTGAATCGATCCAGAAACAGAAGCCATCTAGTCCTAATGTATAGTTCGCAAGTGTGCTTAAGATGATCAGCAACAAGAACAAATATACAGTCATTGTTGAGGGTCATGTGGACTTTGTGCAGACTGGAATCAGAGGCTGATGAATACAGTACAATATTTTAAGGTTGAGGAGGAAAAAGGTGCCATGACACTGTGGATTTGAGTGTTCCAGTGAGTACACAATTATTTAGCTCTGATCCTCGGCATGGATCGTGTAACAGTTTATAGTTAAAGGCACTTGACAATATATCACTCAGAGCGCACTTAGTTCTTCAATTTATTAATGCAATCAGGGAGCAAATTCTCTTTCCCAGTGTTTTGTTTTGTATTCTTTATTTATGTAATTTTCCTCCTTTTAGCACCCACTCACCCACATGTCCTTGATGTGGATGTGTGCACGTGGAGGCACACGCACGCTCCCACACCTGGGATGCCCCACCCTACTAGTCAGTCCCCTTTCCACCTACACCACCACTGAATCTCCACCTGGTGGTGGCAGGACTATGGGGGGGGGGGCTGATGTCAACCCAGGGAGAGGAGAGCTTCCATAAGGCAGCTCGATCCTGCTCCAGCCCTCCCCACAGCTGACACCCCAACAAGGCAAGATCATTCCTGAACCCGGGGCGCCAGCATGACGTGAGGTAAGGCTGGATGCCTCAACCCTCTGCACCAGTGGGCTGGGCTCTTTCCCAGTATTTAAAATTTTTTATTAATGTTTTCCCTGAAATTTCTCTCAGGACTGTGTTTGCTTGTATGGTGACCCTCGGCCGCTTGCAGCTTTATTGTGTCGTGCACCCAATGGGGCTCTTGTTAGAGGGCAATTCCCTTGCTGTTAATCACTCACAGAGCAATATACAGAGATGCAATAATAGTGAGCAGGAAGGAATAGAAAGATGGGTAGAAAAAAGCTATCTCCAAGCAGCCTTTTCCAATTAATTGTAGCTAACTTTACTATTTGAAAGCTGAACAGATAACTTTCTTTGTCTTCAGAAATTCATGCTCCAAATCTCTGACTCTCTGACACTGCTGACACTGCCATCTGCTTAATGATGATTGGCTCTGATGTTTAATCTGCCAGACGTCACCACCTAAGCACTTTAACAAGGCTTGTCATGTGACAAAAATGGTGTGAACACATACAAAACAGAACATACAAGATGAAAACCATTAGACTTACATATAAAATCCAATCAAATTCAATGATCAGCAGGCAAAATTAAAATTAAAAAGATATAAGAAAGAGTAACTTTCCCATAATTCCTTTGGAGCTTGGAGATAAGTGGATAAACACAGGTATCGTATGCAGAGAAGTTCGGTTGGCATCCACATTTAGGGAAATAAGTATCATATATCATTTGGTTTCCAAAGGACAGCATCGGAAAAGTAGTTCTTTCAGTATTTCTTAAATTTGTTGTGTTGCTTTGTTACCCCACCAGACCACCCTCTGAAGGGCTCTCCTTTCTTTATTAGCCAGTAAACAAATATAAAGTAGTCAGATACTGTATATGTCTAGAAATACTCAATCAATCAATCAATCAAAATCTTTATTTAACCAGGCGAACACCGTTGAGCAAAGCTCATTTTTGAGGTAGACCTGGGGTGTGTAGTACAAAAAGAAAAGTTTAAAATACAACAGTTACAATACAGTGATATGAATAGCAAAAAGGAATAAGCAATACAGATGCAAACATATATGCAGGTTAATATACAACAACATTATACAATCAATCAATATGTGTAAAATAAATAGTGTTGTGGATATATACAAAACAAACAGAGTTGCAGATAAGGGACAAGCACAGGGTGATCCATTTGGATCCCCCAGAGGAACATAGTCAGAAGATGAAGTAAGAGCAGGGAAGGGGAGGGAAGTAGGGAGGGGGAGGAGGACGGGGAAGGGATAATGGATAGGGATCAAGAGGCCGCAGAGTGCAGGATTGTGTGGTATAAACTGTTAGAGGGAACAGTATGGTGAGGGCAGGGAATAGGGGATGACAGGTACAATGCCATGTCCAGATTTAAGGGGTTGAAGTAGTGAGAGGGATGCAAATAATTTTTTTTGGGGGGAGGATGCCAGGCAGTAGATGAGACCTAAGACCAGGAGGAGGCAGAATCAGAGAGATATTCAGGGTGCTCCGTAGAAATAGGGGTCCCTACAGTCAAGAGTAGCAAACACAAGATTCCTTATAATGATGCAAATATAATGTTTTGAAGGCTACTAAGCTAATGGGGTGATTTATTTTCAGGGTTTTTTTTGCAGCTTATTCCACATTTGAGGCAGCACATGACTAATAGATGCCCAGCCAAAGTGAGATCTAGCCTTGAAAACTTTCAGCGAAATACCTACTTAGTGGACATAACGGTAAGCAGTCAGAGATGTAGTCGGGCAGTTTGTTTAAGATTACTTAGTAGGTCCAGATTGCAGTATTTCTCTGTCATCTAAAGCTAAGGGATGACCAACCTACTGCAGTATACAAAGAACAATGGTGGGTGGAGTAGGGGAGACCCGTTATGAACCTTAGAGCCCTGTGGTAGAGGGTATCAAGTTTGCTGAGTGCACTGGCAGGACCCTGACTGTAAAGGAAGTCGGCATAATCTAATAGGGAAAGAAAGGCAGTTTGGACTAGTCTCATCTTGGCGTCCCTAGGGAGGAGGCTTTTTATCCTAAAGAAGAGGCCAAGTCTCTGTTTAAGTGTCTTTAACTGTTCTTCTATATGTCATAGGAAAGAGAGTTTATTGCTAAGCCTAACCCCCCAGATATTTGAATTTGCTAGATGATTTAACCAGAGAGACAACTAGCATTAACGCAAGGGAGAGCTGTAGACCAGTGCTTTCCCACATACAAACTCACCAAAACTGACAACCACAAAGAGGCTTTCCTCAAGAAGTCATTTCCTGAAACTGCTCAGAAAAACAAGCAAAAAGTGCAATGTGAGAAGAATGCTCCACAGATGAGGAGACAACTGTGTTGTAAGTCCAACAAATTGTTCAAGCAAGATGTCTGCAGGGCTCCACCCACTGCAGCCCTAAAAAGCATTCCTGGATTCTGTATAGCCCCAAAAAATGGGAGACAGAGCAGCAGGTATATACAATGGAGTCAGAAACACAGACAGGCACACCCAGATTAGAAAATACTTTATTTTCAGTTTTCTTACATTTTTTGGTGGTTTTCTGGTATTAACATTAATTTCTTAAAAGTTCTGATTTGAATTAGACTCAGTCAGAACTAACTGTAACTCTGACCTGGATCCTGATAATAAGGGTCAGGACTTTCTGGGTCTACCATACCCTAGAAAATATATCTTAAAGTCAAATTCAGGCTTGAGGTAAGGGACAATAGAACAGAAACATCTTCTGAAAGAAAACAAACACATGTTCAACATATTAGAATAAATAAGGATTTCCAATTTAGTTTCACACAAACTTGATTTAACAAAATTAGATCAGGCAGTTTTATGGGCCAGATTCAAAACCAACCCACTAATCACTGCTGTATCTGAGACTAATGTGTTGCTGAAAAGAAATCCTAGACCCCAGTCTCAGTCACAATGGGGAGAGGGGTGCAAAACAGATTTTTCATTGCCCCCATTGCATTGCCAGCCATCTACACTATGCATAAAACATATCACCAGTTACAGATGGCAGGAATCCTCCCATTGACTGCAACATTAAGCACATAAGGTGTTCATGCATGCATGTTTGGAATTCATTGTACATGCTAATCAGCTTCTTCATGACAGCTACAGTTGCTTGGTTTTCTAGAAGTCTCCCATGATATGAACATACGAACATATGAATGTGCCAGCAGAAACAGACCACCTGATCTATCTAAGTCTGCTAGAGTGTGCAGCTAGCACCCCTAGTTTGCAGCTGCCCCAACCCCTTCCCCTTTGTCATCCTACTGCCACCCCACCTCCCCCACCGTTACTCTCCCCTGTTCCCTGTCCATGCCCTTTTAAAGCTGTTCACAGATTTACATGATACCACCCATTCTGGTAGTGCATTCCATTTTGCTACCACCCTCTCTGTGAAATGGTGTTTCCTCATTTCTCTCATAAATCTTCTCCCCTCTATTCTTAGCCATTGTCTCCTGGTGTCCCCCCCCCAACCTTCTTAGCTTAAAGATCCCATCTGCCCCATCCTTATTGATTCCCCTTAGATACTTGAATGTCTCTATCATATCTCCCTGTCCCTTCTATCCTCCAGGGTGTACATATTTGGGTCTCCCAGCCTGCTCTTATAGTCTATCCCCTCCATTCCATGTATCATTTTCATTGCCCTCCTATATACCCCCTCCATTAGCCTGATATCACGCTTCAGGTATGGCCTCCAAAATTGCAGACAATACTTCAAGAGCAGCCTTACCAGTGACCTGTAGAGGGGCAAGATCACCTCTCTTCACCTGGATGAAAACCCCCTCGCTATGCACCACAGCATTTTGTTCACTTTTGCAGTCACTCACCTGCACTGGGCAGTGTTGTTCATGGTCCCTGTTACCATTACCCCTAGGTCCTTCTCCTTCTCAGTGATCCCCAGCATACCCCCCCCAGCCAGTATTCTCTTCTTGGGTTCTTCACCTTGAAGTGCATAACCTTACACTTCTTTGCATTGAACCCCAGCTGCCACCTCTCTGACCACTCCTCTAGCTTGCTTAGGTCCCCCTGCAGCTGTTTCCATCCCTCCCCTCCATCCACCACTGCTCCCATTTTGGTGTTATCTGTGAACAGACTTACCTTGCTCACCACCCCATACACAATGTCTGATATGAAAAGTCCAAATAATACTGGTCCCAGCACAGACAGCCCTGTGGCACTCCACTCATCATTGTCTTCAGAGTTGAGAGCTCCCCTCCCACCACCACCAGTTGCAGCCTCTCATTCAGGCAGCTTGTAATCCAGTTAATCAGTTTTGCTCCTGCCTCTACACCATTTAGCTTCCCCCCAAGCTGCCCATGAGGCACCAAATTGAAGGTCTTGCTGAAGTCCAAGTAAAGAACATCCACCACATGACCCTTATCCAGATCACCTGTCGTCCAGTCATAATATTGTATCAGGTTGGTTTGACAAGACTTCCCCAAAACAAACCCATGCTGCCTCACATCCTGGAGGCTGTTGTCCTCCAGGTACAACACCAGTCTTTCCTTTATTATCAGTTCCATGAGTTTGCACACTATGAAGGTGAGACTTACCGGACGATAATTACCCGGTTCACCCCTTGGTCTGCTCTTGTGTAACGGCACTACATGTGCTATCCTCCCAGTCCAGTAGCACATATCCCGACTCCAGTGAGGTGCAGTACAGATCCGCCAGTGGCTCCTCCAACACCTCTGCCATCTCCCTCAGCACCCTGGGATGGATAACATCTGACCCTAGTTCCTTGTCTACCCTCAGTGCCCTCAGTCCCTCTAGGACTCTACCTCCCTCAATTCTTCCATCTGTCTCCTCCCTCCCGTCCCCACCCTCCCAGCCCATGGTGGTAGCGGTCCCCCTTTTCTTCCATGAACATTGAGCAAAAGTATTCATTCAGTGTTTCCACCTATTCCTCCCCCTTTTCTGTCCATTCCCCACCCTTTTTTATCCTCACTATTGTCTCCTTGCACTTCCTTTTCTCCCTGATGTATCTGAAAAAGTCTTTCTCCCCCCGTTAATTCCCTGTGCTAATCTCAGCTCCCTCTGGGCATTGGCTTCTCTCACTTTTCTGGTCACCTCCATGGACCATCTTGAGTACTCCTCCCTGTCCACTTCCTTCCCCATCCTCCTATACCTCTGGTGCACCTCTCATTTTGCCCTCATCACCTCCATTACCTCGCTGTTCAACCAGCTTGGTTTCCTTGCTCTGCTCCTCTTACTCTGTGTCTTGGTGCAGGCTTCCATTGCCTCTACAATCCCCCATTTAATAATATCCCATTTCTACCACGCGTCCATCTCCTGCCTTATGGCCTCCAGTTACCCTTTCAGTACTTCCCGCATCCTCCCAAAGTATGCCCCCCCTGAAGTTTGCCACCCGAGTTACTGATTTCTCTGGCTCCCCGCACATTGTGATATTTAATTTCATTTCATTTACTTTTTATACTTTTTTACAAGCGACAAGTTTACATAAAAAACCCACATCATATAACATACAATACAAGACAAAATACAATACAAAATACATATAAATAATATCTATGACAATTAAGACAATCTATCCTATCCTTAATGAAAACAATTGCACTCACATTTAACAGTTAGCCATTGTACCAACCTACTCTTAAAAATCCTAGCAGTCCTAGAGTTAATTACTTTTGAAGGAATACTATTAAATAACATAAAGGCCCTGTAAATAACAGATTTTTGACCTATTACTTTCCTATATAATGGGATATTAAACAATTCCTTATTCTGAATCCTGGTGATTTTTTTTTACATTTTTAACACTGGTAAAGAGGTCAAGAATGGGGGGTAGCAACATACCAAGGGCGACCTTATACGCAAAAAGACCCAATTCAATTTTTATTCAGTCCGATAACAAAGGACAATTTGCTTCCCTAGCAAGAAGACAATGATGAGTATTATATGGTAAACCTGTCATAAATCATAAAATACCATGATAAGTTGTCCTCACTTTCTGTAACATCCTTTCATTTGTGCCAGAGTAAATCAACAATCCATAATCCAGTAGACTTAATAATAGTCTATGTTCAACTAACCTCTTTGATTCTGGAACAAGAAAGGCTGTCAGCCAGAAGAGCATTCCCAGCCTCTGATGAACCTTCTTAATTAATAAATTAACATGATCTATGAAAGAAAATTGCGAATCCAATGTAATCCCCAAATAATGTACTGAGACCTGACTTAAGCTGCAAATCCTTCCAGAAGAAGTAGACCTGCTCATCTATAACGCCTTTAGACGGGATCACGTAGGAAGGAGAGGTGGTAGGGTTCCCATCTACACCAAGATGAATCTCAATGCTACACAGCTAGACTTCCCTCCACTCTGTGACTCTTTAAGTGAGATCACCTTTGTTAAATTGCTCCTTGGAGACACCAAGCCCCTGTATGTTGGGTGTGTCTATCTCCTGCCCCAGTATGCTGCCTCTTCCCTAGAATCCCTAACCTATGCCCTGGCAGAGCACCCCCTAGGGGAGTTGATCCTTCTTGGGGACTTTAATCAGAACTGGCTTGCCCTGGGGACCTCAACTAACAAGAATTCGGTTTTTGACTCCAACCCGACTCAAATCATAGATCTGACTACTAGGCATAATGCCAAGTCTGGCAATCACTCCTTACTTGATTGGGCCCTTGTCTCCCAGCCTGATCGTATTCTGACAGCTGGGATCATGTCTGACTCTCTGAGTGACCACTCACCAATCTTTTGCACCTGGTCTAACAACTCCCCAAAATTGGCTGCCATGGTGATTGAAGCCAGGAACTACACCAGACTTGTTACAGCCGACTTCTGCTCAGACCTTCGTGCCATTGACTGGCATCCCATTGTCACTCTTCCCAACCTGGATGAAGCCTTGGACTACTTCACCTGCTTGTTTCTGTCCTTGGCTAATGTCCATGCACCATGAAAGAAACTAAGAGTACAGGGTAAGTGCCACAAATGGTTGGGTCCTGGCCTCAAATGGAGTATGCTGCTTCGTGACAGGGCCTGGGGACTATATAAATCCTCTGGCCGCAATGCTGACTGTGAGAAATACAGGGAACTGTGGAATCACTGTAAGAAAGTTTCCAAACATGTTAAGTCTAAGTACCTGCATGATCTCCAGACCAGTCACCTCCAGGATCCCAAGAAATTCTGAGGCCAAATAAATTTATTACTTAAAGGTGCCCCCAATGCCCAGGATGGAGCATTACTTGTTGGGAATACCCTGATTAATGACCCCTCCACAGTAGCAGAGGCATTCAACGTCTCCTTTTCCAACCCAGGTGGACTCTCTCTCCCCCCATCCCACCTGGTGTTCCCCTCACCAATGGTACCAAATGGGAGCATGCACAGCCCCAGTTTTACCTGAAACTTGTTAAACCATCTGAAGTACTGCCTCTTCTGCTCAAAACTGACCCTGATTCCTCTCCGGAACATGACCTGCTCAAACCAAGGCTAGTGAGGGCCGCTGCTCCTGCTGTTGCCCTCCCTGTCACTTGGCTCAATCAATAGGTCCCTCCTCAAGGGAACTGTCCCAAGCAAATGGAAAGTAGGGCCCAGGGACAAAGTGGGGAACTATAGGCCTATTTCCATTCTCTGCTCCCTTGGGAAGATGCAGGAGAGATTGGTTCACAACTAACTGCACAACTACCTTGAGTTGCACTCTCTCCTAGCCGACATACAACATGGATTCAGGAAAGGCCATGGCACAGACACGGCCCTCATCCAGCACATCTCTGATGTCCTCGACGCTATGGACCAAGGCTCTGAGATGGGCACAATATTTATTGACTTGTCCAAGGCTTTTGACTTGGTCAGCCATAGTCTTCTTCTCTCCAAACTCCATCTCCTCAGACTAGATGGGATCTCCCACTCCTGGTCCTAGAGCTATCTACTCAATCAAAGCCAAAAAGTTCTCAGGAGAGGAACACAGTCCAGCACCTGACTGGTAGTCTCAGTGGTGCCCCAGGGCTCAATCCTGAGCCCCCTGCTCTTCACCCTTTTTGTTAATGACATAGAGAGGGTTTGTCGGCTGAGTAAACTCATCCTCTATGCGGATGACACTGTCATCTACTGCAGTGACCCGCTACCCAGCGTTATCACTGCTAAACTACAAACCAGCCTCACAGCACTCAAAGACTGGTTCTCCACCAACTCCCTAGTATTGAATGAGAAGAAAATGAAGGCTGTCCTGTTTGGAACCAGATGCCTTGGTTCAGATAGGTGTGACCTTCTCCAGCTGCAATTAGCCCAGGGGAAGCAAGTCAAGGTCCTAGATAGGATCAAATACCTTGAGATTCTCCTTGACCAGGAAATGTCCTACAAACCCCACATCAACTCCTTAACTAAGTCCATCCACCAAAGACTTGGACTCCTGTACCATCTGGGAAACTCCCTTTCTGATGAGGCTCGGCATGCAATCTCTAGCTGCACCCTTCACCCCACCTCCAATATGAGGCCCCCCCATTACAGTTCCTACGAGAAGGGGAACTAAGAAAACTCATGGTGCTCTACCACAGAGTGGCACGTTTTGTACTAACTCCTCCCCAAGAGGCACCACTGCGAGGTCCTCACAGACCTTCACTGGCCCACTATATGCCACAAGTTGGCCTACTCCTCCATTTTCCTGACTTATAAATTCACTACCACTGGCCCTCCTCCTCATCTACATGGACTGCTCAACCCCAGAGTACAATGCTGAGATATGAGATCCTCAGCCCGCCATCCCCTTGACATCCCCCATGTACGCACCAACCTGGGTAAGCACTCATTTACATATGCTGCCCCGCATTTATGGAACATGCTCCCAGCTATACTGATTGATAGGCCTTCTCTCCAAGGATTCAAGGTGGGCCTCAAAGTATACTTCTTGGAGCTTAGCCTGTGTGGCCGCACTCACTAGCCCCATTGTCCCTCCCATCAACTGTGACCTCTGTACTTCAATGCCCTACCGGCGTATGTGACAACTGTGATCCCTGTTAATTCTTGCATTGTGCAAGTGTATATTCTGGATTCTTAACCTGTAATTACTGTCTCTCAAATGATACTGTCTCAATTTTAACCTCTGTATTATTGTCCACTGTATGTAATTTTTGCTGTATGTATCTAATCCCGGGTCGCCCCTCAAAAAGGGACCTCTGGTCTCAGTGGGCTTACCCAGTTATCAAAATCTAAATAAATAAATAAATAACTGAATCTATCAACCAATTGGATGACATTACCCTGTAAATCTAATATCGGAATGGAGATATCTTTCATCTCTTAAGACATGAAAAAAACATAACCTTAGTCTTGGATGTATTCAAAATTAAACTATGAGTGCTTAAACAGTTCTGGAATCTATCAAAATCATGCTGAACCATTAACAAAGCTGAATCAGGATCTGAACTCTCAATAAACAGAACTGCGACATCTGCATATAAAATAATTTTAGAACTAACTAGTGACATAGGAGTGGCATTCATAAACAACGAAAATAATAATGGGCCCAAAATTGAGCCCTGCGGTATCCCACAAGAGATTGGAAGAGACCAAGAACAAATATTAGAAAGAATGGTCCTATGTTCCCTTTTTTGAAGATAATCAGATACCCATAGTCTCATATCCTCAGAGACTCTAACCCCCCTCAGGGACACCAGGAGCTGGGAATGATTAACAAGATCAAAGGCCTTGGTGAGGTCAACAAACACCGCAGCCACAGAGCGACCTGAATCCAGGGCACTTCATACACTGCTTGTGAACCCACCAAGGCCATCTCAGTATTACAGTCTCTCCTAAAACCATGCTGACAATCAGACAATAAATGATATTTTAGTAAAAAATCCTGAAATTGATCAAAAACAATTCTTTCCAGGATCTTGGATAAAGGTGCCAACAAAGAAACAGGACTACAATTTGAGACCAATTTCCTGCAACCTGCCTTAATAATAGGCTTAATAATAGCCAACTTCCAATTACACAGAAAAACATTATTACATAAAGAGTAATTGAATATTGCTGATAATGGATTGGCAAAAACACTTATACCAAATTTCAATAATCTATACTCAATTAAATTATGACCAAGATACAGCCTAGGATTATACTTTAGAATATAAGAAGTAAATATTTCTGGGGTTACTGCTTGGAAATAAAAACTGGGGTAGTCTTCACTCCCTTCATCATTAACAGATGAGGGCACTAATGAGACTGAATGTTTCTGATACTTTGATAGATCCCCGAAGTACTCATTAAACAAAGAGGATACCTGGCTAGGGTCACTAACCAAGTGATCCTCCTTCATCAAAGAAATTGCAGAATCCTTGACCTTCTTTCCCATTAAATTACTGAACATATGCCAAGTTTATTTGGGATTACCCATGGCTGACAACTGTATATTTTTAAAAAAAATCTATCTTTGCCTTCCTGATTGCAGACTTACACCTATTCCTCAACTTCTTATACTCTTGTAACTGACAAATTTCCTGGCTTTTTCTAAACAATTTCCAAGCTTTATCTCTACATTTCATGAAATACAATAATTTCTTTGTGACCCACTCATTTTTATTGGCTCTAATTCTCATCCTCTTGAGAGGCACTATAAAATTAACAACCTGATTAAATAATAGGGAAAATCTTTCCAACATTTGATCAATACTTTGTAAATTTTCAAGGGTCTTCCAATCAACCAAATCACAGGCTGTATTCATAGTCTCTGGGGAAATATTTTTCAAATTTCTAGTTTCAATATAACACGGGGGACTATGAACCTGTTTTGTAGATTGTAAACAAAATACTGGACTGTATTCACTCACCACATCAGGCAGGACACCTGATTCCATAACCCTGGTGGGGTGAGTAACCACCACCTAGTCAAGAGTGGAACATCCCCCGCCCTCAGCCCCACTTTTTACTCTTGTAGTTTCCATTATTAATTGTTGAACACCCATTTCCTGGAATAATTCAACAACAGGAAGACTGAATTCAGGGCCCCAATTTAAATTGAAGCCTCCCATCAGGATCCATTCTCTATTGTTCAGTAGAGACTTTTTGAAATTAGAAATATATTGTAATCCCCGTTTTGATAATCCTGGAGGCAGATAAATAGAAGAAACAATAAGAAATTTATTTGAGCCAACTTGGATATTAACTGAAATCGCCTCACAGCCAGCCTCATTAGGGTGGGAGGTGATTTCCTGGGCCCTAAACTTAACGTTGGTATAAATTGTCACCCCTCCCCCCTTACTCAACCTATCTCTCCTAAACAAATCATAATTAATTAGAGCTATCTCTTCATTACAAATTTTACTGGTTAACCAAGTCTCAGATAGCGTTATAACATCGAAATTGTTCTGAGCAACCCAAGATTCAAACAGATGCCATTTTGCTACCAAACGCTGGACATTAAGATGTACATAGCTAGTTATAGAACTTGAAAATCTCTCATGATAACTGTCATGAACAGGCCCAGGATGAGGATGAACTGATCCAGATAGCATCAGTAGTAATATTATAATTCTTCTAAGCATTTTTTTAAAATTAATATAACCCAATTTTTGGCTATTTTTGGCTAGGATTTATCAGTTGTTATGACAGGTAACTTAAAGATAGCCAAAGTTTCAAAAAGTGCAATAGACCTAGTCTCATACTCACGCTTGATCAGGGGAGTGTCAAATTCAAACCCCTGATTCATCAAAGTGACAATCCTCTCTATTATATCAGTACAAACTGGGTAAAACACTTCAGGGCCCAAATTCACCCAACTCCCCTAATCAACCTCAGACCAGAACACAACACCTAAAATAAATATAAAACCTAGAAGTTTCATTTGAAAAGAAAAACAATACATAAAAGAAAAAATAAAATAAATCAGAGATTAAAGCTATAAACTTTTAACCACAAGTGACTAACCTTATCATTAAAACATGTTAGCTATGGGGACCACGTGATGCAAGCTACCGGATAGATGCTCCTCGGTACAGCTCCAGCCTCCCGTCTCTTTAAAAATGGTATTCGGTGTATTTACTCAGTCTCAAACCCTCCTGGTTTGAATTACTCTGTTTTCTTACTACTTTGTGCTCTTGCTGGGTGATTTTGAGTGAGAATGGATGTGTACATGAAGAAACAACAGCAAAAACACACCACGCCTGTTACCCCGGAGAAGGCCCCCAAAAAATCCCGGACCTCAAGTGGAGCTGAGAAAGCAGATGCCCTGAGTCAAGGTGTGAATCAGGAGCTGCTCACATTGTGTAAATTCCTGGAAGAGTTTAAACCATTTCGGGATGAGATTAAAGAAATGGCATCAGAAATCAAGTTGCTTACTAGAAAGTTGGAAGAGGCTGCACTCGCTACCACAGATAACTTGACCAGAATCTCCTCTCTAGAGAAGCAAGTGGAAAGGTTCGATCCTGGGATGGCAGCTATGTGCCAGAAAATGGTCCGATTTGAAGCTAAACTTGAAGACCTTGAAGGTCGTAGCCGGAGAAACAAAGTGGTGATCCTCGGGCTACCGGAGGGAGAAGAGGGTCAGAATACGATTGCTTTTGCATAGAAGCTGGTTGAGAAGATTGCTGGCCCTTCTCCCTTTGGGGCCAAATATATAATCGAGACAGCCCACAGAACTTTAAGACCAAAACCTCCTCCTGGAGCAATGCCCCATCCTATAATATGCCAATTTTTAAATTTTTTAGAGCGGTAACATTTTTTGTATAAAGTCAGAGAACTCCAGGAAGTCCGATGGGAGCAAGCCAAGCTCAGGATAGCGCAAGATATACCGGGCTCGGTCCACTTGAAATGCGCTGCATTTCACCAAGTAGTTTCAAAGATCATCGCTGCTGATCTCAAATTTCGTATGGGATACCCGGCCAGACTACAGGTACAGGTGGCCAGTTCCTGGGCTACTTATGAGGATCCCGAGGTGGCACTCACTGGTTTAAAAGTCTCCCTGCCTGATCTCTTCAGAGATACATGAGAGGCCTCTGGACTACCTGTCAAGAAGAGCACCGGTGTGAAGTGTGGGCAGTTATTTGAAGGAACCTTAGGGAGGAGTCTGTTAAATAAGTTGGACTCTTATCTAATCCGATTAGAGGCAGAAGGACTTTCTTTATCAGAGTAATCCAATTGTGGACAGATGTTGCTGTTTGTTTGTCTGGGATGGGGATTTCATTTAACTAATGTGTTTAATTATCAATTTCCTTTCGGAGAGTAATTCCAACATCAGATCTACCTAATCCCCCTACCGTAGTGGGAGCTGTGACAAGACTAGCCTGGTAAAGGTCTACGGTTATACCTTGCAGGGTATCAACACTCATAACTTGGGGGAATTTAATAATAGGGGCATCGATGTTCTTCCCTCGTAAAGTATTAATGTGCATTTCCGTGCTGATAACACTGGAGGGAGCCTGTGCTCTTTGCAATAAGGGCTAGAGGTTTTAAGGACCTGAGATAGGGGGGTTTACCTGGTGCAAGGGCATTATAATCATAAGGGGTGTATCGGGGCCTGTCTCTATAGGGCCTACGAGTTTTATGGAGAGAATGGCCCATGTGGTAGATTGAATGCATCGCTGCGGTTTGGTCTTTCGATCACCCACTGTACGGTGCTTCCTTTCAACAATGCAAGGCACGAGAGTTAGTAAACTCTTGATGTTCCTAACAATTACGCCTTGCCAATACAGGGTCACTCCCAAGGTCTTTCAGAGGGGGATAGGTGGGCGACATAATGTGTCGTTACTGCAACATTGAATACTCTTCACTCCTCATTGCTATTAAAAAGGGGATTCACATAAACCTAATCAGGGTTTGGGGATGGATGGTCGGGGGCTGGCGGGGGGGAGTAGGAAACGGTGTGTTGCTGAATGTTGTTAGCGATAATAGGGGGGTTAGTGAGGGTGGGTTTACAGATAATTTTCTGGGTTTGTTGATGCTTTGTTCTGTTTGTGGATCACTTGGGAGGGAGGGGAGGGATAGTTTGGTTAGAGATGGGAAGGCTGGGGGGTGGGAGATTGGCACAGCAGTTCCAGAGGGACAGAGTTACCTGGTTTATAGTCGTAGTACCTGCATTATGTTTTATCTGGACTCATATTTGATATTATAGATGGCTCAGAATATTAATCTTACTATGTGGAATATGAAGGGGATTAGGAAAAAACTTAAACAATATCAGGTACTTAAGCACTTGAGCTTGTTGCATGCTCAGATATTGTTTTTACAAGAATCTCACTTGGTAGATTCTGAAGTATTACAACTTAGGAGGCAACAGGTTGGTCAGGTTTTCTATGCCTCAGGGGTGACCAGCAGTTGCGGGGTCATGATACTGATTAATAGAGATATTCCATTTATTCCTTCTCAGGTTTTTAAGGATACCAATGGCAGGTATGTCTTAGTTCAGGGTACTATTTGGGCCATGCCGTTATTGCTTGGCAGCATCTATGGACCAAATGTGGATGATCCCACTTTTTTTATGAAGCTGATCTCCATAATTCTTCCCATACTCCCTATTTCCATTATTTTAGTGGGTGACTTTAATTTAGTTTCTGACCCTAACATTGACAGACCTGGCAATGGGCCAAGGGGACTGTCCCCTGGGTATAGGGCCTTTAAGGAAATTATGGATCAATGCGGGTTGTGTGACATCTGGCGAGTTATACATCCCAACATCAGGGAATATACTTTCAGTTTGCCAGTTCACGGCATGCAGTCTTGCATTGACTACCTGTTAGTTTCTCATGCGCTCTTGCTGGGAGTACTGTCCGCCTCGATCCAGCCGGGTCCCATATCGGACCACTCTCTGGTGTTGTGTAATCTGGCTTTCCTTAACATTCCCAAGAAAGAGACCAGATGGAAATTAAATGAACAATTGTTAAAAGATGAAAAGTATCGGGGATTGGTGAAGGATCAGATAGATTTCTTTTTTTCTACCAACTCAATAGATAGCACAAAGCCGGACATATTTTGGGGAGCCTTTAAGGCTTATATAAGGGGCATTCTCATTAGTTTAGCTACAAAGAGAAAGAGGGCGCAGGAAACGGAGTTAATGTCTTTATTGTCTCAAATACGGGAATTAGAAACTATACAGCCAAATAAAATCTCTCAAGAGGAGTCACAGAAATTATTAGTATTTAAGGACAGATATTTGGGATTGCTAAGAGAGAAAGCAGAGCTGGCAATTATCCATTACTAAGGCCAGTTTTACAGATCCAAGAGGAGAAAAGTGGAAACACTGGCTCATACAAAAGCAACAAGAATCAACAAGATTTATACCCCCAATAAGGTCACAGTCTGATGGGACTCTGGAGTATCCTCCCAGAGATAGTGCAGGAATTTGCTACATTTTATGAGCAATTATACAGGGATATGGATAGCCCTCCGCCCATAGAAGAGCTATAGGAGTATCTCAAGGAAGCTCATCTTCCCTCATTATCTAGCCCCCAAAAGAAATTTATATCTTCCCCTTTATCACAGGAAGAAATCGCGGCCGTTATAATGGATCTGCCTTCGGATAAAGTCCCGGGACTGGATGTTTTTTCTGCTTTATTCTATAAAGCTGTCAGAGGTCAATTACTACCAGTGTTGTATCGTCTTTACCTCCACATTTTATCCAGAGAGGTGGTAGACACACATCTGTTTGAAGCTCTGATAGTTTTATTACCTAAACTGGACAAGGACCCAGATTTGGTTCAGAGCTACAGGCCAATATCTCTGTTGAATCAAGATGTCAAAATTCTTTTGAAGATATTGGCGGATAGATTAACCCTGGTCCTCCCAGATCTGATTGGTATGTCTCAGGTTGGGTTTAAGAGGGGACTCTCATCCTCGGATCACCTGCGTACCCTCTCGCACATCTTCTCGGAGTCAAGGGATGCTACCTTTCCCGCGGGACTGGTCTCCCTGGACGCCGAGAAGGCATTTGATCGGGTTAATTGGACTTTCTTATTTCAAGCTCTTAAGGCATTTGGATTCCCTTCCATGTTCATAGATTGGGTCAGGGCATTATACCGGTCTCCCTCTGTGAGGATTTCAGGGAATGGGGCCTTTTCCAAATCCTTCACGTTGCAGTCAGGTGCGAGACAGGGATGCCCCCTCTCTCCATTACTTTTCAATCTTTATCTGGAACCCCTTATTCAATATAACCTTAACAATAAAGGAATACAAGGTATTCCCATTAGGAATAAGGTAGTGAAAATAACAGCGTAACGCTGGCGATCTCCTATTACATTTGGCTAATCCGGTAACATCTATTCCGAATATGCTAAGGAAGGTCAATAAATTCAGTAGTTTTTCGAATTATAAGTTAAATCCCAATAAGACATCCTTTTTCCCCTCTAAATCATAAGGTTTTCAAGACATATATTATCTCTCTGGGATTATGCTGATCACTCCGGGTTATTAAGTATTTAGACATAAAGTTAATGCGTAACACCTCCCTGTGGTTTAAAGAAAATTTAAAGCCTCTTTCCCAGGCGATTACACAAGACCTTGAGAGATGGGACAAGCTGCTGATTTCTCTACGGGGTCACATTAATATAATTAAGATGAATGTATTCCCCCATTTATGTTATCCCCCCTGTTGCATCTTAACTCATTTGTCCCCTTATCTTGGTTTCAGAAAATGCATAAACTCTTTATCAAGTTTATGTGGTCTAATAAGACCTCCAGATTGACATATCATAAGTTAGCTGCACTTAAAAATGAAGGGGGACTGCGGATTCCTTATTTGCCAGTTTATTACTGGGCTAGCCATCTGGCTAAGTACCTGAGATGGGTAAGGCCGGGCCTGGAAAACTTGAGACCGGCTTGACTTAACATCAAATTAGATTTTATCCAATCTATGAACATGGACCCCTCGACCATGCTTTATCTTAAAGTTTCTCATTTACAGAATGTTTAAAAATGTCCCACTATCACGACCTCAATAAGAGTTCACTCGCAACTGTGCTCTTTTCTGAGATATAATCAAAGTAAAGATTTGGCCCAATCTATCTGGAATTTCCCGGCCTTTACTATAAACAAGCATAAAATTTTCCGTTCATAGTTGCCTCAGTTAGGAGATGGGATAGTCTCCTCATTTTTGGATGAGACTGGGGCTTGGCTCTCATTTACTGAGTTTATCAATAAGTTTAATATTCCTGAATCTCAGGTCTTTAGAGTGATTCAACTGAGGCACTTGTTAATCACGGTTCTTGGTATCGTTTCGCCCCGCCCAGTGGCCTTTGCATTGGTATCAGAACTTTCCTCTATCTCTAAGATATAAGTGCTGTACCAATGGTAGTTGGAATCTTGATAATATTTACTACCTTTTGATTTCATTTTTCCTCAATACACTTTAAATTGGCCGGCTCTCTGGATGTATTGTCATAAATATGTATCCCAAGATAGATTACATCTTATGCAATTTTATATCCTACATAATTTGTATTATACTCCAGTTAAATTGGTGAAATGGGGCCTTCTCGATACTGATAGGTGCAATAGGTGTTCCCAGGAGGCTGAATCTCTCTTTCATTTATTTTGGTTGTGTCCCCGGATAGCGTCGTTATGGGAGTTAATTACAGCTAACCTGGATCCTTTATTGGGATTAAAGGACTATTTTACACCTGATATCTGCCTACTGGGAGATTTGTCTTCCATCAAAGTCAGAATCCGGAGATTTCATATATCAATGGTAGCACTTTCAGTTAAAAAAATTATCCTTAGGCATTGGAAAGAAGGGACTTGCCCAACATACCAGAAGTGGATTCATGAGATCCTAGCAAACCTTCATACTGAGAAGGCTATTGCAAACCTACAAAATAAGTTACACAGGTATAAGGTTATTTGGGACCCCCTTCATACTCTAATTATGTTGGCTATGGAATAATGTGTAGTTGATGTTATTACCTTAGCTTATCTTCGATTAACACAGTTAGCTTGTTATAACAGTATATGAATGAACTGCTGTGCTGGGGAGGGAAGGGGAAGGGGGGTTTGGGGGACAGTATGGGCTTGTTTTATAAATCTCTTGTCTAAATGATTATTACTGCCTCCTGTATTGTGGAAAATGTGGCGAATAAAGTTTGAATTGGAAAAAAAAATGTTAGTTATATGTCTAATTTATAACAAAGCTTTTGAAACAATAGCACAAGGTAATAAAATTATACTATACCCCTTTAATTAAAACTTCCTTGCAGCCACTTACTAAGGAAACAGAATTTCTAAATTCAGTTTTAACTAGGAGTGGGGCTTGCACCACTCACAACTCTTGAGCTTGCAAGCAGTGTGGGAATTTAAATGGCTCAGACCCCGCCTCCCTTGATGACCTTAGTGATGTGCTCCCCGAGCCCCCTACTCACTGCACAGTAGGAAAAAGTTAGCAAAGTCACTGATGTTGAAAATAAAGCACAGTCACACACACTATTTGTAGCTTCTTGAACAGAGGAATCCTCTGGGGCAGAGCCAACAGATGAAACACAGGAAGGCAGTCTTGCCACTTGAGAGTGGCATGGGAATTTAAATGGCTCAGACACGAGAGATCACATGATGCTTCTGTGAGACTCGCAGCTCTGAAGACCGGCTTCTGCTCCAGTTCTCAATTTACATTCAAAATATAATTGTTTACTAAATTTTCGGCCTCTTCTACGACAGATTGTTCTTCTGGTCGACTCCCAATGTATGTACAATAATTTGTGGAGTTAATAGATGAGCACATACCTTTCAGACTTCACCATAAAATCAGGGCCTGTGCATCGTCATGGAGGCTGAAATGCGCCAGGCTCTACCTAAGCATATGCCCCCACAAACTTCGGAGAAGGGTCCGAAACAGCCTAAAGGCCAAGCCAGGGGCTCCTCGAAATCTCTTACACCTACAACATCCCAGCAAATACCAACTCCATTATCGGAACAAAAATTCCTGAAAGAATTCTAGCCATTCAAAATAGCTCTGCAAGATATCACCGTGGAAATTAAAGTGCTCAGAGGGGAGCTCTCAGACACCAATAGGGCTATTTCTGATGTCACAGCCCGCACCATCTCCCTTGAGACTTGGAGGGACAAGGTAGAGCCTGAGGTAGTAAACTTAAGGCATTGACTGCACAAAATGGAAACAAAACTGGAAGATCTGGAAGGCCGAAGTCAGAGGAACAACATTGTTATCTTCGGCCTTCCAGAAGAAGCTGAGGGATCCTTACCCATTCTTTTCTTCCAAAAGATGCTCACGAAAATAGCTGAACACTCTCCAAATAATTCCACCTACATAACAGAGAGGGCCCATCGCTCGCTTCGCCCTAAACCTAAAGTCGGAAAACCCCCGAGAACAATTATTATAAAATTTCTGAACTATCTTGATAAATCTCGCATTCTTGATCAAGCCAGAAGTTTGCAGCAAGTTTTATGGGAGGGCCAACAGCTGAGACTGGCACAAGACTTGCCGGCTACAGTGAGACAGTGTCGATCGGAGTACCATCCCCTGGTATTGAAATCTATAGCTGCAGGGATTAAGTATAAGGTGCAATATCCATCTCACCTGGCTGTCCTTCATGCTGGTACTTGGCATTCCTATGATACCACGCAACAAGCTACTCCTGCTTTACATGCTCTGTATCCTGACCTATTCCCCGTCCTTTGATGTCTTATGAAGAGGATTATCCGAGGGAAACAAGTTTCTGTCTTTTTGCTCTCTCTTCTAGGAGTTTGAATGCAGGAGGGCATTGGCTCATTTGGGATATTTTCGACGGTTCCGTTGTCCGACTGCCGGATGGAGGCATAGTTCATCGGAGTGAAGAGATGGGGAAATTGTGGTCCTCCACTGCATTGGAATGATTCTGCTTGGATGCGACTAGACATTTGTTTTCTTGGTTTCTACAGACCCACTACAAGGCAGGATGTTTATCGTAAATGCCACCGGCTGGTATGCCGGTTTGTTGGCAGAGTTTATTAAGGTCACAGTTTTTCCCTTTTTATTATTACTACCAGTGCAAGCCTGCTCTAAGGCTGATGGTTTTTTTCATTTTTAATACTGGAAAGGCCACAAGAGGGCAGCACAATTCTGACTTACATATTAGGTGCAGTGGCAGCCTTTTAATACAAGTAATCAGATATTTGTACATTTCTGAGTTCTAACAGCTCACTTTCTTTATTTAATGTGCATGGGACTGATCCAGCTGGCAAGCCTTACAGTCGAACTGAAGGAACTGACTTTATTTATTTATTTATTTTTTCTTTCCTTTTATTTTACTTCTCTGCACTTCCTTTAAGGTATACTTGTGATTTCTGACCATAATATTGCTGACCTACTTACTTTTTGCTTATTACTAATGTGGGTCTGTAACTAGATTTTTGTAACTAGATTTTTGTGACTTGCTATTGTGTTGGGAGTTGGGGCAGGAGGTAAGGGTTTTTAGATTAATCTGCAGTCTATTCAGTGCACCATGTACTGGCATAGGGAGGGGTGGATGTCCACAGCTGCGTTAAGTGTACAGTTTTGGAAGTTATTGTTTGCAATGCTTATTTTCCAGAGGCTGTTAAGGGTAACAGTCTCAACATTATCCCTACTTTTTAGGGGTATTGATTGCTTTGCTGTGGATTGGGAATTTTGGGTAATGGGGGGATGGGGGATCATGGTTGGGTTACTTTAACAAACCTTTCTTTTGGGGGGACTCCTTTTTGCTTCAATTTTTCATGCTTAAAGTATATAATTGGGTGGGGTATTGGGGTTGGGGGGGCATGATTATTTGGGAGCTGGAGTTAATTGTAAAGAGGTGAGGGGGAGGGCTTTAGGTTGGTCGCCACTTAGTATTCACACAGTCACCAACTGGGGAGGTAGTATTTTTTATTCCGGGATTGTTTTACTTTTACAGAGCCACTCTCAATATTTTGACTGGTTATGGCAGCAACGTTAAAATTTTGCTCTTGGAACATTAAAGGTGCTCAATCTCCCACTAAAAGAGCCAAGATTTTGTTACAGCTCCATAAACTTAATATTGATGTGGCATTTCTTCAGGAGACCCATTTACCCACTTCACAAATTCTTAGTTTAAGAAGAACATGGGTGGGGCATGCACTTGGAACTGGGTTGGACACTCGAAAATGTGGAGTTGCAGTGTTGGTAGCATGTTGCGTACCTTTCAGGTTGCTCCAATCAGTGTGTGACCCCCAGGGCAGATATATACTGCTGAGAGTTATTCTGGGCCACATGGAGCTGATAATGGGTTCGGTTTATGGACCAGTAGGGGACAACCCTCAATTCTTTACCAGACTTATGACTAGTTTGGCCTCTTGGTCTACCCTCCCTATATTGCTTGGCAGAGACCGGAACCTAGTTTTTTTGTAACACACTAGATAGATCCAACCCCAGACATTTTCCTCCCACTCCTGCACAACTGGTCCTGAAGGATTTTATGGATACTATGGGCCTTGTTGATCCCTGGAAAACCCTTTTCCCTTCAACAAGGGATTACTCATTTCATTCCCTGCCCCACAACACATTCTCAAGGATTGAATACTTTTTGATGGGGATTGAGCATCTATTGAGGGTACAAAATTGTGCTTATCTCTCTAGAGTGATCTCCGATCACCATCCAACCCTTTTGCAGTGATCTTTACCTTCTTCAGTCGAACAAGATAACGTTTGGAGGTTTAATCCTCAATTACTGAAATCTCAGTACTTGGTAGATCATCTTCAAAAATATATAGAGAATTTCTATGAGTATAATGCTCCCACTACGCAGAAACTTGATATATTATGGGGAGCCCTGAAGTGTTCATTAAGAGGAGAGATTATTCATTTGGCTTCCATTAGGAAAAAGAAAATATCCTTGGAATCTTCCCTATTACTGCAGCAAATTAGAGCCTTAGAGCAATCCCTATCTTCCAATTCCCATACTACGGAATTTGAAAAATTAGAAAGTCTTCATTTCTGATACAATATTCTTCTCAGTGATAAAGCTGAACATCTCCTTTTTAAATCTAAAGTCACCTATTTTGATCAAGGAGACAAGGCAGGGAAGCTATTAGCTTTAAGACTCAGGGCACAAGTAACAGATAGAATAGTGTCAACTATTCGAGATGCAGCGGGCAACCTTCACACCTCCCCCAGAGCCATAGTCTCCTGTTTTAAATCCTATTATCAATCTCTTCATTCACACTCCCCTACACCCTTCAATAGGACTGTGTTAGATCATTTTCTCCAGGACATAGAACTTCCATACCTGTCTCAGCACCAAATAGCCCTTCAGCAAGCCCCATTGACCTTAGCAGAAGTAAATGAAGCCATTGATGCACTTCCACTAGACAAAGTGCCGGGCCCGGATGGTTACACATCCAACTTCTATAAAGCCTTCAAATCTCAATTGGGTATAACTCTGCTAAATACTTATAACCAAATTTATAAGCAAGGCCTTTCAGACTTCAGTCTCACTGCGGCAACTATTGTAGTGCTCCCTAAACCGGGCAAGGATCCTACACTGTTGACAAACTACCACCCAATCTCACTTATAAATGTGGACCTGAAAATTCTAGCTAAAATCCTTGCTACTAGGATGGCCAAGGTCTGGCACACCCTACTAAGCCCTGAACAGGTCAGTTTCGTGGCTGGATGCCTACCGGTGGACCACCTGCAAAAACTTTTTCATCTTATTTCTTCATCCAGGGACTCCCATTCTCGAATGGTCTTGGTGTCCCTGGATGCAGAAAAAGCCTTTGATAGGGTATCCTGGGACTATTTGTTTAACTTACTCCCAAGATATCGTATCCCTGTACAATTTATACAGTGGAATAAAATTCTTTATTTACAACCCTCAGCTCGTATACTATGTAATGGAGTTCTCTCCCCCACAGCAGAGCACGCGACAAGGGTGTCTCTTCTCTCCTTACTTGTTTAACTTATTTTTAGAACTCCTTATTAGAAAAATTAACACTTCTACATCGATTTCTGGTAGCCCAATCAATCAGTTCCAATAAAAGTTATCTGTGCATGCCGATGATATTACGCTCCATATTACCCACCCATCTAAATCTATCCCTGCTGCTCTAAATATTATTCAAGAATTTGAATGGTTATCCAATTACCAATTGAACCTGTCTAAAACAGAGGTAATGCCCCTAAATAATCTAACTTTAACTTAATCTAACCTAGAGTGGACATTCAACATCTTGGGCTCTCCTGGGTGAGAGATAAAATAAAATATTTGGGCATGTATCTATCTCAATCTAACTCCAAAATGAAGCAATATAATTTGGACCAGTTACTCACACATATCAGGACAGATCTAAATTGCTGGGCATTATTCCCTATTTCCCTTTGGGGACGCATTAATATAGTTAAAATGAATGCCCTGCCCCATTTGTTATATCCCCTTCAAATGATTAATCAATTCCTCCCCAAATCCTGGTTTAACCAGGCTCATAGCATCCTTTCCAAATTTATCTGGAAGAATAAGCCTCCTCGAAGGGCAATTTCTAAATTACAAAGATCTAAGGAACAGGGAGGGTTACAGGTTCCCAATATCTAGCTTTATTATCTCTCAATTAACTGCTCGGTGATTTCACAA
Source organism: Neoceratodus forsteri (assembly GCA_016271365.2). Lineage (NCBI taxonomy): Eukaryota > Metazoa > Chordata > Ceratodontiformes > Ceratodontidae > Neoceratodus > Neoceratodus forsteri. Next base: position 1,064,005,417 of record CM057449.1, on the reverse strand, counting down.
TGGCTGAGGCCCGTGCCAGACTCCCCACTATGGCTACAAATTGAAAAATCACTCTGCACTGTAATGGGAGTAGATATAGTGAGCCTACCTTATCTTTCCCTTAACAAAGTCCCCAAACAGCTTAAATCTTCACCCATCATGGCATCTCTTCGAACTCATATGCAGCTCAATAAAATTTTAGGTTATTCACTGGAGAAGGACTCTTCCCAAGCTATTCTGGGAAATACCAACTTTACAATTGGAGGTAAAGTCATTAAACCATCTTTCTGGCCAGGTGGAATTGGAGTAACAGTGATAGACCTAATAGAGAACCATAAGTTACTTGCCTTCTCAGCTATAAGAATAAAATTCAGTCTACCAACTTCTTTTTGTTTTAAATATCTCCAAATCTCTCAAGCATTACTGCAGCATCTTGGTAGTGGCCTCTGGGATGAGTATATGATCAGCCCCGTCCTTAGCTCACTCTCAAGGAGGCCTACTTCCCATTATGTTTCCTTTTATTATAAGGAGCTTCAGGCTTGAATCAGGGAGCTAGATGGTTCCCCCTGTTATGTATGGGATAGGACTCTCCCCCCAACATCTCCGGCCCCCGCCAATGGCCACAAATCTGGAATAGGCTGTATAAGGATGTTAGGTAGAACTACTATAGATTACTTCAATTTTATGTATTACATGACCTATACTATACCCCTGTAAAACTTAATAAAATGGGGAACCTCCAGTCAGATATGTGTACCAGGTGTGGGTCCCAGAGAGGTACACTACTTCACATTCTTTGGGAGTGTGCCAAGGTAACTTTTGGGCCTACAGAATGCCTTTCAAGCAGAAATTTGTATCCTGGGGGTTTCAGGAGCAGTTCTAATAGGAAACCAAAGGAAACACATTACCCTGATATCCCTTTGTGCTAAGAAAATTATATTACGCCACTGATTGGATCAGCAAACTCCTACGTACACAGAGTGGCACAAAGAAATTATTTTTGCCTTACAAGCAGAAGATCTCCTTGCAAGCATCTCTAAACGTAGCAATAAATACCAGTCGATATGGGCTCCCTTGCATACTTTATTGTCCATTTAGTGTTACTTTGGCACATATTTTGGATTGTTTTGGAATGTATTACTGTGTCAGATTGAGCTCTGTAGATGTTAATGATAAATACTCATCCTGTTGTTTTTTTCAATATGTGCTACCCCCAGCCTTATACAATGTATGATGTGGTTTTCTTGTGTTTTTCTCTTTTATTTCTAGTGGCGAACAGGGGAGGGGGGTGGTGGTGGGAGATGTTATATAATATTTTTTCATAAATATCTTTTATATATATTCTTCTGTTGTTCTTAGATAGTATTGTTAACTACTCTCTTATCACTCCTGATATCTAGTATAGGGTATTACTGTTGTGTGGTGATAAAATATAAGTGTCCCATCTGTAGTTAACCACACCTTTGACTATCCTAGGAGCAGAAGGGACTAAAGGATCTGTTATATATTATTGCTGTTCCTCAAGTTTTCAGTACAAGATTGTGTTGTTTACAAATATGTAAAAGTAAAAATGCAATAAAGTTTATTAGATTTGAAAAAAAAAAATGGCTCAGACCCCACCTCCCTTGATAACCTCAGTGATGTGCTCCCCGAGCCCCCTACTCGCTGCAGAGGAGGAAAAAGTTAGCAAAGTCACTGATGTTTAAAATAAAGCACAGTCTCTGACACTGTTTGTGGTTTCTTGAACAAGGGAATCCACTCAGGCAGAGCCAACAGATGAAACACAGGAAGGCAGTCTCGCTGCTTGCGAGCAGTGTGGGAATTTAAATGACTCAGACCCCGCTTCCCTTGATGACCTCAGTGATATGCTCCCCAAGCCCCCTACTCGCTGCACAGGTGGAAAAAGTTAGCAAAGCCACTGATGTTTAAAATAAAGCACAGTCTCTCACACTGTTTGTGGCTTCTTGAACAGGGGAATCCTCTCGGGCAGTGCTGACAGATGAAACACAGGAAGGCACCGTTTGGTGATTGCTGTTGGCTAGTGGGTCCTCCACCCTTATTTCCCTTACTGCCTCCCCATTTGACAATACCAGATCTAAAGTGTTCTTTAGCCTAGTAGTTACACTGACCAACTGCATTAGGAGACCCTCCTGGATCATGTCCAGAAGCACTTATTTCCTAACACTGGAGGTGACTGGAATGCTTCAGTCAATCCCTGGCAAGTTGAAATCCCCCATGATGACTACCTTCCCTTTTCTACATACCTTTCTGATTTGTTCCACTAATTGCCTGTCAAGCTTCTCAGACTGGGATGGCAGCCTGTATACCACCCCAAACCTCAGTTTCCTACCCCTTGAGTCTAAGAGCAGCAGCCAGATTGCCTCTATTCTTCATTCCTTCCCCCTTGTCCCTCATGCATTTGATCCTGTCCCTCGCATAGACTGCCACCCCCCCTCCTTACAGTCCTCCCTGTATAATTTGTGCACTGGGATTGCCAGATCCCAGTCCCTGTGCTAGGTGCCCATGTTTCCATGACAGCTGCAATATCCACCCTCCACACTGCCAAGAGTGCCTGTAGCTCAGCTGATTTGTTGCCTAAGATTCTCACATTCAGCGAGACCACCCTCCATCCTGCCCCCTTCCCTTCATTACTCTCCATCTCCTCCCTTCTACTCCCTCCCCTTTCAGCCGCCCTGAGTCCTTCCCTGCTAGTCTGGGGGGTAGGCTATGACTCCACTCTATCGGATCCCTTCCTACCTGCTGTCCACTTGCTACCCCCCATCTAGTTTAAATCCACCTTTGTTGCAATATAACTCCCCAGTCTTTGCTTTAATACCTCCTTTCCCTCCCCACTTAGGTGCAGCCTATCCATTGCAAACAGGTTGTTATCATCCCAGGTACTGCCCCAGCTGCCCACAACCCCATACCCCTTAGTTCGAAGTTTGATGATGCCTCCACCATTATTGTTCCTTCTTGGCCCCAGTAGGCAAGTCAGTTTAAGTATACATGTTCTGTAGGCAGGAGTCCCAGGTAGTTCTGTGGAGCCCACCCCACAATCCCTGGTTTCAGAGACAGAATCTGTTAGTGCCCCTCCATATCCTTTCATCTCAAACTGAGTTGCAATTCTATAGTGCCTGATCCACTGTATTACTAACCCTTCATGTGGTCCTCTGCTAGTTGGTGCAGCTGAGACCCCTCCCCATGAACTGCCTATCTGTTCTATAGGTCAGGGGGGTTGTTAAAGGCTATGAATAGTATTCCATCAGCTGCAAGCATTTGTGCATGACTAAGCAGACCTTAAGCATAAAATTCCCTTATAAGCATGGTCACAAACTTTGCAACTATGCAAGGCTGGGTAGTAAATTCCAACCCTAAACACTACTTGCAGTTAACTCCAAACTACCCTAAAATTACCCTAAAAATACCCTAATGCAAAATGGGTAGTTGGTTAGGGTTGGTCAGGCAGTTACTACCCTATTACCCAAGCCTGGCAATAACAAAATTTGAAAGACTTTGTTTAAACCCAAAAATTATTTTACTACTACATGGGAGAGGGGGTCTACTTATTTGAAGGGCATTTAATGTGTGTCTGCCACATAAAAAATATTTTAAGAGGGAAAAAAAACATGAATTGTACACTTGACATACTAAACCAATGAGGGAGGCAAATGATTCAGAAACAAGGCACTCATAAAACGGCCTACACAACTAAATGATCATCAATGTTTTGGAGATCTGCTCCCAAAACTGGTTCATGGAAGGCATATCACATGTAAGTACTTCATTGTTTCACTTTTGCAAATTACTTGAGTATTGAGAGTATGTTGTTCATTTATAGGTCTAGCAGTGCCAAAAACTGCTGACATTATTACATTTTTTTATTTTCTATTACTGCTCCTGATTTCACACAGCAGTCCCCTTCATGCAGGCAACACCCCAGACCCATCCTTCCAATCTCTGCCACTTGCACCCTCCTCCAACCAAGATTTTGTCCCCTGATGAGCCAGGACACCTCCCTCATTAATCTCTTCAGATTTTCTCCTTTGGTGGGACTCTCCCTTTCAGTGCCATGGAGAAAACTAGCTGTATATTTGTTTGCATAGTCCTGGGATCAAGGTGCCAAAGATCATCCCTGGAGGCAGGGAAGAGAGGATCAAAGTGGACATGGTGTGCAGGGCTAAACATCATTTATGCTTACTCAAGAAACAGTGCACACCAAATGGAGTAAAGTGCAAGTTTGAACCTCAAACTTGTAAATTTATTAAAACAATGAGTTGCAAAAAATGTACACCACAGCATTTGAACAGACAGTAGATTCACTCCGTTCTAACTGTGTCCCTCTCATACTACACAGCTCCAATACACAGCAGATGTGCATGCCAGTTAAAAGGCATAGACCACATGCTGCCCCTGTAACACAAGAATGGTCATAAGACAACATTGCTTACATTGTGGCATCATGCTACAATCTCCTTTCCTGGCTGGCTACAGTAAGTACTATCCATTACTCGTGACAAACTACCTGACCCAAGTATTACATTGTCAAGTTGTGTAGAGTAGTACTTTACCTGAACTACACTACCCTGCTAAAATTAGATGATACCCATACTACCTGACCCAGCTACCTGTCGGGTAGTCCATGCTTTTTTGCATTCATGTAGGAATGGGTTCAGCCCACCCTGAGAACAGCTCTAATGGATTGCAAAGTCATCAGCAGTGCTAAGTGGTCACAGACAATGCTAAGCACCAGCCCTTGAGACAGTAAATAATAATATTAATAATAATAATAACTTTATTTCACTTAAGCACCTTTCAAAATACCAAGGCGCTTTACAAAAGATTAAAACAGCCATGATAAAATCAGCAAGAACAATAATAAATAGAATAACAGAGTCCTTTATTACATATCACTAAAGGTCTGACACCATAAAAAAGTTTTCAACACCTGTATGAATCCCCCCACAGTTGTGCACTCCCGCAGCTGATGGGTTAGAGAGTTCCAGAGGGTAGGGGCCATGAATATAAATGCACGGGCCCTAGAAGATTTCAAAGACACCCTTGGAATCTCCAGCAACCCCCTTGTCAGCAAAACGGAGCTGTCGCTCAGGGCGGTAGGTAACAAGAAGCTCTTTCAAGTTGTCGGGACCAAATCCATGTAGGGCTTTAAAGGTTAGTAAACCAACTTTAAAGGTGATCCACCACCAAATCGGTGGCCAGTGCAGACTGCACAGCACCGGAGTAATATGATCGGGAAATCACCATCAACAGTCATGCTGCAGCCTTCTGCATTAGCTGCAGGCAGTGGATATCGACCCCAGGTAGCCCTAAGTACAGGGAGTTGCAGTAATCTAGGCACGAGGTCACAAAGGCGTGGACCAACGTGGGCAGATCCCCAGAGGAAATGAGGTGCTTGATCCTGGTGATGTTCCTAAGATGATAAAAGGCAGACTTGATGACTGCCAACACCTGAGATTGTAGAGTGAGCCCGCCATCAAGCACCACCCCAGGTCTCGCACCTGTTCAGAGGTAAGGATCTGGGAGCCCCCCAGATAAAGGCCAGAGGGCTGACCAGCCCTCAGCCCCTCTATTCATTGAACTGGATCCACAACCATCACCTCAGTTTTTCCCACGTTCAACTTTAGCCAGCTTGAATTCACCCAATCCTGGATTTCAGTGAAGCAGTTATTAAATATCTAGAGAGCACTATCCTGGTCAGGTGCGAAACACAGGTAGAGCTGGGTATCATCAGCATAGAAGTTAAACCTCAGCCCATACCATCTTACAATATCTCCAAGGGGCAGCATGTACACTGCAAACAACATGGGGGATAGCACTGAGCCCTGAGGAACCCCACATGACAGAGAGAGTGGGTTCAAGGAAAAAATCCCAGACACAACTCTCTGAGTTCTGCCAGTGAGGAAAGATGTAAACCATCTGACAACCATACATGTCAGGCCACAGATGGACCTCAAGCACCTAAGCAGCACCCCATGGTCCACAGTGTCAAAAGCTGAAGACAGATCAAGGAGCACCAGGATAGAACAGCTTCTCCAATCTCTCGCCATCAGGAGATCATCGAGCACCCAAACCAGTGCAGTCTTGGTACTATGCCTCTTTCGAAAACCAGACTGGAGAGGTTTGTAGATGTTGTGGATGGTCAAGTGGTTCTCCAGCTGTGCCTTCACCACTTTCTCAATAACCTTCCCTATAAAGGGAAGATTTGAGATCGGTCTGTAGTTGGCCAGAGCATCCGGGTCCAGAGAAGCTATCTTCAGGAGGGGTGTTACCACCACCACCTTCAGGGAGCTTGGAAACTCACCTGAATCAAGGGAGCACTGGACCATCTGAACCAGGACTGGGCCAATAATATCACAACAACCCATGGTCAGGGAAGTTGGGCCCGGATCCAGACTAAAGCACATAAGGCACATACTCTGTACAATCTGCATGACATCCACCAACTCCGGCAGGTCAAAGGTACTCCAAGAAACATGAGGTGCAGTGACCAAGCACCAATCAACAGCATCCCCTACAGAGCGAGTCAGGAGGATATCTGACCTGATATCAGCCACCTTATTTGCAAAGACTTGAGCAAGCTCATCGCACTCCACTTGCGAAAAAGCTCTTCAGAGCTGCAGACAGGTTGGGTTGCACAACCTGTCCACAGTTCGGAAGAGTTGATCTGGTCGATTCTGAGCAGCAGCAATCTCCTTGGACAGGAATTCTGCCTTCTTAAGGGAGATAGCTGATTGGTAGGCCTGATAAAGCTCTACCAGTCTAAGGTGGTTGGCCTCCAGTGCAGATTTCCGCCAGTGCCATTCTATCCTTCATCCTAGTTGCCACAACTCCCTCAGGGTCCTGTCAAACCAAGGGGCCCATGGGCAAAGGGGGAGAGGACAAACACGGACAGGAGCAATCAGGTCCAGGGCCATGGTGATGGCCTTATTATAGGCCAAGACCAAAGTCTCTTGACTTGAGCTGGCCACAGGGAACTCCGACAGGTCAATCACCGCTGATAGTCCTTCAGGGCTCACATCCCATAAAGGGCGGTAACTGACCATCTCCACAGGGGCAGGCCTATGGAGCGGGGTGCAAAAGTTGAACCTAGTGATCGCACCAACCGACAGGTTCCACCCCCAAATTGGAGGCCTCAATTCCCAGGAGGAAAACAAAATCAAGAGAGTGACCGTGTTTATGGGTAGCAGAGGTAACAATCTGTGTAAAGCCCAGCAATGTCATCAGCTAGAGGAAGTGCTGTCTAAATAGCGAGAGTTCATCCTCGACCCAGGCATTAACGTCACCCAGAACCATCAATCTGGGTGACTCCAATGCCATGTTGACCACAAAATTAGCTACTTCCTGTAGGAATCACTTTTCGTCCTCAGGTGGACGGTAGATGAGAGCTATTCTACAGTCTACACCTGCTACCACAGTGCACTCAAAAGATTCGGTCTCCTTTACTGGAACACTTGTGAGGCCCAACTCGGTCTTGAAACAGACTGCCACCCTCCCCCGCCGCCGTGGTCCAATCTTGAGCGCTCACAGCCTGGGAAATAAGATCCCAGATCTGCAGGCACTAATGTCAGAGGCTAAACAGGACATAGTAGCAATTAGTGAGACGTGGTTTACCGGTAACCACACTTGGGAGACTTCAGTACCTGTCTATATACTGTTCAGAAGAGACCGAGGTGCAAAAAGAGGAGGTGGAGTGGCCCTGTATGTCAATGTGACATAGACACATTACTGTTACAAGATATACAAAACATGACAGCTAAAGGGGAGGTTCTGATAATGGGAGACTTCAACATGCTGGATACAGATTGGTCAATACCAGTAGGAACATCTGCCAGATCTAGACACATTGGTGGATTCCTTGCAGGGGAAACACAGAAACATAGACTTTGACGGCAGATAAGGACCGCTTGGCCCATCTAGTCTGCCCATTTCCCTACCTACATGATAGGCTGCAGACCCTAGTTAACCAACAGCCTATTTCTTCCTACCCCCCACAAGAATTGCCTTATGTCTGTCCCATGCATTCTGAATTCTCCACAGTTTTAGACCCCACAACTTCCTCAGGAAGGCTGTTCCATGCATCCACTACCCTCTCTGTGAAATAATACTTCCTCACATTGCCCTGAACCACCCTCCTTCTATCTTTAAATTGTGTCCTCTTGTTCTTGCACGCCTCTTTTCTGAAAGATGCTACCTCTTGGACTTTGTTGATTCCACTGAGGTACTTAAAAGTTTCTATCATGTCCCCCCTCTCCCTTCTTTCCTCAAGGCTATACATATTAAGCTCCTTTAGTCTCTCCTCATAAGGCTTCTGTTGCAGACCATGCACCATTTTAGTTGCCCTCCTCTGGACTACCTCTATCCTGTCTATGTCCTTGCAGAGATGGGGCCTCCAGAACTGGACACAGTACTCCAGATGGGGTCTCACCAACTGTCTGTACAGAGGGATAATAACTTCCTGTTTTCTGCTGCGGATGCCTCTCCCTATACATCCCAGTATACCCCCAACCCTCCCTACTGCCTTCTCATTGCTTGCTAACCTTAAGGTCATCTGATATGATTACCCCCAGGTCCCTTTCCTTTTTTGTTGTTGTTACTACCTCCCCACCCATTGTGTATTTCTCCCTTGGGTTCTTATTTCCCAGGTGCATTATTTTGCACTTCTTTGCATTGAATCCTAGCTGCCATACTTCTGACCATTCCTCCAACCTTGCCAAGTCCATTTTCATCCTTTCCATGCCTCCTTGTGTATCAACCCTGTTGAAGATCTTTGTGTCATCTGCAAAAAGGCATATTTTTCCTTCCAGACCCTCTGCAATGTATAACTGCTTGGTGAGGCCGCACCTGGAGTACTGCATGCAGTTTTGGAGGCCACACTTAAAGAGGGACATTAACCTCCTGGAGAGGGTCCAGAGGAGGGCAACCAAAATGATTTGGGGCTTGCGGGACAGGACCTATGAGGAGAGGCTCGAAGAGCTAAATATGTACACTTTGGAAGAGAGAAGGGACCGGGGGACACGTGGAGGTCTTCAGGTACATGAAGGGTAAATAGGGGAGGAACAGTGAGGTGCTTCGAAGGAAGGAGGAGGAGCCACTAGAGGGCATGGGTGGAAGCTGGAGGGAAGATTCAGAGGAGAATGGAGGGTGCTACTTCACTGAGAGGTGGTAGAGCCATGGAATGCACTACCTAGGGGGCTGGTGGAGGGGTTCAAGAGGGGGTGGAACAGGTACAGGGGAAGGGTTCAGGAAGCAAAATCCAATGCAGCAAGAATATCCGGAACTGGGAAGGGAGAAGCCAGAGAAGGCGAGGGGGACAGCAAGGTCAGCACCCAGGGTGGGGGCTGACCAAACGAGCAGACACGAAAGACCATTAGGCCTATTCTGCTGGCATTTTAGTATGTTAGTAATGTCACTGATGAAGACATTAAAAAGGACTGGACCCAATACTGAACCCTGCAGTACCCCACTAGTAACCTCTCTTTCTTCAGCATGGACTCCATTTACAATTACCTTCTGTGTTCTGTTGTGCAGCCAATGTTTTACCCAGGCTGCCACCCTGGGACCCACTCCCAGGCTGGTTAATTTGACTATAAATCTTTTGTGTGGGACTGTGTCAAATGCCTTGCTAAAATCTAGGTAGGCCATGTCCACAGCCCCTGCCTGGTCTACTATTTTGGTCACCCAGTCAAAGAAATCTATTTGATTCATCTGACATGACCTTCCCACTGTGAACCCATGCTGCCTTGGGTCCTGTGCTCCACTGGCCTCTAGGTACTCAACTATTCTTTCCTTCAGAAGTGACTCTGTCACTTTTCCTACCACAGAGGTCAGACTGACAAGTCTGCAGTTTCCTGCCTCTGCCTTGGTCCCACTTTTGTGAAGGGGAATCACATCCACCTTCCTCCAGTCCTCAGGTACCACACCATCCTTCCATGATTTATTAAAAAGAGTAGCCAGTGGTTTCACTAGTTCCTCCCTTAATTCTTTTAGAATTCTGGGGTGAATTCCATCAGGACCAATTGCTCTGTCCACCTTCAGTTTTAGTTCTTGCAGAACCCTTTCTTCTGTGAAAGGACTGGGATCGAACCCCCCTATCAAGAGTGCTTCTGTTAATTGGATTAGGCACTTCCCCCTCCTCTTTTGTGAATACTGAGCAGAAATATCCATTCAGAATCCCTGCTTTTTCACTGTCCCCCTCTGCCCACCCACCGTTCCTTCTATTCAACCTCACTATCCCTCCCTTTGTCTTTCTACGCTCGCTGATGTACCTATAAAAGGTTTTATCCCCCTTCTTAACTGACTTGGCTATCTTTCCTCAGTTTGGCCTTACTATTCTGACTTCCCTCTCTCCTTCTGCCTTAACTGGTACACTCTCTGTCCTGCTCCTTCTGTGTTTCCTTATACTTCTGGAATGCTATCTTTTCTTCCTGACTTTCACAGCCACCTCTTTTGAGAACCATAGTGGCTTTTTCTTTCATTTGATTTGTTTATTTGCTTCACACAAAGGCTTGTTGCCTCTGTGATGGCAGTTTTGAGGATTCCCATTGTTGCTCCACACCTCCTTCTAACCTGTTTGCTAGTGCTTTTCTGAGGCACTCTCCATCTTGCCAAAGTCAGCCCTCCTAAAGTCCAGTATCCTCACTTTGTATGGCTTGACTCTGTAGCTGAGTTTAATGTGAACCACACTGTTTGATGGTCACTTGTCCCCAGATGGCAACCCACTTCTAGATCTGAGATCCTCTCACTGACCCCATTTGAGAGTACAAGGTCTAAGATTGCTCCCTCATGAGTGGGTTCCGAAACTAGCTGTCTGAGGCCTGCCACCTGAAGGGCATCAAGAATGGCCCTGCTCTTGGATGTGGCTGCAGCAAATGTGCTCCAGTTAACATCTGGCATATTCAGGTCTCCCATCAACAGTATCTCCCCTTTCTCTGCCATTCTTAGAATGCCTTCTATCATATCCTTGTCCATTCCTCCCTGACATGGGGGTCTGTACACAACCCCCAGCGGATTGTGGTGCCCTTCCAGTCTCCAAGGTGACCCACAGTGCCTCCTCTCCTCCCTGTTTACTCTTTTGTTTAATTGCTTTATCCCTTCCTTACATAGAGAGCTACCCTCCCTCTTCTCCCCTGCCTGTCTCTCCTGTAGGTTATGTACCCTGGTATGTTAACATCCCAGTCATGGTTCTCTGTGTACCATGTTTCTGTGACTGCTATGATATCCAGGCATCCCTCTTCCATCAAGGCCACCAGCTCAGGAGCTTGTTGCCCAGACTACGGCATTGGTACTCATTACCTCCTCCATTTTCTGATGGCCTTACTCCTTTGCTCCATCCCCTGTCCTTCTTGCCTTTGTCACTTTCTCCATTTACCCCAGCCCTTCTCCCTATCGACACCACTATGTTGGTGTTTACGCACTTACTACCGTGATTTTTGGGGGCTAGGTTTCCTGCTCCTTTCCAGTGCCTCCCCTTGGCTAGTTTAAATGCTGGCCAATGAAGCATTTAAACCTATCACCTAGGATCCTGATTCCCCTCTCGGACAGATGTAGCCCATCATGCCAGTATAGGCTTGCATCACTCCAGGTGCACCCCCAGTCCCCAATGAAGCCAAATCCCTGAGCTCCACACCAGTTTTTCAACCACTGATTGAATCCCATGGTGCGGAACACCCTAGCCTCCCTGTGTCATAGATGGGCAGCACCTCCGAGAAGGTTACCACACGTGCTACTTGACCAAGGCCCTCCCAATTCCACAAACTCTTCCTGCACCTCTAATCCCTTTCTTAGCCAGGTCATTTGTCCCTAGGTGGACAATGACATCCAGCTCCTCCTGTGCAGCTGCCTGGCAATCCTGAGGATTCGCCTCCTGTCCCTCCAAGCCATGGTGCCAGGCAGGCACCCCACCTCCCTCCCCTTCCTCCTCAGTTCTACCATCCTAACAATGGAGTCCCCACCAGGAGTTGTTTTCTTCCCTGCAGGGTCCCCTGCCCACCCTCCTGTGGGTCTCCTTTGTGGAGGTTCCCAGCATCCTCCTTGGTCTCCACTGTGGGTGCCTCCATAGAGGAACCACACTTTGCCAGAATGACATAGGAATTGTGGAGAGGTACAACTGGAGGGATGCGCTCTGTTCCACCACCCTCACCTCCTGAGCCCACTGTGGTCCAACCGCCTCTTTCTTGGCAACCTCTGAGGCAATGGCAGTGGCACTGGTGGTCCCTGGATGGAAGAGGAGGTCCCAAAATCCTGGCCAACTCAGCCTGGAGATGAGCAACCTCCTCCTCAGCCCAGAGAGGTGCCTGCAGATGGGACAACACCGCATCCTCCAGAATGTCTCCCGGAAGACTGCTGCTCCACAGCCACTGCACTGCACCACTCCAATCATGTCTTATTTCTGGCCCCTTAACTGTTTGCAATCCTTACTCTTTCCTCTGTTTTTTTTTCTCTCCTTACTTTCTTCCTGTGTGCCCTTTAAGCTCCTGATTGTCCTGTTCTGAGACAAGAATATCCTATATTTCTCAGTAGACCACTTACTTGCTCAGAGGCAGACCTCCAGCAGCTAGAGGGCGGGAGAGCTACTCTTGCCCTTCTAGGATGGTGGGTCTTTGGTGGTTCTGTGATCACTCACTTCCTGCTCCCAAACAGGAAGTTCCTGTTGTCAGTCAAATCCTGTGCCTATAAAAATAGAACTAGCTTTGGGTGGGGGAGGGAAGGAGGGCAATATAGTCCCAGTAGAGAAGTTCAGTCACACAGCAGTCCTTTCTCCTGGTGTCTTCTGCCAAGCTATTAGCAGAATCTTTCTAAGGCAGTCTTTAAATGTAGCTTCCTTCTAGCTAAGCCACTCCCCCTACTTACTAGATCTTTCTACAAGTAATTTAAACCTCACAGCTATTAAGTCCTTTCAATCACCTGAGATTTACACCTAGATAACTGTTCAGATACCCATTCAGTTCAGTTAACTCAGACAAACACACACTTTTTTTTGTTTTGTTTGTTAGTTTTTTTTACCTTAAATTAAAGGTCCAAGTACAAAAGTTCTTCTTCTTTAGTCCCAGTAGAGAAGTTCAGTCACACAGCAGTCCTTTCTCCTGGTGTCTTCTGCCAAGGGCCTCAAACAACTGGTACAACAACCCACAAGAGACAGGGCTATCCTAGATCAAGTACTGACTAACAGGGAAGGGATCACAGATCTCCAGGTAGACGGTCACCTGGGGTCCAGTGATCATCACATGGTATGGTTCAATTTGGCCACTACAACTAAACCATCCCATTCCAAGGCAAAAATATGGGACTTCAGAGGAGCTGATTTTGATAAGATGGCCAACAGAGTTAAGCTAGCCCTGGCAAAAAGAAACACAGGTGAGGGGGTACAGGCAAAGTGGGCAAGCATTAAGGATGCAATACCTGAAGCAACATCCCATTGTGTTAGACAGAAAAGGAAGTGCAAAAGAAGGAGGAAACCACTTTGGCTCTCAAATACAGTAGCAGAGAAGTCAGAGCCAAAAGGCTGGCCTTCAGGAAATATAAGGAAACACAATGGGATGAAAATAGGGAGGCATACCAAAATTCCCTAAGGGAAGCAGGGAAGGCAGTAAGGCAGGCTAAGTCGCAAAATGAGGAAACACTAGCACAAACAGTAAAAGAAGGTGACAAGACTTCCTATAGATACATTAGTGAAAGGAGAAAGTCCAGAGGGGGTATTGCTAATCTCAAAGGAGACAAGGGTGTGTGTGAGGAGGAGGACCCTGCAAAAGCATCTATCCTAAATAGATACTTTTGCTTAGTATTTACTGAAGAGAAGGTAGGGCAGGGCCCACAGCTCAGCACCATGGACATGGGGGGAGAGAGGTGAGCACTACTCCCTTCACAAAAAAAAGGGTCCTATAAGAACTCGCTAAGCTCAGGGTGGACAAGGCAATGGGACCTGATGGCATACATCCCACGGTACTAAAGGATATAAGGGTGGAACTAGCAGAGCCATTAGCAGAACTGTTTAGTGAGTCTCTGAGCACAGGAGAGGTACCAGAAGACTGGAGAAGGGCTCAGGTGATCCCGCTACACAAGAGTGGTAGCAGGGAGGAGGCAGAGAACTACAGACCAGTCAGTCTTACCTCAGTAGTGGGCAAGATTATGGAGGCACTCCTTAAGGAAAGGATAGTGCAACACCTGGAATCCATAGGGGCACAGGATCCAAGACAGCATGAGTTTACAAAAGGAAGGTCCTGTCAAACTAATCTCATAGATTTCTTTGACTGGGTAACCAGAGTGATGGACCAAGGGGGAGCAGTTGATGTTGCCTACCTTGACTTCAGCAAAGCTTTTGACACTGTTCCACATAGAAGATTGATAAATAAGCTGGGTAGGTTCGGGGTGGGTCAGACGTTGGTCAACTGGGTAGCAGACTGGTTAATGAGCAGAAAACAGAGAGTGTGGGTAAATGTTATACAGTCAGAAGAGATGCAAGTCACAAGTGGGGTACCTCAGGGATCAGTCCTAGGGCTAGTCCTTGTCAATATCTTCATCAGTGCCATTGCAGATGGACTAAAGGGTAAGGCTTGTCTGTTTGCAGATGACACCAAGATCTGCAACAGAGTAGATGATCCAGATGGGGTGGGCAGAATGAGAAAAGATCTGGATAAACTTGCAAAATGGTTGGAAGAGTGGCAACTGGATTTAATGCAAATAAGTGCAAAATCATGCACATAGGGAAGAGAAACCCTGAAGCCACCTATAGGCTTGAAGGGGAGTTGCTGGCCATCACAAAGGAAGAAAGAGATTTGGGCATCATCATCACCGATGACCTGAAATCATCTAAGTAGACCTCTAAAGCAGTAGGTAAGGCTAGGGCAATAGTTTTTAGACTTTATCACAGTCAGCCTCCCCAAATCCATGGAAAAGATTTTGAGCCTCCCCCAAAAACTGAAATAATCTTGGGCCTCCCCAAAGAAAAATAACATACTGTACTTTGTGCAGTACACCATGAATAAATTTAAACCCCTTTGAGTACTTGGCTCACATTCAGCTTTTTGTCTTATACTGATGTGGGACCTTTGAAAAAGCGCTCCTGTGCTCAAAGGTGTTATCTGAATAACAACTAAATAAAATAAACAATTATTATTCAGCTTATTGTAAGCCCCCACCACCCCCACCCACACAGGCCAGCCTACTTGGTTTGCTATTTTCAGTCTTGAACCATTGTTACCCCTTGTTGCAGTACCTTCATGGGTCAGACTGCTTTCTCTCTATATGAAATAACCTTCCTACATACTTTGCCTTTCCCCCTCCTTCCCTGATCCTAAGCAAATTCTTTGGGATTACTGTACTTTGCTCCTTCCTGCTATTACTCTTAGCACTTCTTTGCTCAACTCTTGTATTTGGGCTGTTCTACCATCAGTCTACAAATTGATTAGTTACCACCACTCATTATTAGTTTACTGTTCATATTTGTTTGCACTATTGTTCATTGTGTATTTCTTGATTGTTTTGCAGTTACCTTTTGAAATATAATCACTCCCTACCCTTCCCCAGGTACACCTGAAATGTGCATTGGCTCATTCACCTTCCCTTGTCACCTATTAGTAAATAAACACATAAAATTCACCTACTATTATCCTCTTTCAGTTTGCTTCTTGTCTTCACACAAAATACATAAAACTCAAAATTTAAATACAGTACTTTTTCAGACCTGCTTAAGCCTCCCCTGGAACAGGTTGGGGCTTCCTCAGGGAGGCTGGCCTCACTATTTCAGAACCCCTGGGCTAGGGGGATGTTAGGGTGTATCAGTAGGGGTATCACAAGTCGAAAGAGTGAAGTAATAATCCCTCTTTACAAGACACTGGTTAGGCCCCATCTGGAGTACTGCATGCAGTACTGGAGGCCACACCTTCACAAAGACATTAACCAAATTGAGGCAGCCCAGAGAAGGGCAACAAAAATGGTGCAGGGACTGCATCCGAAGATATATGAGGACTGATTAACGGAGCTCAATATGTATACCCTAGAGCAAATGAGGGAGAGAGGTGATATGATCGAAACATTCAAACACCTTAAGGGCATTAACAAGGTGAAAGAGTCTAACATGTTTCAGTATAAGAAAAATAGCAGGACAAGAGGACACAGCATGAGATTAGAGGGAGGCCGATTAAGGGGAATCTAAGTTCTTTTTCACAGAAAGGGTGGTGTATGGATGGAACGGCCTACCTTAGAAGTGGTGGCACGAATACAGTGCAGGCTTCAAACAGGCATGGGAGAGGCATAAGGAGCAATACAGATGAGTATGAATAGATAGGCCACTGACAGAGCAATGGCCGATGGCACATTTATAAGGTAGAAAAAGAAATGGGTAGACTGGATGGGCCTTGCGGTCCTTATCTGCCGTCAACCTCTATGTTTCTATGTATCACCGAGTACCCAGCCAGAATTGTCGCTTCCAACTTGGGGCCAGCATTTTCATCCAGCCAGGTCTCAGTGATGCATGCCAGATCAGTTATTCCAACAAGATCTGTAATAATTGCAGTCTTGTTCTTAACAGATCTAGCATTGCATAACACCACTTGAGTTGGTGCTCCAAATGTCTTATTTTCTTTTTACGTTCACTCAAACTTTGTAGCCCATGGTTGCTGCTCCTTACATATCAACATTGTTGTTCAAATAACTCAGACAAAATCATGTTTTTCCAGTCTGCCCTCATAGAAAATGAAAGTGACTGCTTGAAATTTTAGACTAGGCCTCAACTCCCATCTAGTGGTTACATGTCATAAAATCTACATACCAGTGGTGTCAAGGCCCGCTCTGTTACACAGTATGATGAGACCATCCTGTTAAAAGTAATAAAGTAGCTGAGCCAAAACACACAAAAAAACTCACACTGAAAAAATAATATTTGGGTTCCTGCGGTTAAGATTAAATTATAGTGTGTTTTATAATGTATTTAGTTTCATTTACTATCACAGACAGACTGTCAGACTCAATTTTTATTTCCAGCTACTGTGAAAAGCACCAATCAAGAAAAGGAATTGAATACATTTTTTAAAACCTACATCATGCCCCAGTACAATCTCTGTGAGAAAGTCCATAATGCAGTATCTATGCACATTAATAGAGTTATAGTCCATTACATTTATGACTTTGGCTGCTTGTCTGCACCTGACATCCTAATTTCCTGCTGGTGACATGTTAATTTCCCCACAATAGATTTGGATGTTGCATCAGCGTATTGTGATGTCAGGCATAGTCATACAGCACAGCAGATGAAGACACTGGGACTGTGGGCCTGATTAAATTTTTGTTTGTTTGTTTTTTGTCAACTCTTTTTCCCTCCGGTCACAGCCCCGAGGTCCTCTCTCAAGCATCCAGTCCTTTTTCCTGCCCGTCTGGGGTCCCCAAACTGTGCCTCCTCTCTTTCCCTCCTCCAGTGCTAGCACCCCCGGCTAACCCTATCCGGGGTGGGTCGCCCTCCTCCTACCTGGGCACCTCTCATCAAGTCAGGCTCCAGCATCGGATGGGGAGCGGCTACAGAGATCGAAGGCCAGTTGAGGAGAGCCCAACGTTGGGCATGGGGGACTGGTGTTGTCGCCTGATCCTCGGCGCCGGGTATTTCCTTGTTCTGGTACCCCCCGACGTAAGGAGTGCAATGTTGTCAGCCTGTGATGTAGGAGCTCCCACCTATGTCAGGAGATGGCTGCCCAACATCGTCCCCACTTGTACATGCCTGAGTGCAATGCAGTGTCAACGGTCTCCACCGAGGGTCACTGTTGCACTGGGCTACCTTGGATCCCACCCCCGAGAGAGGAGAGCAGTCCATCGGACGCTCAATCCTCTCTCTCCCCTGCCGACCCCCGGTGGTCCGAGTTTGTTCCCAAACCCGGGTCGCCAGTGCAGCATGAGGTGTAGCTTCCAGCGCTTCAACCCTCAGCGCCACTGGGCTGGCTCAACCTGGTTACATATTAATGATCACAATTATAAAGAAAACACAGAAGCTACTGTAAATACAGAAAATAAGATTAAAAGTGCTTCAAAATTATTTGAAGGAATGTGTGTGTCTCAAAAACATGTGTACTAAACTGTTTTTGTACAAGATGCTACTTTATGGTATTCTTATGGTACTAAATAGGGTGTTGGCCTTTGCCTGTAATCAAAGCAGGGGTCAATCAGCACAGTCTCTCCCACAACCTCAGCTGGACACCATGGATTCTAAATGAATGAATGAGCATGCATGTATGCTCACTCATTCATTCTGGTGGCAGCAGGCCATGGTGGTGAGAGGCTTTGTGCTGGTGACCCCTGCCTCAAATACCATACCAGGCCAAGGCTCATTCCAATAACATTAAGAATACCATACTTTTGTGTCACCACAATGCTAGATTGTACACTTATTCAGTTTCGATCTTCACTCCAGTCTCTGACCCAGCTCTGTCTCTAACCAGGTGACCAAGAGTCAAACTTAAGTATGTGTTGACTGTGTACAGTAGTTTAAAGAGTTTTCCTTCTGTTATAGCCAGACTCCCTAAATTGACTGTAGTTGCAGTGCTAACTTCAGTACCCATAGGATGATGGGTGTCAGAGATTAATTGGGTGCAACAAGGGTAGGGGAAGGGAGATGATCTTGTATTGTTCTGAGGGGGAGGGCGCCTCAGATACAGAATTAAAATTTGATTCCAATTGTGCTACTTTTTAGTATTAGGATTTTCACTCAGCTATTACAAAAGCCTCTGTGGTATCTGCACATCTGGAGGCACAGATACATATCCATTATATTCAAATAACAACACTACTTCTCTCTACAGAAGTGCAGGCCACTGTGGGGCTAGCACTTTTGCAGTCAAAAATATACATTTGTAGAGCAAGACATACACACCCACTTCTTACTGCAGAATCACAGACCCCTCTAGGGCCTGCACTTCTGCAGCCAAAGATACAAATCCATGATACCCTAATTACAACACTACTTCTGTCTGCAGAAGTACAGGCCCTGCATGGCCAGTGTTTCTGCAACCACAGATATACATGCACACTGCAAAAAAATACACACCTGCTTCTGCAGTCACACTATTATGCCTCTAAGCAGCACTGATGGAATACTGTTTTTTTTTAATGAAGTGTGCTGTATGCATATTTTTAAAGGTACCACATCAATGCTACTGTATTTGTGTCATCTGGAAACAGTTGTGTGTTGTTTGTGTTACTTAATGATGGCTGTCGATTGCTTATATGTTCTTGTTCTTTTGGTGCTTGGGGAGAGTGGAAGGTTAGGGTCAAAGACCCCAATGTCACATTTCCCTACTTTTGTGGCAATAAGTTGAACCCTAACTGGTACATTAATTCAGTTTTTTTGCCATTAATTTCCTTTCTTTTTGTGAAAATTAAGAAATTGAAATTACAACAGTACTTCTGGCAGCAGCACTTCTGCAGCTATAGATACACATTCACACCACAAGACATAGACAGCCACTTTAGGCTGTAGAAGCAGATAGAAATCCATGGTACCCAAATTAAACCCCACTTCTGGGTGTAGAAGCTCAGCCTCGCTCATGAGTGATGTGGATGTGCAATTTTCATAGGATCCTTAGGACTCTACACAAATACTATACAACAACTTTACATACATTATCTTAATAAACATATGGGTCATTCTGTGTGTGCACAATTTGTGTAGCTCACTTTTGGTTCCCATGTAAATCCATTACCACAGCATTAGACACATGTCCTAAATTTGTGAAGGAGCCAAAGGTCACTATGCAAATGTGTAGTCCAGCATTAAGTAAGTACCAGCACAACAGTACCACGACACATGACCAATTTTTCAGTTTTTATGTTCCAAATTCTATAACTTATATTTTAGGCCTCTACAACAGCTACTGGAGTGATGGACTTGAACTCCAACCTTTTCCAACAGTTATAGGATGACTCCCTCCCAAACAAAAGCTATTTGAAAGCTGCAATTCATTTGAAATAATTCAATTTTCTTACTTTCAGACTTTATTCTATTATTTTAACATTTTAAAGGGGTACTTGGTCTCAATATTTGAGCGGGCCCGTGATTAGCCTGACCACTGGCTACAAGGAGAACTCTGCATCGGTCACATATCTACATTACATTTTAAATTTTAACATGCTAATATGAGCTGAGGGTCAGCTGTTTTCTCTCTTTGTATTGTGTTAAAACCTCTCTCTAGCTGCATCTTTTATATAGTGTGTTCTGGTCCATAACAGGCTACAGGACAGGAGGCCAGTGAGGAGCTTACTAATTAGAAGAAGGCCACACCTCTCGTGTTCTTTGATGCCATGTCAAGAGTTTGGCAAGCTCAAACCTGATTAACTCATAGAGATTTTGTCACATTTCTTATACTTTTCTTAAATGTTGCAGGGCTGCTACTGGTTTGTGGCCAAAATCATAAGAAAAAATGTATAGAATCGGTGCCCTCCCAGTAAAAGGGTGCTTGAAATCATGCATTTCTTTTTAAGTTAATTTTATTTTCTTGCTTTCTGATTTTGTTCCATCATTTTAACATTTTAAAGTGGTTTCTTTGCTTATCATTCAGCCGACTCATGATTATCCTGTCCACTAATGACAGGGTGACACTTTAAATTTTAATACACCAATATGAGCGAATGTCTCACTGCGCTCTCTCTCTCTCTCTCTCATGTGGAAACCATGCTTTGGATGCATCTTTTATACAGTGTGTTCTGCCCCATAAGATACTCACAGGAGACCAGTGGGGAGATTATTAACTAGAAGACAGCAACACATTTAGACCTTGCCTACCATAAAATGCATGCAAAATTTCAGCTAATTTCATCAAATGCTGCCAAAGCTATTAAGGTGCAAATTCAGAGGTTTAACACAGAACCTGTTGTGCTATAGCACCAGTATAATCTTAGGGTTGAGTAAGGTGTTCAATGTTAAACCCGTAAGTTTGTACCTTAATAGCTTTGCTGCCATTCAACATAAATGCACGAAATTTAACATGTGTGATCTGGGGGACAAGTTGTTTTGATTGGATAACTTTCATGTTGTTCAGATATCCAGATTCTGAGAGCTGGATAGTGCAAAAAGTATAAAAATTGTGTTTTTCTGCTGTTTTGTTACTCTCACCTACAGCCTACATGGTTTCAAAATTTGTTCTGAAATTTTAAGGGTAGAAGGGGCTTGCCCTAGAAAAGTGATTTTTGTGGTTTGCTGAAAAAATATTAATCTGGTCCCGAATTATAAGGATTTGAAATTTCAGTTCTGAGCATGCTCAGTAGAGTCTTTCATTTTTATATTTGATATGAAAGAAGAAATTTTGTCTCACAAAGGAAGAGGGTGGGACTTATGCTTTTTTTTTTCAAACTTCTTTCATTGGGTCATACGACAGAACCATTGTTCTTTCATGAGATTTCATGAAAGAACTGAGAGCAGAATTTTCTTGAGTTGTGAAGTCACAGCTGGAGTTGCACTGCAGGTTTCAATTGGAGCAGTGAGTCCTGATAATGTGCATGCCGGAAGTCACAGCGTCAATTTTTGCATTCGAAATAAACCAGGTTGCAGTGCTTGTTTGTGAGAGGAACTAACTTTGTACAACCCAGTACTGTAAGCAAATACAGAAATTGACTTTAATTCACAGTGCACCTAAAATAAGTAACTTGTTCATGAATGAGTTTCTCCTCTGCTCCATTCCATTCTAGGTCATGGACCCACAGAGACAAGATTTTAAGTAGACCGAGAGAAACTAAATGTTTACAAAAATAATGAACATTAAGCACTGCTGTGCAAGAATGCTGCTACACATGTATTTTACATAAGTAAAGCCTGCTGCAGAGACCTACAAGATGTGCCTTTCAACTTTGTCTCCAAAGCCAAATCTCCTGTTATCATACAGAGAACGCAGCAGAAGGCTCCTCTTGCTAAGCTGGGCACCGGGGATTTCAGGTGCCCAGAAAAAGTATTTCTGGCCCTAACTGTTAAAATCAAACACCAGAATCTTGCTAAATGGGGCCCATTTAGCTAGGTTCTAGTGTTTGATTTGTAAAATGACAAATGTTTTATATATTTTCCACATATTTTAGTTTGTGGGGGAAAAAACATGATGGCGTCTGGCAAAAAAGGATTTTTCCTTCATGAAAAATGATTTTTCCTCCATGAAAAAGGAATGGATCTCACAAGAAAGAATCCTTTTTCATGAAATGAATCCTTTGTCGAACTTAGTCCTCTATTCTTGACAGTGAACTTCCCATTGAAAACAATGGGAACTTACAAATTGAATAACTTTGCAACAGATTAATATTTTTTTCACCAAACAAATGCATGGCAATTCTGCTACCCAAGCTGTATCTACCATAAAAAATCACACCAAAATTCCACACCATCTGGATGCAAGGTAATGAGGGAAAAAACTGCAAAAAACAGCAACTTTTATGGTTTTTTGACTATCCAGATCTCAGAATTTGTAAATCCAACTGGGAGAAAAATTGTCACATCAAGAGACCTACCCCACAGAACAGTACCTACCAAATGTTATGCAAAGCCACTGATCAGTTGTCAAGTTATTAAAGTGCAAAATCTGAGGTTTAACATTAAACAGGCTACTCAACCATAACTATAGGGGCACGATTGTGCCTCTATAAAAAAAAGAAATATATACAGTGGTGTCCCCAGGATGAAAGCACTCTGCAGTATGCTGCAGCAGTGCTACTGAATAAAGCAATGTAATTTCAATGGCAATTAGTCCCTTTTGTCATGCAGGAAACTGTGGCATTCACTTCATCCCGGCAGTGTCACATTTTCCTCAATGACAAAAGGGACTAATTGCCACTGAAATTACATTGCTTTACTCAGTAGGTCTACTGTAGCATTCTGCAGAGTGCTGAAAAATGCTGCATAATTGGGTTTCATCCTGGGGAATGCCATTGTATGTAAATCTACACATATATAGATAGATAGATAGATAGATAGATAGATAGATAGATAGATAGATAGATAGATAGATAGATATAGATATAGTGGCATAGTCACGCCACTATATTTAGGGTTGAGATGTCACTTCTATGTTAAAGTCAACATTTTGCATGTTAATAACTCTGGACCCATTCAACAGATTTGCCTGAAATTTGGTATTCTTGGTGGGGCATGATACATCTCTTGATTTGTCAAATTTCATTTCAGTCAGATGTACGGTCTTTGCACATGAAAATGCTGAAAAATGCAAAATTATCCAGTTTTGGAGGCAGATTTGGGGATATTTTCCGTAGTGCTGTGTGGCTGTTGTGTGGCACGCTGCTCTGCAACATGGCTCATTTGAAAGAGCTTCACTGGCCGAACATGTTGCTTTTCATTTGGTGAACAAATACTGAGGCATTCAAAAGTTATATAACTCTTCAGTTCCCATTATAATTTAAAGGGAAAATTTATATGGTTATTTTGCGAACAAAGAATGGTGTTTTAGCCATCTGGTCCCTCATCATGATCAAAGAATTTGCAAGCTCACAATCAAAGATTGTTTGCTTTCGAGGGAGAGACTAGATGGCCAGATTTGGAGGGACCAGATAGCCCAATTTAAACAACTTTTATGATTAAATATCTCAGAAATAGTTTGATCTTTTAACTTGAAATTTGGAGGGTGTTGACAGGATGTCCTGTAGATGTGAATGATGGTGATTAGGTGTCAGAAAATACATCCATTGTGAAGATATGGCATGGCATTGTTTACATTTTACGGATAGTGTTTTGTATTGTGATAGTGGCTTGAAATTTATAGGGTAGCTAGCATTACTGCCATGGATATACTTTTCAGTCATTAGGTGTGTAAAATGTAAACAGGTATGAAATTCTGCCACTTTGGCCAATGAAAATCTCAAACATTATATTGTTATAGCTTGAAAATGGTTTGGTCTTTTAAATTGAAATTTGCAGGATGTTGAGGGGGGGAAGTCCTGTACATGTGAATTATGATATTTAGATGCTGGAAAATTAAGTTGCTGCAGAAATATTGAGTGATGCACTTTACATTTTGTGTATAGCGTGTTGCATTGTGGTAGGCACTTTTAATGTTAAACCTTACATTTTGCACGTTAATAACTTTGCAGCCATTCAACAGATTTAAACAAAATTTGGAATACTCAGTCTGGTGGTAGATCTCTTGAGTTACTGAATTGTGTTTCATTTGGACATATAGTTTTTATGCAGCGAATTACCCCAAAATTAACTTTTTGCCACTTTTGCCCATTTTTTGTCTGTGGTGCTGCACAGACACCATGTGGGCTAATGGTCCAAAACGTGGGACGTAGAAAGAGCTTGGGCCAAGGTACATGCCGCTTTTTGTTTGGTGAAAAATTACTAATCTGTTCAAATGTTTTTATAATTTGAAATTCTCATTATATCCTATGGGAAAATGCATATGTATTTTTGGAATGTTAATGAGAAAGACCAGATGGCCCTAGAAAAGACCAGATGGCCCACATTGGGATAACTATATCTCAATAACAGTTTGGTCTTTTTATTTGAAATTTGCAGGGTGTTGAGGGGATGTCATAGAGATGTGAACTGTGCTGTTTAAGTGTTGGGGAAATAATTTGAAACAGATATATTCAGTGACATAATTGACATTTTCCCATATGATTACATTGCAGTCTGTGTCATTAATTTTGGTGCCGTTATCTTGGAAACAAAGTGAGATACAGACATTTCCCTACACGTGGCTTAGATCACCATGATCTAGCCTTTGGGAAAACATTTGACATCATAGAGTAAGCCTGAAGTGGAATTTTGTTTGTACGTTGCACGGTTCATGACATATTGTGAAAGTACTGTCACAAGGGTTGAAAGAGTGCCTGTCCAGTGCTTTTTGGTGCCCTTGACTCAAAAATGCTGTAAGATATGGGTAAGTTCAGTGATTGTGGCATGATTTTCTCGCTATCATGGTTACAACAACACCTGAATTGTTTTTCTAGCTGTTACGGTTCCCAAGATATGGACAAATTACTGTTACAAGCATTTGGTGGCCAATAGGAATGCTGCATGGCTCTGTAGCTATGTGTAAGTGGCAGACCAAGCCCAGAGGGCCTGCGCTCCCTCAGATGCATATTGTTATGCAGAAATGGACAATTTGGTGGGAACACGGGGCCCTCCCCCACCAACATGGCTATTATTATAGTGGCGCGGTCGATCCACTATATTTAGGGTTGAGATGTCACTTTTATGTTAAAGTAAAAATTTTGCACGTTAATAACTTTTGACCCATTCAACAGATTTGCCTGAAATTTGGCATATGCAGTAGGGCATGGTAGATCTCTTGATCTGCCAAATTTCATTTTGGTCGGACGTGCAATCTTTGCGCACAAAAGCACTGAAAAATGCAAAATTATCCAGTTTTGGAGGCAGTTTTGGGGAGATTGTCTGTGGTACTGTGTGGCCGCTGTGTGGTGTGCCGCTCTGTGACATGGCTCATTTGAAAGTGCTTCACTGGCAGAACATGTTGCTTTTCATTTGTGGAATAAATATTGAGGCATTCAAAAGTTATAGCTCTTTACATTCCCATTATAAGTCAATGGGAAAATTTATATGGTTATTTTGTGAACAAAGAATGGGGTTTTGGCCATCTGTTCCCTCCTTATGATCAAAGAATTTGCAGGCTCACAATCAAAGATTCTTTGATCCTGAGAGAGGGACTAGATGGCCATATTCGGAGGGACCAGATAGCCCAATTTTAACAACTTTTACAATTAAATATCTCAGAAACGGTTTGGTCTTTTAACTTGAAATTTGGAGGGCATTGACGGGATGTCCTGTAGATGTGAATGAGGGTGCTTAGGTGTCAGAAAATACATTCATTGTGGAGATATGGCGTGGCACGGTTCATGCTTTGTGGACAGCATTTTGTATTGTGGTAGTGGTTTGAAATTTATAGGGTAGCTAGCACTGCTGCCATGGACGTAATTTTCAGTCATTAGGTGTGTAAAATGTAAATGGGTATGGAATTCTGCCACTCTGACCCATGAAAATCTCAAACTTTAAAATGTTATATCTCGGACACGGTTTGGTCTGTTAAATTGAAATTTGCAGGGTATTGAGGGGATGTCCTATACATGTGAATTATGGCATTTAGGTGTTGGAAAATTAAGTTTCTGCAGCGATATTGTGTGACACACTTTACATTTTGCATATAGCATTTTGCATTGTGGTAGGCACTTTTAATGTTAAACCTCACATTTTGCACAATAATAACTTTGTAACCATTCAACGGATTTGCACAAAATTTGGAATGTGTAGTTTGGTGTGGTAGATCTCTTGATTTACTAAATTGTATTTCATTCAGACATACAGTTTTTGTGCAACGAAGTGCCAAAAAATGCACTTTTCACCATTTTTGTGCATTTTTTTCCATGGTGCTGCCTGGACACCATTTGGGCTATTGGTCCTTGGGACATAGAAAGAGCTTGGGCCAAGGAATATGCTGATTTTTGTTTGGTGAAAATATATTAATTTGTTCAAAAGTTATTACAATTTGAAATTCCCATTATATCCTATGGGAAAATGTATGCATATTTTTGGAATTTTAATGAGAAAGACCAAATGGCCCTAGGAAAGACCAGATGGCCCAAATTGGGATGACCATATCTCAATAACAGTGTGGTCTTTTTACTTGCATTTTTGCAGGGTGTTGAGGGGATGTCATAGAGATGTGAACTATGCTGTTTAGGTGTTGGGGAAATAATTTGTTGCAGAGATATTCAGTGACATAATTGACTTTTTTCCTATAGGATTACACTGCAATCTGTGTCATGACTTTAGGTGCTGTTATCTCAGAAATGAAGTGAGATACAGACTGTTCACTACAGTTGGCATAGATCACCTTTAGATGAAATAAGCCAGTGGAAAAAGATTTGACATTGTAGAGTAAGCTTGCAGTGGAAATTTGTTTGTGCATTGCACGGTTCATGAGATATTGTGAAAGTATTGTCACAAGGGTTGAAAGAGTGCCTGTCCAGTGCTTTTTGGTGCCCTTGGCTCAGAAACACTGAGATATAGGTATGGTCTTTTTGATGCTGTTTGAAGTACTCACTGTCACGATTACAATGATGCTAGAATTCTTTTTCTAGCTCTTATGGTTCCCAAGATATGCGCAAATTACTGTTACAAGGGTTTAGTGCCCTATAGTGCTGCTGCATGACTCTGTAGCTTTGCATAAGTGGGAGCGTGGGCCCAGATGCATATTGTCATGCAAAAATTGGCAACTTGGTGGGAGCTGGGCTCTGCACTCCCACCAATACATGCTTTTTACTACTTATATTACATTTTTTTTCAAAAAGTAAGGACATTCTGTGCAAAAAACTGTGTTAATGCTTCTTTTAGGGTTAAAGTAGAAAAAGTCAGGAAATTAGACATTAGAGTTGAACCTCTAACCCCCTCACACACACCACCCCAATCCTCCACAGTCTGACAGATGCCTTGGTGTGTCATTAGGGTCGTGAGGCCTAAATCTCCCCCATTCTCCTTTACTGTAGCATGTCAGCATGCTTGGTCATGGAATATATTATAGGGGCATGGTCACACCACTATATTTACAGTTATGAAGCCTTTTCTATGTTAAACTCAAAATTTGATTCATTAATAACTTTGGACCCTGTTAACGGATTTGCATTAAATTTGGTATGCATGGTGGGGCATGGTAGATCTCATGATGTGCCAAATTTCATTTCGCTTGGACTTACAGTTTTTGCACATCAAAATGATGTAAATGCACTTTTTGCCAGTGATGTGGGCAGCTTCTTTGATTTTGTCCGTGGTGCTGTGCGGCCGTCATGTGGCACGCTGCTCTGCAACTTTGCTCAGCTGAAAGAGCTTGGGTCAAGGAACATGCCACTTTTTGTTTAGTGAAAAAATATTAATCCATTCAAAAGTTATTGAAGTTTTAATTTCCCATTATAAGTCAACAGGGAAATTTGTATTGTTATTTTGCAAAAGAAGAATGGTGTTTTGGCCATCTAGTCCCACCTCATGATCAAAGAATTTGCAGTCTCATTATCAAAGAATCTTAGATCATGAGGAATTCTTTGATCATGATAGCCGCCATCTTGTTTTTAGTTTGCAGTCAGAAAAATTAAAACATCTTTGCCCAGGGGAGACTTCTGAGGTGAAACTATGTTGGGTTTTGCTCAGGGGTCTTGCCTTTGTTGAGCCACACCTGTGGTTTCTTTAAAAATGGTAAAACAATAGAGTTTTTAACTTTTGTATTCTTTGATTGTGGCTCACTAACAATCTTTAATTGTGAGCCTGCAAATTCTTTGATCATGAGATTCTTTGACCTCGATCTTTGATCACGAGGGCATAACTAGATGGCCACTTGAAAAAATACATTTTTCAGCTATGGGGTGGCTTATTAAGCCAAATGAGGGTGGGTTTTGCTCAGGAGGCTTCATTCTATTGAGGTATGGCTGTGGTTTTATGCATTTCTGCCTAAAAATGGACTTTTAACATTTTTTATTGTTTGATCATGGCCTACAAATTCTTTGATCGCAAGCCTGCAAAATCTCTGATACCGAGATTCTTTGACCACAATCTTTGATTGCGAGGGTGTGACTAGATGGCCACTTGAAAAAATCTATTTTCTCATATCAGGATTGGCTTATTTAGCCAAATGAAGGTGGGTTTTGCTCAGGGGGCTTCGTTCTATCGAGGCATGGCTGTGGTTTCATGCATTTCTGCCTAATAATTGACTTTTAACATTTTTTATTGTTTGATCACGACCCTGCAAATTCTTTGATCTCGACATTCTTTGACCACGATCTTTGACCACAAGGGTGTAACTAGATGGCCACATGAAAAATTACATTTTCTCAGCACAGGGGTCACTTCTAAAGGCAAATTAGGGTGAAATCTGCTCAGGAGCCTTTGTTCTGTTGAGTCATGGCTGTGGTTTCATGTGTTTTTCTCCAAAAATTGTTGTAACATTTTTTATTCTTTGATCGTGAGCCTGAAAATTCTTTGATCACAAGCCTGCAAATTCTTTGATCATGAGATTCTTTGATCATGAGAGAGGGACTGAATGACCAGATTGCAAGGCACCAGATAGCACAATTTTAACAATTTTTCAAATTAAATATCTCAGAAACAGTTTGGTCTTTTAATTTGCAATTTGGAGGGTGTTGACAACACGTCCTGTAGATGTGAATTATGGTACTTAGGCATCAGACAATACATTTTTGGCAGAAATATTGCATGACATAGTTTACGTTTTAGCGGACAGCGTTTTCCATGGTGGTAGTGGCTTTAAATTACTAGGGTAGCTAGCCTTACTGCCATAGATGTACTTTTCACTTGTTAAGTGTGTAAAATGTTAATAGGTGTGGAATTTTGCCAGTGTGATGAATGAAAACCTGAAACATTCACATTTTATATCTCAGAAACAGTTTGGTCTTTTACATAGAAATTTGGAGCGTGTTGAGGGGATGTGCTGTCCACATGAATTATGGTGTTTAGGTGTTGGAAAATTAATTTGCTGCATCCATATTGTGTGACACACTTTATGTTTTGCATATGGCATTTTGCATTGTGGTACTGTTTTCACATATATAGGGTGCTTAGCATTACTGCCATGGAGGTAATTTGTAGTGGTTAGGTGTCTGACATGTAAGCAGGTGCTGAATTACAGATGACTGACACTTTGCTTTCTTTCAGGGTTTTGGGCCCCACACTCCAAACCATATGTGCAGCCAGCAATACATATGATATTCAGTACTTGAACTCTTATCTTAGGCAGGAATTTGCAAGTTGGTGAGAGCATGGGGCACAAAGAGCTGTGCTCCCACTAACTTGTGCAAATTTCTACTTTTCTATTCTTTCTCTGAAGTAAGGAAATTCTATGCAAAAAAACTTTGTTAATGCATCATTTAGGGTTAAAACACAAAAAGTCAGGAAATTAAACCTTTAGGGTTGCCCCATCCCCCTCTCATGGACCCGCCCATCATCCCAAGATTGACATTGGGGCTGAAGGGCTTAATGTCACCCCATTCTATCTATAATCTTATTCACAAGCCACAGTAAAGAAGAATGGGGTGACACTTAGGCCTCACAACCCCAATGACACACCCCATCAGCTGTCAATCTTGGGATAATGGGTTGGGTCCATGAGAGATGAACAACAAAAGGTCTAATTTCCTGACTTTTTGTTAATCTAAATGATGCATGCTCATTGTCATAGAATATATATATATATATATATATATATATATATATCCATCGGTTAGGGTTGCTGCGATAAAAGTAGGGAAATGAGGTGTTAGGGTTTCACCCTAACACACCACCCCTGCCCTGCAAAGACCAGGGGCATCAGGGGAAGGGGGTAGCATTAGGGTCTCCAACCCTGACACTCACCCCATTCCATTGTAAAATAACCTGGGTAGCTACAGTAGAGAAGAATGGGGTGCGTGTTAGGTTTGGTGATCCTAATGCCACCCCCCTCCTCCCTGATGCCTCCTGGTCTCTGCAGGGCATGGCTGGTGTGTTAGAGTGAAACCCTAATCCCTCATTTCCCTACTTTTGTCATGGCAACCCTAACTGATGCATTAACAATGTTTTTTTGCAACTAATTTCCTTACTTTTTGAGACAGCATAATAGTATCTTCATTTTACTGTAGGAGAGCAGGGTTCTTCGGACCCTGCGCTCCCATCCCTCCATTCAGATAATATAACAGTATCCTTAGGTTATAGTGGTAGTGCAGGGTCCTTTGGACCCTGTGCTCCCATCCATCCATTCAGATAATATAACAGTATCCATATGTTATGGTGGAACTCCCAACCCTCCATCGAGATAGTATAATAGTATCCTTATGTTTCAGTTTTTTCATTTAGTAAACTTTATTGGTTTAATGTTTTTACAACAACAACAACAACCATCAAAACAGACAATGAGTAAATACCTTAGACAAAAAAGCAGTCCTTGAAAAGTACAGATACATGTGTATCATATGTAGTACATAAGTAAGGATTATATTATAACTCCTGAAACATAATATCATTGTCTGTATCCCACCCCTACCCCTCCCACTCATCCCCCAGTCTGCCACATTATTAACACCCAAGGATGGTTATGAAGAGAATAGAATACCATGTTATGTATATTTATCCTTAAGATAGAAACTGAAAATAACTAGAAACTACTGAATCACTAAAAGGGTATACAATGGTTCCCATCTTAGTTTATAATTTTCCGCCCTATTATTAACCCCAGCAATGATGAACTCTGCTTGCAAGGCAAACATAATCTCCTTTTACCATTCCATATAGGCGGGAGCACTTGGTTCCTGCCAATGTCTCAAAATGACTTTCTTAGCACAGCTTGATATTACAGCCATAAGCGCTCTCTGTTGACTCCCTTGTAAACATGTGTAGTCACCCAAAATGCAAATTTCTAAGTTGAAATAGTCTGATAGTGCCAAAAGTGGATCAAGGTGTATTTGAATGCTATGCCAAAAGGAAGTGATTTTGTCTCATGACCAAAGCATATGAAGCAAGTCAGCCAAAACCTGATGACACCTGGGGCACAGATTGGATGATACCCTGCCCATTTGATGAAGCCGATTGGATTAAAACCCGATTGGATAATTTTCTAAGAGACAAATCAATCAAGGGTTATGACTAATTATATTGGCGAGCAATATGGACTACGGTCTTCTCGGCTCTGACCTACCTATGATACCTATGAAGTTTAAATGGGGTATAAAATAAATTATGGTTAATATAAAATTGCATCCATCTATATCTATCCCACTTAAAATATTTGTATAAGTGCTTCCAAATATTGGACCAGTTCCTGAGAGGAGAAATCGGGGTTAGGGTATTGTCCCACCGATAGACCCTTTTACCTTCCAAAGTGGGAACTTTTGTTAAAAGAAATTTATATGAATAGGATATTATATGAGAAGAGGGGATAGAGCTAATAAAGGGAAGAAAAGCAGAGGTAAAGGGACTGTTCCACTCCCCCGGTCTAAAATGATGTGTCAGTATATGAGATATTTGAAAACGTATCTAGTAGGCCAGCTGAAAAGGTGACTGGCAGCATTGTAGGAGAGGAGTTTTTTGTCATGAACCAATTGGTTCACTCTAACAACACCCATGTCAGGCCAAAAAAGGTGAGATTTAATTACTTTACGTGAAATTAGAAGATTACAGTTGGAGAACAAGGGCTGGGCAGTATCCTTATATGCATCTGCCTTGAGGAAATTAGTTAATTGATGCTGTGTTTGAAGTGAGGAACTTAATGGTGTTTCTTTTAGGGATATAGGGAGGTTCTTCCTAGTAATGTAAGGAAGGGTCTTGGGGTCTATATCATTTTCAAAACAGAGTGCATGTTCAATTCTAACCCAGAAAGGACAATATATAGACTATGTACTGTTCACAGGAAGTTGCATCCAATATCTAATCCTGGCCAAGTGTATAGCTAAATAATATACATAAAAATTGGGATCATGAAGGCCTCCGTCAGTTTTTAGATGCGTAAGTTTACAATAACTTCTTCTGACTTTTTTCCCCTGCCATATAAATCTATTAAGTATTCTCTGTAACTGGGAAAACCATGATAATGGAAGAGCCCCATTTAACATTTGTAGGGGGTATAAAACACGAGGTAAAACATTCATTTTTACTATATTCATACGACCCCATATAGAAAGAGGTAATTTTGAACAACGTCCGAGGTCTTCTGTCAATGTTTTAATTAGAACATCTAAATTAAGTTTTTTCATGATATGGGGGAAGAGTGCAGGTAAAACCCTAGGTATTTAAATTTTTCGGAGTTCCATTGTAAATCCTAGTGTACTATATCAGTTTTCATTGTATGCTTATTGAGAGGAAAAACTTCGGATTTTCCAATTTTTAACTTATAACTCGAGATTGCTTCGAATTGGGAGATAATGTGAAAGACAGCAGGCATAGATTGAGCAGGGTTAGAAATATGAAGAAATATGTCATCAGCATACGCGGAAATTTTGTATTCCTTATCGTTTATTAATATGCCAGGTATGAGTTTCGAACTTTTAATTTTCCTTATAAGGGGTTCTAGGTATAAGTTAAAAAGGAACCGGGAGAGGAGACAACCCTGATGGGTACCCTGAAATAACATGAAGGGTGAGGAGAGGACACCGTTACAATGGATTTGAGCTGATGGGGAAGTATACAGAATTTTGACCCATTGAATAAATTCCTTCGGAAAATGGTATTTAGGTAATAACATAAAAATATATTCCCAAGAAACCCTGTTAAAAGCTTTTTCTGCGTCCATGGAGACAAGTGCTGCTGGAACAGATAAGTCCCTGGACACAGAGGAAAGATAAGCTATTTTTCTAAGATGATCAGATGAAAGCCTTCCCTTTATGAACCCTACCTGTTCTGTACTTATCAGGGAATCCCAAACCTGGCCTAATCTAGAAGCAAGGATTTTCATGAGAATTTTAAGATCTACATTAATTAGAGAAATTGGTCAGTAATTTGGAATATAAAGAGGGTCTTTGCCAGGTTTGGGGATAACAATTATAATAACAAGTCAAAGAGGTATCAGATATTCCCTGCTTAAAGATATAGTGAAAGGTATCTAAGAGGATAGGGGCAATTATCTCCTTGAATTTTTTATAAAAGTTAGTAGTAAAGCCATCTGAGCTGGGGGATTTATCTGGGGCAAGAGAATCTATGGCTTCATAAATTTCTATTAATGTCATTGGAGCTTTGAGAATATTAACCTGATTATCTGCTAATATAGGTAATTGATATCTTGGAAAAAATTGCCGAATTGTTGAGACAGAGAGGGGAGTACAGGTGCTGAGTATAATTGTCTGTAATATTCTTGGAATGCGTTAGCAATATCCGGGAGGAAGCTAAGAGGACACCCGTCATCGAATAAATAGAGGTGATTATCCTGTCAGTTATTTGGGTATGAAGACAAAGAGCCATTAGCTTCCCTGCTCTTTCACCACGATCAAAGTAAGACACTTTAGAATGAAGCATTAGGAATTCAGCCTTTTCTGCTAATAAATAATTATATTGGTAACGTAGACATTCAACCTTCTTCCACTCTTCTATAGGGGCCAAGGGGAGGAGAAGCCCCTCCTGATTTTCTATCTGGGCTAAAATTGAAGAGAGAGCCACGGCTCTTTGCTTCTTACACTTAGTCGCTAACCAAATTAATTCCCCCCTCAGTGCACACTTCAGAGATCCCCACACAAAATCTTTTTTGGGCTGTGACAGGGCATTAATATCCATAAAATTAGAAATGAATGTTTGAAGGAACTGTATTTGGTCTTCGGATTTTAGAAGTTGATTGTTCAACCTCCAAATTCTGTCTCTCTGTGTATTGGGAGATAGGTCTAGGTGAAGATGGATGATACAGGGATCAGAAATGTACTCTGATGAGTAATAGGCCTGAGAGACCCCCGAGAGGTGGTCCACTGTTATGAGAAAATAATCTATCCAGGAATCCTTATGTTTCAGTGAGCAATGAATATCTGATTGAACTGAACTCCCTTCACTAACTTCTCAGAGTGTCATGAAAGCCATTTTTTTAATTAATAAACTGTGACCTGCTCAGCTGTTCTAACTTCACATATTGTGGTTTATTGGCAAACATGTTCTGCAACTCTCTCAAAGACTTCAATAGTGGTATATGTCAAGACGTGAATCAATTGCTGAATTTTGGAGCATTGTATAAGAGGCTTTTGAAGTAAAATAGCATGGTTCTTCACACCGAACACTGAATAGTTAATTGGACTGTTTCAAATTAAAATATTAGAGTACTGTGAAAGCTATTTCTTGAATCAACACTGCGGCTTTTTCATACAAACAACTGCTTATTAAATTGAGCTACTTTAAAGGGACACATTCTGAAATAGCCTGTATTATATGTATGGGACTACACCTCCTGTCAGTTTAATTTCTGTTTCTTTTTTTTTTTTAATCTTTCTGCCCCTGCAATTGGCCTGCTGCTCATCCAACAGTCACAGCACCTCCTAATGTCCACCTCTGGCCATGCTCTGCCCCTAAAACCCCTGGCTTGCCCCCCAGAGGGTGGGGTCATGGCACCTGAAAGCAGTAACCGACTGAGGGAGCCAGCCAGAAGGCTAATTGAAGCCAGAGGCTGCCTTCATGGAGGTGGCCAGCTGTAGGATTTTTCTCCCATATATGGGTGTGGGAAAGTGCAATGATGACCAGCATCTGCTCTGTCCCTGACATGCTGGCATTGGTGCTGTGGTACAACTGGACTCTGCCAGGGGTCCCTAGTACACCGAACTTGCTCCCGACCCTCCCTCCTGGAGAAGGAGAGCAGTCACAGGATGCTCAATGCTTCTCCCCCCAGCTGGCCCTCCGGCTACCTGGGTCCATTCCCAAACCCAGGTCACCGACGCCGCAGATCAACACCTTGCCCCTGCATCAGCGGGCCGGTTAATTTCTATCTGTTTCAATAAACAACAATGTTTGACACTGGTTCTATGTACATTTTTGTGAGGTGGTTAGACATTGTAGAATATTTTTATTTACCTTTGTTTCTGACACTCACTCAGACCTGCTCATGGCAGCTCCTACTGCAGTGAATTTGTATTGCCAGTCAAGGTTCTGGTGTTTTTAAAGCAAACCCCTCCAAGCAAATATGTTGTACTGTATTTACTAACTCCTTGCTGTGCCTGCTTGTTAACCTGTGATCCTGGATTATTTTCATACATGTCTCTCATTCACTATTTGTAAACCGTAGTTACAGCGCTGATGTTCCTACTATCTTTTAGATTGTGTTGTGCCATCCCTCAATATTCTTGTACCTCAGCAGTTTGCTTCTAATTAATTTTTAATCTACTTTTTAGTCGTTATTTGTCTTATTCATGTATAGTTTTTGTCATCTTATAACTGCTATGTGAACAGCAGGTTTTTGTCTGTGATCATGCTGCTGCCACCCAACCCCAACCCCCAGTTAAAAGTGCTGAGAGAATGCAACCCAGAATTGCCAACAGTCGATAAGGAAACTCCACAGGACCCCTCAGTGCAATCATCCCGAGATAACTTTATAACCCCACAGAAGATTACTTTTCTTTCCATCCCAGCTGGGCAGCAATTGTCGAAGGGGGCTATGGTCATCAAGATTCCAAAGTCTGCTATTTGGCAACAGAAAGTGGGGGGAGATGGAACAGTGAGGTGATGGGGATTATGTGGGACCTAAGTCTAGTACTGGAAATAGTTGGGAACCAGGGCTCTTTTATTTCGTTAATGTTGTACACTGGCAAGCTGCTCACCCGACAACCTCCTGATTCTGTTGTCACTGGTACCGCGGCCTCAGCCCTGTTTTCTTGAGTGTTCTAATAGTGCAGAGTTCCATCAGTGAGTGAGGGAATCAGAATCATTACTTTTATTTTATGTTTTTATTATTTATTTATTGAGTACTAGAATAACAAATACCTTTGAACCAGAGGTTCTTTTACAAAGGTTACGCATCGATACAATTGTGGAACAAACAACAAAAACAATAATCAATGCATGATAGGTTAACATAGTTGTTCAATTACCAGTAAATTTAACAGGCAAAGTAAACTCTAGAAATTAAACAAAATTAGACAGATACAATTGTGCAACAAGACAATGACGTGGAGAGATGTGACCAAATTACATATAATATAGATATGAACATGGAAGAAAAAAGATAATAGAGAGCATCATAAAAAGAGTAGAGGGTAGAGGGTGTGGGGTATGAGGCAGTCATGGTTGTGACATTGTTGATTAAGTGATAGTTGAACATAGGAATACAGGAACATAGGAAAGTGATGGCAGAAAAGGCCCACCAGGCCCACCCAGTCTGCTCATTTGCCCAGCATCCTCTAGGCTTGCTGTGATTTCCCTCTCCCTCCATTCAACAGCCCTCTATGTCTGTCCCAAGACCTTTTGAACCTCCCCACTGTATTCTCACCCATCACTTCTTTAGGCAGCCCAATCCAGGTGACCACCACCCTCTCAGTAAAGAAATATTTCCTGATGTTTCCCCTAAACTTACCCCCCTCTAGTTGGAGATCATGACCCCTTTTCCTGGGGCACCCCTTCAATTGAAATAGGTTCTCTGTAGCACTTTGTTGATCCCTTTTAGGTACTTAAAAGTCTCTATCATGTCTCCCCTCTCCCTCCTCTGTTCCAGGGAGTACATGTCAAGGGCTCCCAGTCTCTCCTCATACTGCAAATGGTCGAGCCCCTTTACCAACTTGGTTGCCCTCCTTTGTACCTGCTCCACTCTCTCCACATCCTTTTTATTGGTAAGGCCTCCAGAACTGGACCCGATATTCCAGATGAGGCCTGACCAGCTGGGTGTACAAGGGTATCAGGACCTCTTTCCTCCTGCTGGTGATTCCCCTCCCAATACAACCCAACAAACTGCTGGCTTTTGCCACTGCTCTCCCACACTGCCCAGCCACCTTCAAGTCCTGTGAGATGATGATACCCAGGTCCCTCTTCTCCTTGGTCACTACCAGTGGCTTGTCCCCCAATCTGTAATCTGCTCTCCCATTTTTTCTGCCCAGGAGCATGATTTTGCATTTTGCCATGTTGAGTAATAACTTCCACTTCCTGGCCCATTCCTCTAATCTACCTAGGTCCCTCTGCATCCTCTCAGCAGGCTCACTCTACCCTCCAACCCCTCTACTATGTCTCTTATAAAGATGTTGGACAGCAGGGGTCCCAGCACTGACCCCTGGGGAACACCACTAGTGATGCCTGACACTCCAGAGGGAACCCCATTGACTAACACCCTCTGTATTCTGCCCCTCCAACCAGTTTCTCAACCACCTTGTAACCACCACCACCCCCAGTCCCAGGCACTCCATTTTGTACAATATTCTTCTATGCAGTAATGTATCAGAAGCCTTCCTGAAATCCAGGTAAGCTATGTCCACTGACCCACCCTGATCCACTACCCTAGTGACCTAGTCAAAAAAACAGACCAAATTTATTTGACAAGATCTGCTCTTGGAAAAGCCATGCTGCCTTGGGTCAAGGAGGCCATTTGGCTCCAGGTAGCTGGTGATTCTGTCCTTGAGCAGTTTTTCCATGAGCTTGCTGACCACAGAAGTCAGACTTATTGGCCTGTAATTGCTTATGTCTTGCCTCCCCCATCCCTTGTGCAGGGGCAGTACATCCGCGTACTTCTAATCCTTCGGTATTTCCCCTGAGTGTAAGGACTTGTTTAACAGAGTGGTCAAGGGGGCCACTAACACTTCTCTCAGCTCCCTCAACACTCTTGGGTGAACCCCATCTGGCCCCATGGCCTTATCCACCTTCAGGCCCTTGAGTTCTCTCAAGATCTCCTCTTCCCAGAAGGGACTCACATCCACCCCTGCCCCCTCCATATCATGGCCTGGTGTTGCCTCCCTCCCATACCTCCTACCTCATGAATACTGCACTGAAGTAATTGTTCAACATTTCAGCCTTCTTCCAGTACCCCTCCAGCCTCTCCAAAGTCTCTGCTAACAAACAAGGTATCCCATTTTCCCCTTTTCTCCACTCACTAATATACCTGAAGAAGGTCTTATCCCCTTTCTTGACCACCTTGGTGATATTCTATTCCATCCTTGTTTTTGTCCATCTGACCACCCTCCCCACCTCCCTTTGGTTTTCCTGGAATTCCATCAGGTCTAGTTCACTCTATGTTGTTTTATATAGTCTGAAGGTTCACCTCTTAGCTCTGATACTGGCCCCCACTTTCCTACTGAACCACAGTGGCCTCCTTTTCTTCCTGTTTTTGCTTACTCTCTTTGTGCAGTGGTCAGTGGCTCTCACAATGGCTCCCTTTATTGTGGCACATGTTTTCCACCCCTCTAAGCTACCCTATTCCTTTAATTGCCTGGTGAGCATAATCCCTCATCTTGTCGAAATTTGCATGTCTGAAATCAAGAACCTTCACCTAGGTCTGGTAGCTCGAGGCTAATGTGCATACCATGAAACACACAGTGCCGTGGTCACTAGTGCATAGGTGATCCCCATCAATACTTCTCCTGCCCTGTCTACATTTGTAAGCACCAGATCTAACATCACTCCTCCCCTGGTTGGTTCTTTGATCAGCTGCCTGAGATGGGCAATCTAGAGAGAATCTATAATTGCTGTGCTTCTGGATGAAGCTGCAGTTATTGATTCCCACTCCACATCTGGCAGGTTGAGATCTCCCATCAGCAGCACCTCACAATTAGCTGCCATCCTAAGCATCTCCTCGGCCATCTGGTTGTCCACCTCCTCGGATTGCCCTGGTGGCCTGTATACCACTCTAATGCACACTACCTCACCCTTCTCTGTGGTCAATGAGACCCATGGTGCCTCTGTGTCCCCATACCTACTCTGCATTTCTGATGCTGGGATCTCCTCCCTCACATATAGTGCTACACGGCCCCCTCTCCTGTCAACCCTGTCCTTCCTGTACAGCGTATACCCCAGAATGTTCATGTCCCAGTCTTGTCCATCATGAAACCAAGACTCCATAATTCCCATTAAGTCTAAATCCTCCTCTGCCATGTCTGCTGCCTGGTCTGGGACCTTGTTACCCTGGCTTCTGGGTTAGTGATCACAGAAGTGCAAGGGCAGGCTTGTGGGGGGGGCAGTATAGTAGGAGTAGGAATTAATGTGGGAAAAGGTAGGATTGAGGAGAAGGGGAAGGGCAGGTAGGTAGGGGTGTACAGCAGGGGAGGGGAGGAAGAAGGGCAGGGACAGAAAGTATAGAAGAAGGTGGGGGGAGGAGAAAGGGTGTTCTGTAGGGGTAGAAGTGGAGAAGGGCATACAGCAAGTGATGAAAGAGGGGAGGGGTAAAAGAGGGAAGGGGTGACAGTGTAGGTTGACAAGGTGTAATGAGAGGGAAGGGGGATGGGGTGGTGGTATGGAGGGAGGGCAAAAGGAGGGTGGAAGAAAAAGGTGGGACAAGGAGTAGGCAATTCAGAGAAGGGAAGAAGGGAGGTGAACAGCATACCACTTAGGAATAAACCCTGACAGGCACCAGGCGTAGTAACAAGGAAAATTCACAATCACACAGGCCAGAGGCTGGGGTGGGGGGCATAGGAGTAAGTCTTCTGACTGACTCACAGATGCCTGCTTTCATGAATGAGAAAGAACACACAGAAATTCATCCTGAGCATAGATGCAGATTTCTGTGTGTTGTTTTCCATTCATAAAAAGATGCCTATGAGCCAGTCAGAGGACTCACTCCTCCCCCAACCCCCCACTCCCCACCTTCCATATCCTCTGGCCTGCCTCTGCCAATTGTGCATTTTCTCTGGTACTACGCCCAGGAGCCTGTCAAAAAGAGCAGGGCTGAGGCTGTGGTACCAGTGACAACAGAATCTGAGAAAAGTATTGTTCATGCTGGTAAGGACATTCCACAGCAAACTCTAAGGGAAGTGCAGGTGAAAGCCTCCATTCAGGTTCTGCGATGACCAAGGTGAGAGCCACGCATATGCCGGGGTTATCAATTATTGGCATTCAGTGTGGTGTGGTGTGCTCCCTTGCAGCACAAAATGAGATACTTACTGGGACAAAAGGAAAGGGGGATGGGAACTTAACAAGGGGAGGTTAATTTGTAGACATGGTGACTGCCAGATGAGAAGCACTCCACTGGTTGCAGAACAGGCTCCTTTTGCCCCACTCACAGCTCAAACCCCTGCTAGACCCAAGCCTGGAAGAAATGCCTGAGACATACTCAATTGTGTGTCATTTTTTTCTCAAAAGTTAACTGGGTCAGCTCCACTAGGCGCAAACAAACACAGTAGCAGTCATGATCACCAAAGCAATGCAGGTGCCTGCCAAAACATTGATGAAGCAAGTTCACAAATTACATTGCCCACTTCGAAGAAAAACATGCATTCACATATGCACGCTTGAAATAAATTATTCTATGCCATTCGTTGTTTTGTGCATGACAACATCAGCACTAATGCCCCAATACTTCACATCTGTATGGTGAGTCAGCACTGGGGCATTACTGCTGCAGCTTTCATCCTCAAAATACCGAATGACACAGAGCAACCTATTTCAAGAGAGTGTATGTGAGTGTATGTTTGTCTTCCAGGTGTGTGCTGTCATTTGTGTCTTTGGTGCTAGGCACATGGACTGAAATTCATGGGTGATTAGGGAGCACTTGGGAGGTTAAATGACTTACTCAGTGTCATGCAGGATGAAAGTGTAGGTTGTGGGAATGCAACTCAGATCTGCTGAATGTACAAAGCACATTCAAGCTGCTCCTCTAATCTCTAGTCTTTAATGCCAGCTAGATACACATGTTTGTATGGTATAGGCATATTTTGTACTCACATTCAGTTTAAGTTGAAGTGCTGGATGTAGTTCTAAGATGCAGGAGATGATGTGGTGCAGCCAGGGTGCCAAATCCCTCAAGGAATCCACTGATATAAAAAAAAAATGGGACGCACACTTATCAGGTGAAATGGAGCAGCAATTCACAATACAATATCAGAGCCAGTGTGTGCCATTTATACAGCTGGCCTACTCAATAAATATTTCTTGAGTACTTTACTTCATTTGGGAACCTTTTTTTAATGTAATAGTGCAGTCTTTTTGTTGGTGTTCTGTGATATTGTATTTAGAAGCACTGCTCTGTTTTCACCAAATAAGTTTGCGCTGGAGTTTTTACTGTACCCCAGTAGAGGAAGGAAATGCAATTTATTTACATAAAAAACTTAGCTTCTTTGCATGCTCAGATGGTCACAAAGAAATCCTTGTCTGCTAGCTGAATTCCTTGTCCATCAGTCTTTGTCTGTCATGGCGTACAAGGAAAATGGATGTCGGACAAGGATTCCCAGTCAGGCCATCTGGTAGTGAAATTTGGATAACCAGATGGCCACACATGAATCCTTGTCCATCAGAACAATTCCTTATCCATCAGTCTTTGTCCATCATGGCGTTCAAGGAAAATGGCTGATGAACAAAGAATACCGGTCTGGCCATCTGGTCATCCAAATTTCATTACCCGATGGCCAGACTAGTAATCCTTGCCCATCAGCCATGTTTGCTTTGATGGACAAAGAGAGATGGACAAGGAAGTCAGCGAGCCACAAATAAGGATTTCAATCATAAAAGAAATGTTTTGTGAGGGCATACAGATGCCACAAAACACACAACACAGCTCAACAACTCCCAATGAGCAAAAATCACACTTTGGTGAGTGAGACAGATGTCCCTGGGCAGAGGTATAACACTTTTTTTGGGGCAAAATCAAAAAACAAGATGGCGGATCACAGATAAAGATTTTTTTCTGATGGTAGGGATTAGCAACTTGAAGACAGGGGCTGGACCCTCATGGACAAGGATCCTTGTTCGTACTGTGCAGCTATCATGAAAAATTAAAATTCTATTGAAAATAATGGGAACTTAAAAATACTATAACTTTTCCATGCATTAATATTTTTCACCAAATAAATACTGGCCTGTTCAGTTACTCAAGCTCTTTCTTTCCTAAGAATTTCAGACCACAGTTCCACCCCATCTCTACAACAATTGGTGAATTGTAAGTTTTTTTCACTATCTGAATCTCAGAATCTGCAAATCCAATGGGAAAAAAAACTTGGTATCTCAAGAGACCGACCCCAAGAGACCACACATGCAAACGTTGGTGCAAATACATTGAACGGTTGTAAAGTTATTGAAGTGCAGATTTTGAGGTTTAACATAGAAACTCTATACTAACTCTAACTACAGTGGTGTTACCATGCCACTATTGTATATATCTATATTTATATCTATCTATATGCATATATTATAAGGATGTAATAATGCTATTAGAGTTAGGGTTGGTACAGCCTTTCAATGTTTTGTGCTCAGAACCTGAACAGCTCAGTCCTAGGCAGCCTTACTCCTGATAAAGTATTCAGCTTCCAGCAAATCACCCTGAAGGAAGTTGAAGGCTTACTTCTGAACTTGGACACCAGAAAGAGTGCAGGTGATGATCTGATTGGCCCGTACTTCCTGAAGCTTAGATACCATGTCCTGGCTCCCCCCATTACTCACTTCTTTAATTTATCCTTGACCCTGGGGGTCTTTTCATCCATCTGGAAAACTGCCCAAGTCATCCCTCTCTTCAAGTCTGGTGACCACAGTGACCTAAATAACTACAGAATGATACCCTTGGTACCTGTCCTTTCCAAACTGTTGAAGAAACTAGTTAATACCCAGCTGAGGAACTACTTGGAGACCTTAAATCTGTTGAATCTGCTACAATCTGGCTTTATGTCATGCCCCAGCACCATAACCACTTTTGCCAAAGTCACTAATGACTGGTGAAAGGCCCTAGACACCAGGAATTACATGTGTGCCTTGTTTCTTGACCTGAGTAAGGCTTTCGAAATCATCGATCTTGATTTGCTTCTGGCCTTACTTAGTAATGTTGGTCTTAACACTGGTAGTCTAAGCTGGTTTACAAGCTGTCTTACTGGATGCTTCCAGCAGGTTAAAGCTGAGGGAAATCTTTCTCCTCTAAAAGCACTGCAGAGAGGTGTGCCACAGAGATCCATCCTGGGTTCTCTGATCTTCACATTATACATATACAATATTGATTCAGGTATCAAGTCACCTAGCATCCATCTCTTTGCAGATGACATGGTTCTCTACAATGATAGGCCTTCTCCAGAACTTGCCAGTAGTGACCTCCAATCAGACATTAATCATTTACAAGTCAACCTCCTGAACCAAAAAATATTATTTAATGCCAAAAAAAACAAGGTGATGTTCTTCTCTCCAGTTGTCAATGTGCCAAATCCCAACACCCTTGGTCAAGTTCTTCAAATAACCACACTACTGGGTGAATCCTTAGAATACATGGCAAAACTCAAGTATCTGGGCCTTTGGATTGATCAAAAATTGTCCTTCACAGGCCACATTGAAGAGCTCTTGAAAATACTCAAACAAAGGCTTGGTCTCTTCTACTGACTTAAGAATTTACTTACCCAGGATGCAATAGTCAGGCTAATGCAAACCACGTTTATCTCCATCTTAGACTATGATGACTTCATTTATGGACATGGTCCAAGCTCCACTCTATAAAAACTCAATACCCTCTACCACCAGGCTATAAGATTTATTAGTGGGGCTCTGTACTCCACCTACCACTGCACTCTCTATGCCATGACTGGGTGGACATCTCTGAGTCTTAGGAGACAGATAAACGTTGCACACTGGACCTTTAGAGCCCTCACCAGGAAACTTCCACAGTACATTATTGAGTGTCTAACAATGTGTACTGTGGGTAGCTACACATTGAGAAGCCTCTCCTACACCTTACTTCTCACCCCTAAGATCAACTCCTGCTTTGGTCATTCATCCCTAAGCTATATGTGCCCCTCAATTTGGAATAAAATTCAGAAAACACTAAAATTAGTAATATCTATAAAACTGCCTGCCTTCAAATTGATTCT
Source organism: Neoceratodus forsteri (assembly GCA_016271365.2). Lineage (NCBI taxonomy): Eukaryota > Metazoa > Chordata > Ceratodontiformes > Ceratodontidae > Neoceratodus > Neoceratodus forsteri. Next base: position 1,063,961,035 of record CM057449.1, on the reverse strand, counting down.
TGCAAGTTCCCTTTGTGAGACCTGCAATTGCTTCCACTGACTACCGGTCACTTCCCAGGACTGGAGAATCTACCATATGTGACCCTTAATGTGACCCTGTAATTGCCTCCCTTGACTACCACTCACCTCCCAGGGACTGGGACACCTATCCTGTGACCCCCTAGTTGTTCCTGCTTGTCCTTCTTCCTTGCTTGTACTCTCTGCCCCTCATTCCTCTCTCTTGAGCCCCGTAACCCCCCCACTCCTTGCCCTCCTTGTTTTCCACTTCTATACTTGTACCCCTTCAAACCTCTCCTTATAAAATCATCATTTTGCTTTGCATATTCCTTCTGCACTGTATTATATATTTTGTCCATGTTGTACATGTATTGTATAGTGTATGTAAATATTGTATATAATTGCTGCTTTTCATCTTCTACTGTTTTTGCTCCCATTCCATTGTACTCTACACATTGTTGTTTAATCTCTCAATTTTTCTGTTTTATTTTTTGTAGCACTTTGTCCTTTTGTTATGCTTCTGTACCCAGGTCCACCCTGTAAATGAATTCCACTCAATGGTGTTTTGCCTGGTTAAATAAAGATTAATTGACTGATTGATTAAATAGCAATTTTTGTACTTTAATAACTTTGTCATTTTACTATACAACCAAATAACCCACAAATTGGAATGTTCTGTCATGTTGTCAGTGTCACAAGATGTGGAAAATTTTATGATGGCAGCTTTTACAATTTTGGTCAAAAAATGCAAAAATAACTTTTTTTCCCATAGAATAACAAGGGATTTTTTCCTCTCATGTACAGTACACACAGAATTAAGTTTGCCTCTGTTTTTATTCAGGGATGATTGAGTGTGTGCTAAGGGTGTGCCTTTGGATGGTTTTGTGAAAAAATATATTACCATTTTTAATTATAACAATTTTGTAGACGCAGGACAGGCAGTGCGTACTGTATATTGTAAATACATTGTGAATGGTAATTAGAAAAAACATTCACACTGTATTTTTACAGTAATTAGAAAAAACATCATTTGCACTGTATTTTGAAAAAATAGTGTGAACAGTAATTAGAAAAACCATTCAAACTGTATTTTGCAAATACAGTTTGAATGGTATTTTTAATTACCTTTCAGTATTAAAATGTTCTTCTGCTGCACATAAAGCTTGTAATTAGTAGTGTAGACATGTGGTAACTGGAAAGTTTTTTGATAGATGCAGGACAGGCAGTGCAAACTGTATTTTATAAATATGGCATGAACAGTAATTAGAAAAATAATTTGCACTGTATTTTCAAAACACCATGCAAATTTTTTTTTCTAATTACCATTCTCACTATATTTACAAAATACAGTTCACACTGCCGGTCCTGCATCTATCACAAAACTTTCTTTGCTACCTCACTGCCACTACACGGTTTGGACTTTTGGGCTGCAATTTGCAGGATGGCAGGCCCTTGCACAACAGATGTGACTTTTGTGGGTTTGCTGAAAAAATTTATACTGGTTCCAGAGTTACAGCACTCCAAAATTGTGTATTTTACCATAGGATAACACTGTGGCGGCTGCAGTGCCTTTTAGCACCTATAGTATATCTCAAAAACAGTTTGAGATACAGATTTTTTGCTAAACACAGTTTACTACATCTTTAGGTGTATAATCATGTGTGGAGGTGGCTAGGTCATGAATACAACTGTGAAATAATTTTTTCTGCACTTGATACAGTTACTGAGATATTGGCAAATAATCATTACAAGGGTTGCTTGGAATGCATCTAGGCCTCTACTATGTGTCTGCACTTATGTGTAGATGGGAGCTCAGGACCCAGAGGGCCCATGATCCCACCTATGCATACAATTTATGCTAAACTTGGAGCTCTACACTTATGGGTGAGTGGGAGTGCAGGGCCTGGAGAGCCCGTGCTCCCACTTATGCATTCCATATGACTAACACTTGACTTTCTCAAAAAGAAGATAAATTAACTGCAAAAAAAAAATCCTTTAATGCATCAGTTAGGGTTAATTTCCACACCAAAAAAAGTGTGGAAATTCTACATTAGGGTTTCCAACCCTACTACCCCACATCTCACCCTCCACACACCAACAGGCATTGGGGGTTGTTGGGGTCATTGGGCCTCTCATTCCATTCTCCTATACTGTGCCAGCTCAGCTTGTTTACAGATGGAATGGGGTGAGAGTTAGGCCCAACAAACCCAGCACCCCCCGAAGCCTGTTGGAATGTGGAGGGTGAAGGGGGTTGAGTATGGGGTACTAGAGTTGAAAACCCTAATGTTGAATTTCCACACTTTTGTTGGTGGGGAAATCAACCTTAACTGATGCAGTAAAGGATTTTTTTTTTGCAATGAATTTCCTTTCTTTTTGAGAAAGTGAAATGTTAGTCATATGGAATGCATAGGTGGGAGCACAGGCACCCCGGGCCCAGCACTCCCACCCATCCATAGGTGTAGAGCTCCCAGTCCACCCTAACTGATGCATTAATGGAGTTTTTTTGCAATGAACATATATATATATATATATATATATATATATATAAAATTCAAAAAAAACTTTGTTAATGCATCAAATAGGGTTGAAGCAACAAAATAGGAAAATGAGGCATTAGGGTTTTGAACCTAATAACTCTCACCCCTCCATCCATACACCAACAAGTGTCAGGGTGTACTTTGGGGTCATTGGCCCTTACTCTCATCCTATTCCATGTCTAAGTAAGGTGACATGATACTGTATAGGAGAATGGGGTGAGAGTTAGGCCCAACAACCCAAAGGCACAACCCAAAGCCTGTTGGGGTGTGGAGGGTGGAAGGAGTGGGGGATGTAAGGTTCAAAACCCTAATACCTCATTTCCCTACTTTTGTTGTACCAACCCTAATTGTTGCATTTACAAAGTTTTTTGCAATGAATTTCCTTACTTTTTGAGAAAGTGTAATCTTATCCTTATATATCTGTGGGTGGGCAGGGCTCTCTATCACTCTATAGTGTGTTGTGGTTGCACAGGGTCCCAAAAGCAGTGCCCTCCAAGTCTTGCACTGCTATGTAACTGTAAGTGTATAGATATTGTAATTAACCCTCATCTCCCTGTGGGAGCACAGGGTCCAGTCCTGCTCCCATCCCTCCAAAATGATATCACTTTGCGAGAGCACAGGGCCCTATGGGCCCTGCACTCCCATCTATCCATGAGTGTAGAGACATTGTAATGAACTGTCATCTCCCTGTGGGAGGGCCCTGCACTCTTACTGTTGCATAATGGAGGGCCCTACAGGCCATTACTGCATAATTGTATTCATATGTGGGAGCACAGGGCCTAGATCCCTGTGCTCCCATCTACCTATAATTGTACAGATGCAACACAGGCCTAGAGACATTCCAAGTAACCCTTGTGCTGCAAATGGTGCAATATCTCAGTAACTGCGGAACATTTGAAAAAATTCCACTGCAGTAGTAATCATGGACCAGCAACCTGTATCATTGCTTAATACACCTAAAGGTATACTAAGTTGCCTTTAGTGAAAAATCCATATCCCAAACAGTTTTCGAGATATAGGCATCGAAAGCTACTGAGTCCACCACAATATTATCCTATGGTAAATTTCCAAACTTTGAAATGTTATAAGTATGGAAGTGATGTACTTTTTATTGGTATGCCACCCTAACAGCAACATTTCTACGATGACATGCATCGATATCGACTACAGTGCTATGCGACCATAGAAGTGACGCTAGAAGGGGCAACCACTTCCCCCGACTTGCACCCCCTCCCTGAACTAACTCCAACCTGGAGTTAGAATCTTTAGTTCAGGGGTGGGGGCAACACCCCCTGTGTGGGGGGTTTGGGGGGAAAATCCCCCTGTTGGAAAAAATAGTCTTGAACAGTGCGGCTCCATGCCAACTGCAACTTGCGGTCGCCATGGAACCCATCGCTGTAATGCTGGTCATGATCATTTTTGGCACACTGACATATACAACACCTTTTTATCACCAAACAACCAAAAGTCACATCTGTGGATCAAGCCCTTTCTACCCTGAACATTTCAGCCTAAAAGTCCCAACTATTTATTTGCAGTGAAGAAAGAAACAGTAAACTTTAAAAAATCCCTTTTTGTGAGGTGTCAGAATCCCTTTTTGCAAGCTGATTCCCTTTTTGCAAGATGTCAAAATCCATTTTTATGAGCCCTAAATCCCCTCTCACTCCTTGCAGCTATCCAAAAACTGAACTAAGCAAGCTCAGAACCCAAAGTTTCAAAATTGAATAACTTTGGAAAGGATTACTTTTTTTTCACCAAACCAATGCTGGCTTGTTCTTTGGGTCACACACTTTCTACCCTGAACATGACAGACTAAAATTCCAAATGGTGTGGCCACACCACGATGAGGAAGAGACAGCCAAAACAGACCAAAAAAATCAACTTTTACTGTTTTTTCACTATATGCAGCACGAAATCCACAAATGCAATCAAAACAAAACTTGGTATGCCAAGAGATCTACCCCACAGGACAGCACATGGCAAATTTCATGCAAATCTGTTGAATGGTTGCAAAGTTATTAAAGTGCTAAATTTGAGGTTTAACATTAAACTGCCTACTCAACCCTACTATACAACATAGTAATATTGTTTCACTAGGCTAAAAATGCAATCAAAGGCATTGAACTCTAGGTAGATAGATAGATAGATAGATAGATAGATAGATAGATAGATAGATAGATAGATAGATAGATAGATAGATAGATTGATTTAGCAACTTGCTAGTAGAATATGCCATCTCATTTATCTTGCAAGTGAGGTACTGTACATCACACTGTTCTCCCACTGAACATTGTGCCTCACACTCTATTGAATGGCATGGCACTGCAATTTCTAAGATCTTTTTAAAACTGCCAAAGTGTACTATATAAACTGGACATCTTATAGGTGTCTCACAGATATTTTTATATTCATTTGTAGTCAGTGATCTTCCAAATCCTCCCTTGTGGCTCTGCAACTTGTGAGGGTCAAGAGGCCACTGGACAGTCATGAAGATAAAAACAATATCTGATTGCCTTCCATCATGTATGCCAGCTAGATAGATAGATAGATAGATAGATAGATAGATAGATAGATAGATACTGTACATACATATACATATCCTGTATATCTGCTCAACCCCACTGGAAAGGAGATGTTGCATCTCAGATGGACCATTAACAAAAAACAAACAAAAAAAACATGGCTGGTAGTCACTGCCCCCACCCCCACACATACACACATGCTTTCAAGCAGTAAGATTTAATCGTTTGAGTACTGCAGAGAACCACGATTGCAAGTTTAAAGACTGCTACTGCCTAATACTGTGTGACCCTAAGTAAATTACTGAAAATCAGACATTGCATCTGAGCTGGATTATCCTGGGTAAATGTACTGTAAAATTGAGTATAAGCAGGACCCCACTTGAGTCAAGATGCTTCATCTTAGAATTTCCTTGGTAAGTAAACTTAAATAAGAAAAAAAATACAGTGTTGCTGAGTGTTGTGCAATGTTTCCTGCCCTACTAACCTAGCACATGCTTCTTCAGCAGTGTTTCTCTAAAGTGATATACTAGCACTAAGTAATTAATACACTTTTTTACTTTATTTTTATTTAAACTGTGTAAAGCAACCGGAAATTACAACAAACTCTGGCCAGAGCCAGAATGGTTACTAATGCATTAAGTTGATAAGTGATATACAGTTAAAGTGCAGTTGGATTTTAATGCATTAGTCATTTTATTATGATATTCAAATTCTGTGTTTGCATCACAATACAGTAATAGAAAAAAAAGTAAAGGTCATGATAATTTATAAGCAGCTGTTGTTGGCTCTAGAAGTACAGTAAACACACACACACACACACATACACACCAAACACAGCCGCTCATATGCAAACAAACACACCCATAGCCACACACATACACACATGTAGCCATTACAACAGTTGTACACACAAAAAAGGGCATGAGTTTGATTAGACTTTTAGTGAGTACTGTATCTGTTTAGCTGCTTGTCTAGAAATACAGAACTTCTACGTGGCAGACAATTCCTGAGGAGGTCAGTAGAGAGTATGGGCCCATGCCATTCTGACACCAAGGTAGGGGTATTGGGTGCACTGGGTGTTGGAGTACCACCAAATACAAGGGATATTGGTAGTGGGATAAGGGGGGGGGTGCCAGCAGACATGATAGATAATGTTACCTAAGGATGAGGGAAGGAGGGAGGGAGGGAAGAGGTTGTACTAGAGACAGGGATATCACTGGGGGATTAATTGGGACACTATCAGGATGAGTACATGATGCACAGAATCAATGAGTGTGGTATCTTGCTTGGATGTAGGCACTGGGGATATACACAGATGCATGTCAGAAGTGGCAGGATGTCTTGCAGTAAAGGGGGCTCCAGGAACACGATCATGAAGAGGTTGAGATCAGCAGAAACAGTGGGTTCTAAAATTGAGATTTTAAGATTTGTAGACTGTGTATTTGGTTTAAAACAAAGGAAAATAGTACCTTGAGTGCTTATATCTGTCTTGGAAATGAACATATAATTAAATAGAATTGACAAAGTAACCCATAGTCTTGGTGATGATCATTTATTTCTAGTAGCTAGTGAAAGTAAGAGGAGGTAGTGCTATTAGGAAAAGTATTGAGTGTATTGTCATTCCACTTCTCTGATGAATTTCCTAAATAATATTTGCTTTCATAAGCATAGTGAATAAACAGAGGAGAAATGGAGGGAAGGGGGGACTTAATATGCAAAGAGGGTACCAGCAAGGTAAGGTGTGCTTGAGAGAAATCTGACTCTACATGGAGAACCCATTTGAAATGATCAGGAACCCAAGCTGCTTTCTTTTCAGTGAGAGTCTATTGAGAGCTGGACACAGCTACTCTCTCATCAAAACTTAATACTATATATGGTCACCAACTAGCCCTGAAGTAGTATTTAAAGCTTACTTTTAGTCTTTCTTAATAATCTACAGTATTCTTAAGTCTGAAGACTGCATGTTTAAATAAACAAAACTAAACGATGTAAGAAACCACTATGGTTCTCAAAGGAAGTGGCAGTAAAGGTTCAAGAGAAAAAGAAAGCTTTCAGGAAGTACAAGGAATCACAGAAGGAGAAGGACAGAGAACTGTATCAGTTAAAGCAAAAGGAAGCTGGGAAGGCAGTCAGAACAGCAAAGGCCCAAACCGAGGAAAAGATAGCCAACTCAGTTAAGAAGGGGGATAAAACCTTTTATAGGTACATCAGGGGAGCGAAGGAAGACCAAGGGAGGGATAGTGAGGCTTAATAAAGGGGAGGGCAGAGGGTGACTGTGAAAGGCAGAGATACTAAACAAATATTTTTGCTCAGTATTTACAAAGGAAGAGGGGGAGGTACCTAAAACAAACAGTAGAAACACTCTGGATACAGAAGTTGATACCTGCCCGTTTACAGAAGAAAGGGTTCTGAAAGAACTCTTAAAACTGAAGGTGGACAAAGCAATGGGGCCTGATGGGATTCATCCCAGAATTCTAAAAGAACTAAGGGTAGAATTAGTGACCTCACTGACTACCCTGTTTAACAACTCATGGGAGGATGGGGTGGTACCCGAGGACTGGAGGAGGGCAGATGTGATTCCCCTTCACAGAAGTTGGAGCAAGGCAGAAGCAGGAAACTACAGAACTGTTAGTTTAACCTCAGTGGTAGGGAAAATGATGGAATCACTTCTGAAGAAAAGAACTGTTGAGTATCTAGAGGCCAGAGGGGCACAGGACCCAAGGCAGCATGGATTCACAGCAGGAAGGTCATGCCAGACAAATCTGATAGATTTCTTTGACTAGGTGACCAAAGTAGTAGATCAGGGAGGGGCTGTGGACATGGCCTACCTAGACTTTAGCAAGGCATTTGACACAGTCCCACACAAAAGATTAATATACAAGTTAGCTAGCCTGGGAGTGGGTCCCAAGATGTACAGCCTGGGTAAAAAATTGGCTGGAGAATAGGACACAGAGAGTAATAGTAAATGGAGTCCACTCTGAAGAAAGGGGGGTTACTAGTGGGGTACCGCAGGGTTCAGTATTAGGACCGGTCCTCTTCAATGTCTTTATAAGCGACATTGCAGAGGGACTGGAAGGAAAAGTATGTCTCTCTGCAGATGACACAAAGATCTGCAACAGAGTTGATGCACAAGGTGGGGTGGAAAGGATGAAAAAGGACTTGGCAAGGTTAGAGGAATGGTCAAATGTATGGCAGCTTAGATTCAATGCTAAGAAGTGCAAGGTAATGCACCTGGGAAACAAAAACCCAGAGGAAGAGTACACAATGGGGGGTGAGATACTAACAACAACAAAAATGGAAAGGGACCTGGGGGTAGTCATATCAGAAGACCTAAAGTTGGGCAAGCAATGTGAGAGGGCAGCAAGAAGGGCTGAGGGGATACTGGGATGCATAGGGAGAGCCATCACCAGTAGAAAACAGGAAGTTATTATCCATCTGTACAGACAGTTGGTCAGACCCCATCTGGAGTACTACGTGCAGTTCTGGAGACCCAGTCTTAGCAAAGACATAGACAGGATGGAAGCTGTCCAGAGGAGGGCAACTAAAATGGTGCAGGGTCTGCGCCCGGAAGACATATGAAGAGAGACTTAAGGAGCTTAATATGTATAGCCTTGAGGAACGGAGGGAGAGGGGGACATGCTAGAAACTTTCAAGTACCTCAAGGGAAGCAACAAAGTCCAAGAGGTAGCATCTTTCAAAAAAGGGTGTGCAAGAACAAGGGGCATAATTTGAAGATAGAGGGGCAGCTCAGAGGTAATTTAAGAAGTATTTTTTCACAGAGGTTTGTGGATGCATGGGCCTTCGGAGTAGGTCGTGGAGTCAAAAACAGTGGTGGAATTCAAGCATGCATGGGACAGTCATAATGCAATTCTAGGGGGTGGGGGTAGGAAGAAGTAGGCTGCTGGTTAACTAGGATCTGCAGCTTATCCAGTAGGCAGGGAAATGGGCAGACTGGGTGGGCCAAGCGGTCCTTATCTGCCGTCAAATTCTATGTTTCTATGTTAAATACTGCTGGACTTAGAGGAATACTGATTAATGACTAAATAAATACTTACAAACATTGATGTTTGTATTTCTATAGTCTTCGACAATTCTTCTGAGTGATGACTGTATGCTAAAAAGTCTGCTGGACTGAAAAGAATACTAATTGATGACTAAAGAATACTTACGAACAGTGACATTTGTGTTACTATAGTCCTCAGCTATTCCTCAGTGTGAAGACTATATGTTAAATGCTGCTGTACTGAAAAGAATACTAATTGATGACTAAATGAATACTTATACACAGTGACATTTGTATTCTTATAGTCTTTGGCTATTTTTCTGAGTGAAAACTATTGGCCCGATTGTCAAAGGTGTCGGAATGCAGTAAGCCCCAAGTGCACTGAGCAGATGGCGCATGGGGCTTGCTGCATTCCCTGGTTGGAAATCAGGATTCTTGTTCCCGTGCACCGTGTCATGAGTGAGACCAACTTTTTGCTGGTCTAACTTTGTGCCAATCATGGGACCTTTTTATGGGGTTTGTGACAAATATTTGGCACAAGCCACCATAAAGGGGGTACAGTGTTACAAATGTGTGCAAGCTTGGAGAATTGGGTGCAAGGTGCATCAGTGTGTTCAGCACAGTACTGGGTTTGGCACAGGGCTTCTCACAAGCCTGCGTCACCCTTTGACAATTGAGCCCAATATGTTCAATACTGCTGTACTTAGAAAAATACTAATTGATAACTAAATGAATACTTATCAACAGTGAGGTTTGTATTCCTATAGTCTTCAATTATGTCATCTCACACTACTGCAATATTAACCCTTTGCCGTAATATAGATTCTTATGCATTTCCTGAATTCCAACATTTTATATCAGTGGTATGGCTTTGGTGCACCCTACAAAATCAAATATCCCTGCGATTACTTGATATGTGCCATGTTAAGTGTGAAATTGGAGGCCAACAGCCTGCTTGCACAGCTGGTGCTATGCTGAAACACAGGCTATAGTGCCAGGGTAATTTGTTAGCCAGGCACATATGCAAAAGTAAAACAGTGTATGCAAACAAAGTCACTTATATTTTAAACTGGTTGGAAACAATAAAATGCTGCTTCCTCGTGTATATTTTCTGATTACCAAACCCTTCTTTTAACAATGTACAGTATTGCACTAACCTCTCACTGTATAAAAAAAATCCAATCAGTCACCCAATACCCATGCCAGTGTGACCAATAAAAAAAGACTTCCCTGATAGTCTAGTGGTCTGCCCCCATCACCTGATCTGCTTGCCCATGTGAATTTTCAATAAAAAAACTCCTTTGTTGCTGGCCACCCAGCATTCCAGATTGGTCTCTTACTCAGTTTGATAGTATACTGTGTGGCAATGCTACCATGGCACTACTGGGCTAGTTAATCATTTCCATTTGAAGGCAAATAAAAACATGTTTAAATGGGTAAATCTGACCAGACAGCCCTCCAGAAGATTAAGTTTGCACATTTAGTGCAAAAAAAAAAAACTTTACACACCAGGCATTTTTAATTATTTATTTAAAACTTTGATAGGCACACTGTAACAGACTTTGTTTCCAGGTTGAAATCTTGGGAAGGGATACAGCAGGAAGAGAAATGGCAAAAATAAATATAGTAACAACAGTAAAAGCAAGGTACAAATAATAAATTCTAGAGAAAGAAACAAAATGTAAAGAGTGTAGAAGGTATACTGATTATGGGGATAGCCAGGGTGACATCTATTCATGCATGCCACCAATGTATAGTAAGATAATTTCAATGGAGCCATGGTGGTGTGTAATTAAGCAATAATGCAAGACAGGGTGTGTGCTATAGTGGGGGATTGAAGCAGAAGGCCACAGGCCAGGTGTTTTCAACACCTCATAAGTGAGGTTATCCCACACAGACACACACCCTTGAGTGCATTATTGCTATTCTTCAATAGCTCATTTATAATAACAAAGAAACAGACTGAAAATTTATATTAAAAAATGTATATTTAAAAAATGTTTTATTGGGTAGGTGTACATGTTAAAAAATAGTGCTGCTATATTGTTTTGCCCAGTAGGTGGTGCAGCATTTGTGGTTTTTGTTTGGGCTCACTCTGTACACCATTTCCTCTTCATTCCTACCTCAGTCTGTGCTCTACCTGCTAGCTCCCCACACACACACACAGTTTAATTCACTTGGTCCAACTGCCAGTCCTGGGACTAGGTGAAAATCTTCTGTGAGATCTCAATTTGCTGTGGCCAGAATAAGGGTTACAATGTGAGAAGGAAGTGAGTAGTGGGAACAGAGATTTCCAATTCTCTGTAGACATAGGTAAGTAGGCAGGTTCACACACTGCTTAGTTTCAGAGGGGAATGATTGGGACAGGAGTGATATGGCAGCAAAATGTTTTTATTATTATTATTTTCAGCATTCCCTCAAGTAAAGTTGCTGCTGCCATATGGGTTTATGGAGAAATGGGCAGCAAAGCATACACATCTCTGACCTATGCTGTAAGAGAGTCACAGTGTGTTTTTTTTATTCTGCAAGAAGTTGCAGCAGTTTGGGTTGTGGACTGATTAAACTGTGTGACATTCCAGTTTGCATTGTAAGTAGCTAGGATTTTTAAAATGTTTGTATTCTTTGGCTGCAAACTGTCACAGGGGATTCATGTACTGAAGTGTAGTATGTGGACTATGTGATGTGGTCATGTGTGTGCCCAGATCATGATACAGTGATGCTGTACTGGGATACCATTATTGCACAAGATGCCAACTGAATAATCAGATTCATCAAAATCTTCTCTGCTATTGTATTATTAAAATTACACAATACACTGAGTCTTAAGTTATACAAATAAGTAAGAGGCAAAATGGGTGAATAGTGGAGGGATGGGGGGACGATGGATAGGGCACTGAATGCTGTAAATGATCCTATAATTGATACTTAAACCAACCCTAAGGTATCAGGCCTCCTCTTTAGGTATCAGGCCCCCTCTACGGCAACTACCCCCGACCCTAGTGATCAGTGTCTCAGGCTCCTACTACTGTAGTCCTCAGATCCTACTAATCGTCAGCATAAATACAGCAATCTGCTTTTTATCACAGTGGTCAAACCCTGACCCCATGTATCAATGATCTTGAGAATATTGCCAGTTTGCCCCTTTTGGCTCAGTGGAAATCAGAGTACACCCTCACTAATCATTGCACTCACTAATCAGCCACCCCCACCCCAAGCGTGTGAAGTGGGGCCTGTGTAATGCAGGAGTTGCCCTATGGTTACACCTAAGAGTGCAGTGGGGGCAGTGATTGGCCCTTACACTGTCAGTTGAGCTCATATGTGTGTGTACCATATATATGCCATTCACTTTTACAGTCAGTTTACTACTAGTCTTTCATTGCTTGTAAAGCATTCCAGGATACAATGCGTATGAAAAGCACTATAGAAATGCTAGTTCTCCTCTTACAAAAAAAGTGATATACTTAGGTGCACTGCAAATATACTTTTAGTATACTTAGGTTCTTGGTTTATACATCACATACAATGTTGGTATACTTATGAAAAGTGTACTAACATCTTCACCAACTGACTAACTAACATCATAACTAACATCAGTCAGTAACTATCGCAGTGTTTAAGTCCCTATATGCAAAGCTAATCGGAGACAAATGTCACTTCTGCCACTGACCTTGTTCTGCTATAGCTTCTGTACTCACCTATGCCTTTATCGTCTCGTCAGCACACTTACACCCCCTCCTTCCCCTACCTTTGCCTCACCCTTCCTCTCATCATCTTACTCTTGCTCTGATTTCTCCTCTCCTAAGGCCACTGACCCCCTAAGTCCTCCAAGGATAGCCGCCGCACGATCAAGTATATCTGCTGTGGCGACTCCGAAACTGCCACCTGTAATTTTCCAGAGCAGCTCACACTCCTCAAGCTCCAAATTCCTCCGGGAGTACTGCTAGGATGCTGCTTGTTGTCTCTGGATGGCCATCACCTCTCTGTGCCATAACATGCTCTTCGTTACTTAACCCGCCTCTATGAGCCTCGAACCCCCTTGCTGTGAGCCTGGCTGCTGGTGCCTCCTGGTGTCATAGCTGGCCATCCCTAATTCTTCCCTCTCTGAGTCCCTATATGGATTATACCTCCAGTCTGGGTTAGATGTACTGATTAATCCTCAAAGTTAGAATAGATATTTAATTTGCTTGTTCCACTGAACACATTACTGTTTTTTACATCAATGTTTGTACTGTGTCTTATTTATGTATCCCTGCTAATTATGTTATCTGTTTTCTTTATAAATATGTGTAACACAGGTCCACATTGTAAATGAGCTTGCTCAATGGGGTGCGCCTGGATAAATAAAGATTTGATTGACTGACTGATTTTAGAGTACTTTTAGTATGCTCAGTTACCTATGGTATGCCTCATGCACGCTTTGATATATATGTAAAGTATACTGTTACCTTAATATATGTAAAATATATGTTGCATAATGTAAGATGCAAAGTTTACTTTCACCTTAGCAATTGTTTTTTGTCATAAAGGTCTTTGGGGCTCAAAAACCCTGAACAACATATCAGTTGGGGGGTGAGGATATACTAGCATGCACAAAGCAGAAAAGGGACCTTGGGGTTATCATCTCTGATGACCTCAAGGTACGGAAACTGTGCAACAAGGCAGCAGATAAAGCAAATAGGATGCTGGGATTCATAGGCAGTGGCATCACCAGCAGGAAAAGGGAGGTCATAATTCCACTGTACAACACACCAGTGAGGCCCCACCTTGAGTACAGTTTACAGTTCTGGAGACTTTACCTACATAAAAACAAACAGGGTAGAGAAGGTTCAGAGGAGGACAACAAAGATGGTACAGAGATTGCATCACAAGTCCTATGAGGACAGGCTGAATGACTTGAATATGTACTCCCTGGAGGAGAAGAGCGAGGAAGGGGAAATGATAGAGACATACAAATACCTTACAGGAAGGAAGAGAGTGCAGGAATACACTATTTTTCAGGGAAAAAGATGTTCCAGGATTAGAGGGCATGGGATGAAGTTGGAAGGAGGGTGATTCAGAGGAAACGTGAGGAAGAATTTCTTCACATAAAGGTGGTGGACAAGTGGAACACCCTGCCAGAGGAAGTGGAGGGGGCTGAAAGAATCATGGGATTTAAGAATGCATGGGATAGACATAAGGGAATTCTGGAGGTCAGGAGTAAGGGGCAACAGATTTCTAGAAAAACATAAAGGGAACTTACAAGCTAAAATGGGCAGACTGGGTGGGCCAGACACCCTTATCTGCCGACGGTGTCTATGTATCTATGTGTCCTCCACATCCAAGGGTGGTTTAGCAGCCTAATCCCTACATTCCCCCGAGTCAGCCACTTCCTCCCCCAGGACTCACCTGCAGTCTCCATTACTCTGACAAATGTCCACCTCATGGCAAGGCTGGAAGGCAATCCTCTCCCCTCAGTAGATGAATACAGCATGCACTGCAGGAGTGTTGGGTGGTGGCTTGGGCTCAGGGCAAGCAGGCAAGGTTTCACAATGCTCCTGATTGCCTTTTCCTCTTTTCTTCCACACATTGCTGTAGGCGCCAAGTGCATGCTGGAGGGGCACATGCCCAATGTAACCCTGGCCTCTCCCATTGCTGCCCCACCTCTGCTGCAATGTCACCAGGCCTCACCCTGAAGGCATTCATTGGCCAGGCTGACATGCATCCCACACAGGGAGAGGAGAGGAGAGGAGAAGAGACAGTCCCTCAGACAGTTGATCCTTCCCTTCCTCAGCTGAACCCTGATAACTCAAGTCCATTCCTAAATCTGGGTCACTGGTGAGGCAAGAGAATATGCACAAGTGTCTCAGCCCTCTACACTACTTGACTGGCCTTCACCTTAGCAAATTTAGTATGTTTTGCATAATGGTTTTATATTACAAATACCAAGATTATAATTCTTACAAAGCACCATTCAAACATATAGAACTATTTTAATGCCTTATATTAGACACAGTTCGTATAATGTAACTTCAAGTCTGACTGCTGGATAACAAAGGATATGTAGGCCACTATACACACTCCTGAATAAACAAAGACCACACTATTACACAGTTCTGTTGTGCACCCCATTGTGCATTACTCAAAGGGGCCCGAGGTATTTTCCTGAGCTAGCACACAGGCCACTGTATTAGCACAGGGACTAGGGATCGGGCACCAGTTTGCATGCAGGTGCTGTACTCTGATAGTGGTTGTGTCCTCACTCCCATTTGGAAGGGATAGCAATTTATTGGGCAGGAAGAACTGTTAATTACAGACAGGATCTTAGCCTTCAAGCTGAATGTTCTTTCCAGCAGGGAGGGTCAAATGGCACACAGCAATGTTGAAGTCATTAAGAATACAGTGATGGAATGAGGGAGGAGAGAGCAAATGGACAGCAGAGATGCAAGGAAGTAACGCTTTCTTTTACAGAGACACTGGACCACCATCAGTGTATATAATAAAGTATATATTTTACTCAACCCACAAGTGTGGTACTTGTGGAGAGGGGATGGCATTGGTGGTACAGCCATTCACCAGGGCATGGACCACAGGTAACTTATCAACCTGAAGACTCACCTGAATTTTGAGGTTGCTGTATGTATTATGGTGTATTGATTAAAGACTCATCAACAGTAAAGTAATATTATTGCACCCAGCTGAAGACCATGGATTATGTGGTATTGAGTTAACCATTGCCCCGGAGCAACACATTTGACTGCAACAAGGCCCATAGTTTGAGCCCAGATGCAATGGAGAATGTATGGAGGCCAGCAACAACTGGAGAGGGAAAGAAGGAGTTGTAGGAAAAAGAAGAGCCAATTAGAGGAAGACATAGCCCAGCATATTTGGTGAGTCACCCCCCCCCCTTCCAACCTTGGTGGTGGAGTAAAGTGCTTGTCAAGTTGATGCAACTGCCCCAAGCCCTGGAGGAGAAGTCCCTCTGAATATCCTTAGATACAGGGAGGGAAGGACCTGTTACATACAGTAGGTTAAAACTGTCACCGTAACTTGCACTACTGCAATACCCTTTCCTGGTCACACAAGGAAATGAGCTTAATTGGTTCAATGTGCCCTTCCCAGTCACTAATTTGTAAATAAATAAATAAGTTTACATAGATACATAGATACATAGACAGTGTCGGCAGATACGAGCCTATGGCCCACCCAGTCTGCCCATTTGAGCTTGTAAGTTCAGTTTATGTTTTCCTAGAAGTCTGTTGCCCCTTACCCCTGACCTCCAGAATTCCTTTATGTCTATCCCATGCATTTTTAAATCCCGTGATTGTTTCAGCCCCCACCACTTCCTCTGGCAGGGTGTTCCACTTGTCCACCACCCATTCTGTGAAGAAATTCTTCCTCATGTTTCCTCTGAATCATCCTCCCTCCAACTTCATTCCATGCCCTCTAGTTCTGGAACATCTTTTTGCTTAAAAATAGTGTATTCCTGCACCTTGTTCCTCCCTGTGAGATACTTGTATGTCTCTATCATATCCCTCTCTCCCTCCTCTCCTCCAGGAGTACATGTTCAGTTCCTTCAACCTGTCTTCATAGGACTTGTGATGCAATCCATGCACTATCTTTGTTGCCCTCCTCTGAACCTTCTCTACCCTGTCTATGTCCTTACGTAGGTATGGTCTCCAGAACTGTACACTGTACTCCAGGTGGGGCCTCACTAGTGTCTTGTATAGCGGAATTATGACCTCCCTTTTCCTGCTGGTGATGCCCCTGCCTATATATCCCAGCATCCTATTTGATTTACCTGCTGCCTTGTCACACTGTTTCCCTACCTTGAGGTCATCAGAGATGATAACCCCAAGATCCATTTCCTGCATGGTGAATGCTATATCCTCACCCCCCCAACTGATATATTGTGCCAGGGTTTTTGTGCCCCATATGCATTATCTTGCACTTCTTTGCATTGAATTTCAACTGCCAAACTCCTGACCATTCTTCCAATTTCTGCAGGTCCCTTCTCATTCTGTCTACACCCTCCGGTGTGTCTACTCTGTTACAGAGCTTTGTGTCATCAGCGAACAGGGAAATTCTGCCTTCTAGGTCCTGTGCAATGTCACTGATGAAGATGTTGAATAGGACCAGTCCCAGCACTGATCCCTGTGGTACCCCACTGGTCACTCTTCCCTCTGTGGAGTGACAGCCATTTACCACCACCCTCTGTGTCCTGCCAGCCAGCCAGTTACCTACCCACCACACTACTGTCCTGCCCACACCCATATTACCCAGTTTGTGTAATAGTCTTCTATGTGGCACAGTGTCAAAGGCCTTGCTGAAGTCCAGATAGGCCATGTCCACTGCCCTCCCCTGATCCACCTCCCTAGTCACTCAGTCAAAATATTCAACAAGGTTGGTCTGACATGACCTCCCCCTGGTGAAACCATGCTGCCTTGGGTCCTGTAGTCCATTGACAACCAGATCTTCCACTAATCTCTCCTTCAGTAGCTTCCATGATCTTCCCCACTACCGAGGTGAGGCTGACTGGTCTGTAGTTCCCTGCTTCCTCTTTGTTCCCGCTTTTGTATAAGGGGACTACATCTGCTGTCCTCCAGTCTTTGGGTACCTCCCCTGTTTCCAGTGATTGGCTAAACAATATAGCCAGAGGTTCAGCCACCACCTCTCTTAGTTCTTTAAGGACCCTGGGGTGCACCCCATCTGGCCCCATTGCTTTATCAGCTCTTATTACTTCCAGTTCCTTCAGGACCCTTTCTCGTGTAAAGGGACTTGTGTCCATTTCTGCACCATTCTCACCCCTTGTACTCCCTTCAGACCCATTACCCTCCTCTTCCTCAGTAAAGACTGCGCAGAAATACCTGTTCAGTATGTCAGCTTTAATGCTGTCATCCTCCATGCGGCCCCCGTCCTCCCATTCAGTCTCACTATCCCTCCCTTTGTCTTTCTTTTTTCACTTATGTACCTGTAAAAGGTTTTGTCCCCTCTACCCACTGATTTTGCAATGTATTCTTCTGTCTGAGCTGTCACACCTGTGCGGATGGCTGTTCCTATTTTCCTTTCCAGCTTAACCCACAGTATCTCTCCCCATTTTGTTCCTCCTGGATCTCTGTGGCCCTTATGTCATTTTTCACATACAGTGCCACTCCTCCTCCCTTCCTGCCTGCTCTGTCTCTTCTGAATATGTTGTAGCCAGGTATGGCCATCTCCCAGTCATGGTTATCATTACACCAGGTTTCAGTGATGGCCACATGTCCAGATCTGACTGCACCATGACAGCCTCCAGATCTTCCATCTTGTTGCTAAGGCTCCTGGCATTTGCACACATGGCTTTCCATGATTTGACCTCCCTAGACTGTTTCACTGTTCTACTCCAGCCCCTTCCTTGGTTGTCCTTTATCCCTGGTTCTCCTTGCTGTCTGCCCTTCTGCTGAATTTTGCCCCTTTTCTGTCTATCCACCCCTTGGGCACTAATCTCCATATTTTGCACACTGCTTTGCAGAGATAGCCACTTCTCTGGTTCACTGGTTCCACTGCTAGCTGTGGGGGGTGAGCAAGTAGGTACCCACCTTGCTGGCCTGCCACCCCCCTTTGCTAGTTTAAATGCTTGTCAATGTAGCATTTAAACTTATCATTGAGTGCTTGGATTCCCCTCCAGGATGGATGCAGGCCATCAGGCTTGAACAAACCTCCATCCCTCCAGGTGGGTCCCCAGTCACCAATGAATCCAAACCTTCCTCACAGCACCATTTCTTCAACCATGAGTTAAAGTTCCTGGTGCATGCACTCCTATGCTCTCCTTACTCTCTCGGAGTAGTAGTACTTCTGAGAAAGTGACAGAAGTAGCTGCCTTGAGACCCTCCCAATTTCCTAAACTCTTCCTGAACTTCCTTTGGCTCCCCATTTGCCAGGTCATTAGTACCTAGGTGGATAATGACATCCATCTCACCCTCCCGTCTTGCCTTCCCAGTGATCCCCAGGATCTTCCTTCCATCCCTCCATGCCATGGCACCTGGTAGGCACCTCACCTCCCTGTCACCCCCTCCTGTGTTCCTAGCTGGATCCCTCTTATGATGGAGTCCCCCACCAGGATTGGCTTCCTCCTCCTCTGGGGTCCACTGCTTTCCCCGCTGAGGTCACCTCCTTGGCTAACCTCCACATCCTTTCCTTCCACTTCTCTGGGTACCTCTATTTGGTTGTCCTCGTTTGCCAGTGTGGCATATGAGTTCTTGAGTGGAATAGGATCTGAGATGTGTCTCTGCCTGACCGCTCTAACCCTCCCTGAGCCCACTGTCATCCAAGTGCTCCTCGTTCTTGGCATCCTTTGAGGCAGTTGCATTGGACTGGGTGGTCTCTGGATAGGGGTGATGGTACTCCTGACCCAGTTTACTTCCGCTCTGAGTCTGGCTACCTCATCCGCAGTCCAGAGATGCATGCAGATAGGGCAGCACCTCAGTGTCCAGAAGGTCTGCCTGAATATGGCTGCCCCACAGCCACTGCATGTTCACCACCCCCACATTATACTGCATTCCACTACTTGTCTGCTACTGAAGCTCTCCCTAGTTCCCTTTTATTAATTTACTGTCCTAAAAATCCTGCCACTGATCCTCAGATAATTTTCTTTAAAAAAAAGAAACCAATAAATAAATAAATGAGTCAAAACACTTGTGCTGAGGGTGGGCTTCTTCCCCCTTATGCCCCTCCTACTTCACACCCCTTACTATACCCTGTGTTTAGCTCCTGTCAATCAGATTTAACAGGGAATATAATTAAGAGTTGGGGGAAGGGGAGGAGGGGAGGCGAAAATTTGCAGCAATTAAAGACAGCACAGAATTACACCACCACTATGTTTTAAATTTTCAACAGCCCAAAAACAATTATAAGTAAAGACAACAAAGAAAGTACAGTGTCACTAAAAGCCCACAATCTAAGTTTAAAAGAAAAATAGCAATTACCAGTTACTCTAAAGCACTGAATTGAATATGTTTCCTTCCTTCCCCATCTGGCTTCTTCTGAGAAAATAAAACTCTACTTGCTACCTCAACTCTGACTAAGCCCCATCTCCAGTTATCACGTAGCTGAGGTCAGAGGCCAGACAATTAACACCCTTCACCCAACTACAAGGCAGTCAGACAAGCCAAGATAAAATCTGCAGCAATTAAAGACAGCACAGAATTACACCACCACTATGTTTTAAATTTTCAACAGCCCAAAAACAATTATAAGTAAAGACAACAAAGAAAGTACAGTGTCACTAAAAGCCCACAATCTAAGTTTAAAAGAAAAATAGCAATTACCAGTTACTCTAAAGCACTGAATTGAATATGTTTCCTTCCTTCCCCTTCTGCCTTTTTTTTTGCGCATGACACATGTAAGTAAAGAAGAATCAGCATAAAAAACATTAGTAGTATACCATATTTTCTGAATAAAACACTATGGGCCCTATATTCAAAAAACTGCATACAGGCAAAATTTGTCCTGCCGGCAGGGATTAGTAGCCAATGTCCCAGTGCATGCAATATTCAAAGAAGTAGCCTGCCGGCAAACACCACTGAATATAACATGCAAATGGAAGATAAAGTGCTCAGAATGATGAAAAGATTGTACACAGAGACACTCTGAATATAGCAGGCCAAGACAAGAGCTCAAACCAGTGCAAACAGTCATTTTGGAACAAAGTGGACTGAGGCGAGAATCAAAGCTCAGGTAGAAATCCAGTACAAGACAGAAAAAAAATGTATCGGTACACACATGCAGAATAGTAATGCCACATAATGGATGTGTACTGGGGAATAAGGGGTGGAGACAAGGCAGTGAGACTGTTGAAGGGTCCCCACAAATATCCCAAAATGGGGTGCAATGAGGCCTACAACCAATCTAATCAGTGCACAGAGAAAGACACCCTGAACCCTGACATGGAGTAGGTGACTGCACACAGAATGGCACATGGCAAGGGGCCACAGAGGGTGGAAGACAGCTACACCAACATGAACACAGCCACATACAGGTCAAAGGCAGAGGTAACCTGCTGGGCAAAGCACGAGGGGAGGTACCCACAGGATAGGGACCATCCCTGGATAAGGGTCAGTCTCAACCAAGATGATTCCTGACATGCACAGAACACATACGGGGGGATACACAGGGATCAGCACTTGACCGCCAAAAGTTCAACACAACAGCCATGGCCAGAACACTGTACATGTGCAGGCACAGCCACAGACAAATGCAGGGACAGCAGTGGTGACCCTGTGGCACAGACAAGGCAAGAACACCACCCACAGGGGAGGGCATATGTGGGGAGTAGTGGCAACACAGCAAACAAGAGAAACACATCAAGAAACCAAAAAAACAGACACAGGACACATGGGCATAACATACAGTACAAATACATAGTTTAATAATGAGCAGTACAAAAACACATCAAAATGAAAATATAAAACATTCAAAACAACTACAACAAGGGGGTGGGAGGGTGGCTGAACAGGTCAAACGAGGGTGGACTGCATGGGATGATAAAAGGTATAGGGTTGGGAGTTAGTTGCCCTCTGTAGGCCTGTGGAGGCAAACCAGCTCCTCAAGGAGCTCCGCTGTTCTCCCCACCAACCTCTCCAAGGTGGTCTGCCACTCCTTCATTATATGCTGCTGATGCATGGTCCAGTGCAGCAGGTCACCCTGTCCTTCAGAGTCTTCAGGGAGCATGCCCATGCAGATGCACAGTAGTCACCTTTGGAAAGAAATGAGTTGCCATAAGTATGGAGAGCAGACACTGTTTGGAAGACACCCACAGCAAAGAAAAACACTCAAGCGCCAACGAGCACTGCCACCAGCATGGGACATGTGATATATGTGCAGCACAGCATCTCTGAAGACAGTGGAAACTGCAACACACAGTCAGGCAGGGGTGGATGACACACAAGTCCCACTGCACTGCATAGGTGGCACAATTCAGGTGGACAGGAGTACACATGCAGCACAAGATACATACAGTGGGCATGGGGCATGGCCTGACTAATGTGACAGCTGCCACAGTATGCATTACTGATGACACAGGGTGGCACATGGGAATGGACAGTGCACTGTGACCAGTGTGCAGGCATGTCATGGATGGAGCCCACATGCCCACACTGCCGTTATGACACCACAGCAGGATACCCCGGGTACAGGCCAGTGGCACAGCATGTGAATGGTGCATGTTGTAGTCAAACACACCCACACAGCAACTGGTCCAGCTGCTGAACCAGCATGTCACAGACATGAAGACATCCAAATGCCACCATACAGAGTGTAGTAAGCAAACACGTGACCCACATAGTTATGGGAGTACAAACCAACAAGTCACAGGAAGAGATCATACTATGTAATGGTAGAATACAACAGTACAATGAAAGCTGAACAGGAATGCACAACACTCAAGCAATCCACAGTGGAACAACATGGACCTTGTCATGGCCTAGAGGCAGGATATGTGCACGAGACACAGGAAACCACAGGACAGCATGTGGTGGCATGTGTGCAAAATGCTGGGTGGCAGACAGGGATGAAGAAGCAAGCTACAGGCACACATGTGAGATAGGTCCGCTGCATGCAAAACATGCCATTCATCAGGGTACAGATGATGGACAGCAGGCTAACATGCCTACGAATGATCTGTGCCTTTGTAGGGGTACACAAAGCACAGAGTACCCATAGTGCGTGGGCTGGGCAGGCCAAGCTAAAGATGATGAGGCAGTGCACGGTGGAGAGGTACACACATGCCAACATAGCATATGACAAATGGCTGTGTGGTCACCGAACATGTCAGCAAGGTGCACTGTGCCACCTGCCGCATTAGTGGTGCATGTAGCATGGCAGTGTGTCACAGCAAAAGTATCAACTGTGTGGCACAGCAACACATATAGACAGTTGCATGGGATGCCAAAGTTTTGATGGCAATATGCAAGACACATAGCCCATGGGACAGTAGGCACAGTGCACAGCAACACAGAAAAAGCAAATGTGTCCAAGGACTATGGCACCCCACGACAGCATACACAGTTGCTGCCAGGCACCAGCGTGTAACATCAACTGCCAGACATCCAACCACAATCCAAGAACCAAGCTGAACATGAGATAGCCTGAAATGTGGAGCTGCACCAGACAGTGTCTGTATAAGACAGAGGTAACACAACCTGTGGAGGTTCGACATGCAGCGAAGGGCCATGGGACACTACAGGTGTCAGACAGGCCATATATGTGGTGAGTAATGCACACAGGAGCAGGGAGAACAACATCCAGCACACCAGTCTATACTATGCATGTTGCAGTGTGGCACACCAAGCCAGGAAAGTAGTCCTATCAACACGAAAAGTGGTGACCATGTGGGTGCCGGTGTCACACAGTGGATGGGCATCCCCTCCAGTGGACCATGAATGAGGCTGTACAAGAGTGCAGAGATAAAGGCACACATTATACCTGTACCAGGCATGGGACTCTATATCAGGCTGGACATTTGAACTCCAGCCCCGCGGAGCTGCACAGACCTTACAGTGTAGGACCTTGCAGGACACACATCTGTCTGTGCCATGTGGAACACATCAGTGACGTGTACATAGTTTACCATGCATCGAAGTGCACATCAAAATGGGCACATGCCCAACAACTGTGCATCCCAAGAGACAGAACTCAGAAGGATGGGCGTGCTGTGAATCAGATTGACACTGCACAGCACAAGAGGTGGTGCCATGAGATGGCAGAATATATGTCATGGGATTGCAGCATCTGTAAAGTGGGCATGGGCTGACCACACACACCAGGGCCATGTTGATCTGTGACAGGTCCTGCATCACCACACAACAGCAAGTCTGGTGGTGTGTAAACAGTGTGCTGGGGTACCAACCCTGTCACAAGCAGCATGGCAACCACTGGTGCAAGCTATACAGTAGCATACTCATGTGCCACAGTTCTATTCACTGTGCCTGACATCCTGGGATGTGGTCCCTGGGGCTGCTCCCCCTGCTGCTGAACCTCAGCCTTTCCTTCCCAGAAAACATCTCTGATGGTGTGATCTGCAGGGATTAGAAATAAGGAGAATGTCTGTACCATCATGAAGACCATCCCATTTCACCCCTCCCCCCTCTCAAACAGGCATGGGTCACATGACAGTGGCAGCAGGTCACAGATGAGAGCCACACACAGGGATCACAATGTTGATGTGGTCATACAAAGACATACTACTGAAGAGCACACAACACAGCTGTGGAAGCACACAACTTCAACTGGCACTGGATACCACAGAACCCAATACAGTGACAGCCGTGACTGTGGCCAGACCACAGGGGACATCACATATAGAACAGTCAGCTGTCCCTGATGCTCATGGACATACTGCCAGTATCAGACTGGGGAATGGGGGCCCACTTAAAAAGGTGATACGGAGGCCCTCCTGTACCTTACCAGGTAACCTGGTGGGCCAGTCCAACTCTGCTGTGTACACCACATAATGTGCCAGACACCCATCTGTGCCACAATAACACATTGTCATGTAGAATGCTCAGCTGACACAGCATATTGTACTGGTATAACTATTCCACAATCAGGATACACATTGGTACATAATCACACACCATGGTCCCATGTATATGCTGCCAAAAACATGAATGAGGCCCTGCCCCCACCATGACTGTCACTGTCATGCAACAGTCACAATGTCCAGTACAAAGACAGCATGTCCAGAACACATGTAACCCAGTTTTGTGTGCATGCAAATACTGTATCACTGGTCACAGTGTTCCACATGCTCCCACCCACACACTTCCATACCCATGTCCAGGACACAGAAGGCATGCACAGGACAACCTACCTGGCCTTAGGACTGTTCCAACTCGAACCATCTGTTGTAGCCTGTCCAGCCTCTTCCTGTCCCTCCTTAACAGGTCCATATACCTGTGCCTGAACTGCTCCCCTGTTCTGTTGACCCCAGTACGGGCACTCAGGTGCCACCCCACTGAGGCCCAGATCTCAAAGCATGGCTGTGAGCTCTCACCCACCTCACCAAACAGCTGGCACTCCCAGGCCACCACAAGCTGCACCAGGTAGGCCTGCTTGACCTCCCCCCACCTGTGGTCATGCTGCTGTACTGCCCTGCACCATCTTCTGGCTGATATACTGTAGTTTAGAAGAAGAAGATGAATCAGCTTTTACGTAGTGCTTTTTATACACTATGTATCCCACAGCACTTTACAAGCAATGCTAGACTGATAGTGAAGTGAATGAATGTGTAGTTCACGTTTAAACACACCCTACATTGCTACTGCACAATTGCACACCGTAGGTTGTCAAGGGTGGCAGGGCACATCAGTTGTGCTGTTTAAAACACAGGCTGTGCCATGCTAACAATGTCTGGACTGCACAATCAGTCAGAAGGCCTTATTGAGCATGTGTGACCTGTGCATGACTTTTGCAATGTATGGCTTGGGCGTAGTGCAACACACCACCACACATGCATGCCCATGCTGGTGATATCATCACACCTGCATGGTCTGCACCATGCAAATGCATACACAGTATTGTGCAATGCGCTAGTGCTAAACCAGTCAGCACACTGTGCAAATTTCCCATATTCAGAAAGGCTATGCAAATAAGCCGCATTAGGCACTCAGCAGGTAAATAAACACATTGGCATGTCATTATAGCCTGCTATGCATACATTATCATGTGCAAATTGCCTATGCTATTTAAAGGGGGGCCAGAGCTTCCCCCCTACAGAGTACAATGAAACTGCAAGCAGGATGCAGCAGGCTACAGGAAAACAGAAGACTGGAGTGGAAATGTCCTCACAGGACTCAACTGCAACAGGCACAGGTAGGTGCTCTGCATGCCATACACAGCAGCTAAGCATGTGAATGGGGGGGGGGTACAGCATGGTGCAGGATCCCACTTAACCAGTATTGTGTCATATAGTATATTGCAATACAGTTGTTGAGTACATTCGGATGCTGCCATCAAATAGTATTCCAACTCGGCTTCTGGGTGTGTCCCACCAGCGTACATCACTGTCACACTGTCTGTCCATATAAAAACATTTGCCAGCAGCATGGAGTTCAAGCAGCAACACCCACATTGCCAGATGTGAATTGCACAGTACCTGTACGTGTATGCCAACACAAACAGCACTCATGGGAACCATAGTATCAGGTACACTTCCTGTGCTGGACCTCTGGCTGTCTGTTACAATCAGTGCAGGGATAGGTCCACAGCTTCGGGCTGCACTGGACATTATCACAACAGGCATGTATGACACACATGTGTAAGAAATGTAAAATTATTTTTTTCCATGTGGAAATTATACAAATTGTAATAACAGATTGAAAACAAAATACATCAACAGCACCTGCGTGGACAAAAAATATGAAATAAGGAGTCTCATTGCATTCAATATGGACTGTGTGGTCTACGATATAATATGCCCATGCTCACTGTATTATATTGGGCAGACAACCCAACCTTTGAAACTAAGAATAACAGAACACAAAAGCAACATAAGAAGGGAAGGTGAAAAATTTCCACTTACATGACACTTTAAGGAATTTAAACACCAAATATCCACAATAAAGTTTTTTGGACTGGAAAAAGTTATAGAACCCAAAAGAGGTGAAAATAGACACATAATCCTGGCAAGGAGAGAAGCTTTGTGGATTTTCACCCTACAGACACATCAAAAGAGATATGGACTAAATGAAAGTTTGGTTTGGTCCATGTTTAAAATAAGACACATGAAGGGGCCAATGAAAGTTATTAAATACAATGATCTCATAGGTCACTGCATAGAAAAACTACATATTAAAGTAGATAACATAATGAATTAGAGATATAAAGAATATAATATATAAAAAATGTGACAGGCAATTTGACCCTTAGCATGAAAATGTTACCCTCCGTAAACAGGGGGTCTTTATGATAAAAAAGAAATGCGCTAGTTTAGTGAACATAGAATTGTATCATGACAAAAATAACATTGACAGAAGTCTTTGTGACCTTGAGCTATAGTGGATGACCCCCTAGAAAATAAATAGATATAAAAGTAAGCGGGGTAACCAGAATTAACAAAACGTATTCTGGTTCAGTAGATGTATAATGAAAATCTTGCTAATAATAATAATAATAATGATAATGATAGAAGCTCTTGTGACCTTGAGCTACATGGGATGACCCCCAAAAAAGTGAAGTCCAAAAGAGTTAAACCTTAAATTAGTGTGGGATATATATATATATATATATATATATATATATACACACACACACAATATATATATATATATATATATATATACACAGTATATATATATATATCTGCAAAGATTAGAAAATAAATTGATAGGTGAATCCACATAAAGTCATGAAAATCATTTGTGTTGTTTTATAATATTAGTAAAATAAGCTATGGGAGATGACATTCTTGTGTTTAATCACCCTTTGATAGGAGTTCAGCACCAGTTGCCTTTGAGATATGTATATAAGTGCAATTGCCTTTTGGAATTGGTTCGACAGTCACCTCTGTTTAGAGAAATGGTAACTATGCTTGTGACAAGCTAAAAAGAGAAAAGAATAACAGGTAAAACAAGTAGAAGGAGGACCTCCGAATGAGCCCCACACGGAGCTATCAGCAGTTTCCAAAGTGACAGGGTCACCCAGGGTGAATGTCACTTCAGTGACATGTTCATACTAATTGGAATGTGTGCCTAGAGGCCCGGCCCCTTCTACACCTTCAGAAAGAAGGTTCACTGAACAGCATATGTAGTGGCATCTCAAGAAATGGCGCAAGGACCTTTTTGAGGAGCATGTAAATAATGGAGCATAGCATTCTGACCTGTTTGAAAGACTTGATTTTTTTTATAAAGTATATTTTATTATGATTTTTCATCACGCAGTACAAAACAAGAAAACAAAAACCCATTACAACACAAGGTACAATGCGTACATGAGAAGGCTGAAGTGACACAATAGCAAAAAAAAAAAAAAAGAAAAAGAAATTAAAGACTTCATTTCAAGTAAGTGTGCTTCAATTTGATAAAACGAATTAAAACATTTGAGTAAATCTTTGGTTTATGGAGTTTGATACCTCCGAAAAAGAAACACATGACTTAAAAAGAAACTGTTTCATTTCAGATTAAAGTAAGAGATGAACCGCATTAAGTTAACACATAAAAATGTTAAATCAGGTAGAGTTCCTTATGAACCAAATGAAATCAGACATATTGAATTAAAAGTAAAAAACACAATATTTAATAAAAAAACATTTATATTATTTTCAGAATGCCTTGGCTCCATTAAAGTGACTAAAAATTATAGGATTTACGTTTAACATCGGAGAAAGCAAGTGTATTCCCACTGCAGTTTGAATTGACACAAATATCAAACATTTTAGCAGACAGCCTATAAGAAATAGAAATTAAACAAAGATCTATTGTTTATTATGTTTCCTACAGTGAAAAGAAATTAAATAAAAGAATTAGCAGCTCCTCAATGTCTGATGAAGGGACAGGATGGTCCTGAAACATAATATAAGTTAAATACATGAGCACTTGAAAATATAAAACAGAAATCAACTATACTGCAATAAAATATTGTGAAAAATAAGTCATTATTTGCTTCATTTGGGCAGAGGACCACACTCACTTACCAATACTCTATGGATATCTGACAGTGGTATACTCCCCACACTTAGCTCTCTAAGAGAATAAGAAATATATAAAAAAAGAAAAGGAACTGTGGGAGACACCACACAATCTTGACACACGTGTTGCTATCAAATCTGTGTGTGTAGGCTCTGTACACTTGGCATCTTTTGGCCTGTCCATTGCTTGACACTGTTCGGGTTGTATGTGTCATGTGCATAGCAACATATGTGTGGCCCTCAACATTGGCCATGCTTGAAATGATGGTGGCCTATGACAGGCTGGCAGTGGGCATACTCTGACCTTATCATCATTAGTACAGGGAACATAACACTGCTGCAACAGTGGTTTGAATTGGTGAAGTGCACACACACACACACACACACACACACACATATCCTACTCACACTCCACAAAATGACCACTGTCTCATAATATTCCTTGACAGGGGCCTCTGGTCGAGGAGAAAGACTGCAGGCACACAGGTTCATTCAGGAGGAGCTGAAAGCCCTGGCCGAGGCCGACAGACCCAGAAAGTCCCTGCTCACTTAAAGCCATGTCACAGATGCCATGGTCAGGCAGGTGAGGGATGAGATCACTTCAGTGGTCGATGCCACTGGTGGTCGGGGGTGACCACTGGATGCGGAGCACAAGTGATTCAGGGACCTACAGCACCATGCCAAGGAAAATCTGGCTGCATGATTCCTTGCGCATTGCACCACCAGTGGTGGACCCCAGACATTGATGGTCACAGTACCAAGTGATCCTGCAGAGGAGGTGGTGGCTTCCACACAACAGCTGGTGGAGGTGACAGGGGTCCCTGGGGGTGACATTTGGCCCAAGGTTGTGTCCATCGAGACATGTAAGTACACAACTAGATCACATCCTTGTGTGCATGGGTACATGTGCTAATCCTGCAGGTGTTGGGGCGCACTGCAGCAGCGGTCATAGCACTCATGTCATGTGCTTTTCCAGCCCTTTTTTTCTGTAGGCCAAGGGTTGGTGCTGTGTTCCACAGGTCCCCATTACAAAAGCATCTGCCAAAGACACCCGATGGGTACATATCTGCTCATAGATACCCTGATGCTTGCCAGTGCACATAGGGCATGTCTCATACTTGCCAAGGCGATTGCCATGTGTGCTGGTGCATGCTGCCACATGTGCTCTGTGTGTCACTGTGTGTGGAGTGTTGGCAGTCACTGTGGTTGTCATGTTTGGGTACATTGTTAGTGGGTACTGGTATACATGCAAGGCCAATGTCCTCAGGTAGCTGTATGACCACTAAAGGTGTGTTCTGGCATGTTGTCACCATTTGCATGTTGACCATGGGTGACATAGGTTGGACTGCTGGGGCATGTCTGTAACATCATTGGGACCTAACTATTGTGTACAGTGTGACACACTGGCAGTGCTCTCCTATCTCAACAGTGTAGGATACAGAATCTGGGGAGAAAGAGGCCAGGCCATCTATAATGGGGTACTGCCAAATGACATTTCCAGCTGAAGAAGTGGATGACCCCCTGGACCTGTTTGAAGAGGACATGTCACAGAGCAACTATGACACCTACGTGCTGACACAGCAATATCTGGAGGCCACAGCTGCACTGATGGGGTTCTTTCCAACCCTAAGCCCCTCCAACTCCATGTCCAGCCAGTGGTGCCCAGTGATATGGCCACAACTGATGTCACCCACACCCCTGGGAGTGGCACTCTTGTGCTGCTGACAGCACTGTCCCAGGAGACTACCACAACCATCACCACTGCCATCACCACCATATCCACCAACTACCAAGTCACTTGCCTTGCACAATGGGCAGATATGGGCAGCTAACATGAATGCCCACCATCCAACACCCACCCTGTGTGTGCCACCATATCTGCTAAGACTCTGCAACCTCCACCACCCACCCTGACTGTGGTGCATGCACCCCCTGCCCAGTGCTCATGCCAAGTGGCACGTACTGTCCCACAGAACAGTGTACACCAGAGGCAGGCTCTGTCTGACTCTTGACAGCTGCTGCATTCTGCTGTAGAGTCACAGACAGCCACACACTGCAAGCTTGGAACATTCTGGAGGGGGATGTGGGAGGAGCGGATCCACCTATGTGAGGTTCTGCCTGCTGACATGCAGTGGGCTGAACAGCATGCAGAGGCACATGAGGCAAGAGTCCTGGCTATAATCCAGTAGATGGTTGGGAACTCGCTTGGGCTATGAGGGAGCTCATTGCAATGATGCGGGACATTGTGCTGCCCCACTTCTCCACTGTGTATTTGCCTAGTGCGGGGGAACCCCATGGCATACACAGACCCCATGGATTGATAGGTCAGGGTCAGGCAGCACACCAGCGGCACCACTGTCCATGGGCACTCCCTAAATTGCTGGGCAGGACCTGGACATCCCATCATCCAGCCAGAGGCCTGGGCATGCATGGGCCAGGGTGACCCCATCCCCATGGATATCACCCTACCCTGCCCCACAGCCTGTGACCCCTACATACGGGGATCATGAATGACCATCCCTGCACACCCATGGAAGATGTAGAAGTTGAAGTTGGTGACCACCCTTTCCTTTTCACACCCCTCCCATGACCCTCTCCCATGTCCTGGTATCATTTTTACTTATATCCACAATACCCTTTGTCCTGTCCCACCTGTTGCACACACTATTATTTTCCTGTTCATTCATGCACATTTTCTGTGCTATATAGTTTTCTTATGTGTTACCATTAAAGTTGTTCAACATACATCAGTGTCCTTTTATTTTTGCACCCACCTGCTCATCTCTGTGAGTCCTCTTTTGATGTGGTCTCTATGTTTCAGGGCTATCCTAGCCATGCAGGGGTCATGCCTGTCGAGTTGCTTCATTATCCTTTGCACCTCTGGCTTCAAGTCATCGTCAGTGTCACTTTGTTCCTCCTGTACCAGCAGACCTATTCCCTGGCAGACCTATTCCACATATGTGAGCCATGTTGTGTAACATACAACAGGCCAAGAATATGCCACATGCCTCCTGAGGGGTAAACTGTAAGGCAGTACCCGAATGGTCCAGGCACCAGAATCACATTTTCAGCATACCAAAGATGCACTTGATGATATTGCATGTGACAGTGTGTGCTGCATTGTATCTATCCTCAGCCACATTTGAGGGACATAGGACAGATGTGAGGAATCAGGGGCACATAGGATAGGCACTTTCCCCTGTAGAATAAACACTTACTGTATGTTAGTGCTTGTTCACAGTGTTGCTGCCCACAGCCACATCACATCCCATGGTCTGAGGTGCATCCTGTGCACCTCTCCACCCTGCCTTACCTTCCCACCCTTTCTGCATGAGGCATGACTGTCTTATATTATGGCAGTGTCTCCCTTGGTGGGGGGGTTGGCTTGTACTCACCAACAAGGTGTCCACTGGATATTATTCCACCTTCAAATGCCTGGCATAGTCTATAGTTGTGCAAGATGAAGGCATCTTGGGCACTGCCAGGGTACCATGCCAGGATATTGGTGATGTGCCGAGTTGCATTGCTCACCACCTGGCAATTGATAGAGTGGTGACTCTTCCTGTTGAGGTAGGCAACCACCCCATCACCAGTGGGTTCCCAGATGGCAACATCGGTGCAGTCAGTGATACCAAGTGGTGCAGGTAGGTGCGCAACCCGATAGTACTGCTGCATGGTTGCTGTGCACTCCACTGTTGTGCTAGGAAATACTGTGAATTTGGAAAAATGTGGCAGCAGGGCGCCTAGGAACTGGGCAAGCAGGTGCAAGGAGGCAGACTGCAACACGTCAATGGTATCCCCCACTGGTCTCTGGAATGAGCCAGTGGCTAGAAAGCACATCGTAGCCATTATCTTCTGCTCAACTGTTATGGTACAGTATGGTTGTGCTGAGTGTTACTGCACAGTGGCTCATGTAGGAGCTCACACGGCTGCTGTAGCACGGCCCTACTGAGATGGAACCAGACCACAAGCTGGTCATTGGTGATGGTCATGAAAGACACTCATGGCTGGTACCATCTGTATGCGGCATATCATCTCCATGGCCTATTGATTGGCCCAGGATGGCCTTCTGCCCTCTCTTCCTTCATGGCCTGCTCCATGAGGATCAGGATGTGTGCAGTGTATCCAGCAATGTCTGCTGTGGCTGCAATGTCACCACCAGCCTCTAGGGTTTCCCCAAAATTAGGTTGGCCTTTTTATAGGTGGTATTTTGTGCTGTGCAATGTGTTATGTAATGTGCCTTTCTGCAGTGCTATTGCACTAAATATAGCCATGCACCTGTATTCATCTCTCTGCCCCTCTCTTTGCCTGGTGCATACATTATCTTTTTGCATGCACACTATTCCATTTTGCCTGCACTATTCAGGCTTTTGAATGTGGCACAAATGTGCTAACTGTGTGCAACTCACATGCAGTCTATTTGTGCACTGGGTAAAGCTTTGAATATAGGGCCCCATCTTTCAAGTCTTGGTATTTGTGAAGGATTCTATGCAACCTTCACTAGTGCTGCCATCTCCCCTAAGGTACTAACAGGAGAACAGAGTGAACTGAAACCCAAGCCTGCTGATTTTTGACCTGGCTATTTAAAGGCAATATACTTCGGCTGTGTGCAGGCCTGAAAATCCATGCTGTGAAAGGGCACAAATGAGCCTCACCTGGGAGACATAAAAAGGAAGCCAGACAGAGTAAGAGGGATAATTTGGGGGCTTGAACCATGGACCCCATTTTGGATAGATTCCCTTTGCATGCACCAATTACGAAGACCATGCAGTGTTATTGGTGGGTGGGGGGTGGCATTGTATAAATTGTCCCTTGTAGATGCCTGGAGGTTGCTACACTCAGTCAAGTGGGAGTACACTGTTAAATGAAAGAACAATATTTTTACTTTGGAATTTATTGTATTCTACTTGTTGTTCCTTTCCCACACTCTGTTCATGTCCCACCTAACTTTCACACTCAGTCTGTTTCTGATCTCTTCCTTTCATACACCTTTTCTGTGTCTCTTGTACTGTACTCTGCATCTCCTCTTTTTCTTCCTTCACATGCCGTCTCTCACATCTATCACTCCTCTATACTACTGTCAAGTTTTACTCTTTCAGTGACTCATTCTTTAAGAACCAATTTTCTTACTCTTAATATAAAAAGATGAACAGTGCAATTCAGTCAGTGTCTTACTCTCTATTATAATCCCATTTCAATAGGATTATTATAACCCATTTCAATGGGTTAGATAAAAATTTCACTTTTTTCTTTTTTCCTCAGTCATGTTGATTTTCTGACCTTGTCGGCTATGCCACCACCATTCACATTACTTTTCTGTGTTCCATTTCTCTCCCCTTTACGCATCCTCTGCATAGCCCCTTTTCATTTCATTTTACGCACCTTGTCAAATGGTGTTGCTTTTACCATTTACACTTATGCCATCTCTCTTGCTTTGTTTCAGTCTCCCCATCTGTCACACCTCCCTCTTTTGCACATATTATAGAAATACAACTAAACATCACATGAACTACCTGGAATAAAGTACTGTATATCCACTAAAAGAACTAAAATGCATGCTATGAAATGCAATAATCTTATCAAACAAAAAGAATGATTTAGAAATAATATTATCAGAGAATCATTTTGACCTGATCGTTATAACAGAGACATGGTGGAAACCAGATAACAACTGGGAAAGACAATAAAAGGACTGGATCTACTGAGACAAGAATGCACACATAAAGTGGTGGTGTACTTGCAGTATACATTGCACATAATCTAACAGCTACAGATATATAACACCTAAAATTAAGAACATATTTTCAAGTTCAGTAGCAATGTGGTTTCAATTAATAAAATAAAAAGTCTGCATGTCAAATATTTGAGATATACTACAGACCTCCTGATGCAGATGAGCAAACAGACTCTGACATATTACTAAAAACTAAGAAAGCGACAGACATTGGAGATAGTATAATTATTGATGACTTTAATTTTCCAGATATAAGCGGGGAAAAAAACATTGCACAAAGCGGAGGAAGAAATGTTATAGACACATGTAACCCACTGAACTTGGTAAAAATGGTTACAAAAACTAGAAAAGATAATACATTGAATCTTGTATTAAAATCTAAAAACATTAATATTCCAGAATGTAATGTTAGTGAACCACTAGCTGATAGTGACCATAATATCATTACATTCTTGGCTGAATCACCAGTCACACATTCAACAGAAATCATCTAAGTACTGTATATCTTTATCATCAATCTTAACATCAACTGGGAAGAAGAATTAAGGGTTGCATCTGTGGATAAATCATTGTGCAAAATTAAGCACATCATTAAATCCACCTGTGATAGAAATATCATTAAAGAGCTGCTAGTGCCTCC
Source organism: Neoceratodus forsteri (assembly GCA_016271365.2). Classification (NCBI taxonomy): domain Eukaryota; kingdom Metazoa; phylum Chordata; order Ceratodontiformes; family Ceratodontidae; genus Neoceratodus; species Neoceratodus forsteri. The sequence goes on along the minus strand of CM057449.1, from coordinate 1,063,925,969 downwards.
AGAAAACCTTTGAAAAACATAATATTTAGGCACAATTCAGCTTGAATTTCACATATCTTCTATAGATTTCTCCTTCCTCTCATTTATTACTGTGGAAATTGGCTCAAAAATAGAATCCTTATCCTTTAGAGTTGTCTCCCCTACTGCTAATTCACTAATAGAAATCATAATGCTTTGTTGTGACATCACAGTCTATTGCTATGGGAGTAACTGCAACGTCACAAGCAGAGTATTATGACATCAGGTTGGGAATAAGCAGTAATAGGTGATGAACTCTTAAGGAACTAAGATCCTGTTTTCAGGCATATGACCTCAGTAATAAATAATAGGAAGAAGAGATACAGAGCTCATGACAAATGTAAGCTGCTTTGTGTCCAAATATTAGGTTTTTCAAAGTTCTCCCAAAGGTGTCATCAGCTCTTTAAGGACAAGAAATATAACCATAAAGGATTAAAATCAGAATGACTTAGAACCAAGTCATTCAAAATGCTAATTAAGGGGAGAAAAGATAATACAACAGGTTTCTTAAATCAAAGTCAGATGAGGACTGGATTAAATATAAATGTATCATTAAGCAGTGGAAGCTAAGGTTAAGAAAGCAAAAAAAAGCAAGCCAAACTGGACTTGGAAAAATATGCCAATAAAGAAAACAGCAAGCAGTTTTTCAGCTACATAAATTCATTAAAAAAGGTGATGCGAAAATAGGACCCCTATTAAAAAATGGAGTCACTATTACATGTAAAAAAAAATCCAAATTAATTTCATAATTACTTTTGTTCTCTTTTTTTTTCAAACAAACTTGGTTATATCACAAATGTTAACACAATTGCTAAATATATCATTAGAATTCATCCAGGGGATATTATAAAGAAATAAAAATAAAAAAAAAAAACAATGATTACAGCTCCCTGGGTCCTGATAACATTACGCCAAAAATGCTAAAACCTTTGGTAAATGAAATCCTTACTCTCCTAGCCGTACTTTATAATAAATCAATCAACACAGGTATAGTCCCTGAAGATTGAAGAATGGGAGAAGTCACCCCAATATTCAAAAAGGGATCTAAAAGTGACACTAATAACTACCATCCAATTAGCTTGACATCAATCCCAGGGAAAATTTTAGAATCAATCCTGGTAGATAAAATAAAATAACATATGGCTAGAACAAACAGTATTGACAATGAACAACAAAGATTTACCCATGGCAGATCATGTGTTACAAATCTAGTATGTTTTTATGAAGAAGTAAGAAAAGCAGTCTGCAACAAAACTCTAGTCAATATTATATACATTGATTTCTCTAAGGTCTTTGACAGTGTACCAAATTGGTCCGTCATAGATAAAATGATAAATTTACAAATTAACCCATACATAACCAACTGGGTCAAAAACTGGTTGCACAATAAGACACAAGTACTAACAATTAATGGTCACATTTCACAAAAAGTAAAAGTCACTAGCAGTGTGTCTCAGTGTTGGGATCTATTGTTTTTTTCCCTTTTCATCTCTGATATGAATGCAGATGTGTGCAGCTGGATGTCAAAATATGCTGATGATAGTAAACTAGCTGATTCATGCAGTAACAAGGAAGAAACAAGTTCCATCCAATCAGACCTTGACAAGATCTCTGGATGGGCCTATATATGAGGCATGACCAACAATCTGAATATATGCCATGTTATGCATCCAGGAAAGAATAACCTACAACAAAAATATCTATTAGATGAAACTTTACAGGTTGTTTCAGCAGAGAAAGATCTAGGTGTTATAATTACCAGTTCATTAAAATTTGACAAACAGTGCATGTCAGCAAACACAAAAGCAAATAAAATGTTATGGTCAACCCTAAAACATACTAAAAGTAAAGAATCAGAAGTCATTTTACTGATCTATGGATCCTCCTTAAGCCCACACTTAGACTAATGAAGTCAAGTATGGAGTCCACACCTTATTAAAAATATTTCTAAAATGGAGGCAGTGCCTGACAGCCAACATGGTGGTACACTAATTCTTGCAGGAGACACCCTGTGAACCCCTATCAGCCCATCCGCAATGTCCAGTCAGTAGTTCGGCGCTTCAAAAAGTAAGCTTTCTACGTCGGAATACCAGAACTTTTAAATAAGCCATTTTTTGTTGAAATCAGTGGCAGAATTGCAAGTCAACGCTGTGTCTAGCAGCCCGGGCCCGGCTGTGTCTCCCACTCACTACAGGCCATGATTTTAGCACCACCCAAGTTTCAGATTCTCCACCCTGATGCACGGCCAAACAGGCAGCAATCAGGAGACAACAGTGAGGGCAATGGCCACCTCCAACACCTCTAAAAGCATGGCCAAAGACGTTGCAAATATGACGGCGATGATAAGCAAAGTTTTGCAAGATACTACGGAACTAAAGCAGTCATCTACACAAATAAATGAGGAACTGTGGCTGTTAGCTCTTCGGGTGGAGGGCTCCAAAAAGGACATAAAGCAGCAAGCTGAGCAAATCTTCCAACATGACGGGTACCTGAGGGAACATCATGGTCAGATTCAGTACCTACTTTCTAAAGTGGATGACATGGAAAATAGAGCCTGGAGACAAACATCAGAATTGTGGGCATTCCAGAAGGCATGAAGGGCAGGGACATGATATCTTTTCTGGAGGATGCATTGCCAGCAATGCTAGGGCTGGAGCTCGAGGCCCCGCCAGAGATTGAGTGAGCTCACCGCTCGCTTGCTCCCAAACCTAAACCAGGGAAGCGCCCTCGCCCCATTTTGTGCAAATTTCTATGGTATCCAGTGAAGAAGCACTACCTCCACCTGGCCAGAGATCTAAAAACACTGACATGGCAGGGATGCTCCATCCAGCTTTACCAAGATTACTCTCAGGAGCTTGCAAGGTGGAGAAGAGCATACGCAGAGGTGAAACAGCAACTTTACAAATTAGGTATTCCCACCTTGCTCAGATATACCGCGCAGCTAAGAGTTCAGTATAATGGTGTCTTTCACATGTTTAGCAAACCTGGAGACATGGAACACTTTCTGCAAAACATACAAATATCAGGCAGGGGCATGAACAAACCCCAGCAATCCTCAAGCAGTACTAATAGACTGAACAGGGAGAACTCCCCGATATCCATGGATTTAGCAACTAGTACTGCACCGAAAGACACAGAACCAGTGGGGGCCTGGCAGAGAGTTCAGCGGGGTCGCTCGAGGAAGCCTGGAAGAGATACCCCAAGTAAAAAATCTATGGCCAAGAAGAACAGATCAAGGAGCCACCAGAAATTACAAATCCTGTCAGATGACAGCACGATCTCCCCAGCTGCCATGCCAGTTAAGGTGTCTAATAGATACGAACCCTTGGGGAACCTTGTGTCACAAGCCCTGGATTTAGCAAGGAACTTAGATTGCTCGATGCCAGAAGATCTTACGGACCACAGTCTGCTTACAGACTGGGCCCGGCATTGTAAAGACTGGGCCATATGTGATGGGGAGCTGTTGGCTGAACAAAAACTGCCAAGATGACTGAGGGGTCCTGACTATTTTTTATTTCCGCCCAGATTGCAGCGCTTTGAATGGCTGTGGAGGGGCTGAGTTATTCTCCCCTTCCCTCCTTCTCACCTACAATCTTACATGGTCTGGGTTTTCCTGATAGTCAGGCACCCAACCAGGGAATGTTATGATATAGCTGGTTGTGGCGTGGAGGCACTATTTGGGGCCTGCCAGGCTTCCTCCACCAGATGGCTTAAAGCTAGCCATGGTGTTTTGTTAAACCATGGTATGTTGTTATTACTAGTTAAGGTTTGGTAATATTTAAAATCTTGTTTCCCTCACCAGTTGCTCTAATGGTAAGACGTCACCCCACCCACCTTGGGGTAGTGGAATGCCTCTGCTAGCCTGTTTTAAGCTCCATAGCTCCCGCTTGGTCTCACCATGCCATGGCACAAGCAAGACTGGGGTTTCCCTTTTCCTGACCTAGGTGACACAAGTCAGCGGTTAAAACTATTTCAATAGATTTGAGCATGCCACTGATTTATACCATGCTAGGTTTAAAATGGTAAGGAGGCATTTTTTTTTTTTGTCCTGCATATCTTTTGCCTGGAAAGCTGCTTCCTGGTTACTATAAGTGGCTGAGCAGGAGAGAGATAATGCAAAGTTTTTTACAGCGCTTTCAGGGTTCACTCTACAGGAGAGGGTGCATCCCCCATGGTTATAAAGGGGGATTATCTCTGCTCCAAGTGTTTTAATTGCTTTATCATGTTATCAGTTTCTCAGTTTAAAGGTTTAATGCTCGCTGCTTTCAAACCTGATGTTTCTTTTAATGTTAGATTTGTGAGGGTTCACAGGGCCCAACTTCGGGTCACGTAGCAGAGTTGGTTACACTATCTGATGATAGACAAATTGGCGGATCCTGGTAAATTACCAGGCTTGGCGCTCAGGAGGAGTTCTCTTGATCATGGACCACATCCACCTACAGTGGTCAGGTCATATAGGGAGAGCCTCTTAGGCAAAGGTGTGGTACAAGGAGAATGGTATGGAGAGGTAAAAACAAAATTCATTATAGAGACTAGAGCGTCAATATGTGGACTGATCCGTAGTTTATGTGGGGTTTGCAGATTTAAAAGGGACAGACAGGGGAAGGGATTAGGGGACGATTTTAAGGACAAGCTTCCTGTATACAGATTATTCGGTTTCCTTCTACTTAGGTGGGAGCCTCGGGCATTACTGATTGACATACATCATGGCAGGTAAAGATATGGTGACAGCTACCTCCTGGAATGTGAGGGGCCTGGACTTGCACATTAAACATAAGAAAGTACTTGCCAGACTTAAATCCCTGAGATCCCAGATAGCCTTCTTACAGGAAACTAATCTAAATCATATGGAAGCTCAAAAACTAAGGCAGGAATGGGTGGGCTGGGAGGTCCACAGCGTGGCCAATAAAACTAAAGGTGGGGTAGCTATATTGTGCCACAAAAAACTAAAATGGACTTTGCAGGAACAAAGGGCTGATAAAGGGGGGAGAAAGGTCTTAGCTAAAGTAAGTACCCCCACAGGAGATATATTACTAGCTAACATTTATGCCCCAAATGAGGACACCCCCGATTTCTTTCACAGACTCTCACAAGACCTATTGGAGGTGGCAGCAGGGGAAATGGACATTCTTCTGGGGGGGATTTTAATCTGACAATGGATTCCCTCCTGGATAGATCTAACTCCAAGCCGGATGCTCATCCCCAATCCATTAGGGCTTTAAAGGATATGCTCTCTCTGCATAAACTGCAAGACATATGGAGGGTAGCCCACCCAGTTGAGATGGACTATACATATTTCTCTGAAGCTAAACAAGTTGCAAGTAGGAATGACTACTGGTTTACTTCCCCAAACATTATAAGAAAGGTACTGTATGTCAAAATAGCCCCCCTGTATATCTCAGATCACACCCCATTGATGTTAGCAATGAGACCATTTGTCCCTACCACCAGGTCAGTTAGTTGGAGGCTAGATCCATTATTGTTGCAGGAGGCAGACTTTAAGGAGTGGCTTAAGGTGGAGGTAAAAACCTTTTTCTCTGACAATCCACAAGGGTCTGCATCTGCGGCAGCCATTTGGGAGGCTTTTAAAGCCACGATCAGAGGTCGCATCATTAGCTATGCTGCCTACCGTAGGAAGCAGAGAGAAAATGAAACTAGGGAGCTGGAAAGGGCATTGGGAGAGAAAGAAGGCCTGTATAAGAAGGATCCCACTAATCTCCAAAACCCAGACCTGCTGCATGACCTCCTGGCCCTACGAATGAAATTCAATATGCTAGCTTCTAGAAAAGCGGAACTTCAAATATTAAGACTAAAACATAAATATTGGGTGGGGGGGAAAGCTGAGAAACTTCTAGCATTCCATCTAAAAAAACAACAAGCTGAGAGACATATAGCACAATTACTGGACAATAAAGGGAAAAAACATGGTAAATCAGAGGTCATTAACCAACTTATGCTATCTTTCTACAAAAGCTTGTACAGCTCCCACACTACCTGGGACAAGACCAAATTTGATAATTTTATAGCAGGTACAAAGCTTCCTAGGCTTACAGATGCCCAGAGAGAACAATTAGAGATGCCCATAGAGATACAAGAAATCAGGGAGGCAATTCAGAAGATGGCCCCTAAGAAAGCCCCAGGGGGAGATGGTTTCTTTGTTGATTTTTATAAGGTTATACCAGAGACAGTATCTCACTCCCTGTGGGATATGTTACAGGAAGCTCGGGTACAGGGGATACTCTCCACCACCCTTAGGGAGGCGATTATCACAGTCCTTCCGAAGGAAGGGAAAGACCACACCCTGCCTACAAGCTGCAGGCCCATTTCGTTGATTAACGCTGACACCAAAATTCTAGCAAAGGTGTTAGCAGCCAGGTTGGAGAAAGTCCTTCCCTGTTTGAGTCACACTTCCCAAGTGGGCTTTGTGAAGGGCCGTGCCAGTACTGATCACATTAGATCTTTAATCTCCCTTGTACAGAAGGCAGGAAAAGTCCCTACTCCAGCAGCCACTATATCGGTGGATTTCAAGAAGGCCTTTGATTCAGTAGAGTAGGACTTTCTCCATATGATGCTGCAGCACTACAGCTTTGGTGATGTGTTCAGGGGCTGGGTTAAAACTCTTTACACATCTCCTATGGCCAGACTGCTAACTAATAATACACTGCCAGAACCATTCGAATTGCACAGGGGTACTAGGCAGGGGTGTCCCCTCCCTCTCTGATGTTGTTTGTGCTGGTTATAGAAGCCCTGGCTAGTACCCTGAGGGAACATCCAAATATTAAAGGCATATGGGTAGGCCCCAATTCGTATCATGCACTGTTATATGCTGATGATTGTCTCATTCTTACTGATGATTTTCATGCCAGCACTGGACACACTGCGAATTTATTGCAATCCTTTTCAAGCATTTCAAGCCTCAGGGGTAATCAAGGTAAAACAGAAGTCCTCCCCCTAAATAGGCAGCTTTCATCTGAAGATATCTCAGCAGAGGGCTTAGTTAGTGCTAAGGCGGGTATTAAGTATCTAGGCATTAGGGTAAATGCCAATGTGACCTCCCTACCAGAGACTAACTTTTCTCTCTTAATTGATAGCCTTAAGGTAGAAACTCAAAGGTGGAAACAGTTGAACCTCTCTCTCCTGGGGAAAGTGGCGGCAATTAAAATGACGATTGCCCCGAGGGTGTTCTATATACTATCCCACCTACCAATTGAGATCCCAAAGAAATGGTTTCAATTATTGGACAATCAACTATGGACCTTCCTGTGGGACAATAAAACACTGAGGTATAGTAGAGCCAAACTCCGAGCCCATTGGAATAAGGGTGGGTGGTGCCTTCGGCACTTCCAACACTATGTATATGTTTTCTCAGCAGCAGCCACATGTAAACTGCTTTGGAGAAATACCACCGACTTACCAGCTTGGGAGTCAATTGAGAGCAATGCCCTGCATGGAATCCATCTGTTTGGGTACCTGGGCAGCCTCCTCCCCCTCCAGATTTCATTACTGGCTCACAATAAAAGCAGCTCACAATGCCTGGCAACAAGTAGGGTCCATAAGTAAGACCTGATTGAATCTGGGGAAGCACCTTCCTCTATGGAATAACCCTGGCTGGACCATTGACCATAAACCCCTTTTCTGGGAGGGCTGGAGGGGGAAGCAGATCAATACACTACAAGATATCCTAATGGGGGTTGACCACACCCTAGACAGCTTCACTTTTTTGAAAGGGAAATATAATCTGGGCCCAAGTGATTTTTGGAGATATCTTCAGATGAGACATGTTTATTCATCCTGGCTTAAAAGAGGGTGTACATGTGTGATATGTCAACATGATGGCAAAGTCATGCAAAACAAATTGCCTTTAGACAGCTGGCTACAATCACAGAAAGGCCTGGCCGGCTGTATTTATAAGTTCATGAGGGGATCCTTACCAGATCCATCCCTACCTCCCAAAGCAAGATGGCAGCGTATGCTGAATCTTCCTTTTAGTGAGGAGGCCTGGCAGAGTAGCTGGTTAATAGCAAAAAAAGCCTGTGGCGACCCCAGAAGTTTCTTTATTCAAAATAAAATAAGAAACCTTTGGTACCGTACCCCAGTAGCACTAAAGAAAATGAATTTACTTACGGACGATGTGTGCTGGAGATGTAATGTGGCAGGAGCAGACTTACTTCATATATTATGGCAATGTGGCCCCATCCGTCCTTTCTGGTCTGAAATACTTACATGTTGCTCCTATATCTTGGGACAAAAGGTCCTTACCTCCCCTAGCTTTTGGATCCTGGGGCTTCTGCCCACTGAATACAGACCATCGGGCCCCCATTTAGCATGGCTTGTACAAGCCTCAGTGGAAGTCAAATGGCTACTTCTGTGCAAATGGAGGACTACAGAGGTACCCTCACTCACGGCCTGGCTGGGAGCCATGGCTAATCTGGCTAGCTTTTCTAAGCTGACTCATTTGGCTAAGGCATCCATGCAAGCCTTCTCGGACAAATGGGCTCCGTTCATGCATTATTTTCAGAACTCACCCCCCAATTCCGTAAACCTTCTGGGTAAGGATATGTTAAAGCCACCTTGATGGATGACCAGGCCTCATATTCCTTCCATCCCCTGCCGTTAGTAGTGTATGGCTTATGGGATCATCCCTCCCAGCATCCCTCCTTGTAAGTAACCCAGTCCCACATCGAATCTGTGATCTCTTTCATTCCCTTCTGTGTATTGTGAATTAACTGTGAATACCTCGCTATGTTACAATATGTAAAGTCTGAACAGAGTGTAATTCTCATATATGTATTGAGATATATGCCCCGTCTCTATAACACAATAAAAAATTTAACTGCAAAAAAAAAAAATATTACTAAAACAGAAAAAATTCAAAGAAGGTTGAACAAATCCATGAAAGAACTTCATAACCAATCATATGAATCCCATCTTACTTCACTAAAACTGATGTCTCTTCAAACCAAATGGCTAAGGGGGGGGACTCACTGTTACTATCTGATATTGTTCAGGACCCGTATTTGATGACACAAATTAATTTAGCCTTTATAGACACAAATATTAGCACATGCGATCACCTGTTACAACTTAGGAGCACAACATTCAGGACAATGTTAAGGGGTTGTTTTTTTTTTCACTCAAAAAGTAATTGCTCCATACAACAATCTGCCAGAATTGGTAATTATTAGTAAAAATACAATGGAATTTAAAACAAGGTTGGATAGATTCCTAGTGGAAAACCATACAGAAATATACAGATAATATTAATAATAATAACAATAATAATAATAATGGAAGCTAATAATTGGCTTTGGCCTTCTAAGCTTCAACACCCCCTAGTATGACTCCTAGTAAATTCCATGCCCACACTATCTCACATTCACAGTGTCTCTTCTCCCTTTCACACTCCATCTTTTCTGTCTCCCTTTCACACTTGTCATATTCCTTCTCTCTGTGTCTAGTTTTCTCTTTCACATTCAATGTCCACTCTCTCTTTCACTTTTTGTTCCCTATCTCTCTTTCACATTCCATGTTCCTAGTCTCTCCCTTTCACAGTCCTCATCCTTTTCTCCCTATCACACGTCCTGTCTCCCTTTCGAGCTCCATATCTCTCGTTCTCTCTTACATTTCCATGTGCTCCCTTTCTCTGCCTTTCATACTCACTGTTTGTGCCCCCCCAGCCCATTTCATACTATTGTATCCCCTCTCCAGTATCATATGTCTCCTCTCTCTCTCTCGCTCTGTTACTTGTTTCCATTTCATGAGTGAAGGAAACATGAAGAGATGGATGAGGTAGAAGGCAGTGCTATGCTAGGCCAATGGAATCTCTCAGAGATTACCAGGACATGTGTTCCACGACAAGTACTGGACTGCAACTTCCTCATCCCACACCTCAGCTGGGATTAATCTCTCATGAGGATCCCCACTGCTGATGCTGACTACCATCATCTACTATACCTCTCAATACTGTGCAGTGGCTGGTGGACAAGGAGAACAGAAAACAGGAGGTTAGGTTTAGTCTAGTTACTCTGGGTTTGTGCAGATGAAGTTAAACAGCTTGGACTCTGCTTCTTGCTAAAAACAAGAATTCCCCAAAACACAGTTATTTGTTTATGATAAAACTACTGTACAGTTTGTTTTTTTAACAAAGTGAGAGTGAATAAAAATGGAACCTTCTTTCTCATTACCTTTTTGAAAGCCTTCTCATGCACAGGGTGAGTTGGGTGAAATGTTCTAAAGTAAGGTAAGAATACAATTGGGATGGAGGCTTAAGTGAAGAAAGAAGCAAATTAATGGGTCCAGAGGAGGGAACGTAAGCAGTAGCAGATCCACCTATGTAGCAAAGTAGCACCTGTTACATCCTTTGGCCTAAAAACAGTAGTCATTTTAGCCTAATCTAAGCTTTGAAATGAAACCCTTTACATGTTCCTATGTGCCACCATCATCCTCAGTGTGAATCAATGTGATCCTCTGCTCTTCAACCACAAGTTCTGCTGTCATGCATCAGTATGGCCACTGCCACACTCCTCTTTCTACCTATGCCAAAGTCCATTCAATTAGGCCTCAAGATAAGTTCTAGTAAGAGGACTCTCCTCACAGCATGTGGTTGGAGGTGGGGTGAGGTCACCCCTGCCAAAACATGCCAGTACTGCAAAGGTAACTATATAGCCACTGACACCGGAAAAAACAAACTTGGAGCTGGACTTCAAACATGTTTCCTGATGAAGCCTTTGCTAGTGATGCACTGGGGATTTAGTTCCTGCTTGTGACTGGTTCCAACTTGGCTACTTCTAAAACTTCTAGCCTTTGGCAATAAAATTAATTTGCATGTTTGAAGTTTAGATCTGAGTTAGTTTTTTATGGCACCAGTTGCCGTGTGGTTACCTTTGGAGCAGAGGCAATTAGGCCTCAGCCCTGGCATGATCACAGGTATGTTCTATGGGCTATGCTGCCTCACTACTTTCATTATACTGTCACGGTAGCCCAGCAGATTCTATATTAAACCCCGAACTTTGCTCCTTATCAGCTTCGCCATCCTTCATCAACAATGCCTGAAATTTGGCATGCTTTGTCCAAAAGGGAGGATCTAAATATGTGGAAAGTTTCATGAATGCAGCTGGTATGGTTTCTCAAATCCACATATGTCATTTTCCTGTAGACATCTAATTTTCTTCCTATACTTAGTTATTTAGTTATTTGAAACTGGTAACCAGGAGAGGCACACTGAGATGAGGCTCATTTCCAGCTGCTACCTACGGGGAATGGTGGCAAGAGGAAACAAATAAACACAATAAAGTACATTACATCGAACTGAATGCAAAGTGCATACACAGCAAAAAATTAGCATTTCTTTTGTACAAACTTGGAACAAATTGAAGTGCAAGTATGCTGTGCAAATATACGTGTGGGTAGGAAACTGGGAATTGGACAACAAAGCAGTACAGAGGCAAGCAATGCAGCATATCAGGGATCAGTAAAGGATTAGAAGACCCAAAGAAACTGAGGTACCAGAAATAACTGGGGGGACCTCCTACAGGAAAGAGGTGCAAGTGGGTGATGGGAGGAGCTTCACCTGGAGCCTGAAGGAGCCTGAAGAGGAGGAATGGTTGAGGAGAAAGGGGAACTGGTTCCAAAGTGTTGGCAAGCAATATGAAAAGGATGATTGCCCAGCTGAGGAACAGAGGTGAAGAGTGGAGAAGGTTATCTGATCCCTGGAAAGGATGGAATATGTAGCAGGAGGGACAGAAGAGAGAAGACAAGAGAGGTAGGAAGGAAGGGAGCCAAAACAATACTTGGAGATGAAGGAAGAGCAGTATAACTGGTGACATGAAGGTAGGGGGATGATGGGGAGACAGGAATAGTGGGAACAGTGCTGTGTATATGAAGGAGAGTTTTTCACAGAGCAGCACAAGGTATTCTAGAGCGTGTCCAGTCAGGCTATGGAGGTAAAAGGGACTGTACCATAGACCATGTCTGCATAGTCAAAGACCAGAAACACCATTTTGGTAAATAGCTCACAGCAGACCAAAAAGGTAGGCAGTCTTTGTTATGATAGAGATCATCCAGCTTAGGGCAGCATTTTCATTTGGATAGAATCGATATGGGCTGAGATGTCAAGCTGACTGTCAAGCCACTCACCAAGGTACTTGAATGATTGCACCACTTCAAGCGGGGGGCCATTCAGCATGGTGATGATCTTAAGTCTCAAGAGCCTGGCTAATTTATTGCTGGTACCAAGGGTTATGGACCATGTTTTTGTATTAACCTTGACATAGCTGGAAAGGAACCAGCCCAGGACGTTGTGGAAATCCTGCTGGAGCAGTTCTTCCATGAAAACAGTAGAGGGACTGGAGATGAAGATGACAGTATCATTTGCATACATGTATATTTGCGAGTTAACACAGGCAAAGGGGAGGTAGTTTAGAGAAATTGAGAACAGGAGGGAGCCTAAGAATAAGCCCCATGGGACTCCAGCCTGGATAGGAAGGGGAAGTGATAAAACGCCTCCAACCTATACCAACTGTGGGTGCACCATTAGATAGGAACAGAACCAGTCAACAGTGGGAGCTGAGAGGCTGGCTGAACTCAGTTTATCCAGAAGGAGTGGGTGGGACACCGAGTCAAAAGCTTTGGCCAGATCAATTAAAATGGCCATTGTGATATGTCTCTGGTCCATCCCTGAAAGGCTGGAGTCAGTGACACACAACATAGGTGAGAAGGTGGAGTGGTGCTTCTGAAAGCCAGAATAAAAGGGTGAATGTAAACTGGAAGATGTGAGGTAGTCAAACAGTCTAGTGTAAACTAGCATCTCTTGCACCTTAGCAAGGGGAAGGAGGCGAGAGATAGGCCAGTAGTTGCCAAGGGAGGAGAGATTACCCCCTTTCTGAAGTGGAAGAACTTTAGCAAGCTTCCAAGACTGAGGAATGGTGCAGAGGGAGAAAGAGAGGTTGGGCATGTGAGTGAGTGGAAGTGCAATAGCTGGATATGAGAGGTAGAGGAGTTTAGGATCAAGCCAATTGGGACTGGATTTAGGCTGCTTGAGGGAGGACAGGGCAAGCAAGGTTTCATGAGTAGTGATTGGAAGAAGTGGAATTGCAGGGTAGAAGGCTGTAGAGGAACAGGGAACAGGAGGGAATGGGGGAGCCTGTAGTGGGGAGAGGGGGAAGGCACATGTGGTGAAGAACTCATTGAAGTGGGTGGCAACAGTGGAAGGGTCGGATACAGTTGAACCATTAACCAAGATAGTAGGGGGAGCAAACTGGGTAGGGGGAGTCAAACAAGGCAGTGGATGTCTTTCCAAAATTTGTCAGGGAGTTAAGGCTATTCTGGAGGTTGGCTTTGAAATAACAGGATTTTGCAGCCCCAACAGCCTACGTGCACTTGTTTCTCAGGGTCCTGTAGTGGAGGTCAGGAAGGGAGTGGGATAATTTATAGCGGGCCTAGGCAAGATCACGGGACTTGCACTGATCAGCGATTTCAGTGGAGATCAGGGGGAGATGGGATTATTTGGACCTGGATTTTGTAAAGGAGGTGTGCAGGTCCCAGACTGCTGAGACTATGGAGTGAAAAAAGGAAAGGGCCACATCAATGTCAGAGGCCTGAGGGATGGTTGACCAATCTGTTGCAGCAAGGTCACTCAGGAGAGTGTTAATGTTCAGTGAATTGAGGCACCGGGGCCAGATGTATTTTGCAGTCCAACACGATGTGGTTAGAGGAATGGGTATTGAATGAAGTTGGCTCAGTGATAATCTGGGATGAATTTAGGGACTCAGGCCTCTGTATGGTTCATCTGAATGAAGGGGAGAGCCAATTTATGTTGAATTTCCCAAGGAGAATAAGTTCGCCAGTGGAGAAAAGTGAAGTGATGTTGGAGACAGTGAAACATAAAAGCAGGCAAGAAAAATATTGGGGGAGGCACTGAAGAGCCCAATGAAGTTGGGTATAGATGAGGGGAATGTGACCCTGATGAGGAAGATTTTTTTGGAGAAGGTAACAACCTCCCTGAAATAGTACAGTTCAGGCTCTAATGAATGTAGATAGCAACACCTCCGCCATGTTTTCCCCTGACCTGCCTGAAATGATAGAAGTCAGGGAGGGAAAGGCTTGAGTCTGAGATCCTGGTGAATAGGCAGGATTCAGAAATGCAGAGGATATCTGGAGAGTTTTAATCCAAACACATAGAAGGTTGAGCTTAGAGAAAAGGCTTCTAACATTGAGTTGAAAAATGGTAAACAAAACCAGAAGGTAGGAATAAGTGGGTGGCGTGGGTTGGGCTCCACATCATCTGACAGGAGGATGGTTAACAGGGCATATACTACTTTTTATGATATTTTAAGTGAGGCTTTAAATAAGCATGCACCCTTGGTTAAGGTGCGGGTCAGGAGCAGCACCTACCATTGGTTGTTGCCTGAGCTCAAAGCTTCCCTGTTAGAGAGGGATACTTTATGGAAAAAAGCCCGAAGAAGCAAGAATGACTCGGGTTGGTGTCTTTTTAAGAGAACACATAACAAGTGCACCAAGTTGGTCAGAGCAGCCAAGGCTGCCTACTATCGTTCGGAGCTAGCCTCTGCCTCAAGAAATCCTTAAAAGCTCTGGAAAACATTAAAAGACATGTCTGGACACACACCTGGTAATTCCATTCCAGCAAAAATTAAGTCTGGTAGCAGAGTTATCTCTAACCGATTGGAGATATTGGAAGCCCTCAATAACCATTTTGCAATGGCAGGGATAGCATTTGATACTTCTCCTGCCAATGACCTCTGCACAGCTCAGGGCCCACCAACCCACGAGTCCCCCTCTACCGAGGAGGCCTTCTCCCTCCTGTCTGTCTCTCTAAAAGAGGTGGAAGACCTACTGCTTCAACTGGACACCAGGAAGGGAGCAGGCTCTGACTTCATAGAGCTACAGTATACTATCTGAAATGTGCCTACCATGTACTTGCAGTGCCAATCACCCACCTATTCAACATGTCACTCTCCCAGGGTAGCCTTCCCCCTCAGTGGAAAATAGCCCATGTCATCCCTCTATTAAAAGCAGGTGACTCCAGCGATCTAAATAATTACAGACTGATCTCCCTCCTCCCTATCCTGTCTAAATTACTAGAAAAAATAGTGTGTGGCCAGCTAGGGGTATACTTAGAATCCAGAAGCCTATTAAACCCAGTTCAGTCTGGACTCAGAGCAAAGCACAGCACCATAACAGCCCCAGCTAAGGTGACCAATGACTGGCTCCTAGACCTTGACAAGAAGAAGCATGTCTGTGCTGTTTTCTTGGATCTTAGGAAGGCATTTGACACAGTTGATCACAGCCTGCTTCTTTCCTCCCTAAGCACCTTAGGCCTGGACCATAAATCTACGTGCTGGTTTGCAGACTACCTTGGAGAATGGAAACAGAAGGTTAAAGCTGAAGGTGATCTTTCTCCATTAAAATCTATGCTAAGGGGCATGCCCCAGGGCTCTATCCTTGGTCTCCTCCTCTTTGCAGTCTACATTAACAACATCAATGACCCCATCAAAAAAGCCAACATCCACTTATTCGCGGATGACACTGTACTGTACTTGAGTCGTCCCATGCCGGAAGCAGCCTGTGAAGACCTCCAAGTTGAATTTAACCTTCTGCAATACCAGCTCATAAACAAAAAGCTTTTGCTCAATGCAAAAAAGACAAAAGCCATACTCTTCTCCCTCTCCTTGCATGCTGCAATTCCTGTTTGGGGGGGAGCTATCCTACAAATTACCACTGTTCTTGGAGAAACACTAGAGTATGTAGCTAAATTCAAATATCTAGGAGTTTGGCTTGATCATAAACTTTCCTTTGCAGACCATCTCGAAGAACCACAGAAGAAACTAAGGCAAAGATTAGGACTATTCTACAGAATTAACCACCTGCTCACAAAGGGGCCAAGATTCAACTGGTTCAAGACACATTCCTATCTTTAATAGATTACGTGGACCTGCTCTACAGCCACTGCACTGCCTCTACACTGGCTAAGTTGGACACCCTCTACCACAGAGCTATCAGGTTCATTACTGGCCTTCTACTTTTCACACACCACTGCTCCCTGTACTCATCGTTAGGCTGGACTTCCCTTCACTATAGAAGGAATAGAAACGCCGCCCTATGGGCCTTCAGAGCGGTGACCAACAAGCTCTCCTCATATATCTCAGATTGTATTCCCTGGAGTGTGTTAGGCACGTACGCTCTAAGGAGCTATTCCCTAATTGCCCTCCAAGTTCCAAGGGTCAAAACTCATTTCGGCAAAGCTGCTCTAAGCTTCTCTTTACCCACATTGTGGAATGATTTACATAGAAACTTAAAGCTGAGCTGCCCTGTTAGCCTGAATATCTTCAAGGCGCTCTATTATCGCTACATGAAAGCACCTTGCAAATGTTTTCCTCACCGCTAACCACTAATTCCGCAACCCCCCTTTCCATCCTGATGCTCGCCATGCTTCTACCCCTGGCTCTCACTCTTTCCCTATTAACTCTTCATGCTGCACCCACCCTTCCCTGTCCGCTCCAGCCTGGCTAAAGTCCCACCCCATCCATAGTAGTGTCACAATTATCTACCCCTCCTCCGTCATTATCATAATAAACAAGTACACAACAGCCATCGTCACTTTCTGTGGTTTTAGATCAATTTTTCCCCCCAGTCATCAGTAATATATCCCTCCTCTTCTTTACCTCTCTAACCTGCCACCCCATACAAAGGCCTCTTTCCCCTATATGTGTAATGTGGCTGCCTCACTCAAAGATCTCTGCTTATAACCCCTGTATGCCTATGGTTGATTGTACATCTGCTGACTTCTTCAATTGTAAAATAATGCTGTTTTTTTTTATTTCAACCTTGTACTGTACTGTATACACTGTATATACTTTTTCTTCCTTGTATATTATTGCTTTTTGTATACCTGCTTCTGTACTGTACTTTGATGTATTCATGACCTGGTCCACCTTGCAAACGAGTCTTGCTCAATGGTGCCCACCTGGATAAATAAAGATTTTGATTTGATTTGATTTGATTTGATTTGAGAAGCAGGAGTATGAGAAAATGGATGAGGTTTGACTTATTCCCCTTGGAGTGAGAAGGATAGTAGGAAGAGAGTAGTAATGATAGGAGAGGAGAAAATGGTGCAGGAACACCAAGCTGAGTGAGGAGGCTGGGAGGAGCCTTGGATGGATAGCGGGGAAGTACTGCTTGGGAGTATAGAAGTGAAGGGACAGTATGAGATGGAGAGGGGGGAGGGTAGCTGGGGTGAGGGGTGAAGAGGACAAGGTGAAGGGAAGGAGATCAGGAGGGAAAACTGAAGAAGGCAGAGGAAGGTGAGGAACATGGTAGTAAGGTAGTGGTAAAAAAAGAAACAGCAAGTAACACAAAGCACAACAATGCAAATGCCTGTATTAAGACTGGATTATTGTAATAAAGCACTGCACTAACAATAAGCAGAGAGTTTGGGGGGTGGGCTAGGGCCTAAGTAAATGTGTTGGACAATGAGCCAGATTAATAGCAGTGAAATGAGTTGCACAACAGAACCTAGGCAACAATTGCAGAGTACAATGCAGTTATGAGCAAATTAGATTAATTATGCAAATAAAAAGAACTCCCTGATAGGGTGTTACTAGCAGTCATTAAAACAGAGCAATCTTCAAATAACGGGGTTATGAGCCATAAAAACACAGTTATGAGTGAACCAGATTAGATATGCAAATAAACTGAACTCCCTTATAGGGTGTTACTAGCAGTCACGTAAGTTTAATGGTGAGAGCAGCTGAAGATATGCACTGCAGAATTATTGAAGCAAAACTCAGAAATAAAGCTATAGCTAGATAGGGTGTAGCCAGGATACCTGAGTTAGCAAGGTACTGTAGCAGGGAGTCACTTTTGTGAGTAAGAAAGTCTCGGAGTGGTAAGTTAGCACAGTCCATGAAATAAGCCCTAAACTGCATGCACTGGAGGAGAACAGTACAGATCTAAGAGTCACAGCATGAAATACAGTACATGAAGAATGTAGGCTAATTACTTGACCCTCCAGGGCATCAAATGGTAAGAAGATTGACAGTGACTAGTTGGGGGGCTCCTCTTCAATACATGCACTTCTCAGGAACCTACTGCATGAAGCCAAGGATGGAAAGTGCAGTTCAACAGAACCAGTGTACAAAAAAGCTGAATGGGGTGAAGCCCTAAGAAGAGACAGAGATGCAGACCAGTGTCAGTACAAGGCAGCCCCAAGGTGTCTTGGTTGGTAACTGGGTGTGCAGGAGTACCCTGCTACTTTAGCTCAACAGGGACACTGGTTTACCGTGATTGCAAAAGGGCAAAACCCATTCTGCAGAATGGGGAAAACATATTGCCACTGGTGTCTACAAAGTCAAAAAGTCATTTTACTGGTGTTTTATTTTGTGAGCTTTGTTTAACAGTTTCTTTCTCAGCTAGCATGTGTTTTACCAGTTTTGCTGTCTAGTATTGTGCAACAATCCTTGTAATTATTAAAAATAATAAACTGTATGATAGGATCAACCTGTACCTCACTTTAGTTTTGTGTCTTATATGTTTACACAGTCCTCCCTCTATTATCAATGTCTATTTGCCCCAATGATCTGAGTGTGCAGATCTTAGACGTGTGTGGGTGTGTAGCTGACCTCATGTATGTCATCTTGTGTTGACCAGCCCTCATATATGACAGCAGCAGCAGTGCTGTGGTTCCCATCTCTCATGGGTGACAGCAGAAGCAGCAGGAACAACACTATGGGTCCCATCCCACAGGGGTAATGGCAGCAGTATTATGGCCTTCACCCCCCCCCCCAGGGGTGATGGCTAGAAATGTGCGAAATTGCTGAATTTCGTTATGTGAAATATTTTGTATAATTGGGGCATTTCGTGAAATGCAGACTTTTACCAGTGGAGTGTGAATCTTCATCCTCAAAATGGTGAAATTCGCCACTTGCAGGCAAAATTTCACTGTTTTTGGGGAAATGTCGCATTTCACAGGCAACAGTTTATAACTTCTCACCCTGCTAAATATTTCACAGAATGGCCAAATTACACTAAATATTTTGTGCTGCAAAATTGCCTGTTTTGCAGGAATTTTGCCCATGAAATTTTATTTTCCCAACGTCTTTAGTGATGTCAGCAGCACTAAGGCTTCAATCCCTCAGGAGTGATGGCAGCAGCTACACTGCAGCCTCCATCCCTCTGGTGCAATGGCAGAAGCAACAGTAAAGTCCCTATCCCTCAGGGGTGACAGCAGTAGTGCTAGCACTACAATCCCTTTCCTTCAATACCCACACCCCACTTTCCCAAGTTACAAATTTCTGGGTCTCTTAGCTTGTCAGAACTCATATGTGAATTAAGCCACTAGACACCAAGGTGGACTCCCTTGGTTTGGTCCTGTCTAACACTTAACTGCCTGAACTGACTTCTTTGAAAGTAAATGTCTTCACCCAAAAGATCCACAAGTGATTCGTGGAGGACCTCCTAAATGAAAATTAAGCATCTTCCAAACATATGGTTACATGTTTTTTTAACTTGGTCTACATGAAAAAAGTGTTTCTTAGTTTTCATGTCTGAACTCAGATGTGAATTGAGCACCATTCTGCCCACTGGCATCATATAGCTCCTGGGACCCTATCTTCTGTTTGTCCCTGTGTGTGCTCTCAGACTTGGGTGCAATTGCAGCACCTCGCTCAACCCTAATGGCATTACACAGTAGCAGGTAGAGTGACAACAACAATTGGACCATTTAGCAAGTTCAAGGGCACACAGATGTTAGGGTCCCATGACTCACTTAGGGGAACACAACAAGCAATAGCAGCAGCCCCACTCTGCCCACTGGCATCATACAGTATCTGGCACCTTACCTGCTGTTTGCCTCTGAGTGTGCAGTTTGGCTTGGGTGCTGTTACAACACCCCACAAACCCTTGCTGGAACCATGCAGTGGGAAGTAGGGTACCAACAGCACCCAGGTCATGCAGCATATTCAGAGGCACCCAGATGCTAAGCTACCCTCACTCAGAGACACACAACTAACAATGGCAGCATGGAGAACTGACAGTGTTTATTTATACCATTAGCAGCCCAGGTCACCCTCCCAGCTTTAAAAAGCACTCCCAAAATTAAAAGCAAAATAGTGGTGAAGGCTGGAGGTGCACAACACTGGCAAGTGGGTAGAGGTGGGTGAAAGTTGTGAATTCCACTTTCGCAGAACTTTAACTAAATTTTGGAAATTCCATGAAATTTTCTGAACTTCCACCATTAGCGAGATTGGAATCTTTCAAATGTGTTTGGTGGATCTCACCCTGTTCTGTGGAATTTTTTGGCTGAGCTACAGAATAATTAACACAATAGTTCTGAGGAATTTTATTCTGCAGTTCAGTGGATTATTCCGCAATACATGTAATTATTCTGCAATTAAGTGATCAGGTTTGCTGACTTATTTTTCCGCAGTTTAATACATTATCCCATAATCTATACATTCATTGCACAGTTCAGTGACTCACTGATCGTTCTGCATAATTGTTTTCTGCAGTTTAATACCATAATCTGCAATTCATACATTTATTTCACCGTTCTAAGTCAGAATTTCCATGAAAGTTGCTACTGTAATTTGATTTCTGAAATTTTGTGAAAGTGAAAATCTGACTTTTACAGAAAGTCCATCCACAGAAGTTTTTCTTTTTGCACACCTCTATAAGTGGGAAATCTGGGTTTGTGAACTGAGCTGATCCAGACTCACCTGTCCTGGCTGGTGGGGTTTAGAGCATGATGCAGAGACACTCTGTGTAGACCTGGGGGGCATACCTCAGTGGAAAGTGTGGGCTTCCTTGATGATGGGGGTGACAACACAGTGTTGTTACACCCCCCAGGGGTTGGTTGTTCCCCAGAAAGACAGTCAGATCAGCAAGCATCCTATGAGTCTCCTAGCTCAGCAAGACGAACAGTTCAACTTCCCAGAGAAAAACATTTAACTTATTGCAATTAAGGACACTCGACACACACACCACTGCTTGATTCTCCAAGTGTGCTGATACCAAGTTTGGGGGGAGGGATTGATCATGCAGTGTAAAAAATAGCTTTGGCACATACTTTTTTCTGCACAAAAACTTTACTGTCTGAATGGAAAGCAGTTGCATCAGGTGATCAGAGTTATATGCAGAGCAGTTAAACACTATCCAGGCACTATCCAGTCCTTGGCTTACTACTGGACTACTGACACAGCTAAAAGCAAGGGACCACCTCTGGGCAATCGCTAGGGTCACAGGCGCCCAACCAGACATTCAAGCATATAAACAATCTTGCAACAATTGCACAAAACTAATACAAATGGCAAAGAGCACCTACTACAAAGAAGCCCTCACGAACACTTGGAGAAACGGGAGAGCCTTTTGGGATAATATAAGGAAGATTTCAGGAAAACCATCAAAATCTTCCCCTACTCTACTGAATATCGATGGTACCACCACCCTTGACCCACTGGCCATAGCAAACACCTTCAGCGCTGCCTTCATGGACCTCAGTAGTGTCCTCCCCCCAGACTTTTTCTCGGAAACTGACACCCCTGTATCAACTTCCCTCACCACCCCCAAGCCATCCACCATTCCACTTTAAAAAAGTCAACCCAGGTGAAGTCCGCAAATACATAAAAAGGGCCATCTCCAAGACCAGAGCCAGTGGTAACTCACTGGACCTGAAACTGCTATTCCTTACACTTGAGGAAGTGCTTCACCCACTTACCAGAATTTTCAACCTCTCACTCAACCTCAGTCAATTCCCAAGCAAATGAAAACCAGCTATTGTCACACCAGTCTTCAAAAGTGGCGACAAATCAATCCTGGGAAACTACTGACCAATCTCCATACTGCCCCCCCTTTCCAAAGCCCTTGAGCGCATTGTAGCCGACCAACTTACAGCCTACGTGAACAAATACAGCATCCTTTGTTCACAGAAACACAGTTTCAGGCAAGGGCACAGCACCTCCACAGCCCTCCTGGAGTTCACTGGAGCTCTCCACAAGTCTATGGACAAAGGTCATTTAACTGGAGCCATATTCATCAACTTAACCAAAGCATTCGACACTGTCCACCATGGCCTACTCTCCAGACAGCTGCTGAATACCGGTCTCTCCCCTAACACTACAGCATGGTTCAATAGTTACCTTTGCCAATGCACACAAAGAGTAAAAATCTCAGGTAATCTCTCTGACTCCAAGCCAGTCCGTTCTGGCGTCCCTCAGGGCTCAATACTGGGTCCCCTACTTTCCAGTCTTTTCCTAAACTCTCTCCCACAATCCTGCCCAGAACAAATTATCCTCTATGCCGATGATGCTGTGCTTTTCACCCCACAGAAAGACCTAGAACCATTAACTCGCAACCTTCAACTCGCATTCTCATCTGTTGAAAACTGGTTCTCTTCTCACAGGCTGGTTCTTAACCACAAAAAGACTAAATCAATGCTCTTCTGCAGCTCACAAAACAAACACTGGCGATACCCCCTTGACATCAAAACAAATACTGGTCATACCCTTGAACAAGTGTCATATTTTAAATACCTAGGAATCACTCTTGACCATGGTCTGTCATATGTGACCCACATCGATAACGTCGCCAGAGTTGTAAATGCGCGCATAGGAATTCTCTATCGAAACAAGCAACACCTCACCCAAGCAGCATTAAAGATGGCCATCCAGAGCTCTGTTGTGTCCATTGTAGATTATGGCCTCATTGTCTATGGCTCTGCCACCACCACCGCCCTTAGGCGCATTACGACCTCCCTAAACAAGGCCTGCCGACTGCTCACTGGAGCCCACCGAGTCACACATACATGTGAACTCTATGCCAAATCAGGATGGCTTTGACTCGCAAATCATATAAAGTACCTAACTTGTCTAATGGTGAAAAAAACTGTCCTGTGTTTTTCACCACCACCATGTGTACAAGTACTCCTGAGTCCAACCACTAGTCTACGCTGCACCAGAGGGTCAGAACAACAACTCCTCCAAGTACCTCGATGCCGCACATCACTGGGTCAAAGATCCTTTGCACACCGTGCCCCCTCCTGGATGAATGCCCTTAGCGCTCATATCACTTCCTCCTCTTCACTGGGCATTTTCAAATCAAGACTACACCTTCACCTCACTACCACCAGTTGCTGTGACTGCCTCTCCTAACTCCCTTTTCCCCCATGGCACACCTCCTCTCTCCTCTGTTCTCTGACAATGCTGGGAATCTGCTCTAGTTTCTCTTTGGCTGCTACCCCCTCCCCATACCCCCTCCCCACCCCTATTACAGACCTCTGAAAATTTCCTAACCTAAGTGTCTCATTACTTAATTTCTATAATGCATCATCTGAGCCAATGAGTGTTGTTTACTTAATCTCTGTTTGTATACAATTGTTTTAGTTTGCCTATGTATAGACGAATATAGCTGAGTCCAAAATGTTTGTACTTCTCTTGACATGGAACCTTTGTAAAAGAGCCTTGGCTCAAAGGTATTTGTAATCCTAGACTTTCAATAAACAATAAACAATAAACTTTAAATCTGACACCTGCACCCATGCTGATCAGCCCAATTCCCTAAGTGGACTGAGACTTAGCTTTTTTTGTTGTTGTTTTAAATCAACTAGTGTGAAAACATTAAGGCATATACTTTTTCTACACAAAAATTTTACTTTCAGGTTGGTGAGCAGTTACATTGGCTGATTGAATGAAGGGTTAGATGTAGGAGCAGTTAAACTTTAAACTGAACACCCCTGCCCCTGCTGCCTAGTCCAGTTCCCAGAGTGTGCTGATACCTATCTTTTTTTTTTGTTTTCTTTTATATCATCCAGTGTAATATAAATAACAAAATCTGATTAGACACATACTATATGAAAAATGTGCGTTCAAGGATGCAGAGCATTCCTCAGCTGATGGAAAGTTTGGTGGGAAGCATGGGTGGTTAAACTGAGACATGGGTGGTTACAATGAAGCACATGGTGGTTTCCTTACTGATTCTTTAAGCAGCAAAGCAGAAAGAATATTCAGGAGAGCAGCATTCATTTAAGATGCTAAAATCTTTGTGATTCCATGCAGTGATATGTGATTCAGTTTCCATAAGACACTGGTGGAAGAATTCAAAATCCACAAACTGCAAAACTCAAAATCCGCAAACCAAGCAGGATTCTATGATTTTCACTGGTTTTACCATGAAAAATGGAAAACCAGGGTCCTTGCAACACTGTCAAAAGAAGGGGGAAGCACTCTTTCACGCCATTAAGACCCAAGCTAACCCCATTTAAGACCCCAAGTGTAATCTGGTGAGGCAGGTGAGTATTGGAATCAGTGCTGTCTGAAAGGAGCCATAGTGGAGGTGTCAAACCTTTGAATTAGGTAAGTAAACAGGGGCAAGAGGAAGACAAAACCATTAAGATTTTCAATGGAAGTGGCTGGGAAGGTGAGGGCAAAAAAGATGGCTTTCAGGACATACTAGGAAACACAGAAGGAGGAGGACAGGGTAGTATACCTGAATAAACAGAGTGAGGCAGGGGAAGCAGTCAGGAGCATAAGGCGCAAATGGAGGAAAAGTTAACACAGGAGGTAAAAAAATGGAACAATGCCTTTTATAGGCACATTAGTGAAAGGAGAAAAAACAGGGGTGGGATTGTAAGTAGTGGTGGGCAAAGTGGCCTCAATTCGCTCAATGGAGTGATTCATGGAGTGAAGGCAGATTTGTGAAGTGCTCTGCAACATGAAGCGGAGTACTTCACATCATAGGAGGTAACGCGAAGTCCATGGAAACCAATGACTTCGCATTACTCCACCTTCTCCAAACCACTACTCCACATATTTTAAGGCAAAGTACATTGAAAACAATGTACTTCACCTCACTTTGCCTTGTTTTTTGCTCCAAAGGTGAATTTTGCAGTGATTCATAGGATTTTAGGACACATTGGCTCTAGATTTTTCTGCACAGCCTCAGTTTGGGGTAGTGTGTGTAGGAAGCTGTCAGAGACAGTTTGCTCTGAAAGCTTTCTATGATTCAAACATTCTAAAAGCCATTAAAAAAGCCTTTTTAAGTAATTTTTCTTTACTGAAACTTGGTTCATCGATTGTAGGAAACCCTCCTGCAGGGCTGGTTTTAGGACTTTGCAAACTCAATGACTGGGGCCTCTCAATGGGCCCCTGCACCCCCCCAGACCCCTCCCTGGACCCATCCCAGTAATATCTGTAGATAGATCCAACTACTACACAATTTGTCAGACACAATGACCTGGAGACACTAGAAGTATTACATTTCTAACAGCTGATTAATAGAATAAATTGCAAAGAAAAACTTCCTTAACTGCCCCACCTACTACTGCACAATTTGTCAGACTCCGTCTCAGACACAAATTAATGGCCTTAAGAGCAATACTACAATTAATATAATTGCAAAAAATGCTCCTCTCCAGCTGCTGCAATTTGTTTTACCTCTGCTTTGCTGCTCTCTACCTTTCCAGACTCCCATCTCCCACACTACTATTTTTATTTCAATTTTAGTTCAAATTATATGGTCCATACCATCTCATGGTCTCCAGCTCCCATCCCATCTTGGTTAATACCTACCTATAAGTAATCCTCCTTAGTCCTCTTCTGAGTCTTTCTGTCTCCTCCGGGCACTCTGCACCAACTGGCAATGCTACTCAGTAAATTGCTGTTGCTGACTTCCTAGTGCTTAGCTCTTGCCTCTTTTTATTTTAAATAAGTGAATTCCTTTTCTCCCTGATGTACCTAAAGAAGACCTTCTCACCCTTCTTAATGCCTTGTGCCAGCCTGAGCTCCATAGACACATTGGCTCCCCTTACTGCCCGTGTCACCTCCTTAGATTCCCTCAGGTACTCCTCCCTGTCCTCCCCCTCCCTGTTTTCTTGTACTTCTTAAAGGCAGTTCTTTTCCTCCTTTCTTTTTCCATGACCTCCTTGCTCACCCAGCTCAGTTTCTTAGCCCTAGACTTCTTTCTCTGGGCTTTGCTGCAGATTTTGGTTGCCTCTGCTATCCCCAACTTTATGAGCTCCCACCTCTGGTTAGTGTCCATGCTAGGATGAATTTTGACCAGGTACCCTTTTACCACTTCCCCCATCCTCCCAAAGTCGGCCCTCCTGAAGTCCAACACCCTTGTGCCAGATTCCACTCCTTCCTTGCCCATGTCCAATGTGAGCCATACTGAGTGGTGGTCATTCCCTGACAGTGGTTCTTCCACCCTAAGTTCCCTCACAAACTCCCCATTTGCCAGCACAAGGTCATGGGTAGTCCCTAACCTAGTTGTTCACTGACTATTTGCATCAGGAAGCTGTCCTGGAAGGCATCCAGCAGTACCTGCTATCTTCTGTTGCTGGTTGTTGGGGTACTCCAGTCCACTCCTGGCATGCTGAAGTCCCTCACAATCACCCCACTACCCCTCTTGCAGGTCCTTTTGATCTGTACTGCTAGTTCCCTGTCTAGCTCCTCTGTCTGAGAGGGTGGTCTGTACACCACTTGCATTCTGAGAGTCCTATTCTTGGAATCTTGGAATTGCATCCAAAATGACTCTGTGCTACCCTCCTCCCCTTCCTCCCTTACACACTTCAGTCCTTTTCTCACATATAGTGCCACCTCCCATTTCCCAATCACCCTATACCTATGATATAACCTGTACCCTGGTACAGACAGGTCCCAGTCATTGCACTGGGTGGCCCATGTTTCTGTGATGGCTGCAATGTCCACTTCTCCCTCTGCCATGAGCGCCTGTAGGTCTGCAGTTTTCCTTCCAAGGCTCCTAGCTTTCAGGGTGACCACCTTCCACCCCTTCTCTCCACCCTTCCCTCATTTACTAGCATCACTAATAGTACTTGCCCTTTGTCTTTTGTCACTGTTATGGGGGGGGCGGTAAACTCATGTGGCTTTCCAACCTGTGGTCTCTGCATGTCTCTTGTCCACTTGCCACCCCTCACTCCTAGTTTAAATTCCAGGCTTCCTCTATGTATTCTGCTATCCTCTGTTTCAGCACTTTCTTTCCCTCCTCACTCAAGTGTAGTCTGTCTTTGGCATAGAAACTACTGTCCTCCCACGTCCCTCCCCATCCCCCCACCAGCCCATACTCTTTAGCATGACACCAGGTTCTTAGCCATCCATTACATTCCTCTATTCTCAGCTTTCTTACTGTGCTTGCCTTGGGCACTGGGAGTAACTCTGAACATGTTACTGATCATCCTGCCTCCTCACAAAATTGTCCAAGTTCCTCAAACCTCCTCTGGACTATCTCTACCATCTTGTCAGTCAGGTCGTTCGTCCCCAGATCTATAATCAAATGAGGCTTGTCCCTACCCCTTCTAGCATATTTAAGAACAAAATGTCCCACTCTATGTGCTGTCATTCATGGCATGGCCTCCACTCAAATGTGACTATGTCTCTCCCCTTTGCTACCCCAACTGACTCCTCTTAGTATTGAGTCCCCCAGCACTAAGGTTCCATCCATCTTACTTCCTGTTTGCTTCCATTCCTCTCCATCTCTCAGTCCTGGTTCTTCTTCCTCCTGCACAGTATTTCCCTCTTCTACCCCTATTGTAATTCCCCCAGCAGAACCCCCCCCCACTCCAGTTTGGTCTGGGCATTTCCCAGTTACTCCTCCAATTTCATCACCTCCCTCCTCCTCCTTCCCCTCAAGTACTGCAGAACAATTTCTGAAGACTCTTCACCACTGACCACTTTCTCTCTCTCCTAATAGTAGCCTGTTCCCTTCTTTACACCCCATGACTGTTGCCACTTCTCCTCTCCTCACAAGTCCCTATCTCCTCCTCCTTCCATTTGTCTTTTGTCCTCTAACCTGCTTTCCCTGGACCCTGTTCTTCTTAGCCTGGGCCCCTCTGTCTCCGTTTCCCTTCTTCTGACTCTTTCCTCACCACTGTTGGCTCAAATTGCCATCACTCATTTCCCCTCCTCCCTCCCTCCCTCCACTATTGGGCTATAACCTTCCCCAGTCTGCCTTGCCTGTCTTGGTTCCTCCTGTAGACCCTTGATCTCCTTTCTAAGTTTCCCTATTGGTTGCACACTAAACATCCCCACACACACCAGGCAATTTTTAGAAAGATTGGTGTGCCACAGTTGTTGCAGCCTACCACCCTACCCATTGCTCTTGTTTCCCACCAGCTCCCCCCCACCCTTCCAGATGAAGGATACCAAACACTCCCTCAAGTCTCCCTTCCCCCTATCAGTGCAAAACATTCTTCTCCTTTTCTGAATAAATAACTAAAACAATCAATATAATGCCTAGCTTTAAAAGTCTGCTCAGTGTTCAAAACTGAAATATCATCCCCCACTCTAATAAAGTCACAGAACTTACAATTTCTACATTTAAATGTGTCCTTAGGTAAGGAACTGCCCACTATAGGCAAATTCTCAATGTATAAACTATGTACGAGTCTATCTCCCAAATGTAAACCTCCTCTAAAAACCATATGTGATTTACTGTTAGTGACGTGTTGCAATTTTGGTTCTGTATTCAAAGTATGCCAGTTGTCAAAAAATTATCATTTTGACCAAATGTGATTGTGAATTAAAATTTGTGACAAATGTAATTTGCCTTTCATCAAAACGAATATTTATATTACTTGTTTCCATCCTGTTCTGTAACACCTACATTCTTGCCACAGTAGAGACAGATTGTGCTACTTTGTCTATATAGGCTTCATTATACCCTGTTTCTAAAATTGCTTCTTAAGCTCATGAGACCACTCCTCATACTGTATGTACTCAGGTCACTGTAGTTCCTTTAATTCAGGGGTTCTCAAATGGTGAGGCCAGCCTCCCTGGGGAGGCCCCAACCTCTTCAAGGGGAGGCTCAAGCAAGTCTGAAAAAGTACTGTATTTAAATTTTGAGTTTTATATATTTTGTGTGAAGAGATGAAGCAAACTGAAAGAGGATAATGGTGAATTTTATGTATTTATTTACTAATAGGTGACAAGGGAAGGTGAATGAGCCATGGCTCATTTCAGGTGTACCCGGGAGGGAGGAGTGAGTACCATTTCAAAAGTAACTGCAAAACAATCAAGAAATACACAATGAACTATACTGCAAATAAATATGAACAGTAAACTAATAATGAGTGGTGGTAATTGATCAATTTGTAGACTGATGGCAGAACAGCCCAAATACAAGGGTTGAGCATAGAAGTGCTAAGAGCAATAGCAGGAAGGAGCAAAGTAATCCCACAAAAGTTGCTTAGGAGCAGGGAAGGAGGGGAGAGGTAAAGAATGCAGGAAGGTTATTTCACGTAGAGAGGAAACTGAGAAAGTAGTGTGACCCATGAAGGTAATGCAACAAGGGGTAACAATGGGTAAAGAATGAAAATAGCAAGCAAGTAGTCTAGCCTGTTGGGGGTGGGGGGGAGTTACAATAAGCTGAATAATAATATTTGTTTATTTTATTTATTTGTTATTCAGATAACACCTTTACGCACAGGACCTCTTTTTCAAAGGTTCCACATCAGTACAAGACTAAGAACTGAATGTGAGCCAAGTACTCTAAGGGGTTTCAATTTATTCATGGTGTACTGCGCAAGGTACAGTATGTTATGTTTCTTAGGAGAGGCCCAAGACTATTTTAGTTTTTGGGGGAGGCTCAAAATCTTTTCCACAGATTTGGGGAGGCTCACTGTGACAAAGTCTAAGAACTATTGCTTTAATTGCTTCTTAAGCTCATGAGACCACTCCTCATATGTACTCAGGTCACTGCAGTTCCTTTCCAATCTAATGAAATGACCTTTCGGAATATTTTCCACTAAACTACTAGGGTGATGACTTATGAAATGCAATACAGAATTTTTTTTCAGTGTCCTTCTGATAAAGATCTGTAGTAATTCCCCCCTGACCAGTACTTCTTTGTGATATAATACTATTAACACTTCATTCATGCCTTTAACCAATAATGGTCAATATTCAATATTAGTTCTCAAAATAATGACCTATAGATTTGTGCAAATAATGCAATGCAGTAAGGTAATGCCCCTTTAAAATCATATCCACTTGAGTTCTGCATATTAATCCCTCCCAGCAAACTTCAAAAACTTGAAAAGGTGCATGAAGACTTTGGATTGCTGTTATTTTCTTAACAATGGTTGCAACCCATACATAGCCCAATGGTAAATAAGGTTCTGGTGTTGACAAATTACAAGGAAACAGAACAAGTGCTTTTAAACGCCATTTACTAACATGATGACTTTTTAAATAT
The DNA here is from genome assembly GCA_016271365.2 of Neoceratodus forsteri. Lineage (NCBI taxonomy): Eukaryota > Metazoa > Chordata > Ceratodontiformes > Ceratodontidae > Neoceratodus > Neoceratodus forsteri. The sequence continues at coordinate 1,063,895,738 of CM057449.1, read as the reverse complement.
AATAAATAATGGAAGGCAATATTTATAGGCATATTGAAAATGTTTCAAGCCTTCAAACATTTATTTCATAAAATTATGAGATACTGTAAATTTTATGAAATGAATGTTTGAAGGCTTGAAACATGTTCAGTAAATACAGAACACATTTTGCTTATTTTTAGTTTTAAAAGGTAAACCATATTGTATTTCATTACTTCTTATCCATTAACATATCGAAATTATGATTTAATTGGTCACCTAATTGTGTGGCAGATGTTACTACTGTATGTCTTTTTTCCTACTAACCACCCCCACCCTACACATTATTTGATTATGTATGAATATCACGACAGGATGAATTGCACACTAATCAATGCATGCTGTTTTTATTCTGACATATTTTTGAATTGGTATGGTGAACTACTGTGTTCAGATTTGAACCCAGAATCCTGATACTAACAGTACTGTGTTTTTGGCTTCATACCAAATATACTACTGTAATGTGTCCACCAGAAGCATTCTCATTTGAGCCTGAATTAATAGATAATCAGCAGTGAGCCTCATATATTCATTATGTTAATGGGTTACTATGTTGGAATTTATTTTCAGGACTCTTGGATGATCAGTATTTTTTGGAAATGTTGAATTTTTCTGCAAATTAGATCAAATCGTTGGTTGATTTTACTTCTGTGTTTTCCTTCAGTAGCTGTACATCATTGTTTTCTGCAACAGCAGAAAAGACAGAGGTCAACTGAAGTTTTTAGACCACTTGCTTCTTTAGCACATGTATATTTTTTAACCCTGATAATACGCATTAGTGTTAGGGTTTCATGAATGATGCACTTTTATTGACTGTCAGCATTTTGACAGCTCTATGTAAATCCGCTTATTAATATATTTTGTGCAGCCTCATTCCAAGATTAGTGATTTGAAAAATAATTTAAGCCCTACTTACCTTCAAGCATGCAATGCTTTGAAATTACAGGCACCCATAGACTCTGGCTGACAGAGCCAAGACAGACAGTGGGGCACATCACAATCAGCAGAATGTGCAAAGCAAAAAGCAATGATACAGCACTATCCTCTAGTGCTGCTGCTACTCACTACATGACTTGACTGTGTCTTGTGATACATTCCATCTCCAGGTGCTGAATATGTAAATAACATAACCCCTGACCCTGCCTAACCCTTACTGCAAGTTTTTTTTTTTTGGGGGGGGCATACTTACAGAGTACATTGTTATAATTGTGATAAGGGTAATTGTGATACCAAGGATGGAATTTTGGTGTGAATAGAGGTGTTTTTGTGTCTCTCGTGTAGGGGCAGTCTTACTGTGTGAAGTGAATGGCTGCTACTTCATGAGGGGCTGGTACTTAATGTGTACACTGAGGGGTGTGTGAGCTAGTGTTAATGGCTTACTTGCTGTGATTTTGGGGAAAGGGTTACTTACTGTGGTATGCACTGCTGGCAGCGACACATTTAAAGCGACCATCAGTACAGCGACTAGGTCACTGTACAGATGGTTGTTGGACCCAGGCACTGTATTTGGGGTATTTGCACCCCCTCCCCAAATCAGCTCTGACTTGGTGTTGATAATATAAAGTGGGGGGTGCATGGGGCACAGTCCCCCATGTGGGGAGTTCAGGGGGTGAAGCCCCTGTAAGAAAACAAGGTTCCAACTTGGAAACCGTCTGCCGACCACAAATACAGTTGATATGATAGTTTCGCTGTCCAGTCATTCGACAAACTTTTTGTCGAACACCGGTCATGGATCCCTTACTATGATCATTGTGTTGGGGGTATTAGGGGTAATTTAGCAGATTAGTTCAAGGGGATCTCTTTCAGTAGTGCAGAACTAAGGTAGAAGGCAGAAAGAAAGATGGAGAGAGAGAGAAGAGAGGAAAGAAGTGAAGAGTCAAAAAAAAATCTGGTGATCATACTTGAAATAAAAGGCTAAGCACAAAAGAAACAAGTAATACTGCCAGGGCACAAGTTTTAAGCAATAAATCCGGGCTCTATAGCATCAGGCGCGTTTAGACAGAAAAAAAGATGGGCAATTGACAGAACAGAAGGAGAGGATGCAAGAAGTGGTACAGTGCTGTTGGTGCAGGGCAGCAGTCTTCAGGAGGATGTTCTAGGTACTGCAATGCTGCCCCATATGCAGGAACCTCTCTGGGCTGAAGGTGGATGTTGCCAGTCTCCTGGCAAAGCTTGCAGAAGTACTGGGGACCTTTGCTCCTGCCCAGATGCCACCATGTCCCCAGCCACTACCTCAATGGTTGACTGGACAGGGGAATGGAAGGACAATGGTGGGCTCAGGGATGTTGAGGGAGGGAGGTCAAAGACATATCCCCCATCCGGTCCAACATAGAAACTCCTATGCTGTCCTACAGGTGCAGTAGATTCCCACAAGGGAACCTGAGTTTGTAATCAGGGAGATTTGTGACCTGTCCTCCTAGATACAGACCCAATGGTGGGAGGCATAGCACACTAGATGAAGAAGCTACCCCTGGTGGGGGACTCAAATGTCCAGGTAAATAGAGTTGAACACAGGAAGCAGGGTATAGATGGAGGTTGAGTGTCTTTGAGGAGGCACAGCTTGGATGGAGGTGGAGCAGATACACAGAATCGCTAGAGCGGTAGCATGGAAGAGTTTGCTGGAGGTTGTTGTCCACCTGGGGTCAGATGCCCTAGACAGGGATGAGGCAGGCTGAGATCAGATACAGGATGATTTCAGGGAGTTAGACAGGTACATCATGAAGGTAGTGAACTCTGCGACATTCTCGATGGTGGTTCCAGTCTACAGCAGGGGGGAGGCTATGAATATCTGCAACAGAAATTTCAACACTTGGTTGGAGGGCTGGTAAAGGGAAAATGGTTTGGGCTTTATTGAGGCTTCAGGCAACTAGTACTAGAATCCACCAGGGACAGGGCAATTCTAGTCCTAGTACTGCCCATTGTCAATAGAATCATGGAGATCTGTGCCAAAGGTCACCAGGGGTCCAGTGTCCACAACATGGTGTGGTTTAATACAGGTAAGCGGTAGCATTTCAGTCACACAAAAGTGAGCATCTTGGATTTCAGGGGTGTGTGAATTTCACTAGGATGGGGCTATGCATCAAAGAAGCCATAAAAGTCATAAAGGAGGTGACTAACTAGTGCATTAGGCTATGAAACAATTGCAATAGAAGGAAGAAACTAATATGGTTCTCGAAGGATGTGGCAGAGAAATGTAAGGGCCAAAACTATTGCTTTCAGAAAATATAAGGAGACGCAGAAGACAGGGAATAGGGTGAAGTACCTAAATAGTCTGTTGGGAGAATGGCCCATCAGGTAAGATCTGAACCAGGACGCCGAAAATGGAGAGAGACCCAGGGCACTAAGTTTGTTTAGGAGGAGAGGATGGGACACAGAGTTGAAGGCTTTTGCAAGTTCCATAAAGATGGCCAAGGTAATCTGTCATTGATCCATGGCAGAGTGAATGGCTTCTGTAAAGCATAGAAGGGAGATAGAGGTAGAGTGGTGCTTCCTGAAACCAGATTGGACAAGGGATAGAGTGTTCAAGGCCAGGAGGAAATCATTTATCCTAGAGAGGACTAGGGACTCTTGTACCTTGGCAGGTGAAGGGAGAAGTGAAATAGGGCGGTAGTTGTCAGGGACAGTGGCAACACCCCTTGAAGAGGGGTAGGACAGTGGCAAACTTCCAGGCAGAGGAAACAGTAGCAGAGGAGATAGACAGGTTGATAATAAATGTTAGGGGGGTGACAATGGAGGGAGCAGGGAGTGTAAGGAGCTTTGCGTGCAAGCCATCAGGGCTGGATTTGGCAGGGTTGGGGAGACAAGAGCTATGAGGATTTCAGAGGGGGATATCGGTAGCAGTTGGAAGGTAGGGGATTGTGGGGGATAGGTAGGAGTGCAGGGTATGGAAGAGGGGGGAACTTGTGGAATGGCAGATGTAGTGATAAACTTATTTAGATGACTACAACAAGGGTGGGGTCAGAGATAAGTGACTCCACTTAGCAAAGGGTGGGAGGGGGAATGTATGGGGAGGGTAGAGAAGTGATTGGATATCACGCTAGAAGGATGGAGTGCTGCTAGAGCCTTGCAGATGAGATTTAAAAAATTCAGCCTTGGGCTATCGAATGTGCTTGGTGCAACTGTTATGGAGAGTACGCTAGGTCTGAAGGTCAGCAGTGTCACGTGAGGATTCAAATTGAAACCACGAGAGGTCATGGCATTTGCACATGGTCAGGATTTCTGGGGGTGATCCAAAGATGATAAGCGCGCTTTACTCTAATTGTTCTTAGAGGGGCATGGGTATCCCATAACTTTAGAAAAAAGGAAGTGAAATGTGTAAGTGCAGCATCAACAGAGAGGAAGGAGAAAACAGGTGACCACTCAGCTGTTGCTAGGTCATGGAGCAGTTTGCTCAAGTCGAGGGATCTGAGGGGTCGGTACTGGATATATTTCAGAGGGTAAGCGGGGGTATGGATTTTCCTGATGCAGAAAGTGGGGCAGTTGTCACTGAGAGTGTCAGGTGATACGCCAGTGGAGAATATGTGGTGGGGTGGGTTGAAAGCACCCAAATGAGCAAGGAATGAGACTGGGTGCAAAGATTAGGGCGAGTGGGCTCTTTTATTAGCTGGGACAAGTTTAAGGCTTCTATTTGTTGACAGAAGTTGAGTGAAGAGGGTGAAAGCCAGTCTAAATTAAAGTCTCCAAAGAGGATAAGTTTGCCTGATAAAGCAAGAGAGGAGACAGGGGTGTCACAGGAGACAAGGGAGAATGGTGGAAGTTTCGGTGAGGCATAGAGAACACCCACAAAAATGGGTGCTGAGGAAGGAAAATAACATGTCAGTGCTGTTGGTAAGTCAGCAAGGAGACAATTCCCAAGCAGAGACAGGGAACAACGTGTGTAGCTGCAGCTGAGGAAGAGTGGGGATGGGAGGAATCAAGAGGTCACAGGGAAATTTAGGTGCAGGACAATGGTAGATTTGCATGATTCATGAAGTTAGGGACATTCGCAAATGTCAAGGGAGATGAGGTAATTGGAGAGGCCTTTCCTGAAAGTGAAGTGGGATCTGGAGTGCCTAAGATCAAGTGGGAGAGAGTTCCAAAATTTGGGGGCATAGAAAGAGAAGGCAAGTTCACACATCCTGGTAGAGCATTTTGGGACAGATAACAGAGCTAAAGATATGGAACGGAGGGAACGAGGGCAGTCCATGGGGTGAACATAACAGCGAGTGTGGAGGGGATAGAAGAATGAATAATGTTGTCAGTCAGACAACCTAATATATACACAGTATATATATATATATATATTATTTTGTATATATTGTAAGTACTCTCTGTTCACCACATGTATTTATCATTTGTTTCAGACTACTTTTATGTATACTGTACTACCATGTAACTTACTGTGTTTATCCTCTGTTTTGTACCCCTGCCCCAGGGTCACATCTGGAAATGAGCTTCTGCTCATGGTGCCTTTCCCGGTTATCAAATTTTAAATAAATAAATACACAAAGGGGAGAGGGAGGCGAACACCAGTCCTGGATGTCAAGGGGGATTGTGTCAACTTGCATTAAGCACGATTTTATAAATCAGCCTACAACTCTTCCTGATTTTGCTGAGCCAATGCACCCATGCACCAAGTTTGCATCAAACATCCCAGTGCCCCAGTTCACAAGGGAGATTGCGTCATGGCTGCGGCAACTGATTTTTTTGAGGGTGGAGGGATTTTGCAAGCCCACCCATGGATGCTGGAGAGTTCAACTCTGTTACAAGACAGGAGACAAGAACATAAGAAAAGTGTTTGCAGATGGGGACCGTGTGGTCCATCAAGTCTGCCTAAGGTGGCAGCCCTCCTCTCACCACCACAGCCAGCCACCGACTGAGGTATGAATGAGCTGTACTGTAATGAATGCAGTATGGCTCAGTCATTCCTCAGTTGGTGGCCGGCCATGGTGGTGACAGGAAGGCTGAGCTGGTCACCGGCTCCATTCCTGGGTGGTTACTGGGAGGGTGGGTCATCACTGGTGGGTGGGGGACCACTAGACTACCAGGAAAATTCATTACCTTTACATGCACGGGGTGGGGAATCGTGCAGGGGTGGGGGACCACTAGACTACCAGGAAAAATCTTTACTTTACATGCAATGGGGGTTGGGAGTCGTGCAGGGGCACTAGACTACCAGGAAAGGTCTTTCATACTACATTTAAGGGGTGTGAGATGCATGCTGGGGGGTGGGGGACCACTAGACTACCAGGGATAGGTCTTTAATTCTACATTTCACGGTGGTCGGGATTCATGCTGGGGGTGGGAGGACCACTAGACTGCCAGGGCAAAGTCTTTCATACTACATTTAATGGGGGTTGGGATTTGTGCTGGGGGGGAGCACCGCCACATTACTGCCAGCTTTTTTTGGGCGGTATCTAGCACCACGCTACAGTTCACGCTAATGCCTGTAGCACTGCGCTATACGTTTGAATATGCTGGTGTGCCGACATTCAGGGACCCTCCCCTCAGTCCCTCCCTTGCATACATTATCATTTAGCATCGGTGCTAATGCCTAGCACTGGTACTAACTGTTTTTTTGAATATTGCAGTCGGGTGCAAATCCGGCACTAGTCTAGCGCAATGGATTTGCGCCCGACACTAGGCTTTGAATATCTGGCCCTGAATGTCTTCAGATGACATTTTCTTCAAGAGACACTGCTCAGTAAAATTCCATGGAGTACCAGTAGCATTAAGAGTACTGTAAATTCGAGTTTTTGCAAACTAGCTGCCAGTGTGCTAAGTATCGATCTGCACTGAATATGTGTGTGAATATATATATATAAATCAGAAAAATGGGAAGCTGTCTTCAAAGCACTGCATAAAGCACTTGTCAGGGATTACATGGTGTGAGTGTATCAGTGTCTATTTCTCCCAATTAAGGGAGCTTCACCTGAGCTCTTTCCTTCTAAGATGCTGGCCAAGGCACCTAGCTTCACCTGAGCTCTTTCCTTCTAAGACTGCTTGAAAGGCAGAGTAGAGAAATTTACCAGAGCAAGGGAAAAGGATTAAGACTTATTTTGGCTAAACAGATTTACTGTGTGGTGTTGTTTTTATTTTTTACTCACAGGGATTGCTACTGTTTGTTGCTAACATTTCACTGCTTTATTTTTCTCTATAGCAAAGTGTTTCTTACAGCGTATATCTTCTCTGAAATTATTACAGGTGGTGCTTTACAGGTTTTACAGTTTTATCTAACATTAGGATAAGCTTTCAGGGTTACTGCATTTGTTGTTGACTGATTGTTTCTGCTCTTACCTCCTTGTTCTTTCGTCCGTGGTTCTTCTTTTTCAGCAGGGGAACTTCTATGTTTCTATGTAACAGATCATGACTGCACTCCTCTAGCTCCTGTAGCTGTAAATTAAATCAGGGCACTCATACAGAGGTGATCTGCTGAAAACCAAGAATTGTGTAGCCACTTAGGAAAAACAGAGTCCAGCCTGACATATACCAGCTATATGAGCACACAGCACAACACAGACACAGCTGCCAGCTGTGTGTTTCACAATAGGTTATCACGAGAAAGCTAACTGTCTGCACCTGTGAGGAACCAAGCCACTTGCAGGTGAGTCGGTAGTAGAGATGCATTTTTTTTTCTACCATTGTGCAGCTAAAACCAAAGAGAATGAGACAACTCATTTTATTTAATATAACTTTTTTATTTGGCTGGTGAAACCAAGCATGATTTACAATCTCGAGATCCTTGACTGGCTGTTCTACAAGGAGGTATCTTCTGCTACAATCACTGATACCAGTCCTTGAATGACGTCAATGGCTGACAGAAAAATGGAGAGTATTTTTTTTTATCTTTACTTTTATAATTTTTTTTATTTATATATATATATATATATATATATATATATACAAGGTAATAACAGTCTTCAGCATTAACAAGAGAAACGTAAAGAAAAGAAAAGATAGTTACTGTTATTTATCATGATATATAAGGTGTGTCTAGACCAAACATCAAATAAGGGGGAGGAGGTGTATCACATTTCAAAAACACTTTTTCCCCGCAGTTATAGCAGCAAAACCTTTACAGTTCAGTACTTGAGATAAATAAAAAATAAACCAAATGTTTTCCTTGCAAGTAAATCCCACTAGGGTCTTTAAATTATAAACTTAGGAGGGTATTTGAATGAAACACCAGTCACTAACAATCACTAAAACATCCTGTTAGGAAGAAAAAAATTACAAGATACAGTCCAGGGTGACATATTTAGGTGTTTATTAGTAAACTGAAACAGAAAACTAATGGAATAAAATATGAACATATTGCACCATTGCAACTGATCTTTAAACACAAAATCAGCTCCGCCACTTAACTGCCTCTCCCCCAGTACAGACAGGACATATGATTTGTGCCCTAGGCTTAGGCAATAGAGTGTTGCCATTCAGCTTAAATAGCAACTGCTACAAATGTTTGCATGTTTGTATAGTACTCTGGTGAAATGTACCTATATTGTGATTTAAAAAGTAGTTTATGTAAAGAAAGACATTCATTTTACCATAAAGCTGATTTAATGTGTTAGTTATGAGCACTGCATTTAACTACAGCAGAACATCCTGAAATTTAATCCTGACAGCTGTGAGCTGCAAGCCTGACTGCTCAGATCTGTTGCTGCTACTAGCCCCAGTCAAAACTCCCTCCCTTCCAGGTAGCAATGATGTGGCAAGCTGAAGAGAGAACAGCAGCACATCTGAAAAACAAAAAGCAGTGTGGCAGTGCTCTTGACTGAAAACTATACAGCAATATCACTAAAAGTAAGCTGTGAGCAGATGCAGGGAAGATCTTAAGTGTCCTTCCCCTTTGATCTCCAGTCACCAAATTGATTTTATTTTGTATGCATTTCAAATACTTTTGTAAAAAAAAATGCCAATACTTGTGAAAAGCAGTAGTGAATAGCAGGCAAACTGTCTGACAGAAGACGTGCAAGATCAACTGCATAAAGACTGTAAGTGGCAGGTAGTGCAGGCATGAATCAATATCAAATTTATTTTCATATACTGTATTCAGAGCACCTGAGGGATATTCAATAATCCAGCAGATTTTAAATGGTAGTCCTTCAGTATCACTTAAACAGTATTTTTCTTTTCTTTTTTGTTTAGAAATATCCTTTGTTATATTGTGTTTTGTCTGCAGATAGGAGGATTGATGAACTACTTGAACTTCTGCTCTGTTTGTAAGGGCAACTATTCATAACAGTTGCTGGAGTTTTGCACCTCAACAGTACAGGCAGTCAATCGCTTCTTTACTGACAGATTCAGTTGCATGAAAAGTGAAGGTGTTGGTTCTACCATTGTATAGGCACTTCACCATTTCAGTGTTTGAAAACAAGGGAAACTGGACATGGGACTTTGGGGAGGGGCATCACTGAAGGTACACAGTCAGTGGGCCAAGTGAGAGGGCTGATGTCCTGGGATGCCCATCATGCTTCTGGCAGGCTGAGTAACATATGTTGTTAGACTCTTGACCCACTTTTTAAACAGCTGTTATGAAATTGGCAGAATAACAATAGAAAATCTATTGGCTGAGGAGCCTAGAATCCCCTGACAGATATTCCAGCACAACAACACATGAAGAAGTTTGGTAATTTCTGCTGACCTTCGCATCAGATGTGTATCACTTTTCTGGCACAACTGCAAACACTATCTCTCTCTGAAAGGAATGTAAATCAGTTTTGACCTCACACTAGACCCTGCTCTCTGATAGTCACTGTTTGAAGACACCAGGATGGAAACCTCAATTTCTTCACTTCTTCACAGCCAGTCTAAAACACCAACAGCAGAACAAAACATCAGTCATCATGGGATTGTAACTGAAAATGAACTTGACAACACAGAGCTTGACAGAAATGAAGAGAACACTAGAAGGCAAATAACTTGGGCAGTCAATTTTTTCAGAGATTGGCTTAAAGAAAAAAATAGTTGTGGACTATAAAATCACAGCAATCACTTTGAACACAGTAAAGAGCAACTCTGAGGATACATGGCAGAGCTGCAGGGAGATCCACTGTCCAGTGCGGTACTTACAGATATACCTCCCTAAACTGTTTGAAAACCTGGCAGCCTTCCACCTGCACCCACACCACCTATACTCTGCAGAACTCAAAAAATGTGACATTTGGTATACGAGGGAGCCCATGGGACAAAACTACCTTTCAAGCATGCTCCCTTGTATTTGTAAGCTCGATGAACTTTCAGCCACTTACACAAACCACAGCTTGCAGAGCACTGCATTTCATCTCCTGGCAGTGGCTAGGCTAGAAGTCTGCAAAATCACGGCCCTAACTGGCTAGAAACCTGAGGCATCGCTATGGAGCTACTGGGGCCTTAATATGACTGATTGAAAACAGTTGTCAGAAATCCAACTGTCAACATAGAAACAGAATTTGACAGCAGATAAGGACCACTTGACCCACCTAGTCTTCCCATTTTCCTACCTGATGGATAAGCTGCAGATCCTAGTTAACCAACAGCCTACTTCCTCCTACCCCCCACTAGAAGTACCTTATGTCTGTCCCATGCATTCTTGAATTCCCCCACTGTTCTTGACTCCATGACCTCCATAGGAAGGCTGTTCCATGCATCCGCAACCCTCTCCATGAAAAAATACTTCCTCACATTACCTCTGAGCCATCTACCCTCTATCTAAACAATCACAATGCATCATTACAAAGCAAAGCAAGACAATCAAGCACCAGCTGTCCAAACTCAGTATGTCCTTTGCAGCAGCAAGCACCAGCTCCTCCTACCCCAAGTATATCCTTTTCAGTGCATGCTGAAAGACACACAGCCACTTCTCAAATGCACTATCTGCTTCTGTATGTAAGCACAAAACCCAGCATACCTCATCCCATGTTTCTACATGATTTGAGAGAGTCAGAAACAGCACCAACAAAAATAGTGACTGCATATTGCAGAAAATCAAAATGGCAATGTGCACTACAGAGCCCCCCAGAAACAGCGATGGGCACTTACTTTCTCTTGGGGGGTGATCTGCAGTTACTTTTTATGCAGGCATCTATGCCCCCAGTGCCCACGTACCCCTCACAAATTAAATAACACCGAGTGGGGGGTGACAATGGGAGATAAGGGACAACTCAGGAGGGGGCTACTCCATGGGGGAATACAAGTACGTAGGGAGAGAATGTTGGTGGGGAGCAACCTGCGAGTGGGGGGTGATCAAAGTCAGGGGAATGGGAGTTTATCAACAACAAAAAAAAAAATTAAACAACAAAAACAAAAACAAAAAAACCCCACCCCGTAGCCAGCCCCAAACCCAGGTCTGACAGCTTCAGAGGTGGTGACTGTAGCCACCACACCAGACAACCAGCTGAGAATTGGCTTGCCAAATAAAGCCTATAATCTCATGTAGCTGGCTCTCCAAATCTTTACTCACTTGCTATTCCTTGACGCTCACTATTTTGTCACAGTCGCTATTTCCACAGGCGGTAAAACTGAGTCACTCAATTTGCCTTGCTCAATTTGCCTCACCCATATTATGGGATACCAATCCCACTACAATAATCCAAGCTTTTCTGCAAGAAATGATATCAGAGAAAGTAATTTTGCACACCAACGATTACCCAGATGCATGAGTGAAACATAAAACTCCGAACATTACACAGGATCCTACTCATGCAGCACACGTAGCTCCTCTCTCAGCAGACTGAATCAGTGATAAGAAACCTGAGACCACAGCTCGAACCTCTGACAAAACAGAGACTGAGGAAAAACTTTTCAAGGTTTATGCACATACGAAACCTCACAGGCAATATCTAAACAAATGTTTTTAACTCCTGGTAACTAAACTGATTTTTGAGCAGTTCTCAAACAATTTAAAAGCTAATGAACGTTCTACAGAAAACACATTCTCAGTTTAAAAACTGTTCATTTAAAAGGGAATAGGAAGCACCTCTCCACTGCACAACTGTCCCCTCCTTTGGGCAACTAAGGGCCCCCTACCGGTCAGGTCTTCCCCCCTCCTGCCATCTGCTGCTGACCCAATTCTGTACACCTGGACATGCCCGACATATCCTTTCACTGGCGGTGGGCCCCTCCCTGGGCAGGAAGAAGAGACTGGGCTTCAATCTGGATCTGGGGCATGGGGCTATGGGTGCAGCCTTGAGAGGGCATTCTGCTGGGGCTTCGTGATGGAGGGGACCTGATGACCATCATCCAGTCGATCAGGTGGCCATTTTCTGTTTTCGGTCCTCATTCCACCCCCTCCCAATGCAGCCATACCCAAGGCATCCTGGCCTGACACACCTGCAGTGCATGGTCACCCACATCACATTGTGCATTGTCGCTGCTGGCCACCAGGAGCCATCCTAAAGTGACACAGGCTTCGCATCCCCCTCCCAGGGAGGTGAGCATCCAACGGTTGCTCCTAACCCTTCTTGCCGGTCTCTGTTCCTGTCATCCTGACCTCGGGTGCTAACCCAGGTTGCCAGCATGCCAGGTGATCCCCCATCACCTGGTGCCATGGAGCCAGACTTGTTAGTTTTTCTTATGTTTGACCCTATTAGTGCAGAGTCAGTTTAGTTATGTTAGGGCAATGTTATGTCACAAAATTTAGTTTTAATATGTTTCAGCATTTTTTCAAAATATGGTGGTTACAGGTGCAATCTGTAATGAACATCCATTTGGTTGTGTTGAGGTCTGGCTGTGTCAAGCACGCTTCATACCTGTGAGTCAATAACATTGATGTGTAGTTTACTGTAGCATGTAATCCTTGCACTTTCAGTTTGTTGCTACAGTCAGATGACATGCGAGAAGCTGTTTATGCGAGGAACTGTTTGAAAGGGTAACTAGTGTATTAACAGAGTTGGACACCTTACCAGTCATGTCAGAAAGGCACAAAACTTTGATATAATGTGCCCAGATGCTTATATGTACAATTACGTTATCCATTTTTGTAGTCACCAATCTGGGTGCCAGCAGAAGACAAAGTCAAAGCATGTTTTGTTTTCCTTTCTCAAATCTTGAAATAATAAAAGAACAGTTCTGTTTTTCCATTCCACGTCTTCTTGTCAGGTTTCTTGCAAGCTATGTGACTATGTGATTTTTATGTCAACCTGAGGGGTTTCAGTCCATGTTTCAGAGTGATGCTGTGGCATTTCCTTTTGTAATAGAGGAAACAGCATGTGTCTCAGGTCACAAGTCAAAACACAATCTGTGAACTGTGGCACAAGCAGGTCATCAAGTAGATCAAATAACTTTATTGTGCTACTTCTAGTATCATTTGATTTTTGATTTGATTCATTTGAGTGATTTCTTTTTTTTGAGGCAAGCAATTTGTGGTACCCTTGGGACTGATATAAAAAGTCACAGTCACTTAGCTTGCAAGAAGTCTGATAAGAAGATAGTGAGTGGAAAAACAAAACTGTTTTTTATTATTTTAAGGCTTGAGAAAGAAAAACAAAACATACTGTGACCCTCTTTTCTGCTAGTAACCAGAACCATGGCCACAAAAATAGATGCTGTAATTGTATGTATAAGCAACAAGGCATATTAAATCAAAGTTTTAGTACTTTTTTTATTATTCCTTTTTCTCCTTGCAGGGATGGCAGGTAGGTTCCAGACCCCCCTTAGAGGGCTTGTTACTCCTGCATGCTGCATCTCCAAAGCAGCATCCCCTGTTTTTTTTCCCCCACTGATTCCCCCCCCCCCATGGCAGGGCCGGAGGTAGGAGGGACAGCTTCCCCCTTCCCCTGGAGCACAATCCAGAAATCTGGAGATCACTGAAACCAGTGGCTGCTGCAGGGTCTGTCATAGAGCCTGCCAGCTCCATTTTCCATTTTTCTCTCATCCTTTTCTAATGGGTTCATGAATGTACGTGCATGGAGCCATGCGCGTGCCAGAGTCCTGTAACACCCTCTCTTCCATGCTGCCCCAGTCCTGGATTACCCTTCCTGGCCTCCACCAGGTGGCAGTCATTCGGCAGAACTGACAATCCACCCACCCCGGAAGAGCAGAGCAGTCCCCCGGATGCTCAGTCCTCTCCCTCCCTGACCAACCCCTGGCAATTTGCACTCATTCTCAAACCCGGGTCACCAGCATAGCACAGTTTCAGTACTTTTCTTACAGGATTGGAAGGTATCCAACTCTGCTAACACACTCCTTATCTTTTCAAACAGTTCCTCACATAATCAGTTCCTTACATAGCATCTGATTGTGACAACCAGCAGGAAGTGCAAGGGTTTCATGCTACAGTATACCATACATCAACATCACTGACTCACAGGTGGGAAGCTTGCACTACACCACCAAACAGATGTTCATTTCAGATCTCTCTCCTGTAGCTACCATGTTTAAAAAAATGTTAAAACATAATAAAACTCAATTTTGTGGCACAATGTTGCACTAACATATCTAAATTGATTCTGCACTAACAGATTCAACCATTATAAAGACTGAGAAATGCACAGAAGGCAAACATATATTCCTGTCCCCTTTAAACCACTATAAACATGTTTCAGGTTTTACACTTTAAAAAATGCCTTAACCACTATCTGAGTTAAACATTTAAAAACAGCATGAGTATAAACCCGATTCACATGTATTACAGGGATTATGTTTTCTCTAACATTTACCTGTTACTGTTTAATTTATTAAACTTACATGCCAAACTTCACAAAAGTGTGTAATTCTTTTTTTCTGTACATTTTGTAATCACAGAAAGGTACTCCAGGATGCTTCAACCCATGCAAGGAATGCCATTATCCTAGCTCAACACTCACCTTATCATGCCTTATTGCTTAAAGGGGCACTGTCAACCTTTGGGACTAATTTGAAAGGCTAAAGATGAAGGTGTCTGGAGCAAGCATTACTAATGTAAAATACATTGATAGCAACATATTTGCACAGAAATGCTAGATATTTATTATTTTTGTAAAAATTACATTTTGGTCATCCAACCCAAAATGTCGGCTCTGCATGTCCACAAACTAGAATGGTGCAAAGCCAAGGGGAAACTTGTTCATGAACTAGTTACTTATTTTTGGTCCTGAATGTGGAAAAGGTCTTATCTGTTACCAGTGACAACACAGAGTAACAGAGTAGTACAAAGATAGTCCCATTCACAAACGAGTGCTGTTACCTGCTTTATTTTGTATGCAAAAATTGGAGCCATGATTCTGGAAATGCACATTACCAGCTTCCGACCACAAATTCACTATTGAGGGTGGACATCCCCCAAAGTTGAAGAAATCAATTCCATATGACCAGATCCTGTTGTTGTGCAGAAACTGCAGCAATGGGGAGGATTTCATGCAGCAAGCAGAAGAGCACAGAACATCAAAGACAGAATTGTCCACAGTAGACTCAGTATGGAGTCAACTATGGAACCAGGATCATAGCATCCAAAATGGGGAGCGGGCTTTTATAAATGTCACCGATACAAATATGCCATGCGAGTAAAACAGTTTATGCACCCAGCTGACATTACTATTAGAGTCAATGTGATGGAGTGTATAATATGTGACACACCATTTACAGTTTACACTTTATGGGGTACATGCAATCTAATCTATGTTGGTCGAACTACAAGACAATTACAACAAAGTGTCCAAGAGCACATTAGATCTAATGAGAACAACAGGCAGGATGCTCTGGTGGGAGACCATTCTTCAACTGTCATGGCTCAAAAGCGGATGACTTAAGGATTACGGGGATAGAACATGTCCTGATAATGAGGAAAGGGGGCAATAGGACACATGCACTACTGAAAAAGGAGAGCTATTGGATTATCACACTAAATAGTGTGAAATCCTTTGGACTTAACGATCAATGGGATATAAAACTCTATTTGCTAGACTGATAAAGAACATGTACATAACAAAAATTCCCCCCCAAAATGACTTTGATTTATAATTGATTCTTATTTCCCAGCATACAACAGCCTTCAGATTATGAAGGTATGAAATGGTACATCTGGGATAATAGAGGACTAGTGAATTATCCTTTGAATAGGACCTTTGTGGGTAATGTACTGTAGCTGATTTTCTTCTCTCCATGGTGGCTATAATAATTTTATTTTTCTGGTTCTTTCATGTTTCTTTTGAGAAACAAGTGGATAAACAACATATAGTGTATAGTGAGGGCTTGTTCAGCATGGAAAACCATCCTTGCTGAAATGTTGTTGTACCACAGTTCAAAGGTCATGGAATACAGTTATACCATGCTGTAGTACTACAACATTTCAGAAGGTTTTCAAAGTGCATGAGCCACAGCAATGTGGTAACAGGAGTGACAGGATCAACCACATAGCAACTGCTGGTGGCACCGGCTGCCGGCATGATTACTCAAAAGCAAGAGATGCTAATAAAGCAGGATCAACCAGATATTTATACTTGTATTAAAAATGCAGGATTAGCCAGATATGTTACATTACACACAAGTTATAACCACCTTAGAAATTCTCTTTCAGTAAATCCTCTCGCTTAGTAAGAAATTCAGTGGCCATGTTTTTCCTTTTGAAAAGCCTACCCACAAGCAGCTGGCAACCAATTAAAGGCTACACTAGACAAGTAGGGGCATCTGCTTTATAATGACCATGGCACTGACCCTAGCAACCAGCCATAAACCAGGAAAAAATGCAGTAGCAAAGATTTATTTTTTTTTTAAATCGAACTTTTTACAATTACTTTCAGGGGTACCATACACTATAAAAAATACTGGATGTGCAATTTGCTTTCAAGGTAAGAGGAAATCAGAACACCTCAGTGGCACAATGCACTGGTTGTGCATAGTTGCCCATCCAGTAGTCTCTGTATAGTCCACAGACGTTAGAGGAAAATCTCTTTGGGACAATTGAGTATCATAACCACATGTATAAAAAATTTATTTTGATAGTGACCTAGATTTAATAGGGTTATTTGATCAAGAAAAAAATATGGCACCTATGTTTATGATGCATTCCTTAATATTAATTATGATTTATAAATATGTCCATATGAAGAAGTCAGAAGCCAGAAAAGGAAGGATCCAGATTCATTTCAGTGCTCTGCAGTAACTGCTCACTACTATTTTTGTTTTAAACTTAGATTGTGGGCTTTTAGTGACACTGTTATTTCTTTGCTGTCTTTACTTAGAATTGCTTTTGGGCTGTTGAAAATTTAAAACCTAGTTTGGTGTGCTTGTAGTGGTGGTGTATTCCTTTGCTGTCTTTAATTGCTGCAAATTTTCACCCTTCCCCTGCTCCCCACTCTTAATTATATGCCCTGTTAAATTTGATTGACAGGAGCTAAGCACAGGGAATAGTAGGGGTTGTGGAGTAAGAGGGGCATAAGGGGGGAAGAAGCCGGCCCTCGGCACAAGTGTTTTGACTAATTTTTTTTCCTTCCTTAAAGAAAAGTATCTAAGGATCAGTGGCAGGATTTTTAGGACAATATATTAATAAAAGGGGAACTAGGAGAGCTTCAGTAACAGACAAATAGTGGAATAGCAGTAGAAGTGCAGAATAATGTGGGGGGTGGTGCCATGCAGTGGCTGCGGGGCAGCCATATTCAAGCAGATCTTCTGGACGCTGAGGTGCTGCCATATCTGCATGCATCTCTCTGGACTGCGGGATGAGGTAGCCAGACTTAGAGCGGAAGTAAACTGTGTCAGAAGTACCATCACCCCTATCCAGAGACCACCCAAACTAATGCCACTGCCTCAAAGAATGCCAAGAATGAGGAGCACTTGGATGATAGTGGGCTCGGGGAGAGTTAGTGTGGTCAGACAGAGGCACATCCCAGATCCTATTCCACTCAAGAACTCATATGCCACGCTGCCAAATGGGGACACCCAAATAGA
Source organism: Neoceratodus forsteri (assembly GCA_016271365.2). Classification (NCBI taxonomy): domain Eukaryota; kingdom Metazoa; phylum Chordata; order Ceratodontiformes; family Ceratodontidae; genus Neoceratodus; species Neoceratodus forsteri. The sequence continues at coordinate 1,063,877,900 of CM057449.1, read as the reverse complement.
GGGTACGCAGAAAAGTGGAAGGGAAGGATGTGGAGGTCGGCCAAGGAGGTGACCTCAGTAGGGAGAGCAGTGGACCCCAGAGGAGGAGGAAGCGAATCCTGGTGGGGGACTCAATCATAAGAGGGATCCAGCTAGGAACACAGGAGAGGGAGGACAGGGAGTTGGGGTGCCTACCAGGTGCCACAGCATGGAGGGATGGGAGTAAGTTCCTGGGGATTGCTGGAAAGGCAAAACAAGAGGATGAGCCGGATGTCATTATCCACCTAGGTACTAATGACCTGGAAAATGGGGAGCCAAAGGAAGTTCAGGAAGAGTTTAGGAAATTGGGGAGGGGTCTCAAGCAAGTAGCTACTTCTGTCACCTTCTCGGAAGTCCTACCTGTGAGAGGCATGGGAGAGCATAGGGGCGCATGCACCAGGAACTTTAACTCATGGTTGAAGAACTGGTGCTGTGAGGAAGGGTTTGGATTCATTGATGACTGGGGACCTACCTGGATGGATGGAGGCTTGTTCAAGCCTGACGGCCTGCATCCATCCTGGAGAGGAATCAAGCACTCAATGATAAGTTTAAATGCTACATGGACAAGCATTTAAACTAGCCAATGGGTGGCTGACCAGTAAGCAGGGTACCTAATTGCCCACCCCATGGCTAGCAGTGGAACCAGTGAACAGGAGGAGTGGTTATCTCTACAAAGCAGTGTGCAAAAGATGGAGATATGCGTCCAAGAGGAGGATAGGCAGAAAAGGGGTAAAATTCAACAGAAGGGAAGACAGCAGGGAGAACCAGGGATAAAGGACAACCAGGAAAGGGGCTGGAATAGAACAGCTAAACAGTCTAGGGAGTTCAAATCATGGAAAGCCATGTGTGCCAATGCCAAGAGCCTTAGCAACAAGATGTAGGATCTGGAGGCTGTCATGGTGCAGTCAGACCTGGACATTGTGGCCATCACAGAAACCTGGTGTAATGATAACCATGACTGGGAGATGGCCATACCTGGCTACAACATATTCAGAAGAGACAGGGCAGGTAGGAAGGGAGGAGGAGAGGCATTATGTGAACGATGACATAAAGGCCACAGAGATCCAGGAGGAACAAAATGGGGGAGAGATACTGTGGGTTAAGCTGGAAAGGAAAACGGGGCCAGCCATCCGCACAGGTGTGGTCTATAGACCACCAGCCAAGGAGGAAGAAACAGATAGGAAGCTGATGCTAGCCATCCAAAGGATGGCAGACAAGGGTGAGATAGTCCTGGTTGGAGACCTCAATATTCTAGATGTGGACTGGAGCATCCCAGCAGCAGCAGCAGCCAGGAGCAGATTTATCCTGGATTCCCTTTAAGGTGCCTTCCTCAAGCAACTAGACATGAAACCAACTCGGCAGAAGGCAATACTGGACCTCATGCTCACAAACAGGGACTTTGTGATGGGAGTAACAGTGGGGGAGCACCTGGGGAACAGTGACCACCAGTCATTGTGGTTTGAAATCACAGAAGAAGCAGAACCAAACCACACAAAAACACGTATCCTGGATTTTAGGGGGGCAGCCTTTGGGAAGATGGGGAGATGCTTGAAAGGGGCATTAAGGGGAATGGGATGGGAATCAGGGGTTGAGGAACAGTGGGCAGTATTTAAAATGGGGATTACAAAAGCAACAGAAATATGCATTAAGCAGGTTAGCAAGGGGGAAAAGGAAGAGGAGGCCATTATGGTTTTCCAAGGAGGTAGCGGAGAAAGCGAAAGCCAAAAAGATTGCATTTAGGCAATACAAAAAGACACAGGCAGAAGGGGATAGGGAGAAGTCCCAGGAGAAGCAAAAGGAGGCAAGGACATCAGTAAGGGAAGACAAAGCTCAGACAGAAAAGCACATTGCAAAATCAGTAGGTAGAGGGAACAAAACCTTTTACTGGTACACAAGTGAAAAAAGAAAGACAAAGGGAGGGATAATGAGACTGAAGGGGGAGGATGGGGGCCACGTGGAGGATGACAACAGTAACACTGACATATTGAACGGGTAACTCTACTCAGTCTTTACTGAGAAAGAGGAGGGTAATGGGCCTGAAGGGAGTACAAGTGGTGGGAATGATGCAGAAATGGACACAAGTGCCTTTACATGAGAAAGAGTCCTGAACGAACTGGAAGGAATAAGAGTTGATAAAGCAATGGGGCCAGATGGGGTGCACCCCAGGGTCCTTAAAGAACTAAAAGAGGTGGTGGCTGAACCTCTGACAATCCTGTTTACCCAATCACTGGAAACAGGGGAGGTACCCAAAGACTGGAGGATAGCAGATGTAGTCCCCTTATACAAAAGTGGGAACAAAGAGGAAGTGGGGAACTACAGACCAGTCAGCTTCACACTCGGTAGTGGGAAGATCATGGAAGCACTACTGAAGGAGAGATTGGTGGAACATCTGGTATGTCAACGGACTACAGGACCCAAGGCAGCATGGTTTCATCAGGGAGGTCATGTCAGACCAACCTCGTTGAATTTTTTGACTGGATGACTAGGGAGGTGGATCAGGGGAGGGCAGTGGACATGGCCTATCTGGACTTCAACAAGGCCTTTGACACTGTGCCACATAGAAGGCTATTACACAAACTGGGGAATATGGGTGTGGGCAGGACAGTAGTGCAGTAGGTAGGTAAACGGATGGGCAGCAGGACACAGAGGGTGGTGGTAAATGGCTGTCACTCCACAGAGGGAAGAGTGACCAGTGGGGTACCACAGGGATCAGTGCTGGGACTGGTCCTATTCAACATTTTCATCAGTGACATTGCGCAGGACCTACAAGGCAGAATTTCCCTGTTCACTGATGATACAAAGCTCTGTAACAGAGTGGACACACTAGAGGGTGTAGACAGAATGAGAAGGGACCTACAGAAACTTGAAGAATTGACAGGGGTTTGGCAGTTTAAATTCAATGCAAAGAAGTACAAGATAATGCATATGGGGCACAAAAACTCTGGCAGAATATATCAGTTGGGGGGTGAGGATATAGCATGCACCAAGCAGGAAAGGGATCTTGGGGTTATCATCTCTGATGACCTCAGGGTAGACAAACAGTGTGACAAGGCAGCAGGTAAAGCAAATAGGATGCTGGGATGCATAGGCAGGACCATCAGCAGCAGGAAAAGGGAGGTCATAATTCCACTATGCAAGACACTAGTGAGGCCCCACCTGGAGTACAGTGTACAGTACCTTACCTATGTAAGGACATAACATTGAAACATAGAAGCATAGAATTTGACGGCAGATAAGGACCGCTTGGCCCACCCAGTCTGCCCATTTCCCTACCTACTGGATAAGCTGCAGATCCTAGTTAACCAGCAGCCTACTTCTTCTTACCCCCACCCCCCAGAATTGCCTTATGACTGTCCCATGCATGCTTGAATTCCACCACTGATTTTGACTCCACAACCTCCTCCGGAAGGCCGTTCCATGCATCCACAACCCTCTCTGTGAAAAAATACTTCCTTAAATTACCTCTGAGCTGCCCCCTCTATCTTCAAATTGTGCCCTCTTGTTCTTGCACACCTCTTTTTTTGAAAGATGCTACCCTCTTGGACTTTGTTGATTCCCTTGAGGTACTTGAAAGTTTCTATCATGTCCCCCTCTCCCTCCTTTCCTCGAGGCTATACATATTAAGCTCCTTAAGTCTCTCTTCATATGTCTTCCGGTGCAGACCCTGCACCATTTTAGTTGCCCTCCTCTGGACAGCTTCCATCCTGTCTATGTCTTTATGGAGACTGGGTCTCCAGAACTGCACACAGTACTCAGATGGGGTCTCACCAGCTGTTTGTACAGAGGGATAATAACTTCCTGTTTTCTACTGGTGATGTCTCTCCCATGCATCCCAGTATCCCCAACCCTCCTTGCTGCCCTCTCACATTGCTTGCCCATCTTTAGGTCATCTGATATGACTACCCCCAGGTCCCGTTCCATTTTGCTGTTGTTAGTATCTCACCCCCATTGTGTACTCTTCCCTGGGTTTTGTTTCCCAGGTGCATTACCTTGCACTTCTTAGCAATGAATCTAAGCTGCCATACATTTGACCATTCCTCTAACCTTGCCAAGTCCTTCTCATCCTTTCCACCCCACCCTGTGCATCAACTCTGTTGCAGATCTTAGTGTCATCTGCAAAGAGACATACTTTTCCTTCCAGTCCTTCCATGAATGTCACTTATAAAGACAGTGAAGAGGACGTCCTAATACTGAACCCTGCGGTACCCTACTAGTAACCCTCCTTTCTTCTGAGTGGACTCCACTTACTATTACTCTCTGTGTCCTATTCTCCAGCCAATTCTTTACCAGGATGTCATCTTGGGACCCACTCCCAGGCTGGCTAACTTGTATATTAATCTTTTGTGTGGGACTGTGTCAAATGCCTTGCAAAAGTCTAGGTAGGCCATGTTCACAGCCCCTCCCTGATCTACTACTTTGGTCACCCAGTCAAAGAAATCTATCAGATTTGTCTGGCATGACCTTCCCGCTGTGAATCCATGCTGCCTAGGGTCCTGTGCCCCTCTGGCCTCTAGGTACTTGACAATTCTTTCCTTCAGAAGTGATTCCATCATTTTCCCTATCACTGAGGTTAAACTAACAGGTCTGTAGTTTCCTGCTTCTGCCTTCCTCCCACTTTTGTGAAGGGGAATCACATCTGCCCTCCTCCAGTCCTCGGGTACCACCCCATCCTCCCATGATTTGTTAAAAGGGTAGTTAGTGGTGTCACTAGTTCTACCCTTAGCTCTTTTAGAATTCTGGGATGAATCCCATCAGGCCCCATTGCTTTGTCCACCTTCAGTTTTAAAGAGTTCTTTCAGAAACCTTTCTTCTATAAATGGGCTGGTATCAACTTCTGTATCCAGAATGTTACTACTGTTTGTTTATGTACCTCCCCTCTTCATTTGTAAATACTGAAGCAAAAATATTTGTTTAGTATCTCTGCCTTTTCACAGTCTCCCTCTGCCCACCCTCCCTCCCTTTATTAAGCCTCACTATCCCTCCCTTGGTCTTCCTTTGCTCCCTGATGTACCTATAAAAGGTTTTATCCCCCTTCTTAACTGAGTTGGCTATCTTTTCCTCGGTTTGGGCCTTTACTGTTCTGAATGCCTTCCCAGCCTCCTTTTGCTTTAACTGATACTGTTCTCTGTATTGCTCCTTCTGTGATTCCTTGTACTTCCTGAATGCTTTCTTTTTCTCTTGAACCTTCACTGCCACTTCCTTTGAGAACCATAGTGGTTTCTTACATCGTCTTGTTTGTTTATTTGCTTCACACAAAGGCTCGTTACCTCTGTGATGGCAGTTTTTATTATTCCCCATTGTTCTTCCACCCCTCCTTCCTGCCCATTTGCTAGTGCATTCCTTAGGCACTCACCCATTTTGGCAAAGTCAGCCCTCCTAAAGTCCAGTACTTTTGTCTTTGTATGGCTTGACTCTATTGCTGTGTTTATTGTGAACCATACTGTTCGATGGTCGCTAGTTCCCAGATGGCTACCCACTTCTACATCTGTGATCCTCTCTCCATCTCCATTTGAGAGAATCAAGTCTAATATTGCTCCCTCTCGAGTGGGCTCCAGTACTAGTTGTCTAAGGCATGCCCCCTGTAGGGCATCTAGAATAACTGCACTCTTCGAAGTGACAGCTGCAACTGCACTCCAGTTAACATCTGGCATATTCAGATCACCCATCAGCAATATCTCCCCTTTTTCTGCCATTCTAAGTACACTTTCTATCTTTTCCCTGTCCATTTCCTCCCCCTGAGAAGGGGGTCTGTTTCTATGTTTCTATGTTTACAAGGAGGAACAGGGTGCAGGAATACATTATTTTTAAGCAAAAAAGATGTTCCAGGACTAGAGGGCATGGGATGAAGTTGGAGGGAAGGTGATTCAGAGGAAACGTGAGGAAGAATTTCTTCACAGAATGGGTGGTGGACAAGTGGAACACCCTGCCAGAGGAAGTGGTGGGGGCTGAAACAATCATGGGATTTAAGAATGCATGAGATAGACATAAAGGAATTCTGAAGATCAGGGGTGAGGGGCAACAGGCTTCTAGAAAAACATAAAGTGAACATACAAGCTCAAATGGGCAGACTGGGTGGGCCGTAGGCCCTTATCTGCCAACACTGTCTATGTATCAATGTATCTACATATAATAATGGATTGCAATATATAAGTAAAAATGTGCCTTTTTGGATGTTCATGCTTTCTAAACCTACACTGTATTTTCATTTTTGCAGGCTCTCTGACTCTATCTGTCCTGACTGCTTCTGTCCTGAATAAAGGTGGAATATGGGGCTTGCTGATCATTTATACCTTGACTAATCTCAGCAGCATAATCCCTATTCCACTTCTATCTTTATTAGTAATTACACAAAGTTATCCATCAGTTATAACTAGAATAATTGCATTATGCAAAGTAAAATTAGGTATAGTAAAACTGACTACAACTTTATGAAGTGATTGCTGTAATAGTTACTGTTTTTTTGTTTCAAAATTATTTTGCATGTATTAATTTAACATAAATTGAATTTTTATTTTTATGCAAACGAGGTTCTAGTTAAATTTAAGTTTATTCATGACATGACAGTATGAAAGTACACCAAGTCTCTCCAAAAAAATATGCCCCCTGATGAATGGTTTTACTCCGGAAGCGCTGGAGCAGTGTGGCAGTGGGCAATGTCTGTTCACGTTTCTCTGCATATATTAAGCATTAAAGCTGTTGAAATCACAGGATGAGTTGTGTGTCTGATGCATTGGAGTGCAGACATTGCTTTATCTTCTACAGTACAGTACCAGGAAGGCAAAGACCATAACCAGCATAGGAAAGAAGTTATAAGAGAGATGAAGGCAAAACAGAAGGTGGTGCTGATCATACTAGAATTAGTGGCTAAGTATCGAGAGGGTGTAAAGTCAGGAAACTCATTGAGCTTGAATGGTATCCACCTGAAGGTAACAACGAAGTTAAGAGGGGTTCTGGTTGGAACTCTCACTGATGTCTTTCAGGACTCCTTACAGATAGTGATAGTGACAGAGGTCTGTAGAATGTCCACTGCTGTCCCCCTATTCAAGAAAGAATAAGATTAGACCCGGGTAACTACAGACATTGAATCTTTGATTCGGCTCTTGGCAAATTTATGGAGTCCAAGATGTGGTGGTTTAGCACGAGGAAAAAAATCATGGTCTGTTCTCCAGCACACAGCGTGGTTTTACAAATAAAGAGGTATTGCTAAACCAATCTACTTGCTCAAGGAAGTAATTAGTAGGTGGATAGGGGCTGTGCAATGATAGTCTATCTACTGTAGATCTGGGGTTCATAATCTTTCTGACTATGAGGTACCCTGATCATGAGTAGACATGCCTGAGTACCTCCTGTTCATGGCCAAACATGCCTGAAGACCCTCTTTTCATAACCAGATATGCCTGAGGACCTTCTATTAATGTTCAGATATGCCTGAATATCCCGACCATGACCAGATCTGCCTGAAGACCTCCTAGCCCAAGCAGAGTTTAATTTTAACAGTGTTTCACATTATTCAGTATTAATTAGGAATAGAAGTGGCATACATATACAATATTTATAAATATTAAAGTGTAATTCAATGTGAAGTTTGTGATTGCTTTTTGTACCACACCTGCTGGGGAGGCCCTATGTGTAGTCTCGTGGATTCCCTGTGGGCCCAGACTACAGGTTGAGGAACCATGATCTAGACTTCTTGAAGGCCTTATACTCTTACCTACATGAAAAACTCAACAGAAAGTAGTGTGATATAGAACCCACAATGTGCACAGGAAGTAGTAAATTGGCTGATAAGCAGGAGGCAGTGTGTAGGTATGGATGGTCACCATTCAGAGTAGAGAGATGTTCTGAGTTGTGTACCCAAGGGCAGGGCTGGATTGGGGTACATTGGACCCACCTGGAAAGTGTCTTCAGGGGCCCACTTGGAAAATCAATAGGGGAGGGTCCAGAGTGACACAGTCATATCAACATTCCACTTAAATGTTATGTACTAGCTCTGTGTTTGCATCTTACTTTTACTTACAGTGCCCATATTACTCCATTTAATTAAAAAAAATAGATGATAAATGCAAAGATTTGTGAGTTTAAAAGGTTGTCAGGTACCCAACAGAATGGGACACACCTGGAAATTTCTAGATATTCTAGAGGACTAGTCCAACTCTGCCCAAGGGCTGGTTCTGGGTCATTTGCTCTTTAATGCATACAGTGTACATAGCCAGCAAGGATGTATCCCCATGTTGCAACATACCGAAACACAGTTATTGCAGTAAAGAAGACGATTTCAAAGACAGTTAATTCCTTTTATCAATGAGTGTCACAGGATACTACTGCATGTGTGACATTCTTAATTTTTTGAGGCAGCAAAATTTGCCCAACAAAAAGTGGGATCGCTAATCATCCAGTGATGCAGAAGCACTCATACAAAAGAATTAGAATGTACATTGTGAAATATGTTTACTTGGCAATAAAAAAACAGAAGCATAGAACATTTTGGCAGATAAAGGCCTTGAGGCCCACCTAGTCTTCCCAAACTTTCATAATTGTAAGGTAATGTCCCTCTGTCAGGAATATTATACTGTACTGTATAATTAGTATTTGCTTTAACTTGAGACTTCAACATGCCACATGCCAGACACAGATTGGTCAATACCAGCAGGGACATCTGCCAGAACTAGACACATGGTGGATTCCCTGCAGGGGAGGGCCTCAAACCACTGGTACAACAACCCACAAGAGACAGGGCTATCCTAGATCTAGTACTGACTAACAGGGAAAGGATCACAAATCTCCAGGTAGAAAGTCACCAGGGGGCCCGTGACCATCACATGGTACAGTTCAATTTGGCCACTAGAACAAAATCTTCCCATTCCAAGGCAACAGTATGGGACTTCAGAGTAGCTGACTTTGATAAGATGGCCAACAGAGTTAAGCTAGCCCTGGTAAAAAGAAATATAGGTGAGGTGGTACAGGCAAAGTGGGCAAGCATTAAAGATGCAATATTTGAAGCAACATCCCATTGTCTTAGTGAGAAAAGGAAGTGCAAAAGAAGAAGGAAACCAATTTGGTTCTCAAACACAGTAGCAGAAAAGGTCAGAGCCAAAAGGCTGGCCTTCAGGAAATATAACGGAATGCAGCAGGATGAAGATAGGGAGGCATACCAAACTTCCCTAAGGGAAGCAGGAAAGGCAGTAAGGCAGGCAAAGGCCCAAACAGAGGAAATACTAGCAAGAACAGTAAAAGAAGGTAACAAGACTTTCTACAGATTAGAGATTAGAGGGAGTCCGATTAAGGGGGAATGCAAGGAAATTTTTTTTCACAGAAAGGGTGGTGGACGCATGGAATGGCCTACCTCAAGAAGTGGTGGCTATGAATACAGTGCAGGGCTTCAAACAGGCATGGGATAGGCATAAGGGAGCAATACAAATGAGTATGAATAGATAGGCCACTGACAGAGCAAAGACTGATGGCACATGTATAAGGTAGAAAAAGAAATGGGCAGACTGGATGGGCCATGCGGTCCTTATCTGCCGTCAACTTCTATGTTTCTATGTTACAGACACATTAGTGAAATGAGAAAGTCCAGAGGGGGTATTGCTAAGATCAAAGGGGATAAGGGGGCATATGAGGAGGACCAAGTAAAAGCATCTATCCTAAATAGATACTTCTGCTCAGTATTTACTGAAGAGAAGGTAGGGCAGGGCCCACAACTCTGCACCATGAACATAGGTGGGAGGGAGGTGTGCACTAGTCCCTTCACAAAATAAAAGGTCCTACAAGAACTCGATAAGCTCAGGGTGGACAAGGCAATGGGACCTGATTGCACACATCCCAGGGTACTAAAGGAGCTAAGGGTGGAACTAGCAGAGCCATTATCAGAACTGTTAAGTGAGTCTCTGAGCACAGGAGAGGTCCCAGAAGACTGGAGAAGGGCTCATGTGATCCCGCTCCACAAGACTGGTAGCAGGGAGGAAGCAGAGAACTACAGACCAGTCAGTCTTACCTCAGTGGTGGGCAAGATTATAGAGACACTCCTTAAGGAAAGGATAGTGCAACATCTGGAATCCATAGGAGCACAGCATCCAAGACAGTATGGGTTTACAAAAAGGAAGGTCCTGTCAAACTAATCTCATGGATTTCTTTGACTGGGTAACCAGAGTGGAATACCAAGGGGGGAGCAGCTGATGTTGCCTACCTTGACCTCAGCAAAACTTTTGATACTGTTCCACATAGAAGATTGATTTAATAAGCTGGGTAGGCTCGGTGTGGGTCAGACGTTGGTCAACTGGGTGGCAAACTGGTTGATGGGCAGAAAACAGAGAGTGGTGGTAAACGGTATACAGTGAGAAGAGATGCAAGTCACAAGTGGGGTACCTCAGGGATCAGTCCTGGGGCCAGCCCTCTTAAATATCTTCATCAGTGACATTGCAGATTGACTGAAGGGTAAGTTTTGTCTGTTTGCAGATGACACCAAGATCTGCAGTAGAGTAGATGATCCAGATGAGGTGGGCAGAATGAGAAGAGATCTGGATAAACTAGCAAAATGGTCGGAAGAGTATCAACTGGGGTTTAACACAAAGAAGTGCAAGATCACGCACATAGGGAAAAGAAACCCTGAAGTCACCTATAGGCTGGGAGGGGTGTAGCTGGCAGTCACAAGGGAACAAAGAGACTCGGGCGTCATCATCACCGATGACCTGAAATCACCCAAGCAGACCTCTAAAGCAGTAGATAAGGCTAGAGGGATGTTGGGGTGTATTAGTAGGGGTATCACAAGTCAGAAGAGGGAGGTAATAATCCCTCTTTACAAGACACTGGTTAGGCCCCATCTGGAGGACTGCATGCAGTACTGGAGGCCACACCTTCAAAAGGACATTGACCAAATTGAGGCAGTCCAGAGAAAGGCAACCAAAATGGTGCAGGGACTGCAGCAGAAAACATATGAGGACAGATTAACAGAGCTCAATATGTATACCTTAGAGCAAAGGAGGGAGAGAGGTGATATAATTGAAACATTCAAACACCTTAAGGGCATTAACAAGGTGAACGAGTCTAACATGTTCCAGTATAAGAAAAATAGCAGGACAAGAGGTCACAGCATGAGATTAGAGGGAGGCCGATTAAGGGGTAATGTGAGGAAGTTCTTTTTCACAGAAAGGGTGGTGGATACATGGAACGGCCTACCTCAGGAAGTGGTGGATATGAATACAGTGCAGGGCTTCAAACAGGCATGGGATAGGCATAAGGGAGTAATACAGATGAATTTGAACAGATAGGCCATTGACAGAGCAAAGGACATTGGCACATTCATAAGGTAGAAAAAGAAATGGGCAGACTGGATGGGCCTTACGGTCCTTATCTGCTATCAGCTTTTATGTATCTATGTTTCTATGAACAACATATTTTGTTGTGATTTGTTGTATGTGTACTCATCACTTTAAGTAGATTCAGGTATAAGAGCTTTATTTGGAATAATCCTTGGTTTCCTACTGTGGTTCAGAAAAATATGCTCCAACATAGTAACAACAGTTGTTCATGTGACATGATCACAGAACTTTCATCCATTTGCAGTTGCTTTGTGGGGCAAACTTGGATTATAACAGAAGCTTGTAAAAGCAGTTTCTGTTATATATTTTTGTATCTGGTCCCTACTATTCTGATTGCCTATACTGAGGATGCAAGTAAACTGACAATAAATTAGTAAGCGATTGATGTCTTTTAATCTGCTTCATGTTGCTGCTTTATAACTCCTTCCAAGGAGTTCTGTTTTGTAATTAATGATCAATTAAGTAAATGATATTTCTGTATGTCTCTTGTCTATCTGGGATGTTATATATAGCCCTTTTGCCACCAGTGGTTTGCAGCTGGCAGGGCTCCAGGGAAGGGTGTCCACCACAAACATTTGAATTTATTCTGGGTCTGGGGATGTGAAGAATATAGGGTGCTAGACCACTAGGGTGATCCATAAACACAAACAGAAGCACACACCACTGTCCACCCAATAATGTAAAGTGAAGTAACTGGCCCTTTATTGATGTCCATATCCTCAAACTGCAGTTCACGTCATTGTTGGCAGTTTCAGCAAAGGCTGCAGGGGTGTGGAGTATACAGTGCAACCATGTTTATCTGACCCCAATTTACCAAACCTCTGGATTAACCAAACCAATGTTATGTCCCCCATGCTGACAATGCCTGTAATTCATGGTTAAATACAGTAATGGTCAACAGTGTATTTATATATGTAATTTAAAAAATTAGTGCCATACAGGGCACACAGTGTGAAGTAACTGGCCACTAGGAGGCAACCACACTGCATGTGAAGTGGGGTTTTTTTTGCACCACAGCTAACGGCATGGCAATTAAAGTCATGAGGTCAGCACTGAGTGCAAAACTAAGTCATCTAGTGTGCTGTCTACCGGACACCTTGCTGCTCATTATGTGATTCTGCAATGATCACTTGATTGAGACTAGGAACTAGAAATTATCTGAAGCAGTGTGAGTGATCTGCAGTCTGGCTTTTGAAACTACAAGCACAATACCAGCAGTAAGGCTAAGCCACCATCGGGAACAGTTACTAAAAGTATGAGAAGTAAGATCGAGCCACAGTCAGGATCCATTAGGGAAGATTAGCAGAGCCCTGTTAGGTAGTAATGTTAACAGGCAGGGGATGAAGGCAGAATATGAGATTAGGAGTAGAGCTTGTTATTAAAAGAGAATGTAAAAGCAGGGCTGCTGGAAAAGGCTTAAGTGGTAAATGAGATGGTGTGTAGAGAAGGCGCTGTCTGTGTCAAGAAAAACTGTGAACTGCACTATCAGTCATTTCCCCATTAAATTCAGTGGCACTCTTGGTTTACCAAACCCCTTGTATAACTGAACTAAACCTATGTCCCCCGCTGAGTTCAGATAAAAGTGGCTGTACTATATAATTCTTTTTAACTTCTTCAATGTCACACCCACCATTAGGTGTGGATAGCTCAATTGGGAACTTAGCTATCTCAGCAAGGTGCCCTGTAGACCAGACCACTGAAATTCTGCAAAATCCATAGCCATGGAATTTTCTACAGAACTTGCATTATGCAACAGAAAATAAGTGATGCTACAGAATTAATTGATGTTGGTGATTTTTCATTCAGATACTATAAACAGGGTCCCTAGTCCCCTCCCTGTTTGTTCTGAAGCCCCTCCTCTATTCTTTACATGTGATAAAATCAACACACATTTTAGCCTATAGCAGGACTGCATTCTGCCACAGAAATGAATCACTCATGCTATAGGAATTAACAAATGATGCTGCTAAGGCCTGGGAGCTGTGCCATGGGAATCAAGACTGATGTGTCACGAAGAACTATGGGTTCTGCCCACAGCATGTAACTAGGTAGTACAAATTTGAAATGGTCTAATTTATATACCAAACACTGAGCATCTGCCCTGTCACAGGTGACAACCTCCACTTCGGAGTGACCTATGGGTGGAGCACAATCCTAAATTAAGGTGATCTCTGGAAGTGGCCATCCATCCCCCTTCCATCTTCTGCATATTACACCCAAGAATACACAGACACTCGTTCCATTGAGTCTGGGTAAACATATACTCCCTAGCAGAATGGTACAGCAACTACTGGGTTTCCCCCTGCCCTGACTCACTTTCTGAAGAAAATATGCACTCCTAGTACGTGAGTATAGTATTTGCAATCTTCAGGTTCAGACTCCAACAGTGGTGGTCAAGTAATCTAAACTTGATTGATGAGACATCATCTCACTGATGACAAAATGTGAGAAGTCCATTAATAAGCTGAAACTAAGTACTTACAAGCCCCATAACATCCAACATTGCCTTCACCACTTGCAGGAGATTACACAGAGAACAGTTACTGCTACTTCACCTTCGGATAGTATGTTTTCCTCTTCTAGAAGAAATGGGTTTGCAGGGGAGAGAGAGATACAGTACAGAGAGAGAGAGAGAGAGAGAGAGAGAGAGAGAGAGAGATGGGCTGTCTCTTGGAGGCTACGTACAGAACAACCACAAGATAAAAGAGCAAGTTGTGAAACACTGTAGCCTATCTTGTAATGCAGCAGATATAACTCTTTCCACCTTGACTCCAGTGCACAGGGAACATGACAAAGAAGGCAGGTGGAGCTCAGGGATTAAATAGTTGCTGCTTAAGCAACCTTGATACTTACACTGTGAGCTCATGGGGTTCCAGATAGTGTCACATATCTTTAGAAATTCTAACAAACTGGTGATGATCTGTTCTTCATGAAACCACACTTACTATCCATAATTAATTGATGAATGTAAAGGTGTTCCCCGAATAATTTTATTTATTTATTTATTGAAAAGTTTCACCAGGAAAAGCATGCTGAGCAATACATTGCTTGTATCCTGGTGCATCCTGGGGAGAGGGGATAAGAAAGACATCGAATAATACAACAGAATGAATCCTATTCTAGAGTCAATTATTCATTTCCATTCAACTGGTGTTAAACTAACTGGTCTATAAAAGACAAAACTCTTGAAACTTTCTTGAAGATGTGTTATGTTAGCCACTTTACAATAAATAAAATAAGTATTGTAGTAAATACTGCCCTGCTCAATCACAAATTTGTAATTATGTTTCTTATAGGTTAACTCATTAACTCATTTGCAAGGACGCTTCTGGTGTGTGGCTTATTCAGAAAAATTTAACACAATGCTTTTCTACATGCCTGTAATTCTTAAACTGCATTATCTGTCTTACTTACTGTGTGCTCAGTTCCTGACATTCAAATGGTTTCTCTGTTGCACTTTTCAGCTGTATGTGACCGAGCCCGGCAGCCACCAAAACTCCATACTGATCCACTTGGCTGTATCCTACCCTAACATTTTTATTTTGATCTTACCTCTCTCAGCTGAAATCTCACTGATTCACTCTTTCTCTTATGTGAGAGGACCCTTATGCTTCCAGTGATAATCTTTATATAGAATACACCCACACAGAGACTCACAGGTAGCCAGCCAGTGGGGAACTTGCTACTGTAGACAGAGAGGGCCACTGCTTCCCCAATTGTTAAATAAATACAAGGGTTAAGAAGTCCTGCCCTGCTCAATCACAAAGTTGTGTTTACATTACTTATAGGTTGTCTAATTTTCCAGAGAGCTTCCTGTATGTGACCAATTTAAGTAAATTAAACAGAAACCAGTACTGTTCACCCTCCTTTGCCGCTCTAAATGCTTGCAGTGCTTACAATATATAGTTTCCCTGTTTCTCTAGTTAGATACCATTGTTTTTTTATTGTTTTTAGCCAATTCTTTAATTTGGTTGACCTCAGTGTTATTCAATGTTTTTTTTAGTACTAATTTCATACTGTTCCTTTCGCAATAACATCCCCTTCTCTTACTTTTTCCTCCAAGTCTTGTAATTGGGACTCTATTTCACATCATTTTATTTGTCTGTGTTTATTCTTTCAAGATGCATGTGAAATAGCATGCCTTCTAATACTGACTTTAAAAGCATCTCAGTTATTTATCATTTTGTCTTTTTCTTGGTAATTTATTTCCCAAATGTTGTAGACTGCTTTTTAGACCTTTAACAGAAAAGTATTATCTTTTAACTGTTCATTGGGATCCGGCCAGCAACATCGCAAAACAAAATAAAGTGTACAAAAATAAAGTGGCAAAAACAGTGCCACCATCAATATTGGCAGCACAAAATGTAACGTGCCAGAACAATGCAGGTCACATGACACACAGGTAGCAAACAACATACACTGCATGGAGACACTGCACTGGAACGCACAGCAGCAGGCACCCATGAACAGGAACAACACAGAGGTGCAGTGAGATGAAACAGGGCAGGGTGCAACCACCACTGGGGGAAGCAGGCCACTGGACACCTACCATGGTAATCTAATGGCACAGGCACACACATGTTGGGGTACCCCCCACCCAGAATTCTGAGAGATGGAGACAGTGCACCAGGGTAACCACTGGAGGACAGGTGGACCATGGCCATCATGTGGATGGCCATGCATAATGCAAGGAGCCAGGAGCAGAAGCCAGCATGCCATCTCCCCTGTCCTGCGTGTTGTGTGTGTTGCTGGGGACATGCTGGCTTGTGCTCCTGGCCCCTTGCATTATGCACGGCCATCCACATGGTGGCCATGGTCCATAGACTTTGACTCTGGCGGCAGATAAGGACCGCTTGGCCCATCTAGTCTGCCCATTTCCCTACCTACAGGATAGGCCGCAGATCCTAGTTAACCAACTGCCTATTTTTTCCTATCCCCCACAAGAATTGCCTTATGTCTGTCCCATGCATTCTTGAATTCTGTCACAGTTTTAGACCCCACAACCTCCTCAGGAAGGCTGTTCCATGCATCCACTACTCTCTCTGTGAAAAAATACTTCCTCACATTGCCCCTGAACCACCCCCCTCTATCTTTAAATTGTGTCCCCTTGTTCTTGCACATCTCTTTTTCTGAAAGATGCTACACTCTTGGACTTTGTTGATTCCACTGAGGGTACTTAAAAGTTTCTATCATGTCCCCCTCCCTTCTTTCCTCAGGGTATACATATTAAGCTCCTTTAGTCTCTCCTCGTACGGCTTCTCTTGCAGACCCTGCACCATTTTAGTTGCCCTCTTCTGGACTGCCTCTACCCTGTCTATATCCTTGCGGAGATAGGGTCTCCAGAACTGGACGCAGTACTCCAGATGGGGTCTCACCAACTGTCTGTACAGAGGGATAACAACTTCCTGTTTTCTGCTGGTGATGCCTCTCCCTATGCATCCCAGTACACCCCAAGCCCTCCCTACTGCCTTCTCACATTGCTTGCTAACCTTAAGGTTATCTGATATGATTACCCCCAGGTCCCTTTCCTTTTTTGTTGTTGTTACTACCTCCCCGCCATTGTGTATTCTTCCCCTGGGTTCTTGTTTCCCAGGTGTATTATGTTGCACTTCTTTGTGTTGAATCCTAGCTGCCATACTTCTGACCATTCCTCCAACCTTGCCAAGTCCCTTCTCATCCTTTCCACGCCTCCTTGTGTATCAACCCTGTTGCAGATCTTTGTGTCATCTGCAAAGAGGCATACTTTTCCTTCCAGTCCCTCTGCAATGTCACTTATAAAGACATTAAAAAGGACTGGACCCAGTACTGAACCCTGCGGTACCCCACTAGTAACCCCTCTTTCTTCAGCGTGGACTCCATTTACAATTACCATCTGTGTCCTGTTGTCCAGCCAATGTTTTACCCAGGCTACCACCCTGGGACCCTCTCCCAGGCTGGTTAATTTGACTATTAATCTTTTGTGTGGGACTGTGTCAAATGCCTTGCTAAAGTCTAGGTAGGCCATGTTCACAGCCCCTCCCTTATCTACTACTTTGGTCACCCAGTCAAAGAAATCTATTAGATTTGTCTGACATGACCTTCCCGCTGTCAACCCATGCTGCCTTGGGTCCTGTGCCCCACTGGCCTGTAAGTACTCAAAAATTCTTTCCTTCAGAAGTGACTCCATCACTTTCCCTACCACAGAGGTCAAACTGACAGGTCTGTAGTTTCCTGCCTCTGTCTTGCTCCCACTTTTGTGAAGGGGAATCACATCCACCTTCCTCCAGTCCTCAGGTACCACACAATCCTCCCATGATTTATTAAAAAGAGTAGTCAGTGGTTTCACTAGCTCCCCCTTAATTCTTTTAGAATTCTGGGGTGAATTCCATCAGGCCCCATTGCTTTGTCCACCTTCAGTTTTAGGAGTTCTTGCAAAACCCTTTCTTTTGTGAAAGGACTGGGATCGACCCCCCTATCAAGAGTGCTTCTGTTAATTGGATTAGGCAGTTCCCCCTCCTCTTTTGTGAATACTGAATAGAAATATTCATTCAGTATCCCTGCTTTTTCACTATCCCCCTCTGCCCACCCACCATTCATTCTATTCAGCCTCACTATCCCTCCCTTTGTCTTTCTAAGCTCCCTGACGTACCTATAAAAGGTTTTATCCCCCTTCTTAACTGAGTTGGCTATCTTTTCCTCGGTTTGGGCCTTTGCTATTCTGACTTCCCTCCCTGCTTCCTTCTGCCTTAACTGGTACAGCTCTCTGTCCTGCTTCTTCTGTGTTTTCTTATACTTCCGGAATGCTATCTTTTTCTCCCTGACTTTCACAGTCACCTATTTTGAGAACCACAGTGGCTTTTTCTTTCATTTTGATTTGTTTATTTGCTTCACACAAAGGCTTGTTGCCTCTGTGATGGCAGTTTTGATGATTCCCCATTGTTGCTCCACACCTCCTTCTAGCCTGTTTGCTAGTGCTTTTCTGAGGCACTCTCCCATCTTGCCAAAGTCAGCCCTCCTGAAGTTCAGTACCCTCACTTTTATATGGCTTGACTCTGTAGCTGAGTTTAACATGAACCACACTGTTTGATGGTCACTTGTTCCCAGATGGCAACCCACTTCTAGATCTGAGATCCTCTCACTGCCCCTATTTGAGAGTATGAGGTCTAAGATTGCTCCCTCACGAGTGGGTTCCGAAACTTGCTGTCTGAGGCCTGCCACCTGCAGGGCATTGAGAATGGCCCTACTCTTGGATGTGGCTGCAGCAAATGTGCTCCAGTTAACATCTGGCATATTCAGGTCTCCCATCAACAGTATCTCACCTTTCTCTGCCATCCTAAGAATGCCTTCTATCATATCCTTGTCCATTCCCTCCACCTGACATGGGGGTCTGTACACAACCTCTGTGCAGATTGTGGTGCCCTTTCCAGTCTCCAAGGTGACCCACAGTGCCTCCTCTCCTCCCTGTTTACTCTTTTGTTCAGTTGCTTTTATCCCTTCCTTTACATAGAGAGCTACTCCTCCCCCTCTTCTCCCTGCCTGTCTCTCCTATAGGTTATGTACCCTGGTATGTTAACATCCCAGTCATGGTTCTCTATGTACCATGTTTCTGTGACTTCTCACGATATCCAGGCATCCCTCTTCCATCAAGGCCACCAGCTCAGGGAGCTTGTTGCCCAGACTACGGGCATTGGTACTCATTACCCTCCATTTCCTGATGGCCTTACTCCTTTTGCCCCATCCTGTCCTTCTTGCCTTTGTCACTTTCCCCATTTACCCTGCCCTTCTCCCTATCGACACCTCTATGTTGGGTTTACGACTTTCTACCATGATTTTTTGTGGGGGCTAGGATTTCGCTCCTTTCTAGTGCCTCCCCCCTTGGCTAGTTTAAATCCTTGCCAATGAAGCATTTAAACCTATCACCTAGGATCCTGGTTCCCCTCCTGGACAGATGCAGCCCATCATGCCAGTATAGGCTTGCATCACTCCAGGTGGACCCCCAGTCCCCAATGAAGCAAAATCCCTGAACTCCACACCAGTTTTTCAACCACTGATTGAATCCCATGGTGTGGAACACCCTAGCCTCTTCTACGCCATAGATGGGCAACACCTCCGGGAAAGGTACCGTGCATGCTACTTGTCTAAGGCCCTTCCCCAATTCCACAAACTCTTCCTGCTCTTCACTAATCCCTTTCTTCACCAGGTCATTTGTCCCTAGGTGGACAATGACATCCAGCTCCCTCCCCTGTGCAGCTGCTCCAGCAATCCTGCGGATTCGCTCCCTGTCCCTCCAAGCCATGGCACCAGGCAGGCACCTTACCTCCCTCTCCCCTTCCTCCCCCAGTTCTGCCTTCCTAACAATGGAGTCCCCCACCAGGAGTTGTTTCCTTCCCCTGTGGGGTCCCCTGCCACCCTCCTGTGGGTCTTCTTTGTGAAGGTTCCCAGCATCCTCCTTGGTCTCCACTGCAGGTGCCTCCATCGAGGAACCACACTTTGCCAGAATGGCATAGGAATTGTGGAGAGGTACAACTGGAGGGATGCACCTCTGTTCTACCACCCTCACCCTCCCTGAGCCCACTGTGGTCCAACCGCTCCTCTTTCTTGGCAACCTCTGAGGCAACGGCAGTGGCACTGGTGGTCCCTGTATGGAAGAGGAGGTCCCACAAATCCTGGCCAACTCAGCCTGGAGATGAGCAACCTCCTCCCTCAGCCCAGAGAGGTGCCTGCAGATGGGACAACACCGCATCCTCCAGAACATCTCCCAGAAGACTGCTGCTCCACAGCCACTGCACTGCACCACTCCCATCATGTCTTATTTCTGGCCCCTTAACTGTTTGGAATCCTTACTCTTTCCTTTTTGGTTTTTTTCACCTGTCTTCCAGCAGTTACTCCGGTGCACTTTCTCCATCACTCGGCATTCTGGGTGGGGGTACCCCACCACATTGTTTGCTACCTGCATGTCATGTGGCCTGCATTGTTCTGACAAGCAACATTTTGTGCTGCCAGTATTGATGGTGACTCTGTTTCTGCCACTTTATTTTTGTCCAATTTATTTTGTTCCTTGATGTTACTGACTGGATCCGTTCATTGTTGAATCTCCATGTATCTGGGGCCTGATAGTCAAAACTTTCCCCAGGCACAAAACGGAGTTTGCCCAGCCAAACAGGGATTAGAGCAGATGGGCAATATTGAAAAACTCAGTTAGCATGGGCAAACTTGGTTTGTGCCTGGGCAAACGTCGGGGGGGGTTGCAATGTAAATAAAGTGGCATGGACCTGAATATTGGCCCAGTCCAGTATTCATAGTATTTGTGCTGCACAAGGCCCCCTTGTGTGGCACACATACTGCCATTCCAAACCCTGACTTACTCCCACACAACCCTTACAGTTGGTAGAGGAAGTGGAGTGGCCCTCCTGACCCCCAACACAGTAGTCCCTGGCATCAAGTGGTGCTCCCTCGCAGATCGCTGGACCAATATAATATCGAGATCATCCCTGGTGTCTAATGCCCCCCCCCCATAAATCACTGGCCCAATATAATATAGAGATCATCCCTGGTGTCTAGTGGTCCCAGCTCATGGATTGCCTTCCCAATATAATATAGGGATCTTCCCTGGTGTCTAGTGGTCCCCCCTCACTGATTGTCAGCCCAATATAATCTAGAGAGTTTCCCTGGTGGTCTAGCCCCTACCTATCCCCAAAATGCCCATATACTACAAGATATATTTGTCCCTGGTGTCTAATGGACCCACACCCTGGCAGGTAGTGCCCCACCACTCTGGTCTCCCATCCACTCCCTGAGCTGGTGCCTAGCACAGCCCTCTGCCCACCACTAAGGCTGGCTGCTGACTGAGCTGTCAATGAGCATGTACTGTATACAGTACGTGCTCATTGATAGCTCAGTCAGTAGCTGGCAATGGTGAAGTGTGGAGGGTGGTGTCAGTCGCTGGCTAGGGAATGGAAATGGGGGAGTGAGGTGGTGGGGCACTACCTGCCGGGATGGAGGGTCCACAAGACAGCAGGGAAAAATGTATCTTGTAGTATACAGGCAGATCAAGGAGATCGGGGATAGGGAGGGGGATCCATTAGACCACCAGGGAAGCATTCATGTTATATCAGGGAGAGATCAGGGATAGGAAGGGAAGCACTCTATATTATATCGGGCTGGCAATTGGCTTGGGGGAGGACCAGCAGACACAAGGGAAAATCTCTTTATTATATCAGGTCTGCAATCAGCTCGGGGGGATCACTAGACACCAAAAAACATTTCTATATTATATTGGACCTGTGATCAGCACGGGTGACCACTACGCACCATGGGAAATCTCTATATTATATCAGGCCAGTGATCTGCAGGTGGGGGGGGGGGACCACTAGCACCAGGGATAGCTCTCTGGGACTGGGCTAGTGGGGGTTGGCTCCATACTAAATTGCCTGGGCTACCCATGCAAATGAGCCCAAAATGGGCATGCAAATGGCCCTTACTGCCTTGCATGCCCAATGAGCTCATTTGCATGAGTACATGTGAATATAGGAAATTTAGCATGGGCCAAGCCATTATGATGCCCTATATTTGGCAGCCATGTCTTCCAAGCGCTAAGTGGCTTAGTGCTGGGCCACAATGGCCCCATATTCAGTGGAACAGTGCCAGTGTACTATTCTGCTGAATATAGCATTTTTGGGCACCCGGGCAAGGGCAAGGCACAGCGCAAATATTTGTGCTCCACTTTGCCCAGTTTTGAATATTGGACCCCTGGACAGTTGAAATTCCCAATTAAAGCTACAAACTACAAGATTATGATTTGAGGTGTGTTGGGGTTGTAGTTCAGATTAGTAGTGAATATGTTGATAATAACAAACTTGGATAATAATATGCTGGGAACTCATGGGGATCCAGGGGGTTCCAAAGATCTTCGGAAACTCTAATACTGTAAATCAATGAACCATGACCTGTTCTTCGTGAAAACACATTTGCTTTCTCTAATTAATTGATCCCTTTAAAGGTGTTCCCTGAATAAATCCTATTATGGAGTCACTTGTTAATTTCCGCATAACTGGTATTAAACTAAAAGGCTTATACTCTTGGAACTTACTTGAAAACTTGTGATATGTTTGTCACTTTACAATAAATACAATAGGTACCAAGTCCTGCCCTGCTCAGTCATAAATTTTTAATTATCTTTTTTTATAAATTAACTCATTTTCAATAGTTCTACTGGTATGTGGCTAATTCATGTAATTTAAAAAGATTCTTAAAATGTATTATAAAAAGATTCTGAAAAACAGAGCTTTCTGATTTACTGTAAGCATTCTTACAAGCTTAGGTTAATCTTTTACTAACATACATGTACAGCCTAATCATATGCTGAACAAGATTTTACACTGTTTAAAAAATGTGTATTATAATAGCAATAAGGCACTCACAGGGGTTAGGTTAATGGTCAGTCAATCACCCTCTAGTGGCACGTGGCACTCGTCTATGTTGTGCCACATGATACCCCTAGAGAGTGATTAACAGACCATTAACCTAACCCCTGAGAGTGGCTTATTATTTAACTATCTTACTTACTGTGTCCTCAGTTCTTGATAATCAAATGGGATGTATTTGTTGCACTTTTCAGCTGAAATGCAACCAAGCCCAGCTGCCAAACTCCACAATGAACCCATTGGCTGAGTCCTACACTTACATTTTAATTTTATCTGAGTTGAAATTTCACTGCTTCTTTCTTACTCTTATGCGAAATCTTACTGCTTCTTTCTTACTCGGCCCCACCTGGGATCCACCAAGGCACGTCTCCCGGGGACTCCTCCAGCTCCACAAGCTGCCACCTGATTGGTCTGGACTTGTTGGGTAAATGGCAATTGGACATCACTCATCCTCTCTGCCCTGCCATTGGCTAGCTACTGAAACCTTCCTCTTTGGCTCTTGCCGTGGAGCATGGCTTTTCCGAGTGGCTCCCAGCTACCTATTCTTGCCATATTTTATATTTTTCTCCCACCCAACCCCACTATTAAATACACATAAGCACCACCTCTCCCCATCCTAATTGGCTGCTTACCACATAGCCCAACTAGGGGATTATAATGATCGGTCACTTGAGGGCACTGGGAAACTTGACCCTGCCAGCTCTCCTTCTTAGTGTCACATCTTTCTGGGCTGTTAAACCTCTGATCCTGCAAGCCCACACTCTAAGTGGTACATCATTCCCTTCCGCCCAATTTCAGAATAAGCTTTGAGGGCCACAATGTACAAGCTTACGCTGACTGCCCTCCCTGACCTTCTCGTCCTCTCATTCTTACTCACTCACTCACTCACTCTGACAACCCTGACCCTAGCAATAATCACCCATCTGATAAGGATTTTGGATTAAACCTTCACTACAACAAAGGGGGTCCCTCTGTGAATTTTTTCAGCATCACTAATAGGCCATGGTCTCTCCTTTTTAACCATCCTCAACTTAACAACTGGGCTTCTTATCGTATTATGAAATGTTCCTGGACATATGTCCTGGTAATCCACGGGTAATGTATAAATATTAGGATTAGTCCTTTGCTGTGCTGCCGGAAAATAAAATAAATGAATACATACATAGATACATGGACAGTGTAACAAAAGACCTGTCTACTAGTGTGACTTTCTTCATTTTGCGCCCCATCCCTCAAGTTTTTTGGGGAAGGAAAGAGTCTTGTCTTCTTATCGCATGCCTGTTCACATCAGTACTCCCCCAGATCCAATCATCTACCTCACTCTCAGCAAAAAAACAGAAAGACACCACAGCAGCCGAAGGACTGTTAAACATTCATCAAGGCTGCTAAGAGAACAACTCCTTAGGATCATCCTCCTGTTACTTCTGCTATCAGATAACATCCACCCTAATCCAGGACCTGCAGGTTTATCTACAAATGGTGCCCGCCACAAGCAGGGTACTCTAAACTTGGCCACAATCAACATCTGTAACCTGCTGTGCAAAACTGACTCCCTTAAAGCCTGGGTTTCACAGCAAGACCCAGACATACTCTCTGTCATGAAAACATGGCTGTCCCCCAAAATACCTGACACAGCAGTTGCCCTACCTGGCTATACAATATTAAGACTGGATAGGTCTTCTAAGTGCAGTGGTGGTTGCGCCATCCATCTAACAAACTCAATAAAGGGTCTGGTCTTGCCTGTGGCTGATCTAGGCTGCTGCACCCAGGCCCTGGTGATTAAAGTACTTCTGGGGGTTCACCACAAGGCACTCACAGTACTATCTGTTTACATACCCCCCATAGACCCAACCACAGGTCTCTACAAAGTCCTGGATTATTTCCGAGCCCAAAATCACCTCACTGAGGCAATAATTCTAGGTGATTTCAATACAAACTGTCTTTCTCCTGACACTGGCCCCATAAAGAAACATAAAAACATAGAAGTTGATGGCAGATAAGGACCGCAAGCCCCATCCAGTCTGCCCATTTTGTGGAGTTCTATGACTGGGTGACGAGTGCCTTGGACCTGGATAGACCAATAGATGTCCTCTTTCTTGACTTCAGCAAGGCGTTTGACTCTGATCCTCAAAGGGGCCTGTTGGATAAGCTGGGAGAAATGGGGGTGGGGAACCAGATGATCAGATGGATAGGAAACTGGCTGCAGGGCCGGACCTAGAGGGTCATGGTTGGTGGGATAGTCTCATCCCCATGGAAAGTCATTAGTGGGGTCCCTCAGGGATCAGTCCTTGGGCCCCTCCTGTTCAACCCCTACGTCTCTGACATAAGGAAGAGTATCAGGAGTGAGATGAGTATCTTTGTGGATGACTCAAAACTGGGGGCGGTGGTGGATGGGAGATGGGGAGGGTGGCCCTACAGGGGGACCTGGAGGCTCTGGAAAGGTGGTCTAGAAAGTGGAAGTTGAGGTTCCATGCAGGGAAATGCAAAGTACTGCACCTGGGAGCCAGAAACCCAGGCCAAGTGTACACCCTGGAAGGGGGGGAATGCTACAAGTCTCGACAGCTAAGATGGACCTGGGGGTGGTGGTGGATGTCAAGATGAACAACTCGGAGACTTGTAGGAGGGCAGTGGCAAAGGCCAACAGGATGCTGGGATGCATCGCTAGGGGGATCACCTCCAGAAGGAGGGAAGTGATACTCCCACTGTGTAACTGCTTGGTGAGGCCACACCTTGAGTACTGCGTGCAGTTTTGGAGGCCACATTTAAAGAGGGACATTGAACTCCTGGAGAGGGTCCAGAGGAGGGCAAACATAATAATTTGGGGCTTGGGGGACAGGACCTATGGGGAGAGGCTCAAAGAGCTAAATATGTACACATTGGAAGAGAGAAGGGACCGGGGGAACATTATAGAGGTCTTTAGATACTTGAAGGGGGTAAATAGGGGAGGAACAGTCAGGGTGCTCCGAAGGAAGGGGGGGGCAACTAGAAGGCATGGGTGGAAGCTGGAGTGGGGGAGATTCACGGGATAATGGAAGAGGTGCTACTTCACTGAGAGGGTAGTGGAGCCATGGAATGCGCTGCCCAGGGGGCTGGTGGAGGCAGACACGGTGGAGGGGTTCAAGAGGGGGTGGGATAGGTACAGGGGAAGGGTTCTGGAAGCAAAATCCAATGCAGCAAGAATATCCGAGACTGGGAATGGAAGCCAGAGAGGAGGGGGCATCAGGGTCAGCTGCCAGGGTGAGGCTGACCAAGCGAGAGCGAACCACGAAAGACTGTTAAGCCTATTCTGCTGGCGTTTTAGTATTTCTTTCTTACCTTATAAGTGCCACAGGCCTTTGCTCTGTCAATGGCTTCATTCACCATACCATCTGTATTGCTCCTTGCTGATCATCTGCCTTGGCTCCCGGCAGCCATCTGGTTTAAATGATAGACTTATTTCCCACTAACATCTTTCAGCCACCCTCTTTTTTCCCCTAAAGTCTATTTGTTTTTGTACTCATTTAATTTCTTTTTCATTTTCACCATAAGTCTCCATCTCTGTCTCCTTCCCACACATTTGTCACCTTTCAGCCTTCTTACCAGGCTCTGTTAATTAGTCCCCACCTGGGAACTTCCCTAGCTCTTTCACTCCTATTATGCTTTATCTTTCCCATCATCACCTTTTTGTTTCACTGATTCTCTCTTAATCTTACCATTTATCACTTCTACTCCCTAAGCCTCCCCTTTCTTCTTTCCCCATATATATATCCCTCATTTTACCTCCCCTCTACACTAAATTTTTTTTTTCTCTTTTAGATATTTCCTGAAGAAGACCTAGGGTCGAACCGTAGATTTTTAACTCTATTTTCTATTTTCAGCATGCATTTAACATAACCATTTTGTTTTGCTTTTAGACCACATGCTGACGAAGCAGCTTGTTTTTGTTTTTTATATTTTATATGCTACATTTGCTGCGACCCACTATGCCTAATCTGAATTCTCTACGATGCTCCTTCATTTCATCTATCTCTGCATTCCCTTCTCATATTTCTAAGTCTTCTCTTGAATTATTTTCTGCCATTTTCGCTAAGACTAAGCTCTGCAGTCACTTACAGTTTCTTTCCAAATGCCGCCACCTGGGTATTATTCCTAAAGGTTTCTGTTTGAAATTCCATCCTTGTTCATTTGGGTCTGAGATACATGTTTCCTCCAATAACAAACTTTTGAAACTTTCTCTAGGAAACTTATCACGCACACCATTCTCTCCATTAAAACACAGCTGATCTCTGTGGACAAAACCATTAAAAGGCAAAAGGATTTCCTGCAGCGAACTGCTCCACATAACCTTCCTTTTATTCAGCACTGCATCCAAAACCTTAACTCCACTCTCTTTCAGTTCCTCAAGGACACCAAATCTGCAAAACTCCAGTCTCTCACCCAGCAGATCAACAACCAACATGAGCCTTGAAGTCAGACACAACCTAACAATTTGGTATTTTGTATTCCTCCAGACCTTCCCCTGACACAAGATGAGCAACCACTCCTTAGCAAAGGTCTCTCTTTTGTGCCCACACCCAGATATCTTGATGCACCCCAGGTTCAAGTTGATCTACAGTGCTTCTATTGTGGAGTACACCTTACAGCTCATTTTTCTAATGAGACTCCTCTTCCCACAGATGATGACAGTATCACCAGAACAATCAATAATATCAATCCCCAGTGAAGTGCATGGACACCCCCTCCAGGACGTTTTGCTGCTGTTGATTATTTGTTAACCAATGCATGGAAAACACCACTAACTTCAACCTTCATTGCAGGTACAACCATTCCAACCTGACACACGGTGAGCTTGCAGCCCTCAGATCTCTGCAATGTAGGAATGATATTGTTATCAAACCAGCTGATAAGGGAGGTGCTGTTGTGGTCTGGCAAAAGGAGTTACACATCACTGAAGCCACACAGCAACTCTCTGACACCAGGTTTTATTCTTCTCTTCCACAGGACCCCACTGCTGACTATCAAATGGAGGTCACCACCATCATCGCCTCTGCTATTGAAAACAAAGAGCTCCCTGCATCCGCTAAGAGACTCATAGTTCAGCATCCCCAGACATCCAGGTTTTATCTCCTTCTCAAAATCCACAAAACAGGTAACCCAGGTCATCCCATAGTGTCTGCCTGCTCCTGCCCCACATCCCACATCTCTGCATTTTTAGACAGCCTCATGAGACTCCTTGTTGAGTCCCTGCCCTCCTATGTTAAAGACACTAACCATGCTCTCCAGCTATTTGACAGGTTCAGATTCAGTGACTCTCATCAGCTCATCTTCACCATGAACATCAAATTTCTGTACACAGTGATCCCCCATGATGATGGTCTGACAGCTTTTCAGCATTTCTTGAATAAGCAGGAAGTCCAGCAGTCACCCACAGACACACTAACGCGTCTGGCAGAACTGGTTCTTACACTCAATGCTTTTTCTTTTAATAATATTTTTTTTCAGCAGCTCAGTGGAGTTGCCATGGGTACCAAGATGGGTCCCAGCTTTGCTAATCTGTTTGTGGGTTGCATGGAGGAACATTTTTTTCTCATTCACAGGGACTGTGCCTGAACTCTACAAAAGCTACATTGATGACTGTGTGGGGGTGACCTCCTGCTCCAGGGAGACCCTCCAAGTCTTCCTTGACAAGTTTACCACAGCCCATACTTCCCTTCAATACACTGTTGAAGCATCCTCCTCTACACTGGCTTTTCTGGATATCCAGCTGTCAGTACAGAATACTGGTCTGAAGACATCAGTTTATTACAAACCCACTGACTCTCACAGTTTCCTCCTCCACAGCTCCTTCCATCCGAAACATGTCAAGAATGGCCTGCCTTATTCACAGTTTCTTAGACTTCGCAGGTTATGCAGTGAAGAGGATGATTTTGCTGAGCAGATGCAAATAATGCATAGTTTTTTTTATCAACGGGGATACTCTAAAAGCACAGTGGACAGAGCACTCTCCCGGGTCAGTATCATGCCCCGTAACCTTGACCCCCGTAGGAAGGATACTGTCACACAAGAACAACGACGAATTCCACTAGTGCTTCCTTTCCATCAGAGAACACCTTCTCTTCACAAGATCAGCACCAGTAACTTTCCCATTTTGAAAACTGACCCTAACATTGGTGCTTCCTTTACAGAAGCACCTATTGCCTCCTACCGCCGGTCACCTAACCTGCAGAATCTCCTGGTTAAAAGCACCCTACTTACACCTAACAGTTCCTCCCTCCCAGGTACCAAACCTTGCAACAGGACTCGCTGCTACACCTGCAAATTTATTTCCAGTGTGACTGAAATTCGGGGACCTACAGGTGTTTTTCACATCACCAGGGAGTTCTCGTGCACCTCCACTAATGTAGTGTATTATATTATTTGCAGGAAGTGTACAGCTATTTACATCGGAGAGACTGGTACGCGCCTTACTGACCATTTCAGGGAACATTACAGAACAGTCTGGAATGGTGACACTGCTAAACCCATTGTATCCTACTTTATCTCCAGGGACAACAGTGTAAATGACCTTTCTGTTTGTGTCCTTCAGCAGGGCTTCTGGGATCCTGACCATAGAAAAACATGGAAGCCAAGCTGATCATCCGCCTTGGCGCCCAGCAGTCCTCTGGTTTAAATGATTGACTTATTTCCCACTAACATCTTTCAGCCACCCTCTTTTTTCCCCTAAAGTCTATTTGTGTTTGTACTCATTTAATTTCTTTTTCATTTTCACCATAAGTCTCCATCTCTGTCTCCTTCCCACACATTTGTCACCTTTCAGCCTTCTTACCAGGCCCTGTTAATTAGTCCCCACCTGGGAACTTCCCTAGCTCTTTCACTCCTATTATGCTTTATCTTTCCCATCATCACCTTTTTGTTTCACAGATTCTCTCTTAATCTTACCATTTATCACTTCTTCTCCCTGAACCTCCCCTTTCTTCTTTCCCCACATATATAAATCTCTCATTTTATCTCCCCTCTACACTAACTTTGTTTTTTTTCTCTTTTAGATATTTCCTGAAGAAGACATAAGGTCAAAACATAGATTTTTAACTCTATTTTCTATTTTCAGCATGCCTTTAACCATTTTGTTTTGCTTTTAGACCACATGCTGACGCAGAGCCTTGTTTTTGTTTTTTACATATTGCATTGCTCCCTTATGCCTATCCCATGCCTGTTTGAAGCCCTGCACTGTATTCATATCCACCACTTCCTGATATAGGCCGTTCTATGCATCCACCACCCTTTCTGTGAAAAACAACTTCCTCACATTACCCCCTAAATCGGCCTCCCTCTAATCTCATAATGTGTCCTCTTGTCCTGCTGTTTTTCTTATATTGAAATACGTTAGACTCTTTCACCTTGTTAATGCCCTTAAGGTGTTTGAATGTTTCGATCATATCACCTCTCTCCCTCCTTTGCTCTAGGGTATACATATTGAGCTCTGTTAATCTGTCCTCATATGTTTTCTGATGCAGTCCCTGCACCATTTTGGTTGCCCTAGTCTGGACTGCCTCAATTTGGTTAATGTCCTTGTGAAGGTGTGGTCTTCAGTACTGCACACAGTACTCCAGATGGGGCCTAACCAGTGTCTTGTAAAGAGGGATTATTACATCCCTTTTCCTACTTGTGATACCTCTACTGATACACCCCAGCATCCCCCTAGCCTTACCTACTGCTTTAGTGGTCTGCTTGGATGATTTCAGGTCATCGGTGATGATGATGCCCAAGTATCTTTCTTCCCTTGTGACTGCCAGCAACACCCCTCCCAGCCTACAGGTGGCTTCAGGGTTTCTCTTCCCTATGTGCATGATCTTGCACTTCAATGCATTAAATCCCAGTTGCCACTCTTCCGACCATTTTGCTAGTTTATCCAGATCTCTTCTCATTCTGCCCACCCCATCTGGATCATCTACTCTGTTGCAGATCTTGGTGTCATCTGCAAACAGACAAACCTTACCCTCCAGTCCATCTGCAATGTCACTGAGGAAGATACTGAAGAGGACTAGCCCCAGGACTGATCCCTGAGGTACCCCACTTGTGACTTGCATCTCTTCTGACTGTATACCGTTTACCACCACTTTCTGTTTTCTGCCCGTCAACCAGTTTACCACCCAGTTGACCAACTTCTGACCCACCCTGAACCTACCCAGCTTATTAATCAATCTTCTATGTGGAACAGTATCGAAAGCTTTGCTGAAGTCAAGGTAGGCAACATCAACTGCTCCCCCTTGGTCCACCACTCTGGTTACCCAGTAAAAGAAATCTATGAAATTAGTTTGACAGGACCTTCCTTTTGTATACCCATGCTGTCTTGGGTCTTGTGCTCCTATGGATTCCAGGTGTTGCACTATCCTTTCCTTAAGGAGCGCCTCCATAAACTTGCCCACTTGTACACTGGTATTGCTTGTACTATAATCATTGAAATTGTGTGTATTATATATATTGTTGTACCCTTTCCCCCCCAGGTCCACCTCACAAATGAGCTTAGCTCAATGGTGTTTACCTGGTTAAATTAAGATTTTGATTGATTGATTGACTGCTGAGGTACCGTAAGACTGAGTGGTCTGTAGTTCACTGTCTCCTCCCTGCTACCACTCTTGTGGAGCGGAATCACATGAGCCTTTCTCCAGTTTTCTGGGACCTCTCCTGTGCTCAGAGACTCACTAAACAATTCTGATAATGGCTCTGCTAGTTCCACCCTTAGCTCCTTTAGTACCCTGGGATGTATGCCATCAGGTCCCATTGCCTTGTCCACCCTGAGCTTATTGAGCTCTTGTAGGACCCTTTCTTTTGTGAAGGGACAATTGCACACCTCCCTCTCCCCTGTGTCCATGGTGCTGAGCTTTGGGCCCTGCCCTACCTTCTCTTCAGTAAATACTGAGCAGAAGTATCTATTTAGGATAGATGTTTTTACATGGTCCTCCTCCTCACATGCCCCCTTATCTCCTTTGATCTTAGCAATACCCCCTCTGGACTTTCTCCTTTCACTAATGTATCTATAGATAAAGGATGCGTTATCAGCTCTTCACCTTACACAACTTATTAGCACCAACACCAGAATTAACTATAAGACTGGGACAAGCATCGCTCTCAAATGTATACTCTCAAATTGCCCTAATCGTATCTCTAATGTAACTGTACACAATGACTCACTTAGTGACCTCTCACCCATTACCTGTTGCTGGTCAAACAAATTCCATACCTCCCCACTGCAAACTATCTTCAACAGAGTGCTAAAGCAAGGCCATCTGGAATTCTTAAAACAACAACTGCGCTGTCAGGACTGGACTCTGTTGGACTCCTCTGATGACATTAACGTAGCGCTCGAGCATTTTATCAAGGCCTTCAATGCTGCCTGTGACATACATGCACCTCTTAAGAAGATGAAGGTTTATGGCACAGTGCACCCCTGGATCACTCCTGAGCTAATAGATAACATGAAACTACGGGACCATCTCTGGCACTGGGCCAAAACATGTGGTAAACTGCAAGAACCACAAGCCTATGAAGCTGCAAGAAATACCTGCACTCAGGCTATTTATCAGGAAAAACATAAATACTATAGGGAGCAACTGACCAATACCTGGGGGGACAGTAGAAAATTTTGGTCAAATATCAAAGATATCATTGGTAAAGTCTCACCCGGAAATGTCACCTGCTATGCCAAACATTGATGGAATTCCCATCCTTGACCCACTTAGAACTGCAAATACTTTTAATGATGCTTTCACCAACCTGGGCAGTATCCTTCCACAAGATTTCTTTGATGAAATCCTGGAAAAGTCAGCTTGCCACCCTGAAAACAAGGCCCCTGAGCATCCCCCCTTCTATTTTAAGAAGGTCTCTGATTTGACCCTAGTTGGAAAACTTCTTAAGAAGGTGTTGGGTAAATCCCGACATAGTGGTGATTCTCTGGACCTCAAACTTGTTGTGCTCACCATAGAGGAAGTTCTCCCACCCATTATCAAGATATTGAACCTCTCTCTCTTACCCTGTCACAATTCCTGCAAGTATGGAAAACAACCATTGTGACACCAGTTCATAAATCTGGTGATCGTGCCTTACATAACAACTACAGGCCTATATCAATCCTCCCTCCTCTTTCCAAGTACTGGAATGAATTGAAACCAATCAACTTGCAGATTACCTCAAAAAAATACTCCATCCCATGTCCACAACAGCATGGATTTAGGAAAGGACACAGCACCACCACAGCACTACTTGAATTTACCAGTTTCATTCAGCAATCAATTAACCAGGGCAAACTTGTAGGAGCAGTCTTTTTCAGATTTAATGAAGGCATTTGACACTGTTAATCACCCACTCCTCCACAAACAACTCTCTATAACATATGCTGCACTGGTTTAGAAGCTATCTAGCCATCAGATCCCAGCATGTGAAGATAACTAATGTTGCCTCTGAACAGCAGCTGGTTCGATATGGAGTAGCACAAGGATCTATTCTTGGTCCACTCATTTTCAGCATCTTCCTGAACTACTTGTCATCTGCATGTCACCTATGAACCCTGCTCTATGCGGTGATGCTGTCATCTTTGCAAGCCACTTGAACCCTAACCTGCTCAAAAGCAATCTGCAACTTGGATTCATGGAAGGTGAGTAATGGTTTAGTAAGAATACACTAGTACTAAACTACAAGAAGACAAAAGTCCTGATGTTCTCATCTTCCCACAATAAGCACAAGGCACATGCTCTTACTATCAGAAGTAACCAAGGAGCCCCCCTCAAACAAATCCAGCACTTTAAGTACCTAGATGTATCTCTAGACAGTCATCTTACCTATGTGCATTGCATCGAGAATGTTGCCAGGGCCGTCAACATTAGGACTGGGCTCCTCTACTGGCACAGAAGGAGTCTAACGCCTGAAGTTCTCAGACTTGCAATTCACAGTTCTGTGCTATCGATCATTGATTATGGCCTAGTCATATATGGAGCTGCTTCCACCACCGCACTCAAAAGGCTAACTGTTGCCCTAAACAAGGCCTCTAGACTTTTAATGGGTGCTCCCCATTTTACCCACACTTGTGAGCTCTATGCTCAGTCTGGGTGGCTCCAGCTAAGTGGGAGGATTAAATACCAAACGTGCCTTCTGACAAAAAAGGTGCTTCTGGCTAATACCACCAAATCTCTCAAGACTCAACACACTCGCACCTCTACAACTGAACTCCTTCTTGTCCCAAAGTGCCGCACTACCCAATGCCAATGCACCTTTCTCATCAGAGCCCCTTTCAGGTTCAATGGGCTGCACAGAAAACTGGCTAACCTGAGTAAACTCAGCCAGTTCAAACACATGCTCTGACATCATCTCTCAACTAAAAGCTCCTGTGATTGTGTCTCCTAACTCACAGGCACACATTTCCTCGATTTCTCCCTCCCACTGCTGGACCACCTCACATTCCGTCACCTCCGCTTGCTTAGCATCTACTAGCCTCCCTGCTGTTACCCTTTCCAATGACTGCTCCCTCACCTTTCAGCTCTTTCCCTTCCACTCCCTGCCTCCTTTATATGAAACCTTGACAATGCCTCTGGCTGCTACCTTCCCCTTTCGGGCTATTAACCTTACTACCCTCCCTCCCTCACTTTATTCCCTCACTTCCTCTACTTTAATGTTGTTGTATATTCATTATACACTGTAATAATAAAAATTGTTGTATATGTTGATTTTTGGTATTCACTCTGTTAGTTCCTCCTATGTATGTTTGTAACCCTTCCCTCTGATGTGGAACCTTTGTAAATGAGCTGCCTGGCGCTCAAAGGTAATTTATAATCCTAGATTAAATTAATAAATTAAAAATAGACCCTCAGGCTTCCAGATGCATTCTTTATATGGAGTGCAATCACCTGGATGATCACATGTAGCCAGTGGGGAACTTGCTAGATAGAGACAACCACTGCACCCCCAACTGGTAACTAAATCTACCTGTAGCAAGTTCGCCACAGAGGAGTACATGTCAAAAATTGAGAACTCCATAAGTAAGATACCTAATACACTTTAAAAATTACTAGCATTTAGAGCAGCAGAAGATGGGGAGTGGTGGATTCTGTTTCATTTGCCACTTTATAATACACATGAATCTGATAAAAGTCATACAAAAATATATGATTTGATACCCATTTGCAATGTTTGGCATTACTGTCTGTACTCCACTCGACTTATGCACTTTTTATGTCATCTTTTTTGTAACTTCATTATTAGTCTGGCTTGTATTTCTTTGTAACTGTATCTCTTCTGCCCTTTATCCCGGTCGCACCTTGAAACAAGCACTGGCTCAGTGTGCCTCTCCTGGTTACCAACTTTCAATTAAACAATAATAAATCTGAACATACTTTTTAAGATTTAATTACTTTCTTTGTGCATTTCCTTTCAAGCATATTAGGATATATGTTGTCTGGTCCCAGGACTTTGTCTAATATAAAAACATATTTTCTTTTAAAACTTTTTGCACCATGTAACTAGGGCTCTGCAAATAATATCTATACAGGCTTTGATTGTTCAGATAGTATGTTCTATCCACAGATACAGCTACTAGACACTCTATTAGGTAGTATGCTGATGAAGAGCAGCCTTGGCCTGGTGGACTGGCATGCAGGACTACAATAGCCTGACTAAGACTTTGTGCTCCCAAGTGGGAGGGACTGCATTAGAACAAATATAACAAAATGCATCAGTATTGGCTGGCAATGTTGAGGTCTACCATCCACTACATCATGTCAAATCTTTTGCCACCCCCTGTGTCCCTTAACAGATACTGAGCACACTATATACCTCCTTGGGGTCTTGCAACACATCAGGGGCTATTCACAAAACTTTGCCTCATTGCAAACCTGGTTTGTACCATGCACACTGGGGTTTGCCTCAGTGTGTATTCACAAAAGTCCAGTTTTCACCCGCAATCTGGGTTTGGGATGGGGGAAAATTTGGAGGGGGCCGTAATGCAAATGAGGGTGAGGGAACCTGCATATCCACGCAGTCCCATTCACAAAGGACTTTCTCCACACAAGGGCCTTTTGTGGAGGTCCCTCGCATGAAGAAAATACCACCAACTGAGACATGGTGGTATCCTGTGGAATCCTAGTGGCTGGCAGAGGTACTGCATCCCCCCTCATCAGTGATTGCCATACATACAGTGTAATGAAAAGGCACAGTAATACCTGGTTGTAGTGGTTCCCTTCCTCCTCCCTGATCACTATCCATACAGTAGAAAAACAAAGGTACAGTAATCCCTGGTGGTAGTGGTTCTCTGGCCCCTCTCCAATTGCCACCCGTACAGTAGAAAAACAAAGACACAGTAATCCCTGGTGTTAGTTGTTCCCTCTGCCCTCCCTGATCACCAATTGTTGTCCCTGTCAAAAGAAACATGAATGTTGCCTTGGTGGTCTTGTGGTCCCACCCTGTCCCGCTTGTCAGCCCCATATATAGTAAATATAGTCCCTGGTGGCCTAGTGGTCCCCCCTTCCCCAAACACCAGTCCCAGGAATGAGAGACAGACTCCCTGGTGGTTCAATTATCCCTCCCCCTGTCGATCGCCGCCGCGATCTAAAGAAATGTATGCCTCGGTGGTCTAGTAGTCCTCTCCCTTGCCATTCACTGGCCTGATCAGTACAAAAGTAATTTTAGTCCCCAATGGTAGTGGTGCCCCCCAGATCACCAATCACCAACCCAATTAGATAAAAAAAAAATATGTGTCCCTGGTAGCCAGTGGTCCCCCCAATGCCAGTTGCCACTCCTAGAAAATATAGATGCAAACCGTCACCCTGGTGGCTAGCATTCCCTCCCCACAACTGTTTACTTGCCCAATACAAAACATACATCAACCCTGGTGTCAGGTGCCCCCCCAACCTGATCCCTGTATAATGCCATGATATATTACCCTGGTGGTCTAGTGGCCCCCTATCCCCGATCCCATGTCCAAGTAATTACTAATGTACCCTGGTATCATAGGTAATACAGAGCTAATAGACCATGGTCCATGATGCTCGCTTAATATCAATTGTATCCCATTATACAGTTTTGTTGAAAATAAGAATCCAAATGTATTTTAAAGGTATCCATGTTTTCACATGTTACTACATCCAATGGCAAGCTATT
Source organism: Neoceratodus forsteri (assembly GCA_016271365.2). Lineage (NCBI taxonomy): Eukaryota > Metazoa > Chordata > Ceratodontiformes > Ceratodontidae > Neoceratodus > Neoceratodus forsteri. Next base: position 1,063,841,038 of record CM057449.1, on the reverse strand, counting down.
CCAAATTTTACACACTCTTATTGAAAACCAGGTACTCCTTTTTTTAGTTTTACATTGTTCAACTAGCAGTTGAAGTGGATGTGCCCTAGTAGTGTAAACAGTATCCCTTAGCCCCAAGTCCAGCAACTCCCATAGATGATCATCATGTAATGCCTTAAATACTAGACATAGATCACCCCTCATTCTGCGATATCCAATGTATAAAGTCCCAGTTTCTTCAATCTAGCATTATAATCCAAGCCTTTTACTTCATTAATATTTCTAGTGGCCCTCTTCTGGATTTTTTCATGTGCAGTTATAGAACCTTTATCACCTGGTGCCCAAAACTGGGCACAATACTCCAAATGGGGCCTCACCAAAGACGAAAATAAGGGGAGCAGAACTTCACTACTTTTACTACTAATATGTTTATTTATACAGTGTAATATACCTGCTGCCTTCTTGATAACCATGTGACAATGGAGCTTAGGACTAAGATCATTGGATACTCTAATACCCAGATCACGTTCATCATCCACTGCTTTTAAGATGTTTCCACCAAAATTATAGTTAGCATGCTGTTTTTTTCTCCTGAAGTGCATTACCACACACTTATCGATATTAAAGGACAATTTTTTTTTGGGTAGCCCAATTCTGTAACTCATTAAGGGCATACTGAAGGGTATCTATATCTCCAGTATTTGTAATCGGGTATCCTAGTCATGTGTCATCTGCAAATTTAGTTAACCAGACATCAGTTGTAGTTTTAAGCGATGCAATATATATATTACACAAACAAGGACCCAAAACCGAACCCTGTGGGACCCCACTGGTCACAACATCCCACTCTGAAAAAAAAAAAACCTTTATACATACTCTCTGGGTACGAACCTTTAACCATGATTCCACACAATGTGATATATTGCCCCCTATTCCAATGCTAATGATGTCTTCAATAAGCTGACCATGAGGGACCTTGTCAAAGGCCTTGGAAAAATCCAAGAAAATGACATCCACCACCTCACCCTTATCCAATGCCCCACTTACTCCATTATAGAAGCCCAACAAGTTAGTCTGACATGATCTCGCCTTAATAAAGCCATGTTGAGTAGGATCTGGTTCAGTCATCTTACATAGATAATCTTTTATGATTCCTTAAAGCATTTTACCCAAAATTGAAGTTAAACTGATGGGTCTATAATTAGACACTTCCTGCCTAGAACCCTTTTTAAAGATAGGAACCGCAGTCGCCTGTCTCCAAACATCAATAACCTGGCCTTCTTGTATAGATTTATTAAATAGGGCAGCAATAGGACCAGAAAGGGGGATGGCCAATTCCTTGAGAATAGGCGGGTATAAACAATCTGGACCTGCTGACTTGTAGGGGTCTAGATTTTGTAACAGTTTTTGAATAGTACCAGCATCAATTGTAAAATACCCATTCAAGATGTGATCATTATGTTTCTTACTGGTTACTGTTTTAGTATTAAAAACTGACGAAAATTGCTTATTGCAAATAGTGGCCATTTGTATCTTATCTGAAACCAAATCTCCTAGATTATTTTTAGTGGCCCTATGGTGAAGTACCTCTTTATTATTAATATATTTATAGAAGCATTTGTGATTATCCCCCACTTTATTTGCCAATCTTACCTCATAGTCCTTTTTTGCTTTTCTAATAGTATACTGTTACTCGTAACTGAAATTTAAAATTTTCCCAGCTTTTCTTAGATCCACATAACTTAGCCCTTTTATATGCCCTACTTTTATATTTAATATGTTTTTTTTACAGTTGCATTCATCCAGGGCCTTATTAATTTAGGTTTATCAACTTTTTTGACAGTAGGGATATATTTATTTGAAACTGCTGTTAATTGACTAACCAAAATTTGTCATATTTCTGAGAGGGATTTATCCAAAAATGACTGATGCCAGTCCCAATATGACATATCATGTATCATACCTTGGAAATTCCCTTTTTTAAAGTTATAAACTGTTGTGTCACCAACATCCTGCCCCAGATTCCCGTTGTAAGTAAATTTAACCATAGAATGGTCACTGGAGCCAAGTGGTTGCAGCACCAAACAGTTTGCAATTTGATTGCCTAAATTGTGTAAAACTAAATCAAGAATATTGTTACCCCTGGTACTGTTATTAACCATCTATTCTATATTTGATATCAGAAGAGTTTGCAAATATATTTTTTCAATGGGGGATGAAGTATGCATAGTCTTCCAATTTATGCCTGGAAGATCAAAATCACCTACAAGCAGAGTATTATTAGTGGAGGATATCTTCTCCACAAAATCCAGCAGATGAAAATCATTATCGTGTGTAATTGTCGGAGACCTATAGACCACACCCATGTTAATACAAGATGCTGATTTAGGAAAAATTCTGACCCAAAGTGCTTCAATATTAGGCCACTGAGTTAATTCTATATTTTCAGAATTTATAATATTTGACAGATACAATGCCACTCCCCCCCCCCCCCCCCCACAGTAATGCTCCTATCTTTATGGAACAGGGTATAACCTAGGATGTTCTTATCCCAAGGGTCGTCATCATGCCACCAAGTCTCTGTAACAGCACAGATATGAATATCGAGTTGTTCCAGTGATAAAGTAAACTCGTCAAACTTATTCCCTAGACTTCTGGCATTTATGACTAGACAGTTCCATTCTAGGAGGGCCACAAAGGTATTATTTTTGCATAGAGTTTTTTGAGGCATAGAGTCCCCCCCACCTAATAGTTTAAACAATGGTCTATCTGGCGGTCTAGTGGGCCCCACCCCCCCACCATGTCAGGTACTGATCTACCACCCCACTCCCCCGCATCCTGACCTGAGCTGGCAATTGGCATAGCCCTCCTCCCACCACCGCAGCCACTGACTGAGCTCTCAATGAAGGCGTACTGTATATAGTACGTACTTATTGACAGTGACTGACAGCTCCAAGTGAGCTGCCATTCAGTGAGTGTGCACTGTATACAGTACGTGCTAACTGAAAGCTGAGTCAGCAGGGGGTGTGGCTTAGCCTTCAGCCAAGATGGCAGCAAAATTACTTAGCTCCCCTGACTGTGGGCTTACATCCTATGACATTCTGCATAAGAGGATTTGCTAACACTCTCCAAAGGCACAGGAATCAGAAGAGGGACTTACCTGCTACATCGCGTAGTTCTCATTTTCTTCTTTCTGGGAAGCAGAGTGACATTTGGAGCCCCTTCCTTGGTCAGCAGCCAGCAGAACGGCATTCTCCTCTTCAGCTTCAGTTGACCCTGCAAAAATGGAACTGACATTTAACCAGCTGATGGCACAAATGACCCAAATGACTCTTGCTCTAAATAATAATACTCAAAAATTACAGGCTATAGAAACACAGCTGTTCCATACAGAGAGGCATCTAAAGGCCCATGACTCAGCCCAGCAGGATCTCACTACTACTACTCAGGAACAGGCCGCCTTATCCACCTCCTTCAAGACAAGGTGGACGACCTGGAAAATTGCAGTCACTGCAATAATCTGCGGTTTCTTGGCTTCCCCGAGGGGACTGAGCAATGGAAACAATCTGTTTTCTTCAGGAAACACTACTGCAGATTCTAGGCCTCCCACGTACAACTGTCCTGCATATCAAGTGGGCCCACTGCATGCTTGCTCCACTGCCTAAACAAGCGGTGCGCCCATGCACAAGCCTGGCCCATTTACTCGATTTCTGACAAAAAGAGATTGACTCAGCAGCAGCCAGAGACAAAGGATCCATTACCTGGAACATTATTCAAATATTTCAAGACTACTCAAGGGAGCTTAATGAGTGGCACAAAGCATACACAGTGTGCTGAAAAATTCTCCATGCTCACCACATCACCTTCTTGCTCTGATGCCTGGCAACTATGAGGGTGGTTATCAACTGGGCTCCTCTTTTCTTTTCCACCCCTGACAGTCTCCTGGACTATCTTCAGAGGGCGTTCTCCAATGATTTCCAAAATCCTGCACTCTTTAAAGCCCCTCAGGGAACCTCCAAGACCCCAAACCTTATGGAAGTGCCACCCAGCTCCCCACTGCACTCTCCCAACCCACAGATTTACCAGTCCAAAGCCTCTCTTTCATCATTGGAGCAAAAGATGCCACTCGCTGCAGTGGCATGAGAGGAGACAACCCCCAATCACCAGGCAGATGGATGACGTGGCCCCAGCACCAGAGGAAGGAGTCTTGCACCTGTTTCACACCCTGAACAAATTTGCCCCTCTGCTGACCCTGCCAGAAGACACCCCTCAGGAGGAAGACCTTTAGGCGCACCCCGTCCCTACTGATGCAGCAAAATCATGGGCCACAATTGTGGCAATGAACAATCCTCATGCTTCGCAGGGCAAACAGGTTCTGGCCCCTCTCAGTCCTTCCCAGCAGCTGGTGCATGATCGGGAAGCATCAAAGAGCTCACCCCTGCCACAGACAACTGGATCACCACCTTGAACAGTTTGTGCAGTAACTGGCTTACTTGTTTTATGTTTCTCCCAGCCGAGGTGAGGATAGGGGCTGGAGCTCTGCTACCATGTAAGAACATCTCCCTTGAGTGCTCTGAGCTGGGAGCTCAGGTCTGGACTACTTATAAGGGCTGAATACTCAACCCTGTGCTCATACAGAGGGAACTGTTCGCTCTGACTTTTGGCCTGATCACAGCAGATGTGCATTTACGGTGATTAAGGCTATCGAGTGCTATAAATGTCTCTTATACAAAGTTCTGTACAAATGTGCCCTTTGAGGCTCTTTTGCTTGGTTTCTTTTTTGGGGTCTCTGTTGTTTTTTCTATTGCTTTTCTAGGTATGGATATGTAATCATGGGCCGTGGACGATCATTGTTGGCCCCAGCATGCAGCTTTCAGTCTGTGTCTAGTGCTCACCCATGTCCATCTCTTCATAGGCTAAATGCCTGAACCTTGCTTTTGCCCTTACTTCTTTGAGCAGTTATTCCCCCCCCCCGGACCCAGGGCACCTATAGACCCCTAGGGCTCAGCCTCTGAGTGCCCCCTCTGGGCTCGGGCTGGGGAGCTCATATGACCTCGGCTGTTTCCCCAATATCCCCCATATTATTTCTCAGCACCGACATCAGAGGCCACAGCAAGAGCTCTACTAACAGCAGGGGAATTCTCCCGCGCCCCCCCACACCGCTAGTCATGACGCCGCAACTCCAAGTTCCTGCTACGGTGTTGGAAGTACTCACCCTACTACAGCCTAGTTTTGGACATGGGGCCTGCCTTCTTACTTTTACCCCATACTCTGATATCCCACTGAGGGAAGCTGCGATATAAGCTGCACCTCAAGCATCTGTGGATGAGTTTTAGGCAGCAACCTGCCTGCTCTTTCTTTCTATCCACCCAACAAGATGGGTGCGGAATGGCCCTGGCAGTCAGCCTGCCGGCCTACCCACCCTCCTCCAATCACAGAGTCGATACTGTTTGCTGATGTTCTTGTAAATAGTTGGATGTTGTTTCGGGCTGTTAGCCAGACTAGTTTTTATGTTTATTGTGAAGACTTGGTACTGCCTGGATATGTTTATGTTGTAGACACTATGTGGCTTGTCTATACTGGGTGTTTGGGTGACCTCTGGGTTTTCTTGTGGGAATGGGCAATTGGTCCCTCAGCCTCTGCCCCTGAAAGATTCATAATGCTGTCTCACACTCTCCTTCTCCTCTGGACCATGGGTGACCTCCACGCTTACACCTGGAATGTATGGGGCATGGATACCTCGGTAAAACATAAACAGGTGTTCTCTCATCTGAACATGCTGAGGGCCACATTGGCCTTCCTACAAGAAACTAAGCTTACACCACAGAACCACGCTAAGCTGGCCAGAGACTGGGTGGGGCAGGTATTCTCCTTGTCCTCCTCCTCTAAAAAGAGAGGGGTTGCTATACTCTTCCACAAGTCTGTCTTCTGGTCCTCCATGCAGGTTCGGATGGATTCCCATGGTAAGGGGGTCCTAGTACTGATGAAAACCCCAAATGGCCCCCTACTCTTAGTCTGTATCTATGCCCCAAATAAGGATAACCCCTCTTTCTCTCACCAACTGGTTCAGAAGTTAAGCTCCCTCACCCCTCATCCCACACCCACCATCCTGGGAGGAGATTTTAATCTTGTCTTGGTGCTCCAGATGGACCCCAGCACCCACACCCCTGTGCAGTATCCCAAGGGCCACCAGGCACTGCAGCACTTGATGGCAGAAGCCAGCCTAACTGACATTTGGAGAAACTTCCACCCAAGGGTGAGGGATTACTCCTTCATTTCCTCAGTGCATGGATCACACAGCCAGCTGGACTTTTGGCTCGTGTCCACGGAGGATTGTCAGGTGGCAGTTAACTCCAAGATCTTACCTAAGTGATATCAGACCATGCTCCGGTGCACCTGCACATTCTTTGGGACTTGCCTCCCTCCAAATCGACCACCTGGAAACTAGACCCCCTTCTGCTTAAGGACCATGAGTTTGTACAATGGGTATCTTCAGAGGCCGACTCTTTCATAGCAGAGAAGACTCCTCAGAACACCTCCCCAGGTGTCACGTGGGAGGCTTTCAAAGCCACCCTGCATGAGGCTATAATGAGGTTTGCATCCAGGCATCAGAAAAAGTAGAAGCACCTTCTGGCCTCGTTGGAAGCAAAGCTCAAGACCCTGGAAACCCAGGTCAAACAGACCTCTCACTTGCAATCAGATTCTCCACTGCACAAAGAAATGCTCTCAACTCATATGGAGATTAATGATTTGCTAACCTGTAAAGTGGAGATAGGAGTACTGAGACTTCAACATCACTATTGGGAAGGGGGAGAAAGCGGGCAAACTTCTAGCCTACAGATTACGGAAACAGCAGGCTGAACACTGTATTTCCGGTTTGCAGGACCAGGTGGGCCTCACCCTCACAGACCCACAGCTTATTAATGACATCATGAAGCAGTTTTACTCTGAGCTGTACTCCTCTACCAGAACACAGAATGCCAATGCAATGGATCCCTTTCTGGCATCTCTCTAACTCCCTACTATTCCACCAGTTCAGGTTGCAGCACTAGACCAACTTATCACGTAGGATGAGGTTGTGTCGGCTATTAAGACCCTAAACGCAGGTAAGACCCCTAGTGGAGATGGATTCCCCATCAAACTATAGCAGATTCTCACTCCTCAGATCTCCCCTCTCCTCTCCTCTCCCAGGTCTACAATGAGGCCCTGAGTTTGGGTATCATCCCCCTACTCTCTGAGAGGTGGTTATTGCAGTGTCTCCCAAAAAAAGCAAAGACCCTACTCTCCCCTCTAGTTATCATCCAATATCCTTAATTAACACAGACAGTAAAATCTTTGCCAAGATCCTAGCCACTAGGCTCAGCCCACACTTTCCCTCTCTTATCTAGCCTTCGCAGGTAGGTTTTGTGCCAGGGCGCCTCAGTCAGGACCACATCAGGTCACTCATCAATATCATTTACCAGTCTAAGGCTCTCCCCAGCTGTAGCAATTGCAGTTGACTTCAAAAAAGCCTTTGACTCCCTAGACTGGGATGACTTGGAGAAGGTTCTGCACCATTTTGGCTTTGGAGCCCCCTTTTGTAAGTGAGTGATGGCGCTTTACCAGCAACCTTTGGCCAGAGTTCGAAACAACCCTTTTCAGCTCAGTAGAGGCACCTGGCAAGGCTGCCCTCTGTCCCGTCTCCTATTTATTTTAGCGGTTGAGCCATTAGCAGCCACTATTAGACAACACCCAGACATCTGTGGTGTCACTATCGGGATGCATGCATGTGCCATGCTTATGTATGCAGACAACCTACTGGTTGCAGTGGAAGATATCACGGTAGCCCTCCCTGTGCTCCTCAACCTGTTAGCAGATTTTGCAAAGTTTTCCTACTTGAGGATGAATAAATCCAAAACAGAACTGCTCCCTCTCAACTCTCAATGTGCTCCGAATAATGTCACTCCCTTGGGGCTTAAGTAGACCCAGAACTCCCTGGTATATTTCGGCATTCATATCTCCTCCAACCTCTCTAAAATATGGGATCTCAATATGAACCCATTAATAGCTGATCTTAGAACGGAACTAGACAGGTGCAAGTTGCTCCACCTTACCTTAGCTGGTAAAATTGTGGCTCTTAAAATGATCGTAGCTCCCAAACTTCTCTATCCATTCTCACACATCCCATTGGCCCCCCCTGCAAAATATCTCCATACCACAGACACTGTAGTGGGGAACTTTCTTTGGGAATCAAAAAAAAAAACAGTATAGCAGGGGCAAATTATGCTCCCATTGGAGGGACAGTGGATGGGGTCTCCCGTGGTATGAGGGATATGCATGGGCGTACTCTTTAGCACAATCCCTAAAATGGTTCACAGCCCTCTCTGCTGATTCTTCACAATGGCTTCATATGGAAAGGTCTATTGCATGGGTTAATACCCTCCCATTGTTGATTTATAAGCCCCTGCCTAAATCTCTGCTGAGCCATCCCACTATAGCACCAGTGGTCCAGATCTGGAATAAAATACATATCAGGATTAAAGCAAATCCCACACCACATCTCCAGACTCCTATTTTCAACAACAAATATATACTGGTTGAGCAGAAGCCCATCGATTGGCCTCATTGGGAGCGCACAGGTATTAAAGTCTTGGCTGGTGTCATGGACAAGACCGGGTCTGGGCTACAATCTTATCAAGATCTTGTTAATGCGAGGGGTCTGGGCAAAAGTGACTTCTGGAGGTACTTGCAATTGCGTAGCTCTTTGGCTGAATTCCTTAAACTGAATCCAGCTAATTTGGCCACCTCTCAGAAGCTATCCATATGGCTCAAGCTCCCTAGGGGGCCAAGCCTGCAGAATTTACGCTGACATATGAGAGAGCATTCCCTCACAGCCTGGAGAATCTGAACAGAAGTGGGAGAGGGCACTAAAGCTGAAGCTGAATGACACTCAGTGGGCTCTTTGCTGGAAGCTGGCGCACTCAAGCTATCCAGGCGCACGCAGCAGACTTATCCAGAACAAATTGCTGCACAATTGGTACAAGACACGAGAGATCCTGTGTAATGCTAAGCTACTGGATAACAATTTGTGCTGGAGGTGCCAAGCACAAACTGGAGACCTATGTCATATTATTTGGCAATGTTCACTGTTGACCCCTTTCTGGCAAGCAGTACTTCAGCTAGCTGCTCAGATCCTAAATCATATGATTCCGTTGGATCCCTTGGTATGGATCCTGGGCCTACCCCTTCCTGGAAACCACCTCAAGGCCCAACAACTCTGCTGGCTAGCCATGCTTGGTATTTCAGCCAAGCGCCTTATTCTGCGCTGGTGGAGGTTAACTGAAGTCCCTCTATTTTAGAACTTCAGCATGTTCTCGCACAGTTGGCTTCACTTGACCGCATGTCTTACACTACAGCCAATACACTAGCTGCATACATTGCATGCTGGGCCACCTTTCTTGCTTATTTAAAACCCAGAACGGGGATAGGATGAATATAATTTGTGGTTAATGTTATGGATCTTCTCCTTTTGTATTCCTGATGTGATGGTCCCCGACACAAGCTCAGTTTAGACTACCAAGTAACGTGAACTATTTCACAGTTTTCAGTCCCTTAGAGATATTATGTTGGTACCATGCAAATACCCAGTCTTGCATTCTTTTTTGAATTATGCATCATTGTTGGGCAGAGAGTGTAGGGGAATCCTCCTATTTTCTCCATCTTTAGTTCCCTTACCGTGTTTTCTATACATGTATGCTGTATGTTAGGCAGGTCTGGATATAGTGTTTGCAATGATCCTTCTCTGCTACTAATGTATGTTTGCTGTTGTTTTGTTCTGTTCTGTTGTATCTATGCAAAACTGGAAAATCTAATAAAAACTATTAACTGAAAAAAAAGAAAGCTGAGTTGGCTGCCTGCTGTGGAGGTGAGAGGAGGGCTGTGATGGTTGCCGGCTGGGGACCAGGTTGGGGGAAAGGTTGGAAGGACACTACCTGACAGAGTAGGGGGTGAGAGGTCCACTAGACCACCAGGGAAATATGGATTTTTCTTTTACCAGGGATCAGGATGTTGGGGGGGAGGGAACCAGTGCTAATATTTTCTACATATTGGATGGGTCGTCAGGTGGGGCAGGGACCGCTAGCCACCAGGGAGATTCTTTATTATATGACAGGTTGGTGATCGGAGGATACAGGGGGGCAAATACCACTGGGACTGCATTTCTCCATTTGTCAGTGTACTTCTTCATCCACGATCGGTCGAGGGGTGGGGGGAAGCCACTAGATCACCAGGGAATCCATATTTAAGTGGCACTGGGGGATCAACATGGTGATCAGCTGGGGAGGGGACCACTAGACCACCAAGGTATATTTTGCAGATACTGTATATGGGGCCAGTGATTGGCAACAAAGGGACCTGGGGACAACCAGGACTGTAATTTTTTTTACCTTCAGGATGGTGATTGGAGAACAGGAAAGAGGGTAGGGACCACTATACTACAAGGGGAAATTATTTTCATTATAGAGGGACGGTGATCAGAGACCAGTGACGGGGAAGGGACCACTAGACTACCAGGGAAACTTATTTTACACACAACAGGATGGCAACAGGAGAACAGGGGAGGAGGAAGGGACCACTGAACTACCAGGGCAATTTTTTTTTTCACAAGGGGTTAAGGATCAGGGATGGGGAGGGACCACTAGACCACCAGGAAGGGGAATGGCAGTCCGTGTTTGGGAGGGGAGTAAAACTCCCTCACAGCCCATGTAAATGGGCCCCAATGGGCATGCAACTGGCCAGCTAGCCCCTTGCATGCCCAATGGGCTCATTTACATGGCTGCTTTTGTGAGTAACAAATAGTGCACCTGTATTATTCATTGCGGAGCAATTTACAGGAATGCAGGTCTGGGCATCACTAGTGGGGTTAGAGGTAGTGGTAATGGGGTTATCACTGCCTCTACTTAGCCCTATTCACAGTCAGATAGTGCCCTACACTGTCCAACTGTGAATAACATTTTTTACTACTAGAGCAATCACAAAAACAATGCAAATTTTTGTGCTGCACTTTGCGATTTTTTGTGAATCTAGCCCCGGATATCCTGGTGTGTGTGAGGTGAGGGAGAGGAAACCACAGTTGTATCAGAAATCAGGATACTCTGTAGCAGCTGGAGTATGTAGAGGTAATGGTTTCTTGAGCTGGGAAGGAGACTGTGAAGATAAAAGGACCCAGTCAAGTCATGAAAGGGCATAAAAATGCAAGAAATTGTAAGTTTTGTTTTTGTTCTTTCATTTAAAAGCTTGCCTTATATTTGTAAGATGGTCCTGGTACCAGTAGATCATGCGCAAGTGCTTTATTGTGATAAAATAGCAATCCAGCACAGAAAAGAAAAACAGTAGACTAGAACAAAACATATTTTGATGACTGGGAAGCATTTGGCTTCATCAACAGGAAAGGACTTATGTCCCATGTGATTTTCAGGGAAGTCTTTGTGAGAAACAAGAAGTCTAATTGCAGGATCATGTCCCAATCAAGCATACTACATATGCCAACAAATATGAAAGGCAACAAAGAAAGTCTTGTCTAAACTTGAAAATAAACTGGGCAAAGAGCACACTGCTTTGATTACGTGATGTGAATCTAGCCAGCTTCAAATGCTGTTTCTTTGTAGAAGTAAACATTTCACAGATTGGGGGTTTGAATTATACAGTTGCATGCAGATTTCAAGGAGCAGGCAGGGTTGCACTGCAGGCCAGATTCAAGACCTGATTTTGATTGCATATGACTATGAAGGACCATGCACAGAAAACTATGTGAAATGAGATTTCTTAGCTTCTTCCCTATTTCTTTATCCCCCAGGATCACCAGTCTGTCTTATCTTCACGTCTGGCATCTCCACAGGTACTCAGGCCGCCATCTCCTCGGGCTACCTCCGACATTCACATTCGGGCCTCGCAGCTACCCCTGCGGCTTGCCCCCCACGGCGGGGTGGTGGGGAGCACTCCCTCCAGAGCTCAACCCACCGGATCAGGATCCGGTACCACCGCGCACCCTCGGCGTCAAGAGAGTCCGCTCCGGAGACGGCCATCATGCTGCCAAGACTGGTCCCCTAACTTTTTCCGCTTTTTCTCCCATACGGCTTTGGGGCGTGCAATGACACCAAGGTCCTGGGTGTGCACACATCTGCATGCACCCCAAGCCAGGCATCTGCCCCAGCATGTCCCTCCATGCCTGCCAGCGCTCTGAAGCCACCCCCAGCCGTTGCCAGGGGCCGCCAGAGCACCGATGGCCATCCTCCCCCCTCCCCAGAGAAGGAGAGCAGTCCTACGGATGCTCGATCCTTCTCCTCCCCTGCCAATCCCCGACGACCCAGGCTCACTCCCAAACCCGGGTCGCCAGTGTGGCGCGAGGTGTGGCGTCCAGCGCCTCAACCCTCAGCGCCACCGGGCCGGCCGAGATTTCTTAGCTTCTTGATAACATTAGGTCAGCTTACTAATGTTCCGCTTGTGTTTATAAATCCACAAATATCCAAAATACAGCACAACTGGCATACTACAAGGATCATATGCAAGTCAATGTATCAAACCAATTACCCATTTACCCCCAACCAATTCCTGCTTAAATTTTGCCATGCAGCTCTCCTCCTAGGTAACACAAAAAAAAACTGCACATCTTCAATTTCTCCATTCCCACACCCCAACCCCCAGCTGGAAGCCAACATGCACTCTCACTCCTAATGAACTTTGCCTTGAGTTTTTAGAATCCTAATGCAAATCCCTACATCTTAAGTCAGCTGACTCCAATGAACTAGAACATAAGATTCTTAGGATTGCTGCAGTCGAGCTTACCATACCATTAACAAAAATTGTTAACCTATCCCTCACATCTGAAGCATTACCTGATATCTGGAAGATATTCCATATTGTCCCTGTGTACAAGAAAGAAGACCAAACAGACAACAGTAATTATAGACTCATCGCTGTACTCCTGGTATTAAACAAACCTCTTGAAAAACTGGTCTCCTCTCAGCTGACTGAATATCTTTCTTCTTATAACCTCCTGTCTCTGGCACAGCATACTGTAGCTTTTTATAAATACTGCAGCTCTACCACTGCCCTCTTGTCACTCTCCCTCTCTATGAACTCTGCCATGGATAAGCATGAACTCATGGGTGTGGTCTTCATCAACCTCACAAAAGCATTCAAACTAGTTGATCACCCTCTTATGTGGCACATTAAGTACTTTGGGTGTCACCCTCTCGACCCTGAATTGGTTTAAAAATTATCTGGGTAGCAGGTATCATTGTGTTACATTTGGCCACCATCTGTCAGACCCTTCTGCTACCACGGTCAGGGTCCCTCAGGGCCCTATACTGGGTCCCCTCCTCTTTTCCAAACACATAACTTCCATCCATACTAGTCTCAGACACTTCACCCTGATTCTATATGCCAATGACCTTGCCCTCTATACTTGCTCCCACAGCATACCCAAACTGGATTTCTACCTCACCTCTGACCTCCATTCTATACAATCCTAGCTGTGATTCAACAAGCTCCTTTTAATTACCATCAAGACACAAGCCATGCTATTTGGTTTGGCCCCTAAGTTAAAGAAGGGTAATACTCCACTCAAGTCCAGTGCATTGCTGAATCTCTTATTAGGGTCACTAACTTTAATTACCTTGGAGTGACAATTGATGTATCCTTACACTTCTTGCACATGTCTCTGCTGCATGTAAGGTTGTACTTTCATATAAAGTCAAAGACAACCTTTCGCCCTCAGCCCATATCGTAATTACCTGAGGCATCCTGGTACCCAAACTAGCATATAGGATGGCAGTCTACTGCTTTGGCTCCCAAACCACCTTGCAGAAATGGGACATGGCCTACAATAATATCTGCAGATTTGCTCTAACCACAAGCAGGTATGCTCACCACTGTGACCTCTATCCTAGGCTTGGATGGCTCCCTCCAACAGCCCTAAGAAAACATGCCATTGGCAGGTTGATTCAGTAGTGAAAAAACAATCCCTCATGTTCCTTTCAGTTTTGATGAAACCCGATAGCTTAGCATATCCACTCAGGACTAATGTCCCTGGATTAGTAAGTATCCCTAGAACCATGACCAAACTTGTAGAGATGCTATTCTCCTTCATGGCACCTACAGTATGGAACTCTATCCAAAGTGCTGTCCACCAGTATTAATCCATTCATGCTTTTAAAACTGCATTTTGAACCTTCCTACAGGAATTAACTCTATGTCGTTGCCCATAGGCTGTTTACAAACTGGATCCCTTCTCCTATATACGCACTTCACTCCTACCAGCTGAAGATATATACCCTAAAACCTTGTTCTGTATTTCAGTTATTGTTTACAGAAATTTATTGTCTTGATTGACCATATGCCTTGAAACTTGTATTACTCTCAAATTTTCATTTGGAAGGAATAACTTCAACCTCGGCAGCCTGCATTACTGTGGACTGCTCCAAATCCCCTTCCAAGAGAAAACAAACCATTCACAATTTCTTTTCATGGATTGAGTCACCCCAAACACTATCCAGTGTTCTAAAACATCTGACCCAGTTTGTTCCATGAGCAGGACACTGCAGCACATGAGCTAGCACAACAAAACTCACCCAAAACAGGAAACAAAGCAAAAAAAAACAAAAACGAAATCCCAAAAAACTTCTAATCATAGGTGACTCCGTGATTCAGGGAGTTGATACCTATCTAGAGCCAGGGGTAATGGTCAAATTTCTCCCAGGTACATCAGCATGGAGAGACACTGACAGCATTGCTAACCTTGTACAGGAAGCAGGAGAAAACATTGATGTCCTTGTACACATAGGGACTAACAATCTCGCCTGCTGTTCAGTTGTGGAGACCAAGGAACACCTGACCAGGGTGACAAACTATGATCCATTTCATCCGACGTCTCCTTCTCTGAGATTCTGCCAGTCTGGGAGAGGGGGGGCAGATAGACGGAAGGTCAGAGAAGGGAAGATAGGGGAGCTAAACATGTAGCTCAAGGGCTGGTGCCAGGAAAAAGGACACAAATTTGTAGGTAACTGGCAACAGTTTTGGGAGTGAAAGTTCTTTAAATTTGATGGACTGCATCTGACTAAGGAGTGCATTGGGGCAGAAGTTTGACATCTTTGCAGAATATTTAAACTAGCAAATGGGGAGGGGTGCAGCACCCGATATGTCGAATGGGAAGAACACCCCTCCTCCCCTCAGCTAGTGGTCAAACAGGAATTCAGCATGTTTGTAGTTCATTTGCATCAGCAGGTAAGGAAAAAGGTCTGGCTCTCCATACAACACACAGAGGAAATGCCGGACCTTGCCCAACAACTAACACACCAAAATCTGGCCAATGGAAAATCAAGTACACAAATGCTCACAGTCTGAGAAACAAGATCCCAGATCTGCAGGCAATAATGACAGAGGTTAAACTGGACATAGTAGCCATTAGCGAGACATGGGTCACCAGTAACCACACTTGGGAGACTTCAGTACCCAACTATATACTGTTCAGAAGAGACCGAGGTGCAAAAAGGGAGGGGTGGAGTGGCCCTTTATGTCAGTGAAAATATCAAAGCTACAGAAATTCAGAATACACAGAAGGAGCCAAAAGAACTGTAGGTCACCCTGGAAACAGGAAATGGGACAGCCATCCGAACTGGGGTTGTCTACAGGCCTCAAGACAAGGAGAGGACATAGACACATTACTGTTAGAAGATATACAAAACATGACAGCTAAAGGGGAGGTTCTGATAATGGGAGACTTCAACATGCCAGATACAGATTGTTCAAAACCAGCAGGAACATCTGCCAGAAATAGATAACATAGTGGATTCCCTGCAGGGAAGGGCCTCAAATAACTAGTACAACAACCCACAAGAGACAGAGCTATCCTAGATCTAGTACTGACTAACAGGGAAAGTATCACAGATCTTCAGGTAGAAGGTCATCTGGGGGCCAGTGACCATCACATGGTATGGTTCAATTTGGACACTAGAACAAAACCATCCCATTCCAAAGCAAAAATATGAGACTTCAGAGGAGCTGACTTTGATAAGATGGCCAACAGAGTTAAGCTAGCCCTGGCAAAAAGAAATACAGGTGAGGGGGTATAGGCAAGGTGGACAAGCATTAAGGATGCAATACCTGAAGCAACATCCCATTGTGTTAGAGAGAAAAGGAAGTGCAAAAGAAGAAGGAAACCACTTTGGTTCTCAAAAACAGTAGCAGAAAAGGTCAGAGCCAAAAGGCTGGCCTTCAGGAAATATAAGGGAAAGCAGCGGGATGAAGATAGGGAGACATACCAAACTTCCCTAAGGGAAACAGGGAAGGCAGTAAGGCAGGCAAAGGCCCAAACCTAGGAAACACTAGCATGAACAGTAAAAGAAGGTGACAAGACTTTCTATAGATACATTAGTGAAAGGAGAAAGTCCAGAGGGTATTGCTAAGATCAAAGGGGATAAGGGGGCATGTGAGGAGGAGGACCATGTAAAAGCATCTGTCCTAAATAGATACTTCTGCTCAGTATTTACTGAAGAGAAAGAAGGGCAGTGCCCACAGCTCAGCACCATGGACACTGGGGGGAGGGAGGTGTGCACTAGTCCCTTCACAAAAGAAAGGGTCCTGCAAGAGCTCAATAAGCTCAGGGTTGACAAGGCAATGGGACCTGATGGCATACATCCCAGGGTACGAAAGCAACTAAGGGTGGAAATAGCAGAGCCATTATCAGAACTGTTTACTGAGTCTCTGAGCACAGGAGAGGTCCAAGAAGACTGGAGAAGGGCTCATGTGATCCTGCTCCATAAGAGTGGTAACAGGGAGGATGCAGAGAACTACAGACCAGTCAGTCTTACGATACCTCAGTAGTCAATCAATCAATCAGAAATCTTTATTTAACCAGGCGAACACCATCGAGCAAAGTTCATTTGCGAAGTGGACCTGGGGAGAAGGGTATAACAATACATATAATACACACAATTTCAATGATTATAGTACAAGCAATACCAGTGTACAAGTGGGCAAGATTATGGAGGCACTCCTTAAGGAAAGGATAGTGCAACACCTGGAATCCATAGGAGCACAGGATCCAAGACAGCATGGGTTTACAAAAGGAAGGTCCTGTCAAACTAATCTAATAGATTTCTTTGACTGGGTAACCAGAGTGGTGGACCAAGGGGGAGCAGTTGATGTCGCCTACCTTGACTTCAGCAAAGTTTTCAATACTGTTCCTTACAGAAGATTGATTAATAAGCTGGGTAGGCTTGGGGTGGGTCAGAAGTTGGTCAACTGGGTGGCAAACTGGTTGACGGGAAGAAAACAGAGAGTGGTGGTAAATGGTATACAGTCAGAAGAGATGCAAGTCACAAGTGGGGTACCTCAGGGATCAGTCCTGGGGCTAGTTCTCTTTAATATCTTCATCAGTGACATTGCAGATGGACTGGAGGGTAAGGTTTGTCTGTTTGCAGATGACACCAAGATCTGCAACAGAGTAGATGATTCATATGGGGTGGGCAGAAAGAGAAGAGATCTGGGTAAACTAGCAAATGGTCAGAAAAGTGGCAACTGCGGTTTAACGCAAAGAAGTGCAAGATCATGCACATAGGGAAGAGAAACTCTGAAGCCACCTATGAGCTAGGAGGAGAGTTGCTGGCAGTCACAAGGGAAGAAACAGACTTGGGCATCATCATCACAGATGAGCGACATTAACCAAATTGAGGCAGTCCAGAGAAGGGCAACCAAAATGGTGCAGGGACTGCAACAGAAAACACATGATGACAGATTAGCGGAGCTCAATATGTATACCCTAGAGCAAAGGAGGGAGAGAGATGATATGATTGAAACATTCAAACACCTTAAGGGTATCAACAAGGTGAAAGAGTCTAACATATTTCAACATAAGAAAAATAGTAGGACAAGAGGACACAGCATGAGATTAGAGGGAGGCCGATTAAGGGGTAATGTGAGGAAGTTCGTTTTCCCAGAAAGGGTGGTGGATGCATGGAACGGCTTACCTCAGGAAATGGTGGATATGAATACATTGCAGGGCTTAAAACAGGCATGGGATAGGCATAAGGGAGCAATACAGACGAGTATGAATAGATAGGCCATTGGCAAAGCAAAGGCCGATGGCACATTCATGAGGCAGAAAAAGAAATGGGCAGACTGGATGGGCCTTGTGGTCCTTATCTGCCATCAGCTTCTATGTTTCCATATCCTTAGATCCATCCATAGCAATGTATAACCAGTGAAACATAGACTTTGACGGCAGATAAGGACCGCTTGGCCCACCTAGTCTGCCCATTTCCCTACCTATTGGATAAGCTGCAGATCCTAGTTAACCATCAGCCTACTTCTTCCTAACCCCCTCCAGAATTGCACCTTATGTCTGCTGCATGTATTCTTGAATTCCCCCACTGTTTTTGACCCCATTACCTCCTCAGGAAGGCTGTTTCATGCGTCCACCACCATCCAACAGTGCCCTTTAAATCCCATTGACATATGGCAGTATAGTTCTTCACATGAACATATTTACAGCTCTAGTAAGACTATAATTAGTTTAAACAAATACATATTTGTTTAAGATTTTTGTTACCAAATAAAAACCCAAGGGCACAAACAGACCATTTTCATGGGAGACCCAAGAGCAAACAAAGCATAGAAGAAAACAAATGAAATACAATTAACAACAGAAAATAAAAACAGAAAAACATTGACAATGATTGCTGGTAAACAAATGGTTCCTATAAAGATGTTTAAATGCAGCAACATTATTAACATCAATAAGATTTGATGGTAGAGTGCCATTCTTTGACCACAATGTATGAAAATTCTCTTTGACCCTATTTGGTTTTTCAAAATGGTACAACTTAGAAACATTGATCAGATCGCATACTAGTTACCATGTCTCAGATAAAATGGCATCTTTTTTACAGGTTCAAAGGTGTTTCCATTCAGTTTGAAAACAAAATCCAAAAACCATGTCACAGCAGAAAACTTACTCAATTCGTGCCTTTCCCCAACTGCTCAGTGTGCCCACACAATGTTTCATTCAGAATATTCAGAACTTATAGTGGGACTTGCCACAACCCAAAATCTGAATAACACCAGATCAAGCTGTAATGAGCTGCCTTTTTTGCCCACTCCTTCTGTGCCCCTAAATACAAACCAAAAGTATTTCACCACAGATTTGTCTGGAGGGTTTTTCCTCCTCCTGTAGCTGTGTCAGTTCTTTGCTGCCACCAAGCAGTTCAAAGAATATTAATTCCAGTCTCAGAAATGTCTTGCTGCCTGCATTTTTCTGACTACCACTAAACAAAGTGAACAAAAATGCCTACTTACCTTCACACATGGTTTTAACATTTTGTTTTGTAATCTCTTGCAGAATCACAAACAACACATTAGCCTATCTATTCTTTAGTTTCCCGGAATTCTGTGACTGTTCATTCATCTGATGACACAGTGTCAATGTTTTTCTGTCCTCAAAAATCTTAAATGTTTCATCTCCAGTCCTTTCTTTGGGTTCTGTGCAGTTCAAACTACTAGGACCATGCTCTTACTGGATTAGGGAAGCTCTTATGTCAAGCACATCTTTACTCTGAAACACAGGGGAACACCAAAAGTCTGTTCTTTGAGAGTTTAGATTTGTTTTTCCCTTTTCTCATCCATTCCACCCTCTTGGACAGCCACAGCACCAGATCCAGTCAGGGTGTCCCCTGGAGCTTCTTGTACCTTGTTTGGTTCCATCTCAGGGCCCTCCACAAACATACCATATAGCTGCCATCCCAGTCCACCACTGTCTGTCTGTTCCTGCTGTGCCAATGTCTGGACTCCCTCTGGGCTTCCTCCATTTTTCACTGATTGAGGTAACAGCATCTTTTTGACCTCAGATGGACTCCCCTAGTTTGATTAACAAGTCTTATTTGATCTCCTCGTTTGTCTGGTACTTCCATTTTAGCAGCATCCAAGACATCAAGACCTGTGCCTAAGGCAATCTCCACTTTCTGTTTGGAAGTCCACTGTTCATCTTGTAATGTGTTGCTGGTCCTCTTCAATGCCTTCATTAGTGACATTGCAGAGGGGCTGGAAGGGAAGTTGGCCTCTTTGTGGATGACACCAAGATCTGCAATAGGGTAGACACTCCGGACAAGGTGGAAAAAATGAAAAGAGACCTAGGCAAATTTGAGGAGTGGTCAAGAGAGTGGCAGCTTAAATTCAATGCAAAAAAGTGCAAAGTCATGCATTTGGGCTGCAGGAATCCTGCAGAGGAATACAAATTGGGGGGGGGGGGATACTAACAACAACAAAACTGGAAAGGGACCTGGGGGTAAACATTACAAATGACCTGAAGGTGGCCAAGCAATGTAAAAAGGTTGTGGGGAGGGCCGGAGGGATGCTGGGGTACACAGGCAGGGTCATCACCAGTAGAAAACAGGAGGTGGTGATGCCACTGTACAGACAATTGGTTAGGCCACATCTGGAATACTGTGTTCAGTTTTGCAGACCGCATCTCCAGAAGGATGTTGACAGAATAGAGGCAGTCCAGAGAAAGGCAAAAAAATGATGAAAGGATTCCACCAGAAAACATATGAGGAAAGACTGAATATGCTAGAGACATTCAAGTACCTCAGAGGAATCAACAAGGTCCAGGAGGGCAGCATCTTTCAAAACAAGAGATGTGCAAGAACAAGGGGTCACAATATGAGGCAAGAGAGGGGAGACTCAGTGGTAATGTGAGGAAGTATTTTATTTTATTTATTTTATTTTAGTCTTTGGTAACTGGTTAAGGCCGACTAGGCACAAGTGCCTGTTTTCAGGGGTGATGTGGGAGAACATGGTGGTTAAGTGAGTTGTTCGGAGTCACACAGTATGCAAGTGAAGGTTGTGAGAATCAAACTCAGGTCTGGTCTACTGGATGTACCAAGCTCATTCACACCTCAGTCCTCTAACCTCTAGGCTATACTAACATACTAAAATGCCAGCAGAATAGGCCTAACGGTCTTTCATGTCTGCTCATTTGGTCAGCCCCCACCCCGGGAGCTGACCTTGCTGCCCCCCTCGCCCTCTCTGGCTTCTCCCTTCTCAGTTCCAGATATTCTCGCTACACTGGATTTTGCTTCCAGAACCCTTCCCCTGTACCTGTCCCACCCCCTCTTGAACTCCTCCACCATCTCTGCCTCCACCAGCCCCCTGGGCGCGCATTCCATGGCTCCACCACCCTCTCAGTGAAGTAGCACCTCCTTTCTCCCCTGAATCTTCCTTCAGCTTCCACCCATGCCCTCTAGTTGCCCTCCTCCTTCCTTCAAAGCACCCTGACTGCCCTCTCCTATTTACCCCTTCATGTACCTGAAGACCTCTATCATGTCCCCCTGGTCCCTTCTCTCTTCCAATATGTACATATTTAGCTCTTCGAGCCTCTCCTCATAGGTCCTGTCCCCCAAGCCCCAAATCATTTTGGTTGCCCTCCTCTGGACCCTCTCCAGGAGTTTAATGTCCCTCTTTAAGTGTGGCCTCCAAAACTGCACGCAGTACTCGAGGCAGTACTCACCAAGCAGGTATACAGAGGGAGTATCACTGCCAGCCCAATATTTTCACAGAAAGGGTGGTGGATGCATGGAGCAGCCTCCCAGCAGAGGTTGTACAGGCTAAAACAATTGGTGTGTTCAAGAATGCATGGTATAAATAGCTACTGATCATTTAGGATCAGAAGTTAATTAGGTAGGGAAATGGGCAGACTAGGAGGGCCATGTGGTCCTTATCTGCCATCAAAATCTACGATTCTGTGTTTCTATGTAAATGCTGAACAAAACAGAAGGGACATAGGATAAGACCTATCATGTCTGCTATTGCCTTATTCCGTTTCTGGGCAACTGGATGGATGTGATCATATTAACAGCACATTTCCTTTGAAATTACTCTTATGTTCTTGACAGTCTCGTGTTTAATCATGGTCTGTTATAAGAGAAATGAACAGGAGCTAATTGAGGGAACTGTCAAAAGCAAAGGTGCCATGTGGTGATGGTGACAAAGGTGAAATATTACATTGTTTGCTTTTCTGGCTAAGTGGAGTTGAAAAATAGTTGGCTGTGCTGTCACATTTTAGAAAGATGAAACACCTGCTGTGTCACTGTCATCTTCCCTCTCCTCTGTCTCACTAGACATTAACATCCTATATTTTCTGCTGCATGCAGTTGGGAGCATTCTCTTTAAGGGTCCTATTAAAGTGGATGTGCCAAGGTGATTTTTTGGTCTGCTTCTGCTGAGACTGGGTTTTACAGAGTGTGCATATTACATGAAGAACATTCTATGAGTCAATATATGAGTAGTTTCATACCCTTTCTTAGTTTTGTCTCCAGGCATAGATACCAGTTGACTTGCAATAGTACTGCTTTCCTCAGTTAAACTATTATTAGGGAAATATTCCTCCTCATATAAAATAAAAGCATCAGCAAGGGAGACAGTATCCTCCCTGCCACCTCTATTTTTGTTGGTCTCCCCATATTTGTGATTCGACTTTTGTCCCATGCTACCGGTATCTGTGCTGGAGTCTGACTCATGAGATGATTGGGATAGTGGAGCACTGAGATCATATGTAGTCATCCTTCCAGGGCCTCTGTGGGTGATCCCTTCAATTACCTTTTTTTTTTTGTTGTTGTTGTTATAAACATTTCCTCTACTACACTGTGCCTTACTCCTTTCGTAGGACTCTGTAGCTGAATTTTCCTTTCTTCTTCTTGATGTACCAGAGAGTGAAACACTTGAGGAAAGGGGATGTCCAGTTTCTGGTATCACTCACAGACTATGAATTACTTGTTCTTTTTTTTTCTTCTTGACAAAGGCAATTCAGCTGTGATACTAAGAGTGTGACTGATGGCAATCCTTGCCATCGATTTAGGAATGTGCTGCTTTTTTTTCTTTAGCTTTCTACTGACAAATGTTCTGACACTTTCCCACCATTACTCTTCCTAGTCCCACTTCTGACAATGTTTTTACAGCTGCATGGGCGGAGCCCTGCAGACATTTTGCATGTAGAAAAGGGCTGACATCATGTTTTCCCTCTGTGGAACAGTTTTTCCTCCTCCTGACCCTCCCCCAAAAAGCAATCCACCGATGTTGTCCCTATGGACTGCAGCACTGCACTATATCACAGTGGGTGTTTTTTTTTTTTGTTTTTTTATGGGTGTTTTTTCTGCATCCCTGCCATTTCTGTCCCCTCCCATTAACAGCAAGGAAACAGTAAAAGGAAAAACCATGGCTGCAGCAGGGCTTGCTCTTCTCCAGTGCCCTAACACAAACACTTTCTTCTATCATGTGACCATTAATTGCCTGATTATAACTAACATTATTAATATAGTACAGTGACTGCTCACCTGTCTCTGCAAAGCTAATGATCTCCAAGCTCTGCTCCTGCACTTCCTGACTGGATGTGGCATGGAACTCCAGATTAGGGATCTCCACCCAGCCGTCCTCCCACACTTTGCCAATGTGCAGCTTGCGGAGCGCCATCACCATGGCTGCCTTGGGGATTGGGTGGTTGGTGTTGGGCCTCTCCCTCATCTGCAGCTGGTTCAGGATGTGCCACTTTACTGCCTCCAGAAAGTCAGTGTCCAGCTGGCTGGCCAGCAGCTCCTTGGGCTGCCTCCCGCCACAGGAGGCGCACGTCTCCTGGGGGAGGCTTGGGCTCAGCTCGACCCCAGGGGCCG
This sequence comes from Neoceratodus forsteri, assembly GCA_016271365.2. Lineage (NCBI taxonomy): Eukaryota > Metazoa > Chordata > Ceratodontiformes > Ceratodontidae > Neoceratodus > Neoceratodus forsteri. Next base: position 1,063,817,366 of record CM057449.1, on the reverse strand, counting down.
GGGCGCTGTCGCTGACTCCAAGGAAGATAGCCACCAGGCACAGCAGGACGGTCAGACCAACTTTGCTCATTTTAAATTCCTCCTCTCCCCCCAGAAAAAAAAATGGCCAGTGTTGGCTCAATTAAGGATAAGCTTTCACTTCAAGCACTGGGTGCCGAAAGAACCTAAAAAATTTTTTGACTTTTTTGACTTCTTATTTCAGCAGTATCACAAATGTAACATCAAGCCATTTTGTCCAACGACCTATACTGGCAACATAGCTTTCTTTAGATGTTTTTATCCTCTTTTTTTAAAAAGGACTGCTTAGATCTGCCTCAAAAGAAATTGACTCAGTCTTATATCCTCGGATTGGATTTTAAGTAGGAAAAAAAATCACCTGTAGGTGTTTGCTTTGCATTTTAAGAGTTCTGCTTATTAAGCAGCGGGGAGGAAACATAGCGAGAGGACATATCTCCTCTCTGCTATAAACTGGCAACATAACTTTCTTTACAGATGTTTTTATCCTCTTTTTCTTAAAAAGAACTGCTTAGATCTGCCTCAAAAGAAATTGACTCAGTCTTATATCCTTGGATTGAATTTTTAGTAGAAAAATATCCCCTACAGGTGTTCTCTTTGCATTTTAAGAGTTCCGCTTAAGCAGCCGGGAGGAAACATAGCGAGGGGACATATCTCCTCTGTGCTATAAACCAGATATGACTTTCTAATTCCCACAGGGGAAAAAAATGCAACTTCCCAGAGTCAAGTCCAGTAGTCGCCAAGTGCTGCCAGCCCTGGCTCTCTGTCAGTCAGGCACCAGCAGTCCCTCGTTCTCTACCTCGGGTGGCACCTCAGGTGACTTCTGATGTGTCAGGCCAAGGCTGACCTCCAGACAGCTTCAATGCAACCTGCAAACAATGATCAGCCTTGTCCGTGGTGTTGAGAGAAGGCAGTGAGATAAGCATCCAGCAGTGATCCCCCTTCTCCTCCTCCCTGCAGTGCAAAATCAGGGCAAGACTGTCGTACAGAAAAAAAAAGCAATCCACTCTGTAAAGGAGTCAAGAGAAGAGCAGGTCTGCCCCCTTGGAACAATAACCCCCTTGTTGCTGCATTTTGCAAAAGTCCCCCCTTTTGCTTCTTCTTGGCAGCAGCTCTGGCCACTTCCGTGCTCACTTTGATCTTTGCATTCCATGTTTAGGTGTAAGGGGGATCTAATATCCATGTCTCGCTGACGTGGGGACATTTTTATACAAAAGAAGCCAGTTCTCCATTTCCACTCTGCCGGTAGACAGTCAGTCAGTGGGTCCCATAGGCGCTGGCAACAGGGAGGGCGACGGGGGGGTAGCCACGCCACTTTTTTGAGCTAGTACAAAATTGCCCCTTTCATTAATTCAAGTGGATGCAGTCTGCAGTATTAATTCCCTCATTGTGGGACAGCTTGCAGTGCCTTCAATCTGCCACCACAACACCCCGTCACAAACAAAAGAAACAGAGCCACTAAATGTCTTCTTGCAGAGTGTAAAGTACAGTTGTTATTATAACGACCCTACTTTACAACTCCAGAACTCTCCCTAACACTTCTGATTTAAAGCAGCCCAGCAGATGTTCACACCTCTCATCTCCTCTTTGTTTTAGGGAGTCAGGAGACTTAAGCACCCCCCCTCAGCCATGCTAGCCAGCCGTAAGGCAGATAATCGGTCACGATAACAACACTTCACTTAGATCTGTTATGCCTCCACTGCGCTGACGATTGGATTATTTTATATTTTTATTTGAAAGTCCCGACGACTCCAGGGGAAGTTCTGAGCTCACCTGGCCCCCGAGAACAAAGCCAGACTAGTGAAAGCCAAGCATCCTAGGGTAATGGGTATAAATGAAGGTAGCCACCAAAACACATCTGATCCCATTTCCTCCTGACTCTTGTAACAACCTGGTGTTGCCTTGTTGTGTGGGACTGAGAGAGCGAGTGTTGGGGTGGTTGCCGATTTCAGATTTACTTGGCTTGGGGACTGCCGAACCGGACCGCCTGGACCCAGAGAACTGCTGGAGTTGCTGTTGCTTGCAATGCACCCACACTGCTGAGTGCTCTGACTCCACTAAAACCTTTGTTTATTAGGTTTTATTTATTTTTTTTTAAATCAATGGCAAATGCAGGTTTCATTGTGATCAGCAATTCACCAGACATCAGTGCGATTGCCTGTATTTAATAAAACTGAGTATGTCTATCAAAGTCTGAGTGTGTTTTTTTCTCATTTATTCACTTTGGTTATAGATTTTAACCTAAAACACTCTGGCCCATTTTGAGCCAAAACCGGCAGATCTCGGCAGCCAGTGTCTCGAGTCATGACATCACTGAAGTCATGACGTCAATGCTGAACTTGGTAACCATGCCAAAAGTGACACGTGCAGCTTCAGCAGCTCTGTTTTGTCTAACAGCAGATTGAAAGGAAAAACTGGCATTTGTCTGTCACTTCACAGACTTTTTTGTTTGATTTATTTATTACTTACAGACCATAATCTAACTGCTTGACCTAAAGAATTTAATTTCCCAGTCCCGTGAAAGTGAAGTACGTGTTTTTTTTTAAATGCATCTTAGAACAATAGCAGGTCAGTTATGTACTTTTTGCTGATATCGCTGTATGCAACTTTATAAACTCACATTCCCTTTTGTTGGATTTGTCACATGTTCCTTTCATTTACATTTACAGACTTTTTTTTGTTACTGATTAGAAATCAAATATGTCTTTTATCCCAACCTGTCAATATGACACAAATGCGGTACCCAGTAATGCTAATCTGTTGAAGTAAATGATCCAGCCTGACTCTTCAGACTGAACACATCACACCTCATGGTAAACTAGCAGCCCTGTCAGCCATACAAAGTCTATTTTTTTAATTAACTTTTAAATTAGTATTTTACACGAAAGAGTACTTTGTTGCCAGCCACCCCTCACTGTCCGATGGTGACATGCACTATGCTAGTGATAGGAGTACTTCTTGCCTATTGCCCAATGGCTCTGTGCACTCTGGCCACTGGCAACATCCCTACAGCTCCACTTCATTCTCCGCTTCCGCTATCCGACATCACACATCAGCAGCAGATGGGAGACTGAGACCACCATCTCTACTCTGCTAGAATGGTGCTAAAATGTAACACATGCCACCTGGACACTGCACAGCTGTGGTGTTGACTCTTCATTTTTCTCATTTCCTTGTTGCTAGACATAGTCATCACCGATATGTTACATATGACAGTTAGGTTATATGCATGGGATGGTGTAATCACAGAATGAATGCACAGATTCAGGTTTAGCCAGGTTAGACATTAAAATGACCCTCTCCCAAGGTCAGAATCAGAGTTGAAGGCTCCGACAGCCCTGCAGTGATCCTGACCAAAGAAACAAAATGTAATTGTACAGTATGTATTCCATCACTGGTGGAGACAGGAGACATACTCCTCTTGTCAAGGGTCTTTACCTGCACTGGAGGTCGCCCATGCTACAGAATCCCAGAGGCACTTACTGTCCATCTTATCTTGATGGCATTCCGATAGGAATGATCCCACCCCTCAGATAGACACTAGGGAGTAATTCCCAGAACCCAGATATGCATCTCACTTGACAGTTTGATACGTTAACAGTTCAGCTGATGTCATAATCCTCTGCTTGTCAAGTTTGTCAAGTAACACAAGAGGATTACCGATAACAATCGGAGTTCCGGAAGAAGAACAATAAACATATGTAAAAAAGAATGTGACATGGGATTAATTTTTTTAATACAAAGTCAATATCTCATTAAAGTTGTGCTCACCCATGCAATGGCATCATATCCTTATCCCTATTCTACTTCATAAATGGCTCAAGATATCAAGTGAGGAAAATGATAACGTATCCGGCCCAACAAAGTTCCCGATTCTCCTTTTATTTCTCTGTTTGACTGAGCATGAGTATGCTCTATATCCAGTGTCCTTTGCGTCTGGCCATAATTCACAGAAATAAAAAAAAAAGTTTTTATTGCATCTTATAAAATAACGTGGGCCATATTATAAACTCATCTAACTTACTATTCTGACAAAATCATTCTGCTTTCGATGAGTCTGGCTGTAAAAACTGGAGGTGACACTAACGAGCTGTGAATAAGTTTGTACATCCAGCAGACTTGGGTCAGTTACCAAACTCTCCTCTGGTATACTGTGTGACTTGATCAAGTCACTTAACCTCTCCAGGTATACAAGGTTGCCCCTTAAAACATAAATTTGTGACTAGCTGACCTTACCCACCTACCAAAATATTCACACTGATATGACCCATCTCCATGGTAGTGGAATTGGATGGGGGGAATTGTGAGTAAAGTTCGATCGATAATCCAATAGAACAGGAAATGAGACAAAGTGTATTTTGTCCAATAGGATGGGGGTTGGGTGGTTTTTATCCATATTTATCAATTTATATTTATTTATTTATTTAATTATTTTTATTTATTTAAAAGTAACCCCAGGAAGGCAGTACAATGGTGGATTGTCGGAAAACTGGGACTTGAACCTAACACTGCATATGGCCCAATATCATTCAGTGAGGGACTAAAGATGGTTTTCTTGGATTTCAGACTGGGACCTGCAACTCCAAGGCCAAAAATGTATGGATGTAAAAGGCTGTGTGCCTCATCTTATGTGGCAATTTGCCCTCTTATACCAAGCTGAACTGATAATTAAAAAATTGGGCTGCCTTCCCAGATATTTTGTGAAGCCCCAAGAAGCAGGGAACTTTATCATTAGAGAAGATAAAGTCACGGAGTGTAGATCTCATCCCTATTCCACTCCTCCACCATGCCAATCTCTTAATGAATCTAAAATATTGATTCCCTTACCCACAGGGATGACTTGATGTGATTATGATGGCCAGTTGTCATCCCTACACAACTTTTGTCCTGTATATATGATTACAGCAGAGCTCTGCTATTGGGTAATGCTGGCAGTATGACCCCACAGGGAAGGTGACCAGCACTGTGACTGCAGGAGCTCTATCAATGTATAACCATCCCTTCTTCTACTTCAGAGAGGTAAGGCTGAATGAAGCTCGCCACTATATTACTGCAGCTATCTCTAAATCTAGATCTAGTAGCAACACCCTGGACCTTAAGCTTCTGTTGTTCACCCTCGATGAGGTAATCCATCCATTAACAAAAATCCTAAACCTATCACTCAGCTGTGGAAAATTCCAAGAACTGTGGAAAACAGCCACCGTTACACCTGTCCATAAAAGTGGGGATAAGAAGAATCACTCAAATTATCGCCCTATCTCCATACTGCCCCTGCTATCTAAGGCTCTCGAGTGCATCGTGGCTGATCAACTTACCGACCACTTGGATAAATACAGTATACCTTGTCCACAACAACACGGCTTCTGGAAATGTCACAGTACCACCATAGCCCTTCTTGAGTTAACTGGAGCTTTGCACAAATCCCTTGACAACGGCCTTCTCACAGGGACTGTTTTCTTTGACCTCTCCAAGGCCTTCGATACAGTACACCATGGACTACTAATACACCAACTACTGAATGCCGGGCTATCACCTGACTTTTCTCTCTGGTTAAAAGCTACTTGGAAAACCAGTCGCAGAGAGTAAAAACTTCGGACGCTCTTTCTGACACCCTGCCTGTTTGCTCGGGTGTCCCACAGGGATCCATACTGGGCCCCCTCCTTTTTGGCCTTTTCTTACACTCCCTTCCTTACCACTGCTCTGAGCAGATCATACTATATGCCGATGATGTTGTTGTTGTATTCTCCATTCACAAAGATCCTGCAACTCTTCAACACGACCTTCAACTTGGTTTCAGTTCTGTAGAGACATGGTTTCTTAATCATAAACTGGTCCTCAATGACAAGAAAACCAAATCTATGCTCTTTTGCAGCTCTCATAACCCACACAAGCTACACCACTTGGCTATCTCCACCACCCAGAGGTACACTCTAGATCAGGTGGGGTCCTTCAAATACTTAAGGCTACAGCTTGACCCTAATCTCTCCTATGGACTTCATGTGGATAATGTAGCTAGAGCTGCTAATACACAGCTTGGTCTCTTCTACAAACACAGACCACACCTCACGCCAGAAGCTTTGAAGGTTGCAGTCCTGAGCTCTGTGATCTCTGTAATAGACTATGGTCTCATCATTTATGGCTCGGCCACAACCACAACCCTTAGACGCCTCTCAGCTGCCTTAAATAAGACATGTCGGCTCATCACTGGGGCTCACCATCTCGCCCACACATGTGACCTGTACACTCAGACCGGCTGGCTCCAACTATCAAAATACATAAAGTTTCTCACTTGTTCCATGGCAAAAAATATCTACCTTGGCCTTGCACCTTCTGGAGTCTCAACTTTGTTACAACACCGAATTAACAAATGGTGCCTTAGGAGATCCACGCTACAGCTACTGAAAGTCCCCCACTGTCACACTTCACAGGGACAACACTCTTTTGCTTATCGAGTGCCACTCTGGTTCAATGACCTCAGCCCAACAATCTCCTCTGCCCCAACAATTGGTATGTTTAAAACTAGGCTCCAGGACTATCTCACTGCCAACAGCTCCAGTGACTGCCCAACTTAACCTTGTTTCTCCACTTCCCCTCCTACTGTAGTGGTCTCCCCCCCTCCTCACTGGATTCTACCCTCACATCTTGGTATACCCAATGCTGCACTTTTCGCCCTCCCCTCTTCCTACATTCCTTCTCCCCCCCCCTCCCCTCTTCCCTCTACCTATGACTCTGGCACTTATCTGTTGTCTATTTTCTCTGACAAATGCCGCTAGCTGCCTTGTTACAATGCTACCCTTGAATTGTATTATCTGTACTCTGTTTGCAATGTCCACATTGTTGTAATGTCTGTCTTGATGTTCCCAATAATTTGTATTTCTCTGACGTGGAACCTTTGTAAAAGAGCCAAGGCTCAAAGGTATTTGTAATCCTAGACTTGATTAATAAATAAATAAATGTTCAGGTATTTTCCGCATACTGCATGATGGACAATGGTCTGAACTGGTAGGGTGGGATTATGGCACTTTGCTGGTGGTCATTCATTATGTTGTACAGTGCAGTCTCGCTCCGATGAACCCCCAATTATATGGACATCCCTAGCTAATGGACTGGTAGCATGTCTCCCAAGTGAACAGACTCTGAGCATTTTAATTCCAGTTTTACAGACTCCCTATTATCTGAACTAATTTCATTTCTTCCAAGATGTCTGGATAATCAAGATTGTACTGTATATATGACTGCTGGGGAGTGGGACCTGAACATGAGGAACTAGCATTTACCACAACCACTACAGAGAATTGCTTGATTCAGGTTTGCAATGCTATAAAATGGTGATTGGACAGGATACTCATCTAGAATTTAAATGGGCAGAGAATTCTATACTGGGTCTCATGAGCAGGAGGATAAGGACATTGGCACCAAGTTGAATCACCAGAATGACATACTGAGCAGTATAGCTTTTTTCCATGTTCATCCTAGGAGAGATACAATTTACACTTGTGGCAGTTCTTAGATGCGGGATGCAGGACACAGTTGATTGTGGCAACACAGATAACAAGTAACAGTGGTGAGTTGAGGATCTTCCACAGTTCACTGTTTTGTGCCACTTCCACAACATCTCATCACCATTCCACAGTGTCCAGGCCCCCTACCCCCTCCCAAAAAAACACAAACATTGGTGGTACTTTGATGTTATTATTAAATTCAAAGCAGAATTCTGTAACTTTTCAATCCTTACCTGCATCTAGAAAAAACAATCTGAAGTTTTTCAATAACACACTGACAGTGAATAGGAATTAAGACCTGTAATACATAGTCCACTGTCCTATTAGCACATACATTGTTGTCATAATGTATTCATATTGCAATATAGATCTGTGGCCAAGAGGGCAATAAACTACAAACTCCACTTCTGCACTTTCAACCTATGTATGAATCACATCCTCACTCATTAATAAAAAAAATATTGTAATGATGATCAGTAACACAATGGAAACAAGTACAGTATGTATAAACATCTGAACATTGTAGTTTAGTTAAACCCAAAGGAGTACAAATAGAGACCAGATCGTTGATGCCAATCGACATTTTCAGTGGGAGCAGATTGAAAATGTTGATGCTTTGGATCCTATAATGTGGCACAGATAGGTCAATCAGATGATCAGAAAAAACAAAACTTCTTGCCAAGACTGATATTGTCTTATCAGCTATGTTAATGGACAGAAGATCAGTGAAGAAAGCAGAGTGGTAAATATCCAAACCGCCGAATTAGATAGAAAAGATTTCAGGGTTCCATTCCCACCACTGCCACCGACAAACGTTTGACCCTGATCAGACTGTACCACATCAATGTAAGGAACTCAGTGGGGCTTTAATGAAATACAAAAGCAGGACCACCATTGAAAACAATACACTAGTCAATTAAAAATGTTCTTTTTTTTCTCTCCAATGAACACACTTCTTGTTAGCAAAAGGGGTATGTGATGCAACAAGCTGACCATAAATACCAAAACAAACAAGCAAACAACAAATGGCAAATATAACAGAAATCACTTCTTAGTCATATTTTTCCTCACGCTCACCACTCAGGGACAGTCTCACTGATCTGTAATGCAGATTTATCACTGTCATTTACAGAAGCAGCTGTACTAGTGCTGTCACTGTCACTGTCACTGTCACTTGAGTTATGGTCGATAGTTGGCTCAAATGAATAGGACTGAACTGAGATAATGTGGACAAAAATGTTGTCCAGATTGACCTCTTGCTCAGACATAGCTGGAAACTATATTTATACAGTCTGACAGAGAACAGAGAATGTCTGACAGAGCAAATAACTATGTACTGAACTAGACAGTCTTACTAAAAAAGAGAAAACAACCTAATCAGAAATGTGCAAAACTATGTCACAAATTAAACACTTAGCCTTAGTAATAACTAATTCAAACAAAAAAGTCAGTGAAGTGACAGACAAATGCTGTTTTCTCCTTGGGATCTGCTGTTAGACAAAACAGAGCTGCTGAAGCTGCATGCGTCACTTTCGGTGCAGTTACCAAGTTCACCATTCAAGTCATAACTTCAATGATGTCACGCCTCGAAACACCAGCTGCTGAGACTTGCTGGTTTTGGCTCAAAACAGGCCAGAGTGTTTTATGTTAAAATCCATGACCAAAGTGAATAGCGAATAAATGAGAAAAAAAACACTAAGATTTTGATAGACATGCTCAATTTTATTAAATACAGGTAATTGTACTGATGTCTGATGAATTGCTGATCACACTAAAACCTACATTTGCCATTGATCTTTAAGTTAATTTAAATTTTTAAGTTGAAGAGCTCTGAACTTCTTTAGCAGCAGCTTGATAAAATAACTTCCTAGCGGCAATGGTCCAGTTCCAAAGTACTGTCTTAAGTCAAGTCTGTTAACTAAAAGTTATTTCAGTACTGGTGCAGTCAGACCGGGCAGTTCTCTGTTCTGTAGCCACCCACCCACTGGCACCTGGCTGCTTATTTGCCTAGTTGCCCCAACAGTTGCTTGCCCCCGGCCAGTTTGCAACTTGCCTTGTGCCCCCCCCACATTGCCCAGCCAGCCCCATTCAGAATCGGAAAAGTCCAATGCAGTGTCACTGTCCCACTCTATCTCAGTCTAGTTGATGTGTTTGTGACTATATAGGTCAGTCGGTGCAGTCCTGCTCCTTATCATGCCGGTATCAGTCTGTCAGATCACTGATGGACAAAAAAAGAATTGGGACTCCGCAAGGAAGAAGAACACGAACAATCCAATAGGCTGCATTTATTCTGGACCTGTCCTGCTGGTTGTACTGCTGTTAATTTTCAGGTAAAAAACTACTATATATTAAAACTCTCCTTAGCTTAGAAGATATGGTTCCCAAATTTAGAGTATGGAGCTGCCAATAACTAATTTAACATTTGTTTTAAACAGTTCTACTAAAGATAATGTATTCCAAATGAAGTTGTGTATTTTTTTACTAGAGTTGTGAATTTACTGAGAGTAAAAAAGTTTTATAAAAGCCTAGAAAACTATGATCACAGGGAACTGTGTATACTAGAGTTGTAAATTTCCTGTTGGGGGTTTCCTGAGAGTAAAAAAAGTTATAAAAGTCTTGAAAACGAGCATCATAGGGAGCTGTGTATTTTTTACTAGAGTTATGAATTTATTGAGTTTCTGAATTTACTGAGAGAAAAAAAAATTATAAAAGCCTGGAACACTATAATTAGAGGGTGATAAGTAAAATTGACTGTATTTTAACCATTTTATTGTGACCGTCTTCAGAGTCGCCACATGAGATTAATTATTGAATAAGAGCACAAAGCACAGTTAGGGAGGGGTAGGGTTGAACCTGGGGGTAGAGTATACCTTAGGCCTTCTTGGGAATTGTCTAGGCATTGCATAATTTTGCCCACTGCTGGACTAGAAGTCTGAAGTGGCAAAAGTGCTTAAGGGCAGTGTGTATTTAACTGTTGTGATTGCCAGCTTAAAGCTTCTAATTGGCTATTAATGTTTTGCACTGTATTTGGATATATGGTTGAAGAATTAATCATTTTTAAACAGTTTTTTCTGTAACAATTGTAATGACCTGAATGATCCAACAATAAAACTTGATGATGATGATACAGGTAAAAAACAAAAGACACAGAGAGGGTGGTTGACACATGGAACCGCCTTCCTGAGGAGGTTGTGGGGTCTAAAACTGTGGGAGAGATCACAAATGCATGGGACAGACATAAGGCAATTCTAGTGGGGAAGGGTAGGAAGAAATAGGCTGTTGTTTGAGTGGGACCTGCAGCTTATCCATTAGGTAGGAAAATGGGCAGACTAGGTGGGCCAAGTGGTCCTTATCTGCCTTCAAAGTCTATGTTTCCATTGACTTTTGATCAAAGTTACAAGTATGTACTGTATGTTAAAAATAACTTAAGAGTGACTGTGACATGGTCTACCACAAAGTAGCAGTCTTGTGGGAACCAAGGAACATAAAGAATAATTAATAATAATAATAATAATAATAAATTAGACAAATACATAAGTGTGCCCTATCCTGCGGTTGCTGTCATGATTAATATCCACTAACAGTGGTACCAAAATTGGAAACACACAGAGCTGAAGCTGAGCTCTTTTCCTTTAGTGAGTTTTTATTCATCTATTCAATGTATTAGTAAATCCTTCTGTTCAGTATATGACATAAGTTACAATGAATGTATAAGAAGTAGCAGGCTTGCTTTTTATTTATTACTCATTTAAGTTCACACTTATTTGTACATTGGAGCCAAGCAAATTTGAACAAGATCTATGCACCAATGGAAGTTATACTCTTTAAAGGAGTAACACTTATAATCTGGGAGCATAGAAACCTAGAAACATAGACTTTGACAGCAGATAAGGACCGCTTGGCACATCTAGTCTGCCCATTTCCCTACCTACAGGATAGGCCGCAGATCCTAGTTAACCAACAGCCTATTTCTTCCTACTCCCCACAAGAATTGCCTTATGTCTGTCCCATGCATTCTTGAATTCTCCCACAGTTTTAGACCCCACAACCTCCTCAGGAAGGCTGTTCCAAGCATCCACTACCCTCTCTGTGAAAAAATACTTCCTCACATTGCCCCTGAACTGCCCCCCATCTTTAAATTGTGTCCCCTTGTTCTTTCACATCTCTTTTTCTGAAAGATGCTACCCTCTTGGACTTTGTTGATCCCACTGAGGTACTTAAAAGTTTCTATCATGTCTTCCCTCTCCCTTCTTTCCTCAAGGGTATACATATTAAGCTCCTGTAGTCTCTCCTCATATGGCTTCTCTTGCAGACCCTGCACCATTTTAGTTGCCCTCCTCTGGACTGCCTCTGTCCTGTCTATGTCCTTGTGGAGATGGAGTTCCAGAACTGGACACAGTACTCAGATGGAGTCTCACCAACTGTCTGTACAGAGGGATAACAACTTGTTGTTTTCTGCTGGTGATGCCTCCCCATGCATCCCAGTATACCCCCAGCCCTCCCTACTGCCTTCTCACATTGCTTGCTAACCTTAAGGTCATCTTATATGATTACCCCCAGGTCCCTTTCCTTTTTTGTTGTTGTACTACCTCCCCCCATTGTGTATTCTTCCCCTGGGTTCTTGTTTCCCAGGTGCATTATTTTGCACTTCTTTGCATTGAATCCTAGCTGCCATACTTCTGACCATTCCTCCAACCTTGCCAAGTCCCTTCTCATCCTTTCCATGCCTCCTTGTGTATAAACCCTGTTGCAGATCTTTGTGTCATCTGCAAAGAGGCATACTTTTCCTTCCAGTCCCTCTGCAATGTCACTTATGAAGACATTAAAAAGGACTGGACCCAGTACTGAACTCTGCGGTACCCCACTAGTAACCCCTCTTTCTTCAGAGTGGACTCCATTTACAATTACTTTCTGTGTCCTGTTGTCCAGCCAATGTTTTACCCATGCTACCACCTTGGGACCCACTCCCAGGCTGGTTAATTTGACTATTAATCTTTTGTGTGGGACTGTGTCAAATGCCTTGCTAAAGTCTAGGTAGGCCATGTCCACAGCCCCTCCTTGGTCTACTACTTTAGTCACCCAGTCAAAGAAATCTATTAGATTCGTCTGACATGACCTTCCCACTGTGAACCCATGCTGCCTTGGGTCCTATGCCCCACTGGCCTCTAGGTACTCAACAATTCTTTCCTTCAGAATTGACTCCATCACTTTCCCTACCACAGAGGTAAAACTGACAGGTCTGTAGTTTCCTGCCTCTGTCTTGGTCCCACTTTTGTGAAGGGGAATCACATCCGCCTTCCTCCAGTCCTTGGGTACCACACCATCCTCCCATGATTTATTAAAAAGTGTAGCCAGTGGTTTCACTAGTTCCCTTTAATTCTTTTAGAATTCTGGGGTGAATTCCATCAGGCCCCATTGCTTTGTCCACCTTCAGTTTTAGGAGTTCTTGCAGAACCCTTTCCTCTGTGAAAGGACTGGGATTGACCCCCCTATCAAGACTGCTTCTGTTAATTGGATTAGGCACTTCCCCCTCCTCTTTTTGTGAATACTGAGCAGAACTATCCATTCAGTATCCCTACTTTTTCACTGTCCCCCTCTGCCCACCCACCGTTCATTCTATTCAGCCTCACTATCCCCCCGTTTGTCTTTCTACGCTCGCTGATGTACCTATAAAAGGTTTTATCCTCCTTCTTAACTGAGTTGGCTATCTTTTCCTCAGTTTGGGCCTTTGCTATTCTGACTTCCCTCCCTGCTTCCTTCTGCCTTAACTGGTACCCAGTAGAGAAGTCCAGTCACACAGCAGTCCTTCCTCTTAGTGTCTTCTGCCAAGCTCCTAGCAGAATCTTTCTAAGGCAGTCTTTAAATTTAGCTTCCTTCTAGCTAAGCCACTCCCCCTACTTACTAGATCTTTCTACAAGTAATTTAAACCTCACAGCTATCAAGTCCTTTCAATCACCTGAGATTTACACCTAGATAACTGTTCAGATAACCATTCAGTTCAGTTAACTCAGACAAACACACACTTTTTTTTGTTTTGTTAGGTTTTTTTTGTACCCTCAATTAAAGGTCCAAGTACAAGAGGTCTACTTCTTTAATCCCAGTAGAGAAGTCCAGTCACACATCAGTCCTTCCTCCTGGTGTCTTCTGCCAAGCTCCTAGCAGAATCAGAAACATAAAAGCTTGTGGTGCAATATTTAACATGCCATTAGTAAATAACATGATATAATAATAAGTCAGTTCAATAGATCATTAAAAACTCAATGAAACAGTTCTGTGTTTCCAGTGTTGGTGCTGGCGCTCAGACCCAGCCTGTGAAGTGGTATAGTGTGGAATACTAACAGCCACCTGTCTCTTTGTATAGTACAAGGCTGCTTTGACTGTGAACACATGTTGAGGACTTTACTGAAGGACTTGGGAGCTGAGGGAAGGTTTTCACATGTTGATGTATAACAGTGACAGGGAAGGAGTAGGAGACAGCAGGAGAGGAGGAGGGCAAATAACAGGAGGAGGAGGAACTGGAAAGAATAAGCAAGTTAGGGTTAAAATCAAAACAGAGATAAGGAAGGGTTTATTAATGTATTAGTTTATTTATTAAGTAAGGTTACAATATCATTTTATCATACAGTCAGCCACTTATGTGTAAAAAGTTCTTTACAATTAAACACCTTAGATCCTTCATTGGTTAATGATGTGCTGAATATGAAATAAAGAGCATAGTTGACACAAAAAAGTGGTTACAAGGTTATAAAAAGCACACACAGGCATGGAGTCAGTGCAATTTGCAATAAGCATTCCAATAAATTAACAAGTCAAGGATTAGCAAGATCCTGTGGGTAGTAACCATTCACAGGAAAGGGTGGTGTCACCAGAGGGCATGTGACAGGAGCAGTGAGGGGGGCAGTGGGAGAATATGTTAATTTAGTGGTCAAAATCAGGGGCAGGGGAGGACTCTGGGAGAGGGATGAGTGTGGTATAGAAGAAAAGATTGAGAAAGGGGGCAAGGGGTTAAGTTAGTAGTCTGTTTAGTTTGCTGTTTAGAAGCAGGTCAGCAGCAACCAAGCCTTGCTAAAGCATAACTAATGATGAGAAATTAGTCAGGCAGCCTCAGCTCTACTTATGCTTTTTTGGCTGGTGACTGGTCAGTGGATGGGGACATTTTTGAACCCTATTTTTGTGGAATTGGAACATGAGCAGTTCTTTTATTTTCATTTGGACAACCACTGTATCAAGTTAAGCAATGGATGGTTCAGACTTCATGTGGAGCTATTGAAGCGAATGGGTTGACAGCTCAGCTCTTAATATACTGTACTAAATATTCCTATGTGGTATAACTGCATTCTTAATGTTACCATCTTCATTATAAGTGTATATTTAATTTTTCTAAGTCAAAAACTAGTTTAGAAAAAGTGCCCTTTGTACTCTCATAAGTGCCCTTCTGATCCTCCCCCCCCCAGCTTTTACCATTTTCTGTCACCTTTGATGGGTTGGGTCCCTGTCTTGGTGGGGGGGGTGTGTGTGTGTGTGAGTGATCGATCATGACAGGGGAGGAGGAGGAGGAGGCATTTCTCGGGCTTGGCAGCCGGCTCTGGATTGGCAGAGCTCGCCTCTCTCCTTTTTGCTGCCATGCAATGCAAACCCTCTCACGACATTGCTGCCATTATTGAGCAAAACTTCCTTTTGTACTGCCCTTCCCCCACAACATACACATCAGGTGGTAACTGCTTCCACCTCCAGCCTACCGACACCCTGGCCAGGCGCACTTTTTACAAGCAGATTAAAGCTTCAGTCCCTGGAGCTATGGCAAAGTAACTTCCTGCTGTGATCATGTCTTCCACTGCACTGGCCACCTGCAAACCTACTTTTAATATGCATACCTTGCATGACTGCAAACATAGTTTTAATTGGCGTAACTTGCGCTATATTGTCAGGGATACTTTTTCCCTCAGAATTTTCTTCTGCCCTTCCAAAAACTGGTGCTCTGATCTGACGGTTGTGAAGGGATTTGAAGTAAGCTATAGACTAGTTCCTCTTCAGGAAAAAATGCATCTTTCTTCTCCCCCCACCCAAATCAATTACTCCTACATTATAGTTTGGGTAATTTGTCACTGAGTATTTTTTTTATTCTTGTCCCTGATATGTGAGTTGGGGTGGGGTGGGGGTGTAGAGAGGTACACTCTGGTCTCTCTGAGACAAAAATGAGGGACAAGGCTTAAAAATACTGGACAGATTACCACAAACCAGAGCAAATGTTACAAACTGACAGTATCAACTCAGGATTTTACTAGAATATGATACTTAGTAAGGGGGCAGTAAGTGCAGAGAAGGGATTTCAGAGCAGTAGTAGTGTTCTCAGTAATAATTGAGCATGTTCATTTCTTTTAATGTTTGCCATTGTTCCAGATGCCCAGGTGTGATTAACGGCTCTCTTGCACCTAGCCATACAATGTTAGGGATCACACAATGGACTAAATATGAGTGTTTAGCACACCATTATTTATCCCCAGCTAAACTCCTGGCTTTCAGCAGGTGATGTTAAGTGCCCTAGTTTTGTAACAATATAGTTAATTACATCTAGTCTTGCTGTAATTTATACAGAATTTACCATCAGAATTGGCAATATGACACAGAAAAGATAGCTCTTGGTGTATTAACATTCCATATTTTCCACAGCAATTGACTACATTACCCTCATAAACATACAATTTGACACTAGGTAAGGACCACTGGGGCCATCCTAGTCTGCCCATTTTCTTCACAAACTTCATTATGCAGCCGTGGTGGATCTGGCAAGAATTTGTTCTAACTGGTGACTGGCCAAGTCAAAGAAGAAAACAACTTTAAATAAAAAATTAAATGTTTTTCCAAAAGTGCTCAGCTGGCCCAGCAGGCCTATATGGCACACTGGCCAAGGGGCTTTTGCTTTGCAGCATACTCAGGTCAAGATCCAGACAATTTTTCAAACAGCTGGATCATTTGGAAAACATACTTGAGTATTTGAGTTTAAAAAGACATTTTTTGTCCAAATTAGCCCACTAACCCAGCAGGCTTATGGTACACTAGCTAGGGGGATTCTGTGTTGTAGTATGGTCAAGTTGAGTGTCTATTCCTGTTTCTTTTGTGATTTAGGTATACTGAATGTTAATGATACAACATCTGAATTTGACAGATCACATGATTCTCTGAGCTATAAAAAGGCTGTCTCAGCAGCTTTTACTCAGTCAGCTACAGAACTGTGAGACAGACTACTTGAGATACCCAATAGCTAGACTTCATTGGTAAAGACAAAAAGTCAGTCTCAAAGTAGTCATACCTGCAAAAACTCTATTATTTTGCATCTGTTAAAGTGTCTAAAGACTTCCAAAAACAAATAAATTGTGCCATCCTGTGTGACTTGTATCTAAATTCTTGCCTGCTCTGTCCTTCATCAATATCCACACTTCCTCAAATGGAATAAAAAAATGATCTTCCACCTGACTGATATTGTCATGTTCAATTCCTTTGTTATGCAACCCCACACCCTCGTCAGAGCATCAGCCAATCTATGAGCTTGCCCTTGATGAGGGGGAGCATGGCCCTGGGCACTCCCTTGTCTAGGGATAAGAAATGTTTAAGCTTGCTGGGAGTCACTTGCAAACACTCATGGTAACCAGAGCACCTGTCTCACTGGTAGTTTACTCACCAGGTAAAGGTGATTGTGTTACTGTATCTCCCTGGCACTTCCAGATCCTTTACCTAAGGGTTATGTATGCCTGATAGGCTGCTTGATGCACGTGACCTAAGTTTCGGATTTCAGTCTTCCACCAAGCCCCTTATCCCATCTGGGTGTCTTCAGTTTCGATACTTCCATAGCTGTAAAATAACTTGTTAGGTATATACACAGACAGTAATCATTACAATAGAGAGTGTGTTTAGGTTCTTATACTACTTTAATTAGGTTATTATATGTCTAGTTGTACATTCTTGTTTTGTACGTATTTATGTCCCTTTATTCTGTAATGTCATTATATGCTCTATCATGCTCCCTCAGGTGGGATGAAGTGCCATGGATATACAGTAACACAATCACTTTTACCAGGTGAGTAAACTACCACTGTATTGTCTGTATATCTATGGCACTTCCAGATCCTCTACCATAGGGTGATTCAAAAACAGTGCCTTACTAAATTGGGAAGGAAGAGCATGATGTGACACTGTACTATATATACTGACCCATGGTCACGAGTGTCTATTTGTCCTTTATTGTGGCTGTCATTAGCACCTTGAGTCCAAAGGAATTCTTAACTGGAATCTTGGTGTCAAGTCTATAGTATCTTGTGAAGATATGTATAGTGGACCATGTAGCTGCTGCGGCGCAAATCTCTTGCGCCATGGCTGAATTTCATTCTGCCCCAGATGTGCCTATTGCTCTAGTTGAATGGGCCTTGATTCCCACTGGTGGAACCTTGTTACTTGACTTGTATGACTCTGTAATTGTTCTCTTCAACCAGGTTGCTATAGTGGCCTTGGTTGCTGCTGCTCCCTTTTTGTATCCTGATGGTATAACGAATAGTCTTTCCGTCTTTTGGATGTTTGCGGTTCTATCTAGGTATTCTGTGAGCATTATCTTGACATCCAATGCATGGAGGTTTTTCTCACGGCTGTTTGTATGTTCTTCTTAGAAGGCTGGCAGTTGTATTGGCTGACTGTTGTGGAACGTGGAGTCAACTTTGGTGACAAATGAAGGTACTGTATGAAGCATCACGCCTTGTTGTATAAAAGTTGTGAATGGCTCTTTGCATGACAGTGCTGTTAACTCTCCGATGTGGCGAGTTGAGCATATTGCTATGGGAAATGCAGCTTTTAGCCCTACCCAGTAATCGGTAATGTCTGTAAGTGGTTCAAATGGTGGTTTAGTAATGGCGTTTAGCACCAATGTCAGGTCCCATTGTGGTACGCTGTTCTTTATGCGTGGTCTTATGTTGCTTGCTGCTTTTAAGAATTGTATGACATCCAGGTGTGAGCTGGGGTACATGCCCGTGACTGTCCTTAGTGCCGCTGTGATGGCTGAAAGTTGAACTCTTAGTGAGGATGGTGCTAGGCCCTTGTCCAGACCCTGTTGCAGGTATAGCAGGATGTCCGCCATGGATATTTGTGATAGATATATATCCCTGCCATCACACCATTTCCTGAATATGTTCCACTGTCTTGAGTATGTTGACGTTGTGGTTGCCCTGCAGGATTGTAGCATGGTGTCGATTACTGTAGTGTGGTACCCTGCTTTCAGCAATCTCTCCCTTTCAGGAGCCAGGCCATGACTTGCAGATTGCCTGGGTTTGGGTGCATTATTGGCCCCATATAAGAATGTCCAGTTTGTTTAGTAATCTCATGCTGTCCATTCCCATTGCCATTATGGTTGCAAACCATGCCCTCCTCGGCCAGTATGGTGCTACTAGGATTATTATCCTGCACGACTGATGGACTTTCCCTAGCACTTGTGGTATTAGTGGGAATAGTGGGAACACATATGAGTAGTCATGTGTCCATGGAAGTGATAGGGCATCTATTCCATGGGACTGGAGTTCTCAGAATCTGGAGAAGAATTTGGCTGCTTGTTTGTTCTTGTTGGTGGTCATGAGGTCCATGGCTATGGTCCCCCATCTGTGCTGTATTATTTGAAATACTTTTGGGTGCAATTGCCATTCTCCTGGGTGTATCTGTTCCCTGCTGAGCCAATCCACTGTCATGTTCAGTTTTCCTGCCAAATGTATGGCTGTGAGGTGTTGAAGGTGGGCTTAGGCCCATGTCATTATAGTATTCATTTCCCTGAGCAGTCTCTTGCTCTTGGTGCCTCCCTGCTTGGCTATGTATGTCACCGTGGCTCCGTTGTCTGATCTTATCAGTACTGTTTTCCCTTGTGTCTGTTTCTTGAATGAACTTAGTGTGTTGCGCACCGTTCTCATTTCTAATACGTTGATCGGTAGTCATTTTTCTGTAGGGGACCACGTACTCTGTGCTGCCTTGTGTCCCATTGATGCTCCCCATCCCCACGGGCCTGCGTCTGTGTCTATAGTGACATTGTGTACTTTTTCCAGTGGCTTTCCTCTGTTCAAGTTCTCCATGCATGTCCACCATAGTAGAGATGTCCTTGTCTTGCTGTCCAGTGTTATCGTATGGTGCAAGTTTTCCTCTGATGGTGAACCGTACTGTAATAGGAGGGACTGTAGTGGCCGCATGTGCAATCTTACCCATGGTATCAGGTCTATGCATGATGACATGCATCCCAGGACTGTTGACAGTAGGGCTATTTTTGGTGTTGTAGATTCCAGTAGTTTGTGTGTGACTGTTATGAGATTGAGTATTCTGGTTTGTGTTGGTCAAATGAGTCCCTCGTTCATGTCTATGCCTGATCCCAGATGTTCTATTCATTGTGATGGTGTTAGTATGCTCTTTTTGTTGTTTATCATCCATCCATGATCTTGTAGGGTGTGTATTGTTTGGTTGGTAGCTCTTCTTGTCTCCTGTGGTGACCTGGCCCGAATTAGCCAGTCGTCCAGGTACGGAATGATATGGACTCTTTGTTCTTGGAGCTTTGCTGCTAGCACGATTAACACCTTCATGAATACTCTTGGTACAGATGCTAGTCTGAATGGCAGGGACCTGTACTCAAAGTGTTGTCCCAATATTTGAAAGCGAAGGTATTTTCTGTGTATAGGCCTCATGAAGATGTGTAGGTATGTGTCCTTGAGGTCTATGGATGCTAGGTAGTCGCCGGATCTTATTGCCCTTAGTGTAGAATGTATGGTTTCCATCTTGAATGTCTTGTGTGCGATGTACCTGTTGACCATCTTTAGGTCCAGCACTGGTCTGAGGTCTCCTGTCTTCTTTGGTACCAGAAAGAATATTGAGTAAATTCCCTTTCCAGCCTCTTCTGGAGTTACTGGTCGTATTGCTCGTGACCTTATCAGTGAGCCTAGTATGTCTTGTATCTGTCATGCTGACCACTTCCGTGTAGCTAATGGGGACATGATCCAGCGTTCTCTGTGAGGTAGTTCTTGGAACTCGATTGAGTACCTCTTCATGATTACTTCATTGACCAATCTGTCTGAGGTCGTGGCTGACCATATTTCATTGAAGAGTTGAAGTCTGTCCCCTAGGGGTATGTCCTGGCTGTGTTGTAACAACGGTCATTGGGGTAAGCTGTGCCTGGGGTAGTCACTGAGTTGTTCTTCTGGCGTTCCTGCCTCTCTGGGTATTGAATTTTCCCCATGTGTGCTCTCCTTTGTTTTGGTATGAGGAACTTCCCTTGCTTTGGTAGGTACTCTGATGACCATACAGTCCCTGGTAGGAGGTCCGTTTGCCTCGACAGGATTGATTATATCTTCTTTCTCCCCTAGTTCTTTGTCCATAGGTCTGGGCCCTGTGTGATGGTAGGTAGCTGGCATCCCTATCAGTGTCTTGTTCCTTTCCTTGCCCGCATCATCTCAGGAATTCTTGTAGCCATCTCTGAATACTCTTTCTCCTTGAAAGGGGAGCTTGTGTAGCCTAGCTTTGGATTCGTTATCCGCATCCCACAGCATAAGCCAAAGTGCTCTCCTGGCTGTATTGGTGATTGTTGCTGACCCGGTGTTGATCTTCAGGGAGTCGACCAACATGTCTCCCAGATACTTAGCTGCTTGCTATCAGTATTGCAGTAGCTCTGCCTCCTGTGAGTTTGGCTTCAGTTTCTTTCCGATTTCCTCTAGCCATTGAATCAGCACCCTGGATGTGTAGAAGGTTGTGGTTGAGGTTCTCAGTGTCTGGCCCAAGAACTCATAGATTTTCTTTAGTAACTCCTCCATTCTCTTGTCCACAGGGTCCTGTAGTGCCGGTGTCCCTTTAGCGGGCAGTATGGTCCTCTTGTTCAATTCTACTATCATTGGATCTATTCTGGGATCAGAGCACCAAGCCTTCACTTTATCTTCCTGTAGTGGATACATTCTGTCGAGTGCCTACTTTTTTCTAGGAGTCTAGTGGGATCTGGTGATGACCATTCCTTCAATATTATGTCGTTGAGGGACGGGCATACTGGAAAGTAATTCTCTCATTTAGGAGGCATCTGGCGAATTGGGTCTAGGTCGCTCTCCCGGGCAGGTTGAGACAGTTTGAAACCCAGTGTGATACGTACCCATTTTATAAGGTCTGAAATATTGTCTATGGAGAAAAGCTTAGAGGTTATGAAAGGAGTTTCCGTCTTAGTAGGAATTTTGTCAGGTATGGACTCCTGATCGGGCTCATGTTTGCTGTCAAGTGGTGTGCCTGTATCCTCTTCCCCATGTTCTAGTTCTTCTCCCTGTGAATCCTCTGATTCATCAGGATTATGATGCTGTGGTGTCTGGCCATGATATGGCAACTGTGCCCTATCCTGCCTGGGTGCCTTTTCTCTAGGGACTCTGCTGGTGGATGGTCGAGGATTATTCATGGATGTCATGCTTTCCAGTACCTTTTGCATAAATGTTTGCTGACTTTCCATCATAGCCACCATGGCTTTCTGGAGAGCCACTGTAGCTGGGCCGAGCTGCCAGTCTTGCCTTTGAGTGTTCTGGGTCTCCATGTCCTGAGTGGCGTTATCTCCCTCGTAAGTAGGGCAGTACACACCCTTCTGGTGGGGTAACAGTGGAGCTTCGTATGACATGCATTCTCTGGTGACAGACATCTGCAAGGCAAGTAAGGTATATTTAGTTGTCTGCAGATATTGAGGGGTGCCATGTTTTCTAGGATACTGTGCCCTGGGGAATTTTAATATAATTCCACCAGTGCTCTGTTTAAAAGTTAAATTAGCCTGTATCCATATTGTACAGTTGTAATAGTCATTCCACTTTTATGTTTTCTAGCATGCTGCACTTTCCCTGCAAGGTGCAGTAAACTTTCTTTACTTTTTTTTTTTCTCTCTTAATTAAAGAATCCGTTGTGTCCCCTTGTTATAATATGCTGTAATTCAGCAGTCACTAGCTCCTTTAAGTTGTACCCCTTTAAGATTGTGAAGCTTGTAGGCTCGCTAAGTTATGTCCCTTTTAATGCCAGCTGCAAGATGGTGTCTGTGCTAGTACTGTGCATGCACGTGGAGTTGCGCAGATGTGCGAAAATATCTCCTAATATGGTGATCTGCACCATAGTGCACATGCGTGATATGGGAGGCGAGCTTGTGTGAGATGGCTCGGGACTCCTCTCAACTGCAAGAGGGGGGGAGAAGAAGAAGCCACAGGCCAAATGGGGGAGGAGAAGGGAAGCATGGCCATCTTTGCCATGCATCTGGCTCACCAGGAACCAGCAAGGAACATCATTTTTTTGGGGTGTCAGATGCTGCAGACAGGCTGGAAGTCTCTGGTAAGGTCACTGATTACATAGTAATGCAGGGGATAGCCCTTAACTGCAAGGCGACAATGAGTTGACTGTGTCAGGAGAGACGTGGTTAGCGTTTCAACAAGACTGTGAGATTTTAGCATTTTATTCGGTGTTTTAGGTAGCTCAGTACATTCCGCTATGTAAGGGAAGTGTACTGCTGCTAAAGTCAGTCTAGATTACTGTGTGTACACTCCACCGCATAAGGGGAGGGTACAGCACTTGGAGATGGTAGCAGGAGACAGGAGGTGCAGTAATTCTGTTCTGGGGGAAGTCACTGCGTAAGGGACTCCACCCTACAGGCGCTGTTGGTTGCAGGAAGGTGGTTAATTTAAAACAGTCTTCTAAGGCTACATTGAGCTCCCTGAGTCTGCCTGAGATAAAAAATGTGACGCAGTTGATGCAGTCCCTGAATCAGCTGCAGTGGAGGATTATCCACTTCCCTAACAAAACAGCTTATCTTATCATTGGAATACCACGCCTTTCTGGTGACCTATAAATAATATTTTTCTACTGTCTGTACCAATGTTATTATTAAATTAAAACCAATTACCTTATCTATAGATTCTTGAGTCTTGACTCCTGACACTGGAGCTTGGCGAGGGTGCTGCTAGCCTATTCGATTCACATAAAAAACTGAAGACACCCAGGTGGGATAAGGAGCTTGGTGGAAGACCAAAATCCAAAACTTAGGTCACATGTGCATCAAGCAGCCTATCAGGCTTACATAACCCTAAGGTAAAGGATCTGGAAGTGCCATGGATATACAGACAACACAATGTCTCATTACTAGGAGCTACTGGAACAGGGGCACCCATGCCTGAAGGAAATAAACACTTTAACATGGATTCCAAATCACTTGTTCTCTCCATTACTAAGGCAAATAGTACTTCATAGCATACAGTCAATTCATGCTGGTGACAGAGTCCAAAACCAAATACCTTTTACAGTTAGTTACAGTGCTCTCCCAGCTCTGTGTAACACCTTGGTCACAGTACCTCAGCTGCTGTGTGACCTGTAAGATTATCCTGGACGCTCTCAGTTCCTGTTCAGATGGGCATCTCTAAGACCCAGTGAATACTTTCTCACACCTTAACTTCCTCTTTCTCCTGGCAAGCCCCATTTCCCTACTTTGCTGTCCTTTGGGCCCTTTTCTTAATCTGGGCTTAAACTGATATGCTGGCAATGTTCCAACATGTTTAGGGTAATAATGTTCTTGCTTACTGGGCCCCCTGGACCAGTATCACTTCATTATTCCCCTGCACCATGGAACTTATTATGCTCCCACCCATGCCAAGGTCCACATCAGCCACTGTTCTGCATGCTGTGGCACTCTGTACCCACCTTGGGAATAGCCCTACATAATGGTGACAAGGACCCAGAGTTCCTTTTAGGAATCCTCCCCACTTTCTTAGAGTTACTGCCTTACCTTATACCAAGCATGTAGCTCAAATCATGGACCTTTCCATCCTACTGTTGCTTGAATGGCCTTATTAATGTCAACCACCCATATTCAAAGGTCCAGACCCTTTTCTTGGGAATCCTCTTCAGACCCAAAAGGCTAATAGGCAGTATTCTTTGAGGGGTTCAGGAGGTGACCCCCCCCCCACCCAGGATTCCCTCACCATGAGTGGATCACTCTAACTTTCTCAACAGCACAAAATTAAATTGGTTCCAATCCCACCTCCTGTTAGGGTCAAGCAGCATCTCAAGTGCTGAGGTCTGATCTCACCAATGCCAGGTCTGAAGATGTAACAAGCAACACCTTTACTATGCAAAATGTATAGACCTTGTGATGCCCCAGACAGTGAGGGTGATATGGCACTTGCATCCTAAGATGGGAATCCTTAGCAGGAACTGTACATCCCTGGCCTGTCCTAAGCAAACATTCTGGTGAGACAATTCACAGATAGTACCTGCCCTCCAGACACAACCCAGAGTCTATGAATGCTTCTCCCTCCCTGACCAGTGCCAAGACATAGGTACTGTCTGGTCCCTTGCCCATGCACCAAGGGCATCCACCAGGAAAGGGCACCTGATACAGTATGCACCATTCCCACTTGATCCTCCAATGTCAAAAATGATTAGCCGTGG
The DNA here is from genome assembly GCA_016271365.2 of Neoceratodus forsteri. NCBI lineage: Eukaryota > Metazoa > Chordata > Ceratodontiformes > Ceratodontidae > Neoceratodus > Neoceratodus forsteri. The sequence goes on along the minus strand of CM057449.1, from coordinate 1,063,792,398 downwards.
TCTAACTAGCCTCTACTCCTGGAATCTCTCTATCAGACCCTAAGGACCCCTACTTATACTGCTTAGCCACTTCCCATACCCACTATCTTTTGGAGGGTGACGCACAGACATTTCATCCCTCTTGTGGGCATAACAGGTAATAACCCTGCCCCTTACAGCTGGGAGGAGGTTGTTGCACTTATTTGCAAGAGGAAAGGTGGGAAATACTCATTGTCACAATGTTGCTTGATTTGTTGAAGAACTTGTGGGAACTAATCATTTGCATTGTTGCTATAAACTACAGATACAGTATGTGTCAAGTACTGGCATCAAAATAAACATTGTTTCAAGGAACTTTCTAGCTATAATCCCTCTGACACCAAAAAGGAAGAACACAATCAGACTCTGCAAAGGTCTGCTCTGCTAAGGCTTCCAACTCATTGACAACCAGTGGTTCGAAGTATAAGAGAGGGACACATGGAGGAACTTCTGAAAGTCAGTACTACTATCCTGTCTGCAGCATTTCACTTTGTAAGATTCTTCAACATCTATAACACAGTTAAGGATTATCGACAACCAGATAATGACTGATTTTAAACTTTACAGTAAAGAAACATACAGAATGTCTGTCACTAGCAATACTGCTTTGTAAGTGTTTTGGCTATATTACCTGTGAATAAATCTGCACTAACAAATGATACATACTTTAGAAACATTTTTTCTCAGTTGTCTGTCTCAGCTGCAGACACATTAGTTTGAATAGGTGATGTGAATCCATTATAGGGTAAATTGATTTATCTCCCAGTTGGGCAGTAATGGGTTTTAAATCAGTTTGAACTGAAGTTCAAGTATTTTAAATGTGAAGTGGAAAGAAATGTGAACCAATGTGTGACTCTTCAGAGGTTTATTATTTCTCTTTTTGCTGATAGTCAAAGGTTTGTTTTGGAAAATGTGTTCTCATGCACAGTATATCTAAGATATGTTGGCTTTTACAAAAGTAAAACTGCATCTAAAACAAACGTTATTAGCTACCACAAGATCAATAGCAAGAAATATTTCAAAAATAGTAAAGAAATCATGAATTAGTTTGGACCTTAACCATTTCTGAAATTCTACATGTCTGTGGTTTTAAATGACTTTTATATTCCATGTTATGAGAGATATGATCATAACTCTTTTCAAGAATAAAAAAAGACCTTTGCATAAAGTACACTATAAATGCTTTTATTTCACATGCAATACTCTCCACATGCTGAAAAGCAATACAGTTTCTGATAACTGACTGGAAATTGACCATTTTTGTGGATAATGAAAAGAGGGCATTGATATAAAACAGTGAAAATAACATACAGATCTACCTTGAATCTCTTACATTAGTTGTACTACCGTATAATAAGGTATTTAGTTTGAGTTTCAGTTATCTTGTTTTTCTCAGCACATAGTGCATACGATATGCACTGAACAGAAAAAACTCAAAATTGTAAAATATTTTTTAGGCACAGATACAAAATTGTACTGTACACTTTCCCTCAACAGGAAAACTACATTATGATAACAGAATGTAGCTGTTGGAGCTAATATTATATTTTAAATGTTGCATTGTGATATCTCAAACAGAAAAAAGATATTAGGATTTAAAGATGTGGGGCCAGATTCACAAAACTTTGCAGGGACACAAACCCAGTTTGCTCAGGGCAAACTGGATTTTGTGCAGAGTTCGTATTCACAAAGCCCAGTTTGCTCCCACAAGGAGGACTGCAATGCAAATGAAGGGGACGGGACCTTCATATCCCCGCAGCCCAATTCTCAAAGATTTTGCTCCATGCAAGGCCCATTTGTGAAGGCCTTGGCATGGAGAGATTACCACCAACAAAAACCCGGTGGTAATCTGAGCAACCCTAGTGGTTGGCTGAGGTAATGCAGCCCCCCCGGTCATCCATCCAATAGTGTAAACTCAGTTTTCATAGTGTAGTGGCCCCCCATGTCCCCGATTGCCAACCCTATAATAAAACCCATTTCGGTAGTGTAGTGGTGCCTTCCCCTTACCTAAACTTCAATCACTGCCCCAAACATGAAAATAATAGTTCCTGGTAGTCTTGTGGCCCTCTCCTGATGTTCTGCTCCCCAGTACCATTGTAATATCACAGATCCCTGGCAGTCTAGTGGCACCCTGATATTCTGATCACCGGTCCCATTGTAATATCATAGATCCCTGATAGTCTAGTGGCCCTCTCCCTCCCCAGATGTTCCAATCACCGGTCCCATTGTAATATCACAGATCCCTGGTAGTCAAGTGACCCTCTCCCTCCCAGTTCACTGATCACCTTCCCACAGTAGAAATATATAATCCGTGGTAGTCTAGTGGTCCTTCCCCATCCTCGAACCCCATCCTGTGAATGACGCCACACCCAATCCCTGGTGGTCAACTGGACCCCCCCAACCCCCACCCTATCAGACAGTGTCCCCCATCTCATTTCCTCCAACCCGATCCCCAGCTAATGATAAAGCACAGCCATCCTCTCACCACGGCTGGCCACCAGCTGAGCTCTCAATGAGTGCATATTGTATACAGTACTCTGCCCATTGACATTGATTGATAGTCAGCTGTCAATCAATGTCAATGAGTTGGTACTAATACAGGATATGCTCATTAAGAGCTCAGTCAGTGGCCAGCCATGGTGGTTAGAGGAAGGCTGTGCTGGTCACCAGCTGGGGATTGGGTTGGGGGAGTGGGGTGGGGGGACACTGTCTGACAGGGTGGGGGGGTCCACTAGACCACCAGGGTTAGAGTGTGCCATCATTCACGGGATGGGGTTCAGGGACAGGGAGGTACCACTAGACTACCAGGGATCTGTGATATTAGAATGGAACTGGTGATCAGAACATTGGGGGAAGGCAACTAGACTACCAGGGATCGATAATATTTGAATGGGACAGGTGATCAGAACATCAGGGGAGGGGGGCCACTTGACTACCAGGACTACTATTTTCATGTTTGGTATGGTGACCAGAGCATGAGGAGGGCACCAGTAGACTACCAGGGTCTTTTATTTTCATGTATGGGACAGTAATCAGTGGGCAGGGTGGGGGGAGGGCACCACTAGACTACCAGGAACTAGTTTTGCTTGGGACAGTATGGCGATCTGAGCATGGGGAGGGAGGAGGGCACCACTGGATTGACAGAGATCATTTTCTCATTACAGGAGGGCAATCAGAACATGAGGTGGCATGCTACACTTCCTGCAGCCAATGCAAAAGGACCCATAATGGGCATACAAATGGCTCACTAGTGCCATGCATGCCCAATGGGTTCATTTGCCTGGCTGCCTTTGTGAATACCAACTTAGCACACCAGTGCTGTTACTTTCGGGGGTATGCCCATGGCTGGTGGTCGAGGCTGCACTGGTAGGGTTAGGGGGAGCGGTTCTGGTGTTACCCCTGCCTCTACGTAGCCCTATTCATAGTCAGATAGCACCATATGCTATCTGTCTGTGAATAGCATTTTTAACACCTGGGCAGTCACAAGGGGCAACCTGAACTTTTGCACTGAAATTTGCAATTTTTAGTGAAGCCTGCCCCTGGTCTGATTTCCAGCCAAATTGCCAGCAGCAGGGGGCTACATTTATACCAATGACCAGCAGTTAAAGGGTTTAGACTAGTATGACATATAAGGCCATTGCCTTTGCTAATACGCTAACATCATATTAGTCTTTTCCCATCCTGAAATCTTTCTCTGCCCTTATGGAGTTAATGCAAGCATTTTCCTGTACAGCTGGTTACATCAATTGGTCTAAAACTGAATCATAACTGACGTCTCCTCATTTTAATATTTCAGTATTTAAGAAATGGGATACACTAGTTTTACAAAATGGAATTTCTTATCTAGATATCAAAAGTGTTCATAATCTTTCATATATAGCTGCTCCTGCCATGTCCCTCTCTAACTCCCTTCTCTAAGCCCTGGACAAACCCTACCCCTCTACCATCACCTTCATTTTACCCTGTGCACATCCACCCCCCAAATTTCTAGCTCTCCTTCCCCCAAATTGTTCCCCCTTACTGGCCTCCCTTGATCTTTCATAGAATGTAAGGGACCCCAAATGCTCTCCCTAGGTCCTTCTCCTACCCCCAAGGGGCTTGTGTCTCTCATCTACTCCCTTCCACCACTATCCTGAAGGGGTCTCTCTGGGACACTTCCTTATCCCCTTCTCTCTGGTCCCACCAATCCCAGTACAGGGTTCCTCACATCCTGAAGGGGTCTCCAGGGACACGACTCTTTCCTCTCCCCCACCTCACCCCTGCCTCTCTTTTCCCCCTTTTCTTTCATGTAAGCATTTGTTTACTCATTAACACAGCACTTATTATTGTCCACACTTTCTACCTATCATGCGAAACACTGTTGTAACACTGTTTGTAACACCTGCCCTACAACTGGATGTTAATGTTGAACTTATAACTTGAATGTTTAATGCTTCATTCAAAATGTACTCCTTCCCCCCAGGTTGCATCAGGAGAAGAGTGACTTGTTGCTCAGTGTGCCTTCCTGGTGAAACATTTCAATAATTATATACCTGTACAATATTTAAATACAGTAACAGAAAAGATTCAATTAGATTTCAGTAAGTGGGATACAATGTTTAGTGATCTCTTTTGGGGGAAGGTTCAAGCATTTAACATAGGGGAAGCTCCCAAATAACGTTATCCTTCAACACATACCAATATCAGTAACCCCATTCATACATAAAACTTATACCACACATTGAGATTGTTTCTATGGGAAAAGAAAACACCTCGTTTGAGACAGTAAAGCCCCAGCATCCTTATTGAGAGGAAATTTTACAGTTCCTAATTCTGAACTGAACAGTTATCTTTCATTTTGAGGCAGACATTTAAAGTTTTGTGATGCACAAAGCTTAAGCAGGCCAAAGTTGGTTAGCTAATGAAAACTCCTTGTTAAGAGAAATTAAACTATTGAACATCCTGCTGACTGAGCTTCCTAAGGAAGCTCTGACTGCATCCTGTAACAAATAATTTATGGAACACCTGGAAAATGACCCAATATAGACTGGACAGGGATCTTTCTCTTTCTGGTTTGTGTCCCTTCTAGAGCAATTCTCACATAAGCATTGATGATATATCCTTAGCCTGACCCAGTTGGTCCTATTTTATTGAACCCGAATCAAATTTTTCACTACCTGTGCACTCCCTGAAGATCCTCCAGGGTCCCAGCCTGATATTCCTCTCCCCTCACACCCCATGGCTTGCACTTCTTTCTCCTCTCCCCACTAGAGGTCTACTGGTCAATGATGCCCCTGAACCCTTCTAAGACTACCCCTGATGGCCTCGACCTGAGACTTCTCCAAATCTCAGCTGCCTCTAGTGTATTCCCCCAATGCGATTACTCAATCTCTCTTTCTCCACATCCACTTTCCCTTTGGCAGAAAAACTTCCCAAAGTCCCTCCCACATGGGTGGTGAACCTACCTCCTCCAGAAATTACCAGCCCATCTCCATCCTCCCCCTCTAGCAAAGATTCATGAATCAATTGTCTTCACAAGGCTCAGTGACTTCCTCACATCCACAAATAGTATTTCCTCTGTATAATCAAGGTTCAGAAAATCTCATTCCACCACCTCCTCCCTCCTTCACTTCACTGATTCCATACTCTCAGCTATGAATCAAAGTCATATTACCTCCGCAATATTCATTGACCTCTCAAAAGCATTTGATTCTATCTCTCATCCTCTCCTCTCAAACAAACTTCATGCTGCTGAACTTTTTGCCCCAGTGGTTAAATGGTTTAATTCATTCCTCACTGGTAGACACCAGATTGTGCAGGTAGGAAATATTCTTTCTCGTCCACTCCCCATACTCTCTTGCATTCCCCAGGGCTCTGTACTTGGATCTCTCCTATTTTCTCTCTTTATTAATGACCTCCCATCTGTCTGCACCACCGCCCACACACATTTGTATCGTCATCGACCTGTCTGGCCACTCTGCCTCACATGTCCAAATCCCCCTCCAACGTGACTTTCATGCAGTGATAAAATGGTTCCAGGACCATTGTCTTAAAATAAACACCCAAAAAAACATCGCTATGACCTTCAGCTCAAAGCAAAAACTAGCTAGGTTGCCATCCCTTCCAATGATCAATATCCTGCTGGCACCTGCCCTTGATGTGGTCCCTACTTATAAATACATAGATACATACATAGACAGTGTCGGCAGATAAGAGCCTATGGCCCACCCAGTCTGCCCATTTAAGTTTGTAAGTTCAGTTTATGTTTTCCAGGAAGTCTGTTGCCCCTTACCCCTGACCTCCAGAATTCCTTTATATCTATCCCATCCATTCTTAAATCCCGTGATTGTTTCAGCCCCCACCACTTCCTCTGGCAGGGTGTTCCACTTGTCCACCACCCGTTCTGTGAAGAAATTCTTCCTCACGTTTCCTCTGAATCGTCCTCCCTCCAACTTCATCCCATGCCCTCTAGTCCTGGAACATCTTTTTCACTTAAAAATAGTACATTCCTGCACCCTGTTCCTCCCTGTAAGATACTTGTATGTCTCTAACATATCCCCTCTCTCCCTCCTCTCCTCCAGGGAGTACATGTTCAGTGCCTTCAATCTGTCCTCATAGGACTTGTGATGCAATCCATGCACCATCTTTGTTGCCCTTCTCTGAACCTTCTCTACCCTGTCCATGTCCTTACATAGGTAAGGTCTCCAGAACTGCACAGTGTACTCCAGGTGCGGCCTCACTAGTGTCTTGTATAGTGGATTATGGACCTCCCTTTTCCTGCTGGTGATGCCCCTGCCTATGCATCCCAGCATCCTATTTCTTTACCTGCTGCCTTGTCACACTGTTTCCCTGCCTTGAGGTCATCAGAGATGATAAATCCAAGATCCCTTTCCTGCTTGGTGCATGCTATATCCTCACCCCCAACTGATATATTGTGCCAGGTTTTGTGCCCTATATGCATTATCTTGCACTTCCTTGCATTGAATTTCAACTGCCAAACCCTGACCATTCTTTTAAGTTTCTGCAGGTCCCTTCTCATTCTGTCTACACCCTCTGGTGTGTCTACTCTGTTACAGAACTTTATGTCATCAGGAACAGTGAAATTCTGCCTTCTAGGTCCTCGCAATGTCACTGATGAAGATATTGAATAGTACCGGTCCCAGCACTGATCCCTGTGGTACCCCACTGGTCACTCTTCCTCTGTGGAGTGACAGCCATTTACCACCACCTCTGTGTCCTGCTGCCCGCCAGTTACCTACCCACCGACTACTGTCCTGCCCACACCCATATTCCCCAGTTTGTGCAATAGTCTTCTATGTGGCACAGTGTCAAAGGCCTTGCTGAAGTCCAGATAGGCCATGTCCACTGCCCTCCCTGATCCACCTCCTAGTCACCCAGTCAAAAATTCAATGAGGTTGGTTTGACATGACCTTCCCTGGTGAAACCATGCTGCCTTGGGTCCTGTAGTCCATTGACAACCAGATGTTCCACCAATCTCTCCTTCAGTAGTGCTTCCATGATCTTCCCCACTACCGAGGTGAGGCTGACTGGTCTGTAGTTCCCCGCCTTCCTCTTTGTTCCCACTTTGTATAGGGGACTACATCTGCTATCCTCCAGTCTTTGGGTACCTCCCTGTTTCTAGTGATCGGCTAAACAGGATAGCAAGAGGTTCAGCCACCACCTCTCTTAGTTCTTTAAGGACCCTGGGTGCACCCCATCTGGCCCCATTGCTTTATCAACTCTTATTACTTCCAGTTCCTTCAGGACCCTTTCGTGTAAAGGGACTTGTGTCCATTTCTGCACCATTCTCACCCCTTGTACTCCATTCAGACCCATTACCCTCCTCTTCCTCAGTAAAGACTGAGCAGAAATACCTGTTCAATATGTCAGCTTTACTGTTGTCATCCTCCACACAGCCCCATCCTCCCCTTCAGTCTCACTATCCTCCTTTGCCTTTCTTTTTCACTTATGTACCTGTAAAGGTTTTGTCCCTCTACCAACTGATTTTGCAATGTGTTCTTCTGTCTGAGCTTTGGCTTCCTTACTGACCTCCATGCCTCCTTTGCTTCTCCTGGTACTTCTCCTATCCCCTTCTGCCTGTGTCTTTTTGTATTGCCTGAATGCAATCTTTTGGCTTTCACTTTCTTTGCTACCTCTTTGGAAAACCATAATGGTCTCCTCTTCCTTTTCCTCTTGCTAACCTGCTTAATACATAATTCTGTTGCTCTTGTAATCCCCATTTTAAATACTTCCCACTGTTCCTCAACCCCTGATTCCTGCCCCATTCCCCTAATGCCTCTTTCAAGTATCTCCCATTTTCTCAAAGTTTGCCCCAAAATCCAGGATCGTGTTTTGTGTGGTTTGGTTCTGCTGTTTCTGTGATTTCAAACCACAGTGACTGGTGGTCACTGTTCCCCAGGTGCTCCCCACTCTTACCCCCATCACACTGTCCCTGTTTGTGAGCACAAGGTCCAGTATTGCCTTCTGCCGAGTTGGTTCCATGACCAGTTGCTTGAGGAAGGCACCCTGAAGGAGTCCAGGATAAATCTGCTCCTAGTTGATGCTGCTGCTGGGATGCTCCAGTCCATGTCTGGAATATTGAAGTCTCCAACCAGTACTACCTCACCCTTGTCTGCCATCCTCTGGATGGCTAGCATCAACTCCTATCTGTTTTCTTCCTCCTGGGCTGGTGGTCTATAGACCACACCTGTGCGGATGGCTGGCCCCATTTTCCTTTCCAGCTTAACCCACAGTATCTCTTGCCCATTTTGTTCCTCCTGGATCTCTGTGGCTCTTATGTAATTTTTCACATACAGTGCCACTCCTCCTCCCTTCCTGCCTGCCCTGTCTCTTCTGAATATGTTGTAGCCAGGTATGGCCAACTCCCAGTCATGGTTATCATTACACCAGGTTTCAGTGATGGCCACAATGTCCAGGTCTGACTGCACCATGACAGCCTCCAGATCTTCCATCTTGTTGCTAAGGCTCCTGGCATTTGCACATGACTTTCCATGATTTGACCTCCCTAGACTGTTTCGCTGTTCTACTCCAGCCCCTTCCTTGGTTGTCCTTTATCCTAGTTCACCTTGCTGTCTGCCCTTCTGCTGAATTTTGCCCCTATTCTGCCTATCCACCTCCTGGGTGCTAATCTCCATCTTTGCACTTGGCTAACCTCCACATCCTTTCCTTCCATTTCTCTGGGTACCTCTATTTGGTTGTCCCTGTTTGGCAGTGTGGCATATGAGTTCTTGAGTGGAATAGGATCCGGGATGTGCCTCTGTCTGACTGGTCTAACCCTCCCTGAGCCCACTGTCATCCAAGTACTCCTCGTTCTCTGCATCCTTTGAGGCAGCTGCATTTAGACTAGGTGGTCTCTGGATAGGAGTGATGGTACTCCTGACCCAGTTTACTTCCGCTCTGAGTCTGGCTACCTCACCCCGCGAGTCAGAAGGATGCATGCAGATAGGGCAGCACCTCAGTGTCCAGAGATCTGCCTGAATATGGCTGCCCCACAGCCACTGCATTGCACCACTCCCCACATTATACTGCAATTATACTGCTATTCCACTACTTGTCTGCTACTGACGCCTCCTAGTTCCTTTTTATTAATTTACTGTCCTAAAATCCTGCCACTGTTCCTCTATAATATTTGAAAATACATACACTTCTATCTCACCTCTTTATCCTTACCATCAAAGGTAACTACAATCACAATAATCTACCTTCTACTAATACAGATTCTATCACAGAATCAAAGCACAATGCAAAACATCTGCTACTTAGCAACAACAAACAGGTGACAACAAACCAAGTTGATGTAGCTTTTTTAAAATAGAAAAAAAATGTAGTCGTTTAAACCAATAGAAATCAGCAGTTCCAAAAGTACCTTGAACTACAAGAAAGAACACAGTACCACACCTCTGCCACAATAACTAAACAGTTCTAAAACATTGGAAAAGAAGAAAAATCAGAGACTGAGCAAAAGATACAATGTACTATAAAGTATTAGGCAATAGGTATACTCAGCTGTTTAACAAAGAAAATAAAGTACTTACCAAAACAGACAGGATACCCACAATTGACACTTAGGTTCTCAATATCAGACACCACCAAAGGCACATACAGAAAGGGTTTAAACTATAGTATTAAAATTAACCACATCAGAGTAGAAAGATCACACTAAATAAATGTGTTGATCCTTCTGACTTCCAACAAATATCTACCACACAAATTTTATATCTTCCTGGAGCCTACAGAGCTGTCTTTCACAATCACCTAAATTTACATAAAACAAAACAATTTCTTAGGGTTTGGCTCAACCCATACCTTGATTACTAATCTCACCTAGATGCTCTGCACTGAGAACTTCCCCACAAATTGGGAATGCATTTTGGGCATAAGGATTGTCTCCCGCTCCCAGTCTGTCATGATTTAATAACCAAATGAATCCTCCCAGTTATCGACTATGCTGACATCATCTAAGGGTCTGTGCCTGCTACCTCCCTTGCCAGGCTGGATGCACTATTCAATGCTTTCTATCATTTTGCTTCAAACTTCCCTTTCTTGACACACAACTGTGACATATATTCTTCCCCCTCCTTCCCCACCCTTCAGCTGAGATGATTAGCTCAATGCCTTGCCTTCAACTGTAAATATTGGTTTGAATCCCTCCTGTCCCATCTCTCCTCTCTTCTCACTCAGACCACCCCCACCTGCTACCCCCTGCACTCCTGTCCTTCCTACACTTTCACCTTCCCCCGAGCCCACACTTTGGCTGGTCAACACACTTTCTCCTTTCGCCTCCCTTCCCTTTGGAACAAACTCCCTACCTTCAATTATCTTACCCCTTTATTTCTGGGTCTAAAGCATCTGCTTAGACCATCTCCAGTAACCTCCTGCAATTGCCCCTAATCTTACATCAGTTAAGTTGTTGTCCCCTCGCTCCTCTCTTCCTGTTGGCTCCCTTTTTCTTCTTTTTGATTATTATCTTTTATTTTGTATTTGATTGAAACCTGCCTAGCAATTGCATTTCACACCTATGCTATGTAACTTTGGTTTATTTCAATGCGTCATATTGGTAAGTAATGCAAAAAATAATGGTATCTCAGGGGTATTAGCTGATGTAATTAGTGATCACCATCCAACTTACTGTGTTTGGGTGAATGGGGGACCCAAAGGTAAATATCATATAGTGGAAAATTGGACTTTAAATGGGGAGAATCTGTTAACTATTAAACAAGATCTGTCATTGATCAGTTGGACCCAATTAAACAGTATTAAAGATGTTAACAAAGCCCTATTTTCTGAAATTTTAAATGCAATAATTGACAAACAAGCTCCAATAAAGAAGAGAAGTGTGAAAGGGACTCGAAATAAATGGTTAAACTGAAAACTGTTTAAATTAATGAAAGAGAGGGATGTAGCTAATCAATTATACAGAAAAAAACTAGGTTAGAATCAGATTGGAATCACTACAGACAGTTAAGAAATAGATGTAAAAAAATAAATAAATAGATCTAAGGTTACCAGCCTGGTGGCGCTGAGGATTGAGGTGCTGGACACCACACCTCACGCTACGCTGGTGACCCAGGTTCGGGAACAGATATGGGTCAGAGGGAAGAAGGAAGATCAAGCACCCCAGCGGATGCTCTCCTCCTCCTGGGGTGGGCTCCTGGGGTGCTTTGAGCACCCGATGCACCAGCGCCAGTGGAAGCACAGGTAATGGGGCACCAGGTGGCTCTTTGCAGTTGGGGTGGGGAGGACATTGTGGGCATTTGACAACGGTGTGCATGAGCATGCCATCTGTCTGGATGTCAGTCCTCTGTGCTGACGTACTCAGGGAAGGAGGGATCAAAGAAAGAAAAGTGGAAAAACACCCACTTGGGCCAGGATGATGACAGATCCCAGCCCAGATCACCTACCCACGGGTAGACCCCACTGTGCAGGCTTTCTGGAAGAAAGAGAAGCAAGGTAGGGAGACAACGGAGTAAGCCTGGCACTCTAGGGGCAGATGCCGTGGGAGGGATTACGGGGATTGATAGGTCTGAAGGAGTGGACCGAGTGGGCAGTAAGGAGCGGATAAAAAGAAAGTGCAAAAAAAAGATCTAAGGTCGAGTTTTATAGAAATGAACAGGTCACTACTTTCCATGATAAAAAACAGTTTTGAAGAAAGGTGAACAACCTGTTGGCCCCTAAGAAAGAGAATAATATTATTAGTTTAGTTGAAGAACAACAGGTCATTACAGGGAATAAGGCTATGGCAGATTATTTAAATGAAAAATGTACTGATTTAGATGAGTATCTTTCAGAATTTGGGGAAAGGGTTAAACTCAGTATGCCTGAACAAAGTAATAATTCACCAAAATTTTACTTTAGGAAAATTACATGGAAAGAAGTTTACCTGGAACTATCAAAATGGGATACAACAAAGGAAGCTGGGTTGGATCAGTTAGAGTCAAGAATTTTAAAAATAATGGCAAATGAGATAGCAAAACCATTGCAAATCATTTTTAATATATCACTCAAAACAAACATTTTTCCAACTATACGGAAAAAAGCAATAGTAATACCAATTTTCAAGGGGGGGGGCAGGCAAATTCTGCGGTAAATTACAGACCAATTTCTTTGCTGTCTATAGTGGGGAAAAATCAAGGAGAAGTTGCTGCATCTCCAAATAGTGAAACATCTAAACAAATATGGGGTGCTTACGGACACATATCATGGCTTCCGTAAGGGGAGTGGTATGGCGATGGCCTTGGTCAGGTTTATGAATGACTTGCAACAAAATATGGATCAGAGGAAGTACAGGTGCGGTGTTCGTGGACCTGACCAAGGCCTTTGATTTAGTGGACCACCAGATATTAATCTCTAAACTGACAGGGTTGGAATTTGGGGAACCTGTGATTGAATGGTTACAAGATTACTTGACTCTGAGAGTACAACAGGTTAGAATAAATGATACTGTGTCTGGCTTTAGAAAAGTTAATTATGGGGTACCACAGGGATCAATATTGGGGCCTTTGTTGTTTTCCCTATATATAAACAAATTACCCTCAATATGTAAAAGTTCCCCCTTAATTTTGTATGCAGATGATGCAGTATTATATGTAGCTGATAAAATAATTGATATGATTAGCATACATTTAGAAAAGATTATAATAAAATGATAGAATGGCTAAAAGTAAATAGATTAGTTCTAAATAAAAAAAGACAAATGGTATTGTTTTTTTGTATGCCTGCAAAGCTAAGAAGAATGAAGGATGATTTTAAAATAATAGATAACAAAGGATCTTATCTTGATATGGTTACTGAATTTTGTTATTTGGGTGTGACTTTAGATAGCCACCTTTCTTTCATTCCTCATTTAAGTAATGTGACTAAACAGATACATAGTAGAATTGGTGCTTTATACACAGTAAGGGATTTCTTAACAGATGATACAAGGAAAACTGTAGCAGTAGCATGTCTGCTGCCCATATCGGATTACAGGGGGTCGATTGAGGGTGTCAGAAAAGGTAAAACAGCAAAGATAAAGCCTCTACAATTCTATATGTAGATTTGCTTTGAGGGACAGACATAGGGAACACCACTGTAGTTTATACAGTAGGTTGGGTTGGTTACCCCGGGAGCAAAGAGATACCTTACAGGAATTATGTTTTGTGCATAAATCACTTTATAGTGTTGCAAACAATCTTATGAATAATTTTTACTCGAAGAACTAATTTTAGACAACTTAGATCCAGTTCCTCTGTCTTGTTGGAAATTCCTCTTTGTAGCACTTCAAAAAACCAAAAATCATTTAAATTTTATGCCACTGATAGCAGGAACAAATTGCCTAATGATTTAAGAAATGCTGAAAGATTAAATTCTTTTAAAGTATCTTTAAAAAGATACTTGTATTCAGGGGTGGGTTGTAAGTGTACTTAAGGGTATATTTACAGGTACTACATATATATAACATAATCTGTTTTAGGATTATAGTAAAGTAATGATATAATGTGTATATTATACTGTTAGGTGTTGTTTTTACTGTGCCTGTCTGTTAGCAATGTAATTTTGTTTGTGCGTCTGGGTCAAGCCTGTAAAAGGCACATGTAGCCCAGTGCTTTTTTACCCAGTTAACAACGTTTTAAATAAAAAATAAAATAAAATAAAAATATTGTGCACTTTATTTTAACACTCTGTATTTTGTATTTTATATGTATTTGTCGATTACCCACCCGACAGCGACAGTTCATCGGTGAAGTCCCCTACAGCGACTCCAGCGCCATGCTGCTGTAAGGAACCAGCTGGAACCTGGCACTGTCTGTTGGGGGTCCTGCACCCCCCCAAATCAGCTCCGACTCTGAGTTAATAATCCTAAAGTGGGAGGTGCAGGGAGCTCGGGGGCAAAGCCCCCCCCCCAAGAAAACACATAACAGCCACAGGGAACTGGCAGCCGACTGCAGAATGCGGTCAACCTGCCGGTTTCACTGACGGGGCATTCGACAAATATTTTGTCGAACACCCGTCATGGATCCTGTATTTGTCATCCCTCCAATTCCCCAGGTCACACCTGGAAATGAGACTCAGTGTACCTTTCCCAGTAACCAATCTTTAAATTAATAAATACATAAACACATAAATAAAAATCAAATTTTCTATTGTCCTTTGAACAGTTAAGATGGAAATATAAATTACCTCATACAGAATTTAAGAAAAATCTTCAACTTGGACACTTTTTTGTAAAATGTTTTAATTAAAAATATTCAGAAAGGAAACCAATGATACAGTCAAAGATAAGTAGGATACAGGAGCAATCATGAGATAGAAGCCCATAACATAGAGTACACATGCGATATAAAGAAAAAGAAGGCATGCTAAAAATTTTGGACAAAAATATTCAAAAATTACCAAGGTATGTCACTAAGTTCAAAACCCCATTGAAATGCATTGAACTGCATACCTGATTTCCTATGTTCGTAGTCCAGTGTTCAAGAGTGAAGACTTGTCTGTGATCCAGAGAGGATTACGCCATTGGACCCCCAGTGGCTAAGTAAAGGCTTGGGGGTGGGTGTGTGGGTGCTGAGCGGGAGGGTCGGGTGAGGGGACTAACAGTGGCAGCAGCAGCAACAGACATCAATGTATATGAACATACATATATACGTACATACGTACATATGAACATATGAAATTGGCAGCAGAAATAGGCCTCATGGTCTATCGAGTCTGCTTGAGTGAGCAGCTAGCACCTCATCTCACAGCAGCCCCTCCCGCTCCCCTCTTCCCAGTATTCCTTACCCTTACCCTTTCCCATCCCCTCTTGAAACTGCCCACTGTCTTACAGGACACTACCTTTTCTGGTAAGATGTTCCATTTGTCCACCACTCTTTCAGTGAAAAAATGTCTCCTCATCTTCCTCCTGAATCTTCTCCCCCAATCTCAGTCCATGCTCTCTCATGTCCCTTCCCTTTCTCATCTGCAAAATCCCTTCTGTATTGGTCTTGTTTATCCCCTTTAGATACTTAAAGGTCTTGATCATATCCCCCCATCCCTCCTCTCCTCCAGTGAATACATATTCAGCTCTCCCAGCCAGTCTTCGTAGGGCTTGCTTTCTAATCCCTGGATCATCTTTGTGGCTCTTTGATGCACCCCCTCCAACAATCTCATGTTTTTCTTTTTTACAGGGTATATTGAAAAAACTATGAGGGATGGTCTTCTTTATTTGAAGCGGTGACACTGGGTGATTGGGCACCCTCAATGTCAGTGTTTATTTCAGGTGGTGACACTGGGGGAATGGGCACCCCCAGTGTCAGTGTTATGTTTATGGGGGAGTTAGGGGTTGTGGGTGCTGAGTGGGAGGGTCAGGTAGGGGAGGCAGAAACAGATATCGTTGGATGGTTTTCTTTTTTACAGGGTGTAATTCAACCTCAACAGGCTGATCATGACAGATCGGCTGTGGTTGCTAGGTGGCATTATGTAGATCAAAGTAAAGAGTTGACCTATGATTGGGTCAGCTCTCTCCTTTGAACTACACACAATTTCCACCCAGAAAGCCAGAACAGTGTCATGATCAGCCTGGCTGATGATTGGTGTGACACTTATGAGCCCCTTGCAGACCACTCTGCATTGGACTGATGGCATCACACCCCTCAAAGTCCACTCTCCTAATAAAATGTTGACTGTCCATGTATGGATGGGAAACCTAAAAAATGGAAAGAAAGTTTAATTATGGTTATGGTCCATTTATGCATGCTAGAACTAAAGATATAAGGGATATGCAGTGGTTCAGTGTGTGATAATGCATTTATCTTGTACAGTTTCCAGTGACCTCAAGTAACCTCACGAGTGCCGAAGGCATGAGAGAGTTACGAGAGGTCACCGAACTGTACAAAATAAATGCATTATCACACACTGAACCACTGCATATTCCATTTATGCAACAGGTTTAGATGTTGTGTGAACATTTTGATTTTGGTAGGTGTAAATAATTTGACAAAAAAAGGGAAAAGAAAATTGAATTTTATGCTGTTTTTTGCTAATTATAAAAAAACAAAATGGTATCTAGAAATGAAACACCACTCATTTTGTAGATATTTTTGAGCTGAACATTTTTCGTTCTCACAGTACCATGCTATCATTTTTTGTTTTAAAGTTATTTATATTTGTTTGTCAAAAAAGTGAACAAAAAATTACATTTTCTTCTGTTTTCTTGCTAACCATATACAATATACAGGGTTTATATAAATAAAACATTATTCATTTTGTAGATAATTTTGTGCTGAACAATTTTAGTGCTCACAGTACCATGTTATCTTTTTTCGTTTTTAAGTTATTGACATTTAAATATGGTTAGTACTGCTTCTGAGGCTGAACATTCTAAATGAATTCTGAAGAGAACTGGGTAGATAAATGAGCTACTGATGTAGTTACTGTGTGAATAAATGGGTGATGATGTAGTTACTATGTGGATAAATAAATTTATTACCATAGTAGCGAAGATAAATGGTTTTATTCTACAGTTTTTATCCTGACCCCTGTTGCAGAAATGTCCTTATTAAAGACATATTTGGTGCATTACTTCCTCAAGAATACTATACATATTAAGTGGGATCAGGGCCAATAACTCTGAGTCATCCATTAATGCATGATTGTAAATAATTTTACAACCACAATATTCATTATTTATTTTTCAAACACATGCAAGCACAATAGAAATAAACTATAAAAATAGTTGTCCTTGTGCGGCCCTTACAATTAAAGACATTAATGCCTTAATTTCATATATCACTATAGTGTCATACTATTATACTGAACTGTTAAAGTAAACATACTTCTGCAAACCAATACCTGCTCTAGGCTACAAGTACAATTAAGTATTTTGTATTAAATAAAATTAAATAGACTTTAACTACAGGATGCACTTAAGATGCTCACTATGGTAGATATAATTAATGTGTCTTCCTTTTTCCCATAGGGAAACCATGGCATAACTTGTCATTATAAAGGAGTGTTTATAACAGCAAACACACACCCAGTTTCTCTCGCTGTATGCATATGCTCACTACAGCTCTTCCTTTCTGACCGCTAGCCAACTTGTCTTCTCCCGGAGATGGAACCGCCACTTGGACTCGATGGTAACTGACTGTCAAGAACAAAATCAACTAGCATAACATAAAAAATAACATTTTGGCTGCCAACAGAAATAAATGAATAAAAAATGTTAAATAAATAAAAGCTACCGTGGCCTCCATACTCAAACCTAAGCGGACCGCGGTTGAACAGGAATGTCTCTTTTATTTTATATAATTGCTGTGGTGAAGAAGGAAAACCCAGCAATTATATATAATAAAATATGGGGTGCTGTATAAATGAGAAGTTTACACACACTCTCAGTGTTAGATGCTTTCTCTCCCAGGGTTTATGTAGCATCTAACACCTCGGATGTGTGTAAACTTCTCATTACATACACCACCCCATAATTTATCCTATATGTAATTAATGTCCAACTTCAAAATCAATATGTATTATTAGTTCATCCA
The DNA here is from genome assembly GCA_016271365.2 of Neoceratodus forsteri. Taxonomy (NCBI): domain Eukaryota; kingdom Metazoa; phylum Chordata; order Ceratodontiformes; family Ceratodontidae; genus Neoceratodus; species Neoceratodus forsteri. The sequence goes on along the minus strand of CM057449.1, from coordinate 1,063,774,381 downwards.
ATCTAAGAAGCTGGCCCACCAACAGGTACATGAGCTTTTGCTCCCAGGGTTTATGTAGCATCTAACACCTCGAGTGTGTGTAATCTTCTCATTACACACACCATCCTATAATTTATCCTATATATAATTAACGTCCAAATTCAAAATCAATATGTATTATTAGTTCATCCAATCTAAGAAGCTGGCCCACCAACAGTTACATGAGCTTTTGAAGTTGCTTCTATCTGGATTATATTCAATTCTGAATATGAATTTAATGAATCAACAGATATTTGTAGTAATTCCTCTGTTTGCTATAAATCCTGATGTATGTTGTTACACCTGCCAGATCGCCAGGGCCAGTGTCCGAATAGAGTTATTATCTATTTCATAGGCAGACTTGTTTGCTTTGGCCACATTTTGCTCAGAAATGTATTTTGTAATCTGCTGCTCATCAAAAACTGTTGGGATATGAGTTGACATTTTTACCCTTGTTTTACATGGGTACAGCACTGATAGATGACCATCAAGACCTTCAAATTCCTCACTAAACTGAAGGAATTTGTGTTGCCTCAGCTGTGTGATTGGCACCAAATTAGAATAGATGAAAACGGTCTCCAGTGATGTGGGCGACTCAAATTGGGTGACTTACATTTGAGTGACTCAGTTTGAGTGACTGTTAGGACAGCGAACCTTGAAGAATAGCGACTGAAAGGAATAGTGAGGAGTGAGTGTTATAAGAGCAATGACACAACGAAGCAGCCTTAGGGAGTGCTAGAGAAAGTATGAGATCAGCATTTGATGGAGGGGAGGAAATATCGAGCTGCTCATATGGCTTAGTGTGTAGAGTGATGGTCTGCGATGCTGGTAGACCTGGGTTCGGATCTGGGTATGTTATTTTGTGCTTTGTTTGGGGGTTGTGTGTAGCCTGAAGTCCTGTTCTCTCGACATTGTTCCCCCACCCCAAGTTACCCCAATGTTCACCCCTCCTGACTTGTGCCTCCCCTTGAGTTTCTCCCTCTCCCTGACATGCACCCCCCTGGAGTTAGTTATATTAATATAGGGGGGTGCAGGGGGGCTGCAGACCCCCACATAAAATGTTGCTGAAAATTGTTGCTGTTTAATAAATATGAATTTGTGGCCATTGTTGTGATTGGTGCAGTGTACCATCACCGTTTTTGAGTATCGGTGATGTACACTTGCTGTGAAGGCGATCACTGTTTTGCAGTCACCATTATGACATGGAACTGATGAAAACCCACTGTTGTTTAAAGATATATGGCCCTTTTATCTTTGCAGCTTTAACTATTGCCTCATGATACAGCAAAGGGGCAAAAGTCACAACAATAGTTGTTGGTTTCACTTCATCAGACTGTGGTTATCCAAAATGCTCTAATAATATGAGGTAGGTAGGAGCCAGTATATTATAACTGTTCAATAAAAAAAAAGTTTAATTAAATTGCAGGTAGTAAATGTATTTGTTTCAAAGGATTTAAAACCGAAGACTGAAACCAGAACCCGACACCGGAAGCCTGACACCAGAAGCCCAACAGTCAAAATCTCAACAGTGGGATCTTGACATTTCCAGCATCCCCCCTTAATTAATATAACAAACTCTGTGGGCGGGGAGGGGGCAAAATCCCACTGTGGGGATTTTGGGTGTCAGGCTTCTGGCGTCGGGTGTTCGGGTGTCAGGAAAAGTGACTTCAGTATAATGTAGTGATACCATTTCAAGTGGGGATATTCTGGTAGAGTGAAGATTTTGCATCCTCTGGTTGTTGTCTAAGATTTCAACTTTGTGGTTTAAGGTAGTCTCTCATACGAGAAACTGATTTTATTATATTTTTTTAACTCGGAGGATCCCTTCAGCAATTCTTTAACCCCAGCACCATTTTCTCTGATCTGGGTCCCATTTCTGAAGAGATTATTCTTTATGTGTGGCAGTCTACAATCAATTTCTTCAAAAGGAGAAAACCTTGGCACTCAACACTTCATAATAATAAAGATGCTGCTTGCCACTCCAGATATAGTGTGCAAAGATTTTATTTTAGTCATAAAATATCTCTAGCAAAAAGGCAGATTAGAACACTAGCCCAACAAATCTCAACATTTTGCACTCGCATGCCTTGTCAAGAGAATACCACTGCCTCCTCCTGGTGCTCCTTATATACAACATTTCTCTTAAAGTGATATTAACAATGGTATAAAAGACATATAATGAATTTGTCAGTTCTCCACACACAGCAACACATTAATCACAATGCTTCAACTTAAGATATCAACACACATTTAAAAAATATACATTCTATTTCAAGTTTAAACTTCTATTGCACATTCTATTGTACATTTGAACTTCTATTGCACATTTACACTTCTAATACAAGCATTATGGCATTGATTGCCCCAGTATTTGGGCACTGTAGATTTATAATAAAATTCATTTGTTACATCACTGTTTAATTTGGTTATTCTTTTTTTTTTTTGCGTTATCTCTTTCTACCCTTACGTGCTCCATGGCAGCCACTCCTTCAGGCTTGCCAAGGCAGTCTTCTGACCCATCTGTCCTCTGAGATTCTGCCTCAGATAGCAGCCGATCCCCAGGGTGACCCGGCATAACCCATCGCCGGATGGGTCTCCCTCCTCCAAGGGGGAAGGCACCAGCCAAGGGGCAGACCAGTGCTCCTACTTTAGCCCCAGGGATGCTGCTGAGGCGGAGAGCTCGGTAGGACCTTGATGGCCTCAGAGTGCCAGGCAGCCATCATCCAGCTACCGTGAAGCAGTATTTCTGCTTTTTCTAGATAGCCCCTCTTTCTTGCATGCATCAGCAGTGCTCCTGGTCTCCACCAGAGGCCGCTGCGGTGCGACAAGACCCCACTACCCACCCCCAGGAGAGGAGAGCAGTCCTACGGATGCTTGATCTTCTCCCGCCCTTGCCAGCCCCCGATGACCCGAGTCTGTTCCCGAACCCGGGTCACCGGCGTGAGATGAGGTAAGGCACCAGGGCCTCAACCCTCTGCACCACTGGGCCGGCTTTAATTTGGTTATTCTTACTGCTCATACTGGTTTTGAAGCCTGATCAGGTCTTATTTTTTTTATTTAAAAAATACATATTTTCCATTTTTACCACTTTTTAGTTTCTTATACCTGCTTGTATTCTGCTCGTAATGCAAATTTTCAGATTTCAAACTGATCATATTTTAGTTAAATAACTATATATTTGATCAGTTGTTTGATTACATATAAAAGTTTACTCATAAAAATCAACATTTAATAAAATGTTAACATTGAACATTGGACTGCAGTTCGCCTGCAATTTAAAAATCCATCAGTCAATTTTTTCATCAAGCTAATGATCATGGTTGTCAAAGTTCTCAAGTTTTTTATAAGTGGAACAGAATTTAGGTTTGGGTTTCAGGGGAATCGATACTTAACATACTAACATACTAGATGCCAGCAGAGTAGGCCTGTTGGTCTATCAAGTCTGCTCATGCTTCAGCACCCTGATTGGGTACGGTAGCCCTCTATCTGTCTCCTTCCACTGCTACTCCATCCCACAGTACTGCTCCCACCTGGGCAAACCAGCCTTTGCTTCACCCCTTGCCTACACCTGTCCCACCCTGTCTTGAATCCCTCCACCATAGCTGCCTGTACCAGCTCCCCGGGCAGCACATTCCACAGTTCCACCACTCTCTTGGTGAAGTACCTCCTCCTCCTTTCCCCCATAATCCTACCACCCTCAATCTTCCAACTGTGTCCTCTGGTGATTCCACCTTCCTTCAGTCAAAAGATCCTATCTCGGCTTACCTTATTTACTCACCCGAGGTACTTGAAGACCTCAATCATGTCCCCCTAAGTCCCTCCTCTCCTCCAGCAAGAACAGGTTGAGCTCTCCTAGGTCGCTCTTCATATGTCATATCCCCCAGGCCCCAGAGCATTCTGGTTGCTCTCCTCTGAACTCTCTCCAGGAGTTGGATGTCTCTCCTTAGGTGTGACCTCCAGAACTGCACACAGGACTCAAGATGTCATCTAACCAGACTGTTGTACAGTGGCAAAATCACCTCCCTGTTCCTTGAGGTAATCCCCCTAGCGATGCATCCCAGCATCCTATTTGCCCTGACTGCAGCCATCTGGCACTGCTCTGAATTATTCATGTTAACATCCACCGAGACTCCTAGGTCTCTTTCCCCTGCCATGGCCTGAAACTCATCCCCCCTCTCAGGGGGTACACATAGTTGGGATTTTCCTGCCCTAGGTGTAGCACCTTGCACTTGGAGGAGTTAAATTTAAATTTCCAGGAGCAGGACCACCTATCCGGTCCTCTTGCATGACCAATCTCCCCTGCTCCCCCTCACCGGTGCCCACAGCTTAGAGTCATCCGCAAAGAGACTCATTTCACACCTGATACCTTCCCTGATATTGGAGATGTAGGTGTTAAACAGGAGTGTCCCCAGGACTGATCCCTGTGGGACCCCACTTATGACCTCCCTAGGAGATGAGACCTCCCCTCTGACCACTGCCTGCTGAGTGTGACCTGAAAGCCAATTTCCAATCCACCTAACTGTAAATGAGCCTAACATCATCCCCCCAGCTTCTCCCTTAGGCCAATGTGAGGGACCGAATCAAATGCTTTGCTGAAGTCCAGGAACAGTACATTGACTGGTCTCCCCTTGTCAAGTGCTGATGTCACCCACCCATAGAACTCTACACGGTTTGTCTGACACGATCTACCTGGCACAAACCCATGCTGCCAGTCATCCAGGTAACCCATCTCCTCCAAGAAACCTCCCAGCCTTTCCTTAAGTTGGATCTCCATTACCTTCCCCACCACCGACGTCAAACTGATGGGTCTATAGTTTCCTGGCTCTTTTCTCAAGCCCCCCTTTATGGATGGGCACAACATGTGCCTGCTTCCAATCCCTTGGCACCATCCCTGTCTGGAGTAACAAGTTAAAGAGATCCACCAATGGTGCAGCCAAAACAACTGCCAACTCCCTCAGTACTCTGGGATGAATAGCATCAGGCTCCAGGGATTTATCATTTTTTAGGGACTGGAGGGCTTCCCACACCTGACCGATAGAAATGTCAGCATCTGCCCCCCCCCCCATTCAGCAGAACCAGCCCGATATCTCAACCCTGGCCTACCTCCCCCAGTGGCTTGTTCTTTAGCAGGTACCCCTTTAATCAGGTCTACTGTGCCTTCTGTGTCTTTCAACCCCTTTTTTGGTAGTTCCCCAGCCTCCTCCCTAGTGAACACTGAGGCAAAGTAGTCATTCAGTACCTCCGCCTGCTCTCCAACCCCTTCCACCCACCCCCAGCTGTCCTCAACCTACTGAGCTGGCCCTTTACCTTCCTCCACTCACCAATATACCTAAAGAACCCCTTTTCTCCACCATGTATCCCCTGCGCAAGCTTCTGCCCTTTCCAGGCCTTTGCCCCCCTCACCACTCTGGTGACTTTCTTGGTTGCAAAGCGATAGTTCTCTCTATCCCTCTCTCCCTCTCTCCTCTCATTTTTTTTGTACCTACTGTAGGCAGCCTTTTTCTCCCTTACTGCCTCCTGGACCTCCTTGGTCCACCAGCATGGTTTTCGAGACCTACCGCCCTTGCGCTTCACTCTTGTACAAGGTCCAGGTGGCCTCCAGTAGCCCTGCTTATGATCTCCCACCTACCTTCCATGTCCAAACCTGGATTTTATCTCCATAAATGCCCTTGAGCATTTTCCCATGTTCTGAAAGTCCGCCCCCTAAAATCAACTATAGTTGTCCTTGAATGTTCCCTCCCCCAGTTTAAGCCGAACCAGACTGTGTTGTGATCACTCCCAGCCAGGGGTTCTTCCACAACCAGATCTCGTACAAGATCCCCATCTGCTAAAACCACATCCAGGATATGACCCTCCCTCATTGGGTCCATCACCTGCTGATTGAGGAACATGTCCAGGAAGCCAACCAGCAGTTTCTGCTCCCTGGTTACAGTGGATGTCATAGTGCCCCAATCAGTTGCTGGCATATTAAGGTCCCCCATCAACACCACTCCTTCCCCTTCCAATCCACACTGTCCCTTAATGTTAGCCTTCTAAAGATTCTTCTGTTGCTTCTAAAGATTCAGGTTGAGACATTAAAGTTATAAGTGCTGCTTGCTCATCTTGCATAGCTATTGATGGTCCGATTGCTGCATCAGGTGTCGGTCAGCTCAAAGCAGCCGACACGCCAATGGTGCTATCTGCAGCCTGCAGCAATAACATTTGTCAATTTCTCCACTTGTGAGATTTCAGGCTTAGGCATCTGGGATGTTACAGGGACAAATATTCCAAGGTCTTGAACCTTTTCAGGGCTGGGGATGATGCCTCCAGTCAAAGCATGTGGCACCTTCCTCTCAGTGTCTTCCATGCTCAGGCTCAGGCATTTATCTATGGGTCCTGCTCTTCAATTTTTGTTCAGGTTGGCTGTGTCAGTTGGTGAAGACACCACTTCCTTGCATTTCTTCTCCTTATTTTCTTGTTCCCATATCCTTTTCTTCTCTTTTTTAGACAAATTCAATATCAGCAGACTCCTCCATGAGATGTTTAATATATATATATATATATATATATATATATATACACATATATATAGAAACATAGAAACATAGAATTTGACGGCAGATAAGGACTGCTTGGCCCACCTAGTCTGCCCATTTTCCTACCTAACAGATAGCTGCAGATCCTAATTAACCAACAGCTTACTTCCTCCTACCCCCCACTAGGACTGCCTTATGTCCGTCCCATGCATTCTTGAATTCCCCCACTGTTCTTGACTCCACGACCTCCTCAGAGAGGCTGTTCCATGCATCCACAACCCTCTCTGTGAAAAAATACTTCCTCCACATTACCTCTGAGCGTCCCCCTCTATCTTCAGCTTGCTGCCCTTGTTCTTGTACATCTCTTTTCTGAAAGATGCCACCCTCTTGGACTTTGTTGATTCCTTGAGATGCTTGAAAGTTTCTATCATGTCCTCTCTCTCTCCTTTCCTCAAGGGTATACATATTAAGCTCCTTTAGTCTTTCTTCGTGATGCTTCTGGTGCAGACCCTGCACCATTTTGGTTGCCCTCCTCTGGACAGCCTCCATTCTGTCTATGTCTTTGCGGAGATGGGGTCTCCAGAAGTGAACACAGTACTCCAGATGGGGTCTCACCAACTGTCTGTACAGAGGGATAACAACTTCCTGTTTTCTACTATTGATGCTTCTCCCTATGCATCCCAATATCTCCCCAGCCTTCCTTACTGCCTTCTCACATTGCATGCCCACCTTTAGGTCATCTGATATAATTACTCCCAGGTCCCTTTCCATTTTTACTGTTGTCAGTATCTCACCCCCCATTGTGTACTCTTGCCCTGGGTTTTTGTTTCCCAGGTGCATTACCTTGCACTTCTTTGCATTGAATCTGAGCTGCCATACATTTGACCATTCCTCCAACCTTGCCAAGTCCCTTCTCATCCTTTCCTCTCCATCTGGTGTATCAACCCTGTTGCAGATCTTTGTGTCATCTGCAAAGAGACATACTTTTCCTTCCAGTTCCTCTGCAATGTCACTTATAAAGACATTAAAAGGACCGTCCCAGTACTGAATCCTGCGGTGCCTAGTAACCCTCCTTTCTTCACTGTGGACTCCATTTACTACTACCCTTTCGTCCTGTTGTCTAGCCAATTTTTTATCCCAGCTACCACCTTGGAACCCACTGCAAGGCAGGCTAACTTGTGTATTAATCTTTTGTGTGGGACTGTATCAAATGCCTTGCTAAAATCTAGGTAAGCCATGTCCACAGCCCTCCCTGGTCTACTACTTTGGTCACCCAGTCAAAGAAATCTATTAGATTCATCTGACACGCCCTTCCATCGTGAATCCATGCTGCCTTGGGTCCTGTGCCCCACTGGCCTCTAGGTACTCAACAATTCTTTCCTTCAGAAGTGATTCCATCATTTTCCCTACAGAGGTCAAACTAACTGGTCTTTACTGGTTCCTCGCCTCTGTCCTGTTCCCCACTTTTGTGAAGAGGGATCACATCTGCCCTCCTCCAGTCCTCAGGTACCACCCCATCCTCCCATGATTTGTTAAAGAGAGTAATCAGCAGTGTCATTAGTTCTACCCTTAGTTCTTTTAGAATTCTTGGGTGAATCCCATCAGGCCCCATTGCTTTGTCCACCTTCAATTTTATTAGTTCTTTCAGAACCCTTTCTTCTATAAATGGACTTTTATTGACCCTCGTCTTCAGAGTGTTTTTCTTGTTTGGTTTAGGTACCTCCCCCCTCCTTTTCCTTTGTGAATACTGAGCAGAAATATTCATTCAGTATCCCTGCTTTTTCATTGTCACCTTCTACTCATATTCCCTCCTCTTTATTAAGCCTCAGTATCCCTCCTTTGGTCTTTCTTCGCTTCCTAATGTACCTATAAAAGGTCTTATCCCCCTTCTTAACAGAGTTGGCTATCCTTTCCTCGGTTTGGGCCTTTGCTATTCTGACTGCCTTCCCAGCCTCTTTCTGCTTTAACTGATAGTGTTCTTTGTCCTGCTCCTGTGTTTCCTTATATTTCCTGAATTCTATCCTTTTCTCCGTAACCTTCCCTGCCACCTCTTTTGAGAACCATAGCGTTTTTTTCCTTTGTTGTGTTTTATTGATTTGCTTTACACAAAGGCTTGTTGCCTCTGTGATAGCTGTTTTGATTACTCTCCATTGTTCCTCCACCCCTCCTTCTTGCCTGTTTGCTAGTGCTTTTCTGAGGCACTCTCTCATTTTCCCAAAGTCAGCCCTCCTAAAGTCCAATACTCTTGCTTTTATATGGCTTGATTGTATGACTGTGTTTATCGTGAACCACACTATTTGGTGGTTGCTTGTTCCCAGATGGCTACCCACTTCTAAATCTGAGATTCTTTCTCCATCCCCATTTGAGAGTACAAGGTCTAAGATTGCTCCCTCCCGAGTGGGTTCCAGTACTAGGTGTCTCAGGCATGCCCCCTGTAGGGCATCAAGAATTACCCTGCTCTTGGATGTGTCTGCAGCAAAGGTGCTCCAGTTAACATCTGGCATATTCAGGTGCCTCATCAACAATATCTCCCCTTTTTCTGCCATTCTAAGAAAGTCTTCTATGATTTCCTTGTCCATTCCCTCTCCCTGAGATGGGGGTCTGTATACAACCCCCATGCGTATTGTGGTGCCATTTCCTGTCTCCAGGGTGACCCAGAGTGTCTCATCTGCTCCCTGTTTAATTCTGTTGCTTTGATCCCTTCCTTTACATAAAGAGCTACTCCTCCTCCTCTTTTACCCTCCATGTCCCTCCTGTAGATTGTGTATCCTGGTATGCTGACATCCCAGTCATGGTTCTCTGTGTACCATGTTTCTGTGACTGCCACAATATCCAGGCAACCCTCTTCCATCAAGGCCACTAGTTCAGGGAACTTGTTACACAGACTATGGGCATTGGTACTCATCACCCTCCACTTTTTGATGACCTTACCCCTTTTAGCCCCATTCCTGTCCTTACTGCCTTTGACTTTTTTTACATTTACTTCTGGCCTGCTCCCTAATGACTTCTCTACCTTGGTGTCTACCTCACTAATTGCTGTTGTTTGTGGGGGAGGCTGGATTTCCCTGCTCCTTTTCAGTGCATCCCCCTTGGCTAGTTTAAATGCTTGCCAATGAAGCATTTAAACCTCTCACCTAGGATCCTGGTTCCCCCCTGGACAGATGCAGACCATCACGCCAGTATAGGTCTGCATCCCTCCAGGTGGCTCCCCAGTCCCCAATGAAGCCAAAACCCTGAGATCCACACCAGTTTTTCAACCATTCATTGAATTCCCTGGTGAGGAGTACCCTAGCATCACCCTTGCCATAGACAGGCAGCACCTCCGAAAAGGTTACTGTATGCGCTACTTGTCTAAGGCCCTTCCCCAACTCTACAAACTCCTCTTGCACTGCTCTGATCCATTCCTAGCCAGGTCATTTTGTCCTAAGTGGACCTGTAACATCCAGCTCCTCCCTTGTGCAGCTGCTCCACGATCCTGAGGATTCGCTTCCTGTCCCTCCAAGCCGTGGTGCCAGGCAGGCACCCTCCCTCTCCCTTCCCCATTTACCCCCCTAATGATTGAGTCCCCCACCAGGAGTTGTTTCCTTCCCCTGTGGGGTCTCATGCCACACTCCTGTGGGTCTCCATTGTGAAGGTTCCCAGCATCCTCCTTGGTCTCCACTGCAGGTGCCTCCATAGAGGAACCACTATCCACCAGAAGAGTGAATGAATTGTGGAGAGATACAGCTGGAGGGATGCAACTCTGTTCCACCACCCTCTCCCTCCCTGAGCCAACCCTGGTCCAGCCTCTCCTCTTTCTTGGCAACCTCTGAGGTAGTGGCATTGGCCCTGGTGGTCCCCGGGTGGGGGAGTGTTAGAGCATGAAATAACACTATTTTAGTGAGTTTTGGGAAAGAGCACCAATTGGGCACCAATTTAAATTGCTCCCCATTTAATTTTAATTGGACCCCCTGCCTGTGCTGTTTACCTCTTTGTTTCAGCTGGCATTTAAACTGCTATCTCCCTTGCTTCCACAGCTGAGAAGCAGCCTTCCAGGGCTCTCTGCTCCCCGCTGAAAGATTCCCAGCCAGCGGGCAGTCAGCGCTCCTTCAGCTGCCGCTTGCCTCCATGAGAGTGGACTCTCAGCGCCTCAAGGTACAGCTAAAGTCCCAACCAATCAGAATGCGAGCGCCTTCTGGGCTCCTCTTCTGATTGGTCCCTGGGACTTCAGCTCATTTTTTCCTCTGGTTTTAGCTTTTGGAAACTGAGTTTGCGACCAAATTGTAAAATGCTTGTCTGTTAATACTAAGAACTGCGTTAAGTGTGTTTTAAAAGAAAACAAAAAAAAACTTGAAAATCTGCAGAAAGGAGCAAGTAATCAGAGCCCTTCCATTCTGCTTGTGTTGGGACCCAGACTTCTGGGCACCAATTTAAATTGCTCCCCATTTAATTTTAATTGAACCCCTTGCCTGTGCTGTTCACCTCTTTGTTTCAGCCAGCATTTAAAATGATATCTCCCTTGCTTCCACAGCTGAGAAGCAGCCTTCCAAGGCTCTCTGCTTCCCACCGAGGGATTCCCGGTCAACAGGCAGTCGGCGCTTCTTCAGCTGCCACCTGTCTCCACGAGTGTGGACTCTCAGCGCCTCAAGGTACGGCTAAAGCCACAACTTTTACACCTATCCACCCTACCCCCCCACGATCTTTATTATATACACTCCTCCCACGCCTCCTATGACATCACACCCATCCAGGTCCCATCCTCCTATGATACAATAGATCTGTCTGTTTATTTTTCTCTCTCTCCTCCTACTTCTCATTTCTTTCTTTCTTTAGACATGCTTGTTTTCCCTTTTCTTATATTCTCTAACGGCGAGCAGCAGGGCAGGCAGAAATCCTGAGCATATTAACTCAGATTATCACTATTATCCCCGCCCTGCACTGATATTCTTCCCTACTGCTCTGCTTGGTGTTGCCTATATCCACAGACAACACTATCATTAGAAAATATTCTTAAATTCTTTATTACTTTCCCTGCTTCCATCTGAGGGAAATCTCCTCTCTCATAAAGCTAGTATCTGTGCCCTCTGCCTCCACTGGAGGTGTATCTTCCTTCTGCTAAAACTATTATCTGCGCCCTTCATTGGGATCTATCATGTGGGGTACTCAGGGTCTTTTGTTTTGGTCCCTTCTACTTTTTGTGCCATGCAGCATTGATCAGGGCTCACAAGATAATGTTTGTGGAGACTACGATGTGTTACTATTATGCCACATGATCAACAAATCCCACCTTGGATATCTTTGTATATACAGCCTCCTGCCTTCTCCAGCACTATTCTTGCTGTATCCCCACTGGTGAAACTAGAACCAATTTACCTCTGCAATGCATGGCATCTGCCTTCACTAAGGCTGAACCTACATTGCACATTGCAGCCAGGGTCCTAGTCTTCACTACACTACATCAGAAGAGTATTACAAGGGGGGGATCTGCCTATGCTAGTTACTAAAATGGGTAGATGAAAAAATACCAGAATTGTTAATCAAACATTTGCTGCCCTAAAAAAGATTCTATTCCTCCTATTATTATGCTCAGGTAACGTAGAACTCAATCGTGGGCCACCATATGCCATTGCGTCGCTGCAGACTTTGCTAACCTCAAAGGCATGAGTTTCCTTCATGTTAATGTATGCAGCCTATTAAAAAAGATATCTATGATCCAGGCGTGGGTCTGCCACACTACACCAGACATCTTAGTGATCTCCGAAAAATGGCTCAAACCTGCTACTCCTGACAGAGACATTAATATTCCAAACTATCTACTATTTAGAGCAGATAGGTACTCTAGAGGAGGTGGAGTAGCCATTTATGTCAAAGATAAATTTACATTGTCTTGTCTTGACTCTACATCAGTCGTGAATGAATCTGAATGTCTAGCTCTTAAGGTTGCAATCTCGCCCAATGTGTCACTGCTTATAATAGGATGCCATAGACCCCCTTCAGCCAGTCTACAGTTCCTAACACATCTCAACACCGTCCTGGGGCAAGGGATGCTAGAATCAATTATCCTTGGAGACCTCAACCTCGATTGGCTATCTAATTCCTCAGCACCTCTATCTTCCTTTTGTGATACACATGGGCTAATGCAACTTATCAACGAACCAACACATGTCAACAGAAAGAAACCTGGCAATAGCTCACTACTGGATGTTATTTTAGTAAGTAAACCACATCTCTGCTCACATGCTGTCACCTTTTTCAGTGACATCAGCGACCACTGCTTCACCGTCTGTGTAAGGTCAATCAATAAACCAGCATCTTCCCAAAAATTCTCAGACAAGAGTTCTAGGTGCAATTTTGACTTACTTGCCTACATCAATGAACTCAAATATTCCCTGCTTTGGCAATATTTCTATTTGGCAAACACTGTGCAATTGGTTTATGATATTTTCAATGAAATAATCTTAGGGGCCTTAAACAAATATGCTACCATTAAAAAAGTCCACATATCAAAAAAACTTGTCAATGGTTCACATCGGATCTTAAAGTTGCACTATTAGAGAGGGACAAGCTATGGAAAAAAGCATGAAAATCGCAGAACCCTACAGACTGGTGCCACTTTGAAAGGTCTAGGAATCCTTGCACCAAAATGATTAGAGATGCAAAAGCAGCCTATTATCGCACTGAATTTGATGATGCCACCAAGAATCCATCTAAATTCTGGAAAACATTTAAGGATCTGTCTGGCCACATGCCAGGATACTCTGTACCAGACAAGATCAACTCTGGCAATGATATTATTAGTGACAGGCTGAAGGTGCTGGATTCCTTCAACAACCACTTTGCGACTGCAGGCCTTGCATTTGATAACTCTCCTACAAACCTACTACGTCTACAGCTTGGCGACCAAGATGCGGACCCTTGTTTCATTCACTCAAGATTCTCCCTGCATCCTTCCTCTCTCAAAGAAGTTGAAGATATGCTATTGAAGCTGGATACAAAGAAAGGTACTGGTGCCGACTCTCTCAATCCTTATTTTTTAAAAGTGGCGCAACATGTGATAGCTGTGCCTGTTACTCACTTATGTAACCTATCCTTATCCCAAGAGATTATACTATCCATATGGAAAATGGCATGTCATTCCTCTGTTTAAATCAGGAAATCCTGATGATCTTAACAACTACAGGCCTAATTATATTCTTCCCATCCTGTCAAAACTACTGGAAAAAATTGTGAGTAATCAGCTAAGGCTATACCTAGAAGATACGAATCTCTTAAATCCTGTCCAATCAGGCTTCAGAGTGAAACATAGCACTATTACAGCTATTGCAAAGGTGATCAACGACTGGCAAAGAGAATTGGACAATAGAAACTATTTCTGGGCTGTATTTTTAGACTTAAATAAAGCCTTCAACACTGTTGACCATAGTCTGCTACTCTCTCCCTTGCAAGCAATAGGGCTGGACACACTATCCTTGCAATGGTTTAACAACTACCTCTCAGACCGTCTCCAGCAAGTAAAGGCCAAAGGTGAATTCTCAACCCTCAAACCACTTCTAAGAGGCATTCCTCAGGGATCTATGTTAAGTCCTATTTTGTTTGCTATATATATCAACAACATTGATGTCTCTATAACCAGGGCCAACATTCATCTGTTTGCAGATGATGCTGTATTCTATTTGAGCTGTTCTACCCAAGAAGCATGACTTAATGACCTGCAAATTAAATTCAATTTACTACAAAAACAGCTCCTAAATAAAAAGCTTTTGCATAATGCTAAGAAAACTAAAGCAATGCTTTTCTCTCCCCTGGTTCATGCAGCCAACCCGGTAGAAGTAGGACTAGTGCTGCAAATTTCTACAATACTAGGGGAAAAATTGGAATTTATTTTCAAATTCAAATATCTAGGAGTATGGCTGGATCATAGGCTTTCCTTTATAGAGCACATAGAGGACTTACTAAAAAACTACGACAAAGAATAGGCCTTTTTTTTTTTTTTTTAGGATCAGCCGCTATCTAACAAAAGTTGCTAAAATACGTTTGGTCCAAACTACGTTTCTCTCCTTGATCGACTACACGGATTTCTTGTACAGTCATAGTCCTGCCTCTTACCTCTCAAAACTTGACACACTATATCACAGAACCCTGAGATTTATTACAGGGCTTCCTTTCACAATGCACCATTGCACACTATATGCAGCCATGGGCTGGACTTCTGGACTTCCCTTCAGTACAGACGAAATAGAAATGCTGCTCTATGGACTCTTAGAGTGATCTCCAATAAGCTCCATAAATACATTGCTGACTGCCTCCCCATAAACCAGCTAGGCAAGTATGCCCTGAGGAGCTTTACAACCATCTCCTTGACAGTCCGCAAAGCCAAATCATGCTTTGGTAGAGTGGCTGTAAGCTTTGTGCTGCCCTTCATATGGAACAATCTTTAGAAAGCATTGAAGCTGAGTATTCCTGTCAGTGTTCTTACTTTCAAGACCCTTTACTCTCTTCTCATTAAGGAGACTAGTAATTGTCTCCCTTGATCCTAATCCTGCAATTGTCTACCTTGCCTGTGTTGTAGGTCTCCCTTCTCCTTACTCCTTGCTTTTTTTACATCTGTAAAACCATCCTTTATGCGACTTATTCTTGCCTTCTAGCTTCTCTGTCCAGCCCCCACAACTCTTCTGTTTATTTCCCCATCTCCCCCATTATGGTGGATGTTCCCCATTTCATCTAGCAGATCGAGCTGTATATCCCTTTTCCTTAGCTCCTCATTATCACCCTTCCTTCGCTACCCCTATCACTCTGTTTCCCTTAGCTCATCCCCTAGTATCCCTCACCCTAATGCCTTCCACTGTACCTATGCCAATATCCCTTCATCCTTCTAACCTAATGCTGCCTGATCCTGGCCCCTGGTTCTGGTCACTAGGACTCTAACTTATTCACTCCAACTGGGTTACTACCTTTCACCCACCATTAAAATATAGAAACATAGAATTTGATGGCAAATAAGGACTGCTTGGCCCACCTAGTCTGCCCATTTCCCTACCTAATGGATAAGCTGCAGTTCCTAGTTAACCAACAGCCTACTTCCTCCTACCCCCCACTAGAATTGCCTTATGTCTGTCCCATGTATTCTTGAATTATCCCACTGTTTTTGACTCTACGACCTCCTCAGGAAGGCTGTTCCATGTATCCACAACCCTCTCTGTGAAGAAATACTTCCTCACATTACCTCTGAGCTGTCCCCCCTCCATTTTCAAATTGTGCCCCCTTGTTTTTGCACATTTCTTTTTCTGAAAGATGCTACCCTCTTGGACTTTGTTGATTCCCTTGAGGTATTTGAAAGTTTCTATCATGTTCCCCACTTTCCTCGAAGCTATACATCTTTAGTTCCTTTAGTCTTTCTTCATATGTCTACTGATGCAGACCCTGCATCATTTTGGTTGCCCTCCTCTGGACAGCCTCTGCTCTGTCTATGTCTTTGCAAAGGTGGGATCTCCAGAACCGTACACACTACTCCAGATGTGGTCTTACCAACTGTCTGTACAGAGGGCCAACAACATCCTGTTTTCTACTGGTGATGTCTCTCCCTATGCATCCAAGTATCCCCCCAGCCCACCTTACTGCCTTCTCATATTGCTGGCCCACCTTTATGTCATCTGCTATAACTACCCCCAGGTCCCTTTTCATTTTTGTTGTTGTCAGTATCTCACCCCCCATTGTGTACTCTTCCCCTGGGTTTTTGTTTCCCAGGTACATTACTTTGCACTTCTTTGAATTGAATCTAAGCTGCCATACATTTGACCATTCCTCCAACCTTGCCAAGTCCCTTTTCATCCTTTCCACCCCACCTTGTGTATTAACCTGGATGCAGATCTTTGTGTCATCTGCAAAGAGACATACTTTCCCTTCCAGTCCCTCTGCAATGTCACTTATAAAGACATTAAAAAGGACTGGCTCCAGTACTGAACCCTGCGGTACCCCACTAGTAACCCTCTTTTCTTCACTGTGGACTCCATTTACTATTACCCACTGTGTCCTGTTGTCCAACCAGTGTTTTACCCTGGCTACCTCCCTAGGACCCATTCCCAGGCTGGCCAATATGTTTATTAATCTTTTGTGCGGAAAAATGTCAAATGCCTCGTTAAAGTCTAGGTAGGCCATGTCCACAGCCCCACCCTGGTCTACTGCTTTGGTCACCCAGTCAAAGAAATCAGTTAGATTTGTCTGACATGACCTTCCCGCTGTAAATCCATGCTGCCTTGGGTCCTGTGCCCTACTGGCTTCTAGGTACTCAACAATTATTTCCTTCAGAAGTGATTCCATCATTTTCCCTACCACTGAGGTCAAACTGACAGGTCTGTAGTTTCCTGCCTCTGTCTTGCTCCCACTTTTGTGTGCCTCCTAAGGTACATGTCTTCATACAGTACTTAGAAATTGGCTTCATTTGGACATGCTCCACTACTATAGCTATATATGGATATTGAAATTGGTATATGATTCTCCTATGATATTTCCTTTTTGTATGTCTATTATCTGTTGCACCTTATTTCTTATGTATTGTTAGTGCATTGTGATCATGTATGCATATATATACACCTATGTATGATTTTTTCCTTTTGTACGTGACCTTGTTATACCCAGGTCCATCTTGCAAATGAGCCTCACTCAATGATGTTCACCAGGATAAATAAAGATTTTGATTGATTGATTGATTGAGCACTCAGAGAGCTGTAATTCAGGATTTATCTCCTACAGTGGCCATCTTGGATCCCCACCGTAGGTTTAGTGTGTCCTGCTGGAAGGTGGAGTGGCTGGCCAGGGGAAACAGGTACTGGGGTGTGTGCTATGTGCATGGTTCCAACGTACCATCTTGGGGTGCCAGGG
Organism: Neoceratodus forsteri; assembly: GCA_016271365.2. Taxonomy (NCBI): domain Eukaryota; kingdom Metazoa; phylum Chordata; order Ceratodontiformes; family Ceratodontidae; genus Neoceratodus; species Neoceratodus forsteri. Next base: position 1,063,756,991 of record CM057449.1, on the reverse strand, counting down.
ACACAAATGTATTGGGGGGGATGTTCATTTTTTGTTGGTGTCCTACATTATCTTTCTGTTGTGCCTGCATTGCAGGTTTTATATTACACTGTTTACTTTATAGTACATTGCCAGATTTGAATCTATGTAGCACGATAAGTCCTCCAAAGTGGTGGTCCCTCCACTCCTATGTCCATGGACTTTAATGTCCTGGTGGTCTGTCCTGCACTGTACGTCTTGTATGAAGCCCCTGCATGCATGCAGTTTACAGCAGCCCTCCACATGGCATAGTGCTATGCAACTTGTTGAACATTGTAAATGTGCATATTTGTGATGCATGCATGCCATTACACGGCCATGACCCTCCTCCAGTCCATAGTCCAGCCATGATGGTAGTATGTATGAGACGCATTTGCATGCTTCTGCATGCCATACATGGGGAAAATAATCTTCTCTTTTATAAAGATCTGTGTTCCAGATCTCAGAAACCACAAAAGATGCAGGCACAATACATGTCACGTCTTAAGACTGTGTCATCCAGATTGGGCTTACAAATATTTAGGTTATTCAGTTAAACAGTACCAAAGTGATTAAGGTGCAAAGTCAATGGTTAAACATTAAACACCCTACTCAACCCTAACTATAGAGGCACAGTAGTGCCTTCAATCATTAGGCCTAAGGCAATCAATGCTGATGGTACTGTACACTTAGCAGCAGTGTCAGCTGACATCTCCGTAAGCAAGGGAAAAATCACAGGACTCTCAACCCATTTCCGAAAGTTTTTTTAAAAGCCTCAGAAACTTGTATCCACTGATAAGAGATCCAATCTCACCATAGGATCTGAGTGTCTGCGTGGCCCAGCTCATGGTGGCTCCATTTGAGCCCATGAACACTTCTGGCTTAAAGTATGTCATATGGAAAACCATATTCTTGATTGTCATGACAGCTGCTAGGAAGGTGAGCAATCTGAAAGCCCTCTGCATAGAGCCACATTACATCATCTTCCACAGGGGTAAGGAAGTCCTTAGAAACAATAGGAAATTCCTTCCTAAAATTATGTCTGACTTTCACCTGAATGAGTCAGTAACACTCCTTGTGCATTACATAAAACACTGTAGTCAAGGTGAGCAACAATTGCATAGTTTTGACTTGAAAACTAGTTCTGAGCATCTATACGGACCAGACAAAAGATGTCAGGCCCAAAAACACTCTGCTTTTTGTTACCTATGGGGAGGCTGGCAAAGGCAAACTAACTTCCAAGATATCTGTCTCTCACTGGATAGTCCCTTGTATTCAGATCTGCTATGAAAGAGCAGGGAAAATGCCACCTTGCGGCTTAAGGGCACACTCCACAAGGGTCACCTCAATCTCTGTAGCATCTTCAAGGGGCATCCCTTTATTAGACACTTGTAAAGCAGCTTCCTGGAAAACAGGGTTCCACAAAGCCACATTGAGAGGAATTCTGTTGATTAGCATGACAGCAATGGCACAATGGCAGCAGCTAGTATTGTGCCATCAGTGGAAACAAGTGTATTTTGCGTGGGCCTCACCTCCCGCACTATCCGAAGCATTTTTGCAGTTAGAAGAAAAAATCATTCTCTGTAGTAATGTATTTTTTTTTTCTCAGGGATCCCTCACTATGGTTTCAGTCTCCCACCTTGCCTCTGCCTCCAAAACGTGGAAATAGGTTTTTGCAATAATTAGCTGTTTTTTTATGTAGGTTGCTTGAGCATTACAATTGCAGTTTTTTTTTTAACTTGCTATTTATGTCCTCTCTGTCACCGTGCCTGCACCTTCCTCTGGGACTCCCATGGCAGTCCAGCAGTGTCATAATAGACCCACCCCAGCCTCGGATAACCCCTCGGGGTGGGGTAGGGGAGGGACCCCCAATTTACCCCCCAGCCAATGTCCAACTTGTCAGATGGTCCATTCATGCCTGCCTTAGGTGCCAGGACCCATCTCTTGGTGCAGACACAGAGAGTTTCATTGTCCTGGTTCCTTCTCCTAAACTGCAGCATGCTAGGAGGTCCAAGGAGTTGATTGCCTGAAAAGACATGCTGTCACTCTGGAGCTCAGCTGACATCCAGCCCTCCCTATGTTCTCTGCCTGCCTGACTTGCACTACCACCTGTGGTCACCCAGGTGGCAGTATAGCAATGAGATCCACATCCCACCCTCCCTAGAGAAGGACAGCAGCCCATCGGGCACTCAATCCTTCTCCCCCCTTGCTGACCCTCCAGTGAACCAGTCTCACTACCGAACCTCAGTAGCTGCCGCTGTAAGCAGTAGTGCTACTGCCGCACCAGTGAGCCAGACCTTATTGAAGTTTTTCTCTACAATTGTAAGCTGTCCATTTTTTTTCTCTGTACATTGACATTTTACATTTACATGTCTGCTTTTATCTAATCAGTGTTTTCTTTTTAAAAATGTGTTATGTGCCTACATTTTTGGTAGCCTATATGCTAGATTCAACAGCAACCTTTCTATACTGCCTAAAGAAACAAATCTTACAAGTGCAAGGGTAGAAGGTGGCTGCAGAGTTTTTCAAACACAAATTCTAATTTCTGCATTCCATTCTTAGAATAAGGTTTGTCACTGGAGCATCTGTCTCCATGGAGAATGATGCATAGAGTGAAATCATAGTGAGGGATCCCTGAGAAGAAACAACATTATTATATTGAGTAATTTTTTGGGCTGCAGTGGGATCAGCACTGCAGACCTCCTGCAATCGATCAAAAAAAATACTTTTTTTCCCAATCAAACAACAGTGTAGAGTTGCCTCACAGTTGCCTCTGCATCCGTGGAGCACTCCTTTCTCCATTAGCAGTCGCACATAACTATTTTGTGGTGGTCACGGCGAAACCCGGCACATTCTGCCTGTCCAAAATGGCCACCAAATTGTATTGTGCATGCGCGACTACTTGCTCATGTGCAGTAGAGTTTGTTGGCCATCTTGGACACAGAGGATTGTGCCGTATTCCACCGTGACCTCTGTGAGCAAGACTTCGGACAAGACTGTCTTGGAATATACATATATATATATATATATTAGAGGCAAAAAACTCTGTTTAGTGCATCAGTTAGTTGTTCCATAGCTACTAAAGCGGGAAATTCGATGTTGGGTTGAAACCCTTTTGCACCCTCCAGTCTAACTGAATCGGATAAGCATTAGTCATTAGTTCTAACTGTCACCCCATCACATGTAGAAAGAAGCTGAGGAATGGGAGAATGGGGTGACAGTTAGGACCAATGACTTCAATGTGCACCCCGATTCCAGTTGGGGGCTGAGGGTGCATAGGGGTTTCAAACCCTAACATCGAATTTCCTTGCTTTTGTCACTGTGGAACAACCCTAACTGATGCATTAAACTGAGTTTTTGCCTCTAATTTCCTTCTTTTGAGAATGATAATGAGAAATAGTGAATGTAATGTGGGGTGTCTTGTCACATAGTAACACTGTGCCCGAAACGCAAATCGTAATGTGCATGGTGATGCAAAGCAAAACAGAAAGAGAAACAGTACTGTAGACAGAAATGTTAAAAGCAATGCAAACAACTGCAAACGAAAAACGAAAGGTAATGAACATGGTGTAACAAATAGAACGGTAAGGAACGTAAGGAACTGCAAGCAGAAACGGTAATGGTAACAGTAATGTAAGTGCACAGGCTGGTTTTCCCCAAAAGCTGTATAGAGAAATACAGTGAGTAGAAAGAATGTATGCAAAATAATGACTCTCAGAACACAAAAATGAGGACTTGGAATAGTAAATTGCTTATATCTCAGTAACCGAACGACAAAGAAAAAAAATTTAAAAGTCATATGTATTATCACTTTCCTGGCTAGTTTTACACTTAGTAAGGATTTTTTCGACAAAAAGTCAGTATCTCACACCGTTTTCGAGATACGGGCCCTGAAAGGCACGGCAAATGCCGTAATGTTATCCTATGGGAAGAAAACAGAAGTTCGGACTGCCATAAATTTGCCTCCCTGTAATATTTTTTCACCAAACCACTGAAAGGCACATCTGTGGGATGTTGGCTGTGCTCCCTGCAAATTTCAGCCCAAAAGACCAAACCGTTATTTTGCAGCAGGGCGCCAAACGATTGCTGCAATGTGTCATACACCATAATGTTATCCTATGGGGAAAAGCATCAAATTTGGAGTACCGTAACTTTGCCGCTGTGTAATATTTTTTCAGCAAAACACTGAAAGGCACATCTGTGAGATGTTGGCTGCATTCTCTCCAAATTTCAGCCCAAAACTCCACACCATTCTTTTGCAGCGGGCTGCCAAAGAATTACTGTTATTTTGGGCATAGTGTCGCAAAGTAGTGTCATGATTTGCGAAAGCTTTCGCAAAAATTTGCAACACTTTTGTGAGTGTGACACTACTTTACGAAAGTACTTTTTCCAGAAATCTTTGCCCCAAAATAAAGACATGGCTAGCATCCTTAAGGCCCGACTAGGTGAATACAAAAAGAATTAGGTTGCTAAAGGGTCTCAATTTTAAATGGCAAGCATTTTTCTGATCACTAACTGAAAACAAAATGGCAGATTTGCGACAGTAAAAGGGCCATTTGCGACTGTAAAAAGTGTATTTGCGAAAGTGCTGAACTTTTTGTTAACTTCTCCCATTGACTTATAATGGGAACTTGTTTTTTGAATAACTTTTGAACTGTTTAATATTTTTCACAAAATCTTCAAAAGGCACAGCAGGTATCCCGCTGCACATTCCTGAAGATTTTGGACTGGTTACACAAACTCTGTGACCTGTAGGAGCGACCGTAGAATTCCAAAAAAGCGTAAACTCACGCGCAGATCACACTTAATAACTCCGCAGCTGTATATCCAACTGGTACAAAACTTGGAAGATCCCAAGGTGTATGGATCTTGATTCTGTGTTCCAAATTTCAGGCAAATCCGTTGAACAGTTGCAAAGTTATTAAGGTGCAAAATTTTGGGTTTAACATGTAAATGGCTCCTCAACCCTAACTATGGTAGCACTACTGTGCTACCATAATAGATATATATATATACACACATATAATTTTTCCTTCAGCCCACCTGACCATCCTTCTCAGCACCCACCACCTCCACCCCAGAAACATAACAGTGACACTGGGGGTTCCAATCCTCCAGAGTCGTGATCATGAATCCTCATTTTGTTTATTTTAGTCACCCCTGTCCAGCACCATGCATGTGCGGTTATTTGTTTTTTATTGTTGTTTCGTTTTTATGTATATTTTGTTCAGCCGCATACCCAACCCTCCATCTTAACGTCCACTACCCCACCCCAAAAATATAACAGTAACACTGGGGGTGCACAATTTCCCAGTATTGTGATCATGAATCCCACATCCCTTTTTTTTTGTTAACCCTGTAAAAAGAAAAACGTTCATCAATGTCTTTTGTGATTGTTACTGTCCCCCCACCCAACCCTCTGACTCAGCACCCACCAATCCTGCACCCCCCAAGCCTTTACTTACCCATTGGGGTCCAATGTTGTAATCCTCTCTGGACAGCAGACACGTCTTCACTCTTCAAAGCTGGAATGCAAACTGAAGAAACAGGTATGCGGTTCAATGAATTTCAATGGTGTTTTGAACTTATTGGCATAACTTGGCCATTTTTGCATATTTTTGGTACACACTTTCAACATGCCTTTTTTGGGACCCCAACTCATGAATAATTAATTGCAATGACATTAGGCAAATCTGTTTCGAAAGGTGATTTCATGGTCCCTGCATGAAATCACCTTTCAGGCAAGAGTTGAAAATTTTCTCTACCCTTAAGAAGGCTATGTTGAAAATTTGGTGTAAAAATATTAAAAAACAACAACGTTATATGCCTACATTGAGTTCTGTGAATGCAGGCTCATAACTTTGGTAATTTTCAATATTTTTACCCCAAATGTATGACATAGCCATATCTTTACAGCACCTCATGAATGTGACAGTTGTCAATTTTCAAATCCTGGCCAACAAATTGCCAGCAAGTGACCATTGTAAAAATGTGTCCCTTAAGCCCAACAGGATACTTAACTGTGTCAAAAGGACTTTTACCAGCAAGTCAGATCAGGTAATTTTACCCATCTATAGATCATATATTCATCCACACCTAGACTATTGGTCTCCCTTCTGGAACCCCCACTTAAAACAGGACATATAACTTCTGGAAAAAGTCCAGCAACGGACTACTAAGATTATTCCCCATTTTAGAATCTTGTCATACAGTGCTAGACTCCAAGAAACAGGCTTAGTAAGCTTAGAATCAAGAAGAATGAGAGGAGGCCTACTACATTTCTATAAGATCCTGCACAAAGATAATCTAAGGGTATCTTGTGGTCTCTATTTCAATAACCGTATCTTAAATTTGCATAGCAACAATAAGCAACTTATGGTCCAAGTAGCTCATACCACTAAACGAAATAATTTTTTACAATTAAAACTGCCACAGAATGGAATAAACTTCCAAACCATGTGGTGAATGCACCATCCTTTAACTCATTTAAATACAGACTTGATAAACATTTAAACTGGGATCATTCCCTAGACTAACCCACACTGTCGTGGGAGACAATCAGGATGGGCTGTCGCCTTCTTATGTCTTGTCGAAACTGAATAAACTGAGTAAAATGTTTTTTTACATCCTGAAAGGTGATTTTGTGGTCCATGCAGGAAATCACCTTTTGGACAGAAGTTGAACATTTTCTCTGCCCTTGTTCATGAGGCAGGGTCATAAGAAGGCTATGTTATAAATTTGGTGTAAAAATATTTAACAAAAAAGTTATGAGGCTATGTTGAGTTCTGCAAATGCAGACTCATAAGTTTGTTAATATTCAATATTTTACCCCAAATTTTCAACCTACTGTAGCCATTTCTTTACAGCACCTCATGAATGTGGTAGCTGCCATTTTTCAAATCCTGCCCAAAATGTGTTTTTGCATCCTGAAAGGTGATTATGCAGTACCTACACAAAATCACCTTTAGGCCAGGAGTTGAACATTTTCTCTGCCCTTCTTAATAAGGCAGGGTCATAACAAAGTTATGTTGAAAATCTGGTGTAAAATATTTAAAAACAACAAATTAATTAGCCTACATTATATTTTGAGAATGCAGACTTGTAACTTTGGTACTATTCAATATTTTTACCCCAGATTCCTTAGCTACAACCCTATTGGCTCTGGCCAGAGGTTGTTTCTTTTGTCTTCCCTATATTGTCACAATATTGCCACCATTTTTTGAATCATGTGATGTTACTGTAGATGAACCTGTGCTTAACAATGCTTTTAGGCACATCCTTGCTCTCAGTGGCATCATAATGTTATAAAAATGGTGGGAATGCAGTATCACTATAGGGTGGACTGAATCATCAGTATCCCTGGACTGGTATCAACAACATGCGCTGTACAGTAAAGTCCCATACCTCTCTATTTAAAAATTATTTTCATGGGCTTTCAAACCATGATGTCAAATGCTGATAAATGTTTTCCTTTAACCCCTCAGTACTTTAATCCACCAAACACCTGTGCAAAAGGGGAGAAGCAGAGACCCTCTGAAAATGAGATGCTGCATCTTTGATGGATAGCCAGGGTACTTGTAAAAATAAATGAAATGGATCCCTTCATACAGACCTCACCTTTCACCGATAATATTTGTTCTGCAAGTCCTGTAGAAAAGTGTTGTTTTTTTTCCACCTAGCATGTTTTGTTTTCTTAAGCTTTCTACTGTTGTATATTTTGGAACACTCTGTTCTGTAACCTCCCCTTCCCCATTGATATCACAGATGGAACAGACTTCCAGAGCAGTGTAATTGCTGAACTCCTTCTCTGCAGCAAAGAGTGCAGATTAAGATTGTTTTCTGAATTTGTGTCTGACTGTATAAACACTGAAGGACAGGAAGGAACAACTCAAATGCAAACTTGAACAATACTGGTTCAACAGAAGTTAAAATTTGGATTGAAATGCTTTAATTTGTACCGACAGTGATGGTATTTATCATAACAAATGGCAGTATCCCATTTTACCAACTTAAACCTCTCAATGTCATTAGCCTTGTTCAGGGGGAGAGCAAATGCAGAATTCAGATGCATTAGGAGGGGACTCCCCTCTTCCATCCACCTCTCTCCTAGCCCTTAGATACCAGTTAAGGCACCTCTCTGCTCCCTCCTGCCCCTGCCAACCCTCCAGCTGCCCCTCCTCCCTCTTCCTCCTGTCCTCCCCTCCTGCAAATGCCCTCCCCCCTTTTGATTTAGGCTCTTTCTAGTGAACCGATCCTGTACTACTAAAGGACTGCCACTTTCTTCAATAGGCACTCTGCACTTTTATAACACTTGTATGCTTCATTACTAGTAGATGTTATGGTCCTTATAATTGTCATGGTATTGTTTTACTTGATTGTTCCTCATCCCATTTTAGCACTTGTAAGTTGTCACTGTAACAGCATTTTGTGGCTTGATGTAAAATTATTCATTCTGTACTCCCACTTCCCACTCCCCTGGGTCACCCCTGGAAAAAGCCTCAGCTGAGTGTACCTTTCTCGGTTACCAATTTTTAAATAAATAACTAAATAAATACATAAATAATTGAGCAGGTCAAGGGAGGTGATCCTGCTGTTGTACAGGCCTTTGTTACACTTCATTGGGAGTACTGCATCATATTCCAGTTCTTTTAGTACAGAAAGGACAATGAATAAATCAGAAGGGTTAAGCAAATGCCACCAAGCTGATTGGTGACATAGGGAGAACAGCTCTGAGGAAAAACGTGTTTAATTTCATCTCTATGTTTTTATTAAACATAAGAGAGGTGGAAGATGACTGTAGCTGTGACTCAGCTGATGCAGAGTGTTGGGCTGGTTGAAAAAGACACAGAAGGAGATGAGTTTAGCATATTGTGTTATCTGTCTGTAACAGCTGAGTTGTGATGGTTGCTGTTGAGGAAATACTGCCTGACAAATGAAAACAGACATCTTCACATTTGTTTTTTGTCAGAACAGCCAAATATGGTTCTACCGTACATCACAACAGTGCAAGTCCATAAGCCCACTGTCTTGACAGATGATTCTATTGTCCAGTTTTTCTATTGTTATTACTGCCAAAGACTTAAACCCTGAGAAGTATGTAGCTTTTTACCAGGCTACAGTGCAGGATGTATGTTAAACAATGAACAATGTTCCTCTTGCCCCTTCAAAATGCAATAAATCCTGCAATTGCTGGGTCACTCCCGCAGATCACTACCATTCTAGGTGACTATTTGGACTATGTATCAAAGTTCAAGTACCTGGGGATCTGGTTAGACCATAGACTTACTTTCACAGATCACTTAGAAGAACTAGCAAAGAAACTTAGACAAAGACTTGGTCTGTTCTTTAGGATTAATAATCTCCTCACAAGAGACACTAAACTGAAACTGGTTCAAACTACCTTTCTTTCCCTATTGGATTACTCAGACTTTCCATATCGACAGGGACCTGCAGGTACCCTAGCCAAACTCGATACGCTTTATCACAGAGCCATAAGATTTATCACAGGTCTTCCATACTCAGCCCACCACTGTGCATTGTACATGGCAGTGGGATGGTCATCCCTTGCTTACAGATGGCAAAAAAGTGCTGCGGTTTGGACATACAAAGCTATCTCAAATAAACTGCCCCAGTATATCTCTGTCTGTTTACCTTTGTGCACTCTGGGGAAGTATGCCCTGAGAAGCACCTCATATATCAACCTTTATGTTTAGAAAGCAAAATCTCGCATTGGCAGAGCAGTCATCAATTTTGTGCTCCCTCAACTGTGGAACAAGCTGCAAAAAACTTTGAAATTAACTCACCCCATCAGCCTAGCAGCTTTTAAATCTCTATATATACATCATAATAAGGAGTCCTGTGCCTGTCTACCCCATATAGTGACTCCTATAAGTCCAAGCACACTCTAATTACTGCTGTTAAAAGACTGATCACATCTACAATCGACTCTTCCCTCCTCCCTTTTTCTACCCCCATATCTGTCCCTTCCACATTCCTTTTACCCTGGTTCCAGCTCTAAATTCTCCATACCGTATCACTATATATCTTTTTATATTAGGTTTTATTTGTGTTTGGTGCACCTGATATGTATATTTCCTTACTTTTATGAAAAATTGTGTCCTACCCAAAACTAGCTGTATCTTCTGTTCCACACATATACTACTTTGAATGCTACCTGCTGATACTTTGTATATACTGTATTATTGAATCTCACTTTATTTGTATTATTACTATTTTCTTGTGTGTTGCATCCCATGTATATTGTCCTTTGTTCCTTGTTAACAAACCCAGGTCCACCTCGAAAATGAGCTTGCGCAATGGTGATCGCCTGGTTAAAAAAATACTTTGATTGATTGATTGAAACATGGCAGCCCAGTCAGAATGATGCAGGGATACATTCATGCAGTCCTTACAAAGGGAATCTGTCAAAGCAAAGACAATTGCTCTTTCATCATTACGAATTATGATGCAAAAAAGGCCTACCTAATAGATTCCATCAAAGATGTAATTTTGCTGTTTGTAATGGAAACCATCATCTTCTACACTGCACTGATGCTGAAGAAAAACATTGTATTGTATCATCTGAGACAAGAGATACTGCAGGAATTTACTGGAACTCTACAGGCTGTGGTGCGGCATCTGAAAGATTGGCCAATTCTTCATCCATATGTACACTTAAATGATGATGAACTGGAAGCAATAAAAACTTGTAGAGGTTAAACACCTGGCTTCACGGTGAGCCGCAGTTGAGTATGCCTGCTTGAGCCATCTGCTCTGAGCTCCCTCTCATCAAATCCATTTATTTATCTGCTTCATTGGCAAGAAACCTAATTAAGTGAAGTTATTTAGACGAGGGAAATAACCATCTAACAAATTCTGGTGGCAGAATGAATTCCATTTTTTATTGAAGAAATTCACTGCTTTAATTGGCAGCTGTGCTCAGTCTAGAATGGCAGAAGACGTGACAGACAGACCCTCCAATGCAGACACCTTGGAAATTAAGGGTCTACTTCAACAGGTTTTAAAGGAAATCATAACCTTTCAATCTTCAGTGGTCACACTTGAACAACAAGTAAATAATCTACAACAAAGGTCCAGGGATATGGAAACCTTCCTTTCTTACAGTATATTAATGATAAGAACTCGAGGCATGAGGCCTGCATCCAAGAATTGGAAATGATGGTAGCACTTCTTTGGGCCAGAGCAGAGGATGCAGAAAACAGAAGCAGCAGAAATAATCTCAGAACAGTGGGTTTTCCAGAAAGCACCGAACAGAAAGACCCTATTGGATTTCTGCAAAAAGAACTCCCACAGCTGCTACATCACAACCAACTTACTCCTCTGGAAATAGAGAGGGCACACACATCCTTGAGACCCCTGCCAAAAGCCAATGAAAGACCCAGATCATTTATACTGAAACTCCTGAGATATCCAGATAAAGTCTGCATACTTGAGCTGGCCAGGAACCAGGGCCCCCTTGTATGGCAAGGACACCGAATCCACATCTTCCTGGACTATTCTGTGGAACTGGCACAAAAAAAGAAAGGAATAACTGCCAATAAAGAGTGCTTTACAATAACAGGGTGTCCCATACAAAATGGCATACCCCACTAAGTTTTTTATCTGTCGCAGCAGTCTGGCACACATTCAAGATGCCTGGCGAGGCTTTGAACTTTGAGCAACAACAGTGGCTCAAGGCTCTCCATCAACCCACACCTGATGCAACCAATACACAGAAACACACAGGATCTAAGGAAAAGTCAAGTTCTTCATTCCCATGAACCAAAGGTGAAATGGACTTAATGGCTTCTGATCCGGCTGCCCAATCCATGGACTGGCAAATTGTCAAAGCTAAACGTGGATAAATAAGGAAGGAAGGAATTGGTAGTGTCAAGGACATCGACTTACAGGGGCCCCTCATCCAGGACACCAGCAAGGATTCTATGGACTCAGTCAACAATTTGGACTCTAATGGACAGCCTGCACCCAAACGCTCTGGTTCTCAGAACCTCTCACCCACCAAAACACCTCTGCCAAAGTTCCCTGGTAAGGACTGTACCTTGGGCACTATCTCTATAAAACAGAAAGATCACAGACCCTGGGCAGAATGAGTTTCAGACACTGAAGACACCCATCCAGCTCAGGTCTCAGCTAAAAACCTACATTCACTGCAGTCTGGTTGAAATCATTCTAATTTACTGGCCAATATTTCTCGCTGCAAGCTGTAGTGTGTGTATATAGCAGGCAGAGTTTAATTGCTTGGTCGAGATACTAAGCTTTGCTTATTTTATTTCTAAATGTATTTTTTAGAGCCCTCCCGCTACTCACCCTGCTCCCTCCCTTCCTTTTCTCCTTGCTGGGCTGCTTGAGGTAAAAGGAACATATAATTGATCATTACTGTAGGCTCTGCAGTTCCTGGTTGACCCCACAAACTGGAGATACGGCTGCTGTCTGCCCCATAACCGTGCCCTCCTCCCCATCTACCTCCACACTGCTGGTCATTACCTTCTTGGCAGCAGAAGGGGCCCTAGTAATCAGCCTGTACCACCCCATCCCCTCTCCTACTGATGTTATTTTTGGTCTACTCATAATTCAAATAATGTAAAACTTCCATTTATTTCCTTTGATTAAATCCTTTCTGGGTGGGCGCTGACACAACCTTGGAGGGTCTGTGTACAAAAATAAACCTCTACATCTAGGAAACCTAGATTAGTATTGTACAGGGTTCTCCTTGTTACATTCCCCAGTTATACTGTTTCTCATTTTAAAACTGGATTCACAGACCCTCCGGGACAAGCTTCACTGCACACTACCTAAACCCAGACAAAACAACTATACAGCTGATTGTTTTTTTAGTCATAGCTGTGTGTTTATACCCTTTCCCTTACCTGCTGCCATGACAGTAGATCCTTCTGAACTAGACACCTTTGGCTACTGACAGCTAACAAGCTCAGCTCGCCTCTTTGCCCTAACATGTTTTCCCCTTTTGCCCGGCTAAACGTGATCTGCAGTTTGTCTCCCTTTCCTTCTATTCCCCCACCCCACCCCAATCACTTAATTTTCTTTAACTCCCGAGTCTGCCCAGGAATCTCTTGCTGGCTGTCATCGACAGCACTCATCTTCTGTAAGGGCAGATTTACCTTGCTACTCTCCCACTAAATAATTGTGGCAGACTTCACTCCTTCTTCTTCTCTCCTACATCCTATCCTATAGCCTTCCCTGTAAACCCCGCAGACTGTGCAGCTCACTTTCATAAACTTTTACCTGTCTTGACTCTCTTCCCCTTGAATTTTCTCTCAATATATGTCTCTGTCATGTTTCCCATGCTCACTTGCACCTAATATTACCTGCATCTACCCTTCCCTCTAATGGCAGCTATTGGTATAGCTCCTGGGCACCTGCTGACCCCTTAGTGAGTCCTGTCAGACTCGCTTCCTCCTCATCTAGTGGCATTGCTCCTCACTCCATTCTTGGATCTCATGTTTCTTCCTCTGTTAGTTTTTTTCCTCCCAATCTAACCTATCTAAACATGCCACAATATATTGACATTAGCTGAGCTATGGTAATCATTAATTCCCTCTTTATCCACCCACCACCAGACTACCTATTCAATGTCCTATTTTTACACCCCCCCCCCACACACACACATATACACATACAGGAGGTGCTTTCTTTCACTTTTCTAATATGGCAATTTTATGGTTAATCCACCACCCCCCCACCTCTTCATACTGTCAATTTATACAACCCTCTTGCCACACTTGGATTTCTAAGCTATGCTGGGTTGCGCTAGTTCCCACTGATTACCTCCCTTCCCCCCCATCAACACAGGTGCTGGGCTTCCAGAATGGTCCTTCCAGAGGTATCTACCACCATGTGGACCTTACTCTGGTTATCCTCCACATCAAGAAATTAGTTGATTATGTTCTCAATACTTTTTCATGTGTTATTTATATTGCTTGTCTCTTTTTAGAATGAACCATGCTTTTCAGATAACAGTTTTGTATGCATGTTCGAGCTTGTTTAGCTCCTCACTATGTTATGTGATATATCACACTGTTGTATTAGAACTTGCTTATTATACTCTGACTCCTAACCAGGGAAGGAAAACTGACCCTTCTGACAGGTCAACTCTCATAATTAATACTTGTTTACCACACACACACACACACACAATTCTCTTCTGTTAATTTCTGGCAATCCCCTTCTGTTGCAGGCTTCAGCTTAGCAAATTTAATTGGTAATCCTCACCCTGAGCCCCGTTATACTTCACGTTGACCATGGATCCACTCAAATGGATATCTTGGAATGTTAAGGGTGTAACTCACCTATAAAAAGAAGAAAAGTCCTAGACCACTTACGTAGGGAGGAGGCCCAACTAGCCTTCCTACAAGAGACCCACCTCAACCCAACTGAAATGGACAAACTTAAGCGGAATGGGTTGCTCAAGTATTTGGAACCTCTCACAATAATAAGAGCAGAGGGGTGGCCATCCTTATACACAAGCTTGCAACCTTCTCTGCCACAGATGTATTCTGTGACCCAGAAGGGTGCTATGTTACAGTGCAAGATAATTTAGAAGGACTGATGGTTACAATGTGCAATATGTATGCTCCCAACACCACTGATATTTCCTTTTTCAACAACCTAGCCCAATTGCTCCTTTCCCTTGCCAAAGGTCTCCTTATTATGGGCAGTGATGCCAACACCACAATGAATGACTTCCTTGACAGAAGTACTCCCCACCCTGTTTGGCCCTGTTACACTGGCTTCACAAGCACACCAAGACCTAACTCAGGATTTAGGATTGGTGGATATCTGGTGCTTAGTCAACTCCCTAGCAAGAGATTACACATTCTTTTCAAATCCACATAGTACTTATTCGCAAATTGACCTTTGGTTAATTCCGCACTCTTGGGTAACTGATATAATACATACCTCTATAAGCACCATTATTATTTCAGACCATACCACAGTTTCCTTTTCCTTTCATTTTAATCCCCAAGAATCTTCAAATAACAAAACCTGGCACTTTAATACCTCCCTTCGACATGATTCATTCTTTTGTGCATTCATGCAAAAGGAGATCTCTCTTTTTCTCGACTACGATCACACCCTCCCCCAGACACCTCTTCTGCCCCTAGGTGGGATATGCTTAAAGCTTATATTAGGAGTTATTGTATAAGTTATGCTTCACATCTTAAAAAGGAAAAGGCAAGAGTTATGGATGAGCAGATAGTGAGGCTGAAAGATCTCAAGTGGAAATATAGGGAAGACACTCCACCCCCTCTCCAATTATTAGTTGAAATTATTGGCATTAGATACCAATTGAATCTCTACCTACATCAGAAGGCCGAATACTCCCATTTCAGGCTCTGTCAGAACTTCTGGGAATCTGGTGAAAAGCACAGGTGGTTACATGCTTATCAGTTAAAAAAGAGACAGAAGCGATCCAAAATTCCAGGCATAATGGACACATCTGGGACACTTCATAGAAAGCAATTAGAACTCAGTATAGCCTTCCAATATTACTACAAAACCCTATACAGTTAAGAAGCTAAACCCTCTCATGAAGAACTGGAGAACTTCACCGCCAATCTAAATCTTCCTAAACTGGATCCAGATTTAAGTAAGCATCTAAATCAACCATTCACCCTCAAGAACTGGAGGATGCACTTAACTTCATGCCCACTGGAAAAGCCCCAGGTAATGACAGCTTTCCAGCTGAGTTTTTCTGGCAGTTCAAAAACTGCCTTCTTGTCCTCCTTATGGATGCCCTCAGTGAAGCCACTCAGCTTGAAACCCTTTCTGCTTTCATGCGAATGGCCTTAATCTCACTTTTGCCCAAACCTGATAAAAATCCCTTACAATGCGGAAGTTACTGACCTATATCCCTTATCAACTTTGATTGTAAGGTATTTGCCAAAATGCTGGCCACATGGATCAGGGGGATTTTCCCCACATTAAATGACAGTATCCAGGTGGGTTTTGTACCTGGCAGGAGAGGCAAAGACAACCCGCTGACTGATTAATCTCATATGGCAGGCTTTGAAGTTCCCCCATTCTGCTGTTCTCCTCTCAGTCGATGTCGAAAAGGTATTCAACAGAGTCAAATGGCCTTACCTTTTCCATGTTCAGCAGGCCTTTAGTTTTGGTAAAAACCTCATTAGTTATATACATGCCCTGTATAATGGAGCCGCCGCCGGCACAGGGTCATAATGTCGCAAGACATTATGCTGCATGGCAAAATTCCACTGCCAATACAGCATGATATTGCCATGAGGCATATGTCTTCTTTCTGTGGGGCTTCACCCCCCACCCCTGAACCCCCACTAAAGATTCTCAACTCTGGGGAAATTTAACCCAGGAGTCACCTTTTATGGTGTAATAAAATAATCAAATCCGGGGAATCAAACCCGGTCCCAGATGCAGCGCCTGGGTTCCTGCTGCTGTGGCTCAGTCGAGTGACCCATGGTAACAGCTTGGCAGAACCTACTCCCGGCAGAGGTCTTATCCTCTGCCTGGGAGCGTGTAAATGGTGCAATACCGTGTACAGCAGTATACACGGTATTGCACCATTCGCTGTCCTGGACAGTGTTCTTTCGTGTTTGTTATAATGGCATACGCTATTAAGCATACAACATTATGACCCGGTAGGGCAGCAGCCTCTGTCCTAACTAACTCCATAGCTTCTGTACCTTTCCTTTTAGAAAGAGGTATGAGGCAAGACTGCCCACTCTCTCCAATACTTTCTGTGCTGGCATTAGAAGCCCTCTTACAAGCTGTTCACAGACACCCGAACATCTACAACATAGAATTAGGTGGGACACATAAGATAATGGCATATGTGGGTGATATTCTTTTATCTCTCACCAAACCAGAAATCTCAGTTCCCTACAGTACTTTTATTCCTTACTCAATTTGGTTCCCTTTCTGGGTATAAAATAAACGTAGTGAAATCCCTAATTTTACCACAAAGACTTCCCACACATCACTTGGCAGGTTTCCTCTGGGGCTTACAAATTGCCCAAGACTCTATAAAACATTTGGGTTTAAACTATTCACGGAACTTGAGTTCACTAAGCAAACTAAATGTACCCCTCTTACTTATTGCACTGTCACAGGATCTCACTAGATGGCAATGCCTCCCTCTATCATTCAGGGGTAGAGTCCATGCATATAAGATTATGGCAGCCTCCAGAATACAATGCTTGCTAGACAACCTTCCCCTTAAAATACAGTCCGAACTCTTCCAGCAGATTCATAAACAGATACTGAATTTTCTCTGGAAAATTGACCCCAAGTGTATTAGTCACAAAAATGTCACTCTTCCCCTAGAGAAAGGTGGGCAGGCCCTTCCTGATTTTGAATTTAAGCACACTGCACACCTGCTCAGGCAACTATCTCAAACCTCACCTCTCTCTGACCCCCTTTATTAGCCAAAGTGGACTGCCTGTGAGACACATCTCATGGGGGGGGGGACATACGAACGAGGCTTCTATATGTTGGCCCCCCCAAACGTTGAGCTCCCACCCTACCATTTCGCACGCAGCCAAGGTATGGCACAAATTGGCTAAAAGATATGATTGGTCTCCCAAAGCCTCTCCTACCTTTCCCACTTGGAAGAACACTCTTCTCACTATAGGGGGTTCCCAGGTGCACTGGCCATCCTGATCCTCCGAGGGCATTCTTCTACTTTCACGCCTAATTGATAAAACATCTGGATCTCTGAAATCCTTTGGCCAGTTACAAGCAGAATTTGGCCTAGAAAAACAAACACTGGCAGTACCTCCAGCTCTGTTCTGCCCTAACCCCAATTCTTGGACCCAGGCTCCACACGACTCTCATCTCAGGCATTGAGGAAGTGGCATCCCTTAAAGAAGGCATCCCCTAAAACTTCTTACATTTATAAGCAACTAAACACTCTTAATAACAGATCTCTTGAGTCACTAAGAGACCAGTGGAATATCGAGCTAGGCATCCAGAAGGTCCAACAGACCTGGGAATCACCTTGGCGTTACCTTAAAGGGGCACTAAAAGACACACAAAGTCATTTCACGCAGTTTAAATTTCTACATCAATGGCATAGAACCCCAGTAAAATTGCACAAATGGGGACTTATGTCAATGGACAAATGTTGGAGAAGTCTTTCTGGGATGGGCAATCTTTCACATACTATTTGGAGCTGTCCCATGGCACACTCCTTCTGAGATAATGTTCAGAGAATCATCAGAATCATAGCTGACACCAACTTCACCCTCACCCTACCTCTTATGCCAGAAGATATTGATTGTACAGGCAAAGTGGGCAAGCATTAAAGATGCAATACTTAAAGCAACATCTCATTGTGTTAGTGAGAAAATGAAATGCAAAAGAAGAAGGAAACCACTTCGATTCTCAAACACAGTAGCAGAAAAGGTCAGAGCCAAAAGGCTGGCCTTCAGGAAATATAAGGGCACACAGCAGGATGAAGATAGGGAGGCATATCAAACTTCCCTAAGAGAAGCAGGGAAGGCAGTAAGGCAGGCAAAGGCCTAAACAGAGGAAACACTAGCACAAACAGTAAAAGAAAGTGACAAGACTTTCTATAGATACATTAGTGAAAGGAGAAAGTCCAGAGAGGGTATTTCTAAGATGAAAGCGGATAAAGGGCATGTGAGGAGGAGGACCATGTAAAAGCATCTAGCCTAAATAGATACTTCTGCTTAGTATTTACTGAAGAGAAGGTAGGGCAGGGGCCCACAACTCAGCACCATGAACACAGGAGGGAGGGAGGTTTGCAATATACCCTTCACAGAAGAAAGGGTCCTACAAGAGTTTGATAAGCTCAGGGTGGACAAGGCAATGGGACCTCATGGCATACATCCCAGGGTACTACAGGAGCTAAGGATGGAACTAGCAGAGCCATTATCAGAACTGTTTCATGAGTCTCTGAGTACAGGAGAGGTCCCAGAAGACTGGAGAAGGGCTCATGTGATACTGCTCCACAAGAGTGGTAGCAGGAAGGAGGCAGGGAACTATAGACCAGTCAGTCTTACCTCAGTAGCGGGCAATATTATGAAGACACTCCTTAAGGAAAGGACAGTGCAACACCTGGAATCCATAGGAGCACAGGATCCAAGACAGCATGGGTTTACAAAAGGAAGGTCCTGTCAAACTAATCTCTTAGATTTCTCTGACTGGGTAACCAGAGTGGTGGACCAAGGGGGAGCAGTTGATGTTGCCTAACTTGACTTCAGCAAAGCTTTCGATACTGTTCCACATAGAAGATTGATTAATAAGCGGGGTAGGCTCGGGGTGGGTCAGACGTTGGTCAACTGGATGGCAAACTGGTTGATGGGCAAACAACAGAAAGTGGTGGTAAACAGTGATCAGTCAGAAGAGATGCAAGTCACAAGTGGTGTACCTCAGGGATCAGTCCTGGGGTCAGTCCTCTTCAATATCTTCATCAGTGACATTGCAGATGGACTGGAGGGTAAGGTTTGTCTGTTTGCACATGACGCCAAGATCTGCAACAGAGTAGATGATCCAGATGGGGTGGGCAGAATAAGAAGAAATCTGGAGAAACTGGTGAAATGGTCAGAAGAGTGGCAACTGGGGTTTAAGGCAAAGAAGTGCAAGATCATGCACATGTAACCCCCCTGCAAATGGGGGTTCCCAAAAGACTTCCAGGAGCTTGCTTGAATGCTCCAAGCCTGAATGGTGTTTGGCATTTAAGCCATTTATCAGTGAGTGTTTTTAGAGCCTCTGGTACTGTCTCTTTAAGAGCTGTCTGCTTGCAGACATAATTAGTTTGCATGGGGGGACTGTGTGCTTCTCTGAGTACCACTCGAGCTGCTGCTAATTCACTTCATTTTTGCAGTCACTAGGAGTGCAAAGGGAACCTATCTGAAAGATGTAACTGTTTGCCAGAAATTATTTAGAGTAATAATAAAATTACAGTTTGTCTAACCTGCTTTCTTTGCAGTCAGAACTGTGTCTGCTAGTTCCCATTCTAGTTTTGAACTGCTGAACTGGACCAATCAGTGTGGGGTAAGCTAGCTCTAAAATGGTGCCTTGGACGAATCAGAACTTGGACTCATAATCTGAGCCAGCCACAAGAGGATTGTATGGGCAGTGACTCTGGGAGATGTAGTTTAGACTTCAGTGCCTTTTGGACCAACAGCAGCAGTCTATTGTGAGTGACAGCCAATCCAGTCAAGAACTGGGAGGAACTCAAAGGAAGAGCCAGTTTTGTCGGTTGGAGTTTCAGTTGAGCTTTGGCAGTGAAGAAGGAAGGAGCCCTATGCTTTTCAGTGTGCAGTTTAGTCAAAAACGTGTATCAAGGCCCAGAGTTCAGGTCTGC
The DNA here is from genome assembly GCA_016271365.2 of Neoceratodus forsteri. Taxonomy (NCBI): domain Eukaryota; kingdom Metazoa; phylum Chordata; order Ceratodontiformes; family Ceratodontidae; genus Neoceratodus; species Neoceratodus forsteri. The sequence goes on along the minus strand of CM057449.1, from coordinate 1,063,736,650 downwards.
AGCTTGTTAGGACTGAATCCGTCTGTGAAAAGAATCAAAGGATCTCTGAAGAGTAGAACCAGGCTCACCCTGTGAAGACTGGAAGAATTGCTGAAAATTGCACTCGGTCTGTCAGGAACTGAATCTGCTGTGTGTTCTCCAGGTATTGTGCAGTAATTGATCGGGATACAGATGCAGCCTGCCTGGTATAGTGCTTTCTTTTATATAAATGTGTGAAGAGGTTTGTGTACCTCAAGTGAGCCCTGCTGACATTGAAGGACCCTATCTTATTTGGAGGTCGTGGAGTACTAATTCAGGGTCGCTCCTGTTGAATTGCCACATTAAATCCAAATGGAATTACTGTACTGCTGACTGTTTAATTTTCCTTTTCTCTGTGTGAAAGGGCCCTACCAGCTGCCACGGTTTGGACTAGCCACTAGGGCTTGGGTACCCAGGGACAGTAACTGATAGGGATAGGCCTGTGCACAGAGCCATCAGGTAGATTATTAGAGTGATAAGCTAATTAACCTGATTTCCTGTCCTTGTTATATCCCCTAAATAAATCAGAGCTGCTTGTTTCAGCAAAGTTGTACTGCCTGAGGTATTTGTCTATGTTAAAGTACTGTACTGTGATTGTTGCACTGTATCTCATTTCAGGAGGTCCCAGTGCCGGAACCAGTCCTGGGGTAAGTGTATACTGTGAAGGTAATTCTGATATATTGTGTGGGCCACTAGTGGGAAGAGAAGTTGGCAGTGTCCCAGAGGGCTGTGACCAAGTTAGTTTAACTATTGCAAACCCTGACCTCTGGGTGGAGGCACCGCCATTGGATCCAGGCCCCTCAACCTGTTAGTGGCAAATCAGGCAGGGTAGTAGCCCCTGGGATAGCTCATCTAGGGGTTACATCTTGGAGGCTCACCGCTGGGATTGTGTGTCCTCTAGTGGCCATATTACGAACCACTGTTAAGAAAAAATGGGTACCCGACAGAAGTGGCTGTGCACCGGCTGGTGGAGTGGTGTACTGGGAGGAGATCGACCCCAAAATGCTATGCTTATCCTGGACATCCCCCTGGGTATCAATACGGACACTGTGCAGGGAGTACTTTCCAAGGTGGAAGGTTTACAAAACCCTGTGGTGGTGGGTCGGCATGCTAATCTGCTCACCCACACTTTCCTGGCCCTAGTAGAGTTTAAGGATCCCATAGATAGCTCCAAAGTGCCACAGACCATTACCCCAGAGGGAGCCCTCACTGCTTGAGAGTGATAACTAAGGACAGTAAAGACCCGGGGAATCAGCCCCACCACTATCTGAAACTTTGAGGAGAAATTTGCTGAATGGTTGCTGGGAGAGGGAAAACTGTGGAGGACTTGAAGAAACTATTCTTGCCACCTGGGGTGTTCCTCCCCAACACCCTCTCCTGCTCCAGTGCCCGTAATGGTGGCTGAACCAATGCAGACTCCTATTTCTGCACCTGCCATTAGTCACGACTCTTACCGAAGGTTGAGGATCTTTCTGGCACCTCCCACCCCCAAGGGAGGATGACTGGGAGACCTGGATAGACTATGTTGCCCCCCAAGTGCTAGAATGGCAATGCTCGGAAGGCTAAAAGCTAAAGAGGGTTAGTGAGAGCCTCCGAGGTCCTGCCCTGGCTACCATCCGTGCAAACCGGCCAGTAACCCTGAAGCGACTGCACAGGCCTATCTTGAGGCCTTGAGAATGTGTATGGGAGCCCAGATTCTGATGAGGACCTATGGTGGAGAGTAAGAAATGCACAACAGTACCAAGGGAGTTGTTGTCTGTGTATGTCTCGGCTGGAAAATTGTTGCAAGAATGCCTCAGAAAGGGTAGTTTGCCAGCGATTGAACTGGACCGAACCAGACTGGACAGAATCCTTAAGTCTGCCCCTTCTCAGAACTGCTGTTGCTTCAGTTACGCCTGGCAAATCGACTGGAATCCCACCCTCCTATGATGAGTTAATGAGAGAAATCTGAGGAGTTGAGAAAAGGCGACCTCGGAGTACCTGCACCAACAGCTGTGGCTACGAACCGAGTGACTGAGGGTGACCCATCAAGTGAAGTTCAGGGGCAGAGGTTGACAGTCAATGAGTGCTCTGACAAGGAAAAGATATGCCACAATGGGGTAACTGTTGAGAGAGATCCGGGAATTCAAAAAGTCCCTTTATGAAGGCCACGCCTGCAAGTACGGGCCCTGACCTATATCCGACTGCATCTCGCTATGGGGTGGGGTACCCACCCATGTATCTCCTGCTGATAACAGCTCCAAACTCAATTCCTTGACCATGGAAGTGGAGAAACTGACGAGATGTCTCCAAATGCTTATCACGCCACAGACAGAGATGGCACCCAGGTTTCCAGTTAGTAATACCCCCGCCCTGGCTCCCAGTGTGGCGCCTCGGCCAGCTCAAACTCCAGAAAGTATGTTTTGCTATAATTGTGGGAAAGATGGGCACATGAAAAGGGAATGCCAGTCCCCAAAAGACACTGACAAAGTTGCATATAGGCTACAAGGAGAGCTTCGGAGAAGAAATCAGTGGTTAAGAGGTGCACGACATGATCCCAGTGAGGGCACCAAAAATGCTAATTCACGTCCTTTTGTGGCAAGGTTGTTGCCCAGGCCCTCACTACCGCCTCTCCAGACTGGTCCAGAATAGTGGGTCCCTCCATGGAGACCACTGTAAAGGTGAATGGAGTGTCTACAAGAGCTGTATTAGACAGTGGCTCCAAGTGACAATTATGTTCCAGGATTGGTATCAGAAGCATTTGTCAGACGTACCTTACAACCATTAGAAGGACTGCATGTATGGGGGTTAAGTGAGAAGGCCTACCCCTATTCCGGGTATATCCGAATTTGGCTGTCTTTCCCACCTCTGCGTGGCTGGAGTGGCCAACAAGTAGAGACCTAGCCTTAGTGTGTCCCCCACTGGACTGTAGGATGGTGTCCCTTTGTTGATTGGAACAAATGCTCATATGTTCGGAAGGCTGGCACAGTTGTGTTATGAAAACAGGGGTCAAAGACTAGTAGAGCTTTAAGAGTTCCGGCTTTAATTAAGAAGGCCTATGAGGCACAGAGAGATGCTGAAAAACAGAACCAGAGGAACCGTCGGAATTGTATGGAAGAAGGATCCTGAGTCTCTGATCCTGGCGCCAAATGCCCAGTGTACCTTACAGGGAGAGGTCCGTATCAGAAAGGATGTTAAGAATAAAATATTAATGTTGGATGCACCAGGCGATGGAAAATTGCCAGAGGGACTGCTGGTCAAGCCTAGTATTTTGCCTGCTAGAGCCCATGCTTATGCCAGAAGGGTAATGGTCCAAGTTCATAATGTGTCTGAAAGAGACATTCGAGTAAACAGAGGTTGCATCCTGGCTAATGTGCATTGTGCAGACACTGCAGTGCTACCCAGCAGCAAGAGTTCAAGGAAGAATGACAGAGTAACGCCTGACTTGTTTGATTTCGGCGACTCCCCGCTGCCAGCTGAATGGAAAGTGAGGATCAGTGAGAAGCTTGCCCAGAGAGACCAGGTGTTTCTTTAAAGGAATGGGATGTAGGATGCGCAAGGAGCTGAGCACAATATCCGCTGCATGACGAAAGACCATTTCTGGAGAGGTCTCGACGCCTGGCACCTGCTGACATAGATGATGTGAGACGGCATCTGCAAGAGATGTTAGCTGCTGGTGTAATACAAGAATCCAGAAGCCCTTATGCTTCCCCATTGTGGTAGTGGAGGAAAAGAATGGAACAGTAAGGATGTGTGTGGATTATCGCACCTTAAACCGCGGACTATCCCTGATCAGTACACAATGCCCCGCATTCAGGATGCTTTGGACTGCCTAAACGGGAGCAAGTGGTTCTCTGTGCTGGATCTCCGCAGTGGGTACTACTAGATCCCGATGGCCCCAGAGGACCGTGAGAAGACTGCCTTTATCTGTCGCTTGGCTTCTATGAATTCATGAGGATGCCTCAAGGGATTTCAGGTGCCCCAGCCACTTTTCAACGATTGATGGAGGCGTGCAGTGGGGACATGAACTTACTAGAGTGCCTGGTATACCTAGATGATGTTATTGTGTTGGCAGCTCACTGGAGGAACATGAAAGCAGATTATTTAAGGTATTGACCGACTGGAGGACTTTGGCCTTAAACTGTCCATTGATAAGTGTCAATTTTTCAAACATCAGTAAAGTATGTGGGACATAGTATCCACCAGGGAATAGAGACCACCCAAGTAAAGTTGAGGCCTTGACCACCTGGCCACAGCCAAAAATCTAAAAGAACTGCAAAGATTCCTGGGATTCTGTGGTTATTATCGGCGCTCATCAAGAACTATTCAAGAGTGATCCGCCTTTACTTAACCTTACCAAGGGTATCCCCTAACCCACAAAAATACCAAAAGTCAGCGTCCCTCAAGACTGAAAGAGTGTATTTTCATCCAAGTGAAGTATTTGGGGCCGCTTGACTCCTGATTGTGAGACTGCTTTTCATGAGATCATATATCAACTTACCCATGCTCCAGTGCTGGCCTATGCCGATCCAAGAAAACCTTACGTCCTGCACACTGATGCTAGCTTGCAAGGGTTGGGGGCTGTGTTGTACCAAGAGCACGAGAATGGCCTGAGACCAGTGGCCTTTGCCAGTAGAAGCCTGACCCCATCCGAAAAGAACTATCCTGTACATAAGTTAGAGTTCCTAGCTTTGAAGTGGGCTATTGTTGACCAATTCCATGAGTACTTGTATGGGGCTAAAATACTAGTAAAAACTGACAATAATCCTTTGACCAATGTGCAGACCTCAGCTAAGTTGGATGCCACTGGCCATGGGTGGCTTTCTGCATTATCTACATATGACTATGCTCTCGAATACCGAGCAGGTCTGAACCACATAGATGCTGATGCTCTCTCCCGGAGGCCTGTTCCCAGAATGATTGGGTCCGATTGGCAGAACCTGACATTCGGCACTCTGCCGAAGTTTGACAGGGAGGAACAAATGTCCACGGACGCAGTGGACTGCATGGTGGATTGCTTGGGAGCCTCTGAGAATTGCATACCTGCTGCTTATTGCCACTTTTCTGCAATAGACATTGGTGCACTGCCTCAGCTGGACAATGACAGTATTGGTGGCTCAATCACATCCCATGATCAAAGCAGCTTTAGAAGCCCTCTATGCAGGAAAAGATGTCCAAATTACGCCCACTGATTTGAGAACTGCACTGTTATACAAAGAAGGTCCTAAGTTGAAACTGATCAATAAACTGTTATACAGAGAAACAGTAGACAGAGGGGACAAGTAGACAAACAACAACTAGTGCTGCCCACTGCCTTTCGAGACTCAGTACTGAGGTCCTTGCACAACCACATGGGGCACCTTGGTATAGACAGAACACTTGACTTGGTGAGATCCAGATTCTATTGGCCTAAGATGGGGCTGATGTGGAGCAACACATTCGAACTTGTAGTCGCTGCTTACAGAGGAAAGCTTTGCCCCAGAGGGCTGCCCCCTTGTTAACATCACCACCAGTGCACCCATGGAGCTGGTCTGTATTGATTTTCTGAGTTTGGAGTCAGATCAAAGAAATATCAGTAATGTGCTGGTGGTCACTGACCATTTCACGAGATATGCCCAAGCTTTCCCACCAAAGACCAGAAAGCATCCACTGTGGCCAAAGTACTTGTAGAAAACTTTTTGTTCACTATGGGCTCCACAAAGAATCCATTCTGATCAAGGGAGAGACTTGAGAGTCGTCTGATCAAAGATGCTTTCTCTGGGAGTGCGAAAGTCCAGAACCACTCCTTACCACCCTGGGGGGACCCACAGCCTGAACGTTTCAACCGCACTTTGCTAGATATGCTAGGCACCTCTGCACCCAAAGGACATGCCTAGATGGAGCCAACAAATTAGCACCCTGGTACATGCTTATAACTGCACCAAAAGTGATGCCACTGGATTCTCCCCTACCGCCTGATGTTTGGAAGAGAAGCTCGATCTACCAGTAGATGTGTGTTTTGGGGTCTCCTGATGGGGTTCAAGCTGACAACTATTTACAGTATGTGCAAAAGTTAAAGGCCCAGCTAACTCATGTACTAACTGGCTCAAACCATGGCTGCCAAAAGAAATCTGGCCAACAAAGAAAGGTATGATAAAAAGGGAAAGCACAGGAACTCCAGGAGGGAGATCGGGTATTGCTAAGAAATCTGGGACTGCATGGCAAGCACAAGATTGCTGACAGATGGCACCATCTCCCTCACATTGTAGTGGGCAAACTAGATGATCTGCCAGTGTACAAAGTAAGGCCTGAGAATAATTCAAAAGATGTAAAACAATGCATAGAAATCATTTACTGCCCATTGGACAAACCTTGATTGAGTCTGAGCCCCAGAAGATGCCCCTCTGACCAGTGACTAGAGCTGCTGCTAAGAAAAGATCAAGAAAGTCTGCACCTAGACAGCAAGTTAAAGTGTTCCCTCCACAAGTCCCAGTTGAGCATGACTGTCAGTCCATATCAGAAGAAAGTGAGAGTGACTTTGAATACTATCCTTCTACTAACTGAGTCAATTGTTTCTGGGCAATCCCCTAGTCAATACTCGGAGACAAAGCTGGGCCTCTTGACTGTCTAAGCCCCAGCTTCATCCTGGAGCTATTTCTCCAGAAAGTGAAGTGCAAAGCATCAGATCAGATGAAATGGAATCATTGTGCATGGTTGAACTGTTTGAGCTTTCAGGGAGGAAATGATAGATTGGGGCAGACTGTGATACACCAACAAGAAGAGTATTTTGAGTGCCCTGACAGTCCACTCGCCAGTGTCCTAAAGCTTCCATGTGAGCCAAATGTTGTGGACTCAGAAACTGTAACTCCTGGAGCTGAGAAGTGCCCCAAGTTCTAGCCTCTCTACCCCCATAGAGACTCCTGACAAGTGAGGACAATGCTGAAATGAGGCTCAGAGTGCAGAGACTATAACAGTTCCCCTAGAAAGACTGGTCGAGCTGTAAAGCCTGTGGTGCACCTCAGTTATGATTCACTTGGGAGGCCTGTGGACTTGCCTCTCAATGTCCTCTATAAAGAGTGTATGTGTCCCCGAGCTCATTGCCCAAACTGAGCATCAGTGCTAACTCCAAGTTACTTGTGTTGCCTTTCTATATGGTGCCCTTGCCCCCATCCAGCCCCAAGGTAACTGATAGGAAGGGCCCTCTCTTCAGGTTTCATGTACAAGAGGTACTAACTTGAGTTATGGTACAATGTATAGTACTGTGTAAAGTGTGACGTACTGCAATGTTTCAGAAATGTGTTCTTGGTAAAATGATATATTGACTGATATGATTACGTATGTGATCCTAATGCAAATGTATATGGTTGCAGTTGAAACTTGTAGGTGCTTGTAGCGCGGACGCCAAGCTTTTCCCAGGCCAGGAAGGTGTAACCCCTGCAAATGGGGGTTCCCAAAGACTTCCAGGAGCTTGCTTGATGCTCAAGCCTGAATGGTGTTTGGCATTTAAGCCATTTATCAGTGAGTGTTTTTGAGCTCTGGTACTGTCTTTAAGAGCTGTCTGCTTGCAGACATAATTAGTTTGCATGGGGGACTGTGTGCTTCTCTGAGTACCACTCAGAGCTGCTGCCAATTCACTTCATTTTGCAGTCACTAGGAGTGCAAAGGGAACCTATCTGAAAGATAACTGTTTGCCAGAAATTATTTAGAGTAATAATAAAATTACAGTTTTCTAACCTGCTTTCTTTGCAGTCAGAACTGTGTCTGCTAGTTCCCATTCTAGTTTTGAACTGCTGAACTGGACCAATCAGTGTGGGTGTAAGCTAGCTCTAAAATGGTGCCTTGGACGAATCAGAACTTGGACTCATAATCTGAGCCAGCCACAAGAGGATTGTAGGGCAGTGACTCTGGGAGATGTAGTTTAGACTTCAGTGCCTTTTGGACCAGCAGCAGCAGTCTATTGTGAGTGACAGCCAATCCAGTCAAGAACTGGGAGGAACTCAAAGGAAGAGCCCGGTTTGCATGGTTGGAGTTTCAGTTGAGCTTTGTGGTGAAGAAGGAAGGAGCCCCTGTGCTTTTTCAGTGTGCAGTTTTAGTCAAAAAACGTGTAAGGCCCAGAGTTCGGTCTGCAGCTTGTTAGGACTGAATCCGTCCTGGTGAAAAGAATCAAAGGATCTCTGAAGAGTAGAAACCAGGCTCACCCTGTAGAAGACTGGAAGAATTGCTGAAAATTGCACTCGGTCTGTCAGGAACTGAATCTGCTGTGTGTTCTCCGGTATTGTGCAGTAATTCGATGATCGATACAGATGCAGCCTGCCTGGTATAGTGCTTTTTATATAAATGTGTGAAGAGGTTTGTGTACCTCAAGTGAGCCCTGCTGACATTGAAGGACCCTATCTTATTTGGAGGTCGTGAGTACTAATTCAGGGTCGCTCCCTGTTGAATTGCCACATTAAATCCAAATGGAATTACTGTACTGCTGACTGTTTAATTTTCCTTTCTCTGTGTGAAAGGGCCCCTACCAGCTGCCACGGTTTGACTAGCCACTAGGGCTTGGGTACCAGGGACAGTAACTGATAGGGATAGGCCTGTGTACAGAGCCATGGGTAGATTATTATGATAAGCTAATTAACCTGATTTCCCTGTCCTTGTTATACCCCCTAAATAAATCAGAGCTGCTTGTTTCAGCAAAGTTGTACTGCCTGAGGTATTTGTCTCATGTTAAAGTACTGTACTGTGATTGTTGCACTGTATCTCATTTCACAGGAGGTCCCAGTGCCGGAACCAGTCCTGGGGTAAGTGTATACTGTGAAGGTAATTCTGATATATTGTGTGGCCACTAGTGGGAAGTTAGGGGCCAGTGAGTCCCAGAGGGCTGTGACCAAGTTAGTTTAACTATTGCAAACCCTGACCTCTGGGTGGAGGACCACCATTGGATCCAGGCCCTCAACCTGTTAGTGGCAAATCAGGCAGGGGTAGTAGCCCCTGGGATAGCGCCATCTAGGGGTTACATCTTGGAGGCTCACCGCTGGGATTGTGTGTCACTCTGGTAGCCTATTCACGAACCACTGTTAAAGAAAAAAATGGGTACCCACGACAGAAGTGGCTGTACTCGGCTGGTGGAGTGGTGTACTGGGAGGAGATCACCCCAAAATGCTGTCTTATCCTGGACATCCCCTAGTATCACACACGGACACTGTGCAGGGAGTACTTTCCAAGGTGGAAGGTTTACAAAACCCTGTGGTGGTGGTCGGCATGTTAATCTGCTCACCCACACTCTTCTGGCCCTAGTAGAGTTTAAGGATCCCATAGATAGCTCCAAAGTGCCACAGACCATTACCCCAGAGGAGCCCTCACTTGCTTGGAGTGATAACTAAGGACAGTAAAGACCCGGGGAATCAGCCTCCACCACTATCTGAAACTTTTGAGGAGAAATTTGCTGAATGGTTGCTGGGAGAGGAAAACTGTGGAGGACTTGAAGAAACTATTCTTGCCACCTGGGGTGTTCCTCCCCAACACCCTCTCCTGCTCCAGTGCCCGTGGATGGTGCTGGAACCAATGCAGACTCCTATTTCTGCACCTGCCATTAGTCCTGACTCTTACCGAAGGTTGAGGATCTTCTGGCACCCTCCCACCCCCCAAGGGAGGATGACTGGGAGACCTGGATAGACTATGTTGCCCCAAGTGCTAGAATGGCAATGCTCGGAAGGCAAAGGCGAAGAGGGTTAGTGAGAGCCCTCGAGGTCCCGTCTGGCTACCATCCGTGCTAAACGGGCCAGTAACCCTGAAGCTGACTGCACAGGCCTATCTTTGAGGCCTTGGAGAATGTGTATGGGAGCCCAGATTCTGATGAGGACCTATGGTGGAGAGTAAGAAATGCACAACAGTACCAAGGGAGTTGTTGTCTGTGTATGTCTCGGCTGGAAAAATTGTTGCAAGAATGCCTCAGAAAGGGTGGTTTGCCAGCGATTGAACTGGACCGAACCAGACTGGACAGAATCCTTAAGTCTGCCCCTCTTCTCAGAACTGCTGTTGCTTCAGTTACGCCTGGCAAATCGACTGGAATCCCACCTCCTATGATGAGTTAATGAGAGAAATTCGAGGAGTTGAGAAAAGGCGCCTCGGGAGGTACCTGCACCAACAGCTGTGGCTGGTCACTTATGGGGACTGAGGGTGACCCATCAAGTGAAGTTCAGGGGCAGAGGTTGACAGTCAATGAGTGCTCTGACAAGGAAAAAGATATGCCACAATGGGGCTAACTGTTGAGAGAGATCCGAATTCAAAAACAGTCCCTTTATGAAGGCCACGCCTGCAAGTTGGGCCCTGACCTATATCCGACTGCATCTGCTATGGGGTGGGGGTACCACCCATGTATCTCCTGCTGATAACAGCTCAAACTCAATTCTTGACCATGGAAGTGAGAAGCTGATGAGATGTCTCAAATGCTTATCACGCCGCAGACAGAGATGGCAACCCAGGTTTCCAGTTAGTACACCCGCCTGGCTCCCAGTGTGGCGCTCGGCCAGCTCAAACTCCAGAAAGTATGTTTTGCTATAATTGTGGGAAAGATGGGCACATGAAAAGGGAATGCCAGTCCCCAAAAGACACTGACAAAGTTGCATATAGGCTACAAGGAGAGCTTGGGAGAAAATCAGTGGTTAAGAGGTGCGACGACATGATCCCAGTGAGGGCACCAAAATGCTAATTCACGTCCTTTTGTGGCAAGGTCAGTTGCCCAGGCCCCACTACCGCCTCTCCAGACTGGTCCAGAATAGTGGGTCCCTCCATGGAGACCACTGTAAAGGTGAATGGAGTGTCTACAAGAGCTGTATTAGACAGTGGCTCCCAAGTGACAATTATGTTCCAGGATTGGTATCAGAAGCATTTGTCAGCGCGCTTCTTACAACCATTAGAAGGACTGCATGTATGGGGTTAAGTGAGAAGGCCTACCCCTATTCCGGTATATCCGAATTTGGTTGTCTTTCCCCACTCTCGTGGCTTGGAGTGGCTAACAAGTAGAGACCCTAGCCTTGGTGTGTCCCCACTGGACTGTATGATGGTGTCCTTTGTTGATTGGAACAAATGCTCATATGTTCGGAAGGCTGGCACAGTTGTGTTATGAAAAACAGGGTCAAAGACTAGTAGAGCTTTAAGAGTTCCGCTTAATTAAGAAGGCCTATGAGGCACAGAGAGATGCTGAAAAACAGAACCAGAGGAACCGGTCGAATTGTATGGAAGAAGGATCCTGAGTCTCTGATCCTGGCGGAAATGCCCAGTGTACCTTACAGGGAGAGGTCCGTATCAGAAAGGATGTTAAGAATAAAATATTAATGTTGGATGCCAAGCGATGGAAAATTGCCAGAGGGACTGCTGGTCAAGCCTAGTATTTTGCCTGCTAGAGCCCATGCTTATGCCAGAAGGGTAATGGTCCAAGTTCATAATGTGTCTGAAAGAGACATTCGAGTAAACAGAGGTTGCATCCTGGCTAATGTGCATTGTGCAGACACTGCAGTGCTACCCAGCAACAAGAGTTCAAGGAAGAATGACAGAGTAACGCCTGACTTGTTTGATTTCGCGACTCCCGCTGCCAGCTGAATGGAAAGTGAGGATCAGTGAGAAGCTTGCCCAGAAGAGACCAGGTGTTTTCTTTAAAGGAATGGGATGTGGGATGCGTGCAAGGAGCTGAGCCAATATCCGGCTGCATGACGAAAGACCATTTCGTGAGAGGTCTCGACGCCTGGCACCTGCTGACATAGATGATGTGAGACGGCATCTGCAAGAGATGTTAGCTGCTGGTGTATTACAAGAATCCAGAAGCCCTTATGCTTCCCCATTGTGGTAGTGAGGAAAAGAATGGAACAGTAAGGATGTGTGTGGATTATCGCACCTAAACCGCGGAGTATCCTGATCAGTACACAATGCCCCGCATTCAGGATGCTTTGGACTGCCTAAGCGGGAGCAAGTGGTTCTCTGTGCTGGATCTCCGCGGTGGGTACTACCAGATCCCGATGGCCCCAGAGGACCGTGGAGAAGACTGCCTTTATCTGTCCGCTTGGCTTCTATGAATTCATGAGGATGCCTCAAGGTTTCAGGTGCCCCAGCCACTTTTCAACGATTGATGGAGCGTGCAGTGGGGGACATGAACTTACTAGAGTGCCTGGTATACCTAGATGATGTTATTGTGTTTGGCAGCTCACTGGAGGAACATGAAAGCAGATTATTTAAGGTATTGGACCGACTGGAGGACTTTGGCCTTAAATCCATTGATAAGTGTCAATTCTTTCAAACATCAGTAAAGTATGTGGGACACATAGTATCCACCGAGGAATAGAGACCGACCCAAGTAAAGTTGAGGCCTTGACCACCTGGCCACAGCCCAAAATCTAAAGAACTGCAAGATTCCTGGGATTCTGTGGTTATTATCAAGCTTCATCAAGAACTATTCAAGGTGATCCGCCCTTTACTTAACCTTACTCAAGGGTATCCCCAACCCACAAAAATACCAAAGTCAGCGTCCCTCAAGACTGAAAGAGTGTATTTTCATCCAAGTGAAGTATTTGGGGCCCGCTGGACTCCTGATTGTGAGACTGCTTTTCATGAGATCATATATCAACTTACCCGTGCTCAGTGCTGGCCTATGCCGATCCAAGAAAACCTTCGTCCTGCACACTGATGCTAGCTTGCAGGGTTGGGGGCTGTGTTGTACCAAGAGCACGAGAATGGCCTGAGACCAGTGGCCTTTGCCAGTAGAAGCCTGACCCCATCCGAAAAGAACTATCCTGTACATAAGTTAGAGTTCCTAGCTTTGAAGTGGGCTATTGTTGACCAATTCCATGAGTACTTGTATGGGGCTAAAATACTAGTAAAACTGACAATAATCCTTTGACCTATGTGCAGACCTCAGCTAAGTTGGATGCCACTGGCCATAGGTACTTTCTGCATTATCTACATATGACTATGCTCTCGAATACAGAGCAGGTCTGAACCATAGATGCTGATGCTCTCTCCGAGGCCTGTTCCCCAGAATGATTGGGTCCGATTGGCAGAACCTGACATTCGGGCACTCTGCCGGAAGTTTGACAGGGAGGAACAAATGTCCACGGACGCAGTGGACTGCATGGTGGATTGCTTGGGAGCCTCTGAGAATTGCATACCTGCTGCTTATTGCCACTTTTCTGCAATAGACATTGGTGCACTGCCTCAGCTGGACAATGACAGTATTCGGCGGGCTCAATCCCGCGATCCCATGATCAAAGCAGCTTTAGAAGCCCTCTATGCAGGAAAAGATGTGTCCAAATTACGCTCCACTGATTTGAGAACTGCACTGTTATACAAAGAAGGTCCTAAGTTGGAAACTGATCAATAAACTGTTATACAGAGAAACAGTAGACAGAGGGGACAAGTAGACAAACAACAACTAGTGCTGCCCACTGCCTTCTGAGACTCAGTACTGAGGTCCTTGCACAACCACATGGGGCACCTTGGTATAGACAGAACACTTGACTTGGTGAGATCCAGATTCTATTGGCCTAAGATGGGGCTGATGTGGAGCAACACATTCGAACTTGTGTCGCTGCTTACAGAGGAAAGCTTTGCCCCAGAGGGCTGCCCCCTTGTTAACATCACCACCAGTGCACCCATGGAGCTGGTCTGTATTGATTTTCTGAGTTTGAGTCAGATCAAAGAAATATCAGTAATGTGCTGGTGGTCACTGACCATTTCAGAGATATGCCCAAGCTTTCCCCACCAAAGACCAGAAAGCATCCACTGTGGCCAAAGTACTTGTAGAAAACTTTTTTGTTCACTATGGGGCTCCACAAAGAATCCATTCTGATCAAGGGAGAGACTTTGAGAGTCGTCTGATCAAAGAGATGCTTTCTCTGTGGGGAGTGCTAAAGTCCAGAACCACTCCTTACCACCCCCAGGGGGACCCACAGCCTGAACGTTTCAACCACACTTTGCTAGATATGCTGGGCACCCTGCACCCAAAGGACAAGCCTAGATGGAGCCAACAAATTAGCACCCTGGTACATGCTTATAACTGCACCAAAAGTGATGCCACTGGATTCTCCCCAGCCTGATGTTTGGAAGGAAGCTCGACTACCAGTAGATGTGTGTTTTGGGGTCTCTCCTGATGGGGTTCAAGCTGACAACTATTTACAGTATGTGCAAAAGTTAAAGGCCCAGCTAACTCATGCGCACTAACTGGCTCAAACCATGGCTGCCAAAAGAAATCTGGCCAACAAAGAAAGGTATGATAAAAGGTGAAAGCACAGGAACTCCAGGAGGGAGATCGGGTATTGCTAAGAAATCTGGGACTGCATGGCAAGCACAAGATTGCTGACAGATGGCACCATCTCCCTCACATTGTAGTGGGCAAACTAGATGATCTGCCAGTGTACAAAGTAAGGCCTGAGAATAATTCAAAAGATGTAAAACAATGCATAGAAATCATTTACTGCCATTGGACAAATCCTGATTGAGTCTGAGCCCCAGAAGATGCCCCTCTGGACCAGTGACTAGAGCTGCTGCTAAGAAAAGATCAAGAAAGTCTGCACCTACAGAAGCAAAGTTAAAGTGTTCCCTCCACAAGTCCCAGTTGAGCATGACTGTCAGTCCATATCAGAAGAAAGTGAGAGTGACTTTGAATACTATCCTTCTTACGAACTGAGTCAATTGTTTCGGGCAATCCCTAGTCAATACTGGAGACAAAGCTGGGCCTTCTGACTGTCTAAGCCCCCAGCTTCATCCCTGGAGCCAATGCTCCCAGAAAGTGAAGTGCAAAGCATCAGATCAGATGAAATGGAATCATTGTGCATGGTTGAACTGTTTGAGCTTTCAGGGAGGAAATGATAGATTGGGGCAGACTGGTGATACGAACAAGAAGAGTATTTTGAGTGCCCTGACAGTCCACTGCCAGTGTCCGAAAGCTCTCCATGCGAGCCAAATGTTGTGGACTCAGAAACTGTAACTCCTGGAGCTGAAAGTGCCCCAAGTTCTAGCCTCTCTACCCCATAGAGACTCCCCTGACAAGTGAGGACAATGCTGAAAATGAGGCTCAGAGTGCAGAGACTATAACAGTTCCCCTAGAAAGACTGGTCGAGCTGTAAGCCTGTGGTGCACCTCAGTTATGATTCACTTGGGAGGCCTGTGGACTTGCCTCTCAATGTTGTCCATAAAGGAGTGTATGTGTCCCGAGCTCATTGCCCAAACTGAGCATCAGTGCTAACTCCAAGTTACTTGTGTTGCCCTCTAAGTATGGTGCCCTTGCCCCATCCAGCCCCAAGGTAACTGATAGGAAGGGCCCCCTCTCTTCAGGTTTCATGTACAAGAGGTAATAACTTGAGTTATGGTACAATGTGTATGTAATACTGTGTAAAGTGTGACGTACTGCAATGTTTCAGAAATGTGTTCTTGGTAAAATGATATATTGACTGATGATTACATGTGCGAGCCTAATGCAAATGTATATGGTTGCAGTTGAAACTTATGGGGGTACTTGCTTGACGCGGACGTCAAGCTTTCCCAGGCCAGGAAGGGTGTAACCCCCCTGCAAATGGGGGTTCCTAAAAGACTTCAGGAGCTTGCTTGAATGCTCCAAGCCTGAATGGTGTTTGGCATTTAGCCATTTATCAGTGAGTGTTTTAGAGCCTCTGGTACTGTCTCTTAAGAGCTGTCTGCTTGCAGACATAATTAGTTGCATGGGGGACTGTGTGCTTCTCTGAGTACCACTCGAGCTGCTGCCAATTCACTTCATTTTGCAGTCACTAGGAGTGCAAAGGAACCTATCTGAAAGATGTAACTGTTTGCCAGAAATTATTTAGAGTAATAATAAAATTACAGTTTGTCTAACCTGCTTTCTTTGCAGTCAGAACTGTGTCTGCTAGTTCCCCATTCTAGTTTTGAACTGCTGAACTGGACCAATCAGTGTGGGGTAAGCTAGCTCTAAAATGGTGCCTTGGACGAATCAGAACTTGGACTCATAATCTGAGCCAGCCACAAGAGGATTGTATGGGCAGTGACTCTGGGAGATGTAGTTTAGACTTCAGTGCCTTTTGGACCAACAGCAGCAGTCTATTGTGAGTGACAGCCAATCCAGTCAAGAACTGGGAGGAACTCAAAGGAAGAGCCCGTTTTGTCGGTTGGAGTTTCAGTTGAGCTTTGGCAGTGAAGAAGGAAGGAGCCCTGTGCTTTTCAGTGTGCAGTTTTAGTCAAAAACGTGTGTAAGGCCCAGAGTTCCGGTCTGCAGCTTGTTGGACTGAATCCGTCCTGTGAAAAGAATCAAAGGATCTCTGAAGAGTAGAAACCAGGCTCACCCTGTAGAAGACTGGAAGAATTGAAAATTGCCTCGGTCTGTCAGGAACTGAATCTGCTGTGTGTTCTCCGGGTATTGTGCAGTAATTGCGATCGGGATACAGATGCAGCCTGCCTGGTATAGTGCTTTCTTTTATATAAATGTGTGAAGAGGTTTGTGTACCTCAGTGAGCTCCTGCTGACATTGAAGGACCCTATCTTATTTGGAGGTCGTGAGTACTAATTCAGGGTCGCTCCTGTTGAATTGCCACATTAAATCCAAATGGAATTACTGTACTGCTGACTGTTTAATTTTCCTTTTCTCTGTGTGAAAGGGCCCCTACCAGCTGCCACGGTTTGGACTAGCCACTAGGGCTTGGGTACCCAGGGACAGTAACTGATAGGATAGGCCTGTGCACAGAGCCATAAGTAGATTATTAGAGTGATAAGCTAATTAACCTGATTTCCCTGTCCTTGTTATATCCCCTAAATAAATCAGAGCTGCTTGTTTCAGCAAAGTTGTACTGCCTGAGGTATTTGTCTATGTTAAAGTACTGTACTGTGATTGTTGCACTGTATCTCATTTCACAGGAGGTCCCAGTGCGAACCAGTCCTGGGGGTAAGTGTATACTGTGAAGGTAATTCTGATATATTGTGTGGGCCACTAGTGGGAAGAAAGGGGGTTGCAGTGTCCCAGAGGGCTGTGACCAAGTTAGTTTAACTATTGCAAACCCTGACCTCTGGGTGGAGGCACCATATTGGATCAGGCCCCTCAACCTGTTAGTGGCAAATCAGGCAGGGTAGTAGCCCTGGGATGGCGCCATCTAGGGTTACACACATAGGGAAGAGAAACCCTGAAGCCACTTATAGGCTGGGAGGGGAGTTGCTGGCAGTCACGAGGGAAGAAAGAGACTTGGGCATCATCATCATCAATGACCTGAAATCATCCAAGCAGACCACTAAAGCAGTAAGTAAGGCTAGAGGGATGTTGGGGTGTATTAGCAGGGGTAACACAAGTCGTAAGAGGGAGGTAATAATCCCTCTTTAGTAGACACTGGTTAGGCCCCATCTGGAGTACTGTGTGCAGTACTAGAGGCCACACCTTCACAAGGACATTAACCAAATTGAGGCAGTCCAGAGAAAAGCAACTAAAATGGTGAAGGGACTGCATCATAAAACATATAAGGACAGAGTAACTGAGCTCAATATATATATACCCTTGGGCAAAGGAGGGAGAGAGGTGATATGATTGAAGCATTCAAACACCTTAAGGGCATTAACAAGGTGAAAGAGTCTAACATGTTTCAGTATAAGAAAAATAGCAAGACAAGAGGACACAGCATGAGATTAGAGCGAGGCTGATTAACGAGTAATGTGAGGAAGTTCTTTTTCACAGAAAGAGTGGTGGATGCATGGAATGGCCTACCTTAGGAAGTGATGTATATGAATACACTGCAGGGCTTCAAACAGGCATGGGATAGGCATAAGGGAGCAATACAGATGAGTATGAATAGATAGGCCATTGAGAGAGCAAAGGCCAATGGCATATTCATAAGGTAGAAAAAGAAATGGGCAGACTGGATGGGCCTTGCGGTCCTTATCTGCTGTCAACTTCTATGTTTCTATGTTTCTATATTGCTTCCCCTCACAAACAGATCATATGAAGCGCTGGGTCTTGGGTGCCTTGGTCACAGCTAAATGAATCATACTGAGGCATTAGAGAGATTCTACCTGCCCCCCCCCATGCTATCAGAATGGCTATCTGAACTTGGTAAAATAGCCTGCAATGAAAGGGTCCACTACTCTAACTTTAACAAACTTGACCTGTATGCTAAGATTTGGCAACCTTCCCTATCCTCCCTTTTCTGTACAATTCCTCAGATTTGCTATTTCCCAAAACCTTATGGAACTATGGCAAAGAATAGATCAATTTCCTGATCCCTTTACCCTACATTTAGTTCCTATTAAGGGCTGATGTCACTTCATCTGTTGAATCAGTGTTCCTCCCCCCCCCACTAGTTTCTTTTTCACCAGTTATATTATACTAAATGTCTTACTAAAATATTATAGTTGTTACTATAATTATCTGTACTCTAATACTGTAGCCTGTGCTCCTTATTTTGAACTTAGTTGTTGTTTTTTGTATTTATGGACCACACCTAGAGTTATATTTCCATGGGACTCCCCAGACAGGGATAGTATTGCTTTCTTTGTGGTCTGGTTCAGTTCACTATTATATGATTATGTTTGTTGTCTCTCAAAAACTAAATAAACTGTTAATGAATAAAAAAAAAACAGACTTCACCGAATAAGCAACAAGCCAGACCTCTATGATGTATATGTGAATCTGGTGGACAGGGACATTGCTGTTACCCAGCAGGCAAAAGAGGCATCAACAATGGCGCAAACTACACAAGGATATTGCCCAGCTAATCATCCAGTCCTCAGAAGATCCCAATAAATCAAATAGTCACGTTATCAAGGACATATCAGTGAAAACTAATGAAATATTGGCTACTCTGGCATCATTAGCAGACGTGTCTGGCATTGAATGGCCTCCCACTTTCCCTTCCCCTGAAATAACCACACGACACAGGTCTTGGAGGAATGGCCACAGCCATGCACTTATCGAATAAATCACCACCTATACGAGCAGCGTGCGCTGCTGGGAGGACACACAGACTTCATTCAGGCCTCCTGCACTCCTGCCACCAATCCATGGGCCACCCTAGTGCTGGCCTAATGACATATGTACCTCCTGAGTCAGAACCCCTCGGCTAGGAGCAGGGAAGGTCATATGGCCAAGCACCTTTGTGGCCACCCACGTCTGGTGCCACTATCCTTGAGGAGTAATCCTGATAAGGGTGGACCACGATCCCCATCCAGGTCTGGGTCCTGCAGTCCCCAGCCTCATGCCAACTGGAAGTGACAAGCCCTTCACGAAACATCAGCTCATCTCCTCCATCTTCCCCTTGTAACCTTGGCCTCCAATCCTCCCGAGCCGACACACATGGCTGTGACAGTTGTAACATTTTCCAGCAATTCAGAACAACCTCTCTACCATAGCAAACATCTATCTACCTTTTTAAGTAACTATTTCTTTAATTATCAGTCATCTATTTACTGACTAAATTTTACAACCCTTTGGAGGAGGCAAAAACCCCAGAGAAACCCTGTTTAATGGGGAAACTGGGAAAACTAACTCCCTGACCCCTAATGCAGTCACCCATATTGGGTCAAAGGGGGCCCTGCCTCCCTGGACCATCACCCTGCTTTTACGAGGGCAGGTGGGAGGGAGTTCAGTGAACAGAGGAGAAAGAGGAAGAGCTGCTGGCCCTCAGCTCAAATAACCCCTCTTTTTCCACCCCCCATCAAATGCCACTAACTACAGGCAGCCTAGTGAGCCCTCACCTCATGGCATTGCTATGACACTGCTCACCCCGGGGAGATCCCCTATCTTCATTCCAGGTCAAGAGAGGGTGGACCCCAGACAATCAGCCAGTTGCTGCGATGTCTTGCAGCCTCTCTGTTGTCTGGTAGCCACCCACTTTCCCTTCCCCTTAAATAACCACACAACACAGGCCTTGGAGGAAATGGCTGCAGCCATGCATTTATTGAATAAATCAGCACCTATAGGAGCAGCATGCACAGCCAGGAGGACACACAGACTTCATTCAAGCTCCCATACTCCTGCCCCCAATTCATAGGCCACTCTACTGTGGGCCTAATGACATATGTACCTCCCGAGTCAGAACCCCTCCTCTAGAAGCAGGGAAGGTCATGTGGTCAAGCACCTTTGCAGCTGCTCACATCTGGCATCACTGTCCTTGAGGAGTAATCCTGATGAGGGTGGACCATGACCCCCCCTTCTGAGTCCAGGTCCTGCAGTCCCCAGACTCA
This sequence comes from Neoceratodus forsteri, assembly GCA_016271365.2. Taxonomy (NCBI): domain Eukaryota; kingdom Metazoa; phylum Chordata; order Ceratodontiformes; family Ceratodontidae; genus Neoceratodus; species Neoceratodus forsteri. The sequence goes on along the minus strand of CM057449.1, from coordinate 1,063,716,484 downwards.
TGACGACTGGAAGTGGTGAGCCCTTAGAAAAGAATTCAACTCATCTCTACCATCTTCACCTTGTACCCTCAGTCTGTGATTCTCCCGAGCCACCACAGGATGGATGCAGTCCAACCCCCCCAAGCCGCTGCTCTAATTAACCTACATGGCTGCTTACCAAACTGAATCCTATCTTTCTCTTCTCTTAGACAGCCTCTCCTCCCTCAAGTCCTGTGGGAAGGCTCTCCCCAGCCCCCCAGCCTTAAGGTTCCCAACTTACAAATACCCCCTCTGCATGCAGCTTGCTGCTCCAATATCCCAACCTGGTCAGCAATTCACTGCATTGGGTATGACCCATTGAGAACCCTTTCCAAGGAGCACCCCAAGTGCATGAGCGCTTTCTCATGCTAGACTCTTCATCTGGAAGTTGTGCCATTCTGGCGGTACCTTAGGGGTCCATGCCTATAATTCAGATGGCCACCCCTGCTACTGCACAGCGGTGACACTGTTTCCATATTCACTGCTCTCGGTACCTTCTGTGGAACCTGTAAGAGACAACAGAAAGTTAATGCAACTGCCACTGCTGTAGCGCAAGACTGCCTGTGCCTCTCCTATAGCCCCCTGCTTCAGCTTTCTGAGGTACCACCTGCATGTTGGGGTGCCATAAAAACCTACCCCAACCTGCCTGCCATTCCAATCTGGTATCCCTGGGGATGTGAGAATCCATCCCCTGATACCCTCTGTTGTGCCAGCCGGCACACCCTGCACCACTCCCTGAGCCCCGAGGAATACTCTGTCACCCAGCCCCATGCTCCTCGGATCATGGTGCACCACTGCCATGCCTGCCATTTTGGCTGTCCAAACTGGACCCACCTAGGGCCCCTGTCATAACCACCCAATACTACCTAGGAGCCCTACTTCCCATCCGGATCTACAGCTAGTGTAAATGTAAACCCTCCTATGGCGGACCCTCAAACAGGGCCTGAAAATTCCTCTATTAAAGCTAGCCTGAACCAATGATACATTTACTATTGTTAAGTTCTGGATTTCTGCTTACTCTGAGATTCTATGTGATTGACCAAGACTATGAAATATTCTGTACGGTGCCTAGAGCCACTGGGTTTGGGCCTAAAGTAGCCTTGTGTGGCAGCTGGAACCAAGCTAGAATACCTGCCACTTGATTCCCTATTGCAAACCTGCCTTCTGCCTACATTGCCAGCTATTAACTTTGAATTTAGCAAGATTATCCCTGACGCTAATCTCTCCTGGTCTAATACTACTGGGAACGGGCTCAATGTTGTCTGTTGAACTTCACCTGTGAATGGCATGATGCCTGCCTTGGTGGCCACTGCACCATGTACCATTCCCACTAGGTCCTGTGTGGTGTGGAACCCCAGGCACCTATATATGCCCCTTGTGTACCTTGGCCTATCCTGCCTGGATCAGCACCCTCTGATTCAAGGGAGTAACCCTAAATCCTAGTCTTGTCCATGACTGTCACCATACTCTGCAGCCACCCATGCCATGAAGCCTAAAAATCCTCCAACCTGGGCATCCTCATGCAGTAGCTCCAATTCAACACTGGTCATGGAGCCCCTCATATCAACCTGCTACCCAAAAAATGGTCTGAAACTGTATAGCCCCACAGTCAGCATGCACTAAGGGGGGAAGGCAGAAGAACCACTGCCCCCAAAGTCAGTCAGGGTTGACCAGCCTGAAAGCAACCCCTTATAGCCCCCAGATGCTACCACCTATGTGCATGGAACTACCCACCAGGGCTCTGGCTAGTGAGATAGCATAGGCAATAACAACCCCTACCATGTACAACAGGACTCCGTTCTCTCGCATGCCCCTGGACAATGAGGCAGTGCTTCTCACCTCACCCAAAAACACACTTTTTTTAAAATATATAAAGTTGTCCACTATATGGAACCCTAACTCTCTTACTTTTATTATTTATTATTTAAGTCCTATTAAGGTATTAAAACACATTAAGTTGTTCAACCAGAAATTTCTATTCTGCCTTACAGGATCTGCAACTGCCTGTGCCCCAGAGCATGCTGGACTACCATGATCCAAAGCGTCCCATAGTCCAACTTAATTTATAACACCGATGCCCTGATGTGCCCAGTGTGACAGCAACCATACTAACAACCCAAACCACTATGTCCTCTTGGAAGAGACGGTGAAACCTTCAGCGAGGCACAGGATCTCGTGATGGGCTATATCATGTCCCATAGTTCCTGTCCTTCAAACCCAACCTCCTGGATCACCGTGCTGTGCCCTTACTATTAGACTATGCCAGCTGATCCCCTTGCCAGCCCATCTATTAACACCCCATGTCAAGCACCATATCCAAAACAATAAATTTTCATTCTGCCTGGCCATGACTGACGAGTACTTCCATTCACTGCAGCCTTTCTGGCATTATGTCATCAGGCAAACTAGCTCGACGACCGAAGGCCCCAAACACAAGTTTCCAAAACTGTGAAACTGGGAACAGAACTCAGATATCTGGGTACTGACTTCTTCTCAGGCTAGTACACCAGTGTATGCGTCCTGATAAGAAATTTCAATATAATGATGTGTCTGCCAAACAGCAGCCAGGGCCCTGAAGTCCAGCCGCCTTGTGGTGAGGTCTCTTGTTTAGTTTAGTTTTCTTTAGTTGACCGGGTAAGTGCACTAGACAAATCCTGCCTATTTTCAGGCACGACCCGGGGGAGGGGGCTACAGATGAATGCCAACTGACCTTAAACCAGATTAAACTGTTGGTGGTATTTTTAGTGAAAGAGGGAAATTTGGCCAGGACACTGGGGAAATTCCCCTACTCGTCAGAGGGGGAACCTCTGTCCAAGATGGCAGATGCACCCTTGTCTTCTGAGGAGGGAGCTATGGAGGTGGGAGATTTGGTCTCTGGTCCTACCTCTGATCAAATGGAGACCACAATGCCAACAACTGATGTTTTGCCTGTTGCTGTTCCTACTTCAACTTTCAGTTTTGCTGCTCAAACTAAGGATGCTATACATAGCCCTTTGCTTACTTCTTATGGAACTGACTTGTGTGCCTACAGTAGACTTACTGGAGGATTTTACTTCATCTGATTCTGAAAACCACTGTTTAACACCACAAGAGATCCGGGAGCGTTTTGCAACGGTGGAGCGCCGTTTGGCTAGTGCAAAACTGAAAATGCACAGAGATATGCAACGCCTGAGAGCCGACAGCACAGATGCATCTTCCACTTGGGTGGAAGCTCTTGAAGATTTACCTGACTTGTCTCATTTACTGCCTGTTGCTGTGACAGGCTCTGACCCGACCAGTGCGTCTGTAGCTGAAGCCCTATTGCCTGCTCCCCTGCCGCCTGCAGTACAAACGGATTTGGTTTCCTTTTCACAACCTGCTTCCATTACAACACAGAGTTCCTCACATGTACAAGACTTATCTACAGTAAATGCTCCCCAGTCGCCTGCAATACAAACAGATTCAGTTTCTTTTTTACTACCTGCTTCTATTTCATCACAGAGCTCCCTACATGTACAAGAATCATCTACAGTAAATATTAATAAAGCGCCTACCTGGACTGTTGAATCGGCTCTGAGAGGTGCTGGCTGGGTTCAGGGTACTGTCCCAGGAAGTTGGAAGTCTGGTCCGTCTCCAATTCAGTCCCCCCGCCCTGAAGATTTTCCAGAGCTACAGAGCAAGATAGGTGCTTCAAAAGTCACTACTGACCCCTTGTGTCTCCCTCATGAACTGGAACTTACACAGAACCCTGTGTTGGATTATCTGAAGGGTTCTTCACCTCAAGCTTCTCTTTCAACTACTTGTATAGAGGCTCTGGCTCCCCCACCACCACGCCCCCCCCCCCAAAATATCGGGACCAAGCTGTTCATATTCTTCATTCTTTAAATTTCCAATCCAGGCTGCTAAGAGACACAACGCTGTTCGCTTGGCATACCGGGGGGGGGTTACCTGAGCCACCTGATTGGATCTATGTAGCACGTCACGCTTCTAAAGGATTCTTTAAAATTCTTTTCCTATGAAATATATGTTTGAATCATATCCTGGTGAAACCACGCTTGACATTAGTTTCAAACATCTAGGGACTGGACCGTCTTTGGTCAAAGTATAATTCTCTGCAGACTACTGCATTATGGACCCCATTTCAGGCTATTCCTCTTTCTAAACCTACTTTTAAGACGATCACTATTCTGTTTCAGAATGAGGAGCTGAGGTGGGGATGCTGTATTGTCTGAAACAGCATGTGACGTCCAGGGACAGCTTCAGCCATTTTGGATACCAAGAACATTTGGACTGGGGCTGGAAGTTTAAAGTCTTGTTACGATCTAATGATTCTGGGGTTGTACATCTGCCTAACTCTTTTCATAGGTCGAGATAGGGGGTCTTGTTCTACCCGGCCAGCTGAAGGCTTGCTATTGTGTGGTGACCCTGCACATCTTAGTAATGTATGTGTAAATGAAATGCAATGTCTGTGGGAATTGGGGTACATAGGGGCACACTGTTTGAATGAATGTAGATGTAACCTATGTGATGAACAGGGGCACGCCTTCCAGAATTGTAAATGGGCTGCACATAACCAGGAATTTCATGATGGTGGAGTGGACCAGCTCTTTATTATTACACAGGTGCAGAAGGCCCATCTCCAGACCACCTTGGCTGTACCTCCCCCTAAGGCAGCCCAGCCCTTAATGCAGGCTTCAGTGCCTGTTGTATCCTCTAAGGTCATACCTCAGATAGTTTCCTTCACAGATGACACCCTGCTTGAGATTTCTCCTGTCCCTGATCCTGCCCAGTCTAATTTTCCTGTTCAGGACCCAGTCCCAGGTCCAACTACTATGCCCCCCCCCAGTGCTTACAAGTGTCATACTTAGAAAGTCACTGAGAAATAACCCTCGGTTGCACCATCTCCTGTGAGTGGTCCGGAACTTCCAGTTCCCTTTATCTAATTCTTTTGAACTTCTCCTACCCCTTTCTGATGACACTGGAGGTGACTGACTCTTCCTCCATAGCTTCTTCTCCCTGACGGTACCACTGACTTGAGTTGCATTCTGGCACTGGCCTTTTCTCAGAAGCGAAAGCACAGAGTAAAACTTAAAGGAAGAAGTGGTTGGGAAAAGGAAATTGTAAAATGTATTTTTGTCTGTTTTCTTTTTTTTGTTGCTATGTTTCACTTTGTTTGCCATACTATTAATGTAAATAGTATGAAGCGTATGGCTAAAAGGAGATTGATTTTTCCTTTCTACAGCTTTTGCCTTTGGGTTTAATTTTATTACAGGATACAAGACTTCATACTACACATGAGATCCGATAGCACAACAGGACTGGTGACTGGGTCCTTCTTTTGGTCGATTGGTCAGGACTCTTGTTTGGTACTGGGAATTTTAATTAATCTCCCAGACTTCGCTTTTACAAAATTGTTTGATGTAGCCTCTGTAGGTGCTTATTATAGATTTTGTCATTGGGTCCTGTCCTTACCGGGTGATAAACATTTATGCCCTCAAATCAAACTGAACGATAGCTTTATTTACTTTTGTTTGTTCTTATTTGCATACTTCCTTTCAGGTATTGTTTGCTGGTGACTTTAATTGTGGCCTGAGTCTTCAAGATAAGAGCTCCTTTGCTGCTACAAAGAACTCTGTTTTGTGATTCCACAGTTATTGGGTAAATTGGTTCTAGTCACCCACTTAACGGACTCCTATCTCTTCTTTACTACACACACCCTACCTTCTTAAAAGGGTAAACTAGCCACACGTATTGATTATGTGTTTTCCTCTCCTACAGTACCAATTATTTCTGCCAAGGTTCAATGTTGAGTTTTCTTGATCATAAGCTGCTTTCTGTTGGTTTTGGTTCAGTTGTCTCTTCCTGTAAAGGTCCAGGTATTTGGAAATTCAAATACATCTTGTTGCAGATTCCTGATATATGCAGTCCCTCCTATCCTTCATACAAGCCCGTGAATCTGTTTTATTTGTTATGAAGATCCTGTTCAGTGGTGGTTAGACACGAAACATGATCTGGTCACTTTTTTAAAAACTTACAGTCGTTTAAAATGTAGGAGGGAATATCTAGACTATTTGCAGAAGAGGGTACATTTTCAGTCATTATTAACCATAGCGTACACGACAGGGCAAGACCTTACTCAACAAATAAAAGTCCTACAGAATGATATGTTGACTTTCTAGTTACAGCAATCACAACAACTTTATTACCAACATAAATTCTGTACTGTTGGAACACATGATGTTATTTGCCCTTTTGAATCTAATTCCTGCCAGACCGCCCGAAAAAATATGACATGTCTTCTAAATTCAGAAGGGACCTTATGTTCCTCAAAAACTGAGATTTGTCATATTGTAACAAAGTATACTACAGCCCTTTTTTCTCCCCTCCCTGCTGTGGCTGGTAACAGTGCGACTTTGTATAGTGGCCTTGATATCCCGGCTCCCTCACAGCTATGTCAGGACCAGGCTTGTTCTCCTATCATGGAGCAGGATTTGACATTGGCTATTTCTTCATTACCTGTACAGATGGTCTCCCTGCTGGCTTATATAAGGTGCTGGATGACCATTTGGCCCCAGAACTTACATCTGTGTTTAATTCTCTGTTAACATGTGAATCTCTCCCTTTGGAATTTACTAAGGGTACTTTGATTTACATTTATAAACAGAAAGGTGATATCCATTCTCTAGAGAATTGGTGACCTTTATGTATGTTGAACACCGACTTTAAGCTCTTAACAAAAATTATTGTGAAGCATTTGGTGAGGATAGCAGAGGTGGTTTTGCATCCCACCCAATCCTGTTCTGTGCCTCAAAGGAGAATTTCTAATCATTTGATCCTCTTACAAGAATTATTTTCTCATGGCTATGCAGGTCTGGCTTCAGGACTTGTTGTCTCCGTAGATCAGAAGGCTGCTTTTGATTCGGTTAGGCATGATTTTTTATGGGAAGCACTTCGTTTTCTGCATGTACCTGATGTTATGGTATGCTGGATCCATGCTTTCTATAGAAAGGCTACTGTTGTGCCTGTAGTGAATGGTTGGATAGGACCCATGATCCCCATAAAAAGGGGGGTTCGTCATGGCTGTCCTTTAAGCCTGTTGTTATATGTATTTTTTTTTGATGTTTTGCTCCATCAGTTGAATACTAATTCTCAGATTCAGTCTATTTCTAGTTGTGCCTTATGCTTGCCTTATAAGGCGATTGCATATGCAGATGATGTTTGTTTTCTTGTAGCTGATGCAGCCTCAGTGGTTCATTCTGTCCATGAGTGCTCTATTTTTGGAAACTTCTCTGGTGCTGTTTTAAATTACAATAAAAGTCTGGTTATTCGGGTCGGTTCAGTAACCTCCCCCTCAGACTGTATTGGCTCGTTACATTTAGTTGAGGGCCCTATTCGCATTTTGGGAATTTTTTTTGGGACACAGGACTCAGATTTTTTTAACTGGAATGTTAAACTGCAACAAGGTAAACTTCAGGTGGCCTCCTGGAACTGGGGGCAGATAGGGAAAAAGAAACGTGTTTTCTTAATTAAAAACTATTTGATCTCTACTTTCCTTTTTCTGAGTTATGTATTCCCTATTCCACGACAGCTAGAAACTGCTGTCTTTAGCCTGTTTTTTCAGGCTCTTTGGGGTAGTAGGTTAAACCCGATAAAGCGGAATATCACTTATTTACCTATCCCTGAGGGTGGCGTTTGTATGGTTAACCCTTTTTTTTTTTTTCTTGTATTTTTTTCACTGCAAACCTTAGGCCTTTATTGATTCATGCCCAAAGGGGGTGGGAACCTTGGTTTTATGACTCTTGCAGGATTTGGTTTCATCAATAGGAAACTAATTTCTTAACTGTGTTAAGACAAACTGTTGGTATACCAACTTACGTAAAACATATGTTTTTACATCTCAAACAATGGAAGGTGTCTGTTCAGATGTTATTAAATCATTCACATAAAGTTTTATATAAGAAATTACTCCTGACGGTTTGTGCTGTATCAGTACCCTTTGATAAGTGTCCTGGTCAACACCTCCCTTCCCTTTTCTTATTGTGGAAATGTAAGAGGGTTCCAGCCAAAATGTGGGATTTTCATTGGCTTTCATGCCATGAAAAGATTAATGTAAAATCAAATCATAAACATAAGCAGTCTCAAGATAGAATGTGTTCTCGCTTATTATGTATTACAGAACTTGAAACTATCCCTCATTTATTTTTTGACTGTTCCTTTATCAAAAATTGGTGGTCCTTTTTGGCACAGGCATGGGATACCCCCTTGCTTCAGTTGGTTACTTATTTGAATCTTGTATACATGGTTTTTTCTCCGCAGTGGTCAAAATGGCACTAGGACACTTTAAACCTTGTATTTGTCTGCATTAAATGGAATATTTGGATGGTGCATTGTATGTTTTCTTTACAGCAAAAGGACTGCTCCTATTTGGAGCTCGAAAAAAGATTGTACAAGATTTAAAAGAAATTTATGAGCATGAACGTACTCTATACTCAGATATGACACTTTTGGAACTTTGGAAAGCTCTTCCTTGGATCACTGACTCTGATTTTGCAGTTATCTGAATGATTGTATAATACTTATCCTGTTTTTCCTTTGTTTTGTATTATGCTTTGTGTACTATTGTACGATTTTTGTCTCAGTAAAACTTTCCCCTACTCTTTTCGATAAGTGCCATGGGATCTTTAACATCCACCTGAACTACCACCAATCCAGGCAGATGGGACCTCGGTTTAACATCTCATCTGAAAGATGGCACCTCAGAAGTGCAGCACCCTTCTCATGCTGCACCACAGTGTCAGTACTGGGATATTTACCCAAGTGCTAGATGTGGGAACTGAACCCACAGCCCTCTGATCTCCCGGCCTCAGAGGCAAGTGTGCTACCTACTGAGCCACTGACACTGACACTGTTAACTGGGTAAGGACCACTAGGCACCAGTGCCTGTTTCCTGGGTGACCAGGGAGCTTTGGAGGGTTAAGTGCCTTGCTCAAAGTCACACTGTATGAAAGTGGGGGTTGTGGAATCAAACTCAGTCAGAGACATTCAGAATACAAAGAAAAGGTTTGGCCTTCACCCCAGCCTGCTGGCTGAGCTACATCCCCATGCCCTCCTACTCCAACCTAAGGCTATACTGCCAACCTACTCGTAAATGCCCCAGCCTAACCCCTTTTTATTGGTGAACCTTGTCTGTACCAATGCCTCTTTCCAGTTTCCCAGACAAACCTGCTGTCACACACAAGCGGAACGGAGCTGGCAGCCACAAACTGAAGCCCCCTGCCTTTCCACGTCCGCAGTGGCTGCTGTGCCCATAAGAATATAATTCCTTCACTTGCCACCCAGAAGGTGGCAGCTTCTTGAAACCATCACCATGTTGTGTGACCCCTTTACCACACCACTGGCAGCTCCACTGAAGCCATGAGCCAAGACAGAGGCCCCCCCCGGAAATAAAGGGGGCTATTGAGCAGACCTGCTGCCACCTTTGGGGGAAGTGGGACATTGCCACACAACATAAGCAATTCCACCTGCATGAGCCTCCCGAGTCCTGTCCTCGGACCACAGCAGAGCCATCCAACCAAATTGACTGCTAAGCTGTCTTAGCTCTCGAGATCTCCGCTGCCAGTGAGAAGCCAGGAAGAAGGCGCATAACCCCTGCCCAAGAGCGTGGATCCACTAACCAAACTGCGGAGCCCTTCCTGCACTCCTGCAGCTGATCAACCAATGAAAGAAATGCCAGGGACAGTAATTCCCCCTACCTGAGGGGGCGGTCAGAACTGCAAGCAACACAGTACCCTGTGCAGGTGTGAGAGAGACGGAACTCTGCCACACACAGGGATCTGAACCTGGAACCTATAATTGCACCCTGAAGTAAAGTGACTTGCTCAAGATCACACCGCATTCCCATGAGGGTTGCTTAGTATGGCCTCCCCAAAGACCCCCAGGAGTTGCAAAAGATGCCTGCTTCCATCTACCACTGTGCCATGCAGTAGTGTTCCCATAGGAGCAGCTCTGAGGTAGGTAAACACTGATTAAAACAAGAAATCAGCAGTGGGAAGACCTTACCGGGGGAGGAGAGAGAATGATGGTTGGAAGGGATGGAGACCCTTGTATCATCTGGGCTCCTGGCAACACTCCCCCAGTCATGCACACCCAGCCTTATCCTTCAGTAAGGCATCAAGGGGGGGCATTGGACTATAAGCTGAGTGGGCAGTGGACCGTTTATGTCACCCAAGCCAATAACTAACTGGGCAAACTATACCTAGCTGAGACTTGAAGAGTAACCTACGCTGTAGGTTACCGAGACTAAAGACATCCAGTACATGGATTAGCATTCACAGCCCGATAGGGCTCGGCACTAGAGGCAGCTACTGAATACACTGCACTACTGCTTCTGTTCCATGCTCTACCCCTCCCCAAACTGTTAGGCCTGGAACAAGACCCTTACCTCTCTCTCTAACATCTGGTTACTGGGGTAGTTTGCAGTTCGGTAAATGGAGGAGAAACAGGAAGAGCTGCTGGCCTTCAGCTAAAATAACCCCTCTTTCTCTGCCCCCCACCAAGCACCACCACCTACTGGCAGCCTAGTGGGACCTCCCCTCATGGCTTTGCCATGACACTGCTCACCCCAGGGGAAGTCCCCATCTTCATTCCAGGTCCAGGGAGGGATGGCCACAGACAATTGACCAGCTGTTATGATGTCTTGCAGCCTCTCTAACTCTGGGCAATTGATCAACATACAAATCCTAAAACAGCATCAATATCACCCATTGGCTGTTGAACAGATGCCCAGATATGGTTTTTGCATGTTACAGTGTTCTGAGCAACAGATCAAATGTAGTTTGACTATTACTCTAGAATAAAAATAATAACCACTCACACATATATATTTATTAACACACACACACACACACACACACACACATATGCACACACACACACACACACACACACCCACTCCTACACTACACCAGTGGTGACTAAATTAGGTAAAGGATGTTATTTTGGGATAAACATTCTTATACAGTATGCATGGACACAAACTCAATGTCATAAAGAAATGTATTCTTCACATATACATGATAAACTTTACAATCCGGAATTTATCACACATATGTTAGATAAACACTACCTGACAATCACCCCCCCATTCAAAAAAACATCTGCCTACTGTACAAACTGGACACACAGTGAGGACCTTTGAGATACATTGTTTTCCTACATGGGAGCAGTTTGACCTCAAGCACATCACTCATGGCTTATGCCACTCATGAGGTTACCTGAGGTCAGGCTGCTCCTATGTGGATGGATGGTGTGCCACTACATATCCCCTGTATTTCCACTTAGAATCTGGAAATAGAACACAGAGGACAATGAATCAGGTAGAGAGTGTATTATGGAAATAGAGGCAGCTTTAAGGAAAAACAATGAAGACAGTAACAAAAACATTAGCAGTAGTGTGGTATACTGTACGTCAAATGCATAATGGTTGCAGTGAACAGTACATTTGTCACAACACAAGTTATGAGACTTTCATAACATACTCATGGCTTTGTCACTTGTGGGTTGTAGACATTGTCACTCTGTAGTGGAAATAAATACTGTATTTTGTTCCACTGCAGCCCATTATGTATACCATATAAATATATTGGTTTGATAGGGTTACTGTGGAAGGGGGATTGGCAATAAAGGCCAAGCTTCAAAGAAGTACAGGATTACAAGTACCCCAATAGTGCAGGGCATAATGAGAAGTGTATGCAAGTCACCATGTAAATTTGGACTGGTCTTGCTTTGGGCAGAGTGTGGTGCTGGTTGACTTTTCACACAGACTACATGGCCTGAATCAAAAGACACAGATAATAGATGAAGTTCTGTACACCGAGTCCTTGAGAAGGATAAAACATGTCTGTGTCTTGTTTTCAGCCTTTGCAGATTGTGTGGGTGGCTATTTGGTACTATTTTCTCCTGCTTGGAGCAGGACCTGCCTGAGTTCTGTCATGGTGATTTCCATGTTTCCCATGATGCTTTGCATTTTTTGAGGGGTATGTGTACTGTTGTATTTCAGAAAGTTAGTTCAATGAATAGGCAGGGTGCCAGTTCTCTTTGGTACAGCAGTTCTGATTTCTATGGTAAGACTTCAGTAGCAACGGTTTTTCATTCCTGTGGCATGAATTATCAGTTTCTTTGGCAGAATGCAGTTAGAGATTCAGCAAATTTAAAATCTGCCTGTGAAGTGAACATGAAGTGGCCACTTTCACATTGACACTTCGCTACACGGAGTGCCCCATAGAAAAGGCACACTTCACCTTGTTATTATTATTTTGCATTGTCATTCCGCCTTAAACATGAAGTAAGGCAGAGTGGCAACAATATTGGCAGCACCCCACCCACACAGTCACCAGAATTAATGTGCATCCCCAAAGTGCTACTGTCTTGTGTCCAGAAAACTCCCCAGTGTTGATGAACTGAAATAAGAGCGTAACAAGAAATGCAAAGTCTCCCAGAATTAATGGCACACTCAGCCATGCATGCAGTGGTCGCACACAGTCAACAGAATTAATATGCATCCCCAAAATGCTACTGTCTTGTGTCCAGAAAGTTCCCCAGTGCTGACGAAGTGAAATGAGAGCATAACAAGAAATGCAGTCTCCCAGAATTAATGGTGCACTGCAAATGCACAGACAGATTAAGATTGCACTGCGCACTCAAGGGATGCATACAAAAAGGCACAATAACACTTAACCAGTGCTCACAAGTCACAAATCCAAATCTGGAAAGGAATACACTTTGCCAGTTGGGGGATTAGTGCATGGCAGTAACTATCCACTACTTGTAAAGATACCACAAAGCACTATAAAAAATTCATGCAGCTGCGGTGGATAGCAGGTTCACACTGCTGCAATTACTCTGTGGCACAATAAAAGGTGTCTGATTTAATGGCATGCATCATACACACACATACACACACACTCACATACACACTACAGGTAATGTGTAGCAAATTGAAAACCTTTAGTAACATAACCAAATGTTTTAAACAGACTAATTATACACTGCTGCACCATAACAATCAGCAAAAAAATTCAAGAATTACTGAAAATATTACTGTGTGTACATTAACACAGTTATACAAGAAAAATATAACCAAAACAGAAAGACTGCCTTTTTCTCCCAGTTAATGTATCTACACCACAAATATGCCCCTCCCCCAAAGCACACTTCATAGCATGCAGACTGACTGTATTAAATTAACACAAAAAATCCGCACACAACAATAAACACTCAATGATATGAGCACAGAAGGGTTTCCTACAATCAATGTACTAAATTTTGAGCAAAACAAATGACTCAAAAAGGCATTTTAAACAGTTTTTAGGGGTTTTGAATTGCAGAGCTCTGAGAGCAAACTGTTTCCAGCTACCACTACACGCACACTACCCAGGCCAAAATGGAGGCTGTGCAGAACAATCTAGAGCCCATGTGACCTGCAATCCCACGAATCACTGCAGAATTTCATTTGGAGGTCAATTACAAGGCGAAATGAGGTGAATTACATTGATTTCAATGTACTTTGCCTTAAAATTGGTGGAGAAGTGGTTCGGGGAAGGCAGAATAACGCAAAATCATTGGTTTCAATGGACTTCGCATTCCTTAATATGAAGCGAAGTACTCCACTGCACATTGTGGAGTACTCCGTGGATTCCGTATTACTCCATGAATCACTTCGTGGAGCGAGTTGGGGCCACTTCGCCCACCACTACCTACGGTACTGTAACTCACATGCTGTACAGGAAGGAAAGTGAATGTCTATGGCTGTACTTCCCTGATGAGCTGAGCCTGTATCATAAAACTCATCAATTTAAAAACTCTTATTAATTAGTACAATGGTGGGGTGGTGAAGCCTGGAGAGATACTACAAAACAGGCTTACAATACATCCAAGTAACTAGTAAAAAATGAATGTTGTGATTCGTGACATAATTGTGAATCAAGATTTGTGACAGCGTTTGTGACTGTGATGATGAAAAATGTGATTCGGTGTTGACAGTGTGAGATGACCAATTTGAAACTGTATTGGGAATGCGAATGCCTATGGCTGTACTTCCCTGATGAGCTGTAGCACAAAACTCCCCGACTTAAAAACATTTATTAATAAGTACAATGGTGGGGTGGTGAAGCCTGGAGAGATACTACAAAACAAACACAATATATCCAAGTAACTAGTAAAAATTAATCTTTGATTCGTGACCTGATAGTGAATCATGATTTTGACTGCATTTGTGACTGTGATGATGAAGAACGTGATTCAGTGTCGTAGGTGTGAGATAACCAATATGAAACTGTATTGAGAATGCGAATGCCTATGGCTATACTTCCCCAATGAGCTGTAGCACAAAACTCCCAGACTTAAAAACACTTATTAATGAGTACAATGGTGGGGTGGTGAAGCCTGGAGAGATACTACAAAACAGGCTTACAATACATCCAAGTAACTAGTAAAACAAGCATTTGTCAATGCCGAATGTTGCTTGCTTCTATGTGCTGTTTAGGTATTTGGAAGTCATTGGATTGCAAATATTGAAAATTTGCGAACTTACGAGCTTGTGTAGGAACTGCACAATGCACGCTCGTAAAACAGTCATTTTAAGGAATTTTTTCACCAAATTTTCAACATAGCCATTTTAAGACCTCTGCTCATGAACAATGTCACTGTGATTTTGTTAATGTGTCCCATACATTGAGTTTGCACACCAACTGCGCCATTGTGCGTTACATGGGTGGAAACACGTTTTGGGCAGGATGTGAAAAATGACAGCTGTACTGCTCATAAGGAGGTGTGGTAAAATGGCAATGTTGAAAATCTGCAGTGAAAATATTGAACATTTGCGAACTTACGAGCCTGCGTAGGAACTGCACAACACACGCTCGTAAAACAGTCATTTTTAGGAATTTTTTCACCAAATTTTCAACATAACCATTTTAAGACCTCTGCTCATGAACAATGTCACTGTGATTTTCTTAATTTGTCCCGTACATTGATTTCGCACACCAACTCACGCCATTCTAGCTACATGAAGTAGGAAACACATTTTGGGTGAGATATGAAAATGACAGCTATACTACTCATAACAAGGTGTGGTAAAATGGCAATGTTGAAAATCTGGATGAAAATATTGAAATTTCGCGAACTTATGAGCCTGCGTAGGAACTACGCAAGCTACCTAAATAAAACAGTCATTTTTGGAATTTTGCACCAAATTTTCAACGTGAGGTTTTGGGACCCCTTCTCATGAATGATGTCAGTGTCATGGTGGTGTTCAGGCTCAAAGGGTGATTTCACAGTCACTGCACGAAATCACCCTTCGGGCCCGAATAACGCCATGACAGTGACATCATTCATGAGAAGGGGTCCCAAAAACCCCATGTTGAAAATTTGGTGTAAAAATTCCCAAAAATGCCTGAGATATGCAACAAAGTTGAAACCCCCCTATCTAGGCCATTATACAGCTTACCGGCATTTCCTCAGTTCGGGTCGGCTTTGAAGAGTGCAGACGTGTTCCCGGTCCACCGAAGATCGTTGTCCCAGAGTCCGGAGGTAAGTATGGGGTGAGGGGGGCGTGGGGAGGCTGGGTGCACAGTGGGTGGGTGCGGGTTGTGGGAGGGGTCGGGAGGCGCTCCGTGGGACCGCTTTTGTTTTCAGGTTAAAAAAAAAAAAAGATGTCGTGGGACCGTTTGCCATGCTGGGATGGGCTCCCAGTGTGGCACAAGGACGTTGGGGGCGTTCAGCCGACGGGGATTGGGCACCCCGTCGGCAAGTGACTGATTGCCATGCTGGGGTGGGCTCCCAGCGTGGCACCAACAACTGGGGGAGGCGAGCTCAGCCGACGGGATTGGGCACCCGTCGGCTACTACGCAGTAGGTCTGGAGGCACACCGCGTGGTGGGGAGCTATGCTCAGTAGGCTTCTTATCTCTGCTCACTGAAGCGTAGCTCCCCTTTCAACTGGGGAGGTTACTGCATTTTGAGCGTGTCATAGACAGCTCCAAAATGCATTGGCTACAGGCCGCGCCTGCCAGCTCACTGACTGAATTGGAGGAGGAGGTGACACACCTCCGAAATCTCCAATGATGGCACTATGTTTCTTGCACATGCGTGCAAGCAACATAAAAATGAATGCTGTGATTCGTGACGTGATCATGAATCATGTTTTGTGACTGCATTTGTGACTGTGATGATGAAGAACGTGATTTGTATCACGAGTGACTCATGATGATGGCCCTGACTTAAAAACGCATATTAATGAGTATAATGTTCACGTAGAATTATGCACCACACCAGTCCAGTACTCTGAAGGGAAGCCAAAGAAACAACTGTGACTTAAGTTACAAATGGAGATTGGGCCCTAAAGAGATGCAAATGCACAGATTAAGATTGTGCTGCACACTGAAGAGACGCAGATGCAAAGGCACAACACCTAACCAGTGCTCACCATCAGAAATTCAAAACTGGAAAAGAATACCTTTTCCGGTTGGGGGGGCAGTGTACTGCACTGCTGCAGTAACTGTCACTAGTACTAGTACCAGTAAAGATACCACAAAGAAGTACAGACATCACACAGCTGCAGTGGATAGCAGGTTCACATTGCTGAAATTACTATGTGGCTCAATAAAAGGTGTCTGATTTGATGACACGCGTTACACACATACTACACACACACTACGTAATGCGTAGCAAATTGAAAACTTCAGTAATATAGCCACGTATTTTAAACAAACTAAAATTATGCATTGCTGCACCACAACAATCAGCAAAAAAATGGCAAGAACTATTGAAACTATTACTGTGTGTACATTAACACAGTTACACAAGAAAAATATCACCAAAACAGAAAGAACTGTCTTTTTCTCCAAGTTAATCTACCTACACCACAGATAAGCCCCTATCCCAAAGCAGACTTCCACTGTCTCTCAGTACACAGACTGAATGTCGTACATTAACATTCAAAATCCACAAACAAACAATAAACTCTAGATGATATGAGCACAGGAGGGTTTCCTACAATCGATGAACTAAAGTTTCAGCAACAAAAATTATTCAAAAAGGCTTTTTTAATAGCTTCTAGAAGGTTTGAATCACAGAGAGCTCTCAGAGCAGACTGTCTCCTACAGCTTCCTACACACACTACCCTGAACTGAGGCTGTGCAGAACAATCTAGAGCCCATGTGACCGGAAATCCCATGAATCACTGCAAAATTTGCCTTTGGAGCTTAAAAACAAGGCGAAGTACATTGTTTTCAATATATTTTGCCTTAAGAATTGATGGACTAGTGGTTTGGGAAGGCAGAGTAATGCAAAGTCATTGTTCTCAATGTTCTTTGTGTTACCCATTATAACGCAATGTACTCCGCTTTGCATTGTGGAGCACGCCGCGAATTTGCTTTCACTTTACAGTTCACTTCACGGAGCAAATTGGGGCCACTTCACCCATCTCTAAATTCAGTCATGCTAATGCCTAAAAATATTATGAGATGTCTTGAATGACAAAACATGCTTAGCATGGAGGAGGGATGTTAGAAGGGGATGGCCAGAAATCAGGTAGGGTCTGCAATTAAAGTATAGGGAGGGAAAATAGGGGCAGACTGCAAGGGCCAGGTAGTCCTTCTCTGCCAACAAGTTCAATGTTTGTTTGTTTATTTATTTATTTATTTCAATCTAGGATTACAATACCTTTGAGCCGAGGCTCTTTTACAAAGGTTCCATGTCAGCATGTGCAACAGTCATCATTTTTAGTTACAAACATATAATCATTGACTTACAGACATGTAATAACCAGTACAAAGACTTGAGCTATGAGGCAAGACAAGGGAAGGAGGTGGGTGGGTGGGGAAGTGAGGGTAAGAGATCGAGGTGGGAGGTGCAGGGGTAAGGAGGAGTACGAAAGGTGGTTGGGGCAGGGGCAGGGTGGAGATATGGGGGAGGTGGGTGAGGGTGGGAGACAGTGCAGCCAGGGGGCCTTGTTCAGGGACTATGACAGGTAAGGTGCTAGGGGTTCAAAGACTGATTGAAAGTGCTTGGTGCTGCAGCATGTGCAGCTGGAATGGTGGAAATATTAAGATAGGCAATCGCAGAATACAAGCAGTGAGAGGCGCAGCTTGGACTTGAAGAAGCCAAGTTTTGGAGCTGTTGCTATGTCGCTGCCAAGAGAGTTGAGCCAATTGGATGTCAGATAGGCAAATGATCTTTGTCCTTGGGTTGTGCGACATTGCGGGATATGTAGTAGATGGGAATTGGATCTCCTTGTAGCGACATTCCTATGTCTAGGCTTAAGGAGGGCTCAGACACCAGGAGGGACAAGCCCCATTATAATTTTCTTGGCTGTGATGCAGGTTTGGAATTTTATGTGATTGTCCAGTCGTAGCCATCCAGATTGGGAATACGGCCACATGTGTGGGTACAGCAATGCGAGCCAGAGATGAGATGACAGGCCTTATTCAGGGAGGTTGCGATACATTTTAGAGCAGTGGTAGTTGCAGACCCATATATGATAAGGCCATAGTCTATGATGCTGACAATGAAGCTTTGGAGGGCCACTGATAGTGCTTCTGGGGTTAGGTGTTTCCTGTGCCAGAATAATATGCCTAATCTCGCATTGGCAGACTTTGCAACATTGCTGATATGGACAGCGTATGAGAGGTGGGGATCAAGGGTGATACCGAGGTACTTGAACGATTGTGTTTTCTCTAGGATGGCTCCTTGTTCGGTTGCAATGGAGAGGTGGAGTTGTTTGTTTTTGTTATGGGGGCTGCAGAAGACCATAGACTTGTTTTTTTTTCTGATTAAGAAGAAGTTTATGATTTAGGAACCAGGATTCGATGGAGGAGAAGGCCCGCTGAAGTTTATTTTGTAATTGGATTGGATCAGGGTCCGAGGTGAGGATCACAGCATTGTCGGTGTAGAGAATTATTTGTTCTGGGCAGCTGTCCGGTAGTGAGTTTAAGAATAGGCTGAAGAGGAGGGGTCCCAGAATGGAGACCTGGGGGACTCCCGAGTGGACTGGTCTAGGGTCCGAGAGTGTATCAGCAATTCTTACTGTTTGGGACCATTCTTCAAGGTAGCTCTTAAATCAGCCAATGGAGTCGGTTGACAGCCCAGTGTTCTGAAGCTGGACAAGCAGGAGATGGTGATTGACGGTGTCGAAGGCTTTAGCTAAGTCAATGTAGATTTAGCCTAGTAGTTCGCCGGAGTCAAGTGCATTGTGGATTGCGCTGGTGAATTCAAGTAGGGCTGTGGAGGTGCTGTGATCTTTGTGGAACCCGTGTTGTTGCTTGCACAGGATGTTGTACGTATCCAGGTATTCTGTGAGATAGTCCGAGATGATGCGTTCTAGTACCTTGGAGAGTGGGGGTAGTAGTGAGATAGGTTTGTAGTTATCGTGGGCAGTTTTGTCACCACTTTTATGGATTGGGGTGACAGTGGCATATTTCTGTCTGTCCGGTAACTGGCTAAGGCTGAGGGAGAGGTTGAAAATTATGGTCAGAGGACTAAGCACTTCATCAAGTGTGAGAGACAGGATTTTGAGATCAAGGGAGTCATTACTGAATCTTGATTTACCAAGGGCTTTGGTAACATATTTGCATACTTGGTGAGCCTTGACTGCTTTGAAGTAGAAGTGGGGGGAGCTGGTGAGGATAGTGTTCATTGTGGACAGAGGGGTTTCACCATCTTTGAAGTAGTCCTGGGGTAGGACAGCGCTGAGGTCGGTAAAGGCTTTGTTAAAGGTATCCGCAATGGTTTTTGGGTGGAGGGTTGTGGTTCTGTTGATGTTGAATATTGATGGGGGGGTTGGGTGGATTCCCAGTGAGTTCCTTTATGTTCTTCCAGAATTCCTGACCATTGCCCCATGAGTTTGTGAGGGTATGCTTATAGTAGGCGGACTTTGTTTGAAGGATGGTTTTGGTGCAGTCATTGCGGGCACGTTTGTAGTTTTGGATGTTGTTTTGCCTTCCAGAGTTTCTGGCCAGCTCCCATAGGTGGCATCTTGTTTTTAGCATCCTGAGGAGGTCACCTGTGAGCCAAGGGTTACTGAGTGATTTGACTTTGCATTTCTTAATAGGAGCATACGTGTCACAGGCCACAATGAAGATGTTTATGAAGTGGTCAAGGGCAGTGTTTACGTTGGTTGCACTGAAGATAGGGGACCAGTCTTGTGAGATGAGGTGGGATTTGAGTCGAGGAAGGTGACCACAGGGTAGAACAATGCTGGTGATAGTTTTTGGCGGTAGTTTGATGAATTTATTTGACCAGGTGCAGCTAACAGGGGAGTGATCACTGAGAGAGTCAGGGAGGACAGTAGTGTTAGATATCCGTAATGGGTGACTGGTAAGGATCCAGTCCAAGAGTGTTCTGATGCCGGTCCTGTAATTTTTCCTGGTTGGTGAGTCAATCATTTGTGTGAGGTTCACCACAACAATGGTGTCTCTGTGTGTACCAGCATCAGTCACAGGCCAGTTGATGTTGAAGTCATCTAGGAGGATGGATTCGGTGTCTGGTGGGAGTGACTTTACAAAGTCAAGAACAGCTGTTAGACCAGTTCCCTGTTCTTTGGGAGGGATGTAGATGGTGGAAGCAGTGAAGGTTTTGTTTTGGGCTCCTAGGAGGATTCTCACTGGCAGTACCTGAGCAGTTGTGGGTTGGAGCGAGGTAATGATGTGGCGCCCCTGTATGGAATCTTTTAGGTAGAGAGCGGGGCCCCCACCTCTTTTGGAGAGGTGATCCAGCCTAAAGATGTAGCCAGAAAGGCTGATTCCATGGTCTGGTACTGATGGCATGAGCCAGTTTTCGACAACTGCCAGGATGTCAGGGCAGTGTTGGCTGGTGAAGGCCTGTAGGGCATCCATTTTAGGAAGGAGGCTGCAGATGTTGATTGATATGAATGAGAGAGCACCCGAAGGCTTGCTCAGATTAGTGGCTTTAGAGCAGAATGGGCCAGGGTTTGGGTGCACATTGCCTGACAGCATTAGGAGGAGGAGGAGGACTAGCCTCAAGGAGCTGCGGTGTATTTCTTTAAGGGAATGCTTTCACCTGCTAGCATCTCAGGAAATTGCTGAGCATTGCCGATAGTGGGTGAGGGCAAGCATAGACAGGGGGACCAGAGTGCAGGGCTAGGACCAGTGTGGGTGTAGGACAGCTTCATGGTGGTAGGATGGATCCTGGGCAAGGGGCAGTGACCAGTGTGCAGCGTGCCTATGTGGAGGAAGGATGTAGGAATGTGGAAGCTGTGGGGGAGGGAGGGAAAGCAGGCTTTTGGGGCTTGCAGTAGGGGAGGAAGACAGGCAAGGAGAAATAGGACGGGGGTAGAGAGCGGTGGAGGAGCATGATTAAGGTAGGATGTGGGGTATGTGGAGGGAGATGGTTAAGACAGGCTGGCGGGGCTAGGAGAAAGGGGCAGAAAAGCAGTAGCTGGATCAGTGGGAAGTGATGATACAGCCAGGAAGGCCAGGCAGCCAGGGAGTGGGAGGTGGTGACTAAAAGATTGGGGGGAGTCCCAAAACAGGTACCCAATGGAGCATGAGTGGGGGCGGAGCTATCAGGGGGCATGGAAGAAGGTCTATAAAGTTAAGGTCTGGGGGAGGGGGGACGGGCATAAGATTTCAGCCATTTGCCATAGAAATGAATGGGCGCAGCAGCCCTGAGCAGAGCAAAGTTTTAGCTGGCTCAAGAGCCAATCCCCAAGAAGGAGGCACGAGAGCATCCAATCAGGGTGCGGTACAGATACCGTGGGGCCAATGGCGCAGTTCTCAGCAGTCCCGGCGGTTCAGGGAAGTCTTACTCGGATCGAGAGGATCTCGAGGGTGGGAAGGAAGGTATATAGCAAGTAAAGCAACTGTGACTTTAAGAGGGTAGACTTCCTTTTTTTTTAAATGAAAGAACAAGAATCCCTCTAGTGGCAGGCCTGTATAACCTGCTAACAGGAAACTAGCCAAAAAAAACCTTCTATTAGACACTTGAATTTTGCTTAGTTGCAGCTAAATCTATTTGTAAAAAGCACCAGGTGGCAAAAGCAGAGGAAAAATCCTGGCCGATCAGAGTGGGTTTGCTGGAAGCGCCCATGTTCCGATTGGCTGCGCTGTCACCGTACCTTCCAAGGAGCTGCAGGCAGGCATCCTGGTCTCAGTTGGTGGCTGGCTGGGTGCCGACCCACCATGGGGGAGCTGAAGCAGCCCCGTTCAAGGGCAGGCAGCTGGAGAGAAGAAAAAATAGCAGGGTTTAAATAGAACAGAGGTAGGATAGGTTTAGATTGAGCAGTTTAGCAAGACAAAGGAGAGTTAGACTTTTCGGCGCCAAGGCACAGTGCTTGGATGGGGGGGGTGCAGGAAGCAAGGAAACAGAAGAGCAGTAAGCACTTTAAAACAGTAGTAGAAATTACAATCCAGCTAATACAGTTGAAAAATTTCTATTAGACACTTGAATGTTGCTTAGTTGCAGCTAAATCTATTTGTAAAAAGTGCCAGGTGTCAAAAGCAGGGGAAAAGTCCTGGCCAATCAGAGCAGGTTTGCTGGAAGCACCCATGTTCCGATTGGCTGCACTGTCGCCGTACCTTCCAAGGAGCTGCAGGTGGGCATCCTGGTCTCGGTTGGTGGCTGGCTGGGTGCCGACCGACCGTGGTGGAGCTGAACCAGCCCCGTTCAAGGGCAGGCAGCTTCCAAGGAGCTGCAGGCGGGCATCCTGGTCTTGGTCAGTGGCTGGCTGGGTGCCGACTGACCACGGGGGAGCTGAAGCAGCCCAATTCAAGGGCAGGCAGCTTCCAAGGAGCTGCAGGCAGGCGTCCTGGTCTCGGTCAGTAGCTGGCTGGGTGCTGACCGACCGTGGGGAGCTGAAGCAGCCCCGTTCAAGGGCAGGCAGCTTCCAAGAAGCTGCAGGCGGGCATCCTGGTCTAGGTTTCTATTTTATTCTTGACGATATGATGCATGAAATGCTGTGCTAGTACCATACTGGGGCACACTATGATCAACAAGTAAGGGCATACATACCAGCACAGGTGGCACATAACCTACTGGGAGCAACTTATAGGCACAATATACTGGAGGCTGTATGGTAGCAGAGAAATGCATGTTACATTCATAGACAGGGAGTAGGTACTGGCAGAACACTGAAACCACCTTCCGGCAACAGGTCTTGTAACAATAGACATCTCATAGTGGAGCAAACTTGAATCAGCACCTTTGTCTACCAAAATGTGAATGTACTATGTATTGGTCTTTTTTATTGATGGATTTTTATGTTGCTTGCACGCATGTGCAAGAAACATAGTGCCATCATCCGAGTTTTCGGAGGTGTGTCAGCCCATCTTCCAATGCAGTCAGTGTGTTTGCAGGCACGGCCCCAGTTCCCCAATCACTGCTGCAGCTGTCTATGACAAGCTGAAAATGCAGTGGCATACAGTTGAAAGGGAGAGCTCTGCTTGAGTGAGCAGAGCTCTACCCCCCTCACACACACGCGCACTCACACGCACGCACACTGCGTGCTCATGCGCCGTCCCCCTCCCCCACACTGTACGGCTGGACAGGGTGCGCAGTCCCCGTCGGCTCTAAGTCCCCAAAGATTCCAGGCGGCTGCTGGGAGCCCACCCCAGCATGGCAAAATGATGATACGCCGACGGGGTGCCCAAACCCCGCCGGCTCCAGTGTCTCTCCCCATGTTGTCACAGACGGGTGCCTAATCCCCTGCTGACTCCATGAATCTCTTCCCCCAAGAGTCCAGGTGCCACGCTGGGAGCCCACCCCAGCATGGCAAATGTGTTATAGCCGATGGGGGGTGCTTAACTTCCCCATCAGCTCCATGCCCACCCAGTCGCCCTTGGCACGCTGGGAGCCCACCCCAGTGTGGCAAACGTCCCATCGTCATTAAAAACAACAACCTGGAAATAAAAACTGTCCCTCAGCTCTCCCTGCCCCTCCCACAACCAGCACCCACCCACTGCACACCCTGCCTCCCCACAACCCCTCACCCCATACTTACCTCCGGAGTCCAGCACGACGATCTTCGGTGGACCGGGAACACGTTTGCACTCTTCAAAGCTGACCGCAAACTGAGGAAATGCCGGTAAGCTGTACAATGGAATAGATAGGGTTTTTTCAACTTTATTGCATATTTTCACTCCAGATTTTCAACATTGCCATTTTACCACACCTCCTTATGAGCAGTGCAGCTGTCATTTTTCACATTTTGCCCAAAACATGTTTCCGCCCATGTAGCTCACAATGGCGCAGTTGGTGTGTGAACTCAATGTATGGGACACATTAAGAAAATCACAGTGACACTATTCATGAGCAGATGTCTTAAAATGGCTATGTTGAAAATTGGGTGAAAAAATTCCTAAAAATGACTGTTTTACGAGCATGCATTGCGCAGTTCCTACGCACACTCGTAAGTTCGTGAATTTTCAATATTTGCACTCCAATGACTTCCAAATTCCTAAACAGCACATAGAACCAAGCAACATTCGGCATTGATAAATGCTTGTTAATATATGTTTAGAAACATACAGTAGTTTTATTTATTTATTGATTCATTCATTAATAATATTGCAACCATACATAGAGAAGCTCAGGTTGAGGTTTACATACATTGTAAAAAAAAACACATCATCATGCATAAAATTACAAAACATTATACATAGTATACATAGAGAATAATGGATAGTTTAGAATGTGTTATCGGTCAGTAATACCATCGAGAGGTTCAGGACATACAAGAACTTCAAGAGTGACGTTTGAGAGGTTTCTACATGTCCTGAACCTCGAGATGGTATTGTGACTGGTAACACTTTCTAAACTATTGTTTTTTTTTTAATATATGGATCCAAGTTTGCATTTCTTACCTTTAGTTGATAACAGTTTGTCCGGTGGGTCCAGTGATGCCTTGCTGAAAGTATTGTGAACGCTATGAAGAAAACTGTCCAAACTTGGATATTAGGCAAACAGTATTTTTACTTGTAAAGCCAAGGATTTGTGGCAAATGCTTCACCTCCAATGATTGCAGCAACAGAAAGTTGTTTTTTCAGTTGTGGTATCTATTCTGTGTCACTGTCTGAGTACATAACATAGCGACATTTCTTGGGAGGCTGTGGAGCATGACATATGTTGATAGAGACACCGCCAAAAAAATAAGTGTGCAAGAACAAGGGGACACAATTTGAAGATAGATGGGAGGCGGCTCAGAGGTAATGTAAGGAAGTATTTTTTCACAGACAGGGTTGTGGATGCATGGAATGGCCTTCTGGAGGAGGTTGTGGAGTCAAAAACAGTGGTTGCCATGCATGGGACAGTCATAAGGCAATTCTAGGGGTTGGGGGTAGAAAGAAGTAGCTGCTGGTTAACTAGGATCTTCAACTTATCCATTAGGTAGGGAAATGGGCAGACTGGGTAGGCCAAGCGGTCCTTATCTGTCATCAAATTCTATGTTTCTATGATTTCCGAATATGTTTCCAGAGGTCACAGAGATTTGGGAGTTCATAGTGTTTAATCTGCTGTGTGATGTAATCTCCTGGTGCTTCGAGGAAGAGGTTGTTGCCCTTTCTTGAAGTTTGAATAGAATGCTGTGTGTAGCTGCTGGGGTTTGTGGATTGTCAGGGTACAGTTCTGCCTCTGTTTGCTGTTGCTCCCAAGAGGCGAATGGCTGCTGGGGATCACAAGACAGGATGGAGCACATTTGTTTCTGCTCCTGCTACAATAAGGTGCTGTATGCATTTATACTCTGGGGCCCAGATATTCAAAAGGGTTGAGCCATGCACAGCAGAGATGTGCCAGTGCAAGTCCGAAAATGCACCATTGTGCGATATTCAGTGGGAGGCAGCTGCACCCCTCAAATCGCAATGCGCAAGAGCGCAATGGTTATGAATGCATGTGCAACTGAAGGGGGAGGAACCATGAATAAATGGTGCAGCGCAATATTCAACAGCATGCGCCATGCGCAATAGGAGAGCAAGCGGAAGTTGCGCAATAGCAGAAATGATCCAAAATAAAAAGGAACAAGAGAGAGGCACAAGAACACTACAGGGAAGCCAGTGGTGGGAGCAAGGTGACAGCAACAAGGCAGAGGGTAGCAGTGAGCAGGACTGGGCAGGAGAACAGAGCACACCAGGAAACTACCAGGAACAGGACAGGAGTGGGGAGCCTGTGCTACTGTGCAGGAGTCAAAGGGAAGTGTCACAGTGGACTGAGGGCAGTGACAGTGGGCAGGACAGCCAAATCTTGGAGGTGTTCTCAGTGCAGGGGGAGTAGCATAAAGGACAATGAGGGGAATGGGAATACAGCTGCTGGGGGGGGGGTGACTCAAGCCAGGGACATGGCCAGTGCCACCATTCAGATGGAGACAGTAATGAGGGGTGCAAGAAGGCAGGCAGCAGGGGGCACGGCCATGGAAGGGCCCATCGGTGGTATTACCCCAACAGGCAGTACCGAGCTCGCACCAGCTTCGAGCACTACAGTGACACCGAGATAGTGGGCCGGTACCACTTGAACCAGGTAATCCTGAGGCGGCTCTGTGAGCTGTGCAGTGATGAGATGCAGGCACCCACACAACAGAGCCATGCTCTGTCAGTGGAGACAAAGGTGACAGCTATCAGGTGCCTGCTCACCACGGGTACCTTCCAGAGACCAACAGGGGACACAACAGGCATAACCCAGTCAGCCGCATCATGCCTACTCACACAGTTCCTCAGCACACTGCTGCCACATGCTGTGGAGTACATCCATTTTCCCACCACACCGGCGGAGTGCACAGCACACATACAAGAGTTCCCCAGGGTAGCACATATGCCTGGTGTGCTCAGGGCCACTGACTCTACCCATGTGGCCATCCGCATGCCACCTGGCCCGGAAGGTGCTGCATACATTAATCGGAAGGGCTATGCAAACATCAACTGCCAGGTGGTGTGCGATGCTATGGGGGCATATAACCAATGTCTGTGCCATGCACCCTGGGGGAGCACATGATGCCTTCATCTGGCACCAGTCTGCACTGTGCCACAGGTTCAAGAGTGGGGACATCCTCAATGACCACCTAGTGGGTGAGTATGCAAATCACGCAGAAAGACATGGATCTTGGGAGGGGCATAGTCAGAGGTGACATGGGTACTGGCATAGATGGCCCATGGCAGGGCAATGCTGATCACCAAACTAATATCCACCCTCTACACACAGGTGACAGTGGATATCCACTCCGTCCCTGGCTACTCACACCTTACCAGTGGCCCGCGACCCCATCGCAGCAACTGTACAATGAGGCACATGCCACCACACGCAATGTCACAGAGTGGGTGTTCAGGATGCTGAAGGCACGTTTCCGTTGCCTGGACATGTCTGGCGGTGCCCTACAGTACAGCCCCTCAAAGGCCTGTGGGCTATTCCTGGCCTGCTGCATACTGAAAAACATAGCCAATGACTGTGGAATAGCTGTAGAGGTCGAAGAGGGGGACAGCGATGGGGACGATGAGAACGCTGGTGCAGATGGTGAGGGGCAGCCCCCCTTGGTTGAAGAGACCCTCGACTGATCTGGATGTCATAGCTACACTGGGACACCATCACAGAGGAGCACTTCAACCAACCCAGGTAAGTCATAGGGCCATGTGCAATCACCAATGGCAAGTGCACAACCCACAAACATGCATGGACAAACCCCAGGGGCACATGTCATAAAGGGAATTGGCTAAGCATGGAACTGCACACGCCATCAGGGATGGGCAAGGCCTAACATGGCATGTGGTCACACACACACCCCCCCCTACAAGACATGCACAAAGGGTAGGAGGCACGCCGACCCCAACCACCACCCCTAGCCACACTCGTCCACAGACCACCACGCCCAGTGCCTGTCATTGTGAGTGTCTCAGATGCTGGGCACCACTGCACAGTGGCAGACAGTGCAACGCAGGCATCATCATGCACATGCCACAGTGGCCAGCAGCTGGGAGGGTGTGCACATGGAATGTGTGTTTATGTGCAGGGCCAGGAACCTCACCCGTGCATTGCATGTTGAACAACACACTGCACACAGGGCAGTGTCAGACAGTAGCCATGGTGAGAGACAGGTCAGTCACGCGGCACAGTGCCACGGCTGCCATGGATGCATGGGCAGCCCTGCCGAGACCCATCAGCCATGACAGAATGACCAATGGCCTCATGGGGTGGCACTGACAGTCCCCCAGAGGTGCTGCTGTGGGAACGCGACTGTTCTCGAGCGGGGTCTGCAGCTCACCAAACATGCCTGCGCCAGGCATGCTCAGGATGCCCACAGCTGAACCCGGTGTAGACAAGGAGGGTGTCACATGATGCCAGGAACGGGGGTGGACATGACACTGCACGGTGTCTGCGGCGCATGGGCAAATAAATGTGTGCCCATTGTGGCCATGACAGCTGTGAATGTCTGTGTCTGCCTGTCAATGGCGGTGGTCAAATCCTCCCGCAGCCGGTCCATCCCTGCCTGGAGCAGACTGGTGTCCCTGCTGTGCTGCTCCTTTACCTGTTGTAGAACCGCACTGAGTGCATCCACCGCTGTCACAAGCCGCAACTGCCGATCCACTGATTCATAGAGTATGCAGGTGTGCTCATCTAAGAGGTCATCTGCCTGATTGGCATGCTGTCCCTCATGGTGTTCGCGGCCGTGCTGGCAGCACCCTTTGAGGTTGGGTGCTGCACACCAGGGCCATGCCTGGGCATGTCCACAGGTGGTGCACTGACATCGCCCCCCGACACTGTCCCCCCATCACCATTGGCCAACTGCTGACACTGTCCGTCCAGCCGCTGCTCTTGAGGGCTCAACCGTGCCGCCACAACAGCCCCACTGTCCTGGACACACACCAGTGCTGCCCCACTGGTGCAGACAGTCACAGGCTGGGATTGTGATGTCACACAGGCCTCCACGGCGGCAACACCCACTGCTATGCCCATGCTGTAACCTGCTGTGTTGCTGTCCTGCAGCTCACACATATCACTGTCCATGATGTGAGCTCCATCATCATCAGTGACGGATCCAGCACCAGTCCAAGTCTCAACATGCTGGCATCCATGGATGCTGTCACGCTGGGACATGGGCAAGGCCTCCTCCGCACCTGCTCCACCAACATCAGTCCAGACAGCCAGGCAGGCCCACTGACCCTTGGACACCTGTGGAGGTGGATGGGCCCTCCTGTGTGTCCAGGATATCACCCTCACTGGACAAGCCCACCACCGCTGACCCATGTAGCCACTCAGGAGCTGTAAGGGAATACAGTAGCATTAATGTATCTACCCTACCCTGTGGCATTCCTCCCCCTACAGTGACAGATCAGGATCTACCATGCAGTGACGGGCTACCACCCATCTGGAAGCCACCACCTGGAACACCCTCGATGGCACAATGCCACATGCTGCAAGCAACCCGCTCTTCCTGTGGCGTCAGGCATTGCACGGCCAGCTGTCCCCCACCAGTCACAGCCTGTGCTGCCCTGATGGCAGCCACCTTATCTTTAATCCTCCTCCTGTCTGTGCCCACCTTCTTCTTGCACTCCTGCATGGACCACTGGTGGCTGCCATGCTGGTTGATGGTACGCGCCACCTCACCCCATGCTGCAGCACAGGCCTGTGGTGTTCCCTGCTGTCCACTGAGCAGCAGTTTCTGGTCAAGGTAGGCCTCAAACAGGGCATCTAATTCTGCCTTGGTAAAGTTGAACCTCCTCCGTCTCCCACGTCTCTGTTCCTCCTCCTCTACCTCCCGCTCGGTCATCATTGATCTTGTGGGAATGACAGGTGTTACCTCTGACTGTGCAGTCCCATGAATCTCCCACACACCACAGTCCACACTCCCAAACAGCATGCAACTCACCACAATAGACTGCAATACCAGACTATGGCCTCTGCAGCCCCATGTTGCATTTATATAGCGCAACGCATGCAAATGAGGTGAGGCTCAATTTTAAGTGGATGCTAATGCAGTAGCTGCGCCATTGAATCGCTGTTGAGCTGATTTGCATATGCTGGCTGAATATCGCGCTGTTGTGCCTTGCACAATTGTGTTGAATGTGCTCAGGCAAGGGCACAGCTCTGTGACATGTGCAGTAGACACTGAACGGCGCATGTCTGGGGTGCTGACGCCGACGCCTGCTGCGCTGTTTACATGCTGTGCACGGGAGGCAGTGCAGGGCATGGCCACCACTGTGACAGTGGTGCTAGTGCGCTGTTCACATGTATGGCGCTCTTGCACTGGAGCGCCATAGGTGCCGTGGAGCCACAGCTAGGTAGGCCACTACAGGGCGTCTCACACAGGCACCCAACCATGCTACACGGAGGGAGTACCAATCACGCTGTGTTGGTCGTGCGTGAGAGACCCTTGACCCTGTGCCCAACCTTTGCCCCCTATGTGCCATTTGTCCACATGGGTGCACCCCTATCACACTGTTCAGTGACAGCATGATGGGGAATGGCAGCGCTGTACCACACAGCATCTGCACGTGGTGGACGTGCGCTACAGAGCGCTTTTTTGTGATCCTACTTGTATCAGTGATGGCAAGGAGGAGAGCTGCTGTCTGGAGCCCACTGGAGCTGGCCAATTTGGTGGCCATTGTGGAGCCCCATGCTAGGACCCTGTTTGGGGATGACCCCTGGACAGGGCTAGGTGTGCAGTTTGGGAGGAGGTGACAATGGCACTAGACAATGTCACAGGGATCGGCCGAACAGTGGAGCAGTGTCACCACCGCTAAGGGGGCCTCCAGCAGAGGGACCCAGACAGGCTTGCCCATCTATAGGCATGCGCCAGGCAAGATGCAGTACCACGTCCAGGTAGGTGCTCCATCCATACACTGGTTGTATCCATATGGGTATCGTGGTGGGCATGTGTCCACCCCACGGGGGGGCAGTCCAGTGTGGGCTGTGGTGGTGGCGGTTGTGATGGTGGGGTTGCAGCATGGCTGGGCTGTGCGGGATCACACACACCTCAGGGGGGCCTTTGCTACTGGTTTGTACTGATGTTCTCTTCTCCATGTTTACACCCTAGGCCCTTTGGAGATGCAAAGAGCCAGGGAGGCATGGCAATGCTGGGAGGCAGGCAATGCAGAACAACAGGCACGGGCTGCCTGGCCCATCCAGCAACAGCGCCCGCATCCAGCCAATGCAGCTGAGTGCCTTTCTTCCAGGATATTCTGTGCATGCTGTGTTGCAAGGTAGGTGGCGGGGCAAGGCCACCATCCATTTACACCACTGACGTGCATGCCACACGGTACACTCAGCACTGTCCTGTGGCACTGCACGTGTGGGTGTGCATCACTGGTTGTCCATGCGTGCACTGGGTGCATGGCCATGTCACTGTACAGCCATGGTGGTGCTGTGCGGGACTTGGGTGGTGGGTGTGTGCAGCGGTCCACATGGCTGTGTGTGCATGGGCAGGCAGGTCTTGTGGACACGATCACTGTGGGTGGTCGCACACCATCACAGGGGCGTGGTCCATGGCTGTATGCCATGCACAATGGGTGGGCTGCAGGTGGATGGACATTCAAACATATAGACTCTGCTCCCTTGTCCTAGGTGAACGGCAGCTGATGTGGCTAGAGAGGGCCATGCAGGAGCTTCTGCAGATTGCGAGGGCATCCTTGGAGTTACTCCAGCGATTGGAGCAGCATAGTGTCCAGAGGCGGAGGACAAGGAGGCACCCCAGGAGTGGGGAACGGGGCAGACGCTAAGCCCTCCATGCCTCAGGATCTACCCTACCCCCCCCGGGCCCACCCTCATACCCTTTCTTCCGTCTCCCATTTATTCAACCCTGCCCCTTACCCACCCCACCTGATATGCAGCCCTCACCCTGCCTTATGTAAATATGTGTATATAGTTGTTTGGGCCTTTATATAATACATTTCTTTTGTTATACCTACTGTAGTGGTCTCTGATTTGCAGTGGGCTACAGGTGCTCAGCTGCAGTGGTATGCATGGTGTCAGGGGTGGTGCAGTCTCGGGCGTGTGTGTGTGTGTCTGGAGGGGAACCGCTTATGGTGTGGGCGTAGGTATCAGTCATTGTCTGTGATTTGTGTGTTGTTCCCTGTGCATTGGATGACTGTGTGCAGTGGTCCATGGTGCATGCACTGTGTCCATGGCACCCCTGTCAGACCACCCATGGCCTGTGCAGCTGACACCCTGGCACGTCTGTGATGTGCACGGTCTGCTGGCATGTAAGTGGTGGCTGTCCATGCCGGACAACCACTTTACCCAGCACAATGATGGGTTGCCTCCTGTCACCAGTATGGTGAAGGTCTGCCTTGGGTGGCACTGTGGCCTCTGCTGTTGTTGTCCTACCTCCATGCTGTTGCTTGTGTCTGTTGCAGGGGATGTGCTCCACTGTCTGTCACTTGTGCTCCGGCCACATGCTGGTGGTGTATGGCTTCATGGTGCCTGCGCTGGGTGGCTGGCACACCTATGCCATGGAGGGATGCTGGTCGTGTGTGCACGGCTGCCATGGCCACACGCCAGTGGCTTTATTGACCCACTACTGTGTCCCTGTGTTGGTGTACCCTTGGGTATGGGTGGGTGTTTGTCCATGCACTGTGTTGCATCCTGTGTGGCGCATGCTTCCATGCAACACTGTGGGTATCTGTGCTGGCTGTTGTGGCCAGTGCTGGGATGGGGTGTGTCCTTGGAAGGGTATGCAGGATGCTGTACCACTGATGGTGGGCTCCGGGGCATGCCCTATCATGTGTGGGGTACCTCGTGTGCCGATGCATGGTCAGTCTCTCAGCTGTACCTGGGGGGGATGTGCAGGGCAGCACTGTGTATGCAGTTATTGCATCGCTGTCTGCTGCCACCCACTGCAGGGTGCTCGCAGTGGGGCTGCCTTGCATGGCTCCGTGGTGCACAGGGTTGCATTGTCACAGCAGGGGTGGTGTTATGCATGGCGTGTCCTGCACTGTTGTTTGCTACTCCTGGGCAGGGTGTCTGGGGAGCATGGTGCAGGGTGTGCTCTGCATTGGTGGGATGGTGTGGCATGGGATGGCCAGACATCCTTGTGTGCCGATCACAGCTTGCCAGGGGGTGTGCTAGGGCACCATGTCCCGGCTGTGGGATTGTTGCTGGTGTCCATGGGCAGGTGGTTCTTCCAGCTCTCCTCAAGTTGTGAGGTGCATGGGGTGTGGGGGGCAATGTCTGTTCTGCTGTGTGCTCCTCTGTCCATATCTACCATGGGTGGTGGACCCCCTCCATCCTGTCCCTGCGCATCCCTGGTTGTGCTGATGTGCTGCTACCCTGCTCCACTGTGCATCCCTGGTTGTGCTATTGCACATCAGACCTGCACCACTGCGAATCCCTGGTAATGCCATGGTGCAGTTGGTGCGATATTCAGTTGTGTGGCACAGATGCATCTTGCCTGCACAGTGTTTGAATATCACGTGTGTTGCGCATGGGCACACTGGATTTGTGCCTGCTCCTGCTGTTGCGCACTTTTGTGGCACAGTTTGAATATCTGGGCCAGGATGTTCTTGTGGCCAGAGAGCTATGCAATGTCTGTTGGGGGGATATTTGAGTCTACCAACATTTGTATGGCGGTTTTCCTCATGGAGTGGTTTGTGATTCATTTTTTCAGCTGGTATTCCAACTGACTTTTGGAGGAGCTTCATTATTGATCTAATTTTGTTTTCTCTTATTGTCGTGCACTGATACCAGTAACTGGTTGGCTTTAGTCTGGTATTTGGTGCTAGGTAAAATGGTGAATCAGCTAGCAGCATTTCAGGCATTCTGTGACTGGTATACTTTTTGTATGCTGTGATGGGGTTTCTGTCTGGGTTTTGGCCATTTGCATACATTTGTGGAGCTACTGGCTGTATGTCCCTGACATTGACCCCAGTTCTCATTTTGGTTGGTCGTACGTGGTACTCTAAGTATTCTTTGCCTTCAGAAACAGTCCCTGGAATTCTGTCTCCCCATCTTAACTGATACTGTTCATTGGTTCTTAATGTGAAGTGTAACCCAATATTAAAAAACATCATGTACAGCAAGGAAGTAGGAGACTGGGAGCCTAGTGTGCCTGTGCTGTAAAGAAGGTTTATGTCAGCCTCAGACAGGTGTTGCGCTTGTCTGGGTCGGTTTCCCAGTCCCATTTTTTTTAAGTACTTTTGTTTGGCTAGTAAAATGTCTTCAGTTTGTTTGTATGACCCTGCAGGACCTTGGTATATTGATGCTGAGTAGTTATGTTTCATTAAGTATCTATCTACACTCGACAGTACTCCTCGAATTGTTGTTGGCTCATACTCTGAGTCATCCTGTTTTTTTTAATTGAAATACAAAGTCTGCCAAAATAGGGTCTAGTTCAGAAACCAGTATATTTTCTATTTGTCTAGACTCACCTGTTCTGCTGAGGTAGACGTTGAGGAGACAGAGATCAAAATTAGTTTTTTCACAGTGTTAATGTTCAGCTGTTCTTGGACAAAACAAAGCCTTTCTTCTGCTGTGTTTATTGGTTTAGATAGTGACATTTTTTTACACAGGGAACAAAAGAAATGTTGAGTTAGGTTTTCCAGAGCCATTATGGTCATTTGAATTTTTCTGTGTGGCGCGGTTTCTGTTCAGTGTGTCTCGCTCTGTGCAGCTGGCAATATTGAAGTACTTGCACTGTGTGATTTTTGTGATAATACTATCATTCAACTGTGAACGATAGTATTATCACTTTTGAACTGTGGTATTAGCACTTGCTGTCCGGTACTATTACAGGGATTTTTTTGTATACTGTTAAATCACATATCCATATATTAAATTAATATAACAACCATAGATTCAATTTCAGTTTTCAATTTATTGGAATACAATCGGAATTACAAACCTTTGAGTCACAGACTTTTTTGCAAAGGCTCCACGTAGATGTCGGAAGGTTGGAGCGAAGGGTGCTGTAGCATCCCTAGCTTCTTAGGACATAATAATCTGCCTTTTTAAAATTGCCAGCTTTACTGCACCAGCCGCTCTCTCAACCCCTTCTCACTAGAATTAAATAGAAGTCAATTGAAAAAGAGCCACATATGTGTCTCTCAGGTGTGAAGAGGTTAAAACTGCCTCCAGTTTAGGCAGAGTACAGACAAGGCAGTTAATTAGCTCTTTCCTTTGTAATATAATCAGCTGCAATTCATACTTTGTTTTTTTGTTTTCCTTTCTTGAGCTTTTTGCTGAGAAACTAAAACAATAGTCCCCAGCCCAGCCATACTGTCTCCTTGCCATATGCCCTATGACCACAAACTGTAGACAAGAGTCATAAATAGATAACATTGGCTTGCCAGTTCCTCTCCATCCTGTTCCAAACAGCCTCCATGCATTGCTGGCCATTTGGATCAATGGTATGTGCAGTCACAGCCAAAGACATGGCCAGATATTTCCTGAAATTTGTACCTCTGAGCACTTCAGTCTGCTTTATTGCTTGACTTGTTTGTGCTGTATTTCAAAGAAATCAGGTGGGAAAACAATGGTCCAAGGAACCCCCTGCCCACATTACTTGCCTTGCCCTCATAGGTGGTGGTTAATTTACTAGTGAAGTGCAGCACTGTCTGTGTGCCTAAACTCGCATGCACTGTGTACAAACAGCATAGAAATCCATCTGATTGATCCTTCCTTGTTGTGTTGAGTCAGCGACAGTGTCACCTGCCTAACCCAACCAGAGAGAGAACTACATCTGACTACCCTCAAGTAAGCAAGCTGAAAATGATAAAATGCAATGTTGTTGTTTTGACAGTCAGTCAGCACTGCACAGCATGGCTGTATGGTTTCAAACTTAAGTTTCTTTCTGTTTTGGTTGAACTTGTGCACTGTGCTGTACAGAGTTATTTAGGGAGTCTGCCAGCTGGTAAAAAAAATAAAAATACATCCAGCACTCCAGGTTAAAATTCAGGGAGAATATTTGTATTATTCAAAAGGAAAAAAGAAAAAAATATTTCCAAATGTAAGCAAAAAGAATTTCAATGTAAATACAACAATTTCAAGGCTCCATAACCCTTTCCAGCCTTGCCACTTTGAAACAATGCTGCCCCTTCGTCAGGAGGCTGCCAGCTGGTTATTGTTTGATTCCAGTGGCAAGCAAGTACAGTACTACTAGTACTTTTCTGATTGCATCCTTATTCTGTAGTTATTTCTTGTAGGCAGTTAGGCTGGCTGGGCATTGTTATCTGATTTGTGTATAGCCTGTTGTAAAAAAAAAAAATACAGTACATTTTTATGTTGGCTCATGCTTGCACACTAGCCAACATATTGCAGCAGTAGCAGATTTGGAGGTGCAGTCACTGTGGGCAAATGCAGGACACACATTAGTAGGTGTGTCCCTCATTCCCCAATAAGACAGCTGCAGATGCTGACACCAGCAACACATAAACTGGCCACCAGATCAAAGAAAAGGTCCACTGCAATGAGACCCAAGCTCGTCATGCAGCGGCGTGCCTTTCCTGGTGAAGCAGTTCAATAAACATGGCAGCATTGACTGCTGCCACGCAGATCGATTACTTCAGGGGTGCCCAATCCCCCTGTCAGCATGCCCCAACCCACTTCATTTGCTGACAGGGATCCAACTCCTGTTGGCATATTGCCCCTCCTCCCATTTTCACATGTGTGCCGAGGGGGTGCCCAGTCCCCCTCAGCATCATGCACCCCCCAACAGTCTTTGTTTGCTGATGGGAGACCCAATCCCTGTCAGCTTTAGTCCCCCCTTCCCAATTTAATTTGCCGATGGGGGAGTCCACTCCCTGTGAGCATAGTGTCCCCCTCATTTGTTGTGTGCTGAGAGAGGTGCCCAATCTTCTGTCAACTACAGCACCCCCAAAACACTCTGGTGGCACACTGGGAGCCCACCCCAGCATGCCCAATGCCCTGTAAAAAAATAATCCTGCAATTTTTTTTTTAATTACCTGTAAATCAGAAAATGGTTCCTCGCTGTCTGTCCTGCTCCCTCCCTCAACCTCCACCCACCCTCTGCATACCCCACTTCTCCACACCCCCTTTGTCCCATACTTACCTCCGGAGTCCGGCACGATAATCTTTGGTGGACCAGGAACACGTCTGCTCTCTTCAAAGCCGACCATGAACTGAAGAAATGCCAGTAAGCTGTATAATGGCATAAATTGGGTTTTTTCAACTTTGGTGTATATCTCAGCCATTTTTGAGAAGTTGGCACCACATTTTCAACATGGGGTTATTGGAACCCCTTCTCATGAATTTAATCACCGTCATGGCATTATTCGGTCCCAAAAGGTGATTTTGCGGTCACTCTGTGGAATCACCTTTCAGGACTGATTAACAAAATGATAGTGCCACTGTTCATGAGGGGGGGCTCTCAAAAAGCTTATGTTGCAAATTTGGTGACAAAAATAAAAAAAAATGGCTGTTTTACAAGTGTGCATTGCACAGTTTCCACGCATGCATTTATAATATTTCCACTCCAGGTTTTTAACATTGCCATTTTTCCACACCTCCTTATGAACAATACAGCTGTCATTTTACTTATCTTGGCCAAAATGTGTTTTCGCACATCCAGCGCAGAATAGCACGGTCTCTGTGCGAAATCAGTTTTTGGACAGTTTGACAAAATGACAGTGACACCGTTCATGAGCAGAGGTCCTAAAATGTCTATGTTGAAAATTTGGTGATGAAAGTCCATAAAATGACTGTGTTACAAGCATGTGTTGCGCAGTTACAACTTCGCAAATTTGCAATATTTTCATGACAGATTTTCAACACTGGCATGTATTCACACCTCCTTATGAACAGTACAGTTGTCATTTTTCACATTCAGCCCGAAATAAGTTTTCACACCTGTGGTGTACAATGGCATGGTCGCTGTGGGAGATCAACTTTTGGGACAGATTAAGAAAATCACAGTGCCTCTGTACATGAGGGGAGGTCCCAAAATACCTATGTTGAAAATGTGGTTTAAAAAAAATAAATAAATAATTGGGTTACGGATGTGTGTTGCACAGTTTCAATGCATGCTCATGACTACACCGATTTTTCATATTTTCGCTCCAGATTTTCAACGTTGCCATTTTTTTACACCTCCTCATGAACAATACTGTTGTCATTTTTCACATCCTGCCCAAATGTGTTTACGTACCTGTGACGCCAAATGGCACAGTCGCTGTGCAAAATCACCTTTTGGCTAACAAACTGATACTGCCGCTCTTCATGAGATGGGGTCACAAAAAATCATCCGTGTTGGGGTTTTCAACTGTAATACCCCACCCGGTAGAGAATGACAGGCATCAGGGGTGTGACTTGGGATCATCAGCTGTAATGCTCCCACCATTCCACCCCCACTCCCACTCTGCAACCACTGACAGGCATCGAAGTGTGCTTTGGAGTGTTCAGCCACAAAGTTCACCTCATTCTCCTATACTGCACCCACCTCAGAGTATTTCCTTATAGAATGGGGGAAGTATAATGCCCTAGGGCCCCAAAGAACACCATGACACTTGTCGGTGTCTACAGGGTAAGGTGAGGTAAAATGGCATGAGCATTATAGCTAACGACCCAAAGGCACACCCCAATGCCTGTCAGTCTCTGCAGGGTGGATGTGGGGTTGGCGTCAGTTCAATACTTCACTGCCACTCCTATTATGCATCTCTAACTCCTGCACTACTGATTCCAATGCCAGCGAGACGACATTCGGCATTGACAAATGCTTGTTGTGAATGGTTCCCATAGGACAGGCTTTGTATGCACTGCAGACCAAACAGCTGTAGAGTGCAAGCAAGCTACATATGTATGGTAATGTATATCTGTTTTTCATTTTTCTCTTGATGCAACCATGCCCCCTCTCCGAAAAACAAATTCTCAATAGAACCGCTAGCAATTCTATCTCAATAGTACAGTACAGTGTTTAGCCTTACATCAATTTGTCATGAATTTTTAGGTATAGAAGATACTATAATATATTTCTGACATGCTGATTTATTCATTTCAGCAGTTGTTAAAAGTTGTAGCAGACAGGGAAACACACAGTACTCAGAGTCTGAACTTTTTTTACCTTCTCTCTTCCTTAGGGAATAATTAATATTTAAGGAGGTTGCCAGTTGCCACTACTGCTGTTAGACATTGGTAGTCTAAAGTATGGACAATTCATCAGTAGTGTGCAAATAAAACGTGTCATTCCATTCTTTTTGCAAAATGATATAAATTCTGTGCATGATTAATGTGCTGAATGCATTTCCTATTTACTATCAGAAACATATGCAGGCAGTAAGCACCATCTACAGTATGACTCGATTATGTACAGTAAAAAAAGTTACCTCCATGAAAGAGATGTTTGAAACAATGATGGTGGCAGCCATATTTATTGCCATGAATAATCAATTTCACAACTAGCAATAAAAGTTGTTTTAAAAATCTCTGAGCTACTGAGAAATGTACTGATGATACATACAAGGATGTCAGAAACGCACTAGAGTTTTAAGAACTGATGGGATGGATGATCAGATGGAGGGCAATGCCATAAGCCCCCCATGATTGATTTACATTTTTCAGATATCAAAAACTATTATTTTGCTAGGCTGAAATATAACAGGGGTTTAAATTAATGAGCAGTCTAATGCCCAATATTTTTAAATGACACGTTGATACAATACTGGTATTTGTGGCAGATTTACTATTAGTTACCATTCAAATCACAGTAAGTGGTGAGAGAGTGTGTGTGTGTATGTGTGTTTAAGAGAGTTACTCTAAGGACCCCACATTGCTACAATGTATTATACAATAGGGGTGAAGCGATATGGCATCAAGTAAAAAGCCGTATCAGAAGCATAGCGTGATAACTAGCTCATTATGTGTACACTGTGAAGATATCAAGCACAGTGTACACATCATCACCAGTTATCAACACTGTGTGTACGTCACTTCTCCTATTCTAAAACAAAACAAACAAAAAAACAACAGAAAATGGAGCCCTGTTGTATAAAACAATGTCCCGTTGTGTGATACCTATGTAGCACAACTCGTGGTCAGTGACCTCGGAAACCTCACACGTGGCTTCTCTACACTCCGCCACTTGTGAGACGAGGTCACTGCCCACACGTTGTGATACTTACGGTGTCACATGCCGGGCCATCATGTATCCCCTTAAAACCATGTGCATGGATCCCTTGGTAGAAATTTAAAGAACTTATTTCTCATACAGGCTGTTGTCCTGTATTATCTTTCAGAAGGCTTCAGAGAAATCCAGCTGCTCAGTTAGAACTGCAGTCAGGACGTGTGTGACATTGTCTGTTGTTGCTTAAACAGCACAGTAGACACACATTTGACTACATGTAATCCTGTAGAAAATCTGTCTGCTGTTCGAATGAATGCAGGTATCCCTCTGTCATCCTTTTAAACAGCTCATGATATCACATGGGATGGGAACATTGAAAAAATATAAGTATATACACACTTTGTTTTGCAATTTATTGACACAGGATAGCCCAGCTTGACACTTAGCAGAGTAGTCTTGCTTTATTCATTTTTCTACAGAAGAGCAGGGTAAAGCAAGGAGAAGTTGAGTATTAATTGACCTGCTCTACCTCATACAGCCATTAATTTGATCTGCAATGGGATTTTAACCTATATCTCCAGGTCCCAAGCCTATTGCACATATACTCATACTTTTGCTTTACTGTAACTGCTGTAAGCCTTACAGTTTGTAGAGTTGTACATCGCTGTTGTATTTCTCCTGCCAACTCCTCTGAACCCCTTCCCCACACACACAAATACAAACACACACACAGTCACAACTGGAAACCCTTCTCTATCTCTGTTTACCAACCTGAATACATATGTTTTTAAATAACATAAAAAATGGTTACTTAGTAATCTTCCCATTTTCCACAAATACTAGGCATGGTGGCAGCTATTAGGTGCATTGGTAACAGGTAAATGATTCTAGTGGGCTGAGAGCTAAATAACTAATACTGTGAACAAAAGTGTTGAATGTAATAAAGGTCATAGAAACACAGAATTTGATGGCAGATAAGGACTGCTTGGCCCACCTAGTCTGCTCATTTCCCTACCTAAGGGATAAGCTGCAGATCCTAGTTAACCAACAGCCTATTTTCTCCTACCCCCCGCTAGAATTGTCTTATGTCTGTCCCATGCATTCTTGAATTCCCCCACTGTTTTTGACTCTACAAACTCCTCAGGAAGGCTGTTCCATGCATCTACAACCCTCTCTGTGAAGAAATACTTCCTCACATTACCTCTGAGCCATCCCCTCTATCTTCAAATTGTGCCCCCTTGTTCTTGCACATCTCTTTTTCTGAAAGATGCTACCCTCTTGGACTTTGTTGATTCCATTGAGGTATTTGAAAGTTTCTATCATGTCCCCTCTCCTCCTTTCCTTGAGGCTATACATCTTAAGCTCCTTTAATCTTTCTTCATATGTCTTCTGATGCAGACTCTGCACCATTTTGTTGCTCTCCTCTGGACAGCCTCCACCCTGTCTATGTCTTTTGGAGATGGGGTCTCCAGAACTGTACAGTACTCCAGATGTGGTCTTACCAACTGTCTGTACAGAGGGCCAACAACTTCCTGTTTTCTACTGGTGATGCCTCTCCCTTGCATCCCAGTATCCCCCAACCCTCCTTACTGCCTTCTCACATTGCTGGCCCACCTTTAGGTCAGCTGATATACTACCCCCAGGTCCCTTTCCATTTTGTTGTTGTCAGTATATCACCCCCACTGTGTACTCTTCCCTGTGCTTTTTGTTTCCCAGGCACATTACTTTGCACTTCTTTGTATTGAATCTAAGCTGCCATACATTTGACTATTCCTCCAACCTTGTCCCTTTTCATCCTTTCCACCCCATCTTGCATATCAACCCTGTTGCCGATCTTTGTGTCATCTGCAAAGAGACATACTTTCCCTTCCAGTCCCTCTGCAATGTCACTTATAAAGACATTAAAAAGGACCGGCCCCAGTACTGAACCCTGCGGTACCCCACTAGTAACCCTCCTTTCTTCACTGTGGACTCTATTTACTATTACCCGCTGTGTCCTGTTGTCCAGCCAATGTTTTAACCAGGCTACCACCCTAGAACCCACTCCCAGGCTGGCTAGTTTGTTTATTAATCTTTTGTGTGGGACTGTGTCAAATGTCTTGCTAAAGTCTAGGTAGGCCATGTCCGCAGCCCCTCCCTGGCCTACTACCTTGGTCACCCAGTCAAAGAAATCAATTAGATTTGTCTGACATGACCCCCTGCTGTGAATCCATGCTGCCTTGGGTCCTGTGCCCCACTGGCCTCTAGGTACTCAACAATTCTTTCCTTCAGAAGTGATTCCATCATTTTCCTTACCACCGAGGTCAAGCTGATAGGTCTGTAGTTTTCTGCCTCTGTTTTGCTCCCACTTTCATGAAGGGGAATCACATCTGCCCTCCTCCAGTCCTCAGGTACCACACCATCCTCCTATGATCTATTAAAGAGGGTAGTCAGTGGTGTTACTAGTTCTTCCCTTAATTCTTTTAGAATTCTGGGGTGAATCCCATCAGGCCCCATTGCTTTATCCACCTTCAGTTTTAAGAGTTCTTTTCAGAACACTTTCTTCTGTGAAAGTCAACTTTGTTGACTGCAATAAAAGCATAAATACTATTACTACCACACTCAGTTACATACAGAATCATAGTGTGCTAAATGTGATATGCTATGGGTCACCCTAGAGATGGGGACTGGAGCACTATTTAGACTGGTGTCATCTAAAGACCTCAAGCATAAGGGGGAGTTAGATAAGGTACTGGTGGAAGC
Organism: Neoceratodus forsteri; assembly: GCA_016271365.2. Lineage (NCBI taxonomy): Eukaryota > Metazoa > Chordata > Ceratodontiformes > Ceratodontidae > Neoceratodus > Neoceratodus forsteri. Next base: position 1,063,673,750 of record CM057449.1, on the reverse strand, counting down.
CACTGGCAAAATGGCAGAAAAGGGGGAGATGCTGCTGTTGGGGGACTTCAACGAACTAGATATAAATTCTTGGCCCGTGTTCCTGCTGTTGTATTGGTTGGAGACGGTGTAGAAACAATTTGTTAAAGCACAGGATGGTAGGCCCAGAAGCACCTTTTTTGGCTAGCAAACATGTCTGGAGCTTTATTCAGCCAGGTAATGTTAGCCAGGTATTTTTTCTTCTTAGATATCAGCCACTATGCAACGTTGTTACTGATGTTGTTATTGTTGTGGGTTGATCAGTTGCAGTTAGGGGTGTCAGATGATGGGTTCAGGAAGGGAGACATAAAACATGTTTTCCAGCTCAGTAACTGCAACTGAAATGGCCTTTTCCCCTTTTTAAGGATCATGGTTTGCCTTTTTTATTTGGATGCATTTACTCCGAAGGATCATCCTCTGTGCTGTGAGAAGGGTGGGGTGCACCTGTTCTCTGTAATATGTCACATCTTACTGCTAGGCACTGCAGTATGTAAGATTGAAGGGAACTGCTACAAGTAGTTTATATCTTGAAGTTAGTGGAACCAAAAACTCCAAACACATTTGTATAAAGATTGTATGCTGATATAACACCTTTCGTTTTTGACTGGGCAGCCAGTTGGTATCAGCTTAAACAGCAAAAGGTTCTGACTTCATATGACGCTGTTGGAGGTTATGGGTTTAACAGCTGAGATCTTAATATTCAGTATTAAATATTCGCATATGCTGTAAATGTACTCAACATTATTATTGTCATCATAAATGTGCATTTATTGTATTTCTGTATATCAATAACTGATTCAGAAAAAGTGTCCTTTATACTATAACAAGTGCTCTTCCAACCTTCAGCACCCCCATCTTTTACAATCTTCCGGCACCCCTGATAATAACATAAAAATTCAAAAATAATAAAAAAATTATCTACAACATTTTACAAGATAACAGCGTACATATATGATCATACCTCAAAACACTCCTTAGATCATATCCAAATAACTCACAAAGATTTGCTATATGTTTGAGTTCTCACTAATGATCTTTCCCACTTTAACTGCTTACGCAAATTATAACCTGTAATATCCTTTAATAAAAGCAAGCAATGAAGTTTATGACTTGAATCACATACCCTTCAAAACATCTCTGTTGCCAGGAGAAACCATACAAAGAGATATGGATATTATTGACTGTCTCAGGTGTAGGGCACTAATCCACAGATAAATTCTCTGGTGACTCAGGCACTGTCCTATTTTGCAGACACTCAGCGATCTTAGTGCACAACTGAACACAGCATCGAATAAGAGATCAGAGCTGTAGTACCTGATCAAGACATCACACCACCTACCCCCACATCCTTAGACCCTAGATAGAAGTCCACTCCCACAGAGGCAAACCAGCATCTAGGAATGGAAGGTGGTATGGATGACGGGAAGTATCACAGGCAGAAGGGGCCAGACACAACTGGTCAGAGCAAAACCTACCCCCATCACAAACTACTTTGCACCTCTTGTCACATAAAAAGATTGCAGCAACGAGGAAAGAAGAAAAAAGCCACTCAAGGAAGTAGGACAGGACCATGTCACAGAAAACAGTGACAAGAACACAAAAAGAAACAAAATTCTCTTAGCTGAAGATTGCATTATACGAGGAGTGGAGATCCACCTAACTGACAAGGTACAAACAAGGGTAACAGTCAGATGCCTACCAAGACCCAAGGCAGCATGGATTCACGATGGGAAGGCCGTGTCAGATGAATCTAATAGATTTCTTTGACTGGGTGACCAAAGTAGTAGACCAGGGAGGGGCTGTGAACATGGCTTACCTAGATTTTAGCAAGGCATTTGATACAGTCCCACACAAAAGATTAATACACAAGTTAGCCAGCCTTGGGGTGGGTCCCAAGGTGGTAGTCTGATAAAAAATTGGCTAGACAACAGGACGCTAAAGGGTAGTAGTAAATGGAGTCCACAGTGAAGAAAGGAGAGTTACTAGCGGGTACCGTAGGGTTCAGTACTGGGACCGGTCCTTTAATGTCTTTATAAGTGACATTGCAGAGAAACTGGAAGGAAAGTATGTCTCTTTGCAGATGACACAAAGATCTGCAACAGGGTTGATACACCAGATGGAGTGGAAAGGATGAGAAGGGACTTGGCAAGGTTGGAGGAATGGTCAAATGTATGGCAGCTCAGATTCAATGCAAAGAAGTTCAAGGTAATGCACCTGGGAAACAAAACCCAGGGCAAGAGTACACAATGGGGGTGAGATACTGACAACAGTAAAATGAAAAGGGACCTGGGGTAATTATATCAGATGACCTAAAGGTGGCAAGCAATGAGAGAAGGCAGTAAGGAAGGCTGGGAGGATACTGGGATGCATAGGGAGAGGCATCAATAGTAGAAAATAGGAAGTTGTTATCCTTCTGTACAGACAGCTGGTGAGACCCCATCTGGAGTACTGTGTGCAGTTCTGGAGACCCCAACTCTGCAAAGACATAGACAGAGTAGAGGCTGTCCAGAGGAGGGCAACCAAAATGGTGCAGGGTCTGCACCAGAAGACATACGAAGAAAGACTAAAGGAGCTTAATATGTATACCCTTGAGGAAAGGAGGGAGGAAGGGGACATGATAGAAACTTTCAAGTACCTCAAGGGAATCAACAAAGTCCAAGAGGGTGGCATCTTTCAGAAAAAGAGACGTGCAAGAACATGGGGGCACAATTTGAAGATAGAGGGAGGACGGCTCAGAGGTAATGTGAGGAAATATTTTTTCACAGAGAGGGTTGTGGATGCATGGAACAGCCTCCCTGAGGAGGTCATGGAGTCAAGAACAGTGGGGGAATTCAAGATGCATGGGACAGGCATAAGGCAGTCCTAGTGGGGGGGTAAGAGGAAGTAAGCTGTTGGTTAATTAGGATCTGCAGCTTATCTGTTAGGTAGAAAAATGGGCAGACTAGGTGGGCCAAGCGGTCCTTATCTGCCGTCAAATTCTATGTTTCTATGAAACATGACACCGTGCGCATTGAAAGAATAGTGAGGAAAGAGGAGAAGCATCCGAGGATATTGGTACAGCTAGGGACAAATGACTTGGCAGGGCAGTCGGTAGAGGAAGCCTAGTCAAACTAGGAGACCAAGTGGTAACTCAGATGACCTCCCTAGCTTTCTCTGAGGTCCTTCCTACATGGGACAAGGACAACAGTGAACTGAAAATCAGAAGCAGAGAAATAGAGAATTTCAATGAATGGTTAAGAAATTCGTGTCAAGAAAGAGGTTACCACTTCATTGGAACTTGGGAAAACTTCTGGAAACAAAGGTTCTTCAGGTACAATAGCCTGCATCTCATGAAGGAGGAAGTAAGTATACTGGGCCAAACATTTGATGTCAGTAACAGACATTTAAAGTAGGAGCAGGGGAGCAGGTGCAAAGAACCTTTTCATAGATAGGCACTTAGCCGTAACTCCCACAAAAAAAGAATTTGAGCATGGAATACAAAGAGGGACCAGAAAGAACACAAAAAGGGGTCAACAGATTCAAAACAAAAAAAAATTACAGTAGCATACCTATTAAGAAGGGGCTAGAAGAAAAGCAAGAAGTCAGGGGGGAAGTAAAAATGAGAGTGTCAGAATGTGGAAAGCCATGAGCATGAATGCTCACAGTCTGACAAACAAAATCTCAGACCTAATGGCCTTAATATCAGAAGCAGACCTGGATATTGTCACACTTATGGAGATATGGTACACATGGGACTATGACTGGGATGTAACAGTGCCAGGGTATACTATTTTTCTTAAGGACAGGATAGGGAAAAAAGGGAGGAGCGGGTGGCCATCTTCATTAGCGAGGACATAAATGCTACAGAAATTCAGGGCATAAGGGCTGAAGTGTAGGCACTGTGGGTTACACTGGAAACATGAAACATTAGTGCCATTTGTGCAGATGTGATCTACTGACCTCCATCACAGAGGGAGGAGTTGGATAGTGAGCTAGTGGAAATCATCCATGAAATGGCAGTAAAGGGAGAAATACTGCTGATGGGGGACTTTAATTTGCCTGATGTCAATTGGAGATTCCATACTGCTGCCACAACAAGGAGCAGAAATATCCTAGAGGCCCTTCAGGGGGCAGGACTCAACCAGCTAGTGGTACAACACACCCATGAGAGGGCAATATTGGACCTAGTCCTCACAAATGGGGATACAGTAGGTGACACAAATGTAGGGTGTCACCTGGGATCCAGCAATCACCAGATGATATGATTTAGTGTAAGGATAGTGGAGGAATCCAGTCACACATGGGTAATGGTCTTAGATGTCAGAAAGGCAGATTTTGCAAGGCTAGAGGCATGTCAGGGGGAAAAAATACCCAAGGAGTAAAATAATAGAAGGGGATGTGGGAGCACAATGGGCATAACTTAAGGGTGCCATAACAGAAGCCACAAGCCTATGTGTTAAGCAGGTGAGTAAAGCAAAGAGGAAGGGGAAAACCACTCTGGTTCTCAAAGAAGGTAGCAGGAAGGGTGTGAAAAAAAAGATGAGCTTCCAGAACATACAAGGAAACACAATGTGAGGAGGACAGATGAGAGTATCAGGAGAAGCTAAAGGAGGCAGGGAAGGCAGTCAGAAAAACCAATGCCCAGACAGAGGAAAGAACAGTCAAGGCAATAAAGAAAGGAGACAAGACCTTTTTTTAGATGCATTAGAGAAGGAAGAAAAAACAGGGGTGGGATTAAAAGACTAATGAGAAGGGAAGGGGGGGATCGATGAAAGGGGACAAGGAAAAAGCTGAAATCCTGAACAGATATTTCTGTTCAGTATTCACTGTAGAAAAGGAGGGGGAGGGTCCACAGTTAGGTGACAGATGCACCAAGGAGGGTGGTATAGATACAAGCCCATTTACAGTGGAGAGAGTCCTAAAAGAAGTATAAAAGCTGAGGGTGGACAAGGCAATGGGGCCAGATGGAATTCATCCCAGAATTCTAAAAGAACTGAGAAAGGAACTAGCAGCACCACTGACAGCCTTTTCTAACAAATTATTAGAAACAGGGGTGGTGCCAGCTGACTGAAAGATGGCAAATGTGGTCCCTATCCAGAAAAGCAGGACTAGGGAGGAGGCTAACAACTATAGACCCATCAGCTTAACCTTGGTAGCAAGGAAATTGATGGAATCATTACTTAGAGAGAAGATTGTGGCATACCTTGAATCCAATGGGCTACAGGATCCAAGATAGCATGGTTTCATGTTGAGCAGGTATTGCCAAACAAACCTAATAGAGTTCTTCGACTGGGTGCCCAGGGAGATAGATCAGGAAGGGGCAGTGGATGTAGTTTACCTGGATTTTAATAAAGGCTTCAATACCATCCTGTATAAAAGATTAATAAACAAGCTGAACTACCAGGGAGTCAGATCAGGAGTGATAAACTGGGTTAGAAATTGGTTAAGTGGTGGAACACAGAGTGTGGTAGTGAACAGAGTTCAGCCTACTGAGAGGGCAGTAACTAGCAGAGTGCATCAGGGCTCGGTGCTGTGCCTGGTCCTCTTCAATGTATTCATAAGTGACATTGAGGAGGGTCTGGAAGGAAAGGTGTACCTCTTCGCAGATGATACAAAGATCTGCAATCGGGTCAACAAATCAGGGGGAGTGAAAAAGATGAGAAGGGACCTGTGCAAGCTAGAAGAATGGTCTAATACATCACAGCTGAGATTCAATGCAAATAAAGTGCAAAATCATGCACTTGGGGCACAGGAACCCAAGGGTAGAGTATTCAGTGGGGAAGGGGGTGTGGAGTTTCTGTCATCCACCAAGCAAGAGAGGGGTCAAGGAGTGATTACATCTGAGGACCTAAAGATGGCTGAACAGTGTGAGAAGATGGCTAGAAAGGACAACAGAATGCTGGGTTGCACTGAAAGAGGCATCACCAGCAGAAAGAGGGAGGCGGTGATGCCACTGTACAGGTCATTGGTGAGACCTCATCTGGAGTACCATGTCTAATTTTGGAGACTTCATCTCAGGAAAGACATAGACAGGGTGGAGGCAGTACAGAGAAAGGCTACAAAAATGGTACGGGGCAGCAACAGAAGTCATATGAAGACAGGCTGAAAGACCTTAATATGTATTCTTTGGAAATGAGGAGACAGAGGGGGTACATGATTCAGATGTTCAAGTACCTCAAAGGGATAAATTAGTTACAAGAAGGAAACATCTTTCAGAGAAGGGGATGCATTAGAACGAGGGGACATGATCTGAGTTTGGAAGAAATGAGGGTCAAGGGAAATGGTAGGGACTACTTCTTTACAGATAGAGTAGTGGATGAATGGAACAGCCTCCCGACTGGGGTGGTGGGGGCAAAAACACTGGAGGAATTTAAAAATGCATGGGACAAACACATGGGAATAATTGAAACGGGGAGAGGGGAGCTGCAGATCAACTAAATCTATAGAGCAAGTCAAGGTAAGTCAAACAGGCAGACACATTCTATGTATATCTATGTATCTATGTATCTTTTCCCATCTTACATTCAACCTTTCAAGCGCACACTAAAGTAATGTCTCCCTATAGCTAATTTCACACCCTAACATTATTCCAAGTTTTCTTTTCTGCAACCTTTCTAATTCATCTGTTTCATTTTTTTGTAAGCCCTCCATGCCAGACAACTGCCCCATATTACACCACAGGCTGGCTACTGCAGAAAAATAGTAAATTAAATCAAATAAATTTAGTCCAGCTCTTTTCAAAATTGTTAAAAAAATAGCCTACTGCTTGCCTTTTCAACCGTTTAGTTCTTATTGTGATTTAAAATATTCATATATCCACTCACTATGAACAACAAACATTCTGTAATTAAATAACAGCTGGTACAATAGAGAGACAACTTGGTTAACATACAAAGAAAAAGCTAGTCCAGTTCATTCTGGAATGGGTCTCACCATATGAAGCAAAAACATAGTGTACAGTAATACCCAATTCATAATAATTAAGTAATACCCAAGTCCTGACATGGAACCTTTGTAAAAGAGCCCTGGCTCAAAGGTATTGTAATCCTAGACCTAATAAATAAATAAATAAATTACCCAATTTGGTATGTAGCTGCAAGTTTCTTAAATTCTGTCCATTTAAAGCAACACAAAAATAGACTCCTACTCCAATTCCAAAGCATCAAGAACAAACAGAAACAATTGCTCAACAATCACAACTATGATTTTTCTGTCTTTATTTAAAATTCCATTCATTACAGTGATGCCACTGTGAACCTTCAACACCTGTGTGCTCACCAGAAAAGAGGCAAGCCAAGGAGCTGCTGCCAAGGCTTAGAGCATCCAAAGTAAAGAAAAGCAGACCTTAACAAGACTAAGTATAAACTGCATGACTTATTCAAGAAGATGAGGAACAGCTCTTTATATGTAATTTGTGAATCACATGATTACATTGCACCAGTGCTGACATAGACATACATTCAAAATAGCCATTACATTTATATAGCTTGTCAGTTATTTCTTGTTAGTGTACCTTAACAGAGCTGGTGAAAGGAGGTTACTTTTCTTTTTTACAATTTTTGGCCAGGAAAGGCACACAAAGCTATGCTTGTTTCCAGTTGCATCCTGGGAGCACAGGGAAGTTACGTGACTTGCTCACAGTCACACAGGATGCAAATGGTGGCTGGTGCATTTAACCCCAGGTCTCCCGGTTTGCAGCTCAGTGATCTTAACCATTATGTGATCCTGCCTTCTTAGCCAACAATAAATCAATCTGCTGTTAATGTGTTTAGATTTAAACATTTAACAGCAAATTGTGTATAAAGAGCTGTTTCTCCAGCCAAGCAGCAGCTCCCTCAAGAAGAGTTTGCATGATTTAAAGTGATGGGGCTGGTTTATCCATCCACCTTTTTACTTGAATAAATTCTGCAGTTTGTACTTAGCCTTATTTAGCATTGTTTTTTGTTTTGGATTTCTAGTGATGCCGGCATGTCCCTTTCAGAGCCTGTAAGAGTTCCAGATACATCTCGATCAAAAGCAGCAGAATAGTGAGATGAAGTGATCTTAAGACTGCCACCAGTTGATCCACTAAGGCAAAGATGTTTGTTTTGCTGTCTTTGACAACTTTAATGTTTGCAGATAGCGGAAGAGAGAATTGAGCCCAGTTTTCTAAGACTTCCTATCTGTACGCCAGAAACTTGCATCTTCTTTGCTGGGTTTGAAAACAATAGTCCATGAATTTATCCTTAGTATTGATGCTTATTATATTCTAGGGTACCTTTCAGCTTTGTGTAAGCTGGATTCCATCTAACAGTGAGCTGCTATCCCTGCCTGGTGGGCTCAAATCAGGTTGAGGGGCCTGGACACTGTTCTGGTGATGATTGGGGGGCTCCTTCCCAAATAAAAAAATATAACACAGTGCCTCCACCCACAGTAAAATATAGTGGGCATATTGGTGAATGGGTACAACTCCCTGGAATGCTGTACCTCCCCACTTCCCCTCACAGTCACCCCACACATGGAATGCCATACAACAAGAAATAACTCTATGTTGCATTCAATTAATGGTCATCACTATTAATATGCTTTTAGTTTTAAACAACATAAAAGATTTATTATTAGGGAAAGGGATAGTGTGAATGCAAAAAATAAACAGCAATGTGAACATTTGATAAACTGCATAACCAAGATCATCAACAATTAGAGTGCCCACCCCCAACAACATATAAGTAAACCTTCCCACTGGTACCATGTCCTTAATTGTCTGCCTAGGTGCCCAGGTAAAGGTGCAGGCCTGAAACGCTACTGTGGGTTGGCCGGCATTGGGACCCTTGGTAATGAAGAGGAAACTCTATTTGATTTAATTTGTTTAAATAAGCCCAGGCAGGTTAGGCCCTGGACTTAGTCATGGTTTCTGATGACACAACTGTGGACCACAATTATTTTATTTAGTTATTTATTTATCGATTTAAAAGTTTAACCAGGAAATACATACTGAGCTTATTACAGCTCATTTCCAGATGTGTCCTGGGGGAGAGGGGAGAAGGAGCAGGCAACAATATAATTAATAAAAATACAAGAAATAAAATACAATGATATAGAATTACAAGGAGAATCATACATTTATAAGCAATTTAGTAATGAAATGCAATAAAAGAGGATTATAACAACATATATATGTAAAGAAGGGAAAAGTAGTGAAACAGCATGCACAGGGCAAAACTAGATAAAGGGAGTACGAATAGGACAACCAGTTGCGTGTGATGAGGGAGTAAAAAAGGAAAGGGTCATAGACAGTTGCAGGAAGGATAAGAAAGATCATAAAGAAGAGGCTTTAGGAAGGAAGGAGAAGATGCAGAATGAATAGAAAGGGGAAGCAAAGAACAAAGTTTAGGAAAGCAGTAAGAAAAAGCTTCTGCTACTGTACAGATCCCTGGTGAGACCTCACCTGTAGTACCATGCCATGTTCTGGAGTCCTCACCTGAGGAAATACATTGACGTCTAGAGTCGGTACAGGGAAGGGTGAGATGATTCAGGGCCAGCAGGGGTAGATCCTGTGAGCCTCGGCTGGTGGCCCTAGTTATGTACTTGCTGAAGGCCAAGGAGGAGTGAGTGGACATTACTGAAACATATAAGTTTCTCATGGACAGTGGTGAAAGTGGTTTGAAAGAAGTACAGGAACTCTGTCCATTCATGGCAACCCAAGTCTTTCTAGGGGGAGTCGAGGGGGTATGCCTCCCATACAATTTCTAAAAAAAAAGTCCACGTTGATTTGGTGAGTTAGTGAACTCTGGATTGCAGCTGTTTATAAAACGAACACTTCCTAGTTAATTTTAAGTGCCTTACTTTCTCAGAAAGCTGATATAGGTTAATAACTTTCTGTGTGCTTCTCTTAACATGAACTGGGTCAGCGTGCAGTACTGTATAGCTGGTTGCATTAAGAACTACATTTACCACTCTATCCATCCACATCACATGCATGATGCACCCCCACCAACCCTCCCATTTTGTACACTGACTGGGTATCTTTATATGTTAGGACAGATGCAAGTAATACACAATACATGTAAGAACTAGACACACCAAATAGATAATAAAGGTTTATTATACATTAGACATGGTACACACATACAAAGTAGTAATACAAGAAATTATACATAAGACACACAGTATGCATATAAGAAAGAACTGAGAGAAATTATACACTTAGATATACTGTACATACCAAAAAGAACAGCAGGTATAATATATATAAGGAACCAAACACTTCTGAAGTAATTTCAATTCTTTCTTCTAGGTCCACTCACACCAAACACCAGATGCTGATCAAGACAATTCAACCTCAGAGGAGCAACACTACTAGTCTATACTGGGCTTCAGGACAGATTCCATAAACCCTCACGTTCACTGGAGGATTCATCTTCCATGTTTTCTTTTCATGCATGCTGTAGTGTGGGCTGGGCGCTGTAGAGTTAAAAAGCGGATCAGAAATGTGACTGAATTGATAGCAAAGCGATTGCGCCAGAATGAAGCAATTATATTAATTCGACTGAAACCTCTCTCACATTCAGCATTGCTTGTTGGCAGTGTATTAACAGCAAGCTGTAATGGTTTCAGTTTGTCAGGTATGGCATGGCCAGCACACTCCTTGTATTCTATGTACCCAAGGACAGCATCTTTTTCAGGAAGAAAGAACCTGTTTGCGAGTTCTTTTATTTCAGACTCTCCATACCTTACATTATCTAAAGAAATGTTGTCTAGACTAAGTACTGCTAGATGATTTATGAGACCTTTATATTGGTCTTCTGCAATTGGACCTCCACCCCTGGTATCAACTGAAGCTAGTAGTCTACTTTCCAGATCATCAACAAGACATTGAATATACTGTAGATTATTGATTTCTGGAATTTTTCTCAAAGTGCTGAGCGTGATGCCATTAAATTTTTCAGATTCAACAGCACTATGAACTTTTTCAACAGCATCACCAGGGTACTGTCTCATGCTGTTTAAGTGTGTAATATATATCTGTGCAGGAGAAGATTTGCTCTAGGCAAGGTCATTGTTATGTTTGCTTGCACACATGTGCAAGAAACATAGTGCCATCATCTGAGTTTTCGGAGGTGTGTCACCCCCTCTTCCAATTCAGTCAGTGTGTTGGCAGACGCGGCCCCAGTCCTCCAATGTATGCTGGAGCTGTCTATGACAGCTCCAAAATGCAGTGGCGTACAGTTGAAAGGGGGAGCTATGCTTCAGTGAGCAGCGATCAGATATCGCCTGCTCATGCGCAGCTCCCCCATATACACACACACACACACACACACACACACACACACACACATACTGCGTGCTGCCCCCCCCACACACACACACACTGTATAGTTGACGGGGGTGCCCAATCCCCCGTCTGTGCTAGCTCCCCAAAGCCTTCCACATGCCACGCTGGGTGCCCACCTCAGCGTGGCAACTCATGATATAGCCAACGGGGGTGCCCAATCCCCCGTCGGCTCCACTGTCCTCCCTCCCCCAGAGTACAGGGTGCCATGCTGGGAGCCCACCCCAACATGGCAATAGATACTATGGTCTACAGGGGTGCCCAATCCCCCATCAGCTCCACCCCAACCAGCCATCCTTCTGCCATGCTGGGAGCCCACCCCAGCATGGCAAACATTCCGTGTCATCATTTAAAAAAAACAACCTGTAAAGAAAAACGGTCCCACACAGTCACCCTGCCCCCCCACAACCCACACCCACCATCATGCATTCTTGCCTCCCCAACCCTCCCATCACCCCATACTTACCTCCGGAGTCCGCACGATAATCTTCGCTGACTGGGGACATGTCTGCACTCTTCAAAGCCGACTGCGAACTGAGGAAATGCCGGTAAGCTGTATAATGGGATAGATAGGGTTTTTTCAACTTTGTTGCATATCTCAGGCATTTTTTGGAATTTTTGCACCAAATTTTCAACATGGGGTTTTTGGGACCCCTTCTCATGAATGCTGTCACTGTCATGGCGTTATTCGGGCCCGAAGGGTGATTTCACAGTCACTGCGCAAAATCACCTTTCGGGACCGATTAACGAAATGACACTGCCAGTGTTCATAAGGTGGGCTCTCAAGAAGCCTATTTTGAAAATTTGGTGGAAAAATTTCTAACCATCGTTTTACGGGCGGCATTGTACAGTTCTCACGCACGCTCATAAGTTCATGAATTTTCAACATTTACTCCAGATTTTCAACATTGCCATTTTACCACACCTTCTTATGAGCAGTACAGATGTCATTTTTCTCATCTCACCCAAAACGTGTTTCCGCCCATGTAGTGCACAATGGCGCAGTCGGTGTGCGAAATCAATTTAGGGGACAAATTAAGAAAATCACAGTGAAACTGCTCATGAGCAGAGGTCTTAAAATGGCTATGTTGAAAATTTGGTGAAAAAATTCCTAAAAATGACTGTTTTACGAGCGTGTGTTGCTCAGTTCCTACACACGCTTGTAAGTTCACGAATTTTCAATATTTTCACTGCAGATTTTCAACATTGCCATTTTGCCATACCTCCTTATGAGGAGTATGGCTGTCATTTTTCACATCTTGCCCAAAATGTGTTTCTGCCCATGTAGCGCACAATGGCGCAGTCGATGTGCGAAATCAATGTATGGGACACATTAAGAAAATCTCAGTGACACTGTCCATGAGCAGAGGTCTTAAAATGGCTATGTTGAAAATTTGGTGAAAAAATTCCTAAAAACGACTGTTTTACGAGCGTGCGTTGCGCAGTTCTATGCATGCTCGTGAGTTCGCAATTTAATATTTCACTCCAGATTTTCAACATTGCCATTTTATTACACTTCCTTATGAACAGTACAGCTGTCATTTTTCATATGTCACCAATATGTGTTTCGCACATGTAGCGCACAATGGTGCTGTTGGTGTGCGAAGCAATGTTTGGGACAGATTACAAAATCACAGTTACACTGTTCATGAGCAGAGGTCTTTAAATGGCTATGTTGAAAATTTGTGACAAAAGTCCATAAATGACTGTGTTACGAGTGAGCATTGCGCAGTTTCCACGCACTCGTAAGTTCATGACTTTGTAATATTTTCAGTCCAGATTTTCACCAGCGGCATTTTCCACACTTCCTTATGAACAGTACAGCTGTCATTTTTCACAACATGGCTGAAGTGTGTTTTCACGCTTTCAGTGTAGAGATGCGTGGTCGCTGTGGGAAATCATTGTTAGGGACAGATAAAGAAAATCATAGTGACACTGTTCATGATCGGAGGCACCAAAATGCCTGAGTTGACAATCTGCTGTAAAAAATCCCCAACCTAATTATATTACGGGTGTGCGTTGCAGTTTCTATGTACGCTCGTGACTTCACCAGTTTTTTATATATTTTTACTGCAGATTTGCAACATTGCCATTTTTTACACCTCCCCATGAGCAGTACAGCTGTCATTTTTTACATCCTGTTCGGAATGTTTTTGCACCTGTGGTGCTAAATGCTGTAGTAGCTGTGCATAAGCAGCTTTCAGCTAACAAACTGATATTGCCACTGTTCATGAGGTGGGGTCACAAAAAACATGTTGAAAATTTGGAGTGAAAATACCAATGAATGCCTGAGGTATTAGGGTTTCCAACCATAACACCCAACCCTGTAGAGAATGACAGGCATCAGGGGTGTGACTTGGGATTCTTGCCTGTAATGCTCATACCATTCCACACCCTGCAGCCAGTGAGAGGCATCGAGGTATGCCTTAGACTCTTCAGCCCCAAAGTTCACACCATTCTCCTATATTGCACCCATCTCACCATATTTCCTAATGGAATGGGGTGCGCATAAGGGCCAAAGACCCCTAGGAACACTGTGACACTTGTCAGTGTCTGCAGGGTGGGGTGTGGTGAAATGGCATGGCCGTTATGCCTGATGACCCAAAGGCACACCCCAATGCCTGTCACTCTCTGCAGGGTGGTGGTGGGGTTGGCTTCAGTTCAATACTTCACTGCCATTCCTATTACGCAGCTCTGTAACTTCTACACTACCAATGCCAAAGCCAGCAAGCAAACACTCGGCATTCACAAATGCGTGTTCATTCCTGAAGTAGTTCGGACAAATCCTTCAGTCCCTTTAGTGCATCCATCATGATGGCAAGATTCCGCAGGAAGGCAGTCGAAGACAGAGTTCCAGCTAGGCCATTAAACTTAGCCTTCTCCCTAGAAGTGTGATTTTCATCCACAGCTGCCGTTGTAAAATGCACATACAGTGATAAATAAGTGGTCCATATGGCTTGCACTGTATGGTAACTGGATGCCACCCATCGTAAATCCAGAACCCTGCCAATTTTTTTTATCTCTCTATGAACAGAAGATGCAGCTTCAGCAAGTTTCCTTTGGTTTTTGGGAGGCAGACTGACTGTACAGTGCATACAGTGAATCCATAAAACAATGAAACTGGTTAATACCTGAACATGCATTTACAACATCCCCCACAGCCAACTCCAACCTGTGATTAAGACAATGACATACTACACGGCTTGGGAATTCATCTACAAGCAAACAAGCAACACCAGACTTGGAATCCATCATGACACTTGCTCCATCTAAGCAGAAACCAATCCAAGAGGTTTTTAAAAAAGACCTTGTGAAGTCATGTTTTTTTTTAAAGTGGCAATAATAACATCCCTTATAGTCACAGCATTTGTATTAGACAGCTCAACCAAATCCAGAAAAATAGTGGCAGGTTGTATCGAATCATTAAGGCCTGCTTTAATATAGATTCTAAGAGTGCATTTGTTACTAACAGTTGTAGACTCATCAACAAACACAGAGATCTTGGGCTGTTGTAACAGAGTCTTGTGCACAACTCTCTTTTACGCATTTCTGATGCAATGTGGGATATAATGTCAGTATAGCGCAGACGAGAGTGCAACACTCTCCCTGTATCAAGCCCATTCGCAATCTGCAGATCAATTAAAGTGGAATGGTCTATGTAAAGCCTTTCAGATTTGGCAATGTAATAGGCTGTTCTGAATACCCGGTTAGTGGTTTCCAGTGCAGATTTATGTTGCTCACCTATGATGTTTTTCATTACATGACAGTTTGCCTGTTGTAGAATATTATTTGCAAGTTTATGTGCATGAGGATTCCTATGTTCCCAATTTTTTTATCCTTAAAGAGTTCTGTTGCTACTTGACATCAGTACCATTAGGGTCAATACGTACATTTACCCACACTTTTGCCAGTGTCATTCCCTGCAAAATGTTAGCACCAAGACCACCAATGTTTTTGCAGGTACTACACCCCAGCAAGCTGTCTGTGGCAACAAGCCGAGGGTCGCTGTCTTTGAAGTGCTCATATTGGTCTTTTTACCAGTACACAGGAATGGAGCTTGTGATATTAGGGGGTTCAGGGGTGGGCATGGAGGTAGGTGAATGGGGTAGCATCAGTCTCATATACTAATTCAGCACTTTATTCTCTGATTGTCCTGTATAATGTCACAGTCAATGACGCTGGTGGAATTACACATTTGAGTTTCATCACAACTGGATCGCATGCCTTCTGAGACCTCTTGTTCATTCTGTCTTCGTTGTTTTTTGATCATTTGAAATAAAGATGACTGGTTCATATTTGAGTCAGTTATTTTTTTCCAGATGTATCCTGGGAGGGGAGTGGACAACAAAATAATGGTATGAGCATAATAAAAATATGTTTTAGTTCACAGCAACAATATGCATGCAGATGGAATAGTCCAAATATGAAATCAAAGAATCAAGTAGCATGCATGGTCAGTGTTAGTGATGAAGCAGGTCACACACTTGCTCAAGTGCATAACAGTGGAAGGCTGTTTCCATCTCCGCAACATGAACTTGGGTGAAATCCCAATATTGACACTGTAATACAGCACAAGAGAGGCAAAGCACTCATGAGGCAGTTTCCTTCAGATGAGGCAGTAAAGCAAGGTAACATATGCAGGTTCTGGTGGTTGTTGTTGATGTGGACATTGCAGATCTCATGGATGGGACTTAAAAAAAAAAAGTAAGAAAATGCCCCAGTGCCCTGTTCAGTACCTTCATTCACTAGAATTATCACCAACAGCTCTTGCAATCACCAAGGCAACAGACAGGATTTATTTAACTCATGGAAAAAGCACATTTGAAATATTGTGTTCGGTTCTGGAGCCAACATCTCTCTATGGACCTAGACAGGCTGGAGGCAGAAGAAGGGCAGCATAGTGCAGAGCATGCACCAAAAGTTTTATGAGGGAAGATGGATCTCAACATGTATACCCTGGAGCAGAAAAGAGACAGGGGAGCTAGGATAGAAACATACCTAGAAAGGCATAAATAATGTACTGGAGTTAGAGGGTAGAATCTTTAGAAAAGGAGATGTCCAGGAATTAGGGGGCATGACTTGAGGTTGGAAGGTGCTAAGCTAGGTAGTAGTGTGACAAAGCATTTCTTCACAGAAAGGGTGGTGGATGCATGGAATTGATGCAGTCACCTAGTGGAGCTGGTTGGGGAAGATGCAGTGGGGAATTCAACTAAGCATGCATAGGAGAGGTATTTGGTAAGCCTAGCAATACGAACGCAAGAACATAAAGCCTGAGAAAGTAGTGGCTGCTGCTTTTAGAGCAGGCAAAATATGTGTACAGACTAGATGGGTATAGTGGGCCTTGTCTGCCATCAATTTTAATGTTCATATGATGCCATGAGCTATTATTTAAAACACTGGAAAGGGCAGGCCTCACCTGGAGTACTGCATGCAGTTCTGGAGATCAGACCTGCGCAAGGACATAGAAAAGCTGGAAACGATCCAGAGAAGGGCAACAAAGATGGTACAGGGCTTGCACCACAAAACATATGAAGAGAGACCAATGGACCTCAATGTCTACTTAATGGAGAAGAGGAGACAGCAGAGGGACATTACTGAAACTTTCAAGTACCTTAAGGGCATAAACAAAATGCAGGCAGGGGACCTTTTCCAATGTAGAAAAAGTACTAAAACAAGGGGGCACAATATGAAATTGGAAGGGGTAGATTAAGAGGTAATGTGAGGAAGTTTTTCTACACAAAAAGGGTAGTAGACACATGGAATAGTCTGCCACAGGAGGTAATGGGGGCAAGCACAGTAGAGGGGTTTATTAAGCATGCTTGGGACAGGCACAAGGGAAGCCTGAGAGTAGGGAGTGATGAAAAGCCATTGATCACATAAGGTCAGACTCAGTGGCCACATACAATGTATAAGGCCTACAGGCAGACTGGATGGGCCTGGCGGTCCTTATGTGCTGACAATTTCTTTTTCTATGTGTCTACTATATGTAATGGCCCAGATGTTTTAAACCAACCACATTCGACATGCCTTATCCAATGCAACCCATCTTTCACATGTGTGCCAGAAGCACCAAGTACAACCATAAAAATAGAAAAAAATATCTACACCAATATTGTCTAAAACAGCAAAGATTGTGCAACCTGCAAAATGCTAGACAGACGATGAGTTTATAAACCACACCTGAAAAGTGCATCTGGGGAATTAAAGTCCAGGTCAGCACTGCAGAAATACTACTTTTAAAGTTACATGTTCTTTAATTTCACATTTGAAATAACACACATCAAATGTAAATAAAAAAAACACTGCAGCTTTAAAAGTGTGTGGATATGAAGACTTGGCTATTTCAACATCAATATTACCTCTCTAAGAGCTTGGGGGGAGGAAAAACTATAGCTGAAACAAACGGATGGCAACCAAGAGTACTGCTGTTGAAATAAGCAGCTACATGGTGCTTTGTCAGAAAGGGCAAATGGATAATTTGGTGTGCTGTGAATTAAGGACAATAGTCAGCCTGTAGTAAATAGAGTACTTGGTCCAGAACCATTAACCATTTAAATGTTGTTTGTAACATGGTGTGAGAAAAAGTGCAAATTGCACCATTAAACTAAATGGAGCTTTAACTACCATAGAAACATAGAAACATATACTTTGACAGCAGATAAGGACCGCTTGGCCCACCTAGTCTCCCCATTTCCCCTACCTAGAGGATAAGCTGCAGATCCTATTTAACCAACAGTCTATTTCCTCCTACCCACCACAAAAATTGCCTTATGTCTGTCCCATACATTCTTGAATTCTCCCACAGTTTCAGACCCCACAACATCCTCAGGAAGGCTGTTCCATGTGTCCACCACCTTCTCTGTGAAAAAATACTTCCTCACATTGCCCCTGAGCCATCCCCCTTCTATCTTCAAATTGTGTCCCCTTGTTCTTGCACATCTCTTTTTCTGAAAGATGCTACCCTCTTGGACTTTGTTGATTCCTCTGAGGTACTTAAAAGTTTCTATTATGTTCCACCTCTCCCTTCTTTCCTCAAGGGTATACATATTAAGCTCCTTTAGCCTTTCCTTGTATGGCTTCTCTTGCAGACCCTGCAGCATTTTAGTTGCCCTCCTTTGAACTGCCTCCATCCTGTCTATGTCCTTGCGGAGATAGGGTCTCCAGAACTGGATGCAGTACTCCAGATGGGGTCTCACCAACTGTCTGTACAGGGGGATAACAACTTCCTGTTTTCTGCTGGTGATGCCTCTCTCTATACAATCCAGTATCCTCCCACCCCTCTCTACCACCTTCTGACATTGCTTGCCAACCTTAAGGTCATCTGATATGATTGCCCCCAGGTCCCTTTCCATTTTTGTTGTTGTTACTCCCCCCCATTGTGTAATCTTCCCCTGGGTTTTTGCTTCCCAGGTGCATTACTTTGCACTTCTTTGCATTGAATCCAAGCTGCCATACTTCTGACCATTCCTTCAACCTTGCCAAGTCCCTCCTCATCCTTTCCACACCTCCTTATGTATCAACCCTGTTGCAGATTTTTGTGTCATTTGCAAAGAGGCATACTTTTCCTTCCAGTCCCTCTGCAATGCCACTTATAAAGACATTAAAACGGACCGGACCCAGTACTGAACCCTGCGGTACCCCACTAGTAACCCCTTTTTCTTCAGAGTGGACTCCATTTACAATTGCCTTTGTGTCCTGTTGTTCAGCCAGTGTTTTACCCAGGCTACCACCCTGGGACCCACTCCAAGGCTGGTTAATTTGACTACCAATCTTTTGTGTGGGACTGTGTCAAATGCCTTGCTAAAGTCTAGGTAGGCCATGTCCACAGCCCCTCCCTGGTCTACTACTTTGGTCACCCAGTCAAAGAAATCAATTAGATTCGTCTGACATGACCTTTCCGCTGTGAACCCATGCTGCCTTTGGTCCTGTGCCCCACTGGCCTCTAGGTACTCAACAATGTTTTCCTTCAGAAGTGATTCCATCACTTTCCCTACCACAGAGGTCAAACTGACAGGTCTGTAGTTTCCTGCCTCTGTCTTGGTCCCACTTTTGTGAAGGGGAATCACATCAGCCTTCTTCCGGTCCTCAGGTACCACACCATCCTCCCATGATTTGTTATAAAGGGTAGGCAGTGGTGTCACTAGTTCTCTGCTTAATTCTTTTAGAATTTTGGGGTGAATTCCATCTGGTCCCATTGCTTTGTCCACCTTCAGTTTTAGGAGTTCTTTCAGAACCCTTTCTTCTGTGAAAGGACTGCGATCGACCCCCCCCCTCTCCGAGTGCTTCTGTTAATTGGATTAGGTACCTCCCCCACTTCCTCTTTTGTGAATACTGAACAGAAGTATTCATTCAGTATCCCTGCTTTTTCACTGTCACTCTCTGCCCACCCACCATCCATTCTATTCAGCCTCACTATCCCTCCCTTTGTTTTTCTACGCTCCCTGATATACCTATAAAAGGTTTTATCCCCCTTCTTAACCAAGTTGGCTATCTTTTCCTCAGTTTGTGCCTTTGCTATTCTGACTTCCCTCCCTGCTTCCTTCTGCCTTAACTGGTACAGTTCTTTGTCCTGCTCCTTCTGTGTTTCCTTATACTTCCTAAATGCTATATTTTTCTCCCTAACCTTCACCACCACTTCTTTTGAGAACCATAGTGGCTTTTTCTTTCATTTTGATTTGTTTATTTGCTTCACACAAAGGCTTGTTGCCTCTGTGATGGCAGTTTTGATATTTTCACATTGTTGCTCCACCCCCTCCTTCTAGCCTGTTTGCTAGTGCTTTTCTAAGGCACTCTCCCATCTTGCCAAAGTCAGCCCTCCTGAAGTCCAGAACCCTCACTTTTGTATGGCTTGACTCTGTAGCTGAGTTTATCATGAACCACACTGTTTGGTGGTCACTTGTTCCCAAATGGCTACCCACTTCTAGATCTGAGATCCTCTCACTGTCTCCATTTGAGAGTACGAGGTCTAAGATTGCGGCCCCATGAGTAGGTTCCAAAACTAGCTGTCTGAGGCATGACACCTGAAGGGCATCAAGAATGGCCCTGCTTTTGGATGTGGCTGCAGCAAAGGTGCTCCAGTTATGCTTGCTTTGAGTGAGTGGTGACTGGGGCAGGTTTTCCTTCTATACAGACTAAATCTGCATAGATTTTGATTTGCACGATGTATGAAAAGTTTGGGTGGACTTGCAGATTATAAACTTGAATGTGCTTTTGTGAGGGGTTGGCATTGTGGGTGGTGCAAGAGCAGTCCTATCCCTTACTTGTTAACTTGCCACAGTTTGTAGCAGATCAACAAGAAAGAGACAGGTGACTGTCTCCAGAGCTACAGGCACATCATGATATCACAGACAAAGCAAAAAATAATTACACATATATACATATATATCTATGTCTGTAGACATGCTGGTAAAACACATTAAGTATATTGAAAATGCTACCTATGTAGAGAAAAGAAAATTCCAGCCTGGGTCAAACAAAAGTGCTGCATTTAGCAAAAGTTATCACATTATGCAGTGAAAAGGTATTGCATAATGCTGTGAAAAGCAATTTTTGTCTGGTCAGCAGTATATGATTTCTTTGCATGGTCAGGCTGGTGTGATGTGCTTCCTGCTAAGAAAAAAAAAGTAACAATAAAAGTATTAAAATATGATTTAATACTTTCATTGTACGATTTTGAAAGGAAGAAGTGCAGCACACCAGCCTGACCAAGCAATATACTGCTCACCACACAAAAAAGATCATGCAAACAAACAGTTCAGTTGTCACAAGCAGCAACCTTTCGAGGTGCCTAGCCTGTTGCATTTCCATCTTAAGGACACATGCAGAATTCCCTTTATTTAAATCTTTAAAAAATATGTATTTTTGTACACCTTAACATACAATAAAGCATTCTTATTTGCATGCAGCTGTTAATATCTCTAGTATGCATATGATCAAGTCAGAGACAAACCTGCTCCCCGGGAGCCTTCTGGGTCGAGAGAGCAACAGAGCAGCCTTCCCCCACAGCTGACGGACTCTTCCCAAGCCCCACGCTGATCACCCACTGCAAAAGGTGTGGAATTCAAACCAAAAATTCTGCACAGAGACAAACCTGCTCCCCAGGAGCCTTCTGGGTCGAGAGGACAACCGAGCAGCCCTCCCCCACAGCCGACAGACTCTTCCCAAGCACCACACTGATCGCCCCCTGCAAAAGGCATGGAATTCAAACCGAAAAATCTGCACAGGTAAAGGAGAAAAGGACGAGCGAGGAGTGCAAGCGGCAGGCAAGGACCTTCCACCGGCTACGCGTCGGGCTGCCCCGCCTACCCCCACTCACCACCCTTGGTCGCTACCCTTTTTATAGGTTAAAGCGCCTGACTGAAATTAACCTATCAGGTGACTTTTCCATTTGCAGGTTATCACAGCTGTCCACTAGTGGCCGCTATAACAAAAGGACCTTCTGGCTACCATGCCCAATGCACAACTCCAATACCCCCTCTAGTGGCATTTAGCCATCACTGCACCTGCTTTCTCTAACCCCAACCTTTTGCACCACCTGCAAATTACTGTGCAACTCGAGGAAGTATCTCTGTCTCTCCCTACCAAATTGCTTGCTACCCACAAAACTGACAGTTGTATCATAAACTAGGTAGACAAAAATTACAGCTGCTGCTGTACCTGCAGTATCTAAGTGATTATTAAGCGCTATAGTAATCCAGTTATGTCTTGTAAATTGCATGTTATTCTATTTTTCCCATGAGTCGTATAAATGAGATTTTAACTCTACCTCAGGCGTATGGTTTTCAGTACATATATAGGTGCACCCTTAACTGCCTGATTACCTAATTAACACTGTATCTCCAACTAGATTGCCTCCCCTATTGCTTAACATGAGCGTGCCTGACCTCGGGCCATAGACAGCTCCTGCGTCCAACCCACCTGCTGACCTAAAGGGCAGCGGCGCTCAAAATAATCCCCAGGAGGATCCTATAGTAACAAGTGCTACCAAGACCACCTCCCTCCAATACACTGTCTCATCTATCCCTGGGGTAAGACATCTGATACCCTATAAGTTTGGGTACTGCTGACCAGTGGCTCACTGTAGTAATTCCTGGCTACACCACTGACCTGATCTATCAGGGACTCGGTGCCTGATGAGGCTGGTTATTACTCTTAAGTTGAGCACCGTGGGCTCAGGGGAACTTATTCCCAGGGGCCCAACCATCCCTACCGCCCATCTATCCCTCCTCCCCACCCAGCCTCCTCACCAGCATGATGCCCTCCATGCTTGGCCCCTCTCTTGGCTGCCCAAATAGAGGGCTCCTACTGGCCATCCTGTACCTCCTCTTCCTACACTGGGCAGATAGGACTATAAGCACAGGAGAACAGGACCTGAGAAGTCCCCCCAAACTGGACATTCCCCCACGACATTCTTGGGACCACTACACCCTCCCTCCTAATAACATGGAGGCGCTTCTGACTGCCCATGTATTCTGCAGGAGAGGCATTCTGTACTCAACTCTATTCACTGTTAAACGGAGACTCTGGACTAAGCCCTTACCTCTCAGTTGGCTTCCTTCTCTTTGCCTCCTTGCTACCCTCCTGCTCATGGTAGGGGACATCCAACCAAATCCTGGTCCCCCTCCTTATGATCTTCTGGTCTCCTCCCCAGTGGACCAGCACTGGGCGGCCAATAAGGGCCTGAGGATTGCACACATGAATATATGTAGCCTAAGACCCAGGAATGCAGGAACTTCAAGCCTGGCTGGACCGGTACAACCCGGACATCCTGGCTGTATTGGAAACCTGGCTCAAGCCTCACATACCCTCCCACGAGGTTGCAGCCCTAGGATACCTCTCCCATAGACAAGATAGACTGAGGAAAAGGGGTGAAGGGGTCCTAATCTACACAAAAGACACCCTTAACTCAGTGCAGGTCAACCTGCTACAGGCCACTAGTAAGGAAGGTAAATCAATCTTCTTTTGTATCACCCTTGGCCCATGTAAGCATCTCAACATTGGATGTGTATACAACCCCCCAACCAATGCGCGTTCATCTCTGGAGGCAGTCCTAAGGGACATCTCCGATGAGGTCACCTCTGAGCTAATCATCCTGGGGGACTTCAATCTGAATCGGGCCCCAACAGACAATCCCTCCCTACTAGGGCTGGTATAGGAAGCTAACGTTACTCAGGTTATAACAGGGCCCACCTGAATGAACTACAAAATGGGTAACCATTCCACACTTGATTGGGTGCTTACTAGCAAACCCACCTATATAAAGGCAGCTGGCACCCTAGCGGATGCCCTGAGTGATCACTCCCCAATCTTCTGCTCCTGGAAAAACAGGGCCCCCAGAGTCCCCTCCCCCAATACTCGCAACACGGGACTATTCAAACTATCAGCCTGAACACTTGATTGGCTGCCTAAATGGGACTGATTGGAGCCCAATCAAACTACTCCCCACACTGGAAGAGGCTACGGCCTTCTTCCAGGGAGCCATCATTATGGTTGCTGACTGTCTGGTCCCTTTGAAGAAATTCCACACCAAGGGGAGCTGCTACAAGTGGATCACCCCTCAAGTGAAAACACTGATGAAAACTAGACACACTGCTTGGAAAAAATACAAGCTCTCTTCCCTATTGACTGAACTAAACTGCTACAAGACGCTGAGAAATAAATGCAAACTGGCCATCAAAGTGGCCAAATGAGACTACCTCACAGATCTACAGAAAAAGAACCTAGGCAACCCTAGACTCTTTTGGGCTCACATAAACAGGCTTATAAAGGGGAGCGGGAAGACCACTCACTGCCCCATAGAGGACAATGGCCAATTAACTAACGATGACCCTAGCATCACCATGGCTCTCAACCGCCAGTTCACAAACCTGAACCTGCTCAAAGCGGACTTGTCACCCCTCCTCCCAGTCTCAAATGATCCCATCCACCAGAGCCTGGACCGCCCAACCTTCCACATACAGCTTGTAAGACCAAACAAAGTCCTCCCATTACTAAAGTCCCTCAAAATGTCGGGAGCTATGGGACCCGATGGCATCCGCCCCATCATACTAAGGGAAGGGGCCCCTGCACTCGCCAGGCCCCTCACCTGGCTCCTCAATCGATCCCTTATCACAGGTGCCATCCCGGAACAATGGAAACTGGCCCATGTAGTCCCTGTCCACAAGGGTGGTTCAAGGAAGACTACCAACAATTACAGGCCCATCTCCCAGCTATCTAGCCTTGGTAAAATTCAAGAGAGACTAATTTACAGATGACTCCAGGACTACCTAGAGCTCCACCATTTACTTGCCTCCTCCCAGCACAGTTTCAGAACCAATCATGGAACTGACACCGCGCTTATCAAGTTCTCCACTGATGTTCTCAGAGAACTGAACAAGGGATCCCCCACCGGGGCAGTCTTCATTGACCTTTCCAAGGCTTTTGACCTTGTAAACCACAACTTGCTCCTTACAAAACTGAGCCAGGTCGGGTTAGACAGCCACTCCCTATCATGGTTCAACAGTTACCTCACAGGGAGGACACAGAGGGTAAAATGGAAAGACTCCCTGTTGGAGTCTCTCCCCCTAATGGATGGGTACCCCAAGGATCTATCCTTGGCCCCCTTCTCTTCTCTCTTTTCGCAAATGATCTCAGTAAACACTGTGAGGGTAGCTCAGTGGTATAGTATGCGGATGACGCGGTCATATACCGCCCCTCCTCTAATCTGGGAGATCTCTGCTCAGGGCTACAGGAAGACCTGGGTTCCCTTGAGCAATGGCTTGTCACCAACAGAGTGATCATTAACCCTAACAAGACCAAGGCTATGCTATTTGGCCCAAGAACCCTCAGCCGGGACAGAAGCCCACATCTCAGGCTGATGACCAAATCAGGAAAAAGACCTGAGGTGGTTGAATCGATAAAATACCTTGGCCTCACCCTGGATGAGTGCTTCTCCCTCAAGGATCATGTCGACCAGGAAACCAAAAATATTCACGCCAAACTCGGGACCTTGTATAGGCTGAAAGACCAGTTGATACCCACAGCCAGGGCCTCCATCGCCACAAGCGTCCTCCTCCCTACCCTCTCCTATGCAGCCCCGGTGATACAGGGAGCTGCCAAACAAGTGATGAACAGATTACAAGTTCTCTATCACAAGGTGGCTCACTTAACCACCCTATCTGGCTCCCAGGCTCACCACTGTGACACTCTGTTCCAACTAAACTGGCCCTCCTGGAAGGCACTGCTCCAATACCCCCTACTCTGCCACAATCATAAACTACTCAGCCCATCCCCTCCTCCCAGCCTCACTGGACTCATTGCCCAAAAGAGAAACTCTAGGCTCCTCAGAACAATGGACAAAACCCTCCTCGCAGTGCCAAGGGTTAGAACCAAAGTGGGGGGTGTAAGTCGTTCGCCATCACAGCGCCACCCTGTGGAACTCCCTGCCCCCTGGTGTTCAGGATGCTACCTCTACCCACACCTTCCGCACAAGGCTGAAGGCTCATATGATGGTCACCTCCAGATTCAACTGCTAAAGTGAGAGGCTCCTAAGTGGAAGCTCACCCCTCTCCCTCATAGAAACATAGAAACATAGAAGTTGACGGCAGATAAGGACCGCAAGGCCCATCCAGTCTGCCCATTTCTTTTTCTACCTTATAAATGTGCCATCGGCCTTTGCTCTGTCAGTGGCCTATCTATTCATAGTCATTTGTATTGCTCCTTTATGCCTATCCCATGCCTGTTTGAAGCCCTGCACTGTATTCATAGCCACCACTTCTTGTGGTAAGCCATTCCATGCATCCACCACCCTTTCTGTGAAAAAGAATTCCTCACATTCCCTTTAATCGGCCTCCTCAATCTCATGCTGTGTCCTCTTGTCCTGCTATTTTTCTTATATTTAAACATGTTAGACTCTTTCACATTGTTTATGCCCTTAAGGTGTTTGAATGCCTCGATCATATCACCTCTCTCCCTCCTTTGCTGAAGGGTATACATATTGAGCTCCATTAATCTGTCCTCATATGTCTTCTGATGCAGTCCCTGCACCATTTTGGTTGCCCTTCTCTGGACTGCCTCAATTTGGTTAATGTCCTTGTGAAGGTGTGGCCTCCAATACTGCACAGTACTCCAGATGGGGCCTAACCAGTGTCTTGTACAGAGTGATTATTACCTCCCTCTTACGACTTGTGATACCCCTACTAATACACCCTAACACCCCCCTAGCCTTACCTACTGCTTTAGAGGTCTGCTTGGATGATTTTAGGTCATCAGTGATGATGATGCCCAAGTCTCTTTCTTCCTTTGTGACTGCTAGCAACCCTCCCAGCCTATGGGTGGCTTCAGGGTTTCTCTTCCCTATGTGCATGATTTTGCACTTCTTTGCATTAAATCCAGTTGCCACTCTTCTGACCATTCTGCTAGTTTATCCAGATCTCTTCTCATTCTGCCCACCCCATCTGGATCATCTACTCTGTTGCAGATCTTGGTGTCATCTGCAAACAGACAAGCCTTACCCTCTAGTCCATTTGCAGAGTCACTAATGAAGATGTTGAAGAGGACTGGCCCCAGGACTGATCCTGAGGTACCCCACTTGTGACTTGCATCTCTTCTGACTGTATACCATTTACCACCACTCTCTGTTTTCTGCCCGTCAACCAGTTTGCCACCCAGTTGACCAACTTCGACCCACCCTGAGCCTCACCAGCTTATTTATCAATCTTCTATGTGGAACAGTGTCAAAGCTTTGCTGAAGTCAAGGTAGGCGACATCAACTGCTCCCCCTTGGTCCACCACTCTGGTTGCCCAGTCAAAGAAATATATGAGATTAGTTTGACAGGACCTTCCTTTTGTAAACCCATGCTGTCTTGGATCCTGTGCCCCTATGGATTCCAGATGTTGCACTAGCCTTTCCTTAAGGAGTGCCTCCATAATCTTGCCTACTACTGAGGTAAGACTGACCGGTCTGTAGTTCCCCGCCTCCTCCCTGCTACTACTCTTGTGGAGCGGGATCACATGAGCCCTTCTCCAGTCTTCTGGGGCCTCTCCTGTGCTCAGAGACTCACTAAACAATTCTGCTAATTGCTCTGCCAGTTCCTCCTTTAGCTCCTTAAGTACCCTGGGATGTATGCCATCAGGTCCCATTGCCTTATCCACCCTGAGCTTAGCAAGCTGTTGTGGGACCCTTTCTTTTGTGAAGGGAGTGAGTGCTCACCTCCTCCCCTGTGTCCATGATGCTGGGCTGTGGGCCTGCCTACCTTCTCTTCAGTAAATACTGAGCAAAAGTATCTATTTAGGATAGATGCCTT
Organism: Neoceratodus forsteri; assembly: GCA_016271365.2. Classification (NCBI taxonomy): domain Eukaryota; kingdom Metazoa; phylum Chordata; order Ceratodontiformes; family Ceratodontidae; genus Neoceratodus; species Neoceratodus forsteri. The sequence goes on along the minus strand of CM057449.1, from coordinate 1,063,646,159 downwards.
TACAGGGTCCTCCTCCTCACATGCCCCTTTTCTCCATTAAGCTTAGCAATACCCCCTGGACTTTCTCCTTTCACTAATGTATCTATAGAAAGTCTTGTCACCTTCTTTTACTGTTCATGCTAGTGTTTCCTCAGTTTGGGACTTTGTCTGCCTTACTGCCTTACCTGCTTCCCTTAGGGCAGTTTGGTATGCCTCCTATCTTCATCCCGCTGTGTTCCTTATATTTCCTGAAGGCCAGCCTTTTGGCTCTGACCTTTTCTGCTACTGTATTTGAGAACCAAATTGGTTTCCTTCTTCTTTTGCACTTCCTTTTCTGTCTAACACAATGGGATGTTGCTTCAAGTATTGCATCCTTAATGCTTGCCCACTTTGCCTGTACCCCTCACCTGTGTTTCTTTTGCCAGGGCTAGCTTAACTCTGTTGGCCATCTTATCAAAGTCAGCTCCTCTGAAGTCCCATATTTTTGCCTTGGAATGGGATGATTTAGATGTAGTAGCCAAATTGAACCATACCATGTGATGGTCACTATTTGGGTGACCTTCTACCTGGAGATCTCGATCCCTTCTTTGTTAGTCAGTACTAGATCTAGGATAGCCCTGTCTCTTGTGGGTTGCTGTACCAGTTGTTTGAGGCCCTCCCTGCAGGGAATCCACTATGAGTCTAGTTCTGGCAGATGTTGCTGCTGGTATTGACCAATCTGTATCCGCATGTTGAAGTCTCCCATTATCAGAACCTCCCTTTAGCTGTCATGTTTTGTATATCTTCTAACAGTAATGTGTCTATGTCCTCCCTCTGGTCTGGGGGCCTGTAGACAACCCCAGTTCTTATGGCTGTCCCATTTCCTGTTTCCAGGGTGACCCACAGTTCTTCTGGCTCCTTTATGTATTCTGAATTTCTGTAGCTTTGATATTTTCATTAACATACAGGGCCCTCCTCCCCACCTTTTGCACCTCGGTCTTTTCTGAACAATACATAGCCAGGTACTGAAGTCTCCCAAGTGTGGTTTCTGTAAACCACATATCTCACTAATTGCTACTATGTCCAGTTTAGCCTCTGACATTATTGCCTGCAGGTCTGGGATCTTATTTCCCAGGCTGTGAGCATTGTGTACATGATTTTCCATTGGCCAGATTTTGGTGTGTTAGTTGTTGGGTGAAGTTTGGCATTACCCTGTGTGTCGTATGGGGAGACAAACCTTTTTCTTACCTGGTGATGCAAATGAGTGCAAACATGCTGAATTCCTGTTTGACCACTAGCTGAGGGGAGGTGTGTTCTTCCCATTCGACGTATGGGATGCTGCACCCCTCCCATTTGCTAGTTTAAATATTCTGCAAAGACGTCAAACTTCTGCCCTAATGCACTGACTCCTCTTTAGTCAGATGCAGTCCATCAAATTTAAGAACTTTCACTCCCAGAACTGTTGCCAGTTCCTACAAATCTGTGTCCTTTTCCTGGCACCAGTCCTTGAGCCCGCGTGTTTAGCTCCTATCTCCCCTTCTCTGACCTTCCGTCCATCTGCTCCCCTCCCAGACTGGCAGGATCTCAGAGAGAAGGAGATGCCGATAGAATAGATGATAGTTTGTCACCCAGCCTAGTCAGGTGTTCCTTGGTCTCCACAACTGACCGGCTGGTGAAATCATTAGTCCCTATGTGTACTAGGACATCAATGATTTCTCCTGCTTTGTGAACAATTTTAGCAATGCGGTCAGTGTCTCTCTATGCTGATGTACCTGGGAGACATCTGACCATCACCCCTGGCTGGAGATGGGTATCAACTCCCCGAATCATGGAGTCTCCTATGATCAGAAGTTTTTTGGATTTCCTTTGTGCTTGTTTTGTTTTGGTTCCTGATTTGGGTGAGTTTTGTTGTGCTAGCTCCTGTGCCACAGTGTCCTGCTCTGCAGTGTCTTCTGCCTCTTTATTTGATTTCAGAGATAGAGGCAGATACCTGTTGTAGTGTTTATATGGTTTTGGAGGTAATGTGTTGGAGAGCAGAGGTGATGGGGCACCTGATTTGCTCCTCTAACCACCTGCCAACTTCCTGGACCAACTACCCTCTGCGGTCGGGAGGTTTTGCTGTTGGATGCTGGGAAATGGCGGTGGTTCTTATAATGTATTTCCTCTTCAATATGAAATTTGAGGCGTGCAATCTCTGCCCATGCTGCCCGGAGCTGAGCCCTAAGATCTCCAAAGGCCCAGCATGTAGGACAGTGTCCTAAATCCTGTAAGACTGTCCTTCTGAAAATTGTTCCACAGTACCTGCAGTTAATGAAGTCCATTCCAAATAAGTTGCTGGGTTTGTAACCTCATATGGAAATAGCGACTATCACTGCACCCCATCTATATAGCACTGCACCCCATCTGTAGAGCTTACCCAGGAAATGTTAACTGCTAAAAAAGCTACTATGTCTTACCTCTTAAATGTAACTGCTGAAAAACTACTATGTATTATTTTCCTCACTGTCTACTCTAGTGTAATGTACCTGTGCTGTATGCTACCCCATGTATTATTCCATGTAATTCCCCGGGTCACCCCTGAAAAAGGGACCTTTGGGGCCCAGCGGGCTTATCCAGTTATCAAAATTTAATAAATAAATAAATTTAATGGCACTGGTACAATACCTTACATTTAGCCAGGTTAATCAGCCATTTGGGGGGGGGGGATGATGACTGAACTGTATGTTAAAGCTGCTCAATTTCATTAGTGTTTTCATAGGACTAGTCAGATTGCTAGCACTCAGTTCAGCAAGTGATTTGTTACAGTACTTTCTAATTAAAGTGGACATTCAGACTCTTAACACTAATTGGAACCAAATACTATAGTTGGAATGTGCACTTTAATTAGAATTTAGAGAGCACAATGATAAATCACCTGCTCTTCTGCTAACAGCATGACTGTTTCTGTAAGACACCAATTGAGACCGAGCAGTTATAGCATGCAATTCAGTTATTTCCTCCCCACACATGCACAGAAATGGCTGCTTTACCTAAATGTAATGTGTTGTGCCAGTGGTTACAGAATTTAGAGTTCCAACTTCCTTGTGCCAGTTCAAACCGCTATATGCGTGCAGCATTGCCCTCTATTACAGAGCAGGAAACATAAGTCAAGCACTTACTAAAAAGAGCAGAATGAAGGCAAAGCACTTGTCTTAGTCCGACTCCATATATTCTTCCAGGAAGGCAGGCTGTCACACAGTCACTGTCGGCTGATATGGACGATCTGTACTGTGGTCTGCGGCAGATGGCGATTAATAGCTGGCTGCTGCTTAAAGAATCATTTTACTGTATTTATGTAATTGTGATATAAATAATGAATTGAGTCTTAATTTGCTTAGTTTCCATACAGTGTCTGACGGGAATAGCCAGACTGCTGGGCATAGAGCAAGTGATTTTTTATTGTGCTTTCTAGTTAAAGTGCATATTCCCACTCCAGCACTGGTTGGCAAGCAGTACTAGAGTAGGAATGTGCACCTAAATCAGAAAGCACGCTAAGAAATCATTTACTCTGTCTGCCAGAAGTCAATTCCTGTAAGACAGAGTTGAAATGGAGCGTGGCTGCCTAACCTAAATAAAATGCACATGAAAAGCTACTAAACCACATATATATGGGAAATATAAGCAGAGGAGGTTTAAACTTTAAGCATCTACTGCTTATATTTCCTTGTATACAAATGAGCATTTCAAACCATAAACAAACTGATCTGCGTAATACATTTATAAACTTGGTACAGCTGCTGTAGATGCTTATCTGCAGCAACTGCTCCAAGTTTATACATCTTGACTAATCCTTTTAAACTTGATGAAACATAAAAACTATTAACTGCTAATACAGTGCTATTGGCACAGAATAAACAGCAATCAGCACAAATACAGTAGGTGGGCTGCAAAATGTTAAGGAAGAAAGCCAGTGCCTATGGTGAGCTTCATATCAGTTAACTGACAGTTCATTTTGCAACACTTCTTCAGCACTTCTTTAGCCACACACTCCCAGGTCTATCCCACACAAAACTCAGAGCACACACTGACCCCCACCCAACCCCCAAGAAAAAGGGTAAAATGAAAACATTTTTCAGCTTCAAGTGGCAACTTACCGACTTGATTTCAAAAGGAGTGGGGGGTCTCTTGGTATTCAGCTCAGGGCCCATTTACAAACTATATTCAATATTAGCTGCTCACTCTTGTGAATGTCCTTCATGAACTATAAATGGGATTCTAAATAAGGGGTGTTGCATATGGCATACAAACAAAAAAAACAACAAGTCCGAGGCCAAGCGCACCCTTGCCCCCAACCCCTGAAAATAGGTTAAATATAACATTAAACATTTCTTTCAGCATAAATTGGCAACTTACTGATTTGATTTCAAAAGTAGGGGTCTCTTGGGTTTCACCTCAGTCAGGGCCCTGCTGTGAAGTCACCCAGCTACCAACGTTGAGGTAGACCACTCATCAGCTGGGTCCCTACTCTAAACTGCATCTGCCTTGAATGGCTTACCTTTATATAGGATGCAGCAGCATCAACCCCAAACACGCTTAATTAAGGTGCAAGCCCCAGTCAATGGCAAGTCACTGGCTTTAAGTAGCCAAGTGAGAAAGCCATACTTCTCCATTTACAAACTATCTATCCAATATGAGCTGCTCACCCTTGCTTATTCATACAGTATAAAATGGTATTATAAATAAGGGTTGCTACTGCATATGGCACAAAATCAACAAAAACAACAAGTGTGAGCACAGCTGCACCCTGCCCCCCCCTCGGAAAGGAAGGACTGTACCATTGAACATATTTTTTCAGCCTAAGAAAGCCAGAGAAAAGCCAGTCCCACACACTGCAGCAAGTTACTCATCTGTGTCAAAAACTAAACTACAATACAAAAACTGAACTAGTCTAACAGCATGATGTGTCATGTGTAAAAGTATAGAACATGTAGGATAGTGCATGAGTAACAGTTAACAGTGCTATTCTTGGCTCTGGTGTTAACCGTTAGTCATGTGCTTTTCTATATAGTGCTCTGTATCGTGGAACGCCTCCCCCCCCGAGAAAACAAATACTTTCAAGAAATAGCGATGTCTGTGGCAGTACTATCAAGGCCCTGGCTTTAACCATTTCAAATTAGAACCCTGCTCCCCCTGATTTTTTTCTGGCTCCAAAATAAATCTGTCCCGTTCCGACAGTGGCCTTGGTAGTACCACCACATACATCACTAATTTGTGAAAGTATTTTGAATGTGCCCTGTCAGATTGCTGCTCAAGGACTCAATGTGTGATGTCCGCACTGCAGCAGGATGAAAAGTAATTCTGCTGCACTGCGTACATCATTAGTGCAGCAGAGCAACATTCTGACAGTGCTACGTTTTAGTGAATGATGATACACTATACTTCAGTTCAACAGGAAGTAAACAACTACGTGGCATAACAGGTAAACATTGAACATATGCTTGAAGAGCTCCCAGTACCATTTGCTAGACAACTGTTTGTTCAGCAGGAGATTAAGCCCAGTCACTGTTTTCTACCACTTAGTGTCTTTACAGCTGAGCACAGCTATATAGCAATGTGCAGTGATTCAGTGATCTTCAGATAAACTGAGATAGCTTACTTTCAGCTTACTTTCAGATGTCATTGGATGTGGGATAAAAGTTTTTATCCCACATCCAATGACATCTGAAAGATAGTCTGCTATCCCCAAATAAATTGAAAAAAATCTCCACAGGACAATTTATTTTATCCCACTAGTACATACCTCACTCCAACTATAAACACATGAGATTCATTCATCCACTCCATTCCCTTGTAAAAAATAATCCATGTACCCACACTTTTATTTAGTCAACAAAACTTTGTGACTGCAGCGCCAATTAATTTATGAATTCCAATTTCCACCCTCCCAGCCTCCTTCCTTCATAATCCTAGCATAGCAGACTTAGTTAGAAGCCTCCCTGGCCTCCCAACAACCAGCTAACAAAAAGAGCAAGGGGAAAGGAAAATAAAGAAAATAAGACAAGACAGCACAGTCACCAACCTATGGACAGCTAGTCTAGTTGGACTTGAAGTTGCCGTCAGTATTCTCGATGCCGTTGGGACTGTAGGCTCGCAGTTGCTGCTGGTTGGCAAATCTTCTCCTCCTGGTCTGAATCCCTCTCGACTGTCTCCGATTCAGTGATCTGCAGTGTCGGCATGAAGGATGTGATGTGGTTGCAGAAAAAAATATCAACTGCAAAAAATGAAGATAAAAAAGAGGATTTCTTTCCACAGGCACTAAGCTGTGGCAGACAAAGGCAAGCGGCTCTCAGCAGCTCTGACTGGCAATGTAGACTGGCCTGCCTGCGATTGCTGTGTGCACACTGTCTATCTCCTCTCCAGCAGGATTGGTGGTGGCCGTGGGCACTGGCAGGTGGTGCGGAAAGCGGAGTGCCGATGTACCATTGGTACCAGTGGCTCAGTTGCTGGCCTGTTGCTGCTGCAGATAAAGTATTGATTTACAGTCAGGCAGTTCTTTTAGTGCAGGCAAGCAGCTGGCAGCAACAGAGTCAGTGACTGACTGTCTGTATGTATGTACACAGCATAGCAGTCTCTTCTTCTCCAACCAGCAGTCTCTGTACTTAAGGAGCTGGCTACATGATTCTTGGGCTCACTCAGTTTGCTGTCACTCACTAAGGCTGGGTACGGTACGGAGTGGCAGAGACCTCCAAAATCAGCAACTTCTGCTCTGCGGCAATTTCCTCTCTGGTGCTCTGTAACTCTCCAGTCTTTGGCTAGATGATCTAAGCCAAGAACGCCGGAGGGATGCCTTTCATGCTGAGCTGAAGCTGAGGCCAGGACACCGACAGACCTGAGTAGGGACTTAAATGCAGGTCTGTGTAGGCAGGGGTGAGAAACAGGGAACAGACCGAGCAGAGCCCTGTGGTTGGGTTAGAAAGGGCATGCGTCATCACATCTGCTGACGTTACACGCTCAGTCTGTGCAGCTAAGAAAAAACAATGTGGGGAAACAAGAAATTAGTGTGGACCACGTGGCTCACCCAAAACAGTCAGCATTTTTGCCAGCAGTAAAGTACCGGAACGGCATTCTGGTTGCAGAAAAAGTACCGGAACACCATTCCGGTTGCACTTACATCACTGCTCATAGATATAAACAAAGTGAATTGCAAGGATGTATTTTTTAGAAATAGGGATGCAGTCACTAGGGCCTTGACTGGAGGTTGGTGGAGAGGCAATTTAACAGGCATGTGAGGAAGTTCTATTTCACTGAGAAGGTTGTGGAACCATGTAACAGACTGATAGCAGAAGTGGTGAGGGCATCTACCATTAATGGGTTTAAACATGGGTTGGAGAGGGCATGGGGACTCATAGTCCTCAAGGAGGGGAAATATGGGTTTGAGAGATTAGGGAGTGGGGAGGAGAGTAACCAATTACCAGTACTGTAGGTCAGTAGGGAGAGGTAATATAGTAAGGGGCAACTGGACGGACCTTCGATCATCTGCTGTTAATGTCTACGATTCTGATTTTCAAATAAAGTTTGACACAAAGTGTCTGCATCAAATGAGTATGGCGCAAGTGGCACCTTGCATCAAACTTTGTGGCAATCCCAATTTTCAAATGCAGGCTGCGTCAAAATCATGATGCCTTGTGTCTAATCTTCCCTGTGCCACCCTTGCAGCAAAAGCACTCCTGTGCCAGGTCACAAAAGGGCTAGTAACATGGCAGGGCTGCACCATTCCCTTTTTGGGGATTTTTCAAACCCTGCCATGGATGCAACAGAGGGCTCAAGTTAGACCAGCCAGGAGGTGGTCTAAAAGCCCTGCGCCACTGCAGGATGATGGTCCAGTGGCAGGGATCTGCCAAGAAGGGCCGGGGCAGACAGAGCATGGGGGATGCCCTAGGGAGTGTGAGGGAGATGGAGATAGTGCAGGTTGTTGATGAGACACCCAGCTGGGGTGCACTGTGCTATGCCAGGCAGTCAATCATCTGACTGGCATGGCACAATGCACACTGGCCGGGAGCCAAAGTCATGAAATGCAGAAGATTTAGGCAGCCTACAAAATCAGTAATTTTGACTTAAAAGTATATTGGGACTCTTGCCTGAACTGTTCAGAATAGTACTTTGACTTAGGAGGTAGTTGCATCTGACAATACAATAATATCCCAGGCTTGCATATGTCATCTACTGTAGGTACATGGTGATCAGACTGGAGAAACCAGTTTTAGAATGTACTGCGTATTCAGATTTTTTCTTTTGAAAATTGAAATTATGCAGAGTTGCATGTATTTAGATCTGTGGTTTGATCCTTGACTGTCTTGAACTGTCTATATCGCATATTTAATAATAACAAAATAAAAAAGCTGGGCTCATGTAGCGTTTCTTTTCTAATTTTGTTTTGACATGAAGATTGTTTTTCTGAACTTGTTTGCTGCAATATTATCTTTTAAGTGCTGCTCCTGTTATTGGATAATACTTTGTTTTTTCCTTTAAGTCTGTATAAGGTACCCAGTCCACATACTGGATAATATTTTAACATGGTTGTCCATTTTTAGTCTCCACTCATGCTCCCTAGGGCAACCCCCATGCCGTGTCTGCCCACAGCCCCCTCCTGGCATGCACAGCCATATTCCTCCAACCATCCTGGCTCCTCTGGTATTCCACCAGTGGGGGGGGGGGCAGATGCCTGCAGTAATCATACCTCTCAACCTCTTGCCTCCTGAATATAAGGGACAAGACTTAAAAAATAAGGGACAAAGACCCCAGATCAGGGACACATCTTACAAATTGGTACTATTCACTCAGAATGCTGATAGAATAAGGAGATTTGTGTTAATATGCATTTTCTAAAGAAGAACAAGTCTGTAACGTTAATGTTTGACATTATCTTGTGATTTTAATCCCCACTGGTCTGTCACAAAAACACAAGTACTACGAGGGACAGAGGAAAATTCTGAGGCAAAATGAGGGACGTCCCTGAAAATCAGGGACAGTTGAGAGGTATGGTGGTAATTTCCACAGGTGCAACAATTGTTTGGAGTAGCTGCTGGCCTTTGGCAAACCCAGGGAGTTTGGCACTGGGACCCTGATTTTTCTAAAATCAGGCACAGTGTCCCTGTTGTAAATGGAGTTTGCCACAGCCCTGGAGTGACACAACTTGAGTCACTCTAAGGGCTCTTTGAAAATCGAGCCCTATATTTCTACATCGAGTTTTATGGGATGCAGACTACATGTTTAACTTTGATTGAACATTGGAGACATTACAGTTCCAAGCAGCTAAAGAATGTACATACGTGCACCGTTATTATAGTATCCTAGTGCAACAGCTACAACATCACTATTTCAAAGAAAAGATACTTTACCCAGCTGTTGAGCAACCTCTTGCAGCATGATCATCTGCCACAACTGTGGTGGCATCTGTTCTCATCCTGGCAGACAAATCTGGCTCACAGGGGCCCAGACCACCCCATAAATGGTGAATGCCCAAATGGCAGAAAGTTTAAAAACCCCAGCACTGAATGCATAGAAATATAATTTGTCAGTAGAGAAGGAACAACTGACCCATCTAGTCTTCCCCTGCCTATTTTGCCACTGCAGGCCCTAACTGGTCTCCAACTACCTCCTCCCCTTTCCCACTTTGATACCAGTTTTCCTTTATAACTATCCCATGCAGGCTTGAAACCCATCACTGTTTTCTCCCCCACCTCCCCCACTGCAAGATTGTTCCAGGTATCCCCCACCTTCTCAGTGAAGAAATAGTTCCTCACATCCCTCCTAAACTTCCCCCCTCCAGTTTCAGTGCATGCTCCCTAGATTTTTTACACCTTCTTTTCTGAAAAAAATGCTCCCTTCCTGTACCTTATTCACCCTCATGAGGCATTTGAAGGTCTCCATCATGTTCTCCCTCTCCCTCCTCTCTTCCAGGGTGTACATGTTTAGATCCCTCAGTATCTTCTCATAGGACATTTGGTGCAGCCCCTGCACAATTTTTCTTGCCTTTCTTTGGATGGTCTCTACCCTATGTCCTTTCTGAGGTGTGGTCTCCAGAAGCAGACATAGTACTCCAGGTGTTGTGTCACCAGTGACCAATACAGTGGCAATACCACCTCTTTACTTCTGCTGGTGATACCCCACCCTATGTGTCCCTGCATCCCACTGTCTTCCCCAACTACTTTAATGCATTGCCTTGCCTCCTTAAGGTCATCCATTATTATTACTCCTAGGTCCCTTTCCTGTTTAGTGACCATCTGTACCACACCCCCATTGTACACTCTGTCTCTGGGGTTCTGCAAACAAGGTGCATAATTTTGTACTTTTCTGCATTGAAACCTAGCTGCCATAACCTTGACCATTCCTCAAGCTTTTTCAGGTCTCTGTTCATTCTCTCCACCCCCTCCAGAATGTCCAGCCTATTGCAGATCTTGACATCATCTGCAAAGAGGCACACTTTCTCTTCTAGTTCATCGTCGATGCCACTTATAAAGACATTAAATAGGACTGGACCCAGCACTGAGCCCTGAGGAACCTCACTGGTTGCTCTCCCTTCCTTTGAGTGAAGGCTGTTAACAACCACTCTTTGTCATCTATCCATCAGCCAATTATGTACCCAGTGTACCACCTTGGTTCCCACCCCAAACTTTCTTGTTTTTCTATAAGCCTCCTATGTGGCATGGTGTCAAAGGCCTTGCTGAAGTCTAAGTAGGCAACATCCACTGCTCCGTCAATCTATTTCCCCTGGTCACTCAGTCAAAGAAGTCCATTAGGTTTGTCTGACATGATCTCCTTCCTAAGAATCCATGTTGCCTTGGGTCCTGTAACCTGCCAGATGCAAGGTAATTTACCAGTCTTTTCCTTTAGAAGTGACTCCATTAGTTTCCACACTAGTGATGTCAGACTGACTGGCCTGTAGTTGCCAGCCTCATCCCTGTTGTCACTCTTATGAGGTGGGGCTACATCTGCCCTTTTCAAGTCCTCTGGAACCACCCCTGCAACTAGTGAGTTAATGAAAAGGGCTATTAGAGATGCAAGCAGTACCTCCCTGAGCTCCTTCAGTTCCATTGGATGTACCCCTTCCATCCCCATAATCTCATCTACTCTCAGATTCACAAGTCCCCTTCAGAACTCTTTCCTCTTCAAATGGTCTTGTGTCGACTTACTGTAGAAATAGTTATTTTCACGCAAAGTAAATTTAGCACAAACACAAATGCAGCCATAATTACGTAAATTTATTTTAGCACTAAGTCATAATCACCACATTCACTGTAATGGAAAAAGATACTAAAAGTGCTAGTTAGCGCAAATTTATTTTCACGCAAGTTGGTACTTCAGCGAAAATAGTTAAAATTATTTTACAGTGAAAATTTCAAGTTCTACAGTAACTCCCTCCAGTGGTTCTGTAACATATGTGGCCACCCCCTTCCCCTTCTACTGTAAAGACAGAACAGAAGAATTTGTCCAGGATATCTGCTTTTTCCTGCTCATCCTCTGTAGAGTCTCCCTCTGCAACCTTCAGCCTCACAAATCTGTTTGTTGTTCTTTTTTTCACCTACAGTATAAACCTAAAAAAGGTATTGTTCCCCTTTGTTAACCTCCCTGACTATTCATTCCTTAGTTTGTGCTGCTCACCACCTTCTGTGCTTCCCTCTGTTTTTACTGGTACACCTCTCTTTCCTCTTCCCTCTGCATCCTCTTGTCCAGTATCTCCCAAACACTGTACTTTTTGCTCTTACCCTTGCCACCACCTCCCTTGAGAACCATATTGGTCTCTTCCTCCTACTGCTTTTGCTTGCCTGTTTTACACAAAGGTTTGTTGCTTTCACTATTCCATCCCTTAATCTGCCCCACTGTCCCTCCACCCCATCAGGGTAACCCCCCCTGTCGGAGCATCTCAAAAGCATTCACCCATTTTTTTTTGATCTGTCACCCTGAAGTCCATGACCTCATCCTTGTGTGGTTCACCTCTGCTGCTGTCCTAATATTAAACCACACTGTCCAGTAATCAGTGGTCCCCAGGTGGCATCCCACCCTGACGTCTGGAACTCTGTTATGTTTGTGAGCACCAGCTCCAATATTGCCCCATCATGAGTGGGTCCTTCGACTAGTTGCTTCAGAAGTGCCCCATGCACGGAGTCCAGGATGATACTGCTTCTTGCCGAGGCTATGGCTGAGAGGCTGCAATCAATATCTGGTAGATTTAAGTCCCCCATCAGCAGTGCCTCCCCCTTATCTGCCATCTTGCTAATGGCTTTGTCCATTTCCTTGTATAGACCCTCCTCCTATGCTGGAGGTCTGCAAATCACCCCAGTGTGAGTGGAGGTCCTGGCTACTGTCTCTGGAGGAGAGTACCAAGTTATTCGTCTGGCGAATGCCGATTCTCCTGACAGTGACAGCACAATACTGACGTTATATTGTGCCTCTGCATGGGTGTTTTCTTTTGGGGTCTGTACCCCACACCCCCATGCAGGGGCTCTGCCTCTGAGACTCTAGGTTTCCAACTCCAGGTTGGAGTTGGTCTGGGAAGGGGGCAGAACACTGGGGGAAGGTGAAACACAGAAAAAGGACCATTACCACGAATGTTGCCATAATGGCCTTTTTCTGTGTTTTGACATTGAGGTGTCGACAACAAGAGGTGCTACATCTCTGAAGTAACCCCCAGTACCTCCAGCCCCTGCTTACCCCTTGCATTTCTGTTATGTTGATATCTTTCCTGACATATAACACAATCCCCCCACCTTTCCTCCCCTTCCTATCTTTACTGAACTTCCTGACCTTCACATGATTTCCCTCCCCATCCTTCCTGAATTTCATATGAAATGCAATGACTTAGCAAAGACTATCACCCACTGACTGCTCCATAGAAGATGAAGAATATGTATACTCTGTATGAAGAATATGTATACATTGTACATGCTGTAAACAGTGTGGAACTACCTAGCATCACAGTCCACATTTAGGACATCCCAATCTGCATCACTGGGGACATTGAGTTCTGTGTAAAGCTGCTTGATGTCAAACATATTGGGTGCTAAAGCCTCATGTCACCCTGCAGCCAATAAATGTAATTAGATTCCCATATGAATCAAACCAAAAACTGATGCTTTGGGCAAATTCCATAGTCCGGTCATTGTAACCTCAAAGCACACTTTCGTAACTTTCTATATTGCAGAAGGCAACAGTGGATTCCTCCTCAGTTATAAAACAGCTTCAGAACCTGGACATCTACACATCATTAACTCTTTGGTACAACATTTTTTTATTTTTTTTTATTTTATTGAAATCTAGTATTACAAGTACCTTTGAGCAGGGACTGCTCATTTACAAAGGTTCCATGTCGAAGGAATGGGGGTATACATACAAAGGTCAACATAATAATACATAAAGATAAAGAACCTCGTATAGTAAACACTGGAGGCAAGGGTTACCCTAAAGGGCATTTGGTTGGGAAGAAAGCTATATAGGTTCATTGATATACTATTAGCAAATATTGTTGTATATAGAACACATAGAGTGTTGTCTTTAGACTAGATGTTGTAAGAAGCTTCATTATTAGTTTGTAAAAGGGTGCTACCAGTAGTTAGCACCCTTTGCAAACTGTGTGAGAGGCCTTTTGGCACCATGCAATTCTGCTTAAAGTTGGACCAGCATAACATTCTGTGGTGATTTGCATATGCAGCCTATGATGTTTTGCTTTGTGGGGGTATGTGTGATTTTGTATTTTCTTATAATAATACATAGTTACACAAAAACAGAAAGCAATAGACTGAGGGTTAGAAAATCACAGTAATTCAAAATGTGCCAAATGTTAGGTAGTATGACATACCAGCGAGGGGCAATCTTAGGAATAAGTGCTGTGGGTGAGAGGGAGGGGGTGAGTGCAGGCAGGAAGGCCATTGTCAGAGGGTAGAGGGTGGGAAAGAGCTCTAAGTGGAAGGGAGGGGAGAGATAAATGTCAGGGATAACATAACTCAACAACATACCCACTTGTGGAATAGCCCAATCTGTATGAAGCCATAGGTTGTTTAAAAGACTTCCAAGTCAAGCTCCTTGTGGATACCATAGTAGCAGCACCTGTCATATTACCTCCCTGGAGAATCTCTTTGCACATTAGAAAAAAAACTGAACTGGAGAAGGACCACCTAGAGAAAACATGGATCATTGATAGAGTAGTTGGACCTACTCACTTGGTCTCCCCCTATACTTGCTGCACCCAATCCTAAGAATCCAAAGATGTGCCCATCTACATTGACATTGACATTCCCAACAAAGCAATCAAGAGGGAGTGCCACATCACCACCGCTGTGGATGACATCATCCTTGACTTTGGAGGAGTCACAGTCTTTTCAATACCAAAGCCAGACAGAAGCCCCTTGTTTTATGACTCCTATTGCCTAATTTCAGTATTAAATACCAATTATAAATCTTTATGTCTATTTTTGCACCTAGACTAGATGAGATCCTTCAAACATTAATCAGGTTAGATCAGACTAGGTTTGTCAAATCAAAGACCATTACAGATAACATCAGATGCATCCTGTACCTAATACACAAAATGCAATCCTGCTAACTGTCCTCCGTCCTTCTTAGCCTTGATGCTGAGAAGGTATTTGATAGGGTCTCTGGCCCCTTTCTATATGTCACACTAAGGAAGATGGGCTTCCCAGAGCTCTGGATACAGGTTCTTCAAAAGCTATATGATTCTCCCTGAGCATGTGTTAAGGTCTTCAGTCATCATTCTGAGGTCTTTCCACTAACACAGGGAACTTGATAAGGATGGCCAAAGTCACCCCATTTGTTTGCCCTATATATTGAACTGCTTGCCCAGGCTATCCAGAAGTGACCAAATCTAACAGGGATTCCCTTAGGAAGTGAGGAGCATAGGGTATTTCTATATACAGATGACATCCTCCTATATCTTGATAACCCACATAAGTCTCTCCTAGCAGTATTCTGGATACTGGCACAATACAGTAAAGTTTCAGGTTATAAGCTAAATACCACAAAAACAGAAGCACTTACAGTACATTTCATTATCAACCCATACAAGTGTTTATAGCTCAGTACCCCTTCCACTGGCATATAGACAAATTAAAATATCTTGGGTTATATTTGTCCTGCACAACTTCAGTCACTATCCATAATAATTACATCCCTTTTTTATCAACAAGTGATGCAGGACCTTACTAGGTGGAGTCTCTTGCCCCTCTATCTCTCCAGAAGAGTTGAGGATATCAAGATGGTCATCTTACCAAGGATTTTTAATTTTTTCAAAATATCCCTCTCACCTTAACCCTTAGTACATTCTGACAATGGAACCAACCCATTACCAGAATTCTGTGGGCGGGACAGCGACCTTGAATTATACTCATCACATTGTTCATCATTAAGGAGAAAGGAGGCATTGCAGTCCTAAACCATAAACTCCACTATTGGGCCTCTCACCTCTGTTTCATTGTACATTGACATCTTGACACCTAACAGATGCATTGGCAGAAGATGGAGGATGCACTCATCTCTTTCTCGTATTTTACTCCAAATATGTACCACCTGAAAATACAACCTGGGCACACACATGGACTAACACCATGACTAAAACATCAACACATAACATGCCTCTCTATCCGAAAAGCAATGCACTAAGATCCCTTCTATAGCTACTCTGTCAAATAGCCTTGCTGGAGTGCTTTTAACCAGCTCATGTAAGTTTAGCTTTCTGGAGGTGAAACATCTCTCACTCCAATATATGAATCATCTGGTGGCTGGGGCTATACTTAAATTATTTACAAAGATTCAAAAAGAGTTCAGCCTCTGGCAGTCTGACTTTTTCAGATATCCACAGCTCAGATATTATTATCATAACCTCCCAGTGGGGGGTGGGTGACCCAAGACCCATCCAACCATTCTTAACTCCATCATATTGGTGGTGTGCACTAGCAATACTGGACATCTGATTTCTCAATTTTATAAATCCCTGATAGATAATACAGGTAACTCAATGGAGTGTGTTCTGCAGAGCTGGTGTGGGGAGCTAAACCAGTAAATTACCCTAGGTCAATGGAATAGGTCCTGTCAAAGTGCCTCTAAAATAACTAGGTCTCACGAATGGCAGGAATATGCCTGGAAGCATCAAGTGAGGTTTTTTATACCCTAGTGATTATGGCACACTTCCACGCTACTAGGGATGCCGCCTGTTGGAGGTATTGTGGGTGCACTAATGCCCATTATACACACACTATGTGGGACTGTCCAATCTTGCAAACTTTTTTCAGTCACTTCAAGAAGAATTAGAGGAGCTGTATAGCAAGCCAGTACCACTGAATGCAGAGATGTTCATGATGTATATTCTCTCTTGGAGTCTTCACAATACTCGCTCATGCTTCTTTACTGTATGGGCATTCTCATTATACCAGCAAAGAAAACTATCTTCAGAGCCTGGCTTACACCATAGGTTCCTACTATAACCAATTGGAGGGCCATAGTTAATCAGCTATATAGAATGGAAAGAATAACACATTCACTAAATGACAAGGTAGAACTATGCTTCTTGATGTGAAATGGTTGGATCCTGCATGTTGTGACCAAAGATCCAGAGTTTGTCCCCTTGTGGGAAACCATACATGATTCCTTGTCTTTCTCCTGTCTGAGTGGGGGAACCCAAGGGCCATTCTTATATGATTCTTTCAAACCATAGTTATATCCTAGTAAACAGGCTGATTATGTGGTCTTGGTTAACACCTTCCCAATACCTCCCCAAGGGGGCCTAATTTTATCTCTGGGGACCCCCACACCACCCACATGATACATTTAAGGTAATGCCTAGACAGATAGGTTTAGTCTGCCATGATTAATATACATATCCTCCCCTCTGCACTGTAACTAAGAGGTGGAGGACCAGCTTGAAAACACTACCTATTTGCCAGGATTGTTACAGTATATTACAACATTTATAATTCTGATTGCATGCTGGAACATATGTACTGATAACTCTGCACTCATATGGATTTACATAGTGGAAACTGCTGAATAACGATTATATTTACAAAACAAATTAGACATAAATGCAGGGCATCACCAGCTGGATTGACTCCTGTTTCTTGAGGTATAACCACATTCTCTGCCCTTAATGGCCTGCGAAGGTAGAAATGGTAAACTTTGGAATATCGTCTGCTCCAGCAGGGTTTCAGAATCCCATTCAGTAGGTACTTCAGAGCATGCCAGACAAACACACATTCATTGATGACATCCTTACCTATTGTAACAGCCTGGTGATGTGGGTAGTGACATGCAAATCGTTATGTGTGTGTGTGTGTGTCTGTGTCTGTGTGTGTGTATGTGTGTGTGTGACCTGACAGCCTGTTAATGTGGGCAAGGGAGTGACATGGTAATGGTTTCTGGTGTGTTTGACATATCTTTCTGCTGTGGTAGGTGGGAGGGGAAAACTACTGGTTACTGTTGCGTGTGGGGGATCTTACAGGTTGGGGATGGGGGAGCATTGGAGGGATATGGTAATGGTTTCTAGTGTGTAAGTGTGACACATCTTATTATTTTCATAAAAGTAAACCATTCTTTTAATGGTTGCTTTACTGTGCTGGAAACACTTAATGGACAATGTCAACTATATATTCAAATCAAGGTATTACTCGGTTTGACTTGTTTTTATGGACTAAAATAAGAAACCTTGAGCAAGTGTGCTATCATTTTCTATTTTTTTCTGTCAACTTAGCAGGCTGCTAAAAGTAAATATTGTGACCATTTGATTATAGTTTCAAACCTCCCTTTGTGCTAAAATGCAGGTTCCAGTATTCACTTAGTCAGCACTGTGATGCAATAGACAAAGAACCTCTGTGCACAAACACTGAGGCAAGGGTTACCCCAAAGGGCATTTGGCTGGGAAGCCAAGTTTCAAGAAAATACAAAATCACACATGCCCACACAATGCAAAGCATCATGGGCTGCATATGCAAATCACCACAGAATGTTATGCTGGTTCAACTTTAAGCAGAATGGCATGGTGCCGAAAGACCTCTCACACAGTTTGCAAAGGGTGCTAAGAGATGACATAGACATGTGTTTCGTCCTACCAGGACTCATCAGTATGCCTCGTCTGTTTGACACCCCAGTGGAATGAACCAGCTACCCTAAGATGGTCTGTCTGGGTTATGTTGTGGTGAACCCATTAAAATAAAAAACTATTTAAAAGACAAAGAACCTCTGTGCGCAAACACTGAGGCATGGGTTACCACAAAGGGCATTTGGCTGGGAAGCCAAGTTTCAAGAAAATACAAAATCACACATGCCCACACAATACAAAGCATCATGGGCTTAGGGTAGCTGGTTCATTCCACCGGGGTGTCAAACAGACGAGGCATACTGATGAGTCCTGGTAGGACGAAACACATGTCTATGTCATCTGTTAGCATCCTTTGCAAACTGTGTGAGAGGCCTTTTGGCACCATGCAATTCTGCTTAAAGTTGAACCAGCATAACATTCTGTGGTGATTTGCATATGCAGCCCATGATGCTTTGCATTGTGTGGGCATGTGTGACTGTGATGCAATGTTTTCTTCACCTTCTCATGCACTTGAGAGCAGCGTCTATCATGAATCTACTCTTCTTTCTGTGCATGAGCACTCTCATAATTCAACCAGCACCAAGTAGGCACGCAAAGTTCACTGGTTTTCTATCAAGTGGAAAATGTTCTTATCTGAGGTATTTTACTTTAAAATTCAGTAACAGATAAAGTATGCTTTGTGATGTGACTCTGCATTACAGTTTGCAAATTCATCTCTGATACTACTGTCAGATAAAGCCAATAATGATTGTCTAACAGCTTTCAGTATCACTCGTGGAATCACTGCCCAGATGTCTTATGTTGTTCTTTAAGGAAGTGTGGCATACTCTGCTAAATCAGTGCTGTAGAGTCTGTTTACCCACTTTGTTTTATTACAGTCTGAACAAGGATGTCATCCTTCATTGTCATCCGTCAAATGTGCTGACAGACCATTCCTTTTACAGGTTATTAATACAGACTCAGCAGCAGTACTGTCTAAAACAAGTCATCTTATTATGTCTTATGCCACAATCACCTACAGTACGAAATTATTTGCAGTGGTACTCACCAGTATAATATTATTTGACTCCTGTTTTCTTTCATAATCATGTAATCTTTAATCATTTAATCTGAGTATTGATTGGGGTTTTTCCACATAGTACACTTAATGATTACTCTATCTTAATTTAATTAAAATATATTATTTTTCAGTAAGGGGTTTGAATTTGGAGTTGTGCAATCAGGAAGTCACACAGAGTACAAGAGCAACTCAATAAAAAAAGAAAACAATGCCACATGGTTTCAGAGGTAGAGTTTAGAAAATTAAAAAAAAGAATACAGAGCTTTCTCATTACTTAACAATAAGATAACTAACAATACAATTTGATGGGCACTTCAACACCAGGTGACAGTGAATTTCTGTCCATGAGAGTAGAATGTCATGACAGTGACAAGGATGCAGACATCGGGACTGTGCATGCAGACAGAGTGTTAACCATGCGTAATCAGAGCATAAACTTGAAAAAGCTCCACTGGCAGTGTGGTACCACTGACATGTCAGTGAGCTGCATGTTCACTAATTATAAAAATGTGAAGCTTCATTTCTCAAAACTAATTACATTGTTACATTCTGCAGAGGGACACTAACCGAAATACACAGACAATTCATACAGCATCAATTTTATATAACTCAGGGAGGAATGTCCCTTTAAAAGTATTTTTCACATAAACAAAATGCAGTGACTAATCACACAAAAACTGAACCTTTACTTATATCACTGCATATTGTCTAATAGATCAGTAGGTTTCATGTGTGAGATGTTATGTGAGTGGCATTCAATGAATGATGTCCATTGTTTTTGTGGCATCACACATTTCTCAGTCTTATCCTTGCAAAGACATCCCATCATTGATGTGACTCTACCTCATCTCACCAAAATCCTCAACCTGTCATTATGCCTCAGCCAATTCCCCTTGGCTTGGAAGGGAGCAGTAATAACACCTATCCTAAAGGGCAGGGACCCAACGGCAGCTACCAACTATAGACCAATATCAATCTTACCTCCCCTCTCTAAGGCTCTAGAAAAAATGGTTTCGGATCAGCTTACCAACCACCTATCCAAACATGACCTACTCTGCCATGAACAGCACGGTTTCTGGAGGGGCCATAGCACCTCCACTGCCCTCATTGAATTTACTGCCTTTATTCATAAGGCCCTCGAACAAGGATCTGTGGATGGGGCTGTCTACATTGATCTGACCAAAGCATTTGATACTGTCAGTCATGAGCTATTACTCCATACCCTTCCACCCCTTAACATTACACCAGAGGTCACCGCCTGGTTCAAAGATTACCTCTCAGGTCAGTCGTAACAAGTCAAAATTAATATAACTATCTCCACACACAAGCCAGTTCGTGCTGGAGTCCCACAGGGGTCAATACTTGGCCCCCTACTCTTCACTCTCTTCCTTAACTCCCTCCCTAAATCCTGCAGTGGTCACTTACTGCTTTATGCCGATGATGCAGTAGTTTACTGGAAACACCCAAATCCCAGTTCTCTTCAACTAGCCCTGCAGGACTACTTTAGAGAGCTAGAAACCTGATTTTCTGATCACCACCTTATTATCAATTACAACAAAACAAAGTCCATGATCTTCGCACACCACCATAGCCCCCACTGTCACATGCCCCTAGTCATAACAAACATCCATGGCTCTGCTCTGGAGCAGGTCTCTTGTTTTAAATATCTCGGAGTCACCTTAGACACCCCACTCTCCTTCCACACCCATATACAACAGGTCTCCTCCTCTATCAACATGAGACTTGGGATCCTTTTTAGACATAAGCACTGCCTACCCACCAAGCCTTGCATCTAGCTGTATCCTCCTCAGTCCTATCCTTGGTAGAATACAGGATAGTCATTTATGTGTCAGCAGATCAAACTGCCCTGAGCAGCATCAACCTTGCCCTTAATAAAGCCTGCCAGCTAGTCTAGGGCTGTGACAAGTTAACCCATACCTGTGACCTCTATGAACATACTGGATGGCTAAATTTCCAAGGCAGACTTAAATACTTCACCTGCCTTATGGCCAAAAAGATACAACTCAAACTAGCCCCTATCGGCCTCCACCGATTTCACGCACAGCCACCATGAGGCAGACACTGGCACGCAGCTAACTCCAACCTGCTAATCCCCCTCTGTAGAACATCTCTCGGACAAAGATCCTTCCACTACCGGGCCCCTCTCTGGCTAAACAGCCTCCCATCCTCCATCTCTTTGACCCATAGTCTCAACCAATTTAAGTCAGGTCTCAAAGCCCTACTTCTCGACTCCACAACTTATGTCTGTAATTAACCCCCCTATCCCTACCTCTCCCTTTCTCTAACTCCTGAGTCAGTCTGCCTATGCACCACTCGGTCGCAGTAACCCCCTCTCTCTCTCTCTTAGTTGACTGGTGCGAGCCTCCCTCCTAAGGCTCCCAATCTTTGCCTACTCCTGTTATGCAAGTATTATGACTCTGGGTCCCTCAGGACCCTACAAAATTGTTTCCTGTCTTAACTTTGTTCCTGGGGACTTCCCCCATGCTCCCAGCTGATGTATTCTGCTATGTTAATGGAAGCCAAGATTGTCTAACCTGCATTTTTATACTACTACTGTATATGTATTTGTATTGCGTCTTGCTTTTTTCTTTTATTTTTACCTGACCTGGAGCCTTTGCAAATGAGTCTGTGACTCAAAGGATTGTAATTCAGATTATTTTCAAATAAATAAATAAATCATTCTCAACAGAAACCACAAGTATCTTTGAATGGAATATATAGCTCACGCTAGGACTTGGGCTGGATTCTCAGATTGATTTGGCACTAAGTTCCACATCACAACTTCCGTTGCTGAACGAAATCTCTGCAGCTGCAGACATTGGTATTCTCAGTCCACCATAGCTGGGGGGATGTTACACCTTGTAACACCAGATGTAACAACATTTTTCCGTAGCTGTATGGAAAAAACACTCACAAACTGCAGCGTGGAGGTGGTTGTAAACCAGCTCCAGTTTTGAGGATACCATAGTTGCAGGAGAGACTGCAGTTCTGCAAGTAGCAACCTACTTGCACCAAGTTTTTCCCACAGCTGTGGGATTTTCACAGGCTTTGAGAATCCAACCCTCGGTCGCTAGTTTCATATCCTTTTCCTACCACACTTTAAGAATCTTAATGTATGTGTTAAGAATTCAGTACATTCATTGCTATGATGCAACACTGTGCTACAGCATATCATACAAACAAACAAACATACATACAAAGAAGCCAACAGAAGAAGGCCATTTGGTCTATCTAGCCTGTTCATATTGCAGGGTCCACTGCTTGAGCTACTGTCTCTGCCCCCTCCCTACTCCACTCTTCCTCCCTACCCATGATCCTTGCCTTCCCCTTTTCTTTCATAATCATGTAGTCTTTAATCATTTAATCTGGGTATTGATTGGGGTTATTCCATATAGTACACTTAATGCCCTTACACTTAATACACTTAATATAGTACCTTATGCCCATTTCAGCCTCTCTTGAAGTTGCCCACTGTCTTCAGTGGGACCACCTCTTTTGGCAGTGCATTCCAAGTGTCTACCACCCTCTCTGTGAAGAAGTGCTTCCTGACCTCCCTCCTAAACTTTCCACCTCCAGCTTAAGACTGTGCCCCCTCACGTTATGGATTCCACTCAGTTTATCCACCTTATTTATCCCTCTCAAGTACTTGAAGATGTCAATCATGTCCCCCCCCCGCCCTTTCTCTCTCTCTCTCTCTCCTGTCCTCCAGGGAGTACATGTTCAGTGCACTCAACCTCTCCTTGTATACCCTACTGTGCTGACCTGCTGCCATCTTTGTAGCCCTTCTCTGGACCTTCTCCAGCAGGTTAATGTCCTTTTTGTGGTGTGGGCACCAATACTGAACCTGTACTCTAGATGTGACCTCACTAGTGGCCTATGCAAGAGCAGTATAACCTCCTCTCTCCTACTACTGATCCCCCTAGCTATGCATCCCAGCATTAATGTTAGTTAATGTTGCTGCTTTAAGTACACTGAACAGAAATTATGAAGTCAGTCAGGCATCTCTTTTACTGCCACTTCCAGTGTTTTGCATCCCCCACAACCATCACTTGTGGTGCTCTAATACGAGGAGAAGGACAATCATATTCTGTGCAAGAAACTGTTGCTTTTTTTAACAGTTTTCTAGAAGTAAAAACTCTGCAAAAACAATGGAAAACAATGAGACAATAGAAACTATTTACAATGACAAATGTTCGGTAGAACTGATGTCTTCCTAACATTGGTTCCTAGCTGCATAATTATGCAACACTAGAGAAAGGAGTGTGTGTGGCTGTACAGAAATTCCTCAGATGCTTTGACCAGTGAGCCTGTAGCTTAATGGTTAGAGCACTGGAATAGCATGCCAGAGATTTGAGGTTCAAATCCCATTAGGTCACACTTTTCCTTTCTCATTTCCATCCTTGATTTAAAAATATGTATACCTTGAAGGGGTTAAACTGCACTGAAAGAAGTGGTATTTCTACACCCTAATGTGAATCTGATGGGAATGGGAGTGGTTGTGGTTGTGATGGGACAGTGGATAGTGGTGCTGCTGGCTCTTGGCACCTGCATAGTTAATCCAGCAACCTCAATACTTTTTTCTGGCTGGTCTGAATGTTCTCAGTCTCCCTCTCCAACCTTTTGAGGTGCTGATCATCATTTTCAGGATGCTGCTGCTGCTACCTTCTGTCTAGTGTCTAGCTGGTGGGGGATCAAGCACTGGAGCTGATCCCCATGATCTCCAGTGGCTGTCTCTTGCCTTTCCCCTCTTTTTTCTGATTCAGAAGGTCTCCTTCATTTCCTCAAGCCACATGGCTGCTCCCCTCCTTCTTTGCAGTACTCACTCTCACTGTAAATAAAGAAAAAAAATATATTGTATACTCTGCTGAAGGTAAGCATTGGTGTGTTTGGTTTCACTTAAGTGTTTCTTGACATATGGTGACCCCTCACCTGACCTCTGCATGCACCATAACATCATTCACCTATTTTGTGATTTATAGGTAATACTGACAATAGAGGTAGAGAGAAGTTAACTTGTCATACTGACAAATGCAGTGCAAGAAACATGATTCTTGAATTAGTTCTTTGTGTAACAGTTTCAAATGAATTTTTTAGACCCATTGTAGAGGTGGGTGTTTTCCACACATGTCTTCGACTCTCTGGCCTACTGACAGTCCTTCATTTGTCTTGCCTAATGGGGAAATATTGCTTTCAAAATGCACATATTTAATTCAATCCACTATTATTCAGAGTGGTATGGTTCAACAGAATAACCAAAAATTCCCTTTCATTCACAGCTGAAATTAAATGTCATCATTAATATACATGCTTACATAATCTCATGCCAGGTTCTGAAGGTTGTGAATGGGGTTCTACAATTATCTCTTCCACTCCAGGTGCCACAGCAACGTTTCCATTCCCATTTCCTGTAGATCCAGATGACCCACCACCAGCTGCTCCTCCCTCAGTCTTTTCTGGTCATACAGATGCTGATACAAAAGAAGACAATTACAACAAGTTATTGAGAATAATTATTTTTTAATACACCAACATTTATAAAAAAAGAAAGATACTTTCCACACAGACTCAGTTTTTGTTCTGCTACCTGGGCTTCCTGAGGAACACTGTGAGGTGCTTGTCATGACACATGGCAGACATACCGACAGGTATGGATGGCACCAGTTTCCAGTTTCAGTTTCAGTTTCAGTTTGGTTTTTATTGTTCATCGGTTAGACAACCCATTACAACATTAAAAAAAAAAAGAATAAAAAAGGCTTCAGTAATCCACACATACAATATAATCCTAAAATGCATAAAATGCATCATAAAAATGGAGATAATAATGATGACAATACAAGACACCAAGCACCGTGATGAGTATCAAACAGCAGCTAATTGCATAAACTGTTCATGTCATATAAATTAGTATCAAACAGGAATTGGTTCAGCATTACGTAAATTTGACCCAGGTTAATTTTCTGTTTGCAGTAAAATTCTAATTAAAATTTTTAAGTTACATGCTTTGAGCTGTCCACTGTATTACATTCCCACTGAGACTACATTCGGCAGCATAAA
This sequence comes from Neoceratodus forsteri, assembly GCA_016271365.2. Taxonomy (NCBI): domain Eukaryota; kingdom Metazoa; phylum Chordata; order Ceratodontiformes; family Ceratodontidae; genus Neoceratodus; species Neoceratodus forsteri. The sequence continues at coordinate 1,063,620,984 of CM057449.1, read as the reverse complement.
TAAATTAATGGATCCATACAGACTTTCCACCCTATCCAGCAGGGGCAGTCTATTAGAATGAAGTGGGTAGTACAACAACGTTGGGTTCACCACAACATAATCCAGATAGACCATCTTAGGGTAACTGGTTCATTTCACAGGGGTGTCACACAGATGAGGCACACTGATGAGTCCTGGTAGGATGAAACACGTGTATGTGTCTTCTGTTAGCACCCTTTGCAGACTGTGTAAGGCCCTGTACACATCAGGCCACTTAAAATGTTTTAAGGTGCTTAAAATGCTTTAAGTCGCGCAAACACGGCGCCGTCTGCATTTAAGCATGGTTTCAAAGCGTGTTAAGAAACCGTGCTTAAACCGTGCTGCGAGCTAGTCTCAAGTCCGTTTTTAAAAACGGTTTGAAGGAGGAAAGCGTGTTACCTTGTGGTGTGGACGGGCGTGCGATTTTTCCGTCAATTAGGGTGCCAACATAACCGTGCTACAATCGCAGAAGATTACCGAGTTTAAAAACGTTACTCGCTGCTGATGGAGACGGAAGTTCACCGTGTTACAATCGAGTTCAAACTTGGTGAATAATAATGTGGACGGGCTACTCTGGTGAGTTTTAAAACGTTTTGAAACCGTTATTTAAAACGGTACAAATCTTCACTTGTAATGTGTACAGGGCCTAAGAGACCTTTTGGTACCATGCATTTCTGCTTAAAGTTGAACCAGCATAATATTCTGTGGTGATTTGCATATACAGCCCATGGTGCTTTGCATTATGGGGGTATGTATGATTTTATATTTCTTTGAAACGTGGCTTCCCGGCCAGTGACCTTTGGGGTAACCATTGCCTCAGTGCTTATGTGCTGAGGTTCTTTGTCGTACAACAAAGTGCCCATCTTCCAAGCACCAGGCACTCCATCTGAGCCACCACATGTTATCAAATACACATAAAACTTTCCAGGTACTGTGTGAGGTCTACTCTGTCTTGTAATCCTTATGTGTATTAAATGAGACTCAACCCATATGAATCCCACTATATGCTGGCAAGAGCAATAACTCTATGGAGTCCCTTTACCACTGGGTATCACTATATCAAATAAGGTCTTAGTACTAGTCCACCCTGGCTACAAAGCATAGGTGGACATTCCATATAGACTGGTCCTTTCTGAATGTACAGGTCTAAGCCACTACATTGTTTTGCCCCTGACATCCCATACTAAAAAATCGTGACTGTAGCTAGCAGTTTACTTAGATAACATCTCTTCCTGTTTCCAAGCAAAATTATTGAACTACTCTAGGGCATACAAACTAAACCCAAAAAAGAAGGTAGAAAAGTTTTGAAGGGTTACTTCAGAAACAGTTACATTAAAAGCATGTTAATTGTTTTAACCTGAACTGAAGACACTAAAACATTTACCTATGAGGATTCTGCTCATAACTACATACCCTTTCACAATAATTACAGTTGCAATATGCCTTGAGTATTATAAAATCCCTGAGTAGCACTAAACATCATATACAATAAAAACTTATAAATTTTGTCATAACTAATGCAAACACATTGAAGACCTGCTAAACAGGTTCTCGATATAACAGATTCTTGCCTACTAAAATCTCACTATGTGCAGTAGAAAATTAAGGTGAGGTCTCCTTAATTAAGACAGAACACAAAACACACTAGATAAAAACAAAATAATCATTCAAATCGTATTAAGTTTCATCACACTCCACTGTAAATTAGAATGTTCTTATGAGAAGTGATCTTAGGGTTTATTCATAAAGTTTGAATCCGTCTTTAAATTTAAAGCTAATTCAGCAGATTCAGAGAGCAACATTTCAGTTTTCTGCCAAAGCCTATGCAGCTGCCACACACAAATTTCATATTAATCCTCCTAAATGCCATGTTCTGTGAACAACTTAGTTTTCACTGGTTCACTTTGCGCATGCCACAGACTGATTTCTTTAGGGAGGAAATAAAAAAAAAAAGAATTTCTAGATGCAATACCTATTTTCAGTGACCTTTTCATAAAGTAAGACAATTAAAAGCATCATTCTTTATATGGACCAATTTTAGAAGTTAAAAGATTGCCACTGTCCCCAAATAGTTCCTGTGCAGATCAATGAACAGAATACTCCAAACAAGCATTTGCCTTCTAATTCTGCTTCAGTTTAAATCTTGCAACTGTTCTGCTCTCTCCTTTCTCTTCTGCTGAAAACTACAAGCTCCAATTTACGCAGCAGCACATTTTATTATTTGTCTTTCTACTTTAAATTCATCAAGTCCTATTAAATTACTGTTTTGTTTGTATGATTCTCCTCACTCCACTTCTCTGCGGTTTCACTGCAGTCTCTATAACAACCTATGGGTTTAAACAAATAACTCTTCTGGCCAGTACCTAGAATAAAAAACAGCATTGCTTGACCAAAGCATAGTAGATATGATATACTAGAGTGCTCCAACCCTTCAAGACCTTTGGCTACATTAGCATACCTTTAATAGGTCAGATTTTTGCTCTAAGTTTCTCTCAAGTGCGGTCACCAAGATGGTTCTCCTTCAACCCAGGCAAACCATCCCTACACACAGAACTCCAGTTCAGTGTCCATCTTAATATCTCCCGAACTCTGTTCTGACCCATCCCCTGTCAGCCTGGTTCACCACGCAGCTCAACCAACAGGCTCTCTGATGCAATTACCGATCACACATCAACACAAAGTCTTAAGTTAGTATACCCCTCAATTAGGAAAAATCTCTCTGGAAGTACCTGCACACCGACTGCTTATGTCACATACAGCCAAGAAAGATTTAAGCCACAAAATACTTGGTGATAAACTATGAGCTGAATAAAATTGTCTCAAATTAAACCCCATCTGAAAAGGAGATATGCAGGAGTAAAGATTTCAGAATGTGGCATAAACTGTTATTAAAACACAACAAGAGAAAGGGAGCTGAAATGCAGAGCAGAGCAGCAGCACAGCGATCTTGCTGCCCCACCCCCTCCCGTAAAATGAACAGTGGGATTGCACTTGCATCCAGTTTTCAGTTGGAAACCTACAAAGGTTGCTCAGGAATATGGACATGTCATACCTTAGACAACTTTAGTGACTCACTGTGGCCACTTGTCCATACTAGATGCAATTAGGAAGATACAGTAATTGGAAGCCCTCATGAGGAGGACCCAAAAAACACAGCTGCACAAATTTCTGCAAGGTCCTGTACTGTCCAAATATACTGTATGGACACATAGTGGTGTTAGCACAGAACCAGGCCTGTGTAATGGGTGTATGTTAGGTGACAGGAGTAAAAGATGGTGGATTGCAAAAAATACTGTTGCACTGATAAAGTGCTAATTCAAGATGACACAAATACAATTGAACATCATAACAGGGGACAAAATCCAAATTATCAGGGGGCAAACAAGTAATGGAACAAAATGGCAGCTTAAGGATATTTTCACCCGGGTGCCAGCAGCTGCATCACAGCTAGCTGCTACTATACTAAGATAACACCTCTCCTCAGTGCCACCCTACCAACTATCAGTCAGAGGTGCAAAAGTGCAGCTGCATACAACAAAGTAATATAATGTTAGTATTTCATGTATAATATTAATGAAAGCAAGAAATGGACAACTGGACTTTGTTAACTCCCAGCACTGGTTCCTGTTAAATCAGCTGTTCCTCAACACCAAAAAAATGGTCCATATATCCATTTGCATTAAGCAGAACCTTGCCAGGCTCACCACTATCCTCTCCTGCCATACCCTTGATGGTACAGCAATTGAGAATGTCCCCTACTTCAAGTACATTGGGGTCTGACAGGACTGGCACCTTGATTTCTCAGTGCATGTCGATGTCATCAACAAGACATTTCACCCCAAACTTGGCACACTTTCAGGAACTAAGGCACTATCCTTTGTCTGGTCAGTGAGAGAGTGTGCCAAAGATTATACTCCCCATCTTTGACTATGGTGACCTAGTATACAAGGTTGCTCCCAAGTCCACCCTGGTCAGAATGTACTCCCTCTTTCTCTCCTTTTGCCACTTTTCTCAGGACAGTCCCCCACTCTCCCAGCACCCACCAGTGCTCCCTGTATTCCTTGCTTTCTTTTCTCTCCATTGAGGGTCAGAATCCTCACTCACTGGGCTTCCTTTTTCTTTAAATATTGGCTTGGCTCCCTTCCTTCCTACCTTGCTACTTTTCTGCCCCCCCAGCCACTTGACCTCCTTTGCAACTCTGGCTATTTTTTTCTCACATTCTTTTCAAGAAATCAGTGCTTGTCAAACTGTCTTCTCCTTCCAGTTCCATCTGTTCTGCCTCTTCCCACCACTCACTCTCATCCCTCCTCCATGACTTCACTACTTACTCCTGCAGTTGCCCCATTACTGTTCCTTGGGCTGCTTCCCACCATTCTCCCACCTCTGTTCCTTCTTCGCTGATGACCTTTGCTCCTACCCTTAACTCAGTATTCCACTGGCTCAGTGGCACCGAGAGTTGAGGTGCTGGATGCCACACCTCACACAACACTGGCAACCCAGGTTTGGGAGCAGAATTGGGTCAGTGGGGGGCAGCGTGGGAGGAGTAGGACTGAGCATCTGATAGAAACATAGAAACATAGATTTTGATGGCAGATAAGGACCGCTTGGCCCACCCAGTCTGCCCATTTCCCTACCTAGAGGATAAGCTGCAGATCCTAGTTAACCAACAGCCTATTTCTTCCTACCCCCCACAAGAATTGCTTTATATCTGTCCCATGCATTCTTGAATTCTCCCACAATTTTAGACCCCACAATCTCTTCAGGAAGGCTGTCCCATACGTCCCTCTGTGAAAAAATACTTCCTTACATTGCCCCTGAGCCGTTTCCCTTCTATCTTCTAATTGTGTCCCCTTGTTCTTGCACATTTTTTTTCTGAAAGATGCTATCCTATTGGACTTTGTTGATTCCACTCAGGTACTTAAAAGTTTCTATTATGTCCCCCCTCTCCCTCCTTTCCTTAAGGGTATACATATTAAGCTCCTTTAGTCTCTCCTTGTATGACTTCTCTTGCAGACCCTGCATCATTTTAGTTGCCCTCCTCTGGACTGCCTCCATCCTGTCTATGTCCTTGCGGAGATGGGGTCTCCAGAACTGGATGCAGTACTCCAGATGGGGTCTCACCAACTGTCTGTACAGAGGGATAACAACTTCCTGTTTTCTGCTGGTGATGTGGCTCCCTATACATCCCAGTATTCCCCAATGCTTCTCACATTGCTTGCTAACCTTACGGTCATCTGATATGATTACCCCCAGTCCCTTTCCATTTCTGTTGTTGTTACTACCTCCCCCTCTCATTGTGTAATCTTCCCTTGGGGTTTTGTTTCCCAGGTGCATTATTTTGCACTTCTTTGCATTGAATCCAAGCTGCCACACTTCTGACCATTCCTCCAACCTTGCCAAGTCCCTTCTCATCCTTTCCATGCCTCCTTTTTGTTGCAGATCTTTGTGTCATCTGCAAAGAGGCATACTTTTCCTTCCAGTCCCTCTGCAATGTCACTTATAAAGACATTAAAAAGGACTGGACCCAGTACAGAACCCTGTGATGCCCCACCAGTAATCCTCTTTCTTCAAAGTTACTCCATTTACAATTATCTTCTGTGTCCTTTTGTCCAGCCAATGTTTTACCCAGACTACCACCCTGGGACCCACTCCCATGCTGTTTAATTTGATTATTAATCTTTTGTGTGAGACTGTGTCAAATGCCTTGCTAAAGTCTACTTAGGCCACGTCTACAGCCCCTCCCTGGTTTACTACCTTGGTCACCCAGTCAAAGAAATCAATTACATTCGTCTGACATGACCTTCCCACTGTGAACCCATGCTGCCTTGGGTCCTGTGCCCCACTTCAGAAGTGATTCCATCACTTTCCCTACTGCAGAGGTCAAACTGACAGGTCTGTAGTTTCCTGCCTCTCTTTCTCCCACTTTTGTGAAGGGGAATCACATCCACCTTCCTCCTGTCCTCAGGTACCACAACATCCTCCCATGATTTGTTAAAAAGGGTAGTCAGTGGTGTCACTAGTTCTCCACTTAATTATTTTAGAATTCTGGGGTGAATTCCATCAGGCCCCATTGCTTTGTCCACCTTCAGTCTTAAGAGTTCTTTCAGAACCCTTTTGTTCTGTGAAAGGACTGGGATCAACCCCCCCCCATCCAGAGTGCTTCTGTTAATTGGATTAAGCAACTCCCCCTCCTCCTCTTTTGTGAATACTGAGCAGAAGTATTCATTCAGTATCCCTGCTTTTTCACTGTCCCTCTCTGGCCACCCACATCCATCCTATTCAGCCTCACTATCCCTCCCTTTGTCTTTCTACGCTCCCTGATGTACCTATAAAAGGTTTTATCCCCCTTCTTAACTGAGTTGGCAATTTTTTCCTCAGTTTGGGCCTTTGCTATTCTGACTTCCCTCCCTGCTTCCTTTTGTCTTAACTGGTACAGTTCTCTGTCCTGCTCCTTCTGTGTTTCCTTTTACTTCATAAATGCTATATTTTTCTCCCTAACCTTTCCTGCTACCTCTTTTGAGAACCATAGTGTCTTTTTCTTTCATTTTGATTTGTTTATTTGCTTCACACAAAGGCTTGTTGCCTCTGTGATGGCAGTTTTGATGTTTTCCCATTGTTGCTCCTCCCCTCCTTCTAGCCTGTTTGCTAGTGCTTTTCTAAGGCATTCTCCCATCTTGCCAAAGTCAGCCCTCCTGAAGTTCAGTACCTTCACTTTTGTATGGCTTGAATCTGTAGCTGAGTTTATCATGAACCACACTGTTTGGTGGTCACTTGTTCCCAGATGGCTACCCACTTCTAGATCAGAGATCCTCTCACTGTCCCCATTTGAGAGTATGAGGCCTAAGATTGCTCCCTCATGAGTAGGTTCCAACACTAGCTGTCTGTGTGATTTTGTATTTGTCTGAGGCATGTCACATGTAGGGCATAGGGAATGGCCCTGCTCTTGGATGTGGCTACAGCAAAGGTGCTCCAGTTAACATCTGGCATATTCAGGTCTCCCATCAATAGTATTTCCCCTTTCTCTGCCATCCTAAGGATGCCTTCTATCATATCCTTGTCCATTCCCTCCCCTTGACATGGGGGTCTGTATATAACCCCTGTGCAGATTGTGGTGTCATTTCCAGTCTCTAAGGTGACCCACAGTGCCTCCTCTCTTACCTGTTCAGGGGCTGAAACTAACTTTTTCAGCCACCAGCCCACAGGGCTAGTGGATGGAAAAATCCACCGGCCAGCCATGATTTTCACTAGCTCGGCCCCCCCCTCCCAAAAAAAAACACACACAAACTTGGGTGTAAAAAAATAAATGTTTTATTGCAGTGGACTTTTTTAAAAGTATTAAAAACTGATGTGAAAAACTATTTTTCTTTTACAGGCAAAGGATTTTGCTGCAGAAACATATTATACAAACACCAATAAGAGTTTGGAAACTGCTTCTAGTCCAGACTGAGCAACATTTTAGTCCAGATACTCTTTGTCGCTGATGCAGATGCAGGGTTCCTCCTCCTCTTCCTCCTCCACCACTGTTCCATCATGGCTGGTCATGTCAGCAGACTCCTAATGATCCTCTTACATGCCAATGCTGGTCATGTCCATGAATTCCGGTCTTCTTATTCAGATGCTACTTGCGTGCCACAACTCTACACCAGGGTTTGGTTCAAACTGTTGTATTTCTGGTGAAACAAGCTGGACCGTCATCAGGTCAGTGAGGGTGTCACATCTCAGTTTGGATTGCCAGTCACTTTTGATTTGCCTCATAACACTGAATCCCCATTCACACTCTGCTGTGGAGGCAGGCTGAGACAGGACAAGGTCTATTAGGGCAAGGATTGCAGCACATTCATCCCGTTGCATTCTGTTCATATCTGGCCAAGAAAGCCTCTGAAGAATCTGTGTGGTGAATGTGGGTTTTTAATATATTTTAGATTTCAGAAGAGTCCACTGGTCGGGTATTTCCTGTACCATGACCCCAGATGAAACCCAGATGGGCTGAAAATGTTCTACCAGCAAATCTATCTCAGAGTCACCAAAATCTGCAAAAAACAAACAAAACAAACAAAACACATTAACTCTGGCCAGCTTGACACATTAAGTAAAAGCTAGGCACATTCCATACATATTTAAACTTTGAGACCTATTTAAAGCTTGAGACATTAAGTAAAGTTAGTAAAATCAAATCAGTCTCATTTACCTGAAATATTGTCTGCGTCTGGACATCAGTTGAAATTCACCACTTTGGTGGCACAGAGCACTCCAGCAGCCATGTCCAAAAATCAGTTGCTGAGGCTAGACTTCAGCTCATCCAGCAGTTTGAGCTTGGATGCTGTAGTGATTATGCAGTCCGCGTCACCTGTCAGAATAACTCCCTCAAAGCTGCCCTTTCCAGTGACCATCTTCAACATTGGACCAGGCCTGTAAGTGAAAAAGAGAAGGATCTGATCACACCTGTTCATAATACAAGACTTTTTTTTGTTTGTCAAAAATAAACACTTTATAGCTCACTTGGATTTATACTTGTCAAGTACAGCCTGGGTTGACTTGAGGACTTCATGTACTTCTGCAACAGTTACTGTCCTCTTCTGCAAAGTCCTTGACAACTTGCTCAGGTTTGTGAGAATGTCAGGCATCAGACAGCTGAACGTCATGATGGCACTGCTTACAGCGGTCTTAAAATATTTTTTGGCCTTGCACTGTTAGTTGCCATGAACACCCACTGCATCTGGAGACTGAATCTAAAAAAAGGAATTCAAGCAAAGATTGTGTTAAAATAAAATAAAACTAAAAGATACTTGGGGGGAGGGAAGCAAACAAGGAAAATGTTCCTGTTCCAGGTGCTGTATGATTGCTTTATACCCTCTCAGAAAATGGTCCAAAGCATTCAACAGGTGACTGACCCATCTTGTGCCTCCTATTCGTGTGGGTACCAGTGGCTTCAGTCCAAGAACTTCGTAGCTGTTCAATAGGTTTGCCCTCTTGAGTGGACTGTTGTGGTAAAAGTAATAGAGGCCCATCAGCAGCTCATCCAGTTTCTTGTAGGCCACATTCTTTTTTATTGAGTCCGCAAAGGCCAGCTTAAGTCGATGAGCTATACAGTGAATGCCTGGCACATAAGGCCGGTTCTCACAAAACCTGGTAACAACACGGGTTTTGGATCCAGTCATCACAGATGCACCATCTGTGCCACAAGCAATCAGCTTCTTTTTCCACAATTCTTCATGAGCTGATGTCACTGTCACTCCTGGCTCTGGAACCACCTGCTTCATTAGAGAACTGATGGCTTCTGTAATGTGCTGGGCATCTGCCTTCTCCGCTGATTGAATTCCCACAAACTGTACTGTGACTTCCCCTTGATGACTGAAGTGAACATACACCAGCTCTTCTTCCAACACAGCAGCATCAGCTGAGCCATCACACATTATGGACAGAAATTTTGCTTCTTTCAGGCTTTCTTGCAGCTTGATCTGTTCCACTTTAGTGATGTAGTGCAAAAATACTCAAGCTTGTTTGTCGTTCTGGTACGTCTCCCCACGTTCAACCCTTTTCTCTCATCAACACTGTGGCCCAGACAGAAAAAAACACAGGAAAAAAAAACAATTACTTACCAAGTACATTAAATAAATTACACGGGGGCTGTGCCTGGTTGCTACTACTTACTCGCACATCCACGTGAAGTCTGTGAAAGGCCTGCCTTTCCTTCTTATTGCATGTGTTGTTCTGAAGAGTATCCTCAGCTTGTCAAAGTTGGCTGCCTTCAGTGATGCCAGTCTTCTCTGCCATTGACGATGCTGAAGGTGCCTTTTTTGCAGCAGAAATCTTCATGCATTGCTGGTGACTCTGTGAACTTTCATGGTCCTTCACACTCTCCAGTTCATGCCTCTCAACCTCCTGCTTCATAAATCAGGGACAAAACTTGAAAAAAATCAGGGACAAAGGACCAAAATCAGGAACACATTTTCAAAATTAATGATATTCACTCTGGAAGCTGGTAGAATAAGGGGCTTAGTGTAAAATGCAATTTCTAAGTTAGAGCAAATCTGTAACTTTAATGTTTGGCATTAATTTGTACTTACAATCCCCACAGTTCAGACACGGAAACACAAATTTTAGGAGGGACAGAGTAAAATTCTGAGGTAAAATCAGGGACGTCCCTGAAAATCAGGGACAGTTGAGAGGTATGCTCCAGTTTCCAGTTGGCGGTTCCTGCCATGAATGGACTTTTCTTCATGGACTTTCTAGAAAACAAGCTGCATTCAGAGCAGTACATGACTTTCTGTTCCTCATCAAAAATGAGCCACTATTGTTTATGGCCACTGTCATCCGTTCTCCATTTGTTGTTGAACTGTCACATTCTCTTCTCCCTCTTGTGCGTCTTGTTGCACTCCGCCTTCTAAACATCATCGATCTTTCATTTTTTGGGCTGACCCACTCCCTCTACGTATCGCCACATGATACCCGCCAGTGGATGGATGCAACTTGTCTTACTGCAGAGGAAATTAACACTAAATGAAAAGCCCTGCAGCTGCAAGGCAGAAAACATTTTTCAGAAATCCATGGCACTGACGTCCCACTCACAACGCCAACAGTAAGTAATGTTAAGTAACTGGCCCTGAGGTTACCTCAGCTGGCCAAATTAAACAGTAAAATATGCTGCTAATAAAATACAATTTCTGGCGTGTCTGTGTCTTATTGTGCGTACACGCACACACACACACACACACACACACACACAGAGCAGAAGTAACTGACAAAATAAATATTTTATCCCCAAGCAGAACAGTTGAGTAAGAGACTTTTGTTTATTATTGCAGATATAAAGCTGCAGCAGCAACAAAAAAAAAAAATCAACATGTTAGCATCAAGTCAGTCACAGTACAACTTGGGGGGGGACTCAAAACGTTTAGAACACTTTAAACAGCAACAGAAAAAAAAATATTTTAATATTACTCAGTAGTTCAGCATTGTTCTGTACATTATATGCATATTAAGCCATGTTATGCCAGGACATCATGCCATGGATATGCCATGTTGTGCCCTACACCACGTTGATGCCATTATTCTGTACAGAAATCCATCTTTTTCAAAATGCTGTTGTACCACACAGTTCAAAGGTCCTGGACTGTGTTGTACCCTTCTGTGGTTGAACAGCATTCTAGAACCTCTAGAGACAACACAACTTCAAGTCGGCTAAATTATAAGAGAATTAAAAAACAATACACATTTTTCATAACAAACAGGGTAATGTATGGGGAGCCTTCATTAACTGAAATCTAGCAGATTGCAACCTTGTTATGCCACGATGACATTGTTAACCCTTGTTGACCTTGTTATATGAATGGTATAACAAAATGGAATGTCCATGAACAACTTTAACAGCACAGTTCAGCTGTTTGTTCTGTCACCTCGGGTTCCGATTCCCATGGACCTCTCGAGCTTCGCTCTCTTGGTCAAAGAATCAGAAGAAACCCGATGTGGCATAATTGCCCAGCACACCAGAGATTACAAACTTGTGGTTGCAAGGCTGAAAATAGGACAAAACAAGAAGCATTTACAGAAAAATGAGACAGTCTGAGCCACTAAAATTAGAGAACAGCAAGGAACCTAGTAGTGTCATAATACACCAGATAGACAGAGGCCAGATCAGTATTTATATCCTGGGGCACTCTTGCTTGGTTACTGTGTTAAACAGTGATAGAGAATAATTTTTAAGCAGGAGTTCCCCAGGATGCAAACATCAATCTGTCCTTCTGTGTATCTTTGCCCAGTGGACTGGTGCCTCCTTTCATGAGCTGGGAAAAATCAAACACATAACCACAGCAACACGCTCCCCCCAACACTGAAATAAATAGTAATGGCAGGCTGTATACACACTTTTAATAGCACATCTCACTCCAAGGCAGACTTCATACAAATACAAATGTAAGATTCAGAGTGGAAGTAAATTGGGTCAGGAGTACCATCACCCCTATCCAGAGTCCACCCAGTCCAACGCCGCTGCTGCAAAGGATGCCAAGAATGAGAAGCACTTGGATGACAGTGGGCTCAGGGAGGGTTAGGGCAGTCAGGCAGAGGCACATCCCAGATCCTATTCCACTCAAGAACTCATATGCCACACTGGCAAATGGAGACAACCAAATAGAGGTAGCCAGAGAAGTGGAAGGAAAGGATGTGGAGGTTAGCTAAGGAGGTGACCTCAGTGGGGAGATCAGTAGACCCCAGAGGAGGAGGAAGCGAATCCTGGTAGGGAACTCCATCATAAGAGGGATCCAGCTAGGAACACAGGAGGGGAAGGACAGGGAGTTGAGGTGCCTACCAGGTGCCACGGCATGGAGGGATGGAAGGAAGATCCTGGGGATCACTGGGAAAGCAAGATGGGAGGGTCAGCTGGATGTCATTATCCACCTAGATACTAATGACCTGGCAAATGGGGAGCCAGAGGAAGTTCAGGAAGAGTTTAGGAAATTGGGAAGGGGTCTCAAGCAAGTAGCTACTTCTGTCACCTTCTCGGAAGTACTACCTGCGAGAGGCATGGGAGAGCATAGGGGTGCATGCACCAGGAACTTTAACTCATGGTTGAAGAACTGGTGCTGTGATGAAGGGTTTGGATTCATTGGTGACTGGGGACCCACCTGGAGGGATGGAGGCTTGTTCAAGTCTGATGGCCTATATCCATCCTGGAGGGGAATCCAAGAACTCAGTGATAAGTTTAAATGCTACATTGACAAGCATTTAAACTAGCTTGGGGGAGGTGGCAGACCAGCAAGGTGAGTAACTAATTGCCCACCCCTACAGCTAGCAGTGGAACCAGTGAACTGGAGGAGTGGATATCTCTACAAAGCAGTGTGCAACAGATAGAGATAAGTGTCTAAGAGGTGGATAGGCAGAAAAGGGGCAAAATTCAACAGAAGGGCAGACAGCAAGGAGAACCAGGGATAAAGGACAACCAGGAAAGGGGCTGAAGTAGAACAGCTAAGCAGTCTAGGGAGATCAAATCATGGAAAGCCATGTGTGCCAGTGCCAGGAGCCTTAGCAACAAGATGGAGGATCTGGAGGCTGCCATGGTGCAGTCAGACCTGGACATTGTGGCCATCACAGAAACTCTGGCCTGGATATTCAAACTACGCCAGGCTGTGGCGCAAGCCTGGGCGCAGCTCAACTTTGTTGTGCAGGGGTGTGGCCTGGGTGATATTCAACGGAGCTGCGCTAAGGCGCAGCAGCTTTGAATATTGCATCTTGGCCACCCCCACTGTGCATGGCACAGTGGCACTGCGCCAGTGCAAGTGGCCAGAGTGGAGCATGGAGATGCGCTAGCGCATGTGCCATTGCGTCATGCACAGCATCTGCGATATTCAAAAGCGGACATGCAAATGGAGCCATAATTTATGCAAGGCACATATGGGGCCATTTGCATGTCATTATGGCCCCATTTGCATGCTATTAGCATGCAGGTGCGCTGATCCCCGATGACTTGTGCCTGGGGCCCTGCCAGGCAGCAGCCATCGGGGACTGACGCCCCCTGCAGCCCGATCACTGGCATCAGTATCAGACCCCCACATCCAATCAGCCCTGGTGGTTCAGGGGATGACTGTTCAATCGCGGGCATCTATTAACCATATAAAATGGCCTATTACCCTTGTAGTTGTGCGCCTCTTCCTCATTTCAGCCCACTGAGTTTCACCCGCCCCCCCGTTCAGCGGGTGGGCGGCAACTGACTTCGCTCCGCCTGCCGCTGCTGACTGACAGCTCGGTGGGCTGCATACTGCGTGGTTGTGGCATGAGCCAAGCGCAGGTCATATCAGAGCTACAGTCCAGATATGTGAATGATTCATTCATATATCTGACTGTGTAGCACGGTATGGTTGCACGTCCATTGGCTCATGCTGTGAACCAATGGGTGTGCAGCCCTACCGAGCTGTCAGTCGGCAGGCGGCAGGGCGGCAGGCGGGTGGGGTCCTGCCACCCACCGGATTACCGGGGGGGAGCGGGGCAGTGTGGCTCAGTGGGCAGGTGGGGAGGGGGGTACACTAGACCACCAGGGTAAAAGGCCATTTTATAGTCTGACAGATGCCCGCAGGCAGAGTGCGCTCCATTGGACCACCAGGGCTATTGGACATGGGGGGGGTTCTGATATAGATGCCCGCGATTGGGCAGAGTGCGCGCCACTGGACCACCAGGGCTATTGGATGTGGGGGGGGTTATAATACTGATGCCCACGATCGGGCACATAGCGGTCCACTGGACCACCAGGGATATAGGACAGGGGATTATTCTGTTAGACAGATGCCTGCGATCGGGCACATAATGGTCCACTGGACCACCAGAAATATTGGGGGGGGTGATTTCAAAAGATGCCCACGATCAGGGGCATGGAGGGGCACCGCCAGGTGCGGCAGGAACTTGGGTGGCCACCCACAGGTGGCAGCTGCCGTGTTGCGCCCTGCACTGCGGCAGCTCACCTGTGGGTGGCCATCATTTTTCCTTTTCTGGGGACTTAACTTTGTGCAGGCACAGGTAGGGTTGCGCGTTCCTCTGCACATCCCGGGATGAATATCGGGCTGTGGAGGTTGTCGTCGACACGCCCCCCTCTCGCCTGCACACATTACTGATGTGCCCGGCCATCGGGATTTGTGCGGCGCACTTCTCCCTTTGAATATCGCACTGGGCAAGAAAGTAGTAGTTGTGCATGGCGAACACTGTTGCGCCCATGCGCAACCCTTTTGAATATCTGGACCCTGGTGTAATGATAACCATGACTGGGAGATGGCCATACCTGGCTACAACATATTCAGAAGAGACAGGGCAGGTAGGAAGGGAGGAGAAGTGGCACTGTATGTGAAAAATGACATAAAGGCCACAGAGATCCAGGAGGAACAAAATGGGGAAAAGATACTGTGGGTTAAGCTGGAAAGGAAAATGGGGCCAACCATCCGCACAGGTGTGGTCTATAGACCACCAGCCCAGGAGGAAGAAACAAATAGGGAGCTGATGCTAGCCATCCAAAGGATGGCAGACAAGGGTGAGGTAGTGCTGGTTGGAGACCTCAGTATTCCAGACGTGGACTGGAGTATCCCAGCAGCAGCTTCAACTTGGAGCAGATTTATCCTGGACTCCCTTCAGGGTGCCTTCCTCGAACAACTGGTCATGGAACCAACTCAGCAGAAGGCAATACTGGACCTTGTACACACAAACAGGGACAGTGTGATGGGGGTAACAGTGGGGGAGCACCAGGGGAACAGTGACCACCAGTCATTGTGGTTTGAAATCACAGAAGGAGCAGAACCAAAGCACACAAAAACACGTATCCTGGATTTTAGGGGGACAGACTTTGGGAAAATGGGGAGATGCTTGAAAGAGGCATTAAGGGGAATGGGGCAGGAATGAGGGGTTGAGGAACAGTGGGCAGTATTTAAAATGGGGATTACAAGAAAAACAGAATTATGCATTAAGCAGGTTAGCAAGGGGGAAAAGGAAGAGAAGGCCATTATTGCTTTCCTAGGAGGTAGCAGAGAAAGTGAAAGCCAAAAAGATTGCATTCAGGCAATACAAAAAGACACAGGCAGAAGGGGGTAGGGAGAAGTACCAGGAGAAACAAAGGGAGGCAGGGAGGTCAGTAAGGGAAGCCAAAGCTCAGACAGAAGAGCGCATTGCAAAATCAGTGGGTAGAGGGGACAAAACCTTTTACAGGTACATAAGTGAAAAAAGAAAGGCAAAGGGAGGGATAGTGAGACTGAAGGGGGAGGATGGGGGCCACGTGGAGGATGACAACAGTAAAGCTGACAACTAGAACAGGTACTTCTGCTCAGTCTTTACTGAGGAAGAGAAGGGTAATGGGTCTGAAGGGAGTACAAGGGGTGGGAATGGTGAAGAATGGACACAAGTCCCTATACACGAGAAAGGGTCCTGAAGGAACTGGAAGTAATAAGAGTTGATAAAGCAATGGGCCATATGGGGTGCACTCCAGGGTCCTTAAAGAACTAAGACAGGTGGTGGCTGAACCTCTGGCAATCCTGTTTAGCCAATCACTGGAAACAGAGGAGGTACCCAAAGACTGGAGGACATCAGATGTAGTCCCCTTATACAAAAGTTGGAACAAAGAGGAAGCGGGGCACTACAGACCAATCAGTCTCACCTCAGTAGTGGGGAAGATCATGGAAGCACTACTGAAGGAGAGATTGGTGGAACATCTGGTTGTCAATGGACTACAGGACCCAAGGCAGCATGGTTTCACCAGGGGGAGTTCATGTCAGACCAACCTCCTTGAATTTTTTGACTGGGTGACTAGGGAGGTGGATCAGGGGAGGGCAGTGGACATGGCCTATCTGGACTTCAGCAAGGCCTTTGACACTGTGCCACATAGATGACTATTACACAAACTGGGGAATATGGGTGTGGGCAGGACAGTAGTGCAGTGGGCAGGTAACTGGATGGGCGGCAGGACACAGAGGGTGGTGGTAAATGGCTATCACTCCACAGAGGGAAGAGTGATCAGTGGGGTGCCACAGGGATCAGTGCTGGGACCGGTCCTATTCAACATCTTCATCAGTGACATTGTACAGGACCTAGAAGGCAGAATTTCCCTGTTTGCTGATGACACAAAGCTCTGTAACAGAGTAGACACATCAGAGGGTGTAGACAGAATGAGAAAGGACCTGCAGAAACTTGAAGAATGGTCAGGGGTTTGGCAGTTGAAATTCAATGCAAAGAATTGCAAGACAATGCATATGGGGCACAAAAATCCCTGCACAATATATCAGTTGGGGGGTGAGGATATAGCATGCACTAAGCAGGAAAGGGATCTTGGGGTTATCATCTCTGATGACCTCAAGGTAGGGAAACAGTGTGACAAGGCAGCAGGTTAAGCAAATACAATGCTGGGATGCATAGGCAGGGGCATCACCAGCAGGAAAAGGGAGGCCATAATTCCACATTGCAAGCCACTAGTGAGGCCTGACCTGGAGTACAGTGTACAGTTCTGGAGACCTTACTTACTTAAGGACATAGACAGGGTAGAGAAGGTTCAGAGGAGGGCAACAAAGATGGTACATGGATTGCATCACAAGTCCTATGAGGACAGGTTGAAGGAATTGAATATGTACTCCCTGGAGGAGAGGAGGGAGAGAGGTGATATGATAGAGACATACAAATATCTTACAGGGAGGAACAGGGCACAGGAATACACTATTTTTAAGCGAAAAAGATGTTTCAGAACTAGAGGGCATGGGATGAAGTTGGAGGGAGGACGATTCAGAGGAAACGTGAGGAAAAATTTCTTCACGGAATGGGTGGTGGACAAGTGGAACACCCTGCCAGAGGAAGTAGTGGAGGCTGAAACAATCACGGGATTTAAGAATGCATGGGATAGACATAAAGGAATGGAGGTCAGGGTTAAGGGGCAACAGACTTCGAGGAAAACATAGAGTAAACTTACAAGCTCAAATGGGCAGACTGAGAGGGCCATAGGCCCTTATCTGCCGACACTATGTATTTATGTATCTATGTAAGTCATTAGCTCAGAGTTCTACCAAACAGCATCTGATAACATTCTGTCATGCATGAATTAACAAGTGTTAAAATTTAATCCCTTCACAATACGTCTGTGTTTAGCTTGCATGACAAAAAGTCAGACACTGATTATTCAGCAATTAGGCACTTAATGACACCACTCTAGCTTGAGACACACACAGTTAGGCAACTTGACCTCCTGAAATAATCTTTTCAGCTGAAGCTGGAGTGTCCCAGACAGACAGGATATAATATAAAATAAAAATGAAAAAAACTCACCAACCTCTGTGCTCTTCAGTGTTTTTCCCCAGCAGTCTGAAACCTCCTTTCAACAACTGGGAAATCAAGCAAATAGCAACAAGCCCCCCCCCCCCCCCCCTTTGGGAAATGCAGTACCAATACATTACAAAATGCAACACAGCAGGTTCTGAAAATACTGGCAATTTGTAGAGACAAAATGCAGACCACATTACAAGAAACCATGAATAATTATGGTGTTACTTGAAGATCTGCCAAATATTGTTCCTGGCCATTCTGTCATTGCAGGATTGCCAATTCATTTAAAGTACCCTAATCCCTTCTGAGAAGAGATTTGTGTTTAGCAGCAGTTTGCTGAATGATGAAAGATTATATTAGCACCGACAGGCTGACATTATTAGCACTGACAACAGAGTGAGACCCAGGCCACTAAATATCTCGAAACGTCACATAGAGAGAGTTAGGCTATAAAATCAAATTGATTGACTGAAATAAGGCAGGAGTGTCCGAAGATAAAAAAAAAATAATAAAAAAAATCACCGATCTGTGTTTCTTTCCCCAACAGACTGCAGCCTTCTTTCATCAACTGCTTAGGAAAGGAACATTATAACAAGCCCCCGCCTTCCAAAAAAAAAACACAGGCTTTATAAGCAAGACAGAGGGGCAACAAAAACAATGCAGCACAATTTTGCAAATCATACTAAAAGGATAGAGTCAGGTGAGATGAGACATTTGAAAACAAAATTACCAGCAACAAGCCCACCAACTCAGAAAAACATGATTAGCAACCTGCAGATGTAATATGGGAAACACTAGTGATTGCAAATGCTACACACAGTTCACTGAACAGTTGCAACATGCACTACCTCTGTCATCTCAGAATTTATAAACAGATTTGAGCAGAAACAGCACTTGGACTTAGGCTGTATTTATTTGTTAAACTGCTCCCTTTGTTATTAAAATTGACTAGTTTGCAGAGATGGTCCTTTTCTTTTTTTGAGTGCAGCTTCCTACCACCTATACAGATCGTTAGACTAACTGGTAGCACTGCAGTAGTGTTCTTTCTGACCTCAATCATGCACTAAATCAATGGGACCTAGGCTGCTTTTTTTTTTTTTTTTTTTACATTTTCTCAGTCTGTAATAAATGTGATGGGCTAGACACTTTACCACTTGCTAGACTGAATGTTATCTGACCTGCTCCCTGTCACAGAAGTCGTGTCTGGAATCCTTCAGTACTTGTCAGAGCACTGACTAACCACCTACATACAGGTCCTCCCTGGCTAAACCAACACACTAGACCAAGCTAGTAACAACTAAACACATACCTTTAGTTTTAAGAGAGCTGTAAAGCCCTCAGATGCCAGTCAGACAATTGGTGGAGCCAATCGGAATGTCACTGACAGTGCTGTGCTGCTTGTGCTTGAGATTCTGTCAGATGACGGCTTCTCCCTTTCAGTCTGACAGACGTGCCACCGACAATACTGGACAGTTAGAGCAGCTCCCAGGTTCACTCCTTTGACAGCAAAGGGAAAGGCAGTCAGCTCCGTCTCCTTTCAGTCCAGACTGTCATGGAAATGATGTTCGGTAGCCGCTGTACCTAACAGCAAAGCACGGCAATCAAAGACAGTCCCTCGTTCTTCCACTGGATCTCTGCCAGCTGGACTTCCACAGACTCTGCATGCAAAACCAGCTTCACCCACTGACACCTTACGGCAGGATGATCCTATGGCTCCGACTCTCTGTAGCTTCGTTTTGCAGGTAGATCTTTCTCTTCGGTATTGCAGGAAAATAGTTTGTTATTGGAAAGGCTACTTCTGCATTTAAATGCACCACTGGAAAGAAGTCATGCCCCCATCCTGATGCCATGGCCAATCAGAGAGTTACCAGAGCTGACGGACCTGATTGAGGACTCTCTCCCCTCACCCCCCCCAAAGAGGAAAGGTGCCAAGAATTAAAATGGGCTTACTAGAGATGACATGGCTTCTTTTATTTGGGCTTTTTTCTTGCAGTTTTTTGCAGGCACCCACCGGGCAATCAAAGGACATACTTTCACCTGCCCAACCCAAAATCTACCTGCATTTGGCGGGCGGGCGGGTGCCAATTTCGACCCATGCTGTTTACTCTTTTGTTCTGTTGCTTTTATCTCTTCCCTTACATAAAGAGCTACTCCTCCCCCTCTTCTCCCTTCCCCTCCCTGTCTTTCCTGTAGGTTGTGTACCCTGGTATGTTAACACCCTAGTCATGGTTCTCTGTGTACCATGTTTCTGTGACTGCTACGATATCCAGGCATCTCTCTTCCATCAAGGCCACCAGTTCAGGGAGCTTGTTGCCCAGACTATGGGCATTGGTACTCATTACTCTCCATTTTTTGATGGCCTTACCCCTTTTTGTCCCATCCCTGTCCTTATTGCCTTTGTCATTTTTTCCATTTACCCCTGCCCTTCTCCCTATCGACATCTCTATCTTGGTGTTTACCTCACTTACTACCCTGATTTGGGGGAGAGCTAGGATTTCCCTGCTCCTTTCCAGTGCCTCCCCCTTGGCTAGTTTAAATGCTTGCCAATGAAGCATTTAAACCTATCACCTAGGATCCTGGTTCACCTCCTGGACAGATGCAGACCATCACACCAGTATAGGCCTGCATCACTCCAGGTGGCCCCCCAGTCCCCAGTGAAGCCAAATCCCTGAGCTCTGCACTAGCTTTTCAACCACTGATTGAATCCCATGGTGTGCAAAACCCTAGCCTCACCCATGCCATAGACAGGCATCACCTCCGAGAAGGTTACTGTGCGTGCTACTTGTCTAATTCCCCTCCACAACTCCACAAACTTTTCCTGCACTACTCTGATCCCTTTCTCAGCCAGGTCATTTGTCTCTAGGTGGACAATGACATCCAGCTCCCTACCCCGTGCAGCTGCTTCGTCGATCCCGAGGTTTCACTCCCTGTCCCTCCAAGCCATGGCTCCAGGCAGGCACCTTACCTCCCTTTACCCTTCCTCCCACAGTTCTACCCCCCAACAAATGGAGTTCCCCACCAGGAGTTGTTTCCTTCCCCTGTGCAGTCCCATGCCACCCTCCTGTGGGTCTCCTTTGTGGAGGTTCCCAGCATCCTCCTTGGTCTTCACTGTGGGTGCACCATAGAGGAAACACACTTTGCAAGAACGGCATATGAATTGTGGAGAGGTACAACTGGAGGGATGTGCCTCTGTTCCACCACCCTGACACTCCCTGAGCCCACTGTGGTCCAACTGCTCTTCTTTCTTTGCAAACTCTGAGGCAACGGCAGTGGCCCTGGTGGTCCCTGAGTGGGAGATGAGATCCCCAAATCCTGGCCAACTCAGCCTGGAGACGAGCAACCTCCTCCCTCAGCCCAGAAACGTGTCTGCAGATGGGAGAACACTGCATCCTCCAGAATGCTTACCAGAAGACTGCTGCTCTATAGCTACTGCACTTCACCACTCCCAACATGTCTTATTTCTGTACCCTTACCTGTTGTTTGGAATATTTACTCTTTCTTCTGTTTATATTTTTTTCTCCCTACTTACTTACTGCCTCTGTGCCCTTTAAGCTCCTGATCTTCCTGTTCTGAGACAAGAAGTTCCTATATTTCTCAGTAGTCTCCTTACTTGCTCAGAGTCAGACCTCCAGCAGCTGGTGGGGGGATGGATAGCTACTCTTTTCCTTCTAGGATGGTGAGTCTTTTGTGGCTCTGTGATCACTCACTTCCTGCTCCCAAACAGGAAGTTCCTGTTGTCAGTCAAATCTTGTGCTTATAAAAGTAGAACTGGCTTAGGGTGGGGGGTGGAGGGAAGGGAAGGAGGGCAATATAGTCCCAGTAGAGAAGTATAGTTATAACAGCAGCTCCTTCCTCTTGGTGCTCTCTGCCTGTTCTCTGGCAGAAGTTATCTAGGGCAGTTTTTAAATTTGGCTTTAACCTGGCTTCCTTCTAGCTAAGCCACTCCCCCTACTTTACAGCTCTTTCTAATCTTAGTTAATTGCACAGATAACACTTCCCTTCAGCCACCTGAGGCAAACACCTAGATAACTACACAGATAACTATTCACTTCATCCAACTCAGACAAACACACTAACTTTTTTTTGTTTTGTTTTTACCCAAAATTGAAGGTCCCAGTAGTAGCGTTCTAGTTCTTTAGTCCCAGTAGAGAAGTATAGTTATAACGGCTGCTCCTTCCTCTTGGTGTTCTCTGCCTGTTCTCTGGACTGCTCTCCCTGTTCTCTGGACTTCTCTCCTCTCCAGGAGAGGGTAGATGGTGCATGCTGCAGTTCCATCAGCTCCCAGTGGAGACTGAGAGCAATGCAACTTGTGGCAGCATGTACTCGGGGTAGGGGGGTGTCGGCTGATGTCCTGCGCATGGGTGCAGGAGCGCGCATGTCACATGGTGGCTGTCATTGCATATCCACACCCCCAGGAGCACCAGAAAAGAGGAAATACCCAGGCACACAGGAAGACAAAGGCAGGACACACAGGATGGCACCCATGCTCACCACCAGATCCATCCGGCCGACCTCTGTCTCTCATCCTCACTCTGGCCACCAACTAGATTACAGAAAGAGTACCAGAAGAGTTGGCAGTTCCACCTCAGGGGGCTCAGAGCTGGGGGACTGGTAGGTCAGGTGGAGTATGGGAGCACTTGGGATGGGGGTTTGGTCAGGGGGTCTTGACAGAGTGGGAGAAAGCCGACCCAAATGTGTCCACTCTGGAGAGAATCGTGTGGAGCCAGACAGCAGGGGACATAAAAAGAGTTCACAAAAAAAGAAAAAAACTCAGCATTCCCTCTGCACATTTCAAATATTTCTGGTAGGGTAGGTACCTGTCTAGCCCCTGGGGGAGGCTTATTTTCTCTTGCAATGTCTGTGGCCCTATGGCAGGATGTCAGCTTTGTTATTGGGATTGAGTTATGGGCAAGCAGAATATAAATGGTTTCAGCTATCAGTATTTTCCGTGACTCACGCAATTAAAACAATCGCCTGTCTATATAAAATGTCAAACATCAAAGGCATTCTAAGCTGTAATTCGACTGCAATGAACTTGATCAGTTCTTGTACACACTAAAATATTCTAACCCAAAAATCTTGCAGACATCTAATTTTACCACTTTCACAACCTGTCTCCATTGAAAAATACCAATTCGTCACTAATGCACACATTATCCTCTTCCTTCATGCACTTTCACAGACCATTGGTGACATACCAGACACTTAATACACTGTGCCCTTGAAACTATCTAAAACAGCACAATATCTTTGTGAAGGATTTTCTTTCACAGTAATCACTTTTTTACAGATAACCAAAAGCACAGAAACCTCTGCCTCACCGGTAACCTTGAAATATGAAACTGGCTGAGAAAATAAACTTAGGCATTTAAATAACAGATAACAAAACCATAGTTTATACTCTAGAATCTCAGTGCATCCTAAAGTGAGTAGCAAGTAACACTTGTAGTAGATAGAAACCAGGGTCGGGATATTCAAAGGGGTGGCGCAATAGTGTTGTGCCATCGCACTTACTGATGCACCCCGGCGCGATATTCAAGGGAATTTGCTCGGGCAAAACCCGATACGCTGGTCGCATCAGTAATGTGCGCGGCTAGTGTGGGGGGCATGCCCATGCATATGTGGCACATCCCGATATTCAGCACGGGATGTGTGGCATATATGCAGGCACATACCTCCTTGCACCGCACAGGGGGCGCAAAGATGTTCCTGAAAAATACAGGAGCAAGGACTGGCCACCCACAGGCCGGCTGCCGTATTGCTGGGCACAACACAGCAGCTGCCAGCTGTGGGTGGCCACCCGAGCCCTGGCGGCACTGTCCAGTGGTGTAGCGCCTCCCCAATTCCCGATCGCGGGCTGTAATATGTATTTAACTCCCTGGTGGTCCAGTGGACCTAACACCTTGCTCAATCGTGGACTGTAAATTAAGTCTAACTCCCTGGTGGTCCAGTGGTACCCGTACCCCCCTTCCAACCTGCCCACTCATACCCGCCACCCCACTCCCCCCCCGGTCAGTGGCAGGTGGCAGCACCCCACCCACAAGACGCCTGGCTGCATGCCGACTGACAGCGTACAGTACGGATGTACGCCCATTGGTCCACAGCGTGGTCCAATGGGCATGCAGACCATACTGTACTCATATCGGGACTGTGTAGTACAGTACATTCTGCACGCCCAATGGCCCACACTGTGGACCAATGGGCATACAGCCGTACAGTACACTGTCAGTCAGCTGGCAGCCTGGTGGCTTGCAGATGGGGTGTTGCCGCCCAGCACTGACTGGGGGAGAGTGGGGTGGCGGGTATGAGTGGGCAGGTTGGGAGGGGGGTACGGGTACCACTGGACCACCAGGGAGTTTGTATTATTTTACAGCCTGTGATCAGGCATGGAGTTAGATCCACTGGACCACCAGGGAGTTTGAATTAGTTTACAGCCCATGATCAGGCAATGGGGCACGCTGCCAGTGAGGGGCAGGGGGCTTCGGTCCCCGACGGCTGCAGCCTGGCAGGGCACCAGGCACAAGTCGCAGGGGATCGGTTCACCTGCATGCAAATGGGCCATAATGACTTGCAAATGGCCCCATTTGTGCCTTGCATACATTATGGCCCCATTTACATGTCCACCGCTGAATATTGCGGTTGCTGCACCTAGCATAATGGCACTTACGTTAGCGCATCCCCTGCTCCTCTCTGGCCACTTGTGCTGGCGCAGTTCCACTGGGCCATGTGCACTGTGGGTGGCCACGGTGCCATATTCAGTGGTGCGGAGCCATGGCGCAGCACCATTGAATATCGCCCAGACACCGCCCTGGCGCATCCCAGTTGTGCTGCTCCCGGCTTGCACCCCTGCCTGGCGCAGTTCTGAATATCCCACCCCACATGTAAAAATATTGCAGATTACATCAGAAAGCATGTTGTACACAGAAACAGTGGTTGGCCAGCCATAAGAAAAGGTTACAGAGTATAAACAAAAGTACTCAACAGATATTAGGGTTGAAAAGAAATTGCCAGAGTGTTTTTCTCTGAGCCCCTCCAGGGTCAAAAGATGCAGTTTTTTGTTTTGAGAACTCTGGTTGCTTAGAGTCAGACTTATGAAAGTTCATGTGAAATGTATGTGATGATATAGCAGCAAATCAATCAGCAGCCAATCCCTGTAAGTCAGGGTGAATCTTAGCCATTTGACAAGCTTGCAAAGCCAGTCTTGATGTTGCTGCTAAGGACTGGAGGTTCTCTGTCAGCTTACTCTCTTCCCAAAACAGTTCCCATGACAGCTTTGGCTGTCTGTTTCAGCTCTGAGTTCTGCGGAGCAACTCACAGCACAGTGTTATTGGAGGATCCTGGGATCCGGCTTCCACAAGAAGCAAAAGGACAAGAGACGTGACCTCTGAGGTCTGTAAAGATAAATGACATGTTTATAAACTAAAGGGAAAACCTTAAACTGTTCTGTGGCTTTACTGCTGAATATGCATCTACAGCAGTTAAATACCCACAGACAGATGGTGTATGTGAACTCCCACGAAGAAGAAACTCACAACAAGCAACAGTCTGTCAATACGGAGTCCCTAGCTGCCACGTTCAACCCAATGGGGAACAGCAGTCCATGTACCTTCACCAGAGTCCCAAGCTGCCAAGCTCGATGCTACTTGCCTCTGGGGAAAAGCACATCCCAGAACTCAAATCACAAAGTAAAATGAGTGTTATTCTTTGCCAGTCAAAGCCATTTGCACACGGTCATCATTGTTATCAATCAATCAATATTTTATTTATATAGCGCCTTTCAAAATCAAGGTGCTGCACAACCATTTAAAAACATCAACAATATAAATATATAAAATCAGTCTGAATAAGCCTTAGAAAACAGATAGGTTTTTTGCATAGATTTAAAACTGCTAGTGGTCAGGCATTCTCTTAACCAACGAGATAGAGAGTTCCACAGGGTTGATGCTTCAAATGAAAGAGCATGAGCCCCCAGAAGTTTTTAAATGAACCTTGAGAACCTCTAGCAATCCCTCGCCGGCGGATCAGAGTGGACGACCTGGGGAGTAGGGAACCAGGAGATCTTTCAGGTAGTTAGGTCCCTGTTCATGTAGGGCTTTAAAGGTAAGCAAGCCTACCTTATAGGTGATCCACCACTGAACTGGCAGCCAGTGCAGTTTGCGCAGCACAGGTGTGATGTGACTGGCCCTAGAAGTGCCAGTCAACAGCCTGGCCACAGCATTCTGCACTAGCTGCAAGAGGCGGATATCAGCCCCAAGTAACCCTAGGTAAAGGGCATTGCAATAGTCAAGACAGGTAGTGATGAAGGCATGGACCAGTGTTGGAATGTCACCCAGAGGAACCACATGTTTCACCCGGGTGATGTTCCTCAGATGGTAGAATGAAGATTTAACCACAGCCGACACTTGAAATTTCAGAGTCAGACCGTCGTTCAAAAATAACACCCAGGTTACGCACCCGGTCTGAGGTAGTGAGTTGGACACCATCAAGCCATAGGCCCGACATGTGCCCAGCTTCAGAACTCACCCCCAGGTGACCCAGGTCCACAACCAACACCTCAGTCTTATCTGGATTCAATCTCATCCAACTCGAATTCATCCAGTCTTTGATCTTGGAGAGGCAACTATTTAGCATAGAGACAGCATCAACCTGTCCGGGTACAAAAGACATATACAGCTGAGTATCATCTGCATAGCAGTGAAAACTCAAGCCGTATCATCTAATGATATCTCCCAATGGCAGCATATACACTGAGAACAACATGGGTGCCAATATGGGGCCCTGTGGCACCCTGCAGGATAGGGGAAGGGCATCAGAGGAATAAATTCCAGTGACCACCCTCTGAGACCTACTTATGAGGAAAGATCAAAACCATTTGAGGACTGTACCTGACAGTCCACAAAGGAATCACAGGGTCTCCAGAAGCACCCCATGGTCCACAGTGTCAAAGGCTGCTGAGAGATCAAGAAGGACCAAGATGGTACACGCCTTTCGATCTCTCACCATAAGGAGATGATTAAGTACCCGAACAAGGGCTGTCTCAGTGCTGTGCTCTTCCTGAAACCAGACTGGAGAACTTCATAAACATTGTGAGTAACAAGTTGATCATCCAGTTGTAATGCAACTACCTTCTCAGTAACCTTCCCCACAAAAGGAAGGTTAGAGACAGGTCGGTAGTTAGCTGGATTGTCGTGATCCAAGGAAGTATTTTTAAGGAGTGGTCTAATGACCGCCTCCTTTAGGGGATCTGGAAAGGCTCCCGTCTCCAAGGATCTCCATACAATTTCAGCTAGGATCGGGCAGATAGCATCTACACAACCCACTAGTAGGTGAGTAGGGCCTGGATCCAAACTACAGCAGGTTGGGCGCAAAGTCTGGACGATCTTCACAACATCTATGAATTCCAATCAGCTGAAATTGGTCCAGACAGACTGGGTGCTCACCACCTCCCATTGACCTTCACAACCCCTCATGGAGGGAGCTGGGCCGATTCTGGCCCTGATGCTGGCAACCTTATTTGCGAAAACTGAGCTAGCTCATCACACTAATTTTGTGAAAATGCTCTTCCAGACTAAAGACAGATTGGATTGCACAATCTGTCGATGGTTCAAAAAAGTTGAGCCAGTCGATTTTGTACAGCAGAAATCTCCCTGGACAGGAACTCTGCCTTCTTACAGGAGATTTCTGATTGATAGCCCTTATAATGTTCCATCAATCTAAGCTTGTCAGCATCAAGGCCAGATTTCTGCCATGCTCTCTCCAGCCTTCGACAAACTCACCTTAGCTCCTTCAAGGACCCATCAAACCAGGGGTTCCTTGGGTGAAGAGTAAGTGGTCGAACCCGAACAGGAGCAATCAAGTCCAAGGCATCTCCCACTGCCTTATTATAGGCTAGTACTAGATCCCCAGGACTTGTGCTTTCACTCAGTAATCCCGATAGGTCAAGCACCACTGACAGATCATCTGGGGTAATTCCCCTTAAAAAGCGGTACTGGACCTTCTCCACAGGGGTAGGTCTGTTTGGGGGGGGGGGCCCCAAAACTGAACCTTATGGTGTGATGGTCAGACCAACTGACTGGTTCCACTCCCAAGTCAGAGATCTCCATGTCTGTGACAAACACAAAACATCAGGTTCTTGGATGGTAATGCTGGACAAAGAACATAACAACAAGTAGAATGTAATAATGCAGTTTATTACACATACTCACGCCATTACAAGTAAAGCAAAGCAGTCACAAGGGAGCAGAGCAAGTTTTCCCCCAGCCCTCAGGCATAGACTCTCTCTCTCTCTCTCTCTGAGGGGCAGGCTGTGCAAGCAGCTATACACTACTGATAACAAATACCTTCTAGATACAGTAAACAGGCCCTATTGGCCAAAAGGTATAAGTAAGGAGGCTCCCTTGGGTATAATCTTACACAGGAAAAATGTAGAGTTAGCAAGAAACTTAGAACAAAGAAAAGGTTTTGTCAGCTATAAACTAAAGACAAAGAAAATGCAGAGTATACAGAAATACATGTGTAATGATACTTTGGTAGAAGGATATGATCATGGCAGCAGGCACAAAGCACATACAGTATGAATACAGGATTACAACAGAATATCAGTAAATGCACACATAGTATAAACACATACCTCATATAAGCAAATGCCTAATAGTAAAACATAAGCACAAGTATAATGAAACTATAAGCATATATGATATATATTGCATATAACAGAAAATAAGTAAATAACATTGTAAAATGAGTGTATATGATATAGCGTATACAAAAGCAAGCATGATCTCTAGTAGCCATGCTTGTGTAGTGGGTACCTATTATACATGTGAGTGCAATACAGCAGTATCACAGTAATGATGACAACATCTGTCATAGGAGTTAGCATGTGGGTGTAAAGGGTATGGGACCCAGGCATAAAAGCACATTGCAAATATTTGTGGCAGGGTATGTTCCTGTCTAGCCCCTGATGGAGGGTTATTTTCTCTTGCAAGGTCTGTGGACCTGTAAACAAAGTAGGGATGTCCTATGAACAAACCATTTTCTAAGACTGTTGCAACAGCACTTTTCTAACTTTCCTTTGCTGTCCTATGTTTCCTTTTTCTGGCAGTAGGATGGCAACTCACAGTCACCTATTCCCTGTTCTTTCTCTTTCCAATGTAAACATTTTTATATTGGCAGTTTGAATATATGCACCCCCCATAAAAATAAACCCTAAGCAAATGACCTTGTGGTAGCTGAAGTACAGCCAGGTGGTTGTATATCCTGCTGCTGTTAGCAGAATATCAGTGTTAAAAACACATACTGAGCAATGTATTGAATTCTTGTAACTTAAGTTCTTTTCTGACCTGAGCAGATAGTTGAAATGCAGTTAAAGTTGAGCCAAAGAACGGAGCTAAATAGTTTCTACTAAAGAACCTTGTCAGATTATAGCTGTTTCAAACACTTGCGCATGCACACTGGGCTCCGGCAGACATCTTGAACACAGCGGACTGTGCCACCATGCCCCTGGAGTTCAATGCGCATGCACGAGTCATCGTACATGTGCAGAGAACTCTGGCAGCCATCTTGGACATGGCAAACAGTGCCACATTCCTCCATGACCTTGGCTATAGCCATACCGGCTCTGGCTAAAGTTTGTTTTGTTTGTTTGTAAAGGAAGAAGAAATTATGTTTCTCTTAACCTGCTACTTGTTGGTATCTGGTGTCTGCATGCAGTATGACTGCTTAGGATAGGATTGACCTCCTTTCCAGATTATTTACAGTTCCCACAGGAGGACTGCCCCTGGCCACAAGTCAGTGAACAGGGTGGGATATTTACATATATAGATATTAAACTGTCATACCTGTTACACTAATGTTTTAAAGTGCAGATATTAATAACATCCTAAAGAGGTCCATGTATTTATTTATTCATTTATTTATTTAAAGTTGGCAACCAGAAAAGGCACACTGAGCCAAGGCTTGTTTCCAGGTGTGACCAAGTGCAGGGGAAAGGGACAAGTATACAAAATAGTACAAGTATTTAAAATAATACAATGGGTGAGGAGATTACAACAATTACAGTGCACAGGTTTTTACAAAAAATGGAAGTTATGCAGTATACAATATACAGGCTTTTACAAAAATAGACGTTAATACATGATATAAATATTATTACAATATATAGAATATACAGCATAGATGAAAGTGAGGCACTTCAGGAGGTAATATTGTATGATAAGGCAAGTGGGATTGAGCGAGAGGCTGGGGGAGTTAGGGTGGGGAGGAGCAGAGACAAGGAGGTAGGGGGAGAAGACTTAACATAGAAACATAGAAACATAGAATTTGATGGCAGATAAGGACCTCTTGGCCCACCCAGTCTGCCCATGTTCCTACCTAATGGATAAGCTGCAGATCCTAGTTAACCAGCAGCCTACTTCTTTCTACCCCAACCCCCTAGAATTGCCTTATGACTGTCCCATGCATGAATTCAACCATTGTTTTTGACTCCACAACCTCCTCCGGAAGGCCATTCCATGCATCCACAACCCTCTCTGTGAAAAATACTTCCTTACATTACCTCTAGCTGCTCCCTCTATCTTCAAATTGTGCCCTTTGTTCTTGCACACCTCTTTTTTGAAAGATGCTACCCTCTTGGACTTTGTTGATTCCTTGAGGTACTTGAAAGTTTCTATCATGTCCCCCTCTTCCTCCTTTCCTCGAGGCTATACATATTAAGCTCCTTTAGTCTCTCTTCATATGTCTTCTGGTGCAGACCCTGCACCATTTTAGTTGCCCTCCTCTGGACAGCTTCCATCTTGTCTATGTCCTTGCAGAGACTGGGTCTCCAGAACTGCACACAGTACTCCAGATGGGGTCTCACCAGCTGTCTGTAAAGAGGGATAACAACTTCCTGTTTTCTACTGGCAATGCCTCTTCCTATGCATTCCAGTATCCCCCCAGCCCTCCTTACTGCCCTCTCACATTGCTTGCCCACCTTTAAGTCATCTGATATGACTACCCCCAGGTCCCTTTCCATTTTTGTTGTTGTTAGTATCTCACCCCCCATTGTGTACTCTTCCCATGGGTTTTTGTTTCCAGGTGCATTACCTTGCACTTCTTAGCATTGAATCTAAGCTGCCATACATTTGACCATTCCTCTAATCTTGCCAAGTCCCTTCTCATCCTTTCCACCCACCCTGTGCATCAACTCTGTTGCAGATCTTTGTGTCATCTGCAAAGAGACATACTTTTCCTTCCAGTTCCTCTGCAATGTAGCTTATAAAGACATTGAAGAGAACCGGTCCTAATACTGACCCCTGCAGTACCCCACTAATAACCCCCCTTTCTTCAGAGTGGACTCCATTTACTATTACCCTCTGTGTCCTATTCTCCAGCCAATTCTTTACCCAGGCTATCATCTTGGGACCCACTACCAGGCTGGCTAACTTGTATATTAATCTTTTGTGTGGGACTGAGTCAAATGCCTTGCTAAAGTCTAGGTAGGCCATGTCCACAGCCCCTCCCTGATCTACTACTTTGGTCACCCAGTCAAAGAAATCTATTAGATTCGTCTGGCATGACCTTCCTGCTGTGAATCCATGCTGCCTTGGGTCCTGTGCCCCTCTGGCCTCTAGGTACTCGACAATTCTTTCCTTCAGAAGTGATTTCATCATTTTCTCTATCACTGAGGTTAAACTAACAGATCTGTAGTTTCCTACTTCTGCCCTGCTCCCACTTTTGTGAAGGGGAATCACATCTGCCCTCCTCCAGTCCTCAGGTACCACCCCATCCTCCCATGATTTGTTAAAGAGTGTAGTCAGTGGTGTCACTAGTTCTACCCTTAGTTCTTTTAGAATTCTGGCATGAATCCCATCAGGCCCTATTGCTTTGTCCACCTTCAGTTTTAAGAGTTCTTTCAGAACCCTTTCTTCTGCAAATGGGCTGGTATCAACTTCTGTATCCAGAGTGTTTCTATTGTTTGTTTTAGGTACCTCCCCCTCTTCATTTGTAAATACTGAGCAAAAATATTTGTTTAGTATCTCTGCCTTTTCACCGTCACCCTCTGCCCACCCCCTCCCTTTATTAAGCCTCACCATCCCTCCCTTAGTCTTCCTTCGCTCCCTGATGTACCTAAAAAAGGTTTTATCCCCCTTCTTAACTGAGTTGGCTATCTTTTCCTCGGTTCGGGCCTCTGCTGTTCTGACTACCTGCCCAGCTTCCTTTTGCTTTAACCGATACAATTCTCTGTCCTGCTCCTTCTGTGATTCCTTGTACTTTCTGAATGCTTTCTTTTTCTCTTGAACCTTCACTGCCACCTCCTTTGAGAACCACAGTGGTTTCTTATATTGTTTTGTTTTGTTTATTTGCTTCACACAAAGGCTTGTTACCTCTGTGATGGCAGTTTTTATTGTTCCCCATTGTTCTTCCACCCCTCCTTCCTACCCATTTGCTAATACATTCCTTAGGCACTCACCCATTTTGGCAAAGTCAGCCCTCCTGAAGTCCAGTACTTTTGCCTTTGTATGGCTTGACTCTATTGCTGTGTTTATTGTGAACCATACTGTTCGTTGGTCACTAGTTCCCAGCTGGCTGCTCACTTTTACATCTGTGATCCTCTCTCCATCTCCATTTGAGAGAATCAAGTCTAAGACTGCTCCCTCTCAAGTGGGTTCCAATACTAGTTGTCTAAGGCATGCCCCCTGTAGGGCATCTAGAATAACCCCACTCTTAGAAGTGGCTGCTGCAACTGCACTCCAGTTAACATCTGGCTTATTCAGATCACCCATTAACAATATTTCCCCCTTTATCTGCCATGCTAAGTTTACTTTCTATCATTTCCTTGTCCATTTCCTTCCCCTGAGAGGGGGTCTGTATACAATCCCTGTGCAGATTGTGGTGCCATTACCTGCCTCCAAATTGACCCACAGTGCTTCTTCTCCTCCCAGTTTACCCTTTTGTTTTGTTGCTTTGATTCCTTCCCTTATGTAGAGAGCTACTTCTCCTCCTCTTTTACCCTCCCTGTGCCTCCTGTAGATAGTGTATCCTGGTATGTTTATGTCCCAGTCTGAAGTACTTCTTTAGGGATATTACTGTTGGCAGACTGTGGACTGCAGAGGGAATGTTGTTCCATAGGTCAGGGAGCTGGTAGGCAAAGGCAAGTTTTCCTGAGAGTGAGTGAGGTTGGGGTATAGAAAAGGAGTGATGATCATGGGAGCATAGAAAATAACCTGTATTGGGGGCAGGGGAGATTAGGGAGGAGAGGTAGAAGGGAAGGGTATTGTGCCAATATTTGGCTATAGATGCAGTTTGGTAGAGGAGGCAGTGGTGTGTGAAGTAGGGGAGATTGGTGGCAAAATGGCAGAAAACATGAAACTAAGGGTCCGGCCTGGAGAGAGCTGATTGAGGAGCTGCTCTGTAAACCACGTTGGCATAATCAAAGGATGGGAGGATGAGCTTGGAGATAACATCCAATCTGCTGGGGATGGGGAGACAGTCCTCATGTCTAAATAAAAGGCCTAATTTGGGGCAGAGCTTTCTGTGTATAGAGTCAAGATGGACAGAGAAGTCTAGTTTGGGATCTAGCCAAATGCCCTGAGTCTACGGCCTCAATTATCATACCATCTAGGGCATATAGGGATGGGGACAGGGACAGCTTGGCCAATTTCTGGGCGGTGCTGAAGACCATGGTGACTGTTTCTGAGGTGTTGCACTTGAGCGATTTGGCCTCTAGCCAGCACAATAAGCTTGTGAAGTCAGCTTGGAGGATAGGCTCAAGTTGAGTGAGGGAAGTACCAGATGTGCAGATTACCATAATGTACATTTGGGATTGTGAGACTGAGCAGATGGATGGTAGGTTATTTACAAATATGGAGAAGAGAGTGGGACCAAGGATGGACCCCTGCAGTACTCCAGCTTGTATGGGTGGGGGGGTGTGGGATTTGGTGTCACTTAGCTGCATGTACTGGTGTCTATCGGAGAGGTAAGTCTTAACCCATTCTGTGACTGAGAGTGAGAGTCCAATGGTGGAAAGGTCCATTAATAGGATTTTGTGGGCAACCGAATCTAAGGCTTTGGCCTGTTGGTCCATGGCCTAACTGCTGTTTGTGTACCTGTTTTAACTTTACATTTTACCATTTGTACTTCTGTTTCAAAGACTAATTGGAGAAAGGTGTGGATCTAGTGATCAGAAGGGTGTGAATAAAAACTCCAAAGGAAGCTACAGAGATCAAATCTGCTCCGTAGCTGCCAAGCCTTGGCAGTGGTAAGATCTCACCCTTTTCCTGCTGCTTACAGGAGGGAAGGAGTATCAGAGATCCAGGTGTGAAGGCCTAACTGAGGATCACGTCTAGAGCAAGGGGAAACTGCTGCTCCTATGTTCACTGGTCACTAGATTTCTATCCTGCAGCTGAAGGTGTGATGGACTTTTGTGTTATTGACTTCTTATTTTGAATTATTCTGAGTTTGATTAACTGTCTGATTATAAGCTCTCCTTGAGGTGTGTTGCGCCATATAATCTGTATCCTTACCTTCCTTCTTCACCTTAACCCATCAACAATGTTATCTTCCAGTACCATGTTGTATTATAAATACTACTCAGTAATTTTTCTCTAAGGGCTGACTGAACTGATATTTCCCATAATAACCTGCAGGTTATTACGGCATTCACGTGCACTGCCCTTCAAAATGTGGACTCCCTCACTGACTTCCTTTCTGTGCATGGGTGGGCGTCACGGTTTTGTAAACATGATGGCTCTGTCTCTTGCTTACCAAGGAGCCACCACAACAAGTGTCAGCTCTCCTTATTTTAATTTTTCTCAGCTCTATCTAGTTTATCATACATTCTACATAAAAAAAAATACCTCTGTCTGGTTGATCCTACTCTTCATCTGCTTCAGGAATGGGGCGGCAACTTGACTGCCAGTGCTAGCTCAACTACAATGGTGACAACAAACTGTAAGTAAACAAAAAAATGACAAGAAAAAAATGCAATGATTAAAAAGCAATTATATAAAATAAAAGTTGGGAAAGTGTGCATATGAGAATTTAATGCAAATCCTCGGTATGGGATGCTCTGATAAACTGCTTGGGGTTTTGTAGCATCTCACACTTCGGGCTTGCATAAATTCTCTTATCACACTTCTCCATCCTTTAGTCTATATTTGGAACATGGGGAAGAAAAGAGTTGAATCTGATTGGTCTAAGCAGATCAGCTGGGGATACATTAATTCTCAATTAATGTATGCCCATGCTAGAATTAATGTATAGTGCCATGTTTAGTGTAGCCACTAGACGTTCTTCTCCCACAGGAACATGAGTAGAATTCCAATGCACACATTTTCAAGACTTGGGTTCTTACCTTATGGTTTTCGATCAGAGTCAATAATCCAAGCTGCTGAAGTCTCATTCTGAATTTTGCTGCAGTATTACTGTTTTTTCCCCCATTGTCCTGAACATGCTGTGGCTTGAAAAGATACCCTGATGAGTTATGGGAAACAGAATGGTGCCAGTCCAGTTCACGATTCTATCGGCAATCTCATTTTTGTGTGACACCTGTGCTGCAAATATTCATCCTGGATGACTGTTTTGTGGATTTTAGTAGCTACATACGTTTTTTATAAATGTAGTATTTTGAGAAATACTACTGTGCTACTAGTAATTTGCAGAAATATTGTTTCCTATAAGTCACCAGGATATCTTTTCGAGCCATAGCATGTTCAGTACTGCAGCAAAACTGGGGAACGAGGCTTCAACTGCATAGATTATTGACTTTGATCGAAAATCATAAGGTAAGAACCCAAATCTCGAAAATGTATCGTGAAAAACACACAATTGCGCATCGGAATTCTACTCATGTTCCTGCGGGAGATGGAAATCCGGAAATTGTGGTCTAATACTAATCCTTACTTCATGATGTCATACCTAAAGCTGTTGTTCAACTTGCACCCTCTTTTTTAATTGTTGTACCATTTGAAGATTTGCAAAACTTTTGTGGTTGTAGGAAACCACAAATAAAAATCTTTCTGGTTAATATCATTTTTGTCCTGTAACAGAAGTTGCAAAGGTCAACACCTTGCGCACAGTGCAGTTCCATCTGGTAAAGTGTTCAATAATAAATTGTAGGTTAAGCTGTTAAATCCCCAAAGTACCTGACGTAAACCTCACTATTAGGAAAATGGCCAAAACTCTTATCGGCATATGTGACTGTGCTGTATTTTTCAACAGGCACACTTTAGAACGGGCACATCCTGAAAATGAAGGAAAAAAGCAATTTACTCTGGAGCAACTTTTTAAACATATAATCTGACCACAGCAGCAGAAGACCACACAATCAATCAATCAAAGTCTTTATTTAACCAGGCAATCACCGTTGAGCAAGCTAATTTTCGAGGTGGACCTGGGTTTGTCAACAAGGAACAAGGGCCAATATACATGGGATGCAACACACAAGAAAATAATAATAATAAAAATAAAGTGAGATACAATAATACAGTATATACAAAGTATCAGCAGGTAGCATTGACAGTAGTATGTAAGGCCCCGACCCCTGCCTTTTTGCAAACGACAGGTGGTATGCTGCTGAAGCTGACAGCAGTACCTGGTGGGGACTGGGTTCAGGGAGGACTAGGTTACTCGATACAAGGGGCCTAGGTTTGGTTACTCTGCACTGGGGCACCCAAGTAAATCCGAACACAGGAAGCAATAACTGTAATGTCCAATACCAGGAATGGGATTCTAAAGTGTGGCTTTTATTCACATTCAAACTGAACAAACAAAGCATAGACGGACCCCCACGGGGCTATATTCCTGGTAATGCAGATAAGAGATACAGAACACTTCTTCACTATTTCAGCCCTCAGGCTCTGAACCCACCAGTCACACAGCCCGGACTTGCATGTAGCTTTGGGTACACAGCCCGACTTGTACACTATTTGGGTTTTTCCCAGCCCAGCTCCCCAGCCTGCCTCTCGATCCCGATCCATATGGCAGTGAACCAAATTTTCTGTTGGTGGCTCCCCAAACCACCTTAGAGCCTTCGACTCCTTAAGGGAAATTTCCTTCCAATCCCACATCTGGGTACTTCCCTCATCACTGGCCAAGTGCATGAGGCAAAGTAGAAATCCACAGAGCAAATCCGTAGAGGTGGACCCGGTTACTAAAGGTGGGGGGTCTCCCACCTCCAGCTCCTACAATCCATACCCGGTCATTTCTCCGGACACTAAACAACTCTTTTGAAAGCTTGACAATGTAGATTACAGGGTAGACGTATAGCACATCTCCTCTACATGTCTTAACTTTCCCCTTGTGCTGGACTTGAACATACTTTTACATTGGCTAAGCCTATTCCTCTAGGCCTCCCACTAATTCAGCAGTCCAATCCCCACTTTAACACAGTTCAGGTGAAACATGGGCCCTTTGAAAAGAGCAGAACTCACCCTTTGGTTGCAGGTGCCCCACAGGCGAATCTTGAAAGCTTTTTGTGCCACAACACATTTCAGAAAAATAGGCAGCTTCTTCTCTAGCAGGAACCAGGGGGTTGCCCCTGGAATAACAGGCAAACCTTCCAACCCCCATCCCCTCAGGGATGGGGCACAGAGATCAGTATCAGCGGTCTCCACCACTTCAAGAACAGCTTACTGTGTTCCTCTTTAGGCGGAAACACACACCTTTCCCTAAAAGTAGCTCTCTATCAGAGCTTAGACTAAAAGAGCCTGTGCACAGACAGCTGTGCTCCTCTCTTCTTCACTACTCACAAAACTCTGCCCAACTGACTGTTCAAAACTCCCAACATTCTAACCTAACTTCCATCTGCAGATTCCAATGTGGCTCATGCAGCTGCGATAGTTCTATGGTGATGTCATCCCTCAGTCTCAGCTGAGACTGAGAACAGAGAGAGACAGTGTGAAATCCATTTAACTGGAGTTTCCCAAGCTGTCTTCCCTGCCTACCACTAGGTCTTACTGGGATTCTAGTAACCCCGGGTAACAGGGGGGTTACAAGTATATGTTTGGAACAGAAGATACAGCTAGTTTTGGGTAGGACACAATTTTTCATATAAGTAAAGAAATATACATATAGGTGCACCAAACACAAATAAAACCTAATATAAAAAGTTATATAGTGATACGGTATGGAGAATGTAGACCTGGAACCAGGGTCAAAGAAATGTGTAAAGGACAGATATGGAGAACAGAAAAAAGGGAGAGGGAAGAGTCGATAATAGATGTGATCAGTCTTACACACAATATTCCGGCACATACAGAAACCAAAGGGTCAGTATTCCACCCGATGCAGAAATGAGGTAACAGGCAAGATTTCCTAAATATAGCACTGATACGAGACAACTCACAGTGCAAGACCTACTAATATTCCTTGCAGAACAATACTGCCTCAAGTCTACGAGTGCCACACAGCAGTACAAAACAACAGTATACAAATCTGAAACATGGGGAAGAAAACATTCTGAAAAGTGAGCCAAACCCTTTTTCTTCCCCATGTTACAAGTGGGTCTACTTGGGAATTAATCAATGGCTGGGTGGTTGGAACTAGGTCTGTGCATGGTCCGAATAGTATTTTCTGAATACCATGAATAGTAGGCTTGCCGAATATTTGGATGGACATCCTGAATAGTCCACTATTTGGTCGCTGTTCGGGATGTACTATTCGGTGGGTGAGATTTCAAAATCTCACAGAGCTTCGCTGGGCAATCGGAGGCTGTTTTTGGAACTCACAGCCAGGAACACCATGTGATCTCCTCACTCTGAGTGTCTAGATGAGAGGAGACAGTCATTTCTGAGAGAGCTAGCTCTGTTTAGTTTACCATTTGTGACTTTTATAACTGTTTAAAAAATGTTTTGTGTGTGATCTAGTTTTGACATCTGATCACCTTGTGACTGCATTTGATTGCAGTTTTGTTTTTCGTCCTTGAAACTGGGCTCAGTTTCAAGGAAAAGTAGATTCTGTGTGTGTGACTGTGTGTGCTGCTGCCTCACCTCCCCAACTGCTTACAGTTTCACAGCTCAGTTGAAGCTGTGTGATTTGATTTTTTGCTTAAGAAACTTTCTATTCTATTATTAGTTCTCATCAGGATTTTTTTTGTCAACAAAGTGCAGCTTACCTTTTGCATGTAGGCCCAGATATTCAAAGGGGTTTCACCTAGCACAACTGAGTTGAGCCAGCGCAACCCTGGTAATGCACCCCGGAGCAATATTCAAAAGGGAAACCTGCACAGTGCAAGTCCCGATGCGCCAGGGCACAATGTTAATGTATGCGGTGCAACTGAAGGGGACATGCCCATGGAAATGTGGCACATTCCAATATTCAGCCTGGGATGTGTGGCACATCTGCTGGCACAATCTCTGGATGTGCCCCATACTGGGGCACAAAGTTGGGCCCAAAAAATGGCTCAAATACTGGCCGCCCACAGGAGGGTGGCTGAATTGCAGGGTGCAACACAGCAACTGCCAGCCATGGGTGGCCACCTGCCCACCTAGAACACCATCCGCAAGCACCCATGTGGTCCCTGATGGTCTAGTGGTACCCCTTCCCTCCCCATAGCCATGATCACCAGTTTTAATATTTAAATCACATCCCTGGTAGTCTAGTGCCACCCCTTCCCTCCCCGTAGCCTCGATTGCTGGTAATAATACATAAATACAATCCCTGGTAGTCTAGTGGCACCCCCTCCCACAACGCAGCCATGATCACTGGTAATAATAACTAAATAAATCCCTGGTAGTCTAGTGGCACCCCCACCCTACCTGTAACTCCGATCATGAGTAAACCCTACAGAACATAATCCCTGGTGGTCCAGTGGCAGCCCCACCCACACACACAGGACCCCCTGCCCACCCAGCTTCCCCCCAACATTGTTGGGCAACTACAACCTGCCCATATACTGCCCCACCACCAACCAAATGACAGCTTACAGTATGCTCTTTAGCCCATTGGTCCACACTGTGGACCAATGGGCTTGTAGGGCATACTGTACTAGACAGTGACAAATATGTGAATGACTTAATTTCACTTATTTGTGACTGTCTAGTACAGTATGGCCTGCAAACCCATTGGTCCACAGTGTGGACCAATGGGCTTACAACTCATACTGTAAGCTGTCATTCGGCGGTCAGCCGGGTGGTATGCAGGTGGGTTGCAGCTGCCTGCCCATGACGAGGGGGAGCTGGGTGAGCAGGGGGTCCTGTGTGTGTGAGAGGGGGTGCAACTGAACCACCAGGGATTACATTCTGAAGGGTTTACTCATGATCTGGGTTACGGGCAGGTGGGGGGTGCCACTAGACTGCCAGGGATTTATTTAGTTATTATTACTGGTGATTGCAGCCATGGGATGGAGGGGTTGCCACTAGACTACCACGGGTGTGATTTAAATATTAAAACTGGCGATCACAGCTACGGGGCAGGAGGGGGATACCACAAGACTACCAGGGATTATATTTATTTATTATTACCTGCAATCATGGCTATGGGGTGGAGGGGGCCCCAGGACCACCTCTGTTCACACCACATGCTGTGTGGGGTGTCAGGCGCATCTTGCCTCGCTGCCTGTGCAACTCATGCAAATGGGGCCATAATGACATGCAAATGACCCCATTTGCACCTTGCAAACATTATGGCTCCATTTGCATGTCCAGGTCTGAATATCTGGGAAATGCACCCAGCACAGCTACAATTACGCTGGAGCATTCACAGTCCTTCCTGTCTGGGGGATGTGCCGGCGCATTGAATATGCACCCTGCGCATTCTGTGTTATATTCAGAGCTGATGCACCATGGCACATCTCCTTTGAATATCACCCTGTCTTGCTACAGTGCACCTTGGTTGTGCTGTGTCTCCACTTGTGCAATTGCCCGGTGCAGTCTGAATATCTTGCCCATAGTGAGTAATGGTTACTGGGCTCTGTAACAGTGAGTGGTTCAAGTTTTTGCTGACTGCCTCATTCCCACTGTTGTGCTTGCTTAGCTTTTTCTTCCAAATCCACTCACAGCCCCTGTGGTACTTTCTATTTCTTTTGTGAAGCAAATTGGCATTTTGCTGTCATCAGGTTCTGGGCTCAGTTCCCTGCATAACTGAGGTGTGATTGTCATCTGACTCCCTGTTGTCTGCTTTACAGCTGACCACAGCACATACATCATCTGTGCGCTGCATTGTATTGTTGTTCTTGTAATCTGTGTCCTGCAAGTGCATGCACAGTTGTCTGCACACATTTTCTTTGTGGTTTATAAAGCATTGTATTTTTCTTCTCATTGGGTCAGGCTTGGCCCATTGAATTGTTGCTGACTGTGGTCTGGTTCTTGGCTCAGTTCCCTGTACAACTGATTGAGGAGAGTGTCACAAGTGACTCCTCCCTCCACAGCTCACTGCACCTGAGTGGCCTCCTCTGCATGTGAGTTTTTTCCTTTTTTGCATGTCATCCTCGCCCCTTGTGCACTGCTGTGAGTGTGTACACATAAATTTTCTGTGAACTGCTTTAGTATTTCTGTGTGTGTCAGGTGCGACTCACTGGGTTTTGTGTGTTGTAAGTAGTGTGGTGCACCTTGAAAGCTTGAATTACTGTACTGTATGACTGCACAACTGACACCGTATGAGTAAGAAGTTGTTCGCTGACTCTGTCTCTCTCTAGTATTAGCCTGTCTTTATTAGCTGCAACTTGAGCGGTGTGGGTGGGTATTGTTGTTTTCTGCAAGAAGCACCAGCATAACAAAAACTCTAATCACAAATAAAATACACAGTAAGTTACAGACCATGTCCCATCAATCCCATAAACGTGCATGGTCCAGCCCAAACAAGCCATCTTCACCACCAGTCATAAGCGGTGAGGAACAGGGTGAGAGAAGGTCTGTTCATATTTGCCATTCTAAAATAGTTTTCTCCCCTTATAAGCTTTCAGGTTCTGGTGTCAATAGGATTGCGTGTGGTACTAGTACTACTATAACTACAACTACTACCACTGCTGCTACTAGTACTGCATTTGCAGCACCATCATTTTATAAAAGTAGGAGGGCTTTACAGCTAACATCTCCAGTCATACAAGAACAAGAACCCCACCTCACTACCAGTGGTAGTACTATTCACACAACCACCCCCATAGCAGCAACATCCCCTATTAGTCTGCTCCTCCCCACCACCACCAGTGCCGTGATTTCAGCAACCAGAGCAGATCCTTTGTGTACTATTGATAACCCCACTGCCATAACAGTGTGCACTGTTATTTGTGCTCCTTGCACAGCCTCTGTTACCACAACCTTTGCCTCCATTAGTAGTCCTGAGTGTTCTGCTGTCACCATGACTACTCCTGCCAGTACTATGACTAGCTGTAATATGATGCCAATTTCTTCGACTGCAACTCCTGATAGTAATTCTGGCACCAGGACTACTGTCAACAGTGCCACGACCTTACCAACTGCAGTGTAGGGTAAGTTACTTTTTCTATTACTTTCTATTACTTTTGGAAACGTGTTCCAGGAAGCTCTGTACAGTCGCTAGCAAGGATGGAGAAGTACTAGAAAAAGTAATACACCTTACAGTTACAGTTACTTATTTCTTTTTTTTTATACAAAAACAATAAAAAAATAATAAATAACTATAACAGATTACATTTATTTGAGAGTAATAGGTTAGTTACTATTTACTTTCAAATAAATGTAATCAGTTACAGTTATGTATTACTTTTCTATTAAAAAAACATACATTTTTGTAACTGTAAGGTGTATTACTTATTCTAGTACTTCTCCATCCTTGCTAGTGACTGCACAGAGCTTCCTGGAACAAGTTTCCAAAAGTAATAGAAAGTAGTAGAAAAAGTAACTTACCCAACACTGCCCAACTGTGCCCATTACCATAGGTACTGTGACTAGTACTGACCACAAGACTGTTACAATGACCGCACCAATTGTGTTGCCAAAATGTGCTGTTGCTTAGCCTCATAAGTTTCCTCTCATCACATTTCCTTTTGCTGATGTGGAGGATTCCGAAGAAGAGCATTCATCTGGTTCTGAATATTTACCAGAGCCACAAGACTTGCTCAATACATCATCTGACAGTGATATCCATCTAAGCCAATTTGGCAATGAGGCCAAATATGCGTCATATCTGTGTGAGAAGCATGAACATGCAGCTGCCCAAAAATGCAATGTTGCTCGTCATGGCAAGCAGGTAGGTGAGGGTCACCCTTCTCCTCCTAAAAAAAAACAGTCCACCCTATCCATTCAAAGAGTTGTGTCAAGTTCAACTCCATCTGATACACAAGGTAGTTCTACAACTACATCTGTTGCAGAGAAAGAAAGGGGCAGAACAACTGCATCCACTGCACCAAGGTCTGATAGGGGAAAGGGACAAAACATGGCCATGGTCACCCTACTGGGGTCAGTACTTCCACTGTCAGTGGGGGGGGGAGAGTGTGGTGTGGCTGTACATTCGTGTTGTGAAAGATGATGCAACAATAGCAGTATGTTCTGTGTGTGACTGTACTATACGTTGCGGTAAAAACCTTTCACATCTCACAACAACATCAGTGAATAACCATCTGCAAATGAAACATCCCTTTGAGCTTCAAAGATCCACAGTGGTTCTTCCCCCTCCACAACATGTGCCTGTCAGACCCTCTTCTGGTACTGGTCCAGTAGATGCACAAAGTATTGGACATAATTCTATTACTGAGACAGACAGTGTGCCCTCAACTCCCCCTAGACCACTTGTAGTGCATCCCCATAGAGGATCATTACCCATTCTGCCTTCTTCTGCTCAATCGTCTATTATTGTAACACCCTCCACCATGGGTTCAAAGTCAAAATCAATGAGATGTGGTACCGCTTTGACTACACCCATCATGCAAGCCTTCCATGCCTGCACCAAATACCAGGCATCACACCCAACAGCACAACAGATCACCAATTTAATTGGTGAAATGATGGCCTTGGATCTGCAGCCATTTTCCATTATGGAAACCACAGGTTTCCGAAGGCTGCTGCAGCATTTGCACCCCAGGTATAATATACCATAATGAATCCACATTTTCACTTACTGTAGTACCCAACATTTAACATGGTTTGAGAAAAGAAGTTATCAGACTACTAGCACAGGCTGTTGGTGGAATTTTCCACTGCACAACTGACATATGGACCAGCATGAATTCACATCATGCATACATGTCACTGTCAGCACACTGGTGTGTTGCAGATGTGGTAGTCACTGGTGGTGATGGTGGTACTGGCACTGGTTCTGTCTCTTCTCCCTCTCCCTACAGGTCTGCTTTGCTAAATGTCAGGGTTATGGAAAGGCATCACCAGGCTGTAAACATACTGTCATTCCTGCAAGAGATGTTGAGCTCATGGACTGATGGCAACAATTTGCAGGTAGGGTTTGTGGTCAAAGACAATGCCACAAATATGATAAAAGCACTTAGAGAGGGCAATTTTGAGGAGATAAGCTGATTTACTCATACACTA
Organism: Neoceratodus forsteri; assembly: GCA_016271365.2. Taxonomy (NCBI): domain Eukaryota; kingdom Metazoa; phylum Chordata; order Ceratodontiformes; family Ceratodontidae; genus Neoceratodus; species Neoceratodus forsteri. Next base: position 1,063,576,756 of record CM057449.1, on the reverse strand, counting down.
AATTTGGTGGTGACAAATCTTTGGCAAGCACAGTGGAGGTAAGGTTGCCACCCGTCCTGTTTCCTGAGGGACAGTCCCTCATTTCAGGTTGCCGTCCCATCTCCCGCACCTCCCAGCTGTGGGATGCTAAATGTCCTGCTTTCGGCCCATCAAAACACTCAGAACACTTGGGAGACAAATACCCTTTACAATACCTGCTAAAGTTCTTGCAGCACGCAGGTTCCCCATTTCCCTTTGCTCTTCTCTAGTTCAGGCTAGGCTGCCCCTCCTTCCAATTGGTCACAACAACACCGGGGTTAGGTTAGGTTAGGTTAGGTGGGCGGCCGCGGACCTGTGGTATAAATGAACATGCCATAGCTACTAGCTTGATGTCTGTCCGACTCCTTCAGTGGCAAGCCCTTTTGTCAGTTTTCATGGGCTTTTACACTGAATCAGAGGGCTTTCTGTGGGGGGGCAGGGGGTGGAGCTGTCTGCTCCACTCTCAATCAGGTCCGCTGTCCGCTGCCGCACCATGATTGGTGACATCTGTGTGTGTCAGATGATGACTCATTGGCTGTAGAGTCATCGGGGGGTGTGGCTACCAGGTGGCGGAATGTTTAAAAGCCTCCAGATAAAAGAGACAGGTAGCAATATTTTTGGGAGAAAGAGCAGCTGCCAGCGAGGAGTGAGTGAGAAGGACTGAGCGCGCAGAAGCAAGCTCACTAGCCCAGAAGAGGGAGACGGAGAGTGTGAGCATGCGTCGGACACAAATTGATTATCATGAGCATGCTCTAGTCATTCTTTTATGCCCCTAGAAACTGTTGAACAGATTGTGGATGTGCATGTCTATTTAAAGCAGGAGTACTATGTAATAATAAATACAATCTGTGCTTTTCTGTCAGTTTATTCCTTGTGCTCTGCTGATCATGTACCCTTTCCCCACTGGCATTGTATGATTCTTCTTCCTCCACCCCCCACCAATTTGCTCAGTTATTCTTTTCATTTGTTTACATTCTGCACTGGATACTGGAACCCCCTCTGCTGCCAACTGCACATGTGTTTGACTGTCAGTACTACACAGAGGGCACAGGATCCTACAGCAGTAACCAAAAGACAAGATGTGATTTGTCGGGGGTTTGTAGCTGAAAATTAGTCAGCTACCAGATTAATTGTGTCGCCACAAATTCAAATTGCAAATATCTAACAAAAAAATAAATAAATAAAGCTGACTGGGGGGAAATATTTACAGATAAGGGAACTGGAACTATAGTCGCATCCTTACATCACTGCCTGATTTGGTAGTACTGCTACTTTTAGTAGCTGGAGACAGTTGACCAAATGACAAGTGTGCTTTGAGCCATCACAGGTGCTGCCTGCTGCCAGAACTAGAAAATAAATGAGGTGGCTCAGCTGTGGCTTTGGTGTTTTGGTGTTTTGCTTATACTAGTACTACCTGTTGGACGTTGTCGTGGCCACCTGGTGTCTTTTGTGGAGCTTTTCTATGTTCTTTCTGTTTCTGTATTTTGGTAGATGGGGGAATCAAATCAGTTAAGAAAATGCTGCTGGTTGTACAGTGACAAGCTCATTAGTCCATGCAAATATTCTTCCCATGTACCTTGGACCTGCAGTTGGTCATTTGCAACTGAACATACAAAGTGGGGCAAGCACCTAGCAGTACAGATTAGGGTTTGGACTGTCTGAGACTGTCTGAATCTGTAGTCTGTACTGCCAGGCCAGCTGCCTTTCCCAGTTTTTACATTCTTGGTTGCAAACAACCATCTGCAAGGCCCAAGGTACATGGGAATAATATTTTGCCATGGTTATAAATGTTGTCCACTGCCTGTCATTTTTAAGTTATGAATTGTTCAACCCTGTTTAATTTAGGGATGCTTTTTCATGTTTTCAAGCCTTGTTTGGTGCAGTGTATGTGTGTTGCATTATGCTTTCAAACCAAAGACCTAGGGTGGCATCATGGAACAACCTATATTCCTTGCTGTTCACTGCCTCTGTAGCTGTTCCAGTTCCAGTGTTGTTACATAACCTGTAGCCACAATTGCACTGGCTTGTGGTGCTTGGTTTGGCTGCCATGCACAGAAGTTGCATTGTGCTTTCAGACCATGATTGGCACACATATGATAGTGCCTCCAAGTAAGATGACACATAGTGCACCAGTTTGTCACTGAATATATACTAAAATCACATTGCAACATTTGTTAGCTGCACAGGTAAGTAACGGGGCTCAAAGAATGAAGTGATCTGCACTGACTGCATCTTCTTCCAACAATAAGAGACTCTGCAAGTGGCAAGATGTGTGGAAGACAGAGTTCAATTGCGTTGAGAAGTGCAGTGACACACTGAAAGCCTTCTTCAGGTGTTGTAGACGTGAAATCCTGGTGTCACATGGCGGGCAGAATGACCTAACAAGGCATGAAAGCAGACAGCAACACAAGATGGCCATCCAGCAAGTCAAACACAGCCATCTGATGACAAAGTGGATCAGAACAACTAATCTGGATGGAACAGAGCTGAAGGTGACTGCAACTGAAGCGGCTGAAGTTTTTCATGCAGTGCAGCACAACATCTCATATAATTCCTTGGACTGTGGACTCAAGCTGGCCAGCCAGCTGTATGGGGACTCCGATATTGCTAAAAATCTTGCTTGTGGACGAACAAAGGCAGAGGCAATTGTAGAGAATGTTCTTGGACCATATTCTCTGGAATGTCTCATGAAAGACCTCCAAAGGCCAGGGGTATCATTTTCAATTGCTTTAAATGCTTCCAACAAGGGCAGCATAAAATTATTCCCATTGGTAGTGAGGTACCTCACAAAGGAAGAGGGGGTTGTTAATGCTCTCTGGACTTTTATGAAGACCCAGATGAATCTGCTCAGGCCATAACTGACCAGATTTCATCAATTTTGCAAAGGCATTCCTTGCCATGGGCCTCTGTGTCTGCATATGGTGCAGACAATGCCAGTGTGAACTATGGCAAGCGATCAGGAGTGTACTGTATACCAGACTAAAAGAGAACTGTCCCTTACTCCAGAAGTCAAACTGCCCAGCTCACATCCTCCACAATGCTGCAAAGAAGGCAGGAGCAAAACTTGCTTATGATGTGAAAGTGTTCGTCCTGAAAATGTTCAGCCATTTTTCTGGCTCTGCCACAAGAACAAAAGATTTAAAAGAGTTCTTTGATTTTTGTGGCATGGAATACGAGTCCCTTCTAAGGCATGTGCCAACCAGGTGGCTGTCATTGCTGCCAGCAATTGAAAGAATCGTAAAAAATCTTGCTGCACTGCAGTCCTATTTCCTGTCACAAGGAGAGGACACACCTTGGCAAATCTGGCAATACTTTGCAGATAATGAACATGGTGAGGGCGCACTTCCAACGCTGCCACAGTGCTATCTGTATTTTCTTAGTGCAGTTATAGTTGATTTTAATGAACATATAGCCACCCTAGAAAGGATACAACTGACTGCTATGGAAACTTTTGCTATGATGTCCTCACTAAGACAAAAACTTGAAATTAGAGCAGCAGACAAGTTTTTTGGGGGGAAGCTCCATACAGTCATGAAAGATATGGACACTGCCTCCTGTAAAAAGTTGGAGAAAGATTTTATCCTTTTCCTTGAAACTGCTGTCAAATACTTAGAGCAGTGGTTTGACCTTAGTGACAATAATTAACTAAAGAAAATGTCTTGCTTGGCTTTAATGGAACCCTTTGCCTTTCATGATTTGTTGCATGTTGTTACTGTCCTTTCTCTGCAGGAATCCATAGATACAGACGGATTGTTTCAAGACTGTTCAGTCATTAGGCCTCTCATGCCAGACTTGTGTAGACTGGACCTATCCCCAGGAGAAAAGTGGCATAAGATTTTTATGGATGCACCAGACCTACCTGCTCTGTATCCAGTAATTGCACAAATCATGAGCATCCCACCTTCACTCAATCAATCAATCAAAATTTTATTTATAAAGCGCTTTTCAATAAATCAAAGCGCTAATACATAACAAGAGATAAAACATCAACAATAATAAATAATAACAGAAACAATAAAATGACCATAAAATAATCTATCCGAATGCCAGTGTAAATAAGTGACTTTTCAGAGACCTCTTAAATGATTCCATGGACAGGGACTCTCTAGTCTGATGAGGCAGAGAATTCCACAGGGTCGGGGCCATAAAAGAAAAAGCCCTTGCCCCAGATGATTGAAGATGAACCCTGGGAATCTCTAGCAATCCCTCGCCAGTGGAGCGGAGTGGGCGGAGAGGGCAGTAGGGACAAAGGAGATCTTGCAGGTAACCCGGTCCCTGACCATGTAGGGTCTTATAAGTCAGTAATGCAACCTTGAAGGTGATTCTCCACCTCACTGGCAGCCAGTGCAGTTCGCGCAGCACAGGTGTGATATGGCAAGTTCTTGATAACCCAGTCAACAACCTGGCTGCTGCTTTCTGCACCAGCTGCAGGTGATGGAGATCTACCCCCAGCAACCCTAGATATAAAGCATTACAGTAATCAAGGCATGAAGAAACAAAAGCGTGGACCAACACAGGAAGGTCATCATGCGGAACAAGGTGTTTTATCCAGGCGATATTCCTCAGATGGTAAAAGGATGACTTGACAGTGGCTGACAGCTGTGTCTTCAGTGTCAGCGCACTGTCAAAAATTATGCCCAGATTTCGCACCTGTTCAGAAGGTCTCAACTGGGTATCCCCTAATAAAAGACCAGAGGGGACCCCAGGAGTCAACTTCTCTGCATAATGACCCGGGTCCACAACCAACACCTCAGTCTTATCTGGATTTAACTTCAACCAGTTCACACTCATCCAGTCCTGAATCTCAGCGAGGCAGTTGTTAAAAACTGACACTGCATTGTTTTGTTCAGGTACAAAGGACATATAGAGCTGAGTGTCATCTGCATAGCAGTGAAAACTCAGACCATAATGCCTTATAATGTCTCCCAACAGCATGCTTTTGCTGAGAGAGTCTGTTCTCTCCTAAAAAACAAGTTGACTGATACAAGAAACCGTTGCAGGGTAGAATTGATAAAAGCCAAACTGATGGTCACCATAAAGTATCGAACGAAATGTGGTGAATTCCATTCAAACATTATGTGGAACAGATCCCTTTTGCATGCTGTTAAATCGAATGCTAAGTATAATTTCAAAGCTAAGAAATGAGGTATAGAACTGTTGAGTGAGAAAGAGGTGGAGTAGTTTTGAGTTTGTTTTTTTTTTGCTTAAAGGTCCTTGCTGCTTGAAAATGTACTTGTTGCTTTACTATTTCTTTTTTAATAAAAAATGTATTTTTTGCAGTACTGCAATGTCTGGTTCCTGACTTCAACTTACCAAAGGTTATGAACAGACAATTGTAAGGTTATTCCATGGGTGAACATGCAAAGAATGCTAAATTGAGGCATACATGGGGTGGGCAGTGGCATATGACACAGCATCCCAAATATCCTGATTGGTACCCTGTGTCGTAAGGCTGCCACGGACCCGTGGCACGTGCAGTTGGCTGCCAATAGCCAGGTCACGCACTTTTGTCCCACTTTGGGCCTCTGAAAAGGTGGCAACCCTAAGTGGAGGCAGATCACACAGTTAGAGTAGCCAGAAGCATATGTAGCCATTTCCATCACTCTGTGAAAGCCACAAACCATCTGCATCAGTTACAAGAACATCTTCAAATGCCACAGCATCATCTCATCCAGGATGTACAGACCCGGTGAAATTCCACCTACTACATGCTGCAAAGACTTCTGCAGCAGAAGCAGGCCCTTCATGGGATGAGCATGGAACCTGATATGGGGGAGTCCTCGGACAGCAGGACTGGGCTGTGACTGAGGGCTTAGTAAAGGTTTTAGCCCCATTTGAAAGGAGCACTTGTGACCTTAGCTCTGATTCTGCACTGCTAAGTCAATTAATTCCTGCTGTACAGATCCTGAAAAAAGCCATAAGGAGATTCAGTGAAAATGCTGAGAAAGATCCAAATCAGACACTAGGAACAGTGATATTCCTTGTGGAAAATCTCACCACAGAACTGGAAGTTAGATTTTCTGATCTCTGTTCCAATAAAAAGCACATATTTGCCACTATGTTGGATCCACGTTTCAAGTGCAAGGTACTACACCTTATAATGCCTGCTCACAGGGTTACAGAGTTTATGAACATACAAACATACACAATTGCCAGCAGATACAGGCCATTAGACCTATCTAGTCTGCTCGAGTGTGCAGCACTTCAATCCATTAGACTGCAGCTGCTCCCCCATATGCCCTTCCCACCATCTCGTGCCACCTCCTGGTTTGTACCCTCCCCTTGAATCTGTCCCACCTCCTCTTGAAGCCCCCAACACTTTGCAGTGATGCAACTTCCTCTGGCACAGCGTTCCACCCTGCCACCATCCTTTCTGTGAAATAGTGCCTCCTCCATTCCCTCTTGAATCTGCCCCCTTTCAACTTCATAGAGTGTCCCCTGGTTTCCATTCCACCCTTCAGACTGAATATACACCTGGCGTCTATTCTGTTCTAACCCTTCAGGTACTTGAAGGTCTCAATTATATCCCCTCTCTCCCTTCTTTCCTCCAGGGTATACATACTGAGCTCTCTCAGTCTCTCCTCATATGGTCTGTTCCCCAATCCCAGGATCATTTTTTTGCCTGTGCTGTACCTTCTCCAGTAGTTTGATGTCCCTTTTCAAGTAGGGGCACCAGAACTGCACGCAGTACTCTGGGTTGAGTCTCACCAGGGACCTGTACTGGGGCAAGATGACCTCCCGACTCCTGGAAGAAATCCCCCTTGCTATGCAACCTAGCATCCTGTTTGCCTTCACTGCTACCTTTCTGCACTGAGCAGAGTGGTTCATCTCCCTGGTTACCAGCACTCCCAAATCCTTCTCCTCATTGGATATTGTTAACGGGACACCCTCCAGCCAGTAATTGTGTCCTGGGTTCTTGCCTCCTAAATGCATCACTTTGCACTTCTTGGCATTGAAACCAAGCTGCTAAGTGTGAGACCATTCCTCCCGTTTTGCCAAATCCTCCTGAAGTACTTTTGCTCCCTCGCCCTCATTTACCTCGGCACAAATTTTTGTGTCATCTGCGAAGGGACTGATCTTGCTTTTAATCCCTACTGCAATTTCGGCTATGAAAATGTTAAAAAGAACCAGTCCCAGCACCGAGCCCTGTGATACACCACTTGCTACTGCCCTGGGTTCAGATGCCTCCCCCCCTCAGTACTACCTTCTGCTGTCTACCCTGCAGCCAGTTCTCAACCCATCTGACCAGTTTCTGTCCTGCTCCCAGACTCTTCAACTTGCAGGTCAGCCTACCGCATGGTACCGAGTCAAAGGCCTTGCTGAAATCTAGGTAAAGGACATCCACCGCATGTCCCCTGTCCAGTGCCCTCATAACCCAGATGTAAAAATCAACCAAGTTCATCTGGCAGGATCTGCCTGAGACAAACCCATGCTGCCTGCTATTCTGGAGGTTGTTATCCTCAAGAAATTGCACCAGCCTTTCCTTGAGGATTGTCTCCATCAGTTTTCTCACAATTACAGTAAGGCTTACCAGTCTGTAGTTCCCTGGTTTTTCCTTAGGTCCACTCTTATGGAGAGGTACCACATGTGCATCTCTCCAGTGCCTGGGCATGCACCATGAGTTCAGAGAGGTATTGAACAGGTCCACCAGTGGCCCTGCCAATACGTCTGCCAACTCTCTCAGCACCCTGGGGTGGACTCCGTCTGGGCAAGGTGACTTGTCCACCTTCAGGGACTTAAGGCCCTCCCTCACTCTTTCCACCATGACTTCCCCATCTGTGGTTGCTTCTCCACCACCCTCTCCCACCTCGCCCTTCCCCTCAGGTGTGGGCCCATCCCTCTCCTTGGTGAAGACTTACCTGAAGTGTTCATTAAGTACAAATGCCTGCTCAGCCTCATTTTCTACCCACCCACTTCCCCTCCTGATCCTAACAATTTGATCTTTGCTCTTCCTCGTCTTTCTGAAATATCTGAAGAAATCCTTTCCCCTCCTTTGATCCACCGAGCTAACCTCCGTTCCCTAATCACATTTGCTGCCCTTACCACTTTGCTCACTTCTCTAGACTTCTTCACATATTCTTCTTTGTCTTCTGTCCTGTTAGATTGCTTGTAGGTCCAAAATGCATCCCTCTTTTCCCTCACCTTCTCCATTACATCTCTACTCATCCAACTAGGTTTCTTGGTCCTGGCTTTCTTGTTCTGGCTCTTGACACAAGTTTTAGTGGCTTCAGCCAATCTTGTCTTGATGACTGCCCATTTTTGTTCCGAGTACATTTTCTGGGCTGATGCTTGCCATGTAACTTTCCAGTATGTTTCCCATCCTGCCAAAATCCTCTCTTTTGATGTCCAGGACCCTAGTTTTTGTAGTGGCTACTTCCCTACCCAGGCTGATTGAAAACCACACTATACGGTGGTCACTTCTTGCTAGAGGTTTCTCCACCCTTACATCCCTGATCTGTTCCCCATCTTCCAGTACCAGGTCTAGTATATTCCCCTCCCTCATTGGTTCCATTATCTTCTGGGTAAGGAAGCCATCCTGGAATGCTTCCAGGAGGATCTGCTCCCTGGCACAATTGGTTGCTGGGATGTTACAATCCGCCCCTGGTAGATTAAAGTCCCCCACCACCACTGTGCTCCCTTTGCCACTATGCCTCTGTATCTGCTCCCCCAGTTCCCTGTCAATGTCATCCTTCTGGGCTGGAGGTCTATAAACAACCCCCAGACAGATCTCGGTCCCTTTACTTCCAACCTGCCCTCTTCCCCTTCCTCCCTATTACATCTGATCCCTTCCCTTACATAAATGGCAACTCCTTCCCCAGCCTTGCATTTATCTCTATCCCTCTGGAAAAGTCTGTACCCTGGGGTGGTTAGGTCCCAGTCATGGTGCTTGGTTGCCCACATCTCAGTAATGGCAGCTATGTTCACCTCTCCCTCTGCCATCAATGCCTGCAACTCTGCCAACTTGTTCTCCAGGCTCCTAGCATTTAGTGAAATCATTCTCCATGCTGCACCTATCCTTCCTGCTTCCTTACCCTTCACTCCAACCCCTATTTTGCCTAAAGTCATATCTATCCTTGTGGTGGGGGGAGGTCCACAAGACCCCCTCTCCTATCAGAAGCAGATGTGCTCAGAACTTTTTTTCTGCATGCTTGGGCCGATAAGATCAGCAGGTAACCCTATTGATGAGTCAGTGTCAGAATCACAAACTGAAAGCAGTATGGAAAACATTGAGAAGGAGGGTGACTGTTCGTCTGAACTCAGCTCATCACTACAGGCTGAGCAGTGGAAGAGAACTGAACAGCAGCCACAGTTGGCACCCGATCTACTGAACAGTTATTTCAATGAGCCTCTGGAATCATCCTCCATAAATCCAGTGGAGTACTGGATTAAAAGGATGAAAGCATTTCTGCACTTGGCACAGTTGGCCCTTAAATATATCTGTTGCCCCCTACCAGCGTACCATCTGAATGAATGTTTAGCATTGCTGGGGATGTGATGAAGCCTCACTGATCCTCACTTGACCCAGCACATGTGAAACAGCTTGTGTTTATAAAAAATAAATCTACCATACCTTGGGTACACCTATGGTCACTAAAAAATGCATTAAAAAATCATCTTGTACTGGATACAACATTTGTGTTGTATCATGGACCCATACACAATCCATTCTGTGTTAACTATCATTGTTCTGTTAGCAAATAAGCACAAGTTAACATTTAGTCAAACATGTTCATCATATTCATAGTCATACTAACACAAATCTGTGACCAGCACCCTTTTTCTTTATTACTTCCACTGTAATGGTGTATTATTTTGAAAGTGCATGCCCTGCAGTTCCCAGTGCCTAAAACTGCCACCCACCTATTGACTGCTGTTACTAATATAAAATCATCCACTGGAGTTGCTACATCTCCCATCCCCTGTGTTGCTAGTGCCCATATTCCATCCATCCCTTTAACAGCTTTCCAGATGCCAGTTACTAGTGTGGCATCACCAGTCTCTAATATTTCATGTGCATAAAATATGGCAGTTAACAGTCTGTCATCTCCAGTCTCAGTATTTCCCATACCTGAAATATGACAGTTAACAGTGTGGCATCTCCAGTCTCAAATATTTCCCATGCCTGAAATATTCTGGTTGCCTGACTATGACCAGTTAGTACCATTGTGTCAAGTGCACTCCTGCAATAAGTTGTTGACGCTGCTGCTGCTGATGACAATAATGATTCTGAAGAAATCTGGGGTATATTACTGATGACCGATGACCACCAAAGCCAGAGTCTGATGCTTGTCATCTTTGATGAACACATTGTGTACTACCAGCAAAAGTAAGTGAAATATGCAGTCTTTTAATGGTTTTATTTCTGTTTGTGTTTTGTTTTTTTTTTTGGGGGGAGGTAAATTGTGATTGAACAGTGTATCTCTAATCATGTTTTTACTCCTGTTTTGGTTTTTTATTTTTTTGGTATACAGGTATTTTCCCACCAGGATGATGAATTCTTGGTAACATATCGGGTACAAACAGCAAAGGTAAGTAAAGTATTTAATCTGTTAATTGTTTTCTTTCTGTTTTGGGGTGTGGGGTGGGAGCTTATTAAAACAGGCCATTTTGGAAAAGCACTGCATTTCATTATGTCTCTCTCACAGGTAGCATCCAATCAAAAGACCTTTTTGGGGTTGCACATCATAGGCCGAATGGGCATCATGCTTGAGTGCTGTCCTTACAGCTGTACCTCTCAGCTCTTTAGGTGAGATGTGAATTTGAATGTTGGCCTGTTGAAGTTAACAGTGTTATTACAGAGAGTTATAAATAAAGAAAAAAGATACTTAGCTCCAAATATTGCCAGAATTATGGCCTGTTGAAGTTACAGTGTTATCCTATGGGCCTAATTATGTCTTATTGCTTGCGTTTCTTAATGGCCACAATGATTTAAGGCTCTGGCATATGGTATTCTTGTAGTGGCCATTGAGACCTTTCAGAACATATATAGATTGTTACTTAGCTCCAAATATTGCCAGAATTATGGCCTGTTGAAGTTACAGTGTTATCCTATAGGCTTAATTATGTCTTGTTACTTGCTTTTCTTCATGGCCACAATTATTTAAGGCTCTTGCATATAACATTCTGATAGTGGCCACTGAGATCTTTCTGACCATCTATAGATTGTTACCTAACTCCATATATTGACAGAGTTATGGAATCTTATACTTCCAGTATTATCCTATGGGAAACTGAATGCCCATAATGATCTCCTTTCCTCTGCATCCTCCTCCTGAGGCACCAGCGTCAGAAGACATCCTCTGGTACCACTGTACAAGGCAAAGTGCTGTGACCACTTCATTTTCCTCCTGATGTACCGGCAGCACAAGACAGTCTTAAGCACCCATGTACAAGCCAAAGTGCTGTGACCTCTTCATCCTACTCCTGAAGCACCAGCAGCAGAAGACAGCTTTTGGCAGCACTGTACAAGGCAAAGTGCCATGACCTCTCCATTCTCCTCCTGAATTACCAGCAGCACAAGACAGCCTCAAGCACCTGAGTACAAACCAAAGTGCCATGACCTCTTCATCCTACTCCTGAAGCACCAGCAGCAGAAGACAGCCTCTAGCACCACTGTACAAGGCAAAGTGTTGTGACCACTGCATCTTCCTCCTTAAGCACCAGCAGCACAAGACAGCCTCTGGCACAAATGGGCAAGCCAAAATGTCATGACCACTGCATCTTTCTCCTGAAACACCAGCAGCACAAGACAGCCTCTGGCACCAGTGTACAAGCTGAAGATCCATGACCTCTACATCCTTCTCCTGAAGCACCAGCAGCAGAAGACAGCCTCCGTTGCACTAGTTTAGAAGCCAAAGTGCTGTGATCTCTTCATCCTCCTCCTGAAGCACCAGTGGCAGAAGACAACCTCTGGCACCAGTGTACAAGACAAAGTGTCATGACATGTTTATCCTCCTTGTGAAGCACCAGTGGCAGAAGACAGCCTTTGGCACCAGTGTACAAGCCAAAGTGCCATAACCTCCCATCTTCCTCCTCCTGAAACCATTTTAAGGAGTTGTGTAGCAATTCTCCATTAAGACAACTTATATATCTGAATAACAAATACCGAATAATGCATATCTGGGAGTCAAATACCAAATATTTGGCCGAATATTTGGGAAATGATATTCGCACAGCCCTAGTTGGAACCACTTAGTCTGCGGCCTCGTGGTCCAACCTGCTCCTCCCAAGCCATTGATTAATTCCCAAGTAGACCCATGCTCTGTCATGGGTTAATCCTTACATAATTGCTAATGTTGCTATCCTCCAGCACTGTATAGTTACAGTATGTATTTTACTTCTCGTGATCCTTGTCTTTGTACAATCATTTATGATACTTACTCACTTATTACTGTATTACTGCTATTATTGTATTATTGTTTTAGTGTTCCTCATTGTTCTCCCTTCCCCACCCCAGGATATATCTGGAAATGTGCTTTTAGCAGTTCAGTATGTCTTTCGTGGTACAACTTAAGAAAATAAAAAGAGAGAAAGAAAGAAAGAAAGAAAGAAAGAAAGAAAGAAAGAAAGAAAGAAAGAAAGAAAGAAAGAAAGAAAGAAAGAAAGACTCACCAGCAGCCATGCAACACATCCTCCAGATACAGTCACCATGCCCCAATGACCTCCAATGTCTGGGGATCTGAATTGCAGATCATCCCATCAATGTTTCAGTTGCATTACTGTCCTTGTCATTCACTCTCCGTCACCACTGACCAAGGTGGCAATCTCTCCCCAAATCTACTCTCTCTCTCTCTCTGTCTCTCATGGTAACCAATTATCACCTCAAATTCCATCCTCCTCCCTCTCAGAGGGAAAGTAAAGCACACAGTAACATGCCAGTACCAAGAAATAGCAATCCATAGAGAAACTCAAACCTCCTCTTGCCTCCCCACTTGTTTTACTGACTTAATTATAGAAAATATAATTAATTAAGCATTATGGCATGATAGGGTGTGTGTTATGGTGGGATAACGTCACGCCTCTGTGTGGAGACATGAGGCTGAAAGTCTTGCCATTGGTCATGATCCAGTTTCAGTAAAAGGAGGGCATCGAACAAAATTCCTCCCACATAAAGAGAGCAAATGGATTTTCAGTTTGGGGGCTTTGCAATCTAATCTTATCAGGAATTTGACTATAACCCTTCCCTCTAAGTCCCATTTGCTATTGTGTCTGCTGTGTTTCCTTGGGTATACATACACTGTAGATACATACCCGTAGTTAAATAGACAATGATGAAAGAAAAAAGGCCTGTTGGCTTATCCAGTCTGCCCACCCTACCTAATTACTTTATACTGACTCTAGTGGCCATCTCTCCCCTTTGTTTCTGCCCCCCTTTTCTAACTCATCCCATATGCCTTTCTCATCCCAGCTTGAAGCTGTGCACTGATTTGGCCTGTACCACTTCCTCAGGCTGTTTGTTCCATTTCTCCACCACCCTTTCTGTAACAACAGTGTTTATGGATGTCCCGTTTTAATCACCTTAGAAAGTTTAAATGAGTTCCCTCTTATTTATGTATTTGAGATCAAAGAAAAAAGAGTTCTTTGGCATCCTAAACCCATTTGTCCTATGCAGGTAATTGTATGTCTCAATGATGTTGTCCTTTTGCCTCCTTTTCTAAGGGATGTACAGGTTCAAGTCCTGCAGCCTCTCCTCATATGCCTTGCCTCCTAGACCATGGATTGCCTTTGTTGCCTACACTGTACTGCTTCCAGCTTGTTACAGTCTCTCTTCAGTGGTGGTGTCCAGTACCTTACACAGTATTCCAGGTGCGGTCATGCCAGTGATGAATGGGAAGGTATCATTTTGAAAGACTGAAAGTCAGTTTGCTGACACTTGAAATGCCAATGCCACAAGCCCAACACTGAAAATCCTGACAGTGGAATTTTGTCCCCCCCATGGAGTTTGTTGTAATAATTAAGAGAGGGTGCAAGGGGTGAAGCCCCCCGAAACATGCAAAAAAAAATCAAAATCCTGGTGTTGGAATTTTCAGTGTCGGGCTTATGGCATTGGCATTTCAAGCGCTGGCAAACCAACTTTTGGTCTTTCCTCATATATCCAATGGGAAGATCATATTCTGACTTCTACTGCTTATTCCCCTTCTTATGAAACCCAGAATCTTCTCTGCCTTGCCCATAGCTCTATTACAAAGTGATGTTGTTTTTAGGCTCTCCTTGGTAGTGCTTTTCAGCAACACTTTCCCATTTAATATTGCACTCTTGGGTTCCTCTTCCCTGTGTGCATTTCTTTATATTGTTTTTTTTTTTGTGTTAAAGCCCAGCTGCCAGATCTTTGACCAGCTCTGCAACCTGTTCTGTGTGAAGTGAGATTTTCCTTTTTATATATTGAATATACAGTAGTTCTCATGTTGAAATAATCCAGTTTCATAACTTTCTATTCACTGTTTGCATTATACAGCAGGGGACAGCTTCACAAAACTTTGCCCAGGTGCAAACCCAGTTTTCCTGGAGTTGGTATTTACAAAGCCCAGTTTACCTCTTCAAACTGGGTTTGTGCCCAGACAAGGTTTTGAGGTGTGCCGCAATGCAAATCAGGGAAGGGGACCTGCATATCCCCACAGTCTAATTCACAAAGATTTTGTTTCATGAAAGGGCCTTTTGTGAGGCCCTTGCATGTAGAAATTACCACTGACAAAAACCTGGCAGTAATCTGTGCAATCCTAGTGACTGGTGGAAGTACTGGGACCCCCACTTCCTCCTTTTCCTCTGATCACAGACTCAGTATGTGGAAATAATGTTTTCCATTGTTGCAGTGGTCTCTTCCCCCCTCCTCATTCACCAGTCGCTCACCCAATAGGTAGAAATATTCTTTTCCATAGTGCAGCGGCCCCTCCCTCTCCACATTCCCTGATTTCCCACCAGATATGTAGAAATATGTTTCTTCCATAATGTAGTGGTCCTTCCCCCTCCCGGTCCCCGATCACCCACCCAATATGTAGAAACTTGTTTTTTACATAGTGTAGTGGTCCTTCCCCCCCCTCCCCAGGCACCAATCACATCCACAAATGCATAAAACCCCATTCCATGGTAGTCTAGGGCTCCTCCCCAACCCCACCCCATCCAGTGTGACCCACCACCCTGCTCCCCCCATTCCAATTGATGATAAGCGACCAGCACAGCCCTCCTCACACCACCATGGCTGGCTGCTGACTGAGCCTATAGTCTTTTGGAATTTTGCAGCATTTAGAAGTTTTCTTTTTTACTTCAGTCTCTGTGTGCACTGACCTCTGTTTCTTACAGTAATGTTGGTCTTTTGGCACAGCATGATTGCCCCCAAGCTGCCAGGATTACACATCCCCTTGTGGTTTATTGTGACTGCTATCATCCTGGCTGGCATTTTTCTTGCAGTGTTCTTGCAATGTTTTTCTCCCCTACCCTCAGAACATCAGAGGTAAGGGTACCAATTGTTCACATGCATTAGCGTGCTGACGTATGCCCAGCTAAAGTCTTCCTTCCTATAACTGAAGCACCCCAGTGTGCTCAATAACAGTGTCACCAGGATGTAAATTAACATGGGGCTAAACTAATCCCTTCCCTTGAGACTGGTAGTGCCCAGGTGGACAGTTATGAGGTCTCAGCATTGTTAATTCAGTCTTGCCTTTCTGTATCTACAGTGCTAGTGTGTCACATGCAATGATGGGCAGAAGCAGCTGTATTTTGTGCTTTAGTAACTGAACATCCTGTTTTGTACTATGCAAAACAGTAAACTCACCTACATGATATTCATCAGATTACTGTAACTTCAATAGGATAAATAGAAAAATAAAAATGTTTTTACTACAAACTGTCCCATATCCCCCACTCCTTGTAAACACCTACACAAGCTAGGTGTGTCACCAGGTGAAGCTGACTGCAGAAAAAAGAATGTGCTCGAGCCCAAAGGCAAACGGTTTGGCTAAGAGCCATTGCTGAATTTTTGTGTAAGAGAACAGTGCCACCTTCTGGAAAGCTGGTTCTTTTTCTGCATTTATGAAGTTATTTATTCACATAATTCTGAAGTAGGTAATATCCCATTTACCTAAACACTTATAATAATGATGGTCTCATCTAATAGGAGAGGGAGGCAGTATAACACAGTGGTTTAAAGCTCTGAGCTGCAAACCTGGAGACCTGGGCTTGAATACAGCCCCCCACTTGCATACTGTGTGACCCTGAGCAAGTCACTGAGTTTCCCTGTGCCCCCAGATCACACCTGGAAACAAGCTTCGGCTTAGTGTGCCTCTCCTGGTAAAATAAATAAATAAATAATTAAGCAATAGGTTTACATTTTGAAATATGCTCAGTGGGAATATTCTTCCACACAGCTGCAGTGCATAGAGGCACACTAAGCCGAAGCTTGTTGGCTAATTAACAAATCCCTGCTTGAAGGCACAGTACCCAATACCTGGAAATGGACTGTTGTTACTCCTATCCCCAAAGGGGGTTCTAGGGAATTCATCGGTAACTACAGGCCGATCTCACTTCTCTGTTCCCTGGCCAAAATTCAGGAAAGGCTAGTGTACTGCCAACTCTATGACTACCTTGAGGCCAACCAATTACTAACCCCCACCCAACATGGCTTTAGGCAAAACCATGGCACTAATACAGCTCTCATAAAATTCACAGTTGATGTACTAGGGGCCATGGACAAAGGATTTCTTACAGGAGCTGTCTTTATTGATCTTACAAAGGCCTTTGACCTAGTAGACCACAAACTCCTGCTATCCAAACTTGCTTCCTTTGGCCTGGATCAGCAGTCCATTTCCTGGTTCACCTGCTACCTGTCTGGTTGCTCCCAGCAGGTCAGATGGAGGACAGCAACCTCACATCCACTCCCCCGAAATGAGGGTGTGCCTCAGGGTTCCATCCTTGGCCCCCTCCTCTTCTCGCTTTTCATTAACGACCTTAATTCCCAATGTGGTGACAGCTCGGTCATTCAATACGCAGATGATGCTATAATCTACTGGCCCCCAACCAATCCATCTGATCTGGGACTCCTTCTACAAGCTGACATTGCCAAATTAGAGTCCTGGCTTACAGAAAATAAGCTGGTCTTAAACACCACTAAAACCAGTGCAATGCTACTTGGACATAGAAATCTTGGCCCAGAGAGAAGTGCCTTACTCCCTCTGACCTCTACTTCAGGCAGCCACATTGAGGTAGTGAATTCCCTCAAATACTTGGGATTAACCCTGGATTAAGGGTTCACCCTCAAGTCTCATATAGACCAGGTAACCAAAACGGTGCACTGCAAACTGGGTCTCCTATACAGCCTGAATGACCAGCTCATCCCTGATTCAAGAATCACCATAGCCAACAGTCTCCTCCTTCCGACACTTACCTTTGCTGCCCCTATACTGCAGGGACTGGCTAAACAAGAGATAAGCAGGCTGCAAGTTCTCTACAACAAAGTAGCTCAGTTTACATCTCAGTTTCACAAAAGATGGCACCACTGAGACACCCTTGCTTCCCTACGATGGCCCTCCCTTGACGTCACCTTCAGTACCCCCTGCTTTGCCACACCTACAAATTCCTACACTGCAAATCTCCAGATAGCCTGTCCAGTATCCTGGTTCCAAAGCACTCAGTGCATACCCTAAGAACCTCTTGGCGTAACCTCCTAGACAAACCTAAGGTTCGAACCACTGTCGGCAGCAAGTCCTTTGCCATTTCTGTCCCTGCCCTATGGAATAAGCTTCCCCCCTTCAGGAAGCCCCCTCCACTGGAACTTTCTGCAAGGGACTCCGAGCTCACCTACTAGATGTTGGCATCTGCTCCTGTCAATGAATGGACATAACCAATCTCAAATGCTAAGACCTATCTAGTCTGAGCCACTTACTGTTGTATTATCTTTTTACCTGCACTGTTACCGTTGACTCTAATGTAATTCATCTTCTCCTGAGTGTAGCCCTGCTACCCTTGACTTTATTATAATTTTCATCACCTGTAACTAACTTTGGCACAATGTCAGCACTGTTTATTCATGTACTTCAACTCTCCCTATTGTTATGATGTACTGTGTCCTTGTTTCATTATTGTACTTGTATCCTTCTGTAACTAATTCCGGGTCGCCCCTGAAAAAGGGACCTTCAGGGCTCAGTGGGCCTATCCAGTTACCAAAATTGAGTAAATAAATAGTGTCCAAATATGCCTATTAGTTTGATAGTGAATATGCAGGAGGAATAAACTGTCTGCAGGCACAGTTCTTGGGCAGACTGTTACAGAACCCATCACTGTTCCAAGCCATCTTGTGGGAAAATTCTCTTGACTGTGCTGTACTCATAAAGATATTCCCTGCAGAATCTGCAGGCAGGTCTCCAATGTTTTCTTATCAGAAATTTCCCTCACTGAGACAGCCCCATGAGAAGTAACATCTCACCTCCACTGGGTCTCGGTGCACATTAGGAATTCAATTAATAATGAGAGGTTATGAGTCTGTGGAGGCTACTTAATGATGGAAACAGAAAATGCACTTGTTAGATATCCTTGGCCATTTGAGGAGCACAGTAAACCTGCTTCTCAGTATTAAGACCAATGCTAAAATCAGTGATAGGGCTATATCACTTCTCTTTAATTGCTATTGTTTTGCTCTCATGGCTTCTTCATAGTTTTAAGATTATATAAGCACTGAAGCAGAAACATTAAAATGAGATTTGGAATGGAGGTTCTCACGCATGCCATTTTGCAAAATGTTTGTTCTTCCAAGCAGCCCTCAACCTTTTGAAGATCTAGCATGTTGGTTCCCTTCTGGAAAAATATAAGAAGCAACATACCAGATTTAAATATAGAGTTAGGAATGTTGCAGTAGTTAACCCTGAGCCACTGTCATTGGATTATACTTACTGATAAGATCATGCTTTCCTTGAATAACACTAAACATGTATTTGCTACTGAAACAGTATGTAACTTAATTTATAAAGAATGCCTCATGGTAATCCTGGGGTATTTATTTTATTTAAAAACATAGATAAGAACATTCTAGCAATCTGATTTGTTAAATAACAAGTACAGGAGTGTAATTATCTGGCAATAATTATCCTCCTTTATTTGTCTAGCCTGTGCACCAGGCTGACTACTACATCAGTATGCTGCAGCTGAAACTATGTTTTTGTTATCTGCTCATATATAATACAGAAAATAATATATTCTTGTTAGAAATCATAAATAAAATTTTATAAAAAATTATGCAGAAAGCATGTTACAGGTGCAATAAGACACTTCAGTGATATGTAATTTTGGTCAATGTTCACACTTTACTCTCTTTTGTTTTAAGGCACTTGGTGCAAGTGCCAGGTGCTCAACATATACAGTACACACTTAAGATGTGCAATTTTTGACCCATAATTACATTCTCTGGCATGTCTTATGGCATCCATGGTTTGGTTGTGTGTGCTTACATCTCTTCTATTCTCTTCTCTCTCTCTCCCCCCCTTTTTTTTTTCATTCACTCTCTCAGTTCTCTTTCTCCTCTGTCTCTTTTCTCTCCTCTCTCTCTCTCTCTCTCTCTCTCTCACCTCTCCTCCCTCCTCTCCTCTCCTCTCCTCTCCTCTCTCCTTTTTCTCTTTCTTTCACCTCTTTCTCCCTCTCCCTCTCCCCTCTCTCTATCTCTCTCTCTCTCTCTCTCTCTCTCTCTTCACTTTGGGCATCTGATGTGCATAATGTGTGGCACTCTTACTGTCTAAAATGAGCTACCAATAGGATATATTTTGTGCTTCACCCTTTCAGAGATCAGGTATGTTTGTTTTTTAATGGATTACCAGTATAATGTTTCTAAAATAATTTGATGTTATAGTACTGTTTCTTATCAGTCATGTTGGTCAGAAGAGGAATTCAAATCATGGATTTTATTCATTGTAGTTTTTCACTAAGAAATTGTTGCATTACCAAACCCTGTTTCCCTAGGTCTATTCTCTTTCTGTGTAACTCCCTCTCCTTTTTTTCTGTCTTCCTGGTTTTAAAACCAGCCTTGCATGTATGGTAGTCCCGTACTGCATGCAATATACTAGGTGCTCTAACCAATGACATCATCAGTTGCAATCAGTCACTGCCTTCTGGTCCCGGCCCTGATATTACTACTTGCATAAGAATGATTTTATTTAGTTATGTTAGAGTCACCAAGTACTCATTACTCCTAGTGTCCAGTACTGTTAGGATACACTGATGCAATTACAGTTTCCTGGTACTAAAATTTAAACATCTGTGAATGGAGGAGTTTGTGATGTGTGTGCCAAGCCTCCTGGCGATATTCTCACTGAAGGATACATTAGAGTCCAGCCATACCCCAAACTATTTAAAGCAATGCACAGTTTATGGGGGGTGGCAGTCTGGGAGTGGATTTAGACTGCATTACTTGGGGCATATGTAGAAGAAAAGAGTATTCATTTAGTTTTAGTGTTAACAGGAGGCAGTTTGTATTCATTCAACTCTGTGTGTTGTCAAAGGCTACCAAGAGCAAACTTTTGTGATCTGAAACAGTCTCAGTGTGTTCACATAGAAGGGTGATATTGACATTGAGATCTATGCTAACTCTAGAGTTCTTGTAAACAAGAGGGACATCATTGATGGACAAATGGATTGCAGTTGGGAGGGAGGAAACGGTGAGGAAGGAAGGAGCAACAGAAGTGCAAAGTGTATATACCTCTAACAAGTTTCAATCCTTGATAGAGGAGGCCCCTGGAATCACACCAGGAGGAGGCAGGGTCCAACACTCGAACAAAGGAGTTCGAGCTTGTGGGCATGAGCCAGAAGAGGGTGGAAACCCCAAAAGGGGTATAAAAAGGGCAATGGTATGGGGGGACTCTATTGTCAGTGCCACAGGAGGAATGGCGTGCTGCACACTGAAAATTGAGAGGGTGATCCACTGCTTTCCAGGGCCAATGGCAAATACCTTCCACAGGAAGGTGTTAGAACTCAGTGGGATGCATGAAGAGGGAGGCCAGATATGATAGTGCACATACATGATCTGGCCAGGAGAGGTGTAGAGCTGGTGAAAGAGAGCTTCTATTGTACACCATAGTCAAGACTCTTAGGGACAGCAGAGGTGTGGGTGATCTTCATAGAGGTCCGGCCACAGTTACACTTGAGTTGCAGGAAGTAACTCAAAATAAAGCAGTTTAATGTGTGGCCAAAGGGCTGGTGTAAGGGGGAAGATTTTCAGCTTCTGGGAGGTTGGGGCATACTCAGTGGGATAGAGGATGTTTAAAAGGGATGGTCTCCACTCCAACCAGAGGGCATCAGGTCACTGGGACACAGGTTCGCCCAACACCTAGAGAAGAATTAAAAAAAAAACAGTAATTGAGAGGAAAGCAACATGGTTAGGGTTAGGTACATCTGAAGGGGGCATTGGGCCTCTCTCCAGCATTAGTACTGGCAGACAGAACAATGACAACATAGAGGGGGGAAGACGCAGCTATAGCAGGGCATGTAGAGAAGTTAGATGCAGAGAGAGAGAGAGAGTGATGTGTGCTAATATCAGCATCCTGGGCAACAATATTACAAGACCTACAAACTCCAGACAATAATGGCCAAAGCACAGTTGGAAATTTTAGCTATGACTGAGATGAGATGTGGGCAATGCAGAAATGTGAGGGTGAACTACAATTACTGGAGTACGCTATGATCAGGAGGCATAGGGAAACAGGTGGGGTGGTGGAATACTGTTGTACATTAAGGAGGGCACCTTAGCCTCATAAATCCTAGTTGTAGGTAAAGCCAAGGGGACAGAAAAAGTGTGTGCTCAGGTGATTGCAAGAGGAGGGAGGAGGGTTATGGTTAAAATGGTATACAGGCCCCAAATGCTGACAGAAAAAGCAGATTATGAGTTAAGGAAAGAGACCAAAAGAATGAAAGAAATGGGGAAGGTGCTGATTTGGGGGTTTCAGTTTGCAGCATAGAATGGAACATTATAACAGTGGTAAGCACAATTTTAGTCACTGGTGAAAAAGATGTATGAGGCATTTCTGAGCCAGAGTGTTATGGAGCCCCCTAGGAAGGGGACCATACTGGATCTGGTACTGGCCAACAGGAACAGAATGTGTGATATCTGAGTGGGGAACCCATTGGGATCCAGGAACCACAGGACAATGTGGGACAAGAGTAAACCAAAGGCAGATATGGTCCTTTTCAGGACTGAGGTCCTGAACTATAGAAGAGCAAATTTTAGCAAGATGAGGAGGGTGTTTGTGAAGAGGTTGGGTTTGTGAAGGTAATGGTGGGATCAGCTGGCAAATGTTACCTGATAAAAACATGAATACTGTAAATGACAGGTGTCTGGAGTAGTCGAGGAAGGCCAAAAAAAGAAAGCAGTATGGTTTTCAATAAAGGCAGCTGAGACAGTGACAGAAAACAGGAAGGCATTTTGCAGAAACAAATTAAGTCAGACTGAAAAGAGAAGATAGGCATATCAGGAAAAAATTATGGCAGCAAACATGGTGGTGGGTGCAGGAAAAGGCAGAGGCTGAGATGAAGCTTGCAGAGGGGCTAAGGAAGACAACAAAGCATTCTTTTTTATATACAGGAATGTTGCAAAACTAATAAAGGATTGGTCAGGCTAAAGAAGGGGGAAGGATTAGTGGAGAATAACACGGAAGAAGCAAATATGCTAAATGATTACTTGTAATTGCTCACAGTGTAGGATGGTGTCAGCTGACAGACTGCAGCAGGAATAGGGGATCAGTTGCAGGTGCCAACACAGAACCCATCACAGAAGAGAGGGTGTTTTAATTTTTTTTCCTCAATTCTATTTTTCCACTGTGCTTCTGGTGGGGATATTCCCTGACTCAGTGCCTCTGTGCCCGACACTGGCATCCCCCAGCAGTCACCAAGAACCAAGGCCCACAGCTTGCCCCTGCAGTGGGGCCACAAAGGGGAGACCAAGATCAACCAAGTTTGGTTCTGGAACTGGCTACGGCGTCATTTGTTATGGAGTCGGAGGACTTCACTGTGCTTAGCCACACAGTTTTTTCCCCCTTTGACATCCCCCCCAAGACATGGATGTGCAAATATGTCAGTGCACAAGCATGGGGCTTCTATGCATGCCCCATAGATGTCCACCACTGCCACCCCTCTTCTGTGTGTTCCTGGCTTGACATATTCCCAGTCTACAGCAGGCGTCATCCAAGTGCTGGGCATGGCCAATCCTCCAGGAGGTGGAGAGCTGTCCCTGGGACACTCACCCAGCCTCCTCCTAGTCGGCACACTGGTGCTCTGGGCTATTTCACAAACCCGGGTCACCAGCATCACAAGCAGTAGCACTACTACTGCACAGGCAGGCCAGTTAGAAGAGAGGGTGTTGCAGGGCCTACAAGCCCTGAAGTGGAACAAGATGGGACAGGTCTTGGCTAGACCATTGGTGAATCTCACTAATTGCTCTCTGGAGACTGAGATTGTTTCTGAGAATTCAAGGACTATGAACATGATCCCCCTACAGAAGAAGGGAAGCTGAGATGTTCCAGGCAACTACTGACAGGTACGCCAATCATGATGTGATGCCCCTACTTAGGCAAAATGGTGTAGATTTGAAGTGCCAGAGACTTTATCTATTTCCTGTTTTGATTTAATATACCTGCTACATGCATATACTCTTTGACATTTGAGATTTTCTCATTACTTCTATGGTTTACTGTGCACTTTATTTCATGGTTATGGCAGCTTTCAGCTTTTTGTGTGCTCAACTCTCTTTGTTTTAACAGTAGAGCAGTCAGTCTGACATCTACAGTGGGAAAACTGCAGGAGTCCGTAATTAAGGGATGGATAGTGGAGTTTCTGAAGGCCAGTGGTCTGCAGGATTTCAGACTGCATGGATTTGCCAGTGGGACATTATGGCAAACAAATTTGATTGACTTAGTCAATTGAGTGACAAAGACCATGGATTGGCGTCAGGCAGTTGATGTCTTGTACCAAGTTTTCTGCAAAGCATTTCACTCCATTCCTCTGACAGTTCTGTTCAACCTCTCACTGGAGATGGGAGAGGTTCAGGGGGACTAGAGGAGGGCAGATGTTGTCCCACTTCACAAAAGTGGTATTAGGGAGGAGGCCAGCAACTACAAGTCAGTCAACCTGACTTCGGTGGTGGGGAAATTACTGGAAACACTGCTAAAAGAAAGGATAGTGGAATATCTTGAATCCAGTGGCATCTTTGACTGGGTGACTAGGGAATTGGATCAGGGATGAGTGGTGGATGTGGCCTACCTGGATTTCAACAAGGCCTTCAACACCATTCCACATTTGAGGTCAATGATGAGCCCCTGACACCATTAGAAAAGTGTGAAAAATATGCGAGATTTAGACACAATTCAGTTTATATTTCATATGCCTTCTATAATTCTGTCCCTTTTTTCTTTATTGCTGAGGACAGTAAATGAAAGAGGATTACTGTTCCTTAGACTTTAGCTGTTCTTTCTGCTTGCCTACACCTGGCATTACAATCCCCTGTTAATGACATCATAATTACTGTATCTCCACAGCAACAGATTGTGATGTCATAAACAGAACTGTATTGTCAGGTGTAGGAAAGCAACCAGAACAGATACGGCCGTGATCCTGCTTACATGCAAATGTCCTTAATAATAAGGAAGTAAGGCTGAGAATTACAGAAAAAATATTAAATATAAGCTAAGTTGTGCCTAAATATTAAATTTTTACAAAGTTGTCAGAATGGCATCAGAGGCTCTTAAAGCATGCTACTTAGCCTAGGAGTTAGACCAAAGGTAGTGAACTGGGTAAGAAATTGGCTAAGGAATAGGAGACAGAAGGTTGTGGTAAACAGAGTTCACTCTGAGGAAGGGATGGTGACCAGTGGGGTTCCGCTGGGATCTGTACTGGAAGCAGTCTTATTTAATGTCATTATTAGCTACATTGCAGAAAGGCTGGACGGAAAGGTTTTTGCAGATGACACTAAAATTTGAAACAGGATAGACACTCTGGGGTGAGGTGGAAATAATTAGAGGAGATATGAAAAGGTTAGAGGAGTGGTCAAGGGGAAAGCAACTAGGCTTTAATGCAAGAAAGTGCAAACTCATGCACTTGGGACACAGAAACCCAGGGAAGGGGTACAAAATGAGAGGAGAGATATTGATGACCACACAACAGGAAAGAGACCTGGGAGTTATCATATCTGATTACCTAAAGGTGGCTAGGCAGTGTGACAATGAAGTCGATGAGCTAGCAGGATGATGAGGTGTATAGGGAGTGGCATCACCAGCAGAAAGAGGGAGGTGGTGTTACCCCTGTATAGGTCACTTGTTAGACCTCACCTGGAGTACTGTGTTCAGTTCTGGAGACCTCATCTCTGGAAGGACATAGAAAGAGTGGAGGCAGTCCAGAAGAGGACAACCAAAATGGTCCAGGGTCTGCATCAAAAGTCCTATGAGGAAGGATTGAAGGACCTTAATATGTATACACAGAAGGAGAGGGTGGATATGGTAGAAACTTTCAAAAACCTCACAGGTATAAATAAGGTTCAAGAGGGAAGCATCTTTCAGAAAAAAAGGTGCTCAAGGACAAGAGATCGTGCTATAAAGTTGAAGGGGGGTAGACTCAGTGGAGATGTGAGGAAGTACTTCCTCATAGAGAGGGTGACAGATGCCTGGAGCTGTCTCCCAGCAGAGGTGGTGGGGGAAAAACTGTAACGGGTTCAAGAAAGCATGGGATAGTCATAAGGGAACCTTAGTGATAAGACAAGGGGGGATAAGCCGGAGATCAAGTAGGGTCTGTGATGACAGAGTAGGTAGGGAAAAATGAGCAGACTAGGTTGGCAAAGTGGTCCCTATCTGCCATCAAATTCTGTATTTCTATATACCATAAACATGGTTGCCTATGGAAACAAGCATTTACTCTCTATAGGCTTTTGTTTTAAAATAAAATGAAAATAAAAATATGCCTCTTCAGGGGCGATACCAAGATCTTTGGAAGAGTGCACACCAAGGAGTGGATAAGGACCACAAAAAAGATCTGGGAAAACTAGCGATGTAGTCAAAGGTGTGACAGCTGAAATTTAAAGCCAAAAAAACAAGGTACAATAATGTACATAGGGTCCCAAACCCCCAAAAAACTGAGTACAGGATGGATGGGGCAGTAGTGAAGAGCATATCAAAGAAAAAGGACCTGGTGATGTTAATAATGGAGAATCTGAAGGTATCAGCACAATGTAGCAGGACTATGGGTATGGCAAAACAAATGCTGGGGTGCATTGGGAGAGGGATCACTAGCAAACAAAGGGAGGTGATGCAACCCTATATTGAACCCTGATTTATCCTCGCTGCCAGTATTGTGTGTAATTATGAAGCCTAAACTTGAGGAAGGAAAGGAACAGGTTGAAGGCAGTGCAGAGACAAGTAACCGAAATGATACAGAGGCAACAGGATAGATCCCAGGAGGAGTACTTGGAGGAACTCAACATGTACACATTAGAGGACTGCAGACAGAGGAAAGGCATCACTGAGATGTTCAATACCTCTGCAGAATAAACAAGGTGGACCAAAGTGAACTGTTCACAATGAGTACCAATAACAGCACCAGGGAAACACCCTGAAACTGGTGTGAGGGAGATCCAAGAGTACTTTTCAACATTAAGAGTGGCATAGAACTGGAATTTCTGGAAGAAGTCATTGCAGAACAAACCGTGAGAGTGTTCAAATGAGGCTGGGTCCAGCATATGGGACTAGTGCATAAGGTGGCAGTCTGGGAGGAAAACATTATAGTGACTGGCTGAGACAGTCACAAAACTATGTAGCACCCCAGCCCCACCAATTTGGGGGCATCCCTTGTGCCTATTGCTCCTGTTTCTGCTCCTCCTTTCAAGTACCTCTGACTGCCTGCCATTTCTCCTGGTTGTGCCCCCCTCTCCAGCCCAAGTCCTTTTTGTGCCCTTGGTGCCCTGATTTAGCCCCAGTGTGATTTTAGCAGACTACTGCTTTATTTTTCTCTGATTCAAAGTGATTTTTGCAGGTATATGTTCTGTTAAATTATTGTGAAAGTTGTCTTGCTGAAAAGAAGGAAAACACTCACTGGGTGGTGGGTCAGAGCTGTAGCTGATTATTTCTGGAGGGCACAGGCTTGGTCCCACCCACCCTGCCCCTCACCCCACCCACCCCAAGTGCATCATTTCCTTCAAACCAGAGGTTCTGACATCACTTCCCAAAAGGGCAAAGGACATACATCTGTCACAACCTTAATAACCCAGCAAGCTGAATAGGGCTTAAACACATGCACACAGTCTCACATGTTAACAAAAAAAGTAAAAAAATAAAAAACAGAACAGGAAGGGAGAGAGACATGTGGGGAGTGGTGCAATGACTGGCTGTGGGGCGGCAGTCTTCTGGGAGATGTTCTGGAGGCCATGATGTTGCCCTATTTGCAGGCTCCTCTCTGATCTGAGGGACGAGGTTGCCCATCTCCAGGCTGACCTGGCAAGAAT
This sequence comes from Neoceratodus forsteri, assembly GCA_016271365.2. Lineage (NCBI taxonomy): Eukaryota > Metazoa > Chordata > Ceratodontiformes > Ceratodontidae > Neoceratodus > Neoceratodus forsteri. Next base: position 1,063,549,287 of record CM057449.1, on the reverse strand, counting down.
TCAGGAAACCTCCTCCCCCAGCCAGGGGCCACCAGAGCCACTGCTGCTGCCTCAGAGGTTGCCAAGAAAGAAGAGGAGTAGAACCACAGTGGGCTCTAGGAGGGTGAGGGTGGTGGATCAGAGGCACATCCTTCAAGTTGAACCCCTCCACAATTTATATGCTGTCCTGGTTGGGTGGGGTTCCTCTATGGGGGCACCCACAGTGGAGAACAAAGAGGATGCTGGGAACCTCCACAAGGGAGACCCAGAGGAGGGTGGCATGAGACCCCACAGGTAAAGGAAATAACTCCTGATGGGGGACTCAATAGTTAGGAGGGTAGAAGTGGGTGAGGGAGGGGAGAGGGAGGCAAGGTGCCTGCCCAATGCCATGGATAGGAGGGACAGGAAGTGAATCCTCAGGATTGTTGGAGTAGCTGCACATCATTGTCCACACAGGGACAAATGACCTGGCTGGCAATTGGATTAAAGCAGTTCAGGAGGAGTTTGTTAAGTTGGAGAGGGGCTTTGGACAAGTAGCTTGCACAGTAACCTTCTTGGAGGTGATGCCTGTCTATGGCATGGGTGAGGCTAGGGTACTCCACACCATGGGATTCAATGAATGGTTGAAAAGCTGGTGTGGAGCTCTGGGTTTTGGCTTCATTTGGGACTAGGGGTTCACCTATAGGGATACAGACCTATACTGGCATGATGGTCTGCATCTGCCTGAGAGGGGAACCAGGATCCTAGATGGCAGGTTTAAATGGTTAATTGGCAAGCATTTAAACTAGCCTAGGGGCAGGCACTGAAAAGAAGCAGGGAAATCCCAGAACCCCCCAAAAAACAGGGTAATTAGTGAAGTAAACACCAAGGTAGAGAAGTTGATAGGGAGCAGGACTGGGGTAAATGGACAAAAAGACAGTAAGGATAGGGGTGGGGCTGAAAGGTGTAAGACCATCAAAAATGGAGGGCAAAGAGTACCTTTGCCCATAGTCTGGGGAACAAGGTCACTGAACTAGTGGTCTTGATGGAAGAGGGATGCCTGGATATCATGGCAGTCACAAAAACGTAGTACACAGAGAACCATGACTGGGATGTCAATGTAACAGGGTACACAATCTACAGGAGGGACATGGAGGGTAAAAGGACTCTACAGTGCCAGTTCAACAACTGTTTCATTGACCAGCATCACAGCAATGGATTTATGTTGACCGCAAGTTGCAGTCAACATAAATCTATAAGGAAACCTGGTAATTTTTGGGGTTTTGCCTCAAAACCTCTAATAGAGGGGTTTCCGCCCCACAACTTCAATATTCAATACAATCAACTCTGAGTCAGAGTTGATTTGGGAGGTGGTGCAGGACCGGGAAACACAGTACCAGGGTTTTGGGACACTATTACAGTGAACTGTTGATGTTGTCGACATCGGCATTGTTCACTGTAATGGTGTCTCTGTCAGGTGGGGGGCATACTGAGTAAAAGAGGAGGAGGAGTAGCTCTCAATGTAAAGGAAGGGATCAGAGCAAAGGAACTAAAGGGTAAACAAGAAGGAAAGGAGGCACTGTAGGTCACCCTGGAGACAGGAAATGGCATGACAATCTGCATGGGGGTTCTATACAGACCTCCGTTTCATGGGGAGGAAATGGACAAGGAAATGACAGAAGGCATCCTTAGAATGGCAGAAAAAGGGAGATACTGTTGACAGGGACTTGAAAATGCCAGATGTTAAATGGAGCACCTTTGCTGCAGCCACATCCAAGAGCAGGGTCCTTCTCAATGCCCTACAGAGGGCATGCCTCAGACAGCTAGTGTTGGAACCCACTTGGAAGGGAGCAATTTAGACCTGGTACTCTCAAAAGGGAACAGAGAGAGGATCACAGATTTAGAAGTGGGTAGCCATCTGGGAACAAATGACTACCAAACAGTACAGTTCACGATAAATACAGTCATAGAGTCAAGCCATACAAAAGTGAGAGTACTGGGCTTTAGGAGGGCTGACTTAGGCAAAATGGGAGAGTGCATCAGAATAGCACTTGCAAACGGGCAAGAAGGAGGAGTGTAGGAACTATGAGGAAAAAATCAAAACTGCCATCACAGAGGCAACAGGCCTTTTTGTGAAGCAAATAAACAAATCAAAATGAAGGAAAAAATCACCATGGTTCTCAAAAGAGGTGGCGGGGAAGGTTAGAGAGAAAAAGATAGCATTCAGGAAATATAAGGAAATACAGAAGGAGCAGGACAGAGAAATGTACCAGTTAAAGCAGAAGGAAGCTGAGAAGGCAGTCAGAATAGCAAAGACCCAAACCAAGGAAAAGATAACCAACTTAGCTAAGAAGGGTGATAAAACCTTTCATAGGTACATTAGGGAGTGAAGAAAGACCAAGGGAGGAATAATGAGGCTTCCTAAAGAGGAGGGGGGTGGGCAGAGGGCGACAGTGAAAAAGCAGGGATACTGAATGAATAATTCCACTCAGTATTCACAAAAGAAGAGGAGGGGAGGTACCTAAACCAATCAGTAGAAGCACTCTGAATGGGGGGGGGGTCAATACCAGTAAATTCACAGTGGAAAAGATCCTGAAAGAACTCCTAAAACTGAAGGTGGACAAAGCAATGGGGCCTGATGGGATTCACCCATCATTCTAAAGAACTAAGGGGAGAACTAGTGACACCACTGACTACCCTTTTTAATAAATCATGGGAGGATGGTGTGGTACCTGAGGACTGGAGGAGGATAGATGTGATTCCCCTTCATAAAAGTGGTAGCAAGGCAGAGGCAGGAAATTATAGACCTGTTAGTCTGACCTCAGTGGTAGGGAAAATGATGGAATCACTTCTGAAAGACAGAATTGTTGAGTACCTAGAAGTCAGCGGGGCACAGGACCCAAGGCAGAATGGATTCACAGTGGGAAGGTCATATCAGGTGAAACTTATAGATTTCTCTGACTGGGTGATCAAAGTAGTAGACCACGGAGGGGCTGTGGACATGGCCTACCTAGACTTTATCAAGTATTTGATACAGTCCCACACAAAAGATTAATAAACAAGTTAGCCAGCCTGGGGGTGGGTCCCAGGGTGGTAGCCTGAGTAAAACATTGGTTGGACAACAGGACACAAAGGGTAATAGTAAACAGAGTCTACTCCGAAGAAAGGGTGGTTACTAGTCGGGTACTGCAGGGTTCAGTACTGGGACTGCTCCTCTTTAATGTCTTTATGAGTGACATTGCAGAGGGACTGGAAGGAAAAATATTCCTCTTTACAGATGACACAAAGATCTGCAACAGGGTTGATACTCAAGGGGGGGGTGGAAAGGATGAGAAGGGACTTGGCAAGGTTGGAGGAATGGTCAGAAGTATGGCAGCTTAGATTCCATGCAAAGAAGTGCAAAGTAATGCACCTGGGAAACAAAAATCCAGGGCATGAGTACACAATGGGGGGGGGGGGGGAGGTACTAACAACAGCAAAAATTGAAAGGGATCTGGTTATATCAGATGAGCTAAAGGTAGGCAAGCAATGTGAAAAGGCTGTAAGGAGGGCTGGGGGACTACTGGGATGTATACAGAGAGGCTTCACCAGTAGAAAACAGGAGGTAGTTATCCCTCTGTACAGACAGTCGGTGAGACCCCATCTGGAGTACTGTGTGCAGCTCTGGAGACTCCATCTCCGCAAGGACATAGACAGGATGGAGGCAGTCTGGAGGAGGGAAACTAAAATGGTGCAGGGTCTGCACTATACTGTATATATACTCGCGTATAAGTTGGATTTCTGAGACCTGATTTCATTGCTCAAAACATGGTTCCCACTTATATGTGAGTCATTGACATCAGAGCACAAAATTACCATTCACCTGGGGAGACACAAACAGAGACACTTTTCCATGAATGTCTGTGAATTAGAAACTTGACATATGCTTTTGACACATACTTTAAACAAACCTCACACCTTCTGTAGCACTAACGGTGCCTGCCCTGCTTCCATTGTTTTTGTTCCATTTGGTATCAGTCACTCTTCTCACCTAATTGTCAGCCCTTGTCAGTCCATGTCTCTTCAGCCACATTTGTTCTCAATTAACTAATTGCTCTGTTCAAGTCTTTTTTAGATTAAATATCTCCCCTTATTTTCTGCATTACTTGATTTATGTTCTGAGTTGCCACACTGAAGGTTTCATCAGTTTTCTCCAGCCTTGAGGAGTTGCCTGAGCTGTGAAGCCTTCCCTTCCCCTGAACTTAAGTGTGATTCTCTGATCGAAGTCTGACCTGATGTAGGAGCTTCTGAATTACACAGCCAGTGCAAGTGTGTGTAAGGTTTGCGATGTCCAGAAGTCCTGCTAATTTGGTTTTATCTTATTATTTTTTTACTTGCAATAAATACATTAAAAACATGCAGCAATAAACAAATATTTTTAAATAGATTATATAGTGGCACATTATTTCACTTGAATTGCTATTTATTTAATCAATTTTATCAATTTCATGCCATTTTAAATTTAATTTTGCTTTGTTGCATGATTCTTCATGATAGCCAGCCCAAAACTGAAAGTGAAAAATATGGTTCCAAATTACATGCAGGTCAATGGCACAGTACTCTGCCCACATACTCAAACAATACCCCCCTACTTATATGCAAACTGACTTATATACGAGTATATACAGTAAGCCATATGAAGATGGACTAAAGGAGCTTAATATGTATACCCTTGAGGAAAGGAGGGAGAGGGGGCACATTGATAGAGACTTTCAAGTACCTCAAGGGAATTAACAAAGTCCAAGAGGGTAGCATATTTCAGAAAAAAAGATATGCAAGAGGAAGGGGGCACAAATTGAAGATGGGGAGGGGACGGTTCAGGGGCAACATGAGGAAGTATTTGTTTATGGAGAGGGTGGTGGATGCATGGAATGATCTTCCTGAGGAGGTACTGGGGTCAAAAACTGTGGGGGAATTCAAGAATGCATGGGACAGACATAAGGCAATTCTGGTGGGGGATAGGAGGAAGTAGGCTGTTGGTTAACTAGGATCTGCAGCTTATCCAATAGATAGAGAAATGGGTAGACTGGTTGGGCCAAGCAGTTCTTATCTGCCATCAAAGTCTATGTTTCTATGCTTCTAGCCCATTTTGGGTTCCAAATTTTAAGCCGCAATCTTCTGCTCTTGCACAAGCGGCACCTTTGATGTTGTGACTGCTGTGTTTGCAGTCACTCTTTAAGTGCTGCAGCAGTCCAGGTCCCTATCTTAGCCAGAGTGGGGACTGGTGACCAAAACAAGGGCCATGAGAGCACATTCTTCAAAATAAATAAAGAGATCCACAGAGAGCTAGTGATCAAGGTTCATGAATTTTAATGAGATAGAGCCACAGTCTTACTGAATATTCATGAGGGTTCCTCTGCCCTTGGGGAAATTGTATTTTTCGATGGCTGCTGCAAGGAAAGGAAAAGGTAAATAAATAAATAACAGCAGCAGCTGCCAAGGACATCTGGGGACAAATGCTTAAAAGGGAAAAATGTAAACTAAATAAATAAATGTTTGAACTGGCTGCACCAGTATTATTTGGACTCAGATAACAGCCTGCCTGCTGCAAGTGGTGGCTCTAAAATATTGGCAGCAGTAACAGTAAAGGACTGTATGTACAAGCTAAAGCTGGTCAGTGACTACAAGGATACACATGTGGCTATTGAACTGGGGGGGTGGGTGCAATTGGGCTGAAATAATAATTTTTCTGGTTGCACCAGGACTTTATTTGGTACTGTGTTAGTTCTGCTTCAAGGACTGTGTGTTTAACAGCCATTACAGAGCAGCAACAGCCAATTGGAAAGCTGGATTTTTTTTTATGTCAGGACTTGTGGGACTTTTGCTGAAGCTCATGTGAAACTTCCAAGTGCTTATGTGGAACTGCAAGGACCTAAATTCAGGAGCCAATACAACAAATCAACTGTGAATTGAGGGAGACTAATGAAGAATTAATTTTTGTGATTGACAAGCCTTCCAGCCAGGCAGAGCCAAAGCAACCAATAGCCTCAGCCAATAGGGATCCTCAAGAGATCCTCATAAAAGACAGTGTTTTAGTAGAATTTTCAGATTTGAGAGGGAGCCCCCCACAGGGGTGGGGGCTCAGGCCATCAGCAAACCGAAATGGCCTTGTAATCCAGTGCAAGCCTCTCCACAGGGTAGAGGGGCTTCTTCTTCTTGATTTATTTTATTTATTTTTATTTTGGTTTTGATAACCGGGTAGGTGCACTAGACATAAAAATGCTTATTTTCAGGCATGACCCGGGAGGGTACAAGTGAGAAATAGTCCACAGAAAAGCAATTACAAGTACAATAAGGTAAAGAAGAATACATCACAAATACATCAACAATTGTGTCAGTTTCATCAGTATAAATTAATACAAATCAAAAATATACATAGCATTTATCATGGAAATACAAGAACAGTGAGGTAAAAGGAAAAATGTACACTATAATGTCAAACACATTAGGTCCAAGAATCACAACTACAAATATAAATCAGAAATAAACATTACGTACAATTGTAAGAGCAGGAGTGAGAATGTAAGCTATTCAATTTGATAATAGCTGTACATGGATATATAGAATCAAGAATTCAAGTATAAGATATATCAACAGTTCAATAATGTCAGTAATAGGAAGGAATAAATCTATGTGGCAGTATACAGAAGTGAGAAGAGCGAGAAGCAGGGATAGGATAACGTTAGAAGGAAACTGGGGCAAGGTTTATGAATGTCTTGGTAGAGGGAAAGCAGAGATTATGTGCAGAGGTTCACATGGTGAGGAAAGGGGAGAAAGGTAGGGAACATGGTAAAAAGGAAGGCATTCAGTGAGGATAAAAACAAGTACATGAGTCAGTTAATATGAGATGAGCATGTAATGATCTTTTAAAAGTTCCACGGGTTGAGGAGAGCCTAAGGCCAACAGGAAGAGAGTTCCAAAAATGAGGTGCAATGTGGGAAAACACCTGGGTCCCTGTTTGAGTTTTACAGCTAGGTATATTTGGTAGTGATTTATCCCCAGAACAAAGATTATAACTAGGATTTATTGGTGTCAGCATGTTGGCAAGAGAGGTGGGAATGCCAGTGCGAATGATATTATCTGTGAGGCAGCCAAAGGAATGAAATCGGTTGGATGAAGGGGAGAGCCAATTTAAATCACTGTAGAGCTTACAGTGGTGAGTAAGGCATAGTGATGCTAAAGCATAATGACAACTGCTGTTATATGTAACATCCCACTTGAGAAGGCTGTTTTTTTCAGCACCAGCATAGGTAACTGGACCATAGGCAAGGGCCAGAAGTAGAATACCCTGCACAATGGCAGTCCTAGTGGAAGTGGTAAGAGCATAGGTAGTACGGTAGGCAACACCAGGTTTAGAATTTACAGCTTTGCATGTAGAGGTGATGTGGAGGTCAAAATCTAGTAAAGGGTCAAGCATGAGCCTGAGATATTGAAACAGCTCACATTTCCCAGAAGAGAACCATCTGCACAAGTAACAGACAGTTTGCCAGCACTTTTCCTTAATCTGGCAACAGAGCCGAATGACAATGATTGGGTTACTAGCATTTAGAACCAGCTTGTTTTGAGTGAGCCAGTTCTGGATCTTTAGGAAGTCCACGGTAAGAGTGGTGTCAAGGTTGGGGATAGATTTTGTGCTATGGTAGAGAACCAAATCATCTGCATTAAGAAGGGATGAGCAAATACTTGAAGCAACATTCCACTGTGTTAGAGAGAAAATGAAGTGCAAAAGAAGAAGAAAACCACTTTGGTTCTCAAAAACAGTAGCAGAAAAGGTCAGAGTCAAAAGGCTGGCCTTCAGGAAATATAAGGGATTGTAGCGGGATGAAGACAGAGAGACGTACAAAACTTCCTAAGGGAAGTAGGGAAGGAAGTAAGGTAGGCAAAGGCCCAAACTGAGGAAACACTAGCACAAACAGTAAAAGAAGGTAACAAGACTTTCTATAGATATATTAGTGAAAGGAGAAAGTCCAGATGGGGTATTGCTAAAATCAAAGGAGATAAGGGGGAGTGTGAGGAGGAGGACCACGTAAAAGCATCTATCCTAAATAGATACTTCTGCTCAGTATTTACTGAAGAGAAGGTAGGACAGGGACCACAACTCAGCACCATGGACACAGGGGGAGGGAGGTGTGCACTAGTCCCTTCACAAAAGAAAGGGTCCTACAAGAGCTCGATAAGCTCAGGGTGGACAAGGCAATGGGACCTGATAGCATACATCCCAGGGTACTAAAGGAGCTAAGGTTGGAACTAGCAGAGCCATTATCAAAACTGTTTAGTGAGAGTCTCTGAGCACAGGAGAAGTTCCAGAAGACTGGAGAAGGGCTCATGTGATCCCACTCCACAAGAGTGGTAGCAAGGAGGAGTCAGGGAACTACAGACCAGCCAGTCTTACCTCAGTAGTGGGCAAGTTTATGGAGGCACTCCTTAAGGAAAGGATCGTGCAACACCTGGAATCCATAGGAGCACAGGATCCAAGACAACATGGGTTTACAAAAGGAAGGTCCTGTTAAACTAATCTCATAGATTTCTTTGACTGGGTAACCAGAGTGGTGGACCAAGAGGGAGCAGTTGATGTCACCTGCCTTGACTTCAGCAAAGCTTTGGATATTGTTCCACACAGAAGATTGATTAATAAGCTGGGTAGGCTTGGGTGGGTCAGAAGTTGGTCAACTGGGTGGCAAACTGGTTGACAGGCAGACAACAGAGAGTGGTGGTAAATGGTATACAGTCAGAAGAGATGCAAGTCAAGTGGGTACCTCAGGGATCGTCTTTGTCAAGTCCTTCAATATCTTCATCAGTGACATTGCAGATGGACTGAGGGTGAGGTTTGTCTGTTTGCAGATGACACCAAGATCTTCAACAGAGTAGATGATCCAGATGGGGCAGGCAGAATGAGAAGAGAGCTGGATAAACTAGCAAAATGGTCAGAAGAGTGGCAACTGGGGTTTAATGCAAAGAAGTGCAAGATCATACACATAGGGAAGAGAAACCCTGAAGCCACCTATAGGCTGGGAGGGGAGTTGCTGGCAGTCACAAGGGAAGAAAGAGACTTGGGCATCATCATCACCAATGACAGAAACTAATCCAAGCACACCACTAAAGCAGTAGATAAGGCTAGGGGGTGTTGGGGTGTATTAGTAGAGGTCTCACAAGTCGTAAGAGGGAGGTAATAATTCCTCTTTACAAGACACTGGTTAGGCCCCGTCTGGAGTACTGCATGCGGTACTGGAGGCCGTACCTTCACAAGGACATTAACCAAATTGAGGCAGTCCAGAGAAGGGCAACCAAAATGGTGCAGGGACTGCATCAGAAAACATATGAGGACAGATTAACAGAGCTCAATATGTATACCCTAGAGCAAAGGAGGGAGAGAGGTGATATAATTGATACATTCAAACACCTTAAGGGCATTAACAAGGTGAAAGAGTCTAACATGTTTCAATATAAGAAAAATAGCAGGACAAGAGGACACAGAATGCTATTAGAGGGAGGTTGATTAAGGGATAATGTGAGGAAATTCTTTTTCATAGAAAGGGTGGTGGATGCATGGAAAGGCGTACCTCAGGAAGTGGCGGATATAAATACAGTGCAGGGCTTCAAACAGGCATGGGATAGGCATAAGGGAGCAATATAGATGAGTATGAATAAATAGGCCATTGACAGAGCAAAGGCCAATGGCACATTTATAAGGTAGAAAAATAAATGGGCAGACTGGATGGGCCTTGCGGTCCTTATCTGCCATCAACTTCTATGTTTCTGTTTCTAAATGGAGGGGATTTTAGAGATATCATTTATGAATAGAGAAAGAAGAGTAGAGGACCAAAGACAGAGCCATGGGGGCCACCAATATTTATTGTAGAAAAACTAGAGACAGCAAAATTAAATTTGACTCCTTGTTTTCTATCAGATATGTAACTGGAAAACCAAGAGATGACATCAAGGGAAAATTCTAACGATAGCATTTTATCTAGGAGAAGTGAGTGATTAAATCAAATGCCTTTGTTAAATCTTTGAAGACTGCCCCAGTTAGAAGACCACTGTTCACGGCAACTTTGACATTGTTAGTAAATTGTAGAAGGGCAGTAAAAGTACTATGTCCCTTACTAAAGCCATATTGGGAATCAGAGAGCAGGTTATAATCAAGTAAGTAGGTAATAAATTTCTCAAGAATCTTGCTCACAACTAAGCATATAGCAATTGGATGGTAATTATTAATAGACTTTGGGTCGTCTTTTTTAAATACGGGGGATATTAGCAGTTTTCCAGATTAGGGGTGGGTGAAAGTTGCGAATTCTACTTTTGCGGAACTTCCGTGAAATTGTGGAAATTATGTGGAAATTTCTCAACTTTTGTCATTGGCAAAACTGGATGTATTTTAGCCGAGTTTCTCTGACTTTTTTTGTGAACTGTGGAAAATGCATATAAACTGCGGAATTTATTCTATCAACAGTTTTTTGAACTGTCAGTGAATGAGCACATGCTTGTACAACCATGCAGTCATTCACTGACAATTCAGTGGGCCACCGGTACTGGAGGAGAGAGGAGGGCTGCACCAGTGGCCCACTCAGGGGCAAAGTGGTGGGGCAGGGTGGTGGCAGAAGAACTGTCAGGGTGGGGTGGTGGGGGGTCCATTAGACACCATGGAATTGGGATTACTTTTTTTATAAGGAGTCAGGGATGGGGGGGGGTGGACAAGACAGTGGGGAATACTGAGAATAGAGGGGTATGAGTCAGTGGACTGCCGGCTGTGTTTTTGTGGATTAAGGAATCAGGATAGGGAGAAGGGACTGCTAGACACCAGGGAAATAAAATATTTTTTGGGACCATGATCGGTGGGTGGGGGGCCTCTAGACACCAGGAAGGTCCGAAGGAGGGATTGGAGGTATTTATTTATTTATTGGGACCCTTGATCAGTGGGTGGTGGATTAATAAATTAAACTGTGGTTTAAAAAAGCCTCAGAACTGACCACTGGCAGTGATCCATTCTTCGGAATTTTTCCCCGCAGTTTAATAAATTAACCAACAGTTTGAATATGTATTCCACAGTTTTAAGGTGGAATTTCCGCAGAAGTTGTGAAAATTATTTGAGAACTTTCAAGGAAGCGAAATTCACACTTTCGCAGAAATTCCGAAGGTGGAATTTTTTTTCGTACCCCGCTATTCCAGATACTTGGGACAGTTCCACTGCAGAGTGACAGGTTATAGATTCTTGCAAGAGGAAAAGCTGGGGAGGGCAGACAGTTTTAAAAGCCTGGGTTCAAGACCATCTGCTCCAGCACTAGTGCTGTCAGCGATAGTCTTAAGCAATTTTACAACTTCTTTTCTAGTAATGAGCCGAAACCGAAACAGTGGATGTGAGAGGGACCTGTCAGTGCAAGACTGTAAAATGGGGGGCAGCAAAAATGAAAAAGAAGCAGTGTAAGAGGAGTGCTTATTAAAGGCCTCTGCTATGGTAGAAGGGTTATTGCAATGCACACCCTTTATAACTATATAATTTACTGTCAGGGTGTGTTTGGTGCCCAGAAAGTTTTTAATGTGTGACCAGAACTTCTTTGAGTCCCCTGTGGCAGTAGTTAGCAAGTCTTTGCAGCAGGAACTTTTGGACAGATGTATATTACATTTACAGGCATTTCTCCTAGTTCTATAATCATATTGATCAGGGAGGAGGCCTGAGACTTTATAATGAGCCCAGCTTTTATCTCTGGCTTTTACTTTGCCAAAAGAAATCAGTGGTAGACTAAAGCAGAACCTGCTAGCCTGGGGGTTGCCAGAAAATGTCCTCCAGAGGCTAGCTCAGCCTTTCCATGTTTAGGGAAAATGTGAGTCCTGCATCTTGATGGCAAGCCAACTGTGAAAGAGCTGAACCTGCCTTAGTAGTGAGAGCACTGATGTCGCAGAAACCTCAGATGATGAGAGCCATTCCATGAGGATGCCAGAGTGAGTAAACTTATAACTGCAAGTGCAACTAAAGAAAATGCTTTACGGGGCAGCAAAGCCCTAGAGAACTGTTTGCTGTCTGCACCCTAAGTTTAACCTTAGCATAGAAAGAGTGGACATCTATTGAGTGAGTGATCGTGGATGATCTGGTGATTATACAATATATAAATGTGTCTAAAATGTGTTTGAATTGTAAAGCACCTTAGGGACTGAAAGAAGAGCACTCAAAGCTGGGGCTAATCTTAATTTGCCTGGGAGGTCCAGCACTTTTTATGTGGCAGCTGCAAGAGCCAGCAGAAAGCCATGAGGGATTACTGTTTAATTTGAGCTTAGAACATTACAGATATTGTTTGCTGCCAGCGCAAGTTTGTATTGAAATAGCCCAGGGTTCTACAGAGAACCTTTATTGCTGAGGGCAAGGTTTGCATCTAAAGGGGCTGATGCGTCTGTTTAACTGCCAGAGAAATCTGGAATATGGTAGTGGGCTTTGCCATAGCCCAGTCAAAATTCAAGATTCTCAACTGGTAGTGAGCCAAGCCTTAAGCTTGAATTCTGTTGTAGTTATGAAGTGTGGTACCTTAAGCTCTGGCTCCAACCGCCCAGAGAAAGGAAAGATGTCCTAGGAATGGATAAATGTGCTGAATGTGTAATGAACAAGATATAAATGTGCTGAATGTGAACTTAGCAAGATATAAACATGTGAATGTGAACTTAGCAAGACATAAATGTGCTAGATGTGGCCCTAACAAAATCTAAATGTAATTTAACCATCTGGTTACACTGCAAGTGCTTTTGGCCCAGAAGAGGGGTTCTGTCTTCAGAATGTTAAAGTGTTGTTTCCATCGTCAAGTTTCAACATCTCTGCAGACAGCTTAGGGGCACTGACTGTTGGCTTGCCTGCAGTTTAACCTTCAGGGATTGTGCCTGCTAGTTAAGAGCACTACACCTCAACCTGCTTGCAGAGAAAAGCTAGCTGTGAGTAAATGCAGGGCCTCCCTTGCACCAAATCTAAAGAGACTGTACATAGTTCAAGTGTTTAGTGTTTCAAGCTCAAGTATAATCCTTAATCTTCTTAAATAGCTGGCCAATGTACAGCTGCACTGACCATTAGGCCTGCACCATTTTATGGACTTCTGTTTCTGGGTACCCAGGTTAAGGTGGGATTGCGGGGGTCTCGTACCAAATACGGGGACTGGTACCAATGTGAGTGATAATGATATTTGTGTCAACTGATGTATTGCAACCTAGTTAGATAGCCAGGGCTCTGGTTATTCTAGAGGTTGGTGGAAAATGTGATTACTGTGTGGTTTAAAATGCAACAGTTGATCTTATCCCAAACCAAATCAAAACCCATTAATCAGACTGTAAATATTGTAAATGGACAACCTCTGTTGCTCTCTTCACCCATCCTAACTCCTCCCCATGTAAATAAACTGTTTATTGTTGTTTTGCAGATACCTGAGTTGTGAATATTAGTTCCAGCTATTGAATGGTAAAAAGTATTGGATATGGGGAAATGTTATCTGGTCATATTTGGGGTGGTGTATGGTAAATGTGGGGGGGGTACAGTATCCCAGAGGGTTGCACCAGGTTAAAGCTACTCACAGTACCCAGAAGTTCGTCTTCTCAATCACCACAAATACCATAGAAGTAATCCATTGTTGCAGATAAAGCACCTTTAATTGGCAAAAGTTAAAAGTCCAAACACACAATACAGTGCAGCAGGCATAAGAATCCACCACTCCTTCAGTGAACCAAACATTTTTGCGCTTCTCGCACTTTGTCAAGGTTGGTGAGTGGTAACACTGATACAGCTCTTAAAGCCCAATCTTAAAGTGACAGTGCCTAAAATTCACAGTATATGCTTAATTCATATTAAATTGTATCAACATCAAAAGCAGTAAAAAGACATTTCCCAAATACATATTAAAAAGCTAACTATACCTACATATAAATAACAACCCCACCCAGAAAAGCAGGCTTAAATCATTAACTCATAGGGAGTTGATAAATAAATCAAAGACTCCTATTAGTGTATATATATATATATATATATATATATATAGTGTGTATATATATATATATATATATATATATATATATATATAAAAGCAGTTTGTTTTAGAATGTTCCTTATTCTAATATGTACCTACTTATTAAATACAGCCATAATATAATATATTCACTGTTCTGATAAATATTTAAGATTAATTTAATCCTTTGATGAATAAAGCTAAAGGCATTGTTGTCTAATATAAAATCAGCTGGTGGCAGGTGGAATAATAGAAAAATCAAGTTTTCATTACAGTATCATAAGGTTATTTACTATCAGGATACTATCTAGAGCCAATTCTACCTTCAAGTGTGCATTTGTTCTGACCCAAAAAATGTCTAATAAATATGACTAATATGTAGGTATAGTTAGCTTTTTAATATGCATTTGGGAATTGTTTTTTTACTGCTTTTGATGTTGATACAATTTAATATAGATTAAGCATATACTGTGAATTTTAGGCATTGTCACTTTAAGATTGGGCTTTAAGAGTTGTATCAGTGTTACCATTCACCAACCTTGACAAAGCGCGAGAAGTGCAAAAACATTTGGTTCACTGAGGAAGGGATGGATCCTTATGCCTGCTGCACTGTATTGTGTGTGTTTGGACTTTTAACTTTTGACAATTAAAGGTGCTTTATCTGCAACAACGGATTGCTTCTATGGAGTTTGTGGGGATTGGGAAGCTGAACTTCTGGGTACTGTGAGTAGACGGTTTTCTGTTTGGCTCCTTTCATATTTACTTAGCCACCTGGTGCTACAAAGTTGTGACCAGGTTAAAGCTAGCCCATTTAAAGCTATACTCTGGGTGGAGGCACTGCACGAATGTAATACCATGGGTAAGAACCAGTTTACAGTAATTTTGGGAACCCAGCCCCCTCAACCTTGTTGTGGCCAGGCATGGCAGTGGTAGTAGCCCTTGGAGTAGCACTGTCTAGGGGTTACAATTACATAGCTGTGGGAAGACTATATGGGCTGCTAGTCTTTAATCTTCCAACATTTTCTATGTTTCTATATTAGTGAATCAACTGAGTAGCAGAAAACCCAGTGTAGAACCTTGGGGGTCAGCTAAAGAGATAGTTTGCAGGGATGAAATTGCTCTTCTGACTCATCATTTGTGACCTGTCTGAGAGGTACAGTAGTCTTTAAATCACATTATAGATTATGGGGATAGTCCCACCTGAAGTACATTGCAGTATAAGATGTCATCGTTCACCGTATCAAAGGCCTTGGTAAGTTCAATAAAAACTGCACCCAATAAGTGTTCATTACTAAGAGACAGAGACAGATATTTTGTTAAGTAAGACAATAGATATGAACAATATTTATCTGCACATTCCAGATAGGAGTGCGGTTAAATCAGAAGAGGTCTCTAAACATATATGTGTCCACAAAGAGAAGAAGACCTATGGGAATGGATATGATGCTGGCTGAAGTTTTCCAGGCATATTACTAAGGGTTGAACTACATATTTGTGATTCTTCTACTACCATGAATACTTCACTAAAATTGCCCTCTGGCTGGAACACCAGAGTCACTGTGCCCCTCTTTAAAAGGGCAATCAAGCAGACCCATGTTGTTATAGGCCTATCTCCCTGCAAAATATCTCCCTTAAGATATACACTAGGTATTATCTGAGCCCATTGGAATTATGTGAAATACACCAGCAATATTTTTTGGAATTGTAGGTCAGGCTTTAGACAAGTAAGATCTACAACAGATTATGTGTCTACACTAAAATATTTAATAAATATACCTCCCAGAATAACATTAAGATGTTTTCTCTCCTTATTGTGTTGACCAGTGCCTTTGATATCATACACAGAAAAATACTGTGTAACACATAATGTGCTAAGCCTACAATCCCAGGTGAAAGACTAATTCAGATTATTATATTATTACATAAGGATACTAAAACAATAATAAGAGCATATGCTTCAACTGTTACTGATTGCGAGGGATGGCTCTAGTTTTACCCCTCAAAAAAGCTCTATCCCTCATTTGTCCCGCACGAAAAAGAAGTTGCCAGCACAGAGAATTTGCTGTAAATTCAGACCTTAAAGCATAAATTCATAATATTCTAAGATGCTAAATCAAAAATAAACTTTATACAAGTAAACACAGTGGTTTCCACTGTGTTTTGAGCTTGTACCTCCATGTTTGAAGATGTGTCCCTCGTAATAAGGATCAATGTCTCTCCTTTTGAATGTTTGAGTCCCCCATTTCAGTGACGAAAGGTTGGGAGGTATATGTCAGGGTTGGAAAGGATGGAAAATTGTCTAGGCCAACTGTTACTAGTGATGGAGTCAAGCAAGTTTGTCTCCTTGTTCCATTTCTATTTAATGCATATATCAACTCAGTGATTATAAACTGCATGATGATGCAGCCTCTCCTACCTTTATGAATAGGAAGATACATATTCTACTATACATTCATGGTGCTGTGATTTAATCCCTGAATTCTACTGGCCTCCAACATGCTGCTAATATGGTTTCTAACCATCTAGCTGATTTAAGACTAAGAACTAGCAACTCATTATTATGATGCTAAGAAAGAACAGGGTAGGGAGAAAAGAGGGGCATGGTGTTTTATGTGAAGAAAGGCATAAAAGCAACTGAAGTACAGGGAATTCAGGGGGCAGAGGTGTTATGAGTCACCCTCGATTTAGGAAATGGAGCCAGTATTCAGTCAGGTGTGATCTACAGGCCTCCAGAACAGGGGGATGACTTAGATAAGGAAATACTAGAAGCAACTGGCAAAATGGCAAAAAATGGGGAAGTGTTTGTGGTGGGGGACTTCAGTCTTCTAGATGTAGATTGGAGCCTCCCAGCTGCAGCTTCAGCCAGAAGCAGGGACATTCTGGACTCCCTGTAGGGGGTGTTCCTCGGGCAACTAGTCAGTGAACCCATGCATGATGGGACAATATTGGACCTGGTGCTTACTAATAAGGACAGTATTACAGACATCAAGGTGGGAAGCCATCTGGGGACCAGTGATCATCATGCAGTGTGGTTCATCATAAGAATAGTTGCAGAACCCAACCACACAATAGTGAGAGCCCTGGACTTCAGAAGAACTGACTTTATGAAAATGTGTGAATGCCTCAGGAATCACCTGGCAAGGGGATGGCGGGGGATGGAGGAACAGTGGACCAAACTAAAAGAAGGTATAGTGAAGGCAAAAAACCTCTACATCATGCAGGTAAGCAAAAGGAAGAGGAGAACAATTTGGTTCTCAAAAGAGGTTGCAGAAAAGGTAAAGGCTAAAAGAGTGGCATTCAGAAGGTATAAGGAGACCCAGAGAGGAGAGGATGGGGAGGTATTTCAGGAAAAACAGAAGGAGGCTGGGAAAGCAGTAAGGAGCACTCTTGCAGCAGGCTACACCAGCAGGACTAAGCTGCCAGGTGCTAGGACCACATGGAAAACTTCTAACTAACAGTCTACCACAGGGGACTGTCCCCCACCGACGTCAGTCAACTGATGTTAGCTTAGCCTATATAGGAGGGCAGTCCCCCGCACCATCTCAGTTCTTTTCCCGCTGTTGACCCATGCATGCTGGACCTCAGTGGGTGCTGCAGCTACAGTCGACCACCATTTCACGTGCTTACCACACTTTTTTATTTTTGTTTCTTCTAAGTGTAAAACATCAAATTTTGGGGTGTTTTTTTCAATGAGTTTATGTCTTCTCCACCAGTCTCATCTTCCGACTGCTCCAATAAGTGTGCCTGTGGCAAACAGATTCCTGAAAAGGATGGCTACTCTGCATATCTGATCTGCCTAGGACCCCAGCCATGACACTGAAGCCTGCCAGTTCTGCCAGAAATTCAACCAGACCACTTAGCGACATCATTTAGAAACTCTGGAGAGCCATCTTTTAAAGCAGAAGTTGATCACCATGGAAAAGGAGTTACACGCCAGGAGCTCTTCAGCCTCTCCAGCCCAGTCCTCAGGGGCCTCTTCTTCCTCTCATAAAGAGACATTCAGGAAGCACAAGCACTGGGACAAACACTGGGAATGGGCCCGGTCACCTTCTCAATTGCGTTCACACCATAAACCTATGACCTCAACAGGGTCATCCTCCTGTGTGGGATCAGCCCCTCCTGCCTTGCCATTCCTCTCTTCCTCCAGACTCCCAGTGGCTGAGCTGCCCACCTTCATCTCTATCTTGGGCAGTGGCTCTTCAGGTCAGGGGACTTTGCCTTCTGCTCCCCAGCCCTGATGCTCAGGCCCTTATCCTCCATATGATCTCATCCAGGTGGCTTGGCCAGTCTTAATACTTTGATCGGCAGCTCTTCCACCATTGCCCCACTTGCCCTGGCATTGCCTTCATTGGCACCAAGCTTGGGGGTCACCCCCAGCCAGACCAGACAATGCCTGCTGTTGGCCGATACCATCTTCTTCTCACCCCCATCATCTCTGCCTTTTTCCAGGGGGTCTCCTTCCCCCCAGATGCCAGCTTCTCCTATAGGGCCAGCGTCGGAGGACCCATCCCTGGGCCGCGCTAGGCCGGCACACACAGGGCTACCACCAGTCCTGCCGCTACCCCAGTCTTTGGGTCTGGCATTGTCACCCTGCCACCACCTAAACCCAGCCGATGGCCATTGGTCTGTCACTGGAATGCTACCTAGTGTCAGGTGGGCCAATGCCCAGGTACCTTTCACCAGCTCTTCAGCCAACGTTACCCAACCTGCCATCTCTTCCATTCCCGCTGGCATATAACAAAGCACCCCAGCTAAATTATAATGCCTTTTCACGGAGTGGTGGTCTTTCATACAGAAGCAGAACCCTGCTCTTCAGGACACACCTCTAGCACCCCCCAGCACCCTCCACGGGACCCACAGCCCAATAATTCTGATGGGGCTGGTCCAAGTGAACCTAGTATGTCAGGGTCTTCAGGGGCATGACCTGATGTTGGTTCAGGCTCCAGAAGGGATGATTGCTGGCCTCTAATGCCAGTCCAGACAGCGAGACTACAAAGGATGACTCTGAATCTTCTGAGTCTTTCTCCTCTCTTGGCAAATCTTCGGAAGAGGAGGAGGACCAGGCTAAGAATGTGCCCAAGTCCCCACCAATGACCCATCCTTCATGAATGTTATGCATCACATCCAGTCTATGATGGTCTGGAAGACTGAGGAACAGGACCCAGAGAGTTTCTGCTTGGCTATTTACAGTACCTCAGGCAACAGGATGCTCTCCCATTGGTGATGCCCTCTATGACTGACTCCTACAAGGATGTCACCAAGGCAGCCTGGGCCCACCCCTCAACTACCCTGCCTCTACCTAAAATAGTGCATCGCCTTGACAATGATCCAGCAGATAAGCCCTTTTTGGGCAGCCACCCAAAGGCAGACTCTCTGGTGATTAATGTGACACATGATCATACTAAGAAGCCCAAGCACCTCAGTACTCTTCCCCCAGACCGGTAATCCAGGCAGCTGGATCACACTGACAAGCTTGTTTTTGTCTCTAGTACATTGGCTATTAGGTCCATCAACTACTTGGCCCATATGGTCCAGTATCAGAATGTCCACTGGAACCAAGCCAGGGATTTGGTCCAGACATTGCCTGAAGATGCCACCAAAATGTAGCTCACCCCAGCTTCTAAAGTCAGGTTTGGGCTTCGGCAGTCATGTCCTCTGAGTGGCTTATGATACTGTCGATGCATCCTGGTGAGGGGCAGCTACTGGTGTCTACCTCTGGCACCATTCTTGGCTCTGGGTGTCCGGTTTAGCTCCAGATATGCAGGCCAGTATTTTGGATGCCTCCTTCCATGGGGGTGTCCTTTTTGGAATTAACCTCTAGGACATTATCTCTACTTTACAGGAGTCTGGGTGGGCCCTAAAGTTGCTCCATTCACTCTACCATACCCAGCCTTGAGTGGGCCAAAGTCAGTCCTTTTGTCGGCCCTCCCGCAGGCATACCCGGGGCCAGCCTTCCAACAACCAGCAGAAGTGCAAGGCCACAGCAGCCATTGTTGCTGCCACCATCAGAGCCACTAGAGCTCCCATGGCCCCTCTGTCTGCACCCACCTCCACCTCCTGACTCCTTACCTGACCAACCCCCCTCTGACCAAGGATCCAAGGGAGGTGGTTGGGGGTATGTTTTCTCTCCACCTGGACAGGTGAAGAGAAGTTACCACAGATCACAGCTCACAGTCACACTCTGGAATCCCTAGAGTGGCCACCTGAAAATCCTCCTTTCCACTCTTTTTACCCTCCAGCACACCTGTCTCTGGTTTGGGAGGAAATTCAGGCTCTTCTTCAAAAAGAGCCATAGACCCCATCCCTCAGGCTCAGTGGAGAAGGGTGTTTTACTCTCACTTCTTCCTCATACCCAAAAAGACCAGGGATCTCTGGCCATCCTGGACCTGAGCCATCTGAATCTGTACATCAAGTACAAGTGCTTCAGAATGGCCACCCTTTAGGGACTATTACCCCTGTTGCACCAGGGGGACTGGATCTGTTCTTTGGAGATGCAGGATACTTACCTGCATATCCTGGTCTTTTCTGCCCAACATCGCTTCCTCCACTTTCACTTTCAATGAGCCCTTTATCAGTTACAGGGGCACCGGGTCAGAACAGCACCAACCACAATGCCATCAGCAACAATAGTGTGGCAATAATGCCATCAGTTTTATTTTTGCAGGGGGCTCCTCTCCCCCAACACAGTGGGCTCTGCCCCCTGCACCCCCAAGACTGAAGGATTCTGACTCCGGGGAGGGGAGTGGATCATGAGTAAAGTTAAAATATGTGGGGCCATGGAATACTGTTTCCCCTGCCCCATGTCATAGAAATAAAGTCCCGAGGGCTCAAAAATGTTGGAGACTAGGATTAGAACCCTGGTCTCCACTGCTGCTGGCCAAGCTGCTCTATGCCCCAGCCCTCCATGTCACGGGAGCAGCTCAGCCAGCCTCCTGGATCCTGGTGCTCTTGTTTGTGGTGAGCACCATGGACAGCGACCTGGGGAGCTCTTACTGAAAGTGCCGCAGATCCCCTCTCGCTGTCTGTGCTAGCGCTACATAAACTAGCGCTCTTTAGACTGGCACTATTCATGTAGCACTATTCTAACCAGGTACCATTATAGGCCCTCCATTTTGGCCTTTCCT
Organism: Neoceratodus forsteri; assembly: GCA_016271365.2. Lineage (NCBI taxonomy): Eukaryota > Metazoa > Chordata > Ceratodontiformes > Ceratodontidae > Neoceratodus > Neoceratodus forsteri. Next base: position 1,063,528,196 of record CM057449.1, on the reverse strand, counting down.
TGGCCCCCTGGTTATTTAACAAATGCCTGGCAGTGGTGGATGCCACATTGAGGAGGCAGGGCTTCAATGTCTTCCCCTACCTGGACCACTGGCTGCTTGCAGCCCCCTCCAGGAAGTGTTTGCTTCAGACACTGGAATCAACTTTCAGTCTTTTACAGGCCTTGGGGATCACCATAAACCTGCCAAAGTCCTGCCTCTCTCCTTTTTTTTTTTGTCACCTCCTCTGTATTTCCACTCTACTCCTGGCACCACCCTCCTCTGTGCCCGACCCCTATCCCCCTGGCTTTCCCCCAAGGTGGGGCAAAAAATATGACCCCCCCTCGATGGAACACACATTCAGAGTACCAGTTGCATTACCACAACTGGCAGGGCTCCCTGGGCTTACCCCCTAGGGTGGGGTCATGGGGGAAGCCACTCAGTGGAACACCGTCTGGTGGATTGGGCAGTTCGAGGTAGGTGGACTTCATGTGCGAGGCGGTGGCATTTTTCTTGTATGTTGGACTTCTCTGGGGGCCTGGAAATGCAATGACAGCCAGTGTCCACCCCGTCTCCCAAGAGTTATGGCACCTGCAGCGGCGGTACCCCTGGCCTCTGCCAGAGGTCCACAATGTGCCAGACATGCTTCCCTTCTCCCCTCAGAGCAGAAAAGCAGTCCCTGGGATGCTTTATCCTTCTCCTGTTGACTGACCCTGTCTCCAAACCCAGGATGTCAGCACCACAAGCTAATGCCTTGCCACTGTGCTGGCGGGCCGGCACCCTGCCTCTATCCTTGCCAGCATATCCAGTACATTGGGGCAGTCCTGGGCAACAATCAGGGTAAGGTGTTTCTACCCGAGGACAAAGCGGGGCAACTGATGGTGCAGGCCCAATTGGTTTCCTCCAGTCGGAAGGTCCCAGCCAGGGTTTTTTTTTTTCTCCTTATTGGCCACATGACAGTGGCAATCACCATGGTTCCATTGGTCCGGTTGCACATGTGAGTCCCTCAGTGGACCTTGAGGGTCCAGTAGGATAAGTGTACTGACGACCTAGACCAACTGATCATGGTCTCTGACTCAGTCTAGAGGATTCTGTTGTGGTAGCTGAACCCAGCCATCCTCCTTTGGGGAGCCTTTTTTCCAGCTTCCAACCCCCCCAAACAGTTTCTTACAACAGATGCGTCAGGCGTGGGCTGGGGCACCCACTTGGCCAAACATCAGATCCATGGTACCTGGTCCCCAGTGGAGCAGGATCTCCACATTAATTTCCTGGAGATACAGGCAGTCTTTTATGCCCTGCAAGCCTTTCAGACTCATCTTCTTCCTGTTCCACTGCTGGTGCAGACAGACAACATGTATGTGGTGTACTACGTCAACAAGCAGGGGTGATCTCATTCTTACCCCCTGTGTCGGGAGGTGATGAGAGTTTGGTTCTGAGCCATCGAGCACAATCTGGAGCTCTCAGACGTTCACATTTCAGGCATCCAAAATGTATTGGCTGACGGTCTCAGCCGCTCCAGGTCACGGGCTCACGAGTGACAGCTTCTAACCTCAGTGGTTGAAGACCTCTTCAATAGGTGGAGCCCTCTAGAGTTGAACCTCTTTGTATCCCCACTCAACATAAAACTGGCACTTTTTTGCTCGCGCAATCCTGGGCCTGGAGTTTTCTACGAGATGCATAGACCATCTCTTGGAAGTGGAGGTTTCTGTATGCATGCTCTCATTTCTCGCTCCTACAGAGGGTTCTGCTCAAGCTCCAAGTGGAAGGAGAGGAGATGATTCTCATAGCTATCTTCTGGCCATGCCAGATTTGGTTTCCCCTGCTGCAGCAGCTAGCTGTGGAACCTGCGGTGCCCTTGTCCCTGTGCACAGGCTTGCTCTCCCAGGACCAAGGTACCCAGGTCCATCTGGACCTCAAGTCCCTGCATCTCCAAGTGTGGCTCTTGAGGACCTATCTACTGCCCTCTTTGGGGTGTCCTCTAGGGTTCCTGACATTCTGGTGACAGCCAGGAAGCCCTCCACCAGGGCCACTTATGCTATGAAATGGAAGTGCTTCTCCATTTCGGCAGCTGCTTGCCATTTGGTTCCATTCACCTGCCCACTGAATTGGGTGTTGGGGTATCTCCTTTCCCATTTGGATTCAGGTTTCAGGTACTCCTTCCTTAAGGTGCAGCTTTCCACCATTTGTGCATACCATGCACCTATTAAGGGCAAGGCTGTGACCCAGCTTGATGTGTCTCGCACATTCCTGTGGGGCTTTTTGCATCTGAAACCTTTCAATCGGGACCCGGTCCCTTCATGGGACCTCAACTTTATGTTGGAGAAACTCACTTTACCTCCCTTTGAACTAGCCATGAGTTGTGAGCTGCCCTTTCTGTCATGGAAAGTGCTCTTACTAGTTGCTGTTACTTCTGCCTGAAGGATTTCCGACCTCCAGGTTGTGACGTATAAAGAGCCTTATTTGATTTTTCACAAAGACAGGGTGTCTTTGCATACTAATCCTAAGTTTTTACATAATGTGGTGTCTGAGTTTACTTTAAATCAGTCCATCCACCTTTCAGTTTATTTTCCTGAGTATTCCAATAAGGGGGAGGCCTTGCTCCATACTTTGGATGTTCACATAATGTTACAATATTACACAAACCGCACCAAATCTTTGAGGAAAACTGATCAGTTGTTTGTTTCATTCACCCCCAAGACAGAGGGCACTCTTGTTTCTGAGCAGTATTTGTCCAAGTGGTTAGCTAATTGCATTGTTTACTGCTACTGCAAGTACAACAAGCCCCTTCCGGGTGTAGTCAAGCGTCATTCTACCAGGGGTATGGCTGCTGCCATGGCTTGCTTCAGAAATGTGTCTGCTGAGGACATCTGTACAGCTGTCACCTAGAGTTCTGTCCACACTTTCACTAAGCATTACAGTCTGGACATCGCTTCTAGGAGCAGAGCCAGTTTCAGCCTGGCAGTTCTTCAGGGCCTTTTGTCATAAGCTCTTGATTGTTGACTTGTCCTCCTCCCAGTAATGTTATCCTGGTGATACCAGTACTAACTGGGACTCAGTTCTATTGGTGTGGCCTGCTGAAAGAGCCTTCTTCGAAGTAAGATAGAACAGCTACATAAGAACTTACTGTAATAGTAGATCTTTGAGAGAAGCTCTTGCAGCAGGCCCTGCTTTCCCTCCCTCCTTCCCCCTAGTGTTCTTTTTCTGTGCACCTTCTTCTGCCTGTCATTTGGCTCTCAGGAAAACTCCTTGGTTCTCCTTCAGCTGCCTGTACAGGGTATCTGGCAGGAGAACTGAGGTGGTGTGAGGGACTGCCTTCATATATAAGCTATGCTGATGTCAACTGACAGACATTGGTAGGGGGTGGTGCCCCATGGTAGACTGCTAGCTAGAAGTTTTCCACGTGGCCCTAGTGTCTGGTGGCTTAGTCCTACCAGTGTGGCCTGCTGCAAGAGCTTCTCTCAAAGATCTACTGTTATGGTAGCTTCTTACATAACTGTACTGTGAGGCAGTATCCGAGGGGGACAAGATATTTTTTAAGTATTTTTTTTTTATTTATTTGAAATTTGATGACCAGGTGGGCCCAACTGAGACGCAGAAGTCCCTTTCTCAGGGGCAACCCAGGGAGCAGATACATTCCACACACAGCAAATAATGACCCTATTGTACAGAGGTAAGAATGGCAGGTGCAATCAAAGGATAGAAATACATGATGTTCTTGAATAGGCAGTCAGTACAATAATTGTTCTGAATCCATGTCGATTTTTCTGTAGTACAGTATAGACAGACAAAACAACAAGGTTTTTTTTTTTTTATTATTATTACAAGGCTTATTTACAAGGCATAACAACGTAACATATATATATAATTTAATGGGCAGAACAGGGATGGGTGGAATGGGTAGGATGGGAGTCAGGGGAGAGGGACTGCATAGGTAGCGAGAGGGAAGATAAGAACAGGAGATGGATTGAGAGATAAGGGGGTAAGTAAGGAGAACAGTATGTTGAAAAGTATGTTAGTGAAAAAAGTATGTTAGTAAAAAAGGAAGACAAAGGGCGGGATTGCATGGTTAAGAGGTGGAAGGGGACTGTATGGAGAGGGATCAAGAAAAGGCAGAAACCTTGAACAAATACTTCTGCTCAATGTTCATAGTAGAAGGGGAAAGGGAGGGACCATGAAAAAGCACCAGGAGCATTGAGGAGAGGGAAATGGACACTAGTCCTTTTTCTGTGGCGAAAGTCAGGAAAGCACTCACAAACCTGAAGGTGGACAAGGCTATGGAACAAGATGGGGTGCATCCAAGGGGCTGAGTGAGCTCAGGGAGGTACTAGCTGCACCTCTCATAGTCCTATTTAACAGATCACTGGAGACTGGAGTGGTCCCAGATGACTGAAGAAGGCTAGAAGTAGTCCCACTTCACAAAAATAGTAGCAAGGAAGAGGTGGGAAATTATAGGCCTGTTGGCCTGACCTCAGTAGTGGGTAAGTTAATGGAAACACTACTGAAGGAAAGGATTTTGGAATATCTGGAATCCAGTGGGTTACAAGACCTGAGGGAACATGGATTCACAGGGGGAAGGTCAAGCCAAACAAATCTGATAGATTTATGCAACTGTGTGACCGAGCTAGATCAGGGAGGAGCAGTGGAAGTGGCCTACCTGGATTTCAGTAAGGCTTTTAGCACCATTACACAAAGGACACTGACAAGCAAGTTGGGTGGCTTGGAGATGGGCAATAAGGAGGCAGTATGGGTTAGAAATTGGTTAGGGGATAAGAGACAGAGGCCAGAGGTAAACAGAGTTTGCTTCGAGGAAGGAAATTTTCAACATAGCCATTTTTTTACACCACCTCATGAATATTATAGTTGTCATTTTTCACATACTGGCTCTAATGTGTTTTTGCACCTGTAGTGTGAAATGACATTTTGGCAGGGATTGGAAAATTTTCCCCTATTGGGTTCATAGGTACGGTCATAAGAAGAGTTATTGAAAGTTTTTGAGTCAAAGCATTGAAAAATAACAAAGATATTGAGGTATGCTATAATTTTTCTACACACGCTCATAACTTAGATAACTTTCCATATTTAATCCCCAAATGTTCAGCTTAGCTATTTTGTCACACCACCTCATGAATGTGACTGCTGTTGTTTTGTAAATCCTGGCTAACATGTGATTTTGCATTGCTGACATGAAATTACAATGTGTCCAGCATAATATTAAATGCCACTTGTCATGTTTTGAAGGAGGGGTTATGAAAAGACTCTTGTTGAAGTTTTGGGGTCAGAATGTCACAACAACAACAACAAAAAATTATGAAGTAATATATGTAGGGATGTCTGTTGGCCCAGTGGGGACCACATTGCCTTTCTGTGCCAGTGACCTGAGTTCAAGTATGAATTCAGTGAGTCAATTCAATGGGCCAAGACTGGTGGGGAAGGTGCTGCTTCGTACAACACCAGCCCTAGCTTGGGGAGGGATTGAGCAGTCATTTGAGCACACACAATATCTTGTAGTGGGCCGGGGAGCCTTCCCTACAAAGTATTAACTTGTGTGACATGGCCTGATGGGCACATGCACAGGATCAGGACTGTCTCCAGTACTGTATGTATCTCATTTTGCACAAGTCCTTAATGAGGATACAATTCCACTGTCAGAAAAATAAAGGAAATTAATTGCAAAAAAACTGCATTAATGCTGATATTAGGGTTAAGAATGCAAAGTGCACAAAGTAGGGAAAGGAAACAACATTAGGGTTTTGGGTCTCCAGAGTATTGGTAAACCACTGGTGGGATCTTCCTTGAGTTGTCAACCCTAATGCCCATCATCTCCCCTGAGCAAATCAGATCAGATGTAATATATTTTCTTTATGCAGGGCCCTCAGGGCCCTGTGTGAAGACAACTATGACAGATTTGGTAGGCACTATGTGGCAAGCCATACTTCTCTGTCTTTGAAAAGTGTATCACTAAGAAGCACTGGCTTGCAGCTGTGCCTTGTGCTTTTGACAGGAGGCTATGGGCTGAGGGGAGGGGAGAGGCATTAGGATTGACAACCCCTAGGAATACCCCACCACTGATTCGCCAATACTCTGGAGACCCAAAACCTTAATGTTTTTTCATTTCCCAACTTTGAGTGCTTTATTTTCTTCAACTGTAATGTCTGCATTAATGTAGTTTTTTGCAATTAATATATATTCAGTAGTACTGTTTTATTCTGATTCATGAGTCAGTGTGTATGTTCAACAGTTCAGACAGAGATCCACACCAAAGAGACTAAAGAGAAGACATGCGAGGAAGTTCCATACACCCAACACAGCTACAGGCAGTGTAACAAAGGTCAGATGGGTGTCCATGGAGATTGTACACTCTGGACAAGAATCCAGTGCATCTGATGTGGCTCTGAGACACCTGAAGCCACACAAAGGGCAGTTTGGGGTATAAGATGCTACTGGGCCAGATCAAGAACGAAAATCCTGAAACACATCACCTCTTATGGTAGCACCTGCAATGACATACAGCCAGGTGTTTAAGGGTGAGGTGGTGAAAATTAAACATGAGCAACTTATTCTGCTAGGAGAGAAAGACAAGTATAGCAAAATCTGCTACAACAGCTACAGTATATGAATTTTGAGCTGTGTAGTGACAGCTCAATAAGATATAGTTTATGTGTTTTGGATTACAGCCAGGTCAGTGAAGAAGGCTATACTGTATTTTTAGATGATACTAGCTAGATTGTGTCTTTGTCTTCCAGTCCAAACTACATGACAAATCTGCTGTGAACTAATTTTCTAATAGGGCCCAGGGCTAAGAACTATGTGAAAGAAGAATTGTGTCTAATACATGTCTTTTTTTTCTGCAGAAGTTGTTTTTCATATATTGGATCCCTCACTGTGATTGTTCCATTTTTACTGATCTTTAGAAAACTCAGTAGTTGTTTCTGATCTACATATTGGTGGCCAGTACTATTTTATTAACTCTGTGATGTAGGTTATGGCCACTTGGGCCACAGAGTTCTATAATATAGACAGATGACGAAGGGGCCTCTTGAAACTGTTGAGAATTTTTCTGTGGGCTCTTCCCCTGACACCTGAAAGAAGGCAGGGGGATGGCAGGGGGTTGAGAAAAGGGGAGGGTCAGGTTAGGAAGATAGAGCCACCCATGGGGCAGGAAAAATTGTTTTGGAGGGGAGCAGCAAAGAGGCTGCATAAGGGTTAGGACACTGAAGCCCAGTCTCTTTGTTCCTTTTTTCTGGATGAAATTGAACTCAGAGGTGCTGCCTGTCAATGGCATGGGGGAGGCGAGGGTAATTTGCACCATGCAGTTTAATGAATGGTTGAAAAAATGGTGTGGAGCACAGGGGTTTGGCTTCATTGGGGACTGGGGCTCCACCTGGAGGGACACCAGCCTATACTGGCAGGATGGTCTGCATCTGTCCAAGAAGGAACAAGTCTTTTGAGCAATCAGTTTAAATGCTTCATTGGCAAGCTTTAAAACTAGTCAAAGGGAAGGCACTGATAAGCAGCAGGAAAATCCCAGCCTCTCCCACAAAAACAGGGTACTAAATGAGAAAAAGACTGAGGTGGAAAGGTCAGTGGGATGCTGCAACAGAAGGTAAAGCCATCAAAAAATGGAGAGCAATGAGTACCAATGCCCGTGAGTCTGGGTAACAAGCTTCCTGAATTAGTGGCCTTGATGGAGGAGGAACATCTGATATCGTGGCAGTCACAGAAACATGGTACACACAAAACCATGACTGGGACGTAAAATACCAGGATACACTATTCTACAGGAGGGACAGAGAGGGTAAAAGAGGAGGAGGAGTAGCTCTTACATAAGGAAAGGAATAAAAGCAACAGAACAAAAGGGTAAACAGGGAGGAGAAGAAGCACTGTGGGTAAATTTGGAGACAGGCAATGGTACCACACCAGACAGCGGTTAGATACAGACTTCTTCTCAGGGGAGGAAATGGACAAGGAAATGATAGAAAGTATACTTAGAATGGCCAAAAGGGGAGATATTGCTGATGGGTGATCTGAATATGCCAGATGTTAACTGGAGTGCAGTTGCAGCAGCCATTTCAAGAGTGGGTTATTCTAGATGCCCTACAGGGGCATGCCTTAGACAACTAGTATAGGAGCCCACTCGAGGGAGCAATCTTAGACCTGGTTCTCTCAAATGGAGATGGAGAGAGGATCACAGATGTAGAAGTGGGTAGCCATCTGGGAACTAGCGACCATCGAACAGTATGGTTCACATAAACACAGCAATAGAGTCAAGCCATACAAAGGCAAAAAGTATTGGACTCTTAGGAGGCTGACTTTGCAAATGGGTGAGTGCCTAAGGAATGCACTAGCAAATGGGCAGGAAGGAGGGGTGGAAGAACAATGGGGAATAATAAAACTGCCATCACAGAGGTAACAAGCCTTTGTGTGAAGCAAATAAACAAAACAAAATGATGTAAGAAACTACTATGGTTCTCAAAGGAAGTGGCAGTGAAGGTTCAAGAGAAAAGAAAGCATCTAGAAGTACAAGGAATCACAGAAGGAGCAGGACAGAAAATTGTATCAGTTAAAGCAAAAGGAAGCTGGGAAGGCAGTCAGAACAGCAAAGGTCCAAACCGAGGAAAAGATAACCAACTCAGTTAAGAAGGGGGATAAAACCTTTTATAGTTATTGTCCCTCTGTACAGACAGCTGGTCAGACCCCATCTGGAGCACTGCCTGCAGTTCTGGAGACCCAATCTCCGCAAAGACAGAGAGTGGTGGTAAATGGTATACAGTCAGAAGAGATGCAAGTCACAAGTGGGGTACCTCAGGGATCAGTCCTGGGGCCAGTCCTCTTCAACATCTTCATTAGTGACCTTGCAGATGGACTAGAGGGTAAGGCTTGTCTGTTTGCAGATGACACCAAGATCTGCAACAGAGTAGATGATCCAGATGGGGTGGGCAGAATGAGAAGAGATTTGGCTAAACTAGCAAAATGGTCAGAAGAGTGGCAACTGGGATTTAATGCAAAGAAGTGCAAGATCATGCACATAGGGAAGAGAAACCCTGAAGCCACCTATAGGCTGGGAGGGGAGTTGCTAGCAGTCACAAAGGAAGAAAGAGACTTGGGCATCATCATCAATGATGACCTGAAATCATCCAAGCAGACCACTAAAGCAGTAGGTAAGGCTAGGGGTGTTAGGGTGTATTAGTAGGGGTGTCACAAGTCGTAAGAGGGAGGTAATAATCCCTCTTTACAAGACACTGGTTAGGCCCCATCTGGAGTACTGCATGCAGTATTGGAGGCCACACCTTCACAAGGACATTAACCAAATTGAGGCAGTCCAGAGAAGGGCAACCAAAATGGTGCAGGGACTGCATCAGAAGACACATGAGGACAGATTAATGGAGCTCAATATGTATACCCTTGAGCAAAGGAGGGAGAGAGGTGATATGATCGAGGCATTCAAACACCTTAAGGGCATTAACAAGGTGAAAGAGTCTAACATGTTTAAATATAAGAAAAATAGCAGGACAAGAGGACACAGCATGAGATTAGAGGAGGGCGATTAAGGGGAATGTGAGAAATTCTTTTCACAGAAAGGGTGGTGGATGCATGGAATGGCCTACCTCAAGAAGTGGTGGCTATGAATACAGTGCAGGGCTTCAAACAGGCATGGGATAGGCATAAGGGAGCAATACAAATGAGTATGAATAGATAGGCCACTGACAGAGCAAAGGCCGATGGCATGTTTATAAGGTAGAAAAAGAAATGGGCAGACTGGGTGGGCCATGCAGTCCTTATCTGCTGTCAACTTCTATGTTTCTATGTTTCTAAGACATAGACAGAATGGAAGCTGTCCAGAGGAGGGCAACTAAAATGGTGCAGGGTCTGCACCGGAAGACATATGAAGAGAGCTAAAGGAGCTTAATATGTATAGCCTCGAGGAAAGAAGGGAGAGGGGACATGATAGAAACGCTCAAGTACCTCAAGGAACAAACAAAGTCCAAGAGAGTAGCATCTTTCAAAAAAGAGTGTGGAAGAACAAGGGGCAAATTTGAAGATAGAGGGGGCGGCTCAGAGGTAATTTAAGGAAGTATTTTTTCACAGAGAGGGTTGTGGATGCATGGAACGGCCTTCCGGAGGAGGTTGTGGAGTCAAAAACAGTGGTGGAATTCAAGCATTCATGGGACAGTCATAAGGCCATTCTAGGGGGGTGGGGTAGGAAGAAGTAGGCTGCTGGTTAACTAGGATCTGCAGCTTATCCATTAGGTAGGGAAATGGGCAGACTGGGTGGGCCAAGCGGTCCTTATCTGCTGTCAAATTCTGTATTTCTATAACTTTCTAGCAGCAGCAGAAGCAATGTGGTAAGCCATGTTACTGAAGTTCTGGGGTTGTGTGGTAAAGTTCAGTGCAAGAAGTACTTCTGTAGTTGGGTGAGATGCAATGTGAAAAGCAGTAGTTGCACTACTGATCTAAGAAGCAGCAGCAAGGAGGAGGAGGCAGGGAGCAGCAGTAAGCATCAGGGGAACAGGGTTACCTTAAGCAAGCATGGGCAGTCAAAGTTGGCCTTGACCATGCAACAGGAGGTGCTCCAGCACTACAGAGGGGACTGGCTGGTGTGGCAATGAAGAGAAATCAAAGAGAAGTCAATACAGTGAGTGTAAAATGCACCAAAGTGAACTGAATTAGCCTTTTTCCTTTAAAAAAAAAAAGAAACCTTTATGGGTTCCTCATCTTGCAACCATTATTCTAGAACACCCCAAGGCTCCCAGGCCACTGGTAGTAGAGAATGAGGCCTTTGGAGGACAGAAAGGTGGTTAACCCTGTCAGGAACACAAAACCTGATGGCTGAGAAGGTGGCATGTGGGTAACAGTCAGCAGAGTTCCTCAGTGTGCATGCACACTAGTCAGCTTGGGAGAACATGGTCTCCTGGAGCACTGTCAGACATGATGTGCCTCAGGATGATAGAAAGGGGGGAGTATGGGTAGCATAAGGGTGATGAAGGCCACCATGAAGTTAGCAGACCCTGGGAATGTGCAAAGGGTGAGGGAGCAGAGAGAACATCGCAGCTTAGGTTGAGCCAGGCACACGGGTGCCACAGGGTAGCCATGTTTGACATGGCATTTGACATGCGGCAAGGATATTGGCAAGTAACTGTGGTAAAGTGGTGTGGTTAGGGACATCTGACATTCCAGATGCTTGTATCAAACAGAAATACTGTAGCTGTTATATAATAATAAAAAAGTTGTGTATCTTTAACTTCACTGGGACAGCCCAGAGATAAGCAGAAGGGACCTCATTGGTTTAATGCCTCATGGAATCTAAATAAAGGTTCACAGCTTGCATAGAGTTGTGCAGCAAGATTGACATTGCTGCTACTACATGTACTTGAATAATGGTTGTCCCACAGAAAAATTGGGTGGGAGTGCCAAGGCCAAGATTTCACTGGGTACATGCACACAATGGGTGCATGCATGTGATGGATCAGACATTTTGAGCATGGCCGTTGCCATGGAGGGGAGCTGTCAGGAATGGTCAACAGATAGCTGCCTGGGCAAGGGGCAGTGGGCATTCAGGACATGATTCCCAATGGGCTGATAATAGGCATGGGAGCTTGGAGAACACCTTATCATGGCTTGCATTGAGTACATGTGCAGAATCAGACCAGCTATACTGTGCATGGCATAGTTGCTGTGCAGTGGGTTTTGAGGCAGTTTAGTGTATGAATCAGATTGTGATTGTCCACTTTGGTTAGGGATAGGCAAGAAAGCTTAAGTCACTGGCAACAGAGTGGAATATGGGAGGGGGATACACCATGATGGGGGCACACATGACGCATGCACACCCCTGGACCAGACATTTAGCACACGGTAGCTGCTGCGTGTCCCAGGCCTGTTAGAAGAAGGATGGGGGAATGCACACATACATTTACAGCTGGGCAGGGACAGTGAAGAATACAGCACAGTCATGGCTGCTTCAGTACTTTCAAAATTGGGAGTGTACCACATGAAAAAGACTGGTGGTGACTTGAGGCACATTCAGCATGCCTCGGCTGGGGCAGAGTGGGCCTCTGTGCAAGCCATTCAGGGCCAGTGTGGGACTGCAATGAATATAAAACAGTTAACATATATAATGAGGAGCTGACAATGATTACCCAGCATTGCCTTATAAAGTGGAACAGTGAGAATAAAGGGCCCCCACACTCAAGTGTGGGGCTGGTGTCAAAGTCCACGTGGTGTACACAAATGTTTTGGTTTATTTACTGTTTAGTACAGTCAGGGCCCCTAGTGCTCTGCAGCAGAATTTTCTTATTTCTTTGGCAGGGTTCCTTGGCTTCTGCGGCAGCATTTCCTGATTTCTGCAGCATGATTTATTCATTTCTCTGGCAGAACACAGTTCTGCCATTGGCTAAATATGATGTGATGTCATTGATGACATCACATGCTGAGCATAGAGGAGGGGCTTCATGATAAATGAGATAGGAAAGAAAGCTTGACACTACAGAAAAATAGTATATTTGAATGAAAATTCACCAAAAACAATGAATTCTGTGGCACTATATATATTCTACGGCATGATGCAAATTCTGCGGAAAATTCTGCAACTGCAGAATCGCAAAATTCCAGGGGCCTTGAGTATAGTACTAGATAGATTAGATTATAGTTTGTATCAGACTAATTTTGCCTAGTTCTAGGCTGACATCTTGTGTTACTACAAATCCCAGAATCCCCTGCAGCTGGCATCAGAGCAGTAGACAGCAGTGGGAGACCCAGTAGCCTGCAGTGCATGTAAGACACAGCAGTGCAGCTTCTAACATGAATGTATGACCTGTGGCTGGCTCCATCCTTTCAAGTAGTGTAAACCAGGTGGTGCTATCCTCGGCTATTTCTAAAGTGGCACTACCGGCCTCCTAACACCAATAAGGGTATATAAATTAGGCTGTGGTTTATTCAGTACCCAGACCAGACAGCAAGACAGCTGCTCATAATCTGGCAAAGGGGTTTACAGTAGGATTTAGAGTTTCCAAGTCCAAAAGGTGGTTGCTGTGATACAGCAGTGCAGGGCAGGTGCTGGTAATGGGCAGACAGCCCAATACACAATAGATAAATTCCAGATGACCAGCACTCATAGCACAGAAAAGCACAAAGGAGAATCCAAGATATAGGTGAATACCAAATTTATTGTGCTTTTGCTCAGCTCAAACAAACTCCAATACCCCTGGCTTTTAGTGCAGTATTAGCCACTGCTAAACAATTTAAATCACAAACTGAAGTGAGAAAGAAATAATGCAACCTATTGGGATTTGAACCCAGGCCCCTAAAATACCATCCCAGTGCTCTTAACCACTAAGTAATAGACTCACATGACTCAGCCTGCTGTTTTCCCGTGGAAAAATATTTTTGCTCAGTATTTACAAATAAAGAGGGGGAGGTACCTAAACCAAACAACAGAAACACTGTGGATACAGAAGTTGATACCAGCCCATTTATAGAAGAAAGGGTTCTGAAAGAACTCTTAAAACTGAAGGTGGACAAAGCAATGGGGACTGATAGGATTCATCCCAGAATTCTAAAAGAACTAAGAATAGAACTAGTGACACCACTGACTACCGTCTTTAACAAATCATGGGAGGATGGGGTGGTACCCGAGGACTGGAGGAGGGCAGATGTGATTCCATTTCACAAAAGTGGGAGCAGGGTAGAAGCGGGAAACTACAGACCTGTTAGTTTAACCTCAGTGATAGGGAAAATGATGGAATCACTTCTGAAGGAAAGAATTGTCGAGTACCTAGAGGCCAGAGGGGCACAGGACCCAAGGCAGCATGGATACACAGAGGGAAGGTCATGCCAGACGAATCTAATAGATTTCTTTGACTGGGTGACCAAAGTAGTAGATCAGGGAGGGGCTGTGGACATGGCCCACCTAGACTTTAGCAAGGCATTTGACACAGTCCCACACAAAAGATTAATATACAAGTTAGCCAGCCTGGGAGTGGGTCCCAAGATGATAGCCTGGGTAAAGAAGTGGCTGGAGAATAGGACACAGAGGGTAATAGTAAATGGAGTCCACTCTGAAGAAAGGGGGGTTACTAGTGGGGTACCGCAGGGTTCAGTATTAGGACCAGTCCTCTTCAATGTCTTTATAAGTGACATTGCAGAGGGACTGGAAGGAAAAGTATGTCTCTTTGCAGATCACACAAAGATCTGCAACAGAGTTGATGCACAAGTTGGGGTGAAAAGGATGAGAAGGGACTTGGCAAGGTTAGAGGAATGGTCAAATGTATGGCAGTTTAGATTTAATGCTAAGAAGTGCAAGGTAATGCACCTGGGAAACAAACACCCAGGGGAAAAGTACACAATGGGGGGTGAGATACTAACAACAACAAAAATGGAAAGGGACCTGGGGTAGTCATATCAGATGACCTAAAGGTGGGCAAGCAATGTGAGAGGGCAGTAAGGAGGGCTGGGGGGATACTGGGATGCATAGGGAGAGGCATCACCAGTAGAAAACAGGAAGTTGTTATCCATCTGTACAGACAGCTGGTGAGACCCCATCTGGAGTACTATGTGCAGTTCTGGAGACCCAATCTCAGCAAAGACATAGACAGGATGGAAGCTGTCCAGAGGAGGGCAACTAAAATGGTGCAGGGTCTGCACCGGAAGACATATGAAGAGAGACTTAAGGAGCTTAATATGTATAGCTTCGAGGAAAGGAGGGAGAGGGGGGACATGATAGAAACTTTCAAGTACCTCAAGGAATCAACAAAGTCCAAGAGGGTAGCATCTTTCAGAAAAGAGGTGTGCAAGAACAAGGGGGCACAATTTGAAGATTGGGGGGGGCGGCTCAGTGGTAATATAAGGAAGTATTTTTTCACAGAGAGGGTTGTGGATGCATTGAACAGCCTTCCTGAGGAGGTTGTGGAGTCAAAAACAGTGGTGGAATTCAAGCATTCATGGGACAGTCATAAGGCAATTCTAGGGGGTGGGGGTAGGAAAAAGTAGGCTCCTGGTTAACTAGAATCTGCAGCTTATCCATTAGGTAGGGAAATGGGCAGACTGGGTGGACCAAGTGGTCCCTATCTGCCGTCAAATTCTATGTTTCTATGTTTCTAAACACTTTCTTTCTCTGTTGTTGCACAATCCTGCAACTAGGAACAAAGGAGAGAGACAGATCTTTTTTTACATTTTTTTTTGTAGTGCAGTATTATTAGCCACTGCTAAGCAATTTAAATCACAAATTGAAGTGAGAAAGAAATAACGTGACCTACTGGGAATTGAACCCAGGCCCCAAGAATACCATCCCGGTGCTCTTAACCACTAAGCTATAGGCTCACATGGCTGGGCCTGCTGTGTTCCATTGGACACACTTTCTTTCTGTGGTGTTGTTCAATCTTTCAACTAGGAACAAAGATGACAGCCAGGTGAGAGCCTATAGCTTAGTGGTTAAGAGCACCAGGACGGTATCCCGGGGCCCTGGGTTCACATCCCAGTAGGTCACATTATTTCTTTCTCCCTACAATCTGTGATTTAAATTGCTTAGCTGTGGCTAATACTGCACTTAAATAAATAAATAAATTGTATTTAAAAAAAAAATCTAGCTGATGAAAGAACAGTAACCCCAGGTCTCTGGGCTATGTACTTTTGCAGTTTCAACCAAGCATCCCGTGTTGTCTCCAAGGGTACCCTCAGACTGCACCAGCAACCCAATGCCAAGTGGTTCATTTTGCTCTTCTGGATCTGCAGGAACACCATTCCCATTGTCAAGGCCACCTCCATCCTGACCACCTTGTTTGGCTGCACCAACTCGGACACCTGGAATGCCCCAATGAAGGCCACCAAAAACGCTGTTCTGAACAATACTCTTTCTGGTGTGGGTGAACACACCCAATCCAATTCACCCCAAACCTGCTTCAGCAGGCCAGGGATGATGGTGGTCAACTGTCCTATGTGTTCTTCACACCCATCCTTCCAACAGCTTGTTAAAATGAAAAGCTTGTATGTTGTCCTCAAACTCCAAGACCTTTGAAAACCAAACTATCCTCACAACCTGTTGTCCCATCACTCCTGGTGTGAACTCCTCTCATTTCTTCTGAAGTACATACAGGTATAGCTGGTCCATTGGTATTGAGCACATTTTTGTCCACCCTCGTGCCTCTCTGGCATTCAAAAAGCTCTCAAGCCCTCCTGTATACCACCTGCATGCCAGGAGCTAATGCATTCCTAATCATCTCCCAGGCTTTGAGATCACCAATTCCCAGAGGAAGGCTGGGACTACCCTGGGGTGCTCCACTGCTTCAGATGACAGTTTCCAGAACCTCTGCCACTAAAAACGAGAATGAACATCAGAGATATTGTTATCCACCCAGGCACATGTAAAGACTTTAATTGACTGTTTAAAATTAGACGCTTCAGCACAAACACCTTCATGAGATCGCCCATCAGTCCTTTGGCCCCTAGTTGATGATTAATGGTGTGTACCACCCCACGTTATCTGGCTGAAAAATTACTCTTTTATCCTGGAACTGGTTTTCCCCCACTGAGAGGCCACTTCTACTGGGAAAAATCTAACAAGGTGACATTTTTTTGTCAACCCTGCTTCCTGCAAGCTGATAGACCACTGTTCTGTGCAAAAGGCTTACTCAGGCTCCTCCGAAGTATTCCCCAAAGCCAAAGCCCCATCCCCCATGCATCCAAGTAAAGCTTGATTTCTTCCCTGGTAGTGGTCATTGGTCAGATATATACACCATTATAGCAATTCAAAAAGGCTATCCATACTGCCAAATCCTCTTTCATACTGGAGTCTATGATGTGGTGTGTGGCTTCCATCCCCTACCTTTGCCATTCTGCATAATAGCATCTTCCAGATCTGAATAGTCTTGTATGCAAAACTGAGGTCCCCCAACAACAGCTACAACTCTCTCAACATGATTTTTCATGCCCTGGACACTGGCCAATAATTCAAGCGATGCTGTATCTTATCCACTAGTTATTGAAAAGCATAGTTTCGGTATCAATCTCAATCCCTGAAAAAAAGGACAGAACTTTGCAGGGCCTTCTGTCTTGGCTTTTGCCAAAGGTACCCCAAAGTACATGAGCGTATACGACTCATGAAATACATTCAGTAAGGGTTCACTTCCCCAGTGCCAACCCACTCTACAAACAAAAAGTCATCCAAATAATGAACCACTTCCATCCACTCTGTTTTGATCATTACAACCCACTGCAAGAAGGTGCTAAAGTGCTCAAACACTGTGAATGTTGTTGCACACCCAGTTGGCATGCAGATGTTCACGTGACACTACACAGTAAATCCCTGTCCCCCCCATGAACAAGCAACAACCTAAATGCCAACTCATTATTTGTCGTTGCAGCAAGGCCCCTTTGCCATCACCCTCACCACTTCTGCTGCCTGTCAAATGAAGCACAGTACACTGTAGTAAATATGGGTCAATGTAATCATTGACAGAATCTCCCTCCAGGTAAGATAGGTGGTTTTTCATCCTGAAATCAACCAGGACCTTTATGGGGATGAGAATACTCAGGAATACCCACAACAATGCTGAAGGCAGGTTTGAGAAAGGACCACTGATCCTCCCTGCTCTCACATCCTTGGCTATCTTTTTCCTGACCAGGTCTAAGCATTCTCTGGCAAATTTTAGGTTTTCAGCCTCATAACACTGTCCAGGACTATTGTATGGAATTCAAAATCCCATATGACCAGCACTCACAGCACAGAAAAGCATAGGGGTCCCCCAGTGTCACTGTTACTTTTGGGGGGGGGGCTGAGAGGGAGGGTCCGTTGGGTGGGTTTACAAAAAAACAAAGATATGACCATGCATTGGGAGCAGCATGGTACTGGACCACAGGGGGGTTCACTTACAGGGTGGGGACAGTGGGGGATTGGGCACACCCAGTGTCAGTGTTATGTTTGTGGGGGGTGGTGCTGCGGACAGTCATGGGGGGAATAAGCAAATACATTAATAAATTAAAAAAATAAGAAGATGTGACCATGCATTGGGAATGTTGTGGTAGTGCACCAAGGGGGTTTCACATACAAGCTGGTAACACTGGGGGATGGGGCACCCCCTAATGTCTGTGTTATATTTGTGGGGGAGGGCTGAGAGGGAGGGCCAGGTGCAGAGGACAGTTAGGGGGCCACCACCACCAAAAGACATTGATGGACAGTTTCCTTTTACAGCTTGCAGACATTTCAAGCATTCCAGGCTGACCAAAATGGATCAGCTTGGCTTGCTGGGAGGCATACATCAAAGGGAAGAGCTGATCCATGGTTGGGTATCTTCTCGATATACATGAAGTTTCCACCCAGCAAGCCAAAACTCTGTCACGATCAGCCTGCCTGATGATTGATGTGGCACACACTTGCCCCTAAAACACTGCTCTGCATTGGATGAACAGTGTCACACCCATCAAAAAGCAGTACTATTGAAATACATTCACTAGTGCGTGTACGCATGGCGAACATAAAAATTGACAGTGTCTGTGATGGAGTGTATGTTCATTAGGATCCTTTTACCCATAAACTCCTTCACAACCCTGCAACACAGGTTTTGACAGGGGCTGTGTGAGGATTTGTACCAAACCCCTCTTGCTTTAAAGTTATTCCTTAAAGACTTCCCTACTCTGAATGCTCTACAGTTCTTCTTGGCTGTCTCACAGGGGGAAGGGTTAGCAAGGAACAGCTGAGCCCAATTAAGGGGGAGGGTGAACAAGGGAAAAGGAGGTTTCATTTACTCTTCCGGGGTGACAACAAGAGACTGAACTGCAAGAACCTTGTTTGTAAAGCTGAATACAAGTTCATTGTTTTTTGTATGCTATCGAAAGTAAAGCAGTTTTCATTTAATTTAAATTTGTGTGCAGAGTGTTCTCTTTGTGAGTGTTCCCCAAGAAGCTGCCTGGTTTGATACCATGTCACAGGGCCCCAATGTAAAAACAGAGCAGTGGAACCAAATGCACAAGACAGCTTTCAAGCTCCAGAATTAGGAATTATGCATGAAAACCTTACAGCTTGTATTTTTCTCTCTTGTGATTGGACAAAGACTTCAAAGACAAAAAGAGAAGCAAGCTGGAGAGTAGGCAGACTTATGGAGGATATTTGGTATTCTGAAGCTGTGATAGGTAGAGGAGGGGCATGCCTCCAAATGCACTCTCACAGTTCAGACCGATACCAATATGTTTTTAAGCTTTGCAAGCAAACATAAAAATGTAATTTGTGAGAATGCCAGTAGCATTTCTACAATCATGAGCTCAGTGAGACTGTATATGATGATGCACAAGAAAGCTAAAAAGCAGAAGGATGCACTTCAATGACCATGTAGCTGGTCAAACTATATTCTAAGAGTGGTATGCAATATTATTATTAGTAAAACCGTACATAGAGGATTATACATGTTTACATACAGGAAGTATAAATTAAGAGAAATAATGTTGAAACAGTGGTGCCTGTATGGCAATTATGTTCAATAATAAATATGGCAAGAATTAAATTAGTTGCACTGGGGCTAAATCATTGAAATAATGCAAAGTTTCTAAAGCTACATACTAGTATTTCATTACAAATTTGTTCTGGACCACTTTTATGCACGTTCAAGACAAACTTTGTTATGAAGAAGTGTTGGGGAAGATAATGACAAAGACAGGATGAGATGGGGGATTTAGTTAAGAGATGTGGTGGACAGAAATAGAAACTGAAATATAGGCACATTTTTTGCCAACCCGCCAGTGACCTGGGTTCGGAAGCGGACTCGGGTCACTAGTGGATTGGCTGGGAGGAGTACGGCTTGAGCATCCCATGACAGCTCGCTGTCTCCAGGGGAGGGTCTGATGGGAGGGCCATTGCCCATCGCACTTGCCCAACTCCGGGCAGAGGCTCAGGGGACTGCAGGCTGCCATTACAAGGGGGACGGGTGGCCCAACACGCAGTAGACATTGGCGATTTAGCACCATGATGTCAGGGGTTGGAAGCTTCGTGGGGGAGGAAGGAAGGGGGAAAAATGGCTGTCGGCTGCAGAAGATGGGCTTCCCGGGGTGTGCCTTCAATGTGCCCCCTGCTCACTGACTACCTCCGGACCCAACGAAAGTTGATTTATGGGGGTCTGCCCCACCTCATCCCCAGTCGGGGGTGGTAAGCCTAAGCTCCATGGGGGATCCAGAGGTAAGAATCGGTGGACAGGGATGGAAGAAGGATGACCCCTTGGATGCCCTGAAGGGTCGGGGCTGACAGGTAGTGGGAGTAGACAAAAAAATACAATTTCAAAAAAAAGAAATACAGGCACTTCTTATTGCTTTTTTCTTTGTTTACTGAAATGTATAGTAGAAGGGATCAAGTTGCAGATGGAGGAATGAAAAAAGATTAGTTTAGCTTTCATAGTAGGATAAAATAAGTGTAGGGTATGCACATTGTTCCAGAAATGGAAAAAGAACAGTTAAATGGATCAAATGGAGACAGTTCAACATGGAAATGTACCAGCTAAGAACCAGTTAATTGGGGCAACATAAGAAATGTAGATAGAAATGAGAAGAAGTGTACCTAAAGACAGCAAGTATGTGGTAACGATGTATTGAGAAGGGTATGGGAAAAAAGGAACATATACTAGAAATGGGTTATAAGCATAACAAATATCATTAGCAAGCAATAGAAAGTAACATGTATTGTATTCAGACTATGGCAGAATGGGGACAAATATTGGGGTAAGGAGTAATAAAGAGCAAGTACTGCAGAACGGTTAATGTGAGTTGCAATGAATGACAGCAGATTTGAGAGGGACAGAGATCAGGGAATAGAGGAAAGAGCAACTGCTAGAGATTGGGGACGGGGGATAGAGGAAGTACCATAGAGTGGGTAGTATACAATATATAGGGAGAATAAGGAGATATTGGGGGTCAGAGAATGGAGGGAGCAAATGCTGAAGAGCAGCTAATGTGTAGGGGCAATGTCAGCATGTTGGTGTGACAGAAATTGGGGAGGGATAGAGACCAGGTGCTGCAGAGCAGCTAATGTGAATAATGTTGAATGACAGCAGGTTAGGGGAAGGGGCAGAGATCAGGGAGGAGGGAGGGAGAGCAAGTGCCACAGACTGGCTAATGTACAGAGAGGGAATATGGACATATTTGGAGGGCAGAGATGGACAAGGGGAGAGAGCAAGTGCCAAAGAGCAGCTAATGTATAGGGACAATGTCAGCATGTTGGCAGGGAGAAATTGGGGAGGGGAGAAATGCAAAGCAAGTGCTACAGAGCAGCTAATGTGAATAGCAGCATTTTGAAGGGGCAGAGATTGGAGAGGGTGGAAGAGCAACTGCTGAACAGAGGCTAATGTATAGGAAAAATGTTGACATGTTACGGGAGGGCAGATATCGAGAAGAGGATATATATAGAGCAAGTGGCACAGAGCAGCTAATGTGTATTACAGTGAATGTCATCTGTTTGGCAGGGCAGATATTGAAGAGAGCAAGAAGAGAGTAAGTGCTACAGAGCAGGTAATGTGAATGATGGGGAATGGGGGGACACTGCGGGATAGAGCAAGAGAAAGAGAGCAAATGCTACAGAGCAGGAAATGTAGACAGAGATATGCATGTTAAGAGTGTCAGACATGGTAATAGATTTATTTGACTAGGTAACCAAAGTAGTAGACCGAAGGGGCTGTGGACGTGGCCTACCTAGACTTTAGCAAGATATTTGACACAGTCCCACACAAAAGATTAATAAACAAGCAAGCCAGCCTGGGAGTGGGTCCCAGGGTAGTGGACTGGGTAAAACATTGGCTGGAAAACAGGACACAGAGGGTAATAATAAACAGAGCCCACTCCTAAAAAGGGGGGTTACTAGTGGGGTACCGCAGGGTTCAGTAGTGGGGCCGGTCCTCTTCAGTGTCATTATAAGTGACATTGCAGAGGGACTGGAAGGAAAAGTATGCCTTTTTGCAGATGACACTAAGATCTGCAACAGGGTTGATACACCAGGGGGTGGAAAGAATGAGATGGGACTTGACAAGGTTGGAGGAATGGTCAAAAGTAAGGCAGCTTAGATTCAATGCAAAGAAATGCAAAGTAATGCACCTGGGAAACAAAAACCCAGGGGAAGAGTACACAATGGGAGGCGGGGGAGATATTAAGGACAACAAAAATGGAAAGGGACCCTGGGGGTAGTCATATCAGATTACCTAAAGGTAGACAAGCAATGTGAAGAGGCAGTAAGCATGGCTGGGAGGGGATACTGGGATACATAGGGAGAGGCATCACCAGTAGAAAACAAGAAGTTGTCATCCCTCTGTACAGACAGTTAGTGAGACCCCATCTGGAGTACTGCATGCAGTTTTGGAGACCCCATCACCGCAAGGACATAGACAGGATGGAGGCAGTCCAGAGGAGGGCAACTAAAATGGTGCAAGGTCTGCACCAGAAATCATACGAGAGACTAAAGGAGCTTAATATGTAAGGCAAGGCAAGGCAAGGCAAAATTTATTTAAAAGGTGCCCAATCCCAGAGGCTCTGGGCGCCGTACAAATTTTTATAAACAGCATTTAAAAACAGAAACACAAGACAACACAAAAATTTTTATACAAAAATAAGAATAAATAACTCCAATAAAATCTCAGACTCTGTTATAGTTTCTGATCTATATAGCAAAAGCTTAGGAAAAAAGGAGTGTCTTCAAGCGGTCCTTAAAAATATCCACAGTGGGGGCTTCCCTGACCTGAGGTGGCAATGAATTCCACAGAAAGGGAGCCGCAACACTAAAGGCTCTATCGCCAGCTGATTTAAGCCTCGCTCCGGGAATCATCTGGAAGCCACCACTAGAAGATCAAAAGAGGCAGGTATCAGAAGGTCTGACAGATAACCAGGGCCCTGCCCGTGTATGGCCTTAAAGGTGAGAAGACTCACCTTAAAGAGGATTCTCCACCTGACTGGCAGCCAGTGCAGTTCGCACAACACCAGTGTAATATGGCACAATTTTTGCTGCCCAGTCAATAACCGGGCAGCTGCGTTTTGCACCAGCTGCGGTGCAGAGATCCTCCTGTAACCCGAGATAGCGCATTACAGTAGTCAAGCCTAGATGTGACTAAGGCATGTATCAAGGTAGGGAGGTCCAGAGGCGGAAAAGGGCTTAATCCTGGCAATATTTCTGAGATGGAAAAACAGGTACGAACTGTGGAGGATATTTGAGCCTCCATGGTTAAGTTCCTGTCCAGAATCACTCCAAGATTTGGCACCCAAGAGGAGGCCTTCAATGACACAGCTCCAAGAACAAGTCCAGTTTCTGAGTCAGAGGCCATCCTATCACGAACTCTGTTCGACTCCACTACCAATACCTCCATCTTGTCAGGGTTCAGTCGCAACCACCTGGAGGCCATCCAGTCGTTAATCTCAGCCAGACAGATGTTAAGCACATTCACTGTGTTGGATGTTCCTGGGGCAAAGGACAGATATAGCTGAGTATCATCGGCATAACAATGAAAACCCAGACCATACTTCCTAATGATCCCTCCCAGGGGCAGCATGTACACTGCAAACAGCATTGGGGCCAGTACTGATCCTTGAGGGACTCCACAAAATAAGATACTGGGTGTAGATGAAGAATTCCCCATCATAACCTGTTGCCTCCTGTTGGTAAAAAAGGACTCAAACCAGTTGATGAGTGAGTCCACATAACTCCCTAAGACGGACAAGCAACACACAATGGTCCACAGTGTCAAATGCTGAGGAGAGATCAAGGAGAACAAGAACTGTCCTGTCCCCCTGATCTCTTGCCCTGAGGAGATCATTCTGCACCTGAACAAGCACAGTTTCTGTGCTATGTCTAGCCCGAAATGCCAACTGGAAGGGTTCATACAATTCGTGAGTCACAAGGTGCTCTTCCAACTGAAGCACTACCACCTTGTCCACCATCTTCCCCAAAAATGGAAGGTTGGATATAGGATGGTAATTTGCCTTGGTCTCCAGGTCCAAAGATGATTTCTTTAGAAGGGGTCTCACCAGAGCCTCCTTCAAGACATCTGGAAAGACCCCCTCAGATAGGGAACACTGTACAATCAAGGCAAACACCGGGCCAACAGAGTCAACACATGTCATTAAGAAACGCGTTGGCACCAGGTCCAGTTCACAAAAGGTATGCTTCAAGTTGACTGCCACCTCAATAACCTCACTACCGTAGCCCGCCCAGTATGATTGGTTTTCACATGCGGCGCCAGCGACCGGGTTCGGGAACGAGCCCGGGAAGCTGGAGGGCCGGCCGGGGGAGAGGGCTTGAGCGTCCCAGGGACTGCTCGTCCTCTCCGGGGGGGAGGGGGGATCCAGAGCCCGGCGCTTGACTGTCCCCAGGTGGAGACCTGAGGCGCAGCAAGGCCGATGGCAGGAAGAAGGGGGGTGACGTGCCAGACGTCGGCGCTCAGCGCCTTGACGTCAGGGGACACGGCACGTCGCGAGTAAGAACACCGGAAAAGCACCTCGCGGTCCCCCGGTAGACGGAGCACTAGGCCCCGACCCTCAAAGCCCCTGCCTGCCCAGAGACAGCATCCCGACGAAATTCCAGTAAGTCTCGGGGTGTAGGGCCCCCACCCCGTACCCCGCCTGGGGGGTAAACCAAGGCTCCGTGGGGGATGGACTGCTCTGGTCTACAGGCAGGTGAGCGAGGGCTGAAAAGGCCGTAGAGTGTCTCCCGAAGAGAGGGGGACTGCGGGGGAGAGGAGGGAGAAAAAAAAAAAAATAACCTCACTAGCCTCCACTGGTCTAAAATCCCCCCAACTAGGCAGAGTGCACTCAGAACACATAAGGCGACCACTGTCAGCTATAATATTGCTGGCTGAAGAAGCCACCCGCCGGATCGAGGACACCCTGTCTGAGAAAAACCGAGCAAACTCCTCACAATCTGTATTAGAAAAAACCCTCCCAGGCTGCAGACAAGCAGGATGGAGAAGCCTGTCTACAGCCCGGAAGAATAAAGCTGGTCAGTTTTTCCCAGCAGCAATCTCCCTGGACAGGAATGCTGCCTTCTTACGGTTGATTGCCTCCTGGTACGCACTGTAATGCATACGTAGGACCAGTTTGTCTGCCTCCAGGCAGGACCTCCTCCAGCAGTGCTCTAATCTCTGACCCATCTTCTTCATCTCCCTGAGATCCCCGTCAAACCACGGGGGACCTCAGGTATGAAGTTCTGGGTCGTACACGGACAGGTGCGAGGGAGTTGATGGTGTCAGATAACACCCTATTATAGGTGTCAACCCCAGCACCAACACCTCCGACGCATGCAGCACCCACACTAGACAATTTAGCTGCCACCAAAAAACCCTCAGGGGTCAAACCCCGTAAAGGGCGACAGCTAATCATCTCAGCAGGGGAAGGGCTTTTGGCGGGAGCTCCAAGCATGAACTGCACCATGCAATGATCGGACCAAAGTACTCGATCAATCCTGAGATCACTACTCTCAAGCCCCAGTGAGAACACCAGGTCCAACATGTGGCCATCCTGATGAGTTGCTGCAGTAACAGCTTGCATCAATCCTAAGGAGGACATGATCTGCAAAAAAAAATAGTAACTACATCTTTGATTCCCATCGTCGACCCAAACATTGAAATCCCCCAGAAAAACACATCTGGGGGATCCCAGTGTTTCGTCAGCGATGAATTCAGTGATCTCCTGCAGGAAATTCCCCATCGGCCCAGAAGGGCGATAGATGAGGAAGATCCTGCAGCTCGCGCCAAGTCCTCCACGAATAGCCACACCTTTAAATGAGCCTGGAGTTCTCACTCATTGGGTGAAGGTCAGGCTGGATCTAAAACAGATAGCTACACTGCCACCCCTGCATTCCATTCTGGGGCAGTGCACCACGGTATACCCAGGAGGAACTGCGGCCTCAAAAATAGGGCCCGCATCATCTCCAACCCAGGTCTCCGTGATGCAAGCCAGATCGACCGAAGAAATCAAGGCAGCAATAATTGCTGTCTTATTTCTAATCGATCTGGCATTGCAAAGCGCTGCCATCAGGGGATTGGAGGTTGGTGCAGCCCCTCGGGTTACCTGACATATAACCCCTACACATCCCAAGCTAGAAATACAATAATTAACTATCAAAATTTAATCAGACACAATTAAATAATACCTAAAATGTCTGCCTAGCCTGCTCAGATAACAAAACTAATACAGTTAATTAACACTAAAAAGCAAGACGAACTGCTTCGCAATAGTGCTCTCCAGCTAGGCTATTCCCTATGTCAGTAATAATTTAAACAGTAGGATACAAACTATTCGTCTCTTACACTATTAAGAAGCACACAAAAGGAGAACCTGCCCTTTTCCTTCTTCATCAGCTGGAAGATTTTCAGTACCGAGTGGCGCTCGCGAGTATGTATACCCTCGAGGAAGGGGGGGGGGCATGATAGAAACTTTCAAGTACCTCAAGGGCTCAACAAAATCCAAGAGGGGAGCATCTTTCAGAAAAAGGGATGTGTAAAAACAAGGGGCACAGTTTGAAGATAGAGGGGGGATGGCTCAGGGGCAATGTGAGGAAGTATTTTTCACAGAGAGGGTGGTGGATGCATTGAACAGCTTTTCTGAGGAGATCATGGGATCAAAAACAGTGGGGGAATTCAAGAATGCATAGAACAGACATAAAGCAACTATAGCAGGGTGTAGGAGAAAGAAGGCTGTTGATTAACTAGGATCTGCAGCTTATCCAATAGGTAGGGAAATGGGCAGACTAGGTGAACCAAGCGGTTCTTATCTGCTGTCAAAGTCTATGTTTCTATGTTTCTATGAACAGGGATAGAGCCAGAGAGCATGTCATGTATATGGTGAATGGCAGCAAATTGGGGGGGCAGGAGATCAGGAAGGGAAGGAATAGAGAGTAAATGATATACAACAGGTAATATGAAGTATCAGGAGTGGCAAGATTTTTTTTTGGGGGTTGGTGAGAGTAAGTGCTGCAGAGTAGCTAATGTGTAGGAACAAAGCCAGAATTTTTTTTTTGGAGGAGGGGCAGACATCAGGGAGGGAAGAAATACATAGCAATGGCCTCAGAGTGGCTGCTGTAAACAGTCAAATCCTTTAAATCTAGGCTGGTGAAATGGCTTGAATCTTCCACTGAATGTACTTGTTATAGATTTTGAATTGTTTGTGCTTGTATTTGTCTTTTGTACTATTGTATTTAATAACCTTGTATGCAAATTTTTTTTATTTATACTGAGTGTATCTACACTTGCTGCTTGTGAAAACTAGCAGATTCACTCATCTTACTAACAAGTATAAAAATAAATATGAAAATATATAAATAACAGTGAATGGCAGCATTTTGTTGGGCAGAGATTGGGAGGGGAAAAACAAGTGCCGCAGAGCAGCAAATGTGTACAGAGAATGGCAGCAATTTGTGTGGGAGCAGAGTGATCGATACAGATCAAGTGGCAAACAGAATAATATGACATAGTGGGAATGGGAAGACATTATGGGAGACAAAGACTGCAGAGTGGGAGGGGAGAGTGCATGTGGCAAACAGCATTTAATGCGAATTATGGGGAAATAGCAGCATTATGGGATGGGGGCATAGACTGCAGAGCAGTGAGTGTATACAGACCATGGTGGCATGTTGTGGGGGGGGGAGGTCAGAGACTGGGTAGGAATAGAGACCAAGCAGGGAAGAGTGGATCATGTGTCTCTCGGGGGGGTGGCAGGCATTGAGAAGGGATGTAAGGAGGAAGTGCCTCTGGGAGGTAAATGTAAAGTAGTGAAGAATGTTGTTTAGAGTGTTACACAGAAACAGAAACAGAATGTGTCAGCAGAAAAGGACCGGTAGGTCCATCTAGTCTGCCCTACTTTCCTAGCCTATTACACTCTGGAACCCATTTGGTGACAGATGTCCCTCCCTCTTCCCTTACCTCTATTTATTATACCCATGTGCCTATCCCATACATGTTTGAAACTCCCCACTGTCTTTGACACTACCACCTCCTCTGGAAGGCTGTTCCAGGTGTCTGACAACCTTTCTGTGAAGAAGTAGTTCCTCACTTCCCTCTTAAATTTCTCCCCTCAAGCTTCATAACATGCTCCTGTGTTCTCGTGCTCCTCTTCCTGTGAAAGAGACTCCCCCTCCTGCACCTTGTTCACCCTGAGAGGTACTTGTATGCCTCAGTCATGCTCCATCTCGTTCTCCTCTCCTCTCTTCCACTGAGAACATGATGAGCTCCCGCAGCCTCTCCTCATGTAGCTTCTCATGCAAACCCCACACCATTTTGGTTGCCCTCTGTACCACTCTCACTCCATTGATGTCCTTGCCGAGGTAAGCTCCCATAACTGGATACATTACTCCAAGTGAGGTCTCACAAGTGAGCGATACAGATGCAAAAACACCTCCCTTCTGCTTGAAATCCTACTCCCTATGCACCCTAGCATCCAGCTAGCCTTGCCTACTGCCTTGTCACACTGCCCAGCCACCTTGAGACTATCAGATATGGTCATCCCAAGGTCCCTGTTTTCCTTGGTAATTCTAACTACCTCTCCCTATCTTATACACAACCACGTGGTTTTCCCACCCCAGGTGCATGACTTCACATTCTTGTGGCACTGAAACCAAGCAGCCACTCCCTAGACTTTTCTAAATTATCTCCTCTGTTGCTCTCATTCTGCTCTCCCTTATATTTTAGGATGTTGCTTTCTTAGTTGTAACTGCTTCTCTTACCTCCCTGGTAAACCAAATTATTTCTCTGTACTTTTTATTTGTACCCACCTGCCTGATGCAAATATTGTTCACTTCAGCTAGCCCCTTCTTGATCGTATCCCATTTGGCACCAACCCCCTCTTCCCTGACAAAGGGCTGTTGTGATACTATCAGTCCAGTCCTAGCATGGATAGTCTGGTGCTCCCTGGAGATGGGTGAGTTTCCTAGCTCCCTGAAGGAGGCGGCGGTAACGCCCCTCCTGAAGAAAGCCTCTTTGGACCCAGACTGACATCCTAACTACAGACCATTCTCGAACCCCCTCTTTGTGGGGAAGGTGATTGAGAAAGTAGTGTCCATACAACCATGACATCTATGAACCATTCCAGTCTGGTTTTCAAAAGAGGCATAGTACCAAGACAGCGCTGGTTCGGGTGCTCAGTGATCTCCTGATGGCAAGAGATCGTAAGAGCCGCTCCATCTTGGTTCTTCTCGATCTCTCTTCAGCTTTTGAAACTGTAGACCATGGGGTACTTCTCGAATGCCTGAAGTTCATCTGTGGCCTGACTGGTATAGTCCTCAGGCGATTTATATCTTTCCTCACAGGCAGAACTCAGAGGGTGGTGTTGGGGATTCATTCTTCCCACCGTCTCTCTGTCTTGGGGGGTTCCACAGGGCTCAGTGTTGTACTAAATGTTGTTCTTAGTGTACATGCTACCCCTCAGAGACATTGTAAGAAGGTATGGGCTGAGGTTTCACTGCTACGCTGATGATACCCAGCTCTACTTATCTTTTGTACCTGACCAGGATAGAGCTCTCTTTGTGTTTAACATTTGCCTCACTGAAATCCAGCACTGGATGGATTCAAGCTGATTGAGGTTGAATTCAGAGAAAACGGAGGTGATGGTAGTGGATCCGGGTCACTGGATAGAGAGGACGGGTGCTGGTCTACCCGCAGGACTTTTCCTGGGTGGTGTCCAGCTTCCTACCTCTGAACAGGTGCGGAACCAGGGGGTGATATTTGACGACGAGCTGACACTACGATCACAGGTGTCGGCAGTCGTCAAGTCATCCTTTTACTATCTGAGGAACATCTCCAGGATTAAGCACCTAGTTTTGTCAGGTGATCTGCCTACATTGATCCATGCCTTTGTGACTTGCATCTTGATTACTGCAACTCCCTTTATCTAGGGCTTCCTGGGGTTGGTATCTGCTGCTTGCAGCTCATGCAGAACACTGCATCCCGGGCTATTGACGGGTACTCCTCGTATCTGTCATATTTCTGCGGTTCTGTGCGATCTGCACTGGCTGCCAATACAGTGGTGGATCACCTTTAAAGTTGGTCCTTTGACCTACAAAGCCCTACACGGACTGGGCCCAGACTGCTTGAAAGAGCTTTTGGTACCTTACTGCCCTAGTCAATTGCTCCACTCAGCAGACGAGGGGTTGCTAGAGATTCCGAGGGTTTCTTTAAGATCTTCCAGGGCAAGTGCTTTTATGTACGTAGCCCCTGCCCTCTGGAAGTCTCTACCCCATTCACTTTGGCAGTGTGTGTCTGTGGAGGAATTTAAAAAAGGCCTTAAAGACCTATTTATGGTCTAAGATATATACCTGATAATGCTATTTTATTGCACGTCTGTGAATTCAGTTGTCTTAGATTTGTTGTTTATTTATTGTTTTATGTGGAATTTTTTTGTAAGGTGCCTTGGTTATAAGAAAGGAACGGTATTAATAAAGATTTATTATTATTATTATTATTCCATCCCTGCCTCTGCTAATGTTTCCCTGAGCAGCCTTCTCATTTTCCCCAAATCTGCCCTTCTTAAGTCTAGGACCTTCATTTATGGGTTGATGTGATGGACCTCCAGGTCAATCTGAAACTACGCTGAACTGTGGTCACTTGAACCCAGCGGGTCTGTCACCGACTCACCACGGGGTCCCCAACTAAATTTCTATTGCAGAGTGCCATATTCATGATACCGCCTCCCTGAATACCCCCCTCGCTGGTAGGTTTCTTTTAACTTTATGTTATTCATTTTCTAATGAACATACATAGCATATACTTAGTTCAGTGTGCAGAAATGTATGAGCATCATGCAATGGCAGGATTACATTTAACTCCCCATTTATTGTTACAGCATTAATAGGGGATCCCGAAATAGCAACAAGAAGTCCCAAAATAAGTTGAAAATGGTCCTATTGCAACAAAAACATGGGCATACTGAATTAATATAGTCCCAAAATAAAGTTCATAGTGCAACCACACTGTAATAGTCCATAACTGTGACTTGTAAGTCCATTTCCTAAAAAAAAAAAAAACTATTTCCAGACATATGGGACAAGGTTAAACCTGGCACCATGTTACATCAGCAAACTGTTACCACACCTTAAAGATCATAACTTTGTAAAAGATGTCTCCTCTAAAACCAGAGAGAGCATAATAACTTCAACTATTATAAAATGGAAAACAGCTTATAGAGGTGTTACATATCCAGTGAGTGCAGTCCCCCACTCCCCATATGAGATCTAAAATGAGAGTGGGGTGGAATATGATTACTATCTCAGTCAAGCCAGTATTTCCAGGCCTCCATACTTGCAAGCACCGGGTGTTGTGAGCACAAGAAGCTAAGTATGGAAGAGTGCAAATGTTAGGGCATGTAGCCCATGCCACCCCACTGCATAGTGACCTAGTAGGTTTCTTGACCCACTATACAGGAAAGCAGTCCTTTAACATCTCTACCAGCCAGTGATTGGCTTCCGGCACTACCCAGCCTACCGTGTGTTCAGTAGATTCAAGTCTCCTATTTGTGCTAATTGCTGAAGCTTTTCTAATGTTACACAGCTATAACCTCATCCAGGTAATAGCATGTCATGTCTTTTATGTTTATGCCCGACACCTTGCCCATGTTCTAAGTGGTTTTGTTACCCTGATCCATATAATTAGTTGGCAGCATGCTCACTGTATTCTGCAATAATTATTTAAAAAAAGAATATTTTTGTTATAAATTATTATTGCAACTTTGGTAGGAGCGTTAAGTAACTAAAACAAGTTTATGAGTGTTGGTTTTTATCCTTATATGTGTATTTGATTTGTGTCTGGGAGTGATGGTTTTTATCTTCATATGTGTATATGATTTGAACTGCTATTTGTGTTTTGAGCACTTGAACACTCGTTGCATGTACTGAAATGGTACTGTCCCTTTAAGACACCAGACATTATAAGGGGAAATGTCAGTTACCATAGAAACATTGGGGCATGTTCTGCTAATGTGTTGTTCTTGTATTTTTTGCTGCTTTGTGCAATGAAATAGAGGCTACTACAGCTTGCACAGCAGTTCTGCTTTGTGGTAGACTTTTTTGACAAGCTGCTGTATTGTCAGATTGCTGGCATGAGTGTGTGTGAGCAGTTTTTGTACTTTTAGCCTGGATTCCTGTCACTGCCTGTGCCACTAGTCCAACTAAGCAGACCATTCTGCACCTCTTCCAGTCTGCAGTATGTTCAGTAGATTTAAATCTCCTGTTTGTACTAACTCCCCAAGTGCTGACACTTTACGAATTTTGTCTCACAGTACCTTGTCCTTGTCCTCCCTTTAATTTGGCAGTCCATATTCTATGTCCACCCTCATTTTCCTCCCTCCTCCTTGATATCAGCTGCATGGTTTTATAATAGCACTTCAACAGCGCTTACACCGACATCCCCTACAGTGACAACTACCATGCCGACTATAGGCAGTGCAGTCTCGGGGATGTCATGCACACAATCAGTGGGCTGTACCCCCAAATCCCCCCCTTGTGGGGGGCTTCACTCCCCACACTGCCCAGTCTCTAGGATTCCTACTTCAAGTCGGAGCTGGACTGGGGGGGGGGCCGAAACAACCAGCGAGGCTGTCCCAGTCACTGCACAGACCATCACAGCAACGGGCGGGTTTTGTCCGATTCCTGTCGCTGTGATGGTCTTCGCAGTGCCGGAGTCTCTGCTGTGATGGTATACCCAACTGGACCAAGACTGACTCTATGTCTCTCTCATCTCCCATTAATGTTTCCACAATGGCCTCTATGTCCTCATTAATATACAGAGGCACCTCCCTTACCCTTCTGCCTATCCGTCCTATAGATGGAGTAGCCTGGTGCCACAAGGTCTAACTCATTACTATTGGATGATCAGGTTTCATTTATGGCAGTTAAGTCTAGTTGGGCCTCCAGCATAATTGCCTTAAACTCCTCCATTTTTACCAGGCTTCTGGCTTTCATATAATAGAATCATAGAAATCTGAGGGCAGTCTTCCCAGTGCCTATGCCTTGCTAACACAGGGTCACTCCCACTGGTTCTCAGAGGTGGATCAGCTGGCGATGTTACGGACTGTTATTGCAATGCAAGTTATTCATCACCTTCTTGCTTTTATATAGGGGCTTATAAAAACTTTTCTCAGGTTTAGGGGCATAATGTTGGGGGGCAGGGGAGAAGGAAACAGTAAGTTGCTGAACGTCAGCGACAGTGGGGGGGATAGGAGAGCGGGCTTAAAAGTAAACTCTTGGGTCTGTTAATGTTATGTCCTGTTTGGGTGTTAGTTGGGGGGAGGGGGGGATAGTTCGGGTAGAGATAGAAGAGTTTGGGGGTGGGAGAATGGCACAGCAGTTTTAGTGGTACAGGGGTATCTGGACTACAGTTGTAATAATTGCCATACATTTATTCTGGACTCACATTTGTCAATATAGATGGCTAGCAATATTAATTTTGCTACGTGGAATGTGAAGGGGATTAGAAAAAAATCCAAGCAATATCAGGTGCTAAACACCTGAGCTTGCTGCGTGCTCAGATAACATTTTTAGAAGAATCTCATCTGCTAGACACTGAGGCACTGCAACTCAGGAGACAACAGGTGGGACAGGTTTTCAATGCCTCAGGGTCTACTAACAGCTGTGGGGCCATGATGCTGGTTAATAGAGATGTCCCATTTATTCCCACCCAGGTTTTCAAGGACTCGGAGGGCAGGTACGTCTTAGTTCAGGGTACTCTTTGGGCCATGCCACTATTGCTTGGCAGCATTTATGGGCCAAATGTGGATGATCCCACTTTTTTTATGAAGCTGATTACCACAATTTTTCCCACAATCTCTATTCCCATTATCTTGGAAGGGGGGACTTTAACTTAGTTTCGGACCCTAACATAGACAGGTCAGGCAATGGGTCGAGGGGACTGTCCCCTGGGCAAAGGGTCTTCAAGGAATTGCTGGACCAATGCGGCCTGTCGTACGTCTGGCGAGTTTGCATCCCAACTCCAGGGAATATACTTTTAGTTCGTCAGTACACGGAACGCAGTCTAGCATTGATTATCTATTAGTCTCTCACGAGCTCTTGCCGGGTGTGTTGCCCGCCTCGATCCAACCGGGTCCCGTATCGGATCACTCTCTGGTGTTGTGCAACCTGACTTTCCTTAATATTCCCAAGAAAGAGACCAGATGGAAATTAAATGAACAGTTATTGAAAGATGAGAAGTGTTGTGGACTGGTGAAGGACCAGATTGACTTCTTTTTTTCTACCAACCCAATAGAAAGTACTAAGCCGGACATTTTATGGGGAGCCTTTAAGGCCTATATAAGGGGCATTCTCATTAGTTTAGCTACAAAG
Source organism: Neoceratodus forsteri (assembly GCA_016271365.2). NCBI lineage: Eukaryota > Metazoa > Chordata > Ceratodontiformes > Ceratodontidae > Neoceratodus > Neoceratodus forsteri. The sequence goes on along the minus strand of CM057449.1, from coordinate 1,063,493,956 downwards.
AGGAAGAAGGCGCAGGAAGCAGAGTTATTGTCATTACTATCTCAAACACAGGAATTAGAAGATAAACAACCAAATAACATTTCTCAGGAGGAGAGACGGAAATTATTAGTAATTAAGGATAGATATTTAGGATTATTAAGGGAGAAAGCAGAGTTGGCTATCATCCGTACTAAAGCCAGTTTCATGGATCAAGGAGAAAAAGCGGGGCGCTTGCTTGCTTTACACCTAAAGCAGCAAGAGTCTGCAAGATTTATACCTCCAGTTAGGGAACTGACAGATGGGTCCCTGAGGGTATCCCCCTCAGAGATAGTGCAGGAATTTGCTAAATATTATGAGCAATTATATAGGGATATGGATAATCCTCCTTCAGTAGAAGAGTTGGAGGTGTACCTCAGGGATGCTCACCTTCCTTCCTTGTCAAACCTCCCCAAAACTTTCATATCCTCCCCTTTATTGCAGGAGGACATTTCGGCTGTTATAATGGCCCAGCCCTTGGATAAAGATCCGGGACCAGATGGGTTTTCCGCTTTATTTTATAAAGTTTTCAGAGAACAGTTATTGCCTGTGTTACACTGTCTCTACCTCCACATTCTCTCTGGGGTAGTAGTAGACACTCACTTGTTTGAAGCCCTGATAATCCTATTACCCAAACCGGATAAGGACCCAGAATCAGTTCAGAGCTACAGACCAATATCCCTGTTGAATCAGGATGTCAAAATTCTTTCGAAGATATTGGCGGATAGACTAACCCTGGTCCTCCCGGACCTGATTGGTATGTCTCAGGTCGGGTTTATGAGGGGACGCTCGTCCTCAGATCACCTGCACACCCTCTTGCACCTCTTCTTGGAGTCCAGGGATGCTACCTTTCCCGGGGACTGGACTCCCTGGTTGCCGAGAAGGCATTCAACTGGGTAAACTGGAATTTTTTATTTCAAGTTCTTAGTGCATTTGGATTTCCCTTCATGTTCATAGACTGGATCAGGGCGCTATATCAGTCTCCCTCTGCGAGGATTTCAGGTATTGGGGCCTTTTCTAAATCTTTCTGGTTACAGTCAGGTACGAGACAGGGATGCCCCCTTTCCCCCTTACTTTTTAATCTTTATTTGGAACCCCTTATTCAAAATATTCTTAACAATATGGGAATACAAGGTATTCCTATCAGGAACAAAGTGGTGAAGATAACAGCATATGCTGACGATCTCCTCCTACATTTGGCCCACCCGGTAACATCTATTCTGAACATGTTAAGGGAGATTACTAAATTTAGTCATTTTTCGAATTATAAGCTAAACGCTAACAAGACGTCCGTTTTTCCTCTTAACCATAAGGTTTTCAAGACAGACATTGTCCCTTTGGGACTTTGTTGGTGACCCCGGGTTATTAAATATCTAGGTATAAAGTTAATGCGTAACACTTCCCTATGGTTTAAAGACAATTTAGAGCCTCTTTCTCAGATGATTATACAGGATCTAGAGAGAGATGGGACAAGCTTCCGATTTCATTATGGGGCCGTATCAACATAATTAAGATTAATGTATTCCTCCATCTCTGTTACCCCCTGTCACTTCTTAACTCATTTGTCCCTTCATCCTGGTTTCAGAAAATGCATAAACTCTTTACTAAGTTCATCTGGTCTAATAAGCATCCCAGGTTGGCGTACCACAAGTTAGTCACCCCTAAAAATGAGGGTGGGCTGTGGATTCCTCATTTGGCAATTTATTACTGGGCTAGTCACCTTGCTAAGTACCTGAAATGGGTAAGACCGGGACCGGAAAACCTGAGTCGGGTTTGGCTTAAAATTGAATTAGACTTTATCCAGGCTATGAACATGGACCGCCTCGACCATGCTTTTTGTTAAAGTCTCTCACTTGCAGAATGCTAATAAATGTCCCACTATCATGACTTCAGTAAAAGTTCATTCGCAACTGTGTTCTTTCCTGAGATACAACCCGAGTAAAGACCTGTCTCAATCTATCTGCAATTCTCCGTCCTTTACCATAAATAAGCAAAAAGTTTCTTGTACATGGTTGCCTCAGTTAGGAGAAGGGATAGTCTCCTTGTTTCTGGATGAGTCCGGGGTTTGGCTTCTGTTCACCGAGACTATCAACAAGTTCAATATTCCGGTTTCTCAGGTATTCAGGGTTATTCAACTGAAGCATTTGTTAATTACGGTTTTTGGTACTGTCCTTCCCCGCCCATTGGCTTTTCCATTGGTACCTAAACTTTCCTCCCTTCTCGAATCCTCAGGTCTTATTTCTAAGATATATCAAGTACTGTACCAATGGCGGTTTGGGAGTGGTAATGGCCCTACCTGTTTTTGGAACCCATTTTTTTCCCCAACGTACCTTTAACTGGTCGGTTTTCTGGATGTACTGTCATAAATATGTGTCCCAAGATAGATTACGCCTTATGCAATTTCACATTTTGCACAATTTGTACTATACTCCAGTCAAACTGGCGAAATGGGGCCTCCTCGATACAGATAGGTGCACTAGGTGTTCCCAGGAAGCAGGGCCGCTTTTTCACATATTCTGGTCATGCCCCAGGATAGCTTCGTTATGGGATCTAATTAAAATCAACTTGAACCCTTTATTGGGATTACAGGACTGTTTCACACCTGACGTCTGCCTCCTGGGAGACTTATCTTCCATTAAGGTTAAAATCCGAAGATTTCATATATCTATGATCGCACTCTCGGTTAAAAAAATTATTCTCAGGCATTGGAAAGAAGGGACTTGTCCAACACACCAAGAATGGACCCATGAGATCCTAGCAAATCTTCACACAAAGAAGGCTATTGCAAGCCTCCACAATAGGTTACACACAGGTATAAGCATATTTGGGATCCCCTTCACACTTTAATTACCTCTGCTAGGGTATAATGTGCAATTGGTTATCTGTTACCTTAACTTGTCTTCGGTTAATACGGATAATTTGTTACTACAACATAGGAAGGAACTGCTGTGCTGGGGGGGGTAGGGGGTTTTGGGGGGCAGTGTTGGATTGTACTGCAAACTTCTTGTTCATATTTTTATTACTGCCTCCTGTATTGTGGTAAATGTGGTGAATAAAGTTTGAATTAAAAAACAAAAGAAATCTGAGGGCAGAAAAGGACCCCACTAGCCCATCTAGTCTGCCCTATCCTCCCACCTTACTCATTGCTTATACCACTGGCCCTCCCCTTCCCCCCACTTACCAACCCCATGTGTCTGTCCCATGCCCTCTTGAATTCTTCCACCATTTCAGCCCCCACCATTGATATGCCCTCCGTGAAACTTTTACAGTGAACACGTCGATGCAGACAACATCAACAGTTCTCTGTAATAGTCCACCCGGGACCCTGGCACTCTTTCCCTCAGTCCTGCACCCCCTCCCCAAATCAACTCCGACTCAGAGTTGATAATCCCTAAGTTCAGGGGTTGCAGGGGGTAGAGTCCCCCACATGGGGGCCTTTGGGGGTGAAGTCCCCCGATGAACAACAACTGTTTCTACTGATGGATTTATGTGACCATAAATTACAGTCAACATAAATCTATCACTGTAATGTCAGTCGACAAAAAAGTTGTCAAGCCGGCATCGCAGAGCCCCCACCACTTCTTCTGGTAGTTTATTCCAGGCCTCCTCCACCCTCTCCATGAAGAAACGCCCCCTCACATTACCTTTATATCTTCCTCCCTCTAATCTTACACTATGCCCTCTAGTTTTAGCCCCCTCCTTCCTTTTAGAAAAACTCCCCCCTTCACCTTGTTAATTCCCTTCACGTATTTAAACGTTTCAATCATGTCCCCCCTCTCCCTTCTCGTTTCCAATGGGTACAGATCCAATTCCTCCACTTCTGCTCATATGGCTTCCCCTGCATGCTGTGCACCATCTTGGTTGCCCTTCACTGTACCCTCTTTATCCCATCATGTCCTTATGTAGATGTGGTCTCCAGAACTGGACCCAGTACTCCAGGTGCGGCCTCATCATGGCTTTATAAAGAGGCATGATTACAGCCCTCCTTCTGCTAGTTATGCCCCACCCAATGCACGCCAACATCATATTGTGTCAGTGGCTCAGTAGGTAGCACACTCGCCTCTGAGGCCGGGAGATCAGAGGGCTGTGGGTTCGGTTCCCACATCTGGCACTTGGCTTAATATCCCAGTACTGACACTGTAGTGCAGCATGAGAAGGGTGCTGTACTTCTGAGGTGCCATCTTTCGGATGAGACATTAAACTGAGGTCCCATCTGCCTGGATTGGTGGTAGTTCAGGTGGATGTTAAAGATCCCATGGCACTTATCGAAAAGAGTAGGGGATTTTCCCCGGTGTCCTGGCCAAAATTTCCCTCATTCACTAAAAATACCACCAACAGCTTAATCTGGTTCAAGGTCAGTTGACATTCATCTGTATCCCCCTCCTCCCGGCTTGTGCCTGAAAATAGGCAGGATACATCTAGTGCACTTACCCGGTCAACAAAAACTAAATAAAAATAAAATAAAAGATATTGGCCTTCCCCACTGCTTTTCTGCATTGACTACCTACCTTCAGGTTGCTTGATATTATTACCCTCAGATCTCTCTCTCTTGTTTGGTTTTCTTAATTTCCTCCCCTCCAGTGTGTAAGCGGCTTATGTGTTTTTATACCCCACGTGCATCACAGCACACTTTTTTGGCATTGAACTTCAGTTGCCAAGTTTCTGACCACCCTTCCAGAATCTTCAGGTCCTGCCTCATGGCCTCCACCCCCCTCCGGGGTGTCCACCCTATTGCAGATATTTGTATTATCTGCAAATAGCCGCACCTTCCCCTCCAGCCCGTCCACTGTATCACTGATATATATATATATATATATATATATATATATATATAAAATAAAAAGGAGGGGACCCAGAACTGACACTTGTGGCACACCACTCATCACACTCCTCACCCCGGAGTGTACTACATTCACCACCCTCTAGCTTCTGCCTGTCTGCCAGATTTCCACCCACCTAGCTATTTTCTGTCCCACCTCTAAGCTTTCTAGCTTATTTAGGTAACATAGGTAAGTACACAGCTAAGGGGACTTATGCCCACAAGCTTGCCTGTTAGATCTACTGTAGTTTGCCTGTTTCATGCAACCTATCTAGGTGATGTTTAAACATTTCCATTGAAGTGATTTCTATGACCTCTGCTGGCAATGTATTCCAGACAGGGATAATTCTCTGGCGTATACTACATTTTTCTGCACCATGTTTTACAAATTTCCCCTTGTAGCTGAAAAGAGTGTGCCATGGTATTGTACACTTTATTTCTGAGCTTTAGATCTAGTTTGTTCCAAAGGTCATGGTTGGTAAAGGCTTTAAGTAGTAGGCATGTCACCTCATATCCTTCTATACTCAAGTGTGAACATTTTCAATGTATCTAATCTAATAGTGTAATCCTTTCCATCCATGCCTGTAACCTCATGAGTAACCTTTCTTTGTACTTTCTCCCAATTTTGCAATATCACCCTTGTGGTATGGTGACCAAACCTAAGCTCCATAGTCCAGCAGAGGTCTCACCAGGGCTCCATAAAGATGCAACAATATCTCACATTCTCTGCTGGCAGTATTGTTAAGTATACAGTTTAATACTTCGTTTACTTTCCTGGTGACATTAGTACAGTGAGTGGCAAACTGGAGATCATCTGTAATTGTGATACCCACATCCCTTTCCTCTGTTACAGCTTTAAGGTTAATGTTTCCTAATTGATATTTGGTGGCCATGCTTTTTGATCCCCGATGCATCTCTGTGCATTTGTCAGGATTTATTTTTTATTTATTTCATTTTTTGTTTACTGGGTAAGGTGTCGTAGCGACAAAATATGACTATTTTCAGACAGGACCCGGGAGGTTACAATACAAAATTGGCAGACAAAACAAATAACAGGTATAGTTCAGAGGTAATCAACCATACAAGGAAAAATGTACATGATGTTCTGTGACATAAACAGTACTGTTAATATGACAGAGACAATGGCAGGAAAATACACAATAGTACAAAACATAATAAGCATACAATCATAGTGCAGTAGAGTTTTAACACATAATCCATGGTAAGCGCTACATATAACAGTAACAAGGGGTCAGAGCAAAATTGAACATTTTGAGAGCTGAGGAAGGGGATGTCAAGCACCCTATGGGGGTTTAAAACAGGAACATAGGGCATGTTTGATGAGGAGAATGTGATGCATCTTTTTAAAAGCAATATGACTAGGTGCGGAGCAAACATCAAGAGGTAGGGAATTCAAATATTTTGGGGCCAGGCAAGAGAAAGCTGAGGTTCCTTTTAAGGTTCTGCACCTAGGGATGTATAGCAGAGAGAGTCCAGTAGAGTGGAGGCCATATGTGGGGGATAGAGGCACCAGCATGCCTGCAAGAGAGGTAGGTAGATTAGTTCTGATGATGTTGTCCAGCAGAGTACCAAAGGCATGGAGTCAATTGGCAGATGGAGAAGGCCATCTAAGGTCTGCATATAGCAAACAATAGTGCTTCAAACATGGGGAAGCCAAGGCATAATGACAGATACTATCGTACCTTGTATCCCACTTACTTAGGGTGGTTTTCAAAGCATTTATATAGGTGACAGCACCATACATAAGGGATGGAAGTAGGATACCCCTAGAAATAGCCAGTCTAGCTGAGGGGGTAGGCATCCGACTAGTCCTGTAAGCTATTCCGAGTTTGGAGTTTACTGACTTGCAGATGTTGATGATGTGTTGCTCAAAGTTGAGAGTTCCATCAAGCAGGACACCTAAATACTTGAATGAGGTTACTTTCGTAAGGGAGGAGCCATTTGCACAGGAGACTTTGAAAAAATTTGCAGTTTGTTTCAAGTTTGGTTGCAGATCTGAAGAGCATGCCCTGAGTTTTACTTATGTTTAGGACAAGCCTTTTGTTGTGGATCCATTCTTGCATCATGAGAAATACAGATGTTAGTCGACTATTTATTTCTTCTGTGTTTGCAGAGGAGGTGTAGAGTGCCAGATCATCTGCATACAAGATTGTTGAGCACCAAGGGGTGCTAGAAGATATGTCATTTATAAAAATGGAGAAGAGACGAGGCCCAAAGATGGAGCCTTGAGGAACACCAACATTGACAGCCACAGAGTCTGACACTGCAGAGTTAAATTTTACCTGTTGTCTTCTATTGCTTAAGTAGCTCTGTAACCAGTTTGTGGCTTGCTCTGAGAAACCAGTGAAGCTAAGGCAATCAAGCAGAAGAGGGTGATTTACAAGATCAAATGCCTTTGAGAGGTCAATGAACACTGCACACTCATGAGACCATGATCCATAGCAGTAACGGCATCATTCATAAATTGTATCAGAGCGGTAGAGGTGCTATGCCCCTTGCGGAAACCATGTTGAGCAGGTGATAGGAGGGTATATTTAGAGAGGAACTCAGTGACCTGTATAGCCACTAATTTCTCAAGTATTTTGTTTAGTACTGACAGAGTGGCTATGGGCCTATAATTAGGTATGTCCTTCTTGTCACCTTTCTTAAAGACTGAGGTGACTTTTGCCAGTTTCCATATGTCCAGAACATAACCATGGCAGAGAGACAGTGTAAAGATTTTAGCCAATGGGGCCACAATGAAAGGAGAAGCCAGCTTCAGGAGTTTAGGCTCTAGGTAGTCGGAGTCTACACAAGTGCTATCAGAGATTGAATTTAGTAGTTTTGGAACATCAACATTTGGAATAGCCTTAAAATAGAAGGGCAGATGTATGGGCACATTCGTGTGAGTAACAGGCGTCAGGATGCAATTTGCTGTGAAAGAGGCAGTGTATTTGGAGAGATCAGTAAAGTATTTGTTGAAAGAATTTACAATGGTGGTGGGGTCATTACAGTGCATACCATTGAGGACCATATCATTCATGTGTTGAGACTGGTTTGAGCCCAGGAAGGATTTTACACGTGTCCAGAATTTCTTTGGGTCCCCAGCATCTTCCAGCAATAGACCTTTGCAGTATGAGCTTTTGGCAAGCCTGATTTGTTTTTTGCACACATTGTACTGCTTTCTGTAAGTATCATATTCACTTTGCAGACCCAAGGTTTTGTAGCGGTTACAACTTTTGTCACATGCCTGGAAGGAGGTGAGAAGTTTCTTGTGCAGCCACCTAGTCTGTTTGGCCCTAACGCGTCAATTCCATTTAGGTGTATGTATATCCTGGAGGGATAAAAATATAGAAAGAAAGAGATTGAGAGCAGATTCAATGTCTTGGGACTGGATAATAGGGATCCAGTTTACAGAAGAGATATCATGTTGAAAGCTTGCTTGATCAAGTGTGGAGAAATCCTGGAAGGTGATGTAGCGTGGCGAGGGGGCTGGAATCACCGATGTTCCCTATATACAAAACACAGGGGAATGGTCAGTTATAGAATCAGGAAACACACCTGAGGTTGTAATTCTGTCAGGTCAATTTGTGAGTATCCAGTCTATAAGTGTTCCAGCAGCAGGTGACTGGGTCAGCCTGGTGGGATCTTCAATTACCTGATGCATGTTAAATCCATATATTAAAGATACCAGTGCACTTTTATTTTTTCCCAGCCAATTTAGGTTAAGGTCACCAAGAATAATAAGTTCATTTTGGCCAGCTGCAGAGGTACAGTACTCAAGTAGTTCGGAGCATCCTAGTTGACCTGCTTTAGGAGGATTGCAGGCACATATTAAGTGAATCTTTTTGGTTCCAAGTAGAAGCAGGGTATGTAAAAACTTGCAGTTAGAGGTAACCGAATGTTGCATTAGGAACATATTCAGGTGGTTTTTGAAATAGAGTGAAACTCCACCTTCCCTCTTTCCAGATAGTCTGTCTTCTCAAAATAGGGAATAGTTAGGAAGAAAGCAGGAAGAGTCAGGAGTAGAGGGCTTTAGCCAAGTTTTAGTCAGACAGAGAATGTCAGGTTCATATACGGATATCCATGCCTCAAGTTCAGTAAAGTTACAGAGAAAGCTTCTAATGTTTAAGTGTGCTGTATGAAGGCCTTTCATATTTAACCAGTACATATTCGGAGAGACAGTGGGTAACAGGGGCCAGGGTTTGTTTCGATGTCTCCAGATAATAACAAGGCTAGGAGCACAAGATACCATAGTTTCCATGGGAAAAGAGGCGGTACCAGTAGCATGTTCTGCCAGAGGCGTTTAGAGGTAAAGTCAGCAGCCAAGTGTAAGAGATGCCTAGTGAGTAATAGAGGAGTCATGTCATGCTGCTTGATCTGTGACACAAGTAGGTTTGAGTAGGTAAAGTCAGATTGTGTGGAGGTCAGTTTAGCACTGTCAGGAGAGCAAGGTGTAGCAGTGAGAAGAGCCAGTAAAAAGAGAGTAAGGCTCAGTGTCAGCAGGGGCAGTATTCTTCCAGCAATAGCTATCATGGAAGAATTTGTGTACAGAGTCGAGTAGCAGGGCTCTAAAAAGAAACACCACACAAGATGTAGCAAGTAATGTCACGTACTTCTAGCTAGAGAAAAACTTGAGAGCAATTGTGCAACTCTGTGGGTGAGATTTCTTTAAAAAGGGGCGGAAAGAGTGTGGGTCAAGTCAGGTATTTAAGACAGGGAGGCCAATAGCCATAAGAATGTGCAGCAGTGGAGTGATCAATCAACTGCTAGGCTGAGGAAATGGGTGGAGCAAGGGTCTATTTAATACAGTCAGGAGGTGGGGGGAGGTGGGCAAAAAATTAAGTCCAGAGCACAGCACAGAAAGAGATTTCCCCGAGATCAGGAAGCACCAGGAGTTTGAAATTCAGCCGAGGAGTAGAAACTGCCAATCAGTGCCTGGCTCCTCCACTGGGCATCCAGTCAAAATAACGCCATTCAAAACCATGAGTTTCAGAGGTCTGGTGCATACCTGAATCTGTCCAGGGTCAGTCAGGTAGTCTGTTAGCTGTGGCTGGCTCAGAGAATGCCGGGGCCACAGCAGCAGCTTGGGAAGCCCACAGATGGGCTATCTGAATCTGTCCGGGGGTTAGTTGGGCAGTCTGTTAGCTGCGGCCAGCTCAGAGATTGCCGGATCCACAGCAGCAGCTTGGGAAGCCCTCAGAATGGGCTGTCTGAATCTGTCTGGGGGTCAGTCGACCAGTCTGTTAGCTGCAGTCAGCTCGGAGAGCACTGGGGCCACAGCAGCAGCTTGGAAAGCCTGCAGATGGGCTGTCTGACTCTGTCCGGGGTCAGTTGGGCAGTCTGTTAGCTGGGGCTGGCTTGGAGAGCACTGGGGCCACAGCAGCAGCTTGGAAAGCCTGCAGATGGGCTGTATGAATCTGTCCGGGGGTCAGTCGGGCAGTCTGTTAGCTGCAGCAGGCTCGTAGTGCACCGGAGTCACAGCAGCAGCTCGGGAAACCCACAGAATGGGCTGTCTGAATCTGTCCGGGTGTCATTCAGGAGGTCTGATAGCTACAGCCAGCTCTGAGAGCACCGGGGCTGCAGCAGCAGCTTGGGAAGCCTGCAGATGGGCTGTCTGAATCTGTCCGGGGGTCAGTCGGGTGGTCTGATAGCTGTAGCTGTCTCTAAGACCATTGGGGCTGCAGCAGCAACTTGGGAAGCCCACAGATAGGCTGTCTGAATCTGTCCAGGGTCAGTTGGGTGGTCTGTTTAGGTGTAATTGATAAGTATTGCACCATTTGTTAATATGGTCCAACACCTGCTGTAGTACCAAATTATCATATTGGTCTAACAATTCTACCCCCAGGCAGCAATCATCCACAAATTTAGTAAACCACACTCTCCTGTTGTACTATTAACATTGCTACATAGATATTAAACAGACATGGTCCAAGGACCGATCCCTGTGGTACCCCACTGGTTATGTTGGTCCAATCTGATAAGACCCCCTTGATATTAACTCTTTACTTTCTACTTGTCAGCAAAGAGTTAATCCAAGATACAATATTATTGTGTAACCCAATTTTCTGAAGATGTTCAATGAGCTGTGTATGGGGAAGTTTGTCAAATGCTTTTGTGAAGTTCAGGAAAACCACGTCCACTGATCCTCCAGAGTCAATTATTTTGCTAACCCTATCATAAGGTTCTATGTGATAAAGGTGAGTCTGAAAGACCACCTATCACATAGAGAGAACGAACTACAGCCCATAATAAAAAGGGAGATGGATATTGTACCAACAATCGCAAATAGCGACAGTTGCTACAATACTTACGAAAACCACACAAAATAATTTTTTTATGCGGGGGACTGTGCCTCTGCCCCCTGTGGGGGTAGCCCCACACCCCCAAACTTAAATAATCAATTCTGAGGGGGTGTGGACCACGGGGCAAGTTATTGGATTTAAAAAAAAAAAGGTTTCTGCCTATAACCGGACCTAAACCCAGGTCTACTTGCATTGCAAGCAGTGGTGTACACCACTATGCTATGCAAGCAGCTCAGTGGGAATTGGCCACAAAGGATGCTATATCCTGTAATAGAGAGTATAGCTCCTTGCTATACTTGCTATATGGGATATAGCAACCTATTGCACCACTCGCTCTCTTGTAGAGCGCTATTATTGAGTCACTCAAAAGTGCAGCGCTCAATAATCAGCGCTCTACATGAGTGCTACCTATCATAAAAGTCAAGTATATTTGTTTGACATGAATGCCCCTTCCAAAATCAATGCTGAGTGCTGTCCTCTAATCCGTTTTCCTGTTGGAAATTTGTGATGCATTCTTTTATAATACCTTCTAGTACCTTACCTAAGACACTTGTTGAACTCACCAGTGTATGGTTAGAAGGACTTCTCTTGTTCCCTTTTTTATAAAGAGGTTTTACCATGGCTTTCCTCCAAGCATTTACAACTTCCTGTTTATCTTGGGACATCTGAAAGAGGTGGCTTAATGGTAAGGCCAACTCCTTCGCTGCTTCCTTCAATAGTCTGGAATGGAAACCATCTGGTCTCTGTAATTTGATTGGGTTTAATGTTGCTAATATATTTTGTATATCATTAGTTGTTATTTAAGCAATAAGCCATGAGGGGGTGTGGGTTATCAGGGGATTTACCACAGCTGGTGTGGTTTTCCCATGAGGTGCAGCCGAGTGGGTAAATCCTTGCCAGCCTTGGTAAATCCCCCAATAACCCACACCCCCAAGTGGTTTATTGTGATTATACAATGTTTTTGTTCAGTTTTTGTATTAAAAAAATAAAGAAAAATACAGTGTTTTAATAGTTTAAATAGGTTTTATTTGATGTATTATTGCACCTAAAAAAATAGTTCCCTGGTGGTAGGTGAAACGTTGGGCAGATGAATGGCTGACATTCTTGCTAGTCTTCTCCCCAAACAGACAGACACAGATTTATTTGGTTTTTAAGTTTGAAGCTTTTTTCATTTTGGGTTGTAACATGAGAGATAAAGACAGGGCTGTAATAATGGAGAGGAAGTGAGAGATCAATGGAGTGCAGCTCACAGAGTGAGAGACTGCGAGGTTTTGTATTTTAAGAAGCATTTATTCCATGAGGGAGCTAGCTTGTGTGTGAACAATTTCTGTTGTGTGTTGCTGGTGACTGACAGAGAGAGAGAAAGAATGCAAGGCTTGTTCTTTTTTTAAAATTTGTTTTCTCAAGCCTTCGGAATGAGTTCTGAGCAGTTGTCGGGCTGTAGAGAGCGGGATGTTTTTTAGCGCTGTGAGTGGGCTAGAGCTCAAGGCACCAGAGATCGTGGTTCTCTATACAGCTTCTAGGTATGGGGCCATAACGGTGTTCGGGGAATTTGTTGTAATGGTTTTTGTTTTTGTTTTTTTCCTGGTTACATTTGTATGTTTTTTTTTTACCATTGCTGGTGGTGGATTCACGCTTACTGACAGCGGAGACAGTGGTAGGTCTAATTTCAGCATCTCATTTCCCTCCTCTGTCACATATGATTCTTAGTCGCCACCTATCCTGTTTTCCTCAGATGTTCAAATGGGGAGAGAAATATGAAAATGTAGTGCTGACTGGCAAGCATTACATATTTAATATTGATCGTGGCATACTAACGTGAAGCATAGGATTCCTCCTTTATGCCATGGTTAATTAATGGTTTGAAACTTAGGGGGCAGTTGGTACAGCAGTGTTTAGTGAGGAAATAAAGATGGCGGCTCGGAATGATTTTTTTTTTTGTTTTATCTCTTTATGCTCCTCTGCCCATCTGACGAGCACCTCCTTCGGGCTCTCAATGTCCTGCCCATCCATCCACCATCCCCACGACCTGCCTCAGCCTCACATCGCAGCCCCATGGAGGTAGCCCAGCATAACCCTTCGCCAGGTGGGTCCCCCTCCTCCGAGAGGGAAGGCACCGGTGGGGGTCATCCAGCGCACTGCAGCATCAGCTCCAGGTACTGCTGGGGTGGGAGGCCGTTGGGCCATGACGGCAGCGAGGGAACCGGAGAGCCGTCATCTGGCTCACCAGAGAGCCATTTTTCTGGTTTTCCCCCAGAGAGTGACGTACCTGACGTCAAGGCGAATGCCGGTGTCTGCCACTCCCCTGGAAATTTGAGCCCCTGACACTCTGTCATGCTCCCAGCTTCCACCAGGGGCTGGCAGGTGCCGGCTCACATCCCCACCCTCCCCTCTGGAGAAGGCGAGCTGTCTACAGATGCTTCAACCTTCTCCCCTGGTCGGCTCTCCGACGATCCGAGTCCGTTCGAACCCGGGTCGCCGGCGTCGCAAGCGGAAATCCAACCGCTGTGCTGATGAGCCGCTTGGAATTATTTTTTATTAATTTTTTTGGTGTTATTAGAGCTGATCGGCACTTTATTCCTTGGTATATCATAGGATTTACCACGGTAAATGTGCCAGTCAGCCAATGAGGATGCTTGATTGTGGGACCCCATTGTATAATTTTATTTATTTATTTTATTTATTTGCCTTCTATGAGGGACTGTGTTGAAGGCCTTACTGAAGTCCAGATAGGCTACCTCCACCGCCCCTCCCTGATCAACCACCTGCATCACCCAACTGACAAACAGCTTTCCATGTCCCCTGTTGGCACTTTCCCCACAGCCTTCCTGCTACCTCCTGATTGTCCCACATACCAGGTCATAATAGGTTCATAGGTTGTATCAGAGCATAGAAGACACACGTTCATATAGCTCACCAATCTTCTAAGAATATCCCTGTATACCTTTATAGGAAGTGTATTCCAAATTCCTGTAGTTCTCACACTAAACCAATTTTCCCTCCTTTTGGTATTGTATTTATCTTTGTGTAATTGGTAACAGTGTGCTCTAGTGTCATATATTTGTTTCCTTAGTTCCTAGGCCTAGTTGGTCCCTTAATTGATCGTCTTTAAGTGTCCTAAATATCTGGCACATGTCACCACGTAATCTACAAAATTCTAGTAAATACAATCTGAGATGCTGTAATCTTTGCTCATAACTCAAACCCTCGACTTCCCTTATGCCTTTGGTAGCTCTTCTCTGCACCATCTCTAAGGCTTTAGTATCCTTTCTATACCCCGGTGCCCAAAACTGTGCACAATATTCTGCATGCGGACATACCAGCAAGGTATACAGGGGCAGTAATACTGCTTTATCTTGGCTTTTGATATGTTTGAATATACAATGCTGTATTCCACTCGTTCTCTTAACTGCCTGGTCACAATGTAATCCAAATTTTAGTTCATTATCGACTCTTATTCCCAGATCTTTCTCATCTTGTACTGTCCTCAGCTCCCTACCTCCCAGTTTGTATTTATACTTCATATTATTCTTGCCCATGTGCATAACAACACATTTATCTGTGTTGAATATAGATCTCTTTACTTTTGCCCATTCTTCCAAATTTGTTAGCACTGCTGGAAAACAGTAGCCTCTTTAATATTATTAACAGGATATCCCAAACGTGTATCATCCGCGAATTTTGACAACCACACCCCATCTTTAACACACATAGTAGAAATGTATAAATTAAAGAGGCAGGGGCCCCAAACTGATCCCTGAGGTATCCCACTAGTCACCCCAACCCACTCTGAACATTCTCCTCTCACACATACTCTCTGTCTCCTATCCCCCAACCAGGCCTCCACCCAATAAGATAGTTTTTCATGAACCCCCACTTCCCTGAGAGCTCCAATTAGCTTTTCATGTGGCACTTTATCAAATGCCTTTACAAAGTTAAGGAAAATGACATCCACTGAGTTGCCCATATCCAGGGCCTTATTGACCCTGCCATAAAACTCTAGAAGGTTGGTCTGACGTGACCTACCCCTAGTAAACCCGTGTTGTGTATGATCAATAGTACCTTTGCTGCATAAGGAGTCAAGGATTTGGTCCTTGATTATACTCTCCAAGATCTTACCCAAGACCGAGGTCTGGCTAATGGGTCGATAGTTTGCCACCTCTTGTTTCGAGCCCTTTTTATGTATAGGTATACCATTGCCTGCCTCCAGTTATCAGGCACCTCAGCCATATCCAGAGACTTCTGGAAAATGTGAGAGAATGGACCTGTCAACTCATGTGCTAGTTCCTTAATAACTCTTGGTTATATTCATACTTCCTTTTTGCTAAGGTTATTGCCTTTTTTGTATTTCTTAATCTCTCCTTATATAGCTCCTAGCACACTTAATAGCTTATGGCATTATGGTGAACCTGGATTTGTGTGCTCCCCGAGTTGGACCCCCCGAGTTGAGAATCTTTAGTGGGGGGGTCCAGGGTTGCAGTCCCCCATAACAGGGGGTGTGGGGGCAGATCCCCACACAGAGCAAAGACATATGCTTCATGGCATAAATCGCGCAGTGCGATTGTGCCATGCGGCATTATGTGTTGCGACATAGTGTCACCATCTTCAAAAACAAATTAGATGTCTGGTTGAGGGATAATAAATAAATGATGTCCCACATAGTGTACGGAACAGTCTTGATGGGCTCTGGCCTTCTTCTGTTCTTTCATACCAAGTAATACCAAGTAATACCAAGTAATAATGACCCCGTGCCATTGTCCCTGAGCCCTGGTCCTGCCTCCATTCTCCTACTTATCTTGGCCCCCCATGCCATTTTCTGTCTGCCTTCCTGACCCTTCTTTTACTGCCACTGTCACATATTCATCCTCCTTCCTTTCTGTTCTGCCTGCTATGATTATTGCTCTCTGGTGCACCACTCTGCCATGCAAGCTGACTGGATTTCCTTCTACTTTCTGCATGCCCCTCCAGGTTGGAGGAGTGCTAGCTATGTCCCCCATACCTGAGTACCCCAAAGGATGGTCCTAGCCCCTGCCTCCCCCTGCCATTTTAAACATCCAGAATTCTTGTGGCAAACTTCCAGACCAGTGCCTTTGTCCTCTCCTCTCCTTATCTGAACAAATTCTAACCACTTTAATTATGCCTTTATCCTCCAAAAAATCCTGTCTGCAAGAAAACTAAAACCCTCTTCCTCATGCCACCTTTTCAACTAATTGTTTAATTGGTAAATTTTCAGCTTCCTTCCCGCCCCATCTGGTCACTGGGAAGACCTCTGAGAGGGTCACACTAACAATCAACTTTTGCAGCCCGGAACCCAGCTGCCTAAAAGTACCCTTCACTTAACATTAGGAGCTCCCTTCCAGATCATTCATCCTTAGATGGATAATAACATCTGGTATTCTACCTACTTCCTTGACCAACCCTTCCACCGTGAGAAATACCTTAGCACCTGTCATTCCTGGGAGACAGTAAACCACCCAATGTTCCTGGTCTGACATACAGACCATATTTTCCATATCCATCTCTGTGGAATCTGTTAGGATGATTACCCTCTTTCTAGCACTCCCACACTGCCTGTTGTCCTCCATTGTAGGCCTCTCTGATACAGTGGCCTTGTGGGATCTGGTTGTGACAGTATGCATTCCCCTGGGAAAGGGAGTACCATGCATTGCTTTGCTCAGTATTGTGAATCAGTTGCATGTTGGAATATCAGCACCCCACTCCAGTCAGTTTGCATTAGCTTGGTGGTGGAAATTGGTGTTATGCATGTTAAGTGTTCCAGCCAGAAAAGTTGCCAGCTGCAGATATCTGAAAATAGTTCCTTCAATACAACAAATATGGCAATTTGTGTAGCAAAATGATTTTTGTACCCATATAACCCTTGAGATCGGAGCACAGCATTCTGCTGTTCTGTGTAACAGAACAATCAGTGTTGCCTGACACTTTTCATATGTTTTAATTCCTGTTGCACCAAGTAACTTCTCAGGAGACTGCATAAACTTGGACATACTGTAAGACATGTCTCCAATGGTTTTAACAAGATACTGTTGAAAACAGCTAGACTTGCATCTAATAAGATACAGTTAAGTAGGCATTGAGATTTACTTCTCACAGTTTTGCTTTTTATGATAGTTGAAACATTCACCACAAATGAAATGTGGTGAGGAAAAACATAATTCACTCAACCCCCTTTTCGGGAACCACATCACTTAAGCACATGTCATGCTGTGAAGAAATCAGGTGGTATTAATTATTTTTTGAGAAGGCAAGACATAAATATTATACATGTAAGCCAGGGTTCACAGGATGGATTCATAAAGTTTCACTTTTCTGGCAGCCAGACATTTTCTTAAACAAGGGTGTTAGGTGTGGTTAAATCAAACTGGACTGTAATTCTGTAAGAAAATTAATCCAAAGATGTGGCAAACCTGCCTCCTCCCAGGGCTCAGTCATCTGAAAGTGTATGGCATAATGCAGATAAAGTACCAATTATGACTAAAAACTTCACATTCATGCAGAACTTATATATGGTATGCTCTCCTAATTATGTTCCAAAAGGTTTATTATGGCCAGAAAATTGTTTTTCATATTTTGAATGGAATTACATTTAGAAGATTAAAATTACTGAGCTTTCCATTGAGATGAGTTAAAGCTGGCATATGTACAGTATTTTAAAGTATGACTACATTGGAATTTAGAACTAAGGTACTCTTTAATAACTTACATGCATGCAAAACTTTGGAAATACTTGTGTTACTTGTTTTATTTATTTGAAAACTGGTAACTAGGAAAGGCAACCTTAGCCAAGACTCGTTTTCAGGTGTGACCCAGGGAGGGGATCAGTGGGAGGACTGACACACAATACATAGTAGCAAAGCAGTGAACATTTGGTAAAAAAATTAGTACAAGATTAAAATAAAATACAAAAAGTTTCATATGCAGAGAATAAAGTATGGTACAGCTCAATAAGACTGCTTAGCAAGTGTACATTTAGAAGTGGCAACACACATTGGTGAATAAGAACAATACTGACAATTGGCAATTGAACTGAGGGGTGAATTATTGCCCGACCTCGTAAAGGAGGGAGAAACTGTAGTGGTGTGAATATTAACCCAAGGCAGGAGCAGGGACCCAGCCAACTGCTGAAGAGGATGGTTAAGACATGGCTGCGGAGGTATAAGAAGGAATGGTAACAGGAACAGGTGGGGATGGTTCGAATTTCAGCTGGTGCCTAAAAGACCCAGGGGATGGGGAGCAGTGGAGGGAGGATGGGAGTTGATTCCACAGTACAGAAAGTAAATAGGAGAAGGCAGATTGCCCAGCAGAGAGGTGGTGACTTGTTAACTTGATTTTCAGCATTTATAAAAAAGTACCTGCACAGTTCATGGAAAGTTAAATGCAGAGTGCTTCTTACCTGAAATATTGGAAAATGAGTGAAATTGCTGAAAACAGGAGCCACTGCTTAGTTTGTTACCTTTTATTATGTTTCCTTGCACATGCTCAAGAAACATCTTGCAGTACAATCATATTTCAGAGGTGTGTCAGGAACAAGACCAATGCAGAGCACTCTACAGTGAGCTCGTCCCTCACAGAACAATAAGCATGCAACCAGACTGTGGCACTAGTCTGAGTTTCACAGCTAGAAGCCATTCAATACAATTGAGTATGGCTAGATAGGCCATTGATAGAGTAAAGGCCTATGGCACACTCATAAGGTAGAAAAAATGGGCAGACTGGAAGGACCTAGCAGTTCTTATCTGCCGTCAACTTCTATGTTTCTGTGTTCTCTAGTTTAAAGAAATTAAGTGCTCCAATGAGAGCGCTTCATTTCTTTCATTTGTATACTGCTGTTGACCCAACCCTCTATTTCCTGTCCTGGCATCACAATTAAAACCTCCTGCTCCCTCCATCTGCATGCAGTCTGACCCGGTCCCTCTGTTCTTCATCCCAGCATCACAACTGAACCCTCCCGCTGCCTCCGTCTGCTGTGCTCTCCACCCTGCAGCACAGCTGAACCCTCCCACTTCCTCCCTCTGCATGATCTCTGCCCCACTCCCTCTGTTTTCAGTCCCAGAATCACAACTGAACCCTCCCACTCCCTCTGCATGCCCTCCACACCACTCCCACTATTCCCCATCCAAGCAGCACAACTGAACCCTCCCACTCCCTGCCTCTACATGATCTCCTCCCTACTTCCTCTGATCCCTGTCCCAGCATCACAACTGAACCCTCCAGCTGCCTCCGTCTGCTGTGCTCTCCACCCTACTCCCTCTATTCCCTGTCCCTGCAGCACAGCTGAACCCTCCCACTCCCTCCCTCTGCATGATCTCTGCCCCACTCCCTCTGTTTCCAGTCCCAGAATCACAACTGAACCCTCCCACTCCCTCCCTCTGCATGCCCTCCACACCACTCCCACTATTCCCCATCCAAGCAGCACAACTGAATCCTCCCACTCCCTCCCTCCCTCTACATGATCTCCTCCCTACTTCCTTTGATCCCTGTCCCAGCATCACAGCTAAACCCTCCCACTTCATCCCTCTGGGTGCTCTCTGCCCAGATCCCTCTGTTCCCCACCATGGCATCTCAACTGAACCCTTCTGCTGCCTCCCTCTGCTGTGCTCTCCACCCTGCTCCCTCTGTTGCCTGTCCCAGCAGGACAACTGAACCCTCCCGCTCCCTCCCTCTACATGCTCTCATCCCCACTCCCTCTGTTCCCCATCGTGGCCCGTCATTGTTTTGTTATGGTGCAGAGGCAGATGGTGTTTGACCTCCCACTCACTCCCACTGTGTGCTGTCCACACTGCACCCACCATTCCACGATCCATGCCGACATTGGGGTGCGCAATCCCTGTGTCAGTATTATGAACACACACCCCCATGGGACACTGGGGAGCCTACTCCCAGTGTCCTGAAATGCACATTTTATACCCTGTAAAAAAAACTAAAACTGTCCCCCAATGTCTTTTTTGTTAAGCAAATAAAAAAGAAAACAGTACCTCGTCATCTCCCTGTCCCCTTCCCCGTCTCAATCCTCCTGCTGAGCAGCCCACCACCCCACATACCCCCTTTGCTCTTTACTTACCATCTGAGGCTGACAGCTGTCATCTTCTGTGGACTGGGACATGTCTGCACTCTTCAAAGCCGAACCACGAACTGAGGAATCAAGGTAAGGGCTGTATAATGGCTGTTAATGGTGTTTTCAACTTATGGTGATATCTTGGGCATTTTTCAATATATCTGAACAAAATTTTCAAAATGGGGCTTTTGGGACCCCACCTCATGAACACTGGCACTGTCATTTTGTTACTTGGTCCCGAAAAGTGATTTCACAGTCACTGCACAGAATCACCTTTTGGGACTGAGTAATGAAACAACAAAGCCAGTGTTCATGAGGTGGGGTTCTAAAAAGCCCATGTTGAAAAGTTTGTGCAAAAACACCAAAAAACGCTTGAGTTATGCACAGTCATTGAAATTCTTCTATGCACACTTGTAACTTCAGCAGTTTAAAATATTTTTACTCCAGATTCACAACATTGCTATTTTTTCATACACCATCATGAACAGTACAGCTGTCATTCTTTACATCCTGCCCAAAATGTGTTTTCGCACTTGTGGAGCGAATGGCATGGTCGCTGTACAAAATCACCTTTCTGAACCAATGAACAACATGACAGTGGCAGTCTTCATGAGGTGGAGTCCCAAAAAGGCCAAGCTGAAAATCTGGTGAATAAACTCCTAAAAATGGCCGTTACATGTGGTCATTCAAAATTTTCGACGTACGTGTGTAATTTTGGTTATTTTCAATATTTTCACTCCAGCTTTTCAATACAGTCATTTTTATCACACTACCTCATGAACAGTAGAGCTGTCATTTTTCACATCCTGCCCAAAATGTGTTTTCGCACCTGTGGTGCAGAATGCCATTTTTCCATGGATTTGAACATTTTCACCTACGGGGTTAATGAGGTGGGGTGATAAGAAGACTATACTCAACATTTGGGGTCAAAATATAAAAAAATGACAAAGTCATGCCCATTCATTGCAATTTTGGTATGCATGATCAGGTATAAATTGTTTAAAACAAGCCATGTGGTAAGCTGTAGAAGTAAGATGACAGCATGTCAAAACATACTTCGGGCAGGCTTTTCCTCCCACCAGAAGTTCAACTAGCACAACACACCCTTGCCACATAAACCATGCAAGGAAACATTTGGCATTGACAAATGCTTATTGTACTAACATATGTCTTGCACAAAGGTGATATAGTATGCTCATTTCGAGGCCCCACAGGTCCCTTCTTTGGGAAAATGGTAAACTGAGCGAAAAAAGCTGTAGTTGTATGAAGCATTGCTTCAAAATAATTTATGACAGGATTGTGAAAAGACTAACAACAAAGGGTGAGAAGGACTCAGATTAAAGGGTGGGTGGGCAATGAATAGGAACATGTCTAGACCTGTGCGAGTGAATGATTAGTAGGAAGTGCTGAGATATTCAGATGAGAGGCTGAATGGATGCCTTCATGTGTTAATTTGAAAGGTATCCTTACAGGAAGTCAGGATAGTAATGACCCGAGATACACAGTGTGTGTGTGTGTGTGTGTGTGTGTGTGTGTGTGTGTGTGTGAGTTTGGGGGGGGTCACAAAAAATATTTGTACAAAGTAATGGTGGACAGGTGGAATGCTCTTCCCAAGGGGTGATGTCCTGTGGAATGGTGGATGGCTTTAAGAGGGATGGGAAAGGGTGAGGGGTTATGATGAAGAGGGGTGGGAGGGTGGGGCAGCTGCAAGTTGAGGGGCTAGCTGCACAGTCGAGCAGACTCGATAGACTGTAAGGCCTGCTTCTGCTGGCGTTTTTCTATGTTCATATGTCCATATGTAACACACAGTATTTGTTTTGTATAGTGTGTCATAAATTCAGTGTCACGGTTGAGCACGTTACAGTTCAAGTAAAATTGTTTAATACATTTTAATTCCCATGTCCTTCTGTCCTGTGTGTTTTTGAAGTTGCCTCTTAGTATTAGGACAGACATGTTCAAGAGGGACTGGTCTGGTTCGGAGAAATGTTGCCCTACTTGTGTACTGTTAATCTGGTTTATTATTGTGTGTTGGTGGTGGTTCATTCTGGTTTGCAGTGGTTGCCATGTTTCTCCTTCATTGCATCAATTTGTGCACTTTTTGCACTGAATTAGCTAAACCTCACTGCTTGATTGACATATGTAGGATCCATTTATTTTTATTGTGCTGTTTTGGGCTATTATTTTGTGTTTTTGGATGTTTGCAATTTCTTTTTCTGCCCTTTTCTGCACAACCCCTGAACTCCCTCCAGTTCTCCAAGACCCACCAGTGCTCCTTATCCTGTCTGAACTGCTTGAGGTGCCATCCTCCACAGAGCTACAGCTTGTTCCATGGGTGGGAAAGGGGTGGAGGGGGTACATCCTCTGAATGATTCTTATTTCTTTAGAAGACACCTCATCCTGGTCAGACAGGGGGACGCAGTGGCACCATGGGGACCTTCGTTGTTAGGCACAGGGCATTGTGCTTTTCTCAGATTTCTGTTACCCATATGAGTCGTGCATGCAAAAGCTGCAAGGATGCAAGCATCATGTCATCTGCAGCCATTGCATCTCATTCCACTCCTAGTCACGCTGCTCCCTACCATCCCCTGAATCCAAGGAGCAATATGGTAGTGCCTGATGGGACTCTTCTTCCCATGGGAAAGCATGCATCCACTGGAATACTCAATGCTCCCCCCAGCCAGCCCTGAGTGACATGGGCTTGTTCCAGAATCTTGGTTACCAGCACTGCGAGCAATAGTAACTACCACTGCACTGATGGACCAGTCCTGTTCTGGCCCATTTTGATGCTGAACATGGTTTAGAAATTCACTGGAACTGTAAGGAATCTGTGCTGTCAGGGTGATGAATATTATTATGCACTGGACAGGAAAAATCCGAGAAGATGACCGGTTGGCAGCATTCCAGACCCATACTTATATTCCCTCATAACAGAACGGCTAAAAACAAGAAACCTGACCCAGAAAACAATATTGCTGACCCCTCTCAAAACCATTATTCTAATCAGTTAAACGTTAAGGCAGTTACCTGATTAATGACTCCAGCATTGGACTATTTAATGTAATAATGGCACCTCTCAGGTGTGTAAAGCCGTCAGCTTCATATCAGGCTTCACTTTCCAAGGTATACCATTATCCCACAATAATGCATACCCTGTCATGACTTATTGCTTAAAAAAGCACTTTAATTAGCCCTTGTATAAAATGAATATTCAGTTGTCTTATAGTAGATATCCCACCCCCCGCCGAGGAAGGAGCCGAGAGGGTTCCTAATGAACATGGGACATAGTATAGGTGGCAGGTAAACTGCTGATATTTGCACCACTGCACTTTACAGGTATTAATGAATTTATATTTTTGCCACTCCTACATGCACAATTTCTTCATTGTACCTTTGTTACAAAATTGAGTACTGTACACAATTAGGAGAATCTGTGCTGGGTCACCTGGAGTAATCCATGCAGTTTTGGCATTCTCAGTGCACAAGAATTGATCAATAACAACAACATTTGCTTGTTTTAATATAGCGAATACTAGATGGGCAACTACAGCATGAACTACCAGTGTGTTCTGCCTCAGAGGGGTTCTCATTCCTTCTGACCTTGAGAACGAAGCTTGAGAGGTCCATGGGAATCAGAACCACAAGGTGACAGAACACACTGCTTATGCATAAAGTTGCTTATCCTGTATGTTTTATAGTGTAGAATATTATGTGAAATGTGTGCATTCTGTTTTTTTTTTCTCCTTCACAATGAAACTGACTTGTGAAGTCTCTAGAGGTTCTAGAATGCTGTTCTACCACAGAATTGGATAGAGGAAAGCAACTATGTGACAGCATTCCAAGTTGTTCTGCAAGTGATGTCACTACTGCAGCAGAACATGCATATTCCAGGCATGGAATTCCATGCATAACAGCATTCCACTATACACTACAATGTAATTCTTAAGGAGTAAATTCTGCATCGAACCATCCAGTGTCATTATGTGGGTAAGAGACACAGAGCTGCACAGCAGCATGGACTATAAGCAGTGAAGTCTGTATCATGAAAAGGAGGATGGGGTAAAAACCAAAAGTCCTCAGTCATAGATTTCAGTTTTCAGAACTTTTGTTATCTGTTTTGGGATCCTCCCGGTGCACTTATGGACCCGGGCGTATGGACCCTGCCCTGGCCTGCAACAGAAGCTGTGCCCCACCCCACTGTAGTCATACCACTGAGCCCCCCATAGGTGGGCAGTGACTAACCACCCTCCCACCATACCATCCCAGTGCTGCTGCTCGGGTGCTGTATTAAGCACTTGCCCATCCCACTGCCCCTGCCCTCCCTGTCTGTGTAGTGGGCAGGGGCAGCACGGAGGGCTCTGTCCTGGTCCCCCACACGTCTGGTGGGTGCTGCCCATGGGGGTGCACAGTGGGTTATGGCAGAGTCTGCCCTGGCATAGCCTGCACCATACTGCACCCCCCAAGCATGCAGCACATCACGACATCATGCATGCTGCGTAGTGCTGGCACACCCCCAGCACGTTGCTGTTCACATGGCTGGGGGGTTCGGTCATGGATCTGCCTTGTGCAGAGATGGTGCATGCCATGTTGGGGACCATTCATGGATTCCCAACTTAGGGTTGACTATGCACCCCTGCTGCACCTGTGTAGGTACCCTTTTTTTTTTGCATGCATAGGCCCCATTGTTATTATTGCCTAATCTGTATAAATTGTTGATGCAATCGAAAAATATTTCAGTTTAATCTGATCCCGTATTTCTTGCTTCTTCCATTGCCTTTTTCCTTTGTCTGCTTTCCTTTTTCCACTTTTGCCTATGTACTGTACCTTTCTCAGCTCCCCCAGTCCTCCCCATCCCCATTCATTCCTGTTCTTGATGCTCAGTGTTCTTTTCAACTCCTCCCTTTTTATTTTCTTTCTTTCCTCCCATTGTTTCTTTTACCTTACCTATATTAGCGCTTACCATTTATGCATGATATATTTATATTAATTTTTACTATTGTCACATTATTATCCCTGTATGTATAGCATATTTCTGAGCTGAGAACTGCATATTAGTGGTCTAAAATATGAATATTTGTTTGGCTTTTGCTATGACATCTCTTGACCACTATAGGCCAGTACAGTAAAAGTGGCAGTTGTGTAAAATGGTGGTGTACTGTAGAGGAGTACCAGCTTGTGTGTTGTTTATGTGGCATTTTCAATGCCTTTTATCTTGTGAGCAATAAAGCAATTTTTTTTAAACTTAACAAAGGTGTAGCGTACTTTTTGTGGATATACGTTTGTCTGGCTTCTTGTTTCAAAGCATTCCCTATCTTTCTTCAGAGGCACGTTGGCTGTATTCTGAGCAGCCTCCTTGTTTGTTTCATTGCTCTTACTCATGGCCTAGCTTGAGTGCAATCACACAGCTTGTAGTATGACTACAGATATTTCAGCCAGATCTAGCAGCTCCAGTACCTCCTTCAGATGCAGCTGCATTGAATCGCTCTTCTATAAGGAGGGCAATATTAATCTATTATTGAACACTGACCAAGGGTATGAACAGCCTACAACAGCTAATGTAATTATACAGGATAAACAGCCCAGATTTATAAAACAAGCCTTTATTCAGCTTGACAGGTCAGTTTTAAAGGCAATGCACCTTTGTTGGCAGAGAGTGACTGTGGAGGCATATTGCTAAGTGAAAAGTGTACCCTGGGGGTTACTATTAATCAAGCAAAGCTGGCTCAGTGGAGGAGTGGTTGTGCTTCCATCCCCCGTGCTAGCAACTCAGGTTCAGAAATACATAAGGTCACTCAGTGGTCTAGCAGGGTGTCGGAGGCCAGGGCAGCAGTGCAGTGGGAGTGCTTGCAAGCAAGGGGTAGGGCTGAAGCATAACATGCTGGTGCACACATTCTGATGCTCCAGTCCAGGGGAAAAAGTCAGAGCGTAAAGGATGCTGGGCTGCTACAACACAGTATTCCCCCGATAGGCTTTTTTGTGACCAACATAGCTGGCCACCCACCAATGGGTTCTGTGCACGTGGTGGATAACGGGTAAGTCTGCGAGAAGGTTAGTGATGAGGCTGGGGGGGGGGTCCTTCAGGAAGACTAAGGTGGAGGACAGAATACTGACTGAAAAAAGGATTAACCAAGCAACCTACATTTGTGACAGACTGGGACACTAGTTAGAAATGTCAAGCTGGACTCCTCTGCTGGTTTAAGAAGACTAATATTGGACAAAGGGGTGTCAACAGAAGCGGGACTTAAATAGCAATTAATAAACTGTGAACATGCAGTGGATGCCTTTGCTACATCGTTGGAATATGAAGAATAACTATCAGAGCTAAAAGAAACTATAGAAACATATGACTCTCGTATGAAGTGAACAAAGCAAATGAAATATGTAAGGGATCATTTAGACTACCTGGAAGGTAGAATCTCCTATTTGAGTTGGCGTAACCATCTACCACCATGATCTATTCTTAAGAAGAAAAATGCAGGAAACCCTGCAGATACCTACTGTATGTGAACAGTTCAGAGACTGATTCCAGCCAGTCTGGCCTTTTTTTAAAGAGAATAAGGACCTGATCCCAGTCAATCAGAAACAGCTGCAGCAACTCATCAAAAACAGTCCCAGAATAGCTAAGTTTGTAGAACTTGGAGACACACAAGATGGGGAAGGCACACCAGGAATCTACAATTCCAGCTATCACAACTGCAAGCAACAGGGACTGTACTGGTGGTAACTGCAGATAAAGAATTGCAGCTGGAACATCAGGGGCCAGAACCAACATGGCCTGAGAAGCAGGGACTGTTGGAGTAAGTGAATGAACGGAGTTGGTAAATATTTCTTCTATACCACTCCCCAACATTGTGAAAAGAGTGTTACAAAAGGACCTTGGGTTTATTCCCACTAACCTAATAAATAAACTAGAGACACTAGTTGATTTATATAGGTTTACAAGAAACCTTCGTTGGAAAGCATTTTTTGCACAAAAAGACAAGGACAAAACAGGAGGCTCTAATATACAACCAGGCCTAGATTGTAACATTGGCTGTTTTACCAGCTATTTCTGATTTCCATTCTAGTCCTGTTGAGAAACAACCCCTCACTATGATTGCCTCCTGGAACTGACTTTTAAACTGAAGACAGTTGCTGTAGCCCCATATAACTATATAGTCTCAGTCTTTGAAAAGGAGTGGAAATAGTTCATTTATACCTGGGGTTCTGACATCATTTCCTCAAGAGTGCAAGGAGCATATCACTGTCATATCCTCTCTAGCACACTGCACTGACAATATAAGCATACACATTGTATAATATATATATTTCTATATAACAAACCAATCACACACACAAACACAAAAAAAAAGTAGATAAACATGTGGGGAGTAGTGCAATGTAATGGCTGTGGGGCAGCAGTCTTCCGGGAGTCTTTCTGGAGGCTGAGATGCTGCCCTATTTGCAGACAACTTTCTGCCCTGAGGGAGAAAGTTGCCTGTCTTCAGGCCACACTGGACAGTAGTAAGGGAACCTTCTCCCAGGCCACACTGGACGGTAGGAAGGGAACCTCCCCCATCCAGGGAGCACCAGAGCCACCACCACTACCTCAGAGGTTGCGAAGAAAGCACAGCAGTTGGACCACAGTGGGCTCAGGAAGGGTGAGGATGGTGAAACAGAGGCGCACCCAGTCAGTTGTTCCACTCCACAATCCATACACCATTCTGGAGGAGCATAGCTCCCCTATGAATGCACCTGCAGAGGAGACTAAGGAGGCTGAAGACAACTGTCACAAGGGAGGCCCACAGGAAGGAGGCAGAGGACACCACAAGGAAATGAAGCAGCTCCTGGTGGAGGACTCAATTATTAGGGGGATAGAACTGGGGGAAGCAGGGAAAACTGAAGTAAGGTGCCTGCCTAGTGCCATGGCTTGGAGGGACAGGAAGCACATCCTCAGGATCACAAGAACAGCTGCATGGGAGTCTGAGCTGGACGTCATTGTCCACCTAGGGACAAATGGCTTGGCTCAACATGAGATTAGAGCAGTGCAGAAGGACTTTGTAGAATTGGGAAGGGGACTAAGACAAGTAGCACACACAGTATCCTTCTCAGAGGTGCTGCCTGTCAATGGCATGAGTGAGGCGAGGGTACTTTGCACCATGCAGTTTAATGAATAGTTGAAAAAATGGTGTGGAGCACAGGGGTTTGGCTTCATTGGGGACTAGGGTTCCACCTGGAGGGACACTAGCCTATACTGGCAGGATGGTCTGCCTCTGTCCAGGAAGGGAACAAGTCTTTTGAGCAATCGGTTTAAATGCTTCATTGGCAAGCTTTTAAACTAGTCAAGGGGGGAGGCACTGATAAGCAGCAGGAAAATCCCAGCCTCTCCCTACAAAAAAGGGTACTAAATGAGAAAAAGACCGAGGTAGAAAGGTCAGTGGGGGATGCTGCAACAGAAGGTAAAGCCATCAAAAAATGGAGAGCAATGAGTACCAATGCCCATAGTCTGAGTAACAAGCTTCCTGAATTAGTGGCCTTGATGGAGGAGGAACATCTGGATATCGTGGCAGTCACAGAAACATGGTACACACAAAACCATGACTGGGACGTAAACATACCAGGATACACTAACTACAGGAGGGACAGGGAGGGTAAAAGAGGAGGAGGAGTAGCTCTTTACATAAGGGAAGGAATCAAAGCAACAGAACAAAAGGGAAAACAGGGAGGAGAAGAAGCACTGTGGGTAAATTTGGAGACCGGCAATGGCACCACAATCCGCACAGGGGTTGTATACAGACCCCCTTCTCAGGGGGAGGAAATGGACAAGGAAATGATAGAAAGTATACTTAGAATGGCAGAAAAAGTGGAGATATTGCTGATGGGTGATCTGAATATGCCAGATGTTAACTGGAGTGCAGTTGCAGGAGCCACTTCAAAGAGTGGGGTTATTCTGATGCCCTACAGGGGGCATGCCTTAGACAACTAGTATTGTAGCCCAATCGAGAGAAAGCAATCTTAGACCTGGTTCTCTCAAATGGAGATGAAAAGAGGATCACAGATGTAGAAGTGGGTAGCCATCTGGGAACTAGCGACCATCGAACAGTATGGTTCACAATAAACACAGCAATAGAGTCAAGCCATACAAAGGCAAAAGTACTGGACTTTGGGAGGGTTGACATTGCCAAAATGGGTGAGTGCCTAAGGAATGCACTAGCAAATGGGCAGGAAGGAGGGTTGGAAGAACAATGGAGAATAATAAAAACTGCCATCACAGAGGTAACAAGCCTTTGTGTGAAGCAAATAAACAAAATGAAACGATGTAAGAAACCACTATGGTTCTCAAAGGAAGTGGCAGTGAAGGTTCAAGAGAAAAAGAAAGCATTCAGGAAGTACAAGGAATCACAGAAGAAGCAGGACAGAGAACTGTGTCTGTTAAAGCAAAAGGAAGCTTGGAAGGCAGTCAGAACAGCAAAGACCCAAACCGAGGAAAAGATAGCCAACATAGTTAAGAGGGGGAATAAAACCTTTTATAGGTACATCAGGGAGCAAAGAAAGACCAAGGGAGGGATAGTGAGGCTTAATAAAGGGGAGGAAGGGTGGGCAGAGGGTTACTGTGAAAAGGCAGAGATACTAAACAAATATTTTTACTCAGTATTTACAAAGGAAGAGGGGGAGGTATCTAAAACAAACAGTAGAAACACTCTGGATACAGAAGTTGAAACCAGCCCATTTACAGAAGAAAGGGTTCTGAAAGAACTCTTAAAACTGAAGGTGGACAAAGCAATGGGGTCTGATGGGATTCATCCCAGAATTCTAAAAGAACTAAGGGTAGAACTAGTGACACCACTGACTACTCTCTTTATCATGGGAGGATGGGGTGGTACCGGAGGACTGGAGGAGGGCAGATGTGATTCTCCTTCACAAAAGTGGGAGCAAGGCAGAAGCAGGAAACTACAGACCTGTTAGTTTAACCTCAGTGGTAGGGAAAATGATGGAATCACTTCTGAAGGAAAGAATTGTCGAGTATCTAGAGGCCACAGGGGCACAGGACCCAAGGCAGCATGGATTCACAGCGGGAAGGTCATGCCAGACAAATCTGATAGATTTCTTTGACTGGGTGACCAAAGTAATAGATCAGGAGGGGCTGTGACATGGCCTACCTAGAGTTTAGCAAGGCATTTGACACAGTCCCACACAAAAGATTAATATACAAGTTAGCCAGCCTGGGAGTGGGTCCCAAGATGACAGCCTGGGTAAAGAATTGGCTGGAGAATAGGACACAGAGAGTAATAGTAAATGGAGTCCACTCTGAAGAAAGGGGGTTACTAGTGGGTACTCACGAGGGTTCAGTATTAGATCGGTCCTCTTCAATGTCTTTATAGTTTACATTGCAGAGGGACTGGAAAGAAAAGTATGTCTCTTTGCAGATGACACAAAGATCTGCAACAGAGTTGATGCACAAGGTGGGGTGGAAAGGATGAGAAGGGACTTGGCAAGGTTAGAGAAATGGTCAAATGTATGGCAGCTTAGATTCAATGCTAAGAAGTGCAAGGTAATGCACCTGGGAAACAAAAACCCAGGGGAAGAGTACACAATGGGGGTGAGATACTAACAACAACAAAAATGGAAAGGGACCTGGGGGTAGTCATATCAGATGACCTAAAGGTGGGCAAAGTGAGAGGGCAGCAAGGAGGGCTGGGGATACTGGGATGCATAGGAGAGGCATCACCAGTAGAAAACAGGAAGTTATCCTCTGTACAGACAGCTGGTGAGACCCCATCTGAAGTACTGCATGCAGTTCTGGAGACCCAATCTCTGCAAAGACATAGACAGGATGGAAGCTGTCCAGAGGAGGGCAACTAAAATGGTGCAGAGTCTGCATCGGAAGACATATGAAGAGAGACTTAAGGAGCTTAATATGTATAGCCTCGAGGAAAGGAGGGAGAGGGGGGACATGATAGAAACTTTCAAGTACCTCAAGGGAATCAACAAAGTCTAAGAGGATAGCATCTTTCAAAAAAAGAGATGTGCAAGAACAAGGTGGCACAATTTGAAGATAGGAACTCGAAGGTAATTTAAGGAAGTATTTTTTTCACAGAAAGGGTTGTGGATGCATGGAACGGCCTTCCGGAGGAGGTCGTGGAGTCAAAAACAGTGGTGGAATTCAAGCATGCATGGGATAGTCATAAGGCAATTCTAGGGGATGGGAGTAGGAAGAAGTAGGCTGCTGGTTAACTAGGATCTGCAGCTTATCCATTAGGTAGGGAAATGGGCAGACTGGGTGGACCAACCAGTACTTATCTGCTGTCAAATTCTATGTTTCTATGTTTCTATAAAGTGTTTTTGCTGATAATTCCACATCTAAATTTTACAATCTCACACATAGGAACATTGAAATGGTTGGCAGATAAGGACCACTAGGCCCATCCAGTCTGCCTGACATCCTACCCCTGTTTGCGGCCTCTGACCCTACTTGATCAATGGCTTTCTCCTCTCCTTCCCACTTTTAGGGTTCCCTCATGTTTGTCCCATGCATGTCTAAATCCCTCCACTGTACTCACTCCCACCACCTCCTGTGGCAGATTATTCCATGCATCTACCACTCTTTCTATAAAGAAAAACTTCCTCACATTTCTCCTTATCCTGCCACCTTCCAATTTCATATCATGTCCCCTCATTCTTGTACTCCTCCTAAAATGGAAGCTAAAATACAGAAACGAGTTCATTCTGGCAGTGGGGAATTTGGTAAGTGGTATAAACAGAGCTACAATAATGACAGCAAGACTGGAGTGTCAAATGATAGATACCACCACAATTTAGAAAAGATAGTTGAATGTTGTGCCACTTTCATTGGATTCCTTTACAGTTAAGGGATCTCAACATGTATACCCTGGAAGAGGGAGAGAGAGAAAGAGAGAGAAAGAGAGAGAGAGGGACGAGTACCTCACAATGGTGAACATGATACAGGTGGAGAGTCTCCTTTAAATGAGGATGACCACCAGGATCAGGGGTCATGCAATGAAGAGGGGGGGAGGGAATTCATGAAAGATGTGAGGAAATATTACGTCACTGAAAGGCTTATAGATGCCTTGAACAGACTGCCAGCAGATGTGGTGGATGCTAAAACAATAGGGGCTTCAAGCATGCATGGGAATGAGACTAGACAGTGTCTGCTGAGGTGGACTAGGTGAGAACACTTGGTCAGACTGGGTGGACCAAGCAGCCAGTATTCATGTCCATCATTTTTATATAGTGGATATGAAATTCATCCACTTAAATTTTACTGGGGGCAAAGGCATCACCATTCTTTCACAGCATTACTAGAAGAGCAGACACTTTGCACTGGGAGAATGTTTTCTTTATTACAGTTTTTCTTTTCTGGATGCTGGTGGAGGCAGGAGAGTGTTGGGAACCAGAGGGAAGTTGGGTAGTAGTGCTTATGATGACAAGTGACTAAACTGGTGGGACTTAACTGATGGGATTCAGGTAGGGGAGGTGGGTGTGTATGTGTTTGGCATGCGGGTGGGAGAAGGGTATGGTTCGATCTTTAATGCAGTAACTGTCTCAGTCTTTGCTGCATTTCCTCAGGGTAGTTGGGGAGGGAGACAGCATTGGATGGGAGGGGGTATATCATCATGAATTTAACATTTTTGGGAGGTGGTAAGGGGTGGCATTACAGCACAATGGGTAGAGGGAGGTTATTTAAGTTTTAGGGTTTTTTTAATTGCATGGTGAAGTTGTTACACCTACTGCGGAATTGACAAAGTGCAAATTTCCGTGAATTTGCACCAACCTCACTGGCGAACTTGGCAATATCTCTAACTGTGGTACTAAAAGGTATACACCATGGTACTTATTACATTTGAAAGGTACATTCTAACACAACACCTTTTGAGTCTTTATTCATTAATTTGCTAGCCAGGTTGGGACAATAGATTGATAAGTCCTTTTGCAGGTCCTACCCAGAAGTACATTACAAACGTACTTAAAAAAAGTTTATTGTATACTGTGGGCCAGTTCACAACAGTCCCCCAAAGCCAGAAAAGGCTTCGAATACATGGCACTTTACACAGGTGGCCCTGTATGGACCAATAACCATTTCTGTGCCCAGGGCTCATTGTACAAAGTTATAATTTTGGGCCTATAAGCCATGTTGGGATCTGCAGACCAACTCCAGACACTTTCTACAGGCCCACGGCAGTGATTCAGTAGTCACAGGCCAGCCCTGTATGCCATGGGATAGTGCAGCTCTGGTACCATATCTGTTAATGTGTGGGGCAACTCCTGTGGAGCAGAAGTGCATCTCACAATCCATGGGGCAAAGTCTAGTTAATGACATTATACTGGCCAAATAAGAAGCTGATTTGACCTCTTTTGTACCTAGAATGGCCTTCAGTAATAGGCTCATTTGCATGTTAGCTATGAAAGTGGCACGTCTGGCTTGCAGTGCCAACACTTTAGTGCTGCGCCAGACTATTGTGATGAGCACTTTATTCTCTGAGTGGCCAGCAGCTGGGAGTCAGTTAACTTCATTTTGGGAGTATTTGACTCCCAAAGATAAGGCAAACAAATTTTCAAAATAAAGGGGGAGGAAGTCATTGACTACTAAATGTAAAACAAAACAAAAAGTGATTTACAAAATTGCAGGCATGTAAGTCAGACATTATGGACTTTTTTCAGAAAGAAATTGTATTTTACCACTAATATTCATATTACCATCCATACA
The DNA here is from genome assembly GCA_016271365.2 of Neoceratodus forsteri. NCBI lineage: Eukaryota > Metazoa > Chordata > Ceratodontiformes > Ceratodontidae > Neoceratodus > Neoceratodus forsteri. Next base: position 1,063,460,042 of record CM057449.1, on the reverse strand, counting down.
TTGGTCCTTCATAACATGCCAGCTTACAAAATATGGGATCCTGGAAGTATCTTGACTTCCAAATAATTGGAATGACCTCCATAGTCAATTCATGGAAGTTTTAGACTTCCACTACAAATAAATTAACTGAACTCCAGGTCAGCAGTGTGTTGCAGCAGTGTGTTGCACCAAGTGCCAGTGCAAACCTGTTAGCTTGCTGCATTGCACTGCAGTTATTGGGGGCAGGCATGTAGCCAGGGATTTCATATCTGCACACCAAGTGGACTCACTGCTACGCCCCCCCCCCCGTTAGGGTGAGCTCCCTCCCCCCGGGTGTAGCCAACCAATATACAAATGTACACCAGGACCTTGTTTGTTGCATTATTTGGTACAATAAATACAACTTTTGTATCTCATGACACTGGTTGTTGCCATGCATGGGTAAATACAAATGCCATGCATTGTTCCATAAGACACCCACATACCAGCCCTGAGCCTGTAAAGTTGTATTGTCCTTGAGATGCAAAGAGAGTATTAGTGACCAGTCCTTCTAGTTTCAACTCCTATGAATAAAATTACAGAAAGGTTCAGTATTTTCTTTGTTAGTTTTCATGGAAAAAGGAAGCAGTTCAGAGCCTATTTGCTACCCCCTTAAATAAAATTGCACACCATGGAATGCTTGGAGTATGCCTGCCTACACCCATGATTGGGGGGTCTTTTCATACAGGCTCAGCATCCTCAAAGTGTGCAGAGTACCTGTACAAAAATTCCAACTATTGCACACATCGCTATTTCATGCTTAGTGAAAACATTTTGCAGACTGCAATCTAAATCTTTAAAAATGGCAACTTCTGCCTTTCAAACAGGCTTACAGATCTAATCTAGTATAGTCTGAGAATGGAAAACCACAGACATGTTTAGTCCTGTTTAGGACACTTTAGCACAGTTTAGTCATTGTCTCAAACAGCTTTCAAGTCTAAACCACCAAATCATTTGCTCGTTTAGTAAACTCGGAGTGAGCACACTGAAAAGGTAGTTTGTGGGAAGGGCAGTCTGTTAGATCATTTCAGTGGACTTACGCAACCAGAGTAGTGCTGTGCTTGTGCAACTGTGATAACTGTTTAGCTGTTCGTACTCTCTATTCCATGGTGAATTACCACCCTGTAGGGGTACTCAAGGCAAGGAACCCTCGAAGAAGATTCTACCCCTAGAGGTACCGTGGGAAAGATTCCCTTGGCTAAAGGTACCTTGAGAAGGAGCCCCTAAGCAGAGAGAGATGCACCACTGGAGGAGGAGGGTAGGATGGTGAGGCAAAGAAAAAATGCTTCAGAATGAGGCTGGAAGGAACAACTTATATACTGTAGCTCAGGAAGATGTGTGACTGGTTGCTCCCCCATTGACCTACAGGCATAGCCTTTCAATTCAGTGGGCTTATGCAATCAAAGTAGTGTTATGCTTGTGTAACTGTGATAACTGTTGGGCCATTCACACTCTCTGTTCCACAGGAAATTACTTCACTGTAGGGATACTGAAGGCAAGAAACCCTCCAAGAGGATTCCACCTCTAGAGATGCAGTGGAAAAGTTTCTCTTGGCTAAAGATACCTTAGGAAGCAGCCCCCAAAAGAACATTGAGTAGCAAATATTAACTGTGAGGCAGACAATCTGATTGCCAGCAGTGAGACAGCTTGATGAAACACAAATGAGATGCACAGGTTGTCAGGACTGCACTGTAGAATGGATTGCACCAATGATATTAGGGGGTTTCCTAAGGAGAAAGAGGGAACACTAAGTAGGGTCACCATCCATCTCCATCCAACAGTGGAATCCTACCTAAGGAAGCTAGGGCATATACTATAATCAACTAACTACATATTATGATCTTTGGCATGGAGGAGAGGGGAAAAAAAAACCTTTAAAAGGAGGAAACCTCTGGAAATCCAAGGCCTAGGTCACCTTCCCTCCAGGCTAGGGGTAATTTATTTAGTGATGGCGCTGCTACTGCAATTTAGAAACCCAATCAAAGGGGAGGATATTCCAAATTTATTGGAAAGCTCTGCCGAGCACTCAAACATAAATGCCTTGAGGGGCTGCGAAAGGCCTCTGCAGCAACAGGTACTCTGAGTGACAGCAGACCCACAAGGTGGAAGGAGGAGAGTGATGACTGCTGAGGCACTCACCCAGCCTACTGACTAACACAAACAGGGTAAACCAGAGGCGGTCATAGGGAGACTAGCTTTTGAAGGTACTACAGCAAAGCCATAGCCAAAGTAGCCCTCTTGGGCTGGAAGGGCCCCACCCCTCAGCAGCTTAAGTCTTAAATTCTGCATCAAGATGTATGCCATATGAACCTGCATGCTAAAGCTCCACCCAGAGCGAGGACATTCCCACTGTGGGCCAGATGAGAAGGACCCACCCCAAGGTTCACATGCTTAAGATGTGGACTTCATGAGTGCAGAGTGAGACCCTCAGCTTTCAGGGCAGACCCTGAGCCAAAAAGATAATGGACATGGTTGGCATGCCTCTGATTTAGGAATTAAAGCATTATTTAACTTTCAGTGCTTGATAAGAGGGGGATTGCTGGCCTTGATAGGTTGTGAGTGAACTCTGCAACCATGTGATTGAAATGCTGTAAGCGAACTCTGTAACCATGAAACAGAAAGGTTGCAAGCAAACTCTGGAACCATGAGAGCTACCAAGGTGAGGCCTGAGTGAGGTAAGGAGGCTGTAGTATGAGCAAAAATTGGTATTGTGATAATAGTAGTAACCAGCGGAAAACATGCCAACCAAATTCATTATGGAGTCAAACTGATGGTGGTTTGGAAGGTAGATGATTAAGCAGTGAGAGGCTGTGATGCCAGTGGTTGAATCAAGGAGGTTTAGAGGAAATGGTTTATGGAGGTTTAGCAAATAGGAAACAAGTAACAGATCTGCAGCAGCATTTGCCGCAGCAATAAAATGGGTGGCAGCATAGGTAAGCATGATGCATTGCATGTGAGATGAGCCGAATTACATACATGGTTAGCCAACCACTTCCATGAAGGAGTAAATCTTAGTTTACACAAGGCATTGGATGGTATGGTTTCAGCACGAATAGTGACTTGGTATGATAGCATGAATAGTGATTGATATGATTGGCAGGAATACCTTAAATATCTTTAAGGCAGAGGCAGGTTAATGCAAGACAGTAAGTATTGATGGTTCCACCACTTGATAATGTCTGGGAAGTCCTTGACATCTCCAACAGTGACAGGAACAATGCCAACAGTTGGCATTGTTCATGCCAGAAGAAACTATCAGAGCTAGTTCGGGGTGGGGGTGCAAAATTGGGAGTTGCAGTGTTGGGTCACAGTGGACCACCACAGTAAACAATCTCGACCTGGTGAGATTTGTCACTGTGGTGGTGTTCGCCATAGAAATGTCAGTGTGGTGGGGTGATACCAGTATGGGTTATTCCAGTAGGTGCATTTACAAGCAGTAAGCATTTGCAATGCAGCAATGAAATGCAATGGATATCTGAAGCCAGTATGCAGCAAGGTAAATGTATTGAAGCATAATAACTGAAAGCCATGAAGACAAAGCAATTTATGCATGGTTAGCTAAAAAGCCATGTAGGCAAAGGAGCAGGGTAAAATCATATAGTTTACATAAGCATGCTCCTACTAATTGGAGCCACAATGCCCCACTGTGACACCACAGTCCCCCGCCATGGGAATAACAGGAAGCCACAAGCTGAGCATGATGAGACCAATAGCAATTGTAATGCTAGTAGGGTAGGAACCCCCAAAAGAGGTACCTTTACTGGCAAGGTCCTAGTGAAGCACAAATAAGCCATAGGATAGCAAGCTGCCAGAATAATGTGAACAGTGGTCTGCAGCTGGAAGCTGAGACCAGGCAGCCAGTGTAATAACTGAAAGTTTCAGTATAGCAATGTCGCACTTGGGCCTGGCTGAGCAAATGAGGAAGAAATTGAGCAGAGCACACTGAACTCTAATACTGAATGGATTGAGCTAGCACTGAGTAGAGTAAGAGCAGAGTTGTGAGCACACATAGAGCAACAAGGAGTGGCAGAGTGAAGCCTGAATCAGATGCAAATGATTAGGTTGGAAAGCACTGGAGACAGCAGGCAGGACTGAAGATAAGGAAACAACAATATTTAACCTAATGCACAAATAAGCAATGATACACAGCACACTAGAAAACTAGAAAGCCCAAAAGAAACAAACTATTCAAACACAAGTATGGGAGCAGGAAGGAAACAGACACACAAGGAAGCACGGAGCAGCCGGAGGCAAGGCAATACAAACCAAGGCAGGAGAACACAAAACACAGAAGTCCAGCATGAACTAAGCACAGCCAAAAGCACAACAACGTGGCAAAGCCCCAGCAGGCCCCAAGGGAGAAACACATCCAGATTGTTTGCTTTTTGTTCTTCACTCCTAACCCCACACATACCCTAAAGACTCAGTCCTAAAGCACACCATCACAGGTAGATGGAAATCCTTCTTCAGTGCATGCTGACAAGACTTTACTGGAGAAGACATGGACTTTTGAACAGGCTTAGACTCAAGAGATTGTATACAGGAGACTGATAATGACAAACTACATGCATACTTTTAGTCTTGTTTAGGACTTCTCAGTATAGTGTAGTCATTGTCTTGCAAACTGTCAAGTCCAAACCCCAAATCATTTGCTTATTTTGAAAACTCAGAGTCAGCATACTGAAAAGGCAGTTTGCAGGAAGAGCAACACAGTATATGGTATCCTGAAAAGGATACAGAGAGAAGAAATATCCAAATTGTTACTGACTCTATCCAAAAACACCTACGCAAATACTCTTAGCCTTATTGCCAAGCAAGGCATGATGGGTATGCAGATATGTGTGCAACATCTAAGCCAGTCTGACAAACAATGCCTCTGTAAAACTACAATCATGCCCATTGAAACTACAAACTGTGCATATTCTCTAAAGTTCCCAATAGACAAAGAAACACACAGCTCCCGATTACCATTAGTGTTACACAAAGCACAAGAAATGTTTCTAGTATGACTATAAAGTCATAAATGAAGATAAGTTCCTGGCTGCATTTTCCAGCACTGTAATTGATTAAGTGTGCTATACATGGACTGGGTAATGCTAACAAGCATTTAGTGGGTAGGGGAGATTAAAGAAATACTGGATGGTCAGGAAGTGATTATCAAAATTCTGCTTTTCGACTGGAAGCATGCAGCCATAGTTTCAGTTTCCATATCTGTAAATATTTTTTTTCTAGTGATCTTCAGATTTTTTTTCCATTGTTGCAGATCCACTGAAAATATGACTGCTGCCTAATTTGCAGCCGAGCTCCCCCACGTTGCATCACGTCTTTTGTTACTTCCGTGGGACCCTGTGCTGCGTGTTCCACCATTCCTGCGTTGAAACTGCTAGTCATGTGCATGCACGGTTGGTGGCAGAGGGTTACAATTCAACATGGCAGGTGGGAGAAATGCAAAGCAAAATAATGAAAAAATGAGCAAATTACAGAGTGATAATACAACAAAACCAAGACAGATTACCAGGTAAGTGCTCAACAGAGCACAGGGAACAAAATGTTGCACAATATCTGATTTTTTATCAAGTACTGCTGCTTCAATGACTTCAGTGCTGTGATAGATTGAGAATGGCTATTCCTCCAAAAGGTCCTCTCCCTGAGTGATACCAATAAGCTGGCTATGCTTTTGGAAAGCAAACTTAAAAGGGACCTTGTGGCAGTCTGGAGTGTGCATCACAGGGCCATCAATATGATCATCAGTATATGAGAAAGATATAAGATGTGGTTGCAGGCACTTAACATGTTCACCCTACAGAAAAGAAGGTTCAGGGGATATGATCTTAGTCTTTCACAAACTTCAAGGGTATCAGCAAGATCAACATTCAGAGAAGTTTGATCTGGTGTCATGCAGCAGAATATGGGGACAAGACCTGAAGTTCAGGGGTGGTAAATTCAGAGGTAACATTAGGATGCACTTTTTCTTCCCAGAGGGCAGTGAACCCATGGAACAGTCCACAAATGGAGACCATGGATATGAAGACAGTAAAAGACTTTATGGTAAGCCAAACACATTTCTGCTTATCAAGTCAATCAGCAGATACACTGGGTAGTACAGATGGTATGGAATCCCTATAAATTTGTATGTGTTAATACACAGCATACTTACTTCATTTTAACCATTTTATTTAAACCTGTAGTCCATAGATGATGTCATCCTTAAAAATGTGCATATGACTGCATGAAACATTGGCCACTGGTGGAAGCACTGTTTTGTTTTTCCCTAGAAATCAATAAATAAAACCTGAAGTATTATCCTACAACCTATTTAAATGTGAGACTTTTATTCCAGTGGCTGTGAGCTAAGCTGGGAGCTTGATGATATTTACTTTATCCCTGTTTGTGAAGCAGTGGATGACAGCAGACATGATGGACCTTTTGATCTTAAATTTATATGTTAACACAAACCAAGGGTAATTGTGATAAGTAAGGTGAAGCCTGGCTGAAGATGTGCTGCCACAGTGAAGAGAGCAAATACAATGCTGATTTACACACAGGTAGTACAGGAAGTACCAGTTTAGAGCTGCATGACAAAGTTTATAAATGTGCTAATTTCTTCCACTGTTGGCACAAAACATCCATGTTCTACTGTAGAGCTCTGTGGTTGATGTAAGCAATAAGACACAACAGGCTGTCTGTTATGCTGTCACAACATACACCCAGAAAAGTTGTGAAGCACGATGCCACAGGTGAAGTGCCTTCAGCCCCTGGCTATTCATTGTAACAGCACAATTCACAGACTCCACAGTGTATTACTGCACTTATGAAAAGGGTATCCAGGATAATTTTAAGAAAAAAATATATATATATATATATATATATATAATAAACAACTATAAGAAAAAGTTTGAAAGAATGTCATATAGTCTTTGGGAGCCAACAAGTGGAGTTGTCAGATAGTAACAATGTATTTGTGGTTCACCCCCACTCCACTCCATTTTGTTTGTTTTTTGTGTTGCTGCAGTCAGATGGTAACTTTTCTTCCTTACCTTTCTGCTGTGGTTCATTCATTCTCAGAAAGGGAGAGAGCAGTTCTCTTGCAATCCCCACATCCTGTACCGTGGGCTTCACTTGCTAGAACTTTTCCTCTGTTTTCTCAGTGGGGCTTGTTTCATGGTGTGCCTGGCTCATGATGATCACACAAGTAAAAGATTTACAAAAAAAAAGAAGTTGCCTGATAGTGGAGTGTACATGTCCCAATGTACGGTATGCTAGGCCATACAAAGCCACTAGTTTGTGAGTGTCCTTTGGGCAACATCGCTCCCATCTGTGGTAGTGCTTTACTCAAAAGTACCAGTGGTCCCTGTGTGGCTGGGTGACTCAGTTTGTTCGAGTGGCTGCTTGACTAGTATGGGAATGTTTTATCTTTCGTTTTCCTGCAAGTTCTTGTATGACTTGGAAAAGTTGTTTTTCCATATTTATTAAATGTTCTTAGCCTGTTTTCAGGTGCTTGAGAGAACGCGCTTACGGTTGGGGAGTTGCAAAGCCAAGAAAATTACAGAAGCAGACTTTTCTAAAATAAACAAACTTAAAGAGCTACTGACACTCTCAGGTCAAGCAACTCATGGTAACTGGTTGACTTAGGTCTTTGGGCAGGCAATTCCTTGCCATGAGTTGCTTGACCTGAGGACATAATGGTGTCAGCTGCACTGGCTGATGATGTTTATAGAACGTTGATGCAAGATGATTCTGGCTTTTTGGGAGTATCTGATGTGTGACTGATTGGAAGAAAAATAAATGTCTACCTTTTTACTAATTGCAATTCTAAAGACTGGTACAATGATTTCTTTAGGTACTGTGCCCTGGCTGGTGGGATTTGTTTTATTTGTGCACTGTGCTTTTATAAGGCACAGGTCCCAGCCAATTAGGATGCACCATTTCTTTTCACTATTTCATAAAGGGAAATTAACTACATCACACTGTCATAAAATTGTACTTTACAGCAAACTGTATATCAGAAACATCCACTGAGGTTACTAATAGGCCTGTATAGATGGAAAAAAAACAGAATTTTAAAAATAGCTTCTGGGGGGGGGGGGGAGGCATGCAGGTTCAGTGCAGTTCTCTTTTAAATAATTTTTATTTACGTTTCTATTCAGATATAATGTTTCTGAACACTGGTTTTAAATCAGTTTGTATTTCTTGACAAAAATCATGGTAGAGACTCCAGCCAAGTCAAAAACAAAATGATGAAGGCCATACCAGAGTGATCACACAGGACCAAACTTATACCTCCTCTCCATTAGTGGGACTTATGTACAGTCAAGCGTGGAGCTCTTTTGTGCTGTGGATGTTTTGATACTTCTTGTGACCTCTGGGGATTGCAGACTGCATCAGTGGGGTTGTGGAGGGAATGAGAAGGAGTGATACTTGTTTGGTGCCTCCTGCACCTGGACTGGTCGTTTGTGCATAAAAGCATCAAATGGTTTTCACTGCCCCAGATGATGAGCATGGCCAGTGCATACGATGGGCAGGAAATTTCCATAACTGTGGCTCTGGTTAACCAGACACTAGCATTTTATTGCACTGAACATGAAATGGGGGCACAGAGTGAATTTCAGGGACCAGTGCCTTTTATGAAGGACATTTGGAGACTGTGCCTTTGCAACTCATGACTGCAGGCATCTTTTGCAACTCTGACCCATGTTTGTTTGCCAGTCATGGTTCAAGGACACTGAGCAACCAACTGGGCAGTTAAGCCTTCTCTTGAGCCATCAGAGGGCCCATGGATATCGGAAGACTTAATTTCACTGTGGTGTGAGGTGATCAATCAGCTGCTGGGGATTAGATAGACAAACCCTCCCCTGTGACTAATATCTGATATTGGTCAAAGAGGAAGCTGTCTGCTCCAGGTTTTCTATGCAGAACTTGCCCAGCTTTGTGAGTGTGTTCCTATATTTTTAAGCAGATCTACCATCTGTAAGTGCTAGCCAGCACTGTGTAGACATCAATGAGTAGAAGAACTTTGCTGTCCCAGCCACTGAGGAGGAGCTGCTTAATGCAACTATCCATCCCTGAACTGTCAGCCACAACTTGCCAGGCTGTGAGGGTGATGCCTTGCAGTTATGATAGACAAAGAGAGAAAGATCGAAGAGAGAAACTGAAAGATTGTATTCTACTTAGGCCAGGGCGGGCTGCACAACAATTATGCCAGAGAGGCCTGGAAGACACCTTGCCAGTTTTCACTACCTAGTGATGGCCTGCAGTGAGTGAGCTCACACTCTCACATCCATGTAACTACCATGAGAACAATATCCCTGAGAGAGAGCCCAGCTGTTTGTCAGAGTTGCATTAGGTGATGGCCAAGGAGAGCTGAGGAATCAGAGGTGTGACTCACCCTCCAGAAGACAGGATCCAGGAGGTGGAGGGATGATGTCACACTAAAGAGCTAGATTGTAAGAATATTTTACTGGTTACCAATGTTCCCAAGTGCCCCACTAGAGATGGTGCTTGCAGGAAGTGAATGTCAACATTAGTTATAACATGGAGAGATTAAATCCTGCTTTCTGATTGGTTTTTACCTGTGCTTCAAATCTGTTTGATGAACAGGTAAAAAAAAAGATCTGAAAACAATGACTGTGGCAGTAAAAGCAGAAATTTGTGTGCCATTAGAACTTCACGTTTTAAAAAACCTCCACTTTCTTTTGTCTGTTTCCGAGGAAATCTTCATACAATATTTCTAAACAGGACAGCTCTAAAGTAACTATAGTTGCCAAGTTTCTATAGTTGGGGGAAGACAAACACATACATAACATTTAAAACAGGATTAAAAGTTATACTATTACGTCTGGATTTATCTATGTCACTCTACCCCGAGTTCCTGTCTGCTTCCACTATATTTGATGCCCATCGGGCTCCCACAGCTCAAAATAAAAAGGTTTTTTTTTTCAAATTTAAATGGACCTTACAAACTTCTTTTCCCAGCAGACTGTGGAGGATGGAATTCAGCAGCTGATTGTTAATTTCCATTCCCCTTCTACACTGTTCAGGGAAGGGGGTGTCAGCCACACAGTCAGTAAAAGTGACAGGCACTGCAGGAGTTCAGTCTGTCTTTCTTCAAGACCACTTCTTTGTTTTTTGTATTTTTTGTGAAACAACCAAGAAAGGGGGGAGCAGTATGACCACATGTTCCATGGTGGGGTTGGGCGGGGCGTGGCAGAGCTCAGTGTCCCATTGTCTCGCTTACACAGAACTTCCCTCACACAAACTCCCACAGTACTTGCAATGACGCACTAATGCCATTTAAGAAGGCAGTGGCAAGGAAGGCAGGATCTAAAAACAATGGGCTCAAGGAGAAGAGCAAACCAAAGGGCCAAAAATTGCTAGCACTCTCATGATCTCCCCCATTTCTATGGTGACCATGACAACAAGCTTCAGCTGTGGTGCCTACTCTAGGACAGAATACCTACTAGCAAAAAATAAATACAGGTGGAGGAACTATTTTACAACAAAATGTATGAAAGATTTACATCTTTTTCTACATAAACTTTTTCTTTTTTAAATGCATGTAAAGTAGAGATATCCATTTTAAAGTGCAATAAAACACTACAGGGTGGGCATGGAATAGATATTACCAAACTTCCGGGGATACGCCACTCAGCCTGCAGCCTTGTGCCTCACTACACCCCTGGGAGTGCAGTAATATCTGTTCCATGCACACCCCATCATGTCTTATTGCTTACTTAAGCAGTTCTGTCTCACACACACACACACACACACACACACACACACACATATACTCCCTGTCCAGTACAGATATTGTTTTTTTTTTTTTCTTTTAAAAAATTGCAAGTGTTGAACTGTGCTTATGTCGTGGTATAGTAAGTCAGGCACAGTCCCACTGGTGATCGCTCTGGGTTGGACTCATGGTTTCCCGAATCTAATGCACAGTAGGATCAGCCAGATACAGTGTAGGAATTGTAAAGGCAGGTTCAACTAGATAAATTCTAAAAACAAAAAAAAAAAAAAAAAAAGAATGAGTAGAATAGACTTACTAGAAGGGATACTACCAGTTGCTGTAGTGGCTCATCGCCACCATGTTTGCAGAACTGTTCAACAAGTCCACACACAGAATAGGAGCAAATGAGGTAGCATGACAAATGTGACTGACGGGAGACTTAAACGCAAACGCTGTAATTACTGGGTAACCTGGTTATCATGATGTTTGAAGCATGTCGGTACACAGCGCATTAAAGGGGGTCACCAGTAATTATAAATTATTTATCTTGTTTATCCTTACTTTTTATGATTTAGTGGCTAAAATAAGTAATTTAGTAAGGTTTAACTCTCACATACATTGTATAAATAGGGCATATGCAATGGCGTGACTCAAAATATGCAATCCAACTTCAAGTGTGTGGGGGCAGGACAATAACTCATGAATGGTGGAGCCATGAGTGAGTTGTAAAAGTCCTGTCCAATCACAAGTGATGACAAACTGCATAATTTGGGTCAGCCCACTGCATATACAGGTAGTATTTGATTTATACATCAGTATACTTGTTTCATTTTTACATGTGGTGTTTATTTAAGGATTTAACTGCTCTTTATGATTTTGGCTGCTGGTCTCTGTGCTGCGCTAGGCAATTAGAATGCTATCAGTATTGTAAAAGCTGCTCTCTGATTGGTTCAGTATTCTATTATGATGGTGATGCTAACCTTTAATATATCCATTGCAACAACAGTTACAGCAGCATATTTTTGATATCTTTGTACCACTATTCTCATCAGTCAAAATATCACTTTTATCCTTTCATTTTTACCCACAAACATTTTGCATAAATGCATTTATACAATTCATAGTAACAAAATAAAAGTTACTAGCATAATTTCAAGTGTATTAAAACTCAATTATTATCCCCCCATCCTGTTCAGATGCCTGAAGTACATATTCAACAGGCCAAGCACCCTCTTGATCATGCCCCATATTCGACAAAGTGTGTCATTGTACCACGGCTCCACCTCAGTCTCTGGGTGTGGGACTGGTGTCAACATGAACATGCGCAATGGGTATCTGCAGTTACCTATGGACGGGGAGCACAGTTATCATATGCATACTCTTATCCCCCTTGTGCTCTCCTGCAGGTGTACATACCAATAAGCTCCTCCCGGCTGACTGTCATGGCTGTCAACAGCACCTGCAGTTCTGAGTTCTACAGCATGTAGGAGTTGTGTGTCAAGCCTGGTTACCTGGCACAGACATGTGTAATTACACCTGCATCACCGCAAATGGCCTGCATGTTCATGCTGAGGTATGTCTTGCAGTTCCTGTCCGCCCCTTGGATGGGGCCATAAGAGCAAAGTGCATACAATAGATGGGACCATTGGTACTGGGCATGCTGGACACCATATAGAATGTTGTCTTGTTATCTCACAGGTCCTGCCCTGTACGTGACAAGTGTATATAGTACATATATGACTGCACTGGGTCCTTGTTCACAGACATGGTCCCAGCATTTAGCATGGCTCTCCTATGGTGTCTGTGTCGAAGTGGTAGCTACCAATTCACTGAAGCTCTGTCAATGTTGCTGTGTCTGTCTGTGGCTGGCATATCCTTTGATAGTGTGTTCAACATCTGCACAGCCCCTCCTCATTGTGCACCTGTGGGAGCAACTGTTCATTGGAATCCCAGTGCACCTTGCTGCACAATTCTCATGGTTGTGGACCTTCCTGAGCTCCAGTGGCTGTGTATCTCACACACTGTCTGCATATTTACATAGGTATTGTACATCAAGCCTGAGTACCTTGCACAGACCTGTGTAATTACACCTGCAGCATCTTGTAAATAGCTCCCAGGCTTTGTCCGTCAGAATCATTAGCTTTTTTTTAGTTCAGGGATGTTATGCTTATGCCATTTAGTTTTGACTATGAGTTTTTGGAAAGGGGCATACCTATTAGCAGCTGAGAGAAAGTTATGTAATAAAGAAGTCTAGGGCATCATCTATGGTTGGAAGCACTCTGATTTGATTCCAATTGATTTCCGTTAGGGAAGCCATGAAAGACTCCTCATCAAAGCTGGAGAAATCGTGTGCATGAAAGATTTTAGGCTGTGCTTTTGAAAAATTTTTTTCCATATGCAGAAAATGGGGGAGTGGTGACTGATAGAGTCTGATAAGGCACCTGCAGCCCTAATCCTATCTGGATTGAAAACAACTGACCTGTCCAGCAGGGAGTGGTTACCAGTTTGGTTATTAAATCTGGTGTGCTTATAATAATTTGTGTAAGACAAGCATCAAGTAGCTGGGCTTTAAGCCCAGGTTCAGTATCCTGAGCCCAGTTTGGCCTGAAATCTGCAGGTATGATTAATTCACCAGCAAGTCGGTCAGCAAGGGCTTTGGTTATTTCAGCAAGGGCCCCAGAGGCCACCAGGGTGGATTATCAGCACAACCCAAATAAAGAGGTTTAGTATCACCAAGTAATATTTTGATAAATAGGGCCTCACTCCCATAGGTATCAAGGTTGATGACATCAGCAAGGGAGACGATTAGGGAGAAGTTGAAATATATATTAGTACACCACCCCCTTCTTTGTCATTTCTGTCTCTCCTAAAGATAGTATAATTTGTAAAATCCACTTTATGGGCTATGACCTGAAGCTTTAGCCAGGTTTCAGATAATGCCATGTGAGGTCTATAGACATCTACCCACCTTTCCAGTTCTTGCATTTTAGATCTTAGGCTATTTACAGTGTGTTAAGGTGGACTAGCTTCAAGCCTCTAGTGTTAGCCCAGTCTGGACCAGTGGGGGAGCAGATCCTATGGTTAGCAGGAGCAGGGCCAGGATTAGACTCAACATCACCACATAGGGCAATTTTGATAGCTGGTAGAAGCCAGGGTATATTTACCCATAGCAAGAGGCTAGGCATCCTAATATCCTTCGAGGAATAAAGGATTTTGTAGAAGTTTTTGCTTCTGTAAATACCTTGAAGAAGCTGAAGAAAAAGGTTGCAGCCATAAGCAGTAGGGGACAGAATAAAGGGGTAGTGTAGCAGACTTTGCTCTTCTTTTGAGGTAGGGGCAGCAATTTCAACTAGCAACTGATCCATGCTTAGAATAAGCAAGATATAGGAAGCGATAACAACCAAGCCTTTCAGGGCCAAGGTAGTTATGCAGTCAGCAAAGAGTAGATACCAGGGATACATACAACTTGGGGTGCACATCTGTCCTTTGAAATCAGGATACCCAGAGTAAAGTGTAACTAGGATTCAGTAGAAAAACACCACACTACACTTGGGGCTTGGTTAGACTCACAGGACACTGCCAAACAGAGACTAGTAGTTGCTAAGCATGCACCTGCCCTGGAAAGAGAGTTACCTACCCCCCCCCCAATCCTGTTCAGATGCCTGAAGTTCATCTTCAACAGGCCAAACATCCTGTCAATGATGCCCATATCCAACGATGTGCCTCTTTGTGCCACTGTTCCACGTAAGTCTTTGGTTGGGGAATGGTGTCAACAGGAACATGCATAATGGGTATCCTCAGTCACCTATGGTGGGGATCACAGTTACTGCATACACTTATCCCCTTAGTGCCCCCCTGCAGGTATACCTACCAATGAACCACCCCTGGCTGAGTGGAATGACCCTCAATAGCACCCACAGTCCCAAGTTCTCCAGTATATAGGAGTTGTGTGTTGAGCCTGGGTACCTGGCACAGACATACACAATTGCACCTATAGCATGGCAAATGACCTGAGGTATGCCTTGCAGTTTCTGTATGTCTCCTCTGTCTTGGATGGGGCCATAAAAGAAAAGCGTGTGTAATCAATGAGACCATTGTTACTGGGCATGCTGCCTACCACATAGAACGCTACCATGATATCTTGCAAGTTCTGCCCTGAATATGAGAAGTGTACATGGTATGTATATGACTGCGGCTGGTCCTTGTTTGCTGATATGATTCCAAATATAGCACAAATGTTATTCTTAATCAAGTTTTTCACAACTATTTTTTCAAGTAAGTTCATTATAAATTGATTAATATTCCAGGTGCAGGGAGAACATACCTGCTATAGTGTAATCCTTAGTACTGTAAGATGCACCCTCACAAGATATTTCAAAATTGCTATATTTGTTTGTTATATTAGCCCAGGAAGTTCTGAAGAAGGGACGGGTTGGTCCTGAAACGTAAACAAGAGAAAAACTGAATTTGGGTGCTTTATAATAAAATGAATGAACAAAAGATATACTTGAAAAGAGTTCAGTCATTCTCTTAAATGGAAGAAGATAGTGGGTTGAGGTCTTCCTACCCCTCCATGGCTGTTTCACAACTGGCTTTTTAGAAGAACTATCCCCAAAAATTTAAAAGGGAACCCTGGGAGACACTGTACTAATACATAAAATAGTAAGCATATATGGTTGTCACAGTGTGCTAGTAGTGTACCTGTCTTCTTCCAGAGGCACCTGTTGATGGATGACTGGCTCATGCCAGCCATAGCCTCAGTCATTTGTTGAAAGATATCAGTCCCATAGTATGCTAGGGCCATTAGCACATATGTCCTGACCTCTAAGGCATGTCTGCAGTGGGTCCATGTTCACAGATGTTTTCCCCAACAGCTGGCATTGCTCCCCTATGGTGTCCTATTGAAGTGGTACCTGCTGATGCACTGTAACTCTATCAGTACTGCTATGTCTGTCTGTGGCTGGTATATCCCATGATGGTGTGCCTAGCATCTGCTCAATGCCCCCTCACATTGGACCTGTGACAGCAAATGTTCATCGGGATCCCAGTGCATACTGCTGCACCATTCTGATGACTGTGGACCTTCTCCATGCTCCTATTGCCAAGCATCTGACATATCATCTGTTGGCACCTTTAAGATCTGTCCTAATACACCAATCACTGTGTGATACATGTGGGTGTGCTGAAGGGATGTGGCATCACGGTGCCACGGCAGGGTACCTGTATGTACATTACACCATTATCTGTGCAGGTGTGCCACTGGCAGGATGCCTTAGACAAAGCTGACACATCCAAAGCCAACATTCATGCCACCAACCACTGATGTAGCATGGACTTTTACCCTGGAGGGAAATGGGAGCAGGGACTAGGATGAACAGTACTAGCATCTAGTAGAGCCTGTCTGGGTGTGTAGCACAGTCCATACAACAGTGCTTCCCTATCTGCCAATGCATGAATGTTGCTTGCATGTCTCTCTGATTGCCTCTTTGCATCTTGTTTCAGTGGTTGTTGGAGCCCATAGGGACCCTCATGCTGTAGAGATGGAAACCACAGTGCCAGCAGAACCTCTAGATGGTATTCATCCAGGCCTTGGACAGGGATGTGGATGACTGTCCCCCTGCTGGACATGGATGCAGATGAAGATGACAAAGATGGTGAGGGTGTAGCTGGAACAGGATAGTGGACAGTGGTGCCAAGCAGGAGAGCTCTGGCATGGACTTTCTCAAGTGGTGTGGCTTAGTGCAGTCAAAACTCCCTCACTGAGAAAACGTAAGTGTACAGAGACCAGATGAGTAGCTGGACTATATGGATGTACCACCAGTGCCTGGCTGTGATGCACTACAGGGTGTGGTAAGCACTGCAAAACACCATGATGGGGTGTGAGGTACTACCCTGGCAATCTGGACATTTGGGATGCTAATATTACTGGCAAGATGGCAACCCATTACTGCTGAGATACTGCAGTGCCTTTTGTAAATGTATAGTTGCTGTGTACCTGTCTTTTGTTCTCCTAATACGTGACACTATGGCAAATGTACTCC
Source organism: Neoceratodus forsteri (assembly GCA_016271365.2). NCBI lineage: Eukaryota > Metazoa > Chordata > Ceratodontiformes > Ceratodontidae > Neoceratodus > Neoceratodus forsteri. The sequence continues at coordinate 1,063,443,257 of CM057449.1, read as the reverse complement.
ACTGTGTGATGCATGTTATTTGGGTGTGGAGGCAGGGGGCAGAGAGGGGCAGGGGGCATTGTGGTAGTGGCATGGACCATGGAGTGGAGAGAGAATGTGCTGTGGGAAGAGCCAGGTGTGCATGGCCTGCAAATATGGTACAGACCAGCACTGTCAGGGGGTGCCTCAGGGGTCTGTTTTCTGGCTCTCTGTCATTGTCATTAACAAGTTTGCACATTTTGGTTGGTAATAACCTATCCATGTTACATTGTGGCCATCAGTGAAGTGGGTCTGTTGTGCAGCTTCCATCACTGGGGAGGAGTCACATGGATGCAATGGGTAATGGTATTCCCCCACATCCAGTTATGGTGCTGTGTACCCATGAGGAGCATGGACACATTCCATAATTCTGTTCTATGCCACGCTGCCAACACGGGGCGGGGACTCATCACACTTCAGATGGTCAGCGGCAGCAAGAGTGTACACATTGTGCATGTGCATTTCGGTATTTTGAACATGTTGGTTGGCGGATAATACCCCAATACACATGCTGTGGGATGCTCTAACAGTCACCATTACTGATATTACTGTACCATCCACAGAACAGTCGCTACCTGTATGCATTGCTGATTGCCATGCATGCCCATGACTGCACATCTACATCTCTTTTGGCAGCCCCCCGCCGCACATGTGGTAGTCAGCCCTACACTATGCCCATGATGAGACCCCTATAGGGCTGTGGATCGGCATCACAGCCAAAGCGCAGTGTATACCTCAGGCAAGGCCCCCTGCTGCAGCTCTTCAGACCCTCCTTGCGGATTCAACACTTGCAGGCTGTGTGGCTGTGGCAGGCACACTGTGGATGGAAGTGGGGGTGTACTTTGTAGCATTCACAAATATCCCTCTGCACACCTCTGCTATGAAGCTACATAGGGTGGCTGTACCTTCTGTGGATCAGGCTCTTAGAAATGTATGGAACAATCATGTTTTCTAGATGAATAAAGATGTAAAACTTGTTCTGCAACTCTTAGAAATACATAGGGAAGTAACTACAGGTCATGTGGATAAAACTCAGGTTAGTAATGTGGATCTGGCCCCTTTGTAAAAGCCTAGTCCACTAGGTTGGGATGTTGTAAAAAACACTGATTATGGTATGTTGTGCCTGTATCGACTATGTAATCTTGATGATGAATCTGAGGTGGCAGGGCAGTGTGACAAAGCAGTGCATAGGGCAAGTGGAATGATGAGGTGCACAGGGAGGGGTATATCAAGCAGCAGGAGGGAGATGGTCTGAAGAGATGTGCGAAACTGAGAAAACTTCACTTTGACAGAAATTTGTGAGGTCTGAAGTGATGACATTTCAAGATATTTTGCCAGGTGAGTGGTACTTTTTCTGCAAAGTAACCAAACTTCACTCGCAAAGTTGCCACTTCATGGAAAAAAGTGCCACTTCACCTGAAAAAAGTCAGTGAAGTCGAAAATGGTGATGCCAATAGAAATTTTGCAAACCTTCATGAACTCAAAGTTTCACAACTTTACAGCAACTTTGCTGATGAAGTTTAACTTTGCTGCATCTCTGGTAGTGTTTGCACTGTACTGATCACTGGTGGGACTCCACCTGGAGTACTGTATCTAGATTTGCAGACCACACCTCGGAAAGGACATAGACAGGGCATAGGCAGTATAGAGGAGGGCAACTAAAATGATGCTGGGGTTGCATGAGAAGCACTACAAGGAGAGACCGAGGGATCTCAACATGTACACCATGGAAGAGAGAAGAATGAGAGGTAACATGATACCTCACAGAGGTAAACATGGTGCAGGAGAGAAGTCTCTTTCAAAGGAGGAGGAGCACCATGACCAGTGGGCATGTGATGAAGGTGGAAGGGGGGAGTTTAAAAGAGATGTGAAGAACTGTTTCATCAATGAAAGGGTGGTAGATGCCTGGCAGATGTGGTGGAGGTGAACATAGTTGGGGGTGTCAAGCATGCATGGGATAAACCTTGGGGTATATTAGAAAATAAGCAGGGATGGGCAGTGGAGGGGGGGTTGCCAGAGACCAGTATGGATCTGTAGAGATAGGTTAGACAGGGCACATCTGAGCTGACTGGGTCAGCTAAGCAGTCCTTTTCTTCCTACAAATTCTCTGTCTCTATGTTTCTATGAGAGTATTTTGAGGGAAAACATTGTGCAACTTTTAAAGGCAGTGTTGGGACTAGAAGTTAAAAATGACATCATGAGAGTCTTTAGAAATCTAATTTCTTTTAAATCCTGTGTGGCTCCCCCAGAACAGCTAAATGGTACTCCACTTGAGTAGTATGATGCATAACTTATCTTCCAAAGCAGACAAAACTTTAACCCACATTTTGTTAAAAATCCCAAGGAGGGTGGAGCAGTGATACTTATTAATTAATTAATTTATTTATTTAAGCGTTTTACCAGGAAGGCATACTGAGCGGTGCAACGCTTGATTCCAGATGCATCCTGGGAAGGGGGATTTAGGATAGATAGTATACAGAGCAACATAAATTACAAGCTGCAACACAAATGCAAGGTTGAGAGAATCATGTTGTACAAGATACACCTGCCTCTTGGTGGGAGAAGATAAATTGTGCAGCTAGAGCACACATTGAGGCTTAAGTGCAGCAGTAATAGCATTGTTAGCATGTCGTAACTAATATACACATACGAAGTCGGGCATAAAAGCAGTTGGATAGCTTATGGGGCTAGCCGCACGTGCAGGTGGTGGCAAAATGCTGTTTGAGGAGGAGGTTGAGCTGCAGAGAGGAGGAGGAGGAGTGTCTAATCTCAGCTGGGAGGGCATTCCACAGGTAAGGCATTCAGTACTTGAATGCACGCTGACCGTTGGTGGAGTACATGTATGGGAGGGTGAGGAGACTAGAGTCTTGATTACAGAGGGTGTAGGATGAAGAGGTTTGGGCAGCTAGGGCTTTAGCAAGGTATGGGGGGAGGGACTGGGACCAGTATTTTGCTGTTATCCTAGCACAATTTAATCTATTTTTAATGACAAGAGCCCCTTATGAGCACAAGTCAACATTGATTCACTCACTGGGTAAGCCATTTAAACATTTGTTTGCAGATCCCTTTGGGAAAACTTGGAGTAATAGATGTGTACAGGTGGGAAGGGTGAGGAAATGGTGAGCAGATAGAATCTTAAAGAACAGAGACATAGAGAAAATCCTGCATAAAACTGGTATGTTGGATTCAATGGGACAATATGTAGTAAGTAATGAAATCTGTGAGAGCTCTTTTAGTATAAGTATGCAGAAAATTAATTTAGTAGAAAGGGAACAAAGTGATACAGAAGGTGTTTCAGTAGAATTAAGTTTATCTGGGATGGCATGGGTGTCTATGGAGAATAATATTAAGCTAAAAGATGCATTAATAGTAAGAGTATTGGGATACATGAGATTTGAAGGTGGGCTGGATGTTCATCAGATGGGCATGAGTTTTAGGAATAAGACTGTGGCTGATGAAATCTAAGCAAAAGCAAACATTTTGGATTCAATTGGTTTGTAAGTTGTTGATAAGCAGGACGGTGGAGTTATATGCAATAAAGGCTGATAGTAGAAGGCCAGTGCAGTTGCAGGCTCAAGTGCTGCTTTGATGAAATAGCTCCTGCTAGACAATGTTTTAGCTGCAAATTAATTTCAAATATTAGCTGTTTACAATAATTGACTACTCAATTTGGAGGTAATGTAGAAAATAAGAAAGGTGGTTTGACTAGCCTGTCTTCTATACATTCTAGTAACTCTAATAGTTATGCCTTGAGATCATGGAACACACCTCTGGTGTAATGTTAAACTTTGCCATCAGAGTGGGTTGATTTTACTGTGAATTATTTTACAGTACTACATGCTTACAAGAAACATGTGAAAATAATCAGAACATCTAATCTAATGGCTATATGTGCTTTTAGGTTCCACAGGAAAAAATGTCTAGGCTTGGTAGATCCTCTGGAAGCTAGGTTTGCTTATTTAAGATAAGGCTAATAGTGTTATAGGGATGTGGTCTAAGGTATTTTCTTTTGATCCCTTGATGATAATTTGGAGCTTTAATATACTGCATGTTTGGTGAATGTCTATATATCCCCAGTCTCTTCTAAATGCTATTCTGAGCTAATGTGACAGAAACTCAATAATCTGATTCTAACCATTCAATAACAATTTCCAGACTTGGGGATTTTACTATCGTGAGATACAAATGACCTTGTTAGCCTTTTATGGGTTTGCTGATAATGCCATTATGAATTGTGTCTTTCTGGGTTCTCAGATACTGGTACACAGTTCAGTTGATAAAAAGGTTAATAGGTCAGGAATGAAAGTTATCAACCTTATGAGAAAGAATAGTTTATATCCAATAAATGTAAGAACTAAGGGAGATCAGGAGGAAAAGGCTACATTTTTCTCTCCTTTGGGAGCATCAGTTATTTATTGTTATAGAGTGGATAGACGGATACATGGCAACTCTGTGAAGTGATGACTAGAAGTAAGAGTGATCACTATCTGGTATCACTAAAATGAAAAAGGGAGACAGAAGCAGAACAGGTTAACTGCAGTCATGAATCCCTACCATTTTCTGAAATTCAGAACAAAATAGGATTTCCCCTTGGAATATACAATTAGTGAAAGCCATTGCATTTTTTTACAATCCTTTGTGTTTTTAAACCAGAGAGCTGGAATCTTTTGAGAGTGTTTTTTTTTTGACTTATTAGGTGACTTTGAGGATCTAAAAATATTTAATTAAAATTAATAGTGCTCCCAGAAAATATTAAACCATAATTTGGTTTGACTCTGATTGTAAGCATGAGAAAGCCACATTAACAGAGGGCACTGGACTTACAAAAGTCTCAGCAGATAAAGATAGATACAGAATACTAAACAGGAAAAGGAAACAGAATAAAATCTTAGATGAGAAAAGAAAAGAGTTTCATGTTTCTCAATGGTCAGAAATATTGAGCTCTATCTATCTATCTATCTATCTATCTATCTATCTATCTATCTATCTATCTATCTATCTATCTAAGCAGTTAATGCAATTGTCCAGGCTGTGTGTGGGTGTTGATGTGCGATACGGCCACCACTACACATTCAGTCACTTCTCTATCAGTCTAGCATTGCTTGTAAAGTGCTACGGGATACACTGTGTATGAAAGCACAATATAAATACTGATTCTTCTTCTTCTTTTTCTTCTTCTTCTTACTATTATTATCATCTAGCTAGCTATCTAAAGGATAGACTTGCCTTTTGGTTAATGGTAGCTAAGGCACTAATAAAACAAAATTTGAAATGATGTATACATTCTTCCAGAGAGATAGATTGAGCATTTTTCTAGTCATTTTTCTTTGATATTAGTGCAGAAAACAGCCTCCATTTTTCTGCCAAGTCAGCAAAGCAGGTGGGTTATATCTGGAATACAGCCATGCCAGTTTGTATTGTCCAAACCCCTTATGATGCAACCTATGTAATGAACCTGGTCAATAGTACCAACTCTGCTCTTGGGTAGCCCATAACCTAAATGACAAGCCAAACCCTGAGTATTTTATTGAACAATCTCAAAAGTTGGTCTCCTTACAGGAATATCTTATTTCAAATTTGGCTTCTCTTGGTGATGAGTTAGCATCCACATCTGAGAACTTGGAGCCACCTGAGTCAATTTGCCAGGAACAGAACCCCCCCTCCAAGAAGGACCAAGTAACCCTCCTTCAGCAAAGCCCATAAAGAACATCCTTAGTCTGGCCCAGAAGAGCACTTGGAAGACCTGTCTGAGGAACAATATACCACGGTAGCCATGGAATCCATCCCAGGGAATGTGAGGATCTCTCCCAAGGAAGGGAAAATTAGTATGGTTGTGCAAAGTAACCAGCATTCACTTTATGAATTTATTTGTGAATTCCAAGGAATTCACATGGTGGAGATATGCATAATTTGTAAAGTTTTACCTGGCAAAGTTGCCTTTTTTGGTGAATTGACAAAATTTTGCATGCAACATGACCAATTCTCCTATAAAAATGTTCACTTTGCAGTAAAAAGTTTGTGACTTTGGTGAAGTCAAAGTTCCTAAGGTCCGCTAAACATTTGAAAGGCTTTGTGAAGGTGAATTATGGCAATTTCACGCAACTTCAACAGCAAAGTTTAAATTCACAACAGCTCTAAAAATGACTATGGTTACAAGGTGTATTTGGCCCCATTATCAGCAACCTTGACCTAATGATCAAATCCTTTTAACAAACTGCTTCAAGAGCCTTGGGAAATGGGGCGATATGAATGATGAGGAAGACAGTTTGACTTAAAGACATCATCAGTGTTTTCATCTCAAAAGAATAACTTATCTGACACAAAAGGTTTCACATCTGGATCACAGACTTCAAAGAAAAGGAAGGGGTAATTTGGGAAGAAGAACTGGAAAGCATGATAGACTAGTATCATTTGTATAGTTAATCTTAAATGTATTATTTCCTTTTCTTTGTCACAGTGGTGACCACTAGTTTATCTCATCTTCTCAAAGTAGTGACACTGAATGCCTGTGTTATAAAAAATTGAAAAATAGGTGGACTACTTTTTCCTTGCTGCAATCTTCAAACCAGAATATCATATTTGTGCAAGACTTCAAGTTTCTGTCCTTACTTGATGTGTTGCAAGTCACAAACACAAACGGCTTGGCCATGGGGCCTTTCCTTTTTGTCTCTGAGTGAGGAGTCTTGCTCTGATGTTGATACAGTATCTTATTTCATAACATCTGTGTTATAGTTACAAAATTAGAGGATATCCATTCTTGACATTGTCTTCTACTTGATGTCACCTTTGATTCCAAATGTACTGCTTGGTGCGTATTTATGCTCATCAAATGAAAGCACTATAGAGTGACTTGTTGAAACAAATTCAGCCATTTCTTTTTATTTAAAAAAAAAATAATTTGGGGTGGATATTTCAGCTGTTACCTGTGATCTTTGGATGGGGTCCAAGCAACAAAAACAGTACCGTGACACACCTTTTTTAACTCAACTTTTTTATAAAGTATCAATACCAACAAGGACTGGCAGTTTGTCTCTAAGGCCTTTCATATATTCCATACTGAAATACAGGTCATGGAGACTTCAGGTCACATGATTTTACTTGGTACTTTGAAAGATTCAAATGAATATTGTGCTGAATTATAGTACTTACAGAATGTAATCAGGAAGCAATGTACTTTGAAGGTCACTGTGTGTGACTTCTGGTGGGCCAAACTGAACAACCTGCACATATAGCAGAAGCTGGTGTGTCACAATTGAATAAACACTGATGCTGAATTATGCTGTTGCATCTTTGTTATCTTTTGTATCTCTCCAACCAGCTGGCTGAAGTGAGCAACACATATTGCAGTACCTTAGCTTCTAGTTGTAGTAGTTGATCAACCAAATCTGAAGCTGAGAGTGGTTGGACATATGGAGGAATCTTGGAAAATGTTTACGCAGCATCTCCTCCTGAATATCAAAGTCATCACTGCCAAGGGCAGGAAATCAGATGAAAATATAGCTCTGTTGCTTACTGTTTCTGGGGCTGAAGCTATTGGAGTGCATAACACATTTCAGTTTGAAGAGGGTGAGGAAGATGATGTTGATACTGTAACTGAGAAAGTTAAACCATTTTGCATTCCAAAAAAGAATTAAAACAACAGTGTGAATGCTACTTGTTTAGATCATGTATGCAAATAGAAAATGAGCCCATTGAAGAGTTTCTGACTGACCTGAAAATAAAGCCAGTCATGTAATTTTGGAACTCATAAGACATTCTTTAATTTATTATCAAATTATAATGAAATGCAACAATATTAAAGTAAGAGAAAGACTGTAAGAAACACAGAGTTAGCCCTTAACAAGGCAATGCAGATTTATCAAGCTGCGGATGTGTCTCAGATACAAATGCAAGCATTTGGGACAGAACAAAGGGTAGCAGTACTGTATGTTTTTGATACTGTAAGACTGAAAGTCAGAACAAAACTTATAAAAGTAAAGGGCCCAAAAACCAGGGGACAAGGGCAGTGTCAAAGACATGGCACTTAGCATGTATACAAACAGTGTTCTACAAAGGGTCAAATGTGTAGAAAATGCAATTTAAAAAAACTGTTTTGCAAATATGTTATTTATTTATTTTATTTATTTATTGAAATGTTTCACCAGGAGGGCACATTGAACAACAAGTTGCTCGTCTCATGGCTCGACCTGGGGGGAGGGGGTTACATAGGGTTGTGAAGGATGATCAGTTACAATAGTATGTGGGTAGTACAAACAATACAACATTGTAAGATTATGCAACAGTTGGAACACAAGGTAGTGTACAATAAACAGTAGTGAAACATTGAGTAAATTACAATACATGTCCAAAATTGTACAAAAGAACATAAACATACAAAACAGTAATAATGCAACAGAATCATTATAGTGCATGAGTGCAGCAGGAGCAGGCTCAAGGTAGTACGCAAGTGCTGTTGGAATAAAAAGAATGGGGTAGGTTGTGCACACGGATGACCCAGAAGGGCAGGTGGAGAAGAGAGGAGTAGAAGGGGTAGCCATTTCTGATTCCCCCTTCAGGATGTTGAGAACCCTGCTGGGGGGGTCAGTGTAGGAAGGCGGAAATTGGGGCTAGGTATTTAAGGAAGGTTAAAGCAGAAACAGCTGAGGGAGAGGTATTTGTGTAGGGCAGAGGTAAGGGAGTAGTTGGAGGAAGAGTGTTGTATTTCAAGAGGGATGGAATTCCAGATTTTAGGGATGCAATGGGTGAAACCAGTCTAACCAATGAGGGTGGAGCAGTGAGGAACCGTCAAGGTGCGGGTGTCATTAGATCTGAGAGAGTGGCTGGGGGAGGGAGGAGGAGTAGAGAGAGAGAATGAGAGATAGGAGGGGAGCACTTCGAATTAGAATTTGGAGGTTAGTTTGGCACAGTGCAAGATGCATCAGTGAGATAATGGAAGGAAGGTTAGATAGTGATAGAGTTCACAGTGGTGGAGCGGGAAGGGGAGTTGAGAGCAAAGTGGCAGAAGGAGTTAAAGAGAGTGGCCAGCTTGGTCAGGGAAGATTTGGAAGCAGCACCATAGACTACGTCACAGTAGTCGAAGATGGGAGTATCATCTTCGGGACAATTTCACTCCTCGCAGTCAGTGGGATGCAACTATGATTTCTGTATGAAGCACCAATCTTGGGGGACAGTTTCTTTAGGATAGTATTGATATGCACTGAGAAGTTGAGGTGCTGGTCCAGCCAAACCCTCAGATATCTAAATGAGGAGGTGTCCTCAAGGATGGTCCCGTCAAGGGTGTGGAAGGTAGGTAGGGCTGGGAACCTAGACAGTCTCTGCCTGGTGCCAAAGGTCATTGAGACTGTCTTCTTGGCATTTAGAAAAAGCTGGTGAGAAGCAAACCAGAGCTGAACTTGGGTGAAGTTATGCTGTAAGCTGGTTTCCACAGCAGCAGGGTTTTTGCCAGAATTGTGTAAAACAGTATCATCAGCGTACATGTGAATAGATAAGGATGAGCAGGTTGTGGGAAGATCATTAAGGAAAACGGAGATGAGTAGGGGACCAAGCACTGAGGCCTGAGCGACACCAGTGTTGTTGGGGAGTGGAGGGGAGATGAAATCAAGGATTCACACTGATTGGGTCCTGCCAATGAGGTAGGATTTAAATCAGTTGGTGGCTGATGGAGCAAGGCCAGCTGAGGAGAGGGAATCAAGAAGCAGTGAAAAGGGAAACAGTATTGAAAGCTTTGGCTAGGTCGACAAAGATGGCCGAGGTGATGAGGCCATTGTCCATCCCTGAAAGGATGGAGTCAGTAAGCCTGAGGAGGGAGGTGGTTGTTTAATGCTTCTTTCAAAAAACAGATTGGAAGTGGGTGAAGAAGGAGGAATCAGAGAGAAAGGGTGATAGTTGAGAGAGAACTAAATGTTCTTGAAGATTGGCAAGTGTAGGAAGGAGGGAAATGGGGCGATAGTTGCCAGGAGTGGATGTGTCACCACCCTTCGGGAGAGGAAGGACTACAGCATGCTTTCAGGATGAGGGTGATTGGGCAGAAATAAAGGAGAGGTTAAGGATTAGGGAGATAGGATAAGCAATTGCAGGAGCAAAAAGGTAGAGATGTTTAGGATTAAGCTCATCTGGTTACGAGCCTTTAGAGGGGTTGATGGATAAGAGGGCACTAAGAGCTTCATCAGAGGAGACAGTAGAAAAGGAAAAAGGGGTAGGAGTAAGCACTGGCTGAGGTGAAGGGCTGAAGTTAGTAGGTGGCAAGGGGGAGAGGGAATTTAGAAGAGACGTGGTGCATGAGGTGTAGTAGGCATTAAATTCATTGGCAATGGAGCCAGGGTCAGAAACTAGGGAGTTATTTATTTTGAGAACTGAAGGGGGAGGGGGAGAAGGTGGAGAAAACAGGGCATGAACTACCCTCCAGAATTTAGATGGAGAGTTAATGTTAGTCAGAAATGAGGAGTTGAAATAATTGGACTTAGCCAGTCTAGTAGCTGTAGTACATGAATTGTGTAGCATTCTGTACTTGTCATAGTCATTTGGATGTTTAGTAGATTTGTGTTTTCTCCAGGCCCGGTCACTCTCCCTGAAGCAGGCCAGTAATTCTGGAGTGATCCAGAGGAGGTGAAGTCCACAGACTCTGATCCTTCTGAAAGGAGCAAAGGCATTCCAGGTGGCAATGAATTTATCCATAAAATAGTCAAGGGCTTGGTCCACAGAAATGGCAGTGGAGAGGGGGGCCCAGTCAGTGGAAGCAAGTGCAGAGCTAAGTGGGGTAAGGTCCAAAGATTTAAAGGACCAGAGTTGTATGATTTTAGGGGGAGGTTTGAGGTGATGGACCTTATGTACAATGCAAATGGGGCTGTGATCACTAAGGGCATCAAGGAAGGAACCAGATTTAATGACACAGTGTTGGTAGGTTGTGAGTGCCCAGTCAAGCAGAGTGTGGTTTTGTTTTTTGGGATTAGGGTGAGTGGGCTCAAGTATAAGCTGAGTGAGGTTTAGAGCAGTGATGACATTGCATAGCTTGTTTAACTTGGGAGACAACCAATTTAGATTCATGTCTCCCATTATGATCAGTTCACCAGATTGTGAGAGGGTGGTGATGTTGGCTAAGAGTTCAATTGTGACCGAGAGTTGAATGCTTGGGCGGCAATAGATGCCAGACACAAAGATTGGGATTGAGAAAGGAAGGGTAATGCGGGTGACAAGGGCTTCGTAGGTAGCTGGGATGGAGGTAGATAGGGTGGTAGTAAACTGCTGTGAGGAAAGGATATACATGGCCACTCCATCTCTGTGACCCGATCAATCTTGTCTGGAGAGGGAATACCCAGGGATAGCAATGGCATTGTCAGGAATGCTTTTTTTCATCCATGTCTCAGTAATAATTAGAATGTAAGGGGTGTGTGAAATCATAAGAGTTTGTAGGAGGACAATTTTAGGTAGCAGGCTGCAGATATTCAGGTGGAGGAGCTTCAATCCATTAGGAAGGGTTGTAGTGGAAGTGGTGTTTGGAGACATGTTGTTTGGGTAAGGAGCCAGGGTAGGGGAAGAAATAGGTTCAGGGTTGGGGAGGATGTTCCCTGATGAAAGAAGGAGGAGGGAAAGGATGAAATAGTGACGCTTAGGACCTTTCTAATTAGAATAGGAAATACGTGAGGGAAGGGAAGAGGGAGGGAGTGGAGAGAAGGAGAAAGGAAATGAAGAAAGGCAAAGTGACTAGGAAGGGAAAACAGAGAGGCTGAGGAGGTAGTAGGGAAAGTGGGGTCTGTTTACAATAGAAGATGTGGGGGTGATTGACAGGATGAAGGAGGTCTCTAGAAGGGAAGCAGAGAGAGAAGTGGCAATAGGTGTAGAGGGGGAGAGTGGGATAAGGGTCAGAACCAGGAAGGGTGTGAGCAGGAGGGAGATGGAAACCATTCTGGGTAGTGTAGTAGAGGCTTTGTACAGACTGACAGATTCAGAACACACCACTGAATGTTAGGACATAGACAATTTGCTTTTGGCATGAATGACCCAGGGCTAGAAGTGTTAGGGGAGAGCAGTGGGAAGAGGAATGCAACCTACACATCATGTTGCCCTCTAGTGGCTTTACAGTATAATCTGCAAATGGAAAAGTAGACAGGTAAAATTACACTTTAAACAGAAGAAATTCAGCACTGAGTATTAAAACAGTCCAGTAATCAGAGGCAATATTGGATTGGGGGAAAAAAACGTTAAACTGGCCGGTGGTAGTGACATAGTCCAGTCAGGAGGAATTTGAAAATGCCTGGAAGGATGAGAACCAAACAAGGAGCTTGTGGTCCATGGGTGACCAATAAGAGCTATTCCAAGAGAACGGCAATTGTCCTTACAAAATTTACAGAGGCAGACATGCAGCCTTGAGTTCCTGGAATGCTGCCCAGGCCATACCTGCAAGCAAGGGCTCTGGGAGTGTGGCAACAGGCTCTTCTCACCGTGGAGGCATGTAGATCCCCATTGGAAGCACTGTTAACCCAAAGGGCTATGAGAGGACACCTGCAAGCAAGGGCTTGGGGAGTGTGGCAGCAGGCTCTTCTCATCATGGAGATGTGTAGACTCCTGTCAGAGGCACTGTTAGCCCAAAGGGCTATGAGAGGAGGCCTGCAAGTGAGGGCTCGGGAGTGTGGCAGCAGGCTCTTCTCACCGTGGAGGTGTGTAGACCCCCATCAGAGGCACTGTTAGCCAAAAGGACTATGAGAGGATGCCTGCAAGCAAGGGGTCAGGGAGTGTGGGAGCAGGCTCTTCTCATCATGGAGGCATGTCATCAAGGAAAGAAAGTTGATACTGTGGATTCAGCGACAGTCACAGAGTCAGACAATGTTTTCATTGGGGCTGTAGTAAATAAGAAACAAAAAATAGTAAAAATACCAAAGATGAAAATGAATGGAAACTGGCAATAAAAGCAAATTATACCATTATAACATATAAATCAGGTACAGAAGTGCAGGCATATGTATTAGCAAAATATGACTTACAGAGTTTAAAAACTGAACCAGAAATGTAACCTAGGCAATCAAATTATGCACATACACAGGAGACGAAATTCTGACATTAGGCACTTATGAAGTCTTTATGCATTATCAAGATAAAGTGCATCAGATGAGTTTTGTGATAGATGAAGGAGACTGACAAACTACTGTAGTTTGGGACTCCACATGTGTGAAAGGTTGGGTCTTATGAAATATATACAGGTTATTGATATGTAAATGGACAATACTATGGCCATTGTGAGACCATTTGAACATGTCTTTCAAGGAGTCAGATGCATTCCTGTAACAGATATGATATAACTAAAAGAAAATGTGTAAACAGTCATGCTATGTGCAGAGCACCATGTCCCTGAGAGCAGGGATAAACAGTGAATTTGACAGGATGATTGAAAATGGAATTATCTGTTGGGTGCAAGAACCCACAGACTGGGTACATTCAATGGTAATAGTCAAGAAGCCAGACGGCAGTTTGAGGATTTTCATGAACTAAGAAGAGCTGAATGAGACTATTAAGAGGGAGAATTTTTAGCTACCAATACATAGAGTGTAATGTGGAAGATGGCAGGAGCAAAGTGATTCTTCAAACTAGATGCAATAGTCGAATTCTGGCAAATACCACTCGATGAGGCAAGTTCCAAACTGTGCACAGTTAATAAACCATTGAGACAGCACAGATTTCTAGGACTTCCTTTTGGTATATGCTCTGCACCTGAAGTGCTTCAAAGAACACTGCAGCTAACGTCTGAAACAGTTCCTGCAGTAGTAGTCTTTGTTGATTACATCATTGTCTGAGAGTCATACCAGAGAACATAATTCCAATTTACTGACAGTGCTCAACACTGTGAGCAGAAATGGAACAAAGCTGAACAAAAATATATGCGTCTTTAAACTAGAAGAAATCCAATACTTGGGGAGAAATACTTACTTGAAAGGAGTGAAACCAGACAAAGAAAAATTGAGAACTATTCGAGAAATGCCTATACCAAAAAATCTGAAAGACGTACAAAGAATAATGGGAATGATTAACTTTGTGGGAAAATTCATTCCAGGGCTTACTGTAAAAACAGCAAAGCTGAGATCTCTTTTAAAACGTGACACAGTGTGAGAGTGGACAGAAAAACATAACAAAAAGTTGGATTATCTCAGAACTATTCTCATTATGTCACCTGTGCTGTAGTATTTCAGTGCAGATTGCCAGTTGAAGTTTTGACAGATGCATCATAAGATGGTCTGTGAGCACTGCTGCTACAGCAACACCAGGGAGATTTGGTGCCTGTGGTCTACGCATCCAAGGCACTAAACTAAACTTTAAAAAGGTATGTGGAAATAGAGAAGGAGACTCGGACTGTGTTTTGGATGTGAATGCTTCCATGATTACATCTATGAATTAAAAGTCTTGGCAGAGACAGATCATAAACTTTTGATTACAATCTGTCAGTAAAGTCTAAGTGAAACTCCTCTTAGGATACAAAGATAGTTGCTGTGGTTGAAAAAATATGATCTGAAACTGGAATATGGTCCAGGTATCAAGTTATGAGTTGCAGACACATTGCTGAGAGCTTTTCTGCCGCATACAGGTATTCAAGGAAAAGAACTTGAAAAAGAAGTCTTGCTACATGTGAATCTAATACAGTCAGCAGGAATATAACACACAAAATGTGGAAAGTTATCAAAACAGAGACTGAAAAAGATGAAACACTACAGAAAGTTCTGGCAATCATCAGCAATGATAAATGAAGTGAAAGATTACAGGACTTGTATGCTCCACTTCAATATGAACTAACTGAACTTGATGGAGTTTTACTGAAAATAAAGCATATTGTTATTTCATTAACATTAAGGAAGCACATTTTGCAACAATTGCATGAAGGTCATAGTGGCACTGAGAAAACTAAGACTAGCAAAGCAATCTGTATACTAGCCTTTTTAGTTAAATAAGCTTTATTGTTTGGCATGTCACCATTACAGCTGAAAATAAAAATAAAAAGAAAGAAGGACATAAAAGGAGACCAATGTGACATAAAAACAATACTGAAATTTGTATAGTTAAAAAGGGAAAGGGTTTTCTCTTCCTAATTTTTCTTACAGCATAAAAAAATAGCTAAATTGTCAATGATGAAAGAGTCTTCTACCATACATGGAAAGTTTAATGGCTTAGCTGGAACCAAGGTTAAAGCTGAGAAAATACTACCAATCCAGATTTTACGAGCATTGCAATACCAAGAACATTTGAAAACATCATGTTCCAGGTTTTCAGGTCTGCCCACTTTACAAGTGCAGACAGGTTCTACAGCCTTCGGGATTTTAATGAACCTTGCAGAGAGAATATTGCTAGGAGATGTCTCAAATGTGTAAGACATGCGCATTTCTTCTTTCTTTCTCCAAGGCAACATCTAATTAGAATCTGTAGCCACATTTGGCTTCATTGGTCACATACCAAGGAGAAAATTTAGATTTTGAAATAGCCTCAAGATCCAGTATCTGACTGTGAATGCAAATTCTGTGCTTTGTATATTGTTGTATTTTAGGCTGATTGTAATGCCTGTAGAATGATAATTTAAAATATAGGTTAGACGGTATCAATTTAGTAATTCATTGTTATAGGAAAGCCATGGGGACTTCTTGCACCCCAACTGGCTCCAGAAGATTTTTTCTTTTAGACACCTATATAGCAGACCATCAGCAGAGTCCCTAGTACACTTAATCCAATAAACTGGAATATATGCATCTCTCAGGATCTTATGGCTGTCCAGACCCAATTCCACTCTAAGGTAGAAAGCAGGTAGAGATTTGTTAAGTCAAAGGGAGGATCTAACAAGTTCCAAGGCTAATGTTTTCACATTCTGTGATCGGGTACAGAGCCCAAAATTGTGAGCCAAATAACATTTGTGGATTGAATTTAGCAGAGATGACTTGAATTAAAGGTTTGATGGAATGTCCCCCATATTTGAAATTGAACTTTTTAAAACTCCTAGCAGTATTTTTTTGCTTTACTTATTGCATTACTAATATGAGTACACCATGATGCCTTGTATGAAAAGTTAATTCTAAGACAGACATAATTTTTAACAGTCTGCAGCATAGACCGCTCCAGGTACCATTTACCTGAACCAGAAAGGTTTCCTCTGCTAAAGACCAAGATTTGACATTTTTGTTATTGAGAGACAGACATAGATTGTAAGCTTCATTGGCTAAGCAATCTAACTTCTTCTGAAGTCAGTACATTCAGGACTCATCACTCATTACCTGAAACAAAGACTGCCAGCACGCCAGTCCATTCCAAAAAGTTTTTCTGTTTATCTGTGGAGAAACAACTTCAGATATAAGGGAGGTGTAGCCCTGGTAGGCTCCCCAAAAATTTTCCAATGTTTCATGACCCTTACTAATGCTTTGTCAAGGTGTAGTATATCACATAGTGTCAAACTTTTATACTGCACTCAAATGCCTACATACAATTTCAGCAACCCATCACATTTTAAAAGTGCATTCACTATTAGTACATATTTGCCATATCAAAACACATACATATATCTCTATCATGTAAAACACTGACATAAATAAACATTTTTTGCACAATAGGTGTCTAGTTGTATTCTTTCCTATGAAATATGCATATTTATATCTCCTTAGTACTAAACATTCTGACATAGACATGTCTTTCATATAAAGATGTTTAATTATGATCTTATCCTTGATGGGAAGGGGGATCATTTTTACGTTATTTGGAAAATTTAGATTTTAAAAGAAATGTTTTTCAAAGGGTACATTTCTCTTATGTACATACTTAAAAATCTAACCACATCATATTTTTAACATACATTATCTCGTTAAACTAAGTGACATTTCATTTATTTATCTGGTAATTCAAGTATGCAACAATTTATTATACCCATATGTTTAGTACAACAATCTGGACAGCTCTATTTGTTCATTTAAGCCTGGCCACTCCAATATCCCCAGCTGATAGATCTAATAGGCTTTCCTATTGGCTAACTTTGTTTCTATATCCCCACCCCTAGGTCCAAGTGACACCTTATCAATACCTATGAATAAGAGAACATGGAATGAAACACTGAAGCTGTGTGAGACACTGCTCTGCACAGCCCGGTTCATCTCAATTACTTGTTGTGTGCCTGTTTCTGTCTAAAACTACGAGCCCTGCTGATTTAAGCAGGCAGAGGGACGTTTCTGTCCATATTTGTTTTAATATACCTTTTTAAGTGTAACTATTCAGTGTTGCTCTGCACCTTTTCTATTGTTTTAGCTTGCACTTTGCACAGGACCACGCTGTAAATGGGTCCCTAATTTGGGCTGTTGAATCTCACTTTCGGGTCCCGCCTGGCATATAAAACTGCCCCACAGTGAGTCATTTCATCTTTGAAACACTGAAGCTGTGTGAGACACTGCTCTGCACAGCCCAGTTCATCCCAATTACTTATTGTTTGCCTGTTTCTGTCTAAAACTACGAGCCCTGCACCTTTTCTATTGTTTTAGCTTGCACTTTGCACAGGATCACACTGTAAACGGGTCCCTAATTTGGGCTGCTGAATCTCACTTCCTGGTCCCGCCCGGTATATAAATCTGCCCTGCAGCGAGCAGGGCGAGTGCATCACGCGCGCGAGGACGCACGCGAGGACGCGCACAAAGACATGCACGTCATCACGCATGTTTCACGTGTTTAGTGGGGTAGCGTGGATGTGTGGCTGCACTTGCGGACCTTTGTGTTTTTGAACTATTTATATCTGAACAGAAGTCTTGTGTTCATGTGCTACTTGGCAGGTCTTTTATAATTTTCATGGTGTGATTTTTTTATTGACATTTTTTTTTATGACAATCAAAGTGTTGAAGATAGTTGGTTTCTTACTCAGACTACCAGATTTGCTAAAAAAGGGAGAAAGGCCCAACATTTCAGTCTTGAGCAATTTAACAGATTTGATCCCTTAACCTCCCCTTATATTGAATGATGAAAATGGGACCTCAGATGCTCTCACTGGCCACATTGATAATCATACTAATGACAATCCAACAGTCAATTATCCACATATCAATGACACTCCACTTATAGATTTATCCGTGGATCTAACAACTTCTCCCTTGCCTGGTTGCCATGATAATTCTAATACTCCCGGGCCACAACAAATCGATGTCTTGGGGATTCATTGACAAAACACTTAGACAGGACCATATGCAACCCTGACAAAGCAAATAGAACTAGTTCTAGTTTCAGTGGTTGCAAAATTTCTGACTTCACATTAATGTTGCCTGAGATAATGAAGGATCATGACAACAAAGCTATTGCACTTATACATGTGGGTGCCAATAATATCTATAGGGACACTGTTCAATCAATCAAAGAAGACTTTGTTGCATTAACCAACAAGTTGGTAGATATGGGTTGTAACATCTGTATATCCGAAATCTTACCAATTCCATGTTTTTCTTCATTTCTCAACAATAAAATCAAAATTGTGAATGAGTGGCTAAGAAACTGGTGTTTTCACCAGAACTTGACATGTTTAACTCACTGAGAGGAATTTGAATATCATCCTGAATTATACTGTTTTGACCGACTGCATTTAAGTAGACGAGGTAATGCTGTACTGGGCAGACAATTTACAACATCTATTAATCGCCTTTTAAACTAAATCTCGGG
Organism: Neoceratodus forsteri; assembly: GCA_016271365.2. Classification (NCBI taxonomy): domain Eukaryota; kingdom Metazoa; phylum Chordata; order Ceratodontiformes; family Ceratodontidae; genus Neoceratodus; species Neoceratodus forsteri. The sequence continues at coordinate 1,063,424,594 of CM057449.1, read as the reverse complement.
GGCGAGATGGTGCACAGGCCACCATCTCTAAAATCTCTAGTTGGTTGCAACATGATATGTAAAGAGTTACATTTTTTATGTTTCAATGCTAGATGCCTTACTCATAAACTGGACAAATTAAAATGCAGAACACATAATAATGATGTTGACATCATTTCAATAAGTGAAACATGGGGTGATGACAAATCATCTTGGGATACGATTATACCTGGTTATACTTCCTATACCTTCAATAGACTTAATTGGAAGGGTGGGGGAGTGGCACTATTTATTAAAGATCATCTCAATTCTATTCATGTTACAAATAATATCAAAATACATGATAAAAATACTGAGACAATTTGGGTTAAGCTTAGTTTCACTACATCTGAGTCCCTCATTCTGGGTTCTTGTTACCATCCCCCTAATTCATCTGTAGGCATCCTAGATGCTATTCTATCTGAAATAGAACATGCAAAAACATTAGGTAAAATTGTTGTCACTGGTGATTTTAACATTGGATCAATTGATTGGCAGAATTTATATGCTGCTACTAATCAGGATAACAAGTTATTACATACATGTACTCAGCTGGGACTTAAACAGAACATACTTATCCCAACCAGAGGAGACAATATTTTAGATCTAGTACTTTGTGACGATGATATATTAGTAGACAATATTGCAGTTAGTGAACCTATTGGTAATAGTGACCACAATACCATTACATTTAACATTGTGCAAAGTTACATTTATAACTCCAACTGTACTAAAATATATCTTTATGACAAAGCCGATTTAGGCAGTATGAAACATATTATTGATAACATCAGCTGGGACTCTTTATTGACATGCTGCTCCCGGAATTCTACTGGGAAAATTTTAAGAATACAATTTGTCAACTTAAGGAACTATATATTCCATCTAAAATTAAAAATAAGAGCCAAAATAAAGTTCCCAAGTGGATGAACCAGTCTATTAAAAAATGCATCAAATTAAAACGTAAGAAGTATATCCGATATCAAAAAACTAAATCCTCTATAAACTGGATTTCTTACATACAGACACAAAAAAATGTAAGGTCATGATAAAAAGGGCTAAAAGCAATTGGGAATACAAATTAGCATCTATTGCTAACAAATCCAACAGTAAGCATTTTTATTGCTATATTAATTCACTAAGGAAACCAACTTGTCAAGTTGGCCCTATTCTCGACAAATAACACTTTATTACATGATCAAAAAAAAATGGCTGACCTGTTTAATCATAATTTCTGCAATAGCTTCTCTAATACTTCCAAATCATCCTATGACTCGGCTCTGTTAGACACTTCTAATACTCTACCAGTTAAATTCTCTATTAATACCATCAAGGACAAGATATTGACACTAAAAGGTAAATATAGCCCAGGTCCAGACAATATAGCGGGACATTTATTATTTTTACAGGTGGATGTCATTGTCTCTCCATTAAAACTGATGTTTGACTATTTTTTGGCTATGAATTTCGTTCCACAGGATTGGCGAGAAGCTTATGTTATCCCAATCCACAAAAAAGGCCTAAAAAATAACTGGGAAAATTAAAGGCCAATAAGTTTAACATCCTCCGTTTGTAAATTAATGGAAGGTTTAATCAAAGATATGATATCACCTATTTTGGATCATTATGATGTCGAACAACATCGATTTAAAAAGGGCAGAAGCTGCTTAACTATTTTAATTTGCTTTTATGAACAGATTAGTTCCGTACTTGATAAAAACATACCATGTTTTATAATATATATTGATTTTAGTAAAGCCTTTGACATCATGCCTCACTGGGCACTAATTTCTAAACTCCATAAACTGAATATAAACAGTATTGTAATTAACTGAATTATAAATTGGCTTTAAAATCGTTCCCAGCAAGTCTCTATAGATGGGCACAAATCAGTTCGGGGGTTTGTGACAAGCAGGGTACCTCAGGGCTCGGTGCTGGGTCCATGGCTGTTTCAGGCCTTTATTGCTGACCTTACTACAGGTTGCTCATCTTTTTCCGTTAAATATGCAGATGACGCAAAAATAGGTGGTCCCTGCATTTCTGATTACCAAACTGACATGATACAAAGAGATCTTGATCACATTTCTTCATGGGTTAAGACCTAGGGTATGTCTTTGAATAGCTCCAAATGCAAAGTAATGCATTTAGTTTCCGGTAGTTCACAAACCCCTTATTATTTGAATGGCACAGTACTTGATAAAGCTACAGATGAAAGAGATCTGGGCATAATCATTTCAGACAACCTTTCTTACAATAAACACATTCGTAACATTATTAACAATTCTAATAAAGTCATGTGGGATATCTTACGTAATATTAAATCAAGAAAGAATGACATGTTATTACTATTATATCATGCATACGTTAGACCGCATCTGGAATATGCCTCCCAGCTGTGGTGTCCATATAAAAAAATCTGAAGATCTTTTAATGGAATCAGTACAGAGAAAATTTACTAAAAAGATTTCAGGGCTATATGATGTCTCTTATGAGGTTAGGTTGAATATCCTAAAACTTATGCCTCTATCTACACATTGGCTTCGTGGCGATCTAATGTTATTATATGACATCATTCAAGATCCTTATCTTTTGTGCGAACTCGATCTAGAATTTAAAAGCTGTTATCATAACATCAGGGGACATCCTTTACAAGAAGTCAGAAAACCCTTTGTGAGATCAAGTCGTAAATACTTTTTCACCATTAGAGTTGTTGGTCCATGGAATAGACTTCTGCTTGAGGTTGTCATTAGTGAAACTAAAAGTATTTTTAAAAATAGATTAGATAACCTCATTTGTAATGGGTATGATCTTTCTTACTATACATTGGATTAGAATAGGAGCATCATGGGCTTCGGAATTCTCGCTCTTGTACTTTCCTTAGTATGATCCATAGTATGAACATGTCTTGAGCTATCCAAGGCACTATTAATATGTAATACCATAGCATACTTTACATTTTTATTAATTATAGCTTGCATGTGTTATCCTATTCTTTCCTTTAGTTTTCTCTTTGTCCTACCCACATAATAAACCCTGCAACTACACATTGACAAATATATAACATTCTGTGTATCACATGTTATAAAATGTAAAATCTTGTATTCTTTACCATCTTTTGGACTCACAAAGGATCCTGTCTTATTCACTGTATTGCAAAATTTGCACCTACCACACCATGTACAGTCAGGAGTGAGTGAACCAAGAAAAAACACTTCTCTTTTGCACTGGCTGTACACTGTGGACTATCTGATCCTTAATATGTTTTTGTCTTCCTGAATGTTATTCTAGGTAGTGTTCTTGCAACATCTCTTAGACGTGGCTCTGCCCTTAATATTTTCCAGTTCTTATAAACTATTTGTTTTACCATATATTCATCTGCCAAAAAAAGTTGTTACAAAATTCATTTTATTTCCCAAAGTTGTTTCTTGCACGTTACCTTCCAGCAGTTGTTCTCTTACCATCAATTCAACTTCTGCCTTTGATTTTTCTATAACCTTGCATCCATATCCACTCTCCCTCAGTTGGTCAGTAAGATCCCCTGAATGTTTCAAACACTCTATCTCTTCAGTGAAATTGTGTTTTATATGCATGTACTGTCCTTTTGGAATATCTTGGATGGTGTGTTTCGGATGACTATTAGCCTTTAACAATGTATTTCTGTCCGTGGGTTTTCTAAACAGTGAGGTCACAAGGTCACCATTTGATTTCCTGGAAATCATTAAATCCAAAAAGCTGATTTTTTTCTGAATCATAATTAAATTCAAAATGAAAGCCAGGGTCCGGATTTTCTAAATAGTTTTTAAAGTCTAACAGTTTCTGTGCAGAACCTTGTCATATCATAAAGCAATCATCAATGAAACCCTTATAAAATTCTATTTTATTCCTAAATGGGTTGTTTACAGAATAAACTGCTTGATCTTCCCAAAAACCCATTGCCAAACTGACATGACTGGGAGCAAATGTTGGCCCCATCATTGTTCCTTTCCATTGTACATAATATTTTTCCATAAAATTAAATATATTACACTCCAATACTATTTTTGACATTAATCAAAACATCTGTTGTTGGTATATTAATTTCTCTCATATCAAAAAAAAAAATTCAGGCCCATCAAACCATAATCATGAGGTATATTTGTATATAAACTTGTCACATCCATCGTGACTAATAATCTATTTCTACCCACAAACATTTCACTGGTCAGGTTTATAATGTTCCTACTATCCTTTAAATAAGATCTTAATTTCTGTACACATGGTTTGATGTAACAGTCAATAAATTAGGAAAGAGGTTCAATTAACGAGCCCTGTCCTGAGATGATCAGCCTTCTGGGAGGATTTATTAAGGTTTTGTGCACTTTGGTAACAAATAAAGGACAGGTCTTAGTGGAAATTTAGTTATCCAAAAATCCAACTCCTTTTCAGTGATGTGTCCCTCCTCAAATACTTTTGCTACAAATGAGTCTATTTTCATTTTTAGTTCTATAGTGGAGTCAATTGTTAGAGGTTTGTAAGTGTCTCTATCAGATAATTGCCTTGTTGCTTCCTTTAAGTAATAACTTGTATTCATGATCACAATGCTTCCCCCCTTATCTGCTGGTTTCACTGTGATAATGTGATTGTGTTATGTTGTATCCATGACACTCCAGACATTACCTCATGGACTTCCAACCCACCTGGTAGGCTAGTGATGCACATGTGACCCAGATCAAATTTCACAGCATACCTAGGTCCCACGAGTCCCCAATCTTCAGTTCAACCTTTGCATCTGAAGAGGCTACAAGCACTCAAGGAGTCCCTGTGTAATCAATTACCTAAAGGTAGGCCAAAGCCTTTGCAGTAAGTGTGTGGCTCCCACAACAGTTAATTTTAATCATTTAATGTTTTTAACTGGAAGCCTTAATAAGAATGGTGATGATTTAAGTGGCTTTAACTGGAATAATAGCAAACTCTTGTTAGGTTTCCTGGCTGGAAAAAATGTATGTGCCTCAGCTGTTGCTGTTGGTTTTAAGAGTGCCTTATTAGGAGCTGAGGGGGAGAGAGAGAGAGAGAGAGAGAGAGAGAGAATGAGAGAGACAGATGTTTTGTTGAATTTGTTGGCATCTGAGCTGTTTCTAATTTGTACTATCCTGAAATACCTATAAGCTGTAGCTGCTAGCAATGCTGTAGCCCTCTCTCGCTCCCGTGTAGCTCTGTGTAATTTTGCCAAGAAAGTTAATGATTAGTTTAAGACAATTCTGTTACATTTTGAGAAAAGAAATGTGTTAAAGAAAGAAAAGTGTTTGCTGGTTCCTCATGAGCTGTTTGCAAGGTGCACACCCAGGTATACTGTTTGAATTTTGCACTCTGGTGCCCGCTGAGCTGTTGGTGGTCCTCCCTCCCAAGTGGGGCCCACTACGCAAGCACTACAAGCGTATCCACAGCCTTTTTGTCCTGTGCCTTATCATGGCTACTTGCTACATGGTCTGACACCTGATCTGTGGCCTTCCCCTTCCAAGTGGAACCCATGTGGTCAGTTTCTATGAGGTCCTGCGCTACCACCGAGTCAGCAGTAGCACAGGACGTGGATTTGGCTCCCGCTTGTGGTCCCTAATTAAGTGACCACTACAAGGAGCTCTGAAACCAATAGGTTGGGGGTGGAGTTTTAGAATTACACAGAGCACTCAGGATACATGTTTTTGGTGCACAGAATTCACAATTAGCTTGTGCATGTGGTCTCTAGCCCAGCGACCGCTGCAAGAAGCATTAGGGGTACAATTTGTTGTTAAATCTATGATTCTCAGGCCCATCCATGCCAGGCACTGTGTGGCAGTACAACCAGGGTCTGGGAACATGGATTGTGTTGATTTCCCATGTGGCTTCGGCCGCCATTTCATTGGGGCAACTCCCAAAAGCCTTCGGCCACCATTTTAGGTGAGGCCTGTTCCCTCATGGCGTGGACATCATTTTAAGGCAGCTCAACCACCATTTGGATTGAGGCCCCTAACCCTAGGGGCTTAGCCACCATTTTAGGCACTGAGTTTTATTCCTCACTGCTCACATGCAAGGCACTGTACTGGGCTTAATAACACGACGTCCCAGGTGGTGCGCTTAGCATTTTGGCCCCTCTACCCATACTTAAGGCACATATGTTTTTTACTATGCATGGGTCTTTCTTCCGGGGGTTATAATAGATGCCCTCCCCAGTCTGTTTCACAGCTGTTTGGGGCTTTGGGGCTGCATTGTGCTGCTAAGGCAGCAATTGCACACACATATATATATATATATATATATATATATAGTATATATATGATGATAGGATAATTGTGATATTTTACATACTTTTACCTGGTTCACAGGTACCTTACCCCACCAGGTAATATATCTAACCTTATCCTTCTTTCATCTTCTAGATGGTGAAGGCCAAGAAGTGTGTCTCCTGCAGTACCACTTTGATGCCCTGCAACCCAGGTTCTCAATGCCCAGCTTGTCTACATGAGGATGAACAGTCAGTGGGGGGCCAACAGCCTAATACTGAGTTGGACAATCAAGAGCCTGGAGTCTCCAGCTGGATGAATCCAGGGGCACTCCTTATTCAGACCCAACAGGTGATGGTGGCTATGATGGAAACCCAACAAAATGTCATGCTTAAGGTCATGGAAAAACTGGAGTCACTGACAAAGACAAGGCCACCTCTTACACCCATGCCAGTTCCAGCTCCAGGTCCAAGCACCCCTCATCAGTTGGATAATAATGAAGAACCTTCTACACCACTACCAGGGGATGAGGACACCAGTTGGGCACCAGATGTTGGTGATAATGTAGAATCAGGTGACGAGGATATGGACATCATACCCAAGGCACCTTCTCTAACATAGAAACTTTGCTCTTTCGATCTAGTCCCAGGCCTGATGCGGGCCATAAAATCAACAATGGGGTTCGACATAGAAACACCCAAGCTGGATTCCAAGCTTGATCCCATGATCCAGCAGAACCAGAAGATTAAGGACTCCTTCCCTAGCTGTTCCACTATTGATGATATTTTCTCAAAAGAGTGGGAAGCAACAGAGCTAGGTTGCATGTCTGAGAAAAGTAACCTGGACAGAATGTACCCAGTACAAGAGGACAAGGTCAAATTGTGGTGCACGGCACCAAGTATAGACCCTCAAATCGCAGCAGTAAGCAAAAAGACAGTGCTGCCTTGTGGCACAATTTCTCTTAAGGACCCTACTGACAAAATGGTAGAGGAAATGCTAAAGAAGCTATTTGAAATCTCAGGCATGACAGCTAGAGCCTCGGTGACAGTGGTTTACTTTGCCAAGGCACAGATTCGCTGGTTTCAAGAACTACTAGAAAAAGCAGACCCCAGGTCCAGGAAAGCAGAGCTACTGTCAAACAGAGCCAGATGAGTCCCACGGCTAAAACTTTAGGAAGCAGACAATGAATCAAAGACCCTCTTACAGAACTTGCCCCTGAAAGGGGACAACGTGTTCAGCAACGGTCTTAAAGAGTTCCTGAAACAAAAGGAAGAGGGCTAGGATCTCGCCAGAGATAAGCAGAGAACCACTTATTTGCTGTCTGCTTGGCGCAGGTTTTGGGGAGAACAACCGGTTTCAGCAATACAGAAGGCAGAATTACACAAATAATTCCTTTTGAGGGAGAAGCCACAACAAAGACAATTTCAGAGGCTCCTCACAGGGCAACTATTCAGCACCCAGAGGAAGGAAACCATGTTTTGGAGGCAGAGGTGGAAAGCCAAAGCAGTACTGACTATTACACCCCGATCTTCCCACTACCAAGCCCGCACTTGGGCTATCCTCCTGTGGGGCAGAGACCAATGTCATTCCATTGGCAATGGCAACAAACAACCTCAGACAGGTGGGTTCTGGAGATCATGTCCCAAGGTTACGTTCTCAAGTTTTCAAGAAAATCTTGCAGGGACAGAGTGGTACTATGCCCCATCTCAAAGAAGAGGGCTACTGCCCACCAGGTACAGGAGATTATCTGAAACCTGTTACAAAACAACGCAATTCAACCAGTGCCAGACTCCAAGGCCAGCACAGGGTTCTACTTCATCTTTTTTCTGGTTCCAAAGAAAAACGGAGATCTCAGACCAATTCTGGAACTAAAATTCCTGAACAAATTTATATCCACCATTTGGTTCAAGATGGAGACCTCCAGTCGACTCTGAGGAACATACGGGTGGGGGACTACCTCACATCCGTGGACCTGAAGGATGCATACACTCACATCCCATTTAGACCCAGCCACCAACACATCTTCCAGTTCCACATACTGGGTCAACACTTCTAGAATCAGGCCTTACTGTTTGGCCTCACTTTGGCACCCAGGGTGTTTACAAAAGTGTCTATTGTCCTGGCAGCCCAACTGTGAGAATAGGGGGTGGATATCATTCCGTACTTAGATGACTGGCTGATACGGGCGTGCAGCAGCGTCCAATCACAAAGGGACACAGACTCAATTCTGTTGGCTCTGTCCCAGCATGGTTGGGTGGTCAATCAGGAGAAGAGCTCCTTATGACCATCACAGTACATAGAGCACCTCAGGGCAGAGATAGACACAGAAGAAGGGATGGCAAGACCTTTGCAAAAATGGGTTGACTCAGTGATATCGATAATTTGGACACTGCGGTCCACAGCCGAGCCAAAGATGGGCCAAGCGGCACAGGTCCTCAGCTGCATGGCGTCTTGCAAAGACTTGGTTCCTTGGGTAAGGTGGAATATGCATCCCCTGCAAAAACTTCAAATTGCACCAAGGCTCCCCATCATAGGATGACCTCAACAAGGTTGTTCACTTGCCAAAGATGTTCACAGACTCACTGAGGTGGTGGACGCACCACCAGAACCTTGAGAGGGTTGTCCACTGGAGCTGTCCTATGAGGTGACAGTGGAGACCAATGCCAGCCTATTCAATTGGGGAGCATGAATGCACAACTCCACAGCGCAAGGCAAGTGGATGATATCAGAAGCACAATTGTCCATCAGTGTTCTGGAGATGAGGGCAGTGTTTCGTGCTCTGAGAGCATTCAGGGACAGTATCATCTGCCAGGCAGTCTTGGTCAAATCCGGCAACCAGGTCACTGTAGAATACATAGCAAAACAGGGCGGAACGCACAGCACAGCCGTTCTCAGAGAGGCTGCCAATGTGTTAAACTGGGCCCAATCCAACCTCACCCACCTCAACGCAATCCACCTGGTGGGAAAACTGAATGTCAGAGCAGACTGGCTAAGCAGACAGCAGGTGCATCTGGGGGAGTGGCAACTTCACCCGGATCTTTTCACCTTGATACAAAGGAGGTGGGGATGGTTCCAATGGACCTGATGATGTCCAAGGTGAATGCACAGGTCAAGGTATACTTTTCCAGATACAGGGAGAAGTAGGCCCTGGGAATAGATGCTCTGTCTGAGACATGGAACCAGGAGCTGTCATATATCTTTCCTCTGATTCCCTTGATTCCCCAGGTGTTGGCGAAGGTCCAACTGTCCCAACTTCCGATCATTCTGATCACGCCTTACTGGCCACAAATGGCATGGTTTGCATCTGCAGTATCCATGACACTGGACAGATGGACCCTCCCATATCGGAAGGACGTGCTGTTACAGGGACCAATGACTCACCCAGCCCCCCACACTCTAAAACTGTCGGCTTGGCTCCTGAGAGGCAGAGACTGTTAACTGCTGGGTACCATGAGTCAGTCATATCGACCATCCTACAGTCCAGGAAGCCATCCACCACATCCACTTATAACAGGCAGTGAAAAATCTTCACCGATTGGTGCAAGTCCATGCAACTTGATCCAGTGCGGGTGGATATGTCCATGATCCTACTGTACCTGCAGCAGGGCCTAGACAAAAGACTGTCCACTTCTTCCCTAAGGGTGCAGTTGTCAGCCATAGGAGTGGCCATGGGGAAAGTCAGGCTTTCACAGCCCGTTGCTCATCTGGATGCCATCAGGTTCCTTATAGCGGCACAGAGCATTCCTCCTCACATATGGACACCAGTGGCCCCTGGGATCTGACCATGGTGCTTGACTTCCTAGGGAAGAGCCTGGTCAAGCCCGGGCATCAGTCACCACTTTACTGGTTAGGCTTGAAGACCTGTTTCCTGGTGGCAATCTGCTCCGCTCTCAAAATTAGTGAATTAGGAGCCCTGTCACGCAAAGAACCCTACACCATCTTCACTGCACAAGGGGTCTTTATGAAAACAGTACCAGCATTTCGCCCCAAAGTCATGTCCACGTTCCATAAGGAGCAAACTTTAGAGTTACCAACATTCCACACACAACCACAACAGGGGGAGTCAGGAACCCACCATCTCCTGAATGTAGGTAGTACCGTATCACAATACATTACACGGACACAGGCAATCCGCAGGTCCAAAATACTTTTTATAATAGCTCATGGTCACAAACAAGGAATGGCTGCCTCAAAAACCACCATCACTAGATGGTTAAAGAGGACGATGCAGAAGGCATACAAAGTAAATGGCCTTACTCCTCCAGAGGGAATAAAGGCCCATTCAACAAGGGCAGTGGCCACCACCTGGGCAGAAAGAGCTAGTGTGTCCACGGAAGACATATATAGAGCAGCAACCTAGTCCTCCATCCATACTTTCACAAGACATTATAGACATGAGACTTTATGCAGACAAAGAACTGAATTTGTCACAAAAGTTTTATCCTCAGCATGCCTCATAAGCTGTCTGCCAGATCACCCTTTCCCTCCCTGATGGATGTTGAACTGCTTATTATAGTAACCCATGAGGTAATGTCTGGAGTGTCAAGGATACCACATAACACAATGGGTCTTTACTCACCTGGTAAAGGTGATTTTGTTAGTTGTATCCATGACAGTCCAAGACCCACCATTCAGAGTGACCACAGCAGAGATCTTCATGCTGGGGGGATTAGGCCTAACAGACTTTATGTAAATGAGAATTTCTTAGTGTTCTGTCTGAATGTACTATTAATTACAGTCGATATTACTAGGTAACCGGATTTAGAATTGTACCTCTAGGAAATAAACTAAAGGTGATGGTTAAACCATGCTCAGTCATTTTGTTTATATATAGCTATATGGGGATAAAGGTGGGAGCCACAGAAAGAGGGGTTTGGCCTAAAGCATTTGCATTTCAGCTATGGAAGAATTGAACTGGAGAATGGTGACTCCTGGGATCTATGTATGCTGTGAAATTTGATCCGGGTCACATGTGCATCACTAGCCTATCAGGTAGGTTGGGAACCCATGAAGTAATGTCTGGAGTATCATGAATACAACTAACACAATCACCTTTACCAGGTGAGTAAACACCCATTACTGCTTAGGTCCTTAAGTGCTTTCCTCTCTGGCCCTGACACGTTGTTAAAAATCTTATTATGATTATGTTAATAAAAATGTTCTAGATCAACCATACATGCTTTATAAAACAAACTACTGGGTTCATGGGAGGGATAAAATCGGAACGTTTTTTCAAACTTGAACCTTCCTGTTCTGTTTGTTCTATTTCAGTCTCACCCAGTCTTACCCAGTCCCAGTGTTTTTTGAGTATGTGGTCACTATTGGCATTTTGGGAGTCAATGACAGGATAGTCCTCCTCTTCCAGCCTCTGGGAGGAGGGAGCCTGTTCCTGTAGGAGCTAGCAAACTTCATCACTGAGCAGGTGCTGGACTCCCCCAGGATTTTGGTCTTGGGGGATTTTAATGCCTGAGTCGATAATGAATCCTGTCATTTTGGACAAGAGCTCCTCCAGCTGATGTATCAGGAGGGATTGTCTCAGGTAGTTCTCTCCAAGACGCATATACAGTACATGGCCACACTCTTCATCTGGTCTTCTCATTTGGACATGACATTATGGTGGGCAAGGTTGGTTCAGTAAGCTGGTTGGATCATCATGCTGCTGAGTTCCTGTGCGGGGCCCCTGTAATTTAACCCCCCCATGGAGACTATCCAGTATCATCTGAAAAATAAATTGGAGCCTCCCCAACTCCAGGAGTCATTGGATGTCTCAAGCCTAATGTTAGCCTGTGCTCTCAGTCCAGAGGCTGGTGTTAAGACTTATAATACAGCCTTGACTGAGGCCCTGGACCTGATTGCACCTTTCCACATTTTCCCTGTGACCTCCCAGTGTCACTTACTGTGGTACTGTGCCGAGCTGCACCAGTTGGAGATTAAGGGGCATAGGTTAGTGCGTGCCTCGAGGAAGTCTCACTCTGAGGAGGAGAAGGTGGTGCTGAGGCTCCATTATCTGGAGTATCAGTGGGTAACTGATCTTAAGAAGACAGAGTTTTTTGTCCCAGTAGATGAATGTGGCAAGGAAACATCCAGCTGTGCTGTTCCGCACTGTCGACAGTTGGCTAAATCCTTTCTGTCTGCAGTCTGGGGCAGCATTTTCCACAGAAAAGTGCAAGCAGTTTGGGCATTTCTTTGCTGACAAGGTGTCTTCTTTCAGAGTGAGTATTACCTCCTCTGGTCCAACTTTTGCTGGAGGTGATCAGCTTGCTGTTAAAGATCTTATGCCGTGAAGGAGTGAGTTTTGGTCAGTTTGGGCAGTGGAGGTCCTCTGAGTGCCTACCAGCATGCCCTCCACTACCTGTAGCCTGGACACAGGTCCAACGTGGCTTGCCATTGGCTGCTTGGACTCCCTGGATCCAGTGTTTGTGGAAACTGTAAATGGGTCCTTAAGTGAGGATGTCTTTCCTATGGCCTTGAAAGAGGCTGTGGTGAGACCCTTCTTTAAAAAGTCAACCTTAGGCCGTGACGTTCTCTCAGGCTATAGTCCTATCTCTAATCCACCCTTTCTGGGGAAGGTTTTAAGAAGGTGGTGGTTGATCAGCTGGTTGAACGTTTGGAGAGTCTGTCCATCTATGAACCTCTCCAATTGGGTTTTCAGCGCAGGCATAGCACTGAGACAGCTTTAATCAGGGTGGCACATGATCTCTTCATGGTGAGGGACTGAGGGCACGCTACCAGCTTGGTACTCTTGGACCTATCTTCAGCACTTGACATGGTGGATCACAGGGAGCTATTGGATCATCTGTGGAACTATGTGGGTGCTACTGGTGCAGTTTTGCTCTTGTTTTGGTCGAATTTAACCAGATGATCACAGTGTGTAGTCCTTGGGAATTTTTCCACTGTACTTTTCGCACTGCCTTGTGGTGTTCTGCAGGTTTCCATTTTAGCTCCCTGTTGTTCTCTGGGTACATGCTGTTGCTGGGAGAGATCATTAAGTGGTTCAATCTGGGCTTTCACTGCTATGCAGATGATACCTAGTTGTACCTGTCATGTGCCTTGGGTGATCTCTCCCCCTCGGGTATGCAGAGCTGGCCTTTGGCTGAGATCAACTATTGGATGTCTGCTAACTGGCTATGTCTCAGTCCTGGAAAGATGGAGGTTATGGTGATTGAGCTGGGTCATGGAGGTGTCTCCACTAATGGGAGGCTGCTAACTCCAGTAGCTGATGGGTGGCCCTTGTCAGATATTGATGTGGTTAAGGACCTTGGCGTTTTTCTTGATGACCAACTTACCCTTGAACAACAGGTGTCGTCGGTCATTTGATCCGTGTTTTTCCATCTCCTGAAAATTGCCAGGATCCTGCCATTCTTGACACCTGCTGATCTGGCATGGTTATTCATGCCTTTGTCACCAGCAGACTAGATTATTGTAATGCTGTTTACCTAGGGATGTCTGGAGGATTGATGCATTGATTGCAGCTACTGCAGAATGTTACAGCCAGGATGTTAATGGCTGCCTCTATGAGGGACCATGTCACTCCTATTCTGCACACTTTGCACTGGCTGCCTGTGAGTTTGCATATCACCTTCAGGATATGCTTGTTATCTAACAAGGCCTTACATTGTTTGGGACTTGATTACCTTAACTAGCTCCTGGTTCTGTATCGTCCTATCTGCCCACTATGCTCCGCCAAGGCTGGTCTGCTTGTTGTACCCTCCTCTCACATAAAGAGATCTGGTGTCAGAGCATTTGGTACAGCTGCTACATCTTTGTGGAACTCTCTCCCACCTTACATTCATGCAGTCAATTTGGTTGAAGCCTTTAAAGCCTCCTTAAAGACATTTTTGTTTGAGAAAGCTTTTAGTTTTATTTGGATATATTTGATTTTAAACTTTGTGGATTTTTTTTGTGAAGCACTCTGAGCTCCTGGATAGGATGCTATATAAATAAAATCTGCCTTGCCTTGCCTTGCCTAATGCCTCCTGAAACAAAAAGGACTTTAGGCCCCTCTTAAAGGCCTCTACCTGGGGAGCCTCCCAAAGAGATTGAGGAAGTCTGTTTAGCATGGCAGGTTCTGTGAGTGTGAATGTCTGATGACCAGAAAATTTCAGCCTTCTCTGGAAGAGAGCAAAGAGGCCTACCTTGGAGGAGTGGAGAGGGAGGAAGTCTGACAGAGAGTTAGAAGGTGTCTCAGGTAGCCAGGCACCAATCAGTATAGGTCCTTTTAGGTCAGAAAACTTACCTTGAAAGTGATGTGCCACTTAACCTGCAGCCAGTGCTTTTCACGCAAAACTGGAATTACATGGCAAGGCCTAGGATGGCCTGTGAATAATCTGGCTGTAAAATTCTGCACCAGCTGCAGATTCCATAGGACACCTTCACTCACACCATGGTAAAAGGCATTACAGTGGTTAAGTCTGGATGTGACAAAAGGCATGTAACCAGTGAGGGCAAGTCTTCAAGGAGGGATTACGATTTTGATCCAGGTGATGTTTCTGAGATGATAGAAGCCACTCCAGATTACGGCCAACATCTGAGCCTCAAATGTCAGCCTCTCGGCCAGAATGACCCCCAGATTCTTCGACTTAGCAGAGGCCACCAAACAAGATGAATGAGCATTACACCTGAAATATCCCTGGAAGCCTCTGTACCCCACAATCAACCAGGTTCAATTAACAGTACCTCAATTTTGTCTGTGTTATATCTTGGTAAGCTTGCTGACATCCAGTCCTGAATCTTGGCCAGGCACAAATTGAACACCTTGACAATGCCTGCTGTCCCAGGCGCAAAAGACAGATACAAATAAGTTTCATTGACACAGCAGTAAAAATCCAGATTGGGCCATCTAATGATCCCAGAAAGCAGCAGTAAATACACCAGGAACAAAATGGGAAAAGAGGATTAATTCCTGTGGTACATCACAGAGCAGGGGCCTTGGAGTGAGGAGAAATTACCCATCACCACCCTTTTTATCCAGTCCCTGAGGAAGTACTCAAACCAGCAGATAACAGTGCTGGTGAGTCCACAGTGCTCCCTGAGATGCTCCAACAACAACCAATGTATGCTTCATGGTGTCAAAGGATGAGGAGAGATCAAGGAGAACATGAACTGGCCACTCTCCTCCATCCTTTTCCTTTGGCATGAACGGTCATTGTGCACCTTAATCAACATGGTCTCTCTTCTGTGCCTTGACCTAAATCCAGACTGGAGAAGTTCTTAGATTCATAGAGAAAAAGCTATAAGGTGTTCCTGATGCTGCAGCACCACCAGCTTTTTGATAACCTGTCCAAGAAAGGGGAGATTAGAGGCCAGTCCCTAATTCACCAAATTCAATGCCAAAAAGTGCAAGGTTAAGCAACTAGGAGACAAGAACCCCAAGGTGGTGTACTGTATGGGAGGGGTAAGACTTAATACCATGACTGAAGAATGAGACCTTGGAGTGACTCCCTAAATAACTGAGTCAGTGCAACATGGCTTATAGCAAGGTACATATGATGCTTGGATGCATTGGGAGGGATATCGATAGCAGAAAAAGAGAAACAATACTTCCCCTGTTGGATCCTTGGTGAGGTCACACCTGGAGTTCTGCACCCAGTTTTGGAGTCATCACCTCAGGAAGGACAGGAGTAGGCTGGAAATGGTTCAGCAAAGTGTAACAAAAATGATTCAGGGCCAGCAGTACATATCCTATGAGGAGTGCCTCAAGGCACTCAACATGTACTCACTGGAGACTAGAAAAGAGAGGGGTAAATATGGCAGAGACCTTCAAATTCTTAAAAGAAATTAACCAGGTGAACTGTGTGGAACTATTTAACTTGATAGCTCATGATCATGTTGTCATGAGTTGAAGCTAACATGAGGGAGGTTCAGGAGGGATGTGAAGAAGTTCTGTTTTATAGAAAGGGTAGTGGATCCATACAACAGGTTGCCAGCCAAAGTGATGGGTGCAAACACCATTAGTGGTTTTAAGCATGGCTGGGACAGAATGAAGGGTAGAGATTGCTCAGGGTGTTAGAATACGGGACGTTAATGAAGGGGATAGGGAGGGCTAAGAACCTGGTGGAACAGCAGGTCTCAGGGTTAAATAGGTAACTCAGGCAGACTGGATGAGCCTTTGGTCTTTTTCTGCCATAAGTTTCTGTGTTAAATTTTCTCTGTTTTTATTTGTCTATGTTCCTTGACATACTGGTGGAGTCCAATCCAAGGCTTTCTCCATCCTCTGTTCTTTTAGATGGCAGTGCTAATGTAGGAACCAGCAGCAGCAGGACTGGATATACATTTAACACACACAACCCATGATAACTTTGCCCTGAAACACAGTGTGTTCTGTGTATACTGTGCTACTTTCCAGACCCCTCACAAGAAGAAAAAGGTAACACCCACAAATCTAAGTTTCCAGCAAGATCCTTCAGAAATAAAGCAGCACTGCCAAAACTGCTCCTGAGCTACTCAGTGTTAATGTCACCATTATCTCACCACCTCTGATTAGATGAACTTATCCACCTCATTGTGTGCTCCTTCCCTTTCTTCATCTCAGCCCATGACTCCTCTTGTCAGTACTCTATGATTATACATTTGTTCCTTCCCACAGTATGCAACCTCCATCTCCCATGTTCCTAACTGGGAATTATCTTGTGCTGGTGGGGCAAGACCAAGATTGAACCACTGGGCCCAGAAGAATTTCCCAGTGCTTGATGAGGGAGGCAAAGATCAGCCCACTGGCTGCAGCTGTCCAAGCTCCTGCTGGAGGGACACAAATCAGGCCATCAAGCTCAGAAGAAGAACAGTATTCTTTCCCTCACTGTTGTGGAATTGGGAGGAGATAAAGATCTGCCTAAACATGGTGCTCCCCTGATAACCTGGCTGATGCTTTGAATGGGTGAACTAACATCAGACCCTTGCTCCTTCAACTCTTCCCTTCGTCCACTGTCTTGGTTGCTGCTGCTGGATAGCTGGGCGGGGGGGGGGCAAAGATGTCAGTGTCTGGTCTTTAGGATGTATTCCTCTTGTTCTCCTTTACAGGCTTCTGGTAGTACTCTAACACAAGTCAGTCAGTCCATGCTGTCAGTATCTAAGCTCTGTTTATTAACTGCCTAATTACTACAAAGCACCATGTGCTGTGCAGTAAGAGATTTTACAACACTTAACTTTCATGTAATATCCACTAGGTGGTGCCATAAGAGAATTAATGCTATGGTTAAAGTGATTTTCTTGTTTTCTGAAAAACACAGAAAGCTTGATTCTTATTCGCAAGGCACTGGCACAACATTGCTGCACCAAGAATCTTGAGCTTTTCCCTTGCCTCCACATCCATGACCAGTGCTCAAAAGGGGGTCACTCATCCTCCACGGCCATCCACAACATAGTGCACTGATGCATAAAAGGGTAGGGTACCCATGCTAATGGTGTGTAGTGCCATACACAGAAGCATAGTGAACGCCACCAAGCAGGGCACATTTTTATGATCCTTCTGCCTCTAAAACTATTACAGGAAGATGGCTGTGTGTCACAAAATTGTAACCAGACCCTCCAGAGCTGCCCAGGAATGAAGGCACAAACAAGCAGGTTACTCGGTATTACTCAGTATGTAAAAGGTGGAAGGAGGCTCTAGGCCCATCGAGACCACCTTCCCTGCACATGCAGGGTAGACTAAACACTAGCCCTAGTTCAACTTTAAATGACTCAAAAGAAGTCATATTCACTGCTGAGTTAGATAATGAATTTCAAAGAGAGGCAGCACTTATTGTAAAATAGAACTGTCTTTTTGTGGTGCAAGACTTTGGTATCTTAATTTGTCTGTTATGACATCTGAGATTGTTAGGTTTGGGAGCAATTTCAAGATTAGCACATTTCATTAATGTAGTATGCTTCAAGATATTATATAGAAGCAACATATCACTATGATTTCATTGCAATTTGAGATCGTATAAATCTAGTGCCTGTATTGCAGTTAAAAAACTTGCTCTTAAACATTGGTTGAACCAGTCAACAATCTCTGGCACAGAATGGCTGCATGAAATATCATTCTACCTCAGAACAGAAAGATTGATAGCGAGCACAAGGAATAGATTGGCTCACTTCAACCATAAATGGGGCAAACTATATGCACTTTATTTGAATTAACATGAGCAGGCTCTCTAACTGCCTATAGCTCCTTTGTCTTGCATAAAATGGTTATGCTAATGATGGTTTACTTGTTGTTAGGAGGATCGACCGGGGATTGTGGGATAGGGTGGGGAGGTTAAGGGAGGGTGAGAAATGGGACACTATTGTAATGTTACTTCCTATGTTACTTTGTACATGACTGTGTTTTGAAAAAATCAATAAAGCATTCTAAATAAAAAAAACAGCAGGCTTGAGCTGTTGAAACAAGTAAACATCTTTAAATACCTTGGTGTCACCCTAGACAGCTCCCTCTCCTACACACAACACATTGACCAAATTGAAAAAACAGTCAACACCAGATTAAGACTGCTATACAGGCACCATTCCTGCTTGACTGTTGATGCCCTCACCCTAGCAGTAAATAACTCCATTCTTTCCACTGTGAACTATGGTCTTGTCATGTACAGCACAGCCATGAACACCGCACTGAAACGAGTAAGAACTGAATTAAACAAGGCCTGCAGACTGGTGTTAGGTGCAGATGCCCTCACGCATAAATGTGATCTTTACACCCAAACAAAGTGGCTAAACTTATAAGGCAGAATACAGTACCAAAGTCTGACACCTTGGGGAAAAAAGCCCTACTAGGTCTGACCCCAAAAATCATCCATAAATTATTCAAACCTGCACACCATTCTCATCAGACAAGAGGCAAGACCCATTTCACATCCCATTTTGCCCACTGCTGTTGCCCAAAGGACTTTCTCTTATAAGGCCCCACTCTGGCTCAATGAGCTCCCAGACAACATCCTAAACAACTCCAAACTCATGCCGTTCAAAAGAGATCTTGAACAGCACCTTTATGACCGAGGGAGACAAGATTGCTTGTACTAACCACCCCTCCCTTGATTTCTAACTCTTCCTCACTTCCTCCTCCTCTAGCATGGGTATGGATATCCACTACCTCTATCCTTGCTTCACTCTCTGCCACTTGCACTATCACCTTGCCCTATCCCTAGTATCGACTCTCCCATTCAAGGTCCCTTTCTCTACTGCCCCCTCCCATCCCCCTTGCACATTAATCCCCTTTTCACTTTTCTGCCAGAATTACCTGTCTTGTAATACTTTTAGCTAACATAATTGCAGCCTTGTGTTATTGTATTAGTGTGTATTGCCACCTGATCCTGTTATGTTTTATATTCTGCTTTATTGTTGTTGTTCCTATGTAAAAATTCCCACATGTTGCTGTACCATTCACTGGAATTGCTCTACCTGTTGTTTGTTCTCACTCTGGTGTGGAACCTTTTTAAATGAGCTTCTAGCTCAAAGGATTTAATCCAATACAATAAATAAATAAATAACATTTCAAGCTCAATTTTGCAGGTTTATTGTGCAGAAAACACACACTGAACTCATTCAGCACCTTCCAGCATTGGATGAGTTCACTGTGTGTGTTCTGTACAATAAACCTGTAAAATTGAGGTTGGAAAGTACATCTCTTTCATTCAACACTGCACTGCTGGAGTACCACTGGTTTTGGTTTTTCAGGGATCTGAGCATTGCCAGAGCCCCAGCCAGGAGAATCCCAGAGGCAGACAGAAAGAGAGAACCTAATCCAGCAAGCAGACCAGTGTCAGTGGCTCAGTAGGTAGCACACTTTCCTCTGAGGCTGGGAGATCAGAGGGCTGTGGGTTCAGTTCCCACATCTGGCACTTGGGTTAATATCCCAGTACTGTCACTGTAGTGCAGCATGAGAGGGGCACTGCACTTCTGAGGTGCCGTCTTTCAGGTGAGACATTAAACCGAGGTCCCATCTGCTTGGATTGGTGGTAGTTCAGGTGGATGTTAAAGATCCCATGGCACTTATTGAAAAGAATAGGAGAATTTCCTCGGTGTCCTGGCCAAATTTCCCTCATTCACTAAAAAAAATACCACCAACAGCTTAATCTGGTTCAAAGTCATTTGGCATTCATCTGTATTCCCCTCCCCCGGGTCATGCCTGAAAATAGGCAGGATTTGTCTAGTGCACTTATCTGGTCAACAAAAACTAAATAGAAAGAGTGAGATTACACCAGTGGAGCAGGAGTGGGCATTGAGTGGCCAGCAGGAGGCCCAAGAAGGGGCCACCATAGGAGCCAAGGAATAGCAGCAAGCAGAAGGCCCCTCTCACAAGCTGAGGAAGCACACAATAGAACCAAAGAAACATGAGCCAGCATGGGAAGACAGAACTCCACTGGCAGCTGGGTAGCATAGGACATGGCACTGGAAGTCATGCAGCCCCACTAGTGATGCCAGACAGCAGAAGGCCACCCTGACACCCAGGGTAAGATAGCAGGCAGTAAGGGAAAGTATTGGAGGTAAAGTTAGCAAACCAAGAGCTGGAGAACAGTACAAGCCCCTGTGGGAAAGGGGATGGGAGAAAGTAATAAGTAGAAATGAGGGAACTGAGACCTGCAGGAGCAGGTGATTAGAGGAGCCCTCTAATAGAATGAGACTGGGACAGCAAGGGACACCAATTAGCTAGTAGAAACCAGCATCACATGAGGATGTGACAATGAAGGCCAGGGCTTCATGAAAACAGATGTACGGGGATGCCCTGGACCATAGCCATGGGAACCTGTAAGGGGAAAAACAGGGAGGGTGGCATTAAAGCTAGCAGCTGCATGACTAAAGAAAAGAAGACAGCCACAATACCGAGGCCTGAACCTGAGAAGGGAGGGAATTCCAGAGGGGATGGAGTCTCCAGGAGAAGACACTGTGTCCAGCAGGTAGTGGAATTTTAGGATTATGGAATGAATGGAGGTTTAAATGACAGAGGGTTTAGTTAGAGGTAGGATATGACATGAGAAGGGAGTTACGGTTGCCAGGGAGCATTTATCTGGTATCCATCCATACCCACCTTTCCCTGGAAAGAAAACACTGACACCTGTTTTCACATGCTGGAGTGTTATTCAGTGATATAAGTGATCACTGCCTTATTGCAGGGATAAGATCATCAGTCAAGCCATCCAACCCTGCAAAATTCCTCACAAGAAGAAATAAAAAAAACCTTAACATCGAAGGATATCTCCACGATCTATATCATTCTGTACGCTGGCAAGAATTCTATCATACAGCTTCTGTGGAAACAGCACTCAAGGTGCTAAATGACATTATCATAGGCGCCCTCAATATTCATGCACCTTTCACTAGTGTTAGAATAAAAAAACAAATCCTGCCGCTGGTTTTCTGCTGATCTTAAATCTGTACTGCTTGCCAGAGATAAACTCTGGAAAAGGGCTAGAAAGACCAAGGATCCATTTGACTGACTTCAGTTCAGAAAAGCCAGAAACAGCTGCACCAAAAAAGTGAGAGAGGCCAAGGCTGCCTTCTATACAGCCGAGCTTGATGCCTCCTACCTTAACCCAGCCAGATTCTGGGGCACCATCAAGGGGATTCTAGGGCAGGACTCCTGTACCTCTGCCATCCCAAGTACACCATAATAATGCTGTTATCACTGACAAGTGTGAAATTTTAGATGCATTCAATGATCATTTCAGTACAGCTGGCCTAGCTTTTGACTCCTCCCCAGCAAATCTACTACGGTCACAACTTAAATTCCAGTCGAGTGATGGTCAGAAGACTGCCTCTTCATTTTCCTTCAAGCCCATTTTATTAAAACAAGTGGAAGACCTATTGCTATATCTAGACACCAAGAAAAGTGCTGGTGCAGACTCCCTGGACCCCTACTTTTTAAAAATTGCTCTTCATGCCATTGCAGTTCCCCTAACCCATCTTTTTTAATCTGTCCTTATCCACTGGTTCTGTTCCCACATTGTGGAAAACAGCACAAGTGTTTCCCCTCCTCAGATCAGGGGACCCCATGGATCTCAACAATTACAGACCTATATCCATCCTACTGGTACTGTCTAAAATGTTAGAAAAACTGGTAAGTATCCAACTAAGAGACTACTTCGATGCTAATAATCTCCTTAACTCTGCTCAATCTGGGTTTAGGACCAGACACAGTACCATTTCTGCATTAGCAAAAGTAACAAATGATTGGCAAACTGAGTTAGACAAAAAAAGCAACATCTGTGCTGTATTTCTTGACCTAAGTAAAGCCTTTGATACAGTGGATCATGAGCTGCTGATTTCCTCACTGCATTCCTTAGGCCTGGATCCAACCTCTCTTGGATGGTTCAGATGCTACCTCACTGATAGAATACAGCAAGTGAAAAATGAAGGTGTCCTATCCTCCTCAAAACCACTTCTAAGGGGAGTACCGCAAGGATCCATCCTGGGCCCTATCCTTTTTGCTATATATATCAATAACATTGATTCCAACCTCACTGTTGCCAATGTTCATCTTTTTGCTGATGATACTGTCTTGTATGTCAGTAATCCCTCGCCATCAAAGGCCTGTGAGTTACTACAATCAGAATTCTCCCTGTTGCAACATCAACTACTTGAAAAGAAACTACTTTTAAATGCCAAGAAGACAAAGGCTATGTTCTTTTCCACCAATGTATACTCTTCCTCTCTCTCAACAAACACTCTTCCCAACTATCCACCATCCTTGGAGAAAATCTTGATTATGGTTAAATTCAAATATTTAGGGGTATGGATTGATAACAAACTTGATTACACTCATCATGTTGAGGAGCTCCTGAAAAACTCAGACAGAGGCTCGGCCTATTCTTCAGAATCAAACATTACCTAACCAAAGAGTCTAAACAGAGACTAATTCAGGCTTCATTTCTATCTCTCATCGATTATGCAGATTTCCTATATGGCCATTGCACTATGTCCTATTTAAGTAAATTGGATACCTTGTACCATAGAGCTCTAAGATTCATCACAGATCTTCCTTTCAACACTCATCACTGCTTCCTCTATAATGCTGTTGGCTGGACATCCTTACATCTCAGGAGAAAAAAATGCTGCATTATGGATTTACAAAGCTCTGTCAAACAAACTTCCACCTTATATTTCTGGTTGCTTTACTCTGGCTACACCGAGATCATATGCCCTAAGAAGCAATAACCTTATCACATTGAAGCTAACTAAAGTCTGCACCCGGCATGGGAGGTCTGCAATCAGCTATTTTTTAGCATCTACCTGGAATTCTCTACAGAAGACCCTAAAGCTGAACACCTTCATCCCTATAGCATCCTTCAAAAAACTCTTCACAAATCTCTTTCCTGAGATATGCAACTGCTTCCACTAAGCCTAGTCCTTCTTACCCTTTACCATCCCTTTTTCTTCTCTCTATCTCTGTTTATATACTTTTAAACTTAGCTACATTATACCCTGCAATCCATTCATTCCCTTCTTTATTCCCCATATCTACTTCCTTAAGTTTCTATCCAATTTAGACACTCTAACCGCTTTCACAATCCCAACACCTCATAGTTATTTGTGTCAAACCTGTCTGATTTATTGTTTAGTTGTACAAAACCATTAGCTACCTTGCTTGTATATCGTTCTTTATTACTGTACCTATTTATTTATATAAAAATTCTTTGCCTCTTCTCTGTATTTGTTTATGTATTATACTGTACTTTATTTTGATCTTGACCTATCAGGTCCATCTTGTAAATGAGCATTGCTCAATGATGTTCGCCTGAATAAATAAAATTTTGATTGATTGATTGATTGACATGTCTTGGAGGAAATGGCCACAGCCATGCTTTTATTGAATAACATTGCAGTTTAAGAGCAGTGCACATATATGGGAGGATCAACTGCCTGTGGTCATATTGGCCAAGACTGCTCAGCCACCCCCCCCCCATCAAGCGCTGCTAGCCTTGCAGTATAGATGTACCTGCTGCAGGTAGACCATGACCTCTCTCCCAGGTCTGGGTACTCGGTTTCCACCTCCATGCTGACCTGAGGGGGTCACGAGCCCTTCAGTGGAACTCAGCTCATCTCCTCCTCCTTACCACTATTTCAACTCATAGTGATCTTCCTGAGACATCACCATGACTGCAACATATTGACTGCGACATATTGAATTCACCTGTCCTGTGACGATTTATTCTTGTCTATTTAGGTTCTCCTGCTTCTGACTCAGTTTAACACCCTTTTGGAAGAGGTGAAAAACCCAGGAAAAACCCTGTTGCAGGGAAAACTGGGGTAGACACTCCCAGACCCCTAGTGCGGTCACCCATACTGGGTCACAAGATGGGCCCTAACTACCTGGTCCCATAACCCTGCTTTTACAAGGGCAGGAGGGTGGGTGATCCTTTGTAGGGCATGAAAAGCCAGGATGAATTTCCAACCTCCTGGAATGACTCCCTTGTTCAGACTCGTGTACATGACTTTCACCATGACCTTCGGAGACTGGCAATCCATGATAGAGTCTAGTCAGTGTGGCAACACAAAGTGCTGGAAAAACGTGTTCTGAATTGTGATCCAAACCACCTGCCACTACTATTCGATTGGACACTTGACTGACCAAGACTATTTGGTCTCAGTCCACAAAGGCACTGTGTTCATTATGATCTAAGTTTCCCCTATGGGCATGATTGTCCATCATTGGGCAATAGGCTTGTCCTAGTTCCTCAAATATTCTTAGATTACTTTAAAACCTTCAGTCTGTTAATGTCTAGGACAATTATATATCTTACACATGTGTATCCTGTCAGAATCTATGAGACACAATCCTACATATTTATGTAAGAACTCTGTACATGCAAAATTTATGCAGTTGATTATATGAATATAAACAGGGATTGTAATTGTGATTGTCCCGGCATGGCCTATGAAACAGAAGTCCAAATTTGGCTTGGTTATAATTTAACACGTTCTAAATTAAACCCTCGTAAATGTATTAAGTTAAGCTGAGAAGCAGGACCAAAAGAGTCAGGATTCATGTTTAAAAGATATTTTTTACTTGAAATTAAAATTTAAAATTTATAAAGCAGTTTTGGCATTAATGCAGGTAGACAGTTACAATCTTTCTGAACAGTAGTACAAGCAAAAATAATTTCTTCAACGCCACCAAAATAGTCGCGATATAAGAATACAAATGAAAATAAAAAACGTATGCAGGCATATGCTATTCCCAACTCCTATTTCTGGGATAAAGGCAACAACTCACCGCACCAGTACCAAATGATGTCCACCTGAGGTCCTGGGAGCTGGATGACTCTAGGTTCTCCCTCTGAGTGCTCTTACCTTGACTTGGATTTTTGTGGATTTATGTAGTCTTGCCAAGGCAAAAGTAAGTGGGGCACTACTTTAACAGTTTTTAGTCTTAGGCTGGTTTTTATAGGTCAGGTGACCACTAATTGATGGATAGGTGTTGGAAAGCTATCAGTAACCCCAAAACATCTGATTAATACGGGGAAACATATGAGCTGTAACCGTGGTCTGACGTCATGGCATCATGCTTAACATGACCAGGGAATTTTTCTTGTATATAAAAAATAAGCTTGTGTTCTCAGGTGGGACATGCAACCTGGGGTATGTTGTACTAAGCAAAAGGTGTAATGATCCATAAGGACATCTGGCGACTTGTGTGGTGGGATGTTCATGAGAAAAACAAGACTGGTCTCCAGTTGACCTTTTATGGTTAGGCTAGACATTTAAAAATATGCTGCTTATGGTTACTAGAGGAAAGTACCTAGCAGATGATGGAGGTTTAGACTTTTTAAAAGGTCACGCTCAGTAATTATCTTGTTTAAGATCAAAATCATCATTAGCAAAGGCTGAAAGGTTAAATGTTTAAAAGCTCACACAGTAATTAAGAAATAAAAATTAAAAAATAAATGTTAAACACAGGCTGAAACATAAGTAAATATCAATTGCAAATCAATAAAAAAACTGATGCTTAAGTATTGAGCTTGGCTATGATTAATGTTAAACACACATTGAAACTTACAAGTAAACGTTAATTGTAAATCAATAAAAAAGTAGATGCCTAAGTATTGAACTTGGCTATGTTTATATGCTTAAAAGCTATTGGGTGGAATCTATTCATGGTGTCCAACCTAGGGTTCCGGGAGAAATATTTGCAGCAATCCATCTGACCACTGTGCCTTCAAGTTCTTAGTACATTTCTTCCTTGATTGGGGGTATTGGGGCAGGTAGACCCAGTAGGGCAAACAGATCCATTGGGACAGGCAGACCCAGTAATGGTGCAGGCAAACCAGGTGGGGCAGGCAGACCCAGTAATGGGGCAAGCAGACCTGGTAGGGCAGGCAGACACAGTAATGGGGCAGACAGACCCAGTGGGGGATCAGGCAGACCCAGTGGAAGCTGTATTGGATTGCAAGCAGAACAGGCAAGAGAAGAAAGAGGAAGGATTGCTGGCTAATGCCCTTAGAAATTCCTCTTTCTCCTTCCCTCCCCACAGGATGTGACCCCCCCTCCCAAGTGGGAGGCCCATGGGGGTCCCATGTCCTGTACCTGGACCCTGTTCAATCCCCTCAGGACTACCTCTATCTTCCCCACTCCCTCCTCCTTCCCAGGTGCAGGGGAGGATGGCCCCAGATAAATTATGGCTGCTGCCATCTATTGC
Organism: Neoceratodus forsteri; assembly: GCA_016271365.2. Classification (NCBI taxonomy): domain Eukaryota; kingdom Metazoa; phylum Chordata; order Ceratodontiformes; family Ceratodontidae; genus Neoceratodus; species Neoceratodus forsteri. The sequence goes on along the minus strand of CM057449.1, from coordinate 1,063,397,735 downwards.
AGCCTCTATATTATCTAGTATCCATCCAAACACTGACACATGTCTTGGAGGAAATGGCCACAGCCAAGCGTTTATTGAATAACATTCCAGTTTAAGAGCAGCACACGCATCCAGGAGGATCAACTGCCCGTGGTCATATTGGCCAAGGTTGCTCGGCTGCCCCCCCATCAGGCAACATTTGCATTGCAATATAGATGTACCTGCTGCAGGTGGACCATGACCCCCTCTCTGGGGGGTCTGGGTACTCAGTTCCTGCCTCCATGCTGATCAGAGAAGGTCACGAGCCCTTCAGACAAACTTGGCTCATCACCGCCCCCTTACCACTATTCTATCTGTTAGTGATCCTCTGGAGACACCACAGGACAGAGAATATCCGACTCCCCAAGCTGCCTGCTCCACAAATTCCTCCAAGACCTACTCCAGTACTCCTAGCCACAGCTCTAACCCCCTCTCGGTCAAACACCCCATCTCGGGTACCATGATTTGACCAAATGCTTGAATCTGACTGTGCTTCACCACAGTACCCCCTAGTATCTGCATGACCACCCTCATCTCCCTATTGATCTGAATGCAGGCCCTGTTGAGAGGGGGCCCCCTCCTTTTGGCCAACCAGTCCCTGGATCAACTGGGACCAGATGAGGGTTGTATGTGGCCACCACTCCCTAATGGTTTGAAAGTCCTCCTTCATAGCCAGCAGCAAGTCCACCATCTTCTGGCTTCCCAAATCTTCCCCTCCAAGATGTACCATCAACATCTCTGGGATACGCTGGGTCAGCCATTCCTCCCTCAACAGGGAAGTAACTCATCTCTGTGCATGTGGTCCATGCCCTGCCATCTGATCTGGACCCTCAGATGACCCTTCCTCTGAAGCTGCCTCCTTGCCCCAGCCACCACTCTTGCTGCCGCTTGCTGTATGAAGGACTGACCATAGATTCAGATTTAAGCACTGACCTCCGGGGACCCTGGAAGAAACAAAAGCTGCTTTTTGTAAATGTGGGTTACCTGAAGAACGCTTGTGACCTCGAGCACCCCAGTGCCTGAGATCTGTCCATCTGCCTACCCCAAGCTCCTGGTGTTTGTAGCTGCCCAGATCCTGAAAGAGTGAGTCCCAAACTCCTTAGGTTTCAATCCTACATCCTGCACCACTCTGGCCAGAATAGCTCTAAACTGGTAGGCCATGACTGCATGCTGAAAGAATGACCCCTCCTTTTTTGGGGTTCGCAGCCATATAAACCTTCACCCTGTCTTGGACCTTCCAAGACACCCAAGGTGCTGCCTCCACCAAGTGCCAGCAGTCTTTCTGCTCCTGGTCCATTTTACTCTTCCTAAGCCTCACCTATGTGCCCCTCTTAGTTGCTATAACATTTCCTAACTCCAACCCTATGATCTTCGCAACTCGTGTGGGCTGTGTTAGCTCCAATACTCTAAATGCCCCTCAAAAAGCCACCAAAAACATGGTGTCAAACAGCAACACCTCAAATGGGGTCCAGAAAACCCTGGGGAGAACCCCCCAGAAGCTTTTGAGGATCACTGGAGTGATGGGGTGCTTCGTGTCCTGGTGAGAAGCCAATGACTTCCCCCACTCTTCTAGTACTTTCCTCACCTTGAAATCTTGCATATACTATCAGTGACCCCCAGATCCCTGGAGAACCAAGACAAGCCAGAGAGGTGCCTGCCCACCCCCCCCAGCGTGACCCCATTCTGCTTCGACAGCATGATATACTTGCACAGCTGTTCTACCAGAATGGGCCAATCCTCCAGTCAGCCTTGCTGTACCCCCACTTCCAGGTAATGTTCTACTCCTTTACTGTATACTTCCCTTGTCCTCAGTGCAATGGAATTACCTATGCATTTCCAAGTCGAGATGTCACTACTCTCCACAAGAAGGGAGGCACCATCCATGGCTGCTGCTCCGCTGCAGGAGCCAGCTCCCAAAAAGTTCACCACTGTGAATGAGATAAAGCATCAGCAATTCCATTGTCAACACTGGGTATGTGTACGGCCTTGAATGTGATGTTCAACAGCATCAAGTCCCCCATTTAGCCCTTCAGAAACAGCTGCCAATTGATGATGTGTACCACCCCGTGTTATCTGATTGGAATAGGACCTTTCAGTCCCTCAGTAGCAGCATCCATAAGCATGGCGCTACCACTATGGGTAAGAATTCCAGTAGCATAATGTTAGTGTTTAAACCTGCCTCCGTCAACTCAGGTGGCCAGATCCCTGCACACCATTACCTCTGGAAGTATGCCCCAAACCCCAAGCCTCCTGCCACATCTGTGGAGAGTTGGAGTGGTTGACCCCTGTTGATGGCCTGCCACAACGCCACTCCATCAAAATGGCCAAGGAAAACCCTCCACACCTGTAAATCCTCCTGGAATTCCTCCATTACTTGCAACCTATGATGTGGTGCTGCCCATGGGGATGATCTGACATGCAAAATTGAGGTGACTCACCAGCTGTTGCAGCTGCCACAAAGTTACCTTCTGAACCCCCAACATGGAGTCCACCATACACCTCAGCATGGTAACCTTTTCCTGAGGCAAGCGGCAGAGCCTGTTGAGGGTATCAATCTCAATCCCCCAAAATACCAAGACTCTAGTCAGGGTTTCCACCTTCCCTGGTGCTAGGAGACCCCAAAATCCTGGCAGATTGCCAAGATTGTGGCCAATGCATCTCACAGACCACCATCCAATCTGGCCCAAAGAACAAGAAATTGTCATGGTAGTGAACCACCACCTGATTACCTGGCAGCTTCTGTGTCGCCCAATGGCAGAAGCAACTGAATTTTTCAAATACTGCACATGCCACCATGCACTGCACAGGCATGCAATTGTCCACATACTACTGTCCCTCAAATTTCATTTCCAGCAGCTCCCTGTCATCTGGGTGGATGGGAAGCAACCCGAATGCTGACTCTATGTCTGCCTTCACCATGAGTGTCCTGGGACCTGCCCCACACACCAACTCAACCGCCCTATCGAATGGTTCATATTGCACCACCATATAACGAGGGTCAATGTGATCATTTGTTGCACCTGGGTTATGCCCTCTATCATTCCCACATACACCTCACACTGTATTCCTGGTCTATTATACTGTGGTACTGCTATTTTGCACTAATATATAGATTTAGGCACCCATCATATAAGCATGAGTGCCAGGAATGTGCTTTGCTGCTAGTATTTGCTAATGTTTATATCCTTATATAGGATTATATCATGCATGACTATTATACTGCACTATAATGCATTATGTGTGTCTTTTACATATATTCCATATATAATCTACCTAATCACTGATAAGATCACTCTGAGGGATCATCAGTGATTATTGTATACTTATATTCTCATATAGTTATTTGTACTGTGTGTTTTATACTCGGGCAGATATGCCATGTGTAATAGAGCCCTGTCAGCACTTCTTTTTGTCTCATTAGAGAGAAAACCTTTGTTATGTCTTATATTATACATAAGCAAGAAATGCCACATGTAGTTTAAACCCGTTAGCATTTCTTTTGTCCAAGCTATAATGCTAACAGAAGCATATTATTTGTCTCATATGATACTCATTAGTAATTCTATCTCCTAAGTCATTATCCAATACATAATGTTTCTCATATCTGTAACTATGATGTAATCTCTGTTGCTATTCTGTTATCTGTAGTATATCACCTTCTGCAACCTACTGTAGCTCCAGGACAGCGCAGAGAGAACAAGATCTTAGAGAACCTAAGATCATAGAAATATTGGAGATTATGTACATTCTTCAGGAAAGTGGTGAGAAACCCATCTCCCTTGTGATTTTCTTTGTCAGATGCTTGACATAAGTAGTAGTATAAACATTTATTAGTGCTCTTGCTTGTTTACTAATGTTTCTTGGCAGACTCCAAAGACATAAGAATCTGTATTATTAGTATTATTATTATTTACCCTACACACTTAGAGTGTTTAGGAAACATAAAATGGCAACCACGAACAGAGTCTGGGTGTTTGCAAAGGTTACATTTTAATTTCCTCTGTAAATTAAAACACTGGGTGAAAATTCCTCAGTAACATGCAGCTGAGATTGTCTTCTGTTTAAATCTCTTCAGTCTGTTGTGTGTACCACAGTGTAGACAAAATAATCTCTTGGCAGATATTCAACTCTGTGTAATGAGTTGTTTTATTTTATTTTTTTCCTCTTCTTTCTCTGTGGGAACATACAGCTGTAAAGGGATCTGAACAGGCAAAGAGACTGCTTTCATTTCTGGTTTCAAATCCTAATGGGTCTATACTCATCTAGGAGTTCACATATGCCAAAGGCTGTTTGTGTCCTGTCATGAACTTTGGTTGCAAACAAAGTTTTTGCTCCACAGACAGCTAAGGGTTTCTTATCTTAAATAACATGTGTAAAAATATCAGTATTGAGGCTGGATGCCTTAACATACCAAACTGCTTACAATGGTTTAGAAGATTTTACCAATGTGGCAAAAACCAGAAACAGTCTCAGGAATGTGGTTTCTGAACACTATGGAGTATTGAAAAATGGTACCAAAAGAGTTGATCCTGAAGGATTATTAATTGCAACATTGTTTAAATGTTTTGATGCTGTTCTGAATAAACTATCTGTTATGGAATCTGCACAGGTTGCTTGCAAAATGGAGAATGCTGCCTACAAGCAGGAAATTAGTCTGAAAAAGGCTTCTCATAAAGAAAGGATAGATGGACTGCAGTCTCAGCTGCAGTCCCTCTGTCAAGAAATGAGTTTCTCTTTAATGACGGAAGCAGCAAAGACCTGCATGCCTTAAGAGATAATGCTGAAAAGGCAAAATTTAGAAAAAATGTTTTTCAAACGAATGATGTTCTGGCTAATAACACTAATTCCTTATGTTTTGAAAACAAGGAACTTAGGGATGATAAGTCTGAAGTAATTACTGAAAGAGTTAAAATGCTGGTGTTTCAACACCAGACCTTGACTGAACAGCATGAATTATTATGTTTTGATCACAACAGACTTGAAATGAATGTTTTAAATATAAACTGTGACACAGCTTCTGTTGATAACAGGCAAGTTTTACAAGATGAGAATGTCTTGCGATCTGAAAACAAGGCACGTTACAGCATGCTAACTCCTGTTTCTGAGCGGTTAGAATGTATAATATATAGATTTAGTCACCCATAAATAAGCATGAGTGCCAGGACTGTGCTTTGCTGTGAATATTTACTAATGTTTATATCCATATATAGGATTATATCATGCATGACTATTATACCTCACTATAATGTATTATGTTTGTCTTTTATATATATTCCATATATAATCTACCTAATCACCAGTAAGATCACTCTGAGGGATCATCAGTGACTGCAGTACCTCCGTCAAGAAAATGAGTTTCTCTTTAATGACGAAAGCAGCAAATTCCTGCATGCCTTAAGAGATAACGCTGAAAAGGCAAAACTTAAGAAAAATGTTTTTCAAACGAATGGTGTTCTGGCTAATAACACTGATTCCTTACGTTTTGAAAACAAGGAACTTAGGGATGATAAATCTGAAGTAATTACTGAAAGAGTTAACATGCTGGTATTTCAACACCAGACCTTGACTGAACAGCATGAATTATTATGTTTTGATTACAACAGACTTGAAATGAATGTTTTAAATATAAACTGTGACACAGCTTCTGTTGATAACAGACAAGTTTTACAAGATGAGAATGTCTTGCAATCTGAAAACAAGACACTTTACAGCATGTTAACTCTTGAATCTGAGCAGTTAGAATGTATAATATATAGATTTTGGCACCCATCATTTAAGCATGAGTGCTAGGAATGTGCACTTTGCGGATTGTTAACTCCTGTATCTGAGCAGTTAGAATGTAGGAGTAAAAAGTCAGATATGGCGAACTTGAGCCATCAGCCAGACGTATTGGCTGGGCATACTACCTTAATGCCCATAGACCTTGCCTGTTCTGATGTTGAAAAGTTTGATTTTGAACACTCACAGTATTCTGTGGGGTGGACTAGAACAAAGGCTAGCCACTTGTTTTTCTGTGATTCACAAAATAAAGAATGGTTAGACTCTCAAAATGGTGGACACACATGTCATCAGGTTGCATCCCCATACCATCCCCAAGATGGCTGCTCATGGACATGTGATGATGGTCATAATACAGTAACCCAAGATGCCCATAAGGTAATTCAAGATGGCCGACCACCACATCATGGAAGTTAGATCATGCAGTCACAGGGACCTGTGATTGCTGCCATAACCAAACAAAACATGCCAGAGATTTTTGGCATGATTAATAATGTTATCAGTAAGACTAGTTTTTCTGAGGACAGAAGATTCTCATTAAAAATGATGCTGACATACTTTTGACTGAGGCTGGTACACAATCTGTCATGAAGTCAGTGTCTGACACTGCAGAAGGAGCTGCTGTTGTTAGTTATGTTTACTATACTAGAGCGTCCTTGGTTAAGGAACACATTGCAGTTAATTACTCGAATTGTTGTGATTCTTCCTTATGTAATTTAACATCAGCTTTCCCTGAGAAGACTAAATGTGCTGTTGTTTCTAACCCTAACAGCACTGGGCATATGCAGCCCATTAAACTTTAAGCTGCAACATTAAAAACAATGTTGCTACTATCCAACAACCTTCAGGTGGGGAAACCAACTTTACATTTGATGGAGGAGGGGACAACTCTGATTCTGAAAGCCCCATGGCTGTGATATTTTCAGCATCACAGATCACATTGGGGAGAGAGGATTACAGGTTTGATTTCTGAACCTGGACTGACAGCTGTTTCAGTACTACTTTCTCCATTCCTGATGGCTACTGAACCACAACCATAGCTGAGAACTACGTCCAACTTGCACACCACTTTTCTTCACTGTTCAGGCACCTCTGATAGTGTCAGCACTGCCAGCACATGATGCAGAGCCCCGTCCACCAGTGACACTTGGATCATCACATACTATGGCAACAATAGCACGTACAAGTCAGAAACGGTCTGGGTTATTCTCAGCACAAACAATAGCAGGCACTTTTGGCAGGAATTGCAAGGTATCCTAATACTGATATCATTGTCTTTTCTTTTGGGATCACTGACCATGGTCCCAGCATTGGTTAATCCTAAACCAGCTTTAGGGTATTATTATTATTTTGAAACTGCCACATCAAATAAAGCAATTTCGGCAGTTTTAACCCAAACATACAATGGACACATCAGACCCCTTGCTTGTGCATCCCAGATGCTTGCCCCCGTGGAGCTGAAATACAACCTTTGTGAAAATGCATACGGTCGATTCATCGCAGTACAATTAGTCGCAGTCAAACCATAGCGCCGATCTTGTCGAAATATAATCTTGTCGCTGTACAACAGGTAGCGGGCACAATGTAGCCACCACAACCAGATTTCCCACAACATTCTGTCCACTGATGTATGCCGACAATATGATCGCACCTCAACTTGCGGTCTGCCGGTTCTCCCCCGATTGTCCCTACCCTGTGTGAGTGTGTGAGCAGAGGTCCTAAACACAAACTGAGACCAACGGCATTAATTTCAACTGGCCTAGGATTTCAACAGTGATTTTCAAGTGTCTCTCTCTTCCTCTGGCTTCTGATTAAAATGGAAAGGAAGGTAATGAATTTGATTTAATAGAGTGCCTTTCACACACACACATGCATATGAAGTGCTTTGCAACCCATAAACTGTAGGTAGTATACACTGGATAAGACTTAACTTTCCCATTGACCTCATTTTGCATTCCAGTGCCATTATTTGTTAGATAGCTGCTTCACAGGGTGAAAGAGACACTGCGGTGGGAGGACAGGGACAGAAGGTGAGGTGTGTGTGAAGCGGGAGTAAAAGTGACATGCAGGCAAAGTTGTTGTTGGGATCTGTGGTGTTTGTGAGACAGAACAGTGGGAAGTCATTGGGGCAGTAGGTACCGCCCATGAATAGTACTTGATTACGTATGTGTGCAGATGCCGCGACAGGGACAGAACAGACAGATGATGCAGAAGCAGCTGCAGGCTCCCAATGTGTTGCTTGGTGGTAGTCACTGCAAGGGAATGAAGGGTTCATGCTAGTTGGCAAGTGGTTCACTTTTGCTGAGGTTCTGGCCACTATCTGTATTTCTTTGTGAGCTCACACCCTGTCATGGGTCTCGTGGGCAGCACAGTACTGTACATATGGTTTGGGGTGGAGGCATGACACCAATGATATTAATCAGCGCTTTTGCTGAAATTGTGGAGACAGGTAATGCTGCGACTATTTGTCAAGTTAGATTTTTTTACAGTGATGACGTCACTGATCTACGAGTTATGTTGACGACAAAATGTATGGCTTTTGTTTGTCCCTGCTATGAAATGTCTGCATTATTTTGACTGCAACATTTTGTCTGGGTACAAATTGACCGTACACGTGTGAAAGGAATATTTTGGCTACATACTGGGCAGTGAGATACTTTATGTACATCATTGGATATGCACCCATTGTGCTGCATTCCAATAATTTGTAACTAAATTTTTGTTGTCAGACAGAGTAAAAGATGACTCTGCATCCAATGCCAGACTTACACACAGGTCTCTCATTTTACAGGATCATGATATCACTGTCCTTCCTATCAAAACTCCATCCTTGTTGGCCCATGGCCTACATTTTGCAGGAGAGACCCATGATTCTTCACTCCAACCCCCTGACCTACCTGTCCCAAGGTCCTTTCTGACAGAACCTCAGAAAGTGTTAAAAGACACCACTGTGTGTCATGTTTTGACTGATGACTCAGCCACACATACCAGCGAGGATCAGATAGCAAGGTTTGGAATTATTTTACATTCTGGTGATGGCAGAGTATGCATTATTGTATATGTACGATTCACAGGCATTGTTAAAACACACCTGGCAAGAAAAAAAAGTAAAGCAGGGAGGTGAGGAGTCTCCTTATTAACACAAATGTTTGTGGATGGCTTACAGAGCTGGTAAGTCCTTGAGAAAGACACAGCTTATGCTAAGACAGGAATACAAAGTTTGTTTTCCTTATGTAATATGATACCAGCACTCCATGAGAGGGTTAAATTCTGCATGCTTTAAGAAATGGCCTTGATCTAATTACAAAAGCACTGCAGAAACTGTTTTTTGTTTTATTGCAGTTTCTAATTGGATATGTTTCTCTTTGACTGAATTTCTTTGGAAGAAAACAAACTTCCAATACTATAATAGTACCTCTGTGAAATACAGAGGCCTGTTTGTATACATCACAACACTAACCTAACCAGTTTAAATACAAACTATACATTATAAGGTTCGAGCATTTTGTAAACATGAACCTTATACTCCAAAAGAAGGACCCTCATTTGAGGGCAGTGTATGGGTTCCTTAATAAAGGACTGAAGAATACCTTCCAGAAATAAGCCAAAATAAGAAACTGAAAATGACATTCACCTATCCAGTGATGGTCTACTCATTTGGAACATCACTGCTGTAACACTCATCAAAAGTTACGGGTAACTCCTGAATACCTCAGCGTAGATTTTATCTGCTGTACCAAGTACATGATACTCCAACTGGTGGACACCAGTGAGTCAATAAAACCCTAGACAGACTGACATCCTCTGTCTGGTGGCCACATATGAGAAATTAAGTAGAACACTACATTAGTAGCTGTTTGATCTGTGCACAAAACAATCCTATTCCAGCTAGGAAAAATGCATTGTTACCCCAGAGGCAATCAGGCCCCTGGAACAACATCCAGATTGACTACATTGGCCCTATGCCAACCACTAAGAACAGCCAAAGTGACTGCAAATGTCTTGGTAAACCAGCTATTACCAGGTAGAGTTGATCCCTAAAGGTAAATTCTGATTACAGGAATCTGGCTTTATAGCCAAAGTAATGCAGGGAATTCTGGATTTGTTATCGGTAAAACAAAAGTTTCATCTCCCTTACCACTGAGAGTCATCAGGACAGGTGGAATGGGCTAACAGGCAGATCAAAGTTATGTTATAATACACTTGTTCAAAAAAACCCAAAAGGACTGTGATTCATTATTGCTTTTACTCCTTATGACAATAAGAGGGACACCCTCTGTAGGTACACAGTGTACCCCATTTTTGAAATCATGACCGGATGATCCATGAGACTCCCAGAACATTTATTTCTGGACATGTGTACTGCCACTACTGATGGAGCATCAGTAGATAAATATATTAAATATCTCAAACAAGACATCCAAAAGGTACACTTGTTTGCTACACAATGTATGGGCAAGACCCAACAACAGGCCTTATCCCATTGTAAACAAACTCAGTCCAGCAGTCTACCAAGTTAGACTGCCTCACAATAGCATTCATTGATAAATGGCTACATGCCAATCAAATGAACCTGTTTAAAGGAGAACAAATTACTTTTTCATACCCCAATGGGCGGAATAGTATTAAGCTATGTTTTTCTTTTCTCTTTGCTTTTAGGTTCCAGAGAGAGATGCTTGCTTTTATACTTATTATACTTTTTAAAAGTATGGGTCTTCTTACAAGCACAAACTGCACATTTTATTGCAGATAAGAACCAGTGACCTAAACCTAAACAGATTGTTAAGACAGAGTACCTCACAAGCCAACATGATTTGATTGCATCCTGTGGAATTCACACTAAAGTCCTAAAATACATGTTCATCGTCCAGAAGGGTAGTGAGGCCCTACTGAATGCTATGATCATTGTTTTGGATCAATTCTTGCAGCTAAACCTGATCTGGATTCCTCTTCACATTTTATTGATAATCAGGAATTTTGCATCCAAATTTATATGGTAATAAAAAGTCATTAGACTGTAAGGTTTTACCCTATGATGCCCCACAATTTGTGACACTTAATACTGAGTGCCCCCCCAAAAAACCTGGTCCAACCAGTGGTCTAATAGCCACTTCCTAACCAGGTACCCTACTTAATAACGGGCAGCTCAGGTACATTCCAGTGATTTTTAAATCTTGCCCTTCAGAGCTTGGAATGATTTGTTAAATGTTTCACAACAAACATTTCCCACATTTTTTTTTTAATAATGATGTTATTGGATACCCAGGAAGCATACCAGGTACTCTTTAATGGCCCCCTATACAGGGACTGACACCACACACACACACACACACACACACACACACACAGGATTTTCACATCCTGACCGCTAGTGGTACATTTAATAACAGTAAACCTAGCCAAATGCACTAGGGGCCAGATATTCATAACTTTGCCCCGGGGCTAAATTAGCACTGCCCGGCTGGCAAACTTAGCCTTGAGCACAAAGCAAGCTATATTGAAAAGGAAATAGCCCGGTGCTAATCCTGCTGAATGTAGCAGTCTAAGGAAGCTGGGCAAACAGGTCTGGGAGAGCAGGGCAAAGATAGCCCTAGAATAAGATAGCACTGAATATAGCAACAGGGAAGTGCAAACTGCAGCTGCAGCTCATTAGACTCTGTAGCAAGCCAGTGTTACAGGTGGAGAACATTGTGTGTGATTGCACAGAGATGTCTCACAGCTACTGCAAACACACCTATCAACCTCCAGCCTCATAAATCAGGGACAAGGCTTAAAGGCTTAAAACAAACAGGAACAAACGTTTAAAATTAGGAACACACCTTAACAATTGGTGATATCCACCCAGGAAGCCGGTAGCATAAGTGGTTTAGTGTAAAATGTATTTTCTAAGGAAGAACACGTCAGTAACATTAATGTTTGACATTATTTTATGTTCACAACCCCCACTGTTTGGTCACTGAAACACAATGTTTAGGAGGGACAGAGTAAGATTTTGAGGTAAAATCATGGATGTCCCTGAAAATCAGGGACAGTTGAGAGGTATGACGGCAAACAACAATGTATGCCACACACTGCAGAACTGTGCTATGCTGAAGTGAGGTTTGCCTGGGGCTAACCTGATTGCACAGTGCTAACACATTAGCCTGGTGCAAACTGGTTAGCCCGGGGCAAGTGGGAGCTACATTCAAAGCTCCCATGCAAATGAGCCTACTTAGGTAATCAGTGGGCAAACAGATACATTTGCATCTCATTAAGTGCTGCTTAGCCTACATTACCAAGCAGTTTGCCCGGTGCTACTGCATGGAGCACAAAGCTCCCCTTATTGGTCAGAATGGAAGTACAGGCTAGATGCTGCAGGCCAAGACATACACACAGCATCCCCTGTTGGTCAGAACAGAAGTACAGGCTGGAAGCAGCAGGAACTATGTGCTGCCAGGCACAGTTGGTGCAGTCCTGACCCATTCACAATCGAATGGAAAGTAATGTCCCTGGTAGTCTAGTGGTATCCTCACCCCCCTACACGCATCCCAACCCATTTAGAATAATATAATATCACTTTCCCTGGTAGTCTAGTGGTCCCCCAACCCCCATGAATGAATCCTGACCCATTTAGATTAAAATAATATCACTTTCCCTCGTAGTCTACTGGTCCCCTCACCCCCTGCATGAATCCTGACCTGTGTAGAATAAGATAATATCACTTTCCCTGGTAGCCTAGTGGTCTCCCCACCTGTCAGTGACACTCCTGCTTGGCCGAGACACTTTATGAACAAAACTGAGCCAGCTCTGTACTCCTCCTGCCTCACGGCCGGCGGCCAACTGTACCTCAGTCAGCGGCTGGCCATGGTGGTAGAGAAGGGCTGAGCTGGTCCAGCTCTGTTCTGGCAAGTGTTCCTGACCAAGTGGGGCGCCACTGCTGGGTGGAGGACCACTAGACTACCTTTCACATCCCAAGTTTGCCCTATAGCCAGCCTATGCTGATACTTAAAAATCCTGCTGTACTTTTCTATCAAGTAACCACACTGACTCCAGTACGGATTATAATGTAGGAGCAGCCATTAATCTAATTGCTCTACTCTCACACACATACTGGGTATTTTGTCTTCTGGCATTTTGTGGGGCTCGTGTGTGGGAGGGGTGGTCTTTGCTGTAAATTGCAAAAAAGAAGGCATGCAGGAAAAGACAGATGTGAAATACAATTACATTAAAAGCCCTGCCTGGGAATATTTGAGCATGCATCAGTATTGACCAGGGGGCTATTATTTGTACAGCCATGACAGGGACTTCATTATGGGTGGAGCGGTTTCAGGAGATAATTTGCAGTTAATTTTAAAAGCAGTTTCTGTCAGCATGGACAGGGAGCTGCACTATTTAGATTGAAAGCATCTATTAACTTTCACAGCGGATTGTATGATGCCCCCTGTTGTCAATCCCCCCCCCCCCCATATAAGTGCTAAACTTAATTTAGAAAAATAGCATCTCTGCTCAGTTAGGCACTTAATATTGTGCAATGTGTTTCTTATTTAGTTTTATAACCTGATTTTTTTTTTGCCACATCCACTGTGGCATTATGTTTTTATTTTGTTTTTATGCTTTCTATTTCCTCTCCTGTTTCTGACATTGGCCAGCTCTGGGACCGCCTTTCCATCTGCCACCAAGCCAACATCCTGTTCAAGGTCCCACAGGACTCATACTACCCCAGGACACTGCCAGGATACCAGGGACATTCCTCCACTCTTCTTACCGGGAAAGTTCATACACGATAATTTAGTACTGTTAAGGGAAGAAGTAGAAATAGCAAAGGTACTATCTTCTAAAGGTTTCAATCTCTCCCTGGATCAAAGGGTATTCAGTTGGCGGCCAGCCATGGTGGTGAGAGGAGGGCTGAGCCGGTCGCCGGCTCTGTTCGTAAAGTGTTTCTGAGCTAAGCTTCACTGCCAGTGTGTGGGGACCACTAGACTACCAGGGAAACTGATATTATTTTATTCAAACTGAGTCGGATTCATGCAGGGGTGGGGACCACTAAACTACCAGGAAAGTGATATTATTTTATTCAAACCAGGTTGGGATTCTTGCAGGGGGGGGGACCACTAGACTACCAGGGCATTTACTGTAGTACTGTGGATACAGGGGTCCATGATGGGGGGGCACCACCACTGCTTTACCACTGCATTACCGTCAGCTTTTGTTAGGTGGTATCTAGCACAGCGCTACAGGTTGCACTAATGCCTGTAGTGTGGAGCTAGACCTTTTAATGTGCCACACTGCTGGCATTCATGGGCACTCTCCTCACTCCACCCCTAAATACTATTATCTATTAGCGTTGGTGCCACCACACAGCGCCGGCGCTAATAGGGCTTTTAAATATTGCAGCCTCGGGCAAATCTAGCTCTATTCCAGAGCTATGGTTTTGTGCTAGGTGCAATTGTTTGAATATCTGGCCCTTGGTGTTTCATTTTTGATTTTTTTTATTAAAAAAGGAAAAACAGGTTTAGACTCAGGCCTATTTGGCTTTGACATATCTATTTGAAATAAGGTTGATATAGCCATTGTTCAAGCACATATGTTAAAGGTTCATGACAGTATGAAATATTATATCATACTCCCCCATTACATGGTATACATGGTCTTGCTTATGAAAAGCAATTTACATATTAAAGATATTGTGAAGGGGTTAGACCTGACAACTGTTATTAATTAATTAATTTCTGCTCACATTAAGGAAGCAGATGAGCATCACATAGCTAGGAAAGTCCTTTGCACTGCCTACAGCTATTATGTTCTTACAACCCTTTGGTTATCTCTTCCGGGATCTGGAATTAGGACATATCCTTGATCTCATACATGACAGACATATGGGTCAGTGGCATTGCCACATTTTGCACTTCTACTACATGTGTTAAATATCTATTTGAATCTAGCACTATTCCCTTGTCAACGGCAAGGAACCGTGCATATGTCACCACACACACCAGTATTGTTCCATGTTTCAAAACTTATTCCTGCACAATCCAGGAAGCCATGTTTGTGACTCTCACAGTGTCATTGCCGCATTTTCATCTGGCAACATCTATTTCTGATCATCTGGCAACCATCTATTCTATTGGTCATCTGATGGGAACGTTTATTGTGAAAGGTTGAAACTACCTCCTTTCCTTGTTTACCATGAGGTATTGGAATTGTGACTGACTCTGAACCTTGATTGTCGTACCTGAAAGGATCATCATCTTTTATGCAAATGTGACATCTGCCAACTTGTTTTACCAACTTGTGAATACTGACCTACTAACTGAAATTAGGCTTCCATTTGTGAACTCTCAAATAAACTGTATTTGGTTCAACCAATTAAGATTCTACAATCAAGCTCATTGTTATGCATACTATGAAGCAAGTCTGGGGTGGGGGCAATCCCCTAACTTCAGCAAGAAGACTCTTCTTCATTATATCTACAATCAAGAAATCAATTTTCTTCACTGCTTGTTTTCCACGCCTGGCTGGCACCTCATACAAACTGAATACTGTCATAAACATTTACATTTTGTGCAGCTGTGTGATCATCTTCCACTGAACACTGTTGCTATTCCATTGTAAAACTCAATGTGCAATCTAATGCACCCCTGCTGAGGCCTCTGAAAATACTGCTGCCTCCTGAACATTTGGATATACCTTTGGAAAATCTAAATACATTGAATTTGAAATATGAATCTTCATCTAACACTTGAAGAAACCCTGGATTTATCCCTGGAACTGTTCATAGTTTAGGTCTTGTGGACATTGACATTTTGTGTCCTGTTCAACTTATCAACTGAAAAATGTTATCCTCCAAGGTGGTATATTCAGCTGATGTGGAACATTGTGTGTTGACCAACTACACATTCTTCTGATATGGACTTAAAGTTATGCAAAGTGAACTTTTCTAACTTCTATTTTTACTCCCTAAACAGGTAATAGGCAAGGCCACTCTTTTTCAGTTTTTACCGGAAAGTCTGGTAGAATTCCAGAATTAGGGCTGCCTGAAGACTGGTAAAAACAAAGATTTCACGGAATCTGGCATTTTATATCAGATCTGTAGATCTGCAAAGCATGTGGTTTTCTTTGAATTCCTTCCTGTACTATTTTCAACTTGCTTTATTAAATGCTCTATAAAATAAACCTTCTTTAATTCTGATTATTTATGCACATACTAAAAGAATGATAGCAGAATCCAGGTAAAATCCAGAAATTAGAGTAACAACCACTGGTGAAATTTCAGAATCTGAAGTCTTGAAAATAGAATTTCATTGTTTTAATCACCATAAATCAGTGGCCTTGGTAATAGGTTATATGGTAATACACCTGTTTCCATCCCGGAACCAGATACCATTAAGTCTAGTTTTAATTATTTTGATTTTCTATCTCAATTTTTACTTATTTTTAATACCCATATAGGCAATGTAAGTTTGTCTCTTCAATTTCTTCCCAATAGGACAGATACACACCTGATACATATCAGTATTTTCTGATTGTTTAGATATTGGAAAACCCCATTGTGAAGTTTCATTCCAAATGTTTATAGTAATACAAGGTTTACTAACATTTTCCCTTATAATTACATTTTGTTGTTTAGGGAAAACCCTGAAACCATGACCAGTTAAACTTCCTCTATCAGGCTCGTGCCTTGGGCCTGTGGATGAATGATACCTAAGCATCGTCTTTTTGTTGCGTTGCCACTTTTGCAATTAGGGCAACAAAGAGGAGACTGTTGCACCTGGATTATGCCCCCTATCATCCCACAGACATCTCACATACACCTTACACTGTATTCCTGGTCTATTATACTGTGATATTGCTATTTTACTCTAATATATAGATTTAGGCACCCATCATATAAGCATGAGTGCCAGGAATGTGCTTTGCTGCTAATATTTGCTAATGTTTATATTCTTATATAGGATTATATCATGCGTGACTAGTATACCTCATTATAATGCATTATGTGTGTCTTTTACATATATTCCATGTATAATCTACCTAATCACTGATAAGATGACTCTGAGGGATCATCAGTGATTATTGTATGCTTATATTCTCATATAATTATATGTAGAGTGTGTTTTACATTCAGGCAGATATGCCGCATTTTATAGAGCCCTGTCAGCACTTCTCTTTGTCTCATTAGAGAGAAAACCTTTGTTATGTTTTATATTATACATAAGCAAGACATGCCATATGTAGCTTGAACCCATCAGCATTTCTTTTGTCCAAGCTATAATTCTAACCGAAGCATATTATTTGTCTCATATGATACTCATTAGTAATTCTGTCTCCTAAGTTATTATTCAATATATAATGTTTCTCATATCCATAACTATGGTGTAATCTCTGTTGCTATGCTGTTATCTGTAGTATATAGCCTTCTGCAACCTACTGTAGCTCCAGGACAGCTTGAAAAGAACAAGATCTTGGAGAACCTAAGATCATAGAAATACTGGAGATTATGTACATTCTTCAGGAGAGTGGTGAGAAACCCATCTCCCTTGTGATTTTCTTTGTCACATGCTTGATGTATGTTGTATAATAAACATTTTTTAGTACTCTTGCTTGTTTACGAATGTTTCTTGGCAGACTCTGAAGACATAACAATCTGTATTATTAGCATTAAGAGTATTTAGACAACACATTCACCAGGTCTCCTTTCTGAGTAGGACAAGTGATTTATCATCCTGTATTTCTCCGGTGCTTTCTTTGGTACCAGGCTGATTGGTGATACCCAAAGTGATGGGCATGGTGGGGTGCTCAATGACCCACTAACCCTCCCCAGCCACCTCTCCTTCTCCAGTTTCTCCTGGGCTACCTGTGGATGATCCCACATGGATCTCAGGCTCTCAGCTTCATGCCCCCCTTGGGCCTTCATATTAGAGCCTGAAACCCACCATGAATCTATCCTCCAACAGGTTCATGGTCTCCCTGTCTGGGTACTGGGCCAGCCACGGACTAATCCTGTCCACCCTTACTGGAGTGGGCAGGTTTGTTACCTTGTGGCTTCCATGGCTTCTTGTTCACTCCCCTAAATCCCCCTTTTGGGGAGCACAGAGAAGCACACTGGATGAAGGGCTGTTGTTGTCCACAGACCATGCAAATGTGCCAAAAATGCCACACCACCTGATAGCACTTCACCTGGTTGTGCGCATAGCACGCCTGCATCAAGGTAGTGCCTCCCTTGGCCTTCTGTGGGGAGGCTGGCCACAGGCAAGAGGAGAAAGAGGAGGAACTGCTGGCTAACGTCCCTAGAAATTCCTCTTTCTCCTTCCCCTCCCACAGGATGTGACCCCCCCCAAGTGGGAGGCCCGTGGTGGTCCCGTGTCCAATCCCTGGACCCTGTTCAAAACCCTCAGGACCACCTCTGTCTTCCCCCATCCCTTCTCCTTCCCAGGTCAATGGGAGGATGGCCCTAGATAAATTATGATAGCTGCCATCTGTTGCAGCTTCTGCAGTCTGCCCAGAATTAAAAAAGTTGAGCAAACTGCCCAGTTCCACTATTTGATTACTTCAGCTTCCTTGGCAATATTTTCAAACTGGAATAAAGCACAAGAAGTGCAAAATATGTGAAGAAAGCCATACACATTTTTCAGGGTATTTTCAAGAAGGCACTGCAGTACAGGCACAACCCCATGTGCTGCACACAAAAGGGTTGCAGCTATACAAAGGCATAAGATGCAAAACAAAAGTATAGCATGCTCCAAATCCCCAGTGCTTTGAGTCACTCTGACTCCTCATCAGGGCCACCACCAGAGCCCTGATGAGGAGTCAGAGTGACTCAAAGCACCTGGATTTTTAGCCCTTTTTGCTGCTATAACCTTTCTATTTTGGACAGTGCTGTACTTTTGTTTTATTTTCAAGAAGATAGTTTCTTCCAGTGCTTTGACATTTGACTTTAAGCTGATTAAAGCAGCAGTGCATGTTAAGGGGAAACTTTTTAGCTATGCCTTTTCATTCTATTTTTGGGTGCCCTTGTTCTTCCCTCCTATAAAATGCCCTTTTTCCCCAAATTGAGTTTTCATTAGTGCAGTACTTTTTTTAAGGTGCCAACAAGTTTTAGTTGTGAGAGCCTCTTGTGGTCATGTGTGTTCTTTTCTGCATTCAGTAAAGTTTAAGGTTACATCCACTCTGAGTAATTCTCTCATATGATATATTTGATGATGTCAGTGGTAAGACTTTTAGGGCTTGATGTAACGTGTCAGACCTACACAAGCCTAGGTTCAATTTTCATTGAGGCACATGTTTTTTTCTTTCTCACTACAATTTATTTGTATGAGAGAAATTTTTAGATGTTATTTCTGATGTCAGTGACTCTGTTTCAGCATGGATTCAATTGAGGTTTCAGAAAAAAGAACTGTTTGTTTTATGTTGTGGTTACGTTAATTAACTCCTGTTGAGGCTTTGAGGCTTGTGTAGATTTGAATGAACCTTGATGGGAAGCATTCCTTCCCTTTGTCAGATATTCCATTACTGAATTCCACTTCAGCTGTGTATGGGAGGGGGATTCCTACAACATACATCTCAGTCATGAATCCCTATGTTCCACCATGTGAAACAATGGCATAGTGGCAGAGCTCTAGGACAGTATTTGAGGGGCTTAGGTTCAATTCTTAGTGGGGCACATTTTTTTCTTTCTCACTACAGTTAACATTGGATGGGAGAATTTGATAGAATTAGTGATGCTAGTGACAGAGTTTCAGCAGGGGTTGAAATAGGGTTTCAGAAGATGAAACTGTTAATCTGTTGCCATCAACTTAATTCATTCTGTATGAGGCTTTGAGGCTTGATTAGGTTTGACTGTAACTTGGTGGGAAGCATTCCTTCCAGTCAGCAGATGTCTCATTACTAAACTTCCCTGCAGCAGTGTAAGGGGAGAGTCTGCATTCAGTGCAGGATGTGCATTCTTGTAATACACATCTCAGTCTAGAAACCCTATGTCTCACTATGTGGAATGATGACACAGTGACAGGGCACCAGGGCAGTATTTGGATAGCCTGAGTTTGATTCCCAGCGGGGCACATGTTTTTCTTTCTCAGTATAATTTATGTCATAATAGAGACATTGTTAGATGTCATTACTAATGTCACTGCTAGGGTTTCAGCAGGGTTTTAACTAGGATTTCAGAACATTGAACTGTTACTGTAATTCTATGTTGCAGTTAACTTAATTAGTTCCAGCTGAGGCTTTGAGACTTGCATATTGGCAGATACTTAATTTCTAAACTCCACTGCTCTTGAGTATGGGGGTGGAGGTGGAAGGGATCTGCACACAATGCAGGAAAGACATTTTCATAGCATTCATCTCTGTCTAGAAACTCCTATGTGAAACAATGTGGGAAATAGTACACTATCAACCTAGTAGGACAGTATAGGGGGGCAGTCTGAGTTTGATTCCCAATGGGGTGCACTTTTTTTCTTTCTTACTGCAATTGATATTGTATGAGATAAATTGTTAGATATCACTGCTAATGTCAGAAATCTGGTTTTAGCTGGGATTGAAATAGGGTTTCCAAAGTTGGAACTGTTAGGTCTTTTTTGCAGTCAATTTAATTAGTTCCAGCTGAGGCTCTGAGTATTGTGCAGGTTTGAATGCAACTGGTTGGGAAGCATACCTTCAAGTTGGCAAAGAGTTTATTACTAAAAGTTCACTGCATCAGTGTAGGGGTGGGATTTGCACTAAATGCAAAATATGCTTTCCCACATTATGCCCTCTGATGAAACTCTAACGAAGCACTGGGGCACCTGGTACTTTGAAAGATTTAAATGAGTATTGTGCTGAATTACAGTACTTTCAGAATGTAAACAGGAATCAATGTACTGTACTTTGAAGGTCACTGTGTGTGACCTCTGGGGGGCCAAACTGAGCAATCGGCACATGTAGCAGAAGCTGTTGTGTCATGACTGAATAAACACTGAAGTTGAATTAAGCTGTTTTATAACATGGTGTTTCTGTATAAACCTTGTAATTGGTTAAAGCAGATGATGTGGGGGTACATTAATGCTGCATATACGCATTGTTAGAGTGAGTAGGTTTTTTCTTAATCCCTACTCATCTCTGTGACTTGATTTTTAGTAGAAACTCATGTAGCTATCTTCCTGTCAACCGACATAGAGCTACACATGGTCTGCATAGTCAGCATGACTTATCCATAGTCTGGACAGATTGTTAAGATGTTTCCCACCCACCCACCTGCCCCAGTGATCACTTTTACTTTCAGAAGCAAATTATACAAACATGGCACATGCATTTAAACTATTTGGCAACCTAACCATGAAGCAGTAGCTAGATGTGAACTTTCCTAACAGACAAGCTCCATGTGACAGTATTAATGACAAGCAGTTGTACTTGACAGCTGAAATATACAATCCACAATCGTGTCATGATCTGTATATACAGAGTGATTCAATGCAGACCTGTGAAAGGAAAACTGTGAGTCACCAATAGAGGTGGGTAAAGCCGAACAAATTCACTAAACAAAATATTTTATGTATTGTGCTCAATTCATGGACCGCAGTTTGCAAAATTCACCATTTCGCTTAACATGGATCAAAGGAGAAAGTATGGAATTTCACATGCAAATTCCACACTTTGCCCCCTCACACCCCTATCCCACAAACCACAATACAAAAAAAAATATGGAAATCCCTGGTGTCTAGTGGACCCCCTCCCCCACCAATCTACAGACCCAGTAATAAAAAAATCCCTGGTGTCTAGTGGAACCCCCCACCCTGCTGATTTCCAGACCCAGTATTTAAAACCTTGGTGTCTAGTTGAACCCCCACCCTGCTGATTGCCACTAGACTAGTGCCACTCCAGCCCAAAAATAACAATCCCTGGTGTCTAGTGGAACCCCCCAACCAGTCAGGTAGTGCCCCCAGCCACCAATCAGCTCCCCCACCCCATCGCTGACTCCGAGCACTGACACAGCCCTCCACTCACCTCTGCCGCTGGCAAGCCCAACTGACGCCCTCTCTGATTCTGAATGAATGAGCATATGCTTGTACAAGTACATGCTCAATCATTCACTCAGTCAGTTAGCTAGCTTCTCTGTTTTTCTGGGTGCTAGAGAAGGGAGGACTGCTCGGGCTTTGGCAAGGGTGAGGACAGGGGATCAGTGCCATTACCCCATCCCACACCCCTCACAGAAGCCCAGTACAGTCTTCCCCTTCTCTAGCACTTAGAAAAATATAGGAGCTGGCTGACTGAGTGAATAAATGAGCATGTGCTTGTACAATCACATGCTCATTCATTCAGACTCAGAGAGGACATCCGATGAGCTGCCGGCCACAGAGGTGAGTGGAGGGCTGTGCTAGTGGCCCATTTGTGGTCAGAGATGGAGGCAGGGGGAATGGAGTGGTGGTTGGGGGGGCACTACCTGATGGGTTGGGGTGGAGGGTTCCACTAGACACCAGGGATTGTGTTATTGGGCTGGAGTGGCACTACTGGTGGATCAGCAGGGTGGGTGCTTCCACTAGACACCAGTTTTTTTTTATTATTGGATCTGGAGATCAGTGGGGTGAGGGTTTCCACTAGACACCAGGGATCTTTTATTATTGGGGCCAGCAATCAGTGGGGTGGGGGGTCCATTAGACACCAGGGATTTTATTTATGTATTTATTATTTTGTTTTAAACTGGGGCTGATGAACAGTGTGGGGAGGGCACTAGACACCAGAGATGGATGGGGGGTGGTGTTATGGGGATTCACCATTGTAACCTCTGCTTGCTTTGTTTTTTTTTTAACTGCAATATGCACTTAAAACCCCCCAAAGCAAGACAAAGTCACAATGGCGAATTTCAGATAATTTTCAAGCATTATGTGAAGTGCTCTGCTGGGCAAAATTTGTGACTTCACAGTATATTCGCCCGCACAGTAAAACTTTGCTGCATCTCTAGTCACCAAACAAAAACATAAAGAAAAGAAATGAAAAAGTTATTATAACCACTCATAAATGTGCTCCATTACTGAGCACTACATCCATAAGTCAGAGGGATTTTTTCTCATCAGGAAGAGCTTCTTACTGCAATGAGACAAAAGATGTAGAAAGGAAAAATAAATATCTGCATTCTCCTAAAATCTGCTGTACTAATATCAATCCAGAAATCAGTTATTATTTGTCACATGTAGGTAGCAATGAGAACCAACATGGACAAAGCAATTATCACAATACAGGGAGCAGAGATAGCAGAGACATGTATGGCATTTCTCCTGAAGTGTCTCACACAGTTGTGCACCCAACAGAGATGAACAGAAACCAAGCACTTCATACAGCAGTGAGATAAATGATGTACAAAGCCAGAACAAATGTTTACAGTTCCCCAAACTGTGCTGTAGTAATGTCAAGGCACAACACAGTTATTCTATATTTGTATGCAGTACTGAGAAGCAGCATGCACAAACTAGTTATGACAATGCAGCTAGCAGAGACAAAGATGTTATTTGTCCCAAACTTTGTGATGCAGTACAGAAGTCTATTTCAAAGCAGACATACAAAAAACAAGAATTTAAAAAGAAAACTGAAGTTACAGAGAGCTATACAAAAAAGAAGCAAGAAATGAATGATGGTCCACAGTCCAACAAAATAAAAGGCAGCCAGCATGCTAATCTATCACCATCAGATGTAGATGCATTAGAAAAGGCAAAAGATGAGCCAAATACCCCAAAGAGCATTGTCTGAGCCATGAATGTCTTTACTGACTGGCTGAGCAGTCAAAATATCAGCATAGATCTCAGTACCATCCCTATTTGTGTGCTGCACAGCATTCTGAGAGAATTTTATGCAATGGAGGGCAAATTTTACACTGCAGATGCAGCATTTAAGCATGTTAATAATGTGTTTGTATGTATTCTTAAGCAAATGAGAAAAGACGGATAGGATTGAGCATCTCATCATTCACCTATCAGTCAATCTGATCTGATAAAATTGAGATCCTCTGAAGCTATGAACCCAAGCACACCTCCAGGTCTAATGAGCATATATGGTTTGAACTTCAGCTTGGACTTGTTAGACATGGAAGAGAGGGAGAGAGGGGATTAAAGCAAGACTTTTTTGTTATCAACACTGACGAAAGTAGTGCACAATATTTATCTCTCTCCTTCAACCCTCACAGCAAAAACCACAGCAAACCACAGAAGCCTAACAAACAGAGCCTACAGGGTTTTTTGCATTCCGATGCTGGAAATTCACTGTGTCCAGTGAAATGTATAAAGAATATATTAGTTGCTGTCCTCCTGGTGCCCTGGCACTATACCTCCACCCAAAATGCATAGTTCATCTTGAAGATAAGTACTGGTACACTATGCAAGTAATGGGAGAACCTTTTAGTCAATATGATGGCTAAGCTGTCTGAGGCTGTGCAGTTGTCACACAGGTATATGAACCGCTGCATAAGGAGCACAGCTGTTCAAATACTCTCTGATGCAGAGCTTGCTTTGAGGGAAATAATGAGCATAATGGGACACCATTGTGAAACATGCCTTAGAAATTATTGGAATGCTTCCACAGCTGACTGTCAGAAGTGGAGTATTCTGCTGAGTTCACCAGGCACCACAAGGAAAGAAAAAAAGGAGTGTTGGCAACAGAAATTTGTATACTTCTACTTTCCTTCTACTTCCTTTAGCCCTTCTCTCCTAATCGCCCAGCCCAGCCCAGTGCCTGTGTCCCCCTACCATTGTTTCCTTGCTATTCCTGCATTCCCTCACCTTGATCTCTGTTTGTTTTTCTCTTTCTTTTCTCACCTCCCACTATCAGTATTGTTCTTTCCTCCCTCACCTCACAACCTTGAACTTTCTCAGGTCCTCCCACTGATTTAGTCAAGCACCACCGCCACTTTGTTTTCCTGCCCCTCTGTCTGCTCCATGCCCAGCATCTACTGCTTGGCCCTCTTTAAGTGCTGATAATTTCATTCTCTTTCCTTTTCAACTGAAGCCCCTGACTGGATGACTCTGCCCTTGCTTCCAGGGCCAGCGGTGCTAAGAAAGCCACCAGCCGTTCATCCAAGCCTGGAAAAATCATCCAAGGTACTCCAGCTCTGCTTCACCTCCTCAGACTAAATTGAATTTTTGTGGCTTTGATCCGATTGGTCACTCTCCCATGGCTGAACTTCCCATTAGCTACTCTCTAAGCCATTTCAGGAACCAAGCTGGGCTGCTTTTCCTCTTATCTGTGTAAGCTCCCATAATTGCTGTAGTATAATTACTCTGTATAATTTGTCCCTACCCTCCTGACCCGGCCTCTATGAAATACATGAGTGGTCCACCTTCTTACGTTACTCTCTCTCTCATTGGCCTCTGTCATTCCTTTCTATTTTAACCCCTTATTACTCGGGCCCAATTTCTTTTACTTGAATGGTCAAGTCTAACTTTGGCTTTGTGTGGGTCCCACACTATTTCATCTTTCTGTGATTTCTGAGTGCCATACACCATTTCATTTGCTGAATGTAAATTAACTGCTAACTCACTGCATTCCTTCATTCAATTTACTGCTGAAATCCAATTGCCAACTTCATTGTATAGCCCATTTTCTCACTTGCCCGCTACCTCAAACTTCCCTATTACCTGCTGTCTGTCCACCATGATTTGTCTCCATTACTGCTGCCCTTCTCTTCCAATCTGCCATTCTGTTCCTCTATCTCCCTCACACCAGCACCTATTAAGTTTTGTCCAACTTGGGATCTGCCTTCCTCTAATTTGCTTTGCACTTCAGTCAGTTTCTCGACCCTCCCACACATGGTTTTGCTCAAATTATCCTTGCCCACTCTTCCATGCCCTTCATCCTCAGACTAGGAAATTGTAGCAACTCCAAAGGGCTGTTTTCACTAGTGCATCCTCATAAAAGGGCTGTACCCTCTTGCAAATCTATAGGGGTGGTTTTCCTTCCCGCCCAAATATAACACGCCCATCCGACTACCACTCCATAATCGAAATCAGCTCCATAATCACATTTTTTTCCAGCAGTCTCCTCTGCCAGTGCCCACCTCCTCACTACCGCTCTAGGTTATTTCTCTTCCACTCTCATACTTTCTCCCATGTCACCATCCACCATTTTCTGTACTATCACCTGCCCATTCTCTGCCAGCATGGAATGTTCCAAGCTGTTCCACCTGCTCCTTTCATTCTCACTCCTAGTTCTCCCCCTCTGCCCCTACTTGCTTATCTACCCCCACCCTGCCAAACCCCTACCCTCCCTCCCACCTTCACCTCACCAGTCTTGCCACCACCCGTTCCTTCCCTGCCCACCCTCCTCTCCCCCTCTCCCCCACGCCACACTGCTTCACTCCTCCTCCCTTCCTCCTGTCCCCACTTGTGCTACCAAATCTGTCCCTGCCCCACTACATGCTAGGCCCTTCACTAGCCTCTGCCTGTTCCATGAGTTCACTCCTTCTTACCACAACCATGTCATTTTCACACTACACTACTCCAGACTTTACTCTTCAGAGATGTTCTCACTCGCTGACTGCAGGCACTTAAGACTACTAATCCTCCTACTCCTCATCTCTGTCTCCTTCCACCCCAACCCCGGCCCTACACCCCAAACCAATTACTCCCCTCTCTCCTCCCCCAAACCCTCTAAGCAGCTCACTTTTGCTCAACTTAACATGCAAAGCCTCATGGCAAAGAAACCCTTGATTGAGTCCTGGGTGGTGGCCAATGCATTCAACGTTGTTGCCCTCAACGAAACCTGGCTGAAGCAGGATATCTCCCCTAATGATATCCACCTTGGTGATTACTCAGTCTTTAGAAAAGACAGGGTGGAGAAGTGTAGGGGCAGCTGCCTCATATGGGTTGCTGATCATCTCCTTGCCACTGATTATGACCCCCTACTTTTCACCTCTTCCCTCAAGACCATCTCGGTTAACCTCCTCCTCAAAGTGGATAAAAAAATCACAGTCAGCATGGTGTACCTCCCTCCCTCCTCCCCACCCAATGATCTCAACCTCTTTCTAGATATCAAGTCCTCCCTGCCCCAAAGGAAAGATTGGATCATCCTAGGGGACTGCAACCTAAACTGGCAGTCACATCTCTGTGATTCCACCAAGGAATCCATACTTGGCCATGGCTTCCACCAGCTTATCACTGAACCCACTAGAACCAACTACAAGACTGGGTCTCACTCCCTCATTGATTGGGTCCTTGTCTCACACCCCTCCTATGTTATCTCCTCCGGAGTTCTTCCAGACTTAGTCAGTGACCACTGTGCAGTTTTATGCCACTGGTCCACTAAATCTCCCCCTTTGCCTCACAAATTTATCTAAACCAGGCATTTAAAGAACCTGGATACCTCAGAGTTTGCCAAAGTCGCCCTGGCCCAAGACTGGCCCTTCACTGAAAACATTTTGGACATCTTTAAAGCACTCAAAGCTTTTAATAATAAGTTACTTTCCCTATGCGACCATTTCATCCCACTTAAAAAAATCTAGATCAAGGGTTCTAACCAAGAATGGCAAGCTAATGAAGGATAGGGACTGTGCCTGGAGGTTACACAGGAAACACAACCCCAACTCCTTCAATATTTCAATGCCCTCAGGAACTCATGCAAATCATCCACAAGAGCAGCTAAAACCACTTTCATCCTGTAAAAACAACGTTTTGCCTAGGGGAACCCAAAGAGAACTTGGAACATCCTGAACAACCTACTTGGGAGGGGACACTCCAATGAACATATCTGTCTCACCTCCAAAGGGACGACCACTGCCGTGCCAAGCAAAATTGCCTCCATTTTCAATAAATACTTCAGTGACCTTGATCATTACAAACCTAGCTCACCCCACACCCTGTCTACCCATGCCCCCTCCCAGTCTCCCACCCCTGGTTTCATTTCAGATACCTAATCCCTGCCAAAGTAGTCAAGCTAATCAAAACTAATGACTCTAGACCATCCAAGGGCACTGACAACATTGATTTCAGAGATCTCCATCTTGTCTGTGACTCCCTGGCTGTCCTACTTACTAACATCCTTAACCACTCCCTCTGCATGGGATCTTTTCCAAAGTATGGAAGTGCACCACTATTAAACCTCTACACAAATCTGGTCCCAAGTACCTAATTTCCAACTTCTGGCCAATCTCCCTCCTTGCACCTCTCTCCAAAATCCTTGAGAAAGTGGTCCTAAGGCAAGCCATGGAATTCCTCTCCAAGTACAACTTGCTCATGAATGCCCAGCATGGGTTCCATGCTCACCACAATACTGAAACAGCTCTCATCAAGTTCACCCACTCTATAGACAAAACTATTGACAATGGCCTCTACATCAGCGTTGTGTTTGTGGACCTCACCAAAGCCTTCACTCTCATTGATCATAAAGTCCTCCTCCACACCCTGGCTGGCCTACATTTTTCATCTGAGGTCTGCTGCTGGTTCAAGGACTACCTAAAGGGGAAATCCCATTGCACCTTGATTAGCGGTGTCCTCTCTGAATCTTGCCCCATCAAATATGGCATTCCCCAAGGGTCCATCCTAGGTCCTCTTCTTTTCTCTCTAGTCATCAACTCCCTGCCAGTCATGCTCCTCCTCTGAACTCATTCTTTATGCTGATGATGCAACCCTTTTCTGTGATGATAAAGACCCCACCACTCTCATTAACAAACTCAATTTCGATTTCAACAGACCTCACACGTGGTTCATGTCCAAAGGTCCAGTTCTCAACTCCAAAATACTAAGTTCATGGTTTTCTTCAGCACCTACAAACCGCAAGGACTTGACCTCTCCCTCTATGACAACCTTGGCAACTCCATAGAAAGAGTCAATGAATTCAAGTACCTTGGCTTATTCCTGGACAGCCACCTCAATTTCGAAGCTCACACATGCCTCACAATCAAGCAAGCCCACCAATGCCTCAGTATTCTCCTCAGAACTAAGCAGTACCTTAACAGGGAATCAAAATCTCTCTTTGTTTCTAGCTTCCTCCTTCCTTTTTTTTTGATTATGGTTCCCTTGTCTACCTCCCTCACATCTCCACCAAAACTTTCTCCAGACTCAGGAGCTTCTACCACAATACTGTCCACTTTGCCTCTGGTCCCCCTAAACTCATGCACCACTTTGACCTCTATTAGCTCACCAGACAGCCCTCACTTGAGGCCCTCCTCAAGTGCAAGATACCCTCCTTCTTCTTCAAACTTTCTCAGGGGTTGCTCCCTGGTTGCCTCACCTCCATCTTCAAGACAGCAGCCCCCTCCAAGACCACTAGACTGTCCTCCACCCTCACCTTCACTGTTCCTTTCTGCCGCTCCACCCAAGGCCAGAAAATACTGTCCTTCATGGGACTCAAGTTCTTCAACTCTCTCCCTCCTAAACTAAACTCTGTCCCTCCACTAATGCCTTCAAACACAGCATCAGAAGACAATTCTCCTGTACCTTCTCCTGCACCTGCATGCAGCCCTAAATTGGCTCCCTCTTGCCCTCCTTTCCCCTTACCCTCTGGTATCCTCTTTTGGCACTTACCCCCTCTTGTTTGCACTTGTATAATTTTCTAGTCTCTTTGGCTTGTCTTGAATGCACTTAACTTTACAGGTCCCATTGTCAAATGGTGAAAATTCAAACCCCATTTGTATGCTTTACCACATGCTGTGTTGTCTGTTCACCTAGACTAGTCATTTACAGTCTCCTTAACTCTAGTTTGTTCTGATTTTATTGTATCATTGTATTAACCCTTGCTGAGTGTCGAATGTTCCTTGTCTCATGTACTGTCACTTGATTGCTGTATTTAACTGGACATTGTGTAAATGGGCAGCAGTGCTCACATGCCTTTCCAGTATAACCAAAAAATGAAATGAAATGAAAAATTCAGTATTACCAGTAGTCCTTTGCCAAGCAACACTTCTTCACCTGTGCCTCCATCTATCAGTGATATTCCTCAACCTAACCAAGCTACCTGAGAACCCATAAGTAGTACAGGCTTGCAGTCACCTCATTCCACATCAGCACTACCTTAGCAAGAGCAGGCAATTGGCTTCAAGCTAGCCAATTTTCAAAACCATGGAACTGTAAATTTCCAGTACTATGCACATCCTAGTTGTTCCTGGAGTCATGTAGAGCAAACCCCTCCACAAGACTCAAACTGATAAGTATTTTTTGGAAAAAAGCAGCATAGTATAAGTGTTCTACATACTACTTGTAGCTGCAACAATTTGAAGCCATGACTGTTCTCTGTTTGTTTCCCTTTGCAGTTAGTATTTCAAACCCATAATTGTTCATTATTGCATGTAGTTTGTGAAGTCTGAATTTTATATACAATATTATAACAACTGCTAGTTTGTCCAGTAGGAATTTGAACCCATAACTGTTCATTAATTAATGTAGTTTGTGAAGTTTGAATTGCATCAGGTATTTGATGCCAAAACTATTCAATATTTCAGTCACCCTTAATAGTTAGTTAGAAATGTTTCTCCAGCATAGATTCAGGCACATAATGTAAAATGAGTATGAGAATGAACTTAGTGCCTCAAATATTTCATAATCATTTTGTCTGTGAAAAATGAGCAGTTCAGTGAGAGGGAATCGAACCTGTAACTTATGTATCCTTTTGAATCAGTTTAAATGCTTACTCTAGCCAACATGTTGAAAACGATGAAATCAATGTTGAATGTTATGTTTGCAATGATAATTTCATACTGAAACCTGTTAAATGTTCTATTTGCTACAATGATCACCTTAGTGTCAGGTCTTGCAGCCTGTAAGTGCACAGTAGTAGATTCAGATTCAGGTTAAATTGTCACTATTGGCAACATGTTTTAAATGTTCATTTACCTTCATAAATTAATGTTAGAAGTTATTTTCCTGATGAAATTGTCATGGTGAAGGTGAATATTCCAAATGCACTGTGCCACTATATCATTTATTTGATGTGGAAACATACATCTAAGGCAAGTTTTCGGAGGTTCCATATCACAGTGACACATGCATCTGTGGAATGTCAGAATGTGTGTTCAATTAATTACAAACTTCGTGTTCTTATTTAGCATTACTATTAGGGCTGTGCACAGGGCTGATTTTTTATATATGTATTTTATCTATATTTGCATTGGTTTGTATAGCAGTGTTCACAAAATATTTTATTTTACATTCTGGACTTGTTTCTGTTGTTAATGATGACATAAGACCAAGGGTTTGAGAGGTTTCAATAACATTTGCAGATTTATCAAGAACAATATGCATCCATGTATTGAACAGTAGCAGTGACAGATGTTTTATGTCAGCCTAAACCAAGGTCTACACTACTTTATGTGGTCTAACACAAATACACATATTTAAGATTGATATTTGTAATTGTAAAAAGTGCAGTTTTTGTGTGTATTTGTCCCAAATAGTATTTGTTTTGTACAGCCCTAATTAATATACATTGACAGCTGATGTACAGTTTAAGTCTTTTATTGTGCAATGTTGTAGATGTTGTTCTGTGCCAGTAAATATGATGCATTTTTGTGAATATCTTCTGAACTGTCAGGAATTTGTCGCGAACTGACAACACACATTTAATGAAGTACGAGTTTAAAAATTAAATGTTTTAGTATTCTGAAAGCACTGCAGCTGTCATTATTGCACATACAAAGAAACACAGAACAGAAATGATACAATACAGAAATAAAAGCAACACAGATTACTTTTACTGAGGAATTACTTTATTGAGTGACAGGATACGGTAATACAAAAGAGCATTTCAAATGTTTTATAGCACATAACTTAATGTTTTTCACACTTGCTATCCACCATGTTATAAGCACAACAGCCCACTCCAGGGTGTGTGGTTACTGG
This sequence comes from Neoceratodus forsteri, assembly GCA_016271365.2. Lineage (NCBI taxonomy): Eukaryota > Metazoa > Chordata > Ceratodontiformes > Ceratodontidae > Neoceratodus > Neoceratodus forsteri. The sequence continues at coordinate 1,063,366,173 of CM057449.1, read as the reverse complement.
TGATTAATCAACACCCTGGGTCCTGTGATGGCACTCAGCTTCACCTCATGCCTCACAGTGTACCCATGGTGTTGATTAATCCCCAGTAACCACACACTCTGCCGTGGGTTATTGCTTATGTATCTTTGTTATCTTTTGTATCTCTCCCATCAGCTGGCTGAAGCGAGCAACACATATTGTAGTACCTTCGCTTCTAGTTGCAGTATTGGATCAACAGAAACCAGCTCTGAAGCTGAGAATGGTTGAATATATGGAGGAACCCTGGAAAATGTTTAAGCAACATCTCCTCCTGAATATCAAAGCCATAGCTGCCAACGGCAGGAAAGCAGATGAAAATATAGCCTGAAGCTATTGGAGTGCATAACATATTTCAGTTTGAAGAGGGTGAGGAAGATGATTTTGATACTGTAACTGAGAAATTTAAAGCATGTTGCATTACAAAAAAGAATTAAAGTTACAGTGTGAATGCTACTTGTTTAGATCATGTATGCAAATGAAAAATTAGCCCTTTGAAGAGTTCCTGACTGATCTGAAAACAGAAAGTCAGTCATGTAATTTTGGAACTCTTAAGACATTCTTTAATTTATTATCAAATTATAATGAGATGCAACAGTATTAAAGTAAGGGAAAGACTTAAAAAACACAGAGTTAACCCTTAACAAGGCATTGCAGATTTGTAATGCTGCAGATGTGTCTCAGATACAAATACAAGCATTTGGGACAGAACAAAGTGTAGCAGTACCGTATGTAGTTGATACTGTACGACTTAAAGTCAGAGCAAAACTTATACAAATAAAGGGCCCAAAAACCAAGGGACAAGGGCATTGTCAAAGATGTGGCACTTAGCTTGTATACAAACAGTGTTCTACAAAGGGTCAAGTGTGTAAAAACTGCAATTTAAAAAAAAACTGTTTTGCAAGTACAGTATAAGTCACATTAAACTGTTCCTCCAATAAGTTGTTTTAGCATTTCTGACTTAATTGCATAAGTTTTGCTGGATACAGTACACAGCCCTACACAAACTGTTTCTTAAGAGTTAAAACTCAGTTTTGCATTGCATTGTGAGTGGACTGCTGATACATTCCAAATAGGCTGCAAAAATATTTTACAAACATTGCTCTTGAGCTGGTTAAGCATTGAAAAACAATGCAATATGAGTTGCCAATGCATTGCCAGCTGTGAAAAACAATGCTAAACCAACTCATTGGTGGAACAGTTTATTACGACTTGTACTGTACTGTATGTGTCATCAAGGAAAGAAAGTTGATACTGTGGACTCAGAGACAGTCACAGAGTCAGACCAGTTTTTCACTGGGACTGTAGCAAATGAGAAAACAAAAATAATAAAAATATCCAAGATGAAAATGAATGGAAACTGGCAATAAAAACAAATGATACCATTACAACATACAAATCAGGTACAGGAGTGTGGGCAAATGTATTAGCAAAACATGACTTACAGGCCCAGATATTCAAAAGGGTTGCGCATGGTGCAACAGTGTTGAACCATGCACAACCCACTGATGCGCCCCGGCATGATATTCAAAAGGGAAAAGAGCGCCGCACAAATCCCGATGCGCTGGAGCACATCAGTAATGTATGCAGGCACAGGTAGGGGAGGCGTGCCCATGCATAACCTGCACAACCCGATATTCAGCCCAGGATGTGCAGAGTCATGCATGCTAACCCTACCTGCGCCTGCACAAAGTTACGCCCCAAAAAGGAACAAGTGATGGCCACCCACAGGTGAGCTGATGTCAGCAGGGCGCAACACAGCAGCTGCCGCCTGTGGGTGGCCACCCAAGTTCCTGCTGCACCTGGCAGTGCCCCTATGCCCCATTGTGGGCATCACATAACCCTCCCCAAGTCCAATATCCTGGTGAGGTCCAGTGGACTGCACTGGAGCCTGATCATGGGCATCATTAATAGGAACCCCAAAGGTCCAATATACCTGGTGGTCTAGTGCCCGACCCCACCCACCCAATGAACCCACTGCCCCCTCCCCCATCAGCCGGTGGGTGGCAGCACCCCACCCACCTGCTGACCTGCTGCCCGCCGACTGACAGCTAGGTAGGGCTGCATGCCCATTGGTTCACAGCATGAGTCAATGGGCATGCAGCCCATACTGTACTACTCAGTCCAGATATGTGAATGAACCAATGGGCGTGCAGCCCTACTGAGCTGTCAGTCGGTGGGGGGTGGGGTGGCAGGCAGGTGGTGCCGCCCACCTGCTGATGGGGGAGAGGGGCAGTGGGGCTCAGTGGGTGGGTGGGTGAGGGGTACACTAGACCACCAGGGATATTGGACTTGGGGGGGTTCCTATTAATGATGCCCACAACCGGGCTCAGTGTGGTCCACTGGACCACCAGGGATATTGGACTTGGGGCGGGCGATTATAGATGCCTGCAATCGGGCTCAGTGCGGTCCACTAGACCACCAGGGATATTGGACTTGGGTGGGGTGATTATAGATGCCCGCGATCGGGCTCAGTGCGGTCCACTGGACCACAAGGGATATTGGACTGTTTTTCTGTTATCTTACAGGAATTCCCGTGATCGGGCTGCAGGGAGCATCAGTCCCTGAAGGCTGCTGCCTGGCAGGGCACCAGGTGCAAGTCATCGGGGATCAGCACACCTGCATGCTAATGGCATGCAAATGGGGCTGTAATGAGATGCAAATGGCCCCCTGTGTGCCTTGCATAAATTATGGCCCCATTTGCATGTCTCCATTTGAATATCGAAGGTGCTGTGCATGGCGCAATGTCACTTGAGCCACCGCATCTCCATGCTCAACTCTGGCCACTTGCACTGGCACAGTGCCACTGCACCATGCACAGTGGGGGTGGCCAGGGTGCGATATTCAAAGCTGCTGTGCCATAGCACAGCTCTGTTGAATATCGCCCAGCCCACACCCCACGCAACAAAGTTGAGCTGCGCCCAGGCTTGCCCCACAGCCTGGCGCAGTTTGAATATCCCAGCCACAGAGTTAAAAAACTAAACTAGAAATGTGACATAATGCAATCAAATTGTGCACATATTGTACACAAGAGATGTAATTCTGATGTTGGGCTCTTGTGAAGTCTTTCTGTAGTATCAAGATAAAGTGCGTCAGATGAGTTTTGTGATAGATAAAGGAGACAGACAACCTACTGTAGTTTGGGACTTGGAATGTGTGAAAGGTTGGGTCTTATGAAAATTACAGGTTATTGATATGCAAATGGACAATACTGCAGCCATTGTGAGACAATTTGAACACGTCTTTCAAGGAGTCAGATGCATTCCTGTAACACATATGATATAACTAAAAGAAAATGTGCAACCAATAATTCATGCTATGCATAGGGTACCATGTCCCTAAGAGCAAGGATAAAAAGTGAATTTGACAGGATGATTGAAAATAGAATTATCTGTTGGGTGCAAGAACTCACAGACTGAGTACATTCAATGGCAATAGTCGAGAAGCCAGATGGCAGTTTGAGCATTTTCATGAACCCAAAAGAGCTGAATGAGACTTTTAAGAGGGAACATTTTTAGCTACCAACACATATAGTGCAATGTGGAAGATGGCAGGAGCAAAGTGGTTCTTCAAACTAGATGCGGTAGCCAAATTCTGGCAAATACCACTGGATTTGACAAGTTCCAAACTATGCACAAATAATACACCAGTGAGTCAGTACAGATTTCTAAGACTCCCTTTTGGTATATGCTCTGTACCTGATGTGTTTCATAGAACACTACAGTAAGTGTTTGAAAGAGTTCCTGCAGTAGTAGTCTGTGAAGGTGACATCATTGTCTGGGGAGTCACCCCAGAGAACATGATTCCAAATTACTGACAGTGCTCAACACTGTAAGCAGAAATGGACTAAAGCTGAACAGAATGATATGTGTCTTCAAACAAGAAAAATAAATCCAGAACTTGGGAGAAATACTTACTTGGAAGGAGAGAAACCAGACAATGAAAACCTGAGAGCTATTCAAGAAATGCCTGTATCAAAGAATCTGAAAGACATACAAAGATTAATGGGAATTATTAACTTTGTGGGAAAACTCATTCCTGGGCTTGCTGTAAAAATAGCAAAGCTGAGATCTCTTTTAAAATGTGACATAGGTGGGAGTGGATAATAAAAACATAACAAAAAGTTGGATTCTCTCAGAACTAGTCTCATCACATCACCTGTGTTACAATACTTCACGGTAAATTTGCCAGTCAAAGCTTTGACAGACGTATCACAAGATGGCCTGTGAGCCCTGCTGCTACATCAACACCAGGGAAATTTGGTGCCTGTGGTCTATGTATCCAAGGCACTAAACTAAATTTTAAAAATGTATGTGCAAGTAGAGAAGGAGACTCTAGGACTGTGTTTTGGTTTTGAATGCTTCCATGATTACATCTGTGGATTGAAAATCTTGGCAGAGACAGATCATAAATTTCTGAGAACAATTTGGCAGTAAAGATTAAGTGAAACTCCTCTTAGGATACAAATATTGTTACTGTGGTTGCAAAAATATGATCTGAAACTGGAATATGATACAGGTAGCAAGTTATGAGTTGCAGACACATTGGCGTGACCTTTTCTGCCTCATACAGATATTCAAGGAAAAGAACTTGAAAAATAAGTCATGCAACATGTGAATCTAATACAGTCAGGGGGAATGTATCACACACAATGTGGAAAGTTATCAAAACAGAGACTGAAAAAGAAGAAACACTACAGAAAGTTCTGGCAATCATCAGCAATGATAAAAGAAGTGAAAGATTACAGGACTTTTATGCTCCTCTTCAATATGAACTAACTGAACTTGATGGAGTTCTACTAAATGGAAACCATACTGTAATTCCATTAACATTAAGGAAACAAATTTTGCAACAATTGCACGAAGGTCATCGTAGTATTGAGAAAACCAAGAGACTAGCAAGACAATCTCTATACTGGCCTTTTTAGTTAAATAAGCTTTATTGTTTGGCATGTGGCCATTATAGCTGAAAAGAAAAATAAAAAGAAAGAGGGACATAAAAAGGAGACATAAAAGAGACATAAAAACACAATACAAAAATGTATACAGTTAAAAAGGCAAATGGTTTTCTCTTTCTAATTTTTCTTACAGCATAAAAAAATAGCTAAATTGTTAATGATGAAAGAGTCCTCTACCATAAAAAGAAAGCTTAATGGCTTAGCTGGAATCATGGTTAGAGCTGAGAAAATATTACTAATCCAGATTTTACAAGCATTGAAATACCAAGAACACATGAAAACATCATGTTCCAGGTGTTCAGGTCTGCCACTTTGATAAGTACAGACAGATTTTACAGCCTTTGGAATTTTAACGAACCTTGCATAGAGGATATTGCTTGGAAGTGTCTCATATCTGTAAGACATGTATGCATTTCCTTTTTTCTTTCTCCAAGATAGCATTTAAGTAGAATCTGTAGCCAAATTTGGCTTTATTGTTTGCATACCATGGAAAAACATTACATTTTGAAATAGCCTCAAGATCCAGTGCCTGACTTTGTATGCAAATTCTATTTTTATATATTTTGTTGTATGTTAGGCTGATTGTAATGCCTCTAGCATGATAATTTAAAAGATAGGGTAGATCATAGCAATTTAGTAATTCATACACATGGGAGAGCCATGGGGACTTCTTGCACCCCAATTGGCTCCACAATATTTTTTCTTTTAGACAGCTATATAGCAGACCATCAGCAGAGTCCCTAGTACACTTAATCCAGTAAACTGGAATAAGTGCATCTGTCAGGATCTTATGGCTGTCCAGGTCCAATTCTGCTCTAAGGTTGAAAGCATATAGAGATCTGGTAAGTCCAAGAGAGGATCTAACAAGTTCTAAGGCAAATTTTTCACATTCTGTGATCTGGTATGGAGCCCACATTTCTGAGGCCAAATAAAATTTGTGGATTGAATTTAGCAGAGATGGCTTGAATCAGTGGTTTGATAGACTGTCCCCCCATGTTTGAAATTGAACTTTTTTAAACCCACAGCAGTTTTGTCCTTTTTTTTTTTTTTTTTACTTTACTTATTACGTTACTAATATGAGTACACCATGATCCATTGAAAGGTTCATTCCAAGATAGATGTCATTTTTAACAGTCTGTAGCATATACACCTTTAGGTACCATTTACCTGAATTAGAAAGGTTTCCTCTGCTAAAGACCAAGATTTGACTTTTTTGTTTATTGACAGAGAGGCATAGGTTGTGAACTTCATTTACTAAACAATCTAACATCTTCTGAAGTTGGGACTGTGAGAGGGATACTAAAAGCAGATCATCAGTGTAAGCCAGGACAGGGACTGAAGTTGAACTAATCACTGGGGAGACAGATGGGATCCCCTCCAGGGCCAATAGTAAGTTGTCTGGGTAAATATTAAAAAGGAAAGGGTCCAGAAGGCAGCCCTGATGGACACCCCTGTTGACTGAGAATCTGTTCAAAGCATCCCCCCCCCAGTCCCAGCCAACCATAGCCCACATGTCAGAATAAAGATTGGATATCAGCAAAGTTTGAAAATAGTCAATGCCTTTATCAAGCATAGTCTGCCATTATTTACCTCTGTTAATGGAGTCAAAAGTAGAGGAGAAGCCTATAAAAAAGACTTTTAGTTTTTGTCAGTGGAGCCAGCAGTAAATTTTCCCATAGATGGCGCAAAATAAAGCAGTTGTCTAGGATGGAGCAGTTTGTCTTGAAACGAAATTGGGGGGAAAAAAGACTACCTATTTTTTTAATCTCCTCATGCAGACCTGTGTGTACAATCTTGGAAAAACTTTTCCCTGAGATATCTAACAAACTAATGGGACAATACATTTTAGAAAACTTTTTGCTGTCTTTCTTAAAAACTGGCCCAATCAAGGCTCCTTTCCATGAGTAAGGGATGTGGCCCTCAATCATGCATTTGCTGAAAAAAAGATACAAAAATAAGTGCCTATAGCAATGGTGCCTGTAAATAAACTTCTGCCGGAACTAAATATGGACCAGGAGCTTTCTCCCACTTCAGGGAAGAAGTGGCTTTTAAGACCTCATGGAAAGACAAGGGAAAAGTTGGATAATAAATAAGGGAAGCAGCCCCAAAATCAAAATCAGGATCATAAAACGAGGAAAAATAGCTTGTCCATGTTTGTGGGGAGATATAAGTGTCTATATATTGGGACATATTAGATGTACCCTTTGCCACCATAGACCAAAATAACTTATTGTCCTTTTTGTCAGTCACCTTTAGCATGATATCCCATTGTTTGCAATAGAACTCTCTTTTTATAGTATTTAGAAAGATCTTATATTGTTTTCTGGCATAAATCAGATATTTGCAGTTGTCTTTGCATCGTATTACTTTGGTTGCTTTTACTAGTGCTAATAGTTTAGCTTTTTCCTGGCAAAAAGCTTGATCAAACCAACATGGCTCACTTCTTTTATTGGGGTTTGTGAGTAATATACAGAATTTTACATATGACAACAAATATGTTTTCCAGAAAATTATAAAGCACCTCAGAGGAGACATATTCCCAATTATAGTAAGACCATTCCGGAAAAAAGGAGACAATAGTAGGAACTATTTGGGCTGATATTGGTTTGGACCACTTGACTCTTCCTTTATACCAACTCTCCAGATGTACAGGGGGTTTCACAGATAGAACTGTCCTGGGGGTGAGGAAAGGGGGGTGATCCTCTGCCCAATATAGTGCCAAAGGAAAGTGTTCGCTTTCCTATCTGCTAAGGATCTTCAGGGAGGACCAAGCCTCCATAGGCCCATCCCATAATGCAAAATCAATAGCTGAGACTCCAGATAGAGCCAGATATGTTAAATGTCCTTCAGAATCACCAGGGAGTTGGACATTCAGAGGGTAGAAGCCATACTCTTGCATGAAGCCAATTAAGCCAAGTTCAGCTGTATTGGTCTTGTGGTCCCGAGTGGTCCCATATGTTATAGAATTATTATTGCATAATGGCTTCAGGACTGAATTTTTCAACAGCCCATCAAAGGGTTCCATCTTGGAATTAATATCCCCCACTAGTAAAACTGGAGTATCTAAGAATTTGGACTATAACCCTTCCACAGTGTCTCATAGGATAACCCACGGCTCGTTACCAGCACATTTTGATAAAGAAGGGAGGATATATATGTTCAAAAGCAGAAATATGAAGCTTTTAGATATTATTAAAAGAGCCAAGCAGAAATCCATAGATTTTATAAATGTAGTCAACAGAGAACTACAGATCTTCACCTATCTTGAACAGGGATACTAGGCTGCCTGACACCCTTCAGGATCTATTGTCTTTCTTGGCAGGTACATGAAAAAATTCAAAGTTATTTAGGGAAATTTCAGACTTCTTTAAATGGCAGGATTCCTGAAAACATATAATCAGGTAAGAAGAAACAAATGACGCCCAATCCTGACAATTTAGCATAAATTCCGGCTATGTTCTAAGACCGAACATGACACACGGATACCAGAGGGACCCAGGCTTGCAGTGAAACATTTCCCCTATTATCAGGAGAATGGAACAATGATAGGCACTGGGGTATGACTGGGTTCAGATGTCTTTTTGGGACATTTTATGTAGCTAACACATGAACAGACTCATGTTGTTTCTTATAACCAATGTCAGCATTGCATAGAAAGCTAGGTACAGCATAAATGCCCATACTGTCCAAAATATGGAAATTGTCCCATACCCTGTCTACATACAGTCTGATGAGATTTATATAGAATATCAACCTAGGCATCATCATGGTTTTCTTTTCTAGTGGCCCTAGTAGTCCCACCATGACCCAAGTGAATCTGCAAGTAGATAGCAAAAAAAAAGAGCACTAAGATCGTGTTAGCTTATAGTCGGTTTTACCTCTAAGTTTTTTCAGCCTGAATATACTTAGAGGAAAGAGTTTAGAGTACAGATATATGAGAGTGACCTTTTCAATTTACATAAGTTATCTAAAAAGTAACTACTGTTCCAGAGATACAGTAGTTAGCTATTCTGTGATTAACACAGGTAAGAAGTACACAGCCCCATTCAACCTCATCCCTAGTGAGCTGGGTCTGGACAACATCAGTTGCATCAAGCTGAACAACCTTCCTAGAAGTGAAAAGAGCCACAATCTTCACCAAAAGGTTTTCCCCTGTTTATTGTAGCTATAAAGCCCTGGCAAACCATAATCTTGCACTGGAAAAAATAAAGTCAGAGTATAAGGGCTCTCATTAATTTTACCTGAGCACTTAGAGAAGGCCAGATTTTCACTTCCAGCAGGGAAAGTCAAGCTACTCAGTGAGGTTTGACAGGTACACCTAGATGGGTAATTTGTGAGCTGAATATTGAAACTGGCAGGCACACGTTCTGTGCTGGTAATCTTCGTTATTGAACAGTTCTCCTTTGCAGTTGTGTTATCTATAGCTGTAGTTTGTACATTTGAAGCCAGAGCATAATGTAAATTCTCATCCTCTACAGGGATAATATTTTCCCCCTCCTTTACCTTCTAATGCCAATTTCAATTCCTCTGGTGGCATCGCATTAGCAGAGTTTTCCATTTCTATCAAGGAGTTATTAGGAGAAGTGGATTACCAACCAAACCCAGAGTTCCTCCTCTTTCTATCTTTTTTCCTTTCTTTTCCTTTTTTGGTAAACTGCTTTTAGCTGTAGTATTATTAGGATGATAACGGAGCTAATATCGGGTCTTTCACCAACACCCAAATTTCCTTCCATATGAATGACACTTAGATGAGAGGTGTTATTACCTGAGGTGCAGCCTTGTTGAAATAATCTGATAATGTCATCCATCCTGGCCCATTTATTGCCAAGTCCTCTATTACTGTGTCTAGTTCTCTATGGATAAATACTAACTGTTCCATAATTATAAGACTGGCTGTGTAGGGTTGGACATAGCATCAATAATATCCTTGCTAAGATATGATGGAAAATAAGGAAATTGATTGAGTTTATGATCCAATGAAAGGCCTACTTTATCAATTGCAGGGGAAGCAGTAACATTCAACACATCTTCATTTTTACTATTACAACTTTACTAAGGAGGATAAGGAAGGCCCCCATAGCTGACTGTATTTGTTGGGACTTTTCTAAAATTAAATTAGTATTCTGTAGATTGGAAATCACTTCTACCATAATTGAGTTTAAACGCTTAGGTTTTAATTGTTTTCTAATTCTTGGGGGGGGGGGTCTGGAAGTGAAAAAAAAACTATTGTAGAGGCCACCTGATTATCTAGGGGGCACATTGATACTATCATCTTATGTCTAAGGAGAGGTTGCAACAGTACAAAATTGAGGCAGAGTAGGAGAATTTGACTTAACATTTATATTGTCATTATTGTCTGGCAACCTAGAAGCTACCAGGATCCAAGGAAGCCTTTAAATTACAATTATTATAGATGTCCGAGGCTTAGAATCAATCTTCTTTGTCCTGAACTTAACAAATTCTGCACATGTAATTCATTGCTTAATTTCCAGTGATCCGTAATCTTAGGCTGAGAGGAGATGGCTGAGTCGCTGTTTTTTTTAGTTTCACCATTTTTATGTACTTTGTTTTTTTTTTCTGTTTACCCAATTTATTTTAAATCCCTTCTCTGATTTTTATTTTTTTCCCTAAAAGATTGTTCATTTGGGGAGTTAATGTCCTGTGTGTTAACTGATTCATAATTAACTGAGCATAATTCGGCCAGCTGACCTCTTGTCATTACTATGATCTCTGGTCTTTAGTCAATATAATCAATAACAGAGTGCAGCAGCAACATAATAATCATGAAACTATGGAAAATTCCTGAATTATTCTAAAAATGCTGAGAAAATCAGTTGCTTTGACAAATTTGCTAGGGTAATGTGAAATCAGAAAGCAGCTTCTGTTCTAATTATGTTGTCATTTACCATCGCATAAGTGGTACACACAATTGTTAATCTGTCTTTACGTCTACTGGTTCTGCTGCTAAGAGTAAAATATCACTATTGCACAACCCATCTGATAACACCAGAATCCCAGTATCCCACTGTCCTCAACAATAGTTTTTTGTTCCCAGTAATTAACGGGTCTCCCTAAGTGACTGCAGTTGCTATTAAAATATTATAAAAGAAGCAGAACATAAACTTACAGTCAAACAGAGTTCCATATGGTCTCCCAAAAACCCTCTTAATGCCTCAGTAGACTGTTTTACTGTGAAATTATAATACACTGCCAGAGAGCATAGGTATGCATATAGAAATGTATTTACAGCCAAAACCTGCTCTGCAAAGGCACAAGTGTCCAGAAATACCACACTCCCATGCCTGCACCTTTGTGTCTTAATATGTCAGAGGATTTATCATATGATCCTTCGACATGAAAATCAAAAGCAAAGTCCAGGATCAGGAGACCTTACCATATTTTGCCATCTATCTCCTTCTACTTCTATCTTACCATAATTATAGGACTAGAAAAAAGATAAATGAAATGGGTGAAATGGATGAAGTAAGAGAGATGAATATAAAGTTGGGTCAAAAAGTATACTGCATTTGAAAGTATACTGACAAGAACTAACAATGTCTACATTAATAGCAATAAATGCTTAAAAAAAGTTTAAAAAGTTAAAACTCACATTGAGCAGTTTGTTAGCTAGTAATGAGCTGAACATCAAATTATCACATCATCACCTCATAAAAGCAGCAATAAAGATTTTTAAAGCAAACCAGCTTTATATCAAACAAAGAATAAAAGAAAATGGGTAATATAGTTAAAAGCTTGTTGTAAGATAGAGATGACAAGGAAACATTCATTCTTCTAAGATGTCTTATTTTCTGTTTGACTTCAGTCTATGATATATGTCTGTATATCTTCTATATTTTGTACTTATTTCCTTGTTTAAATCATTTAGTTCGTTCCTTACCCAGTCTGCTGAATATTTTCAAGCATGGTCACTGAGATAAACTCCAGCTAAACTCAAGCGTAGGCAAGAACAAAGAGATACTGTGATGTTTGGCACTCAAGCAACCCCCCCCCCCCGGGCTCTCCATTTAATTCACAGATCCAAAACCTCTACCATCAGATAGTTTTCCTCCTGGCAAAGAAAACAGAAATCCCTGGGCTGACAGTATAGTCTAGAGGTTAGAGGAATGAGGTGTGAACAAGCTTGGTACATCCAGCTGACCAAATCTGAGTTTGATTCTCATAACCTCCACTTGCATACTGTGTGACTCTAAGCAAGTCACTTAACCACCCAGTGCTCCCAGTTCATCCCTCAAAACAGGCACTTGTGCCTAGTAGGCCTTACCAGGTTACCAAAGACTAAAATAAATAAATAAAAATACGATACTGCACAGCACTCCAAGATAGGCAGCACAAGTCGGACTGGAAAGGTTAGTGTATAAAAATATAGGCAATGATGCCATACCTGTTAATAATAATAAAAATGAGCCTATACACAAGCCTGCCTTTGAAGCGCCTCCTTAGCATGCAGCTGCCATCTTGTATCTCCCCACTGGAGAAAATCCAGCTCCCGGGCATCAAAATCACTATTGACTGGGTAATGATAAATAGTCACTCTTCACTCCCATTTTGTCAAGCGTATTTATTGCAGACATGCAGGACAGAATTATATAACACAGCTTAGCACAGCAGGGAGCGGAAAATCCTCCTTACCTTTCACCTTGCAGCTTTATCAAAGGATCATATACTTGGCAACACATTAATAAAGATATTGAGATGCTATGCAAGGACTGTAGTGTGTGCAAGAAGTATAGATGTTAGTGGGCAGAAGAACCATTGTGGCCAACTGACAACATTGTACTGCCATGGGAAAAGGTTGGCATTGATTTAATCATGCTCAATGGTGCAAACTTAGTGATGCTCAAGGATTACTTCCCTAATTTTCCTGAAGTCAACTTGTTAGCTGACACAACTGCAAGCACTGTCAACACTAGGGTCAAATCAATGTTTGCAAGACATGGAATGCCGCATGTTGTAGTAACAAATAATGAACCATGCTTTAGTGATAAAAACTTTTAAAAAGCCAGTGAGAAATACAAATTTCAACACTGCCCATTCAGTCCAGGACATCTACAATCAAACAGCATGGTGGAGTGTGGAGTTAAAATTGACAAAACTCTCCTGAAAAAGCACAAGATAAGAGACAAGACCCATATCTAGCTCTAGCGACCTACAGAGCTATACCTTTCAAATGCAGGAATTCATCATCAGAATTGCTCCTTGGCAGGGAAATTGTAACAAGGATGCTAATTAAGGAAAATCCTGCTGTTCTGAAAGGAAAAGACAAAGCAATGTCAGAACAACATGAGGAGTTGCAACTAAAGGTACTTCTGAAAGGACAGAAAAAATCCAAAGACAAGCAACAAAAATGATACATAATATAAGGACCTTATCATACAATGAAAGATAACAAAAGCTAAACCTAATGTCATTCAGCACGAGAAGGATATGTGGGAACCTCGTTTTATGTTATGACATCATGCAAGATAACTATCTCTTGAACGAATAAAAGGTTGAGTTTAAAAATGATATCTTAGGCATCAGGGGACATTCCCTACAACTGAGACCTAAGAGGTTCATAACAAATAACAGAAAATCCTTTTTCAGACAAAGAGTGGTTAACCCATGGAATAACCTACCTATTGAAGTGATCATAATTAAAGACAAAAAGCATTTTAAAAAGAGACTAGACACTCATATCTCAGAAGGAAACATCATGTTCTATTTTGGGTAATGTGACAGGAGAGCACATGGGCACACCTCCTTCTCTGCTCCTTACACCTTAGTATAAACTTTAGCATGAACAAGCCTTACTTTTCAGTAAAGGTGCAAAGAAACTGTCAGATTTAATTGACAATTCTAATGTTTGTATTAGAGAAAATAACAAGTTGGGAGAAACTTCAAAGACGGAACTTGAAGTCACTCCAAGGTAAGATATATACAAATTCAGGAAAAGTTCTGCAAAGAAATCAAAGACAGTTGTTGCTAACCAAAAACCCTCTTTAACTATAACTGACATTAATCCAGAGCCTGGAGGTTACAAAAAACCTTCAAGGTCCTCTGTAAAGTGTGGACTTGAGAGATCAGTCACCTGAGGAGCTGGTTAACATACAAACTAATAAAAATAGCAATGGAAATCAGAAAATGTTAACACTTTGGCCTTGATTTTTAGAAGCCAGAGAATGCTTCAAGCCCCTGGTGCACCAATCATACAGAGCACAAGGCTTGCAGCATAGTCTCGACACCTAGACTTTAGCAAGGCATTAGACACAGTCCAACACAAAAGATCATTAAATAAGTTACCCAGTCTGGTAGTGAGTCCCAGGATGGTAGCCTGGGTAAAAAATTGGCTGGACTACAGGACACAGAGGGTAATAGTAAACGGAGTCCACTCCAAGGAAAGGGGGGTTACTAGTAGGGTACTGCAGGTATCAGTACTGGGGCCGGTCTGCTTTAATGTTTTTATAGGTGACGCTGTGAAGGGGCTGTAAGGAAAAGTATGCATCTTGGCAGAGGACACAAAGATCTGCAAAAGGGTTGATACACATGGGGTGTGTGGAAAGGATGAGAAGGGATTTGGCAAAGTTGGAGGAATGGTAAAAAGTATGGCAGCTTAGATTCAATGCAAAGAAGTGCAAAGTCATGCACCTGGAAAACAAAAACCCAAGGGAAGAGTACACAATGGGGGGTTGGTATTAACAACAGCATTTTTTTTGTCATGTACAATTTCTTTCTTTTTATGTTTTCTCCCCTACCTGGGGTCATGGCATACACATGCGTACACATGCGTTGAGGCACGCACGCATGTCAGGATCCAGTGACCCCTTCCACCCCCCCAGACTTATGTCGTCGATCTTACCACCTGCGCACCCATTGGATTGCTACCCTATGGGTGCGGGACTATGGAGAAGCAGATTTCCACCTCTGGAGGGGAAATCTACACTACAACCCTCCCCCCTGAAGGCTCCCTACCTGGGGTCATGGCATACACATGTGTGGAGGCGCATGTGCACGCCAGGATCTGGTGACCCCTTCCACCCCACCTCAGACTTGCATCGTTGCTCCTACCACCTGCATACCCATTGAACCACCACCCGATAAGTGTGAGACTATGGAGGGGTGGGCATCCACCCCTGGAGAGGAAATCCCCACTCCAACCTTCCCCCACTGCTGAATCCCCAGTGACCCGAGGTCATTCCTGAACCCAGGTCACTGGCGTGACATGAAGTGTGGCATCCAGCATCTCAATCTTCAGCGCTACTGGGCCAGCAAAAATGCTACAAGCATTTTATCATCTCTAACAGCAGCCATCTATAGTGGAGAGGAACATCTGCTGCTGAAGACAGTGTAAGAATCTCCCTAGCCATACTTGCCTGAACTACCTTGTCCCAAGTACCTGCTGTATCGGAACTGTCTGTATAAGAACTGTGCTGCATTTGTCTTGTTCAGTGCTGCCTGACTTGAAACATCTACCTGCATTGTTGTGAAGCTTAACAGCATCTCCTGTGCTGATTCAAAGTAGGGGGCTTGGCAGTGAGCCATAGAGCGAATCAGCAAGAAGGGGAGGTGCGCAGTACCTTTAAAACTTGTGTTGTTACACTGTGAAGGAATATGGCATTTTGTTATCTCTAACAGCAGCTGTCTATTGTGGAGAGGAACATCTGCTGCTGAAGACAGTATAAGTGTCTCCCTAGCCATGCTTGCCTGAATTGTCTTGTTCCCAGTACCTGCTGTATCGGAACTGTCTGTATGTGAACTGTGCTGTATTTGTCTTGTTCAGTGCTTCCTGACTTGAAACATCGACTTGCATTGCTGTGAAGCTTAACAGCGCTTCCTGTGCTGATTCAAAGGAGGGGGCTCAGTGGTGAGCCATGGAGCAAATCAACTAGGAAGGGAAGGAGTGCAGCACTTTTAAAACTCACGCTGCTGCACTGCATGAGCACGGTGAGCATGAGTGGCTACAGTTTTACTTGATTTCAAGGGAAGGTAAGCCCCATTTGATTGTTCTTTGTATTGGTCATAGAGACTGTGTAAAATTAGACTAGTTAGTGATATTTATATATTAGAAACATATTTAATAGTTTATTTTAAACACTTTTTTTTAAAACTTTTGCTTGCTTGATAACTATGTTAGCTCTTAAGAACGTATGCATGCTGGCCCTGTTATTTATTTATTTTTTTTAATTTATACAGGATTCCTGCCATTGAGCATACCCAAGTTGTCCTTAACATGAATAGGGTAAATTAACAAGAGGGAAAGGGAGTAAACGGGACAATATCCTCTCACTTCATGCCAAAGTGCTTGTTCAAGGTCTTGTTCAGGTTAGCTAGACTTCACCTGGGGTCCCTTTTTAGAGAGCAACTCAGACAGCCTTATATAAAGCCTTATATAGATCATTGAGGAATATGATATGTGAGATGTTCATTAAGAAAGAGGACTGCTACAGATATATGATTATTATTTTATTATTAATGTGTGGGGATATTCATTCCAATCCTGGTCTACTACAAACAAAAACACTTGGGCTAGATTCTCTGGACAAAAATGCTTTTTCTTGTGTGCACTTTAATATGTGCAATATAAACAATAAGGTGGATGCTTTTAGAGAATGAACTCTAGATTTTCAGCCTCAGATTATTATAATAACTGAATCATGATTGGATGCTAAGACCCCTTCCACTTTGCTAGAAATGGATACCAAATACTTAGGTCAGACTGAAATAAAAGGGGAGGAGGAGTCATGATGTATGTTAAATTAAATTTGGATGTTAAACGTATTACCATGGATGTTGATTTACAAGGCATAGAGGCTTTGGCAGTAGAACTGAAGCTTCCTTTTATACAGCCCATATTTGTTATGGGGGTCTATAAACCACCAAAGACCTATTCATCCAAATTTAATATCATGCAAGATTATCTGAAGAAATACAAATTGTCCCATTAAATATTATTGATAGGGGATTTTAGTGTAAACTGGGAAACAATTACACCTGAACACAAATTAATTGACATGACTATTAGTTTCGGCTTGCACCAATTGATTGAGGGGATCATTAGAATCAATCCTAGAAACTGAGGAGCACCATCAACCCTGGATTTAATTTTTTACCTCAAAGAAAGATAACTATAAACAGAGTGGGATTCTTTTAGATTCTTTTAGTGACAGTCAAGGCATTATATATATAAGATCTAAAGAAAATGGAGAGCAATCTGGAAGTTGGGAGTTTGAAAGAACATGCAAGTATTTTGATTATGTCAAGTATATGTTAGACCTTGATGGGGTTAACTGGGAAAGAATTACTTTAATTCCAGCAGTTGATAAGGCTTGGCAGTACTTTAAGGAGGAATTTGTTAAAGTATTTAACCATTATGCACCATTAAGAAAAGCTTTTCGTAGTCCAAAAAATGCTATGTGGTATAAAAGGGTTTTGCACGATATAAGAAAAAAGAGAAACAGGCAGTGGTAAAAAACTTAAAAAACTAAAAAAAAACAATGAAAAAGGTAGATTGGGACCAGTACAGGGCCTTAAGAAATAACTACCTAAAAAAAGTGAAGAAGGCTAAAGCCCAATACTACAAACAGATCCTGGAGGATACACAATTTTCTCATCCAGGTAGTAGTAGAGCTTTATTTGTTAGTTCATGGACCATAACAAAAGCAAACAAAAAACTTCATTAATAACCTTTCCTTTCCTTTCTTCCCAATACTAAAAAACACTAGTCTCTTTACAAGCTTTGTAATCAATAACAAGATCCTTATTAAAATGATAAATACATAGCATTACTCATTAATATGAGCTCCTTGCTTCATATACCTATCATTCAGGTAAATTTTGGAGTTTAATAAACAAATTACAAAATCCAGGTAAATCCGGATACCCCAAAATGTTTAGTATAGACTTCCAGTGACATGACACAACCAGATGATGACCTGAAGCAGAGCTCTGTGAGTTCGGTTGCTACTTTCATTTAATCAGTCACCATCGGCAGTCCTAAACCTCATTAATCCTAAAATATCTAAAATAGATCCTTCTTTATCTAAACTAATGAGGATATTATTAGAACAAAAAAAAACAAACATGAATTCTAACATAAAGAAGAGACCCTTAGCTGCAGCAGATCAGCAGCCTACTAGTCCAACTCCATCCAGGTCCTTGGTGCTCACTGGATCCGCAGATGAATCAAAAGGCTCTAGATCAGATACTACTATCAATTTCATCAAGGCGGACATCCACCGAATGCTGAAAATACTTCACAGAATAGATTCAAAAATTACTGTATTGCAAAAAGATTTCAAAAATTGGAAGCTCGCACCACTACTGTAGAAAACCAAATGGAGGTGATTTAAAATGAACACATGGTATTTGGCCAGTCCCTGGCCTACTTACAGAGGAGGGAGAAAGACCTGACCCTTTGCGAGGAGGATGCCGAAGCCAGGGCATGTCGCAATAACATCAGAATGTTCAGTATACCAGAGGGAGTGGAACAAGATAACATTAAGGACTATCTGGATTGCTGGTTCTGTAAGGAGCTAGCCCAAGAGGAAGACTTTGCCCTTGAAATTGAAAGGGCCCATTGGGCGGTCGCCCCTAAACCAAAGCAGGGCGCCCCCCGTTCCATTCTCATTAAGTTCCTGTGATATCCCATCAAAGAAAAGATTCTGAAACTGGCATGGGCAAACAAAGACCTTAATTTAGACAGTCAAAGGGTATATGTTGATCAAGATTACCCTCCCCTTATGTTGGCCAAATGGAAGAAAATCCTCCTGGTGGTAAAATCTCTCAGAGAAAAAGGTCTTAAAGCCTACCTCTGATACCCTTCAAGGCTATGGGTTCAAGATAAAGACAGAATCAAAAACTTTGACTCACTGCTAGCAGCAACCCCCTTTCTGGAAACACTAGGGGTCCCGATCCTGGATACAAAGAAGGATCAGGCAGAACAGGAAATAGAAGAACTGCTGTGGTCCATTGCTCCAGAAGGTAGATGTCCGACTAAAAGAAGATCAGAATCACTGCTCCTTTTGCATGCAGATCTTACTAAATGGATCTAGCCAAAATCAACAACCTGAGGACTAAGTGATACTCTTACTTTGTTTATAGCATGGTATTTTGTTGTACCTTCCCAAACACCCTCTGGGTGAATGGTGAAGAGTAAACTCTGTGACTTGATGTCTGGACACAAGTAATCTTTCCCATGTGGATCAGACCCCCTGCTTGCTTCAAACTGAGTCATTAAGAAAGTGCCAGAGATGAGGGCTACTTCTCCCTGAGGACAGTTTCCTGTCATTTTGGTTTTTTTGTGGTGGGACTATTTCTAACGTGTAAGACCTTACTATATCCCCCTTATGGCGCACTTACAACTGGAAACCGAGTGATACCATACCACTGGACCATCCTACTCAACTTAAGATGAACTATTGGATTCCTAAGTTTGACTTTGCAAGTACTTTTGTTTCCTTCCTATTGTAAGGGGTTCAAAGGCCAATGACTAATGTAGTATACTTACTAAGGCATTTCCTTTTCTTTATTATTCTACAAGTTTAACAAACTCAGGAGTAGTGAAATAAACTCACTCCTGTAGTAGTTCAAGATTCTCAAGTCCAGTAGGCAGCATTAACTGTCTCTATTTTGTAATCAGTAGTCAAAACAGCTACTTATTTAAAAATATTCATGATTCAGTTGTAATATTAGCAACTAGGTGCTGACTGGGACACAAAAAAAAGGCAGAAAAAATAATGATGGTGTAGGACAAGCTAACCTACAATATACCTTTAGTTTATTTGTTTTATGTTTACTACATGGTGACTGAGAATGAATATACAATTCTTGGTGTCTTATAAGAACTTTAAGGACCTGGGGTATTATGACCCTAATGGGACCCCTGAGTTTGTTAAACTTGTAGAATAATGAAGAAAAGGAAATGCCTTAGCAAGTATACTATATTAGTGGTTGGCCTTTGAACCCCTTGCAATAAGAAGGAACTTGCCTATGCCAAGAGGAATAGTTTCAAAGATCACAGCCCTTTTTTCAACTTTGGAAACAGACCCCTTAGATTACCTTAGGAAAGCATGGCACTTAGAAGTGGGTAATAAGTTGCAAGAAAGGGAATGGGACCAGGTTTGGAAGGGTATCCATTCAATGACAGCATCCAACTTCTAGAGGGAGTTGAGATGGCAGGTGATGTTGTGGTATTTCCACACTCCAGTGAGTACTAAACATTTTGGGCAACACTCCTCTGAACTTTGTTGGAGGGATTGTAAACAAAAGGGTACATATACCCACATATTCTGGGCATGCCCTATACTACAGAATTTCTGGAACCAAATTATCCAAACAGTGGCACATATTCTTGAAATTCAGCTCCCATCCGAGCCCCAAAATTGGTTACTGGGGCTACCACCCCAGGTATCAGAATGAGAGCTCAAAAATACCTCTATAATATTATGATAGCATCAGTTCTCAAAGTCGTCACTCAGAAATGGCTTTCACAAGAACCACCCACACTTGAGTCCTGGTACTCATTGTACCTTCACATACTGGAGATGGAGGAAATCACAGCTAAACTAAGGTTGTGTAAAGACAAATTTACTGTTTGTTGGTTACCTTTCTTCCACTTTCAGGCTGAAAAAGAAAATAAAGACATCATAGAAATCCTGGCAGAACACAGTTAAGCTCTCAGTCCTGGACTAATTACCAAATACCTTCTCAACCTCCAAGTTATTCCCTTCAGAATGGATACTGCCCCTCTCCCCTCACTTGGGGATTTCCTCATCTTTCTTGCTCATTGAATAGATGAGGTGTATAAGTAATATGCCCGCCCAACTCTACCCAAGGATGTATTTGAAATTCTGTTTATTTTTCATTTTTGTATTTTTAATACTCGACTTAATTTTCTTTTATTTTTAAATGGTTACCCTTTGGTGGATTTCTACCCTATGAGAGTACTGTACAAGGGTTGAATGCAAAACTTCCAGGATGTACACAACACTGAGATCATTTAATTATTGTGATCTAACCGGGCTTACATGTACAAGCAATTTGATAGTTTATGATTTAACAGTACAGACTTTAACAGACATATTAACCTCCATTTATATTTCATGGTTTTTAATCCTGTGTATCTAATAGACAGTCTGTCTTTGTTAATGTGATCTTGTGAGGGTGGAATGTACACTATCAAAAATTGCATTATGTATGGCTGTCTTTTTCTTTTGAAAAACTTAATAAAAATTATGATTTCAAAAAATAAAATGTTTAATATAAATGGTAAGGATTTAAAATTGGGTCAAACAGTGGCAAATGGTTTTAATGACCTTTGTGAATATGGGGTCCGTGAAAGAAATAGAAACAGATTCCATGTAGTTTGAAAGTAACAAAAAAACTGACAAGAAGGAAATGGGGGGACTTCCATTTAACTTTTGTGATATAAAATCTAGGGATGTACTGTCTGAGCAATTAAACATAGACAGAAGAAAAGATACTGGGCCTGATGAAGTATGTGATAAATTACTGAAGTACGCTGCTCCAGTAATTGCTTATCCACTTACGCATATTTGCAACTTGTCTTCGACTACCTCAGAGATGCTGGTGGAGTGGATATCTGCAAAAGTGATCCCTATTTTTAAGTCTGGGTCTAAGGGAGAAATTTCAAACTGCAGGCCAATATTTCTCCTTCCGGTTGCTGCCAAGGTTTTTGAGAAAATGGTTGCACAACAGGTCAAAAGGTATCTTATTGAGCATGGCATTTTGAAAGGGAACTAGTCCAGTTTTAGAGAAAAACAGTACACAGACTGCTCTAGTAAAAGTGACTGGTGACATTAAGACAGCCATGGACAAAGGATTATTGATGGGAGCAATATTAATAGATTTGTCGAAGGCCTTCGACACTTTAAATCATGACATCTTGTTATATAAATTATACTGCTTTGGTTTTTCAGAGAATGTTACAGTTTGGTTTAGCAGCTATCTAAAAGGTAGGCTACAAAGAGTTCATCTCAATTCACATTATTCAAACTGTAGAGTATTGCTACAGGGAGTACCACAGGGATCAATTATGGGGCCCTTACTTTTTAATTTATATACAAATGATGTGGAATTTGGAAATCAGAACATAATGTATCATCAGAACACAGATGACACAATTTTGTATCTAGCCGGGGAAAAAACATCTAGCATACAATATGGCTTGCAGGCAGCTTTTGATGAATTACAAAATTATTATCGGCATAATAGATTAGTATTAAATGGTGGGAAACCTAAAGTAATGTTATTCTGGCTCAAAATAAAGTCCCATACATTAATGATGTGCAAGACATTAAAGTAATCGATGGCACCACACTACAGCAGGTAGAAGAATATAAGTATCTTGGCCTTTGGGATTGATTATCACTATAAATGGACATTACATATAAATAAAATGATTAGAAGTTTAGGACAACAGTTAGGGATGTTGTGTAAGTTTAAAAAACATTTTCCCAGAAATACCAAGCTGCATATCATTAATATTATGCTGGTGCCAGTGACAGATTATGCAGATGTAATTGATGTAGGGGCCTCCAAGAAAGATTAGAAAGGGGAGCACATGATATAGGTAGCCATGTGGAAACTCCCTGAGTCTGCTCCAGCCACCCGTCTGGTTTTTCATGACTATATCTCAATATATAATTAAAAGAGCTGTTAATAAGAACTGTCCCGGACAGTTAAAGACATTGAGCAGAGAATATCATTAAAATTGCAGTGAATGGAGGTGGAGATGAGGAGAGCTTTGCCAAAAAGAACGCCCCCCCCCACACCGGAAAAAGGCCCAAAAAAGCCTAGGCCTGCAAGCTCGACTGACCCTCCTGAAGCGTCCGTTATGTCCAAGGAACAGGAGCCCTTAACATTAGCAAGGTTCCTAGAAGAATTCAGGCCATTTAAAGATGAGCTACGATCCCTAACCACAGAGATCAAAGCCATTTCAGTGGCTTTTGAAGATGTCTCCCGACAGATGTCAGATTCGGAGGTAAAAGTGCACTCCTTAGAAAAAAGAATGGACAAAATTGATACAGAGATTGTGGATGCAAGGCAGTAAATCATCAGGCTTGAGGCAAAATTGGAAGATTTAGAGGGTCGTAGTAGGAGGAATAACTCGGTCCTGATCGGATTGCTCGAAGCTGAGGAAGGACAAGATGCTATTAAGTTCATCCAAAAGTTCATAGAAAAACTGGCAGGACCCTCACCATTCAGGGCAAAATACTCCATCGAGAGAGTCCATAGAGCCCTTACACCAGTTTCCCCTGCTGGATTGCCCCCGAGACCCCTGATTTTCTATTTCCTAAATTTTCTTGAAAGGCAACACTTTTTAAGTAAAGTTAAGGAAATACAGGAATTAAGCTGGGAAGGGTCTAAGTTGAGAGTTGCCCAGGATCTCCCTGCCTCAGTGAGACACCGACTCACTGCCTTTCATCCAGTGGTTTCCAAATTAATAGCCGTGGGGATCAGCTTCAAAATGATATACCCGGTGAAGTTGCAGGTCTTAGTTTCGGGAGCCTGGCTTAAATATGAGGACCCTGAGGCAGCGCTCAATGGATTGAAGAAAGCACTACCAGATTTGTTTCGTGTCTCATGAGCTTGAAGGGGAGAGGCGCTAGTATTCAAAAGGTAATCGTGGGTAGCGCAATGGTGAATTGAAATTTAAACAGCCATCTGCTTCTGCCTGGAGATGTCTGTTGGATCTGTTCCATGAGAGATTCGCACTTCTAATTATATCTAAGCTGTAGCATGACAGCGGATAGCAACCAAATGGGACTTTGCACTGTTTTAAAAATGTTTATTTTCATAGGACTCGTGGGTGAGTTGAGGAAGATGTATACTGATTTGTATGTCTCTGATTTTTCCTTCTAATTGTGTTTGAAACTAATAAAAACTGGGGGAAGTTTTAAATTGAAATTTTGCACTTTAAACTTAGAGGACGTCTGGCTACCATGAGTGAACACTAGGGGGAGCCAATAGATCGGGTTTTTTTTGTAGAATTTAGAAGGGGCATAAGGATTTTAAAGTTGAATTAGGAGAAATGTGTTATCCCCCCCCTTCCTTCTTTTTACTGTTGGGGAGTGTAATAACTTTTTAGGCAAATGGCCTCGGGGAGAAGTTTGTGTTTGGGATTTACCACAGTATCCCCATTTATGTTGAAAACAGCAAGAAGTTTAGCTGAAGTTTACCTGTGTTAATAGGATGGGATATATTCTCATACTCCTCAGAAGTGGACAATGTCTTTGATTAATATAAGGGTGGCTGGAGAGAGGGAGTTATAGTATTGGTAGTCTGCAGAGTGAAGCCTGTAGGAATTTGGAGGGAAAGGGGGGGTTGGGTTAGTAGTTTATCAATATGTAATGTTGATAGGTGGGGGAAGGGGGGATTGGGGGTTATATAAAGCTTTGGGAACGGAAATTCAGCACAGTCTGTAAAACGTTGTTGGGTTTTTGAAAAGATGATTAAATCTACAGTACTATTGTATTTTCTTTGTATAAGTAACAATGTCTCAGAATATTAAGATTGCAACATGGAATGTTAAAGAACTCTGTCAATGAATAAAGCAGTATAAGATTCTTAAGCACCTGGCGTTATTATCATTAGACATTGTTTTAATTCAGGAGTCACATTTACTTGACTCAGAGGTAAGCTGTATGAGACGACAGCAGATAGGTCAGGTCTTTTCTGCAGGGGTAGCCTCCAATAGGGCAGGGGTACTGATTTTAATTAACAGAAAGGTCCCTTTTGTTCTTAAACAGGTGATCAAAGATAAACAGGGTAGGTTTGTTATCGTTCATTGGACATTGTACTCAATGGAGATAGTGTTAGGTAGTCTATATGGACCTAATATAGACTCGCCTGGTTATTTTACACAATTTGTAGAGCTCCTATATCCTTTTCTATCCCTGCCAATTATTTTAGGGGGTGATATAAATGCTGTAATGGATCCATTACTGGACCATTCTTCAGGCGTGAGCAAGATTCAATCACCGGCTCAAAGAGCCTTGCAAGAGCTTTTGGAACATCATGCTCTGTGTGATGTGTGGAGGATTTTACACCCCTCGGAGAAAGAGTACACATTTCTATCACCAGTCCATAAAACAGCCTTACGCATCAATTATATTTTTCTTTCTCAATCCCTTCTTTCCGGGGTTATTGATGCTTCTATACAATCAAGTCCCACCTCCAACCATTCCTTAGTAACCTGTCAAATTGCCCTTGTTTTTTTACCCAAGAGAACAACCCGGTGGAAAATTAATAATCAGATGTTGAAGGACCCCCACATACTAAAAATCCTTGGTAGGAATATTGAGCAGTTTATTGAAACTAACCTCCATTCTATATCTCGACCAGACTTAATATGGGGAGCCTTTAATGTATATATTAGGGGAATTTTAATAAGCTTAGCTACTCAAAGGAAAAAAGAGAAAGAAAGGGAATTAAACACATTACTTGCGCAAATTTGGGCAGTTGAGGTTAGGCTGTCTCAAGATTTTTTGGAAGCTCTTCATCTGTATCTGATTAAACTAAAAGATGCCTACCTTGAGATACTGAGGGATAAGGCAGAGTTCGCAATTTTGAGAATGAAGGCAAATTATTCAGACCAGGGAGAAAAGGCGGGGAGACTATTAACACTTCGGGTCAAGCAAAAAGAAGCTAATAGATACATTTCCTCAATATGTTCCCGCATTGATGGTTCCTTAAAAACATCTCCGGCAGAGATAGTTGCTGAGTTTAAGGAATACTACGCACAGTTGTATAGCCCAAAGGTAACCTCAGCATCAGATCAGGAGTTAGTGGCATACTTAGAGGATTCAGGTCTACCTTCACTCTCTGATTCTCAATAGAATCTACTTATGTCCCCGATTTCCTCTAAAGAAATCCTCGGAGTTATTAGTAGTCTACCCTCTGATAAGTCTCCCGATCCCGATGGCTTTTCAGCTAATTTTTATAAAGTTTTTCAAAACCAGTTAATTCCTTTATTACTCCCACTCTTTCAGTATGTTTTGTCAGGAGCATACACTGATCATACATTGTGGGAGGCCCTGATAATTCTCATTTTGAAACCGGATAAGAACCCAGAGTTAACTACCAGTTATCGCCCAATTTCCCTGATAAATCAGGACATCAAGATATTGTCTAAATTATTAGCTGAGCACCTTGCTTTAGTTTTGCCTGACCTTAGTGGACCTGAACAGGTTGGGTTCATGTCGGGTCAGTCTTTGATTGATCATCTTCGAACCCTGTTGCATGTTCTTTCGGTGTCCAGAGATGCTACTTTCCCAGCTGTTTTGGTCTCTCTGGATGCTGAGAAGGCATTCAACAGGGCCGAATGGAACTTTTTATTTTTGGCTCTTAAGATTTACAAGTTTCCTTTTCATTTTATAAATTGGATTAGGGCCCTTTATAGTACTCCATCGGCTCAAGTGACGGCTAATGGGGCAGTATCTAAACTTTTTACATTGCATTCGGGTACAAGACAAGGCTGTCCGCTATCCGCTTTGCTTTTTAATTTATACCTTGAGCCCCTTATACGCCGCTTAAATCTCTCCCCAAAGATTCAGGGTATTAATGTTCAGGGGCATAGTATCAAAGTTTTGGCTTATGCTGATGATCTCTTGTTACAGTTATTGTATCCAAGTGCATCCATCCCCCCATGTTAGTTATTATTGAGGAATATTCCCATTTAGCTAATTACAAATTAAATATTGATAAAACCTTGGTTTTCCCACTTAACCACAAGGTTCTTAAATCCTCCATCACAGATTTGGGCCTGGCCTGGACACCGAAATCTTTAAAATACCTAGGGATTCAAATCACCAGGAGAGCGGTTTCATTGCAAAAGTTAAATTTAGATGGGTTGGTAAATATTATAGGAGCAGATTTAGACAGGTGGTCCAGTTTAGCTATTTCATTGTGGGGTCGGGTCAATTTAATCAAAATGAATGTTTTTCCTAGGATTTTCTATAACCTATATTTACTCAATATTTGGTTGCTAATGGCCTGGTTTCGTAAAATTAATAGTCTGATTACCAAATTTGTTTGGGCCAATAAGCAACCTAGGATTGTGTTCCATAAATTAGCAGCTCCTAAGGAGAGAGGAGGTTTGTGTCTCCCTAACTTGATGTTTTATTACTGGGAGAGTCACATTGTTAAATATATAAAGTGGTTAGGACATGTAGAAGAAGGGAATTCCTCGGTATTTGTGCTGGTCTGGTTAAAAATTGAGCAGTCTCTGATCCAGGCAAATGGCTTAATTCTGGCTGCTTTGTTTCATATTAATCCCAGTGCCATTCCTCCAGGCTTAAAAGTAACCCCCATAGTTATTTCTGTCAAGGTACATACTCAGATATGTGCCTACATGAAATATAACCATACTCTTGACTTATTACAACCCATAAGGAGGAACCCGAATTTAAAAAATATATGACAAGCCAATCACGCTCAACTGGCTTCCCCAGTTGCACAATACCAGGCTCTCCAATTTAGTTAGAGAAGAGAATTATGGTTCTCAACTGCGGACATTTTAAAAACTCTCAATATTCCTACTAAGGGTACATTTAAGATATTTCAGTTAAGGCATCTATTAGTCAAGGTATTTGGGGTGATACCTCCTCTTAAGGGAACAAAAAATTTTTGGAAAAATTGACCCTTATGTCTAACTCAGCTTATACAGTATCTAACGTCTTTAATGTATTATATAACCACGTAAATCTAATTTGTTTTGCACCTGAGAAGTATTGGGATTTATTTTTTCCTCAGAAAGAAATAGAGTGGACATTGTTATGGCATAACTGTCATAAAATTATTACTCAGGATAGGCTGCAGGTCACTCAATTCCATATTTTACATAATATATATGCTATACTCCACAAAATGATATAAATATGGGCTTATTGTGTTGTCCACCTTCTCTCATTGTCATCAAGTGGAGGGATCCCTGTATCATATATTTTGGACCTGTCCCAATGTCTCAACGCTCTGGGAGAGCATCCAGCAAAAGTCAGACCCCTTGCTAGGATTGTTGGATATTTTTACTCCCGAGGTGTGTCTTCTGAGTGATTACACTGTGATTCCAATCACCAGTAGAAGATACCATATGGTGTTGATATCCCTTTCAGTTAAGAAGGTCATTCTCCATCACTGGAAAGATAGTCTGGATATCTCATATTCTGAATGGTTGAAAGAGCTACTTGCCAACCTCACAACAAAAAAGACAGTGGCTAGTCTTAATAACAGAATGGACAGATATAAAAGGATATGGGAAGCTCTTCATAAGCTGTTTACTCTTAATATGCAAGGTTGGGATGTTAGGAACAGAGTATGTGGACTACATGGATGAAGTAGACTGTGCTGAATTGGGTGGGAGGGTACTCTTAGGGGGTGGGGGTGGGGGTTTAGGGCTTAGATAAGCTGGGGACAGTTCCAAGACATACAGGATTGCTTTGTCTTTGACTCATTGTATGATACAGTTGATGTATTCTGGATCTGTTCTCTGTAGTGTAAAACCAATAAACTTTGATTTAAAAAAAAAGAAAGATTAGAAAAAGGTATAACAAAATGGCTAGATATGTGTTAGAAGCTCCTAGGCTTACTCATCATTGCGCTCAATATAGAGAAGTACAATGGGAACACTTAAACATTAGAAGAACTCAGCATATGATTAAAATAATGTACAAGGACACTAAACATAATGTACCAGGATATATTGCTAGTGAGTTTAAATTGAAAGCCTTAGGGAAACATTTGAGATCAACTCAATATACAGAGTTTGACATTCCCAGAAAGCACAAAGCATAGAAGTGCTACAACTACATGTTTGGGTCCTCAAAATTGGAAGAAGTTACCCCCTGACCTAAGAATACAAGGATCTAATGTGAGCTGGTCTCAAATAAACAAATGGTTTAAGGACCAAATTAATACATTGAGAGAATGTTATATCAAGTAGGATGTTATATAGTGTTCCTAGGAACTTTGTTCTTCAGGGTACTCCCTTGGTATTTAGAGGCACATATGTGTTATGTATATTGTATTGTCGTATTTAAGTCTAGTGGTTATATTTATACTCTGGCCTGGATATTCAGACTGCACCAGGCTGTGGCGCAAGTCTGGGCGCAGCGAAACTTGGCTGTGCAGGGGTATTGATTGGGTATTGACTGGGCAATATTCAACAGAGCTGCGCCATGGCACAGCATCATTGACTATCACACCCTGGCCACTGGCAGTGCACATGGTGCAGTGGCACTGCACAAGCACAAGTGGCCAGAGTGGAGCAGGGGGATGCGCTAGCGCAAGTTCCGTTGCGCTATGCTCAACAACCACGATATTCAAAAGTGCACATGCAAATGGGGCCATAATGTATGCAAGGCACAAATGGGGCCATTTGCATGTCATTATGGCCCCATTTGCATGCAGGTGTGCTGATACTCGGTGACCTGCGCCTGGCACCCTGCCAGGCAGCAGCCGTCGAGGACCGACACCCCCTGCACAGCGTGACAATGTGCCCCATTGTCACGATCATGGGCATATGTTTAAATAAAATAATTCCAATATCCCTGGTGGTCCAGTGGACTGCTTGCAGCCCGATCACAGGCATAAGTTTAAATAAAAGGATTCCAATATCCCTGGTGGTCCAGTGGACCGCTCGCAGCCCAATCGCGGACATAAGTTTAAATAAATGAATTCCAATAACCCTGGTGGTCCAATGGTACCCCTTCCCACCCGCCCACTGAACTCCACTGCCTCGCCCCCCCCCAGTCAGCAGCGGGCGGCAGCATCCCACCAGCCAGCCGCCCCGCGGTCCCCTGACTGACACCATATGGAAGGGCTGTATGCCCATTGGTCCATATCGTGAGCCAATGGGTGTGCAGCCCATACCGTACTACACAGTCCAGATATGTGAATGGATCTATTTAACTTAATAGATCATGGTCATGTTGTCATGAGTTGAAGCTAACATGAGGGAGGTTCAGGAGAGATGTGAGGAAGTTCTGTTTTACAGAAATGGTAGTGGATCCATGCAACAGGCTGCCAGCCAAGGTGATGAGTGCAAACACCATTAGTGGCTTTAAGCATGGCTGGGACAGAATGAAGGGTAGAGGTTGCTCAGGGTGTTAGAATGAGGGACGTTAATGAAGGGGATAGGGAGGGCTAAGACTCTGGAGGAACAGCAGGTTTCAGTGCTAAATAGGTAACTCAGGCAGACTGGATGGGACTTTGGTCTTTTTCTGCCATAATTTTCTATGTTTGATTTTCTCTGTTTTTATTTGTCTATGTTCCTTGACCTGCTGGTGGAGTCCAATCCAAGGCTTTCTCCATTCTCTGTTCTTTAAGATGGCAGTGCTAATGTAGGAACCAGCAGCAGCAGGACTGGATATACAGTTAACACACACAACCCATGATAACTTTGACCTGACACGTTGTGTGTTCTGTGTATACTGTGCTACTTTCCAGCTCCCTTACAAGAAGAAAAAATAAATAAAATCACCCACAAATCTAAACTTTCAGCAAGATCCTTCAGAATTAAATCAGCACTGCCAGAACTGCTCCCGAGCTACTCAGTGTCAGTGTCACAATTATCTCCCCACCCCTGATTAGATTAACTTATCCATCTCATTGCATGCTCCTTTGCTCCTTTCATCTCAGTCCCTGTCTCCTATTGCCAGTACTGTGATTGTAAATGTGTTCCTTCCCACAGTATGCAACCTCCTTCTTCCATGTTCCTAACTGGGAATTATCTTGTGCTGATGGGGCAAGACCAAGAATGAGCCACTGGGCCCAGAAGTAATTTCCCAATGCTTGATGTGGGAGGCAAAGATCAGCCCACTGGTTGCAGCTGTCCAAGCTCCTGCTGGGGGGAAAAAAATCAGGCCATCAGGCTCAGAAGAGGAACCGTATTCTTTCCCTCACTGTTGTGGGACTGGGAAGAGATGAAGATCTGCCTAAACATGGTGCTCCCCTGATGACCTAGCTGATGCTTTGAATGGGAGAACTAACATCAGACCCTTGCTCCTTCAACTCTTCCCTTCATCCACTGTCTTGGTTGCTGCTGCTGGATAGCTGGGCAGGGGGGCAAAGATGTCACAGTCTGGTCTTTAGGATGTATTCCCCTTGTTCTCCTTTACATGCTTCTGGCAGTACTCTATAATACAAATCAATCAGTTCATGCTGTCAGTATCCAGTCTCTGTTTATTATCTGCCTACCTGCTATAAAGCACCATGTACTGTGCAGCAAGAGATTTTACAAAAGTTAACTTTTATGTAATATCCACTAGGTGGTGCTATAAGAGAATTAATCCAGTGATTAAAGTGATTTTATTTTTTTCTGCAAAACACTGAAAGCCTGATTCTCATTCACAAGCCACTAGCACAAAATTGCTGCACTAAGAATTTTGTGCCAGTCCCTCACCTCCAAATGCATAAGCAGTGCTCAGAGGGGGTCACTCATCCCCCATGACCATGCACAACATAGTGCACAGATGCATAAAAGAGTTGGGTCACCATGCTAATGGTGTGTAGTGCCATACACAGAAGCATAGTGAACTCCACCAAGCAGGGCACACTTCTATGATCCTCCTGCCTCTAAAACTATTATAGGAGGATGGTTGTGTGTCACAAAATTGTAGCCACACCCCCCAGAGCTGCCCAGGAATTAAGGCACAAACATGCAGGATCTGAGCATTGTCCAGCAAAAAAACACACAGCATCTTTCTCTGGTGCAGGTGGGGTGGCTCTGTTGGTTTTGCTAATTCCAGCAACCAAGAAACCCAAACCAGTGGCACTCCAGAGGTGCAGTGTTGAATGAAAGAAACATCCATCCATCCTTGGACCACTATTGCTTAGCCTCTTTCTCAACTCCCTTCCTGATATCTGCTCAGCCAATCTTCTCTAAGTGGATGATGTTGTCATCTTTGCAAGTGGACCCCACCTAACGGCATTAACAAATTAATTAAGAGAGAGTTTCTCTAGGGTTAAGGAGTGATTCACAGAATAAACTTCAAAACTACAAAAAAAAAAAACATGCTGTTGTAGACCCACCAGAACAGGGAAAAGTCTAGCTCTTACTATTAACAACAGTAGGCTTGAGCCATTGAAACAAGTGAACACCTTTAAATACCTGGGTGTCACCCTAGACAGCTCTCTTTCCAACACACAGCACATTGACCAAGTTGTAAAAACAGTCAACACCAGTTTATGACTGCTATACAGGTACCACTGTTACTTGACTGTTGAGGCCTTCACCCTAGCAGTAAACAGCTCCATTCTTTCCATTGTAAACTATGACCTTGTTGTGTACAGTACAGCCATGAACAATGCACTGAAATAAGTAAGAACTGCATTAAACAAGATCTGCAGACTGGTGCTACATGCAGATGCCTTCATGCATATGTGTGATCTTTACACCCAAAGTGGTTAAACTTACAAAGGAGAATACAGTACCAAGTCTGCCTTCTTGGAAAAAAAGCCCTACTAGTTCTGACCCTGAAAACCATCCATAAATTGCTCAAACCTTCACACAATTCTCATCAGACCAGAGGCAAGACTAGGAACCCATTGGTCATCCCATTTCAATACACTGCTCTTGCCCAGAGGACTTTGTACCATAAGGCCCCACTATGGCTCAACGAGCTCCATGTCAACATCCTAAACAACTCCAAACTCTAGCCGTTCAAAAGAGATCTTAAACAGCACCTTTATGACCTAGGGAGATGCAATTGCTCAGACGAACCCCCCTCCCCTTTTTGATTTCTCCTCCTCACTTCCTCCTCCATATAGCATGGTTATGGACATCAGCTACCACTATCCCTGCTTCACTCCCCGCCACTTGCACTATTGCTCTGCCCTATCCCTAGTACCAACTGTCCCCTGCAAGTTCCCTCTCTCTACTGCCAACTCCCGTCCCCTTGCACATTAATCCCCTCTTCACTTTTCTGCCACAATTGCTTGTCTTGTAATACTTTTGGCTAACATCATTGCAGCCTTATGTTATTGTATTAGTGTTTATTGCCAGCTGATTCTGTTGTGTTTTATATTCTGCTTTACTGTTGTTCCTATATAAAAATTCCCACATGTCACTGTACCATTCACTGTACTTGCTCTACCTGTTGTTGGTTCCCACTCTGATGTGGAACATTTGTAAATAAGCTTCTAGCTCAAAGGCTGTAATCCGAGAAACTAAATAAATAAACAATATGTCAAGCTCAATTTTACAAGTTTAATGTACAGAACACGCGCACTGAACTCGTCCAACACTGTGTGTGATCTGTACAATAAACCTGTAGAACTAAGCTTAGAATGTACATCTTTCATTCAACACTGCACTGCTGGAGTGCCACTGATTTTGGTTTCTCAGGGATCTGAGCATTGCCAGAGTACCAGCCAGGAGAATCTCAGAGACAGACAGAAAGAGAGAACCAAATCTAGCAAGCAGACTAGAGCAGGAGTGGGGGCTGGGTGGCCAGCAGGGGGCCCAAAAAAGGGCCACCAGAGGAGCCAAGGAACAGCAGCAAGCAGAGACCCCCCAAAAAAAAAAACCAAAGGTGAGGAAGCACACAATAGAACCAAAGAAACATGAGCAGGCATGGGAAGACAGCACTCCACTGGCAGCTGGATAGCATGGAATAGGGCACTGGAAGTCATGCAGCCCCACTAGTGATACCAGCCAACAGAAGGTCACTCCCACGCCCAAGGTGAGATAGCAGGCAACAAGGGGAAAGTATTGGAGGTAAAGTTAGCAAACTAACAGCTGGAGAACAGCACAAGCCCCTGTGGGACAGGAGGTGGGAGAAAGTAATAAGTAGAAATGAGGGAAATGAGACCTGCAGGAGCAGGTGATTAGAGGAGCCCTCCAACAGGATGAGACTGGGATAGCAAGTGCCGCCAAGTAGCAAGCAGAAACCAGCATCACATGAGGATGTGCCAATGAAGGCCAGGGCTCCAGGAAAACAGAGGTACAGGGATGCCCTAGACCACAGCCATTACGAACTATAAGGGGAAAAACAGGGAGGGTGGCATGAAAGCTATGCTGCATAACTGAAGCAAAGAAGACAGCCACAATACAGAGGCCTGAACCTGAGAAGGGAGGGAATTCTAGAGGAAATGGAGTCTCCAGGAGAACACACTGTGTCCAGCAGGTAGTGGACTCTTAAGATTAAGGAATGAGTGGGGGTTAAAATGACAGAGGGTTTAGTTAGAGGTAGGCTATGTCATGAGAAAAGAGTTAGGGTTGTCAGGGAGCATGTCAGTCCAGAATTTAAAAAGTTGAGCAAAGTGCCCAGCCACACTATTTGATTGCTTCAGCTTCCTTGGCAATGTTTTCAAATTGGAAAAAAGTACAAGAAGTGCAAAATATGTGCAGAAAGCCATGCATATTTTTCAGTGTATTTTCAAGCAGGTACTGCAGTACATGCACAACCCCGTGTGATGCACACAAATGGGGTGCAGCTATACAAAGGCATACGGTGTAAAACAAAAGTATAGCACACTCCAAAAGAGAAATGTTATTGCAGCAAAGAGTGCTAAAATCCCTACGCTTGAGTCAAGTTTGACTCTCATCAGAGTCACCACCATCCTGATGAAGGGCCCTGATGAGGAGTCAGAGTGACTCGAAGCACCTGGATTTTTAGCACTTTTTGCTGCAATAACCTTTTTATTTTGGAGAGTGCTGTACTTTTGTTTTATTTTCAACAAGATAGTTTCTTCCAATGCTTTGACATTTGACTTTGAGCTGATTAAAGCAGCAGTGCATGTTAAGGGGGAACTTTTGATCTATACCCTTTCAATCTATTTTAGACTGACCATGTTCTTCCCTCCTGTAAGATGCCCTTTTTCCCCAAGTTGAGTTTTGATTAGTGCAGTACTTTTTTTTAAGGTGCTAACAAGTTTTAGCTTGCAAGAGCCTCTTGTGGTCATGTGTGTTCTTTTCTGCATTCAGTAAAGTTTAAGGTTACATCCACTTTGAGTAATTCTCCCATATGATATAATTAATGATGTCAGTGATAAGGCTTTTAGGGCTTGATATAATGTGTCAGAGCTACACAAGCCTAGGTTCAATTCCCAGTAAGAAACATTTATTTTCTTTCTCACTACAGTTTATGTTGTGTGAGAGAAATCAGTTGATGTTATTGCTAATGTCAGTGATACTGTTTCAGCATGGCTTCAAATGGAGTTTCAGAAAAAGGAACTGATAGTTTTATGTTGTAGTTAAGCTAATTAGCTCCTGTTGAGGCTTTGAGGCTTGTGCAGATTTGAATGAAACTTGATGGAAAGCATTCCTTCCAGTCATCAGATATTTCATTACTGAATTCCACTTCAGCTGTGTTGGGGGGTCTGAATTGATTGCAAAATATGGACTCCTAAAACATACATCTCAGTCAAGAATCCCTACTAGGACAGTATTTGAGGGGCTTAGGTTCAAGCCCAGTGGGGCACATTTTTTTTCTTTCTCACAACAGTTAACATTGTATGGGAGAATTTGATAGGTATAATTACTGATGTCAGTGATAGGGTATCAGCACAGATTGAAATAGGGTTTCAGAACGTGGAACTGTTAATTCCATTTTGCCATCAACTTAAGTCATTGTGTATGAGGCTTTGAGGCTTGAGTAGATTTGACTGCAAATTGATGGGAAGCATTCCTTCCAGTTAGCAGACATCTCATTACTAAACTCTCCAGCAGCTGTGTAAGGGGAGAGTCTGCACTCAGTGCAGGATGTGCATTCTTGTTATGTTTGCTTGCACGCATGTGCAAGAAACATAGTGCCATCATCCGAGTTTTCAGAGGTGTGGCAGCCCTCTTCCAATTCAGGCAGTGTGTTTGCAGGTGCGGCCGCAGTTCTCCAATGCCTGCTCGAGCTGTCTATGACAGCTCCAAAGTGCAGTGGCATACAGTTGAAAGGGGGAGCTCGCTTCAGTGAGCAGCGATGAGATACTTCGCCTACACGCCGCTTCCCCTATACACACGCATGCATGCTGCGCGTTTCCGCCTCCCCCACAAATACCCTGTAGCCGATGGGGTGCCCAATCCACGCCAGCTGTGCTGTGCCTCCCAAAACAGAGTTCTGTATGCCACACTGGGTGCCCATCCCAGTGTGGCTACACATTGTATAGCTGACGGGGGTGCCCAATCCCCCATTGGCTCCACTGGCCCCCACAGAGTACAGGGTGCCACGCTGGGAGCCCACTCCAGCGTGGCAACACATGCTATCACCAATGGGGGTGCCCAATCCCCCATCAGCTTCACGCCCCCACCAGCCATCCTTGTGCCAAGCGGGAGCCCCACCCCAGCATGGCAAACGTCCTGTCGCCATTTTACAGAAAAACACCTGAAACTCAAAACGGTCCCTCGCTGCCTCTGCCCCACCGCGCCCACCGCTATCACTGCCTCCCCACACCTCTACCCCATACTTACCTCCGGACTCTGGCGTGACGATCTTCGGTGGACCGGGAACACGTCTGCACTCTTCAAAGCCGACCGTGAACTGAGGAAATGCCGGTAAGCTGTATAATGGGATAGATAGGGTTTTTTTCAACTTTGCTGCATATCTCAGGCATTTTTTGGAATTTTTGCACCAAATTTTCAACATGGGGTTTTTGGGACCCCTTCTCATGAATGATCTCACTGTCATGGCGACAATTGGCCCTGAAGGTGATTTTGCAGTCACTGCACGAAATCACCTTTTGGGACTGAGTAATGAAATGACACTGCCATTGTTCATAAGGTGGATCTCAAAGCCTATGTTGAAAATTCTGTGGACAAATTCCTAAAATGACTGTTTTATTTAGAAGGCATGCTATGCAGTTCCTACGCGACACTGGGAAAGTTCGCCAATTAAAATATTTTCACTCCAGATTTTCAGCATTGCCATTTTACCACACCTCCTTATGAGCAGTATAGCTGTCATTTTTCACATCTTGCCTAAAATGTGTTTCCGCCCAGGTAGTGCACAATGGCGCAGTCAGAGTGCAAAATCAATATTTGGCACACATTAAGAAAATCAGTGACACTGTTAATGAGCAGAGGTCTTAAAATGGCTATGTTGAAAATTTGGTGAAAAAATTCCTAAAAATGACTGTTTTACGAGTGCACGTTGCGCAGTTCCTACGCACGCTCGTAAGTTTGCAAATTTTCAATATTTTCACTCCAGATTTTCAACATTGCCATTTTATTACACTTCTTTATGAGCAGCGCAGCTGTCATTTTTCACATCTTGCCCAAAACGTGTTTCCACCCATGTAGTTCACAATGGCACAGTCGGTGTGCGAAATCAATGTATGGGACACATTAAGAAAATCACAGTGACACTGTTCATGAACAGAGGTCTTGAAATGGCTATGTTGAAAGTTTGGTGAAAAAATTCCTAGAAATGACTGTTTTATGAGTGTGTGTTGCGCAGTTCCTACACACGTTCGTAAGTTTGTGAATTTTCTATATTTTCACTCCAGATTTTCCACATTGCCATTTTATTACACTTCCTTATGAACAGTACAGCTGCCATTTTTCACATGTCACCCAAAATGTGTTTCCGCACATGTAGCGCACAATGGTGCAGTCGGTGTGTGAAAGTAATGTTTGGGACAGATTAAGAAAATCACAGTTACACTGTTCATGAGTAGAGGTCTTAAAATGGCTATGTTGAAAATTTGGTGACAAAAGTCCATAAAATGACTGTGTTACGAGTGAGCATTGCGCAGTTTCCACGCACCTTCGTAAGTTCATGACTTTGTAATATTTTCAGTCCAGATTTTCACCAGTGGCATTTTTCCACACTTCCTTATGAGCAGTACAGCTGTTATTTTTCACATGACCGAAATGTGTTTTCACACTTTCAGCGCAGAGCTGCGTGGTCGCTGTGGGAAATCATTGTTCGAGACAGATAAGCAAAATCACAGTGACACTGTTCATGATCGGAGGTCCCAAAATGCCTGTGTTGACAATCTGCTGTAAAAAATCCCCACACTAGTTACTTTACGGGTGTGTGTTGCACAGTTTCTATGCACTCTCGTGACTTCACCAGTTTTTTTAATATTTTTACTGCAGATTTGCAACATTGCCATTTTTTACACCTCCCCATGAACAGTACAGCTGTCATTTTTCACATCCTGTTCGGAATGTGTTTTTGCACCTTTGGTGCCAAATGCCGTAGTCGCTGTGCATAAGCAGCTTTTGGCTAACAAACTGATATTGCCACTGTTCATGAGGTGGGGGGTCACAAAACAAACATGTTCGAAATTTAGAGTGAAAATACCAATGATGACCTGAGGTGTTAGGGTTTCCAACCATAACACCCCGTCCTGTAGAGAATGACAGGCATCAGGGGTGTGACTTCGGATTCTTGCCTGTAATGCTCATACCATTCCACACCCTGCAGCCAGTGAGAGGCATCGAGGTATGCCTCGGACTCTTCGGCCCCAAAGTTCACCCCATTCTCCTATACCACACTCATCTCACCATATTTCCTGATGGAATGGGGTGCACATAAGGGCCAAAGACCCCAAGGCACACCGTGACACTTGCCAGTGTCTGCAGGGTAGGGTGTGATGAAATGGCATGGCCGTTATGCCTGATGACCCAAAGGCACACCCCAATGCCTGTCACTCTCTGCAGGGTGGTGGTGGGGTTGGCTTCAGTTCAATACTTCACTGCCATTTCTGTTATGCAGCTCTGTAACTTCTACAATACCAATGCCAATCCCAGCAAGCAAACATTCGGCATTGACAAATGCTTGTATTATATTTACTGGTTAGCACCAATTAACAACTGCTGGCAAAACCTCACAATCTCCGTAATGCACATGTGTGAATTACAGAGTCTGGTATACCACAGTTCCAAAAATAGCCACAAGTACACCTGAGCACCTGTGTGAAAAACTCTCCTCCCAATGGCTGTTCTCCCACGCTGCTTTTAGAAAACCACCAGCGTGAAAGACAACCCTCTCACACAAGAAACAAAAACAAAAACTGGGTGCACTGTTTCAGTAAAACTCTGACAGAAATGTGTTTTTAAAAAGGCAACCTCATCCTGTTTCATGCCTCCGAATAGGGACAGATGTGAGACAAGTCCACTCTCTCAGTCTCTCTCTCTCACTCTGTCTCATTACCCCTCATTGTGGCACTCCCAATCAGCAGCACTGCAGTGAGAGGGATAGTCTTGGTTTTTGGTACCCCTCACTGCCATAATCTCTTGGAGAGATGTGAGAGGATCTATGATGCTGATTCAACAAATATTTTGTTGACCGATGTTACAGCGACAGATTTATGTTAACAGCAATTGCGGCCGGCATAAATCCTCCATGCAAACTGTCTGAATTCTTCAATCTTTTGTTACTTTCTGTACAAACTGTACCCGGGTCGCACCTGGAAATGAGCCTTGGCTCAGTGTGCCTTTCCCGGTCATCACATTTTAAATAAATAAATAAAATAAATAAATGAACACTTTTTTTCTTTGGGGGCTTTGCCCCCAACCCACCCATGTGGGGGTCTCTGCCCCTGCACCCCGCATACTAAAATTAATCAACTCCGAGTCAGAGTTGATTTGGGGTGAGGGTGCTAGACCCTGAGAAAGCAGTGCCAGGGTCCCACGGTGACAGTACAGTGATCCATCGCTGTGTTGCTGTAATTTCGTTCACAGTAATGGTGTAGCTGTGTGATCAGTATACAGATGTGAGATACTCTCTCTGTGGATCCCCCTTATACCAGTAAATATGAAAAATAAAACTTGGATTTTATGCACACCCTTAGTATGCGATGCCCGGG
Organism: Neoceratodus forsteri; assembly: GCA_016271365.2. Classification (NCBI taxonomy): domain Eukaryota; kingdom Metazoa; phylum Chordata; order Ceratodontiformes; family Ceratodontidae; genus Neoceratodus; species Neoceratodus forsteri. The sequence continues at coordinate 1,063,326,440 of CM057449.1, read as the reverse complement.
TAAAACCCTAGGGCTTTGCTTTTGAGGTTTATGGAGCATTGCTTATCGAGGGTGTGCATAAAATCCTCATTAATCACATTTCCCCATGTATTATTCTATACATCTCAGTCTAGAAACCTTATATCCCACTCTGTGGAATGATGACACATTGGCAGGGCACTGGGACAGTATTTGGACAGCCTGGGTTTGATTCCCAGTAGGGCACATTTTTTCTTTCTCAGTATAATTTATGCCATACTAGAGAAATTGTTAGATGTCATTACTAATGTCACTGATAGGGTTTCAGCAGGGCTTGAACTAGGATTTCAGAACACTGAACTGTTGGTTCTATGTTGCAGTTAACTTAATTAGTTCCAGCTGAGGCTTTGAGGCTTGCCCATTGGCAGATAGTTAATTTGCAAACTCCACTGCACTTGAGCATGGGGGGGGGGATCTGCACGCAATACAGCATAGGTATTCCTATAGCATCCATCACCATCTAGAAACCCTAGGTGCAACCATGTGGGAAATAGCTCACTATCAACCTAGCAGGACAGTATTTATTTTGGGGGGTGCTGGGTTTGATTACCAGTGGGGTGCATTTTTTCCTTAGTCACTGCAATTGATATTGTGTGAGAGAAATTGTTAGATATCATTGCTGATGTAAGAAATAGGGTTTTAGCTGGGCTTTAAATAGGGTTTCAGAAGTTGGAATTGTTAGGTCTTTTTTGCAGTCAATTGAATTAGTTTCAGCTGAGGCTTTGAGTATTGTGCAGATTTGAATGCAACTAGATGGGAAGCATTCCTTTCAGTTGTCAGAGAGTTTATTGCTAAAAATTCACTGCATCAGTATATTGTAGGGTGGAGTTTGCACTAAATACAAAATATGCATTCCCACAGCCTGCCCCCTAATGAAACTCTAAAGAAGCACCGGGGCACCTGGTGCAGTGGTAGAATAGCTGAGTCACAATCACTTAACAGTGTTGTCAACCTAATTTGTGGACTAAATTTCATCTGACAACTGAAATACTGGTTTGGTTCCTTTCAATATTTTTTTCTCAGTGTCTCGTGAGAGCAGGAATTGTTGTCAGTACAGTTCCCATAGCATGCATCTCTTTTTTCTTTTTGTATATACTGTAAATGTTTTATTAAATTTGTCAATAACAGAACAAATGAACAATAATACATTACTCAGAAATGTACAGACTGCAACAACTTCACACAATACAACAAAACTGGTAAAGTCAAACAGTACTGAAGTATAAATGTGAAACTCCATTCCTTGATTACAATATCATCCTAGACAAAACAAGCAGAAACCATAATACAGCCCAGATGTAAATAAAAAAAAAAACTGCAATAATTGAAACAGAGGAAGTAGGAACCATGACATCTTATCAGTACACCATAGCCACCTGCTAAAGGGTGGATAAAGCCCAGAAAGAGCCTGCATTACTCCATGTCATGTGTTAAACGGCCAAGTAAAATATCCTGAGTACAGATTACCTATACAACTTCTAAACCATACTAGGATGCAGTCTTAGTCACCCAAAAGTGAAAGAACCAATGTAGCCATGCTGAGTGAAAAACTGCGAGTTTCTTTTTCCTCCAAAATGACACTTGTTTGTAAGAGGCAACTTTAGATATGGCCTGTTGCAAACTCACATAAGGGGAAAGGGAAGATGATTTCCAGTTATATAAAAGCAGCATCTTGGTCTCTAATGCAGCTGAATAAAGAAAAAAGTTTGTACTTCAAGGTTGATTGGTTAAGTAAAAATGGGTCACCCAGGATCTAGAAACATAGTGTGTGGCGTAGAGACATGTTAAGAATACGCTCTACTGAATGGATAATGTTCTCTCACTACTCCCTCATGGAGACGCATTCCCAGAGTATATGATAAAGGGTTCCGGGCTTCTCTGCACACCTACAATAAGATAGTAGTAGCCAGGCCCATCAAGACTAAATGATCTGGAGTTCTGTACCACCGACTTAAAATCTTCTTTTGTATGAGTTGCAGCCTAGGATTCGGGGAAGCCCGATGCGCTCCGGCCCAACAGTGGCACCAATTGTCTTCCACCATAGAAAGCTGCAACTCTGCTGATCATTTAAGTCTATGAGCCCCCCAATCAGGCAAATGTAGATCCTACACTAATTTGTATATACTGTAAGACTCGTCTGACCCTTGGGGAGTAGAATCCACCACTGTAGATTAAAAACTTGGATGTAGCCAGGCACTCTCCACCTCATTTAAAGAAGAAAACAACACCAGAGTGCTATTTTAAAACATATTTAAAAACATTTTATGCTGGCCCGGTGGTGCTGAGGGTTGAGACACTGGACACACCTCACACCACACCAGTAACCTGAGTTTGGGAAAGAGCCTGGGTTCTGAGGGGTTGGCAGGAGGGAGTGCGAGGAATGGGATTCAGCTGCTGTGAGGCAGCTCTGCTCTCCTGGGGAGGGATGTGTGCTTGCCCCCCTGTAATTCCCCTTCCATTGGGTGGAGGTCAGATGGGAAGCATAGGTAGAGGGGGTGGCAGGCTATTGCTAGGGGTGGGCGGAAGGGGCTGAGCCAGTACCCGGCATGCACGTGCGCCTCCACATGCATGCATGCGTGTGTCTACTGGGGTCCCAGGTGGGGAGAAAATGGGGGGGAAAAGCACAAACTACATATTGGAAAAAAATCACATTTATTTAATGTCACAAGGCCAAACAGGTATACCGGACACATTTCAGACGCAAGGTCCTTAATCAAAGGTATACCTTTGATAAAGGACCTCACATCTGAAATGCATCAGGTATAACCTTTTTGGCCTTGTGGCATTAAATAAATGTTTTTAAATTAGTTTTAAAATAGCACTCTGGTGTTCCTTTCTTCTTTAAATGAGATGGAGAGCGTCTGACTACATCCAAGTTTTTATATGCCTTTTTGCTGTGAGCACCACAGCCCAGTGTGAGTTTTCTTGTGTTATGGAACCACATCTGTAGATGTTTTGATAGGTCCAATTGGGCTAGTAAATAATCTTTTGTAAGCCATGGTCAGAACAAATGGCACAACTGGAAATATCTCCAGAGGTCCTGGGTGGGTAAAAGAAAATTGTGTTGCAGTTGGTCAAAAGACCTGGGAACCCCTGTTTCTGGATCAAAGAAATCGCCTGCAATTCGAATCCCTCAAGAAGCCCATGACAGCCAGTGGACCTTAGATCCTCCTATCAGGATCCTAGGGTTATTCCAAAAAGCTTTGAAGGGGCCTAAATATTCTGGATTCCAATTAAATATCTTCAGTAGCTTCCTCCAAAACTGCTGTGAAAATTCGATATGCAGAGTAAGCTTGGTTGGGTCATGATGGAATCTCTAAGTATAACAGCCAAAGGTACTTCAACCCTTATAGCCTGTTCGATTTCCACCCAGAGTGGTGATCTCATTAAAGATGGGGATAGCCACAACACTGCTTGTTTAAGACCCAACACTGCATGATAGGCCCAAGGCCATGGCATATTCCACCCTCCTTGAGTCCTCAGTCCCGTAATGTTTTCCTAGCAAAACATGGAATTTTACCTCCCCATACAAAGTTAGAAAACAATCTGTCAATTTCTTCCCATAAAACAGAGGAGATAGGCTTGAGTAAATTACTAGGACAATAAAATAATTTGGGGAATGCCATCAATTTTATTGCAGCAGCTTTACTGGGAAAAGTCAGATGCAATTTAGCCCACCTATTAAAATTTAATGCCATACTGGCCAAAACATCTAGTAAGTTTCTAGAATACATATCTGAAACATCCCTATTAATATACACACCAAGATATCTTATGCCCTCCGGTGACCACTTTAAAGGTGGTGTGCAAATGATTGCTCAACTGGGATTGCTTTGATATAGGGATAAAATCTCAGTTTTAGCCCAATTAATCTTGAGACCTGATATGAAGATGAAGGTGTCCATGACTTCCCAGGTATCATGTAGTGAGGTTTCCACTTTAGATAACAGCAGAAGTAAATTGTCAGCATACATCAAAGTGGGGAAAGATGGGGTCTCCACCTGAAAACCGTAAATAGCTGGATGCTGTCTAATAGCTGCATTTAGGGGTTCCATAACTAATAAAAACAATGAAGGACTAAGTGGGCATCCCTGCCTAGTGCCAAAAAATAAAACAAAGGCTTCTGACAGCACACCTTTCGCTAGCACTCTGGCCTTGGGGGAGGAGTAGAGACATTGAACCCAGGCTTGGAAGACCACATCAATGCCCATTGCCAAAAGAACATAGAATTACTAATTCCACTCAATAGAATCAAAAGTTTTTTCGGCAGATTACCACTATTGCCACTGATTCCGGACCCCTAGTGGCCATTTGGATTAGATCCACCACTGCCCAGAAATTATCACTGCCCTGCCTGCTTTTCATAAAACCAACCTGAGATTTATGTATTAATAGCGGGAGAGCTGTTTCCAACCGTAATGCCAAAATCTTGGCTAATATTTTACAGTCTACATTGAGTAGAGATATGGGCCTGTAATTTGCACTTGAAGTAGGATCTTTGATCAGTTTAGGCAGGACAATAAGAGTCACCTCCTGCATTGATGGAGACATGGAGCCAGTCTATCTGATATACTGATAAAGTTGAAGGAGATGGGGTGATGATAACTCCTCCTGGAAGGCCTGATAAAATTCCATGCTGAGACCATCCAACCCTGGAGCCCTGTCTGGGGGTTAGCTAATGCATAGCCACTTGAATCTCAGCAAGGGAAATATCTATGTCTAAGACCTGGATGACATCATGAGGTAGATGGCAGCTTAATTTGCACAGAGAAAGAGTCAATCTTCCTGAGAGGGGGATACAGAGAAAGCATAAAGCATTTGGTAATAGTCATGAAATAGACCAGAAATTTGTTTGGTGTCAACAATCACACAGTTCCCACCCTGTTTCAAGTAGGAGATATGTGTGTCCATAGACTTCCTCTTTAAGTGGTAAGTCAGTAGTTTCCTGGCCTTGCGCCCTGACTCCCAATAGGATTGCTGCAAGAACAGGGCCCTTGAGGCCTTCTGGTAGAGAATAGTGTTCAACCCATACTTAAGCTCTAAACGTTTGTGGATGTGAGTTGAGCTATCTGAGGGCATTTGATAGATGGCATCCTGCAATGTTTTGATATAATTGGATAATGCAGAACTTTCTTGTTTCTGGGTCTTATTTTCCTTAGATGCATAAGCAATAACCCTTCCTCTAATGAATGCTTTGAATGCATCCCAAAGGGTGAAATGGGAGATGTCAGGATCAGCATTAGTTTGAAAATCGCAACTAATTTTGGACTTTCACCTTGCCTGAAATTCCTTGGAACATAAAATGACAAGGTTAAAATGCCAACTAGAGGTTTTGGTAAAGCTATCTTTTGGAACCCAGACTAAACTGACCAGGGCATGATCCAAAATAAAATTGGAAGAATGGCAACATCCAACAAATCAGAAAACAGTTGGGATCTGCCTAAAAAGAAGTCTAATCTACTACAAGTCAAATCTGTGTGAACGGAAAGTATACCCTCGATCCTTGGGATGGGAGAGTCTCCAGTAGTCCACCAAATTAAATTCTAAGCATAATTGGGAAACAATGATCTGGAACACTGATGTGAAGGAGGGCCCTTAACTTTTGGGATCTCATCTACATAAGGCTCCAAAACAAAGTTGAAATCCCCTCCAACTATGACATACACGGGGAAGGGGGGGGTTGATAACATTCTGTAATGTTCTGAGCGAGTTGGGGAAAAAAACATTCGGTGTATCAACATTAGGGGCATAAACATTTACTATCAAAATTCTAATCCTAAGCAACATCCCCATAATAAAAATATTGTGACCCTCTTTGTCAGAACAGGTGCAGGCAACCTGAAAAGAACTACCCCTCTTAAAAAGGACCGAGACCTCACACATTTTGAAGGAAAAAGTATCGGAGAAAGTTGTACCCATCCATCCTCTGGCTAGTTTAGTTGCCTCTGCCTTCAGCAGATGAGTTTCTTGGAGGAATGCAATATCACAATCACAGGACCTCAGATAAGAAAGCACCTTTCTCCTCTTTATGGGATGATTCATGCCCTGAATGTTCCAGGTAATTATTTTAATGTGAGCCACTTTAATAAACTTCCCAGAATCTGGACCATAACAATGTAGAGCAAGCTCAAACTAATGTTACTAGCAGAATATAGATTAAAAGATGATGCCATGTTTACTACATGCCAAGTGAACCATAGCTTCATTGGCATGTTCAAATCTGGAGCTGATAGGCCATAATGACTCATCTTGTCAATCAAAATAGGAGAATTTGTTATTCTCCATATGTTTACCTAATGCAACCTTGAATGTGTCCAAGGTCTTACATAGTACAACTATTCTTGGTAGTCTATTACAGATATTGATCACTCTTTGACTTAACCAGTTTTCTCTATAATTAGTCCTATAGTTTTAACCTTTAAGTTGGTGTGGATGAAATCTACTTTCTGTGTTTGTATCAGTTTTTGATAGTTCTATACATTCCCAGAGGTCCCCGTTGTTAAATGCTCTATGTGTTAGGTACAGGTCTCCTCTTAATCTCCTATACTGTATGAAGTAAAGATATAGTTCTTTTAATCCATCATGATATTCCATTCCCCTTATATATTTAATCCCTTTTGTTGCTTTTCTTTGAGTCTTTTCCAGGATTATAATATCCTTCTTTTGTGCCGATGGCCAAAACTGCACAAAATATTCAAGATGTGGCCTCACCAATGATGTATACAGGGGCAATGTCACCAGTCTCGCTCTACTTTTTGCATTTCTCAAAATGCGGCCTCACACTTGCAGCTTTTTTGCAGTGTTCTGAGGGAGACAGATAATGTGACATTATTACCCCTAGATCACGTTCCTGGTTTGTCACTGGTATATCTTTCCCGTACAGTGTGTCATTTGCACATCTGTTTCCTCTACCTATGTGCATTATTTTGCACTTCTCAAGGTTGAGTTGTAGTTTGTTTTGTTCTACCTATGCTCCCAAATTATCTATTTAATTTTGGAAGTTGACAATAGATGTTTCGTTGTTTACTATAGCTCCCATCTTTATGTTATCAGCAAACTTGCTGCACCAGCCATTTGGTGTTTGTATTGGTGCAATATATAAACTAAAAAGTGTCAGGTCCAGGACAGATCGCTGAGGCACTCTGCTGGTGATTTCACGCCATGAAGATAAGTAACTTGCCACACTCACCCTCTGCCTCCTATCCTCCGACCAAGAAGATATCCATTTAATTAAATGGGAATTAACTTGACATTCTTGTAACCTTAGTATAAGTGGCTTATGGGGCAACGTGTCAATTGCCTTTGAAAAATCCATATAAAATATGTCTATCATTACTCCTACATCTATTACACTGTTAACTGGGTTGAAAAAATGCAGTAAGTTGGTTAAACATGACTTTCTTCTCTAAAGCCAGTTGGTTAACATCCAATTTTCCCATTTTCTTTAGGTGATCATTTATTGCCTCCTTCACTATACCCTCCAACATTTTATTGTGTACTAAGGTGATATTGATGAGTCTGTAATTTTTGCATTCACCCTTAGCTCCCTTTTTGTGAAATGCTGTCACATTTGCATCTTTCCATGCACTTGGTACATTCCACTCTTTTAAAAATGAATTGAATATGACTGTCAATGGTCCAGTTGTTTGGTCCGCCAATTCTTTCAGTAGAGCGGGGTGAAAACCATCCAGTCCTGGTGACTTATTTGAATTTAGATCTAGTAATAGACTTTAAATCTGTTGTTTGGTAACTGATACCATTCTGTACCATTTGTATTTATATTCGGACATGGTAGCTTTGGTTGGTAAATACTTGCTAAATATGTATTGAGCTCAGATGCTATTCCCTTGCTTTTCTGTAATGACCATGTCCTGTGTCGTGGCTGGTCCAACCTTGTTTTGCCTTGTTTAGTGTTATTAATGTAGTCTTATTATTTTTTGTGTCTAATGCAGGTTTATATTTGTGCTCCCTTTTTGCCTTTTTTATTATTTGCAACCCCTAGGCAGTGCTATTCCTAAGGTTACTACCCCTGCCTGTATTGTTGACCCGAGATTGAGGAGCCTGGATTCGATATAACAGTGCCTCCACCCAGAGTAACAATGGGGGGTGTCTAACCCACCTGTTATAGCCCTCTGGGAAGCTATAACCACCCACAAACTCACTTAGTGACCTTGTATCTTTGGTAGCAGTTAATGCACAATCAGCAGTGAACAGTAATAATATGCACACACCCTTTACACTTACCACCAGGGTCTGGCCTTCAGCAAATCCCCAGCAGCCAGTTTCACAAAAGGGTTAAGTCCACGTTTAAGGCATGTTTTTGGTCTTAGAAAAGCAAGGTGGGCTTAAAAAATGTAAGCCTGTTGCACAAAACTTGTTTTACATTTCATTGGTCTTATTTAGAGACTTTAATTTAAGCATCCTATGTACCAGGCTTATTTGTTGTAAGTAGGCTCACCTTGCCATAGTTATGTATAAGAAAATGTATTTCAATGCACGTAACCATTCTTAATGTTGTATATTAAATATATATACTGTATACACATTAGTGCACCAATTTCCTGTTTAATGGACTGCTTTTTCCCATATCTCATCTGATGTTACCAAGAAAATATAATATAAATACATACACATATATATATATATATATATATATATATATATACACACATACACACACACACACACACATACACAAATCTGCCACACATGAATCAGCAGAAACAGACCTCATCGTCTATCCAAGTCTGCTCGAGTGTGCAGCTAGTATCCCTAGTTTGCAGCAGTCACAACCCCCTCCCCCACCATCAGGACATTCTCAGTCCTTTTTACCCAGTTCTCAGCATTATTCACCCAGACCCTCCCTCATTCCTTGTCCCATGCCCTTTTATAACTTCCCACTGTCTCCAATGATACCATCCCCTCTAGCAGGGTGTTCCATATCGACACCACCCTCTCCATGAAGTAAGGTCTCTTCATCACTCTTCTAAATGTACCACCATCCAATCTAAGCCTGTGCCCCCTAGTGTCCTTTCCTCAGATTAAACAACCCATCCACACCACCTTGGTTAATCCCCTTCAAATACTTGAACATATCAATCATATCCCCCCATCCCTCCTCTCTTCCAGAGTGTACATATTCAGCTCTCATAGCCTGTCCTCATAGGCTTTGCCCTCCATCCCTCCTAACATTTTTGTCACCCTTCACTGCACCCCCTCCTGCAGTTTACTGTCCTACTTCAGATACGGGTGCCAGTGTTGCACACAGTACTCCAAGTGCACCCTAACCAATGACCTGTACAGTGGCAGTATCACTTCCCTGTGCCTGGACATGAATCCCCCTGCAATACACCCCAGCATCTTGTTAGCCTTAGCTGCAGCTTTCCTGCATTGAGCAGAGTTGTTCATGCTCCCCGTTATCAGCACCCCAACTTCCTTCTATTCCTCAGTGACCCTAAACCTCCCTCCACCCAACCAATATTCTCGATTTGGATTCTTTGTCGCAAAGTGCATAACCTTGCACTTCTTTACACTGAAGCCCAGCTGCCACCTCTCCAACCACTCCATTAGTTTGGTCAGGTCCCCTTGTAGTTGCCTCCACCCATGCCCTTCATCAACTACTGCTACCATCTTAGTATCATCTGTGAACAGACTAATTTTGCTCCCAATTCCATGCGAGATATCCAAAATTAATAGCCCGAACAGTACTATCCCCAACACAGAGCCCTGTGGCACTCCACTCATCACTGGCCTAGATGTTGAGAATCCTCCCCCACTACTACCCATTGTTGCCTCCCCTCAGTCAATTCCCTATCCAGTTTGCCAGTTTCTCTTCCACTCCTACGGCCATCAGATTCCCCCTAGCAGCCTGTGAGGCACTGAATTGAAGGCCTTGCTGAAATCCAAGTATAGGACGTCCACAGCATGACGCTTATCCAGCTGCCTTATAACCCAGTTGTGATATTCTACTAGGTTGGTCTAACAAGACCTCCCAGAAACAAACCCATGCCGCTGCCCATCCTGGAGATCATTTCCCTCCAGAAATACAACCAGTTTTCCTTCAGCATCACCTCCATAAGTTTTCCCACTATGGTAGTGAGATTGACTGATCAGTAATTTCCAGGTTTGTCCCATGGACTGCTCTTGTGAATGGGCACCACATGGGCCACCCTCCAGTCTGTGGCACTTATCCCATGTCCAGAGAGGTGCCAAACAGGTCTGCCAGTGGTCTGGCCAACACCTCCACCATCTCCCTCAGCACCCTGGGGTGAATACCATCAGATTCTGGTGCATTGTCCACCCTTAGTGGTCTCAGACCCTGTAACACTCTGTCCTCCTCAATTCTCCCGTCCATCAACCCCCCTCCCCCCGCCTTCCCCATTCATGGAGATAGTAGCCTTCCCTTCTCTGCGTGAACATGGAACAAAAGTATTTGTTCAGTGTCTCTGCTTGTTCCACTCCCTTTTCCACCCACTCCCCACCCCTCTTTATCCTCACTGTGTTGTCCTTGCACTTCCTTTATTCCCTTGATATACCTACAAAAGTATTTTTACCTTCCCTTAATGCCCTGAGCTAACCTTGGCTCTTGAGGCTTTGGCTTATCTCACTCACTTGGTAACCTCCTTGGACCAACTATCATATTTCTCCCTGTCCCCCGTCCTCCTTAATTTCTGAAACACAGTCCTTGTTACCTTCACTCCCTCCATCACTCTGCTGTTCAGTCAGCTTGGCTTCTTGGCTCTGCTCTTCTTGCTTTGAGTCCTGGTGCAAGCCTCCATAGCCTCTGCTATCCCATGTTTAATAATATCCCACTTTTCTTGTGAATCCATATCTGGCATATCCCCCACTAAACACCCCTGCAGTATCTCTTGCATCTTTCCGAAATCCACACTCCTAAAGTTTATCACTTTTGTTACTGAGCCGCCAATGACCCTACTAAAACTGAATGTGAACCACACCTTTTGGTGGTCACTTCCAGCTAGTGGATCTTCCACGCTTATTTCCCTCATGGCCTCCCCATTCAACAGTACCAGGTCCAGTGTGTTACCTACCTGAGTTGGCCTGCTGGCAAGCTGTGTCAGGAGACCATCCTGGAATGCGTCCAGGAGTATCTGCTCCCTGGCACTGGAGTTGACAGGTGCTTCAATCTACCCCCAGCAGATTGAAATCCCTTACCATTACCATACTCCCCTTCCTACATACCCTCCTAATCTGCTCTGCTAACTTCTTGTCCAATTCCTCAGACTGGGCAGGAGGTCTGTACACCCCCAGCCTCAACTTTCTACCTTTGTTGTCCAGGAGCTGCATCCACAGTGTCTCAGCTCTCCCCTCCTCCCCCTCATCTCTCATGCATCTGATCCCATCCCTCACATAGATTGCCACCCCCACCTCCCGACCCCTTGGACCTTTCTGTATATTCTAT